>CM070622.1:82148885-84666272 GCA_036346255.1 Ampelocalamus luodianensis
CCTCCCTCCTCCTCGGCCCCCTTCTTCTCCTCCTCCCCGCGCGCCACCGCCCCTTCTCCTCCCAGGACTCCATGTCTCGCCATTTGCCACCCCAATGCACTCCCCTAGCTCTCTTTCTTCTTCCACCGAAAGTAACAGCCGAAAGCTCAGCTCTCTTTTCCGGCCGAGACGCCGCCGCCACCTCCCCGGTGTTCTAGTGAAGCTCATCCCTTGCCTTCTGCGTCATCACATGCTCTAGGTCACAAGGAATGTTTGCCCTAACCTAATTACGCCTTTGCCCTACAGGGACCATCGGATTTGGGTTCTTCCTCAACTCCGGCCAAAAACGGTGTTCATCTTCCCCATCTCGAGTTGGAAGCTTCATTTCCCAATTACTCTCTCCAACACCATCTAGGGACATTACATGTGCTACCCCGACCTCCCTTTTTCCCTCGTTTTTCTCAGGGTGACGTCTCCATGGTAACACCATTGTTGCCGCCACGGTCCATCGCCGCCAGCCCAACTCTGGCAACCTCCCTACCTCCGCGTCATGCCGGTGAGCTCCTAGTACTCCATGGTCACTCGTGCGCACGCTTTATGGCTTGCAATTCTACCACTCCAGGTTTTTGCTTGACGGCTGAACTCCTTCATCGCCTCTCCTCGCCGCGCTGCCGTCTCAGGCCGCCGGTGACCTCGCCGACAGCACCAATGAGTGCGCAAGGTCGAGGCCATCCCATTTTGGCCTTTGGCCGGCGTCGCCACGGGCCCTACCGCCGGCGGCATGCCCGGCAAGGTCATGGCCAAGAGCGCCTTGTGTTGTCCGAAGCCAACCAGTCCTGTAGCTGCATAATTACAACGAATCTTGGTGGTTTTAGGACACCATTAGGGTTAAATGATAGTTAAAGCGTCTTAATCATTCTCAGATGACAACGACGGCCGGGGCTCACCTTTAAGTCGCAAATCGTGTCCATGAACCGTAGAATCTGATCGTGGACCGCCACGCCGAGCGTCCACGCCGTGATCAACCGCCACGTCATGGTCAACCAGCCAGCAAGGCTCTTTTGGACCTCCTATGAACCACTTAAATAGTTTAGGTACCGGATTGGACACTTTCAAAGATGTTGGACCCAAGTGAACCGTCCGACCAAGTTTAGGGACCTACAGTGTACTTTACTCTTAAAAAAAGATGTCATAGATCAGCAGCTTGGCTGTTGTGATTTCAGATTTTGCCGGGATCTTCAAAGGATCCCTCACCCCTACCTTCACCCTGACCACATCATGTGCCTCTAGCACATCCATATCCACCTCCTGAACCACTCCCAAGGATGACCCAATTTCACAAAGAGCTTGGTAGTTCTTCATAGTGTCAGGGATCCGAGAGATCCTAATCCACACACTATGTAGCTTTCCAGAAGCCATGGTTTCAGGTGTGCACCTGGAAACACTAACCTGAGCACCAGACCCTCTCAAAGTAACAAAAGAAAAGGGTGAAACCTCACCAATTCTGGCTGCTGAAGGGAATTTCATCAAAAAGGTTACAGGACTGTTCTCCCAGGCATTCCAATCCCACCTTCAAGGAAAGGTTAACTCGAAATCATGAGCAAGTTACTGAGCATTAAGGTTCCCTGACACCACCCTAACCAATGCCATACAATTATTTCTATCCTCCATGATAGCTTCTCAAGCATGATCAATGACAAAACATCCCAGACCTGAAGCTGCGTACCCCACAAACCTTGCTACTGGTTTAGGCTACCTCAACCAAGCACATTTAGCTGATAGGTGGGAATCTTTGCCGCAAACAACACACCGAACTTTGTTAAGACACTCCTTGTAACATCCCAAGTTTCAGACTTGTGTTTCAAATGTAAGAAAATGAGTAGAAATTAAAACTTTTTCTTACATCTTGTATTCACTGTATGCTTTAAATAATTGTTGTAAGAAGTTATGGAAATACAAAGTCACAAGTTATTTTGATCCAAAACCTTGCCTTCCAAAAACAGTCATGTCAAATCTTGTGATCATCCTTTGAAAATATTTTTCCTAAGTTCTAGGGATGGTATGTGACCCCTCTGAAAAATTTCACAATTTTTAAAAATTGTTTGAATATTTTTAGAAGGCACTCAAACCTGTTTGACTTTCAGTCAAACCCTATTCCAGAACCTTGCAGAATTTTTGAAGAAAAATGCACTTCATAAAAACCTCTGAGAATTTTATACAAGGTTAATATCGAAGTTAGCAAGGTCCAGTAAAAATTTCAGAATTTTTGTAGTCGTTTTGCTATCTCAAATAAATCCCCTAAGTCTCAGCTCAATTAAAAAACCCAAAACCTGATTTCACTGTTCCTCGGGTTCGAGTCAGACTCGGGCTTGAGCCACTGGTTTTGGTCCAGTCAACTAACTGCACCAGGCCTTCTTTTATAACGCGCTATCGATCTTAGCCATTAGATTTAAATCGAACAGCCCGCATTGATTGGGCCGTTCGGAACTCGCGAAGTGCCCACTCATTTTGGGCCGTTGGATCATGATCTGAGCGTCCTGAGTGAGTGTGCCGTTCGGGTCACTTGGAGGGCACATTAAATCGTGACCGTTCGTTTTTGATCCAACGCTTGCGATCTCCCCTTTTGTTCTGAACCTCAGAAACGTGGAGCGATCTGAGCCGTTCATTTCTGATCCAAGGGCTCACAATCCATTCTTTTCGTTTTAGACCTCAGAGACCTGGAGCGATCTCAGCCGCCCGATCAAAATCCAACCGCCCAAAATCACCCCGGCCTTTTCGGTCATCTTCTTCCTCGCGCCGTGCGTAAACAGGAGCGCAGGCATGGCCGTGTCTTTTCGAGTTCCTTGTCAGCGTCCCTCTGGTCGGGACAGTGGTGCGTGCGCTACTTTCGGCCATGATCTTGGTCTTGTCTTTGTTCCCCATTATTTTCTTTTAGGTTCACGGCCGCTTTTTGAGCCAAACTCACTCGAGAGCTTCATTTTAGCAAACCCTAGTTCCACCATCTATATGAAGCTTTCCAAAACTCTCTCTGAGCTCCCTCGTCACACCATTTAGCTTCCCAACCCTTGAGGAGCTCAAAACCACTGAAATTCTCAAAATCGCCATTAATGGCCGTGGAGCTCAATTGAGGATCTTGGTGCTTTAGTGGTTCTTCTTCAAATCTCTTTGTGCCCTTTTGAGCTCTTTAGCTCCATATTCATTTCCCCTAACTTAATTTTGGCAATCATTCATAGGAATTGACCAATTTTAAGTTTGGATCACTTCGGCCGATTCTGCCCCTTTTCTTCTTCAGCTTCGGTGAGTGTTTCATTTCTCAATTTTTTTGCTCATGAAGCTTCTATGAGCTATAATGAAGCTATTATGACCACCCGGTGGTGTTCATTTTGCTCAGGTTGTCATGTTCTTATCATCTTCTTCAACTCCGGCGAGTTCTTTCGCTGTCAAAGCTCTCAGGCTATCCTTTGAAGCCCTTCTCGGTTGAGGTAGCTTCTATTTAATCTCTAGATGCTTGGCACACGCTTCTTTGGGCTGCTGCGGAGCTTTTTGTGCATTTTTGCTTTCGACCGATTAGTGTCACTATCTTGTTTTCCTGCTAGCCGGCGTTCTAGACCTTCGCCGCCGGCGAGGTCACCACCATCGAGATCGCAAGACTATTGTGAACCCGTTTTAGTCTTAAGGTTGCGCCGCCGTGGCCGGAGCCGCCGGCGACGAGCCCCTCTCTCCGCTCGGTTTTTGCTGGACGGGAGAACCTCCTCAGTGCCGTTGTCATTAAGACACTTTTAATGCTTTAATCATTGGTAATCATTGGGAGTAATTAATCTGTCTTGGGCTGGTCCTCTGTGTCTCTGACAGGTGGGCCCAGCCTCTAAAAACCCCCGGGTGGCGCTATTTAACCTTGTTAAGACATCATTAATAATCAATCATTTGATAATTAATGAAAGCGTTGAGTGGTTATCGGAATGACTCTCTGAGTCACTGACAAGTGGGCCCGTAGGCCTTAGACCACAGTAACAAGGTCGTTAGGACAAATTCGAGGGCATTCATTGCTAATCATCGCTAATCATTGAAGTTAGTAATTAATTGCTGTCCTAATTGACCCTCTGTCTCACTGGTGTGTGGGCTCGCATCTTTAATCCTCGCGGTGCGTTTAAATCCCTCATGCGTAAAAGAGTAGCACTGCAGAGATCGTTGACTGTTGATTTTTAGATCTACAGCCCAGATCTGTGGGACTTTCGGGTCACCAATCGTCCCAAGACTCCTAAGCCGTCCATCTTTAGATCTGCGGTTGAGATGCGTGTGCTGTTCGAGCCTCCCGGAGGGAGCAGCGCTCTGAGACCTTCATATGGAGATCTGCGGCTGTGCGTGATTGCGGCAATCGCGTTCCCTGATCGGCCCAATTCTTGTGGATCGTTGGATCGAGATCCAACGGTGGCTTCCTTTTGGGATCGCGCGAGTGCGCTATTCCCAGCGCGCGTGGGCCGTTAGATTTCGCATCTAAGGTCGTCGTTCGTCCACGTCGTTTATTTCTGTTAAGTTAGTTTATTTCTCGGTAAGCCTTTATTTATATACTAAAAATTGCATTAAACTTTAGAAACTCGTAACTAAATCAATTTAAATCCTTTTTAAATGATTCCAGTGAGGTTAAATTCTAGATTAAATAGAGTTTAATCTAAAAATGCTTTTAGATATGTTTCTGTAACAGAAAAATTTTGCAAACAATAAGAACTTGATATCCGCCATTTTAAAATATTCAAGAAATAGAATTAAGACTTGTAAAATGCATATCTTTTTCTGTGTAACTCCAAATTGTGCAAACTCAATTTTGATAAATTCCTCTGTTAGCAAACTTTAATATGAAATAGGTTTTGATCATAGTTTTATTTCTGTAAAGTAACATGTGTTAGGTTTGCAACTTAGAAAAATCATAAATAAATCATTATAACTCCAAATTTAGTAAACCCAACTTTGCTGTTCTTAGGATGTCATTTTCTACCTGCTATAAAAATTTCAGACCTTATATCATTATAGAAATTTGTGCCATGAACAGTACTAGTAATTAATTTAGTTGATTTAATAGGCTGAGAGAGTGTATTTTAGTTATAACTTTTTCATACTATATCCAAATTGCATGATTCTTGTTCCTAAAATTGTCTAAAACCATCCCCTAGCCGCTGTATAAATTTCATGAGATTTGGATGACTTTTGCTGTTAAGTTTTATTTGGTGTTCTTCGTTCTTATTGGTTTTATCGCCTTTTCGCGTTAGGTTTCGAAGATAATATTGATCTTGAATATGATCCACAGTAGCCAGACTCTGCCCTCCAGCAAGGCAAGCAGATGTAGCATCATTTGATCATGTTGTTCCTATTATTTTCAAATTCTAATATGTTGATTGCAAATTCTACGTATGCATTGCTATCTTGTTTGAACTATTGTCGATAGTTAACCCAGTAGATGCATGATCAGTAGGCAAATATTTATCCTCTACTACTGTGCCTAGGTTTATCTTGCTGTGATGTTGGGTTCGTTGGATGAACCCTTATCACTTAGTAGTTTACGAGTTTGTTGCTTAGCCATGCTTAGCTATCGGTAGAAATAGGCGGTTATCGACTTGTCGATAACCTTGATCACACAAACTTATTATGATCTCTATACTTCAGCTTTGTGCTCTGTTTAAATTGCAAAACTAAAACTGAAAATAAAACAATTTGGACTTGGGCACAATGGTATGATGGTGTGAGTTTTGGGTGTGACTGGAATGGTGCCCGAGACAACAAGGACCGAACATCTTGTTACACTAAACCAAGCATTCTTGCGTGCTAACCACACTAGAGGGAAATGGGACCTCTCTTGACTTAGTACTTTGATGTGTGTTGGCTACGAGTTGCAGGAGGACGTGTGTGTGTTGTGTTGTGGTAAAATGAGATGGTTATGTGTGGGAGCATTGTAGTTGTCCGAAAAGCTTTACCCCGAGGGGTAGTTGTCTTTTTGGCTTTACAATGTAAGCGTATGGATTTCTATCCATACGAGCGACTCGTAGTTGATACGCAATATTGGAAATGTCTCGTAGGACTTAGCCGTGCCGGCATACCTTTGGAAGTATGCTAATCTTGTGGCTTAAAGGCGATCTGAAGTGTAGGTACATTGGTACACCCCTGCAGGGTTTGAAACTATTTGAATAGCCTCGTCCTAGGTTATGGACACGCTTGGTAAGATCTTTCAAGAGTTAGACTACAATATTTTAAATTAAAACTTGACGGGTGGTATGAATCAGGGATTCATGCTATGTGTGGTGGCTTTCGGGTTAGTCACTTCTAGGTGGTTACTTGATAATTATTGTTACTCGCTGTTATTTCAATGCTTAAAAACTGATTTGTTAAATTGCTTTCAATCTATTACATTATTGCAAATAAAAATTGATTTATGCGTCCAAATAACCATATAACCAATTCCCTTTGACACAGCTTTTCATGTAGCTATGTATAGGCTTGTTACTCGTAAGTCTTACGAGTACATTATTGTACTCATCTGCATTATTTGTTGTGTGCAGAGGAAGAAGGTGGGCCCGAAGGGTCTCACTTTTGTGAGTTGTGTTGTGGCAGTGTGTGGGGCGACTAGCTTGACGGCCCGGTCGGTTGCCCTGTGGTGTTATATGGCTAACCGGTCGTCTTTTGGTTTAAGTCATCTTATGACATTTTTTGCTTCCACTGATACTTTATACTTGTCATTTGGTCGGTCGGCTGTTCTGTAATAACTTATTATTTTGTATGTCTTTACTAGACTTGTTATATTGATGTGTGGAATTGATGCATACCTTTGAAAAGATGTATGTGTGCTGCATTTTCTGGGAAGCACATGTCCATTGAGGCACGGGTTATTTTGTTTGTGATACTAGAGCCAGTGGAAGGTTAAGTATTACAAGCTTAATAAACCAGGGTCTCACACTCCTTAACCCTATGCCCCTTCTCCCCACATTTGTAGCATATAATCTTGGGTAAATCCCCCACAACCAGCTCTGGATCAGCACTTACCTCCAGAGTTGCAGTCGAAGGCTCCTGATGCACACCATCATAGCCCATCTGGGAGGGAGATTGATTGCAGACCAGGTATTGCTGGAGATAAGGAGGATCATTCCTAAGGGGAAGAAGCCCCCCTGGCCGACCTTGCTGCCCCCCGACATGCCCTTGCCACTGGACACTCTCCTGGGCTTGAGACGGTTTGTTGTTCTTAAGCATCTGAGTGTTGTCCTGCCAGTTCCCTTGAAACTGGTGTTGATTTTGAAGTTGAAGCTGTTTTTGATTTTGGTAGGGCCTCTGCTGCTCCTGCAAACCCCCCTTTGCCGAATGTCTCTGCATCTGCTACTGACTCGAGCGATTAGAGCGGAATGGGAAAGGGGCCTAATTTGGGTTTTGCTGCATCTGAGCTGAATGCAGCTACCGCCCAGCTCCTTGAATTGATCTTTGCTGATTTTGAGCCAACGCCTACGCCAGAGGTGAGTGCTAGGCATTGGAGCTGCGCCCCATCTCAGGGCGCCGGATCTGCTCTCCCCCACGCCCCGCTCTAGGGAAGCGCCCCCCAAAGTGCCCTCCTTGGTCCCCCTGCCCTGCCATGACCGGATTTGGCCTCAGAGCTTCACACACCTCCAGAAAGGATCTTGCATCGCCCTTGCAGGTACCAACCCACTGCTTCTCTCCACCCCCGAAACCAATCCTCGGCTACTGATGACCTACACTAACCGGACTCAATCTCAGAGCCTCACCTCTCTGAGGGAGTTCACACCAACCTCCACCGTAGCTAGTCCTAGCGCATGTCTCCCGCTGCCAGAGGTGCCGCAAGAGGGGGTCAAGGTGTTGGAAAGCATCCGAAGACTGCCTATCAGACCCAACCAGATCTGAGGGCAAGTTAGGGATTTCGCCATTACCACACCCACCCTTCCCGAACTGGCCTCCTGTGAAACTAGAGGACCCAAGGACTGCAACCAAAGCACAGGATCGGCCCTCACCTTGCTGTGTTGCCGACGTTACCTTCTGGTCTGGTGAAACCGAAAGACATCACTGTAAGCAGGGGCGTTCATCAAACCAAAAGACATCACTGTAAACTCGTACAGTCCATATCTGGTGGTGAAGGCTGTCTTCGGGATATCTTCTGGTCTGATCTTCAGTTGGTGATAGCCAGATCTCAAATCAATCTTCGAAAAGACACTTGCTCCTTTCAGCTGATCGAACAGATCATCTATCCTGGGTAATGGATACTTGTTCTTGATCGTCACCTCGTTGAGTGATCTGTAATCAACACACATCCTCATGCTATTGTCCTTTTTCTTGACGAACAGTACTGGTGCTCCCCAAGGTGATGAGCTGGGTCGAATGTACCCTTTGCTTCGCAATTCTTCAATCTGTTTCTTCAATTATGCTAACTTCTTGGCTGGCATTCTATAGGGTCGCTTCGATATTGGAGCTGTCCCTGGGACTAAGTCAATTAAGAACATTACGTCCCTATCCGGTGGCATGCCAGGTAGATCATCAGGAAAGACATCATAATATTCTCGGACTACAAGTATGTCTTCAAGTTTCACTTCCTTCATACTGGTGAGGATGGTACTTCCTTTGGTGCAGGTCTTGGGCTTGAACTCGACTGAAATTCCTTCTCCATTGGTGAGAGTGATAGACCTATTGGCACAGTCTATTTGTCCATGATTCTTGGCCAGCCAGTCCATTCCAAGAATGACATCCAAACCTTGGGAATGCAAGACTATCAAGTCTGCTAGGAAGGATACTCCGGGTATTTCAAGAGTAAGGTTCGGGCATAGAGAACTAGTTCTCATTTCTGAGCCCGGGGAATGGATTATCATAGGATTGGTCAAGGGAGATATAGGTAACCCATTTTTGCCCACAAACTTATTTGATACAAATGAATGCGAAGCTCCGGAATCAAATAGAACTGAAGCTGGTATTGAATTGACAAGAAACATACCAAGAACGACATTCGGTGCTGCTTGGGCTTCCTCAGCTGTGACGTGGTTCACACGTCCCTTGATAAATTGACCTGACGGCTTTGCAGTGCCGCCAGTGGCTGTGGCTTCTGGTGCTGCCTTGGAAGATGCCACTACCTGCTGCTTCTTGGGGCATCTGTTGGCGTAGTGTCCTGTTTCATTGCAATGGAAACAGGTCATTCCTGTGGCTGAGGGAGCGGAGCTCTTCTGCTGAAATTGCCCTCCAGTTGAAGTGTTGCAGAAGTTGGAGGTGTTGGGGCGCTGGTTCTGCACCGGGACTCGGGATGTGGAAGACTGAAACTTCCCACGCCGCGGTGGCTGCGGCTGAGTGAATCGAGGCTTGGGAATGCCTCCTGCATTAAACCTCTGAGCGGCCATTCTCCGCTTGCGGTTCTCCATCTCCTGATGCTTGGCCTCCTGGCGGATCGCCTTGTCCACCAACTGCTGGAAGTCAGTGAAGTTCTGGGAGATCAGTTGGACTGAAATGTCATCATTAAGTCCCTCCAGGAACCTCTCCTGTCGGTCTTCATCTCGGCCACGCCACCGGAGCGTAGCGGGCGCTTGGTTGAACCGATGAAGATACTCGCCACCGGCGATTGCCTTGGCGAAGGGCATGGAACTCCTTCTTCTTCAATGTCATCATGCCGGCAGGGATGTGGGCATGACGGAAAGCTCTTACGAACTCGTCCCACGAGATGGCCTGGGCATTGGCGTGGGCGATGCAGAAGTTTTCCCACCACTCTGAAGCTGGTCCGTTGAGTTGACGGGAGGCGAACAGGACCCTCTCGCGATCAGTGCATTGTGCGATGTCCAGCTTCTTCCCGATCGCATGAAGCCAATCGTCAGCATCCATCGGCTCAGTGCTGCTGGAGAAGGTTGGAGGACGCATGCGCTTGAACTCCGACATGGTCACCCGCTGAGGAGGGTGTGCTGGTGCCTGAGTTGCGACGGTAGCTGCTGCTGCGGCATGGATATTATGGGAGTTGCTGAGCGACTAGGCAAGCAAGTCGATGAGATGGGTCTGGTTAGCCATCATTTGTTGCCAGTCAGGTCCTGCCATTGGCGGTGGGGGAGGCTGCTGGCTAGGCTGCTCTTGGTAGTCAGCGTTCTCGTTGCCCTGGCCTTGGGTGCTACCACTTCCCGTGCGAGTGTTCACCATCTGCTGAAGTTTTCAAAGACTTAGGAAAGAGAAGAAAAGATAGTTCTACGGGGGAACAAGTTTATATTAGCCCAACAAGCACACAAATACAAGACAAGGAATCAAATTTTCCATTTTCGAAGTAGTTCTTTATTTTACTCATTTGATTATGGCTACCACAGAAGGTTAGTAGCTCATAATTCGCAGCTAACAAACGAACTAAAGGGAAAAGCAGATATCTATGGGGTGGATGGGGTGTAGTCGGGGGAGTTGCAGGTACTGCCTTGGCCTGCCTTGTAGAGGGTCAATTCTGCTTCGGTTGCCCTCAACTTCTCCTCTGCGGCTTCTAATCTCCCCTGAACTAGATACAGCTCATCCAGGGTGTTGCCATAGGCGTAATCCATCGCCTTGGCTAATTCCACCTGATGGGTGATCTCTGGTAAATCCTCATTTTCGATCGAAAAAGCACTGCCTAGCCGGGTGGGGATGTGCATGGGGTAGTACTGGAATGCAGTATCCCGAAGGTGGAGGTCATAAGTATAACGGAGTCGGCGAACGGCTTCCCTCGCTGCGTCCTGGATGCCGTTAGTGAAAGTCTCCCGACGCATTGGGGCGTCGAAGATGTGGAATGTCGTATCAGGCACTAAGTTAGAGTAGAGGATAACCTCCACTCTCCAGCGCTCCTGCTGTCCCACGATATACTTGTATCCTTGGTATGTGGGCCTCTTCTTGAAGCTCAAGTGCTGCATCATCTTCCATAGTATATCAGCCCATTCTCTAGCGAAGATCCCGTGGGAGATGCGGGTCGGTCTCTCGGCCATCTACAATTTTTAGAAGAGACAAGAGTTTAGAAATCTTTTAACAGAGAAAGGAAGAATAAGACTCTGGAAGACAGGTACATAATTTTAAATTTTTGAAAATAGTCCCTAATGGTTTTACTATTTCTACCGTGGGCCATGACCTACAGTCGATATGGCTCTGATACCACTTTTGTCGAACCCGGGAGCGAAGGATCCCGAATTCTCTGTGTTCATACACCGGTCCAGGATTTCCAGTGTACACAGTCTCACAAAATGGATATCACAATCATATCACGAAATCGTAAATGACATTAAGTAAATAATTGTTTAATACAAATGAGTCTGAACAACAATATCAAATATCAAATGATAAACACAGCGGAAACATAATAATAGAGGTGAGCCACACGATGCACCACAGGCAATCGTCTGGGTCAAAAGGCCTACTCGTCCGGATCCTCACCGTCGGGGAAAAGTCTTCTCCTGAATAAGATTTATTCAGCAAGAGTGAGCACAACTTCCGTGCTCGCAAGCTACACCCAATATTGAATGAAAATGTATGCATAAGGTAACAAGTGAGTATGGAAGGGGTTGTTTTGCATAAACATCATTTTCAGTTTAAATAGACATAGTAATTTCTAAGGCAGTTTTATACTATGACTAAAATCATATTTTAAAATGACAATGTTGTAATATAGATAACCTCCAATGATTAAGTGAAGGATCCCCTCCTAACACTTGGCTTCCCGCCCAACTTTTCATAAGGATTAACCATCCTCAACATTCAATAAAACATTTAAAAACCAAAAACAATTCTAACTTTAAGTGGCCCTGCTAGCATGTCCATGACTGCGGACACGGCTATTCGAATAGTTTCTACTCTGCAGAGTTGGTACAACTTTACTGTGAGGACCCCAATTTATTTGGCTTGTAATGCTTAGCCAACCACCTGGCCCTAGCATCACAAATCAAATAAACCGAGCCTCGAGATATGTATACTTCCCAGAAAGCAGTATACAAACTCACCACAAAATTATGCATCAACTCCATTCCAAACATAGAGTCCAAACATTACACTACTAAGCAGAAAGTAACAGCAGTAGAGTTATTACAGACAATGGCCGACCGGCCAAAAGATACAAAAATAACAGAAGAACGACAGCGGGAGCAAAAGTGCCATAAGATGGCTATAAACAAAGCCAATCAGTGTGCCTTCAACCCACAAGGCATCTGACCAGACCGCCAAGCCTAGTCGTCAAACACGAAGCGGCAGCACAACTCACAGAAGTGAGGCCCTTGGGGCTCACCTTCTTCCTCTGCAATAAAAACATTAAGCAAAGCCGATGAGTACAAAGATTGTCTTTGTACTCGCAAGACTGACGTGTGGACTAGCAGACCTGTTCATATGCTACATGCAGGCTTATTTGGTGGAGGCCATATGTTTCATTTGCACAAAGCCAAATTTATTTACAATAAAGTAATACAGTTTGAAGGCAAGTATGCAATTCATTTTTAATGTTGAAATACAGTAAAGGTAATAATAACAAAAGATAAAGATAAACAACCTAGAAGTGACTATCCCAATAGTCACCCCAACAATAGCACGAATCCCAGATTCGTACCACCTATCAAGTTTTAATTTAAATGTTGTAGTCTAGTTCTTGGGGCGATCCAGCGTGTCCATAACCTAGGGCGAGGCTATTCGAATAGTTTTAACCCTGCAGGGGGTGTACCAATGTACCCACACTTCAGACCGCCTTTAAGCCAAATCACACTTCCGAAGGTATGCCGGCACAGCTAAGTCCTACGAGACTTTTTCCAATATTGTGTATTAACTACGAGCCGCTCGTATGGATAGAAATCCATACGCTTACATGGTAAAGCCGAAAAGACAACTACCTTTGCGGGTAAAGCTTTTGGACAACTACCATGCTCCCAACACCATCCCTCCCGCGACCTCCCGCGACCCGAGCCAATACACGCCAAAGTACTAGGTCAAGAGAGGTCCCATACCCTCTAGTGTGGTTAGCACGCAAAATGCTCAGTACGGTGGCGCAAGTAACTCGGTCCTTAACTGACTCGGGCACCATTCCAGTCACACCCAACAGATCACACCAATCATACCGTTGTGCCCAAGTCTAAATCATTTTTGTTTTCAGTTTTAGTTTTGCAATTAAACATAGCATAAGCTGGAAACATAAGGAATAATAATTATTTTATGTGATCAAGATCATCGACTAAGTCGGTGATCGCCCAATTCTACCGATGACTAAGCATGGCTAAGCAACTGGACTCGTAATCTACTAAGCGACAAGAGTCCATCCAACGAACTCCAATCACAGCAAATAACCTAGGCTCAGGTAGTAGAGGACAATTATTTATCTACAGATTATGCATCTAAAGGATTAACTACTCAATTTAACACAATTTAAGCGATGCATACATACAGTTGAAACAAAATATTAGACTTTGAAATACTGGGATTAATATGATCAAACTGCTTGCACATTCGGTCATTGCTCAGATGCTCAACTCATTGCAGATGATCACTCGATAATACTGCATCTGCCGCAATCTATCGATCGAGCAAAAGCAACAAATAAGAACCAATAACACCGACAAAACTCAAAATTTCAAATACAACCACAAATCTATACACCGAAGCTAGACCATTACATTAGGAACAACAAATTAGCTGCTACGGAGATGATTTAAATTAGACATGTTTTCATGTGATTGATCTACCCACTCACTTATTTACCAAGCTAACCATAAAATAAATAAAAAAATCAATCCTCTTATATGTTTTAATCTTCCGACAGACTTTGATGGTGATTGTGTGCACATCTATTAGCTAAGCATCAAAATACCTTATCTTATCTTAATTAACTAGTTATTCTATGCAATTTACAAAGTGATAAAATCATTTAGACCTACAAGTTTGCTACAAGAACACTAACTAGCTAAATATCCAATTTTAAGATGCTAAGCAAAATTTTCTAATTAAGTTAGGGTTTTAAAGATACTCAGCTATTCACACTCCTAAGCATCACACCAATATATTGCAAGACTAACAAATTTCAGCAAGCTACTACTACAAAGCCTTACCACACTGTAAACGCGAAACCACAAGTACAGAGGCAAGACATCTAGTTCCATTAACAGCTTCTTAGATAATACAAGCCAACAAGTGATTTGAAACCTATAGAGACTAACTAATTAATTTCTTGCTAAACACTACTTCTTAAGGGAGTAATCAAGCACTAACAAGAATCAAAAGCATAAGCATGAAACCAAAATCAAATTACTGACAACAGAAAAACGACAACAGAGAAACATACAGAGAACTAGCACTAAAATACTTTCAAACCTCAATTACCCATTTTGATCATGCATGAGAGTGAACTAATGAACATCCCTAAGTTTGATTAACAGCTAAAACTTGGCTTAAGGGAGGTGGGCCCCACTGTCATGGAGATTGAAAGAGAGAACAGAGAGGCAAACAGGGGATGGCTCGGCGCTCTGGACTGGTTTAAATCGCCGACGACGAAGGAGTGGCGCGCGTAGGTGTGACAACCAAAATGGGTTCTTGGAGGATCACTGGGCGAAGGTGGTCTCGAGGCAATGAGATGCACCGTGGCGGCGTGGCGACGGACGCGCGCGCGGCCGTGGAGGTGACAAGGGCGATCGCGCGAGAAGAAGAAGGTGAAAACTAGCGCGCATGAGCATCGATGGGTTACCAGAACTCACCGGATGACGCGAGCTAAGGTGGTGTCGGAGATGGCCCGCGACGAGATCGCTGCGGCGCGAGGCGGTCAACAACGACAGGGACCTAAGGTGAACGAGAGAATGAGTGAGTGATGGGGTAGGGTAGAGGGACACGAGAGGATGCTTACGGAGCTAGGAATCGAGCTCAAGCTTGCTAGAGAAGACGCGCGCGGAGAGGCGAATCACCGGAGTTGGAGAAGAAGGAGTGCGCGCAGCCCACGAGCGATGAAACCGGAATTTCTTAAGGGTTCACTTCACGGGATGCGAACACGCCGTGACGCGATCGGCCGAGCTCGAGATCACCGGAGCGGCCGAACGCCGGAGGCGCGAGGCGCACTCACGGCTCGGAGCTCGAGAGAAGGAAGTGGACAGAGGAGGAGAAGGAAAACTGTAGGTGAAGCCTCTACCGCTTTTGAAGAGGAGGGCGAGGCGCAAGGCGGGCGGTAGGGCGGCGAGGTGACCGGCGTGGCGGCGTGGCGGCACTCATGCGCCGAGGCGGTGAAGAGCGCGCGCGAGAGAGCGGCGGGCGGAGAGCTGGCGCTTCGGCAACGCCGCGTGGAGGGAAAGGTCCGCGAGGGGCCGGGTTGTCGCGAGAGAAGGGGCGCTCGAGTCCAAGTTCGTGCGGCGTGACGAGTTGGTTTAACTCGATCAAGATCATGTCGACCGTTAGATCTAGATTGGACGGTCGAGATTCATGGGTGCAATCGGACAGGTTGATTGCATCGGGCGCACGCGGGTCGCACGATTTGCATCGGACGGTTGGCAACGATCGGGCGCGTGCGGTGCAGCTAGGCGGTGCGGCTGAACCGAGTGGCGCGGTCGGACTCGAGCTCGAGTTGGGTTCGAGCCCGACAAACAGTGTTTTCAGAATTTGATTTTAAAAGGCTGAGAGGATTGGGGAATTTTTAGGGGTAGCTCCTGAGCTCCAACAATTCCAAAATTTTTATGGAAGCTTACTGGGACAGAGAACAACATTGTGTAATTTTTCCAGGAATGTTCATGCACTAGATTTCTCCCAAGAAAATCCACAATCTTCTGCCCTAGGAGTTTGACCAGATTTCAAATAGAGTTGACTTGCTCTTTTGAAATAGCAAATAAAATCTAAAAATTGTGAGATTTTTCAGAGAGATAGATAGGATGATCAAGATGGTAGGAAAAATATTCCCAGAGGATGATCACAAGTTTGAGGTTGATAATTTTGTTGACAACAACTATCATTCACAAGAATTTAATTCTAGAAAATGGAAATTGCTAGGGGAAAAATGTAGGAAACTTTCAAATGATCAAAAGTTTTTATTTCTCCTCATAATTTTACATTTGAAACACAAACCCTAACTTGGGGCTGTTACATTTACCCACACGAGGTGACATGCTCGTTATGTCGGCCAATTCACACTTTCGTAGGCGTGGGACTAAGCAATTACCATGAGGCCTTTACAATGTCCTGTTCTAGTGTACTCATGCCCACTAAGGTTTCGCCCCTTTGGACTAACCGTCCTCCGGAAGCCCCCTCTTGCGCCAAGTGGGAATAACTGTCTAACCGACACCCACATATCAACATGACATAAATACACTAAAGCATTACAAATTAATTAGCCAAATCCTGCCCATACAGGACGCATGGTGGTACGATAAGGCATAGTATTAAGCGGCTCAAAGACCGGTCCTCAATTGACTTGGGCGTCATTCCTACTAACCATGGGCCTTAATCTTAACCAGATTAATCCCGTGCATAAACCTGCACCCACCATTCCGACCATTTCGCCCAAGTCCAAACCCATTTTGGATTTTATTTCGAATAAAACTCTATTTATAAATCCATATCGTAAAACAATACCACAATGACAAGTTTGAAATAAATTTGTAAGAAATTTGGTTAAGCCCTCCCAAATTCTTTAAGTGTGAACCAACCTAGCTAAGCATATGTCTAGTATTGATAATATTCTGTCTATGGTGTCAAGGTAGTCAAGTACAATATTCAAATTGGCCATACAATAAAACATGGGAGTAACTATATATAAAACAGGACATTAAAATATTTATACAAACATATGCATGCAATAAAGAATTTAAAAACTGAAAATAACTTAAAATACTGGGGGCAATATGGTCAATGGTGTAACTTGCCTTCGTTGATGTCTTGGAATTCTAGGTCTTCAGACTGGTCGAACTCTCCGGAGTCGTCGAAGTCTAAACGCGAAAATACGATAAATTCAAATTCAAATTCAAATAAATTCAAAAACATAGATCAAAATAACCCCAAATTGAAGTATTTTGGTTTAGTTAGCTAGATTATAATTTTATATAAATTTTGCAATTTGAATCACCCAATTTGGAGTTCATATGCAAAAGTTATGAATTTTAGAAGTTTTAAACCTAAATCTGAAATTTAATTGAATTTCCCGAATTATTTTTCTACTGAAAAAATCTATTTATTGCGCAATGCTGACGCCAGCGAGGAATTTTTGGAATTTAAATGAATTAAAGAATTTCTGACATGTGGGCCCCACGTGTCATAGACACGGACCATATGGACTAAGTCCATGGTGGTTGGGAACGGGTCAATGAGTGGCGGCGGCGCGCGCGGTGTGCGCCGAGTAAGCGGACACGCGGGGTACGGTGCCAACATGGAGGGTGAGGTGGCTACCACGGTGGCGTGCCACGTCATGCCGGCGGGTGGTGGCGCACGGAGACCAACGAACCGGCAAACGGCGGCGCGGCTGCCGGCGGCGAGGTGTTAGGGAGGAAGAGAAGGCGACGGGGAGCATGGTGCTTACCGAGGTGGTGCGGGAGCGTGAAGGTATCGCCGGCGGCGAGGAGTTTGGCGGCGGCGAAGTCGGGCTCGTGGCGGCGATGGAGATGCGGAGGGTTCCCGGCGAAGTCGAGGTGCGCACCGTGTAGGCGAGGCGGCAACGAAGGTGACGGTGGTGTCGGGGTGGCTGGGGATGGCTTGACAGTGGCGCAAACGGAGCTCCAAGCTTCTTCGGTTGCCGGCGGAAAATCGCGAATTACGGCGAGCTCACAGGGAAAGAGGAAGAGTGGGTGGAGGCGTCGGAACTGGTGTGAAGAAGGGTGCCCGGGGGTGCCTTTTATAGGCCCCGGGAGGGTCCGAGGCGGCGTGGAGGAGGTGGGGATCGTGCGGCGGCGGTTGCGGGAGGTCGTGGCGTACGAGCAGAGAAAAAGGGGGGAGAATGGCGTGGAGACGTGGCGGAAACCGACGTGGTCTCGTGCGCACGACGCAGGGAGTGCGGGGAGGTTAGAGGCGGCCGTTAGCGGAGCTCAGGCGTGCGCGAGAATGGCGGTCGTGGGACTCGGCCGCGCGGAGAAGAAGGCGAGGAAGAAGAAAGAACACGGGCTGTTGGATTTCGATCCAACGGTCACGATTATTAGTGGTGACGTGGAGGTAGCGGGGTGCATGACTCGTTGGATTTTAATCCAACGGTTGGCAGGGGTTGGTGTGCGTGTGTGCGGGCGTGGTCGTTGGATGTTGATCCAATGGTGGAAAAAGAGGAGGGGGGTGTGGGCCGGTGCGGACCGCGCGCGGGAGAAGGTTTGGGCCGGAGCTTTTGGGTTTCGGCCCAAAGCTATTTTTGATTTTTCTTTTGCTTTTCTATTTGTTTAAATTCTGATAATTCATTTAGGCTTTAGAAAATAGTAAAAAAATTCCAAAAATTATGAAAAAAATTCACAGAAATTCCCATACTTATTTTGGGCTTAACAAAATTATTTCCAACTTTATGTTGGCTTTTTAATTTGCAATATAAATTTGTTTTGGACTTTAACATAATTATAAAAGCTTTTAAAAATTCCAGAAAATTCCACAAAAGTAAATAAATTTTGATTTTTACTGAAATTTGAAATTTGGGCTCTTACAGCCATCTTGTTGGCATTAGCCTTTATCATGGCCAACAACTCGAAGGTAGGTTTGATGGTCTGATATGTCACCATAACCATGATAGCAGAAGTCGTGGGAAGGGATCAACCGCTCTGATACCAAATATCACAAACTTTATTTCACAACATGATAAACACCGTTAGGAAGAAGGTCGGGGGGGGCTCGACTTGGTGCGATGAGAGATTAGACTATAGACTAAGATGATAGGGAGACTAGATTAATTCATCTTTTCGCTTGATTCATAATGGATACATGCTATCCCTTTTATAAGGACGACCCGACTTGACCTCTAAGAAATACTCCCTCCGTTCTACAAAGCTTGACATCTTGTAATTGAAATCATAACTAGCCAACGTCATGTATTTAAGAATGGAGGGAGTAACAACTAAGGAAACCTATGTGTAACAATCTAATATAATAATAACTTACATAACTAATAGATAACATCAAACACCTAATATATATTCATAAATAAAAAATCTTTTCTAATAATTGCGGGTAGTTACTGATACGCGTGAACAGTACCTGGCCCATGACAGGGAGGGATGAGGAGACGGCGGTGGTCGGCATGGAGAGGGAGGGAGACAGACAAGGAGGGAGGGGTCGGCTGCGAGGCCCAATCAGCGGTGATCGGCTTGAGAAATAGGGGAGAGGGAGAGATAGAAAAAAGAGGAAGAAGGGAGAAGGAGGACTGACATGTGGGCCCACCCTGTTCAACAAAAACCACCTCCACGTCAGTAAAAACCGCCTCCACATCAGTGGAAATCAAGGTGGGAAGGGTCGCAGGCTGAAAAAAGAATGGGTTTGAGAGTTGGAGGTTGAAGATCTCAGACAATAGTTGAGCATTTTTGCTAAAAAGTTTTATCTGGATGTGTTGGTTAATGGTTTCTACCTGCAGTGTATATTAGCATTCGCTACAACAACCCACAATTCTAGCTTGTGTGAAAAGTTTGTTCTTGTTGCTACTAATTGCATATATAATAAAATTAACGGTTTTAGCAAATATTCAGAAATAATTCTAGCAACAATTATTACAATTAAAGCATATTTCCAGCAGCATTTAAATAACAAAAATAACATAAAACATGTATAATCTTTAGGTCATTTAATCAGGATAAAAATGCTCAAAAGATAGAACTTGACAACAAAACAAATCAGCATAATGCTCAGATTTAATTTGATTGTTTATTACTCTAAGATGTCGGGCTGCATAAGATAAGATATTGGCCTCCTTGCCACTAATGTCTTTACTCTTCACAAATTAGATATGATAATAAAAAAAAAATTAGACTTTAAGCTCTAAATAATGCTTTACTAATATGTCAAAATTTGATCTCATAAACAGCAAGTTACACTTTTAGCCAACTGAGGATTGATTTTGCTTAACAGTGCAAGGAATCACAGAACCAATACTTTAGCATTTCAATCAACAGAGAAGTAAATAACTAATATAGCTAAAGGATAACAAATTACAGCATGTAAACCTATTGGCTGACAGAAGACCAACAAGGTCACAGAACAGATAATCAAACCAATTCAGTAGACACAATGCAACCAAACTTACTGAAGATAGGGTTGGAGACAACCTTACCTCTCCCTCTTAAAACCGACAGGTGGGCTCCACCTCCACCTCCACCTCCACCTCCATTTTCCTTTTTCTATTTCTATTTTTTCTTTTCTCAAAATAAGAAATTACCTCAAAGATACAACATACAGCACTCTAATTTCTGAATGGTAACAACACAGGTTGTTCGCTCTTGATATGCTCTTCCCTTTCTCTGTTCTTTCAGACTTAAATTATGGATTTGGTTGTAACAGTTAATCTGCTTCTGCTTGTGGTGTACTTGAATAGCTAATTTACTAATTTAGCTTGATGCTGCTTATGATGGGTTTCAGGGGCGGAGATGGGCCTCGGGCCGGTTGGGCAACGGCCCGAGGCCCAGAGAGAATAATAGTAGGATTTTTTCTATGTATACATTCAGTTTTTAGTCCACAGTGTCCAGGCCCGAGTCTTCCAACATGCCAGCGTCCCAGCCCAGCTCCCACTCGACCACTCCCACCTCCCAGCAGCCAGTAGCAGCAAGCAGCCAAGACCCAAGAGGGCAAGAGCCCAAGCACGACCAGGCGAGGCGACCAGCCCTAGCTCTAGCCGAGTAGCTGCCTTCGGCCTTCGGCCTTCGGCCTTCCGCCCTTTCCCTAGCGCTCCTCTCCGCCGCCGGCCACCGGCCGCCTCCCGCCTCCTCTCCGCTGCGGCGCCGCCCAGCGATCTGCTGATCTGCTCCGCCGCGATGCCGCCTCCTCTCCACGACTCCACGGCAGCACGGCTGAAGGCTCCACCGACCACCGCCCAGCGTTGCCTCCACCGGCCACCGCCTTCTCTCCTCACCCGGAGCCGTAAGGATAAGGTGATCTCCCATCTCCTCCCGATTCTAACTTTGTTTTGACATTGGTTTGTGGCTTTGTGCCCTGAGACCGTGAGAGGTTATATTTGGTTTGAGGCTTTGAGCTTCGATTTGGGCGAGTTCTTGCTTGGTTTCTTGGTCTCTGCTCACGGCCTCGCGCCATTTGGTGCGGTACGGTTAACTGAAATGAACTCCATATGCAGAGCTGCAGAGGGAAGAGTGAAGAGAGCAGCGCAACGCAGTGTTCATTGGACTCCAAAGAGAAGGCACTCTCAGAGTCTCGGTGCTCAGAGTCTCGGTGCTCGGAGTCGGAGACACAGACGATGACAAGTACCCAATGTCCCAAATCCCAATCTATATGACAGGTGATTAATCTGTCATCTGTGAATCTGTTATCTGTCTTAACATTTTTCAATTTTCATGTATGCTGTGTCATCATGTCATGCTATTGCTGAGTATTGAGTAGTGAGTACTGAAGATTATAAGTTTGCACTTTGCAGCAAGAACATGACTTGGTATGATGTGAAACTAAGTGGATTAGCTTTCTTCTTGGGTTGAGGCTGGGAGAGCATCATGGCCAGTATTCCCAATTCCGATTTGTATTTGTAGCTGAAAGATCGGTTTAGAACTTCAGATTTAATTGAGCATAACCATTTTGAATATTTGATGTACTAGAATTAGAAATACATGATGTACTAGGTATTAGTCGTGGACTCGTGGTTGATAAATTGATTTTAATCTTATGTGCTTACTCTGCCGCAGGAAGATTAAGTGGATATTGAGCAACCTGTGAGTTATACAGAACAGAAACATTATGTGAATATTCTTTTGAAAAGGTAAGGAGGCTTTTGAGTTTTGATGATTAAGTGCACTATATTAGAAACTAGTGCTTGGAACTATTTGTCAACATCTTCCCTGCAAAAGATGTCATTTGATCAATTATTTGATTTGATTCTATTTGATGTAATAGATATACATGATGAAGAGAACCAAGACATTGTCATCTTATTTTACACCGCAATCCAATCAAAACCCTCCGGAAATAATTAGGTATTAACTTTTGTACCGCTCCACTATATTTTTTTTTTGCCATGTTTTAGTTATTTTGTCATATCGTTAAACATGGAATTCAAATTTTATTTCAGTTGTGTATTTGTGTTGTACTTTTGTTATGCCTCGGTGTGAATCGTATTTGACGTTAGTTATAGCTACTTAGTTTTGTGTCTGAGGTTTTGTGGAATCCTGGCTCCGCCACTGATGGGTTTTGATGGCTGATTAAACTTTGTCTGCTTGTGATGGGTTTGCAGATGTTTGGCAAGCAGAAGGTCGAGCATGTGGTCAAGGATGGGACTCCAGAGGCCGCGCAGCTGGCGGCAGTTGAGTCTCACTGGGGTGGTGGTGGTGGGTGTGTGTGTGGGTGGGTGGGTGGGGGGGGTCGTCTGATCGTCTTTGAGAAACAAGTGTAAATCCTTGAGTGTTCAATGGCGGAGGCTTTGAGAATTCTGAGATCTTATCAGCGAAGAGTTAGTTTGCTAGTAGTTTGGACATGGTTGGTTGAGCGATTCGCCATGAAAGACCCAAGTGGAAATCTGCCTGGAGTTGGGTATCCAAACCTTAATCTGCTTGATAGCATCGTTATTGCGATCATTTTGCGTTGTGGTTTGATTACATTTGTGGATGTATTTGTGTTCTGTCTTTTGCATGCATATGATATTGTCCCTAGATCCCTTTTGATCATTGTTGAATGACAGATGCAATCATGCGATGAATTAGCAATCGCGCCCTATGATCTGGTAACCCATCCCATCTTGGTGCTTCTTTCGGTCGAGTTTATTCTGCTCTAGTAGGTTTGTGGAATAATTCTATCTGAGATAGTTGGTGTTTAGAGTGTAGAACAGATGGTGAAATCTTTACTATTTTTACCGTGTACCTTCTGCGAGGGAGAGTTCAATGCCTTTGGTTCTTTGGTTTCGTGGTTCATGAACTAACCCGACTTATTTCAGATGGCCTTTTCATCTTGTAGTATGCGAGCTGGTGGTAATTAAGTGAAAAGGGTTGGGAACACTGACTTTCCATGCTTCGCTCGTCCAGCGACTGCAAATTCCAGAAGCATTCGATGCAGATGTTCTGTTTCAGCGTAACATGGCATTGCTGCCACTAGTTCCTCAGCTGCACCTTGCACCCACCTCGCTGCTAATCAGTATTATGCGTGCAACTTTGTTGCGCAACTCAACTAACCAGTGGCAGCACCCTAGGCTGCCGCGGTCTTACTACTTACGAGTAGCGATCAGTGGAAATGTGAGTTTGGCACGGGCGTTTGTAGAAATGGTGGAGCGTACGTAAGAGTGCTCCTGCAGCTCGCGACGGCACGGCAGCCCGTCCGTGGAAAATGCCACGCGCGGGCGCGGCTAGTCTGGGCACTCGGCACGGCATGGGCACGATGGGCCACAGGGCCGGTCCGCACGCCGTGCCGTGCCGGCACGACCCGAGTTGTCTCCGACGAGCCCAAGCACGGTCCAGAGGTCCACCGTGCCGCCGCCGTGCCATGCCGTGCCGTGCCGATCCAAGCACAGTCTCGTCGCCGTCGCATACTCGCATAACGCGCTTTGGAATAGAGGGAGGGTCGGGGACCGAGCCACCGAGGGGCGAGGGAGGAGAGGACATGCGACCTCACCTAGGCGCCGTTGTCGTCGCCGAGGAGGACCGCCGCTGTCGCCGTCAACCTCCACCGCTCCATGCATTGACGCACCTGAGGGCCGAGGGCGACTTTGAGGCACGGCCGCGCGGGTGGAGCGAGGGGGGCCATGAGCCTCACGGAGGGCCGGTGGAGGGGTGCGGAGGCCGGAGGGGGGAGGGGTGAGCCAGAGCGCCGGGTCCACCATTTGCGCGACGCGAGGGAGCTCAAGGGTAGCGGTGGAGCCCGAGGGAAGGAGGAGAGGAGGTGGGGGGACGGGGACAGGAGAGGCTAGCCACTGGCCCGCCACTGCGGCCGCGTGGAGAGGCGAGGTGGGGGCGTGGGCTGGCGGGCTGCACGGCGGCGGATGAGGAATGGGAGGGCGGGGAAGAAGGATTGGGGGAGAAAAGAAACCGAGAAGGCGAGAAGCTTCTCGGCTCGGGCCACTCGGCTGTAAGGAGTAGGAGGGAGAATGAAAAAAGAGAGAGGGAATGGGAAAAAAAGAGGAGGCGACGGCGATGGAAGTCCTTGGCTGGTGGTAGTAGCAACTGTCGGCGGCGCAAGCCAGAGCAGCTGGTGGTAGTAGCAGCTGCCGGCGGCGGTGTCGGGCAATGGACTAGGGGTTGCCAGCGTCGAGCTGCGGCCAGTCGTGGCTACATCGGGTGGCGTCACAACGGTGGCCTCCAACGACTTCGTGCGGCGGTGGCGCCTGGCGATGGCGGCCTTGGTGCGGTGGCGGCAATCGACGACGGCGACAGCGGTGGTGGGATGGTGGCGAAAGAAGCTAGGTTAGTGCCATAGCTCTGATACTATGTTATGAATATTGTGTATATATTCATGAGGTTCAATGAGCAATATAGAGAGAGAGAGTACAAGGGAATATGACATACACATATAAAGAAATACAAAAGAATTCCTATTCTAAAGACACACACATCTCATTTCACTCAACTAATCAGGTAATAAAAAAACACAGTTCATAAACTTCATATTGATTCATCACATTGTTTCTGTCACTTAATAATTCAGCCTATGTTACCGAACATCGATTAAAGAAAGAATTCACTTATTGAAGAACAAAATGTAAAAAAATGATTCTAGCTAGTCAAGTAATACATCATGTAATCATTCAGCCTAGAAATCTAACACTAATTGGCATAAGAAGAAGATGAAAGCAAAAGACACCTCAACAACAGAGGTAAAAATGCACATGCACAAAGGTAGAACATACAAAAGGGTTCAAATTAAGTTCATCACGCATCAAGTTCAACAAATAAAACTGGAAATACAAACTGATATAGTTCATCACGTAAACAAATTAAGTTTTCAACAAGAGTATAACATACAAAAAGAGAGGTCCTTGGCGACTTCTTTGGCGGTCGAGAGTCCAAGAGGATGAGGAGGGCGTGCAGCGAACGAGGCGGCAGGAGCTAAAGCCGTGTGGGAGTCGGGACTGGAGATGAGAATGGGATTGGGGATTGGGAATTTGGTGCGATTTGCCGAGTGAGGAGGCCAGGCGAGAGGCCGGGGCAGCGACCGGGTGTTGAGATCCTTGAGGAGGGGGCCGGGCATAAGGGGCCGGCCAGGAGGAGGACATCAGTGGCGGCCGACTGGGAGGAGGGGGCGGCGGCCGGGCAGGACCGCGGGAGGAGTGAGGAACAGAGGATCGGGTCTAGATCTGGGTTGATTGCTTGATTGCTTGGTAGTGGCTGGGGGTGTGACTAGGGAAGGGATGCAAACTCGATTGGTGATGGTCCGATATTAGGGTTTTAGGACTCACCTGTCAGTGCATGTCGGTGGGTAGACGAGCGAGACGGGCACGTGTTGAACTCACCTAGTCTTGTCCCGTTTACCCGACTAGTAGAGGGTTGCCTCCATTTTAATATCCATGGGGAAAAACACCCATGCACGGCTCCATTATGGCATTTGCGCATGGACATGCGGGTAATCGAGCACAATTATCGTCCATAGTCTGACCCAACCATTCCAGATTCCGCCGCCCGCACAATCTCACTATTTTTTCGCGCAAAACCTTGCCGTTGCACCTGTGCTTTTCTGGGAGAGAAATTTTACGGTATTTTTATTAGTAGTATACGATGGTAGTATAAATCAATTATGACCATTGATTTGTTAATGACATAATATATTTTTCTTTGTATTTATATTTTTGTGAGGATATTATGAACTTTTTCAAGTAGGATTGAAAATATTACTCATGTGGCATGTGATCCTCAAATAGGCAATTACAATTCTACTCTATTGGAATTCTACTACTCATACTACTAGGTGTAGTATAACTAAATTATAACTAATCTGAATCATTAGATAAAAAGAATAAATGATCAATATTAAATTGAGTATACCGTAAAAGGATAAATTGAGTGTACGGTAAAACAGCTAAAGGCTGCCTGGCTACGTGTCAGGCTCGGAGTGGGCATGTGCTCGGCACACGCCGGTGTTGGACCTCCCACGAGGCGGCGCGCCCCTGCTTGTGCTCGCGCGCGGCCCGCGCTTCCACGCCTCGCCGACCACACGAAATTCCTAATTCCGCACCCTTTATCCTGTGGGCAATGTGCCTCCTGGATTATGCGTTGAAGCCAACCGAGGGAGAATACGCACGCAAAGCTTTCCCTACCACGGCGGCTTGCGCTGGCACGTGCCGGCACAAGAACGGCCACCGCTCTCCTCATTTCCTATTAGCACCTACACGAGCAAGTAAAAATGATTTTTTTAGACTGACAGTAAAAATGCTTTTCTACTGCCTGTTTAACTTAACCGAAGGTGTCAGCTCAATACAACGACGATTGGTTGCATATTTAAATCCAAATCCATTCACTGTATTAATAGTATCAAGTAGTAGTACTACTACTCGACAACATTGTCAGTTTGCACATCACGTGGCCATGACGCATTGACGCTTCCACAGCCCAAAAAGAAACGGGAGCCTGCGCACCCCGTCTTTTCGGCCTCTCCCCACAGGTTTGCGAGCTCTCCACTGACACACGACACGACGAGTCCCAAACTCCAGAGGGTCCCAGGATAGCCCACTGGTTTCCCCCAAAAACCTCGGCACACCACTCCGCACCACCCACCGTATCCAATCCAGTCGTCCTCCGACCATCGCTGCATAAATAGCCGCCCGCGCAACGCCACCAAGAACTAGAGCGAGGAGTCTGAACCGATCCAATTATACATTCAAGAGTGATCTTTTGCCAGGCATCGAAGGCTCACCTCGAAGCAAGCAAGCAATGGCGCCGAGCGCTTCGATGCTGTTCCTGAGCTACCACCAGCTCCACAGGCCTGCGGAGGCGGCGCCCAAGGGGGAGAACAATGGTGTTCGGCTCAGTCTGAGCAATTCTTTCTTCCTCGGCGTCTTCGCGCGGCGCCGAGAGGCGGCAGCCGCAGCGGCCGAGTTGGGCGCCGAGGGGAAGAGAGGACGCGAGGCTGGCGACGAGGAGTCGGCGGCGGCGTTGGAAGGCAAGTTTGAGGAGGCGCTGCGGCTCAGCTGCTGGTCTTCTTGAAGGCGTTTTGGGGAGCAAAGAAGGGTGGGTGGCTTTAAAGCTTCCGCGTCTCGGACACGCAGATCAACAACAAGAGATGCATGTGCCGATCGATGCGAAGGCAGGATATTATGTAGATATAAAATGTTAACTCCATAATTGGTGCTCTACTTATGCATACGTTTTTTTTTTTCATTCTGTGAAAATCTGAAAGTGGATGTTAATGTTATCCAGATTTACATGAGCTCGTCGTCCTGTCGCTGGCCGATTAGGCAGCAGCCAACCGTGTGGCTTCGATCTCTCGCGTAAGAATACGCAATTTTGTATTTGTGCAGGTTCCAGCGTGCCACTCGATTCCGAGAGGCTTAGGAGCTGAATCATCCGGCAATTCTGGGTCTCCCATCCCATCTCGAACCGCGCAAAACATCGGAGCGAACTAGCAACTGATCAGAAAGAAACGGCCCCTGCACCAACAGGAGAACCAACAGACACAGCTCAGCTCAGATCAGATCAGATCATCGAACACAACAGCAACAAGCCAACAGCACAAATCCTTGAACGACTTGGCCGCCACATAGCGCGTACCAAGGAGCCAAAGACCGTCGTACGAGTTGACATTTTCGATGGCCTTTTTTTTCTCTGCCGTGCTGGGCTTCTCATAACGTAAAGCCTAATTTTGAGCCCAAAAGCTCAAGCCAGGTCCAAAGCACGGCCAGTCATCTGAGCCCAGTCTAACTAGTAGGCTACTGGGCCTCAAGGCGCCTTCACCCGTCGTACCCCCGAACTCCGATCCGTCTGCTTCTTCCGGCGCTCGCTGGCCGCTGCTTGCCTCCTTCCAATCCGCACCCGCACGACATGAAGGTGAGCAAACAGGGGCAGCTCCGAGCCTCCGACGCTCTCCGTTTCTCCCGGTGCACCTGTTCTCCTAGCGCCGGTCGTTCGGTTCGCTGCTGTGGGGTTTTTCTGGAGTCTGGACTGCAGGCCACGTGCTCGACGTAATGCCTCAGCGAATGTCCTGTGCATATCGCGGGGATGCACGGGGAGCTGGACAAGGTCTACGACACGCTGCACCAGCTCGAGGAGGTCGAGGGCGTCAAGATCGACCTCCTCCTCTGCTGCGGCGATTTCCAGGTGCGCAGGCTGTGTGCACTCCGCTGCCCACACTCACTTGCTGGTGCCAGGCATATGCTCATTTTTGTGATTATTATAATTTATAAAATAATAATTGAATTAACAGCAGTATATATACTAGACATATTTAGAATTATAAACAATAATATAATTATTAACTCAAATATATCTATCTTATAATATATACACACACACTAACAAGAATGCTACTAACAGAAGTATGTATTAATATCATCACATGACAGATATCTAGGAAACAAGGTCTAGCTATATCAAATGATATCACCATGATTTACAGAGAATCGCTCCGACGAAGGTTACGGTAGAATCTGATCCGAATAAGAGGACACACAGAGGATGATGGAGAAGGAGGAAGCTGTGAGCAGTCGCGCAAATGTTTCCCAAAAATCTGATTCGCCCCAACCTGTGTAGGATCACGAGAGACGTCGGCTTTAGAGACATTGCTCTCCCCACGTCGGTGCACGCCGAAGAAGGGATGGAGAAACCGAGGTTGCGTAGCACTGAGGAAACATTCGAATTGGACTATCAGGAATACATAAGCAACAACATTACCACTTAGGTAAGTTTATTCATATTTTGCTTGGGATAAATTGGAGATTACGATGTTCTCAAGCTAATGCACGTGAAGGAGCTCTAGATATATTCATGTCACATGATTGGCCTCTGGGCATTACCGAGTATGGAAACTGGCAGAGGCTCATTCGGGAGAAAAGGTTCTTTGAAGAAGAGGTAATAGCAACTATCTTAAGAGATTGCTTTATAGTAGAGATTCGAGCCATGGCAATATTTTTTTTCCCAGATAACTTCATAGACCTTTCACAATTGACCACCCACATTAACCTTGTGAAAACGCCTCAAGAGAGTGTTTTAACTTTTTTGTGCCACAATGTCGCATAATGCATTTTGAGGAAAAACCAAGAATTAATGACATTAACAAGTGGTGTCACAATTTTCATGGTCATTACTGTGCCGAAACAATTTATAAGATCAGAACCCAAGTGGTACCAGCATATGTAATCATAAGCTAAGTGTTGGTTCTTGCTCTGTGCCGACTAAAATATTGTCAAGACACACTAGGTGAACCTGGGCCAATTCATTTGGCATTTTTGCTAAAAATGCTAATGCTATTCTTACATCCTTTTAGTATACTACCTCTGTTCTGATGTCATGTGGCGCTGCGTGTATGGCCGGCGCTGCAAGGAGAAGGCGCAGACGGCCCAAGCGGCAATTTAGGAATCCTCAAATTAGGAAGTTACAATTAGGCAAGTTTACTATAGAAAAGTCTTATTAGGGAAGTTTGTATTAGGAAGAATAATACCTTCCAAGTTAGTCTGTATTGCATTAAGAAGGATAATACTTTCTAAGTCCGTTTGTATCCCTTTATATACGCAGTATATGCGTCAATGAAAATCAGCAAAGGATTGGGTTATTGCCCAATCTCCCTTGCGCCAAAACCCATTGCTCCCCATTGTTCCGTGTGCACTGTTCATCGCTACTGTTCATCCACGTCTCCACCATTGCTTCCTGACGCAATCCGCATCCGCCCGAATTAATCCTTCCCTTCCGCCTCCGCTCCCAACGCCCATCCCCTGACATCTTGGTATCAGAGCCAACCGTTGCTCCTTCCACCATGTCGAGCAACGGTGGTGACGATGAGTTCCAACAGATGATGCACCAATTCGCTAAGGATACGGCAAAATCTCTTGCTAGTATCCACGATCAATTGGCTCGCTACGCTAGGTTGATTGAAACCAACATCAACCGGCTAGACCAGCACGATCGTCGCCTGTCGCGCATGGAGGGACGCCCCGCCAGTGAGGAGGGCGACAAAGATGGAGAAACCGCCGCACGCATGGGGCCGAGAGGAGTTGCCGCCATCAAGATCGCCTAGCGAGGGCTCGGCGGCCGCCCGCCCGACCAGTGCCACACCTTCACGCGGTAGCAGCCGCGGGGGAGCTCATGGAGGAGCTCCTCGTGGAATCTTCGCCGGTCTTCGACGACCCACGTGGGCTCCCACCGCCGCATGGTCGCAACCATCGCATCCACCTCATGCCGGGCACCAGCGCGGTGGTGGTTCGGCCCTACAGATACCCACTGCAAAAGGACAAGTTGGAATGTCAACGCACTACCATGTTGGCACAGGGCATTATCCGGCGCAACAACTCTGCCTCTCCCGCGCCTGTGCATTTGGTCAAGAAGAAGGACGGCTCTTGGCCCTATCGCATCATCTCCAAGAATCAGGAGGTCGCGTACCGCTTGGACTTGCCCAGCTTGGCACGTTTACATGATGTTTTTCACGTGAATCTCTTGAAGAAGTATGACGGCCTCCCTCCTAAAGATCCACCACCATTGCCGCCTCTTTTACATGGTCGGGTTATCCCCACACCGGTCACGGTGATATGTGCACGCCTGTCTAGAGATAAGCGGCGAATTATGGTTTAATGGGAAGGACTTCACAGTGCTGATACGTCATGGGTAGACGTTATCGCGTTTCGGGCGTCTTATCCCTTTTTTCAGCTCGAGGACGAGCTGTTTGTCAACGGAGGGAGAGATGTCATGTGGCGCTGCGTGTATGGCCGGCGCTGCAAGGAGAAGGCGCAGCAGGCCCAAGCGGCAATTTAGGAATCCTCAAATTAGGAAGTTGCAATTAGGCAAGTTTACTATAGGAAAGTCTTATTAGGGAAGTTTGTATTAGGAAGGATAATACCTTCCAAGTCCGTTTGTATTCCTTTATATACGCAGCATATGCGTAAATGAAAATCAGCAAAGGATTGGGTTATTGCCCAATCTCCCTTGCGCCAAAACCACTGCTCCCCATTGTTCCGCGCGCACTGTTCACCCAAGCGCACTGTTCATCCATGCCTCCGCCATTGCTTCCTGACGCAATCCGCATCCGCCTGAGTTAATCCTTCCCTTCCGCCTCCGCTCCCAACGCCCATCCCCTGACATTTTTACTTGTTGTTTTGAACATCGACACGGCCTCCAATACACACATATAACAATTACTTTTTCTATTTATATGTTAGTGAAATTTATTAAAAACATAATGATATGAAAGTATTTTTTATGACAAATCTAGTAATATCATTTCTACATTACAAATCCAAATACTTTTGTGTATATTAACAGTCAAAGTTTAAAAAAGTTGACTACGCGCATTCTATATTGATTCTGACTTTCACCTCCACTCTCACCCTGGTTGGAAGTTGCCTACCTCCTTTGAGTCCAATCTTGGTATCCGATTTTTCTCAGGGCCTAGAAAAATATCCCTATATTGAAAGCAATTCCCAGGGCACCCAAACTTGTATGATGAACGCTGTGTAGGTGTGTCTTTAGGTTGCCTTTATTTGTTGGTCTGGCATGCATAGTGTTTGAGTCAAACCACTTTCTCACAAAAAAACATGCTTTCTGCTTCCCTAACACATGTATCTTTCAGGATTGTATTGCATCTGAATTTCGTACTATTATTGACATTCTTTTATTATTTCAGGTCAATAAGGGTGCGTTTGGTTCGTTGAATCATTTGGTCCTGAACCGTCTGGTACGGGAAATGAGCTTGTTCAGGTGTTTGATTGGTTGAATGGAACCAAACCGTTCGGAATGAGATGATTCAAGAAATGGGAATATTTCATGTTTATGCTGTATCATCCCGTTCGGAAAAAAAAAATCCCGAACCACACCGTTCACTCGAATTCCAAGGCGCGCACGGAAAAAAGGCATGATTTACGAGCTTCAAATGACCATATTTTCTAAACCGAGTATCCGATTTGTTAATCCGATTGAATCGTTTTGTTTCTTGTCATTTAATCAACAAAACAAGACAACTCTCAGCATATTTTACTGCAAAAAATATTATTTATGTATCATCCTATCTCACCAACCAAACACCATCTTGAACCATCCAGGACTATCCTATCCCACCAATCAAACAAAATCATATATCATCCTATCCCACCAACCAAACACCATACTTGAATCATCTCATCTAGGACAATCCCATCTTACCTGTACCATCCCATCCCATTCAACCTCATCTCATCAACCAAACGCACCCTAAGAGAACACTAGGCAGCGAACCTGCTGCAAGATTACTGAACAAACTAAAACCACCATACTGGTTTTCAGCTCAACTTCATTGTAAGTTTCCAGCTATGATCCAACATGGAGAGGATGGACCTACGACTAAGTTTCTTGTGCTTGATAAGTGCCTTCCTGGGCGGAATTTTTTGCAGGTACTCTTATTTCCTGTTTCGGGATCATTTTGATCCTTATAAGTTTTGTTGTACGCATTTGTTTCTGAGGTCATGCCAATCCATTTTAGGTAATAGACATTCCATCCAATCCAGGACCGTATGAAATCCAATATGATGATGAATGGCTTGCAATAACACGGAAATTCAACAGTGTTTTCCCCTTAACCCGGATGCCATTTACAATGTGGTTGGTGCATATAATGTCTTTGTTCGTTAGCAGGCACAGGCAGTCAGTATTCCGAAAATATTTAGCAAATGCTAAGTCTGGAGCTATCGAATTGTTTTATTCTACAGGGATGAACAGCTTGACACTCAAGATGACCGGCAATGGGTTAGGAGCAAGTTAAATGCTAGAGGGGCTAAACCTTTTGATTTTGTCCAGACTGCCCCATCTTTTGATCCTTCCAATCCAGTCTCTAATCCATCCATAATGGGTAAGCTTGAATACTCAAATCTTAACTTCGAGTCATGAATAAGCCAGCTTCTACTCTCAAAGCATTTCTTGAGGTCTAGCTGTACGGTGCTCCTTTAGTTTTGTGTTACGTTACAGTTCATTCCCTTCAACCAGTTGCTTTTGTATTGAAACTAGCACTGAATTGTTGTTATTCTAACCATTTGCCAATTCCATCTGTGTGCTGTTCCTAATATTTTTCTAACAGTTCTGCCAGACAACTCTTTGAAAAGAAACTCAACATCTATTGAAATGTGCTTTAAGCGGTTCTCCTGTGTTGTACACAGTTCATTGCAGGAATCCACAAACCGAGTCTTCTCTTCATCTTCTTGATCTCCCATATCTGCTGGACTCATCTAATTCTCAGGGTATGTCTCTGATAAATGCTTATGGTTATAGATCAATATTCTCAGGGTATGTCTCTGTTAAACGCTTTTGGTCATAGCTGAATATCATTTCTGCTGACATTTTTAAGCACTAGGTTTCACACACGCAAAGCCTAGAACTGGGAAAAGTTTGTCTATGTTTGGTTCACGGGGATCTGAGCTAGTCAGTTTATAGTTAATTGATACTCTGATTTATGTTTGCCCCACAATGGTACTTTTAGGGCTTGTTTGGTAAACCTATTTCCAGCTAAGATCTACGTGAATGAGTCGAGAATGTGAACTGAAATCCTGGCCCATCCATGTGGATGGGTTAGGATTTCGGTCCAACCAAACAAGACCTTATAGATCTCACAATGGCTATACTTTGTGGTAATTTGTGATTTCTCAACTTTGGTCAACAGGGGTTGATAGAAATGAGTCAAGCTCCCAGACAGGACATCCACTTGACGAGGACGACATAGAGCTCCCAGATGAAGTTGAAGATCCTGCGGAAGATGATGACTGAAAAGACTGCAAGTAGCGGATCCATTAGAGGTTTCACTAGGACAAGTCCCCAGGGTTTGTTAGCCAGATATCTTCATGGATGTCCTTACCTCTGTAGAGCATAAGGCAGAGAGATATTGACATGAGGAACTAATATGTAGATTGTACGATAACGCTGCTTATGTGTAGAAGAATGTTGTGTGGAAGTAACTGGAGTTACAGGCTAGCACAATGCAAACTTTTTTCGGTGATGAATCATTGGTCTCCCCCTCTTTTATTTTCCTGGAGAGGATGTTGAATCGTTTTTTTTTTTTTTGAGATGAGGATGTTTAATCGTTGGTGTCAAGTACGTCCTGTTGTGATCTGTGAAGCTGGTCAAGTGAAGAGAAACAAACGAAATGGCCCAAGACCACTAATAGATACGTCAGCCCAGTCCATCTCCAACTAACGCAAACCTAGTGGGCTGGCTATATCTAAAGCCCATAAAGACTCCCGTGATTCCCCACGCTGCCGTTTAATTCCGGACCCACGCAGGCACGCAGTCACATCACCGCGGAAAATAATTCATAGGACTTGGTTAACAATTTTATTAGTATAGATCTATTCCATCAGTATAGATTTATTCCATATTTTTACGAATCTCAAAACATGACATACTAATTTTCAGTATTTAATTCGTAAAAATTCACATTAGTGATTTATTGATATATACGTTTTAAATTTCGTAAAAAGATACATATTATACGATAAAATAAATCTACACTGATAAAATTATAGACCACCGCACGCACGTAACCACCGTCTCCAAGAGTAGGAATTCCAACTCCAAATTCCAAAACCCCAAACCCTTTCCGGTTGGCGGCAATGGCGGCGCTGGCGGCTGACGACACCCCGGCCTCCCCGGGATACGCCCTCCGCGCGACGCTCACCGGCCACCGCCGCGCCGTCTCCGCCGTCAAGTTCTCCCCGGACGGCCGCCTCCTCGCCTCCGCCTCCGCCGACAAGCTCCTCCGCGTCTGGTCCTCCTCCGACCTCTCCTCCGTCGCCGAGATCGCTGGCCACGGAGAGGGAGTCTCCGATCTCTCCTTCTCCCCCGACGGCCGCCTCCTCGCCTCCGCCTCCGACGACCGCACCGTCCGCATCTGGGACCTCGGCGCCGGCGGTGGGGCCCGCCTCGTCAAGACGCTCTCCGGCCACACCAACTACGCATTCTGCGTCGCCTTCAGCCCCCACGGCAACGTGCTCGCCTCGGGCTCCTTTGACGAGACGGTGCGCGTGTGGGAGGTCAGGTCTGGCCGGTGCCTCCGCGTGCTGCCGGCCCACTCCGAGCCCGTCACCGCCGTCGACTTCGACCGCGACGGAGCCATGATCGTGTCGGGGAGCTACGACGGGCTCTGCCGCATCTGGGACTCCGCCACCGGTCACTGCGTCAAGACCCTCATCGACGACAAGAGCCCGCCTGTGTCCTTCGCTAAGTTCTCGCCCAACGGCAAGTTCGTGCTTGCCGCCACCCTTGATAGTACCTTGGTGAGTTGTTCAAGATTGCTCCTTTTCTTTTTCCCATTGTAGTGTTATTGTGTAGAGAACTTTCCAGTTCGCAGCAGATGTGAAATTGCAGTTGTGCAGTTATGTGATTTTTTTTTTGACAAAGGAAGAAGCTCCCTGCTTTTATAGAAAGCAAGTAAAAAGTTTTTACAACCAAAAGGATCACAAACTGGGGTTACCAGTTGGCATCAAATTTGATTGTTCTAAGTTTAGTTATACTGTTAAACTTGAACATTAGCAGTTGTCGTAGGAATGGAATGCTAGAGCAGTAATTTTTTGTGGCCCCCAAGTGATGGAGTGCCACGAGGAGACGAAGGGGAGCCAAGAACTTCGAGCATGACTGGTGTCTACGCATTGTCCAAAGAGCACGCTGTAAATGGAAGCTCTGGGAGGTATTTATAGGGATCCATGTCGGGTAGTTACGTTCAGTATCCCTGTCGGTGCTGACTTGGCAGGGGTAAAGATGTGCTGCCCAAAGAGTACGCTGTGAATGGAAGCTTTGGGATGTAATTATAGGGATCCATGTCAGCTAGTTACGTTGGGTACTCCTGTCGGTGCTGACTTGGCGTGGGTAAAGACGATATGTTCATCTTAAGCTTTCCCTTTGCTGCTGTAAGGCTTCGTCAGCTAATGTCAGCCATAGCCTGATACCCCAAGGTTAAAGTTTCCTCTTTTACGTTTAATTCTAGCCTCGGGTATATATTTGCTGCTTCGAGGACCCCTTGAGGTGCTTACCGAAGCTATCCAATCTTATCTGGATGTTATGGGACAGTGTGCTGCCTCATTGAACCCTGAGGCAACCCCAAGGTCCTATCTAATTGGAAAAAGTGAGATCAATCCTTCGTATAAGTAATCCAACAATGCCATCTTTGGGGAAGAAGGTAGTAGACCCACAACAATAGTAATTTTATATCCATGATATGCGCTATGCTAAGTAGAGTTGGCAATGTTATGTTGTGTTTGAGTTAGTGGCTGCTAGCCTGCTACTATGCTTGCTATGTTCTAGTGTTCACGAAGGCGCTAGGCACTAGTTGGGCGGTGGATCAGCGCCTTGGCCGCCTAGGCAACCTACTCAGGCGGAGGCGAGGGGGAGCAGAGGAGGCGGCGGAGGCGAGGGGGGAGCAGAGCAGGAGGGTTGAGGGGGAAGGAGGCGGCGGCTCGCACTCTCGGTTGCGCATTGGGCCTCACACCGGTTGGCCCAGCCCAACTAGCCCACTCCTCAGTCCTTAGTTCCTCACACGTGCTCCTGCCCTAATGAAGACTAGTATCATCGTCGCCGCCTGCCTCCTCTAACACTCCTCACTCGCGCTGCCGCCTACCTCCTCCTTGACGATGCGACGGCGGTGGCGAGATCTAGCGGCAGAGGGGCGCAACAACTCCGCCTCGGCCACTCCACGTGCGGGGTGCACAGCGCCGCCCCGGTCCCGCAGCCTCACTTCCTTCGCCGGGTGGCGACTCCTCCGCCTCGGCCCATCCATGTGCAGGGTGCGCGGCGCCGCCCCGGTCCCGCGGCCTCGCCTCCTCAGCCCAACCGATTAGGGGCAAATCGCGGCGGCAGGCTGGCGCTGAGCGCCTAGGCGGCCGCCTAGGGTAACACTGCTATCGTTCTAGCATGTGGCAAAAAAAGCATGGCTTTATAGTAGTTTAAAACTGCGTCCTTTGTGTAGTGTTTGTGTAATTGTGTGCAATCTTGAGATAATGCAGATGAGAGTACCTTTTCTGCACTAAGATATATATATATATATATATATATATATATATATATATATATATATATATATATATATATATATATATATATATACGTAGTATGCTCTCACTTGTCATATACTACTTAAATCGTATGATGATACCTCTTTATCAATTTGAGCATACTCCAATAATGATTCTAAGATAACCAAAGTGAGTTCCATGAAAAAAAATTCTTTAAAGTCCAACTTTTATAGCAAAATTTGTGTATATACTTCTTTTATATATGAAAAAAGGATATATAGTAAAAAAAAAAGGACTCCGATGAAAAATTTTCAATCAAATCGCATTGGAGTATCTTATAATTGGTATTTAAGTATATTGAAAATGATAAAAAAATATAATATATTCGTTTAAGTAGTATATTCGAAGTGGGAGTATGTACTCCCGTGAGTATATACGCCAGCAGTTAGTACTCACAGGAGTACATACTCCCACTTCGAATATACTACTTAAACGAATATATTATACTTTTTTATCATTTTCAATATACTTAAATACCAATTATAAGATACTCCAATGCGATTTGATTGAAAATTTTTCATCGGAGCCCTTTATTTTTGCTATATACCATTTTTCATATATAAAAGAAATATATATACAAATTTTACTATAAAAAGTGGACTTTAACGATTTTTTTCATAGAACTCACATTGGAGTATCTTATAATCATTATTGGAGTATACTCAAGTAGATAAAGAGGTATCATCATACGATTTAAGAGGTATATGAGAGATGGGAGTACGTACTCCCAGGAGTACCATACCATTTTTCTATATATATATATATCTCGAAGTTCAACTTGCTGTCATGACTTATCTGTAATATGAATAAGAACAATTACGTGGCTGTTAGGGAAGTGTTAGATGGATTTGTTTTGGCTATTTAGTTTTGCTAGTTGCTTTACAGTATAATTAAAAAACCGAGAATACCTAGGAGGAACCAAAGAACTAGGTATTTTTTTTAATTAAGAAGAAAATAGGTGCTCAAATTCAAGCCAAATAGGACTTGAACCTAGGTGGTGGGGGTACACCCACACCTCCCACCAACAGAGCTAGGTTCAGTTCCTTTGCTTTAGAGTATAATGAGGTGACATAATTGGGTCATCAATCAGTAGTTCATTTCTTTTGGCTGTATGCTTCCTGTCTGTATGATTTTTGCAACTGCAAAACTGACATTGTCGTATGATTCTTCAAAAGTAATTAAATGTGTACAATTGCACATAGTCAAGTGAGTTTTCCTTCTTAGCATTAGCAAAAGTTGTTAATCCTCTTTGTGTGGTTTCAACTTTCAAGATAGTTAGGTTGGCTAGTCCTTCGGTCATCACATTATTTCCAAATGTGTTGGTTAGTTATTTACTATAATAATTTTTTGGTTCTTCCAAAAAATTCTCCACCTAAAATGCGGCACTAACAATTTTTGTTCTTATTTTGTTAAAATATTATAATGTGTAATGTGATCCCATTACTTTTTTGGATAGGTGGTGGGGATTTTAGTTCAATTTCCTTGCCATTACGAAGGGGTTGGGCCTAATCACCACATATCCAAACAAGCCCTAATCCTGAACATGGCCAGGTTATGCGTGCTGCTAAACATGATGGTGCAAACTGTAGCCATTAAACATTTTTTTTTTCTTGTTTGAAACAAATAACTAATAAGAGGCCATATCAAATCTTTAGTTCCTTGAGAGACCATGAAAACCAGGAATCTCCTGTACTATACTGTTGTACATCCACCAATAGAACATGAGGCAATCATCATTGATTACAATCTCTTTAAGGTAGGAATTATAGATGCCTTCAATGATTGTGACACGGTGGTGCGCATAAATGTCTGCAACGATTGTGACATGGCGGTGCGTAGTGAGCTAGTGAGTAGTGACTATAGCTGCAACGTGGGTTTCCTCGTGATGTAATTGAGCCACGGCTGAGGCGTGGAAGGTCAGGACACCAAATCAGGTGTTGATGCATTCGTGTGGTTTTGGGGGGCAAGACATTGAAGCACACGAGACTAAGGGTATTCTATTTTGGGAATAGTTTTTTTTTTGAAAGAATGCTGGTAATTTATTGATCACAAAACATCGTTATGAAGAGTCTCCTGGATACATTCCGGTACACCATTGCGAATAAAAGAGCTAAAGATCTAGCTAAAGTATGTGCCGCTACATTCACCACACGATTAACATGACAAAAAACAGCCGAGGAAAAGCCCTCTGCCAAAGACTTGATATCAGAGATAACCGCACCAACAGAGGACCGGTCCCGCATCGATAAATTCAACTGTTGCACCACAGACAAGCAGTCAGAAGTAAGGATGACATTTTGATATCCTTCATCACGGGCAAGGGCTCTTGCACGGCGAAACATCAATGCTTTTGCTAACTCTGGCATAGTGATCCCATCAAGGCGCTCGCTGCGGGCAGCCAAGCATTCACCAATGTTTCAGACTACCACGCCAACCCCCATTCGACGAGAATAAGCAAATAGTGCTCCATCGATATTAATAAGGACCGAACCTGCCGGCGGCGGAGTCCATTTAGGGACTGAATGCGAGGACTCACGCCTATGACCTGGATCCGGATTGAAGATATGCAACACTATCAACTCAACATAAGCTTTAACTTTCGCAGCCACCCTTCGAGGATGCAACAAACCTTCATCGTTTCATGCACCATTACGAGCCTCCCAAATATGCCACAGAGTAACAGTAAGAACCGTTGCCTCCCGAGTCGAGGAACATCCTGTTAAATTGAACAGCCACTGCTTAGCACAAATCAACATCTTGCGGTAGAGATGGAAGCCATACTCCAATTTTACTTCACGCCAAACTTCACGACAAACCGGCAAAAGAGGAAGAAATGTTCGATACACTCCTCCCTCCCACAGAAGACACATGTATCATTCGCTAGGATATGCCTCCTTTTCAACTAGAAACCACACGGGAGATAGTCATATGCGAAACGCCACAGCAAAATTTTCATCTTGTTCGGTGCCTTTATAGCCCAGAGTGACTTCCAATGTTTTTCACCCGTGCCGTACGCCGAGGAGAGACCACGCCCAGAGTTGCTTCGAGAGGAATAGAAGCCCTCAATTCAAGCCAAAAAATATGCAGAACGTACCGTATAAGACCCATGTCTTGTATGTGGCCATGAAGCAAAATTCTCACTGCCTTGCCTACTGATAGGCACCTTGATAATCTGATCAGCCACCACTTCAGGGAAGATAGAACGAACCAGGTCAACATCTCAAGAACCATGCTCCTCCTGTGTAAAAAAATCAACTGTTTGATCTGCAGGTAGGGGCACCAGCGGCTGAACGAGATTGGGTCTACTGCCGGGTATCCAGTTATCAAATAATATTTTAATACTTTTGCCATTGCTGACGCCCCATCGTATACCCTTTCGCAGCAATTCCTTCCCAAAGCAGATACTCCTCCAAGTATACGAAGAAGATCTTGGACAAGGGCACCCAAAAAATCACAGTTAGAAAAGTAACGACCCTTCAACACCCTTGCACAAAGCAACCTCCGCTCAGTCATTAGCTGCCAGCCTTAACGACCTAACATGGCTTGATTGAAGGGCACAAGATCACGAAAGCCCATGCCTCCCAAAGCTTTAGGTGTAGACAGCCAGTCCCAAGAGGGCCAATGCATTTTCTTCTTGTTGTTCTCAACACCCTACCAGTGATTAGCGATGGAGGTTTTCATTTTCTCACATGTCGAAACCGGCAACTGGAAGCAGCTCATAACATAAGTTGCAATAGCCTAGATCACCGATTGTAACATGACTACTTTCCCCGCCCGTGACAAAGGTCGGTCAGTCCATCCATTGATCCGCTTCAACACTCTATCAGGTAAGAAATGAAAAGAACTCGTCGGTGATTGACTCACCTTAGTCGGGATCCCAAGGTAGGAATCCTGGAGGGCTTCATTATGAACATTCAGCCGAGCTATGACTACTTGTTTGACACCATCGTTGCAATGCAAGCCAAAGAAAATAGAGGATTTCTCTAAATTATTTTTTTGTCCAGAACCTTCACAATACAAATGAAGCGTGGCTTTCAATGCATCAACACTTTTTTACATCACTCCGAGCAACAAAAAAATACTGTCGTCTGCAAATAGAAGATGTGATATGGGGGGCTGAGCCGACCATTTTGAATACCGTGTAGCTCACCACGGCTCTCCTTGTGTTGCAAGAGACATGACAGACTTTTAGTGCACAACAAAAACAAATAGGGACTAATAGGGTCCCCCTGCCTAATACCCTTGGATGGGACCACAGTCATAGTCAGTTCACCATTAACCTGGACAGCATAGCGAACAGACGTAACACACCGCATGACAGAATTGATCCAAGCAGGAGCAAAACCCAGCTTAATAAGACAACCATGTAGATAATTCCACTCTACACGATCATACGCCTTCATCATATCAATCTTCAAAGCAAAATACGGCCTCTTTGATTGTTGTCTTTGTATGGTGAGGTTATGCTAAACTCTTGTCATGAGCCTAGGATGGGCTAGAATTTGAACTTTTAGGCAAATAGGGATGTGGGTATGTACTATGTAAGTAACAATGCCTAAGGGAGTTGGTATATAATAAACAAACAATAGAGCAATGCTTGTACATTATTCTATCTAATCAATATCGCTTGTTTTTTAGTTAGGTGGTAAATGCAAATACAATCTAAATGACTGCTTGCTAATTTCTGTTGATCTCAAATTCACACACTTATATAGGTACTTTTAGTACCCAATTAGAAACTATTGTTATTTTTGCCTACCATTTTTTCTCTACCAAAGTTATTTTCTAATATTTTCCTGTATCATAGCAAGATGTTTGTGATTGTGAGGGTGATCCCGGAAGAAGTTTATTCCACTTAGACCTTAGTTGTATTATCCATCTTAAATCCCCCCCTTTGTGTCTGAGTTTTGATAAACGACTTACACAACATAGGCCTTTCCAGTAATCATTCCTAAGGTCCCAGAACTTCTGGAGACAGTCCTGACTGTCTAATAGTTCTTGCTAGCATTTCTCCAGAAACCTGAGTTGGCCAATCAGCAGGGACATGTACTGCACGAAGATCCTAAACCGTGTTTTTCTCCAAACGGATAGAAAGCAAGGAAAGAAACTAAAATATGCTGTCACCTGTTAACAATTCTTATAAGATGCTTAAGTGTGATGCCATTTGCAAAGCACATCACTGTAGCTATATCCATTATGTGCTGTTTAAATTAGCAGAGTTTGTCTTATGAATCAGATGCAGCAGAGAGTGCCTTGACCCCATGCTACCATCCCCAGCCTCACCAAACCATTTTTTATACAATCGATTAGGTTTCATAGCATTATGATCATCATGTTTCTCTTTTCAGTAGTTCAGTTTGCTTAGAGCATTACATGGTGGATATCTTTTACCATAGGCATTACATGCCTGTTCCTCGGACAATGTTGCCCTGATCCGTCATTCATTCTTTTATACTATTCTGTGCATATTGAGAATCGTTTCTGATATTTTAGATGTTTACTTCATCACATTGCGAAATCATAGTTTTGATGTATTTTTGGGTGCCAAATGATGATCTTGACATACTGATACTGTAAGTATGCTTGTTAGCTGTGAACATATTGCAACCACAACTATGTTTGGTGTTGCATCTATCTCAAAAAAAAGAGAAGAAAACATCGTTCTTCTTTCGACAAGTATCTAGCAACCTACCTAGATGAACTTCTTATCACAAGATGGCTCACATGTTTATTTATGCAGCGGCTCTGGAATTTCTCAGCTGGAAAGTTTCTAAAGACGTATACTGGCCACGTGAACACAAAATACTGCATCCCAGCAGCATTTTCAATCACCAATGGCAAGTATATTGTCAGTGGCTCGGAAGACAAGTGTGTCTACCTGTGGGATCTTCAGTCAAGAAAGATTTTGCAGAAACTGGAAGGGCATACCGACACAGTCATTGCAGTGTCGTGCCACCCCAAGGAGAACATGATTGCATCAGGAGCACTTGACAGCGACAAGACGGTGAAAGTCTGGGTCCAAAAGGAAGGAGATCAACAAGATGCCTAAGCGGGCTCTTACTGCCCTGTCTGTCATGTAACCTGACTGACTATTGTAGGTGAGCTACTTAGCTTCCCGAGTAATTATAGATTGGTGTGGTGGAGAATGCGATGCTCCTGGGCTGTGTGTAATTGGGTGTTGTGTTGCTGCTTCACTGCTGGGCGATGAGTCGAGTAAACATAAAACTGTTCTGGAGAGCTGTTCATGGGATGGTTGTAAGAAAGCCAGAACAGAAACAATGCTTAAACTTCATTTGTTGTCTTTATAAGTTGTCCATCTTGAGATTTGAAGTTCTTTTGTCATTTCATCCTATTGCGGGGAGTTTATACTGTGCATAGATGCACATGTTGGGAGACCTTTTCTCGTTCCTATGGAAGTGCATTGCTGGTAGAGTCCTGTCTCGTTGCTTTCATTCGAAATTTAGAACTGTATTGAGGTTGTGCATTCATAAGTTGGAGATGCATTGGACATTGCTAACACTCACAAATGCAAGTTGTCTCGTGATTCTGCTGGGTAAGCCGAATTTCGCCTGTAGAATTGCGGTATCAATTGTTGAGGCACATTTGGGCTTCGTAGATCTCATTCCTCATCTCGGCCGACACAAAAATGGGCTCTAGGCTACTTCATTTTTCTGTATGGGCTTTGCAGTTCGTTGATCCCATTATTTTGATGGAGCCTGCATTGGTTGGATAGTTCTATGATTCTATCTACTTGCAGCATAGTACCATGCCTGTGTACTGTTCCTCTAGCCATGAGCCTCCTATGAGTCGAAAATAATATGTAAGATTTCATCTTTTTCTTTCAGCTTCTGATTTGCAAAGGAACAACGATACAAAATGCTAAACAAAGCTGTCTTGCTAACTAGTCAATCCACTGTGTTGTTGTTCCCAGACAATGACAATGTTCTTGCAACTGCCTTTGCGGATTATTACTCTCTTCGATCATAGAGTAAACGTCGTTTTGGGTTACGTGTAGTTAAACTTTGGCTATCGATACATTTTTCAATATATTTAGATTCAACACATGGTAATGATATCTATATATTTGTCTTGAAAATAGCTTTCATAAAAGAACAATTTTGTTAGGTTTTACAATATCTCGTATAATGAAAATTTAGTGGTCAAAGTTGTGTTCCGAGGACCGTGTCGACATCGAAGACGACATTCTTTTGTGACCGGAGGCACTAAGTCTCATGCTCGATGTACTGCTCCTAAACAACAAAAAATGTTTTCCCATATAATCGAGTGGTAACATTTCGTTGGACACATAGGATTCCTCCCTTTTTATTTTCGAGACAGTGAAGCGAAAGCATGGATTCCCAGCCTTCTGCTTCACTGCAACAAGTAGATGGTCCATAGAGGAAGAGCATGGGCCATTTCTGATAACTAGATAAGGTGGTGGTTGTTTGTCCATTTCCTTCAGCAAAAGCTGTCCTTCGTGCTGGAATTTTGGGCCCTCCACATTTTGTAGCCTTGCAGCACACACGCAGTCACAAACACACACTAGAAAGCTATTTGTCGCCTTCAAATCACTTTCTTGCTGCATTCCTTTGCCTTGTCAATCCTGCCTTCCGGTTTGGTCCCTCGTGACATTATTGTCTCTCACTTTCGCTGTGGCATGTGTTGGTTCCGGGACGTGAATGAAAACGTTGTCGCGTATGGTGATGTAAACAGCTAGCCTTCAGAAAGTTGAGATTGTTGTTTGCTCTCGATTTCACCTCTTTCGGGCCGATATACGGGGAAGGGAATTCTCTTGGGAAGGGCCTCCCCGGGGCCGTTGGATGCAGGGAGGAGGGGGTGATGTGTGGCGGGAGCCTTAGCCAAGGCCGTTGGATGCAGGGCCTCAGCCGAGGCCCTTCCCCCTGAATTTATTTCCATATTATGGAGTGCACGATATGGGACTAACTGCCATCGGACTAATCAGCACTTTATTACCATCGCTAATACTTTATGGTTATTTTCATCACATTGTTCTCTAGACCTTGTGCTTACGCTGCTGCGCGCTTAACTGGAAGTTATCGTTGTCTACTTCACAGGGATGGCGTGTCATTCTTTTCTCGAGCAGGAACCCAGCTAGACATCGTCGAGGCATTCTTGGTTTTTGTCGTGATGCTTGGTAGTTGGTGGAGCTAATTGCTTTCACTTAAGAAGCATGCTTTTTATCCTTGCAAGCAACGTTGATTGTCATTGCTTAGCTAACCATGCATGTGCTACATACAAACTAATAAGCAACGCCGATCCGGTGTTACTTGAAGAGCCGCCCACTGGTTATTTTATCACCATGTGCCATAATGAATTGAGCTCGTGCACATCTATTCAATGGATCGAATGCTTGTTTAAGTCGCTGAATTTGCCATTTTGCTTCGAGATTTGTTTGATCCATCACATCTTGCAGGTCTTGTAGCGCATCTAAGCTTAGATCTTCCAGCGACATCCAGCGAGTATAAATATTTTAGCAAATCCTTCAAAAAATAGGTATTTAATAGCGATAAAATACTCGTTGTTGTATATCGGTTTGTTTCTATGGGCCTGAAAAGGTGCGAACACTTAACCTAAACAAGGCTCATTAGGGGCAACCGGCCCACAAGGCTCGTTAGCATAGTTTAGTTTCATATTGCTTATACTATTGAGAAGGTATCCCGCCGCCTCCTGTATAAGGAGGGGCAGGACTGCATATTGTACACAACGCTTACCGGCAAAAGGTCAATAAAGAAAGTTGTCTGGGACTATAATTTTTGTGTTCTTGCTCTTCCTCAATTTTTGTTCTGCGTCAGCGTCGCGATGACTATTTTGGAGCGCTAATATACAACACTCCTAAATATTTTTTTGATTAAACTCTAGATGTGCCAGTTGGACTGCTAGGCAGACTTGTTACAACAGCTATTTATCTAAAATGTGCTTTTCTGAATGAATTTGTTCACAAATTCTCATATAATGTAGGCTTATCTACAAACATATGTGATTTGTTAAGGCTCCATTTGAAATTAAAGATTCCTAGAAAAAACTCTGTAGAATTCTTGTGTTTTGAATATACTCTTATCCACATGCCTTGGCATCTGTCAGTATACGTATTTTTAATGAACCCAAAGAAGACAAGGTCAGTGCAAGTTACTGAATATTTCTAGTGCTTTTCTGCTGGCTTGCAAGCTGAGTTCTTGCTTTAATTTCAGGGCATATTCGTGAGATATGACATTACCTCTGGAGATCTAAGCATAAACAGACTCATGTGTGGTTGCTCAGAGAGCAAGGAACACCGGGCTCATGACATTTTTATGAACTGTACACTTGTGCAGTATAGTTGGCCCTTTTCATTTCTGGGATCTGTACAGCTCTTCATTGTTAATTTGCTGTTTCAGAACAGTTGGCGTGCTAGCAACTAGCAGCAACCCCTGAGCTCCAGATGAGATGATGCTTGGAACTGAGGTTATGATCCACTGTGCACAGCATCAGGAGCATTATAATATGCTCTAGTGGTGAGCTATCAGATGTAAAGTGAACTGTTTTCTGCCTTTTCCTGCATGAGACTTATTGCCTTCATCCAACTGGACCGGCCATATCGATTTCAATTTTCAATATTTCTGTATTAGTGATACTGATGTCACTCAACTAATGCAAATTGCCATGTTCACGCCATTATGAGCCAGAGATGAGTACAGCTTGATGTTAAGCCAAAACTTCCTGTAAGAGCGAGTGGATTTTCACCCCTTTCCTCCAAAATATTCCTACAGAATATATACGTTCCAATTAACAGAACCTTACTGTACAGGATGGAACAAGCCATGCATTTAACCGATAATCCACCAATTGTTTGCTTCATTGGCCCCTAATGATTTTCTTTGTCACATTGTTTGCTGCCCATGACGGAGATGCCAACGGTGACAGACTGACAGCGCCATCCATCATCCTCAGGTGTCCTGTTTTTCTGTTTGATGAGCAGAGCGGTCGGAAAGACACAGTGAAGAGATAAGCGGTCCACAGTGTCGATTAGCCTGACGTCCAAGCAGGAAAGGTCCCCAACACCCAACTAATCACTGGAAAATTCAGCGATACCATGTAATATACACTTGGGGCACGTCCATGCGAGAATGAAGAACTCTTCACCTGCGATCTTGGTCTGGGCTCCATCTCCATGTTTAACGCCTACTTATGCAGTTATGCGCCCTTCATTTCTCTCTTTAATTTCTGCATATATGTATTGGTTTGATCAATAAATTCTGATGTGCACTCCATGATGTTGGATATTTACTCTGAATTTTTACTCTTTTGTATGTATAATACTCTTGCTCGTTGTATACGCAGCTCAGCTTAGAACCTTACAAGTTAGTGGTAAGATGCTAGTACATGTCAACTGTCGTATCTTCTAGAAATAGTGGTAAGAAACACAATTCAGAATAGAAGAATGAAAACTCTTTTCTGAATGAACTGTGTCTGTCAGGTCACAATCATTTGGTGCCAACTTCCGTCAAGTAAAATTTCTGCAGAAATCCCTGCAAATTTATCCAGCCTTGTTTCACTGAAGAATAAGAATTATCTCGGGCATCTCCATTCATGGAGAGTAAAAAGGCAATGCGGGTCCTAGGACAACAATTGCTTAATTTTTAGGAGTACAACTACAAGCACATTAATTCACGATAACATGGACATATATAGATACCATGACAAATGATTTGGACCGTCGGTTCTGATCCGGTGGATTGAGACGACGGCCCCAAACGCACATTATATGCTTTAAACTATGGGTCTGTCTATTTTCTTATCTTAACTAATAAAAGAAGAATTTTACTCTCGCGCAGCGGGACTATGTCGTTTCTCCTATGCGCGCGCGCTGTTGGCCTCTTCCACCCATCCCAAATTCCTTATCGAGACGCACCAACATATGGATCTAACATGACAGGGACAAAGTCTCGCCCCATCATCCCCGTGACTCACGAATGTATCAATGCTTTCACTTCTTCCGCAAACACTCGAACCATCATTGCTCCACTTCTTCTTCACATGCACACACCGAAATTTATTATCGTCCCACTCCTTCCTATCTCGCGCCGCGACTCGCCATGTGATCCTGTCCGGCATTCGCTTTATGCCTCAGAGATCTCGACCCCCTACGACACTCAGTCCGCGGGTTGCAACGACAGCGTGCACGAAGATGGCGGATCCGACAGCGTAGAAGGCTGCGACACGGGGAGGTAGCGCCAGCGATAGGAGAGGTAGCGGGGAGGGGAGGTGGTGTCGGGGGTGGGAGAAGGCACCAGGAGGAAAGAGAGGAGAGGAGGAGGCGATACCTTGGAGGAGAAGCGATGGCGCCGGGGAAGGGAGGGGAGGCAGCGACGGCGCATGAGGAAGAGTGTTAGACCATGTGGCTAGATCTAGAATAATTTAGTTGATGAATAATTGACAATGTTGCTAACTAATGTTATTTAAGGCGCGTGGCGTGTGTGTTGACTAATGTCGGTCAAGTTGAGAAGAACTTGTGACGGAAAAATTTGGTTTTTGCATGTGTATGATAACTCGGAGGCGATCGTGGTCTACGGCGGTGACCGAGAGATGGCTTGGTGCAAAGTCATGGTCCAGAGGGTCGAGGATGCTGGAGGAGACGGTCGGGCTCAAGTTGGAGCACGTGGAGATCAAAGATGGATGATGCGTGTTGGAGCTACGGATGTGTGGTCCGGAGGCTACGACACGTGACAATTTTAGGGTGTCTAAAATTGGACTGGGTTAAATTGTGTGATCAGGTGTTAAACCCATGTATTGGGCCCTTAGACTAATGGGCCGTACGTGAGGGGTTAAGTGATTAGGGTTATTTATGTTAGACGTGGTCTTGCAGGGAGAAGTGATCGGGAGAAATAGAAAACTTAGTGCCGACGACTCCCTGTGCTCAGCGGCAGCTGCAGGAACGTGGCACAGGGAGTCGAAGGTTTTCTCACGTGTATGCGTCGGCGGCTGTAGCGACCAAAGAAAAACAGGAGAGATGGTATGTGTGCTGTAGGGCATTATGTGCTAGTTGCCAAAACAGATCTGGAGAGGTTAGAGCATGTACAATGGGCTTATGTCAGCCGTCTATAGCATTTGCCACATAGAATTTTTGCTGACGTGGATGAAAGAGAACGAAGAGAGAGAATATTGCCGTCTATAATCCTGCGAATCAGTAGCACCAAAACCAAGAAAAGCAATAAAGATTGTGTGTTGTCCAGTAATCCTATAGCCGGCTGTATTATCACAACCCATTGTATGAGCTGTCTTTAGTGTTGTCTATAGGTGACATGGATAGTTGCTATAGACAGCAGCTGTCTATACCATTGTACATACCCTTAGAAGCAAGAATTGCTGGCAGCCTTTGAGCAATTTAATGCTAGTGGTTGTTTTTCATGTGTATGTGTGTTACGTGAGTTGATGGCTGCTTTGATTGCTGCTAGTTGATGCTACATGTTTTGTTGATTCCTGTATGTGGATATATATAGATTTACTGCTGGCGGAGACATAGATGCTGGCTTTGGTTTTGGGTTTCGTCGGCCACACAGGTTCTTGGTGCAGGATTGATTAGGGACTGTCGGCTGATAAGAAAATAAGGGTTGTGCATTGCGGCTGTGTACGGTGGCTTGATGTGATTAGAAAACGGCACCAGGAAATTGGCGTAGTGCACTTTGGCCGATGGCAAAGAAACGCCGCAGGACACGCACGCACTGTAGGAGGTGCAACAGCGAGCGGCGACAACACTACGTGCGTGGCGAAGGTAGTGTGATTTGGCGTGCGGCTCGAGCAAAAGCGACGAAGGGTGCGAAAAAGTTTCCACAATTATTCACCCCCCTCTGATTGTCATTAACGATCCTACAAAGAGGCTGAGATGAAGGCGTCCTTCCCTTGCCACACCGTTGTCTCGAGCTCACCGCACCATGTCCTCTTCATCCCAATACTCCCATGCGCCGCCGTCGCCTCCTGCTCTGTGTTGACCAAGCAAGCATCGTCGCCTCCTCCTCACTTACCACCGTGTCACCGCCGCCGCCGTCGCCACCTCCCCCAACCTCCCACCTCCTTGCTGCAATGTGCCTGACGAGGGCTAAAGAAGCCAATGTCTGTGAGAACCGAGTCATGACTTGGGTTCAGGATAGAAGAAGATGACCATCAACGCGTAGCCTTCTTCCTTGACAGTCGGCAATGACTGAAAATGGACAACTTGGGGAGGGAAATCAACATCAACTTCAACTTTCAAAGGTAAACAATCTATGAGCACAAAATTTTAATTTCCGAGTAGCAGCAGCAGCAGTAGTGCAATAGATGGAGTTAATATTTCTGTTTATATATGTGTAAAAGAAAATTGATATTTATTATACGTTTTAGGATCCGTATGCTGATATGTATGATTCTCTTTTAGGATTTCGTTGAAATGCACAGACACCCTATTAGTTTTTTCCCAAAATACTATCACCATCACCGTCACCATCAACTAATTACTGGATCAAGTTCCTGATGCTAACCCCGCCAGGCCGGTGTTGATACACTGCATGTAGATTGTAACAACCCCAAAATTGGGACCGCTAGATTCCTTACAACTGTCTAGGATGTACAATTGTAAAGTCATAGCTTCACAAGCAAGCTTACGTTTACAATAAGAAATAAAATTTTATTACAACAGTTAAGGCTTAGCAGCTAGTTTGAAAGAAGAAGCGGGCATCCAAGCCAAAAAGTAATATATTACAACACAAAAGGCACAAAATCCACAGGCAAGCTTGGGCACAGAAGAGACCCTAATACCAATAGTCGTCACCGTCTAGTGGCTCCTCTTGATTGTATAGACCACCTGCTTCTTTCCAAAGTTCTTCTGTTGGTGTTTAGCAAGAATGAGTACAACCGTACCCAGTGAGTTGCATAGAAATTCTATTTAACTAAATGCCAGGATTGTCTAAGGAATGGTACAGTTTTACCACTACAGGTATATGTGGAATGCAAAAGTTAAATTTAAAAGCGGTATAGTACTTAAAAACAGTAAAACAGTAATATGTATAACAACAGGGGTTTACAATGTCTGTAATTACAAAATTAACATATGTAAAATCCTACTTATGCCTCGTGTATTGGAATCACCCATGAACATAGTTTTATTTACCGCAAGCACGGCGTATTCGAATACCCTTTTATTTATACTCTGCAGAGTTGCCCAACTTTACCCATAAGATGCCTCATGCTCATACTGTCAAGCTATATACATGCAACTATTTAGTGTGCGACTGAGCCGAGACAACAATGCCTTTTCCACTGCTCAACCTTTTTAGTCTCTACCCGGTAGGTTCAGAATCCATATAGTATCGGGAGACCACCGGCCAACAGTGGAATCCGCACTCCGATGCTGATGGGACCATACTGTTGTGTAGTTTAGCGAGTGCCCTAACCGGCCCACTCCTGACTCACCCCATTCCGCGGCTGTTCTATCACACAAGAACAGTTGACATCCCTGTAGATATTCAATTGGAAGAGCAGTGTACTAAGTCAAATTGGATATACCACACTCGTGGTTGAGCGAGATCTGTGTCTGTTACTTGGCACAAGGTTTTTTGTCCTTACTTGTCATCTAGTGAGGCGATGGACCATTTACTAACTCGTGGCCGTCCATCTCCTGATCTCACCACTGTCTCACTTTTATCAAGTATATTGGATTGTCCATCCATTTGGTCTCAACCCTCAACTTTCCACCAAAACCTATCGACGTAAAGCCAAACATCCTTATCAGGGTTTGATAGAAAGCTTTGTGGGACATTTGTTTGAATAATTTCTATGATTTTTATGTGGTCTAGTTTTGCCAAGGTGAATATGGCCTACAAGAATAGGAGGGTTTATATGTGGGGTGAGAGGTTTTATCTATTCAACATGGTATTCCAAGGTATTATTTCTTTATTGAAATAATTGGCTGAAATATATCAGTGAAAGTAATAGCATAATTATATGAAACATAGGTTCAATATGTTCAAGGTATGCAACTTGCCTCCTTGCTCGAAATCCTCGAAAAGTCCTGCTGCTCCTACGTCTTGTTCGATGTCTCCCTGAGCTTGATCGTCGAACTTGAAACCTAGCGCAAAGAGAAATAACTCAATTAAGTAGCTGACTCAAAAAGGAATGAGCCAGAAAATAAAGGCAAGTAAAACAAAAAAAATTAGAAAAGAAATAAAGAGAAGGGTAAATGGTAAAAAGGATTTATTGGGGCTTGATCTAGCTCAACTGAGCCAAGAATAGGCTTTATGGGTTCGAGACGGTTAGAATGGATATAATATGTCAATTTAGGGTTTGGATGAATGGTGCTTCTTTTACTGTTTATGCATGAAAATAGACTATGAACAATAATTAATCACTATTTTCAGTTAAGGAACAGTGATTGGGTTTACTGTTATCGGGTGTAAATAGTGATGTACAGTGTTTGGGCCGAAATAGAAGTGAACAGTGCTGGCTAAAAAGAATAGTGTTGGGCTAAACCCAACATGGCTTTGAGATAGTGCACATCCCTCGCGCTCTCGAGCTGACGGAGCCGATCCGATGGTAATTCCGACGGCAACGATGGCAGGTGGCAATAGTGGATGGTGCGAGGAGCTTCACCGAGGTAAGAGCATCCCGTTTTGGGGTTTTGAGCGGGCTAAGGGGGTTTGGGCGAGGGACTGCGGCGATGGCGGCGCACGGCCGTGGCAAGGGATGGAGGCGGTGGCGGTGTGGTGGTGTTCTGGCCAAATTGGCGGGGCTTGAGCATGAGAGGATGGAGGGGGTCTCGGGAGAGCTGGCGGTGAGGGCTGGAGAGCTCTGAGGCAGCCTGCCCATGTGTGTCGCGGGCGACGCAGTAGAGGAGGGTGGCGCTGGCGAGGTTCCGGCTAGGGATGGTAGCGGGGATGTTGGGAGAAAAGGTCGGGGAGGTGAGGTAGTGATGATGATGGGGTTGGGAGGGAGAATTGAAGAGGGAGGTGGCGGATTACTCCTCGGGTTCGTTAGGGAAGAAGCGAGAACGACGGCGCTTCGTGCACTTGGCCAGCTCTGGAGACGAAGGGAGGTGAGGGTGATGGTGGGGAGGGTGTTGTGATGCCGGAAGCTCGGGCTCGAGCGGCTTTTATAGCCGATTGAGGCGGTGGGAGCATGAGAGGTGGGCAGAGCGCATGGTGCGTGTGTGGCGAGGTGGTGCTGGGAGGGTTCTACGCCGGGTGAGAGCGAGGTGGAGGCATGGGTGTGAGTACAACGGGGTCGCGGTGGCAGTACTCCCTCATTGGAGCAAGGCGGGCGCTGGCGTAGTCGAGACGGTGCAACGGCCATGCAGGCCGTGGTTGCGTGGGAGCGACGTGGCGCTGACAGCTTGGGGTGAATGCCTGTTAGGGCCCCTGGGTAAACAAACAACCCCGGGGCCCTCTATGCACACCGAGCTAGTCCCATGATCAGTAGCTAGCTCGCACAGTTTTTCAACATAGATGTAATTAAAGCCAAATGATAAGCTTAAGGTAAAACAGACAAATTAATTTATATTAACAGAGAACCTTACGGTCAAGGTTGTTACAGAGGTCGCCACCACGGGCTTACAAAAACGATAACAGGAACAATTGCAGCGGAACAACAAAAACGTGCGGAGCCATCCGACAAGCCCACAGACTATCGAGTGGAGAACGTCCCCTAGAAGGCCTCGTCTTCAAAGAACTCCTCTTCAAAGAGGTAGGAACACCCTTGGTCTTCTTCGGCCACTTGTCAAACACAGGGCTTAAAGCTGTGAGTACGTTGAATGTACTCAGCAAGTCGCAGGATACAAGTATGCAATTAATATTTATGCGGGGCTTGACGAAAGAGAGCCTTAGGGTTAGTTTGCACAACAGTAACATTGACAGGGAATATCACAAGTAGATTGCAAAGCTCAAGTTAAAAGAGTAATACATAAGTAACAGTTCTTTTTGAAGGAGGTCGTGAGTACCCCAGGACCACTCCCAAGAGGTTGGGTGGCACCAACGACCAGGACCACCCCCACGTGCAGGTCGCACCAACGACCAGGACGTCCTAGACACCAACTACGACCACCCATTTGAGGAAAAGCTACCCCTTGCATGATTTCACCAGGCAATGTCCATAACCGGGGACACGGCTATTTGAATAGATTTACACTCTGCAGAGTTGTACAGCTTTACCCACAAGTCATGACCTCTCTAGCTGGTTGGGCTCCCGTCGAAACCCCTGTTCACTTCCAAAGGTGAGCAGTCTAGAGAGCGTGACAAGGCCTTTACAAAGCTCTGTTCTGGCTTGGTTCTGCCCACTAAGGTTTCGCCATCAAAGCCCCCTCTTGCGCCATGTGAATCAGCACACATCACCACAACAGAACCAAACCATCACATTGCTAATTAGTTGACCCAGACCACCCCATAAATGATCTTGTGGTTGCACGGTATACCCGGATCAATAGAACACAAAGCTAAGTCCTTAGACCACTCAGGCGAGACAACCTCATCCCATTGTGCATATAGCACCCCCTTTACTGCACAACTACTCACCCAAGTGAGAAAACGTTTTGGGTTTAACCTGGCTAAAAGAGCACCTTGGTCTTGGCACAACAAGTTTTAACAATCGTGGCATCACACCACGATCAACACAACTGTGGCATCCCACCACAGCTGCACAACAGTGGTATCACACCACAATTTCATAGTTCAATTAGTCAAGTTTAACGATTAAGATTCATGATTCGCGAGATCTACGCAACTAAAGCAGGGCTAAGCACAAATACGCTCCCAGGTTGGCAATACCAATACAAGACTAACTAAGAATACCCATACTATGGTGTCCAAGGGGAACATATCAACATGTCAAACACAAGTATTCAAGAAGGCATACTGTCAAGTAGGAGTTAAACTACTGCCAAACTATTTTTTATACAAGTAGCTATGCAGGTAGATATAAAACAATATACTTTTGAAAGCTAGGTACAACATGATCAAAGGTCTGCGACTTTCCTTCGCTGTAGAGTTGGGAGTTTTCGATGGAGGTCGTTGAATCCACGCATTCTTCAGAGTAGCCGGAATCTACACGTGCGAGAAGAACCAAATCAATAAAGCAACACCAAATAAGGCCAAAAAACTCTCCAAACCAGAGCCAAAAGAAAGGTTACGGAGAAAAACAGAGAAAGGAGTTTGAACAACTCTTGAGAGAGCTTGAGCAAAGGAGGAGGAGCTCGCGGAGGGAGGTCTGAAGCACATCGACAACAAGAAAGGTAGGAGAGCTCCAAGGTGCTTTATATAGGCGCGAGGAGGTCCTGAGGAAGGAATGTGTGGCAAGCAATGGAGGACGCTGCATTCAATGTACACGACAGGGGCAAGTGGGGGAAAGGATTGGAGCAGGTACGGGAGGAGACCAAAGAGGGAAACGAGTACAACAGAGGTGACAACATTTCATGCGACACAACATCATTTAATGCGCAAAGACTTTCGCTGCAGCAGAGGCACAATGGGAGAAAAAGGAAACTGAGCAGAGCCTACCAAGTGGGGCTAGCCAAAGCTCAAGAGGGTGGTCTTTGCAAAAAGAGGATGTTGTGACTAACGGGGTGGTTAAGACCGAGAGGATGGTCTTTGCAAAAAGACCAAGAGAAGGAAGAGGTCCTGAGGACAAGGAGGTACTAAGGAGGAGGGGGTCCTGAGGGCAAGGAGGTCCTAAGGACAAGGTGGTCATGAGGAGGAGGATGTCCTGACGGTCAAGATGAAATCAAAGGAGGTCTTGACGGTCAAGATGAAATCAAAGGAGGTGGAGCGATAGTGAGGAAATGCGCGGTGAAATGGGAGCTGCCAGATTTCGATTGGACAGAGCCAAGCGATAAGAACGTTCAGACCATCCAGAAATCGCAACACGATCTAGCCGTTCAACTAGATCGGACGAAGCAAAATGATGGGAACGTTCGGAGGTCTGAACGTAACCATCAGATCTAGCCGTCCATCAAGGATTGAATGATGCAAGGAGGGAAGTCGCGACTGGGTCACAGAAAAAGGAAGCGGATGAGGGAAACTTGATTTAAACTCCAAGTAAAAAGCGACAGAGTTCAAATAAATCCAACTTTAAGTTAATGGAAGTTTAAAATTATTCAAATTAAATCATTTTTGGAATCTAACTTTCGAGTTAAGCTTGGACAACTTAATAAACCAAATAGTTCCTTTTTGGCTTTGAAAATTTGCGAGAACTCTGGACAAACGGGACGTTACAAACTTTCACCCCTTAAAGGGAATCTCGACCCCCGAGATTCAAACTGACTAGAGAATAGGTGCGGGAACTCAGTTTTGAGGTCCTCTTCACATTCCCAAGTTTCTTCTTCTTCGGTGTGGTTGCTCCACTGTACCTTGCAAACATGGGTGGTCTTGCTTCTTGTCACTCGCTCGGACACTTCCAAAATCTTGATAGGCTGCTCCTGGTAAGTGAGGTATTCTTGGATATCCACTGCTTCTAGAGGCATTTGCTCTTCTGGTACCTACAAGCACTTCTTCAACTGAGACACATGGAAGACATCGTGTACTCCTGACAGCTGAGGTGGAAGGTCCAACTTGTAAGCAACTTCTCCTCTCCTGACAAGAATTGGAAAAGGCCCAAGGTACCTTGGTGCAAGCTTCCCACTGACTCTGAAACGACGTATTCCCTTGAGAGGTGACACCTTGAGGTACACATGGTCTCCAGGAGCAAAGGCTAAGTCTCGATGACAATTGTCTGCATAGCTCTTCTGCTTGTTCTGGGCGGTCCTCAACTTTTCTCTTATTGACCGCACTTGATCTTCGGCTTCTTTTAAGAGGTCTGGCCCGAGCACTTGTCCTTCGCCCGATTCTGTGTAGTACAAGAGTGTCCTACATTTCCTTCCGTAAAGAGCTTCAAAAGGGGACATTTGAAGGCTTGATTGGTAACTGTTGTTGTAAGAAAACTCGACGTAAGGTAGCATTCGATCCCAACTGGTTTGGTTCTCTAGAGCACAGGCTCTCAGCATGTCCTCAAGAATTTGGTTTACTCTTTTGGTCTGGTCATCTGTCTGTGGGTGATAAGTTGTGCTAAAATTGAGGTCTGTGCCCAAGACGTCATGCAGCTTCTGCCAGAACCTTGAGGTGAACTGGGATGCTCGATCTGACATGATCTTATTTGGCATGCCATGTTGACACACAATCTTTGCCATATACAGTTCTGCTAACCTTTCCCTAGAGTAGGTGATCTTGATAGGCATAAAGTGAGTGACCTTGGTTAGGCAATCCACAACCACCCAAACTGAGTCATATCCCATTTGGGTCCTAGGCAGACTAGTGATAAAATCCATCCCGACCTCTTCCCATTTCCACTCGGGTATGGGCAAGGGTTCCAAAAGACCACTAGGTTTTTGGTGCATGGCCTTAACTCTTTGACAAATGTCACAATGGGCCACGTACTATGTAATTTCTCGTTTCATGCTAGGCCACCAGTACAACTCCTTGAGGTCTTGATACATCTTTGTACTTCTGGGGTGAATAGAATACAAGGCTTCATGAGCTTCTTTGAGGATCACCTTTTTGAGCTCTAGGTGGTCCGATACACACAAACGCTTGTCGAACCAAATAGTTCCTGTTCATCTTCCGAAAACCTTAACAACCTCCCATTTCTCATGTTGCTCGTGATCCCCTGGATGTCGGCATCTTCGACTTGGGCTGTCCTGATCTGTCCCTGAAGGGTGGGTTGCACTTCTAGGGTAGCTAAGAAATTTTCTTCAACTATCTCGAGCTTGAGCTTCCGAAATTCCTCGTGCAAAGCTGGTTGACTTTCCTTAACCATCAAGGTACTGCTGTAGATCTTCCTGCTTAGGGCATCAGCTACCACATTGGCTTTGCCGGGATGATAATGAATTTCCACATTGTAGTCTTTGATCAGCTACAATCATCTTCTTTGCCTCATGTTCAGATCAGTTTGAGTGAAGATGTACTTTAAACTCTTATGGTCGGTGTAAACTTCGCATCGATTACCAATGAGATAATACCGCCATATCTTCAAAGCATGCACTAAGGCCGCTAACTCTAGGTCATGAGTGGGGCAGTTTGCTTCATGAGGCTTTAACTGTCGCGAGGCATAAGATACCACCCTCCTTTCTTGCATCAAAACACAACCAAGACCTTGTCGTGATGCATCACAAAAGATCTCAAAATCCTTTCGGACGTCCGGCAAAATCAACAAGGGTGTGGTGGTCAAATGTTTCTTCAACTCTTAGAAGCTCTATTCACACTCAGACGTCCAAGTGAACTTCTTTTTCTTCTTTAACAGCTGAGTAAGAGGTCTTGCTATTCGGGAGAAGCCTTCAATGAATCTAAGGTACTGACTTAAGTGACTCCCAATTGAGCATATCCTGGACCTTACTAGGGTTCACTGAGACTCCTTTTTCGGACAAGACATGTCCTAAGAAGACCACTTTCCTCATCCAAAACTCACACTTATTGAACTTAGTAAAGAGTTGGTGGTCTCTAAGCTTATCCAGAACTAAGTAAAGGTGCTTTTCATGCTCTTCTTCATTCAGGGAGTATACCAGGATGTCATCAATAAAAACAATGACAAACTTATCTATATACTATATGAATACTTTATTCATCGAGTTCATAAAGTAAGGAGGGGCATTGGTCAACCCAAAGGACATGACCGTGAACTCAAATAGTCCATAATAGGTTGAAAATGTTGTCTTGGGGATGTCCTCTTGGTGAATCTTCAGCTGATGATACCTTGACCTCAAGTCTATCTTTGGGAACACTCTAGCTCTCTTCAATTGATCAAACAGGTCATCAATCCTAGGCAGAGGATACTTATTCTTGATAGTGACTTCATTCAGAGAACGGTAATCCACACACATTCGCTGAGTTCCATCCTCTTTGCAACAAAGATCACTGGAGCTCCCCAAGGTGAGGAACTTGGTCTGATGAATCCTTTGGTCTGCATCTCTTTAATCTGTTGCTTCAGCTCGATAGGGTCATCAACAAGCAAGCGATAAGGTCTTTTTAAAATAGTAGAGGTCCCAGGAACTAGATTGGTGACAAATTCTAGGTCCCTGCCTGGTGGCATTCCCGGGAGTTCATCAGGAAAGACGTCTGGAAATTCTCGAACCACTGGGACATCTTCCAAAGACAACGTTTGGATACAACAAACTTGAGCTCCAACAAGCTTCTTTGAGGGGGCTTCAAACTTCACTTTGGCTCCAACTGGACTGGTCAAGGTGATGCTCTGACCACTACAATCCAGAATTGCATGGTGGTCCGCAAGCCAATCCATACCCAAAATCACATCTAGGGACTTGGTGTCGAGGAGGATGAGGTTGGCTAGGAACTCTATCCCTCCTATGACCACTCTAACTTGTGGACAACCATGGTTCGTACTAAACTTCGAACCGAGGGATTGACCCAACAAGGTAGCTTTAAGAGTTGTAACCTCAAACTGGCGTTTTGCAGTGAATCTTTGAGAAATAAATGAATGTGAAGCCCTGGAATCAAACAAAACAGCAGCTGGTATTGAATTTACTAGGAACTTACCTAGCACGACGTCCGGAAGGTATGGGCTTTCTCCACGGCGACGTGGTTCACACGACCTCTCCCAAAAGGTTGGGAGGTCCTGGCTTGAGGAGGTCCTGTGGTCTGGGGTGCTCCACATCCTGCTCCTGGCTGGGAGGTCCTAAAGAGGTGGTCCTGAATTGAACTGGTCCTGGCTTCTGTGGGCAACTGCTGGCATAATGCCCCACTTGGTGACATCTGAAACAAGTGATTCCGGCTGTAGAGCTGACGTTGCTTCTGGGCTATGGGTTGCTGGTGCTAACGTTGCTGCGATGACCTGGAGCGGCTAGGCGGGAGGTCGTGGCAGAGGTTCTGATGGTACCAGGGGGTCCTGGGCATTGGTGTTGCACAAACGTCCTGGCTCGCTGAGGAGGTCCTTGATGAGCACCAGGCTGTGACATCTTCCTCTTGTAAGACTTTGCAAGCTCGCGGCGAGATTCTTCAATGAGCATAGCTTTGTTTACCATGTGATGGAAGTCGGGGTAATCGTTGTCAATGACTTGGACTTCAGGCTGGGGTGGAGTCCTCGCTTGAAGCATTTCTGACGTGCATCGTCCGTGGCGACGTTCTCTCGGGCATAGCGTGAGAGCTGGGTAAACTTGTGGAGGTACTCACTGACAGACATAGTTCCTTGCTTGAGGTCCTGGAACTCATTCTTTTTTATTTCTACCTTCCCATCAGGAACATGAGAGTGGTGGAAAGCTTCTGAAAACTCGGCCTAGGTGATCCTCTGGTGATCTGTATGAGCGGCACAAAAAGTATCCCACCATTCTGATGCAGCGCCTTCCAATTGGTGTGCGACATACAAGGCCTTCTCGCGGTCGTCACATCGGGCAATGGCAAGCTTCTTCTCCGTTGACCTCAGCCAATCATCTGCATCCAGTGGCTTAGAGGAGCTAGAGAAAGTGGTTAGATGAGTCTTCATGAACTCAGTAAACCTTGACTGAGGAAAAGCAGGAGGTGGGGGAGGCGGCATAGCAGCTGCTTGGCTGCTCTAATTCATTAAGGCAAACAAAGCAGTGGTGGTCTGGTTTTGCTGAGCCATCATTTGGTTCATATTTTGCATCATAGAACTCATCAGCTGAGCTTGAGCTGCCATGAACTGACCCATTCCTTCATCTGTCATGGCTGCTGGAGGGGGTGGTGGAGGTGGATTTGCACTGAGATCCTCAGGGTGAGCCTGACTTGAGGTGTTGTGGATCTGAACCATCTGCACAGAACTTCTCAAGTTTAATAGATGAGAAGGAGAAATCACAATAGACAAGAGGGAAAAGCACAAAGACAAGCGAGAGTGGGGGAGAAAGATGGAACAACCTATTTGGGAAAAAATCGGTTAAACCCGAAAGACAAATAACCGGAAAGCTATTAAGAGGCAAAAGACTCAAGCCAGAGACCCTACTGACCAGCTAAACAGTACTAGAACATGGAAGGACCACTACCAGTCTAATCTTAAATGAACAGTCGTCTGGAACACACAGCAGGGCTTGGAGCTTCCAAGACGTCCAGAGCTTGATCACGAGGAGCTCGATCCTAAAGAGGTCACTAGGATAAGGAGGTCCAATTAAGACTTTGAAAACAAGGTTCTAGAAGAGGTAAAGTGCAAGAACCTGGGAAGGAAATGAGATAAGAATAGAATAAGAGGAGAAAAGAGTGGGACAAGAGAAGAAAAGAACTACTATTAAAGTTATCAGGTTGGTTTGATTTAGAAAATATCTTTTTGAAACATGACTAGACGACCATGCTAACTAAAGTCACGTCCTACAGTCGACAGGGCTCTGATACCATCTCTGTCGGGTCCCCTGGGTAAACAAACAACCCCCGGGACCCTCTGTGCACACCGAGCTAGTCCAATGATCAATAGCTGGCTCGCATAGTTTTTCAACTTAGATGTTATCAAAACCAAACGACACAAGTAAAGCAGACAAATTAACTGATATTAACAGAGTACCTTACAGTAAAGATTGTTACAGAGGTCGCCACCACGGGCTTACAAAAACGACAACCAGAACACTTGCAGTGGAACGACAAAAGCGTGCAGAGCCATCCGACAAGCCCACAGGCTATCGAGTGGAGGACGTCCCCTAGAAGGTCTGGTTTCAAAGAACTCCTCTTCAAAGAGGTCGGAACACCCTTAGTCTTCTTCGGCCACTACTCAAACAGAGAGCTTAAAGCCGTGAGTACGTTGAATATACTCAGCAAGTCGCAGGAACAAGTATGCAATTCATATTTATGCAGGGCTTGACGAAAGAGAGCTTTAGAGTTAGTTTGCAGATCATCAACATTGACAAGGAATATCATAAGTAAATTGCAAAGTTCAAGTTAAAAGAGTAATACATAAGTAACAGTTCTTTTTGAAGGAGGTTGTGGACGCCCCGGAATATTGGAAATGTACTTAATTAAAGTTATACTGTAGCACAATTATTAATTAAGGAACAGTGCTGCTCCTTTATTAAAGATCATGCTAGAAGCATAAATTTAATAAGTAACAAACCCAATATTTAGGCATCCCGGATATATGTCTCATAATGGTTCTCAGGATCAGTGACCATTGCACATATATCCTAAAACAACATTGCATCATACACATACAAGTCATACATTTACCTAATTAAACATAAGTTTACAATTCGGTTGAGTATTACAATACCAAGTGACTTGGTCACTAAAAAAGAGTAACAGCGGAAGCAAAATAAAACACCAAAAGCCACCAATGGCCCCATCCACCCGCAGGCGATTGCGTGGAGGAAAGAAATAGCGTTACTCGTTAGCGTCACCCTGATCGGCGCTAACAGGCACTTCATAAAGATAATCATCATCACCTGCAACGATAGGTTATAGCACCTTGAGTACGGAAGGTACTCAGCAAGACTTATACAAACTAATAAAAGAAAGTGTTTGATAGGACCTATTCAAAGGATTAGAATTGGTACATGCATAAGGTTGCAACAGGAAGGCATATTGGTTCAATTTTGCATAAAGCAGTACATCTTAACCTACAATTGCTAAGTTTTGATAAAGCAATTTAATAAATCAAAGTTGGGTTAAAACAGTAAGTAAATGAGAATAAATGTAAACAATACAATGCATGAATTCCCTCATGCTGAACCAGAAACCAAAACAAAAGTTTAAATCAAAACTCTATACAGGTGACATCAACTCAAGTTGTCGTCCATGACCGTGGACACGGCTATTCGAATAGTTCAATACCCTGCAGGGGTGTACATCTTTACCCACATGACTTAGTCAGCCCGTTGCCTTCGGATGCCTCCGAATGATGACACACTTCCTTTGGTATGTCGACCGGGGAAACTAAGATTTGGTATTTTTCAACAAGTTGACACTATTGAGTTGGATACCCATGTGTGAACTGATCTCGCTTAAACAACGACTGATAGCATCTGCTTAACCGGGGCACACATGTTGCGTCAGGAATGCCGACCCAAACAAAAAGAAATACGAACTGGGTTCGCTACCCATATTAGATTGCAATCGACATCTTTAAGGTACGTACATGCGATGGAACACAAATATGCCCTCACCCTTCTAAGAACATCTGATATTGATATAAAACTCACATGGCATAAAACGCAGCCCAAAGACCAAAGCATCTATGCCATACAAGATCAATACACATATCCTTACTCTCCTGTTTCCAACTCAATAACATTAACCCTTTACTTAACCAAACAGCGCCCATACACCGCGTGTGGAAGTACGTGGGGGACTTGAATTGAATAGTCAGAGTTCAGTCCTTAATTGGTCCAGACAAGTCCACCACAATTCCCAATCTCGTGCACGAAGGCACCACCACTAGCTTCCTCTTGTCCAGATCAATTTAAATGTAAAATTCATTTCTGGTGTAAATAAACTGGACAAAGAGTTTAAAATAGCTGAAATTCAATTGGGATTCCCATGTTTGACAAGATAATCTTGTCAAACTTTAGAGTTATCTAGACTGCATGGCTAAGCAAACTCTGAAACTAAAGCTTACAGTATACAGTACTACTCTAAGTTCGAGTGTATGGTTAGATTTAAGGTAATCCACAATGTTAGGTCATAGCTAACTACTACAGATCACAATTGTATTTTCAGAAAAGTAGCATGCAACAGTTATCACTGTATTTGGAAAATATATTGTACAAAACTTTGGGATCAACATGGTGCAAAGAGGATGCTTGCCTTGATAATAATAGACTTCTTGTGCAGGCTCAGGTTGCTCAGAAATAGATTCAAATACTTAAGTTATACATACCAATAAATACCAAAATTGACAACAAGTACAGAATGAAAGAAAAATGTATGATCAATATGGGAATGCATGTTTTAACATCATGCTTAAGTTATACATACCCCCCATAAAGATATTGACCCATATTATCACCTACTGCTTTCAAATGACAGAAACTAGAGTTTAGGTCAAAGTTACAGTTTTCAGATTTTGAAAAGAACAGAAACAGGGCAGACTATAGATTTCGGGTTAAAGGAAAATAGGTCAAGCAAAGATTCTGAAATGAGGCTTAGACGATCTTTTAGGTAATTAACACCCCAAGCTAACCTAACCTAATCCTAATCGGTCGATTACGAAACTAAAGAAAACCAACGTTGTCGCTTAAGCCGACAACGGTGTGAGAGATAAACCTCGCTATAAAGTTAAATGGATGACAAGAAGAATCAAAAGAACAACTTATTATGCTACTACGGTTCGATTAAAACCTACACAGATGATAAGTTGACAGAGAAACCCTAGTTCTTGAAAACGATATGAAAGACCGAAAAGTTATAAAAACAACTTTTCGCTTTAAAGAAGGTTGGAGTAGTATATGTACAAAGGAATGGTGCATATGAGTCTGCCGAGGTCCTTAAGGTGCTCAAGATGACAAAAACTAAGGGCTTATCTTACCAGATGAGATAAACACCGAAGGTCTTTGAAACCAGTTCGATCATCAGAGAATTAAACTCAGGTTAACCTACAAAAGATACTAAATCCTTAATGCAAGGTGAAACAAACGTTTAAGATGGATAATCAATTGATAGGAGCAAGAAACTCCACTGGAATGGTAATGAAGATGAAGAGCTTCAGTGGTCAACAATGGCAGCAGCCAAAAAGCTAGGGTATATATATAGAGGTTGAGCTACAGGGCACAGGGGAAGTGTCTAGAGTTGATGAGGTGTCCACTTAGTGCTAAATATCCAAAAATTAGTTGCATGATTCTTGGATAACTCCTCTACTCTGTTCTGAGGCAGCAACGCGCACGAGGCAAGGAGGAAGAGAGGCAAACACCTGACGTGTGGGTCCCTTTGTCAGCCACAGTTGCGCGCGCCTCTTAAAGCTCCAAGAATCGTCGACCGTTCGATTAGAGATGGGCGGCCGTGATGGAAATAGACATTAAGAAAATATAATCGGCACCATTTAATATGGGTCGTGCGATCTCAAACGGAGGATGGAGATTTAAAGGAGCCCTGCGGGATTTCGGGGGTTTACATTCAAAGAGGGGCGTTGGATTGAAATCCAACGATCAATCAAAAAGGCTACACGTCACTTTTAAATGAGATGACGCGGCACTGTCAAATTGGCTTTCTACGGTTAGGATTGACGGGGGATTCGGATGGTCCGAATGCAATCTCAATATAGACCCTACGATCAAATCCAACGGTCTCCTAAAACCAGGCTCTAAAAGCACGCGGTAAAAAGGAACACCGTAGGATTTGAATCCGACGGTCAACGACGACTGCGCGCCTTTAAGTTTAAAACAAAAAGAGCGGCGCGGTTGGATCGAAGATAGACGGTGGAGATTAAGAAGGGATCTGGAGTGGTCCGATTGTTTTCGCGCCTATTGGTCGCTCGATCAAGATCCAAGGGTGGACATTAATCTGCCTACGTGGACAGTCCACGTGATGTCGCAACCCCGTCCGTTCGATTGGAGATCAACGGCTCGCGTCACGTGTGGGATTTGGGCTCGCGCCCGAGCGTGACTGAGCCGGACCACATTGCACCAGTTGGACTCAACCTCATGGGGTTCGAGTCGCTACAGTGCTAGGGTTTAGGTTTAGACCGGAAGAGTTGACCAAACTCTAAATTCAAAGTTTGAAAGTTTGACTGGGCTTTAGAAATAGTAAATAAATTTGTAAAATCATGAAATTTTGCGAGGAGGCTACTGGGATGATATATTTCCCAAATAAAATTTAAAATCCTCAGTTTCACTTTCAAAATTCATAAATAATTAACTTAACCCGAATAGGTTTATTTAAAGCCAAATATTTTTCTTCAAGTCAAGATAATTTCTAAAAATTTAACAAAAATTATTTTTAGCCAAGATAATTGATCTAGGTTTTAATAAAAATATTTTACCAGTCAAAATACAAGCATTGGCTTGCATTCCCTTTGAACTTTAAGAAAAGCTTTGGATTTTTGGCTAGAAAAGGAAAGTTTTTATTTGCAACATAATGCCCAATCTGTAAAAATGAACAGTGATACTATGAACAACACCTCATTACTATTCAGAAAATAATTTATTACTGTTCATAAAATTGGGGCTGTTACAGAGGTCGTGAGTACCCTGCTCACTCTCAAGACCACTCCCAAGAGGTCAGGTCGCACCAACGACCAGGACCACTCCCACGCCCAGGTTGCACCAACAACCAGGACGTCCTAGACACCAATCACGACCATCCATTTGAGAAAAAGCTACCCCTTGCGTGATTTCACCAGGCAATGTCCGTAACCGGGGACACGATTATTCGAATAGATTTACACTCTACAGAGATTGTACACCTTTACCCACAAGTCATGACTTCTCTAGCTGGTTGGGCTCCTGTCAAAATCCCTGTTCACTTCCAAAGGTGAGCAGTCTAGAGAGCGTGACAAGGCCTTTACAAAGCTCTGTTCTGGCTTGGTTCTGCTCGCTAAGGTTTCGCCATCATAGCCCCCTCTTGCACTATGTGAATTAGCACACACCACCACAACAGAACCAAACCATCACATTGCTAATTAGTTGGCCTAGACCACCCATAAATGAGTCGCACGATATACCCGGATCAATAGAACACAAAGTTAAGTCCTTAGACCACTCAGGCAAGACAACCTCATCCCAATGTGCATATAGCACCCCTTTTACTGCATGGTCACTCGCCCGAGTGCGAAAACGTTTTGGGTTCAACCCGGCCAAAAGACCACTCTAGTCTTTGAACAATAAGTTTTAACAACCGTGGCATCGCACCACGATTGACACAATTATGGCATCCCAGCACAGCTGTACAACAGTGGCATCACACCACAATTCTGTAGTTCAATTAGTCAAGTTTAACGATTAAGATTCATGATTCGCGAGATCTACGCAACTAAAGTGTAACATCCCAAAGTTCTGTTACCAAAATAAAAATAAATAAAATTATTATTTTACTAGTTTTTCTGAGAATTTGCCAGAGTTTAATTGCTTTATTTGAATTCCTGAAGTTTTAAAAGTCAAAATTCAAAATTTATTTGAAGTTCTTGAAGCCTTATTTGGTTTTATTTGAAAAATAAAATTTTAATTAATTCCTTTGATTTTCTGAGTTTTTAAAAGCTTTTTCCTAAGTATTTTAAAGCCAAAATAATTTATTTGCAAAAACTATAACCAACTTTAAGTTGGAAATATTTTAATTAAATCCAAAATGCCTCAGGGAATTTCTGTGAATTGTCTCATAATTTTTGGAATTTATTTTCTATTTTATAAAGCCCTTTCTATTTAACTGGAATAGTTAAATTGTTAAATCAATTAAAATCAGAAAATCCCTTTTGGGCCGAATGTAACCCGGCCCATCTCTCTCTCGCGCGCGCGCCGGCCCAAGCCAGCCCGCTCCACCCCGCACCGCCCTCTCTCTCTCTCCCCCACCGCTCGATCCCCATCGGACGGCTAGGAAAACCCCACGCCACCACCTTCTCCGCAGCCTCGGATCGGCATCCAACGGCCCTGCGCCATCTTCTCCCCCGCGCCTTCTTCCTCCTGCAGTCGCACCCGCCGCCATTTCCGAGCCGCAGAGCTCAATTACCGCCGCATTCTCCTCCTCCCCTCCACGCGGCTTCGCGCGCATTAAAAACCGCACATCACGCCGCCTCCCTCTCCGGCCATTACCCCCTCAATCACGCGCACGGTCGCCGGATCGCGCCATTGCCGCCGTGACGTCTCCGCGCGTGATCTCCTCGCTCCGGTCCCCTCCGACCCCTATAAAGAGCGCACCGGGACCGCCTCCCTTCGCTCATCACCGCGACACCACCCACTCCTCCTCCCACTCCGTTTGGCGATTTCTCAGGTTTCACCGACGGCGCCACCTCTTCCCCGCTCTAGCGCGCGCCGTCGACTCCCGCCACACCGACCCGCCAACAAAGATCACAAAGATCTCCGCCGACCCCGTGCGCACCTTCCTGTCACCGGAGCTCCACCGGAGCACTGCCGCCGCCACAAGCCGCATCGCGCCACCGCTTAACCTCGTCGCCGGCGATCCTCCGCCGCGCATTCGTGCAACCCCGGTGAGCATCGTGACCCCCACACTCCACTCTCTCGTTTGGTACCCTCGCTGGCCGCTGCCGTGCCTCCAACCGCCGGCAAGCTCGTTGCTGAGCCGCCGTCGGCCCCGTGCTTACGTGGCACCACCACGTGGTTGCCACGCACGCGCCACATGGGCGCCACCTCAGCACCTCGCGCCCGGTCAGCGCCACATGGCCCGGTCCACCCTCCCCTCAGCCTCAAACAATCGTGGGCTTAGTCCACATGAGCCGTGAGACCGACATGTGGGTCCCACATGTCGGAATTTATTTTTATTCTTTTAAACCCGGAATTCTCAGGGCTGACATCATGCTTGCGTCATAATTCCCTTTTTCAATAGAAAAATAATTCCAGAAATTCATAAAATCTGAAAAATTAGGGTTTAGAACTTCCGGGGGTTCGTTCTCCCTCATACGAACTCCGATTTCGCTGATTCAAATTCCTAAATTCCTATAAAATCAAGATCTAGCCATCTAAACCAAAATTATTTAATTTTGAGTTCATTTGATCAATAATTTCTTTAAACCCTAATTTATTATTCCATGTAATTCCAAACTTCCAAAATTCATATCTTTTGCATCCAAACTCCGATTTGGGTGATTCAAGTTGCAAAATTTGTATAAAATTATAATCTAGCTATCTAAACCAAAATCATTTGATTTGGAGTTCATTTGAATTTTTATTTAAATTTAGTTTGAATTTGGCTTCTTTTCACGTTAGTTTTAACGACTTCGAGAATCGATTCGACGCGATTGAAGATCAACATAAGAGGATTGATTTTGACTGTATGATCATCGTGATCGTACACTTGGACTACCTGAAGATAGTACTTGTGAGTACTAGGTGACCTGTTGAGGAAAACAACATCACCTCGATGTCGGGATCTCGCATCACCTCGATGTCGTGATCTGCGTCACCTCATCAAGCAAGGCAAGTTATACCCTTGATCATATTGATCCCATTATTTTAAATTATTTATATTCTACTTTTAAATTATTACTGCATGCTTATTTATATTCAGTAATATAAATTCCTGTTTTTAAATTCATAGTTATACCTAAATCCTTTGTATGACCAATGTTGATATTGAATCAAAAACATTGACACCCTAGATAAAACCTGGTTGATACGATAGTATGAACTAGGATCATTTTAAATGTATTGCTTAGCCATGCTTATAGACCAAACTTGTCTGATTTGGGGAATTTCAGCCAATAATCAATTATTGTTTAAATTGTACCCTTGGCATTGGTGTGTCATGGGAGTTTTACAAATGACTTGAAAAGTAAAATAAAAATGGGTTTGGACTTGGGCGAAATGGATGATTGGTGGGTGCGAGTTTATGCACGGCTTAATCTGAGTCGGGTTAAGGCCGGGGTTTTATGGAAAGTCGCCCAAGTCGATTAAGGTCCGGTCTTGAGCGCATGATGCTACGCCATACCGTACCACCACATGTCCCAAGTATGGGTCGGACTTGGCTAAATAATTTGTGATGTCTTAGTGTCATTGGTGCTATGTTGTTAGTATGGGTGTTGGTCGACAGTAGACCCATCCAGCGCGGAGGGGCTTCCTGAGGATGGTCACCCAATGGCAATGAAACCTTAGCGACACGAATACATTAAGACGTAACATTGTAAAGGCTTCGACACGTGCTCTAGACCGCTTACCAAAGGTAGTGAGCGGTGGCATAGATATATCTTGGACAAACTAGAAAGTCTTGTCATGTGGATAAAGTCGCACAACCTCTGCGAGTGTAAAACTATTCGAATAGCCGTGTTCATGGTCATGGACATGCTAGTAGAACTACTCAAAGTTAGACTTTGGTTTTGTTTGAAAAAGACTTCTTCAAAACTGGTTTATCCAGATGGGAATTGGGCAGGAAGCCATGTGATAGGAGGGTATCCTTCACCATTCTTGTGTGAATGTTATCTGACTATAAAATTGAGAATTTTTATAAATTTTAGTTATAAAATAATTGCTTTGGAACTTAGTACCAGTATTTAAAAGAAACGCTGCTTTATGCAAATAAACCAATAAGCCCTTCTATTGTTACATCCATATATGCATGTCATTCTGTTACTTGACGGGTGTAACTTGCGAGCACGAAAGTTGTGCTCATACTTGCTTTATGCAAATAAAATTTCAGAGGAGAAGGACTTTGCTACCGATGTGGACCTCGACGACTAGGCCGCTTCCCCAGTCGATTGCCTGTGGCAGATTAACTGGACCCTACTATATCTTCGTCTTCCGCTGTGTTTATTTTATTGTGGGCCTGTAAGCCTCCTTTGTAATCAACTTTGTTGTTTATTAATAAAGTCGTGATATGAATTTGTTATCATATTTGTTTACTGTGTGAACTAGCTACTGATCATGGGACTAGTTCAGAAATGCACAGAGGATCTGTGATATTAATTCCGGGTTCTGACATAAAGTAGGGCTAAGCACAAATACGCCCCCAGATTGGTAATACCAATACAAGACCAACTAAAAATATACATACTATGGTGTCCAAGGGGAGCATGTCAACATGCCAAACACAAGTATTCAAGAAGGCATACTGTCAAGTAGGAGTTTAACTGCTGTTAAACTATTTTTATACAAATAGCCATGTAGGTAGATATAAAACAATATACTTTTGAAAGCTAAGTACAACATGATCAAAGGTTTGCGACTTGCCTTCGCTGTAGAGTTGGGAGTCTTTGATGGAGGTCGTTGGATCCACACACTCTTCAGAGTAGTCGGAATCTACATATACGAGAAAAACCAAATCAATAAACTAACACCAAATAAAGACCAAAGAACTCTCCAAACCAGAGCAAAAAAAAAAAGGTTACAGAGAAAAACAGAGAAAGGAGTTTGAACCACTCTAGAGAAAGCTTGAGCAAAGGAGGAGGAGCTCGCGGATGGAGGTCTGAAACACATGGACAACAAGAAAGGTAGGAGAACTCCCAGGTGCTTGGAGCAGGCGGGGGGGGGGGTTTGGAGCAGGTACGAGAGGAGACCAAAGAGGGAAACGAGTACTGCGGAGGTGATAACATTTAATGCGATACGACAATATTTAATACACGAAAACTTTTGCTGCAGCAGAGACACAACGGGAGGAAAAAGAAAGTGAACAGAGCCTGCCAGGTGAGGCTAGCCAAAGCTCAGGAGGGTGGTCTTTGCAACAAGACCAAGAGAATGAAGAGGTCTCGAGGGCAAGGTGGTCCAAAGGAGGAGGATGTCCTGACGGTCAAGATAAAATCAAAAGAGGTCCTGACGGTCAAGATGAAATCAAAGGAGGTGGAGCGATAGCAAGGAAATAGTTGGCGGTATATTTTTTACAGAGAGTCTCTTTTCTGGTTTCGGTGCCAAAACCTAAGCGCGGTAGTACCGCCAGTGTTCAAGCGGTATGACCGGAATACGGTAGTACCGCAGGTGTTAAGCGGAACTACCGCATGCCGGTTATTCCGAATGTTAAGTGGTATGTTTTTTCCAGTAAGCACCCTTTTGTCTCTCTTGGAAAATGGTAGTACCGCAATCTCCTTGCGGTATGACCGCACTGCGGTAGCACCGCTCGTCGGTTAAGCGGTAGTGCCGCTCTGCAAGAATAAACGACTATGTCGAGTCATTTAATGCGTCCTGTTCTAGCCGTTCTTTGTAGTGGTTGGAGAAGTGCGGTAGTACGCCTTTCATGGCGGTAGTACCGCATGTGGTGAAAAATGGATTTTCTTCTCCAACGGTTATATTTGTTGTTGTGGGGTATAAATACTTCCCCACGGCTTAAGGACGATTAGCTAGACCACATTTAACATCTTAGAGCCTTGTGCATTCATTCAGCTCCTCAAATTCATTTGTTCACTCTTTGAGAGGTTGTTGAGCTCATTCAAAGTGCATTCATCATTCTAGTTGATCTTTTTGCACTTGAGTGTCGTCAAGCGAAAGTCTTGGTTTGTTACTCTTGGAGTTTTGCCGAACTCCTAGACGGCTTGGCGGTGATTGCACGGTGATCTCTTCAAGAAGATTGTGAAGAGGCCCGGTGCCCATATTGTGAGCGGTTTGGTGTTCACCATCTCCGGAGTGGAGATAGAACAACCAATAGTGATCGAGGAAAGGCTTAATACGTGGAGCCGGCTTGATTGGTTCAAGCTCCCTCAACGTGGACTAGTGAAGACCGGCAAGTCTTCGATACCACGGGAAAACATCGTTGTCTCATTGTGGTTATTCCTAGTCTTTACTCTTCCGCATTTATATTTCTAGCTTGATTTTTGTGCTTGTATTGCTTAGCTAGAAGTATAATTTGTTTAGACTAAGTTATTAATTAGCTTCTCTCGTTAATTTGCTTAAAAGTTTAAAAACCTCATATTCACCCCCCCTCTAGTCGGTTATCCTTGATCCTACAAGTGGTAACAGAGCAAGGTCTCTCAATTTATTAGACTTTACCGTCTAAGAGAGAAAGGATGGCTAGTGAGGGTATGCATATAGGAAAAGCTCCTTTATTTGATGGCTCAAATTATTCTTATTGGAAAATTAGAATGCCCATTTTCTTAAAGGCCATGAGTCCGAACATATGAAAAATTGTAAATGAGGGTTATGCTATGTCTCTTGATCCTATAAATGTCATGGCTCAAGATGAACGTAATGCTCATTTAGATGCTCAAGCTATGAATGCTCTCTTTGGTGCGTTGAACGCGGATGAGTTCAATAGGGTGAGCAATTTGGAAACCGCTCATGCTATTTGGACTACCCTCTCCGAAATACATGAGGGCACATCCACGGTCAAAGAAGCCAAATTACATAGGCTTCGGATTAAATATGAGACATTCATAATGTTGCCAAATGAAAACATCACCGAGATGTATTCAAGACTAAACAACATTGTAAATGAACTCAAAGGTCTTGATACTAATCTTCTTGATGTTGATGTTGTGCGCAAAATGCTTAGGGCCCTCTCGGATAAATATGAGACGTTGGCGACATTATTTCTCAACTCTCCCGAGTTGCCAAGAATGACACCAACCGGACTTTTGGGCATCCTCATCACTAACGAGCTATATAAGAAGGACAAGGAAGAGCTATTGGAATCATCTTCACCCAAGAAGAAAATTACCGCTTTCAAAGCTAAAGCGGAATCAAGTGATAATGAGGATGAAGAAGAAGACTCGGATGAGGAGTACGCTCTTCTTGTGAGGAAAATGAAGAAATTCATGAGAAGACGCCCACATCGAAACTTCAATTTCAACAAGTACAAGAAAGGGCAATCCTCAAGCGACAACAAGCGCTATAGCAACATTCGTTGTTATGGATGTGATGAAAAGGGGCACATAATCTCAAATTGCCCCAACAAGAAGGATGACAAAGATAAATCATTAAAGAAGAAGGAATTCGATGGAAAGAGAAAGCTTTTCAAAAGGCTTCACAAAGGGGGCAAAAATGAAGCTCACATTGGAGAGTGGGATTCCGACGAAGAATATTCGGATTCCGACTCCGAATCAAGTGATGAAGAGTCTCCTAAGAAAAGAGGACTTGTCGGCATCGCCATAAAGGAAACTCCGTCACTCTTCACGTCTCCTACATGCCTTATGGCAAAAGGAGATAAGGTAAAATCTATTGATAATGATGCTCCTTCATATGATGAATTAATGGACATGGTTGAAGATTTAAATGAATATATTGGAAAAGAGAAATCAAAATTTAAAGTCTTAAAGAAAGAGTATATTTCTAAAAGACTCTTATGAGGAGCTAAAGGAAGCTCATAATTCTTTTCTCCTAAAAGATATAGAAAATCTCATTCAAATATTGGTATTACTTGTGATTTAATGAATGAGATGCCAAGGGTAGAAAATATGTCAAATGCTAAAACCATGTCTAGTACTTCTACTTCTTGTGATGACTTGCTATCAATACCTTGTTGCTCAAATGATGAATCAATTGTTGGTATAAAGAATACTTGTGACCCCTTGCTAATTGTTGAAAATCATGAGTTAAAAGAGCAAGTCACCAAGCTAAGTAAGAGCTTGGAAAGATGCTTCAAGGGTAAATCAACCCTTGACAAGTTATTGAGTGAGCAAAGGTGCTCATTCAATAAAGAAGGACTCGGGTATGTGCCCAAGAAAGGTAAGAAACCGGTAAACAAGCCTCCAAGGTTTATTAAGCAAAATGGCAAATATTGCAATAAATGTGGTAAGGTAGGACACATGTCAAATGCTTGTTTAAATATTAATGCTAAATCCTATGGCATTTATGATTCTTGCTACATGCTTAAGAAATCCATTGATGGTAAAATAATTGCAAGATTTATTGGCACTTCGATTTTAGGCGCTAAAAAGAATGCTATTTGGGTGCCTAAAGCCTTGGTCACTAACCTCCAAGGACCCAAACAAATTTGGGTACCTAAAAGAACTTGATTCTTGTTTTGTAGGTGAACTACAAGACCGGTGGAAAACATTGGGTGCTTAATAGTGGATGCACTCAACATATGACCGGTGATAGAAAAGTGTTCACCACATTCGAGAACGTAAAAGGAAGTGACAAGATCACCTTTGGAGATAATAGTAAAGGAAAGGTAATAGGATTGGATAAAATTGCTATCTCAAATGATCTTTCCATTTCAAATGTATCTTTAGTTGAATAACTTAATTTCAATTTATTATCTGTTGCTCAAATATGTGATCTTGATTTAATTTGCTCCTTCTCAAATGAAGGTGTGTCAATTTCAAGTGCAAAAGATAATGCTTTAGTTTTCAAAGGTTTTAGATTTGGAAATCTTTACTTGGTTGATTTTTCCTCAAATGCTTCATGCTTACAAACTTGTTTAATTGCAAAAACTTCTTTGGGTTGGCTTTGGCATAGAAGGCTAGCTCATGTTGGCATGATTCAACTTAAAAAGCTTTTCAAACATGATCTAGTTGTTGGCTTGAAAGATGTGAAGTTTGAGAAAATCGACTTTGTAGTGCTTGTCAAGCCGGTAAACAAGTCGCAAGCTCTCACCCTTCCAACGAGATCATGTCAACCTCTAGACCATTGGAACTCTTACATATGGATTTGTTTGGGCCAACAACCTATAAGAGTATCGGGGGAAATAGCTATTGTTTAGTTATCGTAGATGATCACTCTAGATATTCATGGGTGTTCTTTCTAGATGACAAGAGCGAAACCTCCGGAATTTTCAAAAGCTTTGCTAAACGGGCTCAAAATGAATTTGATTTCAAAATAAAGAAAATCCGTAGTGATAATGGTTCAGAGTTCAAAAATACTAAAGTTGAATACTTTTGTGATGAACTTGGAATAAAGCACTAACTTTCCACAACCTACACTCGGAGCAAAATGGAGTTGTAGAAAGGAAAAATCGTAAATTAATTGAAATGGCTAGGACAATGATTGATGAATATAATACTTAGATAGTTTTGGTGGAAGCAATCAACACCGCTTGTCATGCCATAAATCGTCTCTATTTGCATCGCTTTTGAAAAAGACTTCTTATGAACTCCTTGTTGGAAGAAAACCAACATCTCTTATTTTCGTGTATTTGGTTGCAAATGTTACATTTTGAAAAGGGTGTTCGTCTTTCAAAATTTGCAAGTCGGTGTGATGTTGGTTTCTTGCTTGGTTACTCCTCTAATAGCAAAGCATATCGTGTCTTCAATCAAAACTCCGGTTTAGTTGAGGAAAGACACGATGTCCAATTTGATGAAACTAACGGCTCCCAAGAAGGGCATGAGAATTTGGATGATGTAGGTGATGAATTGTTAAGAAAGGCTATAGAAAATATGCAAATTGACGACATCAAACCGAAAGATGAACCGTCATCTTCTACTCAAGTTGAACCTCCTACCTCTTCCACAACAAGTCAAATTCAAGTGGAAGAAAACGACAATAAGGAAGATGATCAACTATCAAACCTACCACCAAGAATCCACAATGCAATTTCAAAAGATCATCCAATAGATCAAATATTGGGTGATGTAAGTAAGGGTGTTCAAACTCGATCTCGTGTTGCTTCATTTTGTGAACATTACTCCTTTGTCTCTTCTCTTGATGCTTTGCTATTAGTAAGGGTGTTCAAGCGGTATGACCGGAATACGGTAGTACCGCAGGTGTTAAGCGGAACTACCGCATGCCGGTTATTCCGAATGTTAAGTGGTATGTTTTTTCCAGTAAGCACCCTTTTGTCTCTCTTGGAAAACGGTAGTACCGCAATCTCCTTGCGGTATGACCGCACTGCGGTAGCACCGCTCGTCAGTTGGCGGTAGTACCGCTCTGCAAGAATAAACGGCTATGTCAGGTCATTTAATGCATCTGTTCTAGCCGTTGCTGTAATGGTTGGAGAAGTGCGGTAGTACCGCCCCTTTCATGGCGGTAGTACCGCATGTGGCTGAGAAAAATGGATTTTCTTCTCCAACGGTTATATTTGTTGTTGTGGGGTATAAATACTTCCCCACCAGCTCAAGGACAGTTAGCTAGACCACATTTAACATCTTAGAGCCTTGTGCATTTATTCAGCTCCTCAAATTCATTTGTTCACTCTTTGAGAGGTTGTTGAGCTCATTCAAAGTGCATTCATCATTCTAGTTGATCTTTTTGCACTTGAGTGTCGTCAAGCGAAAGTCTTGGTTTGTTACTCTTGGAGTTTTGCCGAACTCCTAGACGGCTTGGCGGTGATTGCACGGTGATCTCTTCAAGAAGATTGTGAAGAGGCCCGGTGCCCATATTGTGAGCGGTTTGGTGTTCACCATCTCCTGAGTGGAGGAAGAACAACCAATAGTGATCGAGGAATGGCTTAATACGTGGAGCCGGCATGATTGGTTCAAGCTCCCTCAACGTGGACTAGTGAAGACCGGCAAGTCTTCGATACCACGGGAAAACATCGTTGTCTCATTGTGGTTATTCCTAGTCTTTACTCTTCCGCATTTATATTTCTAGCTTGATCTTTGTGCTTGTATTGCTTAGCTAGAAGTATAATTTGTTTAGACTAAGTTATTAATTAGCTTCTCTCGTTAATTTGCTTAAAAGTTTAAAAACCTCCTATTCACCCCCTCTAGTCGGTTATCCTTGATCCTACAGCCTTCGGTGGGAGAAAGCGGGAAGGCCAAAAGGGGAAAGCAGGAAGTGGTTGAGGGTTGCCAAATTTGGAAAGGATTCAAATTCAAACCAAAACTCAAAGAAATTTTTAAATCCTAAAATTTGAGGTTGTTTCGTAGCTCCGCCATGCTCGGCCTCGCCTGTACACGTAAGTAACGTTTTCCGGCGCATATATCACCGACCGATCGAGCCTGATGTGTCTCGCTCGACCGATCGTTTCTTGATTGTTGCATTGATCGCTAATGTAAACACCGGCTCGTTTTCTCTCAAGCTAGCGCCATCGATCGATCGAGCTAGACGTTAACGCTTGGTTTGTTGCATTCATAGGAAGTGGCCAAGTAGGGATCCAAGCATCGAACCGATGCAATGCACCATGCATTATTTATTTTCTGCCCTGTGGCCTGGGCGAGTCCCCTGTAAGCCATGCATATGATAAGTTTTTTTTGTCTCTTTTGGCCTGTTTTGTCGATGAAATAACAAGTTCTAGCTCTCTTCACATGGAATTGACAAAATAACACTGTGGTTGGATAGACAAGCGACATGTATCCACTGCATTGCTCTCGGAACACTTCAGGACCTGCGGCGACAAGACCGGGTGCGCGGCAGGCGACCTACCGCGGTCCCAGTTCGCGGTAGGTGGCTTTCCGCGGCGATTTCGCACGTGACGTCGTCTTCCGTGGTGGTTTTGCACCGTAGGGGTGCCATTTTCGCCATTTCGTTCGCACGTGGGCTAGTTTTGCTATTTCGTTTAAAAAAGATGATAAATGAGCTAAAAAAACTCAGCATACGTTATGATATGAAATTTTATTTATATGCTTGCTACTATTGTGTTTCTTATCTGAAAATGAGTCATTTTTGACCTTGTGCTATATGATAAAAATTACATTTATCACTATGATTTTTTGCCCTTGTGCTATATGATTTAATACAGTCTCTCCCACTTCATCGTTTTTGGAGAGAAAAAACCTGAAAGTGTCCAAAATTACGTCAAGGTACCCGTTTTGGCTGTTGTCAACCATTAGACCGCCATCGTACGATCGGGATCGGACCAGTGCAAAAACGTTGGATCGCAGGTGTGCAACAGACGGCCAGATTCCTTTACAACTTGTTTGGATGCTAGGGGGCAAAATCCCAGGGAAGAAAATCCCTGAGGGGGATTTTGAGGGCACATGGAATCCCCTCGACCCCAAGGGAAAATCTTCCCGTTCGGGAATAAAATCCCTGTTGCTATTTGGAAACAACATGGATAAAAATCTCGGCCTTAAAAAAAAATTCAGAAAATTTTAAAAAAATTTCGTAAAATTCAGAAAAATCATAAAAACCCATAATTACAAATAAGATAATAAAAAAGTAATTTTAAAATCACGAAAATATTGAGAAAATGGTACTAAAATTATGTACCAACATTCAGATCAGATCATACATCCAAACATGCAGATCACATTCATACATGGGTAAAACTTAAACTTGTTTAACTAGTACTACTTGTACCTATAACATTCATCATCTGTTACATACAACCAAATTAATCATCCGTAAAATTCAGAAACAATAGCTATAGTGTAAACGTAGTTGCTTTTATCATACAGATATGATGCCCTTTTATATGTATTTTGGAAAATGTCTGACTATTACAATCAAGGAAGTTTCTCTGTAGGTTTTCTCATTCTGACCAAACATAAGCAAGTAGTGCAATAACACAGAAGTGGATTAAGTTTATTTACATATAGTAGACTGGAGTTCTAGAGCAGATTCAGGCAGAGAAACTCATTATCCTCAATCAGCCGCTCAGTTGCATCCAGGCTGTACGGTGTCCTGAGGAATCTGCAGATATAAATGCAATTGGTCAAGTGTATGAACTTTCTTACAGATCATTCAGTATCATGATTGACCAACACATTCCAAGATAGAACTTACCCCCAGGAACCCGAAAACCCTCGCTAATAGCAGATCGAAGGACTCCTACATCTGATGCTGATCCTTCCTATCCACATGAAATAAATGTGAAGTTTAGATCAAAGTCACAAGCTAGCATCATATTTTGAGATAAGGTTCCTTTTCTATTCCTATAAGGAGCCGCTTTCTCTTCAGCAATAGTGATGGGGATATGTGTGCCATCAATAGCACCAATGCAGTTCTGCGTATAAACATAGTAAATTAAATAGAGGAAAATCTTGGGAAAAATTAGGCGTCTAGTGTGTATGGCTCACCTGAAAATAAGGCCAAAATTGTGGATCCGATATAATTTTCATGTGAGTTTGGTTTGAACTTGAGAGCTTGACAAACCTATGAGTTAGAGCTGGAATTATATCGAAGATTTCCTTTATTTTCCTATGAACTGTTTCACCACTGTGTTGAAATGCTTTCTGAAGCTTTTGGTTGCTAGCATTATGAGAAATCATGTACATAAACATCCCTAGCTGCTCCTCGACGGTAACACCCCTTGTGTCATGCATCAAACCCTCCCTTCTAAGGAAATCTGATGTAGTCCTGAATATCTCTGGCTCCATCCGGAACTCAACCCTACACCAACTCTCATGGCCTTCTAAGATCTCCTTAACTTTTTTAGCACCGGTAAGAGCTGATGTGTGGACTGGTCTTTTTTCATCATAAAGGCATGAAAGCAAAGTAGGAACCAAGACAAGAAACAACTCATCGTCCTCCTCTTCTTTCTCAAGCATAGATTTCCTAATGAGCTCCTTTCTAGTGTCCATTTGCTAATACATGCAGATTAGTAGTAAATAAGCATATTAGTAGTAAGAAATGGTAAGACAGTAAGGAAGAGGCGCTACTATGTGTATGGCTTGTTTTATTAAAAAAACATATTTTGAGATTAGATGCCAAAAAACATATTTGAGATTATTTTGGCATCCTCACATATTTGAGATATTATTATTATTATTATTATTATTATTATTATTATTATTATTATTATTATTATTATATATATAAGCACACTCACACTAATACTACTCAACATGTTTCTAACTGGACACATGTGGGCATCCACATGTCAAAGTGGATGTGGATGCATTAAACTAATGAAGCAGTATAACTTAATCCCAATACTATATGGCTCTAGGTTAAATAGGTAATAGTCTCTGCAGAAGGCCTGCTAGCTTCAGTCATCAGAAGGAATCTTAGAACTAGCAATCCAAAAGTACCAATAGTTACAAACAAAGCATAAGCTACAAACAAGGGAGTTGTAGGATACTTACTAGTAGTTGCAGGAAATACTTACTAGTAGGAGACTTTTTTGACTCAGCTTCTAGAGATGGGACAAGTGAAGTTCCTGGTGGAGTCAGAAGCCTGAAAGTGAATGAATTCCCAGAAAGATAATGTCCCAGGTCATTACTAGGAGCAAGCACATCACACACAAGATGCATGATGCATGATGCATGATGCTAGATGCCAACCCTCCCAAGTCGAGTTCCAGGGTGATTTGGTTTCTGTTCTTGTAATATAGTACCAAAAAGAATGAAGCTAAGAAGTACGAATTGGCAAAACCAAGACTAGATTCAATTATGGCAGCACCATCTAATTGTAGTGTATGTGATCACTGACGACAATTAAATACACCCATCTTAACCTGCCATGTGAAAACAACTATCGCGAGACAGACACGGCTAATCAATATCTTCTAAGAGTTCCATAGAGGAGCCAATACAATAATAAAGATCACGATAATAGCACTCTTAACCGCTAAGCTTGCAAGAAGCAAATAGCATCTAGTAGCACTAAGCTTGCAAGAAGCAAACAACATCTAGTAGCATTCAAGAGACTTGTTGGCAGCAGTGGTGGTGGTGATAGAAGTACACACTGTACCTGATGCTTGGTGAGGCGGTGGCAAATGGCGCAGGTCTTCTTGGGGCGGAGGTCGAGGGGCAGCAGCTTCTTCTTCTTGTAGGCCAACACTTCTGCTAAAGTGATTAGATACATAGTCACAAAACCGAGAACTATCATCATGCAGCACCAAAAAAAATATGCAAGCCATATTTTTGTATATCTCCACAACTAATCATATGAACTATGCTTTCTCCATGCACGCTAACAATGCAAGGTTGCACAAAATTCAATCTACTTCTGATCTTCAGTATGTGGACTAAGTTTCAGAGTTGATTTTGCTTGATCTACTTCTGATCTTCAGTATGTGGACAAAATTCAATCACTCTGAAATTAGCAACATATGGGCACAATTCACCTAGGATCCCAGCTATGACCATAGTACCCAAAAGAATATTAGTCAGATTCCACCATCACCAACAATAAGGTGATCTTCAGCTGGAACCAGTTTCGAATCTGAGGGTACATTTCAGCTGGGATCTTACCGAGAACTTGTGCACAAGAAACCGAGAACTATCATCATGCAGAACAAGCTTGTGCACAAGAAACCGAGAACTATCATCCTAAGCATCAGATCATCAGATCGGGTTGCAATGGTACCAGATCTCATGCCAAAACTCAAAAATCAAAACCAAACAGAGAAGAGGAGGGGTAAGATTCGAACCTGGTAGGAAGTTCTCAAACCCTAACCATGCCTCGTGTGTTCTCCCCACAAGTCACAACCCACCTCCACCTCCAGCCTTCCCTCTAGTCGCCGCCTCCCACCGAGATCTACGAGAAAAAGAAGATGAGCTTTGGAACCCTAGTGGGAGGAGGAGAGGGTACCTAGTGGGAGGAGGAGAAGGAGAGGAAGCAGAGGACTTCACCGTCCAGTTCCCTTCGCCGGAGTGGGTGGAAGCGACGGTCGGGAGGGAGGCGGTCGGGGAGGACAGGGCCTCGCAGGAGGAGGACGGACTCGGGAGCAACGAGGAGAAAGAACCCGACCTCCTCAGACGTAGATTTTCAACCCCGTGGATTAAACCGGGTTGTGCCGAAAAATCTCCGTCCCGGTGTCACCCAAACACTCCTACAGGCCGGACCGGGAAACAATACCACGGGGCTTTTGCCCCGGGATTTGGCGGGGATCCCGGCCGGAAACAGGCTCCCAAACAAAGCCTTATCCTGCTTCCTCACCCCCTCCAAACCCTGGACCTTCTCCGCCCATACGCCGCGCATGTACGGTTATTTGATATCTGGGCCCCTCTTCGCCATGGATCCTTCCCCTCTGGACGCAGATCGAGCGTGATGGGGCGTCCCAGTTCCAAATCAAATCCTCCTAGCTAGCCTGTCCGTCAGTCCGTGTCACGTGACGGCGTAGCAGCTAGCAACGTTCCAACTTGGCTGTAATGGTTAGATAGCTAGCTGCTTCGACGTGGGAGCATGGAGCCTGTAGCTAGCTACGTACAGCGCGCAACTTGCACGCACCATACACGCGACGTTAAGTGATCACACAGGTAGGTGTAGATATTGAGCTAGATACTCGTTTAACCGAGTTTTTTTCAGGTGTGGATATCGAGTAAGATGCTTGTCTTATTGAGTGTTTTTTTTTCTGAAATTGATACAGTTTAATTTAATATAATTTTATTTATAGCTTTAAGTATTTTTAGTAACCAAGCTAACGAGCTGAGCCAAGCCGAGCCGAGCTAGAACGAAATCCAATTTCATTTGAAATTGACTTATTTCAATGTTTATCTAATTAACAAGTGTAATTAACATTGTCAATGCCTCAATGGCGACTGGCGACCGCCGCTAGTCTTGAGTCGCGCAGCCGGTAGGAATAGTCTCTGTGTTGGGTCGGTCATCATCTTTCGCGGTGTTTGGCCAAGCTCTTCTTTTTGTGTTTTTTTTGTTTGTTATCTCTATCTCCTCCCTCCTGTATTGGAAACTGGTTTGTATCCCCTTTATTCTTAATAGAATGATGTGCAAAGCTTTTGTATTTCTTTGAAAAAAAATTAACAAATATAATTAGAGTAATTTTAAACCAAACTAACGAGCTCTACTAAAGAGCTTAGGTCTCTGTCCGAGTGACCTAAGCTGCGAGCCTGCGAGATTCTTTTTCCTTCTTAGACCGCGGCTGTCTTGACGAGTTTTAGGTAGCATGTTAATTACTATTTAATTGGCCAAAATATTGAGCACATATGTCCACATACGTGTATCATGAAGATCCGTGTTATTTTTCTTTTTCACCACACAAACAAATGTATATATATATATATATATATATATATATATATATATATATATATATATATAGTCTTTTCTTACTCCCGGGAGTAGTTACTCTCTATTACGTATCTCACATATCTCACAACGTAGAGAGTATTTTACGCAACCGAGAGCATGTATATGTAGTATACGAGTATATCAGACCACATAGGTGGTATTTACACCTTTTTAGGGGTGGTATGTACAGTTTTTTAGACACACTTCTTTTTATGTGCGAATATGTAGGTATTTACAAAATATGCTAAAAACTATAGACTCTTTTGCAAATTTTTCGTGTGGTTCACATTGTAGTATCTTATAATTATTATATGAGTATACCTAAAGTGATAATGGAGTATGTCAAGTTCTTTTAGGTGGTATATCAGATATGGGAGTAATTACTCCCGGGAGTATGAAGTATTTTTCATATATATATATATATATATATATATATATATATATATATATATAGAGAGAGAGAGAGAGAGAGAGAGAGAGAGATGGTATGGTACTCCTGGGAGTACGTACTCCCACCTCTCATATACCACTTAAATTGTATGATGATACCTCTTTATCAATTTGAGTATACTCCAATAATGATTATAAGATACCCCAAAGTGAGTTCCATGCAAAATTTCATGAAAATCCACTTTTTATACCAAAATCCGTGTATATACTTCTTTTATGTATAAAAAGGGTATATAGCAAAAATAAAGGGCTCCAATGAAAATTTTCCGATCAAGTCACATTGGAGTATCTTATAATTGGTATTCAAGTATACTGAAAGTGATAAAGAAGTATACTATATTCGTTTAAGTGGTATATTGGAAGTGGAAGTACATACTCCTGAGTAAAACTGGTCCTATATATATATATATATATATATATATATATATATATATATATATATATATATATATATATATATGATCTTATATACTGTATACTACACATACATACTCTGTACTCCCTACGTGTGAGATATGTGAGATACTAATGTAACTACTCTAAGTAGAAAAGGCTGTGTGTGTGTGTGTGTGTGTGTGTGTGTGTGTGTGTGTGTGAAAATGGTTAAGTACTCCTAGAGTACGTACTCCCTTCTTATATATCATTTAAATCGTATGATAATAGCTCTTTATCAATTTGAGCATACTCCAATAATGATTATAAGATACTTGAGTGAGTTCTATGAAAATTTCAAAAAAAAAACACTTTTTATACCAAAATTCGTGTATATACTTTATATATATATATATATATATATATATATATATATATGAAAAATGGTATATAGTAAAAATAAAGAGCTCCAATGAATTTTTTTTAATCAAGTCGCATTGGAAGATCTTATAATTGGTATTTAAGTATGCTGAAACTGATAAAGAAGTATAATATATGCGTTTAAGTGGTATATTGAAAGTGGGAGTACATACTCCTAAGAGTACGAAACGACAGTTACCCAAGAATGAACTATTCTTCTCAATCAACGATTTCTTATATAGAGAGAATGACCCTCACAAATTGTAAATACTAATTTGTTAAGAATCAATCGAATTGAAGTCATAGTGTCATTATTGGTTGGAATCGATATATTTGCGAGATTTGGGTCACAATTTGTATCGACTAAAGAAATAGTAGGAATCCCCAAAATGGCACATTCCCGAAGAGCTATATACTCTTTTTGCTGATCAAGGACGATCACAATGTCCGGCAACCTCGTCATATATTTGATCCCGCTGAGATATCTTTGCAAGGTAGATAATTTTCTCTTCAAAATTGCCACATCTCTTTTTGGGAGATGTGGCATTTTCCCATCTTTTCTTCTGCTCTTAAGTCTCTAAATTGAGAAAGTCTAGTTTTCGTAATTGACCAATTCGTTAACATACAACTAAACCACTTTTTATTAACATAATGACAATGAGCCCTTATTGCAGTTGATGCTACTAAGCTAATCAATCAAATACCATTTTCATATATATATATATATATATATATATATATATATATATATATATATATATATATATATATATATATATATATATATAGGAAAATGGTATGATACTCCTGGGAGTACGTACTCCCACCTCTCATATACCACTTAAATTGTATGATAATACTTCTTTATCAATTTGAATATACTCCAATAATGATTATAAGATACCATAAAGTGAGTTCCATGAAAAAATTCATGAAAATCCACTTTTATACCAAAATCCGTGTATATACTTCTTTTATGTATGAAAAAGGGTACATAGCAAAATTAAAGGGCTCCAATGAAATTTTTTCGATCAAGTCACATTGGAGTATCTTATAATTAGTATTCAAGTATACTGAAAGTGATAAAGAAGTATAATATATTCGTTTAAGTGGTATATTGAAAGTGGGAGTACATACTCCTGAGTACTAAACAGTGTCATATATATATATATATATATATATATATATATATATATATATATATATATATATATATATATATATGATTAATACCTTCTACTCTTGGGTGTAGTTACTCTCACCTCTAATATACCACTTAAAAGAATTTGATATACTCCTTTATCAATGTGAACCACACGAAAAATTTGCAAGAGAATCCATAGTTTTTATCATATTTTGTAAATACCTTCATATTCGCATATAAAAAGGAGTATGTTTAAAAAAGAACTTGACATACTTCTTTATCACTTTGGGTATACTCATATACTAATTAAAAGATACTCCAATGTGAACCACACGAAAAATTTGCAAGAGTCCATAGTTTTTAGCATATTTTGTAAATACGTTCATATTCGCACATAAAATAGAGTATTTTTAAAAAATTATACATACCACCCCTAAAAAGGTGTAAATACCACCTAGGTGATCTTATATACTCGTATACTACACATACACACTCTCGGTTGCGAAAGATACTCCCTACGTTGTGAGATACGGAATAAGGAGTAACTTCTCCCGGGAGTAGAAAAAAGGTTATATATATATATGACGTCTGTTTCGTACTCTTGGAAGTACATACTCCTACTTCGAATATACCACTTAAATGAATTTATTATACTTCTTTATCATTTTCAGTATACTTAAATACTAATTATAAGATACTCCAATGTGACTTGATTGAAAATTTTTCATTGGAACCTTTTTTTTGCTATATACCATTTTTCATATATAAAAGAAGTATATACACAAAATTTGCTATAAAATGTGGACTTTAATGATTTTTTTTTATGGAACTCACTTTGGGTTATCTTATAATCAATATTAGAGTACGCTCAAATTGATAAAGTGGTATCATCATACGATTTAAGTGGTATATTCGAAGTGGGAGTACGTACTCCCAGGAGTACCATACCATACCATATATATATATATATATATATATATATAAAGCAAAAATGTTCGAAATTAATCTTGTTGTTTATGTGTTTTGCGTGTTAATTGAATTTGCATGTCAGTTGCATGGTAGAGTTAGTGGAGCTAGTGGCCTGCTAATTAGTTAACAGAATAATTAGCTAGTGCATGTAGTGGTGGTAGTGGCCTACTTGAATGTGTTAATGGAGAGGTTATATATCATATTGTAGCTATAAAAAGTATTGTAACCAGTTTGTTTCAATTGGGAAGAAAAGCAATAGAGGAGAGAGAAACAGAAAACGTTGCAGTGCAACACCAAATTCTTTCTATGTTGTGTTCTTCGTCTTCTACTCCGGTGAACTAAAAAAAGTGAAAGAGTGTCTGTCCACAGTGTTCTCTATGTATTCTCTTGGGCTCGATCCCAACAATTGGTATCAGAACTTAGGTTGTGACTGCCCAATATCATGACGTGGGACAAGTCGCTGGAGAAGTCACTGGGAAGCGGCATCACCCACGACGGTGCAATGTCGAGGGCGTCGACGAGGGAGGGAGTTGTGACACTCCAATACCCCATGCTTCTGGAGAGCAATTACCGGGTGTGGACGGTGAAGATGAAGATCGTCATGCGTGCGCAAGGGGTGTGGGCGGTAGTGGAGGGAGAAGAATTGATCGATGAGAAAAAGACCAGATGGCTCTTTCCGCCATAGTCCAAGTCGTGTTGAAGGCCGTTGTGATGGCCATATCCGAGAAGGAGACGACAAATGAGGCTTGAGATGCTCTCAAGGAGATACATGTCGGTGAAGACCGTGTCAAGAAGGCGCACGTACAAACTCTCAAGAGAGAGTTTGAGCGTATCTACATGGGGGACTCAGAGACAATCACTGAGTTCACCTTGACGCTCACTACCATGGTCAACGAGATACGTGCTCTCGGTACCAAGGTGGAGGACAGCAACATCGTGGAGAAGCTCCTACGCTTCGCCCTCGACAAATTCCTATACATTATCGGCACCATTGAGTAGTGGGGTGATGTATCGGTGATGTTGGTGTCGGAGGCCATCAGACGCTTGAGGGCGTACAAGGAAAGCTTGAACGGGAGGCGACGCGACAAGGAAGAAGGAGAGCACCTGCTGCTCGGGCGCGTCGAGTGGGAGGCTAAAGTCGCTGAAGAGAAGAGGAGCAGCTTGGGCTCCGACAACGTCACAAAGAAGAATGGCGGGCACAGTGGTGGCTGTGACCATGACCAAGACGGCGACAAGAAGAAGCACCATGGCAAGTTCGACAAGTCAAAGATCTAGTGCTTCGATTGTCGAGAGTTCGGCCATTTCGCGTCTGAGTGTGATGAGCCGAAGAAAGAACGAGCGTATCTCTCTAATGCCCAAGAGGACGACGAGCCAGATCTCCTAATGGCTATGGCATGTGAGCATGCCATGGACGTCGTCACGCTGAAGGAGGAGAAGAGCGGGAGGGCGTTGGATGATCTGTTCATTGCACTCTCTGATGTGCCCATGGAGGCAAAGCAGGTCAATCTTTGGCCCTCTAAGGCACAGGCCAAACTGGAGGCCACCAAAGCCGAGGCCGAGCGGCAAGGTTGCACACCGTGTCCGATGAGAATGACTGATGCAGGCTGCACGTTGAGAAGTCAGCGCCCGAGGTGATCCGAACGCATCAGGAAAACACCAAGCTGCTGGAGTCGTAGTGTGTGATCTGCGATGATGGCGTCAAGGAGTCGCTGGGTATCGCTAATGCCCCTCTTAACAACATCATCACTGAGAAGGACAACACGCTGCAGAGCCTTCAGCGGGAGTACAGCTCAAGCGAGGTGCTCACAGTGCTCAATGAACCAGTGCAAGTAGAAGCGACGCTAGGTGCAACAACATCGGCAGCAGTGCTAGCCGTGATGACGCCGACAGAGAAGTGCAAGGAGCAGGGGAACGTCAAGCTTATGTTGGGAGCTGAGGAGATGAGTCCTGTTTCATACCTCGACATAGGTGCATCCAATCACATGACCGGGTGCCATGAGATGTTCTCTGACTTGGACATGTCGGTTCAAGGGTTAGTGAGATTTGGTGATGGATCTCACGTGGGAATTAGCGGCCGTGGTGTGGTGCCGTTCAAGCGCCAAACTGGTAAGCACAAAGTCTTACCTGATGTTTATTACATACTTAAGTTAAGGAGTAATATAATTAGTTTGGGGCACCTTGATGAGCATGGCTACAAAATAGTGTTGGAAGAAGGCACTCTGAGCATTTATGATCAAAGGAGAAAGTTGTTGGCCCGGGCAAATAAGTCATGGAATTGACTGCACTTGCTTCGGCTGGGCCGCACCCAGCCAGGTTTTGTCCTAGCAAAATATGGTGTGAAGGAAGACGAGTCGTGGAGCAAGGTGAAGAGCATGCAAAGTCAGCAGGAGGCTGATGCAGCTGCACTGTGCTCTAAAATGCAGCTACACACATAAGTGGTTATGTGTTCACTTTGTTGTATAAGACTACTCCTACTACAGGTGTTGAGATTGGCTTGACCCTGCCGCTGCCGACTGCGGTGATGAGTCTAGTAGTGCCATAGGTGGCGGTACCGCTGACGCTGCAAACTCCAGCACCATGTCTGCAGATGAGCCGATGAGCATAGGAGAAGCAACAAGATTAAGGGGTGATTGTTAAAAATTAATCTTTGTTGTCTAAGTGTTTTGTATGTTAATTGAATTTACATGTCAATTGCATTGTAGAGTTAGTGGAGCTAGTGGTCTGCTAATTAGTATTAGACTAATTAGCTAGTGCATGTAGTGGAGGTAGTGACCTACTTGAATGTGTTAGTGGGGAGGTTACGTATCATATTGTAGCTATAAAAAGCATTGTAACAAGTTTGTTTCAATTGGGAAGAAAAGCAATAGAGGAGAGAAAAACAGAAAACACTACGGTGCAGCATCAAATTCTTTCTGTGTTGTGTTCTTCGTCTTCTACTTCGATGAACTGAAAAAACAAGTGAAAGAGTGTGTGTCCACCGTGTTCTCTTGGGCTCGATCCCAACAGCTAGCTTGTCAGCAAGAGTATCTTACTTTAAAAAGAAGAAAAAGCAGAAGAAGAAGAAGAAGAAGAAGCAAAGGTATCTTGCTAATTCAGCATGTGCTAGTTTCGCATGTGCTTAATTTAATTTCTTCGAATCTCTTTGTCAGTCTCGGCACTCGCGTCTTGCAATCGATAGTCACACAGTCGATCAAAGGAGAGCAACCGACAATTGATTTAGGTTTTTTAAAATAATATTATTTTAATAACAAATTATTAAAATAAATTATTATTATTTTTTTTGCAAAATCAGGCCACTGTTGCCAGTGTAATGATGAAATTACACTGTCGCCATTTCAATTGGTGACAGTAGCCCTGATAGAGCCCCTATCGCCAATTGAACCAGTGACAGCTCTATCGCTGGTACAATTGGCGACATAGTCCTGTTTTTCATTTGTATGTATAGAATTCAGCCTAAAATTTTAGTACTTTTTAGGGATTTTTTTGGTAATATCTTTAAGTGTCCGCGTAGTTTGGAATTCGAAATTGGAGAAGATAACGAAATATGAAGTAAAGAATGCGAGATAGACGACACAATAACACAAACAGACCCCTTTGAAGCAAAATTAAAAAAATATATTTGGGTTTAGGGTTACCATATGTGTTATTGTCCTGATTGTATTGTTCATATAATCGATTCCTCTAGGAAAAGATTATGAAATATGTAATAGTCGAGATATTTGGGACAATAAATTTAAATTTGAAAGACTTCATAATTTAATTATGAATTACATGGAGCGCTAGGTTTGGTTACGTACATTACAAACAACAACATGTAGAAATAAATAAAATAAAACACACCTACGATATATGTGCACCTTTTTGGAATAAAAAAAGGTTGATTGGAACAAAGTTAATTAGTCCTGATAGCCCATCAGTCCCTTCCCCTTGTCTCTGAACTGCCCGTGGCGACGGTCAAACTTGAAGTCAGCCATAGTCTGCAAGATCAATAATCAGGATGCAAATTGAACCTAACTTACCTCTTCGATATGGAGTGTGTCCCTTGTTTATCGCGCGCTTGGCCTGTTCATACTCAGCTTCATGTTCGGGGGTCCTCCACCACCACACAACTTTCATGGGCTCCTCCGGTGCCTTTTCAATAGGGTTGAGTACGTAAGGTTTCCACCGTTCGAAGGTCTCGGCTCACTTCGCGTAGTTGAACATGCACTTCTGCTCGATGAATGCCCTATTTTACTTTTCCAAGCTGTCGATCCATTGTAAGAAGTTGCATCACATATCCAGCTACCATTATGCACCCATGAAGTTAGGGATATGTGGAATGCAATGTAACATGTGAAAAATCTATAAGATTCACTTACGAGGATGTTCCTACACGTGTAGTACGCCTGGACGGCAGTCGCTGGGTGTGTGGATTGAATGATCTTCTTCGGTTCTTCACACACATTGCAGGTGTGGGAACTCCGATGGTACCGGTGCATCATTCATAGAACAATTGGGGTAGGGTTTAGCACTCTCGGTAAGCCACATGCACTTCCGCAACATCTTTGCATAGAAGTTCAATGACGAATCCAACATCTCCTTCCTCTCTGTTGTGTGAACCAAGTTAGAGTGAAGTGTTGGGTATTGTGGTGTAGTGTTTGTCGACGATCAAGACGTCGATCTTACGAAAATAAAAAGGAGAAAGTGACATGGGAAATCTCAGAAAATAATGGGGCTGCTCTTTATTTATATGAACTGGGTTTTACAAGGTATCCTCTAAGAATACTGCTTATTCCCTTACAATCTCAGACCTATTACATGGAACTATGGCTTGTGTTCCTTCTTCCTCTCCTCTCTCTTTATTTGATCCGTCAAGGTTCCATCTTTAAATAGCCCTTGAAGAGGTGGCAATTACTTCCAGAGAAGACGCCTGATGTGAAACGATACGTCTGGTCGGAGCCAAGTGACGGTTGATAAACAACCAACTGTTTGACGGTTATATATATGAAACATATAACTGCATGGAGGTTATTTGTTGATGTGTCTGGATAAGATACATCGTATGGTATGGAATATGCATGTGTTTCATTCATCATACGGTAGAGAATATTCTTGGAATCAGTTCATACCTTTTACGAGCAGTTCTCCTGGTCGGGAGCTTGGCTTAGGCCTTCGTCCGACCAGGGTACCCATTATGTAACCTCTGGAATCTCTACGACCAGTGAGGTCGTGCACCTCAGGGGTTACGACCACGAAGACGTATGGTCTTTTATATATTAAAGATAATATATAGAGGTTTTAATCCTCGTCAGTGTTCTCCTCCAGCTTTCTTCTCCCTCCTGTTATAAGCGGATAGGGTGTAGTGCTGAGGGTGAAAAGAGAAGAGACAAGACATCAGTATAAAAAGGTGGCATGGCAGAGTGTGGTCATTTCGATACAAAAAGCTAGTGTCACAGTGTGTTGTATTTTCAGTCTAAAAAGGTGGTGTGGTGGAGTGTGGTCATTTCAGTATAAAAAGGTAGCATCGCAGTGTGTTATCTTTTCGGTCTGAAAAAGGTGTCATGGCAGACTATGATCATTTCGTTCTAAAAAGGTAGTGTCGTAGTGTGTCGTATTTTCTGTCTACAAAGGTGTTAGTGTGTGGCCTGAAAGTGTGAAGTCTTTTTGGTCTGAAAAGGTACTGTGACAGAGTGTGGTCATTTCGGTCTAAAAAGGTAGCGTCGCGGTATGCTATCCTCTCGGTCCGCACAGGTAGCAGTGTGTGCCCTAACAGCGTGCGGTTATTTCGATCTGAAAAGGCAGTGTCGCAGTGTGTCGTCTTTTTGGCATGCAAAGGTGATAGTGTGTTGCCTGACAGTGTGCGGTCTTTTCGGTCTGAAAAGGCGTCGTGCAGAGAGTGATCATTTCGATCTAAAAAGGTAGCGTCGCAGTGTGTTTTCTTTTCGGTATATAAAAGTGTAATATCGAAGTTCATACGTGAATCTGTTGCCATGTTACATTCATACAGATCCAGTTGTCAAAAGCTAAAGGCATCTTGCAATTCATAAAAAGCATACAACATCGTTCATACATGAATTCTTTATGCAGACAACCACTACTACATAATATATATTGAACACACTACGAGAGGGATACACACATACATAAGTTTCTCAAGCCACTTCAAGTGGTCAAGAATCTTTTCAAAGCGCTCGTCTGCAGGTGACATGTTCACCATTGGACCATATGGAACTACATATGGACGTTCAATTGCTCTTTCGACCACAACACCAATAGAGTCCGCCCACTGAAAGTACTAGCAATCGTCGGCCAGAAAACCACACCGAATAGTGAAAAAGAAGTGACAAACAAACCTTAAATCCAAATACCAGCATTCCCGAAAATCAAACTCACCGAGAACTACAGACATTTGTAGAAGACACGCCGCTTGTTCTCTTCAGTGTTGGAGTACATGATATTTGCTTGGACGCCGCAATTCGGGCAGTTCACGCGCCTTGCACTCGTTAGTGCCACTGCTCTTCAACTCATTGAACTAGACGACTGAGACATAGCGTTGAGTAAAGTTCTGAGACAAGTGTAAGTAGGTTAGAAGAGAGAGGGCTGAAGTTTAGTTGTTTGGGTGGGCTTTTGTTGTGGCGGGGTTCGGGATGCCGGGTAAATTTTTTAATATTAAAATTTAGGCAAAAGGCCATTCGAAATGGTGACAAGAATCCCAGATCCTGCAAGTCCTGGTCACTATTATAAATAGCGACACAATCCCCCCTATAAAATACCCCAAAATTCGGGCAAAACTCACTTTTATTCAGAAAAAAGAGAAAGAGAGGAGGGAAGGGAGAGGAGTAGAGGGGAGAAGAGGGGCTAGCAAAGCGCTACCTGTTCGGTCGACCACCTCTGAGGTAATTTTTAACTTAATAGATTAGGTAGTTTTAGATGTATGGTTACGGAGTGTAGTAGATAATCCTTTTTTGTGGGTAGTTTAGTTTTATATATGGTATTAATCGTGGAAATCTTGTTTATGGTGCAGTACGTCGAATATGTCGGACACAACCAATTTCAAAATTTACTACGGTCAGGGGACTATTATGGAGGGTCCCGAGGGGATTGATTTGCGTTATTTTCAATTGGTGACTATAACCCTAACAGGATCAGAGTAGCGTACATGGGGTGCTATGATGATATGGTTGTTCCACACATTCGACTTGGACCATATTGTGTATGATCCGAGATTGAGTTGCCTTACCAACCGAGAACCACAAAGCACATATTGGTAGTTAGTGCAGCTCAAGGAAACTAGGTCATGGCAGTCATATGTACACTAGGCGAGAGAGGAAATGTGGGATTTGGTTCTTTTGGCCCAGGCATATGCCAAGGACATTTCTGCATCGGTGGCTGAACAAGCAGGTGGTGATGATGCTGAAGAAGAAGTTGGGACTCCAGCGTGGCAGGAGGTCACGCAGTTGCTGATGTTGTCGATGAAAACTGTGTGGAAGGAGCTTCTTTGGTCAGGCAAGCCAATGGGATTGCTGACGAAGGTGAGGAGATCGAATGTCTAGGTCAAAGGATGGATCTCAAAGACCAAGACTCCCGGGTATTGTCGGAAGATGAAGGATTTGATGAGGAGGATGTTGTGGAATAGCAGACAGTTCCATCCGAGTGGAACACATACTAGTTTGACAACCTCATTATTAACAAAGGCAATCGTGTACCATGGGAGTACAACCATACGAGGTCAGGCAAGGAGCCATGTACAAATGCAAGGAGGTCGTGCAGGAGGCTGTCAAATTCTAGGCCTTGTCGATGTGGCGTACATTCACGGTAGTGAAGTCCAATCCAAGATGCTACGAAGTGAAGTGTGAAATAGAGGGATGCCCTTGGCGAGTGCACATATTCCAGCCTAAGTGAGACACCTACTATAAATGCTCTATAGTAGTCCCTCACACATGTGTCGTCGATGAATCAACGCAGTCCCATAAGAACCTATTATCAGGCATCATCAAAAAATTGGAATCAGCTATGCTAAGGCGTGGAGGGCAAAGCATAAGGAATTGGAATCAAGGTTCGATACGTTCGTGGAATCCTACCACAATCTCCCTTGCCAACTCCGAGTCATACAAGACAAAAATCCTGTCACTCATGTCGATATTCAAGATGGCAACATCTGCAGTGGGAAGAGAAGAGGGTACTAAGACGAGCATTCTTTGCCTTTGGTCCATGCATCAATGCATTCCGGTATTGCCATCTAATCTTGTGTATGGATGATATATTTCTGACTGGGAAGTGCAAGGGGCAGATACTTACTGTAATAGTGAAAGATGAAAACAATCAAGTTCTTCCCGTGGCCTTTACATTCGTTGAAAGCAAGAACACAAACAATTGGTTGTGGTTTATGAGGAACATGAATATTTCTGTAGTACAGGCCCGTTCTAACGTATGTGTTATACATAATCGACATACGGGCCTGTTGAATACAATAACTCAGCTACAACAAGGAGAGAACGATCCATTTCCATGGGTGGATCTACAGAGCAAGTGGTGTATGAGACACTTGGGTGCAAACTTCTACAAGAAGTTCCACAACAAAGACTTGATGAACCTATTCAAACGGCTGTGCAACCAGAACCAGAAGAGAAAGTTCGATGCACTCTGAAAGATTCTAGATGAGCGAACTGGGTGCATAGAAGGGAGGCAACAAATAAACCCGCTACAAGTGCTGACTAGGACCCCGACGTATTGCTATAGTTACCCACATATGGTCCTAGTGTGACGAGGAAGACGAGGGCATAGGTGAAATGCTTCTTGGACTGGATTGAGCACGAACCTAAGGAGAAGTGGTCGCTGCTACATGACAAGAATGGTGCTCGATATGGTGTCATGACAACCAATCTAGTCGAGGTGTACAATTGGGTCATGCGTGGCACTAGGTGCCTCCTTTTGGTTGTTATTATGGAGGTAATTCTCTGTAGTACCACAAAGTACTTCATTGATCGAAGCAACAACACGTCGCTCTCCATAGCAAATGACAAAGTTGTGTACTCCGTCATGATCACCAAGTACATAGAGGAGAAGAGCAAGAAGGGTGAGATGCACTAGGCATTCAAGATGGGCACAAGGGAGCTTCTCTTCAAGATCCCGTGTAGGGAGAAAGGACACTACGGGATGAATCACGAGAAGGTCATCCACAAGTGCATGCTACGCCACGCTAGTTGCGTATGAACCTGCAACAAGTCTCTTCTTCTGCATAGGCGATGCTCACATGTCATGGCTGCATGTTTGATGGTGGCGCAACATACCGGTCAGTACCTATCCGATATTTCACCAAGGAAGAGGTGATGCAGATCTGGAATGCATAGCTGTATGGTTATGATGTGGCTGGTCATTTCAATGGCCATCCTACATGGGAGCAACTGATCTGGATCGCGGACATTGCTAGCCTAAAGGAAATGGTTGGCCGGTGGCAAGTACTGCATACCAGGAATGACACGGACGAAGCAAAAGCGGGGTGTCGTATGAAGACCTTCAAGAAATGCCCTACAAAAAATGCATGGGTTGAAGGAGAGGTCGACAGTTCAGACGGCGCTGAGGGGACCCTATCCGGCGGACAAACCCAAGGCGGGCACCGTGGAGGTCGACATGGTATTCGTTGAGGTAGCAATCACTACAATGGTTTATCTTGTCAAAATATGTTGTGTTGAATATTTTGTGATGTCATTGTGATTTATCGAAAAACTATGTGATGACATCATGCTGGAATGTATTGTAACATCATTGTGATTTATCGAAAAACTATATGATGACATTTTGCCGGAATGTTTCGTAACATCAGTGTGATTTGTCGAAAACTATGTGACGACGTTTTGCTTTAAAATATGTTGTGCTAATATTGTTTCTTATTACTGTATGATTCTATTTCTTATTATGTCATGCATCTAATTGTAATGTGTAACTTATCTTGTTTCTGAAACCACCACCATTGTCTTCGCCGGTAGCACCGTTGGTGGTGGTAGTTTAGTTTGTTGGTGTTGTGTGGCGGTTCGAACGCTGGAGTGGAGCGGTCGAAAATAAGTAATCCAAAAATAATAGTACAAATTTAAATAAAACAGAACTAAATTCTTAGGCTAAATTCTATACACACAAATAAAAAAACAAGGGCATGTCACCAATTGAATCGACAAGAGGGTCATGTCGCCAATTGGAATGATGACATGCCTTGCCGCCGATTCAATTGGCGGCAGGGGCCTATCAGGGCTACTGTCACCAATTGGAAGGACGACAGGGGATTTTCACCATTCCAACCAGCGACAGAGGAATTTCGCCATTCCAACTGGTGATGGTAGCCTAATTTGCAAAAAAAAAACAACTATTTAATTTGTTATTAAAATAACATTATTTAAAAAAATTCATTAATTTTGCATACGCAGTACTGATTAAGGTAGAGAGACCGAACACGTCGAGGTCTACACTCTACAGTGCACACACCGATCCATCATCCATATCTTTATTACTTAAAAATTAGAGTTGATAGTCGTCTGTCCTCCCACCCATGATGCTTTATCTTGCACAAATCCTTTCCGCCTCTTGTGATGACAGTTAGGGCATCTCCTATGGAAAAAAATCCCTCCACAACTAACAAAAGTTGCTCCCACGATCTGATCCATGATTCTTCTTCCTCCTCCTTCCTACTCCACGTCATCCATGATTTTTTCTTTTGTCGAACTGAAAATCCATCGTATCTTTTCCTTCTACGATTGTTTCTTCTCGGTTGTCGCCTCCCATTCCTGTTCCTTCCCATCTATCCTTATCTAATTTTGCTTTGCCCATTGTATTTCCTAAATCCCTCGTCATCCCCGCACGGCTGCACTGTGACACCGCTCCCCTGCACCACCCTTTTGATCCATCATGACAGGGCCACTCTCTCGATTGTCACACCTCCCGATTCGAGAGCGAGGCGGTAGCACACAACAAATGTGGAGAGGCAAAGAGGCGGAGCAAATGAGGCTTGACGCGAAGCTGCAGTCGTTTGGACAATGGGTCGAAGCGAGCAGCCAGCGTATCGAGCGTTGCATGATCTAGGGAGGGTAGAGGCAGCGTCGATGGTAGTCTCAGAGGCGGCCCGTGGAACGACCTCACTGGCGTGGCACGATAGCTTCGGAGATGGGTCGAAGCTCCAGAGTGGAATTGCGAGATGCTTGGGTCTGGTTCGTCTTCCGATGCGCATTCATGTTGTGGTGTCTCAGGATTTCAATGGTGGGTGTTATGATTTCTTGCTGCTTGATCCATGAACGCGGGAGGAGGCTTCCCACAATGCTACGACTACTAGCGATCAACAAGAGGTAGGGTTCTCTCTTGGTGTGCATTTCCTTCTCCTTTGGCAGTCAATTGGTAGAGGGAAAGATGATTTTCTTTGGTGGTTTGTTGGGAGTTTAGATTTTGGTTTTAAACGATCACATTTTAGCTTGATTTGTGTGTTTATTTCTGATGATTGGCGTATAATGAGGTGAATTCGTACAAGTTCACTGAACTTATAAATATCGATTGTGAGAGAATTTAGTACACCCAACGAAATGCCCATGAGGTGGACATCCAAGCATTGCCATTACTGCTACCTACAAGGTGCTCGACAAAATGACAAGGACAGCAAGTTTTAAGAGTTGATCAAGGCTCTCTCCCATGTTTTGGTTGGATTGATGTCTTCAGAATTTGGTAGGTTTGATGTTCGGTCGGTACTGCTTCTTCATTCTCTCCCGACGAGTCCACTTGATGCTCTGGTAAACTCATAGTGCATTTCTCATACAAAAACTGTAGAAAACACACCTACATTTTAATTGCTGGTTATAGTTGAATTGAATTAGATAATTGACTGCTTTGATTGATTTTTTTTGCAAAATATAAATGTTTCCAAACAATTTTTTATTGAATTGGACATTGATTTGAACCGATGCACATCCTTTTGTTTGAGATGGAAATGCCTTCAAATTGGTGGCTAGAATTGATTCCATTGACAATGGAACATAGATGCATGTTTGTAATGGATTTTTTATGTTAGTACTTTTAGCACCATTGCGTGTATTTCAACTATGTAACTGTTGGGGATGTGACGTAGGTCGACGATGGCGACAGAGGCACAACACAGGTCATGTTGGCGGAACTGAGGGCAGAGTCTAGGCGGAGCACAGCGGCGGTGGTCCAACATGGGCCAGGGCAGAGCTTGGTCAGATGGCACAGCGAAGTCGAGAGTATGGTGCGGGACGAGCTCGACAACAGATTAGGGTGATAGGATAAATATGATTTTTTAAGGGAGAGTTTGTATGTTGTCCTCCCCAACTCCTACATGCACGTCGATCCGGTTTCATATGTGTGCCCCGCAAGAAAACCCGATCCTCCGCTTCTCCTCCCACGTCCCAAAAAAATCGGATTGGAAAAACCGTGTCCACCCCAAATATCCTTTCCACACGATCGCATTGTCATAGGTAGTTCCTTCTACTTCTTCCCCATGTACTAAGTCTCCAATCTCTCCATGAAAATTGAAAAGGCCACCGCTGCCTATTCGTGCATCCACCAATAACCTCTATTGGCACAACCAAAGTTCGTTGACGGTAGCCGTTCATGCGGATGGCGTCCGACAAGGACAACGGCTAGGGGCAGTAGCGGTTGTCTCCGTCGCCGTGATGCACACGCTTGTTGCGATGCGTCACCACTCGCCGCGTCATGTGTAAAGGTAAGGTGCTTTCTTGCTTTTAATTTCTGAAGTTGCATGGTTACGACTTTGATTTGGAAAGAGTACATTCTCTAGGTTTCGCTACATCACCGAGCGTTGTAGCTGCCGACAACACGTAGACCTTCTTCAGCATGCAGGCATGCAATCGACCACCCTCCACGGCGATCACGTGCATATATATAGAAGACAGTGCCAAGGATCTACACATTATAGTCTCATAATTCATTTGTCTCGTAAGGATTAAGTAATTGTCAGCTTTAAAAACCCTAAATGTTGTTAAGCTAGCAAAGTTTGGCTAAATAAAATAAGTCTATCTACATTTAACTTTTAGCAAGCATCAGTTGTTTCTTAGTCATTTTTGCTTCATAGTGATGAATTTTCAATCTGGTTACAAATCAATTGTGTTTCTCCCGGAGTTCTCAATTGGGTATCAGCTTGATCATATCCTATTATTGATTTCAGTTGCAATGTACGGCCTCCTGCTAGTATATATACACACGTCAATTTAGTAAAATCGAACTCGATCGAAATTAAAAATGGCCGCAACTGCACGCACGCACGCACTCGGACAACCTCCATCGAGACCCGTATATTTTGGGTCGTCCGATTACGCGCGCTTATTTTTTACCTGTACTTGCAGTGATCACAAACATCCAAATTGCAAGAGAAGCTAGCGCATACATGTATACATGTAAATATGTAACGGTTTTGTTAATTTTAAGTTACCTAAAATTTTCTTAAGTTTAAATCACTTGTTGTGACCATTGAATTTGTGTAGAGATTGGTGTGTCATATGATTGTCGTATGATTGGATATTGATCCAATGGATGTCATATGATTGGATATTGATCCAATGGTCACAACAAATAACTTAAACTTAAGAAAATTTCAGGCAACTTATGAATAAACAGTCCCAATATGTAATGCATCCGCAGGAGGCCAAGATTAAAAAAAGATCGACCGGATTTTTCTCTGTTGGTTAGCTCGACCGGTGTGGCGTCGGTTTTCTAGCTGCATGAGGGCCATAGTTATATTCCTGCAAACCATGACTGAGGATCGTCCCGTTCGCTGGCGATCGAACGGCGTGAATGAACCATATTGTTCATGTACTATGCACCTCTGCAGCATCGCCTGACGTACAGTTTTAAGATTTAAGAAAGATGCAAAATGGAAGTACTTTATTGTTTCAAAATTGCGCCAAAAAAATATTCTATTTTCCACAAAATCTTTTCGTCTTGGACCCTGGTGATATTGTTTACTTGTCGAGAGACGTCAGCTGCCACTCCCACTGATATTTTCGATCTTGTTTCCTGTGATCGCACGTACTCCTCTGCACCGTATCCAGCAGATCGGATCCCATACTGATCATAGATGGATTAGCGTCTCTGCTTCGGCCTTATCTGGTAGCAGATGATGCAGATTGGACTACACGAGGTGCCAACCTCTTGCTGAAGCCTAAAGCATCTTGTGCGCGCTCTCTCCTAGTCCTAGAATCTAGATGACCATAAACCTGAGCTAACATGTTCAAATATTGCGTTAATCCAAGCAAAATTAATTAATTATACAAATAGGAAGGTAGCATCCCTCACACACACACCAAAAAAAGAAAGAAGTTAAGTAGCATCCCTCAAATAAAAAAATAAAAAAAGTCAAGTAGCATCGCCAACACCAGTCTCTCTGACATTCGTTCAGCTTGATAAGGCCGGATTATAAGAATTCATTTTATAGGATTTTTTTTCAGAAAATAGTATAAATCCTCCTGTGTTCTTTCGGGGCTCCTACGTTACAAACATGACCTGATGTTTCTCACCATGGTTTTCGACATCTTCCCTCTTGTCAAGTAGCAACCTTTAATCTGTTCATCAAATTGCAGCTCAATCAACTTTCTTTATGAGGGTTCAAAAAGGTGATTGCTGATGTAACTCCAGCTAAGTACCATGCATGACACTTGCAGCCCAATCAACTTGCGCAGTCACTTTTAGCACATGGATCAATGCTTGTGTGATAGATCACCATGAGCGCCAACTCTGCCGCCCCTGCCCCCACTTGCCACTAGGACCAACATGGTAATATATACAGTGCTGCAACTTGGTGCACCAAATAGGCAAATTGCAATATACAAAACGATCTGACAAGTCGGCTTGCCAAGCTTAACTTGTAAGGTATCCAGTTGTCCTGACAAAAAGCAGCTAAATTGGTAATAAACATGTCTGTTTTGGCAATTGAGTATATAGGGATATTAGAGAGAGAAGGGCATTTCCTAGTACGATGATTTTATTTTTTGCGATTATAATGTAAGCGCACATGCGCACACATCACCACGCACGCACACCACATGCGCACAAACACGAGTGTGCTCCTGTGTGCCTAGAAATACGGATATTGAAAATAAATTCACAACCTCACAAAGTTCTAGTCCGAGGATTTGACCGTAGAAACGCATCAATCCTTGTTGATACTCCCAACCAATTGCTCCGATTGAAGCTATTAAAAAAAGTTGGCACCACGTGGCCGCGTAGAAAAGGCTTAGTTTTTTAATCAGTGGTTAGCGATCCTGAAGATCTGTTGTAATCTCTTGGACTGGCAGGGGGAATCTTAATCAGCAGCTAGCCTTGATAGTGCAGCTTATTAAGCTAATTTAGGCTGTATACAAGAGAGATCTGAATACGGTGTTGGGTTATACCTGATGTGGCATCAAGGATTGGTTAGTTGGCAAGTTGGCTGTTTTAGATTGCTGGTTGCCATTGGAGGTACAAAAAGAAGTGCAATTATGCTGTTTATATATACTGATTAAATGGCATGTTAGTTACATAGTGTGTAATGCTTTAAGCACACATGGGGTTTGTCAAGACGCACTGTCTTTCACCTTATGCCTTATGGGCTATGGTTTGTCACATAGTAGCCAGCTTGGATCATGAGCTTTTGTCCAAAGCTTCATGAATCAACTTCAACGGAAAGCCACCAAGAGTCGTTCGATCAAGATCCCTAAAAAAAGTTGTCCGATCAACACCGGAATTGATCACGCGTTTATTGAATTGATCTTGGGAATTGGGATGCCACTGCGAGCACTATTGGCTTTTCAACTATCAAATGGACAATAATCCCTCCTCACATTAATCAGATAACTCACGACATAGCACACATGTTTACACCCAAAATGGGGTTAGCACTTGATACCTCCACATTATACAATTTGTATGCATTTACCTATCATGAAAGCAAACTAGTACTTGTGATCTTCTTTCTTGGGTGCTACTGACTCAAAAGTAAACCCCCAAGAGTTGGGAAACAGATCATAATTCATAAAACAAAAAACAAAAAAACTAGTCCACTATCCCCAACTCAATGCATCATTCATTAAGCTATTATAGAAGCAGATGCCAACAGCTAGCTTCTGTGAGAAATATTTTGCAGTTTTCTTCCTCCAAAGTTGGATCTTCGTACGTGGCTGCATTATGCCGTAATTGTCCGTCTACTTAAGAACCCTTAAGATTAAACTAAAAGATATGTATGATTCTCTCATTTAACAACGGGGCAGGATTAGCGCTGCAATATTCCAATCTTTGGCTGCCTAAATTACTTTAATCCCTACTTGCATATGTTTTCTAAGCGGTCGATCAAAAGCACAGCCTACAGCTCGATATCACCTCGAGGCAAAGTGTGTGTACGATTAATTCTTCAATTTCCTGATTGAAATAGCCACATTGTTCGTTTGAACGCATGCATTTCACATGAAACTGTTTTATTCCCACAGGAATATGAGTGTGCGAAGTGTTCCAAACTTCCATTAACAAGTGGAGATCCAGAGTATGACCAAGAAAATTATTAATATGCGAGATATATCCCTTTCTCAATGCTATTTACGACATCTCTAGTAAAAGAGTGCTACTGAAATGAATAGAAATCTGTATGAAAATGATATTTGGAGAATATATTTCTGGTGAAATCAGTAGCGGTGGTCGTTGGGGGCAGAGAACGCTTAGATCATGATGTGGGTAGAAAATTTCTTCGGATACAGCCATAAAGGTGGATCTTTCTTGTGGAGCCAAAATAGGGGCATATCTTCGTTGTTATATCACCCAAGATTTCTCTCAGATAGGAAAGCTGCGATTTTGTTGGTGATATTTACTTGGGGATCTGCATCAATCATTCTTGATATATATACTGGAAAAGGATATGGATCTATATATGAACTGCTGATTAAAATACTAAAAGTTTCCCATATATATTGCATCTAGCAATTAGGGGAAAGATTAAAGCGAAAGTACCTATAGGCTTTATTATCCAAAGGAATAAGTCCAGTTTACTCTCTTCAATTATCAGAAAAATCTGATTTACCCCTTGAACTACAAGATCGGTTATTTAACCCTCTGAATTTGTGAAATCCGGTTAATAAACCCCTCATGCCGGTTTGAAGAAGCGGTTTTGCTGATGTGGCACATATTTTGCCATGTGAACATCCACGTCACTCTCACTCTTCACTGCACCTCTCCCCTTTCTCTTCGGTTTATTTTCTTCTTTTTCTTCTCATCTTCCTTCCCCAACCGATTTTGTTTTATGCTGATCATGATTTATCTTTTGATGTTATGATGATTTTGATTTGTGATAAAAGATGCTCGACGCGGTTGGTTGGGTGGGTTGTTATGGAGATGGAAGGGCGCGACGAGGGGTGGTCGTGCGGCGCCGAGGCGGCTGGGGGAGAGGAGGAGGAGGACCAGTTCGACCGGTTGTCCAACGCGGTGCTCCTCAACGTGTTCAACCGCATCGGGGACATGAAGGCGCTCGGCGGTGCGCCCTTGTCACACTCTGCTTCCACGTGCTTGTCCCGCTCGTCGATTCCGTCTTCGTCTGCGTCAACTGCGTCATACCTAGATGACCCAGCCCTCGGCTCGGCCAGTAGCTCCATCCGATTCCCCCAAAGACAAGTAGAAGGCGAAGCAGCAGCTGTGAGGAAGGTCAACGGGGAGGGGGATGCAGCGGTGTGTCCGGGAGGGAGAGGCGGTCGATGAGGAGGCGCTCGGCGGTGTCGTGTAGGGTGAGGAGGGGGTGCGACTCCGAGAGGAGCTCGGCGGCGGTGAGCACGAGGTAGGCGACGGCCGGGTTGGGGGAGGTGGGGCGTGAGGGAGACGAGGAGGATCTTGCGGAGGATGATGTCCTCCACCTCGTCGGACGTGCCATGTGGCCGCGACATTGCCGGCTGGGGCGGGGACGCCAACGGCGGGGGAGAAGGGGGGCGTGAGGGAAACGATGAGGCACGGTGAAGAAGATGGGAGGAGAGAGAAGAGAAAGAAAGACATGAAGAATGGGTAAGGTGGGTGCCACGTGGGCAAAACCATGCTATGTATGCAAAACCGCCTAGTCAAACTGCCTAAAGGGGTTAAGTGTCCTGGATTTGAAAGATTAGGGGTTAAATAACCGGTTTTGTAATTCAGGGGTAAACCAGACTTTTCTGATAGTTAGAGAGAGCAAACTGGACTTATTCCTTATCCAAACGATCTTTCAAAATTTTCGGTTAGACCCAGTAATCGAGTCTATATTTTTTTTCTTTTGGTCATGGATATGAATTCTACCCCCTCAATTTCTAACCCCTCAATTAGGGCACGATACACAATAATTGTATATGAACTTTTGTAGGATGAAATACAATCTCTGCGTGGATCCTTCCAATCGTGGCCTTAATTAATGAGCAAGAGGTGATTAAGCTTAAGAAATGGCATGGTAACGGATGGAATTAAATCTAGCGAGAGCAAGAGACCACCTGGCAATGTTTTGGCTTCACTAGCATGTGCTACGTGTTTCAACTTAGGGAATGTACAATGATACAGACAGTTACTTTCTATAGCAACCCTTCATGTTATTTATAGACAGCTCATACAATGGGTAATCTTTTCACTTGTCTTTATAGATGACAAAATCTTTTAATTCTTTTATGAACCTAAACATTTCCTTCTTGGTTCTGGTGATACAGTCGGCTACAGGATTGTAGACAACATATTTCTCTTCTTTTATTTTCTTTTATCCACATTAACTCAAATCCTACGTGATATAGACTATATACAGCTGATGTGTCCTTATAGGGATGGTACTCGGACGTTTTGGTTCAAGTGGCACGCAGTTCCTCCGCCCGCACATGCGCATCCACCCTAAAAATCTTTGCCCATGTGAGTAGATCTTTGAACCACGTACGAACGCCTTCCCAGTTGCTCGGCTCGCAACCGGAAGGCATCGATCTCTCGCGACAGAACCCAAAAGAGGAGGCGGTTGGTGGCTAGCTAGTGTTGTGCAGTACAAGGCTGCGAGACCGATGGCAGAATCAGGAGGGATATATGGGTTGGTTGGATGGTGACGAAGATACGGCTCCAGGCAGCAAAATCCCCGGGAGCGTTTTTTATTTGGAGGACGCGACGAACCGGGATTCCTGGGACTGTAGTTTGTAACCTTAAAACCCTATTATTGTTAGGGGTTGATATTATTGGCTGCTTCGTGTTTCGTATTTAGGGCTTGTCGCCTTCTCCTGCCATGTGTTTGATACTTTGACGTTTGGTTGTTCACATGGTCTAAGTATGCATTTCTCAACCGTCCGATCAAATAATTGATGAACATAAGGGGAAACGGTCGGAGAAGCTAGGTGACGTGGGGGGATTTGGCCTGTTATCACACAGCAATGGTTGGTGGTGCATGGGCAAAGCACATACTTTTTTTCTTGAGGTCGCAGAAGAGATGAGATTTGGTATTGGAGGTTAATTTACTGTTTAATTTGACAATGATTTCCGTAACGAAAGTTAGAAATTCAGTGATAACCATTAACCAGCAGTACAAGATGATTCGATCTTTCCCTTTCATAGCAATCAGTGAACTGAGCCTCGTAAGTCTACTCGATCAATGTGACGTTAGTGTTAATCAAAACCTTTTTTTAAGGGAACTCGAAAGCCAAATTTATCCAAGTTGAAACATCGAAAAAAAAAACATGGAACTCTTCCTGGCAAATTCCTTCCATAGAGAATTTCCTGCCAAGGGAGGGTAAAAAGCCCTTAAGCCAACCCAATTGTACAAGTCGAGCACCTTGTTTCAATCTAAGCCGTAGTCTATGACCTGGTATCACGACTCAAAATACGTTCATAGTCGAGAGCCACAATTGGACCATTATCTGCCATCTCTTGAAATTCACACTAGTGAATTTCTCCGGTTTCAATGCCTTGGCAAAACCAGCCATCACAGAGTGTCTATCAAGTTTTTGGATTGTTAGGTATAGACGCACTTTTGTGATTAGTTTAATTCCTAAAACAATAATCGATGCAACAGTAGCATATATACTAGGTATATTTGAAACTATGAACATTAGCATGATCAAGAACTCAGATATTATATCTCATATATATGCACTAAAAAGGCCAAGCCTAGAACAAGAATACTACTAACAGAAATAGACATCAACATTATCACATGACAAAAATATAGGAAGCAATGTCTAACCATATCAAATGATATCACTGCAACTTATAGAAAATCGCTCCAACGAAGGTCGCGGATAGAGTCTGATGCGAAGTGGATGATGGAGGAAATCGTGAGCAGTCGCGCAAACGCTTCCCAAAAACCTGATTTGCCTAGCCCGTGCAGGATCGCGAGGGACATCGGCTTCAGAGACATTGCTCTCCCACGTCGGTGCACGACGAGAAAGGGATGGAGTAGCCGAGGTTGCGCGGTACAGAGGAACAGGGCAAACAACTGGTACTGGTCTCTCTCTCTCTCTCTTCTATTCTGAGAGGAGAGGTCTCTCCATCATATAGAATCAGCCACAAGGAAGAAACTGAAGAAATAACTATGTATTAAACATAGTTAAAGCGTGTCATAAATACCTAATTGAAACAGTATAATTCAAACTTCCGGTTTCTAATTTGTATGCATGGTTTCAATGTGCAAAAAGAAGCAAAAATTCCACGTCCAACCGGATACGAAATCGTCGGACCATTCACGCGCACGTCACGCGGGCGATGGCGTGGCGTGGCGAGGCGAGCACGCGACCACGCGCATGTGTTGTTCTTTTGCTTGCTTTAACTAGATAAGATCAACTCCATCTTATATATTAATCTTCTCTCACCTAGATTAGCAATATGGTACTAAACTTCTCACCTTCCAACATGCATGAGTGGACCTTTGAGATTTTCCTAAGATTTATTTAGAATTTTATGAGTCAAGCTCATAAACTCCAACAATCCCCTACCAGGTCCCAAAAGCACCACTAATTTGCCCATAATTCTAAAGTGTTGTTTATATACCAGTTTTTCGACGGATACCGGATAAGGTTGAACATCCACCTAAAACCTCAAGCTATTCTCGCTTACAACTATACAATGGATTAAACCTTGAATCGGCAGTTTTATACAGACAAGTTTCACCTAAGACCTTTGCTGATATTTGATTCCGATAGGCTACTCCTCGCATGGAGCATATAGGTCATACTCTTGTATCTCTTCATGGGTTTCTTAGAGATCACCCACATCTCATGGACTGCGACCAACAATCGGGCTAATATAGGTGTGTTCTTACACAAATGCCCGATAGAATGGTATTTTGTTGTTAAGTCTCAGAACACATTAAGACAAAGTCATCCTGCCTTACAGTAATTAGAGTAGTACATCTTCAATGGAGTGAGATATAAAGTAAGAATGTACTCTACTATTACCCAAATATTTTATTTTTACCAAGGCCTATTTCACAGGATTCTCAATCACATAGTTTTGGGTTACCATTATGTGTAACTCACGTGGGTCTCATTCCCATCTCTTTCGTTGCAATTTCAATCACATTTCGTGATAATCCATTTTAAAGGGATATGTAAGATTTTTAGCTATTTGGATATAATCCACCGCTATCACTCTAGAGTTTCTCAATTTTCTGACATACTTCAACCGCTTTTTCATATGTTTTGATTATTTCATATTATCCTTTGCACTTGTCACCTTTATGATAACTGTTTGGTTATCATAATACATAAGGATAGCTGGAATTGGGTTTTCAACCACCGCTAAATCCATCAAGAGTTCTCGTAGCTATTCTACCTCAACAGCGGTTGTGTCTAATGCTATGAGTTCTGCCTCCATGGTTGACCTCGTCAATATGGTCTGTTTGCAGTACTAACGATTCTCAAAGGAGATGAAAAACTCCCAAAACATGCTCTCTGAAAAATACATACCGCCAACTAGAATCTGGTACTATCGACCTGCGGTAGTACCGCTCATCACATGCGGTCATACCGATTTCCACTGAAGTTTTTCCAAAAGCTATTAAGATGCAATACATGACTCCTAGTTGATAAAGATGGCACAAAAATAAGCTTTCAAGCTACTAGCCATGATCTCTCTTTATAGTACGATATCTAGCCTATAAATCCGGTCTATTCTCCAAACACTGAGACCGGTAAAAACTATAAAAGATTCTTAGGCTATACATTACCTTTGTCTTGAGCCATATGAATCTTTTAACATCCTTACATTGTCATTTTTATGTCATCATACAAACTCTGGAATTAAACCTTTAAAATATCTTAGCACACATATTAGTCTCATAACACTTTGTTGACATTAATTACCAAAACTATTTTTAGGGGCCTAGATGTTTTCACCCCACCATGTCTTAGACATATCCGCAGTATCTAACATGGTATTCACCAAGTCAGTCAAGGTGTGGTTCTTTCTTTCAACAACCACATTGAATTGGGGCGAATAAGGAGGTGTCCTTTCACGAATAATACCATGTTTTGCACAAAAATGATCCAACTCATTAGAGAAATACCCCCCTCCACAATCGGACCTAATTCTTTTAATTTTTCTATCTAATTGATTCTCAACCTCAACTTTATAAGTTTTAAAGTAGTCTAATGCCCTATCCTTTATTTTCAATAAATACACATAATAGTATCTAATGGCAACATCAATTAAAGTTATAAAATATCTTTTTTTTCTCATTTTGTCAATATACCATTCATCTCACACAAAGTCTAATTATATGAGTTCCAATTTTGTCTAATTTCTTTCCTCCACAGTCTTGTGAGGCTTTCGAGGTTGCTTCGCTTGTACATAAATTTGGCATTTGGAATCTTTGACTATTGAAAAGATTGAAATTAAATTTAAACTAGAAAGCTGAGACATATAACCAAAATTTATATGACATAAATGTAAGTGCCACACATTGGCTTCACCACCACTCTTAGAGTCATAAATATGGTTCATAACCTTATTACAAAATCTAAAAGGAAAAAACGGAACAAGCCTCCGCACTTATAGCCTTTTCTAATAAAGAGTCTAAATTTTGACACCACTACTTTATTCGACTAGAAGACCAACTTGAACCCATCTCGACATAGAAAGGAACTATCGACGAGATTCTTATTTATTGTAGAGGTATGCTGCACGTTCTTCAAGCGCACGATCTTTCCCAAACTGAACTTCAAATCTATCGTGTCAACACTAAGAACAGAAGCATGTGACCCATTCCCCATTAGGACAAAATAACCTCGTGCGACCTGGTAAGAAGAAAACATATATGCATAAACACATATATAAATATTAGCCCCGGTGTCAATCCATCAATCAATAGATTAACATGCAGAAAAGACACTAGGTAAATTATCATACCCAAATGCTTCGGCCTCGCCAATAATCACATTAGCATACTTCTTCTGTACTGGATGATTTTTCTTGTCCATCCGTTTGCTGTATTTCTTGGCCCAATGACTAGTCTCGCCACAAACAAAGCAAGTAATATCTTTCATGTTCACTTTCTTCTTACTGTTGTTGGTCCTTTTAAAGTTGGTGGTCGAAATAACATCTTTCCCTCTGTCAATATGTTGCATGATGTTCGCTCTAGGTATATGCACACTTTTGTGATTAGTTTAATTTCTAAAACAATAATCAATACAACAATAGCATATGTACTAGCCATATTTGAAACTATAAACAGTAACATGATCCAGAACTCAAATATATCTATCACACATATATGCACTAACAAGGTAAAGCCTAGAACAAGAACACTACTAATAGAAGTAGGCATCACCATCATCACAAATATTTAGAAAGCAAGGCTTAGTCATATCAAATGACACCACGGTCTACAAAGAATCACTCTGGTGAAGGTCCCGGTAGAGTCTGATGCGAAAAAGACGACGCGAAATGGATGATGAAGTCATGAGCAGTTATGCGAACGCTTTCCAAAAATCTGATTCATCCCAACCCGTGCATGATCGTGAGAGACGCCTGCTTTGGAGACACTGCTCTCCCACGTCGGTGTACGATCGCGCAGCACAGAGGAATAGGACAAACAACTGGTCTCTTTGTTCTAAGCTGAGAGGAAAGTCCTTCATATAGAATAAGCCACAAGAAAGAAATTGAAACAATAAATCTATATTAAACGTAGTTAAAGCGTGCTATAAAAGCCCCATTGAGACAGTATAATTCAAACTTTCAGTTTCTAATTCATATGCATGGTTTTGATGTGCAAAAAGAAGCAACAGCTCCACAACCAACCGGACATGAAATCGCTGGCCATTCACGCGCACATCGAGCGCGCGCAGGCGATGACGTGGAAAACTCGCTCGGACCATTCACGCGCGCGTTGCGGGCGTGGCGAGCGTGCACACACTTCTTCTTTTGCTTGATTCAACTAGACTAACAATATAATACTAAACTTCTCACCTTTCACCATGTATAAATGGATCTTTAGGGTTTTTTCTAAAAATTTATTTAGAATTATATACGGGCCATGCCCGTAAACTCTAACCATCACACTGTAAAATTCACTTTTGATCGTTCCGTTCGTTCCTCCCCGCCCCAGCTCGTCCACCATTGCAACCCCTGCATTCAGCAGCGACCCGGTCTAAAGTTGCGGATGGATGGCGACCGCGTACCAGCTGGGTTCCCCCTGGGCGCACGCACACGTGACGCGACACGGCGCCGGGTCGGGTCGGCCCAACAATACGGGAGAGCGAGACGCGTCACGTATGAACCGCCCGGGCTTCCCCGCGATGGCAACAAAAGCCGCAAAGCCGAAAAAACGTGCAGCACGACGTCTCCGTGCTGCCCCGGCCGCTCGACGAGCCCCCCACCCACTACCGTGTTGGTCAGGGCCGAACGGGACCGCGCGCGCCGACTAGCCGACGCGCGTCCACGCGAGATCCCGAGATTTTTTGCCGGCCGCAATCAGGGGAACGGGCGCGGTCCAAAAGTCCGACGAGCCAGCGCTTCTCGGGCTCGCTGCGTGCGGCGAGGTCGTCGTCGGGTTGGTGACTTCGGCGCGCGCGTGCGTGCGTGCCTCCAAGACTCTCGCAGATCCTGTGGCTACGGGCTCGCTCTAGCGTCTGGTTTTCCTCTGCTTTCGGCTCTGTCGGCTGGGTCGGGGATAGGCGGATAGCTCATATGTCATATCATATCATAGCCGAGCGCGTAGTCTCGCTGCTCCGTCCAGTAGACTCGATCAATCTGTCGCATAATCCGGTATAACTCAACTTGGCTATTGTTGCTGTCTGTCTGTCATGAGAAAGTAGCAAGGGAAAAATTTGGAGGAAAGGGACAGTCACTACTCGCTGTGTGGAAAATGGGAGTGATGGATTGGAGATTAGAAGGTTAGCTAGCCAGCCTTCTAGACGATCCCGCCCTTTTGGTCGTACCATGCCTATCACCTCCTCATTGGCGTGAAGGAATTTGGCCGCCATTTAAGGTTAATTTGCATGGTTGAAGGAGATCGATCGTCGATGGAGGTGACGCCAGGCATTGGTGGTAGAGGACGAGAACTGATTAAAAAAAAATCAATGCTCTCTTATAATGGGGGACTTTTTTTGAGAGAGGGAGAGATACAATGGAGAACAGTGAGAAACTGTAAATAACACGTTCACATGTACCACCTCAACTGTTCTAAAAATATATTGCACCTAAAAAAAGATGCTCACATATTATATACAGCATTTTGGATTCAAGATAAACAAACATGAATCTATGCTAAATCAAAAAAGAAAACAAGCGCAAAATTCCCTTAAGAAAGCGTAAATTGTATATATCGTTCAAGATTCATGTGAAAACATACAAAAGAATGGTATATAATTACTCTCTCTTTTTTGTTCGCCGGAGTGCTAATAAGGCTACACATTGTTGCGCTCGGCGGGCTTGTGCTAGAGAGACGGAGACAAGTGGCTCAATATGTGTCTACAGTTCCTTTTGCCCAACTTGCATACATGCTAATTGTAACATGAACCTTTCTTGTTAATGAAAACTCTTGGCTTCCCTAAAAAAATTACTCTCCTTTTTATGTCCACGGTTTCTGGAGTTCTATGAAGACCTGGCCTCTACATGATTTCTGAATTGTTTGATCCGTTAGTCTTAAACTATAAGCAAATAGAGCTGTGAGGGAATCAAATTCCATAATTAGCTTCTTCCATTTCATACCAGTACCTTTGACTTGACCATTCACTCAACTTTTCCTTATTTCCCCCCTACCGTTTGGTGGATTAGTACTTGCATCATCCATGCATCTTCCTCTATAATAAAATATCTCTAATGTGTAACATAACATATCCACAACGTGATCTAGTAAGTTTACTGTGCTGTCTGTGCAATAGCTATTGTAGCCCGGATGCCCGTACCGATACTGATCTGATAAGAGGGGGGAAACTACTCCGTACTGCACTGCACAATCAACTGAATCAAGAACCAAGTTGAGGCCTGCGGGCTCAAGTGATCAGAGTCAGACAACCAATGAATTAAAATTTCCCAGCTTGATGATCAAATCACTCAGACTCGAACGCAACATCAAACAGTTTTTCCTCCTCGTCATCTCCAGCTTGCACAGGAGCCAATGCGCCAGGCAGTCTGGGTGATGTCCCAATTTAACTCTCTGTCATGTGCCTTGAAAAGAGAAGCAGCAAACAAGGCAGTACCAGAGCCCAAACCTTAAGGTTCCATCTAGGCGGCTGAAGAGATGGCCTCACAGAAAGGTGAGCCTCACATGCAATAATGTTAAATATTTTATGGCCCCTTGCCCTTCAATAATATCTTGGGGCAATTGAAGAGAGGTGGTTGGATCTGCAGATAATGCTGATAGATGCAGGTAGGGTGTCAACTGATCAAATAACGGTTTTTTCATATTTATATTTGTATATTCTAAATGCATACAAATTCAAATATTATTGAATACAAATTCAAATACGAAACCAATGTTGTAATTAACGAATACGAATCGAATATTTACTCAATTATGCCGGATTCGGATATCCTTATAAGTTACGTAATAGTAGGATATTTATGATATTTTATTCTCGTATATAGCACATTTATCATTCTAGTTTATCTATTTTATCTAAAAACATGAATTCACATTAAACTAAAAATACGCATCCAACCAAGATTGCTAGGATCGTGATATGGATCGTGGGATCGTACGATCCCATGGAGCCAAAATGACACGGATCAGTATATGTATCAAAGCTTCATATAACCGTGATCCTGAAGGTAGGATCGCAGAGAATCAGGTAGGATCGTGGTCAATCATGATCCTGACAACAAACTATATCGACATATAAATTTTCATACTATCTATTACTAATTTAAGTTGCAATAGTTTATTTTGCTTTATTTTTGTTGTTTACATGTTATTCTAAGGTAAAAAAAAAGTTACCATAAATATATTAGATTTTAAATGATTACTTTACTAAAAATAACTTTTTAAAAACAAACTTAATTGCATGTAGAATGAATAAGTGTACCCAAATTTACTAAACTAAATTCAAAATAAAATAAAATCAACTATCCTTGCATGTTTGAAAACATAACTTAATTTTTATTTAAAATATATATACTTTTAGAAAATTGATAGAATTGTGATTCTATAATCCAATCCAATCGGACGAAAAATGATCCCACCTAGGATCACGATCCTAACAACCGTGCATCTAACTAATTAGTCATACTACAATAAAATCTCAGATGACAAAAGTTCATACCATGTTCGTATCCATATTTTTTATATGAATACGAATAGGAAAGGAATTGTTAATCGTATGAAAAATCTAAACCATATTCGTATCCTGTCGAATACGGTGGTCGAATAAAATGGATAATCCGTATCTAATTGACACCCCTAGATGCAGGAGGCATGGGAAGGATTCATGGAAACTAAAGTCGGAGGTATGGGGATTTTTATCATCAAGAGGCATTGCTGCAATGCTCTGGTGTAACAGAGAAAAAGCATCCGTTTGACGAGTTGAGCTCCTGGGTAGTTGTCAGTTAGACGGCAGCAATTTTTCTGTTTTTTGGTATGTTTGTATGTAAATATATGAATTGGATTTGCTGCAGTCATGTTACAGATGGACACTTGTCTAGGCTAATGGATCAAAATTATGGTCTGGTTCGGCCATTTTGGAAAGACAGAGCAATTCTACGAGTTTTTATATAAAAACAAATTTCTTATTTGCCATACAAAGTTAGCCTGCAAGGAGTTGGCCAACAGAGAGTGGAGACCGGTGGCCGGTGGAGTGGAAGGAAAGGGAGGAAGAAGAAGAAGGGTAAATTGGTTTTTTTTGCATATCATTTAACATAAGGTTCATGGTGCATGGACGGCAATGACATACAGGGATACAAAATTTCATACCGATGACTTACAAAGAAATCTGTTTTTTTTTCAGTGGCAGATCAGAAAGGTTGCAAACTTTTAGTGACAAATAAAAATTTTGCCCTTATATCAATCCCATGATATGAAGTCATTCGTTCCAACATCTCTACTACTTAAGGAAAAAGTGGTTCATCTGCCCCTCTCTTCACACCTTTGTCAAAAGAAGTTGCGCCGAAAGGTGGGGCCGGGTCCTCTCGTGCAATTTTCTCTTCTTATTATTTAGCTTTTCTGACAGATTCAGATCAAACACAAATTTTATCCTAACAATTTTCTCTCCTCTTTATCAGCACTCCTAACAAATTACAATCTTGATCAGTCGAGAGAATCTACCTCTTCCGGTCTCGGCGTCGACGGAGTGGGGCGACAGGGACGAGGGTGCGTAGTAGATTGAGCCTCGGACTCTTTTTAAATTCCTCGAATCCCTTCTCTCCCATGAAATGGCGCAACGCGCATATGGTTGGGAGTCCACCTCTCAAAGGCTCTAAATAATACTGAGCAAATCTTGAAACAATCTTGAACAAATCCCTTGATCAATCCATCGTTATATCGTTTCATTAGCACAGTTTGCCTGCCTAATGATAATGGTTGGGGATTATTTTACTCGTATTGATCGCACTTAATACGCTTGTCCCATGTGAGTTGGCCCCAAGTCATCATCATAATCCACCAATTACATCTTTCTGGTGGACTACAGGATGCGCTTGCAATAAGAAATACTCAGAGCATTAGTTTGCGCAGATTATTTGTTGCTCGTTAATTGATCTGTTTATCCCCAGGTTTAATGTGCGGCTCCACTTCTGATGGGTGCTCTGCTGAGTATTAGTCGGTTTAAAGCAATCAAACTAGTTCAACACAAAGGACAAGATGGCATGGGGCTTGGGAGAACAATGAGAAAATATCCCCCAACCAGCTGGCACTAGCACTTAAAAAGATTGTTCCAAATTATTTCATTTGTTGGTGACAAATTTTAATATAAAAATATTAGGTACTGATTTAATGCAAATTGCAATAGCTGTAGATGAAGTGGTTAAATTTGATATGTGTAGTGTAATATTTTATCCTGTAGCTGTAAACATTTTGCTATGCAATGGAGTAAAATTTGATATGTGTAGTGTAACATTTATCCTGTAGCTGTAAACATTTTGCTACGCAATGGTGTAACAATTTTCTCACGGTTAATCAAAGAGGAGAACATCTTCCTTGAAGAAGAAAAAAAAAACAGGAGAACGAATCTGGAAGACTACATAGCAACGCAAGGTGAAAAATGCATGGCTCAATTGGTTGGTGTTCATCCACAACGTATACCCTACTGTTTTCACTCATATTGAAGAAATTACTTGTGATTTACCGTCTCCAAGTTCAGTTCAGTAGATCAATCAAGCCATTCCTGATCAACAACCCAAATGTCCTTGTGGGGAAACAGCAACAAAAAACTACTAGAAACGACAAAAAAAAAACTATACTAGTAACAATTCACAAAACCATTGGCCGAGATCTCCATTGACATCATCGTGAAGTAATACAATGGATTAAATATCTCCTACTAGCCAATACAATACTTGTGTGAGAGAGATCAATAATCTAATACTTGTCCCTAATACCACTATGGCCCCCCACTTAATCCTTTATAAAAAGGGAATTCAGGGGGAGGTGACTTAAGCCACCATTTGCACAGTCTGCAGCTCAAAGGAAGGAGGGAAGAGGTCGATTAGTTCACACCCAACCAAGAGGCCTTAAAATAGTCTCTTAGCCCAACCCCAAACGTTATATAAGGTGGTGCAGCTTGTCTAGTTTCCATTGGTGCAAAGGAAAGGGATCTCACCCCTCTCTCCATAGGTTGGTGTCAGGCTCAGCTCATTCTTCCCTCCCCTAATTAACACACACACACATCATTCACATTAGCAACTCACACATACACAATTACACACAGAGACAAATGCATTGTTCATTGCATTTTGTGCCATCCTAGCTAGTTTGCTTGCAAAATGCAGTGCAACCCTCTCTAACTGCTCTGTTCCTGTGTGTGCTTATGATCAGGATTCAGGACTAATTGAGCTTTAAGAGGCAAGTCATTCGTTTGGAAGCAGCAAGGCATCTAGAGCAATCTGCAAATGGCGACACAGTGGTTCTCCAATATGGTAATTTTCTGATCACCTCGGTGTTAATCACATCATCGTGTGTAGTGGTAGGCTTGTCTGGTGTGTAGTGTGCTAATCATGCATGGTGTTTCTTGGTTCTTGGCATGCAGGTGATGGACGAGCCGAGCTTCTTCCACCAGTGGCAGTCGGACGCGCTGCTGGAGCAGTACACGGAGCAGCAGATCGCTGTGGCGTTCGGGCAGGGGGAGGTGGACCAGGCTGCGGCCGCGGCGCTGATGCAGCAGCAGCAATACGCGGCGGGCGAGCACCGCCCGCGCAAGGCGGCCAAGGTCAACAACACCAGCTGGGACTCGTGCATCACGGAGCAGGGCTCCCCCGCCGACTCGTCCTCCCCGACCATCCTCTCCTTCGGCGGCCACGCCGCCGCCGCTGCCGTGTTCGCCAAGGCGCAGGCCCCGACCACCCCGTACTACGGCGCCTCCGCGGCGGCGCCCGTGAAGCCCAAGAAGGAGGTGGACGCGGCCGTGCCGTTCCCCCAGGCGCGCCCGGTCAAGCGGAGCTATGACGCCATGGTCGCCGCCGCCGAGCCCGCCAAGGCGCCGGCGGCCTCCCGGCCGGCCTCCCAGAACCAAGACCACATCTTGGCCGAGCGGAAGCGCCGCGAGAAGCTCAGCCAGCGCTTCATCGCCCTCTCCAAGATTGTCCCTGGCCTCAAGAAGGTGCACACACATACGTGTATATCCATGGCTTCATGGGCCTAATTAGCTTAAGTGCGATGAACTGATCGGTGTGGTGTTGCTTGCAGATGGACAAGGCGTCGGTGCTCGGCGATGCGATCAAGTACGTGAAGCAGCTGCAGGACCAGGTGAACGGCCTGGAGGAGGAGGCGCGGCGGCGGCCGGTCGAGGCAGCGGTGCTGGTCAAGAAGTCCCAGCTGTCCGCCGACGACGACGACGGGTCGTCCTGCGACGAGAACTTCGAGGGCGGCGAGGCCGGGCTGCCGGAGATCGAGGCCCGGGTGTCGGAGCGCACGGTGCTGGTCAAGATCCACTGCGAGAACCGCAAGGGCGCGCTCATCACCGCCCTGTCCGAGGTCGAGAGCATCGGCCTCACCATCATGAACACCAATGTGCTCCCCTTCACCACCTCATCCCTCGACATCACCATCATGGCCATGGTCAGCTCAGCAACTCTCTTGTCATGATACACCATGTTCTTTACTACATACATGTACATATGCATTAATTCGGATGGTGTTATTGATGTGCTAATTTGATGGTGTTTAATCTTGCAGGCTGGGGAGGATTTCTCTTTGTCTGTCAAAGATATCGTCAGGAGGCTAAATCAAGCGTTCAAGCTATCCCTGTGAAGGGCTTGCTCCTGGTCAAGTCTAATTTTAGATCTTTGGTTTTTATTTTCCTCCTTTTTATCATTAGCCTTGAGGATTTGAGGCTAATGGTTACTGCCCTTCTGGAGCTTCTGAAGAGAGTTGCTTGCAATCCCCCACAGTGCCCTCAAAGATTAGCCATTTCCACCTGTTTTTGCTGCATGTGTGCAAATTACCGAGTTACCTACCCTCTTCTATTTTCTCTCTCTTTACTTTTTGCATGGTTTGAGCTAGTCACTCCATGTTCTTGGGAGAGAGTAGTGTGAAAAGGGAGAAACCTGTCTTTTTCTAGAGCTTGTTATCAAGGGGAGTTTGACTTTTACAAAAACCATATTTTCGTTTCTCCCCTTTTCCAATGTTGCCCTTTCGCCTTGTTTTTCTATGAGAGGATTGGGTTTTTCAAACCCAAACACCTACCTTTGCCGTCCTCTCAATCCTACCACCCCCACACACTGTTCCCAAAAGACTTCAAATATTGTGGAGAAAATGGTGCCTTCTTTATTTCAGCTCCGAGGGGGACTTTTGCAAGCCTTGATTCAGAAGTACAGTAGGGTGTGCCTCTTTTCCTTTTTGAGGGTTCTACAAGTTGGCCCCAGCTTGATGAACCCTTTGCTTGTAGTTTCCTTGTGGGTTTTGTTGTAACAGGATCAAGATGTAGTTGCGCTCTCTTGTTCACTTGCATACAAGTATAAAAATAAATAAATGTGCTCGGTTGTTAGCTTGATGGCTCTATCTCTTGGTTACATGTCTTTGCAGCTAACTCAAGATATGTCTTTTCTTAATATTGAAAAATATCTGCGCCATTTGTTGATGGACCGGAATCGTAAATCAATCTTTGTATTTTTGTCTTAATAGAATTGTCCTATGTATTATTTGTCCACAAAATCAATACAAAATTATAAGGGCGGCGTTTCTCTAATCATCCAAAAGGAACTCTCTGGAACAATAGATTTCAAACTATGAATATATGTGTGTAAATATATTGATTACTCAACTTCACTTGATTACAGAATATAGAAAATCTTCCTGAATAATTGTAAATACACTCCTAAAGAAACTGAGTCGTGTACTATATGGACAGATTGCGCGATCAGACGGCTCTGAGGGCAGTACCCTCGTGAGGACCGTCCCCAGAGCAAAGCGTTCCTACTAATATTGTTCTTAGCTCTTCCCCCTATGATTCATCTCCTTGTTCTCCACAACTAATGTTGGGAACTTAAAACTTTCAACCTTCAGCATGACAACATGATGCCTTTCCATGTGAACTCCCTCACAATTCCCAGCTTGCAAGGCAATCTTAATAATCTTTTTTCTGTCACAGCACAACTAAGTGGCTTGACAAGTAAGGTCTATCTCTCCTCATCTGGTCATTAGTCAACTAATGCCTACCTTGCTCTGGTGGTAACAAGACTTATTGTTAGCCAAAGCATCTGATCTGCTACAATTTGTTAAACCCACACAACCACTAATTTGGAGCAAGTGGGGCTGGCTCTACAAAACAAATTTGTCTGATGTGAAATTTTCAGATGCATGATTTAGGTGGCAAGATCCTATTATTCTTGGGCCAATGGGCTGGAAAAGATCTGACTGAAAGGTTGCCCTGGGATTTCTTGCATTAGAATACTGCAACAATCACTCTCAAACCCCATCACAGATTGTGATGTTGCCCCCTAGAATTAGCCGCTCACTCAATTGCAAGCCCCCAATTATGTGGCCGGTAAGCAACATAATTCTCCCTGCTGAAAAGTAGTAGAGATTCCTCTGCGGAAACTCAATAACAAAATTTTGGGGAAACAAAGGAGGAAATGGCTCGTTTTGTTGTTAAAAAAAATCTTTTTTTTTTTGCGCAATCATGCTCTCCCGGGTCAAAGAGAGGTTTTGAGCAGCGAGGAGAGGCTCCAGTAAGGTGTTTACGCGTAACCGGACGTTGGGATCGGATGTTCGTTGAGCCGATGTGTACACACGCTGCGAAAAGCAATCAGAACACTTAAAACTGAAAAGGAACGGCGTAAGAGCCTTTCATATGTGTGTTCAGTTTGTGCAGAGCATAGCTTCGGGATAATTCTCGTCACCGTCGTCATCCATGCCTTAATAATGCCTTTGCGCTGTACAGGCCATAGCCCGCAGATCATCAGGATCAATTTCTCGCGGACTTATGCAGGCAACGATCTTCTGAATACGGCGGTTTCTTTTCCTTCTGTCCAGTGACTGTCGATAATTATTAAGGTGCCTCCCAAAAACAGGAGATGGCAATGTTCCCAGTCAATCTCTGTGTGCTGTGCTCGCAGGTCCAGGTCCAGGTCCACTCCCTCCTGTCTTGCTGGGCCGATGCGACGGTGACTCGGTGAGTGAACACTGCGTCAATTCAAGCGTAGCTTGCTGCGCCTGTGAAACTTCAGCCAGACTTGTCTGCGCTGTGTTTTTACCTCTGTTCCATCTGGTTATTCGGTTGTTCAGAGCGGACTGTGCATGTTTGCTTCTGCTCAGATGCTAACTAGCCTCTGGTGGAGCAGGCATTCCTAAAAGCAGGGGCGGATCCAAGAGAAGTTATTAGGGTCACCATGAAAGCATTGATATCACTGTAGACATAAATTAGTAACGATACTTTGTAGGGGAAATTAGCTTAGTGACATCGCGTTCAGACGTATTTAGAGAAATGATATTACCTTCGTGAAGCACTACAAAATAACATCGTGAAGACAAGAAATATTGCCGAATGATATTGCCATTACATTCCGTCTGTTAGTTTACTTCTCCGTTAGTTACTTTCATTTGCCCAATTTTTAAATATAAAAAATGAGCTCAAAAAATTGTGAATTTTTTTGTGGAACATCCCAATATAGTTTACTTGTTTGTGTTTTTTTGGTCAAAATTGTATTTGTTCTGAGTTTTCTATAAAATTCATTAAATTATACTATTTATAGGACTTTTTTAATATAGAAAATGAGATCCAAACATTATAGAAAAAATTTCAGGCTCCTTACACAGTGAACTTGATTGTGTAATTTTTCAGAATTTTTCAAAAATTAATTAATACAATTACATAATATTTAAACCTGAATTTCTATATTGGACAACGTACACAGTGGATATTATGAAATGATGTCTAAACATTATGAAATTGTATTAATTAATTTTTGAAAAATTCAAAAAAATTACACAATCAAGTCCACTATGTAAGGATCCTGAAAAATATTTCATAATGTTTGGACCTCATTTTCTATATTAGAAAAGTCCTGAAAACAGTATGTTTTAATGAATTTTAGAGAAAAAAAAATCGGAATGGATACAATTTTAAAAAAAGTACACAAGCAAGTAGACTTTATCGGGGTGCTCCACAAAAATTTTATAATTTTTTTAGCTTATTTTCTATATTTAAAAATTAGACAAACGGAAGTAACTGACATAACAGTAAACTAACAGACGGAATGTGACGGCGATGTCATTCGGCAGTATTTCTTGTCTTCGCGGTGTTATTTTGCAGTGCCTTACGAAAGGAATGTTATTCTTCTAAATACGTCTGAACGCGATATCATTGGGCTAATTTCCCCTACTTTGTAATATCATTATAAGACTTTAACTTCCTCGTGTGTTAAGTTAGATGGAATTGGGATCACTTGACCCTGAAAGGTGATGCTGCTATGAGTGACGTACACTCTTTCACAGACAGATCTCGCGAAAACGTAGGCACTTAACAGAATGTGTACGCCAGAGTATGGGATCCGGTGAAATCTGCAGGTGATCGGAGCGCCCCGTTTATTCACGTTGGCGGTCAGTGGATGCTCGGTAGATGAATGCGTTTCGGATGAACTTCAGTGCACTGTGGAAGAGCCGGGGAGGCGGGGATGCTGGCCCAGCTTCCCAGCCCAACTAATGAAGCCCATAAGCTGGTTCATCTACCGTTTCTAACCAAGCTGGGCTGAAAATCGTTGGACTGTTACAAGTAGACTTTCAAAATTTGGACATGGACACATGCTTTCCAAAGAGGAGGAGAGCCACGGCCAGGCCCAGGAGGTTAGGTCTTTAGGAGGGCCATTGAACAACGGTGTTGTCACGATCCCGGAGCTACACCGACCGAAGGAATCGAGTTCGAGACACATTCGTGACTTGAATAGAATCTGGAAAGTAGAGATGAACAGACAGAGAGATGGAGTTGGGGAATTTTAGTCTTTTTCTCGATCACCCCCTGGCCACACGGCCGGTCTCCTTTTACAGCTAACAAGCGAATCACTGTAGCAAAAACGGTAAACCCAATAATTACTGTTCAATAATCAGCCAACTGTGCAACAAGGCCCAACTGGCCCAAACACTCATTGCTACTACTCCTCCTCCTGTCGTTCCTTGTCGTATGTACTCAATAGCTCAGCATTGTGACATTCCCCTTGATTTCCAGCTTGACCCTAAGCTGGTGAAGATGAAAATTGTTGATATAAAGCGTGAAGATTCTCCCATGTTGACCATTTGCGGCGGTGAGTGCGACCACTGGACGAAGCCATATGGCGCAACCCTGTGCCCTGGTCGGCTCAAACGCATCGAAGCTATCTCCATAGGACAAGGAACCTGGTCAGAGTAAATAAGATTGAGCGAATGATCATGACTCACCGATGCCGACGATTTGATAGCTTTCTTCAATTGGGAGACGTGAATCACTAGATGTATAAGGCTTCCCACTGGTAACTCCAGCTTGTATGCCATTTTGCCCACTTTCTGAAGAATCTTGTAAAGACCAAAATACTTGAAGCCGAGTTTCTGAGACGATTGGCGAGCAACCGAAAGCTGGACATAAGGCTATAACTTGAGATAGACCAGATCACCCACCTGGAACTCGTGGTTAGATCGTTTTTTTCCGGCTTGGTCCTTCATTTTTTGTTGTGCTCAATGTGAATTCTGTTGGATCAGTTTGATCATGAGCTCACGTTCTCGTAGCCACTGTTCTAGTTCTGGGACAGAGCTGCTGTCGGGACCCAAAATTACGATTCTAGAACCCTCTGTATATAATGCACTAGTTCAGGATCACGCTAGTGCACACAGTGTCAACACAGGTGAATATCGATCCATACAAGCGATAAATAAAGTAAGCGATTAGTTTGAATAACAAATAAGGGTTTTGACCTTATGGTCGAGTTTACACTTATTGAGCCACGCAGGGCTAACAGAGAATAAAATAGCGGCGAACGAAATAACTCAACGTAGATCCCATCAATTCACCACAGTAACCGATCGGGATCCAGACCTCAACGATCAGCAACCTTCGGCGAACTCCTCCTCGAAAACAGGCGTAGACTCCTCCTCTTCTGTAAGTTTGGGCGCAAGTTTTACAACAAGCGTGAGTACACAACCGTACTCGCAAATCATACCACAGAATGCAATTTATAGATGCAAACTTATTCCAAAATAAAGACTTCTGTGGCTCTTTTGCATAAATACAAAATTTGCAATTGAATACAATAATAGATTGAAAGCATAGTTCGAAACAAATAGACGATAATAATTTGACAGTTATTTTCACAAAGACACAAAGCTAAACAGATTGTTTCACACAGCCACATGACTTAGATCACATAGCTCCCATTCCAACATTTTATGAAAACTACCCCTCGTGTGAAATCCCCGAGCATGTCCATGACCGCGGACGCGGCTATTCGAATAGATTGATTTAACACTCTGCAGAGGTTGTACACTTTACCCACAAGATACAACTAGTGTAGCTAGCACTAATCATAACAAAATAGTTCGAAAACTTCATCTCAAACATTGACATTCCCGATGTGCTTTCCCGCTAGACCAGCTCACAAAGAACTAGTATAACACACACCGCCGGGATGGGGATGCGTGAACCGCCCCGCGATGCAACCACCAAGTAGTCACACCTCCACCCTGTCACAAAGTCTAACCTATCCACCTGAACATCAATGCCGAGAATCCATAACTTACTAAGTTAGGCCCGTCCCATACCAGGCATGTGGTCGTACAGTAAGGCTCAGTTCAATGGCGCACAAAGTTAATTCCTTAACTGACCAAGGCAAGACTTCCGTTTTCTAACTAAATCACAAAGATTATCAAGCCCGTTCACAAAGTCCACCATATCACAAAGTATCCACCACTTGCCTCAGTCCAAATCCTTTACCACCCAGTTGGTTTTAGTGCAACACATGCTATCACGAAGTAATAACACATTACACGCAGTTCTACACAAAGTTCCATAGTCACTTAGTCAAATTGAATATTTGCAACTTACATGAGATGTGAGACTCATAGCATGGCTAAGCAATTGTACTCGTATCTAACCAACCCACGTTGGTTCTATACCAACTAATAAACCAATCTAAGGTGACAAGGAAATATGATATACAATGCCAAGGTGTGATAACAATTTGGATAATAACTACACCCAAAATATTTAAATAAATAATTAAAGTAGAATGCAATACTTTGAAACAAAGTAATTTGAAAACTAGGTTCAAGATGATCAAAGGTATGACTTGCCTTGGAAAAGGTCTATGTACTGGTCTTGATCTTGGGGTGCTCCTTCTTCAACAAAATTCCCCGACGAATCGACGTCTACTCGCAAACGAGACAAATAAACAAAATAAATAAATAAAAGAGGCAAAACAAACTCCAAAAATTAAATAAAAATCTCAGACAAATGGAGCTCGAATTTAGATCAATTTAAAAATTTGAATGAGCTCAATCGGAGTTAGGATGCAAAAGTTATGGGCTCTGGAAGATTGAAAATCTAAAGAAACCCTAATTTTGGATTTTCCAAATTTCGAATTATTTCTCTAAAGAAAAATCGGATTATTGCGCAAGCATAACATCAGCGAAGAAATTTTGGAATTAAAAGAAATCAGAAAAGATTCTGACATGTGGGGTCCACATGTCGGTGAGACGGCTCATGTGAACTGAGTCCACACCGGATTGGATCTGGGGTGGTGCGGTTAGGTGGCACGTTCGCGCACGTGAATGCTGACACAGCGATGACTCAGCGACACGCGGCGAAAAGAGATGACACGACGCCAAGGCGACACCCGACGTGGACGGACACGTCAACAAGTGGCGTCACTTTCCCGGGGAACCTACTGGTTCCGACGACAACAACGCACGGCGGTGTCTCGTCGGCGGCGGGTGTACGCAACAGCTGGAGCGGGTTATTGCGAACCTCTTGGTACCGGGCTTGGCTCAGGAGGACGTCTAAGGTGGCCGGAATTGACGCCGAGCGGAGGAGGTGATCGGTATTGTCGGATTGACCACCGATGCTTCGTGCCAATGAAGGGGTGCACGAGGTTGATCTTGCGACGAGGAAACCGGCGGTGCACTCCACAGGGGCAAGGCGTCACCTGCGGCGGAGAATTTCGAAGATTGAGCTTCGGCTCGAAACCCTAAATTCACAAATGCGCCGCCACGAGGGCTTTGGGTGGAGAACATGATGGGGATTTGGGGTTAGGAGACCCGGGCGAAGCTTGGGTGCTATTTATAGGGGCTTGGGTGCCTGGGATAGGAAATCCCCAAATTTCAGTCCATTTCGGTCATGAATGAATCCAAAAATTGGATAGGATACGGGTTCTGATTTTGAGAGATTTGGATGCGGGAAGATAAGAGATAGAGTTTGGCACGATTTCTAGAAGGGCTTCAAAAGGAAAAACACGTTGTCGGACGGAGGTCCAAGGGGCTTCAATGGCGGGCGGAGCCGACTCGTACGTGGAGAAGAAACAAGTCGGAGACGACGACCTCGGCGGCCCACTAGCGTGGTGGAGGCGGCGCGCGCTGCCAGTGAAATTGGCCGAGCGCTGAAATCAGCCGCCTCGCCTCATGTGAAAAGGAGGTTGGGCCGAGGTTGGGTTGGATTGGGCCGGAGCCAAAGGGATTTGGCCCAAGGAGTTATCTGATATTTTAAATACATTTTCTATTTTATAAAATACCAGAAATTCAAATAAGCAATAGAAAATAGCAAATGAACTCCGAAATTACATCTGAGCACATAGAACCCAAATAAAATAGTTTTAGCTATTGTCCATGTTGGGATTATTCACATTAAAAGTTTTTTATTGTAAAGTCCAATATTAAGTTTTTGAATTAAATTCAAATAAATCCAAATGTTGACTTTTTCCCTACTAACTATTAAAAGATTTTTTGAACTCAGAAATTTGGGATGTTACAGCTGCTGTCTCCATTGATAATGCCAAAGTGACGAGGTGGATGACCATAGAGTACCTCGAATGGTGTTTTGCCGAGAGCAGAGTGGTAAGTAGTATTATACCAAAACTCAGCATGAGGCAACCATTGAGACCATTTAGTTGGGCAAGCCTGTACCATGCAGCGAAGATAGGTTTGCAAACACTGATTTAAGCGCTCGGTTTGACCGTCGGTTTGGGGTGGTAAGCTGATATTATATTCAGTTTTGTGTCAGTTAACTTGAATAACTCTTGCCACAACGTACTTGTAAAAAACTTGCCTCGGTCAGAGATAATAACTTGAGGTAGTCCATGCAACTTGTAAATGTTGGTGATAAACAATTGTGCTACAGTCCAAGCAGTGAATGGATGCGCTAAGGGTAGTAAGTGACCATACTTGGATAATTTGTCCACCACCACAACAATAGTGTTGAAACCCTTGGAGTTAGGCAAGCCTTCAATGAAGTCCAAGCTAATGGTAGTCCAGGATTGAGTGGGAATGGGTAATGGGTATAACAAACCAAGAGTCTTGACATGTTCTAGCTTAGCTTGTTTGCAAATAGAACAAGCCGAGACAAATTGTTGAATGTCTTTCTTCATGCCCGACATGCAAACAATGATTTGATCTTATGGTAAGTAGTAGTAACTCCACTGTGCCCTCCTATACCATTGTCGTGCAAAGCAAGCAGCACTGCCCGATGTGCTTCAGTGTGTTTCCCCAACCAAACGCGACCTTTATACTTGATGATTCCTTCTTGCAGACAAAATCCCTCAGGATTGGACCCGTCAAAGCAAGTTCAGCCAGCAGTACCTTTGTCACATTGTCCTTTTAATAGCCTTCCATCACAATTTCCAACCATCGCGGTTTGCTAGTGGATATTGCTGATACTTCGGCCTCATGCTCTTTGCGAGATAGGGTATCTGCTGCTTTGTTATCCAATCCCTTTTTATACACAATTTTGTACTACAACCCTAGCAGTTTGAACTCACAGAGTTGAAGCGACTCCTTGGGGTACCACCAAGCGGCAACATAAAAATGAGGTGTTGCTGAAGAGGATCTGCACCGACAGCCTGACGATTAGATTCTTCTTCTTGGCTGTCTTCAGTAATTTGTTGTTCCCAATAACCAACAACAACATCACCGAGAAGGACCTCGACAACTTCGACGGTATCGACTGATGCAAGGTCGTCGTCGAGGACCTGAGGGAGGTTGTGCACACGTGGAACAAGAAGAAGGACAAGACCACCAAGTCTATCAGCAGATGCGTCGCTTTTTTTTCTTATAAGGAACCACACCTCTTTTTTACTCCGTTTTTGCATCAAAATCCAAGGTGTGACATTCAGTAATTTGTACACTAACATGCAGTAGTTTGTACACTAGCATAGAGTAAATTTGTATACTAACACACAATAATTTGTACACAACACACGGTGATTGGTACACAACACACATTACATTGGTAGCTTACATCCAGTAATATGTATACTAACATGCAATAAAAACTATGTCACATATTTACTACCTCGACAACCTAAGGGGCATCCATATCATCAATGCCGTCGAGACCCCACGCGCTGCATACTTCTCGACCACCCTCATCGACAAGATCGTTGCGACCGACAGGACGAAGGACCGACATGGGAAGGACACTTTTGGCAAACTCAACGTGAGTGGTCTTCTCAGTATTAGTTAGCAGCAATATAAGTTTCTGATTGCAGTAAATTTCGTTTGAGAAAACAATAATTTTATGATAACATTAGTTGTAATATGAGTATTTTTTTTTTGCAGTAAATTTCGTGTGAGCAAATAGCAATTTTATGATAATGTTAGCAATAATATGATATTTTGGTTGCAGTAGCTTTCGTGTGAGAAAACAATAATTTATGATAACATTGAAATCGCATGGGCAGTTGAGGAGCAAGGAGGGGTATGCTACTAGCTAGCACAACGGCACAAGTAGTGCTGTCGGAGGAAGCTCCACACGCCATCGCTGGGCAATTCCCGAGCATGCGCGCACTGCTCAACGACTCCGTGTGGTCCATTGGCAAGGCGAAGCAATGACTTATGATAAATGCCATAAAAACCTCCCTTTCACCTCTAAAAAAAACTATAACAAAAAACATAAAAACTATCCCTAAGAAATAAGTTAGCTTCTAACAAAATTTACCATTATCATAACAACCTCATTTGCCATGCATATCCTCTTCATTGCCGATTGTTTGGCCTAAATGGTACTATTTGAAACGATATTAGCAAAAATAACGCCCTCGCAGCCACAATTGCAAAAAATAGCGCCTCGTTCGCACCACCACGAGACAGACAAACTACGGGACACCACATGACCCCTCGTCTGCAACATCACGAGGCGTCACGTGGTCCCTCGTCCGCACCACCACGGGACGGACAAGCCACGGAACACCACGTGACCCCTCGTCCATACCACCATGGGACGCCACGTGACTTCTCGTCCGCACCACCACGGACGGGCGTCTGGCGAGTTTGTCCCGACCTGGATTCTATTTTTTAAGTACAACAGAGGACCAGTCACGTACATCACGTGGAATCTAACTGGCCCTTGGCCCCTAGTGTCCCGTCGAGGAAAAGAATTAAGACACAAAAAATGCGGCCCAAGGGTAACCCGACCGAAAGGGCTACTAAATTGAGGGCCGGCCCGTCACCCCAACCGACCGAAACGCAGCAGACTCCGGCCCATATGACGGATCCCACAGAAGATCCGAGCAACTCCCGCTCCCGCATTTCAAAAATCGAAAATATCAGCACGCCCGCCGACGAAGGCAAAAACGGTGGAACCGCCCGTCGAAATCAACCCCCGCGCCGGACGGCTCAACGCTCTCACCGAACGGTGGGCCCCATCTCCTAACATGGCCCACGTACAAGCGAGATGTCGCAGCGTGAAAGAGTGGTGGTTTTTTTGTTGAGAAAAGCGGTGGGGTTTCGTGTTGCACCTAGAATGAGGTGGCCAGGTCACCAACCGATTCCTTTTCATTTTTGAACGCCAGATTCTTAGAGCGACCCAGCTCGATCAAACCCAAAAGTGTACACCCACTAACCGCTGCAATTAGAATTTCGGGGCCCAGCTATCAGAGGCGCCAGCATTTGTTGGTACCTTGTCTCGACAAGAACCAACGAAAAATGCGGTACTTGCGGAATATTGTCACCTAGACCTCTCAAAAAATATCAATTTCCCGAACAGTACATGACTACCTCACCCAAGTCACGCGAGTTAGTGGACTGGAGCCAGTACCACCCGACCGTTGCGCGGAGAGGAAGAGACCGGAGAGTGAGACGGAAACTGCTGCGAGGGTGTGGATGCAAAAAAGCCCATCCCTTCGCCTGCACAGCTGCACTCCAGGCTGTCCCGTTCTATAAAACGAGCCGAGTGGGGGAAAGGAAACCCTAAGCCGAGACAACGCAGAGACAGGCGTCTTCGTACTCGCCTCTCTCCGCGCCTCCAAGCTTTCTTCCTCCTCCCGCTCATTTCGGTAGCCACCTACTCACCAATCCGCCGCCATGAGAGAGTGCATCTCGATCCACATCGGCCAAGCCGGTATCCAGGTCGGAAACGCGTGCTGGGAGCTCTACTGCCTCGAGCATGGCATTCAGGTACCGATCCGTCCCTTTCCCCCCTCTCTTTGTGTTGTTCTAGGCTTCTAGAGTTAGATCTGTGGTGGATCTGGGTGTCTATGGGGTTACTGGGTGTTGCGCTGTTGGATCTGTGCGTGGATCTGGCTGTCTACGAGAGTGGCTGTCCAGATCCGCGTTTGCTTGGGGGAATTCCTATATCTGACGAAATGTAGTGTTTGCGGTGGCTGTCGTGGTAGATCTGGTTGAGGAAAGGGCGCTATTGGTTCATACGGGAGTATTAGATATTTGTGGGGTGGATTAGATGAAATAGCCGTTGAATTAGCTTGATCTGAGAGTGGATGCAGTTTCTTATGCAATATGTGGTTGTTTTTAGGTTGAATGGTTTGTTGCTGTGGTAGATCTGATCAGTGCAGGTCTCAATTTCGAAAGTGTTGTATATTTAGGTTAGAAATGCAATGAATGTTTACTTCTATATGCCATAAAACATAACCTTTTCAGTTACTGATATCGTTTAATCTAGACGATTTTACCGTTGTGAATTATATTCTAGGCTGGTTCGACGTAGATCCGTCATTATTTGTGTGCTATCTTACCCGATCTGGCACGAAATGGGCTATATGATTGTTTTTATGCTGTACATCTTAGATCTGTTAGAATCGTGCTATATCTTGTTGTCTTCGATTATCTACGTTATTTACTGTCTGGATTAGACTGATAAGTTGTTAGATAAGTAGATCTGGTTATGTAAACTTTGCTGATGGATCTTTAGAATGTACATCGCACATCAGATGTTTAATTAAATTTGTAACTGATAATGACATTGATCTTTTACCGCCTTAGTTACATATTGATATTGTACAAAAATTTCAGATGTGGTTCATTTGTTTGTTGATAGCGTGAATTTATCTGAAATGCTATGCCTATACATATTATGGATCTCCTTGCTATGAAATCCAGTTTTTTATATTGTTTTTTTTTGTGTGTCGTATTGCTTATGTTTGATGTTTAGTTTTGCACTAGTAACGCTGCTTTATTTGTCCTATGCAGGCTGATGGGCAGATGCCCGGTGACAAGACCGTTGGAGGAGGTGATGATGCTTTCAACACCTTCTTCAGTGAGACTGGTGCTGGGAAGCATGTCCCCCGTGCTGTCTTTGTTGATCTTGAGCCCACTGTGATTGATGAGGTGCGGACTGGCACCTACCGCCAGCTCTTCCACCCTGAGCAGCTCATCAGTGGCAAGGAGGATGCAGCCAACAACTTTGCCCGTGGTCACTACACCAGTAAGTGCTGTGCTCTGTGTGCTGTCAATTATCGGATATGTTGCTGATCAGGTAGCTAACGTTTGGTGCCATTCTTGCAGTTGGCAAGGAGATCGTTGATCTGTGCCTTGACCGCATCAGGAAGCTTGCTGACAACTGCACTGGTCTCCAGGGTTTCCTTGTGTTCAATGCTGTTGGAGGAGGAACGGGCTCTGGCCTTGGTTCTCTTCTCCTTGAGCGTCTTTCTGTTGACTATGGCAAAAAGTCCAAGCTTGGGTTCACAGTGTACCCGTCTCCTCAGGTCTCCACCTCTGTGGTTGAGCCATACAACAGTGTCCTGTCCACCCACTCTCTCCTTGAGCACACTGATGTGGCTGTCCTGCTTGACAACGAGGCCATCTATGACATCTGCCGCCGCTCCCTTGACATTGAGCGCCCAACCTACACCAACCTCAACAGGCTCGTGTCTCAGGTATTATCTTGTTTCTTCTTTGCAGTACATGTTTTTCTATTTGCGGTATTGTTGTTAATGTTGCACTGCCTTTACATGTTGTGCTGGTCTCTAATCATTTTTTGTTTAATCTAATGTGCAGGTCATATCATCACTGACTGCTTCCCTGAGGTTTGATGGTGCTCTGAATGTGGATGTCAATGAGTTCCAGACCAACCTTGTGCCCTACCCAAGGATCCACTTCATGCTTTCATCCTATGCCCCAGTGATCTCTGCTGAGAAGGCCTACCACGAGCAGCTCTCCGTTGCTGAGATCACGAACAGCGCCTTTGAGCCTTCCTCCATGATGGCCAAGTGCGACCCTCGCCACGGCAAGTACATGGCCTGCTGCCTTATGTACCGTGGTGATGTTGTGCCCAAGGACGTGAACGCTGCTGTTGCCACCATCAAGACCAAGCGCACCATCCAGTTCGTCGACTGGTGCCCAACTGGCTTCAAGTGCGGTATCAACTACCAGCCACCAAGTGTCGTCCCTGGTGGTGACCTTGCCAAGGTCCAGAGGGCCGTGTGCATGATCTCCAACTCCACCAGTGTTGTTGAAGTCTTCTCCCGCATCGACCACAAGTTTGACCTCATGTACGCCAAGCGTGCCTTCGTCCACTGGTACGTGGGTGAGGGCATGGAGGAGGGGGAGTTCTCTGAGGCCCGTGAGGATCTTGCTGCGCTGGAGAAGGATTACGAGGAGGTCGGTGCTGAGTTCGACGAGGGTGAGGAAGGTGATGAGGGAGACGAGTACTAGAGGAGCCAGCCTGCATCCTGGTGCTCTCTGCCAAGGCCTACTACTGCTATCCTATGATCTGCCCGAGCGGCTCTATCTGTTATCTGTGTCTGTTTTAACATTTGCTCTGTGATGTTTGGTTTACAACCTATGTGTTGTAAGAGACCTATGTTATGTTGAACCTGCTTCGCAACTTGGTTATTATGCATGTTATGGTTGTCTACATTATAGCCTTTATATTTTATTGAGTTTTATTCCCCTTCGCTTCATAACATGTTATTATGCATGTTATGATTGTGTTTCTTAGTTTTCGTTGGTTTGGTACCTCGTCTGCTTTATGCAAGGTTTGTTTGATTGGTGACTTATTTTATGTCAAAAAGTGGTGACGGAGGTAGCTTGAAAAGTAGATAATTTTTGTTTGTTAGGTAAATTTAAAGATGAGTTATTTATTTGAAAATCTGTTAGAAAAATAGACCGTTGGATCAAAGCAATGAACAGTGGAGAGGAGAGCTGCCTCCCTGGCACCGCCAGATTTGGACGCCTGGGTTGCTAACTCTACCTGGCCTGGGAGTCGACGTCGGTATCGAAGCAAACAGCGAGAAGGCAGCCCCCAGGAGCTCTCCTGGCCAGGCAGGAAGCCACCAAGGAAGTGCAGGGGCAGATTCAAAACGAAAATGACTGGATGTTCCAACACATACTATAAAGCAATGTTGTATAAAAATTAGAATAACTAGTCATATGCCCGTGCGTTGCAACGAAAAATTAATTTTTGTATAAAATATGTTGTTACAGCTCACCAATCTCTCTATTGCCATTCATAAGTTAAAACCTACATATCTTGCAACAGAGCCAAAAAGATTTCCTTGCTGCAAGTTTAACTAAACAACCATACAAAATCAATTTAGTACGTTAAACATATCCAAATAGCAAAAATAGATAATTAGTTACAAAAGAACATGAAGATGTATTGATTCTTTCGGTCAGCATGAATCATGACATAATTAAAAAATATTATGTTTACAAATTAAATTTGTTATTTATACAATTTATTATCACAAAACATCAAAATATATATTGCTTGGAGGAGCATGCGCCTCATTGATACTGCTTGTATGTTTTCGACCTGATTGCCTCCACCAAATAAAAAACGAAAAAGAAAAGAAAAGGACGATAAGACCATTAGGGAAGAATTTCGACAAACTGAAATAATTTGTATCCGAGGGGCAAAGAGGTATCCGAGGCAGAAACACCTATTCAATAATTTGTGCATATTTATTGAACACCACGTTAACCTAATCCTTGGTTTAAAAAAATTAACCGACTCATTCAACTACAAAATTATACATTCCATTACAACCAAGTTTTGTACATCCAACTAATTGCAACTGAGTTTACAAACTTTTACAACTTGTGCAACTTTAGATCCCAATGGACAACCCCATGTTTATTTTTCTTGCTCGCGGACCATAACTGTAGTGATGAGGTTCTATTACCATGCGCTCACAAAAGATGGACCATTGCGGCGTATCTTCTGGCGGAACTGCTTCTTCTTTATGTACCATGCCTGAGTGAAAGCGCTCACCTAAAATTAGGAACTGCTTCTTCTTTATGTACCATGCCTCAGTGAAAGTGCTCACCTAAAATTAGGAGCAGCCATTAGTAAAACTAAAACAGTGATAAATTGGTCACAATAATCAAAATCTTAAGGTTGCATATGCTGTCCTTATAGTGCTAATCATTTTTGCACCAAACCAGGCGGAATCGGTGCCAAATGAAGGGGAAAGAACCCTTATTCCTTCTGAAATGTATGCAGGAAGAAGTTTGTGGAGCTCTTTCTCTAGCCTTTCTGTTTTATATAAAAAAGGTATGTGTCATGATGACACCAACCATAGACATAATCCAGAAAATGTAGCATTATCCATCATTATTCTAGCTTTATTGTGATACCCATTAATATCCAACCAGCAGTTCATGCAACAGGTAAGCATACTTGGCAAACCAGGTAGGCACGAGGATCCACCAGCTAAAATGACTGTCTTGAACCAGTTGTCGTCACTGAACTCTTCAGAACTGTAACAGTGATCCATACATAGAGATACTGCTTTATGCAAGCCCATAGCACGACTGCAAGGTCAACATTGAGCAAGCATAAGTAAACCATATTTAAATGCACAAAACAGGCTATGTCACAGAGAAGATAGCATACATTCCTCCAATCTGGGGCTGGAAAAGGATTTCTACCGTCAATCTTTCTTCCGGTAGAGTGAACCACCTTTCACCATCCACCTCACAGGAAGACCGTGTGTCTTTACTCTTTACGTAGTTCAGCTTCATAACCAGCTGCTACGAAACAGAGTTTCTTTACATATTATGGAATAGAAAAGAGAGAGAGAGTCATGTGTCAGATACCATCTCCAATGTGTGATGTTCACAGTTAAATAGGTACCCCCCAACTAATGGCTCGAAACACAATTTGTTGGTTTGTAGACCGCCCAACTAATAGGCTTCAAGCACAGTTAGGTGAGATTTATGAGAAGAATGCCAGATACACCAAATAACATTAGCTATCGTGGAATAAACATAGCTTTACCTCCTTGATGGTTCAAATAGTGTAAAGTGACTCAAATGGTATATTTATTCGCTGCATTAGCTCCTTCAGAAATCCAGTAAGTTTGAGGGCACCTTGCCCCACAGTTTCAATACCTATCTCATGCATCACCCTACCTTGAAAAACTGTTGCAAGCAAAATACATAAGAATGACAATATCAAATGAGTATTCTGGTATTTAAAGTATGGTAGTATCATTAGATCTAGTTTCATGTGATATAATCATTCAGGACAAAGCCCGACCGTGAGAAGTTATGTCAGTCCACACATAATCTTAGTCTCCCACCCTATGTCTCCCTCTGTGACGTGCACTCCTGAATGCCCATGTATTTCAGGAACTTGTCATATTTAGCAAGCACTTCTGCAACTGTCCTTTTTATAATGGGGAAAGGACACATCTACAATTAGCTTTACCCGAGTAGGTTATTTTTATTAACTACATATACAATATAATTCAAAAATTGCTTCTCTTGCACACTGTGGAAACTCTCCTCAGTTTGTAGAGTATACTCCATATGTTAAATATCAAATATACAACCACTGTTCCACATTATCATGTGTGGTTCCATGTTGTGAAACGTTATTTGCATCTTCACGCCCCAAAATTTAAAAGAAACAAATTTAATTTTCCAAGAAAACATTAAGTGTGGTCAAGTGCATTGAATCTTACAAAAAAAATCATGAACTAACCCATGGTAAATACTTACTGGGAACAATAGATTGGCATTGAATTCAATGTTGACAACAATACCAGAGGTCCGTTTAGCAGCATACAAAGCTAGAAGTGGCTGGAAAGCAAATGGCAAAATGATCACAAAAGTGTTCCTCAGAAAAAGAAGTAATATTAATGAATCATACATGGTATGAACATAAACATAAAAAGTGGTTTGGTTCTGAAATTATATCAAAGCTTTGTTTTAATTTGAGGGCAAAATATTGAATACATATTGTACATACAACCCCCGGTTGAGGAGCTCCAGCTTGAATCACAACTCATGATTCTGATGTAATATAATTACGTGAACCTTCTCATTTTCCAAAAGCTAAATCCAAATGACAAAATTGTTTCAAATCTAACTCTCCCAACAAAATTAATTAAAGGGACAGTGGCACAGAAGCAGATAGTGAAGTACCATAAATATCAAGAGGTGCAAAATATAAGCATATGATTGAACAGAATCATCAAAGGGAACATAAGAACACATACTTGATCAACAACACAAACAATAGGAACATTCATATCGAACAAAACTGAGTACAATGTCTCCTTGTATTGCTTTCTCGAGGCCCTAGCAAACTTAGTATCTGTGACAAATTGAATTAGAGACTTACAGGCAGCCAGTTGGAAATAGTTTATCAACCATAGTGACCAATTCAACTTTGAAATGAAAAAAACAATGAAAGTAAGAGTTGATGGGCGAGCAGCTTTGAATTATATTTCAAGAGCCCCATATAATAATATTGATGACCATATGTAATATGGCCAAAATGTAGAACCATAAAATAGAAAGTGCAGTAAACTAAAAATACTAACCATCAGAGTGGCAGAGTGGAAGGACAACAATAATTGGTTGAGTGGAAGGCTTTACTTGCATCTTGTAAAAAGGCGAGAATATCGAAAATAAATATATGTTATGACAAACATTCAAAACTAAACATGATATTAGATGATTAATAAGAAAAACTTAAATAGACTCATAGCTAATAGTTACTACAAGCTAAATCAGCGGCCACGAGAAAAGGAACTAAAGTACGATGTTCAAATTTCCTTCTTGTGTGAAATAGATTACCATAGTTTTCAATAATTGAATAATAGAATTCAGAGCAGATCAGTACTTTAAGTTGAACACATAATCATATATCCTAATACAATAAATGATACTGCCTCCATTAAAAGGCATTTTAGAATTTAAGTGGTCAAACTTACTTAAGTTGGACCGCTAATATGCACAAAACTTGTCACTCCATGTGGTTTAATGCGTGATCAGGGATGTGTACGTGGCACTATCCATAAATGCAATCATATGGTTCCATGAATTCATATCAATTATACTCCATGTGGTTTGCAACTAAAGCAAACTTGTCACACCAAGCCACCTAGGCAGTAGCATTGACGAGAGTGTGGACTTTACCTCCAATCCTTTAATAAGATCCTCCCTGGAGTGGGAAGCTGAGATACATATCCAAGCTCTTGCAAGTAGTAGTGGCGTAGCAGGAAATGCAACAGTAACAACAACAACCTAGAATTATGGAGCATGCCACATTAGTAAAAAAAATCAGTATTTATGTTACCAAATTCAAACATAAAGCATGAATTGTTTGGGACAAATTCCCATTGAAAATATTACTGAACGACCAACAATTTTTATTACACATCTAGTGGATGGTGTCATGCATATGACAACTCACATTTTTCCTCAGGCACTCCCTTGAGAATGTAGGAATTTTAGCAGGATTGTAAAGCATGATAGGCATAACAGGCGAGTCATCATCTCCAAGAACCTCAAAACCCATTTTCTGAAGCTCACAATGGAAGAAATTGCTATTCTCCCAAATCTGAGCAAGTTTCTTGGCCCCTATTATAAAAGCTTTGAATTTCTTTCTGATATACCTCTATTAGATCCATCTTCCCCAAGGATAACCTTTATCGCAGAGATGACCTACTGGACTGCTGGAGGTGACATGGATGTTGCATAGATATGGGCTGGGCATGTGTGCTTGAGATGATGAATAATCTCCTAAAAAAACATTGAATGATCTATGGGTCAGATTTATCAACACTATATATGTTGAGTCAAAAAACATTATAACAAGTGTGATGCTGGAATTCTCTAACTCTAGCAAATGCATTACAGTCGCATAGACTAATTTCGCAACTTCAAGAACACAAAAGAAGAATTGGGGATTTTGGGGGGCAATTAGCAACTCACCGATCGAGAGTAGCTTCCTGAACTGCGTGGTCGCTTCCAGCTGCATGCTTCTGTCATCCGAGTACATCCCTTGCACCAACGACGGCAGATAATCCAACTACACGGATGCAACAACCAAACAAAGGGAAAAAATCAGGAACCCTCAAATCCCCAGAAAGCACATATCCAACAGCCCCACACAATCCACGAGATCGAAAGAACCCCCTAAACCTACATTGTTCTTGAGAAACGACGAGTGCACGGCCAGCGACACGGCCTCGGGGCGCTACCTCTTCTCGTTGAGGGCACGATCGTGGTCAATCATGCTGATTTCCACCATGGTGTTATGGCGTCGCAGTCGGCCCTCGTTGGCGTCCACCGACGCCTTGTAGCCCTTGTGGCGGATCTCCACCCGCTCGCTCGCCCATAGAAACATCGTCACCGCCTCGCTCCCCCCTCGATGGAGAGGGACGGAGTCGGTTTGGTACTTTGGTTTGTTCGAAACAGGGGGAAAGAGGAGGATGCGACGGTGCTGGAGGGAGAGGGAGGCGACGTGGTGGCCGATGTAGCGTGGTGACTGGGAGGGAAGGAGTAGGGAGGGGGGAGTGGAGGTTGTGCGGTGGCGCGTGGGGAGAGGAAGCGGCGACGCGGCGCGCGGGGAACGACGGCATCGGCAGGTGGGAAGAGGCAAAGAATAGGAGGAAGGAGGAGAATCGTGGAAGGAAGGAGATAGATCGTGGGAGCAGTTGCTGTGGGAGGCGTGCGCGAGTGGGAGGCGTGCTGCTACGCGAAGCCATCTGGCCGTCGATTCTCTACTCGCCGATCGGATGGATGTAGTTGATAGTAGGATGGACGACCATCACCAACTCTAATATTTAAGTAGTAGAGATAATGCGTTAAACAATTCTAAATAACGGATAAAGAAATAGGCATCAAAGTGCTTACCAAAACAAAGAGTTTTACACTCCTAGTAGTAGTTTTGGTTAACTGTAGCAAATTGAATAAATGATGTATAAAATTTCAAACTATGGACAAAAGATAGTCGGCATCGGCAAAAAACATCCGGCCTTGATAGCCTACAAAAAGTGAGCAGTTTTTATTTTTTAATCTTTTTTTAAAAAATATTTTAAAGATAGCCTCTTCCTAACTTTATTTCTAATTCTAACCCTTTTGGTCACGCCACCACGCGTGGCGTGGCAAAAGCACGTTGTCACGCCACTCCTCTTGGCGTGGCAAATGAGTGTTGTCACGCCACTCCTCTTGGCGTGACAAGGCTTAGCCCGAACACGTACGCGTGTTGGCTTGGGGGGTTATCTGGCAGGTTTGGTCACGCCGTGGTAAGTGGCGTGACAGCACAGTTTGGTCACGCCACGGGTCATGGCGTGACCAAAGGGGTTAGAATTGAAAATAAAGTTAAGAAGATGCTATCTTTAAAATATTTCTTAAAAAAAGATTAAAAAATAAAAACTGCTCACAAAAAGTAGAATAAATCACTTAGTAAAATTTTAAGTAAAAGAATCATGAATTCATCGGAACAAAGATAAGTACATTATATTTTATATTTTCTTTCTACGCTCCCTTAAGTTCTGGAAGCGATGAATTACAGCATCATTGGCAACTTTCCCCATTTCGTATTTCTCCACATAGTAAATAAGGCTATCTCTCAAGAAGTCATCGCTAATACGATTGTGCAAATATGTTTTCACAATTTTTATGGCTAAAAAGCATCTCTCAACTGTAGCAGTGGCAACAGGCAACACTAGTGTTAGCTTCAAAAGTCGATAAACTAAATGATAGCAAATATGTTTCCTTGTCTCCACCATTTTTTGACAAAGGTCGCTAATAGTCTCTACATTAGAGAATCTATCATCCGCACACACATCGACAATGTAGAGGCGAAGGTGGTGTTTAAGGTCCCTCAATTCCCCATCATCAAAATCATTATGATAAAGTTTAGCTAGATTCATCAAATGCTCCAAATTGAAATCACGAAATGATTCTCTTGGACTCCAAGCGGCCAAACAAACAAGCAATTTAGAGTTTTTCTCGTTGAAGCGACCATCGAGTTCCTAAAGTAACCAATCAAGAACATCATTAAAACAATCCACCTCATAATGATGCTTGTTGATAATTCCAGATTTTTGGCGTGGCTTCTTTGGATTCACGTATGCTTCCCTGTAAGATCGAGGTGGCCGACTAGAGGGGGGTGAATAGGCGTTTTAAAAACTTTTAAGCGCTAAAACCGATTTCTAATGCGAAAGTTTATAACAATACGGTTTTGCACAATTAAAGCCTAAATCAACTAGGTTCAACTAAGTGCACCAACAATACAAGTCTATTGACGAATATTTCAAATAAGCAAAGACTTGTAATCTATTCAATTCTAGCAATGTAAATAACACAAAGCATGACAAGCATTCATACACAATGAATAAGCAAGTTTAATACAAGAAATATAAATTGCGATAAGTAAAGCTCAAGAATGCAAACCACAATGACACGGTGATGTTTTACCGTGGTGTTTGGAGACTTGTCGGTCTCCCTAATCCACGTTGAGGGAAACCCAAACCAATTGGGCCGGCTCCACGAATTAAGTCTTCCTACGAGGTATCAAACACCTCGCTCCACTAGGGTTGCTCTTACTCCACTCCGGAGATGACGAGCACCAAGCCACTCACAAATGCCCGGGTCTTCTCACAAGCTTCACTTGAGAAGATCACCGACGCACGACGCCTCCACGCCGTCTAGGTGTCGGCAAACACCAAGTGTAACAAGTCTCCAACTTTCACTTGTACCAATCAAGTGTCAAAGCTCTCGTGGATACTAAATCCATCACCTAATGCAACACATGCAATAGGCTTTGCCTCTCAAACCTTACTAAGTGCAACATATGCACAAATGGGAGTAGAGGGCTTGCTCTTAGCTCAAAGGAACTCAATAGGGCACAAACAACACCTCCTCACACAGCCAATGTGGGTATTTATAGCCCACACACAAAAACTAGCAGTTAGGGAGAGATTCCAGAGAATTTGGACGAAATCGATATGACCGCCAACTAATGGCCGGTCGGACCGCCCAAGTGCCAACGGCTATAAAACTAGCCGTTGGACTCACAATCGGTCTGACCGCCAACTAATGGCCGGTCAGACCACTAGAGGGGCCGGTCAGACCGCTCAACTGAGCAACCGAGCAAACCAGAAAACATCTCCTCTGGAAAACACGTACCGCCAAATAAATTTCGGTACTACCGCACTCCGGTAGTACCGTTTCAAACGCCCGGTACTACCGCACTCCGGTAGTACCGTTTCTAACGGTCGGTACAACCGTGAGGATCGACCATCATCATCCCATGGCGGTCAGACCGCTACCACCGGTCAGACCGCTACCAGAGGCGGTCAGACCGCCAACAGTCACCAAGACTGAGAACAGACATTGCACATTTGCTTCAACTCAATTTGCAAAATATATTTACCAATTGATGCAACATGTACACAAGAGATGAAAGCTAGATTCTCAACAAGTTGCAAAACACATTTGCCAACTTTTTAGAATCAACGCCACAAGGAATAAGGTACATGGACTTAAACCGTTTGCAAAACACATTCGCAAACTAAAGTCACATGACAAGGAATAACCATGAGCCACAACTATTTGCAAAACGCATTCACAAATATAGGCAACATGTTAAGTTGAGCTAGAGCAAACACAATGAGCTATCAACACATGACTAACTCAAGTTACTAATTAAGACCCCTCTTAATAGTACGACAACCTATTCTAGCAATCCGGTCTCCAACCAAACACCGAGACCGGTAAAAGACTAGGAATAAATCCTTAGCCCTAGCTAGTCATACCTTTGCCTTGCGCAACCACTTGAAGCTTGATGACGCACATCCTCGCTTCAAGTCCGGGTTATTGACTTAATGCCCATCAACATATGATGACATCTTTCATCCCAAGTCTTGACATGCATCAACTCATGATGCACTCTTCACTTGACCTACATCAACACATGATGGATTCTTCTTGACTTGATGATCAACTCATGATCATCTCCACTTCTTGAACTTGATATGCAACAATGCGTGATACATCCTTTACTCCAAGCTCTTTACTTCAATATCATCAACCTATGATGATATTCTTCTCTTGATATTATCAACACATGATGATATTCTTCTTCTTTAAAAATCTTGACTTGATGACGATTAACTCATGATGTCATCCGAAATCTTCAATCACATGGAACATAACCTATTTCACCAACTCATAGAAAATGTTAGTTCCACAAGGTGATTGTCATTAATTACCACAACATACCATTAACCAATAATGGTGGGACAAGATACCACAATCTTTCCCTCTTCGGTAATTGACGACAACCAACACAATTACAGATAATTGAATATAATTGGTATGAGTATATATAAGCCACGCAAGTTATATATACTCAAAGGATATATGAGCTTATACGAACTACGCAAGTCTCATATGCTCATATGAATATATACAAACTGCACAAGTTGTATATATTCAAGGATATGAGTATATATAAACTACACAAGTTACATATACTCATATGAATGTATTAACTACACAAGTTAAATATATTCAAGGATATGTTTCAAAGTAAAGATCCTAAATATATGTGGACAAAAGAATATGGATCAATACTAATGAAATCACAAAATATAGAGTGAACTCCCCCTAAATGTATGCATACACGAATGTGTAATAAAGATATGTGCACATATTCAAGTTACCCTTTTTAGTGAGGTTCAACCTATATTTTGGATCCGATGAATGCAACAAGATATAATAAAATGATGTCTTTTTGATCTTTAAATCCAACTGAGACTAAGCATGAGATATAGCAATATAGAGAAGTTAGTCTCTCAATTAGATTTATCAATATGAACATACCTGTTTGGATTTTTCCCTTTTTATCTCCAAGTTAAGACTAAACAATTTGTATAACAATAGAAGTGTTAGTCTCATAAAGATTTTTTTATTAGGAATGCATACCTCATTTGATTTTTACCTCTTTATCCATTTGAGACTAAACAGTAGGTATAGCAAAAAGAGTGTTAGTCTCATAAATAGATTTATCATTAATAACCAAAACTCCATTAACACATAATTACGGGTCTAGATTCTTCATCCCCATTTCTAATTTGGAAATATCATGCTTCTCACAGAAGGCATACACTTCAGCTAAGACAGAATCTCATCCATGCCTCCTAAGCTCATCCAAATGGCTTTTAGTTGATTTCACACAATCAATAGCATTCACAATGTCTTGATCCTTCCTTTGTAGAGTTAATGACAATGTGTTTGTGATTATTAAGATAGTCAACATAAGCTACAAATAAAACACAAAAATCAAATGACTGAAAATAAACTAAAAGTCCCCATGCTTGCCTTCTATTTTCGCCATCTTTATCTTCTTGTTCCACATATTCTAACACTTTAACAACCATTGGGAAAAAATCAACCAAACTCTTAAGAGTCTTATAGTGAGAACTCCAGCGAGTGTCTCCGGGTCTTTGAAGACATAGCTCTTGATTTAACCCTGTCCCAGTTTTAAGTAACCCACAACCTAAGGCCTCACGCACATATTCTTGATTGATATCTCGAATCTTATCCTTTCTCTTGGAAGATCCACCAACCACATTTAGCAAAACCGAAATCATATCAAAAAGTTACCAATGCCTTTATGCTTTCTTACAACAGCCACGACAACTAATTGAAGCTGGTGAGCAAAACAATGGATATAACATGCTGAGCTATTTTCTATCATAATCAATAATTGCAAGCCATTGAACTCACCTCGCATATTGCTAGCACCATCGTATCCTTGGCCTCTAGCTTGCTTCAAGCTTAGCTTATATTCCGCAAATAAAGAATCAATAGAGAACTTGAGGTATGAAGACGTTGTCTCTTTTACATGAACAAGATCAACAAACCTCTCTTTAACAATTCCACATTTATCAACATATCTCAAGACCACCGCCATTTGCTCTTTGCAAGCCACATCCCTAGACTCATCAATTAGCAAGCAAAACACGTCATGTCCAATTTCTTCAAGAATAGATTGCAATATTTCCTGGAGCATTGTTGCCCACAACCTTGCCTACAGTTGGATTCTACTCAGATGTATAAGCATGGAATTCCTTGAAATTTCCTTTATTAGAGGACTCATCGGACTCATCATGGCCTCGAAAAGGCAATCCTTGCTTCAATAACACTCTAGTAACATCAACTGAGGCATTTAGTCGAGTATAACAAGCAATCTTCTCAATATTACTTTGGTTATTCAAAGCAACATAAATGTGTTTGCTTGATTGTGAACACTATTGACATCTCCTACATGCTCTTTTAGTCTAAATTTTTTGTTCCAACTAGACCATCCAGTTGTAACAAATGCATCATACCCAGCTTCCTTCTTGTTGCGGCCTCTAAATAAGAAACAATAAAAATAATATGCTCTATGTTTGGATTCGCTATACTCAAGCCAACTCCAAAACTCAGCAAACCATTCAGAATTAAACCTTCTATTTTTTTACCACCAATCATTGAATATGGAAAATTAAAAGTGCGAGGTTGGCAAGGCCCATTATCAATGTACTTTCTTCTTACCACATCATTTTGATTAGGAAGATGCTCCTCTATTCTTCTCCTTTTGCCAGGATCAAATTGAATCTCTTCTTCCTAATTGATTGCTTCTGTAGGTGAAATCCATACATTAGTGGCATTATTTTCTTCATGGGAGGGGCCATCGTTCTGTTCATGTGATGCAACATCATTCTCCTCTTGTGATGGCGCTTTCCTTTTAATAAATCTTTCCATAAATTTACTTATCATTTCCCAATTATTTGAATACTCCATTAGATATTTGTACTATAGAATAATAGAAGTATACATTTGTAGTCAATTATTTAAAATTGTCACTTACTCGACATTGTGTCTTAACTCTCAAGTAGTCAAAACCTCAAATCCAAAGCTTGACACATCACATATTTCTGAAACAAATGTAGATGGTCGGTTGGTCAGTGGTCACATGGACGATGGATCACTCAAAAGTTGTAATTTTGCCTCTGATTTGTCACTAGGTATTATAATTCCCACTACCATTCTACCACAATTGTAAACCATAATCTTAGGGTTTGAGAAAATCAACCAATAATTAGCAAATTGAATCCATAAAATACAAAATGAGTGATTGTGCTTGAGATAAATTGGTATTACTGACTACCGAGAGAAAACAAAATTACCTACCGAGGGCTTCGCTCCAGGAAATGTCGCCGCCTCGCCGCTAGAAATCGTGCGGCTGGAGCAGTGTCGCGTGTTACTCTCGTCTCGCCGGCTCGGCCAGTTGCGAGTGCGATTGGTGAGCAGTTCTAATTCCCAGCCGACAGCCGTGCGCGCCTACGCCTGCGCCTGTGCGTAGCAAAACGCCAAAACCTCATATTCCCACGCGATCGCGCGCGATGCACACCGCCGCTCGATCATTGCCGCGGCCTACGCGCGCGCCTCGCCGCTCGGGCGCGCGACGCCACCTCAGCTGAGCCGCAACGCGCGCACGCCTCCACGCTCGGCTGGCCGCAATGCGCGTACGCCTCCGTGCTCAGTTGGCTGGGCCGCGCGGGAGGCTGGCTTGGGTTGTGGCGGCCTGGCGGGTGTCCTCAATTTGGCTCGAGGGGTGTCCAGCACTATTCATGTATGTAATATATATATAGAAAATGGATTTTGGACCTGGTGTCCTGTGCACCCGGGTAGATCTTACTGGATCCGCCCCTGCCATAGTGTGTGTGGCCTCAATTCGTGCATACTACTCCTTTCGGTTCAAAAAACCAAGTTGTTTTGAATTATATGTAGTTAAAATTTGGGGGATAATTCTGATTGTTAAATGTACGCGTAGGAAGAGAGGCCAGGCCAGCTGAACTCGGCACAACCATAGACGTTGCGGCCAGTCCTGTTGCTTTCTTCTACGTCGGAGAAAATAGTAGCGAAAAACACGTGCCGTTTCTGCTAGTTGTGGTTCTGCTGGGTTTGAAGCGTGAGAATGAGAACGATCTCCCATAAAGGATTATATCCCTTTCTTCTTTTGTGTTTGTACATTTCTGAGATTCCGACATTTGCGAGAAAAATATCAAGAGGTTGCGGTTCAATTTGCGACCAGGCTGACTATCCCGTGCAATTATTGGAAGATTTGGAGTCCGGTTACGTCAGTTCCAGTAATCACGCATGGACGTGGAGTGGACTAGATGTTTTGCCTCGGTCATGTATGCTCTTGATAATGTTGGACATGCGTGCTGTGGTTTTTGAATGTGTAGTGCAGATGCAAGTGCTACTCAGTGAAGAGTAGACCGTTTAATTTAGCATCTTCTTTAACCATTGGCGTCACTGACTCCAGATTTGCATGCCTAGGAAATAATTCAAGCAAGCAACAAGTTTTGGTTCATCTTCAAGCTCTTGACTTCTTTCCTGTCCACAGGAATGCCTATATGTAACTTTTCTGAGAGACGAATACGTTTCTTTCTTTCTTTGTTTTTTGCAAATCAGGATATGTATCTTTCTTGACAGCTGACTTAACAAAGAATGGATGGATAGCTATTCTGTGGGCAAGATGAGTTCAATTCTGCCCTATGGTAATGAGATATTTGCCATACAGGCTTACAGCGTTTGTTCTTCCAGTCTCAACCTTTCTCTGCACATGGCAATGCTATCTCATGAATGTTTATGAACTGGTGTACTTCCATACATCCTATGCTAAATTAAATGGGTTTATAGTCTCAGATAGTTGTCTAAATCATCACGAAGAACAAGCGAAAAACTGTAACAGTGCAAGAATTAAAAAGTATCAGTTGCTACTTCCTTTTCCATTCTGGAATTTTACCTGTCTTTAGGGCCTGTTTGGTATGGCTCCATCTGTGTTTTGCAGCTCCAACTCACCACTCTTGGATCCACTTCTATAAGAAGTTAAAGCGCTTTGAGAGGTGTTTGGTTAGAAAATTAGCTCCAGCTCAGGGAATGAGATGGATGTTTGTAAAAGACTGTACTACCTCGCTTTGTGACTTGTAATTTTTTTTCTTATTGCGTAACTTATAACATTTAGTAAGTCATCACCATGTTATGCATTTTCTATATGTATAAAGCTACACAGAGGAACCAAAAAGAGTTATCTGGTTAGGAAATTGCAATTACATCACTCTTGACTAATTCTTTGAATTGTTAGTTAAAGGTGACAAAAATGATCAAATAAGGAATTACATCTTGCATAGGTTCTCCCATTGGCTGCTCATTTCATTCCATACATCATCAAGTACTACCAAAATCCTTCTACCATTCAGCTTGTTCTGAAATATCCTTTGGACTTGATCTAAACTACACGATGTCGTTCAAGTCCGCAGATATGCCGAGGTTATCCGACTGCACCATCTCTTTGTCGAGCGTTCGAGGTCGAATTTATCCGAGACATGGAGCCATGTGAAATCAAAGTGTATTGTATCAACATAGAGAAATTGTTTTATACACGAACATGAATTATTACAATGACATAGAGACATTGACATATACTGATGGAGATTTCATACATACTTTCAATGATCTGAACATCAATGAAATTATCTATGACAAGAAAATGTAACATTAGATTGATCTATGACAACACATTGAGAGTACCAACAGTTATTCTTGCAACCAATTTCCTCTTTACCAACTCAACAGTCAACCAATTTCCTCAACACAAATCAACCGGGTGCGCCGGGGATGAGGAAGCCGATGCCGCCGGGAGGCGTCACCTTCAAGCCGCGTGGTCGTGGATCTTTGAGGCCGGTGCGCGGGGAGGGAGAAGCCGAGGCTAGGTGCGTCGGGAAGGAGAAGTCGAGTCGGGTCCGCGGGGATGAGAAGCCGATGCCGCCGGGAGCGTCACCTTCAAGCCGCGTGGTCGTGGGATGCCGGTGGAGTGCGCCGGGAGGAGAAGCCAAGGCAGTGCGTCGGGAGGAGAAGTCGAGTCGGTCCGCCGGATGAGGAAGCCGTTGCCGCCGGGAAGGAAGATGCCGCCCTCGTCGCCGCCAGGGAGGGGGCATCTCCCAGGTCGCCACCGCCTTTCCCCTCTCTCTAGGGTTTCTCTGGGGCTGGCACTTGGGCATGGGACATCCGAGGATGAGGTGGGATTGGAGAGGCGGGTGGCCGGGAATGAGCTAGCTAGGGTTTCATCGGGAGGGAGGCGACAGGCGGGCGGTTGGGGAGGAAGGGAGGCATAGGGGCGGCGGAGGGGTAGGTGGCGGGCGGAGGCGAGCACCGCGTCGGAAGGAGGCGAGCGGTCGCGGAGGAGTAGCCGGCGGCGGGAGGGAGGCGGACGGGAGTTGGGAGGGGGAACGAGAGAGAGAGGATGCGAATGGGGAGAGATGGGATCAAGAGGGACGGCGAGGGGGTTTTGTGGAGTGGCAAAGGTGGGTAATTACCCTTCAACTTCAAAGGCATCTTGATAAGAGAGTCGCTGCTCCTGCGTGGAGTCGTGGAAGGTTGCTCTCAAAAATTGTACTACAGGCTGCTCCGCTCCTGATTGCTTCAACTCCAAAAAAATTATGGAGCAACCCTGTTTGGCACAGCTCCACCCACTCCAACTATGAAGCTAGGAGTTGGAGCCATACCAAACAGGGCCTTAATATCTGAACAGTCGTTTTGCCTCGTCGTTCATGCATATCTGAAGCTACAAAATGCTCTCCCTCCTGTTGAGAAGTGCTATTGGACCGCTAAACCAGTGTCCAATCCCGGATCCGCTAAACCAACCCTCTGGCCATAGGTCGTTGGGCCACTATACCCGTAAGCCTAACTACACAGCAACAACCATGGGGTCTTGGGCCATCTGCCCCCCAAAAATAGCCTGATAGGTGGGTACATCCTTACTATTGTTAATCGTGCTCTACATCCCCCACAACCGATGTGGGACTATTCCAACAAATCTCCCTCACATATCGGGTGTGCTCCCCTAGCAACCGTGAGACCTCAGATGTATCCGGACAGTGGTGTAGCTGGCCCATGGCCAAGCCTCGGCCCGGCCTAGCTGTGGAGCTTGAGCGGCTTGCTCTCTGTTCTATTTATACCGTCGGTGGCGCCGGTGTTCGCCGGCATTTTGACCCTGGGCCTCGGGCCATTGCTTCGGAGGCCCGAGACCCAACTCCGTCTCTATATCCGGGATATCTAGGCTCTGATACCAATTGTTGGAACCGTCAACAACCCTTTAAGTGAGAGAACAAGAACACAAGAGACACAAAAATTTGTTTACGAAGTTCGGCAAAGCCCATGTCCCCGGGAGCCGAATCGCGGCGGCTCTGTCCGAATAAGGAGTTTCTTTCTTTTCTTACGATTAGGGTTACAAGAGGTCGGCGCTATATATTTATAGCCCAATTACATATTCGACTAGACTTGTAGTCCGTACCGTGGGGGCTTCGCCCCCGCACCCTCTAGTCAATAATATTTCGTAACCCCACACAACTGTGTCCCCTTATAGGGTTGTGTCCAGAAAGCGTACGATGTGCTCCTGCTTTCGGACACAACCCCTTCCCTTCACCTTGTTATATATGAGCCCAAGGGCGATTCGAGGGGCTTCATTAGGCTTCAGCCTACCCTCACGTGGCCGAACACCCTTTGCCTACTTGTGGCGCGCGCGTTTAGGCCTAACCTCGTAGTCGTAATTAGGGTTTAGCGGCGTTAGACTTTTCTTAGCGGCAAATTAGCGAGAGTATTAGGTCGCTCCTAATCACCAAGCGTACAGTCAATCATTCATGCATTCGCTCCACCTTTTCAATTATCATTCAACACAGCAGTTGGTCATTAGATAAATAGATTACATATCCTTTTGCATTAGACAACAATCAACAATTGCACATAAGACATCAATAGTCATCTTACAGAATCCAGAATCACCAATCACAACATTTACATTCATACATCAAGCATCGCAGTATCCCAATCATTTCCGTATCACACGCACTACAGTACGCAGCCACGTTATTCACCTGTGAGTCAAACAACAGTGCAGTCCTATCCGCATTCCCGACCGAAAGCTCCATCTATTTCTACTGCCCCCCTCCCTCTCCCCACATTCATTCACCACAGCCCTTTTCACCTCATTCTATCCCCAGTCCAGAACCACAGCTATTTCTCCCACTCCCTTCCCAGTCCAGGACTCACAGAACCGAAGGCGACCGAAAGCGCCGGAGCTGGGCGTCGCCCAGGCCGGCAGCACCACACATCCACTGCCGGCATCACCGTCATCAAGCAGCAGCAGCAGCCATCTCATCACAGCACAAGCAGCAGCAGCAGCAACCATTCCTCAGCAAGCACAACACAACCATACATTCTCATCTCAGTTCATCAGGTGAGGATATTGAGCATGAACTAGAGGTGAGCACGCATACACGTAGCGCAGCCTTCTTCCTCGATCGCATCCACCTCGAGATACACCCCTCTTTAACCTGCATTCACCCACACAAGCATGCATCAGTGGTGTATAGCTTAGATTCGGTAGAGTGTAGTAGGAGGAGTAGTGGTCTTCGGCACCGGCGGCCGGAAGGCCGAGCCGGTTAGAACCAAACCCTAGGACGGTGGATCCGGTGGCGTCAGGCGGAGAGGAGCGGCGAAGCCCTAGGTGTGCGGCGGGCGATCCGGCCGGATGCGGGCCGAGAAGCCGGCGGTGGCGTAGAGTTAGCAAGAGAGAGAGAGAGCAGGGAGGAGAAGCCGAGCCGGAGCCGGTAGCGGCGGCGGCGCCAAGATCCGGCGCAAGGAAGGGGCTTTGAAGGTCGGCGAGGCCGAGAAGTCCAGGTCGTGGCGCGGGCTGGACAAAGGGAGCCCAGGCGGCGGCGGCGGGCAGATCACGGGCCGAACAGGCCGGGGAGAGAAGGGGAATCGAGAGAGAGAGCTTAGGGGGAGTGCGGCGCTTGTAGGAGTGAGCTGGGCCAAGTAGGGTGTGGCACCGGCGGCGCCAAGAAGAGCAGGGGAGGAGCCGAGCTGAGAGGCGGCGCCGGGTTTGGAGAGGGAGGAAGGGGAGCCGGAGGAAGAGAGAGTGGGGAGGGAGGCAGAGAGGTGCGTGGTGTGCGTGGTGTGCGTGGGGCTGTGAGGTGCGTGTGTGCGTGGGTATAGGATTAGTGCGTGCGTGTGTGTGGGCCGTGTGGGGTGTGTGGGCTGAGGTGTGTGTTGGGCCGGGTGTGTGCGTGTGTGTGGGCTGTGTGTTGTGTGTGTGTGTGGGGGGGCTGAGTTGTGTGTTGGGCCGGGTGAGAATAGAGAGAGAGAGGGGGGGGATTAGAGGGTAGATTTAGTTTAGGTTCAGGTTTAGTTCAATCTCAGTTTAGTTTAGATTCTCGTTGCTCTGTGATTTGGCTACTAGAATAGATTGTTTATCTTTTACTTCGGTAGCCGTTAAATTAGCTGGTGGGTTTAAAACTAGTGGGCGACTATCGGTGAGTGCTAATCTCGATTAGAACATAAAAGCATTTTAGTAAGTAAAATATGCTAACTTGTAGTAAATAAGCTAACTTATATCTATATTATCACCCAAATCAACTACGTATTTATTTATACTATTATTCGTTGCGATCTTCTGTACGGAGAAACCGACAAACGAGAGAGCAAATGACGTAACTTCAGCGCCAACTTTTCCTACTTCTACGAAGGCAAGCGATTCTCTTGAACATCAATTTAGTTACTTTAAAAATATACCTATCTTGCACAGTATATATATATATATATATATTGCATTAAAATGGTTTTCCAAAACCTAAAGAAAATGAGGAGATAAGATAAGATGATTAAGAAAGAATGAGACTTATTAGGAGGGTAAAAGGGGCCCTGGTGGGAAATCGACGATGATGATGAGGTAAGAGGTGGGCCCTTTTACATATGGCTATAATATAAGGACCAACCAACTCTTGCTCGGTCGATGTCTGCAGTAATTCGATGCCAACCATTTTCCGTTTGTGGGCGAAAATGCTACCTTGTTACGTGACTATGCTCTCCACATCGGGTAAGTAATAGGTGTGTGTGAGTGATATGGAAGAACCCGGGACCGGTGGGGATAGTCAGGAAGTGGGGATCAAGGCGCTATATGCGCTAAGGTGGAGTGTTGAGTGCGGGATAGAAGGCGCCTCAACCAACCTCACCGAACTCGGTGGATGATGAGGTCGGCAATGCGTGACTTAATCTGCACCTGCGGAAGGTGATGGGTGGAGAAATTAATCACGTAACACGAAAACGCGTTACGTATTCGATCTTGAACCCGCATCTAAGGCAATGCGGTGAACCACATTCACAGAGTTGAGAATAGCTATGGGTAAAGTGGTACAAAGCTGTGATGCTAAACAAATCATGAATTCATGCCAGTCTCCAGGATTGGAGTCTACGGGAACCACAGGGGGTCTTTCGTCTCTCCGAGTGACTAGTAGAGTTTTATTTCAGTATTAAAATTTGTCACCTTTTGTCGAGACCTATTTTCTAAAGTGAGATGGCTTAGAAATTGTGATAAAGAATAGAGATAGTTCATACTTTGCATCTTTTGCTATTAATGCTTGCTGAGTACATTCATTTGTACTCAACCTTGTTAGTATTCTCCTTTGTAGACCCTAGTCCAACAGGGAAGTATCCCGAGTGGGGCGAGGCACTGCGAGTCTGAGATGAGACCACAGGAGGCGAGGACCCTTACTACGAGGCGCAGGGCGAGATGGACACCGTATTCGACTCCTGGGACGAGTAGGAGGCCAGTGGAGTGTGGCAGGCAAGAAGAGGGATTAGTCTCATTTTGGTTATGTAAATTAATCTGTGTGCCGTAAGACTTTAGCCTGCGTGCTAATCTGTTTGAATAAAGGGCAGTTTCTATCTTATTGTTACGATGCGCTAACTGGTAAGACTTACTATTCGTTGAAGCGGTGTTCTACAGGCAAGCGAATAGTAATCCGTATCTTAAGTGTTATTACCCACGGGGTAATAACACGGGCGTCCAGATGGTATCGAGCAATAGGTTCGAACACGCTAATAAGATAGAAACCCTTGCCTAACTTAAGTATGCCCTCTACTTGCTATATGGCACTAAGTATCTTAGTAACCCTTATCTTGAGGTCATTTTCTTCCTCACCCCACCGATCAAAATTATTATGTTAAAACTTACCTTTCTTTAAAGTGACAACCATACTAACATAGAACTCTCCTGTTATGCAGGGATGAGTAGGTCCAGGGCTTCAAATGGGCGAGTCGAGGACGACATGTGCTTATCTTTGGGAAACTCTTGCATCACTTAGGAGCACCCTTCCCAGAGTTCTTTCAGGAGACAGGCAGTCTGAGTGGTATCCCTTTGATAGGAGTCATAGTTACAGGGATTCCCCTGGACCGTAGCTACTATGTAGAGTATACGGCAGAGTGGCGTACTTCAGATGACTACGGACCTTTGCAGGAGGCAGCCCATAGGGCCATCCACGCCATTAGGGCTCACTTCAGTGATCACTTGAGGGGTTCTCAGTTTGGAGGGGTACCAGCCATGACCCCAGGAGGGCTAGGTTTGCAGTTTGGACCTAGCGTCACTTCTAGCTACCCATACCCACCACTTTCTCCTGCCACAGCAGCCCTGCGGCAGGATACTACCGAGACAATGTTGATGGCTAGTACCATGTTGTATGACTCGACCCAGGGAGCTTTAGCTAGAGCTGAGGAGAGTGTCAGTCTCTGGCAGCAGCGGTGCCATGTCTTTGAGGTTCTTCAGGAGGCCCACTATACCTCTTCTTCTGCTGTTCCACCATACCCACCCACGTACCCTCCCTCGACCTGCATCCCGCTTTCTATGCCGTACCACCCACGTTCCCACCTCCCGCTCCACCCGTAGTTCCACCCACCGTCCCACCTACAGCTCCACCATCTGACCCACCCATTGATCCAGTTGCACCCCCACCTTATCCCTTTTACTCCTTCATAGCTGATAGTTTCACCTCCGTACCTCCCACGCCTCTGCCCCCGACCGCCCTATGAGCCTTTCGTTCCCATCCCTTCTCCTCCTTACCCATATCCACATGTTCCCACACCACCCTCCCAGGGAGACTTAGGAGATCCCACAGCCCCGCCACCAGGGTGTCCACTTCCTCACCGTCTGAGACAGGAGTTCCGTGGTCCTCCCACCACTGTACCTCCAGATCCTATTAGAGACACCTCTCTTGTTCACGAGGCCTTCCGCACCTACTTTGGAGATAGCAGCAGCCCTGCAGTTGGGGGAGGCGCCAGTCCTAGTCAGGGGAGTGGCGGCGGTGAGAGTGATCGGAGGAGTGGTAGTTGGAGGTCCTTTAGTTGTGTCGAGTCAGGTGTAGCTTGTTGTAGTTCAGAGTTTCACCTTGTTGTATCTATTGTATCCCTGTTGTATTTGTTGTACCCTTGTTGTATCAATTGTTGTTGTATTAGAACCTGTTTTAGCTTGTGTTTCAGTGAGTGTTCAGTTTCGTTTCTCGACCTAGGATAGAATGCTTGAGACTATAGTTGGGGTGGCATCAATATAAGATCATAAGTTGCATGCCGAGGGTAGAGGCTTGCAGTAGAATTCTGGTATGGACCGGCTTTTTCAGTTTTGGACAAGCTTGGACCATGCCCATTAGTCTCCTTACCTATTCATCTCTATAACCAAAGTGACACGTCAGCCTCCTCAGTAAATCATTAATTACTTAAAGAGAACAAAGATAATGGCTGACGGAGTAAAAAGATGTCTTATCCTCTTTCTGCACTTCAGTTTTCCCGGACGAGTGGTCCGTGGCACTCCGAGCGTGTAGCTCTGGCGTACCCAGGAACGAAGTCCTGGGCGTACTCAGGAATGAGCCCTGAGCGGTCCCAAACACGTGGTTTGGGCGGTCTTGAGAACGGGATCTCAAGCGTACCTGGGCACGTGGATCCAGGGTAGTGTAGGTCGCACTCAGAGGCAAGCTCTGAGCGGTCCCAAACACGTGGTTTGGGCGGTCTTGAGAACGGGATCTCAAGCGTGACTGAGCACGAGAGACTCAGGTAGTGTAGTATTTGGATCTTTTTGCATCTCTCTTGTTTCTTGGTGTTATTTGGTTACCATGTGTGTGGCTTAACTCAACTAAAACGCGGTGCCGTTCTGTCAGATTAATATGGTGATCCTTCTCACCTTAAGCAACTGCTAAATCTTAAAAGAGCAAGTAAAGCAAGCAGCCTAATTGCTAACCGCGGCAAGCGTAACCTTCTTCTCTTAACCTCGCTGTTTTTCTTCAGGATGGAAGGTCAAGGGCACAAAGACCAAGGATTGGGACTAAGGTTGGGTTTACCCTCGCAAGAACAACAGGAGATCCACGGTGGACCTCAATGACCTGCTCTGGCCGATCTAGAACGGCATTCTGAAGTCGACCGGCAAGACCTCTCCCGTGGCGATCCACTGGGAGTAATGACTGAGGTTTTTCGATTCCTCGAAAATTCCAGGAGGGAAGCTGAAAACTCCAGGAAGGAAGCTCAAGAGAACCAGAACCGCTTCATGGAAGCACTCTTAACTCGAGTAGCCCTACCACCTCACGACCAACCCGCGGGGTTAGTGCAGGTGACTTTCTCGAACTCGCCCTCCCACTTTGCCAAGGCCATCGATCCTTTGGGCGCCAAAGGCCCGTTAATTGAGGTGGAAAAGAAATTGGACACGATCGGATGTTACGATGAGGAGAAGGTTCGGTATGCAGACACACGATTAGCAGGACCCGCGACCACGTGGTGGCTAAACTACCACCGTCGTGTCGTGAGCAACCCATTACTTGGGCTGAATTTAAGATTCGTTTCACGAAACTCATGTGCCTCTTGGAAGAATGGAGTTAAAGCGAGAATTTCGAGCCTTAACTCAAGGCGGGAAAAGATGGTTGAATACTTGAGCCAATTCAATGATCTTTCCCGCTATGCCCCACTGATGTCGACACAGAAGAGAAGAAAATAGAGAAATTCCTAAATGGAATGCGACCTTACACAAAATGCTCCTCTCCATTCACAAGATAACTGAATTCGGTGACCTAGTCAACCGAGCCATAATTCGGAAAATGAACATTCCAACTTTGATGAAGAAAGAAGGAAGAAGGCTAAGACAGATCACCAACCACATAAACTCCAGAGGCCTCGTCCCCTATCCACATCAACGACCTCCACCTCGATTTGGACCACCCAATTTCAGATCCTACAATCCATCTTTCCAGAGATCTGCGGTGTGAGACAGACCCGAGCGGTAGCTCGAAGTGTGCAAAATGTGGAGGAAGCCACTTGACTAAAGACGCATGAGCGGCACGGAGCATGCTTCAATTGCGGCGAGCTTGGTCACTTCAAGGCCGATTGTCCTTACCACGTAAAATATCCGGGACTCCAATGCAACTGCACTGTTGTACCCGACTACCACGCACCATCTCAAGCTAGCCGCATAAGTCAACCCAAAGGCAACCCAAGACTCACCGGAGGAACCGGAAGAGGAGGACAAGCGCGCGACGCATGTGACGGCCGAGCATATTGGAGAAGCCACCGATGTGATCACCGGAAAGTCATTACTTCCACCGCTTCAGTGCTTCGTTCTCTTTGACCACGAGCAACTCACTCGTTTATTTCTTGCAAGTTCCTAGTAGAACATAAATTGACATCTGAACAGTTGGAAAAACCAATGGGAGTGAGTACGCCCGCGGGGACGTTAGAAGTGACGTTGATTAGAAAGAATCAAGCAGTCATAATTCACAACACCAAGTTCCTAGCGAACCTCTTTGTAATTGACCTAAAAGGTTTAGAAGTAATCCTGGGCATGGACTGGTTAGCTGCCCATGGAGTAAACATAGACTGTGAAACTAAGCAGGTATCCATCGAAAAGCCCGATGGGACCGTCAGCAATATCTTGGGGCAAGAACCCAATATAAGCCACGGACCCAGTCTAGCCAATCTCCAAGTGAAAGGGTAGACGACATACCAATAGTGAAAGACTTCCGGATGTTTTCCCGATGAACCGCGGGCATGCCACTGTTAGGGAGGTCGATTTCACTATCAACCTAATTCTGGAACACCCCACTCCAAAAGGCCGTGCAGGATGAGTAAGGAAGAGCTAGTAGAGCTTAAGAAGCAATTGGATGAACTTGAGTCCAAGGGATTCATTAGAAAAGTACATCACCATGGGAGCTCTTCTCTTTGCACCCAAGAAGGACGTGAAGTAAGGTTGTGCACAGACTATCGGGAATTAAATAATGTCACTATAAAGAATAAGTACCGCTACCTCGAATCGACGATCTCTTTGACCAACTAAAGGAGCACGGGTATTCTCAAGGTCGATCTAAGATCCGATATCATCAGTTCGAGTCAACCTAGTGACATTAAGAAGACGCTTTTGTCTCACGATATGGACATCATGAATACACGTAGTTCCATTGAATGACCAATGCTCCCGGTATTCATGAATCTAATGAATAAACCGCTTATGAAGTACTTAGACAAATTTGTGGTGGTCTTTATTGATGACATCCTGGTTTATTCGAAAAGTGAGGAAGAACATGTACATCACCTCACTATTGTCTTACAAGTCCTCAGAGAGAATCAACTGTATGCCAAGTTCAGTAAATGTGAATTCTGGCTAGACCAAGTAGCATTCCTTGGGCACATTATCTCTGGAAGAGGAATCGAAGTGGATCCTTCCAAGATCAAGCTGTTACCTCATGGAACTGTCCCAACAAATGTTATCAAGTCGGAGTTTCACGGGATTCGCGGGATATTACCAAGATTTATAAAGGGATTCTCTCAGATCACCTCACCTCTCACAAAGCTCTTGAAGAAAGACGCAAAGTTCGTATGGGCGGAAATGTGTGAGAAAAGCTTTGGGAGTCGAAACAACGCTTAACCATCGCATCGGTCTTATCCCTACCTAAGGAGGGAATTGACTACGTGGTTTATTGCGACGCATCAAAGCATGGGTTGGGATGCGTATAATGCAGAGGACAAAGTCATTGCATATGCTTCCAGCGATTAAGGCCCCATGAGCTAAACTATCCTACTCATGACCTTGAACCGGGAGTCAGAGTGTTTGCCACGAAAATTTGGAGACACTACTTGTACGGGTCCAAGTGTACTTTGTACAGCGACCATAAAAGCCTCAAGTACATCTTTACCCAGAAGGAGCTGAATATGAGGCAAAGAAGATGGTTAGAGCTGATTAAAGATTATGATCTAACCATAGCTTACCACCCAGGAAAAGCTAATGTGGTAGCAGATGCTCTTAGCAGAAAGTCTCATTGCCATTACCTTTCCACTGAGAGCCATGCCACTGAATTAATCCAAGCCCTGGCCAGAATGGAAATAAAAGTGGAAACTACAACTTCTGAAGCTACCATCATTTGCTATGGTATTTCATCCCACCCTTCGATCAAATCCAAGAACACCAATCGTTTGACCCTTTCATCAAGGAAGAAATTCAACGTATCAAATCGGGCCAACCCTCGAGTTCCACATCGACGACTCCGAGTCCTCGTGGCGATAAGCGAGAATTTATGCGTTCGATCAACCACAAATTAAGGAGACCATCCTCCGTGAAGCCCATGACACTCGATTACACCATCCATCCAGGCAGCACAAAAATGTATCGGGATTTGAAAGAAACCTTCTGGTGGCCAAACATGAAGCGAGCTATAGCCGAATATGTAGGCCAATGTGATACCTGCCAAAAGGTCAAAGCAGAACACCAGCGTCCTGCAGGGTTGTTAAAACCACTGGAAATACCCGAATGGAAATGGGAGGAAATTTGTATGGACTTTATAACGGGTCTCCCTCTCACCGTCAAAAAGAAGGATGCCATTTGGGTTATAGTGGATCGTCTTACAAAGTCAGCCCATTTTATTGCCACTAATCAGAAGTACTCCACAAATAAGCTCGCGGAACTCTACATAGAGAGAATAATTACTCTACATGGGGTACCGAAGACAATCACCTCAGATAGAGGATCTGTGTTTGTTTCTGGTTTCTGGAAGAGCTTACAAACTGCCTTGGGCACCACCCTCAACTTCAAGCCTGACCTATCACCCCCAAGCGATGGGCGATGAGCAGGTAAATCAAATGCGGAAGATATGCTAAGGCGTGCGTGCTAAACTTTGGAGAATCTTGGGAAAAATGTTTAGCCTTAGCAGAGTTTGCATACAATAACAGCTACCAGTCTAGCATCCAAATGGCTCCGTACGAAGCTCTCTATGGCAAAAAGTGTAGGTCACCAATATGCTTTGGTATGAAGTTGGAGAAAGACCAGCATAGGACCTGAACTCGTGCGGAGAACGATGAGAAAATTCAATTAATTGAGCGCCTCAAGATTGCCCGAGTAGGCAAAGAGCTATGCTGACAAGCACAGGAAAGACCTCGAGTTTGAAGTTGGAGATTATGTATATCTGAAGATATCACCTATGCGGGGAGTACGCAGATTTGGACTAAAAGGGAAGCTAAGTCCGCGTTATGTGGGACCCTTTCGGATCATAGAGCGTAAGGGCACCCTCGCATATAAACTGGAGCTACCAACCCAATCATCACGAGTTCACGATGTGTTTCATGTCTCTCAACTTCAAAATGTCGAGAGAGCCTTCGCGACATGTAACCAACCTCGACATACCTTTGCAAGATGATTTGACTTACGAAGAACGCCTATGAAAATTCTAGCAACAGAAGACCGCCATTGAGGAGCAGGATGATACGCTTACGCAAAGTGTTGTGGAAAAATCACTCGATCACGAGCTACATGGGAGAAGGAAGAAGAAGCTGCGCAAGTCTACCCCAACTGTTCAAGTGAGCTTTTAATTTGGGCAAATTTGTTTCTAAGTGGGTAGGATGTGCGCTCGCGTTTTTAGGCCTAACCTCGTAGCCGTAATTAGGGTTTAGCGGCGTTAGACTTTTCTTAGCGGCAAATTAGCGAGAGTATTAGGTCGCTCCTAATCAGCCGAAGCGTATCAGGTCAATCATTCATGCATTCGCTCCACCTTTTCAATTATCATTCAACACAGCAGTTGGTCATTAGATAAATAGATTACATATCCTTTTGCATTAGACAACAATCAACAATTGCACATAAGACATCAATAGTCATCTCACAGAATCCAGAATCACCAATCACAACATTTACATTCATACATCAAGCATCGCAGTATCCCAATCATTTCCGTATCACACGCACTACAGTACGCAGCCACGTTATTCACCTGTGAGTCAAACAACAGTGCAGTCCTATCCGCATTCCCACCGAAAGCTCCATCTATTTCTCGCCTCCTCTCTCCCCCATTCATTCACGACGACCTTTTCACCTCATTCTATCCCGGTCGAACCACAACTATTTCTCCCACTCCTTCCCACCCGGACTCACGTAACCGGCGACCGAAAGCGGGGTGGCGTCGCCAGCCGGCGACCACACATCCACCGCCGGCATCACCGTCATCAAGCGGCGCAGCCCATCTCATCACCATCATCAGCGGCGCAGCAGCCTATCTCATCACAAAGACAAGCAAAGCGGCGGCCAAAGAACCATTCCTCGGCAAGCACAACACAACCATACATTCTCATCTCGCCATCATCGGTGAGGATATTGAGCATGAACTAGAGGTGAGCACGCATACACAGTAGCGCACTTCTTCCTCGATCGCATCCACCTCCGTGATACACCCTCTTTAACTGCATTCACCCACACAAGCATGCATCGGTGGTGTATAGCAGATCGGTAGAGTGTAGTAGGAGGAGTAGTGGTCTTCGCACCGTGGCGGAAGGCGAGCAGTTAGAACCAAACCCTAGGGCGGTGGATCCGGTGGCGTCGGCGGAGAGGAGCCGGCGAAGCCCTAGGTGCTGGCGCGGGCGATCCGAGCGGATGGGAAGTAAGCCGGCGGTGGCGTGCAGTTAGCAAGAGAGAGAGCGCAGGGAGGAGAAGCCGGCGGAGCCGTGCGCGCGCGCGCCAAGATCCGCGCAAGGAAGGGCTTTGAAGGTCGGCGAGGCCGAGAAGGAGTCTGTCGCGGCGCGCTGGACAAGGGAGCCAGGCGGCGCGGCGCGGGGCCAGATCTGGGCCGAACGGAGCCGGGGGAGAGAAGGGGAATCGAGAGAGAGAGCTTAGGGGGAGTGCGGCGCTTGTAGGAGTGAGCTGGGCCAAGTAGGGTGTGGCTCGCGCGCCAAGAAGAGCAGGAGGAGCTGAGCCGAGAGGCGCGCCGGTTTGGAGAGGAGGAAGGGAGCGGAGAAAGAGAGAGTGGGGGAGGCGAGAGAGGTGCGTGGTGTGCGTGGTGTGCGTGGGGCTGTGAGGTGCGTGTGCGCGTGGGTATAGGATTAGTGCGTGCGTGTGTGTGGGCCGTGTGGGGTGTGTGGGCTGAGGTGTGTGTTGGGCCGGGTGTGTGCGTGTGTGTGGGCTGTGTGTTGTGTGTGTGTGTGGGGGGGCTGAGTTGTGTGTTGGGCCGGGTGAGAATAGAGAGAGAGAGAGGGGGATTAGAGGGTAGATTTAGTTTAGGTTCAGGTTTAGTTCAATCTCAGTTTAGTTTAGATTCTCGTTGCTCTGTGATTTGGCTACTAGAATAGATTGTTTATCTTTTACTTCGGTAGCCGTTAAATTAGCTGGTGGGTTTAAAACTAGTGGGCGACTATCGGTGAGTGCTAATCTCGATTAGAACGCAAAAGCATTTTAGTAAGTAAAATATGCTAACTTGTAGTCGTCGCTAACTTATATCTATATTATCACCCAAATCAACTACGTATTTATTTATACTATTATTCGTTGCCGATCTTCTCGTAAGGCTTAACCGACACAAACAGAGCAATGACTGTAACTTCAAGCGCCTAACTTTTCCTACTTCTACGAAGGCAAGCGATTCTCTTGAACATCAATTTAGTTACTTTAAAAATATACCCTATCTTGCACAGTATATATATATATATTGCATTAAAATGGTTTTCCAAAACCTAAAGAAAATGAGGGAGATAAGATAAGATGATTAAGAAAGAATGAGACTTATTAGGAGGGTAAAAGGGGGCCCTGGCTGGGGAAATACGACGATGATGATGAGGTAAGAGGTGGGCCCCTTTTTACATATGGCTATAATATAAGGACCAACCAACTCTTGCTCGGTCGATGTCAGTATTCGAGTGCCAACCATTTTCCGTTTAGCGGGCGAGAAAATGCTACCTTGTTACGTGACTATGCTCTCCACATCGGGTAAGTAATAGGTGTGTGTGAGTGATATGGAAGAACCCAGGACCGGTGGGGGATAGTCCGGAAGTGGGGGATCCAAGGCGCTATATGCGCTAAGGTGGAGTGTTGAGTGCAGGATAGAAGCTGCCTCAACCAACCTCACGTAACTCGGTGGATGATGAGGTCAAGAACATGACTTAATGCTGCACGCTGGAAGGTGATGGGTGGAGAAATTAATCACGTAACCTGGAAAACGTTCTGTATTCTGATCTTGAACCCGCATCTAAGGCAATGCGGTGAACCCTGTTCACAGAGAGTTCAGAATAGCTATGGGTAAAGTGGTACAAAGCCTGCGCAGTGCTAAACAAATCATGAATTCATGCCAGTCTCCAGGATTGGAGTCTACGGGAACCACAGGGGGTCTTTCGTCTCTCCGAGTGACTAGTAGAGTTTTATTTCAGTATTAAAATTTGTCACCTTTTGTCGAGACCTATTTTCTAAAGTGAGATGGCTTAGAAATTGTGATAAAGAATAGAGATAGTTCATGCTTTGCATCTTTTGCTATTAATGCTTGCTGAGTACATTCATTTGTACTCAACCTTGTTAGTATTCTCCTTTGTAGACCCTAGTCCAGCAGGGAAGTATCCCGAGTGGGGCGAGGGCACTGCAGGTACAGATGAGACCACAGGAGGCGAGGACCCTTACTACGAGGCGCAGGGCGAGATGGACACCGTATTCGACTCCTGGGACGAGTAGGAGGCCAGTGGAGTGTGGCAAGCAAGAAGAGGGATTAGTCTCATTTTGGTTATGTAAATTAATCAGGTGTCAGTAAGACTTTAGCCTGCGTATTAATCTGTTTGAATAAAGGACAGTTTCTATCTTATTGTTCTGATGCGCTAACTCTGGTAAGACTTACTATTCGTTGAAGCGGTGTTCTACCGGGCAAACGAATAGTAATCCGTATGCTTAAGTGTTATTACCCCTGGGGTAATAACACGGGGCGTCACATCGGCCCCAACCAACATCCGCATGTTTGATGGCCATGGTTGAGGGCCCTCCAGGCAGGGTCGCGTCCATTTGTGCAAAAGGAGGAAGAAAAGGAAACGTGGGCCAACCGATGAGAGCATAACTCAACCAAAGAATATAGTGTGAATGTTAATTGTCATTTAAGTACAATTTGCTATTTTATCAATATTTTTTAAATTTTGATGTACAGATCGTTACCCACCGACCATATTTATACGCTTTAGAGACACATTTTCTATTAGTGAGGTACCTTCATTTTATTTCTCTTTCCCCCCCTTTGATTTGCTTTTATTCATCGTGGCCTTCCCTCGTCTTCCATCGCGGCCTAGCTCGCCCGTGACCACACTGAGCCCACGAAGTCGTCGTGGCCGCCAGCCTAGTTCCCTCTCCTCTCTCTTGTCCTCGCTGGTGAGCGGGTGAAGAATATAGGCCCTATTTTAGTGTTTTAGTAATTAACGACAATATTTATTATTGGACTAATATGTTTGTTCAAGTAATTGAAAGGTTTAGTCCCGATGCAAGAAAAAGAGCACAAAAGACACCCAGTGAATGAATATCAAGATGAACTAGCTCAAAGCAAAGGTAACTAATTGAATAAGGACAATTTCATAGTTTTACTGGTCTAGGTGTTTGGAGAATTAAAAGATCGGATTACTAGTATAGGTAGATGTACTATAAAGAGGGATCATAGGCTATCTTGGAGCCGGATTGACCGCAGGCTTAAGGCCGGTGTGACTGGACCTTTGGTCTGCCGTGGCGATCAACATTTTCTAGAGAGCTAGTTTTCTTGGTCACTACTCTATTTTGCTTCTGGACTAACCGCAGGCATTTGGTCGGTCTGACCAGACCCCTGGTCAAACGGTTGTGGTCAGCTTTTTCTAGAGAGCTCCTTTTTGCGTGTCACTCCATTGTTTTGCTTCCCGAACTGACTGTAGGCATAATTTCAATGTGACCAGGCCTCTGGTCTAATAATTGCGGTTAGGTTTTTCCAGAGAGAGTCTTTTTGGTGTTGCTACTAAGTTCATCACTTCGGATTGACCGCAAGCTTTAGGCCGGTCTGACCTCCGTAGTTAGCTTTTTCCATTAGCATAGTTCACCGTTTTATGGAATTCTTGAACCCAGTCTGACCGACCTTGAGTGGGCAATCTGACTGGACCCAACGTAATGGATAGATTCTGTAGCAATCATTACTACAAAATTTACAGTTATACTGTAGTCCGGTCTAATCGACCTCATACCTGTAGTTCGACTGGGCTTGCTGTTCCTGCACAGTTTCATGTGCTAATGACTAGTGGAGGGTTTTGGGGCTATAAATACCCCACCACCTGTTGCAAGGGAGACTTTAAAACCTCTATTGAATACACTTGAGCCATTGCTTTTTTTCTTCTACTCCTTGAGACCAAAACCTCCACCGTATAAAGGTTGTAGAGTGCTTTCAAGTGCTTTGAGTTGACTTTGATCTTTGTGGCACTTGAGCATCATCAAGAGAAGCATTGTTGATTTGTTACTCTTGGAGGTTGCCGCCTCCTAGACAGCTTGAAGGAGGTGCATCGATAATCTTCTCAAGAAGTTTGTGAGAAGACCCAATTGATTGTAAAGGTTTGAGCTCGCCTATCCGGAGTAGAGAAGAGCTACCACTAGTGATCGAGGGATGTGCTCATGTGGAGCCGGCTTGATTCGTTCAAGCTTCCTCAACGTCAATTAGGGGAGATTGGCAAGTCTCTGAGACTATGAGAAAACATCGATTGTCTTCAAATTGTGGTTTATTCCTATTGCTATTCTATTAGTGCATTTACTTTCTTAGCAATTACTAGTCATGTGCTCGTGCGTTGCAACAGGAACTCATACTTGTACCAAAATTTTAGTATGCAATGCATTAACTGTGTCTGAGGTATACTATTGTCTCGAATGTGCAATCATCAAATTTCAAGTCATTTCATCAAAAAGAATTTTCGTATTCATAGAAAATATCATAGAAAATAAAGTATATTTCGCATTGGTAGATTGGAGAGCCGCATTCATACTAACACATTATACTCAGCTACTACCTTCCATCTCACATCAGGTTCCATAAAAGTACAATCGAGTGATCAATACCTCGTCTATGCATTTAGAATGGTTGGCAAGCAGCTACTCTCCTGTTGAGCCTAATAATCCTCCTCTTTCGGCCGCCTCCCTGCGTAGCCACGACACATGTCCACCTCCTCGGTCGGTCGCCTCCCTGCGACGAAGAGGAGGAGTAGGGGGCACCATCGGCTGCGAGTTGTGTCCAGCGTGGGTGGGTGCGGTAGTGGAGGCGCACGGAGCTAGGGTGGTGGTGAATGGCAGCGGCGACCATGTCTGGCCAGATCTCAATACCCTTTACCATATCCAACTGCTGTAATCGACGATGATGGAGGAGGAAGCGAGGGTCGTTTAGATCCGATGAGGGAGGAGGTCGAGGCACGACGGCAGAGCAGAAGAGAAAGGGGGAGACAGGGATGGGTCAGAGCGAGTGGAGTTGAGGCTGAAGGTGCGGGGACACCGCTGTAGCTAGGGTTTTGAGGGTCAGCGCCACGAGGACGAAGAGGAACGGATGGGTGGGGATGGAGGGGAGAGGGAGGAGGGTAGCACGGGAGGGGACTCGACGGCACGCGAAGATGGACAGGTGGGGGAAGGATGGCGGTGTGGGTAGGGCGAAGGATGATGGGAGCATACGAGAGGATGGAGGGTGACGCAAGTGTGGGAGGTGGGCGACGTGGGTGGGGTTGGAGAGAGAGAAAGGAGATGGAGTAAGGCAATGCATAAGCGGAAGGGTTCTGACCGTCAGTTCTCGGCTCATCGATCTAACAGACGCAGAAGAGAGTGAGAGGATTGACGAGACCATCAACTCTAATTTTTAAGTAGTAGAGATTTGTCTCTTTGATTAGGTTGTTTAGTTTAGTCTAGAAAGGTTGGTGCACTTAGAAATACTAAGATTATTTAGGTTTTGAATTGTGAAATCGAATTTCATTTTATTACATGCTAAAAATTTATTTTCAGCCAAAAGTTTTAAAAACCGCCTATTCACCCGTCTAGTTGGTTATCCTTGATCCTACAGTGGGCCCCCAGTCCCACCTATTAGAACAGAGGGAGAGACACTATTTCTCTTTTCCCTCATGCCAGTTCGCTCGCCCATTGCGACGTATGCACGCGGGCCACGACCGTGCCAACATCACCTGCCACCTCGAGCACACCCTGCCACGACCTTGTCACCTCACGAACTCGTCTAGATCATGCACGCTACTCGCGAGATCTCATGCTTGAGCTGAGCCATGTTGCCGCACTCGTCTCCCCTCTTCTCCTCTCTATTTAAGCAACGAATGAGCGCGTCACTTTGCTCGCCTGCTCCTCATCTACATTTCCCCCCAAATTCTCCCCTCCTTTCTACCTTGGGTGGAGGAGAACTCGAGCTGTGCCAGTCACTGCCTCCAACTCCAGCCACCGGCTTCGCCGTCGATTCCGACCGTTGAGGTGAGCCTCTGCCTCCATTGTCTTGCGCAACGTGGCCGCCTCGACCTCCTCTTTCTAATGCTTGCCTTCTTTTTCCTTGTCATGCGCTAGAGTAGCCGAAACACACCTTCATCCCCATCGTCGGCCCAAAGCACGCAAACCTTGGCACCGCCATCGACCTCCTTCCTCACTTGGACCCAGGGTGAGTCTATCTGTTCACTTGTGTTCCAGTATCTTGCAGACCTTGTAGATTTGTCAATGCCACATCTAGATGATCATAGTGTCATCGCCCTGTAGTGGCTCACTGCGCCACCGTAGGCCGTCGTGGAGAGCTCGACACATCACTTCATCTTGTGCGCTAAGACCTCCTTTAGCTTCGTTGTAGCTAGTAGATGGCAATGCTCTCTTCAAGATGTAGTTTCTAGTCGTGGTTAGTAGTCGCCCTCATCGACAATAGTGTCGTCGCCGTCCTTACAGTAGTGCCGCTACCTCAGGCCGTCCTGTCACACCATCACAGCCGTTAGAGTTGCCATGGTCCCTGCATCCCATTTTGGGGGTCACGGGTGGTCACCTGAGCCTCCCTCACCGACGCCAAGCTCGGTCTGAGCGAGCAATGGCTATCCCGTGCAGCTCCTCTGTTCCGGGAGGAAGAAGACGACCAGAGTCACCGACAAGTGGACCTCACTTGTAAGATTACATTTAGTTAACCGATAGTTAATTAGTGTTTAATCGATAGTTAATGCTAGTATGACGTGTGTGCCCTCGGTAAGTAGACAATCTAATTAAGAGATAGTTAAGTGTCTGAGTGTATAACATGCGGGGCCCACCGCTTAAAACTCAATGTGTAGACATAGTCTGTAGACCGAAGCCGCTAATGTGTGCCCCTTGGCCCTGTGAATCATCGGGTGGACCGAGTCCAGGTGGACCGCGGTCCCACCTGTCAGTCTTCTAGTTTTTATTAAATAAAAATATTTGGAAAAGAATTAAAAAACAGGTGGACCCCACTTGTCAAACGCATATGATTTTTCTTAGTAAAAATAATTTGAGAAAAATAAATAAAATCTAGCTGGAACCCACTTGTCAGCCACAGAAGACTTTTCTTAACAAAAATGATTGAGAAAGAAAATTAAAATCCGACCAGACTCACTTGTGAGGAATTTCATATTGTTTGGAATTTCTTCTCAGATCAAACTTTGCTGAGTATGTTCTTCCTTGTTTTAACTCCAAATGACTTTATTTTCATTTCTAAATTCGAAAGCTTTCCAACAGTACGAAATCCATAATTTTTGGCATTCATTTGAATTTATTTGAAGTTTTGTTGAATTTGGTTATGTTCGCTACATAGACTTTGACGCTTCGGATGCCACTATCGCTATTGATCCAGATCAAGTGATATCCACTGTTGAGCAAGGCAAGTCCTTATAATTTACCATGTTGAACCTACTTTTCAAATACAAATTATTTTGCTATTACTTACATGCTTATTATTATTACTATTATTTATTAAATGATATGTTAAATATTGATGCATAGTTACTCCATATATTTGTTACTTACTATTCCCCATCTTGATTGTTGATATTATGACTACCTTGTCACCCTAGGCTAATTATCATAATAAGCATGTCCTTGGTTAATTAAAAATAGATAATGGTCATGCCTAGTGATGCTTAGTGGTTAATTTGAATATGTCACAAACATTACCCTTACAATATTTGGGACATAATATGATTCGTAGTATGGTAACGTGGATTACCATTGGAAATAGGGAAATATTTTTTATAAAATGGTGGAGACTTGAGCGAGTGTATGATATGTGTAACATCCCAAATTTCCTGAGTTTTTGAAAATTTTCAAAATAAAAATAAAAATTTGTTTTTTTTTCCTATTTTTGTTAAAGCTTAAACTAAAATTTCAAACCAAAAACAATTTAATGCGAGTAAATCCAACTCCAATTAAATAAAAGTTGTTTTATTTGTCTTCAGGATTATCTCAGAGTCTTTTTGAAGATTTTTAAAACCCTAAAAAGAAACCATTTGGTTTAATTAAGTTGCAAGGATTTAGGAAAGGAGGACAATGGATAAGGAAGAGACAAATATGAAGGACTAAGGGGATAGAGCAAAATAACACTCCCAAATGAGGTAATGAACTCAAAAGCATTACAATATTCTATCGATCGAGACTCTTAATTTGGTGGAACGACCAATGCACAAAATAAGTCTTGGCAAACCTCGACTATATGACTGAGCTGACATCGTATCTTCTGCTCGTGGTCTCTGACGACGATGCTTCTTTGACAGCTTCATGTCTTGTGGTTTTGAACGTAAGGGTTAAGAACGTGTTAACCATCTATAGGAATTTATAAAGAAAGATGATCCATTTAACATTATAAACTGGTGAAGAAAAAAATTAGGTGAGGAAGAATTTTCTATAAGGAGGCTATAGATAGATGACCCAGATGAGGAGAGAACATTTTATTTTTTTCTTGTTATATAAAATAAGTTTTGAAGTTTTCAACTAACGGCCATTCTAACTAGGTCACGACATGCAGTCGATATAGCTCTGATACCAATTTGTCAGACCCGGGAGTAACTCTCCCAAATCCTCTGTGTATTTCTGAACTAGTCCCATGATCAGTCGCTAGTTCACACAGTAAACAAATATGGTAACAAATTCATATCACAACTTTTTTAATAATCAACAGAGTTAATTACAAGAAAGGCTTACAAGCCAACATTAAATAAACACAGCAGAAGACGAAGAAGAAGTAGTAGAGTCCAGCAATCTGCCACATGCAATCGACTGGGGTAGCGGCCTAGTCGTCGGGATCCACACTGGTAGCGAAGTCCTTCTCCTCTGAAATTTGTTTGCATAAAGCAAGTATGAGCAAAACAACCGTGCTCGCAAGTTACACCCGTCAAATAATAGAATGACATGCATACATGGATGTAACAAAGGATGGCTTATTGGTTGATTTGCATAAAGCAACATTTTCTTTAAATACCTGTACTAAGTTCAAAAGCAGATATTTTATAACTACAAATTATTTTATAAATTCTCAATTTTATAGTCAGATAACATTCACACAAGAATGGTGAAGGATACCCTCCTATCACATGGCTTCCTGCCCAATTCCCATTTGGATAAACCAGTTTTGAAGAAGTCTTTTTCAAACAAAACCAAAGTCTAACTTTGAGCAGTTCTGCTAGCATGTCCATGACCGTGGACACGGCTATTCGAATAGTTTTACACTCTGCAGAGTTTGTACAGCTTTACCCACAAGACACGACTTCTCTAGTTTGTTCGATATCCGTCGATATCACCGCTCACTACCTTAGGTAAGCAGTCTAGAGTATGTGTCAAGGTCTTTCCAATGCGCCATCCTTCCACAGTCTACCCTCTCTAAGGTTTCGCCACCCCCTTTGGAATGAAAACCTCCGGGTTCAGGCCCCCTCTTGAGCCAGGTGGGACAACATAGTCATGAAAGACAACCCATCGAAACAGTTGGATCGACCGCGATGGAACTTTGCAAATTAGTCAGCCAAGTCCTACTCCCCATACTGAGGACATGTGGTGGTACGGTATGGCTTAGCATCATGCACTCGAAGACCGGTCCTTAACTGACTTGGGCAACTTTCCAACAAAACCTATGGGCCTCAACCATACCCGATTGAGCCCGTGCATGAACATGCACCCACCAAACATCCATTATGCCCAAGTCCAAACCTATTTTCATTTTATTTTCCAGGTAAAGGTATTTTATAAACCTTTTATGGTAAAATAATACCATAGATCCAATTTAATTCAAATTAGAAATATTTGGCTAAAAACTTCCCAAATACAAGATCTAATCTAGGCATTGGCTAAGAATTTAATTATTTCCAATATTATTTTATCTAATGGTGACAAGGAAATGATAATCAATATTCAAATTGGCTATACACAAGGAATTGGAATAACTAAGCATTTAAACAGGAGATTAAAATAAATGGATAAAAATTATGCATGCAATAGTAATTTAAAGACATAATTAAATAAATTTAAAATAATTAGATCGATATGATCAAGGGTATAACTTGCCTTGCTTGATGAGGTGATGTTGTTTTCCTTAGCAGATCACCTGGTTCAGAGGTGATGTTGTTTTTCTTAACAGGTCACCTAGTACTTACAAGTACTTTCTTTAGGTAGTCCAAGTGTACAATCACGATGATTGTACAGTCAAAATCAATCCTCTTATAAGCTCTTCAACTGGCGTCGAAATCTGACTCTCCGAAGTTGTCGAAATCTAATCACGAAATAAGCCAAATTCAAATAAAATTCAAATAATAATTCAAATGAACTCCAAATTAAATAATTTTAGTTTAGTTGGCTAGATCTTGAATTTAGACAAATTTAGAAATTTGAATGAGCTCAATCGGAGTTCGGATGCAAAAGATATGGGCTTTGGAAGATTGGAGATACATAAAATGACATAATTAGGGTTTTTCTGAATTTTAGGAATTATTTTTCTAAAGGAAAATGGCTTTATTGTGCAAGGCTGACGTCAGTGGAGCTTTTTCGGCTGAAAAGGAATAAAAGAAAAAGAAATTTGGCCGTGGGACCCACTGTAAGTGGCTCGGCTCACATGGATTGGGTTCATGAGTTTTGGAATGGTGGGAGGTTTGGAGTGCCTCGTGGTCCTGCTAACTGGGCAGACACGCAGGCGATTTTGGTGACATGGCGCCGTGTGGCACCGAGGTGGCGCCCTCGTGGCAGTGCCACGTCGACACGAGGCGACAACGCTCGGATTCTCCCGACAATGGCGAGCGGCGGTGGCTTGTCGGCGGTGAGTGTGCGTAATAGGTAGAGGAGGCTGTTGCGATCTTACTAGTGTACTTACGGGTGATCAACGACGACTGAGGCGACCGACGACGAGAGTTGAGCGGCGGTGACGATCGGTTTTTGTCGGACAGGAGCTCCGGCGATGCTCCGGTAGCGGGGATGTGCGCGCGAGGATGCTCTGGTGGTGGCGGACCTGGAGGTGCCCTCGATGATGACGCGGCGACACTGGTGGCGGCGTACTCCAAGGTTGAAGAGCTCCGGTGGCAAAACCCTAAAATCGAAATTGCGGCGACGCTAGAGTGGTTGGGAGGAAAAGACTCGGGGGCTCGTGGTGTGGGAGGCAATGCGACTCCAGGGGGCTATTTATAGGGCCTAGGGGTCGCCGGGGAAGGAGATCGAGCTCGCGGCAATCTCGGCGGCCGTTGCTCAATTCTGGTGAACACGTGCGTAAATGAAGGGGGATTTGTCGAAACGGGCACGGTGGTGAATGGGGATTTAAATGCGCGCGTGTGCGTGGAAGGAGGGGGAGGAAATCACGCGGATTTGGAGCTTGCCGTTGTGGCCATGGCGACTCGGGCTTGCGCGTGAAGAAGAAAGGGACGGAGGAAGAAGAAGGCGTGTGGGTGGTTGGATCTGCATCCAACGGTGCGGAGAGTGGGGTGGCGTGGGGTGTTTAGCTGTTAGATTTTGATCTAACGGTTGATAAGGTTTTGACGTTTATAAACGCACGAGCGAGCGAGCCGTCGGATACCAATCAGACGGTCCCAATTGAGTGGGATGTTCGGGCCGCCCGGACGTTCCATTGAATTCTGGCCGTTGGATTTAGATCTAACGGCGCAAGATCGGGGGTGCGTTCGGTTGCCCGAACGTGTCATTGAATTCAGGCCGTTGGATTTCCATCCAACGGCTGAGATGCGGGCGGGGGTTAAACGTGCGGAAGGAGCGGGCCGCGGTGGGCTGCGCGTGCGCGGGAAAAGGCTGGGCCGGCTTGGGTTTCGACCCATTGCCTGTTTGAGGATTCCTTTTTATTTTCCAATTAATTAAATGCTGAAAATTCATTTAGGCTTTAGAATATAGCAAATTAAGTCCAAAATTTTTGAGAAAATTCACAGAAATTCTCTGGAGTATTTAGGACTTAATAAAATTATTTATAACTTAAAGTTGGCTATTAATCTTGTGAAATAAATTATTTTGGCTTTAACATATTTAGGAAAAAGCTCTTAAAATATCAGAAAATACTAGAAATTAATTAAATCTTTATTTTTCAGATCAAACCAAATAAAACTTCAAGAACTTCGAATAAATTTTACTTTTGACTTTTAAAATTTCAAAAATTCAAATAAAGCAATGAAACTCTATCAAATTTCAGAAAATCCAATAAAACAATAACTTTATTTTATTTTGATAACATTACTTTGGGATGTTACAGGCTCCCACTTTGCCCGCGCCCTCCTCCTCGGGCACCGTCGATCGAAATCAGATGGCTCGCCTTCGCACCACCCGCGCCTTCCCCACTCTCGCTACCCGATGGACCCACCTTGTCAGCGCCCCTGTCTCCGTGTTGTCTTCTTCCTCCGGACCCCCACCGCCGCGTCCGCGCTGTGCGCGTGCGAATGTTTTGCGCCGGCCTCGTCTGCCCCGTCGCCGCCACCCTGACGCACAATGAGTGTGGCGTGCGCCGCCACACCCGTTGCCGCCTCCTCCCGCGTCCTGTCACCTCCGTTGCCCCTCGCTGCCGCGTCAGCTCTGCGCCGGGCCAGAGCACGCGTGCGCTCCCGCCCGTTGAGCAAGCTCCGAGCCTCCCCGAGCCTATTTAAGGCGAGCATCGGGAAGCCCTCGAGCTCCTGCCCCTTTCCCCTCACCTCGCCCTCTCTCTCTCGCTCTCCTCCGCGATTGAAGCTTCTCGCTGTCGGCCACCGCAGCTCGCCGCCGCCTTTTGTGCCACCTCCGAGCTTCCTCCGCCGCCTCCAACCCCGCCTCTGGCATCGCAACGCTGAGGGCTACACTGCACACCTCCCCTTCGCCAGGAGCCCACCGGAGCTCCTCCTCCGCCTTCAACCGCCGCCGCCTCTTCTTCCTCGCCGCCGCCGATCTTCTAGTGACACTGCGTCATCAAGACCTAGCGCACCAGCATTGCCGCATCTCCCTCTTCACGTAGCCACGTAGGTGTCCTCGTCGGCCACCGGAGACCATCCAATCGTCGGCGAGCCCTTGGGCTTCGAGCGCCGCCACTCGGGTGCTCGTGTGGCTGTCCAGGTGGCGCCACACTAGTGCCACCTCAGCATCCTCGGCCCATGTGGTCGCCACCTCCTCGTCCCCGTGTGCGCGCGCGTCGGTGCTTGCGTGGCAGCGCCACGTGGCGCCCAGTCAGCGCCACCGTGGCGCCACGTCACCTCCTTTGCCCGCGTGGCTATCCAGTCAGCAACCCACGTGGCTTTTCTCGGGTTTTCTTCGGAAAAATAAATCGGCCGAAAAACAAATCCTCAGGGCTGATGTCAACTGACGCAATAAATCCAATTTTATTTAGAAAAATAAATCATAAAATTGAGGAAAATCCAGTTTTCTTCATTTCTTGTAATTTCAAACTTTCAGAGGTCATAACTTCCTCATTCGAACTTCGATTCGAGTGATTCAAATTTCTAAATTCATCTAAAATCCCCCTCTTGCTGTTAGTGCTAATTTGGTATTTATTTAGAGTTGTTTTATTTATTTGGCTTCGTTCGAACGTGTAGATTCTGGCGTTTCGGAAGATTTCTCGGACTCGACGACCGAAGCATCGCAACACTTCAACGAAGGCAAGTCGTAGACCTTTGATCATGTTGAACCCAATTTCTAAAAGTATATTGTTTGATATAAACATGCATTGCTAAGATTATAATAAATGGTTCCGGGATTAGTTAATTACCTAATTGCCATTATGCCTCCTTGACAAATTACAAATGACATGTATCATTGAATGACATTAAACCTTGGTCACCATAGGATGGTTCTCTATTAGTTGGATGCTTTGTATATCAACAGGGGTACGTTTTGCTTGTTTAGTCACGCTCTAAGTAGATGTGGGTCTCTCGGCATCATAAATCACCAATGTTATTTTACCCCAGCGCACTTGGTTTGTGGCTTATGTAGTAGCGGCCAGTGTAGTTGATTAAAATGAATTGTGGCCCTGTGTGAGGCCACGACATTTGTTGTCACCTTAACTAAAAGTGTGTTGTGCCAGGATCAGGGTGGTCCTCTGGCCAGGTTGAACCCATCTACGATTGAATTTGACTAATGAACTATGGAACCGTGGCAATACCACTTGATGAAATTGTGTGCCAGGACTAGGGTGGTCCTTTGGCCTGTTGAACCGAAAATGTTTTATGCTTGGGCGAGTGGATGGTAGTGAGTGTGGGTGCCATAACGCACATTGGGACGTGGATTAGTCTCGCCTGAGCAGATCACTAAGGACTTAACCTTGTACGCCATTGTTTTGGATCTTACCGTGCAACCTCATGTCTAGACTGGGATAGACTGGCCGACTAATTAGCTATGTTTTGATTCGGTTCTGTTTGGGTTGAGAATGGCGCAAAGGGGCCCGTAACGGTGAATCCTTAGCGAGTAGAACTGGGTCAAAGCAGAACTTTGTAAAGGTCTTGTCACGTACTCTAGACTACTTACCTAAGGTAGTGAGCGGTGGCATCGCCGGGTGCCAAACAAACTAGAGAAGTCGTGTCATGTGGGTAAAGTGCACAACCTCTGCAGAGTGTAAAACTATTCGATAGCCGTGTCCCCGGTTATGGACATGCCTGGAGCTTTCACGCAAGGGGTAGAGTTTTATCAAAAATATGGGAATGGTTCGGTTGGATCGTGTAGTTGGATCTGGTTATGGTTGGGAGGTGAATAGGGTGTTCACCTGTTGTTTTAAAGAAAATTGATTACTTATGTATTAATATTTTAAATTGTGTTTTCAATCTACTTATTGTATTTACTGTCAATATTGCTTTCTGCAAAATAGCCATAAAGCTTTCCTTGTCTAGCCTGGCATAAATATTAATTGCATACATTTCCTACGACTTGCTGAGTACATTCAAAGTACTCACGGCTTGCGCCCTGTGTGATTAATCCTCACAGAAGAATCAGGGAACTTCGAGTTTCATGAAGAGGAGAACTTCGAAGACTTTGCGAACTAGGTCGTGTCCTCCACTCGATTGCCTGTGGGCATGTCGTGTGGCCACCATGAGATATTTTGGTTCCGCTGCAAGTTACCTTTTGGTGTTGAGCCCTGCGTGGCAACTCTATAAGACTTGACCATAAGGTCTTTTGTTACTATTAATATTAATTTGTCCGCTTCATCGTTATTTGGTTGTATGGTTATGATTACATCTTTGTTGTAACTGTGCGAGCTAACTACTGATCATGGGACTAGTTCGGAATGCACAGAGGGTCCTGGGGTTATATACCCGGGGTCCCAACAATATGAGACCTGTGCAATGGTTGCACGGGAGTTGGGTTTGTGGATTGTCTCACCTGAGTCGATTAAGGACCGAATCATGTGACACATTTATAAACTAATAATCGTGCAATCACAAGTCAGGTAAGGGCGTGATTTGGCCAAGTACTTTGCATGGTTTCGGCATAACTCCCTCACATAGTAGTAGGTTGGATTTCGGGATGCAGATTTCCCTCACAACGACGGGTCCCTCATTGAAAATATAGCCCGTTGATGGGAGCATTCTTGGTGTGTCCCATAATAGTCATTGTCCTAGTGTTGAGGGGTCTACCCATCGTGCAGAAAAAGTGTCGGGATTAGGTATAGAAAAAGGCTTGTTATGGTCATCTTAGTTGCACGCCTGAAGAAGCGTATCACTGTGCGATATTATGAGTTGATTATATCTTATGGGTAAAGTTGTATAACCTCTGCAGAGCGTATAATCTATTCGAATTGTTGTACACTCGGTTATGGGCATTGTGAAGAAGGCCACACTTAGACTTGATAAAATATGGGATGGAACATGATAACTAAAGGTAGGTGGATAGAACATCATGAGTAGCAATAGGTGGATGAAACCATACTTTACGATAAAACTTGCTTACAAATGATATTTTTTGTTTTGAGTTGGGATGGCTGGGTCCTAGGTTTGAAAAATAATTACGGTATTTGAGCTAAAACTGGCTTTATACTAAAATAACCATAAGATCACTCATTTGTCAAGCCAAGCATCTATATAATTGTGTTTGTTGTAAGAGCTTGATGAGTGCTTTTTGTACTCATTATTGCTCAAATATGTGAATTCAAACTGCGAGACTGAAGATCCGGTGTGGCTATTTCTATGCGTCTGGCTTTGAAACGGAGACGAGGATGACAATTTGATCGTAGTCTCAATTGATTGCTTGTAGCAGATCATGAAGGTCATTTTGGTTTATTTATCTTCGGTACCATTTGAAGTCTGACTTCAGCTTCCATACGAAGGCGGGGACCAAACACTGCACTTTTGCTTACTGTAGTGCATAGAACAGCTTCTATGTTGCACCTCTTTCTGCATCGTATTGTCGTATCGTGACCAATGCTGTTTCAACTTATATAATATGCAAAAAAAAACTATGTTGCTCCTCTTTCTACATCATATTGTGGTATATATCGTGACCAATGTTGTTTCAACTTATATAATATGCATGGCGATTCTCACCGTAAACCTCAATACATTTTTTTGTATATTTACATGTACATAATTAAAAATCTGAAACTAAACTAATTAAACAGACCTACGTCACACATGCGACGATAAAGGGATCTAAAAAACTAGGAAAAGTCTCGGCAGACGAAATTTTTGGTACGAAACAAATACGAAGAGGAGATCTCACGTGAGACTACGCCCATCCATGCTCCAATCAAAACCACTAGTCTCTTGTAGTCACTTAATTAAGTCCAAGATCAATCTAGGCCCAATTATTCATGAAAGTAGCATGCATGGTGTATCTTATTTTAGCTGAAGGATTAAGCTCACTGTAGCTTATGAGATGTAAATCAAATAGCAAGACTTTAGCAATTCTGATTTCTTTAGAAGTTCTGCACAACAGTTGCCTCGATAACATAACATCTGTACACAACTAAATATTCAGATTTCCCCTGCATCAATTTGACAAATCGTGGTCTTGTACTCCTGTCCTCCATGGCTTCATGCCTTCATCCACGCAGCAGGCACAACTCGGACACCTGCGTCATTCTCCGGCCATCGTCTTCATATCACTGACATCGTCTTCAGCGGCCCCTGGTTTGTAGCAGGTGATGGGAGGATTCAAGAACAACAAGCCTGGTGGCGGTAGCACCTGGTGTTGTTCACGATGTCCTTGGTCAAGACTCAAGAAAGGATGACGGTGTGCTCTCCGGTGACACACACAGCGGCGACTTCTAAAAGTTCTAAGAGACGGGGAATAGCAGTTAACCCTAAATCTTGAGAAGCTTTACTGTATCCTGTACTGGAATAAGGGCGTAAAGCAGCACAGCACGGTCCGGGGTCGGGGAACCGCAGGAACAGGGAGTTGGGGGCTGTTTGTTTGTTGGAGAATTTGGCTGATCAGGCGTACCGCAAATTCAAGGTAGTGTTTGGTTGATGACCTACGATCATGCTTGAGTGGATACACGAGTCAGGTAGTGTTTGGTTCAAGATTTGACTGAATATGCTGAACAACAAAAAATAAATAAAGATCCATAAATCACAAATGATAAGTGGGTTGCCTTTTTTTGTCTTATATAAGAGCGGTGATTACATTTAAACAGGTTGGGAAGGAGCTTAGGCGACCGATTTGCTAGATCTAACATCGGCATCAATATTCAGGTATAAACCTTCGGGATGCCAACCAAATAACCCCGACGGGAGATATATTGGCTTAGGGCGACAACCAAATATGGTTTTAGAGTCAGATCGAGGCTACGTGACTAGCAGTTTGCGTAGGAGTTTGGTAAAAGATATTTCATATGCAGAGCAAGAGCATGACTAAAAAAACTAGAAGCATTCGCTTACTTACCACCCAAGTGCAAAACCGAGGAAAAAGGGTGAGAAAAACCGTGTCGGTAAAACCGTAATTTGGCATACACTGCGGTTCCAGGGTCCCAAAGCCAAAGTAGCTCCCGTCCTTCGCCTACAAATACGCACGCGCCCCATCTGCGCCTCCATCTTCCTCCTCTCCTCTCCCTCACCCTCTCCCCTGGGCGCCCTCGCGCGCTCGCACGCATACACCTGTCTCGGCTCTCCGATCGCTCCCGAGGCTTAGGGCTCCGAGCGCGCTCTCCGCATTCCGATCTCGTCGGCGTCGCGGCTTGGGGTTGGGTAACTTGAGTTGGTTCGGTGTTAGTGGGGTGGGGATGGTGTCGGGTGAGTGCGTGGGGGTGGAGGGGGAGACAGAGCCGGCGGTGGCGGCGGAGGAGGCGCTGGTGGCGCCGGCTCCCGCGCCTGCGAGGGAGTTGGTGGTGGGGTACGCGCTGACGTCGAAGAAGGCCAAGAGCTTCCTCCAGCCCAAACTCCGGGGACTCGCCAGGTACTGATGAATTTGAGTGTAGATTTGTTGATCTACGTACATAAGAGTTGGATGGAAAAGTACTGGTTATTGGGGATATTTTGGGGGGGTTAAGATGTCGTGCATTGGGGGAGAGCGTTTGGTGCGGCTGTCCTTGATGTTGGTTTGTGTGAATTGGATGGAACAGTAAAATCTTTCTTTTCCAGCTCTTGCCTAGATTTGAAATATCAGTGGAGATTATGGATCCTTCTGGTTACTCTGTCAAGAAGAGAAGAACTTGCCGAATAGTATTATATCGTTTCTTCTTATTATGTTATGTGTTAGTAATACCTCGTTCATTGACCTCTGTCTCTGACTTGAGTAGATTCTGGACACATATTTTTCCTTTTTTTTTTCTTCTTATTATGGACGAAAAGGACTTATGTGCTTATCATTGTTTTTCATCATAATGGTTTCTCTGAGTTGAAGAGGTTAGCAGGCTGTTGAGCCAAAGAAAATGGAAACACTATAGCTTTATAGGATTAAAAGTGGGAAAAGGTGGGCTTTTTGTGTAATTGTAGTTCAAACGGTGGCGGAAAGGTTTTTTGACATTGAAACGTCTGGCCAAATATCTGCCTGTGATATGATTTTATTTGTCTATTTTTGTGTACGGTAGTGTCTTTTAGTTTCTCCTGCGAAAGTAGAGGCATTCTTGCCATCTGCTTCCAATAATTATTGAACAATTTTAGAGAATCTTAGAACATTTATTCAATGGGAAGAATTAGGGTCGCTTCATTTTCTAGAATTATCGTCTTCACTGACTTAAATAACGATAAGTCTATGGCATTCAAGCAAATCTTTGTATCACTGCTATTTTCTTTTGGGATAAGAAAGCGACATCGATGCATTCCTAATCGTATGGTAGTATTATATTCACTTTCAATAGCAACCCTTTCTTATCCTATAAATTAGGTATATCCCTAAAGTAATCCAGGAAGCTGTATGGTCACACTGAATTACCCTTTTTGTGCTTCTTCTCTTGTAATTTGGTGAAACATTACTGCACAATGGTTATGTGTTGTGCTTGACTGCTTGTGCCGTCGACTGGTCGGACTGATGTGGAAGCAAGTGCAGAAATCCAGGCTGGCATAACACATCAGAGATCTAAAACATAAAATCACTTTATAAATTGCACTTACATGCTTATATTGCAGTATGCCGAGTTTTTTTACTGGACAACGTTTGTTATCCTCGGAATGCAATTTTGTTGCATCTGGAATCTCATGTTGCAGTTAGGAATATATTGCTGCACACACATCACTAGGATCAGGACAGGATGTGGTATATGAAAATAGTATAGGTCCCGCATGATAAGATATGGCAATAGTTTAGAACCCACATGATCAACATGTGCATTACCTTTTATGCTTGATCTGATCCACTTGTATCTTAGAAATCAGCTGTTGTATCTCCACTCAAGTCGAGAAAGTTTTGATGGCTCCTATTGCTTAATTAAAGCGGTTTCTTTATTGTCTAATTAGATTATTATCTTCCGTGCCACCCTGTCAAACTTTCGTGTATCTTTTTAACATTTCCATACAAGGCATGAATCAGGAATTGCATATCGTTGGTGCTCTATGGCAAGCAAACTTGCAAAACAGTACAGCGCTAGTGCTCAGTGTGGTAACTGAAACAATGCCTTTTGCCTTTGCACCTCAGTCACTACGAAACTTGGATTTGTCCCATCAGATGCATGCCCTGAATCCCCGTGTTGACACTTGTGAGGATTTTTTTTTCTTTAAATAAGAATGCGAAATCATCTGTCAAAATGGTTACTTGTTCATTTTTTTTTCAGATGCTCATAGAGTTTACATATATTTTTTAAAAAAAATCTACATGTCTACACCTATGCTCATACTTGGAGTTTTTGGCAAAAACATTTTATTAGTATTCTTAATCCTATCAAATATATATAAACTCTATGAGCATCTGCAAAGTCTTATTTTTCCTGTTGGGCACTTCGGTCTGCATTAGCATCTGACACTTCCATCTGTGTCCAAGTATATGGTATTTCTCTAGTTTGCATGAGAGGAAGTTGCATTTCTTGACACTATGCTGTGTTCACCATTTGTATTTTTTTTAAAGCTAAACCATGAATTTGAAGTCTGAATGGGTTCATATTGAAATACTTGTGTCAGCTTGCAGTCCTTTATTCATCATATTACAAGAATATAGTTCTGTTTTTTTATGTGGCAAATATTCTGCAATGTCCACCTGCATGATATTGTGAAATCTGGTTTATCTATTTTCGTTATGATATAATTTGTAAGCATTCATTTCAAGACAATTTACTGCCCTTTTACTGTCGTCTGGGCCCTTTCTTGGACATTAGAGGTTGGGAAACTGAATATAATTGCAACTCTGGAGCTACTACAAATAGGATAAAATGCTTTTAAGTTGTAATTTTGTATTATTTATATCATGCTGTAGTTGAGGTGTTGAAGCTATGTGTTGGCTGCTTATATTTGGCAACTGATGCTGCAGGCCGACTTATTTTCTGTTTAGCTTGCAACCTAAAGTTTGCATTTTTGTCCAGATTATCAGCTTCTCATCCTTCTAAAACATATTGCAGGAAGAAAGGCATTCTGTTTGTTGCTATTGATCAAAAACGCCCTTTGTCAGATCAAGGCCCTTTTGATGTTGTTCTGCATAAGGTTAGATACATGGAGTATATTTAATAGAGAAAATTGCACTATAGGTCTCTGAACTTACGAGGTTGTGTCACTTAGCTCCCTAAACTTGTATTTTACTTTCTTAACCCCTGAACTTGCGAGGTTGTGTCACTTAGCTCCCTGAACTTGCGTTGAAGCGAAGTTCGTCGGATGCGATGCTGGCGACTTCGTCCCCTTCGAGTCTGATGGACTCGTCGCCGCCCCGTTCCGGCCGTGTTCATCTTCTCCGTTACCTCACGCCGACAAAAAAGGATTCCTCGAGCCCGGGAACGCACCGTGCTTGCATCTTCGCTGGAGCTTCATCGTCGCAGCTTGCTGCCGCCCTCGACCTTGCATCCTCTGAGTCGGCCGTGAGAGAGAGAAGTACATTCCCAGTGCCAGAACAGGGGCAAAATACTTCTTTCTCTTACGGTGATTCGCCAACTCAGCCTTTTATGCTAGCAAACGACCAAATGGACTTTGTGCAGGATGAAGAAGCCTTTTCTGTTAGCAAACGGCCAAATGGCACTGGGAATGTACTTCTTTTTCTCATGGTTGACTCAGAGGAGGCAAGAGCGAGGGCGGCGGCAAGCTGCGACGGTGGAGCTCCGGCAAAGACGCAAGCGCGGTGCATACTCGTGCCCGAAGAATCCGTTTTTGTCAGCGTGAGGTGACGGGGAAGATGAACACGGCCGGAACAGGACGGCGACGAGTCCACCGGACTCAGAGGGGACGAAGTCGTCGGCATCGCATCCGACGAACTTCGCTTCAACGCAAGTTCAAGAAGCTAAGTGACACAACCTCGCGAGTTCAAAGGGCAGAGAAAGTAAAATGCAAGTTCAGGGAGCTAAGTGGCACAACCTCGCAAGTTCAAATGGCTGAGAAAGTAAAATATAAGTTCAGGGAGCTAAGTGGTACAATCTTGCAAGTTCAGGGACCTACAATGCAATTTTCTCTATTTAATACCTTTATGTGTTATTTGTCTAGAATGTTAAATATTTGCATACCCTCTTGTTGTATGAGTTTTTCCTTATTTCATTGACAACAAAATGATAGCATTGTATTTTCTACAGTTGACTGGAAAGGAATGGCAACGATTATTGGAGGTCGGTAATACAGAATATGTTAAAACCATTGTTAAACCTCTCTTTGTGAGAGATGTTCAATATATGATTTTAAAAATATTAGGTCCATTTTATCCTTTTATGTTTTGAAACTTTTATTGACTATTTTGCCTCAATTTTAATAGGAATACAGAGAGACACACCCAGAAGTTACTGTTCTTGATCCACCAGGTGCCATAGAACATTTGCTCAATCGCCAATCTATGCTTCAAGAAGTTTCTGAACTGGACCTCTCGGATTGTCACGGTAATTTCTATGAAATGTCTTTCTTAGTTCTGGTTTTGAAGAAACCCATCAATCCATCATATTCATCATGATGATGCAGCAGTTGGCTTGGTTTTACTGGTTTAACTAAACAGTTATCTTGGGATTAATGATTAATCACGTGTTGTGCCTTGTACATGTTAGTTCAATTAGTGCTATGGATACGATAAGAGCATTTTATATGCTATGCCAAATGTAGCATTAAGCATTGAGTTCCAAGTTCCAACTCTATTGTTGTATCCTTGGCAGAAGAGCACCCTTTTAAGTTTTTGTCACCTGAATTATCATATTTGTTCTCAGTGTTGAGCCCTTTGGATGGAACTAGGTAATATATTTATTAATCACATTTACCTGTGGCTGTCAAAGCTTGCGAACATTTTTTGATTGTTTTTCTTTAGTCTTTACACGTTTAAATTGGTGATAAACTTTGGTCATCTGCTTGCACCTCGAATTTCCTCCATTGTTAGGAGGATGGATATGAAGAGTTGGTTCTTGGAACCTTCCCAAAGGCTGATTTCATCATTATGGTGCAGTTGCCTTTTGCAGGTAAAGTTGGTGTTCCTAAGCAGCTATTTGTTAACACTGACCCGTCATCAATACCAGCTGCAGTTATGAGGGCTGGGCTATCTCTGCCATTAGGTAAGTCTTCTTATTAGCTGTTTTACAATGACCATTTTCTTGTACTTATGTTTGTAGTACTCAATTCTAACTTGTACTTGAAAGCTTTTAGCATTTTGCAAGACACAATTTTACGTTCCAGGTATATAGGAGCAAGCATATCTAGCAAGCATGAAAGAGTATATTTCCAAATCATCGAAGTACAAAAATACTAACATAATAACTAGACATGCTAATGTGCTTACTAAATCAGCTGAGGAATTTTGATAATGATGTTCTATCTTTTTCAAAAGTGGCGTGGTTTCTCACTCTTCAACTATGATAAGGGACTCCGTAACTATAAAAACAAAATAGTTGCCATCACAAAAAATTCTTCCGAATGAATGGACATGTTCCTTCTCTCCGAATTTTGTGAAGTTTTTTACCTGCTAGAGCAAGTGTGCATCTTCCAGCATCTTTCCTCTTTCATTTGGTTGTCTGGCTGATTATTGCATATGGTTGTCTTGTTAGTCATGGTGTGTACTTCCGTAGTCTGTACATTAGATGGGGGAGCAGGTTAGAGATGGCATGGTAGATGCAAAGCCAATCTCAATAGTAAACTCAATAGATAAAACTATGTCATCTTTGTTAGAATAGGAATTCTTTTGTATTTCCTTATATGTGTATGGTATATTCTCTTGTAATATCCTCTTGTACTCTATATATATTGCCCATTGGGCCTCATGAATATACATACAATATTCATAACATGGTATCATAGCTAGGGCACTAACATAGCTCCCTTCCGCTGCCATCCCACCATCGTTGCTGCCGTCGTCGAAGGCCACCGCTCAGATCGGGCCGCCGCCGCACCAAGGCCGCCATTGCCCGACGCCGCCTTGTCCGGCTGCAGCCTGACGCCAGCGCCCCCCAGTCCGACGCCCGACGTCGCCACGTCTGGCAGCAGCCCGACACTGTTGATGAGGCCTTTCACTATGTTATAGACGTCTTTGAGCGCTGGTGTGCTGATGAGGCCCCGTGTTCGAGCCATCTTGGTGGTTAGCGTCGATGAATCTATCCAGCCAGATATTGTTGGTCTGCGTTCCACTTGTTAGATCTGGGACTACTTGCGCGAGCGATACCAGCAGAGCAGCAATGCTCAGTTCTTTTCGCTTCAATGTGAGTTGGAGACGTTTTGCCAGGTGGACTCCTCTGTCGACGACTTCTTCCGCGCCCTAGCAAGTCTCTAGCACCAGCTGGACGAGCTGCTTTCTTCGCTTTGCTAGGAGTGTCATAAGGTTCAGAAGGCGGACCGTGACCGTTTTTTCCTTTATGACTTCGTCTGCCGTCTTCGCCTAGAGTTTGAGCCTGTCAGGGCTCAACTGCTGAGCTGCTCACCACAACTGACAGTCACCGAGGCTCTTTCAACGCTTCGTGCTAAGGAGCTTCGCCGCGGGTTAGCAGCACAGTTTGTTCCGGTTGTGCTTGCTACCCCTTCTTCTTCGACTAGAGTTCTTCCTTAGGTGTCTATTTCTACTCCTATTTTTGCATCAACTGGGGTTAAGTGCAATTGTTGCAAGAACTTCGGGCATGACTACCAGTGTTGTGCGGTGCAAAAAAGCGGAACAAGACGCGTGGGGTGGACGATACAAGGGGGGCAGGGAGGCCCTTCCTCGACGGGAGGATCAGGATCTTCTCAGCGACGCGAGTCTGTTCCGCAGCTCTGTCAGGCTCTATTTCAGCAGCTCTCTCGCAGCTCAGCAGGTTCTGCCAGTTTAGCTCAGACATTTACTCCAGGTACTTCTTGGGTTTTGGATTCTAGTGCTTCTTTCCATATGACACCGGACTTCACATCTCTCACTTCAGTAGGACCTCTTGTTTTTCCTATCTCTGTTCAGACAGTTGACGATACTTCTTTGTCTGTCAGCTGTCAAGGCACTCTTTTGTCCACTGATTTTTTCTGTTCCAGCTGCTTCTCATGTTCCCCAGCTTACCACGCAGCTTCTCTCGGTGGGTCAGCTCACCGATCTTGGCTGTAGGGTTGATTTTGACTCTCACACCTGTTTTGTCCAGGACCGACAGACAGGGACGGTACTTGGGTCTGGCCGGTGTGTGGGGATTGTCAGGATCTCTACATCATTGACAGCCTCCACCTTCCGTCCACTTTAGTTGCTCTTATCATCTCTATGTCTATCTCCACCGTCACTGCTACCACTACCTCTGGAATTTTTGCGCAGTGGCATCATCGTCTAAGTCACTTGTTGGGTCTCGCCTTTCTTTATTAGTTTGCTAGGGTGTTCTTGGATGTGTTATTGTTGACACGGCCATATTTTGCCAGGATTGTAAACTGGGCAAGCAACTACAACTTTCTTATAATTCTAGTGAGTTCTTGTCTTCTCGTCCTTTTGACTTAGTTCATTCAGATGTATGGGGATTTGCGCCTATTATCTCTAAAGGCGGGCATAAGTTTTATGTGATCTTCATTGATGATTATTCCCGTTTTACATGGCTTTTCCCTATATCTAATCGTGATCAGTTTCTTACGATCTATCGTAGCTTTGCAACGATGGTTCATACTCAGTTTGATTCTTCCATCCGTACTTTTTGTTGTGATTCTGCTGGCGAGTACTGTTCTGGCGTTTTTAGACACTTTCTTTCTGAGCAGGGCGCTCTTTACCAGTCTTCTTGTCCTGGTGCACATGCTTAGAATGAGGTTGCTAAGCACAAACATCGTCATCTAATTGGGACTGCCCGCACTATTCTCCTTGCCTCTCACGTTCCACCACAGTTCTGGGCTGAGTCTATTTCTACATCTGCATATCTCATCAATATGCATCCTTCCACTGCTATTAAGGGTGTCAGTCCTATAGAGCGTTTTTACTCTCGAGCCCCTCAGTACACTCACCTTCGTGTTTTTGGCTGCACTTGTTTTGTTCTACTGCAGCCTCGTGAGCGGCACCAAACTATCAGCTCAGTCAGTTGAGTGTGTTTTTGGTTATAGTTCTGAGCATAAGGGTTATCGTTGCTATGATCCTTCTGCTCAACGGATCAACATCTCATGAGACGTTGTCTTTGATGAATTTCTACCTTTCTTCTATCGGGATTTGGCTCCTTGTCCTGTTTCCACCGTTGAGCTGATTTCATGGTTGTCTCTTTCTGACTCTTCACCCACTTCTCCACTATCATAGTCTTCCCCTGGTCTGTCTCCAGTGGTTCCTTCTGTATCTCCGCCTCCAGTGCTACCTCCTACAGCACTGCCTCTTGTTCCTGCAGCACAATCGTCTCATTTCTCTGGTATTCACTACTCCATGCGTCCTCGTCCTTCACCAGTCTTCTCTTCTGGTATCTTGCCGACATCTACATCTGATCCTCCTGATGATGCTCCCCGTTACGTCCTTCGTGACCGGACATCCCTTCGACCTCCTGATCGTCTTGGATTTACTTCGATAGCTCATGCTCTCTCTGTCACCGAGTCTAGTTCTTATCGTGAGGCTGCTCCTCATTCTGAGTGGTAGCTCGCTATGGCAGAGGAGCTTGATGCTCTTCGACGTACGGAAACTTGGGATATTGTACTGACACCTGTGCATGCTCGCCCTATTATGTGCAAGTGGGTGTACAAGATTAAGACCTGGTCTGATGGTACTATCGAGCGCTACAAGGCTCGTCTTGTGGCTCACGGCTTTCAACAGGAGTATGGTTGTGACTTTGATGAGACGTTGCCCCTGTTGCTCATATGGCCACTGTTGGCATTCTTGTTGCGGTTGCTTCTGTTCGCCAGTGGTCTATCCCTCAGCTGGATGTTAAGAATTCATTTCTTAATGGTGTTTTGCATGAGGTCTATATGCAGCCACCACCTAGGTATTCTGTTCCCGATTGGCACACCTGTCATCTTCGTCGTTCTCTTTATGGTCTCAAACAGGCTCCTCGTCCCTGGTTTGCTCGTTTTACCTCAGTGATTATTGTTGTCGGTTTCACTGCCAGTTCCCACGATCCTACTCTTTTTGTCTATGTCTCATCTCGAGGTAGGACACTGCTTCTTCTATATGTTGATGATATCCTCATCACTAGTGATGATTTCTCATTCATCACGTATGTGAAGAAGCATCTCAATGAGCAGTTTTTGATGATTAATCTTGGTTCTCTTATGTACTTCCTTGGGATTGAGGTCTCTTCCATGCCTCAGGGCTACTACCTCTCCCAGCAGAAGTATGCCTAGGATCTTCTTGATTGGTCTGGTCTGACTGACATTCGCACTGCTGAGACTCCCATGGAACTATCCCTTCAGCTTCGTGCCACTGATGGTGATCTTTTTGAGGATTCTACTCGATATCGTCATCTTGTTAGGAGTTTGGTGTATCTTGTGAGCACTCGTCCTGATATTGCTCATGCTGTTCATATCTTGGGTCAGTTCATGGCTCATCCTACCCATCTTCGCTACAGTCACTTTCTTCGTGTTCTTCACTATTTGCGTGGGACTATCTCTCCTGGTTTGTTTTTCCCTAGCTCCACCTCACTACAGCTTCAGGCATATTCCAATGCGACCGGGCTAGTGATCCTTCTGATTGTCGTTCTCTTTTTACTTACTGTGTTTTTCTTGGCTTTTCCCTGATTGCCTGGAAGATAAAGAAGCAAACTACAGTTTTCCGTTTGAGTGCAGAGCCTGAGTTGAGAGCTATAGTAGCAGTGACAGCAGAGATTACTTGGTTGAGGTGGCTACTTGCAGATTTTGGAGTGCCTGTGATAGGACCTATAACTCATTTGCCAGACAGTACAGGTGCTATCAGTATTGCCCATGACCTAGTGAAGTATGAGCTCACCAAACACATTGGTGTGGATGCTTCATACACTCGCTAATAGGTGCAGGCGGAAGTGCTTGCTTTACAGTTTGTGCCCTCAGAGTTACAGATTGCTGACTTCTTCATGAAACCACAAACTAGAGTACATCATTCATATTTTCTTTCCAAACTCAGTATGCGTGATCCACCGTAAGTTTGAGGGCAGTGTTAGCATAGGAATTCTTTTGTATTTTCTTATATATGTATGACATATTCCCTTGTAATATTCCTTCGTACTCCATATATATGTTGCCCATTGGGCCTCATGAATATACACACAATATCCATAACAATCTCCATGTAAACTACAAATCGAAAAAGAAAAAGAAAAATGAAGGTCCATGTGTAACAAAGTATCCATTATTCTGCTTTGAGTACGACTTGATCAAAACAAGGTGTCTCTCGGATCTTCTGTACATTGGAGTGCTTCTGGTTCTGGATGAGATATGAGCCTGGCATTTTTCAATTTTAATAGATGGGAACAGTATACGTCGGTTGGAATGAAGCTTAAAAGAAATCTGGGCATGCTTTGTGACTGACTGACTGGAGTGTTTGATTATTGACATTACCAAGTTCATGTTTTAAGTCTCCAAGCTGATTTTGTTGTTCATATATTGCATCTTAACCACATATACTATATGCAGTGGCGAAGCCTTTGGTGGCGAAGTCCCATGAGTTATCTCTTGCGTATGACCCAACTTCCTTGACGAAGCTTGAGCCCCCCTTGGTTCTTCAGGAATTTGTTAACCATGGTACTTTGTTTGAGTTTTGCCTGGTATTTCATTTGAATATTTCCCAATTCCAGATTAACCTTTTGTTTTGGTTTGTGGCATTTATAGGTGGTGTCTTGTTTAAGGTCTACATTGTTGGGGATGCGATAAGGGTTGTACGGAGGTTTTCACTGCCTAATGTTGATGAAGGTGATCTATCAAATAATGCCGGAGTATTTCGGTTTCCAAGGGTCTCTTGTGCTGCAGCTAATGCAGATGATGCAGATCTTGACCCTCATGTTGCTGGTAAACTTCCAGATCTTGGTTTCTCTAGCCTTACAATAATTTATGTTATTCACCATTGGTTTTGGAGAACAGTATTGTCAACTGATGCTCTTACATACTCCGTCAGAACTTCCTCCGAGACCATTGCTCGAGATATTGGCAAGAGAGCTGCGCCGACGACTGGTACCAGTGATTCTTGCACTTGTTTGTTCTGCATGAATTAATGCCACGGTGATTAATATCACCCTTTTACCTTATTTGCAGGGTCTTAGATTGTTCAACATTGATATGATCAGAGAGCATGGGACAAGAGATCGTTTTTACGTCATAGACATGAACTATTTTCCTGGTATGTGATCTAACTTGTTTTGAGTGTCTTTCTAAAAAAAACTTGTTTTGAGTATGTCTAAATTATCTTTTCGTTAATTTCAGCAAATTTCTGCTTATAGATTTTAAACAGTAGTTCCTGGAAAACTACCTGAATTGTCAAAATCTTATTTTTGGTAGCTTGCTGTGGCACTCTCGTGGAATGACCAGTCTAGGATACACTGTAAAAAGAGCTGGTTACCTCCCGTATCATCTCCTGTATCAGCTTATTTCGTCTAGGTACTTGAGTACATGGTAGTCTTTAATGATTATTTCAGGGATACAGAATGAGTGTATGATGCTTGGAAAGTTGTTGAACCAGTTGTATTCGAAAGACTAGCCTGAACCGTGCACACCAAACTTATGCCTGCTTGCACTGTTGCTTCTGTACCATGGATAGCTTCATTTGTTATATAGCCAGTTTTCCATAAGCCCGTGACACATTCTTTCCTTTTCTGCACGTGGTAGTTCTCAACAATTGTCAAACAATTTGATGGCCAATCACTTATATTTATGTCTTTACAAAAGTGACCTCCCTTAAATAAATGGATATTTTTAATTCGAAGTTGCCAAAGCTCATCATCATCTTTTGTGCTTGCAGGGTATGGTAAAATGCCTGGATATGAGCATGTGTTCACCGACTTTCTGCTGAGTCTAGTTCAGAGCGAGTACGAGCGACGACCAAGCTATAGCTCAGGCGAGGGGTGAAAAGTTGTGACCCCTTCCCTGTGTCAGCATGTCTCTGATTCGCTGTGTGTACAATTGTGCATATCAGGGGAGATCGATCATCTGTAGTAGAGTTGGGCATCAGCAGTTGCGATAAAAGCAGCGAGGACTGTCAATTATTATTAATTGACATTTGCTAACTTCTCTTGCTCTCAAATAATTTTGTTCGCCTAATGCCTTCAAAAAAATTGTTCGGCTATAAGTAATGAAATTAAGTTGGTATCATCGGCAAAAAATGTCCTGAAAAACTGCAGCGTAGGATTGCACGTTTTCTTAACCCTTCACGCGTGTTTGCATGAAATTGTCGGAGTGCTATCATTTTTATCGCATCGAGAGGCGACGACGACCTAATCACGTTTCTTTCTTCTTTTATGTTTGAACTCCTCAAAAGTTACGAATCACTTCTTGGTGGGGCGGTGGAGTTGTGTATAACTTTACCCACTAATATTCAAATTCTGATGTTTACCTATTACGCACACGCGGATGTGCTTCAAAAGAAATTTTGTGAGATCTCGGATTTATCATCGGTCTTCGTATGTCGGTGTGCGCGCTAAGTATGTCTATATGTGTGTTAAGGAGATGTACTCACGTATGTGTGGTGGTGTGTGTGTCTGCGCCTTCTTTGTAATAAAAAAAGAACTTTCGAGAAATTGTTGACGGTTTGCTGCGCATTTCACCCTGGGTTCCGTTCCACCGAGGCGGAGCCGAGCTGTGGCGCCGTGGTGCTGCACCGCACAGCACCTGAACCCGTGCGCGTGGCCGTGTGCCACCGTGCGGTGCTGGTGCAGAGCGGCACGGTGGAAGTGGAACTGCCGCGCGGGCTGATAAAACGGGACGGACGCAGTGCGCTTCGCGCGCGCTGTCGTGCGATCGATTACGACTTTACGAGGGAAGCTTGAGGTCACGACTTGAGAAGTGTATTCTCGCGTAAAACGCCGGTCAACGCATGTAATCAGCACAGCAAATATGTGAAGTGTAAATATTTGATCGACGAACTCGTTACATATGCTACAAAACGTGTGATGATGACGCGAGAAAAGGGAAAACGCGAGTCGTTTCTAACCTGTACAGTTAGTTCCCATAAACCTGTATCTACTAGATTGAAGAAGCCGTCTCCAGCTTAATTGGCAGCTACTTGGCCTAGGCGAGGATAAATTCTGTACGTGTAAGGCGATCGAAGCATAATTACAAATTGGAGCCAAACAAGATATACCAGCAGCACTGTCACTTCTCTTCAACTTGCTCCTGAATCGACTCCGACACTTCCTGCACCGTGTCACAGAGTTCTTGGCTTGAATTCGATGCTTCTTGCGCAGGATCGTCGAGAATCATTTCGATTGGAACTTCATCGCCATTGTTGCCAGATTTGGAAGAGCCATTGTTCGAGGACTGGGAGTACGCGTCGAGAAGATGCTGGTGGATCTCTTGCATCCTCCCGGACTGCTCATCGTCTCTGTCCAGCTCTATTAGGTCCTGCGCAATAAAAACTTCAGTTCAGAGTGAACAATAGGAAAGGAGGATCCTCTCTTAACATGAACATACTAACCTGCGCAGAATAGGAGTTAAATATGCGAGAAAAACGGTGTCTGCAATACTCGTTGAAGAGAATTGTGCCAATGACAAGTAGAATGGTGAACCCTGTAGCTACCCGAGAGTGCTTTATGCTGAACACACCGAGAGCAATGATCTGTGTCAATACCAGGGAGAACACAATGGTGTTGTGCATGATCGGCCACAGTTTTCCTCCCATTTCGTACTTCGGGTAGTAGACATTTAGAATCTGCAAGAAGGTTTCAAGGTTTAAAGGATGAACAGACGAAAATAGAAGTTCAATTCTATCTTCCGAAACAATTAGGAAACATAATAGATTCACTATATCCTAATAATTTATAGTTGACATCAAGTAAATTAAGCTCAAAAGTAGAGGGAGAGGCCAATCTGCTCACCTGATTGCGATACACCAAGTAGCCAAGGCAAAAGTACACAAGCAAGAAGGGCAGTATGAGAGGTGCCATTATCGAAAATGTGAAGCCAAGCAGAATGAATAACAGGACTTTTGGGACTTCAGTATGATATGGGAACGAGAAAACATATTCTGGATCGTCCTGATAACAAAATATACATTTTCTGAAGAAGTTATATACTAAGTTGTACACTTGCAATATCTCGGAGCATAGACTTGCCCAGCCTGATGTGAGGACATATGTGATGAAAAAAGTTGCCTGTCGAAAGAACAAAAAATCCATTAAATATCAACACACAATTCTACACTGACATGGGCAGAACGTGCCAGAGTGATTTCAAGCTATACGATAAAATGAAAATGACAGCATTTCGGCAGTAAACATCATGACCTGCTTTGGCACGAGTTCAGCTAGCATAGATGGCATATCCTTCGGTCTAGTGAAGACGTTGAGCTGATTGAGTACGGATCCTGATAGGACATTAACAAAGAAGACATTCCAAATGCTGAAGAACAAAATTTTGCAGCATGCACTTGTTTTCTTGCCACTGCGAGAAATAGATCCTTCTATCGAAGAGAAGAGCATCATCAATGGGGGAACAGTGTACAAGGACAGCAACAGAACGACACTAGGGAGGTATCCCGTTATGATTCTGACGAAAAAGGACCTAGACAACAAGGACAGGCAAGAGCTCAGTAACTGTAAAGTTCTAATCTAATAGATGAACCAATGGTGATTTCTGAACTTACTTCTTCAGTACACCTCTCAAGCTTGGAAACAGTTGCTGAAGCTGCTCCACTTGCATCATGCTTTGAACAAATGCGACGGGGACAAGAAACACAAACATGAAAACAACACTAGCTGCAAGTGTTGCTATTTTCCGAAGCCAGATCTGTCTGTAGGGGATCCAGAGGTTTGACCAATAAACGTCACGTGGCTCTGGAGCCAAATCTGTCACCCATAGCATAGGATTTGAAGATTGAAGAACTCGTGAAGCAACAATTGCAGCATAGCGAGTCTTGAAGAATACTATAGCACCTGGACATTCCTGTTCAGTAATATGACAAGATTTATGCTGATGCATGGAAATCAGAGTTATATACTAACTTACTTAGATATGCTGACTGCTGAGACAAGAATGAATGAGATCATGTAATGCGATGGTCAAAAGATGTAGTTTTGAGATCAAATGACAATGATATCAGGGGGAAGAAGACCTTTTGAGCTTCAACTACTTCTGGATCACTGAGGTCTGACTTCTTGGCGTCAATGAACTTATTGCGGTAAAGCTGAAATGAGGAAGCTCGTACTCCGCAGAGACCGCATCTGGACAAGTGAGATCTTCCATTCTGGTCAAATACAGAAAGTTTTACCCTTACAAATTTCCTATAAGTTCTCTCTGCATTATCCTGCAGAAATAAACTTAAGGCCTCAGCAAGTGATCTCACTACAAGATAAGCATAGATGAACCTATTTGATGTCAACCGGAATTTGAATGTCAAGTATAAAATAGTTCGTTCACATGTTGTCGGGATAGCAAACTTAAATCAATGAATTAAACTAAACTAAATCTCAATCGTGAACATGCAACAGGGAAATTCAATCATTTTATAAAGCAGAAAACATCAACACTGTAAACTACTTTCAGAAGAATAAATGTCAGTCTCTAGATAAATTGTTAGAAATAAATTTGAGTTCCAATAATATTTTAAAACAACATAATCTTTGTTGCCGAAATGAATTCTTACCACAAATTTCTGCAAATTTCCTTTTCGATATATCATTTGATGTGATAAGTAACTAGATCCATGATAGTTAACAAAGAAATTCCTGATCGTGTCATCAAGCAGCTCGTTGTCTGACTTTGGAATTGAACGAACAAGCACAGAAAAATGACCCGGATTTGGTGGCGATCCAGTAATATGTGCTAATCTCTTTCTTGAGATATACTTGTACTCCTGCAACATGACGATTTACAATCAGCAGCAATAATGGTTGCTTGAACTTGGTGGAACTTTGAGGTAAAAATCATTTGGTAACGAGAACATTGTGGACAGGTCTTACATGGTAAAGAAGAATACAAGCCGATACTGTTATAACATATAACGCAAGGCAATGCACCCAAAGCCTACACAAAGAACCAAAGATCTTTTTCAAATAGTCATACAGTAGGGAAATGTAGCGTATCTTATAAGAATTGAGCAGTCAAAAGCCTTGAAATTATTAAAATGCAAGAACTATAGAATATTTTGGTAAGTGGATGCTAGTTACTTATCCAATAAAATAATAGATCAATACCTTAACTGCGTCGCATTAATCATCTAAAAAAATGCTGCAGTAATCATCTAAAATATATTTGTCTAATATTACCCTTTATGTGTGTATCCAACTTTATGATCATGATATGTGAAAAATTATTTCAAGATGTAGGAACAGTAGCGCTATTGGGTTTCCTGACAGCGAATTTCAGGAGACTGATCTGTACCAGAAGGGAAAAGGACAGCACTGCATTATCCATTGAATGAGATAAAGATGATCTTACATTCGTGATCCTTCTTTGACATTTGCAATCGTAAAAACATTCAGAGACTCCGTTGGAATATGCGTGTGAGTCATTTCTTGCCCATGGTAATTAACAGGAAGCACTCCAAATATACAAACAAGAGAAGTTATCGAGAAGATGCGTATGCTGCAGAACAAATAATATACTAATTATAAGTTGTCAATAGCAACAAAATACATGATGGGCATATGTACTAGAACTCAGGACTAAGGATTTCTCCACTAGTGCTTAACATAAGCATAATTCATTGATAATATGGCATAAGTCTATGAGATTAAATCAATTTCAAGGAGAAAACCTGAAAATAAATAGCCGGAGGAACACCACGGAGTCCAAGCCAGCAACTCGCCGAATCTCTTCTTCAGTGCACCAGTATGCTTTTACTATCCAGCCAGCAGTAGGCAATAGCCTCTCAAATGAGAAGTAATCGACCTGCTGCCGGAACTTCTCTTCGGCAAGCCGCCTTCCAAAGTAGACACTGAAGTTGTGAGGCTGCTTCCTGAGGACTGAATAGAGGGACAGGAACAGCGCGCAGAAACCGATGTTTATGCCCGCCGAAGTCAGAAGGGCAGAAAATTCCATTCCCTGCCTCTACCAGTTGGAAATCCTGACCATGTACCCATGAAAGAACTGCAAATTCACAAGAGAATATCCATATTGATTGACCTTTAATCAACGGGACAAGGGTCAACAGTACGTTTTTTAAAAACGGATGGTAGAAGCTCTGCCCTTTCATTTTAGAGAGGAATAGAGTTTAAAAGATACAACACCCGTCCCAGAAGGACACACAGAATGGTCAATAATAGTACGCTAATAGTTTCATAATGCATTACCATTACATGGCAACACAAAACAAGACATGCATAACGCGTTTTTGCAATGTAGAGCCTGTTTGATTTCAGGCTAACGATTGTCGATTTTGGTTGTCTGTCTGAATCATAAGCAATTGTTTTTTTTATAAAAAAAATTCGGATGCCCGATCCTTAGCGAATTTGACAGATTGATATTCTAGTCCTAAATAACCCCAATCATCCTCACCGACCTTGCATTTGCATCGATGAGACACCAACACAAGAACCGCGCGTATCTTCCAACTACGAACAACGTCAATCAAATATAATGCACCCTAAATACCGGCAGTGCCAGCAGGATCCAGACGTTAAGACCTAAAAAAGACGGGGTAAAAGAGACCGATTTGGTTGGCCGGAATCGGGCACGATTAATTCGCCGGGAGGGCACACAAGAAAACTTACACCCCGCATGGAAACCAAGGACGCGCACCTCCCGGCTCGTCCGGCCCGGCATTGCGTGCGACCATGCGCGCATGCAACGAGCAGGAGGACATCAGACTTGAGAGGGCGCGCGCGGTAGTGTCAATTACAGGATTCGACGAATGTATACCTTGAAATGGCCGCGTGGAGGGGATGCAACGGCGGCCGGGCGGCGCCCCGATGGCGGTTGACGCCGACGGCAGCGCGCGCGGGAGATGGAGAGGGAGCGGGAGTAGGCGGAGTTTTCGCCGAAGCAACCAACCGTTTACCCCCCCGTGGGGGAAACACCTTGCTGCCACACAAGCGATATAGCATCCCTTCTGAAAATTGGACACGTCACCGCACAGATCTCAAAGCAACCTGGCTCCTCCCTTGACCTTGACAGACATCTGAACAGAGCGGAGAACACCGCCAGTGCACTGGCGATGCCAACTCGATGCCAACCTGCGCCATTGCCGTCGACTAGCTAGCCTCGCCGCACCGGCCGGTCGCCTCGCCATGGTGCGCCTTCACCAGCAGCAACCTCATGCCCTGGGCACGAGACTTCCGTAGACATGTCCTCGCTGCGGTGAACCGGTGCCCATCGCCGTGCTGCCACGACCTGCGTTACGACGCGCCCTCGCCGCCCGACCCTGCGCCGCGGCCGCGACCCATGCTGAATCCTCGCCTCGCCTCACCATGTAGTGCCGCCGGACGCAGCTTTGCGGTGACGCAAGTTTTTATTCCAAGGCCCATCATGTACTCTGCGAGTTGGGGTCCCATTGAAATGGACCACGGCCGTGTTATCCAGTTGGCCAGACCTAAATTTCAGTTAGCTTATAGACAATCCCATATAGTATTTGCTACGGTACAGAGTGCAGTAGCTGATACAGCCAGCAGGACATGTACTACGCTATTGCTGCAGTTTCAACTAGACCTCAACAATTAATTTATACCCCTTCGTAACACCCCTTCTCTTACCAAGGAGTGACGTTTTGGGTAAGTGCAATCAAATTTTCTAAACTTTGGTTATTGATATCTTTCTGTATTTAGGTTGGAGGTATAAAAATAATATATATAGATTTATCTCAAAAAATGCTTTTATAATAATAATAATAATAATTCACTAGGTTTAATAAATATATTATAATGAAAAATAATGATCAAAATCGTGTTACGAGACCATATCGATGTCCAGAACATCACTCTTTTGTGACTAGAGTGCATATGTCTTATCTTAACTAATAAAAAAAGAAGTTTACCCCTGCACAGCAAGACGATGTTATTTCTCTCATACGCAGCTGGCTTTGGCCTCTCCCACCCCTCCTAAATTCCTCATCGAAGCACACCAACATATGGACCCAACCTGATAGAGACAAGGTCTCACCCCGCCACCTCCATGACTCGTGAACGTATCTATGCCCCCACTTCTTTCACAACCACCTAAATTGTCGCCGCTACACTTTTTCTTCACATGCACACACAGAAATTCGTCACCGTTCCACTCCTTCCTGTCTGACTCGCCACCTACACTCGTACGACATTAGCTTCATGCCTCAGAGATCCCGACCCCATCCGAAACTCAGTCCGCGAGTTGCAATGGCGTCGTGCATGAAGATGAGGGGATCCGACAGCGTAGGAGGCGGTGGTGCAGAGAGGTAGCGCCAGTGACAGAAGGAGGTAGCGGAGAGGGGAGGCGGCGTTGGGGAGGAGAGAAGGCACCAGGAGGGAAGGGAGGAGAGGAGGAGGTGGTACCTTGGAGGAGAAGCGGCGCGGCTGGGAAGAAAGAGGAGGCGGTGATGGTGCACGTTAAAGAGCTAGAAACGAAGACGTCCTTCCCTTGTTGCTTCGCCGTCTCGAATTCACCGCACGGTGTCATCTTCATCCTAATCCCCCCCCCCGCGTCGCCGCCTCCTGCTTCGCGTCGGCCAAGCAAGCATCGCCGCATCCTCCTCGCTTAACACTGCGACGACGTCACCACCTCTTCCCTCGGCCTCCTACCTCCTCACCGCAATGTGACTAGCGAGAGCTGCAGAGGTCAATGGCCATGAGATCTGAGTCGTGGCTTGGGTTCAGGGTGCAAGAAGGTGGCCTTCGACGTGTAACCTTTTTCCTTGTGAGCCGACAATGGCTGGAAATAGGCAGCACATCGGGAGGGAAGTCGGCATCAACTTCAACTTCCAAGGTAAACAATCTATGAGTTCAAAATTTTAATTTTTGGGTAGTTGTAATAGGTGATGTAATAGACAGAGTTAATGTTTCTATTTATATGTGTGTGAAAGAAAATTGATATTTATTATGCAGTTTAGGATCCCGTTTGCTAATATGTATCATTCTCTTTTAGGGTTCTGTTGTGTAACATCCTAATTTTGGACTTGTGTTTCAAATGTAAGAAAATGAGTAGAAATTAAAAAAATTTCTTACATCATGTATTTTCTGTATGTTCTAAACAATTCCTGTACAAGAATTATGGAAATACAAAGTCACAAGTCTTTTGATCCAAAACCTTGTCTTCCAAAAATATTCATCTCAAATCTTGTGATCATCCTTTGGAAATATTTTTACTAAGTTCCTGGGATGGTATGTGACCTCTCTGAAAAATTTCACAATTTTTAGAAATTGTTTGAATATTTTTAGAAGGCAGTCAAACCTGTTTGACTTTTAGTCAAACTTTAAACCAGAGCCTTGCATAATTTTTGGAGAATAATGCGCTGCATCAAAACCTCTGAAAATTTTACACAAGGTTAATATCTGAGTTAGCAAGCTCCAGTAAACGTTTCATAATTTTTGGAGTTGTTTTGCTATCACAAATAAATCCCCAAAGTCCCGCTCAATCTAAAACCCAAAACCTGTTTTCACTGTTCCTCGGGTGCGAGTCAGACTCGGGCTCAAGCCTCTTGACTTGATCCAGTCAACTAACTGCACTCGGCCCGGCTTAAAAGTGCGTCTTCAATCTCAGCCATTAGATCCTAATCGTTCGGCCCAGGTTCGCGTGAACGTTCGGACCTCCGAATGTCTTGGTGAATCGTGGCCGTTATTTCTGATCCAAGGGTTCACGATCCTCTCTGTTGATTTAAACCTCGGGAGCCTTGGGCGAACCTGAGCCGTTGGATTAAAATCGGACCGTCCTTGTCGCAGGAGACATTCGGACCTCCGATTGTTTTGATCGGTCTGAGCCGTTGGATTAAAATCCAACGCTCACAATCTCCTCTGTTGTGTTTAAACCTCGGCGTGGCGCGATATCAGCCGCCCGATCAAAATCCAAGGGTCCAAAATCGCCCGAGCTTTTTCTCTGGTCATCTTCAACCTCCAGCCGTGCGTGAACAGAGAGAGGCATGGCCTTGTCAACTCGTGCTCCCCCGACAGCCACTCGTAGTCGACATTTAGGGATTGTAGGGCACTTTCGGCCACGATCTCAACCTACTCCTACATCCCCATCACTTCTTCTTTTCGGCCCGCCTTTTGTACCCTAAGCCATTGTCACCCGAGAGGCTCCTTTTGCCAAACCCTAGTTTTTCCAAACGTTATAAAGGTCCTAAAACTCCTTCCTGGTGTTCTTTTACACCATCCAAAACTCCTTCTTCATTGTTGGGGCTTAATACACCAAAAACACCCAATCACCATTGTTGACCCGTGGAGCTCCATTGTGGATCATGAAGTTCCAGTAGTTCTTTTTCAAATATTCTTGTACCCTTTTCAACTCCTTAATACCCTAATCATTTCCCCTCACTTAATTTTGGGTTTCATTCACAGGATTTGACAAATTTGGGGTTTGTTCAAATTCGGCCGAAACCACCCCCTTTCTTCCTCAGCTCTGGTGAGTGCTCCATTTCTCAATTAATTGCTCATAAAGCTTATATGGGCCATTTTGCAGCTATTATGACCACCCAGTGGTGTTCATTTTGCTCAGGTTGTCTTGTTCGTGTCGTCTTCTTCAACTCCGGCGGGTTTCCTTCTCTGTCAAAGCTCTCCGGCCATCTTTAGAAGCCCTTCCCGGTTAAGGTAGCTTCTAATTAGTCCTTAGATACTTGGCACATGCTTCTCTGGACTGTTGCAGAGCTTTTCTTGCATTTTCGCTTTTAGCCAAGTTGGTCACCGTCGCTATTTTCTGGCTAGCCGGCGTTCTAGACCTTCGCCGCCGGCGAGGTTACCACCATCGGGATCGCAAGTCTATTGCGAATCCATTTTAGTCTTTAGGTTGCACCGCCGTGGCCGTCGCGCCGGCGGCGCGGCGAGCCATTCTTTTCGCTCGGGTTTTTGCCGGACGAGACTCCCTCTGTGCCGTCGTCGTTAAGACACAATTAATGATCTAATTATTGTTAATCATTAGAGATGATTAGTATGTCTTAAACTGGTCCGCTGTGTCGTTGTCAGGTGGGCCCGTAGGCCTAGACTTCAGTGTTGGGGTCATTAATTGCTAATCATTGTTTAGCAATTAATGTGTTTAATCTGGTTCATTGTCTCACTGACATGTGGGCCCTCTCATTAAACCCCTCCCGGCGCACTTAATCTCTCGGGGGCGTGCGTAGCGTTTTGATGATTGTGGGTCGTCGATCTTGTGATCAACGACCCAGATCTAGAGAAACGTTCGGATCGTCCGGTTTCCTAACCATTTTGGATCGTCCATCGCTCGATCTGCGGCTACGATCGCAAGTGCATTCGGACTCCCGGGGAGGTGCGCTCCGAGCCGTTCATCTTGAGATCTGCAGCTATGGGTGGTCGGGGCATTCGCTCGGTCCGAATGTTTCTCTCCACGTGAATCGTTGGATCTTGATCCAACGGTGGGCTTCTTTTAGAATCGCGCGCGTGCGCTGTTCTCCGTGTGTGTGGCCCGTTGGATTTCGCATCAACGGCCCACGAGCGTCCACGTCGTTTATTTCTGTTAGAATTGGTTATATTTTAGTAAGCATTTTCTTATCAACTGAAAATTGTATTAAAACTTTAGAAACTCATAACTAATTCACTTTAAATCCTTTTTAAATGTTTCCAACTGCATTAAATTCTTGTTTCACTATAGTTTAATTTAAAAATACATTTAGACTTGTCTTTGCAGCAGAAAATGTTATAAGATTTATAAATTCATTCCTGCCATTACTTAATATCCTTGTAAGTCTAGGAAAGCTTAGAAAATGTATAGCTAAATTGTTATAATTCCTTTTTAGTTGATTTCAGTTGGGTTAGGTTCATATTTAACTAAAGGTTAATCTAAAAATGCTTTTAGATAAGTTTCGGTAACAGAGAGTTTCACAAACATTAAAAACTTGATATCAGTCATTTTAAAAATATTCCAGAAAATGAATTTAGACCTTGAAAAATGCATATCTTTTTCTGTATAAATCCAATTTGTGCAAAATCAATTTTGTTAAATTCCTCTGTTAGTGTACTTTAATTCAAAATAGGTTTTGAACATGGTGTTATTTCTGTAAAGTAACTTGTGCTAGGTTTACAACTTAGAAAAATCATAAGTAAATCTTTATAACTTCAAATTTAGTAAACTCAACTTTGCTATCATTAGGATGTCATGATCTACCTGCTATAAAAATTTCAGACCTTAGATCAGTCTAGAAATTTTTGCCATGAACAGTACCAATAATTAATTTAGTTGATTTTATAGGCTGAGAGAGTGTATTTTGGCTATAACTTTTGCATGTTAAATCCAAATTGCATGATTCTTGTTCCTAAAATTGTCTAAAATCACCCCTAGCTGCTGTATAAATTTCATTAGATTTGGATGTCTTTTGCTGTTGGAGTTATTTGGTGTTCTTCGTTCTTATTGATTTTATCTCCTTTTCGCGTTAGGTTCCGAAGATAATATTGACATTGTTTCTGAGCCACAGCCATCAGATCCTGCACTCCAGCAAGGCAAGCAGATATAGCATCATTTGATCATGTTGTCCCTACTATTTTCAAATTCTAATATATTGTTTGCAAATTCTATGTATGCATTGCTTTGTTGTTTTGACTATTGTCGATAGTTAACCCAGTAGATGCATTACCAGTAGACAAATGTTTATCCTCTACTACTGAGCCTAGGTTTATCTTGCTGTGATTTTGGGTTCGTTGGATGAATCCTTATCACTTAGTAGTTTACGAGTTTGTTGCTTAGCCATGCTTAGCTTATCGGTAGAAATGGGCGGTTACCGACTTGTCGATAACCTTGATCACACAAATTTATTATGATCTCTATATTTCAGCTATGTGCTTTGTTCAAATTGCAAAACTAAAACTGAAAATAAAAAAACAATTTGGACTTGGGCACAATGGTAAGATGGTGTGACCTTTTGGGTGTGATTGGAATGGTGCCCGAGTCAATTAAGGACCGAACATCTTGTGAGTACCTGTTATCCAGGCATTTTGTGCGTGCTAACCACACTAGAGGGAATGGGACCTCTCTTGACTTAGTACTTTGGCGTGTGTTGGCTACGAGTCGCAGGGGGACGTGTGTGTGTTGCGTTGTGGTAAAATGAGATGGTTGTGTGTGGGAGCATTGTAGTTGTCCAAAGAGCTTTACCCCGGAGGGTAGTTGTCTTTTTGGCTTTACAATGTAAGCGTATGGATTTCTATCCATACGAGCGGCTCGTAGTTGATTCACAATATTGGAAATGTCTCGTAGGACTTAGCCGTGTCGGCATACCTTTGGAAGTGTGCTAAATCATGTGGCTTAAAGGCGGTCTGAAGTGTGGGTACATTAGTACACCCCTGCAGGGTTTAAAACTATTCGAATAGCCTCGTCCTAGGTTATGGACACGCTTGGGTAAGCTTTTCAAGAGTTAGACTACAACATTTTAAATTAAAACTTGATTGGTGGTATGAATCAGGGATTCATGCTATGTGTGGTGGCTATTGGGTTAGTCACTTCTAGGTGGTTACTTGATAATTATTGTTACTCGCTGCTATTTCAATGCTTAAAAAATTGAATTGTTAAATTGCTTTCAATCTATTACATTATTGCAAATGAAACTTGCTTTATGCGTCCAAATAACCATATAACCAACATTCCTTTGATACAGCTTTCATGTAGCTATGTATAGGCTTGTTACTCGTAAGTCTTGCGAGTACATTATTGTACTTACCTGCACTGCTTATTGTGTGCAGAGGAAGAAGGTGAGCCCGATGGGCCTCACTTCTGTGAGTTCTGCTGTGGCAGTGTGTGGGGCGATTAGCTTGGCGGCCCAGTCGGTTGCCCTGTGGTGTTATGTGGCTAACCAATCGTCTTTTGGTTTAAGTCATCTTATGGCAACTTTTGCTTCCGCTGTTACTTCTTAATACTTATGTTATTTGGCCGGTCGGCTGTTCTGTAATAACTTATTATTATGTATGTCTTTTGCTAGACTTGTTATGTTATGTTGTATGGAATTGATGCATGCTTTTGTATGATGTATGTGTGCTGCAATTTCTGGGAAGCACATGTCCATCGAGGCACGAGTTATTCTGTTTGTGATACTAGAACCAGTGGAAGGTTAAGTATTACAAGCTTAATAAACCGGGGTCTCACATGTTGCAACACACTACTAGTGTGTGTGTGTAGGAAAAATACTATCTACTCTCAGGTGTAGTTATTCCCTCTCCATCCACCCTTGAATCCTCGATGAGATCTGTGCGTCTTTTCGAGCCTAACGGGTTTGAAAATTACGGATAGGAAAGAGACCCGAACCAATACCTATCTCCGACGGTGCTCCGGTGGAACCAAGGCGACCACGAGGTAGCCCTTGCTCTTGCGATGTCAATGAGGCAACCCACGAGGCTCCGGCGACGCTGGTTGTAGTGGAAAAGCTCGTCGGAAAAGGCGGCGGCGCAGATTGCTTCCTCGAGCTCCTACGGCGGCTAGGGTTCGGCGCGGGCGAGGAGGCGGCTAGGTTTGAGGTGCGGACGCCAAGGGCTTGCCCCCCTTTTATACCCGGAGGCTCGGGAGAGTCCCAGGCACGCACGCCAAGAACGGCCGCGCGGCGGAGGAGATCGAATCCCCAACTGATTCAGAGATGATGAACAGGGATTTGGTGGGGCCCACTCGTCGGCGAGGGTCATGCATGAGTTCGTGTCGCAAACGACACAAGGTGACAGTGGGTCAGTGCGGTGCACGCGCGAGAGGAAGGGCCGACAGCGGTCCCACATGGCAAGCAATCGTGAAGCGCAGCGGCGAACTGGCTGAAGTGAGCGCGCGATTGAGCGCTCACGCGGGCCACGCGCGGGAAAAGAGGATTGGGTTGGAGAGATTCGGCCCAATCTGAAATATGAGATTTTTAATAGATTTTCTATTTTAGAAAATACTAGAAATTCAAATAAGCAATAGAAAATAGCAAATAAACTCAGAAAAATTCTAGAAAAATCTAGAAAATATATCTGAGCACATAGAACCCAAATAAAATAGTTTTGACTGTTGTTCATGTTGGGATTATTCACATTAAATGTTTTTGATTCTAAAGTCCAATATTAAGCTTTTAAATTAAATTCAAATAAAATCAAATGATGACTTTTCTCTCTACTAACTATTTAAAAGATTTTTAAAGCTCGAAAAATTGGGATGTTACAAAGTATACAGATGTACTCCCTCCAATTTTTAAAAAAAGTCGTTTTGGAATACGTGCAGTCAAACTTTAAAAACTTTGTTTATCGATATCTTTTTTAAATATTTGAATTAGATATATGAAAATAATGTGTGTAGATTCGTCTCGGAAAGTATTTTCATAATATTATAATTTTGTTGTGTTTTACAAATAATTACAATAGTAATTAGTGGTTAAATTTGTATTTTGAGGACCATATTGATGTTCAAAACGACTTGTTTTTGTGAACTGGAGAGTAGTTTTATGAAGAACTCATGTTGTACGTAATAGAGTATTAAAAAAAATTATGAACGCTACTTCCTAATCAAAATTAATGATACAGATACTAAATTAATTAGTTCAGTGATGATTTAGCAGTATACTACACCAACCGGGAGTATTATCCCCAAAAAAGCATGCACACAAGCGGGTTTGGCTTCTTGTATTTATTCATGATTTCAGTGTGTTATACCAAGAGAGAGTATTATCCCGGTATACAACATGGAAATTCTTCCTTCCCGAGTAGCGGAATCTGATTATTAGACAACATATGACATGTTTTTGTCGGGCAACGCCACCTGAAACCTAAATTCTGAACATGAGAGGTGTGTACTATTATGTGAAAATGAGAATATACTACTAGTATACTAATTAGTGTTGACATGCGGCAGTCATCTGTGGTCGAGGTAGCCGATACAACCCTCTCTGCATATGAAATGTGTGTCTATCCTAATGAGAGCGATGACCCCTGTTCTAATTGTGTACTTGGTCGTCAAAAACTTGTACTTCTTTTGGTGTATGCAGGCTCGCCTGGTGACCAACCATAACTTACACAGAGTGACAGAGGAGATATTAAACGAGGTATATAGACTTGAATTAGTAAGGAGTGTATAAAAGCAGTGTCTAAATTTGAAAAGTGGTATGGAGTATTAAAAATAAGTAGTATGTATGCAAATTTCCATTGGACACGACAGTGTACGTACCTCCTCAACATTGATGCATGCTGAATCGGGCGATGCTCACGGGTCATGTCTTGTCCCGGTCAGGCAGCAAGTTGCCAAATTAATAATGACGATCGAGGTGTGCCGTTGATGAATCATGGTGGTTGACGATCATGAGTAGTCGCGGCAGCCTTCCAATGCACCTCCGGCTTCTCTCCATTGCATGCGGCGACGACTGCTCTCGTGACGTCCTCGCCGGGCAGCTGTACCGATGTCATCAACGTCTCACCATGAAGATCGTCTTGGGAGTATCCCGCGCCGCCGCCGTGGCGCCGTATGTTGGTCAGGGGACTGATCAAATATTTCTTTCTTAAACCACGGGAAAACTCACGGCAGCGTCCCATGAAATCAGCGGTGGTAAGAAAGCGAAACCGCATCGATCAAAACATGTCGACAAATTAACAATCGATGTCATGACTGCAAATCTGCATCTTAAGATGCCTTAGTCAAATGGAGTATCGAGGAATACCTCATATGTCGGTGCAACTCAAGCTTCCAATCCGACGAGACGGTGGTGCGCGAGCTCCCAATCCTTCGAGGGTCTGCGGCGGCGCGGCCAAATTTGATGTGTTGTCCAGGGAGGAAATACCTGTTGCTAGGCTAGTACGGGGTTTCTATCTAGCATTTTGGAAGGCACAAAAAGATCGGAGAGGTCTGGAGTGCTAATGGGTTCGCCCGATAAAAACCATGCAGCTTCTCACCCGCGACCCGCTCAAAGAAGCACGAATCTGGAAGAAATCGGATGGCAGTGAGGGTGGGTGTAATTGCATCCGGAGTAGTGAATAATTTTTCCATTATATATATGTGTGGGTATGTACGTACGTACGTATGATGTATCATGCCTAATTTGCATTCTAAACATACCATGAACTCGATAGAAGAGAGAGTAGGACACTTCAAATTAAATTCTAGCTAAATAATCCCCATCCAAATAGGTCGAATGTCTAGATCTAATAATCAATCGATCATTAGTCTAGATCTAATAAAAAATCGATCATTGCTGATGGTGATAAACACAACAATAGTACTTTGGATTGGGTTTTGCTTGATTGTTGCTTATTTCAGTCTCTCACGGCCTCGCAGCGTCACTTACGAAGAGCTGCAACTTACTGTAAGAGCTCCATTTCAAAACGAATCTCAAAGCAGACTAATCAGCTCTTTCTTCCCCATGCTAAGACGAATCATATCCATGGTGCTGCTTTCCTCACCTCTCTCTATTCCGCTTCTACTCTATAATAGTTTATTTTTTTAGCTTGTTACAAAGAGAAGAAAGAGTACGCAATCTAATAAAAAAAACAAGCCTTCTAATGAATTATTTCTTAAACTTGTATCTAAGATTTTAATTGTTATTTTAATTACTACCCACAAAACAAGTTTTTAGGTAACAAACAAGTCTCTAATAGCTATTTTATTATTTCTTATGTCTTGGTATCAACAACTTGTTTGTTTTCTCGTCTAGAAACAAACTCACATTCTCTCCTTACCATATCTCCTCTACATCACCTAAATGCTGATGTGTCTATCCCTCAATAACAAGTGATATAGACTATTGTAGATACTCTAAAGAGACTCCGTCGCTAAGACGGATGGAAAGGAAGATCATGTTGCTTTAGCTGAGGTTATTTTAGCATAAATCATTCGGTAGTGACTCCTTAATTCTAAAAACATAGTTCAATTATTGGGCCTGGACCTTAGCCTTAGCAGGGCTTGGGCGTTGGTGTTTCTTACAACCAAATTGGCAAATTCAATCGGAGAGGGTCAAATGTACATTACATAATCCTTTTGAGGCTTAATAGGGTCACTAGTATTCAATATTATGTCCAAGATTGCGTCCACCAGGAGAGGGGCAGGCCCCTCCGAAGAAATTAACTTTTCTAGGGTTCTTCACGAGATCCCTCGCATCCGTCGTCCATCAAGTCTCGCACGAGGAGGAGGAATGGAACGGTGGAGGTCCTCTTCCAGATAATTTGCTTCCCCCTACGAGCCCCTTTCCTCGGCAAGAAATTATATGGGACGGGCCCTAACTCTCCCCTCTCAAGGCCCCTCTTAGATTTGTTGCATTTCAAAACGAATCTCAAAGCAGACTAATCAGCTCTTTCTTCCCCATGCTAAGACGAATCATATCCATGGTGCTGCTTTCCTCACCTCTCTCTATTCCGCTTCTACTCTATAATAGTTTATTTTTTTAGCTTGTTACAAAGAGAAGAAAGAGTACGCAATCTAATAAAAAAAAACAAGCCTTCTAATGAATTATTTCTTAAACTTGTATCTAAGATTTTAATTGCTATTTTAATTACTACCCACAAAACAAGTTTTTAGGTAACAAACAAGTCTCTAATAGCTATTTTATTATTTCTTATATCTTGGTATCAACAACTTGTTTGTTTTCTCGTCTAGAAACAAACTCACTTTCTTTCCTTACCATATCTCCTCTACATCACCTAAATGCTGATGTGTCTATCCCTCAATAACAAGTGATATAGACTATTGTAGATACTCTAAAGAGACTCCGTCGCTAAGACGGATGGAAAGGAAGATCATGTTGCTTTAGCTGAGGTTATTTTAGCATAAATCATTCGGTAGTGACTCCTTAATTCTAAAAACATAGTTCAATTATTGGGCCTGGACCTTAGCCTTAGCAGGGCTTGGGCGTTGGTGTTTCTTACAACCAAATTGGCAAATTCAATCGGAGAGGGTCAAATGTACATTACATAATCCTTTTGAGGCTTAATAGGGTCACTAATATTCAATATTATGTCCAAGATTGCGTCCACGCGAGAGAGGGCAGCCCTCCAAGAAATTAACTTTTCTAGGGTTCTTCACGAGATCCCTCGCATCCGTCGTCCATCAAGTCTCGCACGAGGAGGAGGAATGGAACGGTGGAGGTCCTCTTCCAGATAATTTGCTTCCCCCTACGAGCCCCTTTCCTCGGCAAGAAATTATATGGGACGGGCCCTAACTCTCCCCTCTCAAGGCCCCTCTTAGATTTGTTGCATTTCAAAACGAATCTCAAAGCAGACTAATCAGCTCTTTCTTCCCCATGCTAAGACGAATCATATCCATGGTGCTTCTTTCCTCACCTCTCTCTATTCCGCTTCTACTCTCTCTCTCTCTCTCCGTTGCAGGCGACTTCTCCAGTGAGGCCAAGGCCCACTGTTCCGTCCTTCCCCATCTCCTTCCCCACCCACTCTCCACCGCCTCCACCCTCCCGCCGGTTCGGCGGCCCCCTAATACGGCCGGATCTGAGCCGGCAGCTCCCTCCATGCGCGTGGCAGTGCCCTCTGTCTCTGTGAGCACGACGCGAGCAACGAATGTGGAGGCCGTCTGTGTGTGCGGCAGGCGGACGACGGATCTGAGTTCGTCACTGGCGGTGGGAGGGGAGGCTCGGCGAGGCGCAACTCCGTCTTGGCGTGCACCACGGCGTCGAGCGGGCAGGCCGCCAGGGGCGCTTCGCGACGGCTCGCGCCGAAAGCGGCCATGGTGGAGCTCTCTCGAGAAGTTGATCTCCAACGGATTTGGTGGCGTGTACGTGGCAGAAATCTAAGAAAGGCCTTGAGAGGGGAGAGTTAGGCCCGTCCCGTATAAAATTTCTTTCCCTTTCCTCTGCCCCTGGTTGCTAAAGTTGCAGCCACACTGTCGACTGCATTGTGTTGAGGAACCGTCGCTGGCGAGTCCAGTCCGAGCGATTACCTCGTAGACAAGCGTAGAATCGTAAGAACAATGCATGAACACAAGAACAGAATAAGAGATAGAACACAGAGATGTAGGGGGACTTCTTGCTTCTCTTTATTCCTTCATCCATCGATCAATCCTTTACAATGAATAGCACCCCCTATTTATAGGCTACGACCCTGCTAGGGTTTGGGATGGGCGCCCACTAATGGGCCGATCGCAGGTCGTGCCCATAGTTTCCCAACACTCCCTTGGGCACCCATCCTTCATGTCTATGTCTCGTCAAAACTCCATAAAACCCAGTTGGAAAAATTTGGAAAAAGAGTACATGAATCATGTTCGCTATCTTTGCACTAATTGCCTCATTAAAAACCTTAGCCGAGAAACTTCAGAAAACTCGTCGAGGAAAAAGAGTACAATCCACCCAATTTCATTTAATCTCCGTGATTTACCTTTTGGGTACTGATCTTCATGATCAAGCTTTAGTAATGAGTTTGTGAAGATTCTCCCCGACTCTCAGTACTTTCTAAGTCTCATCATTCCAATTCCACATATGCATCTTTCAAAGCTAGACTGGAAGTGACTTCTCGAATAAATCGCAAGATTCTCACATGACCTAGTATGCAGTACTTTGATTATGTTCATCTTTTGCAATTCATGAGCATAGAAGAACTTGGGGTTGATATGCTTTGTGAGAGGATTCTTCACAATAACCCATCTGCACTTGTGCAACACAAGCTGCATTATCTTTCCCTTTCCTCTACCCCTGGTTGCTAAAGTTGCAGCCACACTGCCGACTGCATTGGATCTCTTTTGGCGACGTTTGGACTTTGGACACTGACCAAACTGTTTGTTCGAGTTGACCCGTCGTTTCGCGCATATTTATTATTGTTCTCATCTTCATCTCCAATCCTACCTTTCTCCTTTCCGGGTTAGGCCTTGTCCCTCTCAAATCTGTACGTGTCATCAGCAAGCGATCTTGCTAGGATCAGGTTGTGACGCGGTTTCGAGTATGCACCGGATAAGATTACTAACCCAGGGTAGAGCAAAACTTTGACTACACTAGAGGTTGGTACTATAGAATTTTGATCGTGGTACTGTTGACGTCGTTATTAGCAAAAATAGTCTTTGATGTGCCGTAATGGTATTTTTGGCACAACGAACGTCCCGGTGTGTAACACGCGTCCACGTCTGTGCCTCCCACGTCTGGATCCCATCTCTACCATTTGCGTGCGGGGGGAGGGGGGCACATCATCTGTGTCGCGCACTTGGGGGGTCGGATGGGGCGCGTCCGCGCCCCTAGCGCCCGGACAAGGTCTGTCTGAGCCCCCAGGCCACGATACCTCTCCGCCGGTCCCCTTGCTCGAAGAGCGCCACGACGTGGTACCTCCGCTCCCCCGGCCCGCATTCCCGAGCGCATGTGTGTTTGTTGTCCGTCGGCATTTCATGTGGAGTTGCAAATTAAAATTTGAAATATAAAATTGGTGAAATTTCAAAATAAACAATGTAATTTGCGAATTACGTGTCGCACATGGTTTGGTTACATGCATTACAAATGACAACATACACGAATCAACAAACCGAAAAACACCTAAGATACACACATGACTTTTTTGGAATCGAAAAAAGACGAAGATCGAAATTAGTCCTGATGACACATCATCCCCTTCCCCTTATCTCGGGACTACCCACGGCAGGAGCGAGTGCTGAAGTCATCCATGTTCCGCGAGACGGTCTGGACAATTGCATGATGTTAGCAGAATGAAAGGCAAAATCAATAATCAAGATGCGATTTGAGCATCACTTACCTCATTGATCTGGAGTGTGCCAGGGCGACAGGGATCTCTAGGACGGTCGCCGGTTTCACTAGTAGGAGCCTTCCCATCGCTGGAAGGTCTCGGCTCGTATCGCGGAGGTAGTGATAGCCGCTTGCAGGCGGTGCCGTGCACATGGTTCCTTCCATGCGATTGCATATATTACCATACGGTACAATCATCATCTACTCTTTCATGCAATCCACCGATCGGCTTGGCCGGCGACTTCAAGTCGGCTCGCGGTAGATTAGAGCGGATTTGCACCGTAGGAAACCAATCTAGAAAGCCAAATTTGCAAAATTGAAAACAATCTAGAAAAACAATTCAATCTACGAGTGTCGTTCATCGACGGTTACCTTTCCGATGCGAGAAGAGTTGATCGTGCTGATAACGTGTTGAGGAACCGTCGCTGGCGAGTCCAGTCCGAGCGATTACCTCGTAGACAAGCGTAGAATCGTAAGAACAATGCATGAACAACAAGAACAGAATAAGAGATTGAACACAGAGATATAGGGGGACGTCTTGCTTCTCTTTATTCCTTCATCCATCGATCAATCCTTTACAATGAATAGCACCCCCTATTTATAGGCTACGACCCTGCTAGGGTTAGGGATGGGGCGCCCACTAATGGGCCGATCGAGTCGAGCCCATGGTTTCCAACACTCCCCTTGGGCACCCATCCTTCATGTCCATATCTCGTCAAAACTCCATAAAACCCGTGGGAAAAATTTGGAGAAAGAGTACATGATACACGTCTGCAACATGATGCACTAATTGCCTCATTAAAAACCTTAGCCGAGAAACTTTAGGAAAACTCGTCAAGGGAAAAAGAGTACAATCCACCCAATTTCATTTAATCTCCTGGACTTATTTTTTGGGTACTCAATCTTCATGATCAAGCTTTAATAATGAGTTCGTGAAGGTTCTCCCCCTGAATTTTGCACTTCTCTAAGTCTCATCATTCCAATTCACGTATGCATCTTTCAATGTTAGACGCTGGAAGTGACTTAGTGAATAAATCTGCAAGATTCTCACACGACTTAGTATGCAGTACTTTAAATACGTTCATCTTTTGCAATTCATGAGCATAGAAGAACTTGGGTTGATATGCTTTGTGAGAGAATTCTTCACATAACTCATCTGTACTTGTGCAACACAAGCTGCATTTATCTTCATAGATAATAGTGGGGGTTAGAGCGGTATTCAATCCACATGACTGCTGGATGTGGTGAATCATCCGTCGAAGCCAAACACAATCTCGTAAGGCCTCGTACAGTGCTATTATTTCCGAGTGGTTCGTCGAAGTCGATACAAGACTCTGCTTAGACGTTTTCCATAGAATTGCAGTTCCACCACATAAGATTTCATAGCTTTGTTTGCAATTTGGTCAGTGCGGATCCTACAGTACAGTTATCTGCATAGCCAGTCATATAAAGGTCTTGGTTCTTTCTGTAGAACAGACCAAGTTCTTTGCTTCCTTGGAGTTATAGGAAGATGTCCTTCATTCCCTGCCAATGCCTTTGGTAGGTTTTGTACTATACCTTGCTAATAGGTTCACGGCAAATGCAATGCCCGGTCTAGTACAGTTTGTTCAATACATGAGTGCTTCTATTGCACTTAAGTGTGGGAATTCCGGTCCCAGGACTTCCTCCCCCTCTTTTCTGGATCTGTACGGGTTCTTGTCTTGCTGCAAAGATCTCCCGACCATTAACACCTTCAAAGGGTATGCCTTTTCAAAGTCTAACCTTTCTAACACCTTCTGAGTGTAGGTTGACTGATGTACTAATATCCCTTCAGGGGCATGCCCAAGCTGCAAGCCTAGGTAATATTTGGTTTTCACCCAAATCTTTCGTTTCGAACTCCGACTCCAGGTAAGAGCTTGCTTTCTTAATATCCTTCAGGGTTCTGATGATATTCAGATCAACTTCATATACTGCGATTATACAAAATCCATTCTGGGATCGTCGTATAAATACACAGAGATTATTCTCATTGTTCATGTAGCCTTTCTTGCATAGAAAGTCGCTGCGATTATACCACATTCGCTGATTGCTTAAGTTCGCATAATGACTTTCTCGAGTTTCACACTCGCACATATTTCTTATTTGCTCTGTTTTGGTTCGGACGTTGATACATTCTGGTATCTTCGTATAAATGTCCGAATCCAATATTTCATAAAGGTATGCTGGTACCCCATCCATCAATTTCACTTCTAACTTCAAGTTCACTGCCATTGAGATAAATATCTAAAAGGAGTTCCGCCCATGACCGGGGAATAGATTTCTTCATAATCATCTCCTGGATGTTCAATGAAACCTTATGCAACGAGCCTTGCTTCTTTTCATTTCTCTTTCGAACAAATATCCACTTATACCCTACAGGGTGCACAAGGGGAGGCGTACGGCTTACAGGCCCAAACGCCCTTCTTTTATTCGGAGAGAATAATTTAGTTTCTACTGCCTTCTTTCAATCCGATCTTTTTTTCATTCAATGAGCGTACAAAGCTCAATCAAGATTGATGATTGTGGCAAGTTTCTCGCAAAGTATATGTCGACATTGGTCGTTGTCATATTCAAATATTCTCCGAGGTCATAAATTTTATAGCTATTTCTTCAAGGGGCGATTCTTCTAATGCTTCTACTTGCTCATCACCGCTTCCAATTGCGGGCAATTCCTTTAGTTTTTCACTCGATGTATGCGCACACATCCATGCGATGTCTCCTTCATGGGGATGTTCACCTCGTATGCCTTTTACGAAGGTTCCATACCGATGATGCAGTCTCAACCGGCTCCTTTTGGTTCTGGGGCACTTCGGTGATCGGTGTGTCAAGTCCTTCTTATCCTTTTTCACCAAAGGCGCCCCGGTTACTTCGGATTCGAGGCCGGAGTTCTCGCCCTTTCTCGAGGCCTCTGGGCGGGATTAGGATACCTTCATTGGTATTTTAACCCTCTCCGTGCATTGCGTGCGTGCAAATGCTACTTGGTCACGCTCTTCGAATCACTAAAGTGGTTCGACAGTTGATTTGCTAATATTTGCAAATCTATTATCTTCGGACTTCAATTGTATTCTAGACTTCAATTCAATTATCTTACGACCGCAATTATCTTCTCGACTTCTCTATTTGCTTCACTAGTGCGCAGTCATATGCATAGATTTTTAATTATCTTCTGATTTCAATTGTCTTCTAGACTTCAATTATTTTCCGACATTATTATCAAGGGTTGATTTCTCCCCTAATGACGGAAATCGATCTCATCTAATGTACTATCGTGAATCGGGCATTATACAAATCTCCATCATATGGTCCAAATACTTGATTATGGATGCTTTGTCTCATAACCAACGATATCCTGCACTTTTGGAGAAGACCCATTGCGATTCATTGCGGTGGTGGTATAGGTATATAACCCTTGCAACCAAACCCGCGAAGATGAGTAGTTTTCGGTCGACCCTTGCGCTAGTTACATAGTTGGATGGATGTTATAGGCCGACGGTCTAAAATTGATGAGAGTCGCTACGAGCAGATCGTGTCCCCAACATATAGTTGGTAAATTACAATTCTTCAAAGTTCGCTAGTCCATTCTGGTGCGGATGTGCGATAGAATACTCAACTTTAATTCCCATTTTCATACAATAATCATCGATGCCTTCGAGTACATTCTCTCGCGTTGTCCATTCGATGGACTTCACGTGATGATCGGGAAATTATTTTTCAATTGTTAATTATCTCGCAAGATTTAGCTTTGCAAAAGCATAGTTTCTCATAGACAATAAACATATGTGCGACCATTCCGAGGAAGCATCGATGAGCACCATAAAATACTTAATTGACCTTACGAGGGTTGTATAGGACCGCAAAGTCTCCTAGATACGGTTCAGGAATGCAGGGACTTCATCCTTCGCTTTCAAAGCAAAAGGTCTAATAATTAATTTCCCGGTGGCACATGCAGGGCACACAAAATCTTCCCGATTCGAGAAATTCTTAATATTCATACCATGTCCTGTGAATTGTTAATTATATCTCTCATCATCCTAAGACCTAGACGACACAATCTATCATGCCGTAGATAGAAAAGTTCGAGCTTCTAAATACGGTTTTCGTGAAAGAATAGGTCAGAGGTGCCTTAATATTAGTGTAGTATAGCCCAATTTCATATGAAGGAAGATATTCTAATGCTATTTTTCATTTTCTTCACGCTTTGTAATGAGCAGTATTTTGTATCATACTCTTCTTCGCCTCTACATGGAAACTGTTAGCGCAAATATCGTGAGAGTTCTAGTCGATTCTCGTACAATAAGTCTTCTTTAATGACCAAAGTTGTGCCCGCTGGGAGTATAATTATGACCCTTCCCGAGCTCGTTATACAAGTATCGCGTCACATCGTCGAAGACTACCAAAGATTCTTCCGATCGATCGAAAAATTTCTGCTTATCTCAGATGATATTCGTTGCCGCTACATGCTAAGCACACTTCCTCCATAGGGCGCCACACGCGTTCTAATATAATGTACTTTATTAATATGTAGAAGAAAACAAGCAACACATAAATAAAATACTTCAGATATCAGAACGTAACTTGCTATTATAAAGACGGAAAATAAGCCTTGCAGGACTCATAATAAGAATTTAATGCTTTGCTCTTCTAGAGCTTGCAACCATTATTCAATAATTCAAAATTCTGCTTCAATTACAAACTGCAAGTTTCTATAAAAGGTTCGAGTGTAATGCGTGCATCGGATCTAATAGGCGGTATTCAGAACTTCGCCAAATCGCTCCATGCGTGATCTTCTCCTCTTGGTTAGCTACGCGCGCCGCGATGTCCAAAGGAGGGATGATGGGGTCACTCGGGGGCTGTTCACATTCATAAGTGCAACTAATGGATGTGAATCCTCAATGCTCGCAATGGCGAGGTATGCCTCATGCTATCATTTGCCCTTCTTCTTAGACCGAAAACATCAATAATGTGCGACGCACAACCTTACCCTTCTTGTTCCTCTCATTCGTGAGAGGCTTCATCACCTTAGCCGCTAGCGATGGCTTCATGGCCAAGATCGCTCCTAGGTGGTTGCGAGATGAAGTTCTTTCTTAGAATATCATCTTGAGTTTCGCAACTTGCATGATGTCAATTAATTTGGCATACTTAATGTAGCCGTCTTGACGATAGTTGCTTGTGGATTGCACGCTCGGGTGAAAGGTAGAGAGTCTTCTCAATCTTCTGCTCATCCGTGATTACATTACCACAGAATTGAAGACTGTTATAAATTCTGTACAAATTCTGACCATACTGGGTCAGTTCTCCGAATTCCTGATTCGTGATGCCAGTCATCTTCATATTCATGCAAAAAGTTCAAAGGATTACTGCTGGTAATCTGCATAAAATGGTTGCAAAATTCCCGTATTTTTCTATGCATTTTTCATGATTTACTGCTATTTCCAGTGATTAAAAGCAATATAAACAATCACAGATAATCAAAACAGTAAATGCGATACATAAATTATATAGAAATAATAATAACAAGGATAAATATGCTTCAAAGTTCAAAAATATGCAAAAATTTGGGTTCCCGAAGCCCTTTTCTGCTGGAAAAATGATTTTTCGATTTAGCGCAAGTTTCAGGGTTAACACGCAAAATATCAGTTCTGAGACAATTTGCGCGTAATTTCAAGACTTCCGAGGCCCTTTTTGCAAAAAAATCGGATTTTTCACCGCGCCCCCCTTTCTTTTCTTTTTCCACCGGCTGCCCCCCTTCCTTTCTTTTCGCTCCGGCTGCCCCTTTTTTTTTCTTTTCTCATCGGCCGGCCCAGTTGTATCCGGCCTACCCGGCGGCTCGGGCGTGCGGCTACCCGGCTGCGAGCCGGAGACATCACGCGGGTGGGGCGGCGGCGGCGAGCGGCGCGAAACCGGGGGAGGCGACGCGTGGGCCGGCGCGCCACGCGCGCCGCGGAGGCCGCGGGGCCGGAGGGCAGCGGCGCCGGCGGCGGGCGAGCGTGGCGCCATGCGGGCGGGAGGGCGGCGCGCTTCAAGGCGGCTTCATGCGCTGCGTGGCCGGTAACCGCGGCGGTGCGCGGGCGGCGGCGGCGGCGTGGCGGGCGGCGGCGGCGGTTCAGCGCGCAGCGGCGGCCACGGAGCGCGGCGCGGCGGCCGCTGGCGCGCGCCGGTGAGGTGGGCCGCTCTGAAGCGGCGGCGGCGCGTTCGACGGTGCCGGGTGCGGCGCGCGGCGCGCGGCAGTGCGGCACGACAGGGCCGGGCGCGGTTCGACGGTGCCGCAGCCGGAGCCTTCTTCCCTCCTTCCTTTACTTCATGCCATGGCGCAATGCGGCCGGTGCGGTGCAAGGTGGCTACAGGCCATGGACGGCGCCGCAGCAATGCCGAGGGCGACGGTGTTTTACGAGGTGGCCCAGAGCCGCCCGGCAGCGCACGGCCGGCCGACATCACACGCGCGCATGCGCGCGCGAGATTTTTTTACTGCTCATATGTAATCGCTGCTTCACTCGCGACCATCGCTCACGCAGCGCAATCATTTCACGCACGAGCACTTTGTCATCCGTGATTACCGCTCACGCCGCCGTCTCGCTTCATACATGATTATCGCTCACGCCGCGCATCGCTCGCCCTCGACATCGCTCACACGCGAGTCTCGTTCATCCGCGACATCGTTCACACGCGAGCATTGCTTCATACGCGATTACTATTCACGCAAGTACCGTTCATTCGCGACATCGCTCACACGCGAGTATCGTTCATCTGCGATCGCTCACGCGCAGCGCCGCTTCATCCGCGACATCGTTCGCGCACGATTACTTTTCATCTATGTATGTATGCGATGCAAAGAGGTGTAATACGAGATTGCAATGGGGCGCGGCTTCATGCCGACATGTGCATGCTTGCCGCGTGCTGGCGGCGTGGCTCTGTCGTTGCCTCCATGGCGATACGTGATGGCGGACTATGCCGACCGGTAACGTATCGCGGAGGTAGTAATACCGCTTGCGGCGTGCGTGCACATGGTTCCTTCCATGCGATTGCATATATTACCATACGGTACAATCATCATCTACTCTTTCATGCAATCCACCGATCGGCTTGGCGGCGACTTCAAGTCGCTCGCGGTAGATTAGAGCGGTTTGCACGTAGAAAACCAATCTAGAAAGCCAAATTTGCAGAATTGAAAGCAATCTAGAAAATGATTCAATCTACGAGTGTCGTTCATCGACGGTTACCTTTTCGATGCGAGGAGAGTCGATCGTGCTGATAACGTGTTGAGGAACCGTCGCTGGCGAGTCCAGTCCGAGCGATTACCTCGTAGACAAGCGTAGAATCGTAAGAACAATGCATGAACACAAGAACAGAATAAGAGATAGAACACAGAGATGTAGGGGGACTTCTTGCTTCTCTTTATTCCTTCATCCATCAATCAATCCTTTACAATGAATAGCACCCCCTATTTATAGGCTACGACCCTGCTAGGGTTTGGGATGGGGCGCCCACTAATGGGCCGGCTGCAGGGTCAGGCCCATAGTTTCCCAACACATTGGATCTCTTTTGGCGACGTTTGGACTTTGGACACTGACCAAACTGTTTGTTCGAGTTGACCCGTCGTTTCGCGCATATTTATTATTGTTCTCATCTTCATCTCCAATCCTACCTTTCTCCTTTCCGGGTTAGGCCTTGTCCCTCTCAAATCTGTACGTGTCATCAGCAAGCGATCTTGCTAGGATCAGGTTGTGACGCGGTTTCGAGTATGCACCGGATAAGATTACTAACCCAGGGTAGAGCAAAACTTTGACTACACTAGAGGTTGGTACTATAGAATTTTGATCGTGGTACTGTTGACGTCGTTATTAGCAAAAATAGTCTTTGATGTGCCGTAATGGTATTTTTGGCACAACGAACGTCCCGGTGTGTAACACGCGTCCACGTCTGTGCCTCCCACGTCTGGATCCCATCTCTACCATTTGCGTGCGGGGGGAGGGGGGCACATCGTCTGTGTCGCGCACTTGGGGGGTCGGATGGGGCGCGTTCGCGCCCCTAGCGCCCGGACAAGGTCTGTCTGAGCCCCCAGGCCACGATACCTCTCCGCCGGTCCCCCCTTGCCTGAAAGAGCGCCACGACGTGGTACCTCCGCTCCCCCGGCCCGCATTCCCGAGCGCATGTGTGTTTGTTGTCCGTCGGCATTTCATGTGGAGTTGCAAATTAAAATTTGAAATATAAAATTGGTGAAATTTCAAAATAAACAATGTAATTTGCGAATTACGTGTCGCACATGGTTTGGTTACATGCATTACAAATGACAACATGCACGAATCAACAAACCGAAAAACACCTAAGATACACACATGACTTTTTTGGAATCGAAAAAAGACGAAGATCGAAATTAGTCCTGATGACACATCAGCCCCTTCCCCTTATCTCGGGACTACCCACGGCAGGAGCGAGTGCCGAAGTCATCCATGTTCCGCGAGACGGTCTGGACAATTGCATGATGTTAGCAGAATGAAAGGCAAAATCAATAATCAAGATGCGATTTGAGCATCACTTACCTCATTGATCTGGAGTGTGCCAGGGCGACAGGGATCTCTAGGACGGTCGCCGGTTTCACTAGTAGGAGCCTTCCCATCGCTGGAAGGTATCGGCTCGTATCACGTAGTTCAACATATACTTCTGCTGGATAAAGGTCATATCGTACATCTCCGGTCGTCGATCCATTGGAAGAAGTTACAACGCATCTCGGGTTATCATTATGCATGGATGAAGTTAGGAATATGTGAAATGCAATATAAGGTGTGAAAAATCTATATGTGCGCGCGCAAGATTCTCTTACGAGGATATTCCCGCACGTGTAGTACGCCCGGGCAGTGGTGGCCGGGTGTGTGGACTGAACGATTTTCGTTGGTTGTTCGCACACACATTGGAGGCGTGGAAACTCTAGTGGTACCGACGCATCATTCGTAGAAAAAATCTGGGTGGGGTTTAGCCCTCTCGGCAAGCCACTTGCGCTTTTGCAGTATCTTCGTATTGAAGTTCGACGATGAGTCCGACATCTCTAAGACCAACCTAATATTTTGCTCTAGTTCACAGAACAATGGTGGGTTAGTTCCGAACAAATAGAATGACGAAATACATATACTTTAAGAAAGAATGACGTATAGAAATGCACAAATATGATAAAACTACCTATTTACATTAAATGACGGACCCCATACATGTAAACAACACAATTAATTATAACACAGAATGACGACCAGACGAGCTCGGTCTATTGGGACAATCATTATGGAGTGGCAAAGGGTCTTGCATATCCTGCGCTTCGTCGCGCGCCTTAGGCCCCACACTGGTTGTTATCTATGTCGTTCCGGAAGTGCCGCGTCTGTCGTCGTCCCTTCCCAGTTAACTTCGAGGCGTTGTTCGGGCCTCATTTCACCCTGTCCAGCCAAAGATCAATATAGTTTATGTCCACGTCACACGAGTGAAACTTAAAAAGGCTAATACTGGATGCCTCATCACAGACGTTTACCAAACCCGTCAGTATTAAATACAATCACAGACGGTTTTGGTTTAGCGACCGTCTATGTTACTGGCTGTGCTAAAAACCATTTATGAAAAGGTAATATCATAGACGATTCATGTTAAAGACCGTTTGTGAAGTATCACAGACGGTTCATGTTGAAGAACCGTCTGTGATATTACTAAATTCACAGACGATTATTTATTGGAACCGTTTGTAATGAGAAATAACTGGTTAGTCAATTCCGACCAGTTTCTCGGGATTGATCTTTTAAAGTGGTCGAAGTTGATCTCTAACAGAAGAAAGTAGAAGATATGTAATCCGGTAAGCACTTTGTTCCGTATGTGTAACTTCACTGCCTTTGATGCGTAACTTCCGATCAACAGAAGAAAGTAGAAGTACAGTACTTCACTTGATCGAAAGTTACACATCATAGATAGTGAAGTGCATGCTCACTTCATAGGGATATTATTATTCTACTAAAAGATATGTAATTCGGTAGGCACCTTGTTTCTTAAAGACTTTAAATCTATAGACTAAACTGACTTTTCGACCACCTTAATTGAAGTCATCCATGGATTTTGTTCTTTCCACGTTGGTCGAAAAGTCAATTTGTTCCGTGAATTTTATCTTACTAGAAGGGTATGGAGATGAGAACTTTAAGAAGAAATGGAAGTAAGAAAAGATAGAAAGTTTGTGAGTGATTTTTTCTTAGTTCTATCCTTCTGATAGTTATTAATAGGTCAACAACTTGTGGCAAGATTAAACAAATAAATACGGAAGTCCGATAGATATATAGGATTTATTAGAATCTGCTCCGAATAAATCATTGGTAACCAAAGCATCACCTTTTTTTCGGGAATTGTTTTTCATAAATATGGTTGACGCTCATTTTCCTATCTTCTCAGGGAAAATAATTCTATCTTTACAACTCAAGCTAGAGGTCTCATCACAGATGGTTTTTAATAACAACCGTCTGTGATTATAGATGTCATAGATGGTTTTGAATAAGAAGAGTCTTTGATAATTCACAGACGGTTCTAAACAAGAACTGTCTGTGATTACTGAGGTCACAGACAGTTTTTAAATATAATCGTCTGTGATAATTCAATGTTTCAGCTCCCGCACGATGCGTCTTTTCGTCTCACGATCGCGTCTCTTTGTCTCGTGCGCCGACGTTACTTCTTGTTTTATAAGAATGATCACCACGCGCCATGGTGAGGACACACGGTATTGATCAATACGTACACAGCTAGCTAGTACTGTCAATCGCGCGTCATGGTGAGCACACGGAGCATGACGGTGAGGACCAAGGCGAGGAGGTAGACGATCGTCGTTGCTCTTCCTCACGAAGTTGTCGTCAACATCATCAGCTGCATGGCCGCAAGCTCTCCTCAACCCATGGCTGACCTCTGCAGCCTATAAGCCACGTGCAAGGCCATGTACAAAGCGTCCAAGGAGCGCGCCGTGGGGAGGCGCGTGATGCTGGAGCCGAAGGAGGCGATGAAGTGGTTGGACAACGAGCGCTACCTCCTCGTCGTCAACCACCTGACCGGCGCCGGCAACCCGGAGGCCTACTTCATCGTCAGTCTCACGCTCGTCTTCGCACACCAGGACATGTAGCGCGGCATCGACAACCTCAAATAGGCGGCCATCGCCGACCACAAGACCGTGGCCTATGTGCTCGGCCTCCTCCTCTACACAGCCGATGAGACGCGCGACATTAGGAAGCACTACATCAACCAAGTCGAGGGCGAGTTGGTCGACGGCGGGTGCGAGACGGCCAAGAGGACCAACCTGGAGTGTAAGCGGTGCTAGAGGCTCGCTGCGAACGCGGTCCAGGCGATGACGTGGAAGAAGATGGCCGGGCCGCAGGGCCGGGTGTTGGCGCTGCTGGAGGACGACCAATAGTGCACGAGCACCGGATGCGGCGTGTCGGTAGGGTGGGACGATTACGTCGTCTTCTATAGCGACGACTGTAAGATTAGGCATGAGTACGCTAAGTTCTTTGCAAACGTTTTGAGTTTTACTTAAAATGAGTAAACTATTATATGGAAAAACTAGTTTGCAAAACTCCTTTTGGCTTCATTTTATTTTGGATTTTTAGTGCTTAATACCAAAAGGGGGAGAATGTTTGATCAATATTTCAATTTAGATTTTCTCTTATGATTTCACATTATTTCATGCATAGTTCAAAAGGGGGAGAATACTTGTAGCTCTAAATTGCTTAGTAGCATGCATGAATGAAGTTCATCGATTTATATCCAAATGTTGCTTGACAAGGATATAATAATCCTTATTTTACTATTTATCTGTAATTGAGTAAATATGACGTCATACGACTATTAAGTATACCCCTTATAGTCTTAAGGGAGAAGTCAACTAGGTGGTCGTAAGTTCTTCTACGACCACCCCTATAGTCGCAAGTTCTTCTACGACCACCTCATGATCGTAAGTTTTTCTACGGTCACCTCTGGTCGTAAGTCCTTCTACGACCAGTATCCAGTCGTAAGCCTTTCTACGACTACCCCCTGATCGTAAGTCTTTCTACGACTAGCTCAGCTACGACTACCCCATAATTAATTGGGTCAACTTGTCTGTAGGCTCAATTGATTATAGGATCTAAGCAGTCAATATACGCTTTTATTCTCTGGAGTAACTGCACGAAACGCTCCATTATCTCTGACAAGTAACTACCAAGCGACGTGGAGGGGTTACTACTCCGGTGATTACTACCATTATTACGTCCATTATACGGAATAATGATGCGCCTATTGACCTGGAACGACTACCTCTCCGCGCACTATAAAAGGGCTTCGGTAAGAGATAACAAGGGGGAGGAACAGCAGAAACAATCGGGAGCACAAGCATTAGACTTTACCTTGATTCTAATCAGCATACCCAATACAATATACATAGGAGTAGCGTTGTTATTCTCTCCGGAGAAGGCCTGAACCTGTATAAAAATCTCCGTGTCTTTTTTGTCTGCGTCATCAATTGTGGAGACTCCCGAATCAAACAATCTTTACGTAAGATCGGTTCTAAAACACCGACATTGCTATTGAAAAAGGATTTATCATCAATCACCAAAAAGGGGGAGATTGAAGAATCTAGATCCGCCATTATGAGTTAATGGAGTAATTTGGTGATTAATGAGAAATCTATTTGTGAGATTAACTCTCTTGTTTGATATACCTATTGTTTAGTTTTAGTTGGATATAAAGGTGAAAATCAAAGAGGTATGCACTCGACATCATTCTCTCATATCTTGTTGCATTCCTCAGATCCAAAATATAAGGTGAACTCCATCAAAAGGTTAATTTGAATATGTGCATATGTTCTTATTACACATTCGTGTATGCACACATTTAGGGAGAGTTCACTCTATGTTTCTGGTTTCATTAGTATTGATTCATATTTCTTTTTTCACATAAATTAAGGATCTTTACTTTGAAACATATCCTTGAGTATATAAGACTTGTGCAGTTTATATATACTCATATGTCTTTACATTCAATTATTTGCAATTGAGATGGTTGTCATCAATTATCAAAGAGGAAAAGATTGGAGTATCTTGTCCACCATTATGAGTTAATGGTATGTTGTGGTAATTAACGATAATAATATTGTGGAACTAATATTTTCTATGAGTTGGATGAATACGTTATGTTCCATGGAGATGTAGACTTTGGATGACATCATGAGTTGATCGTTATCAAGTCAAGACTCGGGATGAAGAAAATCATTATGTGTTGATGATGTTCAAGTCAAGATCTTGAAGTGTAGAAGATCATCATGTGTTGATGATATTAAAGTCAAGAACTTGGAGTAAAGGATGCATCATTTGTTGATGCACATCAAGATCTCGAAGAAAGGGAAATCATCATGTGTTGATGATATTCGAGAAGAGGAGATAATCATAAGTTGATCATCAAGTCAAGAGAAGGCCCATCATGTGTTGATGGAGGGCAAGTGAAGGATGTATCATATGTTGATACATATCAAGATTCGGGAGGAAAGATGCCATCATGCGTTGATAAGCATCAAGTCAAGATCCCAAAGTGAAAGAAATCATCATGTGTTGATGATTATCAAGTCAATGACATGATCTTGATGTGTCTACTATTAAGAGTGAACAATATACTATTCTGAGCCATATTAATCAGTTCAGATTTCCTAGAAATGCAACCATGGGTATGTTCCACATTTTATTTCAACAGCATGTCTATCAGATAATCTATGCTAAGAAAAAGTTTGCTAATCATCGCTTTGTGAAATGGAGCTACATTGGCAAGAATCCAGTCTATAATGGTTTGCTTAGATTGTTTAGAGTTGTCAGATTGGAATCTTTAGTCTCTTTACAGTGCAACTTTCATGCAAAAGCTATCGACGCTTTATGCTACGCTTTGTTTCTCCGATCATGATTATCTTGAATGGATGACTGGACATAAAAAATTGGAAGCTACCAAGGATGATTTTATAAGTGCCCTGAGTCTAGGAGATTCGAGTGGTCTAAAGGTAAATCTTCAGGAATCTCTTGACCTCACTCAGGTAGATGAGTTCTATGATCAAGGAAATCTTTATGCACGTGGAAAGGTAACTGGACTTCTTACCATTCCCAGTGTTATTAATAGGATCATGAGAGCATCATTCTTTCCTAGGAGTGGAAATAATGATGAGATACATGGACGTGCTTGGAATGTGATTAAGTATATTATGGATGGCACGAGATTTGATGTTATGGACCTGATCATTAGAGAGATTGCTACTTCTAAGGGAGATAAAACTAAAAGCATTTATTTTGCTCCTTACATTATGAAGCTCATTCAGAGTAAGATTGATTTTGATCAGGACTATGATATGGAGCATAAGGAGTACAAACCTAGAGATGCTCCTCCTCCTCAGGTGCCCCCTCCACCTCCTCTTCAGCATCCAGGGCAGGGATCATCCTCTCAGGGACCTCCAAGTCAGCAGGCTCCTCAGGAGCAGGATGCAGTACTGACAGCTATCTTGCACCTTCAGACGAGCATGGATGCTAGGTTTGATCGCATGGATGCAAGATATGATCAGATGCATGCAGAGACTTCAGCTAGGTTGGAGACTTTGGACTTGAGGGTCAGTCGTATGGATGCGAGACTCACAGAGTATCATCAGCAGCATGTACCAGTTGTTTATCAGAGGTTTGGGGGTCGTCATACATCTTCAGGCGTTCAGCAGGACGATCTTCCATTCACATCAGCTGCTGCCCCATCTTCGATAGAGGGTCCTCCATCTTAGTTGTTCTATCTTTTCATATGTAGGTCAATAGACCTTGTTTTGTGGGATAAGCTCTTTAGTGTTATCTTTTGTTATTTGTTATGAGCTTATTGTACCCTGTGATAATCGTTAATTGCTATCAGCCTCTTGGATATGTGATTGTTAATGTTATGAATTGTGTTCTTTATCCTTGTCTGAATTATGTTATTAATTGAATCCTTATTGATGTTGCATGAATATTCTTATCTCGATTATAAATTGTCATGCTTCCTTGGATTCATTGGTTAGAGAAAACTCCGTCAAAATTTTATAAAATCTTCTTGTGCATGTATTCCTTTCAGATCTTAAATGCACATGTTTAGGGGGAGTTTTTATCTCTGTTTGGTTCTTGGTTGCAGAAACTTTCAAAATTCTCTTGAGAACCCAACCTGTCTTTAAAAGGGAAGAATGTTTATTTGATCTAAATAAAATGCCTTCTCTTGCCAAGCTCTTGTTTATGCAAAATCTTTCAATTGGCTTAAGGTTGATTTAAGTTTTTGGTGATTAATGCCAAAAGGGGGAGAATGATGGATCAATATCTTTCCACATTTGGTTGTGTATCAAATATTTTACATGTCTCCTTCGGATGCTTTAAGAATACATTATATGCATGATTTACATTTCAATAGCTTAATTATTCAATATATGTTGACAATATCCAAATATTGCTATTGATAAATGATTTGTCATCAATTACCAAAAAGGGGGAGATTGAAGAATCTAGACCCGCCATTATGCGTTAATGGGGTTTTGGTTATTAATGACAAATCTATTTATAAGACTAACACTCCTTTTGATACATCTATTGTTTAGTCTCAAATGGATAAAGAGGTAAAAATCAAATAAGGTATGCTTTCCAAATGACAAATCTTTATAAGACTAACACTTCTATTGTCATACAAATTGTTTAGTCTCAACTGGATTTAAAGATCAAAGAGGTATGCATTCGACAACATCTTATTATATCTTGTGCATTCCTCGGATCCATTATATAGGTTGAACTTCACCAAAAGGAAAACTTGTATATGTGCATATGTCTTAATTACACACTGTATGCACACATTTAGGGAGTTCAATCTATATCTTGTGGTTTCATTAGTATTGATCCATATTCCTTTGTCCACATATATTAAGGATCTTTACCTTGAAATATATCCTTGAATATATGCAACTTGTGTAGTTCAGTATATATTCGTATGGGCATATGAGACTTGCGTAGTTCATATACTCATATCCTTGAATATATGCAACTTGTGTAGTTCAGATATATTCATATGGGCATATGAGACTTATGGAGTTCATATATGCTCATGTATCTTTTGAGTATACATAACTTATGTAGTTTATATATACTCATACCAATTACATTCAAATACTTGCTATTGAAGTGGTTATCATAAATTACCAAAGAGGGAAAGATTGTGGTATCTTGTCCCAACCATTATGAGTTAATGGTATGATGTGGTAATTAATGATAATCATATTGTGGAACTAACGTTTCTCCTTGAGATGGATAAATAGGTTATGTTCCGTGTGATTGAAGACTTCGGATGACGTCATGAGTTGATCGTTATCAAGTCAAGTTTTTGAAGAAAAAGAATATCGTCATGTGTTGATGATATCAAGAGAAGAACATCATCATGGGTTGATGATATTGAAGTGAAGAGCTTGGAGTAAAGGAGATGATCATGAGTTGATCATCAAGACAAGAAGAATCCATCATGTGTTGATGGAAGTCAAGTGAAGAGTGCATCATGAGAAGCAAGGATATGCGTCATCAAGCTTCAAGTGGTTGCGCAAGGAAAAGGTATGACTAGCTAGGGCTAAGGATTTGTTCCTAGTCTTTTACCGGTCTCGGTGTTTGGTTGGAGACCGGATTGCTAGTATAGGTTGCCGTACTATTAAGAGGGGTCTTAATTAGTAACTTGAGTTAGTCTTGTGTTGATCGCTCATTGTGTTTGCTCTAGCTCAACTTAACACGTTGCCTATATTTGCGATACGTTTTGCAAATAGTTGTGGTTCATGGTTATTCCTTGTAGCATGTGACTTTAGTTTGCGAATGTGTTTTGCAAACGGTTTAAGTCCATGTACCTTATTCCTTGTGGTGATGATTCTAAAAGTTGGCAAATGTGTTTTGCAACTTGTTGAGAATCTAGCTTTCATCTTTTATGTACATGTTGCATCAATTTGGCAAATATGTTTTGCAAATTGAGTTGAGGCAAATGTACAAAGTCTGCTTTCAATCTTGTTGATCGCTGGTGATCCGACCGCTCGTAGCGATCGATCGGTGTAGTGATCCGACCGCCATGGGTTGGGCGATCGACCGATTTTCGTGTACCGGCCGTAAGAAACGGTACTACCGGGGTGCGGTAGTACCGAAGTTTGAAACGGTACTACCGGAGTGCGGTAGTACCGATATTTGTTTGGCGGTATGTATTTTCCAGAAGAGATGTTTTCTGGTTTTGCTCGGTGCTCAGTTGAGCGGTCGACCGCCTCGGCGGTCGATCGGCGTGAGCGATCGACCGCCCATTGGTGGCGGTCGACCGATTGTGAGTCCAACGGCTAGTTTTATAGCCGTTGGCGCAAGCGATCCGACCGCCATTAGTTGGCGATCGACCGGTTTTGTCCAGATTCTCGGAATCTTTCTCAACGGCTAGTTTTTGTGTGTGGGCTATAAATACCCACCTTGGTGTGTGAGAAATAGTTCTTTGGTGCCCCATTGAGTTTCTTTGAGCTAAGAGCAAACCTCTCATACTCTTGTATGCATGTGTTGCACTTAGTGAGTGATTGAGAGCAAACCCTAAGTGCATGTGTTGCATTAGGTTGTGGATTGCTTATCCATAGAGCTTTTGCACTTGATTGGTTCAAGTGAAAGTTGAGTCTTGTTACTCTTGGTGTTTGCCGACACCTAGACGGCGTGGAGGCGTTGTGCGTCGGTGATCTTCTCAAGTGAAGCTTGTGAGAAGACCCGGGCGATTTGTGAGTGGCTTGGTGCTTGCCATCTCCGGAGCGGAGTAAGAGCAACCCTAGTGGATTGAGGTGATAAGTTCAAGTTGGAGTCGGTTCAAGCGGTTGAACTCACTTAGAGGTGTTGGTTCGGTTGGAACCGGTCCAAGTGGTTTGGACTTACCTCGGAGGTGTTGCCTCGCGTTTTGGAGCCGATCCAAAAGGTTGAACTTACCTCAACAGGGATTAGGGGAGACCGGCAAGTCTTCGATCACCACGGGAAAAATATCGCCGTGTCAATTGTGGTTTGCATTTTTGAGCTTTACCTTATTGCAATTTACATTCATATAATTAAGTTGCTCATCTATTGTGTATGAATGATTGCCTAGCTATGTGCCATTTACATTGCCTAAATTGAATTGCTCACAAGTTCATGCACAATTGATTATTATCATTAGACTTGTATTGTTGGAGCACTTAGTTGAGACTAGTGGTTTTTAGGTCTTAATTGTGCAAAACCGTATTTATATTATCTTCCGCATTAGAAATCGGTTTTAGCGTATAAAAGTTTTAAAACGCCTATTCACCCCCCTTCTAGTCGGCCTCATCGATCTTACACTGGATTGCCCATTCACGGCTTGTTATCCCTCCTGTGCCTTGGGGGGGGGACTCCCTTGTATGCCTTGTAGTCCGATGTTTAAGGTCTGTTCGCCTCTTGTTTTGCATGCACAACGCTTTGAACGTCTTCATTAGTTCTTGACTGCGGAACTATGTGAAGAAGTTCGATGCAAGATACATCATGCACCACCGAGTTTCCACATTGTTCCATTGGTAAGGGGGTTCCGTTCCATTCTTCATGGTGTTTAGAGCAGACAACAACCCAGCATTGCGGTCCATGATAAGGCATACGTTGGACCGGTCTCCCACAACCGTCCGCTTCACATTCGTTAGGAACCACAACCAACTAGATACGTTCTCATTCTCTACGATGACAAAAGCAACCAGGAGAAGCTGGTCATTTGCATCGGCCGCCACCACAGTGAGAATGGTGCCTTTGTTCCCCCTGCTGAGGAAAGTGTCATCCATCGTGCGCACTGAACGATAGAACTTGAAACCTTCTATAGCCTGGGCGAAAGTCCAGAACACACGATCCAGTATAAAGCAGTTAGGGCCTCCATTAGGATCTTTACTTTCAACCTTGTTTATGTACGTGCTAGGGTTTGCTTCGGCAATCTGGTGAAACATTCTTGGCACAAAGTTGTACGCCTCCTCGTATTTCCCGTACATGGCCTCGATAATCTTCGACTTCGCTCTTCGGACCTTGCTATAGCTGGCTGGATAACCAACTAGATTAGCGAATTTTGACAACATCTTAGGGGAGACGGACACATATGCGGAAGTCACATTCTGATGAGGCTTGCCACATATGCGGAAGTCACATTCTGATGCTGGCGTAGTGGCTCGCTAAGCTCGCAAGTGTGGTCGATCACCTCCTTGACTGTGAAGACCGAGCTGAAGAACTTTGTTCAGTGAGCGCTGATCTTGCCAAGGTAGCTTTCCACTAGGTACTTCACTGCGTAATGTCTTGGGTTGGACCGATGCACACGGTACACACAGCTGATGGAAAAGATGTACCGTGCTATAGCATGCTGCACTACCGCCTTGCTAGAGAAGTGCCACCCAACAAAGAGGGTGTCAGCATCAAACCCCCAATGGGACCCTTCTTCCTGTGGCAGTACGAGCGACTGCACTGCGATATCATCAAGTCCCGATGCCACGTAAGGCACCTTCGATGACACAATTCTGCCGGTCAGACCACCACCCTAGGATGCATCCTCCTCGCTACCATCCGAGGCTGGGTCGGCGTCCTCGTCAGACTCCAACCCAAGAGGTTGGTTCGGTAGATACTCATGGCAGTCAATGTGGGCCGACTACCATAGTCCCGCCCTCTCATTTTGTATAAAATTATGCGCAAATTTTCTCTTTAAAACAGCACATTCCGTGTTACTGTCTTCAAGCTCTGCCTCCTCCAAAACAACATATTTTGTGCTATCGTATTCAAGCTCTGCTTGCGGTTGCCCACTTCCCAAGGCACCAACATCATCAAGGTTTCCCGACGCCCTGCGTACGAAATTCACATACACCATCAGCTTCCCGTGTATCATTGCCTCGGACAAGGAAGCAATCTGCATGTACTAGCCCTATGTTATACTTTCATTCATCTTTACTAGCTCCTATACGCCCTGCCCTCCCCTATTGGTGCATGTGATCCCCTTGATGACAAGTTTCTTCGTTGTTGCCTCCTTGTCGAACTCCCTTTGGATGTAGCTCCTAAGCTCGTGAATATTCATCGCATCGAGCCCCTATGCCTGGACCACTTTGTACTGGCATCTCGACAGGTCCAATCCATCCAGTCCGCCCCGTACGAGACTGTCACCGTAAAATACTAGCAACTCTTGCATGTTCAAAATTACCTAAAGCCACAACAACCTGATTTACGATGTGCAATATAACAAACAGGGCGCACTACGTATTATATATTTCAATTAATTTACTGTACATGACTTTTAAATAGGATTATTTCATTAATTACCACTAATTAAATAGGACTAAAGTAATCAACACTAATTAATTATGACTAATTTATTTGCCACTAATTAACCATGGCATAAATAATTACAACATATTAAATACAAGTATTTAACAATTAATATATGAGAAATTGAATATGAATAGTTAATTAATTAGTAATACATTGATTAATTAGCAATAAATTACTTACGTGTAATTCATTACATCTAACTAATTATCACTGAAATAATTACGATTAATTAATTACCACTAATTAACTATGCGTCATTAATTACCCATAATTAATTACGCGTAATTAATTACCACTAATTAACTACGAGTCATTACTTACCAATAAATAAATTACGACCACTTAATTACCAATATCTATGCTACGACTAAATTAATTACGACTAATTAATTAATACTTAATTACAACTAATTACTTGTAACTAATTAATTATGACTAATTAACTAAAAATATTTAATTACAACTACTTAATTACCACTAATTTAATTACCACTTATAAACTAGAGTAAATTACCAGTAATTAACTACTACTAATAAATTACCACTAATTAACTATGACTAAAATAGTTACAACTAATGCATACGAAGAAATTTTACCTTTCCTTGATGTCGACCCCACTGTACTTATACGGTCCTAAGCACTGCTCTAAACACCGGGGTAATCCACAACGTAATCCGAAAACGACAATGAAATAGTTACAACTAATGCTCTGTGTTCTTAGCGACGAGCGCGAGAACGACAATGAATTCGAGAATGAGAACGATGGCAACGTCGGTTTTTATAGCCACGCAAAGACGTTTCTTGCCGACCGCGAGGCAATAGGAGATAATCCCGCGTGTTGTGCGTTGTGATTAAGCATGCATGTAGACGGAGGCAGCGAGGTGATGCAGTTGATAGATGGGATGGGGAAAAAGATGAGAAGAGAGGATGGTTTCGACGGAAGGTGAAAATGCGCCCGTACCCTAGTCGTAGGGCGAACTGGCCCAACGATTAAATACCTTGCTAGTCGGGAATCTAGGCCAGGGGGGAGTGGAGGTGCCACATGGGGCTCGTCCGGGCTAGGGGGACCGGCGGAGGGGTGCCATGGCCTTGGCGCCAGGGGTGCGAACACGCCTCGTTCTGCCCCAGGTGCATGGCACAGACGACGTGGCGGCTTGTGGATTCGGGCGCAGACGCGTGTTGCACACCGAGATGTCTGTTGTGGCAAAAATGCTATTACAGCGCATCAACGGCCACTTTTGGTAATAATGGCGCCAACAATGCTGACAAAAACTCCATACTGATATGCCCAAATTAAAAAATGCTTTCGTACAAAGCTAAGCCAAATCGGAGATATGCCAGAAGAATTGTACTGTTCCATGTAAAACTTGCGTGAAATCGCTACGCTTAAAGCATGCAGTTGTACTGTTCTACAACTTTTTTTAGTTCCCAAGCCAAGAGAGAAAAAGAGCTTCCAACGGGATGATGATGCTACTCGTGAATAGTTGCGCAGATGTGATGCCAAGTTGGCTGACATGAACTGAAGTCAACCGGACCGTATCTTGGTTGGAATCAACTAGCACTAGTCCACTGGTACGCATCACGGCACCACTCTATCCACGGATGAGTCGTACCGCGCGGGATGCATCATACAATCAGTGTATCACTCAACAAGTTGTTCATTTTGCGAGTTTTAGTGGCGCCACTGTCGACCGGGTATCCCGGCCAAGTTGACCTGACCATTTCATGCACTGCTAGCTAGGTCCATGCACACGGTGGCGCTGCCTGCTTTTGTTTGCAGCTTCAGGAATGAACCAAACAGGACACGACAGGGAGATAGACTGCATTTTGCAAAGACACTATTATGATGCAAACTTGCTACTACTTGTTTTTTTGGCGATTACAAACACGCTACTACCATCGCATCGTGTAAATAATTTTGGTTCATGCAGTTGGCAATGCTCCGTCGTATGGCACTATTATGCTACTGAGTTTCAGACAAGGGATAGATGACGCCAGCCATGGCACAACTGCGCAAGTAGGACATGGTAATACTCTCCCCGAGAAAAGAACCTTGGTAATTTGGTCCATCTTGGATTTGTAAACCCAAACGCAGCAATCGAGCAGATATCATGCGGCTATATCTTTGCTATGCCCAGACCATAAACATATGAGCTGATCTTAGCTTCTCCCTTTTTTTTGCCGTCAGAAAACAACTTGTTGTTCAGTATTTCGTATGGCAAAATCTCTGCCATACTGATGTGTTGTAGTTGTTGGTTGGATACGAATCCGAGAACCGAGGGTAGGACACTCGTCCTCATCTAACAATAGACAGAGCTCTTCCCTGTCAAGGTAGCGAGGCTCCGAGGCTTAGTTGAACTTTTGATTTCTTATTGTTTGATTGATAATGGATACATGCTATTCTTTTTATAAGGACAACCCGACTTGACACATAAGAAATAATTTATAAGAAAATCTACCAATCCAATCTAATCTTTCTAACTATTAAAAACAACCTTCTTAATAAATAAGATTCTATTACTAACAATAATTAGATAGATAAGGAATCCCAAAATAATCTATATAACCAAATATTCTTTATCCTAGGAAACTCATTAGCCACATATGGGAAATAATGTGCTACAGTACATGGCGGTACCATTCACACGTCTCTACAATAACTATACGTTGTTCGCGTGTCGCTACAGTATCCTCGGTACCGTTCACACACCTGTTACGGTGTGTCGCACTGCTCCATAACATTACACCCCTCGCAGCAAGGCATCCTCTAGCTACGGTGGTGGCCACGATTGAAGTCTTTAGTGGCCCCATGTTGACAAGAGTATACGGTAACGACGTCGGTTCGCTTGAGAGCAGATCAACGATACTCCGACATATGACACACAAGGAAGAAATGGCTTAGCATGCCGTAGCGTTGAGGAAGACATCGACAGTATGGGCAACCGATATGGGGGAGCAGTTACGCCCTTACTGCCATGGAGCGTGACGATAGTGGGAAGGACACGACGACAACGCTGTCCCCTGAGTCGCTGCGCTTTGCATTGCCTATAACACAGCATCAACCGGTCGTGTGGAAAAGATCGCCGCTGGACAACAGCATCCTTCCTCCAACAGCGTCGCACCGGGGGTGCAACCAAGGGCAGCGATGCCCACTGGGGTGGCGTTGGTGGCGTCGTTGAGAAAGGTGATGGTAGCGACGCCATTGCAATGGCACGCGACGTCTCCTCCTGCTCTTTCAACTTGACCATCAATGCACACGTTTCTTAGAGGATGACTATTATGTTGTCAATTGAGACTATTATCTTTTCGTTGCCAGCCTTTAACATGGTGAAGAGAGATAGTTTAACATTGAAATCCATGGTGGGTGGCTCTGATACCAAATGTTGTGGTAATTGTTGGGGCACGGGTCCGAGGACCGAGGGTAAAGCACTCGCCCTGATCTAACCGCCAGCAAGGCTCTTCCATGTCGAGATAGCGAGGCTATGAGACTTAGTTGAACTCTTGATTTCTCATTACTTGATTGATAATGGATACATGTTATCCCTTTTATACGGACAACCCGACTTGACGTCTAAGAAATAATTTACAAGAAAACCTATCAATCCAATCTAATCTTTCCGACAATTAAAAATAACTTTCTTAATAAATAAGATCATATTCCTAAAATAACCAGATAGATAAGGAATCTCGAAATAATCTATCTAACCAAATATTCTACATCCTAGAAAACTCATCAACACGTATGGAAAGTAACATGCTACAGTACCAACAAGAGTACTGTTCATATGTTGCTACAGTACTCATCGTTGTTCATGTATTGCTACAGTGTCCTCGGTGCCATTCACACGCGTGCTGCGGTGCGTCTCATAACATATGGTAGCCTAGCAGCACCCCCGTTCTCAATGCTTAATAAAAACCAGTCAGGTCAGCTTAGTTATGGACCTACCCTCAAACTTATGAATACCATTCCGGTGTTGACCGGTATGTACCACCTAAATCAGTACAGAGCAACACTGAATTCCATCCCGGTCTCAATATCGGCTGTACCGGAGAATACCGGCTATACCGTTGGAATAGATAATACTGTGTACTGTACTCATTGAACTATAAGTTATATTTGATCTTACTACTATGTATTTGAAATAATATTACAAGTAAAATTTGGTGTCATATAATTAAACATATATGTATTTATAACCATACATTATTATATTGAACTCCAGATTGGTACGTCGGTACCGAAATATCTCTTTACAAGAGCCAAACATATATAACGCGCCTAACACTGTGTGACACGAGATCATGTGTTGGCAGCTAGGTCAGGAGAAGTTGCACCCAACATAAGCTGTACACTGCAAACCGACCTGCAAACAAGTACTGCCCTTTCTGGGTTCTAAAGAGTGCTAGAAACTTCAAATTGAAGTTTAACCCATAAACTGTAGTAGGTGATTTGGGAGAACATTTCTCATCCAGTCCTTTTTGCAGGTATATGACTATGAATTGCACGGGTGACAAGACCTTTTCTTGCCCCCAGCGAGGATGTTAATGCTAGGATTCAGACCATGAAGACACGCAGTTTCCTCATAGTGGAATGCTAATTTCGTCTTATGTAGGTGGCAGAGCACCGGAAAATTTTCACGTTTTTTTTACTCTTCTGTACACAAAACCCATGGATTACGTGGAACAAAATTTCCCAAGTTTGGGTGTGTGTTAAGTGGATGTCGAGATCATTTCAAAGACCCCGTAATCCAATTCTATGTTAACCTTGTTGAATTTCTTGTGCCTAACAAAACTATAGCATAGTCTAGTGGAGTACCATCTGTCTTTTTTGCTATTAATCAGGGCTCGATTCTCACCAACCACAAGTTGAGTTGGTTATTCATGTAGATTTTCTGCTATAATTTTTTGGTATTTGAGCCCACGCCTTAGGCCATCCGCAATGTTCGACTTAAGCCAGTTCAAAGAAGGAAAGAGAAGATATTGAATCGATTAAATACGTTGGATCAGTCGATTCCTATGAAAAAAATCCTGGAACCAAACTCTAAGCAAGAGACTATTCAAGCATTACACACACCTCGTGTGGGCCCACTTATCAGCACGCTTGCTGGGCCCACTTATCAGCACGCTTGCTGACACTCGTTGTTGTCGCCCCTTGTGGCTCGTCGGCTGTTCTCCGTTGCGCTCATTGCTCATCGGATGTCCTCCGTTCGCCGTTGTCGTTCTCCAAATCTATCGACCGAACGTTTGCCATCATCGTTCTCCAGATTCGCTCGTTGGGCGTTCGCATCACTGTTCTCCATTCATCGCCTCCTCCATCGGCCACTGACATTGTCACCTCCTCCACCGACTATTGACATTGTCACCTCCACCGCCGGCCGCTGATTGTTGCTGCCATGCCTCTGATCTCTCCCTCTTCGCCTTTGCTGCTGCGAGATCGGTCACCGGTGATGGTGGAACAACCACCAACGACAGAGAATTGAGCACGCTACCACTGGCGACGACAGAGAGGGAGAGGGAGGGGAGGGGGGGTGTGTCTGTTGGATTATGTGGGCCTAGCCCATACAAGAAGAATAATTCCTAAATTAAATCTCAAAGGCCCACTCATGCAAAGGAAGGTTGCATGTGAACTTTAGTACCATATTGCTAGTTCTAGGAGAGGAAGACCACCTTAAAAGGGATGGTGCACTCCTAGTCACTTGAGGCATGTGTGGGAGAGAACTAGAGGAACACACGCGCGCTCGCGCCGGTGGCCGAGGCGAGAGCGGCGAGGCGGGGCGCGCGGCGCACGGCACTGCGTGAATGGTCCGCCCGAATCGCGTCAGTGCTTGCGCGCGACGCGGCGGCAGCGGGCGGCGCGCGCGCGGCACTGCGTGAATGGGTCGCCCAAATCGGCGTCAGTGCTTGCGCGACGCGACTTCCTTTGCGATTTTATCTTTTCTTTGTTTTGTGTGGCGGTGAATCCGGATCGGTTACGAGACTAATCCGTTTGATTCTGAGTTATGGAGAACGTGCGGCGTCTTGATCACCGTCCCGATTCCTCCATAAATCTTGAATCGCCGCCTCCATACGAGACGAAATCAATCTAGGGTTTCGCCTCTTCCATTGTCTGCGCCGTTCTCGTAGTCTACTCCGTCCGTTCGCGGCGTGCCGCCTGCCGTTCGGAGCGGTCTCGGAACCGTCGCCTTGAAGTTACGCACCGGGAGAGGCGAATAAGGTTTTGGGAAGCGCTCTGCGCGGCTTCTTCTTGTAGCTCGGCTCGTCTTCCTCGACGCTCGGCCGGCGAATCGTCATCGACCGTGTCATCCACCGTACTGCGGTGTCACCATCGACAAGCCGTCGAATGTAATCATCGATGCGTAGCGGTCATGTTCTTCGTTTTAGATCTGTTCATGTTCCTTTTCTTGGTTGACATGACTAGATCTGGTATATGCGTGATGGTTACATTATTTTGCGTGCATGATGTCATGATTAATTTATGGAATACATTGAACCTACATGTGCTTATATGTTTAACAATCCAAAAACCTTATTATAGGCACTTGTGGTCTTACTATGGTGGATTTGCCGATGACCGAGGCGGAGAAGTTCTCGGTGTGCACTTTAAGAGATGGCGGATCGGGGTCACTCGTGGCTTCTTGCTATGAATGTATTCTCGGGTTAGTAATGGCAAGCTGAAGGTATTCTTGATGCTTTGGCGAGAAAGAATTCGAGGCTGCCACTACTCTCTTTGTTGGATGCATTCTTAGTGTTCTTGCCGATCGTGCATGCGAGGTGTATATGCACATGACAGACGCAAAGGAGTTATGGGATGCACTGAATTCCAAATACGGTGCTATCGATGCAGCAATGACATGTATGTCATGGAGCAATTTCATGACTACAAGATGGTTAATAACCGCTTACGTAGTAGATCGAGCTCATGAGATACGATCCATTGGCAAGGAACTCAATTCTGAAGTGTGCCTTACAGACAAGTTTGTGGTGGATGTATTATTGCAAATTACCTTCTTCATGGAGGAATTTCGAACGACACTCAAACACAAGAGACAAGAGCACTCTGTTGAGAGTCTAATTGGCTCTCTTGAAATTGAGGAGAAAGCTCGGAAAAGGACGCTGTGTCTAAGGGTGATGGAGGCGGTCCAATGCCAATGTGGTGAAACCCTCAAGTAAGAACAAAGGGAAATTTGTCAAAGTCCAGCAGACAACCAACTTCAAGAAGAAGAAGAACAACAACAATCGGGATGATAGAACTTGCTTTGTGTGCGGTGAGCTGGTCACATGGCCAAGAAGTGCCCACAGCGCAAAGGAAAGAAGGCACACAGGGGCGGACTTCTAAGTCATCAGCGTGACCATTGGCAAGGCGGAGATGGGATGGGTATGGTAATTTACCTCTTGTTCTTTGATTAGTCAATCTACCAACCGTGGATTGATACAGGAGCTAATGTACATGTGTGTCTTTGATATTTCGTTGTTTTCCTCTTATCAGTCGCCGGGATTCCTCCGTCCTAATGGGGAATGGGTCACATGCTTCATTCATGGTGTTGTACGGTAGATCTGAAGTTTACTTCGGGAAAGATCGTGCGGTGAAGAACGTGCGACATGTCCCTTCTATAGACAAGAATCTCGTTAGTGGCTCCGTTTATGTAGAGACGGACTTAAGTTGGTATTTGAGTCTAATAAAGTAGTCGTGTCTAAACATGGACATTTTATTGGTAAAGGCTATGAGTGCGGAGGCTTGTTAAGCTTTTCCCTTCAGTTTCTGCAATAAAGCGTGAACCATATTTGTGGCGGTGTGGATGATGAGGCTAACGTTTGGCACTCACGTCTATGTCATATTAATTTTGGTTTAATGTCTCGGCTTTCGGTATGAATTTAATTCCAAGCGTTTCCATCACCAAAGGTTCTAAATGCCATAGCCGTGTGCAATCAAAGCAACCTCGTAAGCCTCACAAGGTCGCTGAGAGAGAAATTTGGCACCACTAGAACTCCACGCATTCGGATCTTTACGAGATGAATGGAATGTTAACGAATGGTGGAAAGCGATATTTCATGACATTGATTGATGATGCAACTAGGTTACTGTTATGTGTATTTATTGAAAGCGAAAGACGAGGCTTTAGACTATTTTAGAATCTATAAGGCGAAGTTGAAAACCGATTAAGAGAAGATAAAAGACTTAGGTCGGATCGTGGTGGAAGTATTTCTCAAGCAATTTGACTTATTTTGTGAGGAACATGGCATTATACATGAGAGGGCGCCTCCTTATTCTCCCGAGTCAAATGAGATTCTTGAAAGGAAAAACCGCACTTTGGTGACTTGGTGAATGCCATGTTAGACACCTGGGTTTACCTAAGGCATGGTGGGGAGGCTTTGCTAACGTCTAATCATGTATTAAATAGAGTTCCTAACGAAATAAGGACAAAACACCATACGAGGTATGGATTGGGAGAAAACCATCACTTTCTTATTTGCGTACATGGGGTGCTTGGCGAAAGTCAATGTGCCAATAACTAAGAAACACAAGCTTGGACCTAAGGCGTGGATTGTGTCTTTCGGGATATGCTAATCATAGTATTGCCTATAGATTTTTGGTAGTTAAAACTGAGGTACCTGACATGCATGTTGGTACAATTATGGAGTCTCGAGATGCAACATTCTTTGAGAATATCTTTTCAATGAAGGATACACATAACACTACTAGCCAACCCTCTGAAATAATTCCCAGTTCAATCACACCACCTGAACCTTTTGAACATACACATGAACTTGTCAATGAGGAGGATGACAGTGGAGCTCCTAGAAGGAGCAAGAGATAAAGGATAACAAAATCCTTTGGTGATGATTTCACTGTGTACCTTGTGGACGACACTCCCAAGTCTATTTTAGAAGCATATGCATCTTCTGATGCAGACTACTGGAAGGAGGTCGTCAGTAGTGAAATGGATTCCATTATCACTAATGCAACTGGAGCCGACAGATAGACCTTATGGGTGCAAACACAGTAGGATGCAAGTGGGTGTTCAAAAAGCTTAGGCCTGATGGTACTATTAAAAGTACAAGGCTCGGCTTGTTGCCAAGGGCTACACTCGAGAAAGAAGGCGAAGATTTCTTTGACACTTACTCACTGTTGCTAGGTGACCACAATCGAGTACTACTTGCTTTGGTGCCTCACATGGTCTTCTCGTTCATCAAATGGGCGTTAAGACAACTTTTCTTAACTGAGAGATGAGAAATTTACATTGAACACTGATGGATTTGTAGTAGAAGGTCAAGAAGGCAAGGTGTTAAAGCTATTGAAATCTTTGTATGGTCTAAAACAAGCTCCTAGCGATGGCATGAAAAGTTCGATAGAACGGTGACATCCGCTTATTTACAATGAGGCGGATAAATGTGTATACTATCGCTATGGTGGGGGTGGGAGTTATTCTCTGCTTGTATGTGGATGACATCCGATTTTGAGACAAACATCAATGTGATAAATGAAGTCAAATTATTCTTGTCTCAAAATTTTGATATGAAAGATGCAGGAGTGGTGATGTTATTCTAAACATTAAATTGGTTAGAGGTGAGGATGGGATTACACTTTTGCAATCTCATTATGTGGAAAAGGTCTTGAGCCGTTTTGGTTTTTCGATAGCAAGCCTTCTCCAACACCTTATGATCCTAGCGTGTTACTTCGTAAGAATAAGAAAATTGCTAGAAATCACCGGAATACTCTCGGATAATTGGCTCTCTTATGTACCTAGCTAGTGCAACAAGACCGGACATCTCTTTTCTTTGTGAGCAAGTTGAGCGGTTTACATCTAACCCGGAGATGATCAGCTGGAAGGCACTTGGCGAGTGTTGCGCTATCTGAAAGGTACCTCGAACTTTGGACTTCACTATCTTTGGTACCGTCGGTCTTTGGAGGGTTATAGTGATTCCAAGCTGGATCTCGATCTTGATGAGATCAAAGCCACTAGTGGATATGTTTTCACTATTGGTGGTGGTCTTTGTTTCATGGAGGTCTTGCAAGCAGACCATTTTGGCGAGTCAACCATGGAGCGAGAACTTGCGGCACTGAACACTGCTATTGTTGAGCGAGAATGGCTACGGGATCTACCTACGGTAGAAAAGCCGATGCCGCCTATCCTCATGAATCGTGATAATCAAACCGTTATCGCTAAAGTGAACGAGTTCTAAGGATAATATGAAATCGTCTAGGCATGTCAGAGACGATTGAAGTCATCGAGAAATTGAGAAACTCGGAGTTATAACCTTGGATTACATCCAAACAAATAGAAACTGCGAGATCCTTCACAAAGGGACTATCACGAAATGTGATAGATAGTACATCGAAGGAGATGGGTATGAGACCCATGTGAGTTATCTATGGTAGTAACCCAACCTATGTGATCGGAGATCCGTGAATTAGGATGCAGGAAAAACAAGCCATCGATTAAGCTGGAGGAGAGTAATTTCAACCATCTCTATGTGAAGATGCAATACTCTCAAAAAGCGCAAGGCGAGTTGGTTAAGGCCTTAATGTGTTCCATTGGCTCTCGAAGCGAAGACGTTATCTGCGAGCGTTCTTGAAAGAACACACCTATATGAGCCCGATTGTTAGTCGCAGATCTATGAAGATTTTGGGAAATCTCCTACTAAGCTCATGAAGAGACAAAGGAGTATGACTTATACGCTCCAACCGAGGTAGCCTCTGGCGGCCTAGTATCGATTAAGACTTCAAGTGAAGCTTGCTTGCACCAAACTTGCAATTCAAGGTATAGTCCATTGTTCAAGTTGTGAGTAAGTGTAGCTTGAGTTCTAGGTGGATGTTCAACCTTAATTGGTCTCCATGAAACAACGATATATAAGCGATACATTGGAATTCAGGCAAATCTCGTGGGACTTTAAGATCTAGTGGGGATTGTTGGATTATGTGGGCTAGCCCATACAAGAAGAATAATTCCTAAATTAAATCTCAAGGCCCACTCATGCAAAGGAAGGTTGCATGTGAACTTTAGTACCATATTGCTAGTTCTAGGAGAGGAAGACCACCTTAAAGGGATGGTGCACTCCTAGTCACTTGAGGCATGTGTGGGAGAGAACTAGAGGAACACTGCGCGCTCGCCTCGCCTCGCCTCGCCTCATTTGGGCGGGTAGGGCGGGGCGGCGGCGTGCGCGCACGGCACTGCGTGAATGGTCGCCCAAATCGGCGTCGGTGCTTGCGCAAACGCGGCTTCCTTTGCGTTTTATCTTTTCTTTGTTTGTGTGGCGGTGAATCGGATCGATTACGAGACTAATCCGTTTGATTCTGAGTTATGGAGAAACGTCGGCGTCTTGATCACACGTCTGATTCCTCCATAAATCTTGAATCGCCGCCTCCATACGAGCGAAAATCAATCTAGGGTTTCGCCTCTTCCATTGTATCTGCGCGGTTCTCGTAGTCTACTCGCCTCGTTCGCGGCATGCTGCTGCCGTTCGGGAGAGCGAGTCTGGGCCGCCGCCTTCAAGTTACGCAGGGAGAGGCGAATAAGGTTTTGGGAAGCGCTGCGCGGCGCTTTGTAGCTCGGCTCGTCTTCCTCGGCGCTCGGCTTGGCGAATCGTCATAGACCGTGTCATCCACACGTGCTGCGGTGTCACCATCGACAAACCGTCGAGCGAGAATCATCGATGCGTAGCGGTTATGTTCTTCGTTTTAGATCTGTTCATGTTCCTTTTCTTGGTTGACATGACTAGATCTGTTATGCCTGTGATGGTTCTGTTATTTTGCGTGCATGATGTTATGATTAATTTATGGAATACATTGAACCTACATGTGCTTATATGTTTAACAGTGTCGTCGTCTCTTGTTGGAGAGAGCGAGAGCAGGGAGAGAACAAGAGGGGTGGGAAGCTAGATGGGAAAGGAATCAGTTGTGTTTTTAACTAATATACGTGGGTTCCACCGGTGGGAGGAGCCACCTACGCCAATTCAATATACTAAAGACGTTTTTATAGATTTGAAGCTTAAAATCTTGCTTTTAAAAAGAAAAGGCTTAAAATAACTACATTAGCTAAATGCTTTCACTCTCTTAAAAAAGAATCCGTCGTGCTTAGGAGTTTTTGAAAACAAAGCTGAAAATTTATAAAGTACTAGCAAACGCTAGTTATAGAAAAAAAAATGAAATAAACACATAAAAGTACATGAATAACGACAGCCGTTCCCCTCTCATGCAATTGGCAACAAAAACTGTACCGAGGGCTGAGCCATGAGGCAAACAAGCTTGGTGTGACGAGCCTTCCAAAGCTCCCTGCTCCCTAACTCCAACCATACGGTGCAAAGCCCAAACCCCAAACACAAGACCTGAGACGTGTTTTATTTGGCAGTTTTTTGGATGTTAAATACCATTGGATGGATTACTTTTTATCGGCATTGAAAACACATCACATTATGGTAGGATGGTAGGGTAACGTTTCACAATTTAGTGAATCCTTCACTTATTTAATAGGATGGTTAAGAGATTACCTATGGTTAAACTCTTCACAAAAGATAGTCAAGTTCTTGAGACCGACCGTTAGCTCGAGTGGTTTGCTCGACGATGTGCGAGCAAGTCTGTCGGTTCGATCCTGGGGATCGAACTCGCGTATCTTACCGGGTTATTTAGGAATAATACACGCACACGTGAGTACGTTCAGTGGTCAAAGCACATGTCCATGTTCTGTGGCGTTCAGCTCCGCTCTAGTTTAAACGTGTGTTTAGGATATACCAATATATGTATAGGCGTGCGTGTAGTATGTGCGTGTGAGTACATCTCGCGTATACTTAAGAAAAGATAGTCAAGTTCTGCGAAAATAGAATAAAAGGAAAGTCAGAAAAAAAAAACAGATAAAAACTCACCATTTCCGTCTTTACTTCCCCTCGCCCCCTCGTGACTCACTCTGAAGCTGCCTCCCATCCACATCGCATCATAAATCCCCTTCTCCCAACCCAGCACCTACCACCGTTCCCCAGTCACCGTATGCAGAAGCCCCAAATCCACTATCAAATCCCCTTCTCCCAACCCAGCACCTGCCACCGTTCCCCAGTCACCGTATGCACAAGCCCCAAATCCACTATTGCGTTTGTTTATGAGCTCCCTTCCCTTCCATTTCAGAGAAGCAATCTGAGTACATACCTGTATTTAGATCCGGCCTTTCACTAGTGGGGGAGAGGATTTAGGTGAACGAGCATCTTGATTTTGACCAATCTCAGTTCTACCCCTCTTTTAAATCTTCTGCGGTGGAAAGCGGAGGCAGAGCCCAAGCAAGAACGGCTGCTTCGAACATCGTGCTGGTATCTTCCTGGCCTTATTCTGTTGCAAAGCTTGAATCTTTTTGGCGCACCGTGGCCATCTCCAGGATGTTCTTGAGCTCCCTCTTGGGTTTGTGTTTCTTGGGACAAAACATTTAGGTGTTTGTGCCGCTGATGTTGTTGGGATGTTGGCGTCTGGTGCACGTTTAGCCGGGGTTTGAGGTTTCTTGCCTGGATTTGGCAAGAAATCCCAACGATTCAGATATGTTTATTTCGGATTGTTTCCTCCCCAAAGTTCGACTCTTTCATCTGATAATCGTGTGTTTGCGCATAAATTAGGTGTTTTTGGTGTCTGCGCTGTTTGGGTGATTGGATTCCTCACCTGTCTAGGCCATTTCGAGCGAACTCTGGTTGCCCTTTCCTGCATCTGTCTTTGTTATCAAATATGGTGTTTCCTTTGGTTTAGCTAATGTGTTTGGAGGTTGTCTGCTCTTTGTTTGGCGGAAAGGTTTGGATATTACTTGTTTGTTAGGCTTCTCTGCCTTGATTTGTGCCTGTGCTTTTTAGGGGGAGTTGTAATGTAACGCACGTCTCGTTTTTGCTCTTTTTTGCAATTGTCCCAAGTAATTGGCTTTCTATTATTATTATTTATCTTAGATAGAAGTTGTTTCGCACATATGCCTTGATTAAAGGTATACCTGTTAGGAAATGCTAAAGCGTTGTAGGTTGTTCAGATCTCAAATTCATAGCTTGTTTCATGTGACTATGTTACTTAATATTGTCTCTAATAGTGCTCATATGCTATAATACAATTTCTTAGCTTGTGATATGATTTGTAGGATTTTACAAGTATGCATTTTGGCTTTTTCTCCAAGATGACCTAGTCAATTAGAAATGAAAGAGCAAACAAATCCATTCATTCAAGTATTTCATGAACTTATTTACCCCTCCTATGTTTTAAATATTAAGAATGATGCTTATCTCATTATCTGTTGTTAACTTCTCAATGTAGGAACCATCAAGGTGTTAAGTGGAGATATTGGGAGCAAAATTTGGATTTTAGAGGTTGTTGCTTTTACCTCTATAGATAACAATGTTGAGGCAGAGCTCTAGTAGAAACCACAGATCCAAAGGTCTGAAGCTAAAGAAAGCTCTTCAGATAAGTCTCTTGGTTCTGGTTTCTGTTTGGTTGCTCTACCAAGTTAAGCATTCTTATGAGAAGAAGAAGGCATATAATGAAAATGAGGCCAATGACCTGCATAAAGATGACCAGAGCCGGGGGGAGATGATCAGATTAGGCAGGAAGGACCTGCCTCCGAAGATGGAGGCGGATTCATCAACACTGGATGAACGGATTGAGGATGAAGAGAATGAAGAAATGGAGCAAGAAATGAAGCACAATGAGAATGATGACGATCCCATTGATGAGCCAGACCTGGACAAGGATGATGATCTTCCTGAACCTGGTGAGCACTCTGCTGATAAGGATGAAGGAGCTGATGATGTGGGCGTGTTTGAGGACGAAGAGCGGAAGGAGCGGTCTCAGGAGGATCAAGAGAAGAGCTTCCATGGCGATAATGTATCTAGTGCTGTTACGCACGAACCTCCTTCATCGGAGCGAGATGATCTGTCGCATCATACCCAAGAGAAAATTTTGTACGTAGATGATGCTTCGACCGCAGTGCCTCATGAAAACCAGGATGCTGAACACAAGGAGGAGGAAGCTCGCAAGGCTAGGGAGAAGAGTTTTAGAGGTGACGATATTTCAAGTTCTGTTAATCATGATGCCCAAGTGAAAAAACCTCTCCCAGAGGAACAATTGAAGAGCATGGATAGGATATTTGAAGGCACCACAAATTTGTCAAATGGAATATCATTCCAAGGCCCTGGAGTGAATGGATCAAATGCTGCTGGGGAACATGGGGCTACTCCAACTAGCACGGTCTTAGAAAGCAAGACTGATCCAGCTCCAGTAAATTTGACCAGCAACCATACTGGATCAGAGCAAACTAATTCAACTTCTTTGAAAGGTCAACCAGAGCAGCAAGTAAATTTAACGGCGGTGTTGAACAACCAAATACAGCTCTTGACTGACCTTACATCTGCCTCCGAGTTGAATTCTCCACCAAATGGGACCGTGGTTTCAACTGATGCCCGAAAGGCCACATCCAGAGGTGGAGATAATGTTGGTAATACTGGCACATCGTCCACTCCGTTGAACAATAAGGTCGAGGACAGAGATACGCGCAAAGAAGACCTAGATGTATCGGCAAAAATCATGAACAAAGCGAGTGAAGATGTTCCTCTGGAATGATTAGGAGATCTCTCTTGTTAGCTTCTAGTGTAACCTGTAAGTTCGTAGGACTTCAAGAGACTTGCTTTCTTCTCTCCTAGACTTGGAGATGCAATACAGGCAAACTATCTCTGTTGCCCCCCTTTTTTGTATAAGTTTGATAGGGAGTTGCTATGTATTGCCTAGTACGTCATGATCTGGGGCAAGTGATTAACAAGAAGTCTGTATGACAAAAGAAATATACCAATTCAGCAGCTCTAAAGCTTTGCTGCTGGAATACCAACTATTAATGAGATATCAATCTTGTCTATAATTGTGATGTTTTCAAAGTTGTAAGCTGTTGCTGACTTTTGATTTTTAAAAGCCGATGTGTTGAGAGTTAGCAAAAACTTCGTAAGCAGACAGCAACATTTCACTATGTTCTCTCTGGTGCAGCCTATGTTCCATTTGTAGATATAGCAGATTCCCTGGCCTTGTAGAAATCATAGCTCTATGCAAACACAAAATGTGCTAGATCTAGACTATAAAGCTAGATTACTGACGGTTCTAAAATATAAAATAATGTTGACAGTGTTTCTTTCTATTTCATAAATAATGACGGGGCCATCGGTATGGGCAACTTGGCATGCCATCCACTACAGTTGATGGTGCGCGGGTGCCGTCCAATATCAATGGTTGTGTTCATGGCTCTGAAGATAGAATTCAATCCTACTCGTGTCTACCTTTTAAAAATTTCCTCTTCTTGTCTGGCCTTCATAAAAAAGGAAAATCCTTTTTTTTTTTTGAGAAAAGTGATGTTGACCGAAAATTATCTTGTGTGCACTACTCCTTTTTGCTGGGAAATATACAGCTGGAGTACATTTAGTACTCCTTAGAGCATGTACAATGGGGTTATGTCAGCCGTCTATAGCATTTGCCACATAGGATTTTTGCTGACGTGGATGAAAGAGAACGAAGAGAGAGAATATTCTGTCTATAATCCTGCTGACCATTGTAGCACCAAAACCAAGAAAAGCAATAAATATTGTGTGTTATGCAGTAATCCTATAGCGGTGTATTATCACAACCCATTGTATGAAATTTGTCTTTGAGTGTTGTCTATAGGTGGCATGGATAGTTCTTATAGGCAATGGCTTGTCTATACTATCAGTATATGCCTAATATGTACTGCTAGCACTCCTATAAATACAAGCATTTCTCCTGTCATCCTGTGGTACTGTGGTCCCTGTATGAGGTTTACTGACTGTGAGATCATTTAAGGCAATGACTCCTGAACATTGGAAATTGCTCTTGGTTGGTTCCCTGCAATGAATACCACCATGATCATACGCGGCCTTGACTGAAATACTGACGCAATAAGCAATCAACATAAACTGTGGCTGGTTTTCAATTAATACTACAAGTGTATACTTCCTCGGTTCCCAAATACTACGTGACATTCTACGGTTTCAAGACAATTTTTACCCTGAAGTAACACACCATCTAAGAGTAAGAATTGAGCTAATTAAAGAGAGTAATAGTAGGATTTTTTATATAAATATAGTATTGGTTAAAGTGCAAAATTCTAAAACGATATTTATTAAGAAATGGATGGTAGAGTTGGTCAAATGGACCTAGGCACGACATGACCTAATAGCGTAACGGGCCAGGTCGGCACAACAATGTGCCGTGCTTGGTTGCCCAGCCCGACATGTATAGTAACGTGCTCAGCACAGGCCCGACACGACAAGGTTAGGCCCGTTTAGCACCGTTAGGCATGACACGACCCGTTTAGCCAACGGTCGTTTTTTTTCCCTTCATTTTTAGTCATTTTTAGTTGTTGGAGAGCTTTAAAAATACGAAAAAATCAAAAAAAAAATCAAAATGTATTCTTTAAATAGGCAGCATACCCCCTCATTCAACCACCATCCAATCTTCACTCTCTTTTTTGAATTATGTCATGTAAATTTAGATTCCTTTTGTGATAATTTGGCAAAATTTGAAATATTTTTACCAAATATTCAAAATTTCAAAATCTAACTGCAGTCAGAAAAAGAGGTACAATACTGATTTTTGTAAAGTTTTATTAATCTTATTTGTTATACTGAGGTAAAATAAATAATAGTGTAATTTTTTATTTACAGTTTTCGGGATGGAAAATTACGATAGTTTTGCTATTAGTGATTTCAGAATTTCATCAGAGGATCTTGTATCTTTCGAGAATGTTGCAGCCCCAACTCAACTGGAAGAGCAAGCAATACCATCATCAGGCTCTACAAGTGTCTATGCGTATGCAAGTATCAGAGCAAAGAGATCCAGATTGAGTACATCAGAAGTCTAAGAAGATTTTGCTAAGAAAACCAAGCTATATGAAAAAGGAGTTTAGGTAAGTTATGCTATTTGTAAATTTTGTAAGCATAAATTGTCTGTAAAGTCTTCAGGTGGAACGAGACACTTGATTAGACATGATGCAAGATGTAAAGCAAGACAAGAATTGACTATGAGGCAGACGCAGCTGCAGTACAACCCCGACAGTACGGTACGTAGCTGGGATTATAGTCCTGAGGTAGCTCATCAATCTCTATTATTTAATTGCTTCATAGGATCTACCTTCAAATTTTTGTGAGTCTAAATCATTTGAAAGTTACATTAGAACTATGCATAATCCTATATTTTCTTTCGTTTCTAGACAGACAACAACCAGAGATGTAGCTAAATACTATAATGAACGTCGTACTAAATTAAAAGAACTCTTTAGTACCTATGCATTTTCGGTGGCTTTGACCTCGGACATATGAAGTGGTCGGGCTAGGGAGGATTATCATAGTATAAAGTGTAGTTGCTCATTATGTTAACAACAACTAGGAAATGGAAAAAAGAATTATAGAGTTCAAACTAATTTATGTAGCACACACGGATAAGAATATTGCATATTGTACTATCAAAGTCGTGGAAGATTTTGATCTTACAAATATTTTTTTCAATAGCTTTAGACAATGCCACCGCAAACTCTAGAGCAATGGATATTCTCATCTGTTATTTAGTACATACGTTGAATCATTCTTGCCACATCAGCGATGTACCTATCATAGTATTAATCTTATAGTTAAATGTGGTTTGCTTGAAATATTGGAAATAAATCACATTCCTATATGCATTTGCATCTATTTTAGATACCAAAGCTAAACTTCGAGGATTTGCTAATGTTCTCCCATTTTCGAGTGATGCTATAGGCATAGACTATTCTAACTATTTTTCAGATGTTCATACCAAATTTTTCAATGTTTATCAAAAATATGAGCATAAGTTTCAAGGAGTTCGCTGCAACGACCTCTAGTACCATCCATCACAGGTAAGAAGACAACTGTGTGGGGCAAAATATATGGTGCAGATTCTTCCTCTAGGTTTAGGGGTTTATGTTCTACAACGTCAAGTTTTGAAGTAAGACATAACGCATGATGGCATGATCATAAGGTAACATATCCGTATTATCCATATTAGCAAGTGATGTCACTACTACAAAATAGGCCATACCAGACCTCATCACAGACGGTTCCAAAGGAGCCGTCTGTGTTGAACCTATATAGACGGTTCCATTTGGAATCGTCTGTGATACGCGCCTCATCACAGACAGTTCTTATTACCAACCGTTTGTGATACTTTACAGACGGTTGGTAATAAGAACCGTCTGTAATAGTTCCTCATCACAGACGGTTCGTAATATCAACCGTCTGTGATGAGTACGCCTTATCACAGACGGTTTGGAAATAAAACCGTCTGTGAAGTATCAGACGGTTCAATTATAGAACCGTTTGTAATATACTACTATCACAGACGGCTATATTAAAGAACCGTCTGTGATAGTATTATCACAGACGGTTCCAAGATAGAACCGTCTGTGATATTTTTTTTCCTACCTCTTCGTCTCCCGCGCGATGTGTTTCTTCATCTCACCAACGCAGAACCGTCTGTTCGTCTCGCATGCCAACGATACATGCGTATGTTCGTCTCACGTGCCAGTTACTCCTAATTCTTTATAAGACGGAATAATTCACCGAAGATTAAACTCCTCCCATCGCTCTTCATCTCACGGTTTTGAGTACGTACACGCAGCAATCGCCAAGGTGAGCATGTAGAGCATGACGGCCAGCGCCAAGGCGAGAAGGTCGGTGATCGCCGCTCTTTCTCACGATGTCGTCGTCGACATCGTAGGCCGTGTGGTCGCGAGCTCTCCTCAGCCCATGGAGGACCTATGCAGGCTACGATTAACGTACGTACATCTTTATATCTACAAAATACGTACGTACGTACTACTATTTATTCTAACATCTTGAATTTTGTATGTACGTATATTGGAGTTGCAAGGCCTTGTACAAGGTGTCAAGGAACGCGCCGTGGGGGCGTGTGGCGCTGAGGCGAGAGGAGGCGATGAAGTGGCGGGACAACGGCGCTACCTCGCGTCGTCAACCACCGGCGGCGCGGCAGCAACCCGGGCTTGTTTCATCGTCGGCCTCGGGCTTGTCTTTGCGCCCCAAGACATGCGGCGCGCCTCATGTTCCTTGAGCGGCGGCGTGGCGGCCACAAGGCGCGCCTCGTGCTCGGTCTCCTCCTCTACACGGCCGGCGAGGCGCGCGGCGTTGGGAAGCACTACATCGGCCAGGTCGAGGCGAGCCGACCGGCGCGGGTGCGAGCGACCAAGACCAGCCGGGAGTGCAGGCGGTGCCAGAGGCTCGCCGCGGACATGGTCCAGGCGGCGGCATGGGGGGAGAAGGTCGGGCCACTGGGCCGGGTGTGTGCGCTATCGGAGGATGGCCACCGGTGCACGAGCACTGGCTGCGGTGTGGAAGGGTGGGACGACTACGTCGTCTTCTGCAGTGACGACTGCAGGATTAGGCATGAGTATGCTAGTTTCTTTGCAAAGGCGTTGGACTATTTGCTATAAAATTTTAGTTTTTTAGGTTTCTAGAAAGGTGGTGCAGCTGGACTATTTTTCAAATTAAATGAATTTTTAATGCACCAAAATATACGGTCCACAAGGACAGGAGCGATTACAATTCCACGTTGACATCAAAATATACATACGACAGATTACAAGTCCATAACACATGATGATATGGAATAAATTAATTACAATGGAGTAATTTCTTAATTAAAATATAGCCCTTCATGATGATCGACACGCATATAGCTAGCTTCCTCGCTGGGTTCTTCCTCGAGCCTGATGCCGTCTTCGAAAGGAGGCAACTCATCAAATTGATTGTATTCTTCCTCGTCCACTATATTCTTAACTTCGACAATCCTTCTTTTTCCATGAAGAACTACGTGACGCTTCTTATTTGCCGGGTCGGTTACATAGAAGACTTGAACAACTTGGTTAGCTAGTACGAATGGTTCGTCTTTATATCCGACATGATCGAGGTCCACGGTAGTGACGCCGTACTTGTCGACCTTCACCTGTGGGAGATGGACCCAACGGCACCGAAATAGGGGGATCTTGAAAAACACGTAGTTTAGCTCTCATATCTCTTCTATTTTCCCATAGTACGAGCTCCTCAGCCCATCGGTACTGAATGCATCTATGCGGACACCGCTGTTCTGGACTGTGCTCTTCCTATCCTGAGCTGCCGTATAAAATGTGTACCCATTTATGTCGTATCCTTGCCATGTGACAATTGTAAATTATGGTCCTTTTGCCAACCATAGCAGCGTATCATCACTTGATGACCTTCCAGTCATGATTCGCACATTTAACCATTCGTTGAACCGACGGTTGTGCTCTCTCGTGATCCAAACCTCCGACCGGTCTGGATTCTGTTGGCGTACCATGTCTTTGTGCTCGTCGATGTACGCGGACACTTGGGTCATGTGTTGCAAGACCGTGAAATGGGCTTGAGCGTACGTATCCAGATCCGGAGTGATTGATTTCCTTCCGATGGTCCCGATACCATCCAGCCTTCCTCATGATGAGATAGAGGCACACCTATCAGTTCCACCTGAGCCATGTAGTCGACGCAGAACTCAATGACCTCTTCGGTTGCATAACCTTCGATGATGCTGCCCTCCGGCCGAGATCAATTCCGTACGTAGGACTTGAGAATTCTCATATACCTCTCGAACGGGTACATATGACGTAGGAACACATGGCCGCATATCTTTATCTCTTTCACAAGATGAACAATGAGATGGACCATGATATCGAAAAATGACGGAGGGAAATACATCTCAAGTTGACATAGAGTCGTCACCACCTCGGCCTGTAGAGCATCTAGTCCTTCAGGATCGATGACATTCTGAGCAATTGAGTTGAAGAAATAACACAGCCTCAAGATTGCCACTCGGACCTTGTTCGGCAAGATATCCCTAATTACAACAGGAAGCATTTGTGTCATCAGCACATGACAATCATGAGACTTCATACCAATTAATTTCAAATCTTGCATAGAAACAAGTTTCTTAATGTTAGCGGGGTAACCAGACGGGACTTTAACACCATGCAAGCTTTGGCACAATTCGTTTCTCTCGGCCTTGGACATAGTGTAGCAAGCTGGTGGAAGGTATGTTCGTCCTTTATCGGTCTCTTTCGGTGCTAACTCGGTCCTTATGTTCATATCAACCAAGTCACGTCGTGCGTTAACACCATCCTTTGTTTTGCCACTAATGTTCGGTAAGAGACCAATCAAGCTTTCACATACATTCTTCTCCACGTGCATGACGTCGATGCGTTGACGAACTTCTAAGTGCTCCCAATAAGGCAAGTCCCAAAAAATGACCGCTTCTTCGAGATGTTATTCTGACGGGTTTTTAATTTACGTCCCTTCCCAAGCACAACATCGATATCCTTAACCATATCATAGACATCTTTCCCTCTAAAAGCCCTTGGAGCTGAACTGTCCTCCTTATTTTCGTCGAATTGTTTCTTCATCTTGCGGTATGGGTGACTCCTGGGAAGGAACCTACGGTGACGCATATACACAGTTTTGCGCGAGTTGTTCAGCCATACACTCTCCGTAGCATCTAAGCAGTGTGGACAGGCTTTGGCTCCTTTCGTACTAAAGCCCGACAGGTTACCAAGGGCAGGAAAATCATTGATAGTGCAGAATAACATGGCGCGTAAAGAGAAGTTCTCTCGTTTGTACGCATCCCATACTTGTACCCCTTCGTTCCACAGTGTCACAAGATCATCCAGTAATGGTGCTAGGTACACATCAATGGCGCGTAAAGAGAAGTTCTCTCGTTTGTACTTTATACGTAGCACGAACTTAGGTTTAATAACTCAAGCGACATACATGAGTAGGCACCACTGGATCCTTTTAGTCATTATACCAAAGAGGAACCAGGTACTATACCTTGATTCCCTAATAAAAAAAAGCCACGACTTCACCCTTGTGCAAGGAGTACTCGACAGGTGTGCTTATTTCCTCCATACATAACTCTATTGTAGTCTTCCTTCGTTTGAAATGGCCGAGGTTAACTTTTTGAAACATGCAGGTCGTTCATCTCCTATATTGCCAAGGAACGAACGCCACATTTAATCACAGGACGCGATTTCCGATACGTGCTACAACACAATAATTCTATATCATACTTCGTAATAATGCGTCTCGAACTGACTATACCTATATATGTAATTCTATTTTTGCAGTGCCGCCAGCAAAAAGCAGAAGAATATGCATTCTACGTTTGCCATCATATGCAAATTCTCATGAGTGCTAAGTTGAAGAATCCCGAGGTTGGTCAATCTCGCAATAATTATTTTCTAATTATAAATTTAAATATATATGCTTACTACTTTACTCTTGCTAGCTACAGAGCTTCAATATAGATTTAGATTCACTCGTTCAGAGAGAGATCTCGGATGTTCGAGGGAAGCTCTGCACCTTCATCATGACGGATATCATTAGCGCCAACAGAGAGTTTCACTACTCCAACACCGCTGAACGACCTTGAATGATTCATTAATGTAATTCACTTTGAATAGTTGTAATTCAATTGTAACTCTTGAATGATCACTTTGAGTGTCAATGATTGATTCATCTGTAATGTATCTATTTTCTGCCTACTTGTTTTCAGAGGGCATGTCTAGCAATTCCTGAGGCTAGCCAAAAATCAAAATTAAATTAGTTATGTTGAAAGAGCTATCACAGACGGTTCATAACTATCGCCGTCTGTGATAGATGGATATCACAGACGGTTCATAATTATCGCCGTCTGTGATATGTAGATATCATAGACGGATAATTAGCACCGTCTGTGATATCCACATATCACAGACGACGATAATTATGAACCGTCTGTGATATTCATATATCACAGACGACGATATTTACGAACCGTCTGTGATATATGGATATCACATACGGTGTTAATTATGAACCGTCTGTGATATATGGATATTACAGACGGTTGGTAACTATAACCGTCTGTGATATGTGGATATTACAGACGGTTATTCATTAGAACCGTCTGTGTTGTGACTTATCACAGACGTTTTTAACAAATCGTGATAACGCCGATTATCACAGACGTACAAAAACACGAGCGGTGCGGCATCAATGCGTGATGACGGTTCGAAAATGCTGTGATAACGTTTTCTGTAGTAGTGTGTGTTAACTGTTCATGTTTCTACAGTTTTCTCCGAGTCTGCTTCCGGTTATTCTGAAAGAATATTGGAGGAGAGAATAACAAGTCTCAAGAGTGAGATGGTGGAGATACTTCTAACTGTGAAAGACTGGGAACAAATTGATACACGAGATCAAACACTCTATAGAAAGTCCAAAGTTGGCAGATGCATTCGAAATCTTTACCTAGACAACGACACTTATAATATAGATGTATGCAGAGAGCTATAAGTTGTACTATTTTTTCTTTGAGGTTTTCTCATGTTGAGTTTTTAATTAGCAAAGTTTTTAATGAGGCGGTCATTTAAACATTAATAAAGCTCATTATTACATCTTCAATATACACGTCTCTTTTTATGGGTATAGAACTCATTTTTTCAAAATTTAATTTGTATTTTTTGAATTCTATACATTTTCTATAAATTTTGTAATTTTTAAAATCAAATTTGTATTTGTATTTTTTTAGCTCTATACATTTTTTTCTGAAAATGCTGCAATCTTTTGGGCCGAGATGAGCTACATGGGTAACCTCGGCCCATCAGGCTAATTGTGCCTGATCTAGCACAGTCTAACCCGTTTAGCTAGCCGGGTCAGCTGAGCATGCCTAAATGCCTAAACGACCTGTATCGTGCTGGGCTGGGCCGCCCATTTGACTCCTCTGGGAGGGAGCAGTTTCTCTGAAAGATGCCGGTCTCTGCCGACTGCCGTAGTTGCACTACCTAGCCAATAAATTGGTGGAAGCGACTGGAACTCCCTCCGAAAGGGATCATCTGGTTAACTTAGGCAGGCACGACCGCACGACCGTATTTCACTATTTTGACCTGCCTACGGTGCAAACAATTCGAGCTACAGAAACAATCACAATTATCGCAATTCAGCATGACTCAAGAATGCAACAAGCTATATTGACAAACAAGCAACTGGCTGACATTTACAGTGTTCCATACCGATAAACGCTTGCAGGCTAGCTTAGCCAGGAGCTAGCGCATGAACCAAAGACATAAACGCAACCCTCCCTAGGACAAAACACTTGCTGGTTAGCGAGGTAGCTAACACATGCATGACAAAAACTAACTTACAGACTCACAATACCAACGCACACAGTTGCAGGTTAGCCAGGAGCTAACACGTGCGTGACTTGGAACTGCACTGCTACTATTCTTCGTCGGACAGATGCTTGCAGGTTAGCGAGGAGCTAACGCGTGCACACACACTTCACGACTTTATTTTTCCCTTAAATTTGGAAAAGGCGAGGTCAATTAGATATTGACCTGGATTCACCCAGAGATACCAACAATTTAATGTGTTCTTCGGTTACTCGCAGAAGTCGAGGAACCCCATGTATTCATGATTGTTGATCATTGAGATGCTCTTCTGGGTTCCAACAACACCTGAATTTTGAGATAACAACAACAAATCTTAGGAAAACTGGAAAATTGGTTCTTTGCCTGTCAGATAATCGTATATACAGCTATAAAAGTTAGCCAAGCAGGAATAACTTTGCAGGCAAAGCTCGTTTGAGCTTGTTGAAACTTTACTTCCAAAGATGTATGTTACCTACAGCCTAATGAATGTTTTGTTTAAATGTTTTTAACCTAATGTCTTTGTTGGCTGAATTTTGATCAGACTGATCAGCCATGAGTGATTTGTTAAATTAAAGGAGAAGTAATTTTTTTAAAGAAAATTAAAGGAAAAGTAATGATCAATTGAGTTTTTGTTGATACCCATGGTAAGAGCACTAGCGAAGATGACGTTGGAGAGGATGAAGACAATCAGCGATGCTCTCTTGAGCACATGCACGAGCTTCCGGACCAAGCACTGCCCCCAGAATCCAGCCAATATGGAAACGCAGATTAGGTAGACAGCTGCAGGAGGAAACAGGGCACGTTGTTATGGAACAGTTACTTTGGTAATGTTTGTGAAATTTCTAAACAGAGTTTGCCATCCATGGATTTACCGAAAGGGATTGGGAATCTGTGCAGGAAGTAGAACTCCACCACAGAGAGGGATGAGGAGAACATCATCACGAACGTTGCTGTTGCACTTGCAACCTGACAGGCACAAACGACCCTTCTTCTTAGCATTATTTCCCAAGAAAAAAAAGAAACATACAATTCCAAATATCCATAAGATATAAGTGATAAAATCACACAGTGCATGTTCTTCTTTGCAATGTTTTTGTCTGTTTTCTATTGCACATCAAAGTGCTAATAATAATAAACACATGAATTGTGCACCAATAGATTAAAACATAGAGAAAACAACTGGGCTTTTTTTAGCTTGGCCCAAGTATGGCCTATCACACCAGTTGCAAGAGAGGAAGTCATTCATAAATCTTGAACCACCCAGTGCAAAACAATGACGAGGGAAACAAAATATTCAAAATTTCTAAGGATAAAAAAACTCAGTTATTGCCCTATTCAACTTGATTATCCAGTTTCTGCTCCAATGATCTGTATGTCACATTCAGCAAGCTCATACCATAAAGCCAAATCCAAAGAATCTGGATACATCTAAAGATCTAGGCAAAATTTCACTCAATATTACTAAAAATGGCATTCACACCTTCCTCCATCAAGGCGTTGCATGTAGGCCACTTAGCAATAAATATCACACGGGTTTGTACCACTCCCTAGTCCCTACTGCCAAGCCAAGTATCTTTATGCTATCTATTTCTTTTCTGGATCACAAGCCACTGTTCTCATGCAAATAATAGGGGCACAGTGAGGAGCAGGCCAATGGTTAGGTAATTAGGACATCAATATAAGAATATGTTGTCCGCTCAGAACATGCATTTTGGAGAGCTTTTTGCATGAGATCGAAGTCAGGATGAGAAAAATTAACCAAATGAGCCTTCATGACAAAAATATAAGGGCGACCATAGTAATATTCATGGAATGCATTATGTCAAAATGAGTCAGGATTTTAAACTCCTATATCAAACCTACTTAGGCATAGATACAAAAATCTAAACAATATTCCTACATCAGTACAGTGCACCACATGCATATCTTATCTAAAATCAACATCTATCTTAGATTTGAGTATACTAATCCATATAACCCTGTCAATCATTCAGATAGTAGTTAACCAAAGATTTCTGACAATCATATAAATAGGTACTGATGGTCTCGTCTATGACTAGCTTATTTTAGGATGGTACGATGCTTCTTAAAAGAAAAGTTATAGTTGCAATAAAGAAATATGGGAAGATTGATAAAATATAGTCACTACTAACAAAAGTGAAAAACCAATGAAATAGATAACAAGCATATAATTTTCTTTAGCCTGCTAAAATAATAATTTCTTTTTGTAAATACTGCAATATGTTATTAACATGATCTAAGCCTCTTAATAGTATGATCAAATTAGCAAATTCGAATATGCTCCAGACACACCAATTTCAAATTATATATTGCAACTTTGCAAGTGTGTGGTTTTGATGCTAGCAGACTTCCTACAGTACATGTATTGGAAGTGGAAAAGGCACACCCAGTGGCCAAGTTGTATTCGTATAATGGGATTTGAATCATTTGATAGGGATGCTTACATACATAACATTGAGCTACCTACATGGACAATCCGACAATGACAAGAAACTTTTGCACCAGGTCTTGTCCAGTGTCCACTGATATCCCAAACCCTTGCCTCAGGCTCAAATGCGTTGCAATGGTCCATAGTCCATAGACCCCATACAATTGGACACGACCAGGGAAAAAAAAAACCCAGCCGGCGGTAACCGGATTTCCCCCGGGTGAACAGTAACCAGCCGGAAAATTTCAATTTCAAAATTGAAATTTTAACTTCTCTCATCACTTCCTAGGTTGGTTTAAGCCTAATTTGTGCTAGATTATGTATTGTATGAGCTAAATATACTTGAATTATTGTTTTTGGTCGGTTTGCACTTCATATGAGCTAAATATGCTAGATTACGTATTGTATAAGCTAAATATGCTATATTATGTATTGTATGAGCTAAATATGCACTTCATTAAACACTTTCTAATTCAAAATTCCGAACGGTTTTTCTGGTAACTCATCGGTTACCAGTCCGGTAACCGGTTTTCAAAATCGGCAATTCAAATTTCAGTTTTTGAAATTCGTCCGGTTTTTTCCTAGGATTTTTGGTAACCGGCCGGTTACTAGTACCGCCCGCCGAGCGGGATTTCAACCGGTTCCAGTTTTTGGATCCCTGGACACGTCACATGGAGCAGCACTGCCTCTCTGACGTTCCTCAGTATCATTATGCTACTATTGGTGATAAAATGTACACTCATGTCACTTGTTTTGTGCCTCTTGGGGAGGCTAGCTAGGCTCTCGTGTGTTGCATTTGCGCAACAAGCCAATAGCTCCAATACGATCATATGAATGTACGACAACATGCTTGCGCCTGATAACATTTGAAATTGAACTGCAATAAACGAAAATTTGACAAAAAAAAAAAATCAAATACCTGAGGGATGCAACCAAGCTCGAGAAGAAGTGGGCCGAGGATGAACCCGCCTCCAGATCCAAGAAGACCACCTACGGTACCACCGAGCAGACCGCAGAAGGCGCAGAAGATGAGCTGTGTTGGTGACCACTCGATAGAGGCCTCACAGACACAGTCCCAGTTCCCCTTCATGCGTCGAGAATGGCTCTCTCTGCACAGTTGCACAGCCTCCCACAGGAATACACTTACTGCAACTGGGACCTAAATCGATCAAGGCACATGGTTAGATAGTATGAGATAAAAAAAGGATGCAATGCAAGTGCCTAATTTGTATGATGTGCCACAGAATGTAACACCCAACTTTCAATGCGCAAGCGAAGGAATGTTTGGTGGGAATTATGAGGTGCTCAAAAAGTGGATGATGGATGGTCCAAACATGTAGGCTACATGTTCTGAAAAGACATATGTAGGCCCGTGGCAATGATATTTGCTAAAACATAGACAGAAGGATAACTTGAGAAGGTTACTGTGAGAACATAAGAGAAAAGGGCCAGGCTGAGTCTAATTGGATTAATTAAAAGTACTCTTAACAGATCAAATATCAGTTCAAATAAAATAGTGGCAGGGTAATTTCTCACCTGCAGAATGTTGATCACCCAGTAGAAAGTGCTGCATGATTTTGAGTTATTCTGCATGGAAACAAAAATTTACAGCAGTTAGTCACAACTTTCAGCAAAAGGAACCAGGAAAGGCCTATGTGTAAAGACAGAATTGTCAAACAGAAGAGGAGGAACCTCGATCACTGGGCCACAAGGTAGTACTATTAATAAACACTGACACATAGTGTCATGGGCCAGGTAACTGTTCACATGGGTGAACAGTAACACGGGTACTATAGCACAGGATTAGGAAGAGATTACTTTCCTATATTCTTATTTCCTAAATAGTTGATTAGTTTCCTTGCATAAGGATTAGTTAATCGGAAAGTTTATCTATTAGTTAGGAATGTTATCTATTAGTTAGGAAGGTTATCATTTAGATTGATTTTATCCATAATTGTTAGAAGAGTCATTTGTATAAAAAGACTTATTGTAATTGTTAGCATTAAGCAATGAGAATACAATAGTCTAAGTTATAATCTCCTTTGTCTACCCAATCTATAGTCTTCCCTCTCCCCTAGTAGCCGATGCCACCCGGCTATCCTCCCAGTGATGTTTACCCCTATGATCTAAGGATCATAACATTCGGTATCAGAGTCAACACTATGATTTTTGCTGCTGAGAATTTTAAGGTCATGAGGGCTACCCTCAACGAGATGAGTGCCAACGTAGACGACATGAAAATCATTTTGGCAGATATGGCGGCTATGGTGGTCAAGCTGATGGAAAAAGAGAAGAAGAATGCACGAGCAGCAGCTACTGCGTGATCTGCGCCACCGGAGGCATCTTTGATTTCGCCGGTGACTTCCGCATCGTCGATTTCGCTGTCCGTGGTTGCACCAACAGTGCCCTCGCCAAGGAAGAAGGTCGCTGCCCAACAACTGTCTTCTCCATGCGACCAGTCGACGCCTATTGGAGCGTTACGAACCATCTTCCATGCAATGTTCTGTCAGCACCTTGACCTCTCGTCAACATAGGGTCTCCTAGGGCTTCAACCATGGCCGCCACCACAACTCGAGGACGAGCTATCGCGAAAGGAGGGGAGTAGTGTTATGGGATTACCTTCCCCAATAAGAATATCTATTTCCTTAAATAGTTGATTAGTTTCCTTGTATAAGGATTAGTTAATCGAAATGTTATCTATTAGTTAGAAATATTATCTATTAGTTAGGAAGGTCATCTATTAGTTAGGAAGATCATCATTTAGATTGATTTTATCCATAATTGTTAAAAGAGCCCTCTATATAAGGAGGTTTATTGTAATCGTTGGTATTAAGCAATGAGAATACCATAGTCCAAGTCCTAATCCCCTCTTTCCAATCTAGTCTTCCCTCTCCCCTAGCAGCCGACGTCACCCGGCTATCCTTCCGGTGATGTTTACCCCTATGAAGCATATGTACTCAAGAATTATTAATCCATGAACAGTCAGCGTATGCTTATCCTGGTGTGCATTGCTAGTTTGCTACTATACTTATCGGAGTAAGGGGGAACCGATCAATGTTCTTTTTTTTGAGATGTCAAGCAGTGTTAAGTGGTTAACGGTTTTCAAATAGACAAGATCAAAAGTACAAAACTATGGATGTGTTGCATGTGAAAGATAGACCTTGAGGACTTGCAGAACCAAGAAAGATGACCAGACAGCCATTAGCACTAGGATATTCTTCCACCTCAAATTGAACCAAAAGGTCTCCTGGAATAAAAAAGAGCAGGTAATCAGTGATTAGGGCGCATAGGGACAAACTGTACTTTGTTTTTTCTTGTTTTCTTGCATGTTCAGAGCATCTACCAACTTTCCTAAACCATGAGTATATAAACCAAAGAATCATTGAACGGACTTAATTAACGTCCTCAACCAAAGGTGGGTCAAACAGTTCGTTCTTATTACATTATCAGGACGTAAGCACTACTACTGCTTAGCAAATCACAATATAAACTGACAGGTATTTGTGGCTTACCAGGGTAGACTTCTCCTTGGGTTGAGGCTGAGGCAGGAGAGGCTCTTCATAACTAGGGTCAAGAACCACTGCAGAAATTGGGTCATAACATGTTAAAATGAGAAAATGACTATCGACTCTCTAAGTACGGGTAACTTGGGTGATTTTTTTTACCATCGCTCGTGGCACAGGCAGACTTGGATTGCTCTTTTCGCTCCCGCGTCTCCATCTGCAATCATGCACGCGAGGGGAACAAAAAAGAGATTATCAAAACACAGTAACTAGACAGCGAACAGGGCAAATGAGACAAGAACCAACCAGAATCCTGGTCTCCTCCCTCCACATGAGAATTCCTTTGTAGAACGACCGCGAGGAAGTACCTGCAAGGAATCGATCACACCGAAACACATCCATCTCAGTGATCTCACCAGACACACAAAGGAGGTCAGCAGAAAAGGTGTAAGGCTTGCTTAACAAAAAAAAAAAATGGCAGCATGCAAGCGCCAAGCACACAAACCTACGAAGAGGATTATGATGAGGACGGTGATGAGCCAGTAGGGGAAGATGACGCTGAGCTCGACGCCGACGGTGATCCCGAGCATGAGCATGGGCTGGAAGAGCAGCGCGAGCTTGTAGTCGATGACGGGCGCCTCCTTGGTCGGGTGCGACACCTGCAGGTTGTACCACACCGACGACGCCGACGCCCCCATGATCATGCCTGCGCCCAAAGCAAACGAGCAATCACGCGTCTCAGCAAATCGGTCCCTCTCGGATGCATCAGCATCGGTAGGAGTTGGCGTGGATGAGCGGGAGCTTACATTTGGAGAGCGCGGCGGCGGACTTGGTGTCGAATCCGACGACGAGATTCAGCATGGGCACGAAGATGCCGCCGCCCCCGACGCCGCCGACGGTGCCGAACGCCGAGCCGAGGAAGCCGACAACGGTGGCCACAACCACCCGCCAGTTGAACGCGAGATCCTAAAAGCGCAACGGTCCGAGACTGTCAGCACCAGGCAGAGCAACACAAGCCTGGGGTCGGGAGGTAAAAGAGCGAACGGCTTACGGGCCAGACGCGCGCGGAGCGCGAGGACAGGCGGAGGGCGCCATTGGGGGCGTGAGCGGGCGCCGGGTCGGCAGAGGAGATGACGAAGCAGGCGAGGACGGCGGCGCCGGCGGCGCCAGCGGCGACGTAGGCGAGGAAGCCGCGCGTGCTGCTCCTGTTGAGGCGGCTGTATAAGCCCGAGGCGGTGGAAGCAACCGCCGCCGCCATGCAAAAAGCGTTTCGCTCTTCCGCTAAGCGGAAACAGTAGTACACTGCTACACAGTCTAGGAGCGAGGGCGGAAGTGGCGGAGGAAATGGCGTGCGCTCGCCCCTCCGCCTCGCGTTTTATAGCGGGGGCGAAGAGGGACGCGGGTGCGGATGAGATCGGGATGGAGGTCGGGGAGGGAACTGAAGGAGGCGGCGTACTCCTATTTGGTGTCGCCTTCCGTCGTGAGTCGTGACTCGCGACGGACCGCAACGGGGAGCGGACTGCTACAAACGTGGTGGTGGTGGCCAAATTAGACAGATCTCAAAATTGATGTTTTAAGTTGTTTTACAAAGCCTATTAGACAGATCTCAAAATTGATGATTTGTGTTATCTGACCGTATCAAGCTTGCCAAGTACGACAACAACAATTTAATTTGGTCCTGTCATTTCCTAAAAAACATGTGGTTCAAGGTGAATCCACATCTTCCTCAAATGTCGCAGCAGTATTAGTCCTTCGTGTTTGTTATCCTTCTATGATGCTATTGAGGCGGTAGGTACCATACCATACACTACATTCTGTGTTACGTTAATATTACTTCCATGTTGTCGATCTATCTTTCTGTTTATCTATTTTTGGCGTTTAAGGCTGCTCCCAAATTGTTAATACTATGAACATTAAAGGATACACATTCACCTGTTTTTCTTGGGCACATTTGTGGACTATATCAATCATTGTAGTTTTACTAATACTAAATCTAGATCAATTTTTGAGCCATCAATTCTACGGAGAGTTGGTATGATCTAACAATAATGATTTCAGTATTGAAATTTTATTGTGTATCTCTAGAATTTATACATCACGAAGTCATGCTATGTTTCCTGTACTATTCCTTTATGACAGCGAATCATACTTGTTTACTCTATTTATTTTCTATGGTTTTATTCTAATTCTATGTACAACAAAAGTACCGGTTATGTTTCTATTGTTGCTGGGTTGTGTCAACCTTCCGCATTTTAGTTGGTTGTGGTTTTCTGAATCGGTACGTTCCTTTTTCTCAAGAGGTAGAGTTAAGCATAAAAATACATTCTAATATTAGTTCCAGGAAAAAAATTTGTGTGGATCTACCATCTTGGTGTTGTTTTATGTAAGAAGTGTTATGTATAACATTTTTTTGCATAGAAAATCGCTTTGTCTTTTACATTTGTTCTTGATTACCATATAGCATCATATGTTGCATTAAGATTACTATTTTCAGCACACCCCTTGCAGTTTGATACCGATTGGTCTTTTTAGATTTTTCATCTTTTTTATGGCACCTTCTTATGCATCACATGACTGAGAAATATTTGAGGATGCATGACAGGAGAGAGATTGTTGATGGCTAGGATGTTAGCTATCTTATGCGGAGAAAATTACTACTATCCTAACAACCTAACATCTTAAAAAAAAGGTGCTTTTGCCCTTTATCAGATATCAGCTGCACATGTTTTTATGCATTTTCTTAGTGCAATGCCATACAATTGTTTCAGAAAGGGCAAATAGGTATGTACATACATGACATTCAAGAGATTCACAGCCATTGCAACCTATATCATGAGACTGAATTTCAAGAAAATTGTCAACATCCACCATGAATCAGTTACCATTTTCTTTTTCCTATGGATCTTTACCTTTTGTTTTTTGCTTTCAAATATTTCTTTTGTTTTATATTGTATCATAGGTTGATCATAGTGGACGAGTGCTTGCTATAGTTTGGGCTTTTCCTTGGTTAATTCGGCGATGGGATTAATACGATGCTACCATCTTCAGTGCCAAATTAGGCAGAATATTGATGAGCACCAACAGATGAAACATGTTAGATTCATTTTCTCCCATAATAATACTATCTCCCTGAATGCATTATTGTTGAATGATTTCGACTAACACATTTGTTGAGTGATCATCCTCACCCCTTTCAATATCGTTCAGGATTTCAGGTCCTTTTATAGTTAGGGATCATTGACACCGACTGTAATATTTTTCTTTGATTTTTTTTGGCAAATAATGGGCATTGCTTTAGTCATGAAGTTATAACGAAACTTAAAGATTGTGATTGTCATATGGATGTTGTTGTCTCATGAAACTGAAACATTAATCTTACAAACAATTTTTCATCATTTCGATATCTTACCGTTATGGTTTTATTGATGTTTGAGAACAGAATGAGGGCATATATCAAAATAGAGTTATTTCTAATCCATCTAATACGAACAACAAACATATGTTAGTCCTGTTCCTCATGTTTCATACACTGTATATGTAATTAAATTGTGCCATACTAAGCATCCTACAAACCGTAGCCAAACATCCTATATTCCACGGCCGAGCGCGGCGTAGCGCACCGGACCACCTAGTAGTCACGAAGGTTTCAATATGATTGTCAATCCTGACAACTATGGTCGATCTGGGGTAGATTTGCTAAAAATTAATAAATGAACACATTGCACATGTGTGTGAATAAGCTAGCTAGTGCAAATTACTATTAGTGACCGGTGAGCACTACGCCTTGACTATTTTAGGAAAATGATTGTCGTATACGGTACCTAACCTTGATTACTTTACTGTAAATGACCAGTAGCTGGCCTTTATCTTACTCCATGCTAGACAAAGAATCATCACACATGATTGGATGAGTGCTGCTCCTATCTGTATTGTGTAGGTTCTTGTTTTATTCCTTGCTCCTACTGTCCTACATATCAAGGGGGGAATTCAATATGTGTTTTAATTCGTGACTATTCCTTTGTAACCACAATACTATAACACTGCTGCGGTGACTTGCTGGTTTTGTTTTCGTTAGGGCATGTACAATGGTATATGTCAGCTGTCTATAAGCTTTACCACGTACTACTTCCGATTCCAAATGTAAGTTATTTTAGAATCTGTATCGGTCAAACATTTTTAGGTTTGACCATCAATATATCAAGAACTACCAAGATTGAAAACATGAAATTGGTATTATTAGATCTACCATGAAATATACTTTCATAATGCATGTAACATCCCAGTTTTCTGAAGTTTTAAACTTTTTGAGTAGTTTAGCCCTTTGAAAAATTCACCCAAGTTTTATTTGAATTTTAATAAAGCTTAATATGGACTTTCTTTAGCAAAAAAATTTAATGTGATTAATCTGAACATCAATAAATTCTAAAAACTATTTTATTTGGGTTCTATGCACCTGGAAATATTTTCCAGATTTTTCTGGAATTTTTCCGAGTTCATTTGCTATTTTCCTTTTGCTATTTGAATTTACTGTAATTTCTAAAATGTGAAACCCTTTGCTTCAGCCCATTCCTATTCATTTTTTGCCCAACCCCACCAGCAGCCCATCCTCTCTTTCTCCCTGCGCGTTGCGTTGGCCCCACCCGTCAGCCGCACATGCGTCGTTTGCGACGCGGACTTACCCGAGCCACCCTCACTGACTTGTGGACCCTGCTGATTCACTATTTATCATCTCCGATTCTGTTTTGATCCAAGTTGCACTACCGCGTGGACCTCCTTGACTTGAGTGCTCCAGACTCTCCCGGGCCGCCGCGTATAAAAGGAGGGGTAGCCCCTGCTCCCCGCATCCCAACCCTAGCCGCCAAAGCCCAAGAGCTAAACCCTAGCTACCAGAAAAGCTCAAAGAAGCAGAGCACTGCAGCCAACTTCGACGAGCTTCTCCGCCGCTGTTGGTGCACCTCGAACCTCACCTCCACCTCCGTTGAGTTCGCAAGGGTGAACTCTACACCCTTGTCACCTTGATTCCGCGGGCGTCCATGGAACTCCGACCCCGTCGAGCCCGAGATCTCGCCGCCACTTCAACCTCGCCGCCGACCAGCCCAGTCATTTGCTTGCACCAGTGAGCACATCATCGAGATCCCCGTAGCGCCCTCTACCAAATGCGCACCTCCGCAGCCGACGAGGAGCCGCCGTTCGCTGGAACCCCTTGGTCCCCTAGCCTCAACGTCGTCTAGCCACCGTGGCATGCCACGTCACCAGCCAGCTCAGCATCTGCGCCTACGTGTTGCCTAAGTAGCATCCCAGTTAGCGCCACGTGTGCATGTGCGTGTCAAACCAAACCCTAAACCTAGATCTAAACCTCGATAGATTTGTTCCACCGTAGACCCAATCTATTACATTTAGGTCCCACCTGTTAGGAGCACTGTCCCACCTGTCTGAAATCATGGCTGATGTCATGCTGACATCATAAATCGGGATTTCCAATAGAAAGTTAATACGAGAAATTCGAATTAGAAATTCCTTTTGTCTTTTTCTTAGGGTTAGAACTTCCAAAAGCTCGTTCTTCCTCATACGAACTCCGTTTGAGCCCATTCAAATTTCTAAATTCAAGCTCTATCATCCTAAGATTTTTATTTAATTTTTGGATTTTTTTATTCCTCTATTTTATACTTATTTTATTTATTTGCTTTCGTTTGCGAGTACACGTTGATACTTCGGGGAATTCTGAGGAAGGAGAAGTTGATCAAGCCCAAGACCACTACCAAGACTTGTTCTAAGGCAAGTTATACTTTTGACCATGTTGAACTCAGTTTTACAAAAATTACTTTGATTTAAATTACTGCATTCTACTTTAAGTATTTATTTAAATGCTTTGGGATTAGTTATGTACCAATTGTTCACATCCACTTTATCTATTGTAATATCATGATCTTTTGTCACCCTAGCTTGGTTAAATATTACTTGGTAATATCTTAGCACCAACGTGGGTTAGTTAGATACGAATAGTTTGCTTAGCCATGCAACGAATCATTCATATCAATTGAGTTGTAAATATAAATTTGACTAAGTGATTATGGAACTTTATGTAAAACTGTGTGTTGTGTGCTATTACTCGTTGATGGCATGTGTTACACTTAACCAATAGGGTGAGAAAAGATTTAGACTAAGGTAAGTGGATGAAACTACGTGATATGGTGGCTGTGTGATCGGGTTATTGAATTATGGATACTTAGTTAGAAATTGGCAATCTCGTCTTGGTCAATTAAGGACTTAACTTTGTGTGCCATTGAACTGAGCCACAACTGTATGACCACATGTTTGGTATAGGACAGGCCTAACTAACCTAGTAAGCTATGGAGTCTTGATATTGATTACTCAAGCAGATAGATTAAGCTGTATGTCAGGGTGGAGGTGTGTTTCTACATGTGTGGCGATTCACATTTATGAGCGGTTCGCTGTCTTCAGGTCCAACGGTGTGCGACAGACTAACCATCTGTGTGAGGGTTGGTGCCGACAGTAAGCACAACGGGAGTGTCAATTATTGAGATAAAGTTTCTGAAAGATTTTGCTATGATTGGTGCTAACTACACTAGTTATATCATGGGGGTAAAGTGCACTACCTAGAGTGTTAAACAATCTATTCGAATAGCCGCGTCCGGATCATGGACATGCTCGAGGATTTCACAGAATTTTCATTAAAAAAAACAATTGGGAAGGGGTAGCTGTGTGGTTTAATTCTTATGGCTGTGTGAAAGAAATTGATTAGGCTATGTGTCCTTGTGAAATCAATTGTTAAATTATTATTGTCTATTTGTTTTGAATTACGCTTTCAATTTATTTGTATTCAATTGCAAATATTGCCATGTTGCAAAATAACCACAGAAATTATTTTCTATGTAATAAGTCATCATCTATATTTGCATTCTGTGGTACAACTTGTTGAGTACTCGGAGTACTCCTTCTTGTGCAATTATTCAGCTGAAGTGGAGGAATCGTCGCCTGCCTTTGAGGAGGAGCTATACGTGGATGGTAATCGTTAGGTCTTGATCCCAGTCGGTTGCATGTGGCTAGTCTATGAGTTTTCGCTGGAGTTGCTTTCATTCCGCTGCTGTTTATTTATTTACAGTCAGCCCTGCATGGCTTAATAGTTGTAAACTCAACCATAAGATCACAACCGTTATTTGCTACTCAAATTAATCATTTATTTTTATATTCGTCTTGTGTGGAATGATATTCATCTATGTTGATACTGTGTGCACTAGCTTGATCCTGGACTAGTGCAATATACACAGAGGGTCCAGAATTGTATTTTTAGGTCCTGACAATGCATAATTACTTTTATTCAAAATAGCATATTTTTATAGAAAATGATGGTCAAAATGCTACCTTGGAGATCGGGTCAATTTCCAAAATGACTTATATTTGGAATCAGGTGGAGTAGGATTTTTTGACATAGAGAGAGAGAGAGAGAGAGAGAGAGAGAGAGAGAGAGAGAGAGAGAGAGAGAGAGAGATTTAGGTGTCTCTTCATGAAGAGATGACCCAATAGCTAGCACAAAATATCATTATATGAGTTGTTGTTTATAACAAATACTATTTTCATTTAATAATTAAAAGATTGTGGGCTCCCACAGAGACAAACATTTGTAAAAGTTATCTTTAATCTTGTCTATAGATGATATGAAGTATATAGACAATAGTCATCTCTACTATAGTACATTCTCTTAGAGCATCTCTTGTGCTCTACGGTAAAGGGTGATTCGGTAGTTTCTTATGAGGTAAAACAAAAAGTTCTTAGAGCCAAGCACCTCTACATTGTAGTAATGGCAAGTTTCCTGAAAGAAGAGCAATATGAGCCTTTTATTGAGCATTGGTTTTGAAAGAGAAGTATCCTTAGGGCACTCCCAGTATATATGTACATAAAGTCATATCTAATGCCCTCAACATCATTTAGAAATAATAATAGATACAATTCCTTCAATGCATAATATCTACCAATGGGCCCAAACAATAAATGTTAATCTCCCCTCACGTTCTCCCTCTCTCCCTCACCGCCCCTCCACCACTAGCCGCCTCCACCTCACCTCACCTCTCTCTCTCTCTCTCTCTCTCTCTCTCTCTCTCTCTCTCTCTCTCTGAGATCTCATCGGCGCCAACCGCCTAGTCCATGTTGGTGTCCCCTCCACCGCCTCCTCCTTGATTCACCGAATCTAAGATGTCCCCGCCGAGGTAGCCATGGGCATGGCTGCTCCAAGCTATGGAGCTTGGCAAGCACGCGAGGAGCTTGAGCATAGTGTTGTGAATGCATGGGCGGCAGGCGAGGCGCGGCGAGCGTAGGCGGCATGGTGGTGCAGTGACAAGCACGGGGTGGCTTGCAACAGCTTGGCAGGGACACGTGGGTAGTAGGCATGGCACTACGAGCGCGAGGGTGGCCTGTGATGGCTTGGCGGGGACGCACAGGCGACAGGCGAGGCGCGGTGAGTGCCGATGGTGCGGCGATGAGCGCGAGTATGGCATGCGACAGCTCGACGAGGCCAAGTGGACGACGGTCGGGTGGACACTGAAATAATTGGCACGGTTGCACTGATTTTCAATGTTAGGATTTATTTTTTTCTTCACAAAGTGGGTTGATTACCGATAATATTATTTTGAAGCAGGATATACTAAGAAAACCATGCATTCCTCTTCCTCGCACCATCCTCTCCCTCAACATGGAGTGAGTGGGTGTAGCTACGGCGAGAGGTGATTGGCCAGGATTGCGGTGAGCAATGGCCGAGTCGACGAGCAGTGGGCAATCGTGGTCGGAGCCGTGGCAGCTATGGATGGTGACCACGGGCTCGCCCGAGTGCAGCGATGTGCAGCGAGCAACCATGGGCGAGCGCGACAACAAGGGTGTGGTGCGTATGCATTTGAGCCTTGGTGCATCGTGAAACTAGCCTGAAATTTTGCGAAACTCCCTCATTTTTTTTAAAAAAAAACTTCCATGTATCCTATCCGAACCTTGATTTTCATTGGTGTTTCATGTGTTTCTTTTTTATTTTTTTTAAATTTATTTCAAAATGTGTTGAAACTACATTGCTTAAACAAATATGAAACGATTGAAACTTCTTTGAAATTTTATGAAACTTGCAAAAAAAGATATGAAACTTAGTTGAAACCTATTTGAAACTTCATAAAAAGCACTGGAACCTTTTTGAAACTATCAAGAAACACACTGAAACTTGCTTGAGACATCATGCTCGAAATCTAAAACATTTTTGAAATTTATCACAAAACACGCTAAAACCTGTTTAAAACTTTAAATTCGAAACCTGAAACATTTATGCAACTGAAACATCATGAAACTCCATGAATTGGAAGTACATTTCAACGATATAGCGTGGGTAGGCAGTTTTTTTACACTAAAAAGGACAGTACTTTAAAGATGTCTTTTCTAACCAGTTGAATCCCTCTCACAAGACTCATCTTCTCCAAAACCCCGGGGACCAATCAGAAGTGATACTATATATGTGGATTAGAAAAACATTCAGTAACAGTCGGGTTGATGGGCGGGGGGGTAAAAAACGAGTCCAGCCTAGCCACGAGCCGCATGAGCTAGCTAGCTCAACAAACACAAAACACATCTAAATTAATGTTTGGTTCACGTTGGTAAAATCCCGAACGTGCCCACGAACGATCTTAGAAAATTGTACCACGGACGATCTCAGAAAATAAAAGGCATACGACGTTGATTTGTCCTCGGAATGTTTGTTTGCCAAATGAACAATAATGGAGTCAGAATATCGTAATTAATTGGAAAGGTTGACCAGGAGTAGATGATTGGAGTGAATGCTATTCATTGCGTGTATTTTGAACATCGACACGGTCGTCAACACGCAGCGTATCGAAGAATATATAATATTTTGAACATCGATAAAGTCTCTAACATGCAACAAGTAGTACTGTTTCAATCATGCATCGATTTCTATCATGGATTTGGTGATCAAGGCAAGAGATCATGTTCGATTTCTCCCTGTTTCAATCATGCATCGATTTCTCTATCGTGGATTTGGTGATCAATGCAAGAGATCATGTTCGATTTCTCCTCGTCAAGCAGCCGGGCTAGCCTGGCGATGGATCGAAGTGGACGTACGCCCCGGCCGGATGAGTCCCGCCGCTGTCCACATCCCCCCGGCAGTGTGGTTGGCCAGGTGTCACCTCGCGCTCACCATCCGGGGCGTATTTTAGCGCAAATCTAGCTCCCCATTTTGTATCGACCATACAAAATTCTCACGGCAAAGGCAAAGAATCTTTAATGCTGCTATCGCGAATCTCCCACATTGTTTCTTTTAGAACGGTCTCCTACATTGTTTTTTGATTGGGGATTTTCGCTTGCTCTGCACTCCAACGACCTCGCCCGGCCAATCTGGTAACGTCACGTACGTATACAGATACACTGAAGCCGAACTGAAAGGCGAGGAGAGAGGTTTATCTACGTACGTTTGCATCCGTAAGTTATTGTATCTCTGTGTTTATTTTAGAGTCACTATGTAGCTGCATCATGTTGGATGATTGATAACAAGGCTGGCCACGAGGGTCTCGCGCACGGCACACAAACATGGGTAGGGCAGAGGCGGATCCAGTGTAGTACGTCAGCTGCATAAGACACTGGGTCTATTTTTTTTTGATATAACTATATATATGTAATGTGGACACCTCTAACCCAATATAAGGAGAAGCCACATCTAACCGAACGTGACCCATCTTACCTCAATGATCTTGGTCATTTTCGTTCTGGATCTACCACTAGGGTAGGGCCAGTCTAAAATGCACGCCAACAAGCAACGAAATGGCAGCAGTATCAGAATGGAGCTGCGATCAACGTGCACATGCATATTCTTAAGTATGTACGTGTTGGAGTTTTCGGACTCAATCCAAATAATACTCTTCATGAATCCTAGAAAATATCAAAGGCTCACTCATACATGGTGAAAGATAGGAAGTTTAGCATTATATTGTTAGTCTACGTACGAGAAGTTCAACTTATAAGGTGGAGTTGGTCTTATCTAGTTAAAGCAATCAAAAAAAGAACACACGCACGCTGCGCTCGCCTTGCTACGCCATCGCCCACGCGCACGCACATTCACTAATCTATTTGGCTAGTGCTAACTGACCTGCCATCTCTTTTGCCATAAGCAAATTGAGTTGGTTTACCGCTAATCCGAGGTATGATCATTGGCGCGCACTTGAGCAGGTTATGCGTTATTTGAAAGGTACAATTAGTTACAAAATTCACTACACTGGGTATCCTAGTGTACTTGAGGGATATAGTGATTCCAATTGGATTTCTGATGCCAATGAGATAAAGAAGACTACGAGTGAATATGTATTCACTATATGCGGTGTTGTTGTCTCATGGGAGTCTTGCAAATATACCATTTCGATGAGATCAACCATGGAGAAAGAACTCACAGCGCTAGACACAGCCACTGTTATGGCAGAATAGCTATCATAAAGGTGACAAGTGCAAAGGATAATATGGAATCCTCAATATATGTGAAAGGGTGATTGAAGTCTGTAAAAAAATTGAGAAACTCCGGAGTGGTAGCCATGGATTATATCAAAACAATTAAAAATATAGCGGATCCCTTTACAAAGGGACTATCAAGAAATATGATTGAAAGTGAATCGAAGGAGATGGGAATGAGACCACGTGAGTTACACACAGTGGTAACCCAAACATATGTGATCTGAGATCCCGTGAAATAGACCTTGAGAAAAACAATTTGTTTGTGTAACAAGAGAGTACATTCTTACTTTATATCCTACTTTGTTGGAGATGCAATACTCTAATTACTATAAGGTAGAACGACTTTGTCTTAATATGTTATAAGGATTAACATCAAAATACTATCCGACAAGGTATTATTATAAGAACACACCTATATGAGCCCGACTATTGATCATAGTCCATAAGATGTGGATGGTCTCCAAGAAACTCATAAAGAGACACAATAATACGATCTATATTCTCCACCTGAGAAGTAATCTATCGGCAACTAAGTATCAGCAAAGACCTTAGGTGAAACTTGTCTGTGGAAAACTGTCAATTCAAGGCTTAGTTCATTGTATAGTTGTGGACGAGTATAACTTGAGGCTCTAGGTGGATGTTCAACCTTAATCAGTCTCCACAAAAAAAAAAAACTGTTATATCAACAATACTTTCGAATTGTGGGCAAATTCATGGTGCCTTTGGGATTTGGTGGGGAATTGTTGGAGTTTATAAGCTTAGCCCAAATAATACACTTCATAAATCCTAGGAAATTCTAAAGAACCACTCATACATGGCGGAAGGTGAAAAATTTAGTACCATATTGCTAGTCTAGGTGAAAAGAGACCAACTAATAAGGTAGATTTGATTTTACCTAACTGAAACAAGTAAAAGAAAAACACACGCGCCGCTCGCTCCCTTGCCTTGCCATCGCCATCGCCATCGATGATGACAAAGCATCCGGTTGGGTGCGGAGCTACTGCTTCTTTTTGCACCTCAAAACCAAACATGATGACATAGCATATACACGTATACAAATTGGGAAAAGAATTACCACGATTCAAACCGAACATTTGAATCATGCTAATTCTACTGGGTTGTTATGACACGCATTAGTGATGATTAATGTGGTTTCCAAAACATCTCGCGGATGGATTTTGGGAGTTTCTTTCGTGTCGTTGGATTTTATATGAAGGAGGGACGTCTCCATTCATAGAGTATGAAACGGAACCACCTCTGTACTTTAGCCCCTTTAGCCCTGAACTCCTATGTACTGCGCTACCTTAACTACTCCATCTTTGTGCCGGTGTGCATCGTCGAGGGAAGAACAGTGTCTCCGAAATCGGCATCTCTCGTAAGCTTGCACGGGTTGGGCGAATCATGTTTTTTAGAAGCGTTCGCACGACTGCTCACGGCTTTCTTCATCATCTGTTACGTGTTATCTTCTTCACATCTGACTCTACTGCGACCATTACTAAAGTGATTCTCTGTAAGTCACGGTAATCTCTTTCGTTATGGCTAAGTCTTGTTTGCTAGAATTTTTTCATGCGATGATGATAATTCTTACTTTTGTTAGTAGTATTCTTATTCTAATTTTTGTCTTGTTAGCGATATATATGAGATAGGTGTATTTGAGTTTATGATTGTGCTACTGTTTGCAGTTGCCAATATGCCTAAGTATATATAATGCTTTTATATGGATCATTGTTTTAGGAATTAAAATATCACAAAAGTGTACATATTTATAGTACGTACCTGCTGCAGTTTGTTGCTATGCCGTCAGGGTCGGGGAGGTGGTCGTGGCGCGCGGTGTAGCGCGACGTTTCCGCTGTCGGCCGGAGGGGAGTCTGCCGTTGTTGCGTCGTCGTCATCGATCCTCACTCGTCAGCTAGCGCCCGCTGACGCGGTTCGGGCGGGGCGGGGCTGAGGACGCGCGGCACGTACGCGCGCGATCCGCCGATTGATCCGCACCCGTGGTGATCTCGTGGCCCGCGCGCGCTGTCGTCGGCAGTACCATCGCCCCGGCCACCGGCGTCTCTCTCCGTGGCCTCGAGCCTTGGCATCCCCGGCTAGTTAGCTCTCGTACGTTCTTGCCTTGATTTGGTGCCTGGCCTGGCCTTCGATCTGTCGGTTCGATCGGGATTGGCTGATTGGCTCTGCCATGGCATCGGGCCGCCGTGCTTGTCGGGGCCCGTCCGTTAGCCGTGCAGAGCGGAAGACCGAGTCGCCGGCCGTAACGAGATTAATTTCACATCGGCACGTAGAGCACGTGACTCTTTTTACCCGTTGGATAAAGAAAGGCATGTGATCGACCTAGCTAGGGTACACACATAATCTTGATGTCTGCAGCTTAATTTCTGACCTGTTTTCGGTCATGACATGTCTGCAAGTAATTTAAATCGGATAAGAATCTACAACTGTGCGTATTTCCTCGCGGTGAAGACATCAAGGGTTGTACTGTACCAGTGACATTATGGGAATACGATCGTTCATGATCCATGATTGGGCCTAAACAACGAGCGGTGTCCTTCAAGTACTACACTCCAGTACTTGCATTGCATTTCGAGGCAAGCAGTGCCAAGCCTTTCGGTCACGGTCCGTACCTAGCTCACGTGCTTTTCCAAACTAGGATTGATTTGTATCGACATGCACTAGCTAGTACTACTCCACTAAACATATCCTCTTTATCAATCATTAGTACCGGTGGTGGAGTTTGAGCTGATACCAAGGAGGTGATAATCTCTTAGATCAAACAAAACGTATGTTTAAATTTTACTATTTTTTATTAAGAAATACGGAAATGTTAGGATGGTCAAGATGTACTACCGCCGCGCCAAGATGTGTTCACTTATTTCGTGTCCAGGCGAAGACATTTCCATGCTAAGAGTTTAGTTTGCGAATTTCCTCACATGGATCACGCTAGCTAGCTATGAACTCGACGGTATCGTGCACCCATGTGGTCGCGCTGCCGCGCGCGCGCGTCCCAGCTAGCCCGCCCCCGTGATCGCGGCTTCTCCCGGCCCGGCCGGACAGGTCACGATCGATCTCTATCATCTCGAGTTCTCGATACGACAGCCGTTTTGCCCAGTTAATTAATCGCTCTAAAACGACCGTAAACACGTTGAGTAAACTCTTGTCGTCAGCTCAAGGAGTTGAAGGGAACTCCATCGATCGAATATGCGCTGGATTTTCCAAGCTTGTCGCTGCTCGCTGAAGTCGCCATAGTTTTCCCTTTTTTCCTGCAATTATTCCCCTCGTCGCCATCCATCATCTGGCATCGCAAAACGGAGGCGGCCACGATGATATCCATTGATCCATCCAACAGAGATCTTTTTGGGCTCACACTTGCCAGCTCGGCAGCCACCCCCTTCGTTGTCGACGCCAATAGATCAGCCTCGTTCTCCCTTAATTCCACGTCACCTGTACGTTATCAGGATGACAGGATACTCGTCGATCTACCCACTTCACCCAATATAGCCTTCTGAACCGAAAGAAAGAAAAAAGCCAAAAAAACGACCAGCCACATGTTCTTGTGAATAGTCTAGACTAGACTCCAGAGCGAAGAAGGCTCTGTACTGTAGCGAGAGCACATGCACGCACATGACCGCGGACCGCTGTCGCGATCGTACGACGTAACGCCCTTCCGATACACGTACTTATGTATAATGCAGTGCGTATACCGGCAATAATGTTGTTAGTACATAGTTAAAGGCGAATCTACCGTACGTATGGGTCGGAGCCAAGTAACACCTCTGCTCTTCAATCCAACTCACGTGACATCTTTAGTATATGAGCATGTAACTCTCTTATTACGAGCTATAAATTAGTGTTACGAGTTTGCAGTGATCCGACGACATTTTTAATTTTCCGTATTCGCCCATGTACGTACGTATTGTTTGGTCCCGCGCGCGCTGTGTGGGAAAGTAGGAATGGACCACACACGTCCGTGGAGAGTACACAGGCGATGCTGTGCTCGGGTAACACGCACGCAGGACGAGCGCTATTTCTAACTGCACCCGGACAAAACATACCCGGGCCCAGGTGAGGACCAACAGAAAATACGAGATGAAGTGAACGAGTAGCTAGGGAATGCGACGACGACCAGATGCGTGCAGGCACTTGCTTGGTGGTGACCTGGCACTGGTAGTAGGGATGGAAAAACGGCTAGAGGATCGCGAGCCGGTTCGGCTTGGACTCAGAAGTTTCGATCCGACCAAGTCCTGTGGCTAGCTCGACAAAATTTTGAGCCGGCTTGCGAGCCTAACTTGGCTCGTCATGTCTGCTTGACTAGCACGACCGCACGAAGGCCCATTGGCCCAGTCTGCAGTCGTCCTCGCCCCCAAGCCCAGGCGCCCAGCCAATTCTCCATCCCGAGTCCTGACCTAACCCTACCCTACTGCAATTCCCCATCTGCGAGTCGCAAACTCGCAATTCCCCATCCCTTCCCGAACTGAGCTGAGCTCGCTCCTCCACCTCCTCGAGTGCATCTCCCGCAGCTACGCCCTCCCAGCAGCCGCACTGTTCTCCCTCTCCAGCGCTGACGGCGCACTTGCCCCTCCGTCGCTCCTGCAAATTTCCGGCGCCGTGCGCGCCCGTGTCAACAGGATCAAGAACCGTCTCCCCGTCGTTAGGTTCACCAGAGCTGGCTAGGAGGCCGCCGCCTGCTGCGCCTGTGCCTAGGCGAGGTGGACGAGGGGGAGGAGCTAGGTGAGGTAGTTGGGCAACTGCTCCCATGCCTTCCACCGTGCCTGCATCGATCGGTGGGTGGACATGGGCCAACTCACCTGCCCCTTGTGCAGATCTGACCTCTGATTTCCCTTGTAAACTTCTTGATTAGCCAGCTTCAAGTAATCTATATTACTACATGCATTTAGTTTTTTTTTTCTTGGCTTCTTGGATCTACTGCTAAATTACACATATATGGTGTACTTCAAATGATTTGCTAGCTCTGTGCTGTTCATCGATAGTATTTAAAAGAAGATTAGAGTATCTACAATAGTCCATGTCACTTATTACTAAGATATGGATACATCAGCATTTTAATGATGTGGAGGAGAGATGATGGGAAGAGAAGGTGAGCTTATTTCTAGACGAAGAAACAAACAAGTTGTTGATACCAAGACATAAGAAGCAACAAAATAGCTATTGGAGACTTGCTTGTTACCTAAAAACACGTTTTGTTGATATCAAGAATCATCATGCACAATTGTAGCAATTAAAGTTGGATACAAACTTAAGAAACAATCTATTGGAAGACTTATTACTTTTTATTAGATTGAGTACTCTCTCCTCTTAGTAACAAGCTAAGAAACAAACTATTGTAGATGCTTTTAGCAATTGTTAATAATGCTGATGCATGTGTTAGGTATGCTTTGTTGGTGTTTAGACAAGCAAACGCGCCATGATGGATCCATTTTATATTCCCTGGCCTGCGTCATGAACTCTGGAGGGTTGTTCCTGTTCTTGGCTCGCGAGCCGGCTCGAGCCTTTCTTCGAGCCGAGCCGCTCTTCTGGCTTGTGCTCAAAACAAGCCGAGTCGACTATTCAAACGAGCTTGAGCGAGGCTAGCTCGAGCCGGCTCGGTTCATTTTCAGCCCCAACTGGTAGCCAGGAATCAACATATGCATGATAGTTTTGGACTCGACCCATGGATACTATTGTGCAGTGGCGGATCTCTAGAAGAAAAATAATAGGGTGTCTCTCTATATATCATCACATGTATTTAGATTCACTGAGCTTATGTCGTGGGATGCACACATATATATAGAGAGTCTCCGTTTATACATGACTCGGTTGTTTTCTCAGCCCAAAACAGTCAAACTTTAGTTCATTTACAACTTCATTATATATAAATTACAGTAATTTATGTATATAATTTTTGTTTTTGGTCACTGTAATTATTATCGAATGTCTTAATAACTCATATTTCTATCACATGATTCAAAATCTAACATATATTTTGAGATGTTGAGCAAAAACAAAGACAAAAAATAAAATTCTATACCAATAAAATACGACAATGTGGTGAACCTGTTATGTTCCGAAAAAATCATAATAAATTTGGACCCAATCCATCATATGAGAAGAAGTGCAAATCTCAAAGCATATCAGATGGATAAAAATCTGACCATTTTAACAAAAAAAAAATAGTCGAACATTGTTTAGCAAATCTCATAAATGTAAGGGTTTCCATAAGATAAATTAATCGAACGCGGTATAGCGTCCAGACTCACTTAGATCCGCCCATGGTGTTGCGTGTGCAAGCAAGCGGGTCGGCACTCCGCACGGGTCTAGGGCTCGAGCGACCCGGGAGTTTTCAAACTAGACGAGGGTATTCATGTGTGCCATCAAGCCCGTTCGTTCGTGGTTAGATGCTCAGAATTGCTGGGTTGGGCGCCGTTTCAAAACTGTCTCTTGTTCTGCCGTTGAGATTTTTTATTCAGATTTTGATTCATTCTGATCTAAATCGCATCATGGTGGTAAAAGAAGATCCTGTCCTATTTGGATAGCAGGTATTCTTTTATTTAATTATTTGTACTAAATTCTAAGGGTATCTCCAAGACTCCAACCTGTTATATATACATTTAGCTAGTTGTATTTAAACGCTCTCCACATCGCCTAGCAACAAAATTAGATACAAGTATTGAGACTAAACATATAAAACCCAATTATAATTTTTCTCTCTCACCACGCCTACATGTGTGAGACCACGTGGAGGTCTCCTCATGGTTTTGCGATGAGTAATTGACTATACTTTGCATTATTTGTTGAGATTTGAGTTTGAGTTTGAAATTAATCTGAATTCAGAGGTGCTGTCAGGTTTGAACCGGTCAGACCAGCACTTGTGGTAGTCTGACTAGCCGAGGTCTAGCGGTCAGACCGGCCCTAGCATGGCTGTCTGACCGGCCAAGGGCTGAAGGTCAGACTAGCCAATTATGAAAAAGTAGCATTCTAGAAAACTCCAAAAATCACGTGTGTAGGGTTGTGAGGTGATTCGTTTACACTAGGTCTAATTGGAAATGGAATTTTGAGGAAAAGCTAAATATAGTTTGAAATTTCCAGAGAATATGTGATCTGAGACTTGGGAAAATTTCCCGAGCAGTCTGACCGGCCATTTGTGGGCGGTCAAACCGGGGTTGCAGGCAGTCAGACCGACCAAGCCAAGCTGTCGGTGTTTTAGAACCGATTTTACGTAAAGATTGTTTGATTCGGGGCTCTCCACAATTGATCACGCAAAGAGAGAAACACAAGGATTTTTATACAGGTTCAGGCTTTCTCTGGAGATAATAACAGTCATACTCCTATGTGTATTGTATTGAGTATAGTGGTTACAATCAGTAGAAAGACTATGGCTTGTACTCCTCCTGATTGTGTGTATCTATCGGTCCTTCAGACTTGCCATTATCCTCTGAGTGCAACCTTTATATAGTGTGCGAAGAGGTAGCTGTTTCTCTAGGTCAAGAGACGCCTCATCATTTCATATAACAGGCGTATTGATGGTAGTAATCACTGGAGTAGTAACCACTTCACGTCGCCTAGCAGTTACTTGTCAGAGATAGTGGCGCATTACGTGTAGTTATTCCATAGAATAACAGCGTACATTGACTGCTTAGATTCTCTAATCAATTGGGCCCACTTGTCTGCAGGCTCTATTGATTAAGGGGTGGTCGCAGCTGACCTGGTCGTAGAAGAGCTTATGACCATGAGATAGTCGTAGAAGAACTTACGACTAAGTATTGGTCGTAGAAGAACTTACGATCAGAAGATGATTGTAGAAGAACTTACGACCATGTTCTAGTCGTAGAAGGAGTTACGACTATGGGAGTGGTCATAGAAAGACTTACTACCACCTGGTTGGCTTCTTCCTTATGCACATTAAGGGGTATACTCAAGAACCATATGACGACAAATTTACCCATAATATTAATTCAGATAAATAATAAAATAAGGATTATTATATCCTCGTCACAAGTGTTGTGTGAGTTTTGTCGAATGATTTGGTGATGACATATAGGTGTTGCATTTTTGTGTTTATGACTAGTGTGGGTCAGGATGGAATGAATTTGTGTCCAAAAATAGTTTGCTTGGCCTATTGTTGTGCAGGAGGTACCAGAGTTAACTATGGTCAACAGCAATGAAGACTAAGACTTGGTTAGGAGAACCAAGATCCAAAGCGGTCAAGGAGTTCGGGTGAGATAGTCGGACTCAAATAAGGCGCAAGATGGACAGGGGCTATAGAAGACACAAGTGGTCAAGGTCGAGTGGGACATGTGGTGCGCCAAGTCACTTAGGCCCATTTCCAAACGAGAACAGTTCGGTGGGATCCGAACACGTGAGAGGCTTGACAGTGAGTCGTTGGGACTTCGTGAAGGATGACAAAGCACGAGCAATGCTTCGAGGAGAAGGAATAGAGTAATGGATGTGGACAAACAAAATGGTCATTTACCCAAAACCAGAAAAGTGAGTGGTTTGCAAAACCGCGGCGGTGGCCTAAGTGGATTAGGTCAAGAAAAATTCATGGAGGACATGACCTGATGATTTCGGGCTATTGGAGACTAGGGTGAAGAACGACTCTTTGAAAAGTGTGCGTGAGTGAAAAATGGGTTATGTAATGGGTTAACGGGTTCCCATGAATGTGTGTATATAATGGATGTGATCCACTTTGTATCCAGGTTAGGGTTTCTTGTGAGCCTTCACTATATAAGGGGGCATTCAAGAGAAACTAGGATTTGACTGATAGAGCCAAGTGTTGCCCTTAGGGTTGCGTCCTCCCCGTGGAGTGGCTATAATCCTTCTTCTTCAAGTGGTAATAGAACATCAAACTTGATTCTCCATGTCTTATTTGTGTTTTTGTTTGATTATCTTACCTTCTTGGGATGTTCTTGATGATTTTTTGTTTCATCTTATTCTAGTGTGATTCGTACTGAGATATAGATTGATAGGGCTTGTAGGAACCCATCTAGAACCATCTTGATTGCCTAGATCTCATGAACATGAGTAGATCAAGTTTTTCCTCTTTTGTGTGGTTTTTTAGTACTCTTCCCTACGATGGATAAAGGTGGAAAGCTTGACAACGATTCATGACATTGTTGATTGGAATAGGCTCCAACCATCCTAGGAAGTTGTGTTTCAAATTTGGTGTGATTTGTGTGAGAATTAGGCCCATAAGTGTAAATGTTCATTCATTCCTAAAATTTCAAAGCATGCATGGTTTAGTCCCATATTGCCTAGCCAAGTCGTAGAAGAGCAATTTATAAGGTGGAATCCTTACTATCATTTGAAACATGTGACACATTGAAGGATCTAGACCCGTCATTTTGTGTTAATGGAGTATTTTGGTGATTAATGACAAATGCACTTGTGAGACTAACACTCTTATTGTTATATCATGTTTAGTCTCAGCTTGGATATAAAAGCAAAAATCCAAACAGGTATGTATTCATTAATGACAAATCTATTTGTGAGACTAACAATTCTATTGATTATCTATTGCTTAGTCTCGTTTGGATATAAAGATGAAAATACAAAAGGTATGCATTCTACTTCTTATTATTATATCTCGTTGCATTCCTCGGATCCAAAATATAGGTTAAACTCTACCAAAAGTCAAACTTGAATATGTGCATATGGTTACATTACACATTTGTGTATGCACACATTTAGGGGGAGTTCATTCTATATTTTATGATTTCATTAGTATTGATCCATATTCTCTTTCCACATATATTAAGGATCTTTACTTTGAAACATATCCTTGAATATATTTAACTTGTGTAGTTAATATATTCATATGAGTATATGAGAGCATATGAGACTTGTGTAGTTCATAGATGCTCATATATTCTTGAATATATTTAACTTGTGTAGTTAATATATTCATATGAGTATATACAACTTGTGTAGTTCGTATACACTCATATTTAGTATATACAACTTATAGTTCGTATATACTCATGGTATATATAACTTGTGTAGTTCATATATACTTATATTGTAACACCTTGGCTATTCGGAAGCCAAGATGTCACCTAAAACATCTAACATACATCCATAATGCAGAAGAATTTGAACTAAGTATTTCAACTAAAGACAAAGATTAAATTAAGCAGGACATGGTGAAGGTATCATTCCTTCACCTTCTAAGTTATTTAATACTGATCATCAATAAAGAAGGTTCACACGCAGTAATAAATCAACATCCATGTGGAGAAGGTATCCTTCCTTCACCAATTATAATTTAATTATTACAGTTCATCATTAACGAATGTAAGATAGAACTAAATTTAATCTTGAACATGAATAGGATGATGTGAGCAGTAGTGCGTGTCTACTCCCTCCCAAGTGAGCCAACATCGGGGTTACCTAAAATAAACAAACAACGCAAGAGTGAGTCCATGACTCAAAAAGTGATGAAAGAAAAGAACACATATACAAACAGGACATCACCATTTAAGAATGCGAACCTTGCATCGAGTGAACACTTATGAAAACATGAAATGAATGAATGTAATCAAGGATGGACTGCACACATGCATATACTGGTATAGTGAGTGACACACCGTCGGTGTTCACTTAAGCCCGCACCTTAACAAAAGTGCGGGGATCCAAGTCCTATATGAAGAACGTTTCATATAGGTGTCCAAAGCTGCCCATACTGGAATTGATGGGTCTTACGTGCCCATCTTTGGAATTGATGGGTCTTTCAATCCACTCCGTGGGCGGGACATGACAATGTCCAAATTTGCCCACATTGGAATGGTGGGACTTACAATCCACTCCCGTGGACATAACATGAATAAAAGGATGCATGATATGAACATGAGCAGTGATAATACCATCTCTCAAGATATACTCCACATAATGAAAGAACATAACCAATTCCGCATCTCGGGTAACACAATATGTCACACTATATTCATGAAAACATTCACAATCACAAAGACTCAAAAGCAACAAAGTACTTGCCTCCGCGTTGCGTGCGTTAGCGAACAACGATGGCGCTCCCAAACCCGTAGCCTCGTGGCCTAAACAATTAAATAACCGAAATAAGAACAACATAGAATCCAACCCGAATTAATAGTCTACAATACCCCCCTTGAACTCACAAGGAATCGCCATAAAACCTAATCTGAAAAACAGGCTGCAACCCAAAAACGTGTCGGGACAGCAGCACGAAAATGACAGTAGTTAATGACGTGGGACTCGAAATGAGATGAGTCCAGATCCTACCTCATCTTAACGAACATATCTATAACATTCAAGTTGATGAGATTTCCCAATTCGGCCAATAAACTTCTCTAATAAAGAAAACAAAACAGCAGCACAGCTTCTGTCTGAACAAACAGGACAGCAATACTAAAACAACCATAACTTTTAATCTACAACTCCGAATTGAGCATTCTTTAACAATCTGAAAAGGTTATGAAATTACCTACAATAAACTAGTTGGCACGACATTCAAATTTTGCCTTTAACAAAAAGTGGCACACGGGTCAAAACTAAAGATAGAAACTGACATACAATCTGGACAGACTGATCTACAATCTGGACAGTCACAAAGAAAAGTGCATAACTTTTGATCTATAAATCCAAATGAGGTGTTCTTTATCAATCCTGAAAGCTAGTGATATCACCTTTAAAATTTGTTATGGGCAAGACCTCTGAATCACCCTCTAACTAGGCCATATATCAACCTAAACAGAGACTGCTAATTCTCGTCAGGATTCTGGACAGCAGATATTAAATCTATCATAACTTTTGACTCGAAAGTCGGAATTAGGTGATCTTGGTGGACACCGAAAGCTAAGAACAAGACCTACATATCTCTAGGAGATGGGAAACTCAGATTCGGCCTCTAACATCACGAAAAAGTCCACGCAACAATCTGGACAGAATCGAATTTCTACCCGCAGCAAATCGATATAATCAAAATTGAACCAAAACACATCTACCACTAATCAAACGATGAGGATCGGCACTCGTTACCCTTGTAGCAACCAGGACGTAGGTGGGAGAACCTTGGAGAAGATGATCTTCCTCCTCCTTTCTCCTTCTCCCTTCTTCTCCTTCCACCATGGCGCGGCACCTGAGCTTCTTCCTCATCTTGGTAGAGCAGCACGGAGGGGGGGCTGCTACAGTACTGCGTGCTACAGTGCGGCGCGGTACTGTAGCAGAGGGTAGGGTTTTGGGGAAGGAGACCCCCCCTTCTTGACTCCACTACAAGGCCGGCCCACTTGGCTAGGACACCTTGGGCTAAAAGCCGAAAGTCCAATCCTCTCTCAAATCCTGAATTTTCTTTCAATTTTCCTCTAAACTTTAATGCATTCAAATTTGAATAAATTTCTCTTCGAATAATATGTTCTCTCTATTTGATATTCGAGGTATTACATTCTACCCCTTAACGAATTCGAATTCAATTCTAACCGTCGAAATAAATGAAAGAATAATTGCCACCGAAAAGAAACATCTATTAACATATGCCCGAGCAAACATGTCCGGATAAAACTCACAGCATGCGAGACTCAGTCCCAAATGACCTATCTCTCGATCGACAAGACCACAAGACATTGACGTAAACTACATCCGACCTAACACTCAATCCGACATTGCCAAGTACACTCATCGTAAGAGATTCAAAGGTAAGATCCTACTCGATGGTCAATGGCGTTAACGAATATTCAAACTTTAGTTCTCACGGTACTCACTCGGCACCAAACATGCTAAATGTAGTACACCACATATGGACCGAGACGGTCCTTGCGATACGCCAACTTCAATTCCGTAGCTAACGAAAACAACCCAAAGTACCTTGGCTAACCTTCCAATTGATCTTGAACCACACAACATGCACATAGAACACGAACTCTTGTTCCACCTCTCAATTGAACTCTTCACTAAAATAAGGATCACCTCCTTTAACCGAAAACACACAACAGAGCTCTCTTTAAGCAAACTCTTTTCCGACAAAACCCATCCGAAAAGAAAGATTCACATCGCATCTATGCGTTACATTTCGAGACTAAAGAGTCAAACACAAATCGAATTTCATCACGAAAAACCTTTCCACGTTCCAAGTGGCGGTTTGCGAATAAACGTCCACGAAATCCAAAGGAGAAATCACTTGAATGCCCAAAAAAATCATTTATTCCGTCCGAATGGAAAGAATCACACATATCAACATAAATGTCGAGCTCAACTTGCGAAAGACATCTGTCAAAACACATAGCTCAAACAAGAATCAAGAAAACGTGTCTCTACTTTAGGAAGCATCAATTTCTCGGTTTCTCTTTCAGAATAAAACTTCTCTCAAACTTTGGAATTCCAATTCATCGCATAACACCCTAACTCATCTCTCTTAACTTGGCATACTCAACGCTATGCTCAAGTCGAAATACATCATCCACACCTCGGTATAGAGGCTCTATCGACTACACCGAAACTTTCTCTCAACAACTCCTCTACCAATGTAATTAATTTGACAGATGACTTCAATGCATCTCAAAATAGATATCACATGCAATCACATCACCTCAATGTTTTAAGAATAAACAACTCAAATTCCCAGACACACATTCATATACTTCCTCAAAGGGTTCTATCAATGACCATCCCATTGTTCGAATCCACCCTTATTCTACTTTCTCTACACATAATCATTGGGAGACTCAAGGTCCTAGCAAAAGAATGTGAAGCCCAAAATTAAACTCCAAGACTCCTACCATGAACTTCTCATATAGAAGATAGGAAGCCTCAAATTAAATCCCTAAAATTCTCACAATCCAAACATACTGCGCATTGACATCAACACAAAAACATTTCTTGATCCAATTATCTTTATCAAGATTCTAATTCTTAGAGAGTTACTTACTACGTCCAAGTCATTCATGGCAATAATCCAACAATCTCGGCTATCTCTTTAATCTCTTTAACGATCGATCACTTTGCTAATATTACTCCCATTACAACACCATCATATTTCATCTACACAACCACGCAAGGTACTCAACGCGACACTCTAATACATTGATCAAGATTTTCATACTTTGGATAATTCTATGTTCCATTGAAATGAACAAAAGAACTTGGACTACGTCTCGCTATAGATTCTACTAGTTGTAACCATGCAATCGGTTTAACCTCCAAAGGCAACCTTCTAATGAGATAAACTCCTCTTAAATAACTATATTACTGAAATTATTTCATCCTCCAATGCTCATCGAATAATTTCCAACCCAAAGTTTCACAACTACAATCATTAAACACCTCAAAAGACTCCGGTGAAACGAATAGATTGATTCTTTCTCAAAAGGAAGAGCGAATGAAATCAATTTTCTTCAACTAGGAAAACATGTGCCACCCGCAGTGAACAAAGGATCAAGAAAAAATAGTCACTTAGGCAAAGTACTCGGAAAACATAAGGAAAATCAATAGTCGAGGCTCAAGCCCTATTGAAAGCAAATACCAAACCACAAATGAGAAGAAGGTAATGCCCTTTGAAAATTTGATAAACTCTTATGGAACAAATGCATAAGGTTTAAGCACACCCAAATAAACTGCAAGTGGCGGCAACGCGACTTAAATCTCAAATACTTTTACTTCACTCCTTCCTTTAACCGGAAAGTTATTTTCTCGTGATTACTACATCACTTTGCCGGCTTAAACAAGATAAGCTCTTAAGACCAAATCATAAGAACCACTTAAGAACCAATAAAATCTTTCAACCCGTCTCTTTGCTCAAAGCAGACAAAGTTATCACATAACTCATGAGGTCCAAAGATAACAAGCGCAAAACTGAAACACTTTCACTAAAACAATTATCATGCAAATGATTTTTTTAGTTGAACATTATCATCACAACCACGATCGACAATCACACTAATCAACGAAATAATATGCTATTGGCGAGAATCATCAAATCTCTTAACACTCCATGAACTTTTGAAAAGAATCACAATGAACTACTTCATCATGTCTCTAAAATCTAAATAAGGTTACATATACTTGATCTAGGGAAAACCTAGTGCAAAACCTTATAATTGAAACAAACTCTTTCAACAAGATGATAATAGAACATGACAATCTCACCAATGTACACCAACGAAATCTCGATTAGCTTTCATCCATTTAACTCTTAGTGACACTCGATGCCAAGATAGTACACACTAAATGCTCTCTAGCCACACATGGCACAAACATGATCCTACCTCTGTTTGCAACCTCAACAACGATTAAGAGGATATAATCGTTATTCTAACTTATGATCGACAATTAGAATAAAATGTCCTTAACTTCAATAATATAGGACACATAAGTCAAGGTTTCACAAGGCGATACATCATCGTTCATCTAGTCATTTAAACATGTTTCAATAATTTTTAGCATGGCAAGAATCAAGTAAAGCTACCATTTAAATAAGATCATCAAGATCCAAATAGAAGATAAATTCAAGATTAATATTTATCAAGACAACATTCGAACACATCCTTAACTTAACCATCACTAGCGGTTAGAATAACGAAAGAGGACCTAGATTTCAACTTATCTAACAAATTTATCAGATTATCCGATCGTAAAGATCAACCGATACATCCACATTTTTTCCACAATTCTTAACAACAATAGCTTCTTGAACAAATATGAACAACCTCTTATCTAAAACTCATCCTGTACCAAATACAACGACATTTCACTTTAAGCAATTCACTTCCACGGATACTAGTTAAGAATAGACTGTTTGCACAAAGCTAATAACCCAAATCTGATAACTCATACCATAATAATTAATTCATTTAATTAACACCTCGTACTTAAGCATGTCAAGACATCACTTAAAGATTTTAACCTAATCTTTCAGAAAAAGAGGCATTACATTCCAACACTGGAACTAATCCAAAAGAAATACATAAAATCAAAGCTTTCACATGTTAAAGAATTTGCAACAGAAAACTTTCAGATTACCAGAATACTCAATAATAAATGATTCACATTCTCCAATAAGAAGGCGAACTCCCAAGAAAAGATAAGTTTTTTTTTGCCGATATCCAACGATCCCAAGAACAACTTTAGACCAGCGATCGGAGAACAAGTAGTCGACTTATGGAACCAAGAAAGTCCAATGAGAACTCATCGGAAGAAATGTAAAACACTAACTCAAGAAAACTTCATCAAACGCAACTATTACAGAATCGGCCACATCTGAGAACCAAGGAAGAGAATAATATTTTCTAAAGAATCTCACCCTCAACACTCCACTATGGTATTCGGGTAGATACTACTCTATTCTGCTACCACAAATCTTTGGTGCAATCGACAAAGTCGGGGCCACAACCACGGCCTCCACTTCTTAACCTCCATCATCGACACGTTTAAACAATATAATCAATTATGATTATACATGATCATATCATGACAATCATAGAATAGATTCATAGATATGGAATATCATAACATATCATAGATTAACAACAAGAAAGATAATACAAAAGCAATTCAACAATTGCTCAACGAATGAAACATAACAATAGAAATACGAAACAATGGATTTCCAACCCCACCTCTTTGTACGATGTGTCAATTTAATATTCAATTACCACGGACCTAAAGCCCGCTCATGATACCAATTGTAACACCTTGGCTATTCGAAGCCAAGATGTCACCTAAAACATCTAACATACATCCATAATGCGAAAGAATTTGAACTAAGTATTTCAACTAAAGACGACATTAAATTAAACAGACATGGTGAAGGTATCATTCCTTCACCTTCTAAGTTATTTAATACGATCATCAATAAAGAAGGTTCACACGCAGTAATAAATCAACATCCATGTGGAGAAGGTATCCTTCCTTCACCAATTATAATTTAATTATTACAGTTCATCATTAACGAATGTAAGATAGAACTAAATTTAATCTTGAACATGAATAGGATGATGTGAACAGTAGTGCGTGTCTACTCCCTCCCAAGTGAGCCAACATCGGGGTTACCTAAAATAAACAAACAACGCAAGAGTGAGTCCATGACTCAGCAAGTCTGATGAAAGAAAAGAACACATATACAAACAGACATCACCATTTAAGAATGCGAACCTTGCATCGAGTGAACACTTATGAAAACATGAAATGAATGAATGTAATCAGGATGGACTGCACACATGCATATACTGGTATAGTGAGTGACACACCGTCGGTGTTCACTTAAGCCCGCACCTTAACAAAAGTGCGGGGATCCAAGTCCTATATGAAGAACGTTTCATATAGGTGTCCAAAGCTGCCCATACTTGAATTGATGGGTCTTACGTGCCCATACTGGAATTGATGGGTCTTTCAATCCACTCCGTGGGCGGACATGACAATGTCCAAATTTGCCCACATTGGAATGGTGGGACTTACAATCCACTCCCGTGGACATAACATGAATAAAAGGATGCATGATATGGACATGAACAGTGATAATACCATCTCTCAGTATATACTCCACATAATGAAAGAACATAACCAATTCCGCATCTCGGGTAACACAATATGTCACACTATATTCATGAGAACATTCACAATCACAAGACTCAAAAGCAACAAAGTACTTGCCTCCGCGTTGCGACGCGTTAGCAGGCAACGATGGCGCTCCCAAACCCGTAGCCTCGTGGCCTAAACAATTAAATAACCGAAATAAGAACAACATAGAATCCAACCCGAATTAATAGTCTACAATACCCCCCTTGAACTCACAAGGAATCGCCATAAAACCTAATCTGAAAAACAGGCTGCAACCCAAAACGTGTCGGGACAGCAGCACGAAAATGACAGTAGTTAATGACGTGGGACTCGAAATGAGATGAGTCCAGATCCTACCTCATCTTAACGAACATATCTATAACATTCAAGTTGATGAGATTTCCCAATTCGGCCAATAAACTTCTCTAATAAAGAAAACAAAACAGCAGCACAGCTTCTGTCTGAACAAACAGGACAGCAATACTAAAACAACCATAACTTTTAATCTACAACTCCGAATTGAGCATTCTTTAACAATCTGAAAAGGTTATGAAATTACCTACAATAAACTAGTTGGCACGACATTCAAATTTTGCCTTTAACAAAAAGTGGCACACGGGTCAAAACTAAAGATAGAAACTGACATACAATCTGGACAGACTGATCTACAATCTGGACAGTCACAAAGAAAAGTGCATAACTTTTGATCTATAAATCCAAATGAGGTGTTCTTTATCAATCCTGAAAGCTAGTGATATCACCTTCAAAATTTGTTATGGCAAAACCTCTGAATCACCCTCTAACTAGGCCATATATCAACCTAAACAGAGACTGCTAATTCTCGTCAGGATTCTGGACAGCAGATATTAAATCTATCATAACTTTTGACTCGAAAGTCGGAATTAGGTGATCTTGGCGGACACCGAAAGATAAGAACAAGACCTACATATCTCTAGGAGATGGGAAACTCAGATTCGGCCTCTAACATCACGAAAAAGTCCACGCAACAATCTGGACAGAATCGAATTTCTACCCGCAGCAAATCGATATAATCAAAATTGAACCAAAACACATCTACCACTAATCAAACGATGAGGATCGGCACTCGTTACCCTTGTAGCAACCAGGACGTAGGTGGGAGAACCTTGGAGAAGATGATCTTCCTCCTCCTTTCTCCTTCTCCCTTCTTCTCCTTCCACCATGGCCGGCGGCACCTCGGAGCTTCTTCCTCATCTTGGTAGAGCAGCACGGAGGGGGCTGCTACAGATACACGTGCTACAGTGCGGCGCGGTACTGTAGCAGAGGGTAGGGTTTTGGGGAAGGAGACCCCCCCTTCTTGACTCCACTACAAGGCCGGCCCACTTGGCTAGGACACCTTGGGCTAAAAGCCGAAGGTCCAATCCTCTCTCAAATCCTGAATTTTCTTTCAATTTTCCTCTAAACTTTAATGCATTCAAATTTGAATAAATTTCTCTTCCGAATAATATGTTCTCTCTATTTGATAACTTGTGTAGTTTATATATACTCATGTTTATCTATATTCAATTATTTGAGATTGTGTTGTGGGACTAACATGTGTGCTAAGATGTTTAAAGGCTTAGTCCCAGTTTATGGATGGCGACATGGTAAGAGAAATGCATGACAACAGATGGATCATGACTAATAGCTTGATAGCATGTTCTTGTGCTATATAGATCAATTTAGGATCATGCATGCATTTGAATTTAAATTTGAAAGCTTTAAGTGCATTGGTCAAAAATCGGTCGTACCGGAGTTACACTACGGTACTACCGCATTGCAGTCGTTCTGATTTCTAGTTGGCGATTGAATAAAACCAGAACCGATGCATTTTGGCTCAGAGCTCTCTCTGAAAATCGGTCGTACCATTTTTGAGAAACGGTCGTACCGATCTGCGGTTGTACCGATGTTTCTAAGGCGGTACGTATTTTCCAGAGAGCATGTCTTTTCGGCAAAACTGGAAACCCTGCAATCAGTAGTACCGCAACTTGGTTGGCGGTTGTACCAGTCCAGGTTTTTCAACAGCTTGTTTAGAAGCATTTTAAAGGTATATCTTTGTAATTAATGTTAATCATTATGGGACTAACATTTTTCGTGAGTTGGATGAATAGGTTATGTTCCAGAGTAATGAAGACTTCGGATGGTATCATGAGTTGATCGTCATCAAGTAAAAAGAAGAGGATGCATCATGTGTTGATGCATATCAAGATCTCGAAGAAGAGATGATCATGAGTTGATCATCAAGTCAAGAGAAGACTCATCTTGTGTTGATTGAGGTCAGGTAAAGGATGCATCATGTGTTGATGCATATCAAGACTCGGGATGAAGAATGTCATGATGTGTTGATGAGCATCAAGTCAAGATCCCGAAGTGAAGAAGATCATCATGTGTTGATAATATTCAAGTCATCATGTGTTGATGAGCTTTCAAGTCAAGAACCCAGATTTGAAGTGAAGATGTGTGTCATCAAGTTTCAAGAAGATGCTCAAGGCAAAGGTATGACTAACTAGGGCTAAGGATGTGTTCCTAGTCTTTTACCGATCTTGGTGTTTGGTTGGAAGACCGGATTGCTAGTATAGGTTGTCGTACTATTAAGAGGGGTCTTGTCTAGTAGCTTGAGTCTCATCATGTGTTGATAACTCAATCTCACTTGCTCTAGCTCTCCGTGGCATGATGCTATTATTTGCAAATGTGTTTTGCAAATAGTCGAGGTTCATGCATTTAATCCTTGTAACATGTGACTATACTTTGCAAATGTGTTTTGCAAATGATTGAATTCCATGTACCTATTCCTTGTGGTATGATCTAAGTTCGCAAATGTGTTTTGCAAATGGTTAAGATTCATGTGTATTCCCTTGACATGGTCTAAGATTGTTTGTTGCTATTTCTTTGGACTTAGACCATGGTAGTGGCTCTTTTGAGTTGTGCTTTTTTATTTGATAAAATATGTTTGAGATCAATCAAATAGGTGGGTTGTGTAGCCCTCTGAATAAGCTTTCAATAGAATCTAAGATCACTCAATTCTGACATCGGAGTCAAAAGTTATGATATTTTTACCGAGTGTCGTCTGTGCTGATTTTGAGCTGCGGTACGACCACCATGTAAAGAGCGGTACGACCGCCCAGAACGGTTGTACCGGCCCTTGTGAGTGCGGTACGACCGCAAAAGTCTGTAACGGCTAGTTTTTGGCTGTTTCGTCTCCAAACGGCTAGTTTTTTGTGTAGGGGTTATAAATACCCCCTTGGCCGGTTGAGAGGCAACTTTTAGCATCTCATTTCACTCTCTTGAGCTAGTGTGAGCTTCTCCTCTCAATTGTGCATGTGTTGCACCTTGTGAGCAAGGAGAGAGGTCTCTAGTTGCATGTGTTACATCTAGAGGTGGATTTCGTATCCACTTGAGCTTGTGCATTCGTTGCACGTGGTAAGGGTCAAGCAAGGGGCTTGGCTTATTACTCTTGGTATTTGCCGACACCTAGACGGCGTGGAGGCGTCGTGGTCCGGTGATCTTCTCAAGTGAAGCTTGTGAGAAGGCCCGGTGTTTGTGAGTGGCTTGGTGCTCGCCATCTCCGGAGTGGAGTAAGAGCAACCCTAGTGGAGCGAGGTGTTGATACCTCGGAGGAAGACTTAATTCGTGGAGCCGGCCCAATTGGTTTGGGTTTCCCTCAACGTGGATTAGGGGAGACCGACAAGTCTCCGATCACCACGGTAAAATATCGCCGTGTCTTTTGTGGTTTGCATTCTATTACTTTACATTGTGCAATTTATATTTCTTGTATTAAATTGCTTATTCATTGTGTATGAATTCTTGTCATGCTTTGTGCTATTTACATTGCTAGAATTGAATAGATTACAAGTCTTTGCTTAATTGCAATATTCATCAATTGACTTGTATTGTTGGTGCACTTAGTTGAACCTAGTTGATTTAGGCTTTAATTGTGCAAAACCGTATTGTTATAAGCTTCCGCATTAGAAATCGTTTTTAGCGCATAGAAGTTTTAAAACGCCTATTCACCCCCCCTCTAGTCGGCCTCCTCGATCTTACACACATGACATGGGTTAACATGAGGAGGACTATAGCTAAAGTCACACACACGCATGTATGCACGCACACGCCTATATTAGTGTGGTAATCGCATGGCTTGTGACTTGCGACGCGCGACCGTGAACGTGTTGTGTATCTAGTCCACCTTTCTTTTGCTAACCGTGTATTTCTCTCTCCTTTTAGACTGATCTAACCCGTGGTCGAAGCTATAGACCAGTGTGATCGAAATAAATTGGTCAAAACACAGTGGTCGAAAAATAATAGTCGAAGCTATACACCAATGTGGTCAAAATAAAATGGTCGAAACACAGTGGCCGAAAAACACTGGTCGAATTCATAGACCAGTGTGGTCGAAATAAAGTGGTTGAAACACTGTGGTCGAAATAAAGTGGTCGAAACACAGTGGTTGAAAAATAGTGGTTGGATCCATACACTAGTGTGATCAAAATAATGTGGTCGAAATAATATGATCGAAATACAGTGGTCAAAGCTGTAGACCAGTGGTCAAAATTGTAGACCAGTGTGTAATCAGGAATTGATAAACATTGCTTAATTACCATTAATTGGTTTTGAATTAGCAGTTACTAGTGATTTAATATGTGCTTTATTATGTAATTACTAGAGAGTAATTATCTCGACCTTAAAAAGATTTGGAGACGTCCAGACCTAAAATCGATTTGATTCACTTCCATGTTCTTCTTCATCCTCTTTGTTCAATTGTGCTGGAGAGTTGTGCTGTCGAACTAAGTCATCCCTTCTCCTCGGTGTGCACCGGAAAGGAGGTTGAGCAGGTATCTGCAAACTATTATCGTAGAGTTCACCTGCACAGGGTGGAAATAAGGTTTCTGGGCAGCACATCTACGCGACCACTCACTTCACTGCTTCATTTGCGCTCGGCACTACTTCGAGCATGTGCTCCTTCCTGTTCTTCAACAAGCCCGACTGTTAGTTGGTTGTGCGACCAAATAATTCTGTTATTATTCTATTATTGTGTATGTTTAGAAGTGCAATAAGTTGCCTGCTGTTAGTATTGCTTTATGCATCTCTAGTTTTATGTTATTTTTGCCTCATAATAAATTCTGGAATTAAAATATTATCCACATTTCCAACAATTTGAATGTGTGGATCAAAAGTTATGTCAAATCCATCATGGAAGTCATGTTGTTTCCAGTTCATCTGCAGAGGAGCAGTCATACCAGGTGGTGGTTGTCCAGGCAGACTGCCTGAGAGTTGGCTGCTAGACCGTCCTGAAGGTGTTTGCTTAGTTCTTTGATTAGGTTTGATTCTTTGGGCTTGCAAGTTCAATCATGAGCTCATAGTTGTTGAAGTGAAAAATTATCGAATACCTAGCGGGAAAAATTATCGAAGTCATTTACCCCCTTTGACTACCGTAGTTGATCCTACGACATGTCATCCTATCATCCCCTCCTGTTTTTCTCATCATTTCTCAATCCGAGTGCGGAAGATATGGCATGCTCTCCAAATCTTTTTTTGACGACGAAGTTTACTCCTTGTTTTGTGGGGAGACACCGTATCACATGCTGGATTTGCTCTTTCTCTCCTCCAGCTAGACCAAAAGCTGACATGGATAGAATTTAGATATAGCTTAGGTATAGTATTGTAGATGCCCTACGAATTTAGGGGAGAAAACTCATCTGCAAAGCCCCGAAAATGAAAGAAAAAATGGCATCATGTCCTGGTGCAGCCATGATATGTGTAGGATAAGCCTAATGAAGATGAGCACGAGCCCATGTCTGTGGTAGCCCACGTGAGCATGCCCGCTGCAGAACTGAATGATCAATTATGGTGGGAGAAGCGGCAAATTCTAGAGTGACAAACTAAGGAGACATAGGGTCAATTTTCCCGTGAGTAAACTCTGGAAGTCTGGAAGGATAGACAAGCTAGATCTCTCCCTAATCTCGCTATGTCGTCTCGCTCCTTGGCTTCCTCCAAACTTTTATGCGGCACTGTTTTTTTTTTCTTGAACGGCATCCGGCACTTGGACCCGGTGTCGCACAGATTCGGTACTCTTTTCTCCACATTATTTCACAGTACGGGATGAGACGATCATGAACAATAATTATCTCTTTTCTCTTTTCAGAATCAGGGTGCCAATAGACAAATCAGTCGCCCACACATAGACCTGTCCAATTGGGCTGTGCCGGCTGGGCAGGACCAAAGTAACACTGTTGGCCCGGTCCTGGCACGGCATGGCTCGACACCTACACGAGTTGTGCCGGTACGGCCCAACGCACTATGCTATGCTTGGATCACGACCTCGGTCCAGCGAGCCGGTCCGGCACGGCACGCACGGTACCGTGCCTAACACGGCTGGCACGACCCATTTGGCCAACCTTCTTCTCCGCCTCCACCTAGGCCAGGCAGCCACCTTCCCGTACGCGTCACGCCACGTGCAGCCCCCACTCCTCCACCAACCTCCCTCATGCCAACGCAGGCCAAGGTGATGCGCGTTGTAACATCCCAATTTTCTGAGCTTAAAAATCTTTTAAATAGTTAGTAGGAAGAAAATTCACCATTTGGATTTTATTTGAATTTAATTCAAAAGCTTAATATTGGACTTTATAATCAAAAACATTTAATGTGAATAATCCCAACATGAACATTAACCAAAACTATTTTATTTGGGTTCTATGTGCTCAGATATATTTTCTAGATTTTTCTAGAATTTTTCTGAGTTCATTTGCTATTTTCTATTGCTTATTTGAATTTCTGGTATTTTCTAAAAAGGAAAACCTATTTAAAATCTCGGATAATTCCTTGGGCCTAAACCCATTCCTATTCCCAAACCTTCGGCCCACTCCTGTTCCTAACCCAGCCCGCGCCGTCGGCCCAACTCCAGCTCGCCGCGCGCGCGCCACCTCCAACTGACATGCGGGCCCCGCATGTCAGCCTCTCTGTTTCTCTCTCTCTGCGCGCTCAGCCCAGCCTCCACCGTTCGATCAAGATTCGATGGTCAGATGCAGCTGAGGTACCGGAGGGTCCGAACGCTCCTGTGTTGTGGGCCGTTCGATCAGATCTGGACGGACAGATCTTGAGTCCGTTTCGCAGCCGCGCCGTTTCACACGCGCCCGCGCCCGAGCCGCCGTCGGCGTGTGGGACCCACCTTGGTTCTCGTTCATCGCCCCGACTCGGACTCTCCTCTTTCCTTATCTCCGCCGCCGCGCTTCTTCCTCGTCGTCTCGTCACGGACTCCTCCTGGCGGCCGTGTATAAAAGGGAGAGGACCCCCTTGGCTTCCGCATCCCTTCCCCAGCCGCCAACGCCCGAGAACGAAACCCTAGCCGCCGGAAATCGCCGAAGAAAGCTTGGTGCCGCCGCAACTCCGTTGAGCTCGTGCGTCGCCGTCAGAGCCGTTCAAGCCTCGCCACCGCCTTCTTCGAGTTCGCACAATCGAGGGCTACCTCCCGGTGACCTCGGTTCGCCAGAAACCGCCGGGCGTCGATCCGCCGCACCCGTGGTCGAACCTCCGCCCGATCGTCGCCGCCGGTCATCTAGGTCGTCTCCGAGCACGTGTGAGCACACCGGTGTAATCCCCGTCTCGCCCTCTACCTCCTGGTGCCACCCGTCGCCGCCGGCGAGCCGCCGTTCGCCGAGACCGTCGGGACCCGAGCGCCACCACCCTTGCTGTCATCCACGTCAGCCGCCACCTCAGCCCGCCGCCTCTGTGTCTTCTACGTGGCAGCCCGCGTCAGCCGCCAGTCAGCGCCCGCGTGCCACCTCGCAACCCTAACCCTAGATCCATCTCGCGTGGACTTGGTCCACGGTGCACCGAGTCACTAACAGGTGGGACCCACCGTCAGGCCAACTGTCACCCCGTCCGAACGTCCTCAGCTGACGTCAGCGTTGCGCAATATTCCGATTTTTCTTCAGAGAAATAATTCGGGAAATTCCAGAAAATTCAAATTAGGGTTTCTTTAGATTTCCAAACTTCCAGAGCTTATAACTTTTGCATCCTAACTCCGATTGAGCCCATTCAAATTTCTAAATTTGTATAAATTCAAGCTCTATTTATCTGAGATTTTTATTTAATTTTTGGAGTTTGTTTTTCCTCTGTTATTTATTTGTTTTGTTTGTTTTTGTTTCGTTTTGAGTAAACGTCGATTAAATCGGAAATTTTGTGGAAGAAGGAGCACCCCAAGATCAAGACCAGTACATAGACCTTTTCCAAGGCAATTCATACCTTTGATCATCTTGAACCCAGTTTTCAAATTACTTTGTGTTAAATTATTGCATTCTACTTCAATTATTTATTTAAATGCTTTGGGCATAGTTATTATCCAAATTGCTATCACACTTTGGCCTTGTATGTCATAATTCCTTGTCACCCTAGATTGGTTATTAGTTGGTAATATTATAGCACCAACGTGGGTTGGTTAGATGCGAGTACAGTTGCTTAGCCATGCTACGAGTCTCACATCATATGTAAGTTGCAAATATTAATTATGACTAAATGACTATGGAACTTTGTGTAAAACTGTGTGCTATGTGTTATTACTTCGTGATGGCATGTGTTGCACTAAAACCAACTGGGTGGTAAAAGATTTAGACTGAGGCAAGTGGTGGAGACTGTGTGACATGGTGGTCTATGTGATGGGAATGATAATCTTTGTGACTTAGTTAGAACATGAAAGTCTTGCCTTGGTCAATTAAGGACTTAACTTTGTGCGCCATTGAACTGAGCCTCACTGTACAACCACATGCCTGGTATGGGACGGGCCTAACTTAGTAAGTTATGGATTCTCGGCATTGATGTTCAGGTGGATAGGTTAGGCTGTGTGACAGGGTGGAGGTGTGACTACTTAGTGGTTGCATCGCGGGACGATTCGTCTTCTCTCCATCGGCGGTGTGTTATACCAATTCTATGTGAGTGGTATAGCGGTTTGTAAGCACACCGGGAATGTCAATGTTTGAGATGAAGTTTCAACTGTTTTGTTACGATTGGTGCTTGCTACACTAGTTGTATCTTGTGGGTAAAGTGTACAACCTCTGCAGAGTGTTAAACAATCTATTCGAATAGCGCGTCATGGTCATGGACATGCTCGGGATTTCACACGAGGGTAGTTTTCATAAAATGTTGGGATGGGAGTGTGACCTTAATCATATGGCTATGTGAAATAATCTGTTTAGCTGTGTGTCTTTGTGGAAACAAATGTTAAATTAATATTGTCTATTTGTTTTGAATTATGATTTCAATCTATTATTCTTATTCAATTGCAAATGTTGCTTTTATGCAAAAGAACCACGAAGCCTTTTTATTTGGAATAAGCCTGCATCTATACATTGCATTCTGTGGTATGATTTGCGAGTACGGTTGTGTACTCACGCTTGTTGTAAAACTTGCGCCCAAACCTACAGAAGAGGAGGAGTCTACGCCGCTTTCGAGGAGTTCGCCAAGGTGATCGTTCGTTAAGGTCCGGATCCCGATTGGTTGCACTGTGGTGAATTGGTGGGATCTACGCCGGAGTTTCCGTTCATTCTTTGTTTATTTCCTATTAGCCCTGCGTGGCTTAATAAGTGTAAACTCGACCATAAGGTCAAAACCCTTATTTGTTATTCAAACTAATCGTTTACTTTATTTATCGCTTGTGTGGATCGATATTTACCTGTGTTAACCCTGTGTGCACTAGCGTGATCCTGGACTAGTGCAGTATACACAGAGGGTTCCAGAATCGTAATTCTGGGTCCCGACACGCGTGTTGGCCAAGAACATGTGGAGCAGAGCGCAATGTCGACGGCGGTGGGATGAGTGGCCCTACGGCGGAGGAGGAGGAGACAGGAGCTCCCGTGATGGTGGTGGAGGAGACGATGCACAACCCACATTGCACGAGGTGGCAGGGGAGGAGATGACATGCGGCGATGATGACGGGGGAGGCGTGCGGCCCCACGACGCAAGGCGGCGACATATGGGGAACAAGAGAATCCCCTATTTTTCTAAATGTGCTAAACATGCCAACCCTGACCTGTTGGGCTAACCGTGCCTGGGCCAGCACAGCCAGTGAGCTCAGTGTGTCGTGCCTGGGTCGGCGGCTGAGCCCATGGGCCGGCATGGCAAGACTCGTTTAACTTGTCAGGCCAGTCGGCCAATGCCTAAACGGGCCCGTGTCGAGCTGCCTATTTGGACAAGTCTACCCACACATAACAAAAGAGGAGCAAATTCAAATTCTTCTCAGGGAGAGATAGAGAAGGAGAGGGTTGGACTTCAGATCGACGTCGATGACGATGGGCCACTGAACCCTTACAACTATATTCGATCGGATACAATAATGTAGCACACAAAAAAAAATGTTCAATGTCAATTCATCGGATAATGATACTGTGCCGACATCCAAGCGAACCAAATTCTCTGGATGCCTCACTCCACTTGGATGATGCACTCCAAAATAAATAGATGCCACCCATGTCTCTCCACTGTAACCCGCCCATTACACTTCTCTACCACCCCTTTCTCCAACCGCCCCAATGGATTCTCCTCCGCCTCCCCATCCGGTGTCTTGCCGGTAGCCGGTGTTCTTCACCGCTGAAAGCACGCTGTTCCTCTCCCTCACACCCTTCTCTCCCTCTCTCGTCATAGGACTCTGACGAGATCCAATCGGAGCTCCACACACGTGATGGCGTAGAGGCCACCTAGCCTGTGGGGGCAAGTGATTGTTGAGTGCCATGGCGGGTCAGTGAGGCATCCCAAGCTCCATGGTAGGCCTCTTTGAGCTTGGTATGGAATTGGTGACGTGGGTCGAGCTCACCCTAATCAGATTTGAACCTGCCGACAATGAGGAGGAAAGTGGAGGACAACACGAAATGTTGTAGTAAGTGTTTTTGTTGATTTGTTGCACCAAAGATTTTTTTTGTTGCAATTGGGGGTGTGATTTGTTGCAGCGCTTTGCTGTTATGGTTTGTTACCACCAAATGGTGTTTTGTTCCACACTTAGTAATCATTGTTGCGATCGCTATCATATTTTGTTGCGGCTTTTCGTTGGCAGATCAAACGTTTGTTTCATGTTTGTTGCATCCAGGTCAAGAATTGTTGGAAACTTAGAAACTAATTATTGCACTTCTGGGTTTTTTGTTGCACCTCCGGTGAAACCAAGCACGGCCCACTGGCACGCTAGGCCGTCTCCATGCCATGTCGGCCCAGGCCTGGCTCTTTTGCACTGTGGCGTGGTGGCAAGTTGGCAACTAGGGTTAGGGGCAACCCGGGCTAGGCCACCGTCATCATGGATGAGCACTGTCATCGCCGAGGGCCTCACCGTGGCCATCACTGTCACCGTGGAGGATGCCTCCATGTCCAAACCATGGCCATCCAAACGACCAGACTCGTGACCTCCATGGCCGCCGGCGGAGAGATTGGGGTAGCAGTGGAGGCGAGTGAGGTGGAGGCGGCTGGTGGGTGAGGCAGAGCAGGGCGGCGACAGTGAGGTGGGGCCGTGGCCCGTGGGGTTGTGCGCTCCGCAATGACCATAGAGGAGGAGCGCACGCTGACAACGTGGGTTGGGGATGTGGAGGCAATAGAGGTGGGCAACAGGGGGCGACAGGTCGACCACCATGGAGGAGGACTAGAGGAGTGGAGGCCTCCATGGTCTCTCTCACTCAGTCACTCTTTATCTTCCCGGCGTCGAAAGAGGGAAGCGAAGGGGGAAAAAGGTAAAGAAGAAGAGGGAAAAAGAAAGAAGTGAGGAAAAGGGGAAAATGAAATAAATGAAGGGAATAGGAAAAAGTAAAAAAAAAATAAGGAAAAAGGAAAAAAATGAGAAAAGAAAAGATGATATAGAAAATGAAAAATAAAATTAATTGTGTATAATTGTAATGGGCATTAGATACAAATATTTGGGGGAAATGAACTAAAATTTATTAATTGTTGGATACAGATACAAAGTTATTGCCTCATTAAAAATCTTACACCCTAGTGTGGGGTACACCGATAAGAAAAAGAATACAATAACTAAATGCACATACTAACATACATAGACTAGTTGACGTCGAGATTCTCCAGATCGGCTATCGCCTCCGCGATCTCTGAACCCTTGAGCTGATGTTGCATCCATTCATTTACGTTCTCTTAGTATTTGAGGCATTGAGTGCCTCAACCATCTCAGGTGTGATAGACGACCTCCTTGGCTCGAGTATCCTCCCCACTATGCATGTCGGCTGCTGGAGCTTCCACCCGTAGCTTGCACAGATGCACTGGCCCCAGAGTTCAGGGTGGACAAGTGGGCATCCTCAAAGCCTTCCGTGCCGTCCATATGACGGTCATCTATGACATAGTCTCCCATGCCTGGGGAGAGTTGGCAAGGATCGAGCTCTTGCTCCTGGGGAGGAGGACTAGGGGCGTGCTCTCCTGCTCCCCCCTCCTGACTTCTTCTTGTCAAACATATTCAGAGACTTGTGATTGCAAAGAGAGAAGAGAGAGTTTGTGGCGATGTGGTGAATAAACAACAAGAGAAGGGGGATTTTATAGCAATGACGGAGGTGAACGATGTCTCTCTACCTCAATAGCATCACCTCACTCCTCTGCCCGTTGCAAAAACTGCCTCCTCGCTCGATGCCTCTCTGCCTCACCACTCCTCCACTCCATCATGTCACTGCAAAAGCATGGACAGACGCTCATTGCCAGTGCTGCTCTAGAGCTTGCCGCAGCAGCCGACCATGGCCATTGCTGCTCTGGAGTCTGCCGCATGGATAGGTCTCTCCCTCACCGTTGCTCACAGCATCACTGACTGCTACTCCATCTCCCTCTCTCCCCCACTCACTCTCCCTTTCCACCTCCGTCGCTGGCCCGAAAAATCCTATCCCAAGTCTCACGTCTATACATGAGCAAGAATTTGCAAGAACAAGGATTATTGTGCTCATCCACAATGCAACAGGTACGTAAATACACTTGTGTCCTTGCTTGCACACTCCACGTCACCTATGCATTGAACTCTCCCTCTCTCTTTGTGTCTCTTAGGGTCAGTTGGTTAGCATCACGGATGATATGCTAGCTAAACCAGGATCGAATCCTCATTCTTAAATACGTTATGTAGGGGGAATAAGCCTTATCTCTTCGCACCAGCATCTCTCTCTAAGCATAACCCACGTTGAATCTAGTAGTGTATGCTGGTGCGGCCATGAACCCATATGTATGTATGCAGGAAGAAGAGCCCAAGTTCATGGTAGCCCACGTGAGCAAAACGCCTGCCAGCAAATCACAAAACTCTGAAACTTGCAAAGGAAAGAGCAGCGAAAAGGCCCATCAGTGATTTCAATGCACACAGTTGAGTTGAGTTGAGTTGAGTTGAGTTGAGTTGAGTTGAGTAGTCTTCTGTCATCTGGGAAGCAAAAACTCAGCTCTCATGTTTGTTGTAGTTTTGGCTGCTGCTGTGACTAGTGTTCCTTTTAAGCAATTCTTTGGCATAAATCTTCTGGGACGCCCTCCTTGTGAAAGACAAAGTAAATGAGGCAAAAGAGACAGATGCTTCAATGCTGAGGAAGGCTTGGGCATGACATGACCACTCACTAAGAACTGGGAACTCACTTGACTCAGTGACGGATCCAAGAAAAAATTCAGGGGTGCTCATGGGACTGAGCTAATAGAAGACAAGTGTACCAAACATAAGTGTAACCAGCGGTGGATTAAAAAAATGGAGAACGCACAATGCTAATTTATAGACTAAAATTGTTGTTAAATTGTTTCTATCTCAATTAGTTCCCCAAATCAGCGTACCATTTCAAATCCATATAGCGTTGTCCAACTATCATATTATGTCAATCATCCAAATGGGAATGGAAGTTGAATGTGTCATTGTTTTGCGAAGGAGATGCATCAAACACCTAATGTGCACTACACACTGTATCAAATCAACCAAAGATTAGAGATAAAATCAATGGAGGGTGTTAGGGAATATCTCAGCACAGAATGTGAGGAAGAAGTCTAGACCATGTCCAGTATCGATTCCCAACTCTACTCGGTGTGGGTGTGTCAGCTTGCTGCCACCGCTTGCCGCCCAGCCCTGCCTGCTTGCTCGCCATCGCACGCCACACTCCGAATCCCCCGAAGGCGAGCTAGCCATGCTACACGCTACGCTAGTCGCTAAGGTTGCTTCTCGGATTGGGGAGCAAAGGAGAGATGTGTGGGTTGGAGGCTTAGAGCCTAGAGAGAGATAGATTAGAGATTGGAGCACTGGGCCGCTTAGTGGGCTTGGGTCCTTCGGCTGCTTGGTGGGCTGGTGACTGTCTGGTGATGTGACGCAACCTAAATCGCACACATCTTCTTCTACCTCTAGACTCTACTCCTCTCCTTCGTCAAATGTCATGGGTGCAGATGCTACAGGGATACAAAGGGCCCAGCTATATGTAGGAGGGTGCTCCAGCCCCGACTACCATGTCAGCACTGTCCTTTTCCTGTACCTTGGTTGGTAGGCAAGATTCATCTGCATGTGAAGGATCTGGATTGAATGCAGCAAGTCAGCAACCTTTGCTGAACACTTGAGTTAGTCATGTATGCAAAGATCTAGGCATCTAGTCATAATTTGGGTGTCTGATTCCTCTCAGGACTCATCATTATCTTAATGCTGAATTTGAGCCTCTAATGCGTGTCTCATTTTGTTGGAGTAATAACAACGTTCTCACCTGCTCGATCTTCAAAAAAATTTGTGGCTATATAAGCTAAGACAGCTTGGTTGGCTGACAGTACAAGTGTTCGTCAGGCATGTTAATGTGCAATGAATAGGAGAGGCAATCTTCCATGGAATTGAAGTCGCCTACGAGAGCAGCGTGATGTCTTTGTGCAACGAGATGGCTTTATCATAATGCTAACCCTTTGTCTTACTATTGGACAATACAATGCTATGTTTTCTACCTCTTTGGATTTTTTTTAGGAGTAACTCTTTGGAAAAGGCAGTTTAGTATTATGCATGCAGCATGCCTGGCTTATCCCACTATATAAAATTATAAACTCGGTAGTAGAAAACACATACACAAGAAACACTAGTGTATCAAAAATAGATAACCATTTTTTTTGGTCCTTGAAGACAGCCAGCACTAGTCTAGACTCTAGAGTCTAAACTGACATTCCTGCATGCATCATTTTTGTGCAGAAAACTCCCCTTTTTTTCTTTACAGGATTCAGAAACTCCCATAAGCAACTAATGTCTCGGTAGGACATTGTTAATCCATCCAAATGATAATGCGTGACACACTCAAAGCAAAACATCACTCTCTTAATTATTACACCTCAGCTTATACAATAAGCTAGAAGCAACTCTTACATCATATCTCACTCAGCTAGTGCAACACCTCCAAATAACTAACTAAACTATCTAATGGATTCAGCGTCATCATTCTGTACCTAACCCAAAAAAACCGTGCATCTAGTGCAGCATCTCCAAAACAACCTATAGCTGCTATCTGATGGATGGAGCGAACACCTCGAGAGAGAACTACCTCACGGGCTCATGATCCTTCTCCGCGCACCTGCACTTCCAGTTCAAGGGCTTGTAGTTAGTGGAGCTCTCGTCGACGCTATCACCGAAGGCTCTGAACAGGCGGGAATGGCCGGCCGCGCCCTTGTCCTGCGGAGCGACCGGCACCTGCACCGCCTCGCACCGGCCGCACAGGACGCACTTCCCCTCGCACCGCGGCGGCCTCGAGCCGATCAACGCCGCCGACATCGCCGTCCCCTTCTCCGTCTGCACCTACATTGTTGCATCAGCAGGCCGTCTTTCATATGTGATGTGCCAAAGAAAGACATATCGACATGAAGAAAGTCATGCATGGACAGCAAGAGAAGAAGAGGCAACGTATTGCGCCCTTACCGTTGGAGGCTCCTTGAGCTGGTAATGCAGTCCTCTACCTGCAACAAGGTGATAGCAATACGATGAACCAACAAGGCTGAAAAAATGAGGAAGAGGTGCAGTTTGGTTGAGGCACACGAAGATTTTACTACCTTCAGTAGAGTGAAGGCCTTGAGAGGATAACAAGAGCAGCAGCAGGGACGAGGAGTAAAGCAGTAGAAATTCCATGGGGAGTTTGATTGAACGTTGCTGATCACTGAATGAGGAGGGAAACAGTAGGATACTACGTATATCGGAGGTTGCAAGATGGTTACTGTTCACATGGACGAGGGTTTCTTGTAGCTGTGGTGTTGGAAATAAATGGCGGGGGTATGTACAGTGGTGTACTACGGATCAGGTCATTGAATGCATCTGAGTTCTGAAGCCATAAAGACTTCGGGCATTGTTTTGGCAGCAGTGAAACGAGATCAGACAAGACAGGAGGGCTGCCAAAGGAGCACAAAAGTTGGGAGGAGAGAGAAGCAGCGGCAGGACACAAGGGCTGGGGGCAGAGAGAGCAATGCAAAAATGACACAAGCCTTACATGCTCAGCAGGGGAACAGATTAATGAGGTCCTTGAAAGCACCATTCAGTGAAGAAGAAGAAAAAAAAGCAATTTGGTACACACTGAAGCTTGAGAGAGAGCACGGGGAATGCAACAAGAGCAAAGCACTGACATGGAACTAGCCTTTACACTTGATCCTCGCAACTACTGATGACTGTCCTCGAGTAGTCACATAGCAAAGCATTATTTTCCCCAAGATTTTGCTTCAATTCACATTTCAAAATCCAAGAGATAGCTGCTATTGATCACTCATACACTGTACATGGTAACAATATCTTAAAACATAGCCAGTCAAAGGACTGGTGTACTATCTCAACTGGCGTAATGATCGCTGCAGCGGGTAACTGGGAATTAAAAGAGATTTCAGGTCAAGCTGGATCCTTGCTACAGCAGCATGCACGGCAAGAAGTCAATAGCCGTAATTCTCGCTATGAGTTCTCTGTTCGAGATGCAACACATAGCAGATTTTATTAATATGAACAACAAACTGTGTGGTCCATTAAAACACTCGACCACTGACACCTGGAAAAGAAAAAAAGAACCTAGGAGGCCCAAACAATGGGTTCTACTACTTCCAGTATGGTATTTCTAATCCTGCCTTCAAAATAAGAAATGGAGAAAGGTACCCCCAATATATATATATATATATATATATATATATATATATATATATATCCTATTCAAATGAAACTGATCTCCAAATAGAAGAAAAGAGATTGGCACCACCTCATTAGCGCCCCATGTTAATAAAGAAAATGGTCAATCATGTGAAAAATCACGTCAGCCCCATCAGAATTGAAGAAATAGGTCTTAACCTGCAACATGAAAGAAAAGAGAAGTATAAATCAGTTTTTCAGACGGTGACTACTTTGTATTTTTGCTTCAACCCAATGATATGTGACAAAATGAGATAGTTTTGATATTCACAACTGTACATCTTATTCAATATTGATGATATATATATATATATATATATATATATATACACACACACTTGATTAGTTGGACCTTAATAGGCCACATAGGCAAGAGAGAGACTACTAATATGTACAAGACTCTTTAACACCCGTCTTCAAACTCAAGGTGCATCAGGGGGATCTGATGCACTGAGTTTGAGTAGATGAACAATGTTGTTCTCGAGTCTAAGCCTAGTGAAGAAATCTACAACTTGAAGATCTGAGAGTACATACAGGAGGTCGATCGATGGTCGACTGTTGATACTGAGACCGTGTGAATGATATATCAACACTAATGTGCTTTGTCAACTCATGCTGACCGGATCACTAGCAATCTGAATGAAACTTGTATTGTTATAAAACAAAGGTGTAGAATTATCACAAAGAACACAAGATCAGCCAAAAGCCATCGAAGCCAAACAATCTCTAAGACGGTAACGGCAAGGGTTCGAAGCTCAGCCTCTGCACTAGAGCGTGACACCACAGTCTGTTTCTTTGACTTCCATACAATGAGCGAAGTACCAAAAGAGATGCAGTAGCCAATTATAGATTGAAGATCAACAGGATCACTCGCCCAAATGGAGTCAGAGTAAGCGTGGAACTGCAACTGACTCGAACTGGCATAGAACAGACGTCTAGACACAGTCCCCCTCAAGTATCTAAACACACGAAGAATATAACCATAATGGACTGAGGTGGGAGCACTGACAAACTGCCTAAGCACATGAGCAACATGAGCAATGTCTAGCCTAGTGACAGTGAGATAAACAAGGCTCCCAACGGCCTAACGATGGTGGAAATGATATGTCAGTGGTACAACGTCTGTAGGACGAAACTATAGGTGGAGCTCCATGGGTGTGACAACATTGCGAGTATCAGTCATACCAGAGCGAGCGAGCAGATCCTGAACGTAGCGATGCTGAGAAAGATAGTAATCACCAACGTCAGAATAAATCTCAATCCCCATAAAATAGCTCAATTGTCTCAAATCTGACATCATAAACCGTTCACTCAATTTCTTCTTGACAAAAGCCATATAGTCCATGTCATCTCATGTGATCAGCATATCATTTACATATAATAGAAGCAAAGTACGGCTCCACTGAGAAGTGTGAATAAACAAGGCAGGGTAATGCTCACTTGGAGTGAAACTAGCAGCTCGAATCACAGAATTGAAACGCTCAAATCAAGCACGAGGAGCCTACTTGAGACCATATAGAGCACGCCTAAGACGACAAATATAGCTTATAGCAGCCTCAACACCTAGGGACCTCATGTAGATCACCATGAAAAAATACATTCTTGACATCCATTTGAGATAGTCTATGAGTATACCACTGCAATAACAATGAGAGTACGGACTGTAGTCATATGAGCAACTGGAGAAAAAATTATCATCATAATCTCGACCATAAGCCTGCTAAAAACTTTTTGCAACCAGATGAGCCTTGTATCGCTCCACTGAACCATCTGACTTGTTCTTTACTTTGTGCACCCATTTGCGAGTTATACGAACAGCTCTAGATGGTAGCGAAACAAGATCCTAAGTGCATGTATACTCTAATGATGTAAGCACATCAGTCATAGCCAACTGCTACTCAGGTATACTGGCTGCCTCTTGATAGGTACTCGACTCATATACTGCACCTGCACTAGAAAAACCTCATCTCTCTGGTGCCTGAATAGAAGAACGATCATGTATAAACCGTGATGCAGTAGAACAATCATCCGAGTTAGTGGTACTAGCCGGTGAGTCAAGTGGAGGAGAAGCGGACTGAGGATCAGAAGGTTCAAGAGGAATAGAAGTATGAGGATCAGAAGGAACTCTCTATCGGTGACTAGTGTGAAGGGGAAAAGTGGACGTTTTAGAAACTGATAGAGCTAGTGGAGAGGACACACTAGATGGTGAAACTGGTAGAGAAAATGTATCTGGAGAAGGTAAGTCTAGTGAAGGAATGAGAGGTAGACACCAAAAAGAGGTGAAAACTATGGAAGAAGAAAGAGTGATATGTGTAGAAGGATGATAAAAGGGTTGACCCTCATCAAAGGTCACATCACGAGATATGCGAATACGGCATGCTAAAGGATCATAGCAACGATAACCCTTATACTCAGGACTATAACCCAGGAAGACACACTCAACCGACTGAGCGCTCAGCTCTGTGCGCTCACGAGGTGCTAGAATGACATAGCAAACACAATAAAAAAAAACATGAAGATGAGCATAGCAAGCAGATGCTTTGTACAGGACATCACTAGGACACTTGCCCTGAAGCTTGGAAAATGGGCTAACGGTTGATGAGATTGACTACCGTAGAGACCGCTTCCCCCAAGAAGTGAGTGAGAACAAAAGAGGGAATGAGAAAAGTACAAACAGTCTCAATGATGTGACGGTGCTTAGCTTAGCAACACCATTCTGAGCATGAGCACCAGGACACGAGCTGAGGAAGAGTACCCTCAGAAGAAAGAAACTGATAAAAAGTTGATGAAAGATACTCTACTCCAGAGTCAGACCGAAAAACACGAATGACAGAAGAGAACTGAGTATGAACCATCTGAGCAAAAGACTGATAGATAGAAATCAACTACGAACGATGTTTCATGAAGAAGATCCAAGTGTATCGAGTGTGGTCATCAATGAAGATGGCATAATAATTGTGACCCCCTTTGAAGCAAATGGAGAAGGACCCCAAACATCCGAATGAACCAAATCAAAGGGACGATCGGATTTAGAAAAACTAGAGGAATATGAGAGTTGTACTTGCTTGCGAAGTCCACAACTCTTGCACTGAAAATTAGTGTCAACGCAAACAGGACCAAGAACACCTTGATGAATCAAGATAGAGAGGCATGAGCCAGAGAAGTGCCCCAAGCGATGATGCCATTGAGGAAAAGACTTGTAAACAGAAGTAGATGCAAACAGGAAAAGGGTAAAAAGACCAACAACAGAGGATAAAGAAATAAGGGCAGAAGCAGGAGCAGAAATGGAGGATAAAGGTAGACTCATATGATCAAGAACATAGAGCCCCACAGAGCCTCTCTTACGATGGCCTGTACCAATGATAACTCTTGTTCGATGATCTTACACAAAACATGAGCTATCATCAAACCCAACAAAACAATTCATATCTACGAGCTGTCTGACAGAGATGAGATTCATGGAGAGCGTAGGGACAAATGAGACATCTGAAACTGCGAGGTGAGGGGTGGAAAGAGTCCCCTGATGAGTGAACGTGCATGACGTTCCATTAGCTGTCTGAATCTTGATACCTTTTGCAGCAGGACGACATGATGTGAACTGAGATGCATCAGATGTCACATGGAAAGAAGTCCCTGAATCCAACACTCATGAGAGAGAAGCACCTGACAAAGGACAAGACGTGATGGTGCAATAAAACCGGTGGATCCACCAGAAGATGTCTGCAGCTAACATAACTAGGCCTAAAGGTTGCTCATCTGATCCTGAATCTGACTAAACTAAGTTGCACAACACTCCAAAGCATTAGCAAGGGCAGAAGAAGCAATAGCAGCATCACCTCGATGAGACGAAACATCAGGAAAGCGGCCCTCAGGTCGAAAGCGGCCCTCAGGTAGGGACTGAGGCTTGTCCTCCTTCCCTAGGTGAAAGGGGATCTCAAGTCCACTGGACACCTCAACAGCCACAACTCCCGCAAGTTGATAGAGATCAGCGTAGGAGATGGTGGGGATCTCCTCCTTGATGGGCTCGAGCATCCGCACCGCGATGTCCAGCCCTATGTTGGCGTCGTGCACCTGCTCCGTCGGGTAGTTCTTCACCATGGCTGCTACGACTAGCGGCCCGACGCAGAGCATTGCAAGGGCGGTGGAGCTCAGCGGCGACATGCACTAGGAGCAATCGGTGGAGGCGGCGCTGCAGCAGCGGCCGGCGCGCGGCAGAGTCGGGCAGTAGAGGCGAGCATCGGGAGCGATGCGTCGATAGTGGCGCTGGAAGCATTGCACCGCAAGGCGGTGGGCTCGATGTACCCGGAGAGGCGCGATGGCTGAGCGGCGTGGGGCGGCGGCGAGACAAGCGGCGCACGAGGCGAGGATGTAGCGACAACCTGAGGCAGGGGCGGTGGCGGTCTGAGGTAGAGGAGGTAGCGACGGCCTGAGGCAGTGGCAGCAGCGGCTCGAGGTAGGGGCAGTGACGACTTAAGGAGCGACGTGAGGCGGCGGCGACAGATCCGATAGGAGGTGACGGTGGACCTAGAGGTTTCGCCAACGGCAACCAGACAGCGGCAACAATAGTGAAGGTGGCTAGGGTTTGGGATCGGTAGGAGCCATGTGCTCTGATACCATGCCAGAAAATGAGAGAGAGAGTTTTGATATGTGCATCTTATTCATTAATGAGAATATATATGTGTGTGTGTGTATATATAGTTGGGTCTCATGGCTACATGGGTCACATGGGCCGCCAAGAGAAAGACTACTAATATGTACAAGACTCTTAACAATATGTATCTGACTTACTCATCAACTGACTGCTTGAATCACGTTCCAATTCTAGCATTTCAACTTAGACAAATATTAACTCCTCACTTCAGGTTTGCCTCCTAAGATTTATGTATGGCCAAAGACAGGCCACTGTGGAAGTAGCTAATTCTTACGCCTTGTTGGTAGCTTTATGTTCTTTTCCCCCTTTTCAAGAACGAGAATGAATAAAGCTACCAAACCGTGCAAGTTGAGCTAAACCTCATTTTCTGAGTTCCATAGGCACACCAAGCTATCCTGAACAGGCATCAAATGGTGGCCCTGCTATTATCGACAGCCAGCATTGCATCTGTATTGATCCGTGACAACCTACCAACTTAAATGGGAGCCTTTCTATCTCTTGTGTCGGTGGAACCATGGCCCACATGATAAACTGCTGATATCACCTGAGAGGCGTCTGTAGGCTGTAGCATTCGGGAAATTAGCAGTACAAGCATGGCCAATGTTGCATTTAGTCGTAAAAGAATGTCCAATTCTTGTCCTACACCATACACGAAATTCTTGACGCACAATATTTCTAAGATAAATGATACAAAACTCATTTAGCTAAGAGTTTTCGGTAGACAGATACTAATTGAACTTCAAAAGGTAGCCTTTTAAAAGGGGAAGTTTTTTTTGCCTCTGTACAAAGTATTCCAAGTGTAGAAAGTATTAACCAACAGAGAGCAACAGACAGGAAAATAAGGAAGAGAAGGCCAAGGAGTTTATAACATACCTGAATGGTGCTATGAGCAAAAATCCTTTGTCTACTTTTCTTGAAGCTAACATCTACCCTTTCCCATGGAATTCTATTCAGACCTTTGAGCATCACTTCTGAAGTTGAAGATAGGAAGATAATTCAGTTAAGAAGAAGATCATCTTAATCATCATGAAGAAATGGAACTATGTTTGGATATAATGCAGCACAACTCAAAATAAGAACAAAACTTCAGTTCAAATGCAAACATTAAACCAGCCTTAAAACATAATCATTAAAAAACGTAACAATTATGGTTTCTGCTGGTTTATCAAGAAAGTTCTTTGACAATAAACAGTACAATATCGTGAAAGGTCTGATGCTACCATCACTCCATATATGTTATTGTTCTGTCAGACTAAAAAAGGTGGAGATGTCATTAAAGAACCACTTGAAAGAAGGATGTCTCTAGCTATGAATGAACGTGCAATAACTTTATTATAGGAAAAAAATACGAAAGAAAATTCAGTATCGTACCTTCCATTTCACTTGTAGTTTTTGCCAGATAAATCAATGCATCCGAAAAATCAACATCCTGAGCCTTTGGTTTTTCCACATATATAACATGTGGATATCTACCATCATTTATAAAATTATGGTGCTGATGCAGGGGAGCTTTCAAACATAAGAACCCTGTTACAAACCCAATATGAGCTAATAATAAATACATTATTACCTTGGGAAGTTCATGTTGACGGCGTATAGAAGATGTCCTCCAGCCAACAATGACTGAACTTTTAGTCAAGGCCATTAAATTCAGTGGTTTAAAGGTTTTAACTAGCTAATAGATACCTAAAAGGTTTATATGGATCTACTAAGTAGAAGCATTTATGGAAGAAGGATACAATCGCTACAAACATTTGAGTAAACAACACGACGCTTGAAAGAACTCAGAGCTGATCTGCATATACAAACAAAGTATAAGATATACTAAAATAATCAACATTAAAAACTTCCTGCATTTTTTAAACAAGGAGAACTATTTCTATGGCTGTTCATCTAAAACCCATTTATATGGCATACATGAAATGGAGATCACTGTAATCAGTAACCATCTGAAGTAGTAGTGGTGGTTTCTCGTCTTCACTATCCTTTAGGAAAAGATGTTTTCCACTTCTCCCAGCAATCCAAGATAAGCGATATGCCATATTTTCCAATTTATAGGAACCACGGAGAATGGGTATCTGGATGTGACAATCAATAATGGAATCAATGAAATCTGTCCATCTAGTCATTCATTGCCAGTTTGCCAAACGGCAACATCAGATACAGTCACTAGAGCCAGTAACCCACTAAATGGTAACGATGGATATTAGTATGACTATGAACAAGATAGTTGCACACATTTAATACAACGGAATAAGAATAAGTAACACTACGTGGTACGGTAGCAACCATAGGAGAAGAATGGAGATGAAAACACCTTAAATTAGAGCACCTACATGCACAGAATTTATTATTAACTAATTTTGCATCAAATTGATTACCCTTATTTTTTAAAAAAAACTCGGTACATAAATGGTCGTTAATATTAATATTTGAATAATTTTAACTTAAGATATCCAGTGATACAAGTTGGAACTACACTGCAATAGTTTGAGATCTGACAAAGGCACAAACTATCAATGGTACAATCGATGGTCGTGCAAAATTTTGAACATAACCTGTTTGTGTGATCTTGCACCAAGGTGTGGTGTCGCAAAAGTTATGAAGTTTATAGGCTCCAAACCAGCGATTTTGCCTTGATCAGTAGGTTGGTTGCTAGAAACATCAGTGACATGCTTCTCATACTCTTCATGAGAATCTGTTTGTGTAGCAGTCTCATATAGTAATGCAATGGCGTATCTTGCAATCAGTCCACCCAATGAATGTGCAACAAAGGAGATCTTCCGAAGCTCTGGTCTACACCCAACAACTGAAATCACCTTAATACATAAAACAAAGGTTAATTCAAAGGAACATGTGGGAGAAAATAATAGGGGCTAGTGATAATACCAAATAAAGCTGTTTATTATGAAAGAAATTAAAGATGGGAAAATATAAATCTATGTAGATTATAGATCGTTCAGGCTAGCTTAGCTTCGTGCCATAATAATTTGTCGATGTTAATTCATCAATACTCACCTCCTCTGCTAACCTCCTTCCCATCACATCAACTCCATCAAAAGTTCGAGCCGCTGAGTTGCATCCACTGCCTGTGCCACCCAATGAAAATTCCCATTTACCAAAGTGAAGGAGTATGGAACTATGGGTTCTTTTCCCCAAAAGGAGATGGACCATAAACAAAACTGTGAACTACCTACTTCTCAATTTTACATATCTGAACTAGTAGTCCATGCCCCAATTGAACAAGCACTAGTTTTGATGTTAAACAAACCACAGGGTATAAAGAGAAAAGCTTTAAGTGACGCTGTTAAACTTACAGTGAACAACCACATCCTCAGGGTGTTTTTTGATGAAATGTTTTGCTGCGTACTGCCAATTTTCTGCACTGCATGGTAGAAAGGGCAAACATTTGAAAAAGTTGGAAATGGACGTCTCCTTACAACGCATTCAAGAAACTGCATGTTAAAGTTAGCTTACACGCCCTAAGGTAAAATGGAGGATTTTGCACATTATTACATGTCTTGAACACTTACACACCCTTCTGTTTTGTGAGTATGTAAGAATATACATAATACAAGTACGTTGGAACCTAGCTAGAAGGTAAGAACGTAAAAGACAAATTTTGCAATTTACATGTGTATTCGTGCTGGTTGCCAACATTGCACATGGACACCATGAACCAGGTAGGCAGTCTTTTGTATACCCCCAAGGAACATGTGCCAAGATTACAGCTGCTTGCCTCACATTATCATGTGGTTATATATGTGGTGTCCATGTTACTAAACAGTGACACCTCATGTCCTCGAGGATCTAGGTCTACACAGCCAACCAGTCGGTGACATATGCATTGTAGTAACCATTATAAAAATATTTCTTAAATACAGGGCATTATTTGGAGCAAAAAAAAATCAGGTTTCTTGATGTTTTTGTGGATGCAGATGTTTACATTTGCTAGAACTGAAGCTCTGACAAGATTCAGAGCAAGTTTTGTAATGTGAAAGTGTGACAAACGCCACTGATGATCAAGCTGTTTAGGACCTGTATAACTTCCAACATTTCCAAAACTACTGAATCCTAGGCATCCTTTCGGGATTCACTACATTGACGACCTTATATAGTTATATACAATTGCATAGGAGTAAAGCATGAGAAATACTACCACTTTATGCTCTCTAGTTCAATGCAATAGCAGTTCTCCTTCTTCGTCAACTAATAAAGATATGCACTTACAGTGTGCTGCACAGCATAATAACATATAAAAAGAACTAGCCTGATACCTTCACTTGAAAAGCATAGATTTTGCCATCATAGGTTCATTAGCTAGCAGCGTGTTTGACTGATCGACGGCTTCAAAACGATCCTAAAATCGTCTACAAAGCCTTTAGTTTTGTCGAACAGCTAAAAGCTAAAGATTTAATCGGCTGTGTGCGAGTAGTTTGAGGTTCATGTGACTGCTCTGGTCATTAAAGCGAAAGTCGTAAGAACGAAAAGAAGAGAAAAGGCAGAGGAGGAGGCAGAAAGATAACCTGCCGACGATTCCATTGACCGTAACGACGAGATGCGTCGGCGTCCGCCTACTCGTCCCCTCTCCCTCGCCCTCGCCGGCGCCGGAGCCCGACGGCCCCTCGGCGGCGGCGGACACCGTGAAGCACCCCGGCCGCGGGAGGCACGCCGCCCTCAGCCGCCGCCGCCACCTCTTCTCCCCGCCCTCTCCCCTCCCCATTCCTCTCTCTCTCTCTCTCTCTCTCTCTCTCTCTCTGACTGACTTGGCCGCGGGTGTTGGGTTTGGGATGTTTATAGGTGGTCGTTGGATTTGAGAAGTCACCCAAATTTTTCTATCAACTCGGTGACGCGGGCGCGAGGTGGTTGCTGATGAGGTGAGCCGTGTCGCGAGAATTCAACCGCTCTCCTCTCCTCTCCTCCTCTACGCAGGCAGCCGTGGCTGCTGCCGCCTCGGCGGAATTGTTTGCCTCTGGGTTTTGCGGCTTCGCTTCTGTGTGGATCACTCGCAGCCCGGCAACTTAACCTTTTGCCGGTTTTGGTGCATTCCTTCCTTCTCTCCTCCGAGTCCGGACTCCGGATCACGGATGCACCGTCAGCACATCGCGAGTTGCAGTGGATTCACCGGGATGGATCTAGTGATATCCCCGCAACATTTCGCAGATGCTATCTCCACTTGCAAATTTTGTGATGCTGTTAAAGTGTTAATACGCTTCGCGCCTCCAAAAATCTATCCATTATAGTACTGAAAATGATGTTTAAAAGAAGACATGAGGTTCACGCTGAGGGTTTCAAATTAAAACGGAAAATTTGATCATATACCCTCCTCTTAGATGGAAATTCAGGATTTACCCTCCTGCCCACATGTCATTGACCTATGGTGACCCCACATGTCATTGAGGTGGGAGGGTAAATCCTGAAATCCTAAAATTCAGGGAGGGTATATGATCCAATCCCCCAATTAAAACAGTATGAATAGAGGTGTATAACAAATAACTGCAACATCTAACCACGTAATTGTCGAAGGGAATTTGCTGTGGGCCTCGTTGATTCTTCTTCTAACAATAAAATCAACATATTATGGGGATAGGGCTTCGCGCGAGGCTTTCCCCACCAATTTTTTTTCCCGTAATTGCACAAGCAACTCAGTTAGTTGTAGTACACCACACGTGCAGCTTGTGGTACTATTATACTATCATTGCATTTAGGAAAAAATAGGAAAAAAATTTATAGTACATTCTACCGGAAATATATGGTGTTGTATAAATCTAATTTAATCATTGATTTGTTAAGGACATAATAGACTTTTTTGTATTTATCATTTTTCGTATGAGTATTATGAATTTTTCAACTAAGGTTGAAAATATTACTCTGGTTCTATGTGATCCTCACATTGACGATTACAATTTTACTCCCATTGAACTTCTACTACTCATACTATTAGGTGTAGTATAACAAAATTCTAACTAATCTGAACCATTAGATCAAAAAGAATAGATGATCCATATTAAATTTAATATACCGTAAAAGAGCTCAAAATAAGAAGAGTTCTAGTTAGCTACTCCTTTCCTTCCTCTTCGAATAGCACTCGTTGTCATAGTGGGTTTGCGTAATTTGACTGCCTATTTCGATTTTTTTCAAACGATTTTCAAACATATTCGCTTCTAGCGACTAGTTGGTGAACAACTTCAAGGTGACAGTCTTGGAGCACAAGTACGGCGAGTAGGCACGGCAGTCAGAAACTCAGAGCTCAACAACAGCATTCGTACAATCGTCGTTCCGAAACAGGCTGCAAGTTTCAACCGGATTGACTAATTGGGTCGCAAACACTTCTTTCTTCTCTCTAGAAGCGGACGACAATTTCGGCCTCTCGCAGCCATTGATGACGTCTAGACCATGATGACCATTTTCTGAAGAAACATGACGGATGCATCCACGTGGCAATTTATCTAGAGCTTCTTTGGGAAAACCCCGAAAGACCTTCTACATAGTTGAAGGTGGCAATACCATAATCTACATGAAAACAAGTACTAGTCTTAAGAGGGGTTATAATTTACTAGTAGATGACTCTTTTTTTTTCAAGGAAGTGCAAAAGCTTTGCACAACTTATCATTAAGAGGGTAGAAAAAATTGTACAAAAATAAGCTAGAGAAAACTAACTAGAATGCCTACAAGAGACAGACCACAAGGCATGCTAGGCACTGCTACAAACCACGACCTAGAGAGAAAACATAAGATGGAGAAAGCGATGGCCCGAGGACGAACGACTAGAACTGGTCAACTAGGCGCCTCCACCAAAGACGAGACTGCCATGCGCCAAAGATGGTTCTCGTCAATAATATGTAGAAGGAGTTGATCAAAGGTAGAAGTGACTTGTTGGCATTAAGCCAGTCCCACTTTGTAAACGCTAAGCTAAACCGAGTTTAGCGGTCGGTGATACTCACGGTAACAGGCTCGCTGCAATACAGGCAGTTCCCGAACAGCACATCAAACGACCTGTGAAGTGTGAGCTGGTGGAAAATAGCGAGCTTATGAGAAAAATAATCAGATGATAGAATACATCAATGCATATGAAGGGGGAAAGAATCGCTTCGGGGTTCATCATTTTGACATACTACCTTGTAGTAATTGTGCGCCACCGTGTCGTGCCTACGCCGAGCTAACAGTGTCGTGTCTCGGGCTGGGGGCTGGCTCGGCTTGTTTGGCCAACTCTAGCTGTCATCCATTATAGTGAAGGGATACGGGTAGGCTACGAGAGCTGGCAATACAAAAATTCTATCACGTAAACCAGGATGTCAAGCAAGTAGATGATCACAGATCATTACCACCAGAAGCGCAGTGCAGCGGAAGAAGAGTCGGAGTAGCCTGGTCCAACGAAGAGCACGTCGATGAAAAGGTCATAGTCGATCGTCCAACGTCCTCGTAGTCGATCGTCCCTCCAGCAACCTCCAACGTTCCTTGTGAAGATCACGGATCGTCCTCAAGCGCAATAGCGACCACAGTAGCGCCTCTACGGTATCCACACGTCCAGAGAAGGAACACCGAACGCCGGTGTGCTAGCACCAAGTCGCACGGCGGGGCTCTCTCGGGAAGATGGCGGTTAAGGTTTCGGTGGAACAACTTGTGTCTCTCGCATGGTCCCTAATAGCCTCAAGCATCTCCTTATATAGTGCACATGACGGATCCTATCCGAACACGCTTTGTTCCAACCCGTTAAGTGTGTGACCCGTTAGGTTTATGCGTAGTCGGTTATGACTCGGAAACCTTTTTCGACCACGAGTCGTTAGCGGTTCCTAGCAGAACATAACGATTCCCGAATACACACAAATTATATCGGACGAACCTTAATGCAATATGATCTACGACCAGATCCTCATCACTTACGACCAGCTCGTATCTCTTCACGACCAGTCCGTGACTGTGTACGACTAGTTCATATTTAGTCTCGACTAGTTCGTAACTCCTTATGACCAGGTTTCGACCACTCTGTGATTACGTTCGACCAGTCTATGACTAGCTCGTATCTCCATACGACCAATCTGTAACTGATCGAACTAAGCGATCTACTCGTGTATTCTCCCTTTACCTCATGATATCTGGTTTGAACTCCAGGTGAGATATATGTCATTCATGGACTGTTCAATACTTTCTCGATCGAGTATCGGATAACCTTATGTGGTCGAACTCTTCGACCACGAGTGGTATGGCCATGCACTTTCTTTATCCGACCACTTCAAGTGGCCCAAAGACATCTCTCCCGTTATGTTAGGAGGGGCAAATCCTATATCCGACTAGTCATATCCCTCCGCATGTTTCATAGCATACCCGAAAGCTACCTTTATAACTACCTAGTTACGAGTAGCGTTTGGCAACCCCTAAGAGTGCTATTACACATGTAGGGAATCATACTGATCTCAGATCTAAGGATTATACATCATTATTGCTTGAGACCAACTAATGATACATAGAATCATAACAATCTTAATAGTGTCTCAAGGTGGGTCTATCCAACCACATGTGTTCACATTATTGATTCGATATCCCTATATCCATGACCGGTGAAACATAGTCATCAACCAATACATGTGTTGGTCGTAGAGTCACTGGTGTTCTGACCAGTGACATTCGACCAGGGATATTTTTAGAACGACATCATATAAGTTAAAAAGTTTCACCAACAAGTCACATACTCGTTGATCTATATAACTGATGATTCATTCAAGGAACAGAATAATATTTATTCAATAACACATAAATATAGATGTGATACAATCATCTCTATGATTGCCTCTAGGGCATATCACAAACAATCTCCTACTTACACTAGAGTCAATCATACAGGTATCGAATACACATAGCTCTTGTGTGCGCCTCATACTTAGGTTGCGGGAGAGGCTTTGTCAACGAATCAGCAATATTCAAATCCGTGTGCACTTTGCATATCTTCACATCACCTCTTTCAACGATCTCACGAATGATGTGATATCGTCGAAGTATGTGCTTGGACTTTTGATGCGATCTAGGCTCCTTAGCTTGTGCAATGGCTCCACATTTATCACAATAGAGATCCACTGGACTGGAAGCACTCAAAACCACACCCAGTTCATTAATAAACTTTCTAATCCATACGACCTCTTTTGCAGCTTCCGAAGCGGCAATGTACTCAGCTTCTGTTGTAGAATCAGCAACCGTTCCTTGCTTGGAACTTTTCCAACTCACTGCTCCTCCATTCAAACAAAACACAAATCCAGACTGCGATCTGAAATCATCCTTGTCGATTTGGAAACTAGCATCGGTGTAACCATTTACGACCAGCTCTTCCTCACCACTAAAAACAAATAATGCATCCTTAGTCCTTCTCAAGTACTTAAGGATATTCTTGACTGTTATCCAGTGACCTTCACCTGGATCTGACAGATATCTACTCGTAACACTTAGAGCATACAACACATCTGGTCGTGTGCACAGTATGGCATACATGATAGATCCTATAGCCAAAGCACTGATTCTTACTAAGATTAATACCATGTGACATGAGCAAGAAACCTTTCTTAGAATTTTGCAAGTTGAATCGTTTCAACACCTTGTCAATATACACATCTTGGCTTAATCCAATTAGCCTCTTAGATCTATCTCTATAGATCCTTATACCAAGAATATATGCTGCATCTCCTAAATCTTTTATAGAGAAACTACTTCTCAATGAAGTTTTAACAGATTCAAGCATAAGAATATCGTTTCCGACTAGTAGTATGTCATCCACATACAATATCAGAAACACAAGTTTGCTCCCACTAACCTTCTTGTAAACACAAGGTTTTTCTTCGTTCTTGATGAAGTCAAACACTTTGACCACTTCATCAAAACGAATGTTCAAACTCCGAGATGCTTGCTTTAATCCATAGATAGATTTCTTGAGCTTGCATATAGATTTCTTGAGCTTGCATACCTTTCAAGCTTCCTTTGGATCGACAAAACCCTCAGGCTGTGTCATGTACACATCCTCACTTAGGTTTTCATTTAGAAAAACTGTTTTGACATCCATTTGCCATATCTTATAGTCGAAATATGCAGCAATAGCTATAATGATCTGGATAGACTTAAGCATAGCGACGGGCGAGAAGGTTTCATCATAATCAACACCTTGAATTTGTTTGAAACCCTTTGCGACCAGTCGTGCCTTATGAATGTGAACATTTACATCCATATCTATCTTTTTCTTAAAAATCCACTTGCACTCAATGGTCTTAACACCATCAGGTGCATCAACCAAGTTCCAAACTTGATTATCACACATAGACTTTATCTCGGATCTCATGGCTTCAAGCCATGACTCAAAGTCTGAGTCCATCATCGCTTCCGAATAAGTTTTAGACTCATCATTATTCAACAATAATACGTCATGCACATACCTTATAGACAATTGACGTGGCCTTTTAGATCTTCGTGGGGCTGATGCTTCATCTACAGGTTCAACAACATTTTGTTCATCCTGTAGAGGTTTAGCAGGAGTTGAAACATTTTCAGATGTTTCCCGAATTTCTTCGAATTGCACCTTGCTCCCACTGACTCCTTTGGAAAGAAACTATTTCTTCAAGAAGACACTATTATGGGCAACAAACACTTTATTATCATCCCGATTAAAAAAGTAATATCATTTAGTTTCCTTAGGATACCCCACAAAAAAACACTTATCCGACTTGGGCGTGAGTTTATCTGGCATCAAACGTTTGACATATGCCTCACAACCCCATACCTTGAGAAAAAACAATCTAGTATACTTCTCAGTCCATATCTCATATGGTATCTTCTCTACTGTCTTTGATGGAACCATATTTAAAGTGAAAGCAGTTGTTTCTAGAGCGTATCCCCAAAATTGCAATGGAAGATCAGATTGGCTCATCATTGATCGAACCATGTCCAACAATGTTCGATTCTATCGTTCAGATACCCCATTCCATTGAGGTGTTCCCGGCGGAGTAAGTCGTGGAACAATTCCACACTTCTTTAGATGATCACCAAACTCATGGCTCAAATATTCACCTCCACGATCAGATCGTAGACATTTGATTGTCTTGCCAAGTTGATTCTGTACCTCATTCTGAAATTCGTTGAACTTTTCAAATGATTCAGACTTATGCCTCATTAAGTAGATATAGCCATATCTACTAAAATCATCAGTAAAGGTTATGAAGTACTGAAAACCACCTCTGGCCGAAGTACTCGTTGCTCCACATACATCCGTGTGTACAAGGGCCAATAGGTCACTCACCCTCTCACCTCTGGTCGTGAAAGGCATCTTTGTCATCTTGCCAAGTAAACAAGATTCACATGTTTCAAATGATTCGAAATCAAATGAGTTTAGAAGACCATATTTATAGAGCTTCATCATGCGTTTCTCATTTATATGACCTAGTCAACAATACCAAATATAAGTGGGATTCATATTATCAGGTCGAAGTTTCTTAGCATTAATGTTATAGATAAGCATATCCACAATATTCAAAACATACAATCCATTCACCAATGGAGCATGGCCATAAAGCATATCTTCAAAATAAATTGAACAACAATTGTCCTTTATTCTGAACTCATAACCTTCTGCTCCTAAACATGAAGCAGAAATAATGTTTTTACTTAAGGCTGGAACATAATAACAATTATTTAATTCCATAACTAATCCTGAGGGTAAAGTTAATGGTAAAGTGACAATAGCTAATGCAGCAACTCTTGCTCTATTGCCCACCTGAAGATCAACATCTCCTCTTGCCAAACTTCTACTCCTTATTAGTCCCTACATCGAATTGCAAATATGAGCAACTGATCCGGTATCAAATACCCAAGAAGTGGTCGGAGAAGTAGTAAGATTAATTTGTATAACATTTATACCTGAACTGGAAGTCTTACTTCGTTTGTTCTTTTTTGTTTCTACCAAGTACTTCTTGCAATTTCTCTTCTAATGCCCAGTCTCATGACAATTATAACATTCTGTGTCAGGCTTAGGACCCAGCTTGAGCTTCTTAAGCCTAGCCTTGAGACTTTCGATTTCATCTTGAGCCTTTCCTTTGCCCCTTTTTTTTCCCTTTGACTTACCCTTTTTCTTGAAGCTATAAGTCTTTTGAACCATCATCACATGATTATAACTTTTCTTGATGCTCTCCTCAGCACCTTTAAGCATGTCATGCAACTCGGTCATTGACTTCTCCATGCCATTCATATGAAAATTCAGTATGACAAACTCAAAGCTCGCAGGGAGCGATTGGAGAGTTACATCAGTAGCCAACTCTTGGCTAAGGGGAAAACCAAGCTTTTCCAAGCTCTCAATGAGACCAATCATTTTGATCACATGAGGACTGACCGGGTTACCTTTTGATAGCCTACAAGAAAATAATGCCTTGTAGGTGTTAAACCTCTCTGCCCTTGCTTAATCCTGAAACATACTCTTCAGACTCACAATCATATTATAAGCATCCGTGGTCTCATATTGCTTTTGAAGCTCAGAGTTCATGGTTGCAAGCATTAGGCAGTGCACATCGACTGTATCATTGCAATGCCTCTCATAAGCATTCTTTTCAGCACGACGAGCATCGGCACTCGGTTCCTCAGGATAGGGACCCTCTAGAATAGATTCATTCTTTTCTTGTTTGAGAACAATTCTCAAATTACGAAACTAGTCAATGAAGTTTGAACCATTCAACTTTTCCTTTTCAAGAATAGAGCACAAATTAAAGGTAAGTGCAGAAGAAGTAGTAGGTGCCATGATCTACAACAGAAAAATATATGCAAAGATTCAGTACTATGTTTATGTAAGATCTATTAGACACTTATGTTGGTGGTTATGTTCGACCAGTCTACGACCAGCACATATCACCATACGACTAGTCTGGATCTGGTCGTATCTCCATACGACTTAGTATGAACCTGGTCGTATCATTATACAACTAGTTCATACCTGGTCGAACTTAATCAACAACAGATAATAAAAGATACTCCCACTATAAAACATGTTTCCCTCAAACAACAAATAGTGAGTTCAAGATCCAAAAGTCATTAAATCTTAGCGAGCTTTGGCATCACTGCTAGAAACCTAGTGATTTAAGGTAAGCAATATTTTGCTAATCATATCACATATGACTCTTGTTTAATCGGTTACATCTCTATGCACTTCCGACCAATACTATGCCCCAAGGCCCAAAATTGTTTTGATAACCTTGTTAAGTAAAACCAATACTATGCATATGGGTGTCTGACACCCACCCCATCTTATTAAGATAGTTAATGGCACTCTACTTTGGTATACCTGCCAATTAACGATCAAAATCGTGATAGGCGCAACAATTGGAAAGACATCAATTTTATTTAATTTTTCTTGAGAGATACTACTCTATCATGTCAGAACACCTAATGGTAAAACATGATCAAATAGCATAACAGGAATAAACACAAATATTCACAGATAATCATATTAAGCTGTGAAATAGTATGACTCTTAACATGTCGATCTCCATCAGCATGCTTCCTGTTCTTCCGACCACCATGCTTGACATCTCCGACTGCATTCATCTACTAAGCATTTACTCCTAAAAGCTAGTAATAAAATACATAGGATAATATCAAGCATCACATGTCGGTACGCAGACCGTTATACAATAATATGTAGCTCGATGGTTATCTCACAGCATGACTCGCAGACCATGAAAATCTATTCATGCATCACATACACAATGAGCCATACTATTCACATCAAACCCTGCAAAAACGAGTTATGCATAGAATCCAATTCTATCGGGCGACATAAACACATACTATCTATAACGCGCAGTACGATTACCCAACACAGCGGATCCTATTCCGAACCAATCTGATCATCTCCTTCATACGACCACGCACTGCGGCATAATCTGATAGCAGAATCCCGACCGATAGGAGTATTATGCAGGGCAGTCGAAAACAAGTCGAGTAAATCATCTGGTGCTCTTAACTTGTACCTCCTTGAAAAACCCATCTACAATCGCCGAACACTGATCGATCTTATCGACCAGTGCCTAGATCGTTCCATCCATATGAATCGATCTAGGTCATTAGACCAAACAAGTGATAGATCCAATCTACTATTGCCACATATCCAGTATATGCGACCGATCTAGATCAAAAACTATGCAGACTGGCTCTGATACCACTGAATGGATACGGATAGGCTACGAGAGCTGGCAATACAAAAATTCTACCATGTAAACCAGGATACCAAGCAAGTAGATGATCACAGATCGTTACCACCAGACGCGCAGTGCAACAGAAGAAGAGTCGGAGCAGCCTGGTCCAACAAAGAGCACGTCGATGAAGTAGTCGTAGTCGATTGTCCAACGTCCTCGTAGTCAATCGTCCCTCCAACAACCTCCAACGTTCCTTGTAAAGATCACGGATCGTCCTCAAACGCAACAGCGACCGCAGTAGCGCCTCTACGGTATCCACACGTCCAGGGAAGGAACACTGAACGCCGGTGTGCTAGCACCAAGTCGCACAGCGGGGCTATCTCGGGAAGATGGCAGCTAGGGTTTCGGTGGAGCAACTCGCGTCTCTCGCATGTTCCCTAATAGCCTCAAGCATCTCCTTATATAGTTCCCATGACGGATCCTATCTGAACACCCTTTGTTCTAACCCGTTAAGTGTGTGACCCGTTAGGTTTATGCGTAGTCGGTTGTGACTTGGAAATATTTTTCGACCACGAGTCGTTAGCGGTTCCTAGCAGGACATAACGATTCCCGAATACACACAAATTATATCGGACGAACCTTAATGCAATATGATCTACGACCAGGTCCTCATCACTTACGACCAGCTCGTATCTCGTCACGACCAGTCTGTGACTATGTACGACTAGTTCATATTTAGTCTCGACCAGTTCGTAACTCCTTACGACTAGGCTTCGACCACTCTGTGATTACGTTCGACCAGTCTACGACCAGCTCGTATCTCCATACGACCAATCTGTAACTGATCGAACTAAATAACCTACTCGTGTATTCTCACCTTGCCTCACGGTATCTGGTTTGAACTCCATGTGAGATATATGTCATCTATGGACTGTTCAATACTTTCTCGATCAAGTATCGGATAACCTTATATAGTCGAACTCTTCGACCACGATTGACATGGCCATGCACTTTCTTTATCCGACCACTTCGAGTGGTCCAGAGATATCTCTCCCGTTATGTTAGGATGGGCAAATCCTATATCCGACCAGTCATATCCCTCCGCATGTTTCATAGCATACCCGAAAGTTACGTTTATAACTACCTAGTTACGAGTAGCGTTTGGCAACCCCTAAGAGTGCTATTACACATGTAGGGAATCATGCTGATCTCAGGTCTAAGGATTATACATCATTATTATTTGAGACTAACTAATGACATATAGAATCATAACAATCTCAATAGTATCTCAAGGTGGGTCTATCCAACCCCATGCTCTCTAACATGTGTTTACATTATTGATTCAATATCTCTATATTCATGACCGGTGAAACATGGTCATCAACCAATACATGTGCTAGTCGTAGAGTCACTGGTGTTCCAACCAGTGACATTCGAGTATGGATACTTTTAGAATAACATCATATAAGTTAAAGAGTTTCACCAATAAATCACATACTCGTTGATCTATATAACTGATGATTTATTCAATGAACAGAATAACATCTATTTAATAGCTCATAAATATAGATGTGATACAATCATCTTTATGATTGGCTCTAGAGTATATCACCAACATATAGACCAGTATTCTTGCAATATCTTCAGGTGCTATTTTGTGTACGCCACCACATAACATAACAACTTAGTAGAATAAGCAGCTCATAAGATTGAATTAATGAACAGTGGAAAATTCTTCACCAACCTCTTGGAACTGGCAGAGAACATCTTTCAGTCTTGAGCTTTTTTACCACTGTAATTTTGGGAGATAAGGAACATCCTGCAAAAAATAGACATGTTAAATGATATAGCATGCGTGATCCTTCAGAAATATCGGACATTGCACAATGACAATATCATGAAAAAAAAAATGCAACAGAAGCATTGCTAGTTTGACGAAACTTACCGCAGCAATGGAAGGAGGACATGCAGGGTAGTTCATGGGCAGTGCGATCTCCAGTAAATGGTTTCGTCCCTGCTCATCCCTGGAATTCCGGGATGATACAAGCCATAAGCTAAAAGTAAATGCAGCAAGTATATATAGAATTGAAGAGGGTTCATAGAAACATCGCACGGATGAGAGATGTGCTTGATTTTTTGTAGATAATTATATAAATGTTTCCAGTCTAATTTCTTCATCAAGAATGTCATTTGCTGAACATTTTGTCGAACAGACAAACGTTAGTGCATTACGCATGCGCTAGAATCTTACTCAACAACAGTTTCATTCCCAATCTTTAGCACGGCTACCGAAGCAACTGCTAGTACTAATTTCCCCTCAAAGTATCCCAATTATAATGTGCATTTTGTGATAGAACTGATTCCACCCAAAAGAAAACACGTGATTGTCATACCAACCATATTTAAAGGTTTCAGAGAAAATGGGAAAGTAATTCACTCAAAAATCGAAATACATAACTAGCTAGCTAACGTGTCAGTGAAACAAAAGCAGAGTTTTCTCACGAAGCATGCAAGCAATCAAAGAGGAGATGCATAAACAACAGGCATTGCTGAAACGTCACGCAGACTGGTACACACAGGAGAGAAAATCCTTACAGAACGTGGAAGGTGAGGCACGACACTCCGTCGTCGCCCGTGGCGCTCACGAGTTGCTCCCACCCGAGCTCTTCGATCTGCAAGCACAAAAGGATAGTGCAGGATCAGGTACTACACCTCTCCTGGGAAAAACGCAAGATACACTCCCTCGCTAGCTCACTCGTGGCTGCTCTAGGTGCGGCATTTCGTCGAGCGGCTGGCGTACCTGCGCGAACACGGAGGTGTAGAACCCGGGCGGACGCCGCGGACGCGATGTCCCTGCTTCCACCTGGCCGTCCTGCGGGAGATCCGAGTGAGCCTCCGCGTCCGCCCGCGCGGGCGGCAGCACCATGGTTCGAGCGGGCCAAGGATGAAGTACCACACGGCGACGGAGCGCGGTTGCGCAAAAACAACGAACAAGGCGGCTCGGCTCCAATGTCCAAAACTGACGGCAGACGCACCAAAATTTGGGGTTCAGGCCGGGGTGGAACCGGCCCAGGAAAATAGACGCTCCCGCACGGGCCGAGCGCCCGTTCGGCAGTTGTTTTCGAAGCCCCTCAAGGCGAAGCCGCGACGGCAGACGGCCGCGGCCCAGTCCACAGTTCCACACGCAACTACACGAGGTCGACCCTGTACGTACCATATAAATGCACGATCCAGACCGCTGGGCTGCGCGGTTGCGCCGTGCAGGTTGGCTGCCCGAGGGCACGCCGCGCCGTCCCACCGTTTTGTGTGTGTGATCCCCTCTAAGCCGCAACGGAGGCGACGCTCCCCGTCCCGGCCGCGGCCGGCACCGGGCGCGACAACGCGTGTACGTATCTGCCTACTCTTCCCAGTCTCGTTTTGCTTTCGTTGTTTCTTTGCCTGCCGTTCGGACTTCGGAGCCTGCGCTACCGGTAACTGGTGTTCTCCTTTCGGTGACCTAGTATAGTGTAGTTTGATTACGTGACAGCACGGTGGCCTTGATTTTAGATTGTGAAGCAGAACACTGCCCGGCCCAATAGTAGTGGATATATAGGTAGAACCGTAGAACAAATTAGGCAATTGTTTAGTTCGAAAATGTAGCGACAATCCTAATTAGAATACTTCGGTTTTCACATACAAAGGTAATGCAATTAGATTATACATGTAATCTATCTATTGTTCTGACAAAACCTTAAAAGTAGCATTATCCCGACATAAACCAGAGAAAAAAAAAAGGGAGAAAGAACTGCACCACTTAATTTTTATATGAACATACTATTTTTCAATCATAATCATTCGACTTGGATAGCAACTTAGCAAGTGCAACTCCATTTTCAAGTACAGGTTCATACGCGTACTGCAGGATCTAACCGCACAATATGCATGGAAAATTCGGCTAGTTTTCGGTGCATTGAAGGTTGTATTAGGGCATGTACAATGCAGGTGCTTAGAGAGGTGCTTAGTAAGAAAAAACTGATTTTTTCTACCATATAGGACAAATAAGGTGCTTATTTTATAGCATCGATGCTTAATTAAGCATTGGTGTATATGTATATAACTATATCTAATTAATAGATAATACAACATATAAGCACTTACAAATGAGATGCTTGCATTGGAGGTAATGATTTTTACGTAGATACTTGATGACGTGGCTATATTCTCTCTCTTTAAACACTTGTGTATAAGCATCTTGCATTGTACATGCCCTTAGAGTGTAATCCCACTACGTATTCCGTTAACAATATAATGGATAACAAATCTTTCAACCGAACTTCTAAATGACACCAAAGCAGTCGGATGCATGTAATACTATCGCCAAGGAGTCATGTTGTGAAACATTAGCTCAGCCACTGATGGCCAACAAAACATAAACAACTTCAGATGGCTAGCAACAGGGGTCAAAACCATCAAAAGTAAGAGATTCCTCAAAAAACATACATTAACAAGGTAAGAAATACGTTATAACGATCAGTAAACTCGACCAGAACGAGCAGAATAGACAGAAACCAGCTAGATGCAAATTATTCGAACATGCATGTAGCAACAGGTAGTGATCCATATGGTCGCGTCACGCGCGCATAAACCACACAAAAGCAGACTGGCCACCACATTATGGAGCAGCTCCTAAAAGCAAAGTCCATGCATACAGCATACATATAGTGCGTAGTAACAAAATAAGCACGCGGCCTCCTTCCAGCGCATGCGGCATACAACACTAACTAGGTCTTCAGTACTTCAGCACAAGACACTTGCGGCCATTAGAGTCGATCTAGGTCATGGAGACGGACAAGCTACCCGAGCCTGTATAGGCTGCCGTCATTGATGAAATGGCCGTCCATGTAAAAGGCCGCGTTTGTCGGGTGGTACCCGTCCATCATGACGAACTGCATCTCGTCAGACGGCTTCCAGTGCCGCTTCCTCTGGTTGATGAACCAGTTATTGATCTGCTTCAGATCAAGGCCGGTTGACTCGGCTAAGGCCACCTTCTGACTCTCCTGCTCAACAAAGTGAATAGTTAAGCTGGAAAACTAATGGTAAATGTTAATTCAATATTCAATGGCATAGAAGCGACAGAAAAACATGAGACCTTTTTGCTGCATAAAAGATTCAAAAAAAATAAGGTGCTCTGGTAAAAAGTATATGAATAGAGTAGCATTGGATGTGCCAAATGTATGTGCCCACATGATTTATATTACTTTGGCCACACACCTAATGTATGTTTTAAAAGATTCTAGAAAATCAAGAAAATGTAGAGTAGGTTTGGATGCACCAAAGACGTGTGATATGTATCACATAGAGCACAATATTACTATTCTTTTATTTTAGCTTCAGTGCTCGTAACAATATGCCTACACGAGTCCAGTAGATCATGAGTGCCAACTATCGTGTCAACTGAAAGTAGCTTCTATGTAAAGTTGAACAACATGTATCTCATGACTTAATATGGAAACTCGAGGAGATGCGTATACCGAGGGGTAAGGCCATTTGTAGTGCAGCTCCCACCAATTGAGAAGCTGTTGGCGAGCATCCTTGGGGAGCTTCCCTTTCTTCTTTTTCTTTGACAATTCTTGCTTGAGGGAGCTCAGGTAGCCACTGTACTTCTTCAGGAGATGGTGCTTAAGCTCCTGGTCCACACCGTGTGCATCGATCTCTGGGAGCTCTGTCTCTCCTCCGCTACCTTCCTGGTCCTCCTCAGAAGAGCCTTCAAACATATCACACGAAATTGTTAGTATAGACAGAACACGTGGACTCACATTCACAGAGCAAGATTAATGCAGACACCAAACTGGCACACAGCACAGATCTTCACATTTACGTACTATATTACAAGGCATGCAGTCAGATGCATAGTTACATACAAACTTAGACAAAGAATACTGAATTAGGCACAATACACAAACCAAATAATAGTTTTTCGACAAAGGAGAACATAATGATGGATTCTTGTTATGTGTAACCCGCAAGTAAAAGCCACTGCACCTGTCAAAAGTGAAATCAAGGAACAAAAAAACGGCCGGTTACCGGCGGTTACCGGATTTCCCAGTGGGGTCCGGGATTCAAAATCCCGGCCGGAATCGTTCATATTCAAATTCAAATTCAAAATTCCAGCAGAAACATCTCAAATTCAAATTTATTTGGACAAAATTCATCCGGTTTTCTACCGGGATCTCTGGTTACCGGCCGGGAACCATTACCGGGCTCCGAACGGGATTATGCCTAGTAACGGGTTTTTGATCCCTGAGTGAAATACAGGGAACTTAGTTTCATGTGAGTTCAGTCTTGGGGAATTAGTAAGTTTCATCTCTATTGTATACCACTTAACTGTGTTAGCTTATTGTCTACTAAATATCAGAATTATGTGTCAATATGAAAATTGGTTTTACTGTAAAAAAAGTATGTGTTGAGGTACAAGGTATGGTTGTCCAACTTACATAGGGGTGTTTGAAAACTTCTACTGTTTGATGAAACAGAATGCAGCTATTCTGCGCTGCCTTCAAAAATATAAAAAAACTATGTTGCATGCAATAACGTTCAAACAATACCAGCTCCATGAAAGGTAGCATTTGCCAGTCAACAAACATGCACGATGTTGTTCGAACTAATGTTCCAAACAATATCATCCCCATAAAAAGGTAGCATTTGCCATTGAATAAACATGTACACGAAACAAGCACGAACATATGCATGCACAACACACTCAAAAACTAATATCTTCAACGTCTCTCAAAAAATAATATCTAACATATCAGTGACCTGATCATTACTTAATTCAATAGATAGACGTTAATGCCTTAGGACGCAAGGAATGAAATAAGCAGAACAGGGTTTAAATAGAGTATGCAATTACATTTTTTTAGTGCATCCTCAGCTGAAAATAATATTTAATTAATGTGTAAAAAATACGGAATTTCATATAAACATTTTAAAAATCAATCCAAGAATAATAGAAGTCATAAAGCTACATAAAAGTAGTGTGAAAGAGAGAACCACCGCATATAAACCAAAGTTTTCTTTTCAATTTTTGTAAAGAATTTTAGGGAACTATGTATAAAGTTCCATAAAATTAGTGTGGAAGAGAGAACCACGTATATAAAACTAGTTTTTTTTTTAGTATTTGTAAAGCATTTTAGGGTACTATGCATAAGGGATGCACTTGATAACTCCCCTTATAGCTATGACAGAAATTAAAAATAAATAGAATAGTTAGTCTAATCAATCTTTTGTAATCTTTTGGGGCAAAAGATGGTAATAATTCGTTAGTTGTGAACCTTCTTTTGAACCATCAAGCCCATTTCGAACCCAAGATCTCGACAAAATTTTTCAAACGAAACACAAAATCTAGTGAGTGGGTGTTTCCTTTCAGTACAAAATTCTTCCAGCATTAATTACATACAAGGCCTCAATGTAGCATCAATGAACAACATATAAGATGGCGAGAATCGTATTGAACAATGTTTCCATAATTGGAACTTGGGGCATTCAGAGTTACTTTTATGCTTGAACAAATGAAACTTAGACAAATCCTAGAGCATGTATAGTCAATGATTAATGGGTTTGAACAACTTCGGAAAAAAGGGGTTTGAACAGGTCAGCCATGGAAAAAAAAAATACGTGAAATTTTCTTTCGGTACAGCATTAGCTTATCTCATTCCTCCATTATTCCATTTAATATTGGTTGTCCTGGGAGAACCTTTTTTATTAATTACCCTTTTTAAAATTTTATTTTAAAGTTAACCACCCACGAACTTTATTTCTAATTCTGACCCTTTTAGCCACGCCATCACCCGTGACGTGACAAAACAACATTATCACACCATAGGATAAATCCACTAAAATAGCACTTTTTATCACGCAAGAGTAGTAGCGTGACAAAACCTTACCCAGATACAGACTGACGTAATAGTATTGTTTTGTCACGCGACGGATGGTGGCGTGATTAAAAAAAGATTAATTAATAAAAAAGACGTCGATCTGTGTGAAACCTACAAAACTTTGACCTTTAATATATATATCAAATTGTATGGATTGACTCGCACAAAAATCAATAAGTTTGGCTTGGAAAATATCTTTTTTTTTTGTTTTTGTAACTTACTATTTTTTACTAGTATATTATTATAAAAAAAGCCATGCTGTCATATATTTAGTGAAGGAGAGTGCATATATGCACCTTCTGAATTCTGATCGAGTGGCACGTTGTTTCGTTCCGGAGGTCATTCTACAGCAGAATTTGTTCAAATTCATGCATAGGATATCACTTTTGCTAGTTTTTGTTGTCAGATGTGTAGAGTTAGTCATGTAGAGTTAGTCAATGTCTGGTGCGCAAAAATGCAGCTATGCTAAAAATAGAGAAAATATCGTAACTTCGCTAAGCTAGCAAGTGCTAAAGCCGTTAGTAATTCTAGAAGCGCTGAGATTTGGGCATGTTTCAATTGATCACTCTATAAATGGGATGTTAAGGTACCCTTAAAAATCATTGCCGTTAATTAGCATATTTGCATCCAAAAACTATAATTTTGTATCTGTGCATTTCTGCAGAGAGGAGTAGAAGAATAATTTTTATTGATGAAAAATGCCTTTTGAAGACGTCACACTTCATGACATTTTCATATTTCTTGGTTATTGGCACACATTTATCAAGTTTTAGGCCACATTTGGCATAGGAACAAAACTACAAAAAGAGACTTCAAGAGGATTGATCACAACTTATGCCAAAATGTGTATTTATGTTTTTGAATGTAGCATGGAGCATTTGTTTGTACACTGAAAAACAATAATAACTTACTAGGATATACTCCTTCCCCGATTACTCACAGGAACAAGAAAAGTACTTGGATGTGAAAAATCAGCAAGCAAAATGCCCTAAAACCGTCACATGAAGCATGGCTAAATTTTATTACAGTATTGTATTGAACAAAATACTATCAAACAATACCAACTTTTAAAGAAAACAGAAAACAACATTTAAGGACTTGCTTTTACATGCATTTTTTGAAGGAAAACAGTAAGGGAGTATTGTTTTTACAAGCATTATGAAAAAAAACGTATGCTGTATAAGCTGCCACATTTTACAGAACTTGCGTCGATTTGATATTGTATGTTGTAATGTCTATTAAGCTTAAAAAATGTGAATCCATGGAGCTAAGAACAGAAGCAAATGTAGATGGACATCGTCCAGAAATCACAAGAACCATGAGATGCGAATGATTATCTGGAATATTTGTTAATGACATGTAGATAAAAGTATGAAATCGTCAAGTCACACTTCATTTCTTCAGTTGCATTGTCTTTTCTAGTGACGTTCCAATGCAAAAACCAGCCAGCTTTTTTTATCCTTTTGTTTTCTTTTGTTTGCTTTTTACCAAGCAAGTTTCAGTATCTCTTTTGGTCTTACCTCGAGACAAACGGAAACTCGTGATATCTGTGTCCCCTGCTTTTGCATGGCCTTGAAAGAATGCATGCAACGAAGAATCTTGGGAGTACAGGTGCAACATCAATCAGAAAGCAGCAGTGTTGTTTTGTGAATAATTCAATTTATGTTTCTAATTGCCATTAACAGATCAAATAGACATTTTGTTCGCATTTCCTTGTGGTCTCTGATTTACTTGTGAGATCAGGCAAAAGGAGATTAGTCTTTCTATTGAGAAAAGAAAAGGAAACACATGTGGACATGTAGTCTACCAAGAAGCAGGACAAAGAACAATTGAACTTGAGAAGAAATGAGTTGACAGCTGAAAAATACAGACGAATTTGACTTGGACTTTCCTCGGAAAGCATCCAATGTTTCTTGACCGCCATTATTTATGAGTGGAGATAAGGTTGTCATAAAATACACGAGCATATCTAGCTAGATCATGGAATGCATATAATATTGCCAAGGAAATCTCGCATACATTGCTGGAGATCTCACATCAAATAATGGTGCTGTACACTTAACTGTATCTATAGTTCTCGAGGCAAACAGACCATTTTGTCCATGCCACTGCACTGGTCACAATACACAACTATATGCTATTTAGTACACAACTATATGCTATTTAGTACTTGTCTACCTCTGCATCTATCTGATCATTTATCTTTTGCACACATGCGAGGGTTCATCGAAATTTTTAGGCACTATTGATCAGATGGCAGCTTCTTCCCTACATGCTCCAATAATGAAGTGATTGTGTGGTATAGTACCAAACTACCATGCAGCCCTGACCTGAGTGAAAACTCTGAACACCGATGAGGAACTGTGTGGTAGTACTACCGGTTACTATAGCCTCGTGATAGGTCATTAGAAAAGGCCCCTGGCATCGTCTGGAATCACCTGATGTGTGTATTTTAAAATTAGCAAAGACTAAGAAGCAAGCACACAAGCGGACGGCCGGCCCTGTGCATGCATCATGATGCATCAACACATCTGGAAGACCACACCACAAAACAAGAGATTCTAGGACAACAGGTAGCAACATTTCTTGAGGGAGAAAGAAGACAAGAATGTTGTTCTGGCTTGCGTGACAGATGGGGGATCTCTCACGCTCTCTCTCTCTCTCTATGTTTCTCCTATTTAACACTACATGTAACATGTGTATACAGTGTACTTGTTCCACTGGCATACGGCAGTGAGACACCTCGGCCTTGCACTGTTTGCATGCACAGTGCCCCTCCCGCAAACCCTAGAACAAGAGTACTCCGCTCCCTGTGTTTCCATCATGGAGAAAAGATGGCTGAACCAAGGAACTACTCGGAGTCACATGCACATGTTCCTTCGGAAAGGGTATCAAGCATAAACTTCCAAAAACCAAAGATGGCACGAACTCATCAAGAAGAAAAGATGAATGATACCAGAATGATTTGATTTTCTATAATCGGGATTTCGCGATTAATGGGAGAATAAGCATGAGAAGATTGAAGAATCAGAGCTCCTCATCAGTGCTAGCTGCGCTGCTGCATATGTGCGAGGATTATTCCTTTCCAACAGGAGAAAAGATCAATGGAAGCGCAGATGGAAGAATCTCACATATGCATGGCCAGGAAAAGCAAGCAGATGGGAAAAGAATCTTTTGGAAACCCTGATTAAGAATGCTGCAACATTAGAGCATCAAGAGCACGAACAAGTCATTCATGTGCACAGTTGTACACATGCATGCATAAGCATAATATGCACAATAAAAAAACAATGAAGACGCTTTCTTGCTGAGAAATCATATTTAGATTGATGCAACTACGCAGCCAAGAACGAGGGCAAGAAGTTGGAAGAACAAAGAACAGAAGGGGGGAGGCGAAGAAACCACGCAAGAACACATGTGAGAAGAGCAATAGGTATGTATGGATTTATGCACGCGGATGGCTGCAGCGATTTCTTTACCGGAGGAAAGGATATTGCGCAGCGATCTGCCGGAGATGGAGAGCGAGTTGAGCTGCGACTCCACCCTCCTCAGGAACTCCATCGCCTCCTGCAGCGGCCTCGTCAGCTCCTCCCGGTACTTCACCAGCATCTCATGGTACGCCTCCTGCACACACGATCGACCACAAGAACATACAAGTCGTCATGTATAACAGTATAAGTAGTTGAGTACAAGTGTACAACCCGAGAAGACAAAAAAAATGTTCTTTTTTTCGCAGGAGCACTGATAGATTAGCTCACCATGAACTGGTCCAGCTCCGGCTCCGTCGCGGCTCCGACACCGCTGAGCGACGTGCGCTGCCGCAGCTCCAGGTCCTGCGCCACCGCCGTCAGCCTCGCTGCCACCTCCGGCGGCGCCCCCACCTACAGCACGTACGTACGGCTACTCAGAAATACTAGTAAATACTAGATGTACAGAAGCAACATGCATACACTATAGTAGCTATGGCGCAAAAGCAAGCAAAGCCTGCATGCGTCATGTTTCGACATGAGATGTAGTAGAAGCTTCTCGTGCAGAAGAATTAGTGTTACTGTCACTACAATCACTTGCCTTCTGGCAGTCGAGGTAAGCGGCGAGGAGGGAGGAGTAGTGGGGGTGGGAGATGATCTTGGCCTTGATGGCCTCGACGTCGGCAGCGTATGACGACGACGGCGCCGAGGGCTCCTTCGCCTTGGCGCACGCGTCCAGCAGGCTGCCGTTGGCTAGCTGCAGCACCGGGTTGCCGCCGCCGCTACCAGTGCCGTTGTTTCCAGTAGTGGGCGCCGTGTTCAGGGTGAGCGGGGTGTGCGGCAGGCCGGCGGACAGCGGCTGCGGCGGCGGTGCGACCACGGCGCTGAGGGAAGACCCCCATGGGTGGTGGTGCTGGCCGTGGCTGGTCGCTCCAACTCCGAAGTGGTGGGAGATCTCCTCCATGAGAGAGAGAGACCGATCTCTAGTGATGTGGTGCAGCGATCGAGCTCTCCGCACGCTACTGTCCCGAGCTCCTGCCTCCTGCGCAAAAGGAGACGGTTTGAGTTTGAGGTGAAGTTCTTGGGGCGTGGGGGAGAGAAGTGTTGGGGGAAGCAGAAGGCCGAAGGGTGCCTGCCTTAAGCTAGGTTTCTCTGTCTCTCTCTAAGCTATCATTAGAGAGGAGAAGGGCAGGAAGAGAGGGAGAGGGGGAGAGGAAAAGCTGGAAGCCATACACCTGCCTTTGGAGAGAGACGGTGGTGTGTTTGTGGGGGCTTTCTTTTCCAGGTCAAATCGAAGGCTTGGAGCCTTGGAGTGCCTTTGTATGGAATTTCTAGCTCGCGAGTGGAGACGAAGCTGGATTTGTTTTCTGAAAAGAAATGGGGCAGTCAGGGCTCAGCCTCTCTGGATACGCTTTACTTTAAGTGAATTATAGATTAGCATCTGTGTTTGACATAAGCTGATCTTGTTATTTTATAGCAATCCAATCTTACCCCCTTTTTATGGCCGGCGAATCGTGCCTTTGCTGGTGGAATGACATTTTATACTAAAGACGCAGCGCGATAGAGCGAACTATTTTTTAAAATAACACTTTTATTAATATGCAAAAATAAATAGCCAACAAAAAAAATGCAGAAATAATAGTATGTCGTTTATTCATTTGGCGATGTGGTCATGCCGTTAAATGAATTGACGACAAGAACATCCTTATCAAACTGTCGCCAAACTAATTGGCAACGTTTGGCGATAGGGCTCTGTCGCCAAACTAATTAGCGACAGTGTATTGTTTGACCGATAGTCATATCGCTGATTCATTTAGCCGACAAAGTATTATTTTTGTAAAAAAAATGTTGGCTATTTTTTTGTCATGTTAATAAAAAAAGTAAGTTGTTTTTATTTTAAAAACATGATAGACCATCCTAGCACCTATACATGCTATCGCCGCCACATCACTTAGATGCTGAGTTAATTTTTTCCTTCATCTTTTAAAGGCAGGAACCAAAACTAAATACTCCTGCACCTTCTACCCCTTGATGCCTCTCTTGTGGCTTCCTACAGATGCTCGCCGTGTTTCCACTACCACCATGGCAACGCCGCCTTCGACTTATGGGTAGCAGTGCCTCTGCCACCTCCAATCCCTATTTGCAACCCCTAAAATCTAACTCATTGGACTCGCCATCGCTGCCCACCATCCTACTTCGAACCAGTGCCTTGCAACGATGGCATCCCTCCCACGCGAAGTCCTGCACATGCCCGCTGTGCTTCCATTGTCCAGTGCCACTACGAGTCTACGACACCTCCGTCCTTGTCTTTCATGGGCGACGATGCCTTCACCACCTCCAATCCCCACTTGCAACCCCTAACACCTAACTCATTGGGCTCTCCATCGTCGTTGCCAGCCAAAAGTTCAACTTGTGAATTTTGGAATTCAGTTAAAAATCACATGTGGAGGAAGGTGAGAGAATGTGGTTGCACTTGGTCTCATTGGAACTGGAGTTTTGAACTGAAATTAGATAGAGTTTGAAAATTCCACAGAATTGCAGTTTTTTGGGGCTGGAAATCTGGCAAAGTCCTTGGGTGGTCTGATCGAACATTTGCTGGCGGTCAGACAGGTGGGCGATCTGACCAGCCAAGAGGCGGGCAGACCGGCCAGAACTAGTTCATGCGTGGGAAAGGCGGTAAACTTTGTGGATTTGGCCAAAGTCACAGATTTTAGTGTGTATGTGTTGCATTATGCATATTTTGGCTAACGTTGGTCAAGTTACAAAGAATTTGTATCCGAAAATAATTTCTTGACCTATTATCGTGTTGTTGGCTTGGAGTCAACAACGGTCAACGACGAGAATAATCGGGACTAGGCTAGGAGAGCTGAGCAACAGAACGATCAAGGATGCCAGGATGAAATCATTGGACTCAAGTATGACGCGAGATGGAAAACGATAACCGAACGAAAAGTTCGGTGCGACGGGTTGCATCAAGCGGTGCAGGGTCGGTGCAAGTGTCATGGTGGTTTCGGTAGGAGTTGAATGGGAAAGACTTGCCGATATGAAGAGAGTCATTGATCAGTCTACACATGACGAAGCATGAAATTGCTTCACGACGATTGGACTTGATCTTTGGAGAAATGTCGGAAAGGGGTATTTCGTTATCTTCCCCAATATACCGGATTGATGATATTTGGAGAAACTGCGGCGCAAGAATAGTCGGTTTATATCGAGTGAAGATGAAGATCACAAAGAGACAGATTCGGGAAGTCATGTTCGTCACCCGCTTTGAGAAGCGTGTGTGAGTGTGAATCTGTGAGACCCCGGTGTATTTAGCATGTAATGTTTAGTCTTCCCTTGACTCTAACATCACAAACAAAATATACCGTGCCTCGATGGACATGTGCTTCCCAGAATTGCAGCACACATACATCTTTACAAAATCATACATTATTTCCATATAACATATAACACCAAGTCTACCAAAAGACATACAATAGATAAAGTTATTAGAAAAGAGCCGACCGACCAAATATCATCAAAGTAACATAAAGCAACGGAAGCAAAAACGCCATAAGATGGCTATAAACAAAATCCAACCGGTTAGCCATAACACACAAGGCAACCGACCGGGCCGCCAAGCTAGTCGCACCCACCACAGCAATTCTCACAGAAGTAGATCCCTTGAGGATCCACTTCCTCCTCTAGATACAACAAGCAATGCAGGTGAGTACAATAATGTACTCGCAAGACTTAAGAGCAACAAGCCTATACATCGCTACATGAAAGTTGTAACAAAGGAGATGGTTATATGGTTAATTGGACGCATAAAGCAATTTTTATTTGCAATAATGTAATAGATTGAAGGCAATTTATCAAATCTGTTTTTTTTATCATTCAAATAACGGCGAGGTAACCATAAATAGCATAAGTAACAACCTAGAGGTAACTAACCCAATAGCCATCACAACATAGCACGAATCCTTGATTCGTACCACCCATCAAGTTTTAGTTAAAAAGGTTGTAGTCTAATTCTCACAGGGCGTGTAAGTATTTTGTCTCGAGTCTTCTTGGTTTCAATGCAAGACTTATCTTGTGCTTGTGTTTTTTTTTATCTTCTTGAGATGAAAAAGATGTTGAACACTGTTAAGATTTGAAAAAGAGGGGTGCTCTTATTCGACCCCCCTAGTCGTCGTTCCTGTCCAGCATACTACTTCGGTTTCTTTCATACATATAGCCCGTTCTACACAATTTGATAATCTTGATGTTATTTCATGTTACATTGAGTCTTGGGGAGTATTATAAAAGTACAGGTTCCCCCTCCTTTTTTGGATTACACGCTTCAGTTTGTTTCTATATATTTGGCATTTTCGAAGTAAAAAAAAATCAAAACAACCTCCAGTTCTGTCCAAATTGCGGAGTAAATGTTCTTCTAGATGTGGTTCATCAGTACTTATTTCAGTGCAGCTATACTTGGCACTTTCCGAATTCATAGGCAATTTTTTCTAAACAATCTCTTTTAGTATCTCTTTTTTACGTGCATCTTTCTATATAAAAACTGGCGGACTCCGAGCGCAACCAGGGTGGCCACGTCGCTTTTTTTTAATGGTCGTCTGATTTCCGTTCGGCTGATTCCTCGCCATCCGATCGGGCTGAGCATTTCTCGCGTGGCTCGCGTTTTCTTGCACGGCTTCGCGTGCTTCCGCCTCGGCTCCGCCTCCATCCACTTTTCCCCTAGCTTCTCTCGCTCTCCGCCTCGACTTCGCCGTATCCCATCCTCCTTCACCGCTGCTCCTCCCGCTCCTCCTGCGTTGGCTTATTGGTATGGATATTTTTTTGGCTCCGATTGGGTGGTTTTGTGGTCTGTGAGGGATGGTTAGGGTTGGTTCGGGCTCGTTTTGACCCCTGGATGGCTGGAATTTTGGTTATGATATTGGGGAATTTTTAGGTTTAGGGGAGGCGATTTGGTCTGATCTGTTCGGCTGATACGAGCACATTGTTTTAGTTGTCCTTAACTTGTAGCCTTCTTTTAGGCTATCAATTGTATGAATAAGGAGGCAGATTCTGTTGTATGATGTTTTACTTGATATATGGAAGTGACTGAGAATTCTTCAATCTCCAGATGTTGGAATGCCAAGTACTGTGCTTATTGGAAGACCATGTCTGTATGATAATAAAAAGCTGAAAAACTGTTCTTTTATCTACGACATAGATTAGCAATGATTTTAGCCATTTTCTCGCACCCATCAATTCAATTCACTGATTCACTCATCTGTGCAACTCAATAACATGGAAGTTTGGAAAGGAGAGGAGCTTTTGAAATGATGTTAAAAAAAAGAATTGGCATAGTCGACAAAATTTCCTTCCCTTCCAAGATTTCTCCATAAACATCATGTACTTTGTATCCCGGTTGTAAAATGACCCACTGACCATATGTGCACCTCTTGCTGCAGGCTTGCAAAGGATTTTGCAATGTTTATGCAAGCAGAATTAGTTCTGTTCCTGCATCTGAAGTTTCTAGCTTGCTATCCAGTCGTGCAAAACCATATGAAATCTCTCCAAGTACCTGGGTGCGCATGAAGAGTGGAAATTATAAAGGCGATCTAGCACAGGTATGGTAAACTGGGTTATTACTTCTCTTTTCGGAAGCATCTACCATCTTCATATTTTCTTAATTTCTTTGTTCGTACATCGCAATGCCCTTGTGAGTTTGTAGGTTGTCAGTGCAGATGATGGACGGAAAAGAGTGTTGATAAAGCTTATACCGAGAGTTGATCTCCAAGCTATTTCGGAAAAAAAATTGTAATGCTCTTACTCCTTTTTTCGGTATTTCCTTTTACTTTTTTGGTAGTAAAAACTGGCTAATATTTTTGGTTGGCTTGAGTTCAATTTGCACTTGCTTTGCTGATTTTGTCTGAAGCTATTATAACGTGCAAAGTCGCTTCATATCTGTCCTATGGAACTCTAATGTCTGTCTGTCATGAAATTTGGTCATAACTAAGCTGATTTTCTCTACAAAACAGGCAACTATTTACCTTATCTCTGCATTTGTTCTTGCTTTACGAACACCAACACAAATACGCTCACGCAAATTGTTCCTATAGTTTCACTGGAACGATTTACTTATGCTCCTGCTCATTATTTTGTATTCCATGCTACACACCTTCTGAACTGTATATACAGAGCTACTCATACTATATCGTTAGTCTTCGCAACTATTTTACATCACTAAAATATGTCGTCCAAGAACATCCCTCCCTTCGAGCATACGAAAAAGAGCTGCCAAGATGCAGAAGGCATCAACTATCTGTAGGTATGTTCTATACATCATCATCTATAGCCATCCCGATTTAATTCCTTACTCGTCAGAAACCTATATGCTAATTCGAAACGTTTGTCTCTCGATAGTCCATCCGACAAGTGATGGTTCGATAGCACACCTTACCTTTTGCTTATATTCTACAGATCCATGTTTTGTGCTCTCTACTACAGCACCCACTACTCTTTCCTTTATGTAATCTATCCTTTAGAACATCTGGTGTATTCTATACTTATCCTGTAAGATTATGGATTTCCTATATATGATATTACACTATGCAGTAACTGATTTCGCTATCCTTCTTGCGTAAGATTTTTTACCAGTTTGAAAATGATCAACCTTCCCTTTTGTCTTAGATGAGCCTACAGATGAAAACTGGCCGATTATTTACATTTTTACTGCTATAGATAGAACTGTCTTTACACAGCCGTATTATACATATCTGAGTCTCTCTGAGTCCAGGACCTCCTCAGGACTCCTCTAGGACCTCTCTCAGGACCTCCTTCAGGACATCTTCCAGGACCTCATCAGGGCCTTCTCCTCCCCAGGATCTCCCTCAAGACCTCCTCTAGGACCTCCCTCAAGACATCCTCTAGGACCTCCCTCAAGACCTCCTCGAGGACCTCAGGACCTCTTCCAGGACCTCCTCAAAACGTTCTCCAAGACCTCCCTCAGGACCTCCCGTAGGTTCTCCTCCAGAACCTCCTCCACGACGTCCCTCGGGACCTCCTCTAGGACCTCCTTTAGGACCTCCCTCCTGAGGACCTCCCTTCAAAGCCTCCTCAAGACCTCCCTCTCCAGAACCTTATCTAGGATCTCCCTTCAACACCTCCTCAAAACCTCCCTCCCGAGGACATTCGAGGATCTCCTCTAGGACCTCCCCAGAACCTTCCAAGACCTCCGAGGACCTTCTCTAGAACCTCCCTTCAGGACCTTCTCAGGACCTCCCAGAACCTCCCGAGGAGACCTCCCTAGGACCTCTTGGAGCTCCTTCAAGACCTTCCTCTTCAGGACCTCCTTTCAGAACCTCCTCCTCAGAACCCCCTCAAGACATCCCGCTTCGATTCGACACACCAACGCGTGCGAGAGTTTCTAGTAAGATATTATTGGAACGTAGTTTGGTCACTTTCTATCCATTGACTAGTTATATGTGTAGCGTCAAAAGTGTCAGTAAATGAAAACAAAGTACTATATTGCATGCTGTCTAGCTACGGTCGAAGTGTAATAAGTCAGAGAAAGTAGTAATTTACCGCGTACCAAGCGGGGCCTATCACTTAATTTGGTCCTGCTTTGGAACGTAAGATCCTCAAACCACACAATTCATTCCAGTCCATACGGTATCATTCAAACTTCAAAGGATGCATGTTTATAGGTTGATTGGTTGCTTGAGCTTTCTTTAGTCACGTTCTAATACCTTTCCCGGCCGGAAGTCTCTCTCTCAGTTTTTTTTTGCCGAAATGACAATTTTTTAAGCTCTTTGGCCGAAATGGCAATTTTTAAAGTATGATTAGCAAAAATGACGCACTCATAGGTCTAATTGTAAAGATAGTGCTCTCGTCCACACGGTGATTAAAATGTGATTAGCAAAAATGACACCCTCGTAGATGCAATTGTAAAACAACGTTCTCGTTCGCACGATTACCGTGCAGTTTTAGCCATGAGGCAACACGTGACGGAAAACCGCACGATAACGCGACGTGATGCCCCGTGGCTGAAACCGTACAGTGACCATCACCGTGCGGTGTTCCGCCACGTGTCTCTCTGTGACTAAAACTATACAGTGATCGTGCGGACAAGAGTGTTATTTTTGTAATTACGGATATGACGATATTATTTTTGCTAACCATTTTTAGCCCTACCTACACCTCAGTCTTACGAGGAAGAGGGGGTTCGCATGAAGAGAACAAAATTAGTAAAGAAACCTACGCTCGGAGAAGGTGAGATGAACTAACACTTCAAAATTTGACATTTCGGCCAAATCGTCTCTCCCTCACCCGTGCAAATGACCTAGGTAAACATTACAAGTCGCGGATTCACCTTGCTCGTGGTGGTGCGCATATCTCGGCACCTGATCTCATCTCAGAGAATCCCACGTATACGCAGCGCAAGGCAAGGCAGGGACATCAGGCAAGGGTATGATGAGTATGATATTTCGCACCCGAAAACCCGGGGAAGAGAGAGAGAGAGAGATAGAGAGAGCGCAGCAGCAGCGGAGGGGACAGAGTATAGCGTCGGGACTCGGGAGGACGAAGGGGGGCGTGTAGTGGAGCTGCCACTCTGTCTGCTCTAGCTAGACTCTAGTTGTAGTCTAGTAGCAGTAGTAGCCTGCGGTGCGAGCACATGCCGGGAAGAGAGAGGAGAGGCACACATAGTAGTATATCGCACGCATGTGGGCTCCCGGCCCCCGTGGTCTCGCGGAATTGGACCCAGCTCCGTGCTTGTACCAGTACACTACTGTTTGCTGCTAGTCTCTAATCATGCTCTCTCTCTCCCTCTGTATGTCTGTGTGTTTTATGAATCATCATTTCCTTTCGACAGGTTAGTGGAGCTCCACGCAGTACGCAGCCTCTCTCTGTGTCTGAAGATGAGGCCTCAGATGAACATAACAGTAGCTGTCTGAGTTGACAAATGATACGGTGCGAATGGATCAGATCTCCGGTTATATCTTGTTCTTAGTTTGAGCACTTTTGATTGTAGCTTGCAAGGATGAGCGGATGAGATTCGGGCGTTTGCAACACGGGAATTCTTCTAGATTCCTGCGGAAATAAAACTACTGTGCATAGAATTCTTGTGAAATTTCTGTGTTCTGAACCGTCTCTAAATTTTGAAATATCCTTCCCTTTTCTAGGCTAGACCTTGCATGGCTGTACTGTTAAACAAGGTTTGCCTAGTCAGCATACCCGGTGCCGGGTACCCCTAGAACTCATATTTCCATGGACTAGGGATAGCCGGCACTTGGTATGACCATGTATAACAGTACAACTCCGCAGACTCAGCTTCTAGTCTGCAGTATAAAAGATGGTAGAGACTGGGTTGGAGAATAGGGCAGAATCACTTCACTTGGACCTGAGCCTTAGCCTAAGCTAGCTGCATGGGGTGTGGACTCTGACAAAGACTGACTGTGCCTGACTCTATGCTGCTGGTTTGTATCATCTTGGGAAGGGAAGGAGCCGGGTGCTCCAGTTTAAAATAACCCGGAGATCATTCCCCATGCATGAGCCATGGTCAACAAACGCACCCTTCACACCTTGCAAGGGAAAAGGTTCCTCTGCTACTTGCAAAGACTTGAGACAGAGTACAAGCTTCTTGTCAAAGATTTATTTTGGACTTACAGCTCCTTGGCACAGGTCATGCGCAGCAAGATCGACAAGGATCCGCAGTAGCTGTGCAACAAAGAAAAACACTGGAAAATCCAAGGAAATATGTTTAGGTCACGCTTGCAACCCAGGAATTTCAGCCCATCTGGAACGCGTTAATTTTTCCTATGCCCGTGGAAATTGAACCGTTTCGTATGAAAAATCTATGGAATTTCTGCATCCCAGAAAGGACCTTAATCGAATTGTTTCCTGTGAGTGCAGTGAGTAGTACAATTTTCACAAGAAATATGAGAAATTCCCGCTTTCCAAAAATATCCTACATTTTGTGAAATTCATGTGTTACAAGGGTAACCTTAAGATTTCATACCCGTTTGTGATACAATAATTAATTTCACAGGAGCTTTACATGATTCCATCAGGACTTCGATGAAATTCATTTGTTCCAAACTGAGTCTTAAATTATCCAATCATACTGTGCCGGTTCAAATATAATCCGATCAAAAAAGAGCAAATGTCATTGCGCTTTGTATGTACAAGTGGTACACACACGTGTGCCGTGGAAAATCCACTGTGTTGTGCAGAAACTATAGCACGAACTGCTTGTTATTATTTACTTATTTTCACGGCATTGGCATGCATGCATGCATGCGAGTACTGGCACTGTCACCATGAACTTTTACAAGTTACCAGCCAATGATCACTCGATCAGGTGTTACTGTGTTCGTTTCCTCAGTGGCAAAGCACTACTATATATCTTTGTACAAGGACGTGATGTTCTCGAAGATATGAGCCACTATAAAGAGTTGTTGTCTTCTGACAAACGACACATAACGCCGCAAGCTAGCTAATTAACTTCACAATAAGAAACAACTGGCTACAGTATAGGTTATTCCAATGTAGATATATTTTGTCAAGATGCATGCATATATGGGTTTCTTGATTAATTGGGATATATATATATATATATATATATATATATATATATATATATCCCAATTAATCAAGAAACCCATATATATATATATATATATAATATTGCTTGCTTCTTCTTTTTTTTGGAGGATGCAATATGGAGGATGTATATTGCTTGCTAGGCATAGTGTTGCACTAGTGTGGAACAAGAGGGCCCGGGCCGTCCAATAGAACCCTAACCAGGTAGGCCACTAGTGCGACCGCTCATCTGCACCATATCAAGACAGCAATATTCCACGTCAAACAGCGCATTTCTCGGGCTAATTAAGCTTCATGCTTACTCCATCGATCCATCCATCCGTCGACGGACAGCCAGCACAAGATAATGCTGCCTGCCTAGTAGCTAGTGAGTGTGTGTGCGCAAGTGCAAGTACAGTTAATCAAACGTCCTCTCATGCATGTATCATCGATCGGGATAGATTATTATTTCCATGAATGCATGCATGTATGCAACTATGCATGCAATGAAGGGTTAGTAGGGAGCACTAGGTCGAATAATTATCGGAGTTCAGCTGTTGATGATGCCCTCGTGGCGGCCGCTCGTTAATCGTGATTGAAACAAGGGAGATTATATGGGCCTGCACTCTGATTTGCTTTGGATGTCTTCCTAAGCAATCCCTTTTACTTGTTTTCTTTTCTTTTTTCAGATCCTAGCTTGCACTTGTTTTTTTAAGACCCCCATTTAGAACACAGGAAATATACAGTAAACAGTTAATTTTTTGCCGGAATAAAAAAAAAATTCCAGCGTCCCAAACGGTGTCTAACACTCTGCCAAGGCGAATTCGTAGGAGCACTTATACTTGGAATACTTAGCCACCCAGGACTTTCCATACATGAGCATCGAATCCCAGAAAACCACTGAATAACTGATAAAATAGAGCATAACAACAGTAAGATACATATGGTGGGATTTGAAACATGGTCGTCATAGCAACCAAGGTTACCCCACTAATTTAGACAACGTACATGGGGTATCTCTAGCTTGTACATCTGTGGGACCTGTTAGATAAAAAAAAAGTAAAGTGACGGTTTTCCAGTACATGGTACTACTAACTTTATTCCTAAGTGCTCGTGTGGATCACATCACAGGTCTTAATTTAAGTAATTCGTTAATTATAAGTACAAGCCAACTTTTTAGAAGTCTTTAGCCGTCTTAGGATCTTACTATCGGATCAACAAACACGCAAAATGTCTTAATCCTTGGAGATAAAGGAGGAGAGCATTATATTACTGATTTGATCTAGCACTTATTTTTATATTGTTAAGAGCTGATTGGCGCGAGAAAAGCATCAAGGGACTAGAGTTGATTAAACATTAAGTTATCCAGGCCCTAAACATGGAGTTCTCTACTCCTAGACAGACATGACAGTCGCTTGCCTCGAGAAAAAAAACTGATGGGATGACACATTATCGATCGGAGGAATGTTTTGCTACTTTAAGTAGTACTGATGTGTAGCCAATGAGAGCCTAACGAGATTGACTAAGGACTAAGGAGGTTTTGTTGCATTGCATATATCGGACTTTCAGAATGACTTGTCATAGACAAGTTAGTTATACTACATATTAAACCTGTTGATGGATTGATGGCTACGACGACATGATATATATGATGAAATGCAGTGGTGCAAGTTAAACTTATCCAACAACAGAAATATTTAGAGAAAATGTTTTCTCACTTGAAATTGTTGTTGTCTTGTTGAAACTCCACTTCGGAGATATTCTTCCATGCAGTAGAATTATAACATTTATCCCAACTTAGTGATTTGACGTAACCAATTAACACTCGAATTCGATACGGCGTACTCTAATTAGCGTTGAATCATATTCTTTGTATTATCGAAGAACATTCCAAATTCTACAGCACTATGTACGTACTCCCCGGTAGCCACTAGATCGGAGAGGAACTGCCACTTTTCATGTACTATAGCTTCTTTACAAATATGGGAATTACTGATTAGAAAACACTACTCTATTTGTTTCTAAAAATCCTTGCATATCCACAATAGCATTTACCGAATCTTTCCGGCGTCCCTCATGTGCCACTGTTCTTGTTACTGGCACGTGGCTTCCAACTCAAGAATTTCACACTTTGTGGCGCATCAGAAAACTTCTCGGAAAACACAATCAAAGTTGAGGATTTGCCACTTCATAGATTAAATGTTAAAGGATTTGTCACTTCATTCGGTGCATTACAAGATTTAGACATTTTTTGGTTTGGGTCTCCATCTAATTTAGCCATCACTTGGATTGTTGCCAAAATTTAGCTTTTCCTGAAAACTTTTGGTAGTGCCCAATGTAAACATGCCAAATCCTATACCAATTTTGTGGGCGGTGTGAAATCCTTCACCAATTTTTTTGGTAGGGTAAAGGGTGTTTGGCTACAATCCAAAGATGCAAACTATGTAAAATTAGAAGGGCACAAAAACCAAACACGTGGCCATAGGATCCACGTGCAGTAGACGTCGATCGGCAAATTCTAAATTGCCGACCAGTATTGTGAAAAATCCTAAAAATAATAATTACTCCTAAATAAACCCATCCGGGCAGATCAGAACTCTTAACATCTCGGGACTCCCATAGACGATAACGAGCAAAATCTTGATCATGGAGCTCCAGATATTGTCGTTTATATATGTTGGTCCAGTCATTGATCTCAAAGAAAACAAGAGGAAAACGTCGATTCCAGTCAATATATACGTACGTATGCCGTGGGTACAGTACAGATACCAGATGAGATGAGATGAGGATGGGATGGGATGTATGTCGATGGGAATCGGAGGTGACGGGAATAAAGTTGGGGGACATGATGATGGTGAAGAATCTAAGTGGATTATTTTGACATGACGCTTTGTCCATACACCTCATGTTTGCTAATGTGTCCCCTAAAGTTCTCTCCTCTTGGAACCCTATATTTTAAAAGAGCTTTTGGTATATTCGAGGTACGAATTAGCAATTCTAGTTTTTGCGTATATCAAGTGTAAAAATGGTATTACGGAGCTGCGGGAACGCGACACGTGTCTAGTCAGTGCCCCTAGGGGTCAGACCTTGTCTGATCAGCTCCAAGGGTACAGACAAATGTATTTCATATGATTTTTTGAATGAAAATTCCATGATTTCATGTGATAATAGAGCAAAATGGCATCCTCGATATATACACACATAATGTATACAACGTAATTACACACGGGCTCCAATAGATTTATAAAAATAATATTATTTTAATAAAAAATTACAAAAATAAATAGTTATTATTTTACAAAAAAATGCTACTATCGTCATTTCAAATGGCGAAATGCTACTATCGTCATTTGGAATAGCGACAAGGATTTTTTGTCACCATGGAAACAGCTCTGCCGCCATTTAAATTGGCGACATGAGGTGGAAATTAAAATTAAATTATATACGTATGTTGATAAAATCTTTAAGTGTCCACACAACCAATCATTTTTTTAAAAGATAAGGAAACATAAAATAGAGAACAATTTAGGAGTTTCGGTTTGGTAAAACATATTTGGAATACGATTTCAGTGGTACAAATAGAAAAAATAGACCCTTCAGAGCGGAATCAACAAAAACATTTGGAATGTGAGTTCGACAGCGTAATAACAAAAGTATTAAAGTACCATTTTCTAATACAATTATTCCTTTGTTGAACTGATTTATTTGAAAGTATAGAACAAAATATCGGAGGGAGAGAATAGCTTGGAAACGAGTGTGTGGTCATTTCACCCCAAGTAGGGTGGTGTGGGGGTGAATAGGAGCTATACTTTTTTCAACCCACGACCGATTTCAACTTCTTCTCCTCGGTAGCTATGAAGCTACGAAGATCAAAACACAATCGCAGTGGAAAGTATTGTGTTGAAACCAACGAACCCTTAGACAAGAACATACAAACACCTCACAAGGCACTTGGCCAGTCTGGCCGCCGTGGCTGACCGGGCTTCGGGCGGTCTGACTGCAACGTATAGCCGGTCTGACCGTAGCGAGGTTATCTCGTCTCTCTTCTTCTCCTACAGGTTCGTCTCTCTTCTTCTCCTACAAGCCGGCATGAAGGCATCGATTTGCCTATCGACGTGCGACACGGAGGCTGTGCACGACAAACCTCGTTCGATGGCGAGGTCCTTATCCCACGGAGCTCAACGGTGCGCGCGGAGGCGAGCGACAATGAGCTCGATCCCGGTCGATGGTGCGGCGTGGAGGCGACGCCCTATCCAGTTGGGAAGGCGAGATTGATCTGGTGATAGCATGCCGCGAAAGTGGCACTTGGTGCTCGGTTCACGACGGCGGCGTGCACGCGAAGGCGTGCTGTCGTTGCTTATACAATGGTTGCTGGCAGTGTGTGCATGGAGGTTCACGATTGGATGGCCTGTCGCTGGTGATCGGCGAAGGTACGGGGAGGCGTACCCGAACCAATCCCGGTGGAGTCCGACGGCGCGTGCGCAGAGGTGCACGACCTATCAGCGCGTGCGCAGAGGTGCACGACCTATCAGCGCGCACTCGCCCGGCAGGTGGGATCGACGGCAATGAACAGTAGAATAAAACTAATATGCTAAAAAGAACATTACCGCTAAAATTGAAAACTTAGATAAAAGGAATGGATTAGGAAGTCTTAACTTAGAGTGTTGTCGTGTTGTTGTATAATCGAGGTTGCGTTGACGACGAATGAAACACTAAACTCACAGATAATAAACAATAGACAGGAACACATGAATGTAGTCTCAACCTTCTCTTTTTATTAAACTCTTTGCTCCATAAGTTTGTGTGTACAATGAGAGTCTAATGTCCTCCATATAGGGGGAGGATGTCTCACTTCATGCATAAATAAACAATATGATATAAGACTAAACTAACTAATGAGACTTACGTGGCTATCGATAGCCCCCAAACAGTATTTATTTAGGTAACATATCCCCACGTAATCGGGCCCGGTTTCCACGATTTGATCGAGCACATTCTACTCATATGCGTGGTCCATTTTTTCACAATGAAAATAGTGTGCTGTCCCCTTTCTAGTGTATAGCACATCAGCACCAGGCTACATCGGCCATATCTGAGGTGGTGGCTTACTGGCGTGTGGGTTGGTCCTGGAAGCCACCATTTTGAGCCCAACTCAACCGAGTCCCCGTGGCCCCAAACAAAAGCCCAACACGGAACGGCTCTGCAGACTAAAGCTGCGGCCCCGTCGCCTCCATCCAACTCCGGTGGCTGCTCCCGTCGAACTCCGGCGCTCCCTCGCCGCCTTCCCCTGCCTCGGCCCGCCCGGCCTCCATTGAACCCCCGTCCGATGGGGGCTTCCGAGTCGCTCCTCTCGAGGCAACCGCAGCAGCAGCCGCGGCCGCAGTGGGCGGACGAGATCACGACGGTCTCCGAGGGCCGGCGCGACGCCGCAGACGCCGACCCCCTCCTACGCCGCATCCAGTCCCTCACCTTCGTACGGACAAAGCCCCCTCGTCTCCTTTTTCTTCTCGCTGCGGCTTTTTTAACAGTTAGTTAACCTTGTTCTGGTTGGGGTTGTGTGCTGTTGGGGTTTTGAAGGCCCCGCCGCTGTTGAGCGGTCAGCCGGCGGCGGGCCAGGATACGGAGACCAGCCTCACTGACATACTTGTCCGGAAGCCCTCCACCACCTCCTCTGCCGCCTCCGGTGAGTGGGTGCCATGTTGCAACTTTGGTTAGAGATCGTGGCATCATTCTTGTATTTAGGAATAATTAGTATAGAAATGTGTTATTGGACAACTGTACTCGAAATTGTGCAGCAAATTGGTTGGATTTATCACAATTCTGCTAGGAGCTCATCTGTGTCTTGGTATTCATTTGCAGGCAATTTGAATCCAAATGTGCTGTTTGAGCTTTTCTCTATGTACCGCGAATGGCAAGAAGAGATGGCCAAGAAAATTAGTGAAAAACAGGTAGGCAGAATCCTCTGGGAGCTTTCTATTTGTTTGATGCTGTTGCTGAATAAAAAGATTTCTCATTGAGGATATTCTTCAGTGATGGAGGCAATTGTGTCTTGGCTCATGCTATTTTGTGATTATTGGAAACGATATGACGGTTTCAGGTTATTCATTCAAGGTTTAGAAATTTCTTCCTTTCGTGTCAAAGAGATAGCACCTTGCTTCATATATTGGTGATTATTCTGTTTGGCGACATTTGGATCTTGATAACCAGGTGATAAACCTAAATAAATCGCAACGCCAATTACCGAAACCTTCGAGGCCTTCTATGCTGATTTTACTTTCATCATGACACAAAAAATAGTGGGGTCATATGGTTGCAGTACTAGCACGAAAAAAATGGGGAAAGATATTTTGTTGTTCAACTTAATTTTGTACTTTAATTTTAGCATCATAAATATCACAAGTATAAATCCTGACACTTCATTGGTATGAACAATTGCTACCCTTGCACTTTGCGTGCTTTTATCTTCACTGTTCAGACAAATGTAGGATTTAGCATTGATCATATTTCTATCGTATGTTGAACTGACAATTTTACTACAACCCTTTATTTTGACTTCATAAAACCCTTGGCATCCTATTAAATTTGTAGTGCTTAGACTAGATATCCAGCGATGTGCTTAGAAAGTATGATGCAGAACTTAGCTGGTGAATTCAAAGTGCTCATCAGACAAATGTAGGATTTAGCATTGATCGTATTTCTATTGTATGTTGAACTGACAATTTACTACAACCTTTAATTTGACTTCATAAAACCCTTGGTATCCATTAAATTTGTAGTGCTTAGACTAGATATCCAGGGATGTGCTTGGAAAGTATGATGCAAAACTTAGCTGGTGAATTCCAAGTGCTCAGGGTAAATATCCAGGACTGTTGCAGACAGAAAGGATGACTTAGAATATAGCTGAAGAGATTTGGCGTTAGCAATGTGTAGTTTGGTGCCTTTTATATTTATAATTATCAACTAATTTACAAAGAGGAACTCTAATATATTGCATGTTGTGCAGGAAGAGATAGAAAACAAGATAGAAACAGCAGACACACTGGCTGTTAAGCTTCTCCAACGTTTCAATTATTCCGTTACTTCCATGAGATCAACCTCTCACAATCTTGCTGAAGGTAATAAATGCAGTATTTTCTTAGATAGGTAATTTTTTTTTTATTTGGTCACCTATTACATTATTGGAGATTTGGACACCTAGGCCTAACTTCAGCCTCAAATGAGGCCAAAGCACAATTAGTGAAGTGAACTTGAGCACAACTTGTGAATGGTTTTAGAATAGCATGGCAACACTGGAACTATTCGTTGACATTGCTCTACCAAACATCGCAGTTCATCCACTGCAGGTGGAAGTTGGTGAGTTGAAGGGCAGGTTAACTGAAGTGATAAGTAACTGCGATGCATTGTGCAAGAGAATTACTGCAGAAGGTCCGGAAAGCTTGCGATTGTCTGTTCAACCTTTCACCACTAGTAGAGAGGAGGCAGGAGGTGGTGGATCACTTGGCCCAAAACAAGAGCCCTGAATACACATAATATATCTGATTGTCTGAACTGTTGATTGCGTCAAAGGCATAGGAAAGAACTTCAATGTCATGCTTAGTTAGTAAGGGAGGATATCCATCCGAATTATTTGCCCTGTATACATACTTTGGCTAGATAGATCAGATTCTTGGTTCCATTTTGTGGAAATTTAGTCCGCCTTGTTGTAATGCTTTGCTTTGCTTGTGCGCAGGTGTGTTGTGTGTACGGCCAACTGTAATATCAGAAACACATAGGCAGTTTGCGTTCCTGGTTTGCTCTATTTGTCTGCACATGAAATTCTGTTCTTTTCCAAGTTAACAAGAAACGGCTTGAGACAACTGCCTGTGGCCTGTGGGTGTTTGTTTTGTACAGAAAACACAACAGTGAAGCTCTGTTTGTTATGCATGTGAAATTCGGATGTTTTTGAGCCATCCACCGGAGGAGAGGAGTCAACCTACCGTTGTACTCTCTCCGGTTACAAAATAATGTTGTTTTGAGATACGTCCAGTCAAACTTTCTAAACTTCAACTATCGATATCTTATTAAATATTCCGATTTGATATATGAAAATCATGTGTATATTTATCTCAAAAAAATACTTTCATAATATCATAATTTTATTCGGTTTTAGAACTATATTACAGTATAAATTAGTGATCAAAGTTGTATTTTAGGATCCATGTCGATGTTCAAAATGACATTCTTTTGTGACTAGATGGAGTATTACTCTATACTCTAACTGGAATTTGTTCATGAGGCTGGAACAGCGCGCACACAAGTTCATCAAAAAATCGCAAAAGAAAGAGAGAAAGTTTGCCTCTTGACGACAAACTACAGCAGTGTTGTGCTAGCCGATTGAGACAACGTGGAGGCGGTTACAGTCGGGTTCTCCTCTGAGCTCCAGGCTCCAGCACTTTGCTCATCAAGAAATCACCTCAACTCCAGGATTTGGCGTGCGCACGCAACAGGGGAATGCGGCGAGGAGCCGAGGAGGCAAGACACGATCGTCGGGCGAAAAGTGGCAACGCGATCCAACACCGACGCCAGCACCAGCCTAGACATAGAGCAGGGCGGGCGCCCAACCGGCACGCGACCAGCGCGGGCGGCACGTACGGGCGCGTTACGCGCGTATGCATGTGGACGCGGCGCGGCACAGTGGGCGCACAGCCACCTCGCGGCTGGCGGCTCATGGCGTTCGGCCGCCAGTTCGGTGCAACCACGTTCTATTTCCTTCTCGCCCTACGCCGCGCCGCGCCGCGCCCGTGCGCTGACCCGGCGTACGGGCACCAGCGCACGCGCCGCCTACCGCAAGACGCTAAAAAAAGGGGGCTTTTCTTGCTTGCATGCACGTCACGTTTGCAGGACGGTAACCCGAGTGGGGTGAACTCCTCAGGTGAAATGCGACACACTCTTAGTTTCTCACTGCAGCAGGTCGATTGAATGACGACCGAGTTCAGAAGAACCAACTCGATCTAGCTTCCCCGTTCGATCTGTCTTTCTTACTGCATAATCTAGTACAAAAGAGTCATGTCCGATACATTCCCCAATTAATCGACCTTTTATATATACAGGTGGTACGTGCTTTCTTTCTTGATTCATCCAAACTAATTTTCCCTGTGGGAGATACAAGCATCGCCAACCTATACGCAGGCGGCAACTTTTAGCGCACCGGACGTACGTCCTGACACTCACGATTTCTGGTGGTGCAATGCAGCAATGGTGGATCCTGCAATGCATCCGTCGTTCTTCTGGGGTGTACGTATACAGGCTATGCATGCACGCGCCATACCGGCCTAATTATGCCACATGCCATGGCCCGGCCGGGCATAGGCCGCAGCCGGCGCCGCTGCGCCCACGAGGCGGGCGTCCACGTAGAGCGCGGCGGCCGCGTTCTGCGGGTGGTGGTAAGCCTCCATGACCGCGAACTGCATCTCTTCCGACGGCTTCCAGTGGCGCTTCCGCTGGTTGATGAACCAGTTATTGATCTGCTTCTGCTCTAGGCCCGTCGACTCGGCCAGCGCGATCTTCTCCATCTCCTGCACGTACGAATGCAATGGCATCAACTCATCTCATCATCTGCTTACTGTGCATATCGACAAATTATGACTTAATGTGCATGTAACTACATACAGATCGATGTGCATGCTTACCGACGGGTAGGGCCATCGATAGTGGAGCTCCCACCAGCTGAGCAGCTTCTGCCGAGCCTCCTTGGGAAGCTTGCCTTTCTTCTTCTTCTTGGACAGCTCCTTTCTCAGGCTGCCCAAGTACCCGCTGTACTTCTTGAGGAGGTGACTCTTTAGCTCCTTGTCATCCGAGCGGGGGTCGATGCCGAAGGCTTGATCTTCTGCCTCCATCTCCATGCCATTGCCGTCTTCTTGTTCATCGTCTGACGAACCAATGCCAATGTTCTCTTCTGCTAAGGTCAAGTGGATTGGCAATGAAGATTCACATAAGTCCAGGATACCGGAGAAAGTAAATAAGTAGCTTTCACAAATAACATGTGCTGCACTGAGAATCCTCTAAACAATGCATGGAAACGTTGAAGTATATTTTCCATCTTTCCTTAACATCTTAAGCTTTTAGGTATATTGGTTGGTGTATGAAATTTTAATATCTAGGAACATCATATATGTCATGACACTATTTCTTACGCTGAGAGAGAAACATATCTCCTGGAACTTACGTAAGAACTTCCAGATTCTTGTAATGAGAAAGAAACAGGGGGCCTCTGATCAGTTCCCTGTCTAAAAAGGTGCAAAATCCTATAATATGTCACAAGGTGTAGAGCTACTATTACAAATACAAACACATAACTTACGGGACAGCATGGTCAAGTTTGATGATATATATCATGCATCTGCATGTGACCACCACATATGTTGCATTTGAGTAACACATATGGAAGCATCCAACTGAATCAACTGACAGATATAGTGGCCCATAGTTTTCGGCTTGGGCTCCATGCAATGTTCGTCATTTATATATAGAAAACCTAATTTTAGAAGATTAAGGGGGCGGTTGGATCCCTGCATGCCCTCCAGCCCGTTCCTTGCCATTGGGCCTGGCCAAGCGCCAAGCAATGGGCTGCAAAATGCAGTTGTTTGGTTGCTGGGATGGGAAAAAATACAATACCGTTTAATAAGGTGATACGATGTAGTATAAAAGAATAACATGCCATAATTATCATTGCAATAAGTTGCACATGTCAGATGAAATGTATCAAATAGAAGTTCTCCTCATTCTTCTATGGTACTAGCATTTATGATATTCTAGAAACCTCATTTAATAGCATACAAATACATATCGTGCCAATTTGGTAACAAAGCTGATTCGATGGGGACTACAATTATACTGAGACATTTTGCTAGTCCATAATTATATTGATCTAGCTATATTGCATTCAAGTTTGCGCAAATTTTTATTTAGAATGACATAGAAGAAAATCCTTATTATAGGGCATGTTTAGCCAAGTTTAACCTTTTACAATAAGCTACCTTATTGTGGCTTTCGTTTATAAGCCCTGGAAGCTCCCTCCCACTCTTGAAACTCATTGACATGGTATAAAAGGTGCTTAATCAGGCTTATCCGATAAGCACAAGAATTTCCCACCTATTTTGCCATGGCTAACATATACAAACCATATATTGAAGAAGATAAGCAGATAACTAAAACTTTCCTCATGGATAGCATTATTCCTCCATCTACCTGAAACACTAATTTCATATCTATTTCTTCAAATACTCATTTTAAAAATAATTCTTTTCTATAAAAAAGATACTATTTACGACGGCCAGCATATAAAAACAGGAAGCCATTATAATTAATATGAGTAGCTACTAGTTAACACAGTTAACCATCTTCATATTATTGACTGAATGAAGGAACTGCGTTTACTTCATTTTGTAACACGACGATATGTAGATCTTACAACACCATGCCATACAACTATTATTTGTTAAGAGTATTGTGTATTCTACATTCTCTCTCTCTCTCGGCCCATGTGACTCTTGTAGCCCATGAGGCCTATGTATCTATGTCTATATATATCCCCTTCATTAATGAATAAGATGCAGAGTTGTGAATAGCAAACCCTAATTTTATTACTTTAACATGGTATCAGAGCCTAACCCTAATCCTAGCCTCAGTTCTACCGCCGCCGACGCTGTCTGGCACTGCTAGCACGCTCGGGCCGGCGGGCCTAAGCATCTCTCTGCTTCATCTTGCACGGTGCGACGCCGAAGATCTCAGGTGCAGAGCGCGCGGGTCTACCAGTGGAATCTACCAGTGGAAGTGGGAGGAGAAGGCGGGGCTCGTGGTGTTCCTCCTCAACGACGCGCTCTCTACGCCGCCGAGGCCGTCCTCCTCTCCACCGCGCTCTGCGGCTTGTTCCTCTGCTGCGGCTGCAACATCTCGACGCGGATCCGGATCAAGCTCGACGCCAGCGCCTCTCCTTCCTCTTGAGCTCCGGCCTGGTGGTTCTTCCTTCGCCCGGATTTTGCGCGCCGACCGGATCTGCAGTCGACCTCCTCAGCTTCATCTCGTCTCCGTCGCCTCGTCTCACCAGATCCGTAGCTCAGGATCTAGAGCTCGCGCTGTCTTCATCGCGTCGCGCAGCTGAGGGCGACGAGGCCGACGTAGATCCGCCTCCTCTGCTCCGCCTGGAGGTCAAGCACGCCTGGTATCCACGCAGCCCGTGAGTCCTTCGCCTTGGTGTGGTCCTCTGGTCTCCTCCTCCTCTGCTCTGCAGCCCTTGCGCCTGGAGGTTACGACTGGTATCTCCTCTGCTCCGGTCGGATCTGAGTGTATCTCCTCTGCTTGCTTGAGTTTTATATTGCTTGGTGCTGTTGCTTAGTATATTCTTTGCTCTGTCATTCTTTCTTTCCGAGATTAGTATCTTGTTGCTCTATCTTTGTTGTGTGGTATGGCTAGATCTGACTCAATGTTTGGAGGTAGTTCATCTCTTGTGTTCACGGACATCAAGCTCGATGGGTTGAACTACCGAGCATGGGCATTCTCAGTCAAGACTACTCTCAGAGGTTATGGCTTGGCCTCTCATTTGACTGACGATCCTCCTGAGTCGAAGATGGTTGATGTTGAGGTATTAAAGTCTTGGCAGAAAGAGGATGATCGTGTCATGACCGACATTGTGCTAAGTGTTGATGTTTCTCTGCGGATGAGTCTTGAGTATCATACTTCAGCCAAGCAGATGTGGACATACTTTGAGAAGAGATATGTTTAGTCCAGTGGTGCTCTTCGCTTCACATTGCTCAAGAACATTCATAGTCTTCAGCAGCAGCCGGATCAGTCAGTGGAGGAGTATTACAGTGCTTTCACTCATATCACTGGTCCTCTGGAGTCTATGACACCGAAGGCTGCTGTTGCCTGTCAGTCTTGTGCTGCCAAAGATGAGTATGCTCAGCAGACGCTTATGTATCAGTTTGTGATGGGGCTTCGATCGGAGTTTGAGCCTGTTCGTACTCAGTTGCTCAACTATCCCACTCCACCGACTTTGACTGAGGTGCTCTCTAGTTTGATTGCAGAGGAGACTCGTCTTCATTCACTTATGTCTTTCTCAGGATCCTCACCACATGCTGTTCTGAGTCTCTCATAGCGGTCTGGATCTACTAGAGCGACACCCACAGGAGTGCTTGTATGTTCCCATTGCAAGAGGACTGGTCATCATATTGACAAATGTTTCAAGTTACATCCAGATCAGCTTATTGCTTATCGTGCTAGACAGCCATCTGACCGTCGTCGTGGAGTACCTACTGGGCCTTCCAGAGCAGTCACTGCTGCCACATCCACATCTACCGTGACTTCTGGATTAGTGTCTGCTATGACATCAGTTGCACCTTCTGCTTCTAGCGCTGCTCATCCTTGGGTTTTGGACTCAGGTGCCTCTTTTCATGTCACATCTGACAGCTCTCAGCTTGTTGCTCGTAGGCCCGTGAGTGATGCTACATATGTTCACACTGCTGATGGTACACCTTGCTCTATTACCCATCAGGGCATTATCTCTACATCTCGCTTCTCTGTTCCTGATGTGTCTTTTGTTCCTCAGTTATCTATAAATCTTCTTTCTGTTGGTCAACTAACTGATATGAACTGTTTCATTGGATTTGATGATTCTTCTTGTTTTATTCAGGATCGTCAGAGCAGAAGAGTGATTGGTTCTGGCCATCACCGTAGAGGCTCTCCTAGTCTCTATGTCTTGGACACCTTACATCTTCCTTCCACCAGTACGTCGAAGGCCTTAGTGTCTTCTGCTATGTCATCATCTCGCCTCTCTGTTGGGTCTTCCTTCAGCAAGTGGCATCATCGACTTGGTCATCTTTGTGGAGCTCGCCTCACGACTCTAGTTCACCGGGGTTCCTTAGGTCATGTCACTGTTGAGTCTAGTTTTCATTGTACTGGTTGTAAGCTGGGGAAACAGCTACAACTTCCATATCCCAGTAGTACCTCTCAGTCTTCTGATCTTTTTGATTTGGTGCATTCAGATGTATGGGGTCCATCTCCTTTTGTTTCGAAGGGTGGTCATAGTTATTATGTCATATTTGTTGATGATCACTCTCGATATACTTGGATCTATTTTATGAAACATCGCTCTCAGTTGATTTCCATTTATCAGTCTTTTGCTAAGATGGTTCATACACAGTTTTCTTCTTCCATTCGTGTTTTCCGTTCTGACTCTGGAGGAGAGTATCTTTCCTCAGCCTTTCGTCAGTTCCTTTCTTCTGAGGGTACTCTTCCTCAGCTCTCGTGTCCTGGTGCTCATGCTCAGAATGGTGTTGCTGAGCGCAAGCATCGTCACATCATCGAGACTGCTCGTACTCTTCTCATTTCCTCCTTTGTCCCCTCTCACTTTTGGGGGGAAGCGGTCTCTACAGCAGTCTATCTTATTAACCGTCAGCCCTCTTCCAAGCTTCAGGGCAAGTGTCCTGGTGAGGTCCTGTACAGAGCACCTGCTCACTATGCTCATCTTCGTGTTTTTGGTTGTGTCTGCTATGTCCTTCTAGCACCTCGTGAGCGCACAAAGCTGAGCTCTCAGTCAGTTGAGTGTGTTTTTCTGGGTTATAGTCCTGAGCATAAGGGCTATCGTTGCTATGATCCCTCAACACGTCGCATTCGCACCTCTCGTGATGTGACTTTTGACGAGGGATGACCTTTCTTTCATCATTCTTCTACACATCTCACTTCTCCTTCAACAGATTCCACTTATTTTTTGTGTCTACCTTCTATTCCTTCATCAGATTTGCCTTCTCCAGATACACCTTCTCCACCAATTTCACCTTCTAGTGTGCCTTCTCCACCAGCTCCAACAGTTTCTCCACCAGCTCCACCAGTTTCTGACATTTCCACTTTTCCCTTCCACTATAGTCGCCGACAGAGAGTTCCTTCTGATCCTCAGTCCTCCTCTCCTCCACTTGATCCTCCGGCCAGTACCATCGACTCTGACGATCGTTCTACTACATCACGATATGCCCTACGTGATCGTTCTTCTATTCAGGCACCAGAGAGATGGGGTTTTTCTTGTGCAGGTGTAGTAGCCGAGCCGAGTACCTATCAGGAGGCTGTCAGTATACCTGAGTAGCAGTTGGCTACGACAGAGGAGCTCACAGCATTAGAGTGCACAGACACTTGGGATCTTGTCCCGCTACCATCTGGAGCTGTTCCTATTACTTGCAAGTGGGTGTACAAGATAAAGAACAAGTCAGATGGGTCAGTAGAGCGATACAAGGCTCGTCTTGTTGCCAGAGGTTTTCAGCAGGCTTATGGTCGAGATTATGATGAGACTTTTGCTCCAGTTGCTCATATGACCACAGTCCGTACTCTTATTGCTGTTGGACCATATCTCAGATGGATGTCAAGAATGCTTTTCTTCATAGTGATCTACATGAGGAGGTCTATATACAGCCACCCCCAGGTGTTGAGGCTCCTACAGGCTATGTTTGTCGCCTTAGGCGTGCACTGTACGATCTCAAGCAGGCTCCTCGTGCTTGGTTTGAGCGTTTCAGTTCTGTGATTCGAGCTGTTGGTTTCACTCCGAGTGAGCATGACCTTGCCTTGTTTATTCACACTTCTCAGCGAGGTCGTACTTTGCTTCTTCTGTATGTAGATGATATGCTGATCACAGGAGATGACCTGGACTACGTGGCTTTTGTCAAGAAGAAATTGAGTGAACAATTTATGATGTCTGATTTAGGACCATTGAGATATTTTCTAGGAATTGAGGTTCATTCTGACGGTGATGGCTACTATCTCTCTCAGCATCGCAATGTTCAGGATCTGCTTGCTTGCTCTGGGATGACAGATACTCGTACTGCCGCCACACCCATGGAGCTTCACTTACAGCTTCGACCTACAAACGGTGTACTCCTGACAGATCCTTCCCGCTATCGTCAGCTTGTTGGGAGCCTTGTCTATCTCACTGTCACCAGACCAGACATTGCTCATGCTGTTCATGTGCTCAGCCAGTTTGTCAGTGCTCCCACCTCAGTTCACTATAGTCATGTTCTTCGTGTGCTGAGATACTTGAGAGGAACTGCGTCCGATCGATCGTTTCTATGCGATTCGAGTCGCTCGGCTCACGCTTACTCGACTCCACTTGGGCGAGTGATCCTGCGATCGCGATCTATCATCGCTCTGATCTCTCTTGGTACATCGCTTATTGCCCGAAATCCAAGAAGCGGTGCGTGTCACGCTCTAGTGCAGAGGCTGAGCTTCGAGCACTTGCCGCTACAACATCAGAGATCATTTGGCTTCGATGGCTCTTGATTGATCTTGGTGTCTCTTGTGACAATCCTACCCCTCTCTTGTGTGATAATACAAGTGCCATTCAAATTGCCAGTGATCCAGTCAAGCATGAGCTGACAAAACACATTGGTGTTGATGCATCCTTCACACGATCTCATTGTCAACAGTCGACCATCGCCCTCAAGTATATTCCTTCAGAGCTTCAAGTTGCAGATTTCTTCACTAAAGCTCAGACTCGAGAACATCATCGACTTCATCTACTCAAACTCAGTGCATCAGATCATCCTGATTCACCTTGAGTTTGAAGAGGGTGTTAAGAGTATTGTGTATTCTACATTCTCTCTCTCTTGGCCCATATGACCCTTGTAGCCCATAAGGCCCATGTATCTATATCTATATATATCCCCTTCATTAATGAATAAGATGCAGAGTTGTGAATAAAAACCCTAATTTTATTACTTTAACATTATTATCCAGGCTTACTTTGAATGGAAGAGAGAAGAAAGCATCACAGAAAATGCACGAAACAACATCAGAAAATGTCACATGAATGCATCATATTGTATAAAAGATATTCATCCTACTATAACAATTCGAATACAGCCGCCATTTGTAGTAACTACTTATGTATGCATTACTGTTTTAACTAATTTCCCTATATAATGTAGATCATAAAAATATACAAGATATTTTTTGTGCTATTTAGTAAAGAAGACACATGTCCAAAAGTAGCATGATACATTTTTTTAATTTTTTTAGAGGAAAGTACAGTTCTTCAGAGTTCAGGCACTCCAGGCAAAAGTGGCACTGCCCTGTGTATCCTGCCAATCCATGCATAAGAGTTGCCCCAAAGGGCAATCAGTTTGTCCACATTTAAAATCAGAAAAGCTAAACTTTTACAGGCACAAACAGTGGATGAGACCAGACATGAGCAAGACCGTAGCTCAGAGCTAGCAAGGAGGCAAGTGACCGTACAGTTCACTTTACTCGCTACCAAGTACACCCAAAGTCATTGATTAACAAGCTACTTGCACAAATATGGTAAGGTACATAAGCCATAGATTAACACATAATACTACTAACAATCAAGGAACCTCTATTTCTTTTGTTTTACTTTAGAAATGCACGATTTAAACCCTTTATTACGTAGAAAAACCTAGGAACGTCACAAAGAACAAGTAATACCCTTGGGCCTTGGTAAGTATCTGCAAATTAATGTTGTCTAGCCAAAGAACGAAGATTAAGCTCAAGTTTACCTGCAGAGACGAGAGCTGCAAGTGGTGACCGAGGATTAATGGAGTTGAGCTGTGACTCCACCGTCCTGAGGAACTCCTTGGCCTCCCGCAGCGGCCTACTCAGCTCCTCCTTCCACTCGACAAGCAGCTTGCAGTACGCTTCCTGATCACATCACACACCAAATTAAGCCAACATAATTAATACAACACCACTCTTCAAGATCACTAACCATCTACATCCCAGGTAGAATTATGAATTGGAATATTGGACCATGCATGTGAGGTTTATGTAGTTAAATTAGTTCTCCAGACTGCGGTACCATGAACTGGTCAAGCTCCGGATCCGGCCCCGCCGGCACGTCGGCCGCGGCCGCCCGCTGCCGCGCCTCCCGCTCTCGCACCGCCGCAGCGATCTCCTCGGTCGTTTCCGGGGGGCATCCAACCTAAATAACACACATGCAGCACAAATGAGCATACATCAGGAAGGATACAGCATGCGCGCGCGTTTGCAGCTTTGCATATGTGTGATGGACCAGCGAAGCGAGCGCGTGCCTTGTGGCAGTCCAGGAAGGCGGTGAGGAGGTGGTGGTAGAGAGGGTGGGAGACGATCCTGGCCTTGAGGGGGTCAAGCCGACCAGCGCTGCCGCCGTCCTCGAGGAGAGGAGACACGAGGTAGCCGCCAGATGCATGTGTTGCAGCAGGCGCAACAGCCTGACCTCCTGCAGTAGGACAACCGGATGTAGCCGAGCTAGGGACGGTGTAGACTTGCACGGAGACCTTAGAAGAGGACGGCAATGGGGGACGCGGCCTTGCTGCTGCTCCCTGGTGGCCTCCGAGGTTGGCGAGCTCCTCCATTAGCGTATGTATATATGTTCCCGTGGGTTTCTTGATACTTGAGCGATCAGGAAGGGGAAGGGAGGGAGAAGAGAGAATAGCTAGGGCTGAGTACGGGGATTTCTTTGGTTAGATCTTTTGTAGCGATGGTCTTGTGGGAGTACTGAAGAGGAATGGAGAGGAATAATTAAGAGGAGGTGAATGGAATGCACAGTGGAAAAGGGACAGAGCACTGTGGCTGTGGGAGCTTGAGTGCCTGCCCAGAGATGAGATTGTGTAGGAGGGCACGTAGCTTGAGGAGAGGAGAGATAGGGTAGAGTAGGGGGGAGTAGGAAAAGAGAGGAGAGAGGTCTGGTGGCCATCACTTCCATTGTCAAATCAGGTAAAAGCAGCTAGCTGAGTACTGGTGTAAGCTTGAAGGGTAGTGGTGGTTTAATGGTGAATGGTGCTGCTGCTGGCGTACGTATGTCGCGGTGATCAGTGCAAAAGGGTGGTGCCTGCCGGCTTCTGGCCATGGGACTAAAATTTGGATCTCATAAATTTCACATAAATTTGTCAAGAATTTCGTAAGGAGTGGTATAATTTTTATATTATCCTATACAACTTTTATGTTTCACGCTAATTTTGATATCCCGATCCAAGAGAATCAAGTCCATATGGTCCATATAAGTGTACGCATGAGTACAATGTGAAGTTTAGTTCCACCTTGCTAAGTTAAGTTGGGATACAAAGGTAGTAGCCTCAAGCTAGCCGTTTTGCGCCACACGAGGATAGAAGAGTAAATGGGTTTGCATGTGTGGTTTACCATGTGTGGGGCTAGACTTGAGCCTATTAGGACCTAGGGCGTTGCACAAGTAGGATCTTAACTTTTGTTGGTGGAACTCTAGCATGTAGCTCTATGTAATTTTTTTGGTAAATTCTTGTTTATATTATATTAGTATCTAAATTCATTTTCATATAATTCTGTACCATCCTATAGCCCAAAATTCGCTAAAAGTTCAATCTTGACGCGGGATGAGCACACATGTGTAGCGACTCACTCGGTCTTTCGTCTCACTTTGCTAAAAAATAGTTAACCTAAAAATGTTACGATTTGAGCCAACGTATATTATATGCTAACTCAATGTAAACTGACAACATGATACTGAAAGTTGAGTTGTTACATATTTTGTGACAAATCCTGGGTGTAAGATTTTGTGAACAACTATTTTGTTAATGTCAATTTTCGGCACGAATTGATAAGATAAATTTTGTTATGAATGGAAGATTTCTACACACCCAACCCTTCTACAAGCACGCTAAGGACTATGTCACCGTCTTCTGTCTTCGTTATATTGTCATACATCCTCTTAGTTCTATTTGCTGCAACTGAGACCATAAAGAGTTGAGAGGCTTTTCTCTCTCGTGAAGTATTCTTTCTTAGTGGATCCTATTCATATAGCCAAAAAAAGATGCTAAAGCATACATGCGTGCTACCTCCAGTTTCATTGAGATGTTATTTCGGCTCCTTGTACATGGAACAAGGAGCATGCCACTAGCGTTTGACGTTCGTCTGATGCTCCGGCGCAATATTAAAATACAACACACGCAACATATTATTTCAATATTTACAACAAAAATAGGTTTTGATCCCAAAAAATATTGGAAAATGATCCAATCTGTCAACAAAATTCAATCGAAACTACACATCTTGTCCCTATGTAAAGATGTACTCGAAAAACTACCACAAAAGTTTACAACAAAACAAACCCGTGGTATTATATCCACCACAACAGTTTAGAAATACATATGCAACAATTAGGGGAAACACTTGCAACAAAAATAAAATGCTTTTTGCAACAATTGAGCAAGATGTGTGCACCAACTTGCAAAAACATATGCAACACCAACAAAAATTGTTGCAACAAACCGCCACAGAGGAGTATACAGTGGCAAAGCTCGAGTGGTCATGACGACACTCGCACTACTACAGAAAAAGCCATCACGCAGCGGTTCGAATCCGTCATCACGCATGATTTTGAACCGTGCGGAAAAATAGGTCTCTGATAACAGGTAGTTATCACAGACGGTTGTAAACCGTCTGTGATATGACTATCATAGACGGTTTTTATAAACAACCGTCTGTGAAGACAGAGTATCACGACGGTTATGGTCACAAAACGTCGTGAAGTCGAATATATCACGAGCGGTTCTATGTAAAACCGTCGTGATACTCTTTCTTCACTGACGGTTATTTACACGAAACGCTCGTGAAGTCGATATCACAAACGGTTCGTTGTTAAAACCGCTCGTGATACTCGAGTTCACGACGCTTTTTACTTAGAACCGCTCGTGATACTCGAAGTTCACGCACATTTTTACTTAGAACCGCTCGTGATACTCTGTCTTCGCTGCATCGCTTTTATAAAAATCGTCGTGATAGTTCATTAAACTAACTACATTTTTTCTGATTTTTGGCTAGCCTCAGGAATGGCTAGCCATGCCCTCTGAAAACAAGCATACAAAAAAACAGATACATCACAAATAATCAATTGTCGACAAACTGAATCTGATCATTACTCAAAATAAATTACAAAAGATCACATTTGTTCAAGTATTGTTACAAAATAAATTGGATTACAATTGAGTCAATTGTTTGCAGGTGGTTGAGAAGTGCCGCGGGTGATGCGCTCGGTCGGCAAATGAGTGAAATTCTCCTGTCCTTAATTATCTCTGATATGATAAAGCCGCAGAGCTTCCCTCGAATGTCCTTGATCTCATTATCAAGGAGTCCATCTAATTCTATATTCAAGCCCTGTCGCTAGCAAGAGTAAAATGTTATGCATATATATTTAATTTTATAATTAGAAAATAATTATTTGGAGATTCACAAACCTCGGGATTCTTCTTCCTAGCTCTAATGATTTGGTCCATATGATGGCAAACGTAGATTGCACATAACTCATCATTTTTTTGCTGGCGGCACTGCAAAAATAGAATTACATATATCAGTTCAAGATGCGTTATTATGAAGTATGATATAGAATTATCGTATTATAGCGTGTACCGGAAATTTTATCATGTGTGTTAGTTGGACGCTCTTTCCATCGTATATTCCTTTGTTGGCAACATAGTCGATGAACGACCTACATGATTCCAAAAATTTATCCTCGACCATTTCAAACTAATGAAGACTAAAATAGAGTTATGTATGAAGGAAATGAGCATACCTGTCGAGTATTCCTCCTAGAATGCTGAAGTCGTGGTTGTTGCGGATTAGGGAATCAACGTATATCACATGGTTCCTCTTTGGTATGATGACTAAAAGGATCCAGTGGTACCTACTCATGTATGTCACTATAGTCATTAAACCTGAGTTCGTGCTGCGTATAAAGTAGAGCAAGTAGTGACACTTACCCCTGGTTGTAGGGCACCACGATGTACTTCGTGTTCTGCTGACGAAGCAATGCCTGTGTTATGTATTTCTCGACGAAGGACGGGTCTGTTTGGATGGTTTGCAATGATACCACATGTGGGTCGAGGAAACCCACCGGTTCTTTCCAGCCCCGGACATTTTTCATCATGTATCTGTACATAAGAAATGAGTTGTGATATTTATCGGTATTACGTGAATGTAGAACTTGATTGTATGCACTTACAGTGTCCAACATCGTAGAAGCGAGGCGTCAAGGCCAACGAGGTTGAATAGGTCATATAGGTCGTTGAAGCCCACGACGAAGTGGTTCGCCCCGTTGAAGAAATGCTTATCCTCGTATCTGACGGTGATTCCAGTATCGCACCCCTCCTTTTGGGTCCTATCCAAGTACCAGGCATGCAAAGCCTGACAAGCATATCCAGCACGCCCTAATACTGCGTGGGAGCACAACGGTTTTCCGAGGATGTACTTCCCGGATATTGCCGACTTGCCGAACTTGAGGGGCGCCTTCGTCGATTTTGATTTGGTCTTAAGCATTGTTAGCGTCTTCTTGCGAGATGACTCGGGACCCGATACGGTGACACACTTTTCTTGTTCCTTCGATGTCTTCTCCAAGGGAACCGAAAAGGTGGCCTTCTGAGGCGAAATATGAGGTGGAGTCATAGAGGGTCCCGTTGGAGAGGAATGATCGTGTTGAGATCGCGGCATCGCTTTGGTCCGGGACGATGTCCTTCTTGGGCCATCGGATAAAACTGCGTACCGACATCCCCTAGTGTTGTGATCTCTTCGTTCGCGAATCTCCAGTAGGACGGTCATGAAATGTTCATGTACCATGTCCACCTCCACCTGGCGTAACCTCGCGCCACTGACACCGTGTCGCATCGCCTTTCCGGTATGGATGCACCATCCCCGCGCCTCAATAGAAATGGACCCAACTAACCTCACTACGAGCTTGCAGGCCGTCGGCTCCTACAAAACGATACGTAATTAGCTAAAGTGTCTTATAGGTCTATCTTTGCTGCATTCCATAGATGTACATTACCTTGATCTCGTCTATCGGTAATTGGACATCGCCATGTCCGAGTATGCGTGGGCGCGACGCTACTCCGATGTCGAGCGACTGGCTCCCAAATTAACAGGCGGCTTGCATCATCGCTGGCCGAGGAGTTGATTCAATTGATCTCGCAATGCCGCCGCCTTTCCTTCAAAATGCTCACTCATCCATGCGAACCGGTCCTCACGCCGCTTTAGATCTCTTCCTACTCCTGCACGTGCAGAGTCGCCATAATCCATGACTCCATGGTACGGTAACCCCAAGACCTCGCCGCGACCGGTGTTCCTTGTTTCCCAGGGCCGTAGAGAGTATATCCTTCTCCCTGTCTACATGGAAGGAGCCTTGGGAAGTTTGGGCAGACAATTCACGCTGCAAGAAGTCATCATGTTATTATAGACACTATGAAGTTATATATGGAGTTATTAACTAGGTAGTTCGACATACTTACCAAACGTTGAGACACTCCCTTGTCCGCCGGTTTGTGAAAGAGATGCTTCCCAAGACGAGACTTTTGCCTCGCTTTTAACCAAAGCTAGGGAACGCGGGTCCGTGACATCGAAAACGCGTTGTCCTCCGCCGCCCATTCATCATATTTTCCTGCGTATCCACCGTGCGAGTCCGTGCGGATGAGTGTTTCGTGTCCGAGAGCTTTGTGTGCCGCACTTTGCTCGTTAAATTCGGGCGTCGTCTTCATAGCAACAAAGGTGTCCCATGTTTCTGCATCAAGAATCCGTGATTGCGCGGGCGCCGACCCGTGTTCACGCATTTCATGACAAGAATGCTCTTGAACGACCTCCACGATTTATCGATCGTGAGCATCGCCGTCCGCTCCATGCGTGCTATGTCCGCTTCGGGATAGTGAACTTTGTAATAGTTCGTCCCACGCGCGCTCTCGCTTCTTTCGTCGATCCTTCCACCTTGGTGTGGTGATGGGGACCCGCTTCTGCAAGTATCCCGCACATGGTCCGGAATCTCGCCACGAGCTCTTGGGACGCAGAGGGACCCCAAACTCACTAACCTCCGTGATGACCGGGCCGCCCACGTGCATCTTCGATTCTCCTCGCCATCTCGCTTTGTGTCATTGTCGTCGCGCGCCGCAACGGCGGGAAGATGGTGCCTCTGCACCGCGGCGTCGGCGACAGCGGGAAGATGGTGCCTCTGCCATCTCGCTACTTGCTATCTATATAATTAGTTTGAGATATATTACTACCGGGCCAGGCCGAGGTTAAGCACACCGAAGAAAACAAACCGTGTATGTGAAAAATCTATTTTGGATGTGGAGATCAGCTATAGCTCAAAGTATGTGAAAACACGACAAATATATATGGTGCCATCAATATCTATATATTGCAAGTCCTTATAGTACTCAATATAGCTTAAGAGTGAGCTTGGATGTTTACATATACAAAGGAGGCAAAAAAAAGTTACATAAACTAATTAGTAGTGCACAGAGGTACATATTACATGCAACACTAAAACACCATCAAACATGGTACATATTACATCAAGGGCAGCCAGTGAAATGCAAAAGGAGGCTACAAATGTTTAATTATGTGTTCTAGCATCCGAATATATACCAAATTAATTCCAGCAATAATTAATGACATCCCAGCATAATTCAACCAGAGTTTAAATGACCAAAATAACATGAAATCATGAAATTCTACCATGTCATCTAAACACAAAGAATAGGCTTATCATAAATATCAAGAAACACCATAAATCAAAGATAAAGCTCAAATTCTTGATGTTAAAAGGTGCTCTCGTAAGGCTAGATGCAAAGTTCAAAACCTTGCCATGACAAAATTTCTTAAGCCTAATATACTTCACAAACTGAATCAATTAACTAAAATTCAGACTATGAGCTCTTATTATAGCTAACTAACTGTACGGGTTTGAGACCTCTGCCGAACAGAAGCAAGGGAGAAGTACGGGTACGAGTGGTGATTGGGGAGGACATATGATTGATAGAAGGGAGAAGTATGCGTATGAATGGTGATTGGCTAGGACATAAATATTTAGCTTTCGATCCACCCTGGAGTGTATCCAAATTTGGAATGTACAACAAATTGCTCATAAGAGGAATTGTTTCCTAGCTCAGGTGAGAGGCCTGAATTGTGCTCACAGGTGCCATTTCTATTGAAATACCTTAAAATTTGTTTTATTTTGACGAACAAGAAACGAGACACCTGATATTTATTTGATACTTTTTTAAGTACACCGGTAGACACACAGACCCCAACAAGCACACATAGACAGCAGGTAGCTACCTCAATTATAGAGCTCAAAAGCCTGAATTAATTATTGAAACAATTATCAGAATATGGCTATGAACATCACAGAGCAAAACCCGAATCACTCATTTCTTTGCAATATCTTCCAGAGCTAGTCTCAAATATCAATCTCAATCACGGATCAAAACAACTAGCACAAAGTGTATATATATGCAAAGAGACAGAGCACGCAGTCGCAATACTCACAACGGCGCGGGAGGGAGCAATGCACGGGGAGCGCGCCGAGGTCGGGCGGTAGTGTCGAGGTCGGGCGCGCGGCGCGGTCGGAGCGACGCCGAGGTCGGGCGGCGATGTCGACGCCGGGGTGCCGAGGTCGGGAGCGCGCCGAGGTCGGGCGGTAGTGTCGAGGTCGGGACGCCGAGGTCGGGGCGCGCGCGCGAGGTCGGGCGGTAGTGTCGAGGTCGGAGGCGGCGTGAACGGAGCCCTAGAGGAGGCAAAGGCGCGCGATAAACTTAGTGGTGCCGAGAGGAAGGGACAAGTGAGGAAAACCCTAGCGGTTCCCACCTTATAAGAGGCTATCACGCGGTTCTTTACTAAAACCGTCTTTGATAAGTAATCATAGACGGCTCTATCTAATAACCGCTCGTGATACGCCCATATCACGCACGGCAGATTTAAACCGCTCGTGATAAACTCATATCACGCGGTTTGTGTATTAAACCGCTCGTGATTAGCTTTATCACAGATTACCTATTGGTTTTGTCGGGATATCACGACGGTTATCAAATAGAACCGCTCGAGATAATCTCATATCACGACGGTTCTATTATAGAACCGTCGTGATTCATTATCACGCACGGTTATATTATAGAACCGCTCGTGATAGATCCGCATAATTATCAAATACAATGAACTCGTGACAACTATATATGAATTACAATGAACATCCACATTCACATCAATATCAAAATATATGAGAGATGAGAAAACTCGTGACAAGTATATATGAAGACAAGCTCATAACACATTTTACTTCAAAACCAATTGTCGGTTCGATGAACGCCCACATTGACATCAATATCAAAATATATGAGAGATTACAAGTCCACAACACATGATGTTATAGAATAAATTAATTACAATGGATTAAATTCTTAATTAAAATATAGCCCTTCATGATGATCGTGCGCATATAGCTAGCTTCCTCATCGGGTTCTTCGTCGAGCCCGATGCCATCTCCGCAAGGAGGCAACTCAATCAAATTGATTGTATTCTTCCTCGCCCACTATATTCTCAACTCCGACAATCCTTCTTTTTCCATGAAAACTACGTGGCGTTTCTTATTTGCCGGTCGGTTACATAGAATACTTGAACAACTTGATTAGCCAAGATTTAATGGTTCGCCTTTGTATCCGACACGCTCAAGGTCCACGGTAGTGACGCCGCATTTGTCAACCTTCACCGTGGGAGATGGACCCAACGGCACCGAAATAGGGGATCTTGAAAAGCACGTAGTCGAGCTCCCATATCTCCTCTATTTGCCCATAGTACGAGCTCCTCACCCATCGGCATCGATGCATCTATGCGACACCGCTGCTCGATCATGCTCTTCCTATCCTGAGCTGTCGTATAAAATGTGTACCCATTTATGTCATATCCTTTCCATGTGACAATTGTAAATTGTGGCGCTTGTGCCAACCATAGCAATGTATCATCACTTGATGACCTCCCAGTGATTCGCACCTTTAACCATCCGTTGAACCGACGGTTGTGCTCTCTCATGATCCAAACCTCCGACCGGTTTGGATTCTGTTGGCGTACCATGTCTTTGTGCTCGTCGATGTACGGGACACTTGGTCATGTGTTGCAAGACCATGAAATGGGCTTGAGCGTATGTATCCAGATCGGGAGTGATTGATTTCCTTCCGATGGTCCCGATACCATTAAGTCTCCCCTCATGACGAGATAGAGGCACACCTATCGGATCCACCTGAGCCATATAGTCGACGCAGAACTCAATGACCTCTTCCGTTGCATAACCTTCGATGATACTGCCCTCCGGTCGAGATTGATTCCGTACGTAGGACTTGAGAATTCCCATGTACCTCTCGAACGGGTACATATAATGTAGGAACACAGGGCCGCATATCTTTATCTCTTTCACAAGGTGAACAATGAGATGGACCATGATATCGAAAAATGACGGAGGGAAATACATCTCAAGATGACATAGAGTCGTCACCACCTCGGCCTGTAGAGCATCTAGTCCTTGGGGATCGATGACCTTCTGAGCAATTGAGTTGAAGAAATAACACAGCCTCAAGATTGCTACTCGGACCTTGTTCGGCAAGATACTCCTAATTGCAACAGGAAGCATTTGTGTCATCAGCACATGACAATCATGCGACTTCATACCAATTAATTTCAAATCTTGCATAGAAACAAGTTTCTTAATGTTAGCAGAGTAACTAGACGGGACTTTCACACCATGCAAGCTCTGGCACAGTTCATATCTCTCGGCCTTGGACAGAGTGTAGCAAGTCGGGAGGTAATGCTTAAATCTCAGACGCCTCTCTGCGGTGCTAACTCGGTCCTTATGTTCATATCGACCAAGTCTCTCCGTGCGTTAACACCATCCCTTGTTTTGCCACTAATGTTCAAGAAGAGACCAATCAAGCTATCACATACATTCTTCTCCACATGCATGACGTCGATGCGATGGCGAACTTCTAAGTGCTCCCAATAAGGCAAGTCCCAAAAATTGATCGCTTCTTCCGGATGTTCTTCCGACGGGTTCTTAATTGACGTCCTTCTCAAGCACAACATCGATATCCTTAACCATATCATAGACATCTTTCCTCTAAAAGCCCTTGAGCCGAACCGTCCTCCTTATTTCCGTCGAATTGTTTCTTCATCTTCCGGTATGGGTGACTCACGGGAAGGAACCTACGGTGACGCGTATACGCTTTTGCGTGAGTTGTTTAGCCATATACTCTCAGAGCATCTAAGCGGTGCGGACAAGCTTTGACTCCTTTTGTATCAAGCCCGACAAAGTTATCCAGCGGGAAAATCATTGATGGTGTAGAACAACATGGCGTGTAAAGTGAAGTTCTCTCGCTTGTACGCATCCCATACCTGCACTCTTCGCTCCACGGTGTCACAAGATCTTCCAAAGAATGGTGCTAGGTACACATCAATATCATTCCCAGTTGTTTCGCCCTTGGATAAGTAGTGACATCAAAATGTACTTCCGCTTCATACACACCAAGGAGGAAGGTTGTACATGCATAGATTCACGTGCCAAAGCTATGTCAATCGCTCATGTTACCGAAAGGATTCATTCCATATGTACTCAACCCTAACCTTATGTTCCTTGGTTCTGCATCAACTCTTCGAACCTTCGATCAAGTTTCTCCACCGAGCGTAATCAGCAGGTGTCTTAGCTTTCCATCTTTCTTACGGTCCTCCGAGTGCCAACGCACCAATCTTGCCTCTTTTGAGTTCGCAAATAAACGCTTCAAACGTGGGATCACGTGCAGATACCACAACATCTTAGCAGGAGGTCCTTGCTTCAACCTAGCAAGATTCTCGACGCTTGTATCGGGATGCTTTGCACACGGACATACATGCATGTCCGCATACTCTTTACGATAGAGGATACAATCGCTCAACATGCATGTATTCTTTCTACTTCCATTCCCAATGGACAAAGAACCTTCTTTGCTTGGTAGGTGGTGTTGGGCAACACGCTTTCTCCTCGGAAGAATGTCCGCTAGAGACCTAACAACGCCGTGAAACTCTTATCGGACCAACCATTGCTTGCTTTTAATTTAAGCGCTCAATCACGGTTGACAACCTTGTATATTCCGACTTGCGCCGTGGAACAAAGGTCTCACCGAGTCCTCCATTAAGCGCTCGAATTTACAAAACTCTCTCTCATCGTAGTTCTCTTACGCATCACGTAGCATCCGATCCGCATTGTCATCGTGTGACCTATCCTCATCAAAAGCACGCCTACATCCGCATATCGTTGACTTCCTCGCGATGTCGTTATTACTAACTTCCGTCGCTTCTTCACTGGATCGGTCCAACATGTATACCCTTTTTGAAACCCTTCAATCAAGTGTGCTTCTATCTACGCCGGGTTGGTAAACATCTTCGATTATCGTAATCAATGCATGGACAAGACATATATTTTATCCCTTTTTCAACATATCCCGCTCGCGCTCTTCTAAAAGCAACCACGCCATTAATGTACTCTTGACTCACACGGTTCACACCATACATCCAGCTTGGTCCATCTACGCTACACATGTAACAAAATATATAGTGTCAAATTAGATTAATAAAATCTCTCTCAACCGCTCTTTCTCTCCATTTCCTTCCCCTCACGTAACTTTAATATTATTCCAACTACCAAATGAAAAATATTATTCTATTCCCTTACATCGGATACAAAAGTTTACTCCCACTTCGACTTTATACACGCGATGCTTAGCATATTCTACCATATCTCAATTGGGTTATAAAGAATGTTACCCTCGAGCTCACGACTAAAATACCAAATCGATCTATTCCGATTGTGTCTCCCTCCCTTTCTCCTCTCCTTCTCCCTCCCTTTCTCCTCTCTTTCTCTTCTCCTTCCCTTTCTCCTCTCCTTCTCCCTCCCTTTCTCCTCTCCTTCTCCTCCTCTCTCTCTCTCTGCATCGTGCGCGCAGGGGTTTTTATCCGGTGGCGCTCAAATGGGAATGGGCAGGGGTACTCAAGGTATTTATAGCGCGAGATATCGCGCACGGTTCAAAATATGAACTGCTCATGATAGGCATATATCACGATTTGTTTATAAATAAAACCGCTCGTGATATTTCATAGACGGTGCTTTTATCAACCGTCTGTGATACGGAGGATTATCACGCAGCGGTTTATGCGACGTAATCGTCGTGACATATCACGCACGCTCTATTAATAAACCGCCTATGATATGGGGATTATCACGCACGGTTTATGTACGTAATCGTCAGGACATATCACGACGGCTCTATTTATAAACCGCTCGTGATATGGGGATTATCACGCGGTTCATAAATAGAATCGCTCGTGATATTTCACGCATTACGTCATATATAAACCGCTCAGGATAATCATATATCACAGACGGTTACTAGTAAGAACCGTTTGTGATAGGCCGGCAAAGCAAATGCCGCGCCCAACAGACCCAACGCAGACGGATTCAAATTAACCCGTCTGTGATAGGTTGTCTTCTATAGCCTGTTTTGTAGTAGTGTCGTATAGACTGCATCCGGCGGTGGCGGCGGCAGAGCTTGTGCATCGTTCACGGGGACGATATCGACGATGGAAGTCGGGATGCCACGGAGCTCACAGAGGCTGCGACTAGTAGTGCCATAGCTCAGATGGCGCCTGGGAAGAGGGTAGCCGTGAGGAGTGTGCAGGATGGGCAGGCGCAACACCTAGGAGGAGGGCGTTGGGGAGGAGTGCCTTGGGGCAGGAGAGTTGGGGAGAAGGGACGTTGTCCAGCCCAGATTTGCATTCAGACCCTTTGTGTATACCGAGGTAGTCCCATGATTAGTAGCTAGCTCATACAGTATAATTATCGGTGAATATCATATACATACATGCGTATAAGTAAAAGAGTACTTAATATTACAAAGACAGTCGTAAATAGGCTTTAGGGCCAAGTTCTTACATAATAGGTCGATAGGCTAAAGAGTTCAGAGAGTAAATAGTAGTGAGAGATAAATAAACCAAAAGGGCCTCCATGATTTTTCACGGGCAATTGATTGGGGCTCCAACCTAGTTATCGCCGTCATCTTCCTTTTTTGTCCTAAAGCGGTGGCGAAGTCTTCAGTGACGTTGGAATCTATTTAAGCACAAAACGATGACCTCGAATAAATACACATGAACTCGAATAAATTCAAATGAACTCCCCAAATTAAGATTTTGACTGATGGAAAGATTTAAATTTATATGAATTTAGAAACAAAAATGAAATCATTTGGATTTAAAATGAGGAGGAATGAGCTCTCCAAAGTTTAACCCAAGAGGAATTCCAGAAATTCTAAAATTTTTGACAAGTGTGTCCGGTTGGATTTCTATTTCCATTTTCTTTTCTTTTCTTTTTTTTTTGAAGAAAATGCTTCTATGATTGACATGTGGGGTCTAGTCGGGTTTTTAACTTATTTTTGAATTATTTTTCTTAAGGAAATGGCTCTGTGGCTCATAGGGGGCCTAACTGGAATTTTATTTTCTTTACTAATTATTTTTATTCGGGAAAACCCGAAAGACTGACAGGTAGGACCGCAGTTCACATGGACTCGGTCCACCTGATGGTGCACAGGCTAGGGGGCCCACACGTCAGCGACTTTGGGTCCATGGACTAAGTCTACCCGGGGATTTTAAGTGGTTTGGCCGCATGTCATACCCACATACTTTATCATATAGTTTATTAGTTTTCCTAATCACCGGGGGCCCACATGTCAAATAGACATTACCACTAACCATCCCGTAACTAATTACCATTAGCCTAAACACCTGGGCCCACATGCCAGTGACGCTATGGTCGTCGTCTCCATCCAGAACAGAGGAATGGGCAGAGGCGGCAATGGCAGAGGGGGCTCTGGCGACCACCCGCGACTAGCAAAATGGAATGCAGGCATAAAGGCAATACTAACAGCGAAGATGGCATGACAAAAATGCACTATGGCGGCGGTGCTACGGTAAGGACGACATTGGCGCTACTCTGTACCTAGGCAACTACCGCATGAGGCTTAAACTTAGAAACTGAAGCTTGGAAATATCATCTACAATCAATGGTGATGCTAAACGTGTGCTTGGTGCTCCATAAGAAGAGACGCACCGAGCTCTCCATGGCGGTTTGCGGGCCTACGACAGCGTGGTGATATGTTATGGCATGACTACTTATGTTCATCTACGTGCAACATTGTCTAGCCTACCAGGCTTGCGAGATGAAGGAGCCTACTAGAAAGGAAGAGCTCACTTGGAGACCAAGCAAGGAAAGAGATAGATGGTAGCGGTGGGGTTGCGTGCTCTGGGCCGGCGATGGTGATGAAGGCATTATGATGACTCTACTGCACAGCAAGGATGAAGAAGATGCATGTTAGAAAGAGGACGTTGAGGTGACCAAGATGCGCGAGACTACGGAGGCGAAAGCTCACCTTAACGGCAGGAATCAACGGGTGAAGCCGACAGCCAGAATTGGGGAAGACGATCGGCGTGTTTTCATTTTGTCTTCACCCGGGGCGAAGAGGAGGGGAAAAGTGAGGAAAACATAGAGGAAGATGTGGCAAAGACAGTGACGCGCTTGGCTGCAGCTTTTATAGAGGGGAGAAGTAGGAATAGATGAGGACGAGCATGGCATGGGGTGGGCATCTGAGTGGAGCAACGTGCAGGGGCCTAACGCTTGGATGGGACGAAGTCGCGACAGTGTGAGAGAGGGCTCCAGGCTCGGGGCGCGGCTACATCGCTCAAGGTGGACTAATGTGGCTCCGGCTCGCGTGGCGTGAGTATGGCATAATGGGGGAGAGAGGGCGAGGTGAGTTGGCGTGCAGGAAAATAGCACAGTGCTCTCCCCAGGTGGCCTGATAGGTGGGGCCATGGCCCATATGTCGGTGAGAGTGGTGTGTGTGTGAGAGAGAGAGCGAGTGGGTGGGCTGCGGCGCGACGCGACTCCAAGTTGGGCTCGACCTGCTCGGTTGAGCCGCGAGAGGAAAGAAGGGAGCGAGCGAGGGCAACGGTGTGCTAGGTCGGGAGCGCACGGGGACGGGATGTGCGGAGAGGAAAGTGGCTGGGTTGGTGGGGGAGAAGTTTCCCGAGGGAAAGGGAGGGTGGGAAGTTAATTCATTTTTTTGGTTTGGATTTTGAAGGATTGAGTTTGAATTTGAATTTCAAATCCTGAGGAGATTTAGCACATATTTAGCTTGTAGTTTTTTTTTCAAATTTTAATTTGATGCAGGGAAATTGTTTTTAAAATTTTAAATTGCAAGGCAAGGCTTTGGGAAATTCTCAAAATGCAACAAATATATTTGAAATCTAAGAAATTCATGCAAAATTTTAAAAAGTTCAAATTTGGGTTGTTACAAAACCTACCCTCCTTAAAGAGAATCTCGGCCCTGAGATTCAAGTTGGTCGATGAAGAGGTACGGGAACTCAGCCTTTAGGGCTTCTTCTGACTCCCACATAGCTTCTCTTTCTGTGTGGTTGATCCACAGAACCTTGCAAAAGCGAATCGCTCGTCTTCGCATCTAGCGATCATAAAGTTGATGTTCTCTAAGCTTTTCCAGAACTAGTCTTAGGTGTTCCTCATGCTCTTCATTAGTCTTGGAGAATATTAGAATGTCATCGATGAAGACCACTATAAACCTATCTAGATATTCCATGAATGTCTTATTCATCAAATTCATGAAGTATGCAGGGGCGTTGGTCAATCCAAACAGTATAACTGTAAGCTCATACAATCCGTATCAAGTTGAGAAGGTTGTCTTGGGAATATCTTCATGCCTGATCTTCAACTGATGGTAGCCTGATCACATATTTATATTATAAAATATATGGGCTCCCTTGAGTTGATCAAATAGATCATCAATCCTGGGGAGAGGGTACTTATTATTGATGGCGACTTCGTTGAGAGAACGATAATCCATACACATCCGCATGCTACTATCCTTCTTGATAAACAAAACCAGTGATCCCCATGGAGCGAACTTGGTCTCACAAATCCTTTTTCTTGAAGTTCTCTTATTTTCTTCTTCAGTTCTCCCAACTCGTTAGCGAACATTCTATAGGGTCTCTTGGATATCAGTTCAGTGCCTGGTACCAGCTCTATGATGAACTCAAGATCTCTATCAGCTGGCATGCCTCGTAGGTCCTCTAGGAAAACGTCTGGTATTCTCTTACCACGAGTACATCTTCTAGCGATATGCTCTTCAAGCTATGGACTGCGCAAGTCTAGCAGAACAAGGTTCCAACAATGGACGTAACTTCGACTCCTTGGGCATTGACTAGGGTTACTGTCTTATTGGCACAACGGATTTGACCCTGATGCTTGGCCAACCAGTCCATTCCCAAGATTACATCCAGGTTGGTGACGAGGATTAAAACCTCTATGTATTATTTTTAATACATAACAGACCATACGTCTTCGTGGTCGTAACCCCTGAGGTACACGACCTCACTGATCGTAGAGATTCCAGAGGTTACATAATGGGTACCCTGGTCGGACAAAAGGCCCAAGCCAAGCTCACGACCAGGAGAACTGCTCGTAAAAGGTATGAACTGATACTTGGAACTGATTCCAAGTATATTCTCTACCGTATGATGAATGAAGCACGTGCATATTCTATACCATACGACGTTTCTTATCCAAAAGCACTGACGAACAACCACCATGCGGTTTTATGTCTCATAGACATATAACCACCGAACGGTTGATTCCTTATCAACCGTCACATGACTCCGACCAGTCGCAACGCTTCACAGCAGGCGTCTTCTCCAAAAGTAACTACTACCTCTTCAAGGGCTATTTAAGGGGGAGACGAGACAGAGATAGAGCGATGGGACTAAAGCACAAGTCTTAGATTCGTGTTGTAAGTCTGACATTGTAAAGGAATAAGTAGTGTTCTCAGTGTATACATGTGTAGTTCATCATCTAGTCAGGAGGCATCCCCTGTAAAACCCACTTCATACTAATAAAAGAGCAGTCCCATTATTAACCTAGATTTCCCATGTCACTTTCTCCTTTTCTTTTCGTAAGATCGAAATCTTGATCGTCGACAGCTGGCGTCGTCCGTGGGGAACGCGGCGTGGAATCTTGGAAGAATTACTCTGCTCATCAAATCTTTGTCCATTCCCCGTTTGTGATCGCTAATGCGATTATGGTGGGAAGTTGGGATGAAGAAAACTGGTTCGACCTGACGGACTACGCCAACCTCGACATGGACGCGTGCATGCGCGCCATGGAGGAAAACAAAATCTCTTCATCCTCCTCCTCTGCCGGTTCGCCCATCGCAGAAATCGGCGAAGTCGATCGGATGGATGAGGATACATCGCTACGATCAGTGGTGGTTTCAGAGGAAGTGCTTCCGACCAGTTCAGAACACCCTAAAGCCTCAGCAAACCCGAGCATTTCGACCGGCAAAAAAGGTGACGAAAATTCAACACCGCAACTCGAGATTCAATATACATTTGATGCGATCATGGTTGATAGGTACTCACCGACGACTTCTAGCAATTCCAGGAGCCAACCGACACCTGTTGGCGGTGTCAATGAAACTTCCATTGGTCATAAACCAAGTGGGGATGATAAGGCTCAGCATACGATCGGCAATTCGCCGGATTAGGTTAAGACCCTTCCGAAAACCTCAGGAAGTGCTGATCACTGACTACTCTCCGTCGTGGAAGCTTCTCGCAGAAGCTCTGAAAGGCTCTCCATCAATTACGACGGAAGCTCATCGGAGGATCACTACTGGAAGCACGAGATCAATGCGATCGGAGATACAGATCAAAATGCCGTGTACGGTCCTCCACACGTTGCCTCGCCACCACGTAATAATGGAGATGGTACGGGCGGTCAAGCACCAAATGCCGGAGGTAACGGAACTGGTGGACGTCCATCAGTTAATTCGCCTGATCCTGCCCCAACCAATGTAAGGGACCAGGCAAGACCGACCAGGGGATCGGGGGATTCAAGCCATCAGACACCTTCCTCTGGCAGAAATCCTTCGAGACCTTCGGTAACAATACAAAACCTGCAGTGAGTTAGAGATATGTTAAATACTTATGACCCTGCTTTGGCAGAGACTCCAGGTTTTGCCCAACTCGTAGGTCAAGTATCAGAGATTATTGCAACGGACCTGAGTCACGATTACGGAACCCTCGTGTATACCGCACTAGTCCAGGATCACGCTAGTGCACACAGGGTTAACACAGGTAAATATCGATCCACACAAGCGATAATTAAAGTAAACGATTAGTTTGAATAACAAATAAGGGTTTTGACCTTATGGTCGAGTTTACACTTATTAAGCCACGCAGGCTAACAGAGAAATAAAGCGGCGAACGGAAAACTCCAACAGAGATCCCACCAATTCACCACAAAACCAACCGGGATCCGACCTTAACGAACGATCGACCTTCAACGAACTCCTCCTCGAAGCAAAGCGTAGACTCCTCCACTTCAGAGGTTTGGGCGCAAGTTTTACAACAAGCGTGAGTACACAACCGTACTCGCAAATCATACCACGTAATGCAATGTATAGATGCGAGCTTATTCCAAAGAAAAGGCTTCGTGGTTCTTTTGCATAAAAGCAACATTTGCAATTGAATACGATAATAGATTGAAAGCATAATTCAAACAAATAGACAAAATTAATTTAACATTGTTTCCACAAAGACACACACTAAGCAGTTATTTCACATAGCCATATGATTGAGATCACACACTCCCATTCCACATTTTATAAAAACTACCCTCGTGTGAAATCACCGAGCATGTCCATGACCGAGGGCGGCTATTCGAATAGTTTGATTAACACTCTGCGAGAGGTTGTACACTTTACCCACAAGATACAACTAGTGTAGCAAGCACCAATCGTAACAAAACAGTTCGAAACTTCATCTCAACATTGACACTCTCGATGTGCTTACAAACCGTTATACATATCACATAGCCCATGCATAACACACATCGTTGGACAGGGACGACGAATCCTCCCGTGATGCAACTACCAAGTAGTCACACCTCCACCCTATCACATAGCCTAACCTATCCACCGAACATCAATGCCGAGAATCCATAACTTACTAAGTTAGGCCCGTCCCATACGAGGCATGTGGTCGTACTGTAAGGCTCAGTTCAATGGCGCACAAAGTTAAGTCCTTAATTGACCAAGGCAAGACTTCCATTTTCTAACTAAGCCACACAGATTATCGTTCCCATCACATAGTCCACCATGCCACACAGTCTCCACCACTTGCCTCGGTCTAAATCCTTTACCACCCGCTTGGTTTTAGTGCAACACATGCCATCACAAAGTAATAACATACAAAGACACGCTTTTACACAAAGTTCCATAGTCACTTAGTCATAATTGATATTTGCAACTTACATGAGATGATGACTCGTAGCATGGCTAAGCAATTGTACTCGCATCTAACCAACCCACGTTGGTGCTATAATATTACCAACTAATAACCAATCTAGGGTGACAAGGAATTATGACATACAAGGCCAAGGTGTGATAACAATTTGGATAATAACTATGCCCAAAGCATTTAAATAAATAATTAAACTATCATGCAATAATTTAACACAAAGTAATTTGAAAACTGGGTTCAAGATGATCAAAGGTATGACTTGCCTTGGAAAAGGTCTATGTACTGATCTTGGTCTTGGGGTGCTCCTTCTTCCACAAAATTTCCCGACGAATCGACGTCTACTACATAAGCGAGACACAAACAAACAAAACAAATAAATAACAGAGGCAAAACAAACTCCAAAAATTAAATAAAAATCTCAGATATCTAGATCTTGAATTTAGACAAATTTAGAAATTTGAATGGGCTCAATCGGAGTTAGGATGCAAAAGTTATGAGCTTTGGAAGATTGGAAATCTAAAAGAAACCCTAATTTGGATTTTTCGGAATTTCCGAATTATTTCTTATGAAAAAATCGGATTATTGCGCAATCTTGGCGTCGTGAAGGAATTTCGGAAAAAGAGAATTAACGAAAATCGACATGTGGGACCCACATGTCGTGACACGCTCACGGTAGATCGAGTCCACCGAGCCTCGGTTCGAGATCGGTGGACTACCCACGCGCGCACACGTGAGCAATGATCGGGCGCCACGCACGCGACACGTGGCGGCGATGCGACATGGAGGCAAGGTGGCGATGGCGTGGATGACAACGAGCGCGGCGGCGCTCGAAGCCGACGACAACGGCGAACGGCGGCGATCCACCGGCGGTGAGTGAATGCCGCGTGTAGAGGGCGTTATGCGAACCTGCGGTGCAACACCGAGGCTCGGGTGGACGGTGGCGGTCGGCGAGCAAAGAGCGCGCGAGGGGGCTTCGCTTGACGGCAACGGCGCTCCGGTGACACTCCGGCGAGCGAAGGCCACCAGAGGTAGAGGAGCTCCGTGCGATGCCGACGGTGTAGACCACGACACTCGGCGGCATCGGCGGCGATTTAACGAACTCGTCGGAGTTGGCGGCGCGCGCAGTCGATCTTTGAGCTCTGCGCGGCTAGGGTTCGCGCGGCGGCGGCGCCTAGGGTTGAGGCGCGGACCGAGGGCTACCTCCTTTATACCCGAGGCCTCGGAGAGTCGAGGCACGAACGCCCAAAACGCGCAGTGGCGGAGATCGATCCCCAACGGATTCGGGAGCGAAGACGGCGTGGCAAGTCGGGACCCACACGTCGAGACACGGCTCGCGTGAGTCGCGTCGCGGCAAACGGCGCGTTGCAAAGCGGACTCGAGATCGGCCGTTGGATCTTGATCGAGCGGTCCACAATCAATAGAACATTCGGACAACTCCGGTTGCCTTGCGCGCATCTAGCCGTTCATCCTTGATCGGACGGTGGAGATCGAGCGAGGCGCCGAGAGAGAGAGAGACGGCACGCGGGCCCGCATGTCGTCGAGGCGGCCTGTGGGCGAGCCGGCAGCGCTGAAGGGTCAAGCGCGGAGAATGGGCGGAGGTTTGGATTTCGACCAAGGATTTCGAGATTTTAAATAGTTTTTCTATTTTATAAATTACGAGAAATTCAAATAGGCAATAGAAAATAGCAAATGAACTCGGAAAAATTCTAGAAAAATCTAGAAAATATATCGAGCACATAGAACCCAAATAAAATAGTTTTGGCTAATGTTCAAGTTGGGATTATTCACATTAAATGTTTTTGATTGTAAAGTCCAATATTAAGCTTTTGAAATTAAATTCAAATAAAATTCAAATGGTGAATTTTCCTACTAACTATTTAAAAGATTTTTAAAGCTCGAGAAAATTGGGATGTTACAAACCTCCCCTTAAAGGAATCTCGACCCTAGATTCGAAGCTAGCTAGAGAAAAGGCTAGGAAACCTGGCTTTGGCTTTCTTCTTCACGTTCCCACGTTGCTTCTCCTTCCGAGTGGTTGCTCCACCGGACCTTGCAAAAGCGAATGCCTTGCTTACGTGAGGCGTTCTGCGACATCCAAAATCTGACCGGTTGCTCCTTGTAGGTAAGATCCTCCTTCGATCAATTGATTCAAGCGGGGCTTGCTCTTACGGCACACGAAGACACTTCTTCAATCTGCGAGACATGAAAGGCGTCATGTACTCCGCTAACGATCGCGTAGCTCCAAGCGTAAGCAACTTCTCCACGGCGTTCCAAAATCTTGAACGGACCAACATACCTAGGGCAAGCTTCCTTTGGCATGAAACCTTTTGACACCTCGGCGGAGTCACCAAGATAAACGAAATCTTCGTTCAAAATCGAGATCACGACGACGATTATCGTAGCTCTTCTCGCCTCGATCGAGCTATCTTTAATCTTTCTCTCGATCATGGCCACTTGCTCTTCTCGCTTCGAATGATGTCCGACCGACATCGATCGCTCACCGTTTGTCTCGACCAATTCAACGGGGTTCTGCAGCACGGCCGTACAAAGCTTCAAATGGTGACATTTGTAGACCGCTTGATAAGCGTTGTTGTATGAAAACTCGCATACGGTAAACTTTTATCCCATCGGGTAGCATTAGCTAGAGCACAAGCTCGAGATATCCTCCAATATCGATTGACTCTTTCGATGCGCCATCCATGCGTGGATGATACGCGATCAAATTCGATGGGTACCAATGCCTCATGCAAGCTTTGCCAAAAGCGAGGTGAATCGAGATCCTCGATCCGACACTATCTTTTGGGCACACCATGCAAACCGACAATCCTTGCCATGTACAATTCCGCAAGGCGATCTCCCGAGTACGTGGTTTTGATCGGCAGAAATGGCGACCTTGGTTAGACGATCGACTATTACCCGTGATCGAATCGAAACCGATTGGGTCTTGGGTAAACCGGTGATAAAATCCATCCCGATTTCCTCCCACTTCCATTACGGAATCTTGGATTCTGCACAAACTCCCGCTGGTCTCTCGTGTTCGCCTTCACTTTACGATGGTGTCGCACAAGGCAACGAACTCGCGCTTCGCTTCAAATTTGGCCACCAAAATTTAGTCTTAACATCCTCGGTACATTTTGGTACTTCGGGTGAATTGAATACTTTGAGTCATGGGCTTCCTTTAAGATTAATCGTCTCGGACCATCTATATCCGGTACACGATTCGACCATTAATCCGAGTATGTCTTGATCATCCTCGTGAAATCTTTGAATTTGCCGCATTGCCATTTTGACCTTGATGTCCGACAACACGGATCCTTTGGTTGTGCTTCACGAATCGCTTCTCCAGGTAGACTGTACTTCCAAATTGGCTACAAATCCTTTGACACAACTTCTAGCTTTAGCTTCAAATTCTTCATAAAGTTACGGCAACTTCCCTTTACTTCCAAATCATTGCAAGAACTCTTACGACTTAGAGCATCCGCAACTACGTTGGCTTTTAGGGATGGTAGTGGATTCCGAGATTGTAATCCTTGATCAATTCTAACCATCTTCTCTGTCTCATATTCGATCCGATTGGGTAAAGATGTACTTGGACTCTTATGATGCGTGTAGACTTCACAATTACACCGATGAGGTAATGACGCCAAATCTTTAAAGCATGCACTACGGCAACTAATTCGGCATCATGAGTAGGGTAATTCTCCTCGTGGGGTCTCAATTGTCTTGGCGCGTAAGCAACGATCTTCCTTCTTGCATCGGACACATCCTAATCCTTGACGCGAAGCATCACAATAGATATCGAAATCCTTGCGAATATCCGCAAAATTAGCATGGGTGAAGTTAAGCGCTTCTTTAACTCTTGGAAGCTTTCCACAGCCGAGTCCAGTGAACTTTTCTCCTTCTTCAACAATTGCGTAAGAGGCTTAGCAATTGATGAGAATCCTTCGATAAAGCGGCGGTAATAACTCGCCATTCCCAAGAAATCGCGAACTCGAAGTTACGCCTGGTCGCTCCCAATGTAGCATCGCTTTAACTTTACCGGTCAATCGCTACTCCTTCTACTGTCATAACATGACCAAGGAAATCCACTTCCTTCTTCCAAAAGTCACACTTATCGAACTTGGCATACAACCGATGCTCTCGAGTTTTTCCAATATTATCCTTAAATGCTCTACGTGTTCTCCCTCCGACTTGGAGTACACCGAATATCATCAATGAACACAACTACGAACTTATCCAAGTATTCCATGAATACTTTATTCATCATGTTCATGAAATAGGCAGGCATTAGTCGGACCAAAGGACATGACTAAGAACTCATAATGTCCGCATCGCGTTGAGAAAGCGGTCTTGGTATATCCTTAGGACAAATTTTTAGTCGGTGGTAACTTCGATCGCGGATCGATCTTCGAGAATAATCCGCTCCTTTCATCCGATCAAACGGATCATCTATCCGGGTAGTGGGTACTTGTTCTTGATGGTAACCTCGTTGAGAGAACGGTAATCAATACACATCCTCATACTTCCATCCTTCTTCTTGACAAACAACACCGGCGCTCCCCACGGCGCATTTAACTAGGTCTCACGAAACCTTTCTCAAGAAGGTCTTCTATCTGCTTCTTCATCTCTACCAATTCATCTGGCATCCGATAAGGTCTCTTTGAAATTGGTGCTGTCCACTGTACTAGGTCGATGACAAACTCAATGTCACGATCGGTGGCATTCCCAGTAATTCTTCCTAAACACATCCGGATATTCACCGACCATGGTACTTCTTCTAAGGCAAGGGTCTTGATCGCTTACTAGCAAATGTCCATCACGAACCGAGGTGGCTAGAAACTCTACCTTGTTTCCTTTGGCGTCCTCGATTGTTACGCTCTTGCCACAATCTAGCACTCGCTTTGTGCTTGGATAACCAATCCATGCCAAGAATGACATCTAGGGTTTGGGTATCTAGGACTATTAGGTTGGCTAGAAACTCAACTCCACTATGAGTAACTTAGCTCCTAAACATCCCACTCTAGTACTTAGCTCGCCTCCAAAGCATCGGACTAACAGAGTATGCTTAAGTTGCATAACTTCCAATTTATTCTTGGTTGCAAATATTCCGTAAACAAGCGAATGCGAAGCTCGTAATCAAACAAAGCTGATGCAGTGCGAGTTAACCGTAACTTACCCAAGACAACGTCCGGTGATTCTGGGCTCCTTCAAGAGTGACGTGGTTGACACGGCCTCGATCACGATCGTGGTGCTCCTCGGCTTGACCAAAGAACTTGTGAAGCTCCTTGGTTGATGCACGGCGCCGTGTCTTGGATGGCGTAGCTCCAAGGTTGAAGCGTCTTTGGAGTGATTGTTCCCCTGCGGACACCGGTTGGCAAAATGTCCCGCCGACGACAGCGTAATGGACCTTTGGTACGTTCTGCGGTTGCTTCTGGATTGGGGTTGACAGTGCGGGGTTGCGGAAGTTCGAGCACCGGACGGGTGTTGAAGTTGGTGCGAGTGCTCGACGGTCCGGTGGAAACTCTGAACTGCGGCCGCAATCGTTTGCCTTTGTTGCTCCTCTGTTGTGATTGATGGTTCCCTTGTTGAGCCATCCGGCGTTTGCGGCTATCTTCCGGCTCCTTGCGTTTGTCTTCTAGAACAAAGGCTTTGTTGACCAACTCTCGAAATCGTGAAAGTATGGGCGATCAAACCGACTTGCGATCCGTGTTTAGTCCCTTCAAAAGCGACTCGCGAGCCTTGTCCGTGGCTACATCTTCTGCTGCGTGCGAGCTAGCCGAGAAAACTTGTTGAGGTAGTCGACACCGACATAGCTCCTTGCTTGAGAGCGCGAATTCATCCTTCTTGGATCGATAATTCCTTACGGTACATGATCTTGCGGAAGCGGCAGAGAATTCCTCCCAAGTGATATCCCGTGGCGTCTCATGGGCGGCACGAAGTTCTCCCACCATTCGGCGGCGGTGCCTCCATCCGTGAGTGGCATACGTAACCTTTTCACGGCCGCCGACCGAGTGATCCGCGGCTTTCTTTCGATAACACGCAGCCAATCGCCCGCTTCCACGAGAGACGTGTCGTAAAATGTTGGTGGACGAGTCCTCATGAATTTCGCAAGTTTGGATGGTCCATGGTGACCATGAGCGAGCACCGGGCTCCATCTTTGGTGATTGTTGTTGTTATTGTTCGGTTGTGCATGGCTTGCATCCGAGTCATCATGGTATTCATCACCGATGTCCAGTCCGCCATGAAAGCTCCAAAGTTTTGCAAGTCAATTGGGGTGCTTGCGCGGAACTCTCCTGCAACTGTTGCTCATTGCCTCCACGTGTCAGTACCGAACCACTTGCGTTAGCCTCGACGAGTTTGAACCATCCGCGAAGCTCCATGGGTTAGATAAGGTAGCAAGCACGAGATGAGTTAAGAACTAGCGGGGTAGGTTAAACCCAACAAAACACGTATCAAGAAACTCAAATGAAATACCTTTATTACTTAGGGTCTTAGCATGGCCGCAACAGATGCCTAAGGGCCTTGGCACTCATACTGCACACAAAAGAAACAACGACCTAAGCACACAAAACTACCGCCTAAAGGGCGACTCACTAAATCAAATCGCTAAGCTCAAAAACGAAGCCTAAACGATCTACTCAAGAAAGCCTCCACAATCGGCGACGCTCGTGGTGTGAGCTTCGGGTGTGGCGGCATCTTGGCAACCGATCGATGCCCTAGAATCGTGCGGCGAGCAGGCGTTCCCGTGCAACCGCTCCTCCGCTCTGCTTCTTCTTCGGGCTCAATCGGCCTTCCTCCTGATCTTCTTGAGATCCTCCTCGGGTCTTCCTCTTCTTCGGAACTTGGTCGAGGATCTCTTGCAGTGGCGACCTTCTCTTGACTCTGCAAGGCTTCATAGACATGATCCAACTCGTGATAGTCCTCTCCGAGCTCCCTCGGCCACGGCCTGGCGAGGTGGGTGATCTGAGCGTTGCTCTCCCTACGTGGGCGGGTAGCGTCTTTGGCAAGTCCACACCGCAGCGGGGATGGTAGCGGAAGACGGTGTCTTGAAGCTCCGTGCGTAGATGTTGCGAATCGTAGCATGGCCAAGCGCGACGACTCACGGATACCTTCCACCAAGTGATCTTCCTCACGAGACGTGCGAAGGTTGGCTCGCTTTGTCGTTTCTCTCCCGTAGATCGTCGGCGACAAATCACTCCACGGTTCGACCATTCATCGTCCGATTGTTGCCGACGCGTCGGACGATCAAAACCTCCAAGAACACGGAGCAACTTCCAAAGTTCGGCGTAAACCTCCACAACGCTCACCATAGCTCAAGAAGGCGAGGCATCTGTCAAGGCAGACGACAGGTAAGAGCAACTTTAAAACAGCGGGGAGAGAAGAGATTATAGCAAAAGTTGAGGCGAGAGAGATATGAGAAGAGTTAAGCAATCAATTAACCTTGCAAGTTAATTTTTCCTTTAGAAAATAGTTTGGACACTCTAAAGACGGCCAATCTAACTAAGGTCAAGACCTACGATCGGTATGGCTCGATACCACCTCCAGTCGGGACCCGAATGCGATTCGGAACCCTCTGTGTATACTGCACTAGTCCAGGATCACGCTAGTGCACACAGGGTTAACACAGGTAAATATCGATCCACACAAGCGATAATTAAAGTAAACGATTAGTTTGAATAACAAATAAGGGTTTTGACCTTATGGTCGAGTTTACACTTATTAAGCCACGCAGGGCTAACAGAGAAATAAAGCGAATGAACGGAAAACTCCACGTAGATCCCACCAATTCACCACAGGCAACCAACCGGGATCCGCACCTTAACGAACGATCGACCTTCAACGAACTCCTCCTCGAGCGGCGTGACTCCTCCACTTCAGAGGTTTGGCGCAAGTTTTACAACAAGCGTGAGTACACAACCGTACTCGCAAATCATACCACGAATGCAATGTATAGATGCGTGCTTATTCCAAAGAAAAGGCTTCGTGGTTCTTTTGCATAAAAGAAACATTTGCAATTGAATACGATAATAGATTGAAAGCATAATTCAAACAAATAGACAAAATTAATTTAACATTGTTTCCACAAAGACACACACTAAACAGATTATTTCACATAGCCATATGATTGAGATCACACACTCCCATTCCCACATTTTATAAAAACTACCCTCGTGTGAAATCACCGAGCATGTCCATGACCGAGGACGCGGCTATTCGAATAGTTTGATTAACACTCTGCAGAGGTTGTACACTTTACCCACAAGATACAACTAGTGTAGCAAGCACCAATCGTAACAAAACAGTTGAAACTTCATCTCAACATTGACACTCTCGATGTGCTTACAAACCGCTATACATATCACATAGCCCATGCATAACACACATCGTTGGACGGGACGACGAATCCTCGTGATGCAACTACCAAGTAGTCACACCTCCACCCTATCACATAGCCTAACCTATCCACCAACATCAATGCCGAATCCATAACTTACTAAGTTAGGCCCGCCCCATACCGTGCATGTGGTCGTCTTCTGTAAGGCCTCACCAATGGCGCACAAAGTTAAGTCCTTAATTGACCAAGGCAAGACTTCCATTTTCTAACTAAGCCACACAGATTATCGCTCCCATCACATAGTCCACCATGCCACACGCTCCACCACTTGCCTCAGCCTAAATCCTTTACCACCAGATTGGTTTTAGTGCAACACATGCCATCACAAAGTAATAACATACAAAGACACAGCTTACACAAAGTTCCATAGTCACTTAGTCATAATTGATATTTGCAACTTACATGAGATGATGACTCGTAGCATGGCTAAGCAATTGTACTCGATCTAACCAACCCACGTTGGTGCTATAATATTACCAACTAATAACCAATCTAGGGTGACAAGGAATTATGACATACAAGGCCAAGGTGTGATAACAATTTGATAATAACTATGCCCAAAGCATTTAAATAAATAATTAAACTATCATGCAATAATTTAACACAAAGTAATTTGAAAACTGGTTCAAGATGATCAAAGGTATGACTTGCCTTGGAAAAGGTCTATGTACTGATCTTGGTCTTGGGTGCTCCTTCTTCCACAAAATTTCCCGACGATCGACGTCTACTCACTAAACGAGACACAAACAAACAAAACAAATAAATAACAGAGGCAAAACAAACTCCAAAAATTAAATAAAAATCTCAGATAGCTAGATCTTGAATTTAGACAAATTTAGAAATTTGAATGGGCTCAATCGGAGTTAGATGCAAAAGTTATGAGCTTTGGAAGATTGGAAATCTAAAAGAAACCCTAATTTGATTTTTCGAATTTCCGAATTATTTCTTACGTAAAAATCGGATTATTGCGCAATCTTTGGCGTCGTGAAGGAATTTCGGAAAGAGAATTAACGAAAATCGACATGTGGGACCCATGTCGGGACACGACCACTGTGAGATCAGTTCTCACGAGCCTCGGTCCGGAGACGGGTGGACTACCCACGCGCGCGCACGTGAGCAATGATCGGCGCCACGCACGCGACACGTGGCGGCGATCGCGACATGGAGGCAAGGTGGCGATGACGTGGATGACAACAGACGCGCGGCGCTTAAACCGACGACAACGCGAACGGCGCGATTCACCGGCGGTGAGTGGTACCGCGCAGAGGGCGTTATTGCGAACCCATCGTGCAACACCGAGGCTCGGGGTGGACGGTGGCGGTCGGCGGCGAGCAAAGAGCGGCGAGGGCTTTGCTTGACGGCACGGCGCCCGGTGACGCCTCCGGCGAGACGGCGGCCACCAGAGGTAGAGGAGCTCCGTGCGATGCCGACGGTGTAGACCACGACACTCGGGCGACATCGACGCGGCGGCGGCGAACGAACTCGTCGGAGTTAGCGGCGCGCAGACGATCTTTGAGCTCGCGCGGCTAGGTTTCATCGGCGGCCAGGGTTGAGGTGCGGAGAGGGCTACCTCCCCTTTATACCCCTCGGAGAGTCCAGCAGCCCAAAACGCGGCGGCGGGCGGAGATCGTATCCCTAACGGATTCGGGAACGAAGACGACGTGGCAAGCTGCCCACACGTCGAGACACACGGCTCGCGTGAGTCCGCGTCGCGGCGAGCGCGGCGCGCAAAGCGGACTCGAGATCGGCGTTGGATCTTGATCGTCCACAATCAATAGAACATTCGGATCAGCCGCTCATCCTGATCGGACGGTGGAGATCGAGCCACCGCATCGGGCCCGCATGTCGATTCCGACCAACAGATTTTAAATAGTTTTTCTATTTTATAAATTACCGTAAATTCAAATAGGCAGAAAATAGCAAATGAACTTCGAGAAAAATTCTAGAAAAATCTAGAAAATATATCTCCCAAATAAAATAGTTTTGGCTAATGTTCAAGTTGGGATTATTCACATTAAATGTTTTTGATTGTAATCCAATATTAAGCTTTTGAAATTAAATTCAAATAAAATTCAAATGGTGAATTTTTCCTCTAACTATTTAAAAGATTTTTAAAGCTCTTTGGGATGTTACAATTATGCAACAGAGAATTCAACGCACGTACATATCCGAGAAGGCAGCAATCGCTCGACTTCATCCCAAAGTTCTTCCCGATGGTCTTTGAGGATCAATTGATACACGACCACCTCACGATTCCGACCAACAAGTCATAAGGGGAGGAGACTGTTCCAGGAATCCTCACCCTCACTTCATCGAGAGGAGCAATCGCCTGGACCTGGTGATCTTCGACATCACGTAAACCAAGCAAGCGGTCGAAGGCGTTCTAGTAACGTCCACGACCGAATTGGGACACTGGAGCACTGATAATCTGGTCCTAGAAACCGGTCTCCAACCGATTATAATCCGACGCCTTTTCAAAGAAGGCGCCACGAAACTATCACAGGCTGTCGAGCTTTCTCAGCAGGGCTCCAGGCTGTACGTTGGTCAAATAGGTTCTGACCGGTCAATCTGGATAAATTCAATGGGACCCAAAATCCATTGGAATTTCTCCATATATATACCACCGCTATTAAAGCCACTGGTGGTGATGAAAATGTAATGGCAAACTATCTTCCTACGATATTAGAAGGATCAGCCCGATCGTGGTTGCTTAACCTTCCGTTCGGGTCCGTGTATACTTGGGAGCAACTCTGCGACCTTTTGATTGCAAATTTTCAGGTACGATGATCGCCTCGAAAGGAAGACGATCTCCATAGAATACGGCAAAATCTAACGAGACTCTCCGACAAGACATCAAAAGATTTAGCCGTGTTCATAACTCGATACCGAGATTGCGTAATCTTCATTATCCAAGCCTTCAAAGCGGGATTAAGAAATCGAAGGTTTACAGAGGATTTAGCTATACATCCCCCACGAACAACCATCGAGCTCTTCGACATGGCTGACAAGTACGCGACGGCCAGTGAAACGGTCGAGTGGAACGAGGCCGTTGATCGAAAAGATAAAATTCCCCAACCTGGCTTAGATAAGACAGAAAAGAAGCAAAGGAAGACTCTCAAGAAAAAGAAACATGGCAGAACCAACGACAAGGAGGTTCTTGCTGTTCCTGAAAAATTTACCAAAGGAAGAAATGATTATTTTGGTCATGGCAAGGCTAAGGCCCCGACCAATGAATACAAGAAAAGTAAGAAGTGGTGTCCTCTCCACCAGCAAGCAGGACACGACTTGCGCAATTGTCGCGCTGGGCAAAAGAAGCTGGAAGATTATTATGCAGTTAAAGGTCCACTCCCGTCGATACAAGAGCTCGGGAAAACAAGCTCCAAGAAGGACAAAGATGGTGACGAAGAAATGGAGTACCAAGAACCTCAGCACATCGTCGATGTGATCTTCGGTGGATCCTCTTCGTACGAGTCCAGACGTCACTTGAAAGCCATGGAGCGAGAAGTCAACCTTACCGAACCTTCGATCGCCGTTAAACCTTCAAGGTGGTCGGAGACAATAATCTCCTTCAGCAAAGAAGATTGCCCCATTCCTTCGACTCGACCAGGTAGGTTTCCAATTGTCATTGAGCCTATTATTAATAACTGCAGGGTTAATCGGGTTTTGATAGATGTGAGTAGTTCTCTAAATATTTTATTTGCAAGTGCTTTGGAAGACATGCAGATTCCCAAATCCAAGGTAAACCTGTGAAATATGCCTTCCACGGCATAGTTCCTGGATCTACCGCCAAGCCAATAGGGCACTTGTCCCTACTGGTTACGTTCGAAAAACCCGACAACGTCCGGACAGAAAAAATTTCATTTGATGTGGTAAATTTCGAAACCGCATATAATGCAATTCTTGGTCGTCCAGCTTTAGCAAAATTCCTGATAGCCACGCATTACGGTTATCAGAGTTTGAAAATGCCGGGACCAAAGGGTGTAATCACGGTCCGAGGCGATCAGAAAATGGCCTACGCATGCGATCGGAAATGTTTAGAACTGGTCGATGAACTTTCGACCAGGGGAACTAACACCGTTAACATGCAGGTCAAACACTCGAGACCAAAGATGACACCAAAACCTTCTGACCAGATAAAGGAGGCACAACTCGACGAAAGCACTTCTCTATAGGGTGCCAAGATACTGATCGGAGCAGGACTCAACCCTAAATAGGAAGAGTCGCTCGTCTCCTTCCTCCGAGCTAACCAGGACGTATTCGCCTGGCAGGCGTCCGATATGCTCGGAGTCCCCAGGGAGGTGATCGAGCATAAGCTAGCTTTGCAGCCTAACAAAAAACCGGTCAAGCAGAAGCTAAGGCGTTTTGCATCTTATCGGAAATAAGCAATCTAGTCGGAGATTGACAAGCTTCTCAAAGCTGGGTTCATTCGTGAGGTCGACCACCCAGAGTGGCTCGCCAATCCTGTAATAGTTAGAAAAGCCAATGGGAAATGGCGAATGTGTATTGACTTTACAGATCTTAATAAAGCTTGTCCGAATGATGACTTTCCCCTTCCTCGCATCGATCAACTTGTAGACTCTACTTCCGGGTGTAAGTTGTTAAGTTTTTTAGATGCTTACTCAGGGTACCACCAGATTAATATGAGTAAAGAAAATGAAGAGAAAACTTCCTTCATCACTCCATATGGTACTTACTGTTATGTAAAGATGCCTTTTGATCTCAAAAATGCTGGTGCAACATTCCAAAGGTTGATGCAAAAGACCTTTAGTCCACAGATAGGTCGGAATCTTGAAGCCTACGTCGATGATCTGGTCGTAAAGAGCATCAACGCCGGCGATCATACTTTAGACCTACTGGAGACTTTCAATAACTTAAGACGTCATAACCTTAAGTTAAATCAAGAGAAATGCGTGTTCGGAGTTTCGTCGGAAAAGCTTCTCGGATTCCTAGTTTCGGCTAGGGGCATCGAAGCAAACCCAGCGAAAATCGCAGCCATCGATCAGATGCGCGCTCCGACCACAAAGAAGGAAGTTCAGAAACTAACCGGTTGTATGGAAGCACTAAGTCATTTCATAGCACGGTTAGGTGAAAAAGGACTACCTTTCTTTAAGCTTCTCCGGAAACATGGAAGTTTCGAATGGACTAAAGAGGCAAGTAGTGCCTTCGAAGAATTAAGACGGTACCTTACGAGTCCCCCAGTCTTAGTTTCTCCAAGATTGGGAGAAATATTGCTAATTTACGTGGCTGCAACGCCACAAACGGTTAGTGGTGTACTGGTCGTGAAATGAGACCATTTCCAACGACCGATATATTACGTAAGCGAAGTCTTATATGGACCAAAAGAAAGGTATCCGCAGGTACAAAAGCTGCTCTATGGTCTCCTTATGGCTTTCAAGGAAACTAAGGTATTATTTTCAGGCCCACAAAGTAGTCGTACCAACTGGATATCCTCTTGGTCAAGTCCTAGGAAACAGGGAGTCGTCAGGACGAATAGAAAAATAGGCGGTTGAGCTTGGGGCGTTTGATCTCCATTTCATCCCACGAACAACAATCAAGTCCCAGGCAATAGCAGAATTCATTGCCGAATGGACAAACCCTGAACCCACCCAAGGGCCCGAGTACGAACACCATGATGAGTGGACAATGTACTTCGATGGTTCCTTGATGCTACGTGGCTCGGGGGCTGGGGTCGTCTTGATTTCCCCTACTGGCGAACAAATAAAGTACGCCATTCAGTTAAACTTTCCTGCTACTAACAATATGGCAGAATACGAAGGTTTGTTAGCAGAACTTCGAGCAGCTCATTCGCTCGGGATTCGCAGATTGCTAGTGAAAGACGATTCTCAACTAGTAGCGAATCAAGTAGGGAAAGAGTATCAATGCTCTAGTACCAAGATGTCATCATATCTGGCGGAAGTACGAAAACTTGAAAAGCATTTTTTTCGGTTTTTAGATCCAACACATTCCTAGAAAGGAAAACTTTCTGGCAGACCAGTTGGCCCGGATGGCTTCCACAAGAACACTCGTCCCGCCTGGAGTTTTTCTCGAGAAATTCGATTCACCCTCGGTAGTGGAGCCTTCCGAGGACATAGATGTTTGCAAGGAGGTTGCACACCTTGATTCTGCAAACATGGATGCTCCACAGGTCGATGATGGTTGGCGCCATCCCGATCACGGTAGAGTTTGGATGACATCGATCTACAATTATCTTCAGCATGACCTAATTCCAGAAGATGATGTAGAGGCCGATCGTATAGCACGAAAAGCCAAATCATACACTCTAATTGAACGTACCTTGTACAAACGAGGATCTCATGGAGTGTTGATGAGATGCATATCTCACTCGGATGACATTAAATTGCTAACCGAAATTCATGGAGGAGTCTGTGGAGCTCATCATTCCTACAGAACGTTGGTTGGTAAAGCCTTTAGACAAGGATACTACTGGCCAACTGCCTTTCATGATGCAAAAGAGCTCGTGACGAAGTGCGTACAATGTCAGTTCATAGCCGACAAGTACATCAGTCGCCCCAAGCTTTGCAAATAATTCCTCTTTCTTGGCCTTTTGCAACCTGTGGACTAGACATTCTGGGACCTTTCCCAAGAGCACCCGGGGGCTTTGAGCTCCTTTTCGTCATGATTGACACGTTCACCAAATGGATCGAAGCCGAGCCGGTTGTGAAAATTACAACTGAAGCCACCAAGAGGTTTCTCACAAAAAGTGTGATCACACGATTTGGTGTACCCAGTCGTATAATCACTGATAACGGTACCCAGTTCTCGAGCAGCAATTTTCAGGAATTCTGTGAGGATCTAGGTATCAAGATACATTTCGGTTTTGTTGCTCATCCGCAGAGCAATGGAGCAGTTGAGCGAGCCAATGGTATCATAATGCAAGGAATCAAACGACGAGTTTTCGACCAGTTAATTCAACGGTCAGGGGCTTGGGTTCAAGAACTTCCTTCTGTATTATGGGCCGTTCGTACCATAACTAGTCGTGCAACCGGTGAAACACCATTCTTTATGGTTTACGGGGCTGAAGCCATGCTTCCTCCAGAACTCAAAATTGGTTCTCGCCGAGCAGTTGCTTTTCCGAAAGTGATCGGTGTGACGACAACTTGATGACATCAATTTCCTTGAAGAACGATTTAAATCAAGCTTTGTTACGATCAAGAATCTACCAAACAAGCCATGCGTCGGTACCACGATCGTAAGGTGCAACCTCGCAAAGATAGTCAGAGGTGATCCGTTCTTAGAAAATTCGTAACCAAGCGGGTCGCAACAAACTTTCACCAAAATGGGAAGGTCCATACACTGTGGTCGAAGTCACCCGACCAGGATCGGTACGATTAATTATGTCGAATGGGCAAATTTTGTCTAATTCTTGGAATATTGATCAATTGCGTAAGTTCTTTGTATAATTTTCTGTATTTATTTCATTTTGTATTTCAATAAAGATGCGTTTCCTTTTTTAAACAATAAGTATGGTTGTTTATACTTATTATTCGTCGCATCTGGTCATATGCCTTTATTGCTGCTGGTTGGTTGGAGAAGACTCTCATTCTCTCCGATATTCCTTTCGAAGGGATCTCCATTACTCACGGGTGCTGACTTAAGTGGCACATACCACACTGGTTTTAGTCGTGATCATTGCTTCAATGATACACGCGCACAATCAAATACTCTTTTCTTAAAGAGACACACGAGTATAAGGAGTACAAACTCAGACAACTTATATGGTTTCGTTATTTCTCAAATTCGAAGATTACTATTTTATTTCAACATTATGTTCTACTCGAATTTGGCTACTGGTCGGGACACAGAAAGCCTTCTGGTCGAAGTCTCTCCTCTCTACACGTGGTCCTGCCCACTGGAAGGAGCTTCCTAGTGACGATCCCTTTTCCTACGATCCACGCTGCCAGTCGGATTTGAGCATGAACACGTTTTGCGAGATATTTTACAAATCTTCAATTCTTGAGATTCCTTACGACCAGATTCGAATAATTTACAAACAAAGGTACTTATCATTTAATTTCCTTCTTTGCATACATTCCTAATGCATATCTTCTTATCATCAAAGCCAGTCTTTGATATATCTTCAGACTATAAGTGGTATCTCATCGTGATTCAATAATGGACAAGATCTATACTAGTTGAGTTCATAAGCTGGTTCCGACCACATGATTTCCTAGTGTTCACTAGATCCTTGTCATAAACATTATTAGCACTTCTACCACGGTCATTGTTATTACTCAATTTCTTGATCTACTGCTTTTTTTAGTAAAGTTCATCTACTAATATAAGCAGTCGGGGGCTAGGAGATATATAAGTATTTAATAACATTGATAAGACAAAGCAATATCTTCATTGATGATAAAAGGTAAGTTTCATTTACAAAATTCTAAATTTTACATTCATCTACTTGTTAGAACCACCAGCTTGGTCGTTGCGAGATGGAGATCCGACTTCCATTTCCTCAGCAACTTTCTCTCCGAGAGGTCTTACTTCCTCGAGAAGTTTTGTTGCTTCATCTTCGGAGCAGTCGAAGTCTTCCTCAACAGCTCTAAGACTAACAGAGGGGTCGGAAGCCTTCAGTTTTGTTAAGGCAACACTAACTCCATTCGCTATAGCTTCCTTCATTGTCTTAGCATGGTTCTCTCGAAAGAGTGTTATCACTTCCTTGAGATCTTCGAGTTGATGGCCGAGAAAATTGATTCTCTCCGCAGGATCTCTTAGAATGGGCAGTTGCACTCCCGACCCCAGGTCGAAGAGCATCTTGTTTAGAGCCTTGTCTTTGTCTTCAAGACTCCGATCAAATTCAGCCCCTTGGCCACGCTCAAACTCGAGAGCCTTTTCTGCTCGTTCAAGTGCTTGAGTTTTTTCTGCACGAGTAGATAAAAGAAGTTAATATGCACTTCAAATTGGAATTATGGGATATTGGTTATGTCTACGACCAGTTACCTTTGATTTTCTTCTCGCAAGAGTCGAAAACCTCCTTTTGCCTGGTCATCGCATGCTCGATCGACCTGTCTTTTTTTTATTTTCTTCCCTAAGTTTTATTATTATGGCTTTCTTAGCTACGATCTCTTCTTTAATTTTCTCTAAATCTATCAAATATGATAGAAAGAGAGAATTAAGTTATAAAAAAGAGAGAAACAAGATGATAAAGTTTAGGAAGACAAGCCAAAAGAGAAATGTTCTTACTTCTCAAATTGGAATGCTTCTGCTCCAAAGTTTTTATTCGCTGTGTCAGTCCTCCGACCACAGCATATTTTCCGACCATATGCTACAAAAATAAAATTCCTTTCTTTGGTAAGTCTTCAAAGAAACTTCAAAGGAAAGAGTTGTAAGGATGGTCGTAGAACACTTACCCAAATTGCCATGTCATTATATTCGGCAAAAATTGTATCTGGACCAATCTCAGCCTGACGGTCCGATATCTTCCCCCAGGCCTCATCAAGTTCCTTATCCTCGATAAATCGGGGGGGGGGGGAAAGGAAACTTGTTAACCTGAGAGGTATTTCCAGGAGGAGGTGGAACCTGTTGAGGATCTCTGGAGATGACTACCTCCGGAGAATGAGTAAGGATTACTAGAGGATCTTGAGCAGATGTTGGAACTGAAACCTGCTCGGGGGCTTCTTTAACCACTTCATTCTCTCCAGTCTTAGTCTGAGGAGTGTCCTGATCAGGAACCTCAATGACCACCTCTTCCACAGGAACCTTTTTTTGAGGGGTGCTCTGGTCGGACATGATTAGAACACTAGAAGATCCACAAAACAAGAAAGTAAGGAAGATCGAGGTTCCAACATATCAAAATATCTCAGGTATGTATGTACATGGCTTCTTCATTTTAAACATACTTGGTCGATTTTTTGAGTTTGACCTTGTAACGCATCGGAGTAAAATCCGCTGCGCTAGCTTTCTTTTCTTCTCAACCAAATTCATCGGTTTTGAACCGGCAGGGTTGACTAGATCTTGCACATCTACTGACTGAAAATCAGAAGCAATATCCACGACCAGTTGGTCAAGGATAGGATTCCTGATCGAAGGATCAGTAGATGTAGATTCATCAACCTCCAAAACAGTAGCCTCAGTAGGCACTGATGGGTCCTCAGCGACCTTGCTAGAAGGTATGACAACCGTCTAATACATCATCAAAGATAGTTAGGTTATGAACATCATTTGTCCAAAATATTATTCATGTTCGGTCACCTACCTCTAGAAGGCTGACATCCTGTATGGTCAAAGGGGTGGTCGGATCATCAATCGGCTCACATCTTTCAGTGACCTCATTGATCCTCAACCCGACCGACTACACATCAAAGAGGATTTATGGTATACCGATCAAAAATAATATGTACGACAACAAAAAAAAGGCTGATATTCTTACCTTAAGTCTTTCAATCCTCTCTTTAGCGGAAACAACCGCTAAGATCCGAGGAAAACTAGCCTTATCGCCAGGTTCTCCGCCGCAGATCATTTTGATCCAGCTTCTAATCTCATTAGAAGATAAAGCTGTAAAGGTAAAATAAAATATTTTAGGATACGAAAATAATCAACTAATATAGGTAAACTGGTCGGAATCAATCATGGCTTACTCTCTTTGGAATCTTTGGTCGTATCGTCACGACCAATATACCAGAGCATCCGGTGTGCTCGGGCCTTCAAAGGACTAACCCGGCACGAGGAAAAATCCTTCACTACGTGCCAGGATGTTAGACCCTTGACACTAAGAAGCTCGATAGCTTCGGTCCATTTCTTTATCTTTCCCTCCTTCTCAGTGGAGGAGCGCCAATTCGGATTCTCGACCGCCTTCTTACCAGAATAATAAATGTTGTCTTTCTTCGTGATCTTCATATAAAACCAGCTCTTCTTCCACGACGACCACGAAGATTTTGAGTACATAAAAATGTACTCATCGGCTTTTCCGTCATGGAGGCGCAAGGTGCACTCTCCAGGCGTCCCAATCGTCTTCCCAGACTTTGACATCCTGTGGTAGTACTTGAATAGATCCAGATCTGTTGGAATCCCCAAGTACGCTTGGCAGAGATAAATAAAGATGCTGAGATTGGCGATAGCATTGGGAGCAAGATTCACCAATTCAACTCCATAGTACTCCAAAACTTTAGGAAGGAAGGAATGAATTGGTAGCCTAAATCCGCATTCAACATATGCAAGAAAAACTGGGATTTCTCCATCTTCATTACTCGAGGAATGTTCTCCAGCCGCGGATCTCCAAGAAATCAGATCCTTGCTGGGAAGCATCCCGATCTTCTCCAAGCTCTCTAGTTTCTTCTCACTTAAGTCGGAAACCGACCAGTTGTTGATTTGGTCCGACATGGTCAGATTTCTTTCGGGTGGGTTAAGAAAAGGAGGTCGGAAGCAGTTTTTACTCGAGAGATGAAGAAGGAAAGCAGGAAGTGAAAGAACCCTAAGTCTACAAAGGGTTTTTTATAAGCTTCAGAAATTCTAACTGCAATAAGGAGTCCCATTATTATCCTAGATTTCCCATATCACTTTCTCCTTTTCTTTTCGTAAGATCGACGTCTTGATCGTCGACAGTTGGGGAATCCAAGAGTATTAGGCTAGCTAAGAATTATACTCCCTCAATTTTAACCTTGGTGTTTGGGCTTACTAAACAGACTTTCATCTCACAACCAGGTGATTGAATTGTCATGGGATTTTTAAGCAGAAACACATGCATGTGATGCCTTTCAATGAAATTACTGGAAAATGAAAGAATGCAAAGCTCCATAATCAAATAGAATAGTGGTAGGTACTGAGTTGACAAAAAACGTACACAATAAGACGTTTGAAGCCTCTCGGGCCTCCTCAGTAGTCATGTGGTGGACGCGCCCTCTTCCATGTCGGACCCAGGAGCGAAGGATCCTGGGTCCTTCGTGTATTCCACACAAGTGTACACAGTCAAACAAGAAATAAAAACACAACCATACAACGTCTTTCATTGAAATAATTAGAGTTGATACAAAAGGGGCATAAAGCCAACAAACAAATTACAGCGGTAGCAAAAACAGCAAGGTAGACTACACGATTCGCCACAAACAATCGTCTGGAGGGCGTAGCCTAGTCGTCCAAGGTCTCCGACTCCTCGTAGCATTCCTCTCCTTCTTAATGATTAAATTACGCAAGAGTGAGCACAACAACCGTGCTCGTAAGTCACACCCGTCAAGTAACAGATTATAATACATACAAGGATATCTCAACGGAAGGCTTATAGAGTTGATTTGCATACAGCCATGTTTCTTTCCAAATACTTGTACTAAGTTCCACAACAGTTATTCTATACTAGAATTCATTTTCTAAAAACTCAAGTTTATAGTCAGATAACATTCATCAACAAGTGTTGAAGGATACCCTCCTATCACAAGGCTACCCGCTCAAAACCCATTTGGATAGAGATCCAAAACCATTTAATAAAGTATTTCGAAAACAAAACCAGAAATCAAACTTGGAGTGGCTTTACCAGCATGTCCATGACCGTGGACACGGCTATTTCAATAGTTTTACACTTTGCAGAGGTTGTACAACTTTACCCACACGACACAACTTCTCTAGTTTGTTTGGCATCCGTCGATGCCACCTCTTACTACCTTAGGTAAGCTGTCTAGACCACGTGACAAGGTCTTTACAAAACATCATTCCACCGCAGTCCCCCCTTGCTAAGGTTTCGCCTCCTTTGGACAGAAACCCGCACGGTTTAGGCCCCCTTTTGCGCTAGGTGAAACATTGCAAATTAGTTAGCCAGGTTCTACCCACTTAGAACATGTGGTCGTACAATAAGACGTAGCAACGGAGCGCTCCAAGACCGGTCCTTAACTAACTTGGACGACTTCCAAAAGAACCTTGAGCTTCAATCATAGAAATGAATAGATCTCGTGCATAAACATGCACCCATCCAAACATCCAGTTCGCCAAGTCCAAACCGATTTTATTTTATTGAACAAGTCAAATCATTTTATAAATCTCTATGGTAAAGATATTACCATAGTATCATTTTAAACCATGGTTGAATTTGTGGCTAAATTTCTCAAATTAAAATTTTTTGAGCTAAGCTTCGACTAAGCACAGAGTTTTTGCAACAAGTGCTAGTTTATACTAATGTACCAACTAGCTTTTACTAGGGTACAAGGGTGATTCAAACAACAGTCAAGTATGGATGTACAAAGGAATTAGGAATAACTATAAAGTTAAAACAGGAATTTAAAGTACTTGAATTGAAATACGCATGCAGTAATAATTTAAAATAGAATTGAAATAATTTGAAATGATGGGTTTTAATATGATCAAAGGTATGACTTACCTTGCTCGAATGCTTGAGGATCTACTTCTTCGGAGTACTCGGGTTCTCCAGAGTCATCGTAATTTACACACGAAAACGAGCCGACTTCAAATAAACTTTAAATAAATACAAATAAAATCAAATGAACTCCAAATTAAATAATTTTAGCATAGATAACTAGATCTAGAAGTCAGATGGATTGAGAAATTTGAATCGCTCGAATCGGAGTTTGAACGGAGGAGAACAGGCTCTCAGAAGTTTGAGAATTACATAGTCGGAAGAAGGATCGACTGGTCGAAGGGAGGTTCGACTACAGGTGATCGGAAGGGGGTTCAACCAACTAGTCGGAAGGCTTGGACTACCTGGTCGAAAGGAAGTTTCAACTGGTTGGAAGGTGGTCTAAAGAAGGCTTCGACTACCAGGTCCAAATAGGGATACGACTACTTAACATGGTCGTAGGAAGAATACAGGAAGGATACGACTACTCAACGTGGTCGTAGGAAGAATACGAGAAGGGTACGACTACTCAACAGCGGTCGAAAGAGAAGGGGAATTCGACTCCTCAACAACGGTTGAAAGAGAAGGGGAATTCGACTCCTCAACAGCGGTCGAAAGAACAAAAAGACTCGACGGCTCGACGCCGTCGAAAGAACAAAACAGCAGAACAGGGTACGGGAAGTTAGCCAAAAGAATAAGAGAGAGCAGGGTATGGGGAACTCATCAGAACAGAGAGAGAGAGACTAGAGGAGGCTGGTGGACTGTGAACGGTGGTAGGGAAACTCGCAGCCGAAGGCGAAGGAGGACGGCGGCGAAGGGATCAGCCGGGACTGACATGGAAGACGAAACGCGGTGGCTCCTGTGAATTAAAACTGAAATAAAGAGAGAAAATTGCTTCAAGGACCTCTGGGACAAGAATTGATGTGAGGTTTAAACTCGGAGCGCGGTGTTTCGGGTAAATCACAACAACAAGAGCGAGGGAGGGAGAGTTGGGTGCACACCGTGCTCACCTAAATAGGCGAAGGTGTCACACAGTTCGATGAGGAGGAGGGCGGTTCAGCTGTCGACAGAAGCTTGACGACGGCCCTAGAGGCATTGGCGCGAGCTCCAGCCGGCGATGGCGAAACTCGAAGCGCGATGAAATAGGGCGAGAGAGAGGGAGAGTTGAAAGCTGGGGAGAAAAACAAGAGGGCAAAAGCTCCCTGATGCTCTATTTATCAAGGAAGAAAGTAGAACCGGACAACAAGATAGAGCGGTGTGAAAAGAGAAGGAAAAAATACGGCGGAACAGAGACAATAACAAGATGGAGCGGTGTGAAAAGGGAAGAAAAAAATACGATGGGGCGGAGATGACAACATTTAATGCGCACGTCAGAGGGATGGGATGGGGGCAGGCGTGACAGAGGCGACATCATTTAATGCGCACGTCAGAGGGACGGGATGGGGGCAGGCTGTAGGATCAAGGATAACCGACTAGAGGGGGTGAATAGGAGGTTTCTAAATTTAATCGACCAAATTAAACCTTTAGGCAAGATAATTCTAAAAAGGAAAAAGTCCGGTTTACTCCCTCGAACTATCAGAAAAGTCTCGTTTACCCCCTGAACTACAAAACTGGTTATTTAATCCCCTAAATTTGTGAAAATCGATCAATTAACCCCTCACAGTGGTTTTGAGCGGTGGTTTTGCTAATGTGGCAATGGTTTTGCTGATATGGTACATACTTTTCCATGTGGATATCCACGTCACTCTCTCTCTTCTTCTCTCTCCCAGTCAGCACCTGGCCCATTTTCTCCTCCTCCCTCTCTAACCCGTGGGCCCCGCTTGTCAGCTGTCTCCTCCTCCTTCCTCCTTTCCTTCTTCCTCCAGTATAATGCGCCCGGCCTCCTCCCACTCCCTCTCGGACTTCGCCCACCCGTCGCTCCCCTCCTCTTCTTCATCGTGCTCAGTCACCGCAACCTCCACCTCCTCTGCCTTCGCATCCGCCCCCACCTCCGCCTCCACTGCCGCCCCACCCCCGCGCCACGGCTCCTCCCCCTTTAGCGCCACCACCCAAAATTGCGCGCCATCACTGCCCTGGTGAGCTCCAGTCGCCACCGTCGTGCCCTCTAGCACCGCCTCGGCCACCTCAATCCATCCCTCACCTCCAATTCTTCTTCCCCAAGCAGGAGCACCGAGAATGCACCACCCCCCCTTCGCGGCCACCACCTCACCCTCACCGTCCCCGTCAACCCGACGAGCTTCATCCAAAACTGATGGTGTCACATCGTGTTCCCGAACCTCCTCTTCTTTTTCCCCAACTCAATTTCACCTCTTGTTTGCAGGAAGTCGCCATCGACTCCATCTTCACCATTTCCGACCGAAAAGCGGCGCCACCATGCGCCATTCCTTTCCCAGTGAGATCCCCTCCGATTCCTCCCCCCTGGAGCACCCCTAGAATCGCTCCTCCTCCCCAAACCTCTGATTTGTGCCCTCCCTCCCCAAGTCACAGCCTCCACGATGAGCCAACCGCGCCGCCATGGGCTCATGCCGCCAGCTCGCCTCGACTCTCCTCCACCCCCACCATCTGCACCAGTGAGTCCCTCTCAGCCCATAGATGCTCGTGCATGCCTTCTTTTTCCTCTTCTCCCCCGCCAGCGCTGCCGCCCATCTCCTTCCCCAGCACCGGCAGTCGCTCGACCTTGCACCCCTGCTGCCATGGGCCACCTCGAAGAGTGCCGCCACCACCGCTTGACTCCTCATCGTCTTGGGGACCCATTTTTGCCGCCGGTGCTACCTCCCAGGCCATCGCTCGCCGTCATCGCCGCCTCTAGAGCCGAACGCGCCTCCTCCTCTTTGTGTGTTGCTCTGTCTCTCTGTCGATGACTTCCATATCAGCGAAACAACTGCCATGTCAGTGAATTTTGGTGACATAAGCACTAACATGGCAAAATCACTGTCACGTGTGCGAAACCACCCCTTCAAACCGGCATGAGGGGTTAAGTGGCTGGATTTCGCAAATTCAGGGGGTTAAATAACCGGTTTTGAAGTTTAGGGGGGGTAAACTAGACTTTTATGATAGTTGGAGGGGGGGTAAATTGGACTTATTCCTTCTAAAAAAGGTTGTCTAGCAACAAGAGAATAGAACAATTTAAGCTACTCAAGACAGTAAAGAACTAATGTCAATACTAGATACAATTCTAGCTAAGCAAAACAAGCACACATGATTTGCTGGAATTGTAAATGCTGAAAGTAAAGACAAGAAATAACCACAGTGAAGACAATGAAGTTTTTCCCGTGGTATCAAAAACCGAAGTCTTCACTAGTTCAAGTTGAGGAAGCTTAAACCAATCAATCCGGCTCCACGAATTAAGCCTTCTCTCGATTTCACTAGTGGTTCTTCCTCCGCTCCGGAGATGGTGAACACCTAATCAATCACAAGTGGCACCGGGGCTCTTCACAAACTTCTTGAAGAGATCACCGTGCAAACTCCCGCCAAACCGTCTAGGTGCTGGCAGCACCAAGAGTAATAAAACACGATCTTCGCTTGATGGCACTCAAGTGCAATGGATCAAACTAGAATGAATGCACTTGAATTCTTGCTCAACAACCTCACAATGAATGCAATAGAGAGTATGAGGTGTGGAGTGAATGCTCTTGGCTCAAGGATGTAAATGTGTAAGCGCTAACTTTGTCCAAGAACAGGTGGAGGGGTATTTAAAGCCTCCCACAATAAATACGACTGTTGGGACCAGATTACAGAAAAAATCAGCACAATCGGTAGTACCGCTGTTGAACGGCTGGTACTACTGTACCACCCAAAACGATAAATAATGGCTAGCGCAGATGCGCATTAACTGCTCTGACATAACCCTTGAAAATTCAGCGTGGTACTACCGCAAACTATCATGCGATAATTCCGTTTTATCAGAGGTTCCGATTAAGAGCCAATACTTCCATTAACTTTGAAGTCCAAAAACATCAGTACTGAAAATATCATACTGCTACTTATATTTGGATGTACCGGGTTGCGGTAGTTCCCCGAGATGCACTCTGGTACTACCACTCCATGAAAGATCAAACTAACTCCGAAAAACACATGTTTTGTAAAAAACGTACCACAATTTTTTTTGGAAGAACCGGGGTGCGTTAGTTCCGCTAAAAAGCACTGCGGTACTACCGCTCTTCGAGAGAGCAAACATTCTATGAAAAACATGTGTTCTGAAAAAAAAGTACCGCATTTTAAGCGGTGCTATCGCAAAGAGGTAGTTCCGCAGAAACAATACCGGTACTACCGTTAGCATAAGAATGACCAAAACAGCTCGCTAAAAGATGAGTGACCACGTGGAAGGCCCAGATTCAAAGAAATGTTCGGACCGAAGGTTTTAACCGCACAATCTGAGTGACTTTCGGACGGTCTGAACAAACTAACGGTTCAGAAAAGAAGAACGTTCGGACCACTGGTTTCAACCACACGATTAACTTAGGCGCTCGATCCAAACAGTCTCCGGTAGTTCCATAAAAGAAGCTCTGGTACTTCCGCAGTGCGGTAATTCCGCGCAGTACACGCCGGTACTACCGCCAACACTTAGAAAAATAGATATTTGCAAATCACACAAGTTCCAAAGAAATGCATGATCCTAGATTGATCCAAAATGCACAAGTGCAAGCAATCAAGCTACTAGATGTGATCCCTCTTAATAGTATGACATCTAACCTATAATCCGATCTTCCAACCAATGCTCCTAAGATCGGTAAATCGAAAAAGGATCCTAAACTACTTGTACCTTGTCTTTGAGCCATATTGATCTTCATGACGACCTTTAGCATGCATATCCATGTTGCTATACTCAATATCGTGACTAAACCTTTTTAAACACTCAATAATCATATTAGTTTTATATAATATATTGTCATTAATTACCAAAACACCTTTTAGGGGCCTAGATGCTTTCACAGGAGTGACAGAGGCGACGACATTTAATGCACACGTCACTGAGGAAACAGAGGGAGTAAAGAGAAGGTGTGCAGGGGCTGACAGGTGGGGCTGGTCAAACCGAAAGGCTGGTCAAAACTACGAGGCGGCCGACACCAACAGACTGGTCGAAACAAAAGGGTTGATCAAAACCAAAAGCTGGTCAACACAAGAGGGTGGTCGAAACTAGAGAGTGGTTGAAAAGGAAGGGTGGTCGAAACCAAAGAGGTAGTCATGACCAAAAGGGTGGTCGTGACCAAAAGGGTGGTCATAGGAGGTCCTCGAGGGAGGTCCTGAGGAGATCGAGGGGAGAACAGAATAAACAAAGAAAGGGGATTTTAAATACCAGAGAACTCTAGCAAACTCCAAACCAAAATTCTGAATTAGTTGAAGTTAGATTTAATCATTTAAATTAATTTTAATTTCTAAAATCTCAAGTTTAGCTTTAGAACTTCAACAAAACCAAATGGTTATTTTTATTTTTTTTTTTTCAAAAAGCTCATAAAAACGGGGTGTTACATTCCAAAAGTTGGTCTAGTTCTTTCGATTTTTGGGTTGGTCCATGAGCTTCTGCCAGTGACCGGTGTCATTGGTGCTTTAGCGGGGGTGGCGGTCGGATTAGTCCTAACTGGTTTATGCATATTTTGGGAGCACCTCTTGGCAAAGTGTCCCTTCTCTCCGCAGTGGAAACACTTGAATCCTGTGGCGGAGCTGCTTTCTACCTACTGGTGGCCTCCCTAACCCAGGTTGTGGAAAACAGGGTTAATAGGATGTGGCACTGCAAGTGGCGCACTGGGCGGTGCGGTAGGGATGAATCTGCCGAGGATAAAAGATCCTCCTCGAGCCCTCTGGGAGATGCTCTGGTGAAATCCTTGCTGCGGCATCGGTTGCTTATGATTGCTCTCAAAGACTTTGCACTTATTTTCTACTACAAAGGCCTTATCCACTAGGCGCTAGAAATCGGCAAAGTCGTGGGAAGACACAACTGTAAGTTGATCCCCTCATGTAATCTATCCACGAACCTTTCATGTTTTTCCTCATCGTCCTCAATATTCGTGGGGGCATAGCGAGATAGCTAGTTGAACTTAGTGAGGTACTCATGGACTACAATGTTCCCCATGGCGCGACTAGGTGTTATGGCTCGACTACTCTACGGTCATCTATGTGCAACATTGTGTAGCCTACTAGGCTTGCGAGATGAAGGATGCGTGCTCTGGGTCGATGACGGGGATGAAGGTGTTTCAATGGATCTTGTGCTGAAGAAGGCGCACGTTAGAAAAAGAAGGTCGAGTCTACCAACATGCACAAGACAATGGAGGCGGAAGCTCACCTTAACGGCAGGAATCAATAGGTGGAGCAGACGATTGGAATTGGGGAAGATGACCAGTCCAGTTTGATTTCTTCTTCACCCGAGGTGGAGAGGAGGGGAGAAGCAGGGGAAATGTAGAGGAAGACGCAACGAAGATGGTGACACGCCTGACTATGACTTTTATAGATGGGAGAAGTGGGAATAAAAGAGGGCGAGTGTGGCATGACACGAGCATCTGATCGAAGCAACATGTAGGGGCCTGGCTCATGCATGGGACGAAGTCGCGGTGATGCAAGAGAGAGCAAGAGGCTCGAGGCGTAGCTACAACGCTTGAGGTGGGTAGATGCAACTCTAGCTCGTGTGATGCTTGTACGGCGCAATGGGTGAGAGAGGGCAAGGAGAGCTGGCATGCGGGGCAAAGCGTTGTGCTCTCCCCGGGTGGCCTAACCGGTGGGGCCAACGCGCACATGTCGACAAGAGCGGGTGCGGGAGAGAGAGTAGGCGGTTGGGCCATGGCGCTACGTGGTTGTGTACTAGGCTCGGCCTACTCAGCTGCGGCGTGGCTGCGTGCTAGGCTCGGCCTGCTCGGATGGGCCACGAGAGGAAATGTGAGGACCCCAGTTTATTTGGCTTGTAATGCTTAACCAACCACCTGGTCCTAGCATCACAAATCAAATAAATCGATCTCGAGATATGTATACTTCCTGAAGCAAAGATACACACCTCGGTACAAAATTAGACATCAACTCCATTCTAAACATAGAGTCCAAACATCACGCTACAAACGGAAGATAAACAAATAGTAACAATATTATGCATAATGGCCGATCGCCACAAGATACACAAATAACAACGAAAAGACAATGAAGCAAAAGCGCCATAAGATGGCTATAAACAAAGCCAATCAGCGTGCCTTCAACCCACAAGGCATCCGACCGACCGCCAAGCCTAGTCGCCACCCACGGCGACAAAGACACTCACGTAGTGAGGCCCCGAGGCTCACCTCCTTCCTCTCCGCAACAAAAACATTAAGCAAAGCACCGAGTACAAAGATTGTCTTTGTACCCGCAAGATCGACGTGTGAACTAGCGCACTGCTCATATGCTACATGCGAGCTTATTTGGTGGAGGTCATATGTTTCATTTGCATAAAGCCAACTTTATTTGCAATAATGTAATACGCTTTAAAGGCAAGTTTGCAATTCATTTTTATCGTTGAAATAATCACAAATAAAGATAGATACAAGTAACCACCTAGAAGTGACTATCCCAATAGTCACTACAACTTAGCACGAATCCCATTCGTACCACCCATCAAGTTTTAATTAAAATGTTGTAGTCTAGTTCTTACGGGCGTATCCGAGCGTGTCCATAACCTAGGACGAGGCTATTCGAATAGTTTTAACCTCGCAGGGTGTACCAATGTACCCACACTTCGCATCGCCTTTAAGCCAAAACACACTTCCGAAGGTATGCTGGCACGGCTAAGTCCTACGAGACTTTTTCCAATATTGTGTATTAACTACGAGCCGCTCGTATGGATAGAAACCCATACGCTTACATGGTAAAGCCGAAAAGACAACTACCCACTCAGATAAAGCTTTTGGACAACTACCATGCTCCCACCTCCGTCCCTCCCGCGACCTCCTGCGACCCGGAGCCAATACACGCCAAAGTACTAGGTCAAGAGAGGTCCCATATACTCTAGTGTGGTTAGCACGCAAAATGCTCAGTACGGTGGCGCAAGTAACTCGGTCCTTAATCGACTGCACCTTTCCAATCACACCCAACAGATCACACCAGCCTTACCATTGTGCCCAAGTCTAAATCATTTTGTTTTCATTTTTAATTTTGCAAATAACATAGCAAAAGTGCTGAAACATAAAGTTGTAGTAAATTTTGTGTGATCAAGGTTACCGACTAAAGTCGATAACCGCCCAATTCTACCGATAGCTAAGCATGTCTAAGCAAGTTGACCTGATCTACTAAGTGATAAGAGATCATCCAAATGACCTCTAATCACAAAGAAATAACCTAGGCTCGGTAGTAGAGATCAATATTTTATCTACAGTGATATGCAACTACGGATTTAACTAATCAATTTAACACAAATTAAGCGATGCATACATACAATTGAAACAAAATATTAGACTTTAAAATACCGGGATAAACATGTTCAAACCGCTTGCACGGATGTCGTTGCTCAATAAGGTGCGGAGGATCGTCCTCGTGGTTGCCGCAAATATCGGCTTCAACGATCGAACAAAACAGCAAATAAGAACGAATAACATCGACAAAAATCAGCAATTAAACCCAAATACCAAATTTCACACAAAGGCTATACTATCACAAGAAGAATGACAAAGTCACTCAGAGATGCTCAAAAGACATGTTTTTAAGTGACTGATCTATCCTTTTACCTATTTGTCGTTAACTACAAAAACAACCTCTTAAATGATTTAAACTTTTGGACAGACTTTGATGGTGATTGTGTGCACATCTATTATTCAATCATCAAGTTAATAAATCAACAACGACTAGCTTCTCTAACTCAACCATTACAAGTCGATATTACGTAACCTACAAAAGCTATTGACAATACTAACTAGTCGATTATCCAACTATGAGGTGCTAAACAAAATCTTCTATCAAAGATAGGATGTTAAAGATGCTCACCAACCAAACCCCTAAGCATCACACCTAGATTTTGAAAGGCTAACAAGTTCCAAAGATGCGGCTACTACACCAAATCTTATAACACCGATAATCTCAAAAGTACAGAGACAAGTAAAATGAACAACTAACTATCCCTATGATCAAGCATGGCAACAGAAGCTTGAAACTTAAATATACTAACTACATGGATTCATGCTAACCATTTTAACACAAAGGAGGCAACAAACCTGACAAAACCTATTAGCAAGCATGATACAAATTTTCAGATTACTGACAACAGAAAACGACAACAGGGAAATATACAGAGAACTAGAACTAGAATGCTTTCAAACCTCTAATACCAATATTGATCAAGCATGAGAGTGAACTAAAGAACAATCATAATCATGATTAGCAGCTAACTAATTGGTTTTGAAGGAGTGGGCCCCACTGTCAGACAAACAGAGAGGGGAATAACAAAAGAACAGGGAGGCTCTGGACCTGGATTCGACGCCGGTGAAAGAGTGGCGGCGCGAGCTGTGCGACGGTCAAAATGGGTCGCCGAGGTTGCCGGGTAAGGGTGGTCGCGGTTCGCGGAGAAGAACCGAGGTGGCGCGCGACAGAGCACGCGGCGGCAGTTGGGAGTGACAAGGTGCGGCCGCACTGCAGAGGTAAACAATGAAAGTTAGCGCGCGCATGAGCATCGGTGAGGCTTTAGGAACTCACCGAATGACGCAGAGCTCAAGAGGTCAGCGGAGATGGCCCGGCGACGAGAGCTCGCGGCGCAAGGCGATCAACGGTGACAGAGCCCGGGGTGAACGAGGACGGGTGAGAGAGTGGAGTAGAAAGGTGGAGTCTGGTGATGCTCACCGAGCAAGGAATCGAGTTGGAGCTCACCAGAGGATGCGGTGGCGAAGAGGCGGTTTCGCCGACTTGGAGAAGAAAGGCCACGCGCAGCTCCACAGCGATGAAACCCAAATTCCTTGAGGGGTTTACGCCCCAGGAGTTGGAACACACGTGACGCTGCGCGTCGGCGATGACCGGAGCTCACCGGGCGGCGGAACGATCGGAGGCGCCACAGGCGACGCCACGGCTCCCGGAGCTCGGTGGAGAAGAAAGGCAATGGAGACGAAACGAGGTAGGAAACCCTCGTTGGCTTTTGTAGGAGCCGCGAGGCAGCGAGGTGAGGCGGTGGGCGGTGAAAAGACCGGTGAGGCGAGGTGGCGGCGTGCATGCAGCGGCGAGCCGGGCGAGAGCGCGCGGCGGCGTTGCGCGCGAGCCGGCGAACGACGTGGCGGAAATATCTCGCAGTGGGACCGCCACATCGTCACCGACGGACGAAACGGTGCGAACCGGTGGTTTGACTCGATCAAATCGCCCGACCGTTGGATCTGAAATGGACGGCCGAGATTGGTGTATGCATTCGACAGTCGGTTGCATGCGCCGCCGCGGATCGCTCGATTTGCATCGGACGGTCACGATCGATTGGACTCGCTTGCGTGCAGCTAGTTGACGCGACCGAGTCAAGTGGCACGGTCGGACTTGAGCCCGAGGTTGGGTCCGAGCCCGAGGAACGTTGATTTCGGATTTGATTTAAAAGACAGAGAAGGTTTTGGGAATTTTTAGAGGTAGCTCCAGAGCTCCAAAATTTCTGAAATTTTTATGGTAGCTACTAGAGACATAGGAAAACCTTGTGAAATTTTTCCAGGGGTTTTCATGCACTAGATTTTTCCCACTAAAATTCACAAGCTGCTGAACAGAGGATTGACCAGATTTCAAACTAGGTTGACTTGGCCATTTGAAATAGCAAATAAAATCTGAAAATTGTGAAATAATTCAGGGAGGTATATAGGATGATCAAGACGATAGGAAAAATATTTGCAGAGGATGATCTCAAGTTTGAAAGCTAAGAATTTGCTGACAACAATTTCCATTCACAAGAATTCAATTCTAGAAAATAGAAATTGCTAGGGAAAATTTGGAAACTTCCAAATGATTTGATGAGACAACAAAAGTTTTTATTTCTCCTCAAAATTTTACAATGGAAATACAAACCCTAAGTTAGGGCTGTTACAAATCTCCCCCCCTTACAGGAATCTCGCCCCGAGATTCTGATCACTGGGAGAAGAAGGATGGGTAATCTGCTCGAAGACGATCTTCCCGCTCCCAAGTGGCTTCATCCTCGAGTGGTTCGACCAATCGAACTTTAAGGAACTTGATCACACGGTTCCTTGTTCTGCGCTCACTTCTTCGAGGATACGAACGGATGCTCACGATAAGACAGATCTTCCCGCACATCGATATTTTCCAATGGTGTTTCTCACCGAACACGGAGGCACTTCTTCAATTGTGACACATGGAAAACATCGCACTCCTTCAAGTGTAGCCGGCAATTTAGTTTGTATGCAACAGCTCCCACTTTATCGATGACGCGATATGGTCCAACATACCGAGGAGCCAACTTGCCCTTGACACCAAACGACGATGTCCTTCAAAGGTGAGACTTTGAGATACACAAAGTCATTGGGCCGAAACTCAACTCACGGCGACGCCGACCGCATAGCTCTTCGCTCGATTGAGCTACGCGCAAGTGCTCACGAATCAATCGCACTTGACTTTCACCTCATTGATGGAATCGCCAAAGAACCGCCTTTCACCGCCTCGACCGGTTCAACGGTGTTCTGCAGCGCGCCCATACAAAGCCTCAAACGGTGCCATACCAAGACTAGCTCGAAGTCGTTGTTGTAGGAGAACTTGCAAGCGGTAGGCACTTCTCCCAATTCTTTCCATAGGAGAGAACACAAGCACGGAGCATGTCTTCAAGCACTGATTGACGCGCTCGTCTCGACCATCGACCGAGGATGATAGGTCGAAATGAACGAAAGACGGTACCCATGGCCTCCTCGCAGACTATGCCAAAACCGAGAGGTGAACAGAGAACCACGATCGACACAATTGTTCGTGGCACACCATGCATCACAATACGGGATATGTAAAGATCCGCTAATCGATTCACATCAATCTTCGATCGCGACCGAAGGAAATGAGCCACCTTCACAATCGATCAATGATAACCCATAATGCATCCTTCCTCGCAGGAGTACGGGCGGACCGGTGATAAAATCCATGCCTACGTAATCCCACTTCCATTCTCGGTATAGGTAAGGGTGAAGAAGACCACCGACGCCGATGCTCGGCCTTGACACGACAACATATGTCACATCGGCCACGAACCCGCAATCTCGCGCTTCATGCGAGTCCACCGTAATATCTCGACGCAGATCTTGGTACATTTTAGTGGCCCCGGATGGATGGACAAAGGCGAATCATGGGCCTCTGAAGAATCAAATCCCGCAACTCGGGACCTTTGGGACCACAAGACGCCGCCCAAACCACACAACACCGTGCTCATCTTCTCGTGAAACACTTGGCCGATCCATTCTCGATGTTCGCTTGATTTTACCCACACCATCATCCGATTGCTGCGCGCCTTGATTTGATCCACCAAGGTTGGTTGCACAACCAAGGCGCAAGGGAACCATGCTCAACCAAACCCAAGTTGAGACGCTGAAATTCGCAAGAAGTGCAAAGTTCTTTGCTCTTGGACCATCAAAGTATTGCAATACACCTTTCGCTAAGCGCATCAAGAACCACATTGGCCTTGCCAGATGATACCGAATACCCATATCATAATCTTTGATCAATTCTAGCCATCTCCTCTCGCTGAGGTTCAGATCTGTTGAGTGAATAAGTATTTCAAACTCTTGTGATCTAATACACCTCACAATGTTTCCGATCAAATAATGCCGCCAAATCTTGAGTGCATGAACCACCGCAGCAAGCTCTAAATCATGGGTGGGATAATTGAGCTCATGAGGTCTCACTGCCTAGATGCATAGGCAACCGCCTTGCCTTCTGCATAAGAACACACCCGAGTCCCCGACGAGAGGCATCGCAATAAATATCAAGCTCTTGTGGATATCGGAAGAGTAAGGACTGGAGTGAAGTCAATCGCCGCTTGAGCTCCCAAAGCTCTCCTCACAAGCGAGGACCACACAAACTTCTTGTCCTTCTTGAGCAATTCACCATCGGCTTTATGCGATCTTGGAGAAGTTCTCGATAAAGCGCGGTAGTAGCCCGCTAAACCAAGAAAACTCAAGACATCGCTGGATCGACTTGGCCGGCCCCAAGACGTAACATCGACTTTGCCGGATCCACACTATGCCTCCAACCGAAAGAACATGGCCCAAGAATGCCACTTCCTTCAACCAAACTCACATTTGCTTTGAACTTTGCATACAAATGATGCTCCCGCAACTTGCCCAAAACAATCTTCGATGCTCAAGATGCTCGCTTGATCCTTGGAATAGATAAGAATGTCATCAATAAAGACCACCACAAATTTGTCCAAATACTCCATGAATACGAATTCATAAGGTTCATGAACAATGCCGAGCATTGGTCAAACCGAAAGACATGACGGTGTACTCGCATGTGCCATAACGAGTAGTGAAAGCCGTCTTGAATATCCTCACTGATCCGACTTGATGATAGCCCGACTCGGATCAATCTTGGAGAACACCGAGCTCCGCATAACCGGTCAAAAGATCATCAATACGGGCGAGGATATTTGTTCTTCACCGCCACTTCATTGAGAGGACGGTAGTCAACACACATACGCAAAGTCTTGTCCTTCTTCTTCACAAAGATCACCTGACAACCCCAAGGAGATGAACTCGACGGATGAAACCTTTGCTTGGAGCTCACCAAGCCGCTTCTTCAATTCTTCTAGCTCATTGGGAGGCATCCGATACGCGCCTTCGAATCGGAGCGCATGCCGGCAGCAACTCGATGGCAAACTCAGATCTCGAACCGGAGGCATCCTGCAAATCTTCGTGAAAGACATCCACAAAGTCGATACTATGGGGACATCTGAATTTGCAAGGCTGGATTTGCTTCTAATGCACATAGATGTGGCCCCGCACTGCGCGAAAATCCGACCGCCGCTCAAGGGTCAGTGAGATAGACAATCTTCCCGCACAATCGATATGCCCCAAGTGTTGGGACAACCAATCCATGCCAAGAATCACATCCGACTCATTGAATCGAGCGAGATAAGATTTGCTAAAAACTCCACTCCTTGACTATGATAGGAACATCCCGACATCAGAATCGGCTCTCATTTCCGCCCGAGAGCGGATGAGCAAAGGAACCCCAAAGGTACACAAAGAAGACTACTAGCAGCAAGCAAATGATCTTGAAATAAAAGAATGCGATGCTCCGTAATCAAATAATACCGCAGCAGACGAGAATTAACAAGAAGTGTACCCATCACGACATCCGCGCCCCGAGCCTCCTCACCGAAAGGTGGTTCACTCGACACACGCCGCACTCGGTCTTCTTGAATAATCTTCGTCGCGGTGATCGCTCCCCGCCCGCGTCCTCCATTAGGGCGAGGCTGCCGCTACACTCGAGGCGTGCGTTCGCATAATGGCCCTTGTTGTGGCAATAAAACAAGTCACCTCGGCCGCCGGATTGCGGAGACCGCTCTGGCTGGCCGATCGCAGCGCACGTGGTCAAACACGCCTGCGTGGGCGAGGAGCTGGTGCAGATGGTCTCGGCGCCGGTGGAGCAAAAGAACGGGCCATCGTCTGCCGCCCACACCGAGGACGAACGAGGCCGGTGTGAGTAGACCGATGCGCCTCCCATTTGCGCTATGCGACTCGCCAGCGCTTTGCCTTATGCTCGCAACGATGGCCTTATCTACCAAGGCCCGAAAGTCCGAGAAGTCCACAATAGATAGCTTGTCCTGCAGCTCCTGACAAGCCATCCATAAACTTCTCCCGCTAGCCTCATCCGAGGCCACCTCACCCGAGCATAACGAGCGGATGATTGAACTCGTAAAGGTACTCCACACGCACTTGCGCCCTTGCTTGAGCGCGAGGAACTCCTTTTTCTTCACTTCATCGTGCCATCCGGGATGTGGGCTCGACGAAAAGCGATCTGAACTCCTCCCACGCGACCACATGGCTCGCGGGCTGCATGGCGAGATAGTTCTCCCACCATGAGTCTGCCGCGCCTCAGGCGGTGGGGCGAAAAGTGGCTTGTCTGCGCGCCGCACCGAGCTATGTTGAGTTTCGCCAACCATGCGCAGCCAATCGTCCGCATCGAGAGGTCCTCGAGCGGGAGAAAGTCGGCGGCGTGTGCGGAGGAACTCGCAAGTCCCATGAGTGTCCGTGGCCGCCACCACCGGCGGGAGTGGAGGTATTCCTAGCAATAACCTCCAAGATGCGCGTCGTCCATGCGGTTTCGCTCGATCCGAGCGAGAACCTCACCATGGTCGGAGGAGGCTCCTCATCATGACCACCACGATCGCCACGCTGCTCTCCCGGCCATCCTGCTTTACTAAGACAAGTTAGCAACAAATTTAAGAGCAAGAAAGCCAAAATTCATGAAAGCAAATTAAAACAAACACAAAGCGTGATAAAGTTCGACCAACAAAATCGACACATAACTACTCCCTTTACATCTTACCCTATTATCCCCACAAGTTTTAGTTGGATTAAACTTCATGGTTCTCCCAAACTAATTCCACCGGTAGTAACTATCTTTTGAAAGGTGAAGAGAGAAACCAAGTTTCAAAACTTAAATTAGAGTAAGATGAGAGTAGAAAGCTAAGATAGGTAAGGAATAAAATCGAGAATCACTTTAGGTTTTCATAAACCTTTTATAATTTGAAAATAAGACTTTCAAAATACCTAAGGACGACTATGCTTGTTACTACGGTCGAATGGCTCGATACCAACTTTGTGAGGACCCAGGCTTATTTGGCTTGTAATGCTTAACCAACCACCGGTCCTAGCATCACAAATCAAATAAAGCGATCTCTAGATATGTATACTTCCTGCAAAGCATACACACCTCGGTACAAAATTAGACATCAACTCCATTCTAAACATAGAGTCCAAACATCACGCTACAAACGGAAGATAAACAAATAGTAACAATATTATGACAATGGCCGATCGCCACAAGATACACAAATAACAACGAGAAAGACAAATGAAGCAAAAGCGCCATAAGATGGCTATAAACAAAGCCAATCGCGTGCCTTCAACCCACAAGGCATCCGACCGACCGCAAGCCTAGTCGTCACCCACGGCGACAAAGACACTCACGTAGTGAGGCCCCGAGGCTCACCTCCTTCCTCTGCAACAAAAACATTAAGCAAAGCACCGAGTACAAAGATTGTCTTTGTACCCGCAAGACTGACGTGTGAACTAGCGCACTGCTCATATGCTACATGCAGGTTATTTGGTGGAGGTCATATGTTTCATTTGCATAAAGCCAACTTTATTTGCAATAATGTAATACAGTTTAAAGGCAAGTTTGCAATTCATTTTTATGTTGAAATAATCGAAATAAAGATAGATACAAGTAACCACCTAGAAGTGACTATCCCAATAGTCACTACAACTCTAGCACTAATCCCAGTTCGCACTCACCCATCAAGTTTTAATTAAAATGTTGTAGTCTAGTTCTTACGGGCGTATCCGAGCGTGTCCATAACCTAGACGAGGCTATTCAATAGTTTTAACCTGCAGGTGTACCAATGTACCACACTTGCACCGCCTTTAAGCCAAAACACACTCCGAAGGTATCTCGCACGGCTAAGTCCTACGAGACTTTTTCCAATATTGTGTATTAACTACGAGCCGCTCGTATGGATAGAAACCCATACGCTACATGGTAAAGCCGAAAGACAACTACCCACTCGGGATAAAGCTTTTCTGACAACTACCATGCTCCCACCTCCGTCCCTCCCGCGACCTCCTGCGACCGGAGCCAATACACGCCAAAGTACTAGGTCAAGAGAGGTCCCATATACTCTAGTGTGGTTAGCACGCAAAATGCTCAAGACGGTGGCGCAAGTAACTCGGTCCTTAATCGACTGGCACCTTTCCAAATACACCCAACAGATCACACCGTCTTACCATTGTGCCCAAGTCTAAATCATTTTTGTTTTCATTTTTAATTTTGCAAATAACATAGCAAAAGTGTGAAACATAAAGTTGTAGTAAATTTTGTGTGATCAAGGTTACCGACTAAAGTCGATAACCGCCCAATTCTACCGATAGCTAAGCATGTCTAAGCAAGTTGACCGATCTACTAAGTGATAAGAGATCATCCAATGACCTCTAATCACAGCAAATAACCTAGGCTCGGTAGTAGAGATCAATATTTTATCTACGTGATATGCAACTACGGATTTAACTAATCAATTTAACACAAATTAAGCGATGCATACATACAACAAACAAAATATTAGACTTTAAAATACTGGGATAAACATGTTCAAACCGCTTTCGATGTTTGTTGCTCAATAAGGTGCGGAGGATCGCCCTCGGGGTTGCCGCAAATATCGAAGCCTCAACGATCGAACAAAACAAAGAAATAAGAACGAATAACATCGACAAAAATCAGCAATTAAACCCAAATACCAAATTTCACACAAAGGCTATACTATCACAAGAAGAATGACAAAGTCACTGAGAGATGCTCAAAAGACATGTTTTTAAGTGACTGATCTATCCTTTTACCTATTTGTCGTTAACTACAAAACAACCTCTTAAATGATTTAAACTTTGGATGACTTTGATGGTGATTGTGTGCACATCTATTATTCAATCATCAAGTTAATAAATCAACAACGACTAGCTTCTCTAACTCAACCATTACAAGTCGATATTACGTAACCTACAAAAGCTATTGACAATACTAACTAGTCGATTATCCAACTATGAGGTGCTAAACAAAATCTTCTATCAAAGATAGGATGTTAAAGATGCTCACTAACCAAACCCCTAAGCATCACACCTAGATTTTGAAAGGCTAACAAGTTCCAAATGCGGCTACTACACCAAATCTTATAACACCGACAATCTCAAAAGTACAGAGACAAGTAAAATGAACAACTAACTATCCCTATGATCAAGCATGGCAATGAAGCTTGAAACTTAAATATACTAACTACATGGATTCATGCTAACCATTTTAACACAAAGGAGGCAACAAACCCGACAAAACCTATTAGCAAGCATGATACAAATTTTGACATCGACAACGTAAAACGACAACGTGGAAATATACAGAGAACTAGAACTAGAATGCTTTCAAACCTCTAATACCAATATTGATCAAGCATGAGAGTGAACTAAAGAACAATCATAATCATGATTAGCAACTAACTAATTGGTTTTGAAGGAGGCCCCACCGCCGACAAACAGAGAGGGGAATAATGTAAGAACAGGAGGCTCGACCGGATTCGACGCGGTGAAAGAGTGGCGGCGCGGTGTCGCGACGGTCAAAATGGGTCGCCAGAGGTTGCCGGCTAAGGGTGGTCGCGGGTTCGCGGAGAAGAATCGAGGTGGCGCGCGACAGCGAGCACGGCGGCCGCAGTGGGAGTGACAAAGCGGCCGCACTGCAGAGGTAAACAATGAAAGTTAGCGCGCGCATGAGCATCGGTGAGGCTTTAGGAACTCACCGAATGACGCAGAGCTCAAGAGGTCGCGGAGATGGCCCGGCGACGAGCTGCGCGCGGCGCAAGGCGATCAACGGTGACAGAGCCCGGGTGAACGAGAGGGCGTGTGAGAGAGTGGAGTAGAAAGGTGGAGTCGGTGATGCTCACCGAGCAAGGAATCGAGTTGGAGCTCACCGGAGAGGATGCGGTGGCGGAAGAGGCGGTTTCGGCCGACTTGGAGAAGAAAGGCCACGCGCAGCTCCACGAGCGATGAAACCGAAATTCCTTGAGGGTTTACGCCCCAGGAGTTGGAACACACGTGACGCGGCCGGCGATGACCGAGCTCACCGGGCGGCGGAAGCGATCGGAGCGCCACAACGACGCTCACGGCTCCCGGAGCTCGGTGGAGAAGAAAGGCAATGGAGACGAAACGAGGTAGGAAAACCTCGTTGGCTTTTGTAGGAGCCGGCGAGGCAGCGAGGTGAGGCGGTGGCGGTGAAAAGACCGGTGAGGCGAGGTGGCGCTGCGTGCATGCAGCGGCGAGCCGGCGAGCGCTTGCGGCGGCGTTACCGAGTCGGGCGAACGACGTGGCGGAAATATCCTGCAGGTGGGACCGCCCTGTCAGCGACGGACGAAACGGTGCGAACCGGTGGTTTGACTCGATCTAAATCGCTCCGACCGTTGGATCTGAAATGGACGGCTGAGATTGGTGTATGCATTCGGACAGGTCGGTTGCATGCGCGCACGTGGATCGTTCGATTTGCATCGGACGGTCACGATCGATTGGACTTGCGCGCGGTGCAGCTAGTTGACGCGACCGAGTCAAGTGGCACGGCCGGACTTGAGCCCGAGGTTGGGTCCGAGCCCGAGGAACAATGATTTGTGGATTTGATTTAAAAGACAGAGAAGGTTTTGGGAATTTTAGAGGTAGCTCCAGAGCTCCAAAATTTCAAAATTTTTATAGTAGCTACTAGAGACATAGGAAAACCTTGTGAAATTTTTCCAGGGTTTTCATGCACTAGATTTTTCCCACTAAAATTCACAAGCTGCTGAACAGAGGATTGACCAGATTTCAAACTAGGTTGACTTGGCCATTTGAAATAGCAAATAAAATCTGAAAATTGTGAAATAATTCAGGGAGGTATATAGGATGATCAAGACGATAGGAAAAATATTTGCAGAGGATGATCTCAAGTTTGAAAGCTAAGAATTTGCTGACAACAATTTCCATTCACAAGAATTCAATTCTAGAAAATAGAAATTGCTAGGGAAAATTTGGAAACTTCCAAATGATTTGATGAGACAACAAAAGTTTTTATTTCTCCTCAAAATTTTACAATGGAAATACAAACCCTAAGTTAGGGCTGTTACAGGAAACAAGGGAGCAAGCAAGGGTGATGGTGTGCTGGGCCGGGAGCCCGCGGGGATGGGCCGTGGAGAGAAGAAAGGGGATGGGCCGACGAGGGAGAAGCGGCCCGAGGGAGAGGGAGGTAAGGAAATTAATTCAAAATTTTGGTTTGGATTTTTTAGGATTGAGTTTGAGTTTGAATTTCAAATTCGAAGGAAGTTTAGCATACATTTAGCTTGTAGATTTTTACAAATTTCAATTTGAGGCAGGGAAATTGTTTTTAACCTTTTAAATTGCAAGGCAAGGCTTTTGAAATTCCTCAAAATGCAATAATTTTTTTGAAAAATCCAAGAAATTCGTGCAAAATTTTAAGTTCAAATTTGGGCTACTAAAGTCATCAAAAAGGACGAGAAGGAGCAGCATCAACATATACACAAAAAAGGGAGAAGAGAGAGTGTCTGTGTGTGTGTTGCTTGGAATAGATCTGGATGTGTGTGGAAGATTGGGATTTTTTTAAAAGTAATTTATTTTTAATAGAATTATAGAAATAATGTACATTTAATAAAATTACAAAAACACTTCTGTCGTTGTTCCAATTAGCGAAATGGTCTTGTCGCCATTTGGAATGGCGACAGAAGCCCTGTTAAGAAACCAAATAGTGTCGAAAGGCCTTGTCACCATTTGGAATGACGATTTGACTAAAATGTAGGAAAATTGTCATTCCAAATGGTGACTGAGACCCCCACAAGGTCCTGTCGTCATTCTAAATAGTGACACAACCTCCCCTATAAAATACCCACAAAATTCGAGCAAAATTCACTTTTATTTAGAAAAAGAGAATGATGGGGAGGGAAGGGAGAGGAGCAGAGGGGGGTACAGGGTAGGGGAGGAGCTAGCGAAGCGCTGCCCGTCCGGTTGTCCACATTGTAGGTAAAATTTTTAACTGAATGGATTAGATAGTTTTAGTTGTATTGTTACATACTGTAGTATGTTGTAGTGCATCCTTTTAGGTGTGTAATTTAGTTTTAGATATGTGGATAATCATGAAAATCTTATTTATGGTGCATTACGTCAAATATGTTGAATGCAATTAATTTTAAAATTTACTATAGTGTTCTGGATGGTTCCGAGGGGGTTGATTTGCGTTATTTCCAAACGGTGATCATTATCCTAACAAGATCAGAGCAGCGTACATGACGCGCTGTGATGCGGTGGTTGTATTACACTTTGAGTTGGACCATGCTCTGCATGATCTGAAATTGAGCTGCCTTATCACCCGATCAACACAGGGCACACATTGGGAGTTATTTGTCGAGACCCCAAGTAGCAGCCTCGAGACCCTCTGTGCATTCTGAGCTAGTCCCACGATCAATAGCTAGCTCACACAGCTCTAACATTGATGTAATCATAGCCATACAACAAACTAAAGATGAAGCAGACAAATTAATATTTATAGAAGCAAAATACCTTATGGTCAAGTCTTACAAGATTTGCCGCACAGGGCTTACAACGAAAAAGAACTTGCAGCGAATCCAAAATAATTCGTGGAAGCCATTCGACATGTCCACAGGCTATCGAGTGGAGGACGTCCCCTAGATCGCACAATCTTCAAAGCACTCATCTTCATAGAACTATGAGCTCCCTAGGTCCTCTTCGGCGACTGATCAACCAGAAGGCATAAAGCCGTGAGTACTTTGAATGTACTCAGCAAGTCATAGGAAAATGTATGCAAATAGTATTCATACAGGGCTTGACAAGGATAGCTTTATGGTTATTTTGCAGAAAACAGTATTGACTGAAAATACAGTAAGTAGATTGAAAGCGCAAGTTGAAATATTAATACATAAGTAATCAGTTTATTTGAAACAGCCCGTGAACACTCCCACGACCAGGACGTGGTACTCTGAACCAACCATGACTACCTTGTTGAGAAAAATCTACCCTATGTGTGAAATCACCAGGCATTTTCCATAACCGGGGACACGGCTATTCGAATAGTTTTACACTTTGCAGAGATTGTACAGCTTGACCCATAAGAGATAATCATCTTATATTGTCCGCCCACACACTTCTGAGGTGTGCGACTAAAAGATTATCACAAAGCTTTTACAAAGTTTCGTTCTGACTTGGTTCTACCCGCTAAGGTTTCGCCTTCCTAACTCCCTCTTACGCCATGTGAAACCACACACCACCACGACAGAACCAAGTCAAAATATTGGTAATTATTCGGCCAGGTCCACCCCATAAATGGACTTGTGGTTGCATGGTAAGGCCCAGATCAATGACACACAAAGTTAAGTTTTTAGTGACTACTCAGGCGAAACATCATCATCCCAATGTGCTTCCCGCATCTCGTTTACTGCACGGTCATTTGCCTAAGTATGAAATCATTTTTTTGGGTTCAACCCGACCAATTGGCAGCCCTTGCCATGGTACAACAACTTTTAACAACAGTGGTCGCGCCATAATTCCATATTTCATTAGTCAAGTTCATCATCATTGAATCATGAGATCGAGACACCATCGCATAACTAAAGCATGACTAAGCATAATACACACCTATATTGGAACAACAACAATGTCCAACTAGGAATACCCAAGCTATGGTGTCCAAGGGAACAAGTCAACATGTTATTCACAATTATTCAAGGAGTCACACTGTCGAATAGGTATTTAGCTAATTCCCAAATCATTTTTATACAACTAGCTATGGATATTGATATAAACAATATACTTTTTATCAATTGGGTTCAACATGATCAGAGGTCTGCGACTTGCCTTCGTTGAAGAGTTGGGAGGCTTCGGTCGAGGTCATCAGGTCCACGAATTCTTTAGAGTAGCCGGATTCTACATGTACGAAAAGAACCAAATAAATAAGATAAATACACAAAAACTCCAACGAGAGTACCAAGCTAGAGCCAAAAAGAAAAATGCAGAATTAAGGGATTTGATTTACTCGAATCGGAGTTCGAATGAAGGAGAACAGGCTCTCGGAAGGAGGCTCGACTGGTCCAGAGGAGGTCTAAAGAAGGGTACGACTACTCAGCGTGGTCGTAAGAACAAAGAAGGAGAACATGGCATGGAAAAACTCACTAGGACAAAGAGAGAGACCGGAGGAGGAGGCTGGGGAAGGACGGCGAACGGCGGTCGGAGATGACACAGACTCCAGCAGTGGTGACGAAACTCGAAGCACGGTGAAACGGGGCGAGAGCAAGAGGGAGAGAGAGGGAGAGTTTAAAAGCTGAGGGGAAAGCAAAAGGGCAAAGGGACTCCCTGGTGTTTTATTTAGAAAGGAAGGAGAAGGATCGGGCGACAAGATGGAGTGGCGGGATTCGCGTCGGCGTGGCATGGCGTACTACCGGCAGGTGAGGAAGGGGATTGGGGTAGGTAGGGGAGGAGACCAAAGAGGGAACAGTCACAGCTGAGGCAACAACATTTAATGTGACACAACTGCATTTAATGCGTGAAGACTTTCGCGTCAGCCGTGACACGATGAGAGGAAGAAGAAGGTGAGCAGGGGGGCTGGCAGGTGGGGCCGGTCGAAACCAAGAGGGTGGTCGTGACCGAGAGGGAGGTCGTGACCAAGGGGGAGGTCGTGACCACAGGTAGTTTATTACAAAGGGGAAGGTCCTGAGGAGGAGGTCCTGACTACCCGGTAATAGGTGGTACTACCCACAACCAAGAGGGTGGTCAAAAGGAAAAGAGTTGGGCCGAGGGGAGAAGGAACGGACTGACGGAGAAAATGGAACAGACAGAGAAAGGGAATCAAAATACCCAAGAACTCCAATAACTCAGAATAAATCAAATTTGAATTAATTGAAGTTTGATTAATTCATATTAAATTTCTTTTAACTTTCAAAATTTCAAGTTAAGCTTTAGAAATTCAACAAAACTGAATGGTTATTTTTATTTTGAAAATCTTTAGAAACTCAGAAAAACTGGGATGTTACATTATTGCAGCTCAAGAGAACGAGATCATGGATGTCATTAGGGGTGGAAATGAGCTGAGCCAAGTCGAGCCGGCTCGAGCCTAGCTCGGCTCGTGAATGAAACGAGCCAAAAATGGTGATCGTCTCGGCTTGAAAGTTGGCTCAAGCTGGCTCGCATGGGCTTGCGAGCCAAGTCCCTCGACCACCTCTGCTCCTCCTCCCCTCCCCCACCCCCTCACCTGCCCAAGCTCCTTACCCCCATCGCTTCCGCCTGCTACGCCCATCCATTCTATCACCTACCCCTATGTCTTCTCCACCCGATCTAGCGACCGGCAAGGAGGCGCGATAGGGATAGAGATTGGAGGCAGCACGACATTCGACGATGGAGAAGGAGGTGCGACGTTCGGTGATGGAGAAGAGGGAGACGGAGGAGGGGGGGGCGAGCAGGGGATGAGTCGACCGGTGAAGTAGGAGCCAGAGGAGGTCGGCTACTCCACCGCGATGAGGACGATGATGACAATGGCCGCGAGGACATCGCGACGAGGCGGATCTTACTAGAAGCTTCCTCTTTCCCTTACCATAATTTGAATTTCGTAGCGCAGAGGATAGGGGACGGGGCAGTAGGGTGGGGTGGACGATGTGGCGGTGCGGAGGACGGGGTGTGGCACGGAGGATGGAGGATGGGGCGGTGGGGCGGAGGATGGGGGACGGGCCGTCGGGGCGGAGGATGGGGGACGGGGCGAGAGACAGGAGTGGATGGATTTGGAATTTGGGATGGATGATTTGGGGAACAATGCTCGCCTGCTCGGTTATCTCTCCTGGATGGCTTCCTGGGATGAGCGGCTTGAGCTCGACTTGAAATTTTTGTGAGCTGGACAAGAGGCTTGGCTCAGCTTGAAAACGTCACGAGCCCGGTTTGAGCTGAGCTAACTCGCGAGCCTCGAGCTATTTTTCCAGCCTTAGTTGTCATATCTAAGAATGGTGAGGCATCGCTGGTGGGATTTGGTCCTTCTGTACCAGGCATATGCCTAGACCATTTATGTATCTGCGGCTGAATAAGGGGTAGTTGGTAGTGATGCCGAAGAAGTTAGGGACTCTAGCCACAACGAGGCTCACACAACGGCGAATGGTCGGGGAGTTGCTGATGTCGCGAAAGAAGATGGGGTCGAAGAAGCTCCTTTGGCCCGAGAAGCTAGTGAGATTGTTGATGAAGGTGAGTAGATCGAAGCCCTAGTTCAAAGGATGACACTTGAAAACCAGGACTACAAGGCATTATCAAAAGATGAAGGTTCAGATGACGAGAATGGTGAGGAACAACAGGCAGTTCCATTCGAGTGGAACACGTACCAATTTAATAAGCTCATCATGGACGAAGGATCCTGTGTACCGTGGGAGTACCACCAAAACGAGGTCAGGTAAGGAGCCATGTACAAATGCATGGAGGCGGTGCATGAGGCTGTGAAATTCTGGGCTTTGTCGCTACGGCGAACATTCACGGTAGTAATGTCTAACCCCAGGTGGTACAACATGAAGTACGAGATAGTAGGATGCCCTTGGTGAGTGCACGTATTCCAGCCTAAGTGGGATACATACTAGAAATGCTCTATACTAATCCCCCGCACATGTGTCATCTATGAGTCAATGCAATCCCATAAGAACCTATCATCGGGCTTTATTGCGAATGTGATGTACAACGAGATCGTGGATAACCTAGATTTTGAGCCATGCTCCATCATTCGGGCAATAGAGTCCAGTTTCCAGTATACAACCAATTTTGCTAAGGCATATAGGGCAAAGTAGAACACATTGGAAGCAATGTTCGGTACATTCCAGGACTCTTAACCCAACCTGTCCGGACAGCTCCGAGTCATACAGGACATGAATCTCGGTACTCATATCGCCATTGAAGATTCCACCCATCCAAAATTCGCTGGGAAGAAGGTACTGAAGCAAGCATTCATCGCCTTAGGTACATGCATCAATGCATTCCGGCATTGTTGTTCGATCTTGTGCGTGGATGACACGTTCTAGACTGGGAAGTACAAGGAGTATACTTACTGCAATTGCGATGGACAAGAATAAACAGGTTCTTCCTGTGGTATTTGCATTCATTGAAAGTGAGAACACCGATAGTTGATTGTGGTTTCTGAGGAACGTGAAGATTTCTGTTGTCCAGGGTCATCCTAACGTATGCCTCATACATGTCCGATATGCAGGCCTATTGAATGCAATAACACAGCTACGACAAGGGTAACATGAGCCACTTTCATGAGTGGATCTGCAGAGTAGGTGGTGCATGAGGCACATTGGTGCAAACTTTTATAAGAAGTTTCATAACAAGTGCTTGATGTACCTTTTTCATGCGGTTGTGCAACTAGAACCAGTAGAGAAAGTTCAACACACTCTGAAAAACTCTGGACGAGCGGATGAGGCCGCACAGAAGAGAGGCAATGAAGAAGTCCGCCACAAGCATTGAAACAATCTCCCCGTGTCATTGCTTGAGTTATCCACATATGGTCCAAGTTTGACGACGCAAACCGGCGGGCAGGTGAAATGTCTCTCGGACCGGATCGAGGACGAGCCTAAGGTCTAGTGGTCATTGCTATACGATAAGCATGGTGCTCGGTATGGTATCATTATAACAAATTTAGCTGAGGTGTAACAATTGGGTCATACGTACCGCGAGGTGTCTCCCTTTGATTGGTATTGTGGAGACAATTCTGCGTGACACCACAAAGTACTTTGTTGACTGAAGCAACATCGTGTCCTCTCCATGGCAAATGACAGAGTATTGTTCTCCGTCATGATCACCAAGTACATGGAAGAGAATAGTAAGCAGGGTGAGATGCATAGGGCATTCAAGATGGGCATAAGGGAGCTTAGCTTTGAGGTACTTTGTAGTGAGAAAGGTCGCTGCGGAACGAACCGTGAGGGGATCATCCATGAGTGCATGCTTGGCCGCGTTTGTTGCATATGCACTTGCAACAAGTCACTTCTTCTGCATAGGTCATGCTTACATGTGATAGTCGTGTTTTCGATGTTGGCGTAGCATCCCAGTCAATACATTTCTGAATATTTCACCAAGGAAGAGGTGACGCTAACCTAAAGTACAGAGCTGTATGGTTATAGCGTGTTAGCCATTTTATCGACCATCCTACATGGCAGGAGCTGATCTAGGCCATCGATAATGATAGGCTGAAGGGAACGGTTGGCCAGCAGCAAAGACAACGTACCAGGAACGACATGGACAAAGAAGAAGATGGACGTCGAATGAAGAAGTGCTCTATTTGTAGGGAGTCCGAACGGCGCTGCGGGGGCCTCATCCGACCGCCCCCACTCAAGGCGGGCACCGTGGAGGTCTACATGGCAGACGTAGAGGTGGCGGCTACGGGGATGGTTTATCTTTTTGTAATATATTGTGATGAATGTTCTGCTTATTATCATTGTGATTTGTTGAACAAATATGTGATTACGTATGTCCTATTTTGTTTTGTATTCCGATGTAATGATGTAATATGGTGCATCGAATTATTATATGTAACTTATGTACTACTGCTAATATTGTTTATTATTACTTTATATTTCTATTTCTTACTATGAACAATGTAACCACCTAATTTTGTTTTTTATGTTTGTTGTTACTTTAAAAAAATTTTAAAAAAATCACAGGTCACGTCGCCATTTGAATTGGCAACATGATCTTATCGCCAATTCAAATAACGACTGAAGTCTCTGCTATGCTGTCGCCAATTCAAATAACGACTAAAGTCTCTGTTGTGTTTTCGAATGGCAACATAGATATTTCACACTGTTTTCATGGCGATAGGGCTCTTGTTGCCAATCCAAATGACGATATGGTCATTAGTCATTTGGACCCACAACAAAAGCCTATTTTTGTTATTTTATTAAATGAACATTCATTTTCTATAATTTATTAAAAATGTACTATCTAAAAACAAAATTAGGAAGGCTGGGGAAGAAAAGGTGTGAGTGCCCGAGTGGAACTAGAGGTCCGATCGATTTCCTTCCGGTCGGACGCCCGACTCCAAGTGTTATGGTACTTGTGAATCAAAACTAAATAACTGAAACGACGTCAACCGTAGTCAGTAGATCTCTCCGTCTTCGCACGCGTTTGTCATGTTCTTGGCTCTACGTACGCTTCAACCCATTTTAATGTGTAAAGCAAATAAAGTGCATATATGTGGCAACCGAGGTGATTACTATAGGTTGCACATTTTGTTTCGTTTACTCTACGATCGAGTGATGTAAGCAAAAGGACCCGTCTCAAAAAAAAATGTAAGCAAAAAGAATATACGAGGCAGAAAGGTAAAATAAAGTGGTAATATGTCTTATGCAAAGGTCTCGCCAGCCGCTAATTAAGATAGTGAAAATGGGGATAATTTTCAAACAAATAACCAGGTGACATCTGAGTGTGAGTGGGTTGAGCATCTAACGAGTAACCATCCTCATCCATCACAAGGATTATGTTTGATCCGGAATCAAATCATCAAATCACATGAGATATAGCTGTCTGCGATATTGACCTGTCCCCACCGGCGGACTAAATCGTTGGTGGAGTAAGCTTGTCATGGGCAAGATACCTAGATTTTTTTACAAGACTATAGCTAGATACGATCACACGTTAAAAAACTACTAAATGAGTGCCTACTAAGGGCCTATTTGCTTCAAAGGATTTTAAAGGAAAAACACAGGAATCCTACTCATAAAGGATTTTTTTTTCACTGTAGCTGCGCTTGATGCAAAGGAATCGTTCGATCGAATTCCTTATGTTTATTGTAGCATATATTATATTATTAAAATGATATAAATTTCCGCGTTAGTAGGTGAAAAAAAGAAAAGATATACACTGTAGATTGTGATGGGTTCATATTATAACGGTCTATATTAAAAGAAATAGTTTGTATCAAGTATAATCCAAAAATAACTGAAATTCTTAATGATTTTTTTTTATCGAAGCTCATACTTCAATTATGTCCCTACAAGATACATAGATATATTCTCAAATATTTATACAAACTTCGAAATAAATCTAGCCGCGCAAATATACGGGTCACCCTGCTAGTTCCTATGAAATCACAAGAATTTCAAAAGGAATCAAAACATCCACTCCAACCTTATTTTTTTCAATCCTATGTTTTCTGATTCTCTGTTTTGCACATACATTTCTATTCTATTCTTGTGTTTTTTTATTCCTACCCTTTTAGAATTCTGCAAATCAAAGAGACCCTAAATGATTAAATAAAATTTGTCCACCTTGAAGTGATGATAAAAGAAGCTAGGCTCCAATATTGATGGGAAAATAGTCATATATATATAGTCGGTGATAGCTTTTCCTAATGTGTATTAATCAACAATATGTAAATGTATCAGATATGAATTCTTCTTCTTCTTGTTGTTGTTTTTTTAAGCGGATATGAATTCTTCTTAGATTGTTCGATGGCGTGAAGAGAGATTTTTATTCATCATCCAATCATTGAAAGCTAAAGTCTGTCAGTGTCCCCTATTAGAGCTACTACTATTATTGCGGCTCGCGCTCTGTTTGGGTGGCGTTCCCCGCAGTGGCGAAGACAAGGAACGACCGAAGTGAAAGCCGCTCACGTGGCGGAGGCTGGCAGGTGGGCCCTGACTGGACGGATCGGCGCCAACCACGCGGGCTCTGTCGCCGGGTCCGGCCGGCCGGCCGGCCGGAAGGACGGGAGAGAAGAAGCAGAGGAGGGAAGCAGCCAATCAAAGCGAGACGGGTTCGAACCACACGTGATGACCCTGGTCCGACGTTGTTCACCTCATTCAGGCGGGCCTCAACCGGCTCGATCTCGACAGCAAACGACTGGTCCTGACTCCTGACTCCTGAGCCCTGCGTCAGGCAGCTTGCACTCCTCTGCGCCGTCTCCGACTATGACTTGTGGGGGCCATGGAAATCTGGCCCTTCCGGACAGGTGGGCCCCAACTGCCCCGGCAGAAGAAGGAACTGTTTGGCCCAGCGCCGGTAAAGCAGGTGCCGGTGCTCTGTTGAATCTGTTCCGATGATCCCTTTCTGGTTTCCCATTCACCAATGTGTAGACGCTATGATTTAAGCACTGACCTCCCTTCCTCGCAAAAAAAAGTATATATATAAATAAACACTGTTCTTCCTATATATAGTGACCGGCTGTCCTGTCGGTTGAGCTAAAGTAGGTTATGTTAGTGCAAGCGACACATTAACTAATTGGCGAGCAAACATAGTAGATGGCCCAAAATAGATGAATTCTATCTGATGGATTTTACACATATGAAACACCTATTTAGTGAGAGCTACAATCCTTCCAAACTCAACAGACTATACATTGAAAACACCTCTGGCTATCCGAAAAAATGGAAAAAGAAAACAGCCTCCGGCAGAGAGAAGTCCAACGTGTTCTTCTCGGGGAAAAAAACTACCATCGCCGCGTTAACTGTGCTTTTCTTAATTTCCGATGTAAAAGTCAATCAGAACAGTGTAATCCTCACAAAAAGACAGAGAGACCACTGTAACCAACCTCGCACAAAGAGAGAGAGAGAACAGTGTAATCAACATGGATCACCGAAAAACATCACGTATCCACAGTGCGACGGATGGGTCGTCAAATTTGTTCTAGATGCTAAATATTCCATTTGTTAGGTTCGATCCGATGTGACGCAGGGGAAAAGGTCGCTCAAGGGTCATTTCTAAATCTACAACATTAGCTTCGTAGAACCTAGCTAGTCTACCATCTAATCTTGAACAAGTTTCCTCAAACTCTCGAGTCAAGCCGTCCCCAACTTGTTAATTAGTACTAGCTAGTTGGCTAAGGGGAGGTAAGGATAAATGCTACGCGCATAAGACGAAGGATAGCTACTACGTATTGCAGCAAAGAAAGATGCAAAATAGCCTATCCTATAGGTTGAGACCAGCAGCAGTACAAATGCATTCTTTTTTCTCAGCAAAATTCCTGCATCGAATCAGACACTTACCGCGCAAGATGACAGAGCTCATGGCTTGAACTCGATCGATGGTTCATGGACACATCTGTCCTCAGACATTTCATAGCTGATTGGCGGATTATCTCTCTCTCTCTCTCTCTTAAGGATGGATTATCATTCTTGAAATGCTGGCAAGCTTGCCAGCTGCCTGCCAAAAGAACAAACATTGCTGTAGAAAGGAAGAGATAGTCTCGACCGATATTTTGCTAATCAATTTGCCTATTTCATACTCGTAAATTGCCAGCACCAAAATAAACAGTAATTAGACCAACCTTGCAGATGCGGTCCAACTATACAACTAGCCCAACTGGACCTGGCCCATGTGCGTAGTGTAACTCAACTTGAATTCAAGTTTAGGGATTTTGGTTTTGGGTCGCAAAATTACGAACTAAACTTGATTTTTCGGGAGAGTACATGGAGGAATCATGCCATACACACCCCACCCCGCTCACGACACACATGCACACGCTCGTCACACGAGAGTGCATTCACTACACGCTAATGCACAATTTGGACCCACCGTTGCACACCGTGGATAGTAGTATGGTCTGCCTCTTTGCAGACTGCATCCGAGTTTGGAATGTGAGCCTAGGAGTCAACTGCAGTGTAATGCCTGAGGAATTGTGTGATTGGTGGTGTGTTGATTACGAGTATACATATGTGCTTTATAACATTGTTGAATGGTGTGTGAGACCTCGACCCAACAAGAACAAAACCGCGAAAGAAAAAAGAGCAACGTCGAGGTTTTTACGGACATAAATGCATGATGGGCTTCAATACTTCTCTCTCTCTGACTTGAAAGCTAAAGTTTGGCATGCTTCAGGCTTGCTGAGTCCAGGCCCAATACTCTTTTCATTTTTGCGTTATTCGGCCTGTGGGCTGCCTAGAGAAGCGCTTATACCATTTGGGCCAACGCTCCGCTCGAGCTCATTTCACGTCGTTTTACCACTTTTATTGCCAAATGCCAATCGATGCTCTGTATCCTCTCTCTCCCTCCAAAAAAAAAAGTATGCTCGGTATGTGGTGGTGTAATCTAAAAAAACATCTTCCCCGGGTTTCATTCAATTCACCGGCGCAAACAGAGATCGACATCCACTATCTGCTGCAATTGTGAAGCGTTCGAAGATCTTCTTGTTTGGCTTGTTTTTAACTGTCAAAAGCGACCACTACTTGACTAAGGCGTCAACAGATTCTACAACAATCCGTCGGGACATACAACAAACAATCTTTCTGTTCTGTTCCTTCAGACAATTACAGCTGGCGTTACATGTGGTAGCATACTAATATACGGCAGGAACAGTCCAGAATAGACTAGCCACCCCCACAACCCACAATCAGTTTGGTCCATAGCTAGTCCTGGCCCACCGCGCAACCAGGTGTCCGAACTGTCCGCCCCTGCGGATGAAACTAAATCCTACGAGACATCTCCGCCTTTATAATCTTGTTTTGACCTATTTTAAATTACGAGATATCTCTGCCTTTAGAATCTTGTTTTGACGTATTTTAAATTACGAGACATCTCTGCCTTTAGAATCTTGTTTTGACCTATTTTAAATTATGACACATGGTCACGCAAAAAATGTAATTAATCTATTCTGTCACGTGTCATGAAATTGATTGAGTCTAATAAGAGTCTAAAAGACGATGAGGTCTCCTAAAATTATCATCCACCACGGGTCGTCTTCCAGTGACCAAGTCATCGCCAAATCAGCACATCCCCCAGCTGCTCCCATCCGTTCTCCACAGAAACGGGGTAACCATGCCGTTACCCATGCCGCACCCATACGCTACGTTGCACTCGCACTTATGCCCGACCTGCCTCGAACGGTCAACGCGTACAAAAGGCCAGCGTACATACATGTAGCCGGCACGATATATGCTATCCAGTATTGCATGGGCGGCATGCATGCATGGGCCATGCATCGCATCTCCCTGTTGACTCCGGGCTGAGATGCATGGCACGGGCTTTCGTTCTCGGCCTTCAACGGTGGGTGCCTATCTGCTTCTGTCTCGAGCGCGTACGGACGGCGGACGTACGCGTCAGGGGTTTTAAGGCCGGTTTGGCGAGTGCTGGTTGTCCGCATTCGAGAGAAGTGGCCGACTTCTCCTCCGGCGCCATGCCGAAGTGTTGTTGATGGAATGAATTGAGTGAATGACGACGGATCCTACGGACAGGGGACTATGGAAGACCTCGACGTGCGACGGGTGGTCGGTGGCCGCGCGGGCGGGCGTCCCTGTCGGGGCGCGCCGACCATGCAATCACCGCGGGCGCTCCAGGGGGAACCGATCGAACTGGGCAGGCCGGGCGATGGCGCCGCGCGCTGTTGCATCCTGACGCCGATCGCTCGATCTCCGCCCACATGGGGCTGCGCGCGTACGCGCGGTGCAGCATCCAGCAATGTGGGACGCGCGCAGGGTGCGTGCTTGTGCCGTTGTGTCATCGTGTGTGGTAGCCGCCGGCCCCCATGGCATGCATGGCATGTACACTAAATGCCATGTCCGGCGCACAGCGCCGTGTCTGCGACTGTGCGTGTACGTCCAGGGGCACGCAGGACCATATGCCTCCCAACGCTGCCTTGTTGGGGGTGACTGACTGACTGACTAGCAAAGTTAGTAGCGATCCTCTGAACAATCTCAGCTCTCGGGTCCTGGTCGATCCGGGCCGCGCACTAGCTGGGCCCGGCCGGGCCGTGCGTACACACGCTCGTGTCGACACGGCCGGCGGCATGGTAGGGCCGTGGCGGCCGCGCTGTCGGCCGTGCTGTCGCCGTTGCACGCAAGGGCAGATGGGAAAACCCTGGGAGATAAGGCATAGCTTTTTGGACAAAGGTTGGCGCAGGGACGACACGTCTAGCTATATCTATCTCTGGCCTGTTTTATCTGAAACTTTGTTTGGGCATGGATACACACATAAGTACAACGCCATGAAAGAAAACGCGAGGCTTGGAGCCCCTTTTGCAGCATCAGGAGGTGGCAGCATTTCTCAACAAGCGCAAAGCTAATTACATGGTGGGAGCAGCGTGCCGTCTGATCCTGAGAAAGTTTTGGACCGTGGCAGCATGGCTGCCTGCCTTGGGGACGGGCATGCTTTGACAGTGCGAGCTTGTGTGCCCGTTTCGGAAGGTAGATGGGCCATGCTGATGATTAATTTGCTGCGTGATACATGTGCACATTATATTTCTGCGATTGTATGTTCGGAATTCTGATGAAGGATGGATGAATCAATGGCATTGTAAGCTTGACGTTATCGGCACAGTGAGCAGACAACGTGGTTGTTGGGTTGTAATCAGAACTTCAGAAGATTAGTGGTACGACGTGTTTGACCTTTGTAAGGAACAGAGCAAACAAACCTCTGCTCATTTGTGACAAAAGGCCCCATTATATAAGGTACGCAAAGCCGTTTGTTGCTTTGTCCCATAGTTTTGTTTATCCATGTGCTCGATACGAGGGTTGTCCTTACTAGTGGGATTTTAGGTACGGCATTCCCTAGTTTTTGTAAGAAACAAGCCATCGTGAATATGTATAGTATACTAGACCAAGCAGCGCAATTCCTCCGTCCAATCAATCTAGTTGTTTCACGACAACTTACCAAGCATGGATCTCATTTATCTATCTATCTATCTATCTATCTATCTATCTATCTATCTATCGCTACTAATAAAAGATGAAGTTTACCCCTACAACGGGACGATCTTCCACGCAACTCCTCTTGTGCAAACAACGCCTGATAAGTCGCCCTCTCAACGCCATTGAGCAAAAACCGCCTCGCCACCTCCCCAGTTCGGACAACCGCTCGCTACCTCTTCCTCCATAGCTAAACCCCGATCTATACGACCCTTAACTATCTCCCCTCTCTCTAGCACTAAATCTCATAGCGATTTCCTCCCGCTCCAAACCGCCTATTCTCACATCCCAATCCGCATCTCTGGCCCCCCTCCTTCCCTTCACTTCTCCCTTTGTTTCCATATTTGTGTAGTTCAATCTGGTGAGGGCGACGACGCGGCACCAGATCGGAGTTCAGCGATAGTAGCTTGGGGCTCTGGCGGCTATAGGAGGCGTTGCATGAGGAGAAGGCGTAACGGATGGTGGAAGCCGCCCTGCGCACGGATGACGTGCCCATGGACGCGTTCCTTCTGGCACGTTTGCGCCTGCGCCCGTCGCGAGTTGCATTGTTCTAGCACCTAGTGTAGTGCGCCGAGTTGACGTTGTGTGAGAATGGACGAGGTCATGGAGGTGCGAGAGCTTGGATCGATGTCTCGTCACTCTTCACCGCCGGGCATGCCAGCTATGCCAATATCGTCTACGGTCGGTTGTCTCATTGCTCTGCTGCATAAAATTATCTTTTCCTAAAAATCATTCTCTTTCCTGATTTGCTTCATCTCTTTAGGTGTGGATGAAGAAGGAAAGATACTGAAGTATGGGAGAGTGACCTATAGGCTAACGCAGCCCAGGGACACATTGATAACTCTGCGGTGATCTCGTTAGTGACAACACTTTTGCCTCCTGCGCGACATAGGCTTCATCCTTCCTCATGTCTTTTCTTTTTTATTTAGGGATATACTGCAATTGTTTCATGTGTGTGTATGTACCGATTAGGTTCTTATGCACTTTGTCATCTATCTGGTTAGTTATTTTTCTTCCTTGATGTCATATCCTAATTTCATGTGCTTTCTTAATTTCAAGTTGATATTAGGTCCTATCGTGAAGACGTAGATCATTTGATTGGCACCATCCAAGATAAAGATATAGCGTACCATTTCGTACGTATATAGCGATTGGTGTACATGACCACTACGATCCATGTTTTGTTTGATCATGCTTACCATTGTTAGCTTATTCTCTTTTAATACGAAGATGATGTAAAACAAAAATTAGGCGTGATTTTTTATACTTTAGAAAGCTAAAGAATTTTACTGAATAGGATGGGAGATCATATCCTGAACCATATCTTCTTGCAACCACCTGATGTCAACTATTGTTGACACAATACTAGATAGTGTAGTTAAAGAAAAACTCTTCGCAAAGAAACCTTATTAACTCCCAAATGGTTTTACTGCACATCAGTCACTTAAGATGTTTCCATGTAGAAGAATGAGGTAGTAAAGACCAAGGAGGACAAACTCGATAAGGCATTTAAGTTAGTGTCAACATAAACCATCTCCCTCTAAGTGTGTTGTATAGTTATATGAAAAGCATATTTCGAATTTGCTTGCAAAATTTCTTAGCATGAATCATGTTTTTGTTTGCACATTTTATGTCTTCGTGTGCTAAAATATTCTAGCATCGGGCTCCTCAAACCTTGTCATTTGCTAGATTTAATGATTTGGTAGATTCCAGGCTTAAGGACATGGAAGGATGTTATGATCACTTGTTGCCAGACTGCACATGTAGAACTAAAGCTTTTTTTTTTTGTGAAACCTTGTACCTTTTGGCTTGCCATCGTTGTAACTGATATAATGATCCTTGCCTTATTATAATATGATTGTCAATGATTTTGTATGGGTTGTTATGGTTAGGCATGTAACTAAATAGAACTCAGTTAAATTTGTAGGGTGGTCTATTTAAATTCAAGGATACAAAAATGTTTTGCTTGCTTCACAGGATGAGTGCACAATGGCATAAAGTTTGAATTTTGTTGAAACGTACGTGCACGGAGCTATGTACGATTTGGGAACAAGCTTGATACGCGCATAAGAATTAATGTTCATTGTACAGCTTAGGGTCACATTTGATGATATATATCACCCTTTTTTTGAGACTCTATTGCAACGCATGGGCATCTTACTAGTTATCTTATTAAATTATAGTAAAAAAAAACCACCATGTTCGCTCTCAATGACTAGAAATTCCTACATTAATCGGTACAAAAAGAGAAATACCTATACTGCTGATCGTGGTGGGTCTAGATTATAATGGTCTAGATTAAAATAAAGAGTCTATGTCAAGTACAATAAAACTAAAATTCAGAATAAAAATAAAATAAAATAAGCAATTTGATTTCCATACAAATTCCTAAGTAAAAGAGTCCATGTCAAGTACAATAAAACTAAAATTCAGAATATCAATAAATAAAATCATCAATTTGATTCTCATACGAATTCCTAAGTAATATCCCAAAATAATTATAATTTGAAATAAAAATAAACAATATTTGGCAATTAGATTTGTATAAAAAAAATTAAAAAACTGAAATTCAAAATAAAACTAAATTAAAATGATCAATTTGACTTCGATACGAATTCCAATAATTATAATTCACAATACAAATTACAAAATAATTGGCAACCAGATTTCTGTACAAAATCCAACAAAAAATAAGTAAAATTCAAAATTAAAATAAAATTAACAAATTGATGTCAATACCAATTTCAATGTAAAATATGTAAATAACTATAATTTAGAATAAAAATCATCAATTTGATTCTCATACGAATTCCTAAGTAATACCCCTACATAATTATAATTTGAAATAAAAAATAGACAATATTTGGCAATTAGATTTGTATATAAAATAAGAAAACTAAAATTCAGAATAAAAACTAAAATAAAATTAGCAACTTAACTTCAACACAAATTCCAACAATTATAATTTAGAATACAAATTACATAATATTTGGCAATTAGATTTGTTTACGAAATCCAACAAAGAATAACTAAAATTTGAAATAAAATAAAATTAGCAAATTTACGTAAATACAAATTTCAATGTAAAATCCCTAAATAACACTAATTTATAATCAAAATTAAAGCAAAGTTAGCAATTGGATTCGTATACAAATTCCAAGAAAAAATAACTAAAATTCAGAAGAAAAATAAAATTAAATTTGAAATTTGATTTCTTTACAAATTCCAAAGTAAAATCCATAAACAAATAAAATTCAAAATAAAGTAAATAAATTTATAAATTTGATTTGTATATGAACTCTAATAAAAATAACAGAAATATTAAATAAAAATAAATTTATACCAAAGATAGCACAAATGGTGTCGGAGGAGACACAAAGAAGCTAACATGTTCACTCTTAATTGCTAGAAATTTTCACGTTAATCGAAGGAAAAGGGAAAGATCTACAACATTGATCATGGTGTGTATATTATAACGGTCTAGATTTTAAAAAGGAGTTTGTGTCAGGTACAATAAAACTCAAATTCAAAATAAAAAATAAAATAATACTAGAAATTTGATTTTCATACGAAATACAAAGTAAAATATCTAAATAATTATAATTCAGAATAAAAATTAAACATAAATTGTCAATTAGTTTTTTATACAAAATCCATCCGAAAAGTAATTGAAATTTATAATAAAAAATAAAATTAACAATTTTATTTGCATACAAATTCGAAGGTAAAATCCTTAAATAACTGTAATTCAGAATAAAAATTAAAGCAAAATTAGCAATTGGAATTGTATACAAATTCCTAGAAAAAATAATTGAAATTCAGAATAAAAAATAAAAAAATTGTAATTTTATTTCTATATGAATTATAAAGTAAAATCCCTAAATAACTAAATTTTGAATAAATTAAACAAAATTAGCAATTTGATTTGTATACAAATTCAAATAAAAAATAACTAATTTCTTGAACAAAAATAAAAGTTATAACGAGGATAGCACGAGTGGTATCGAATGAGACCACGAAAGAGTGCAATGGCATTAGTTCTGTCCTGCGAGAAGACGTTGACCCATGGGGAAGCGAAGAGTCGAGACGGTGGCAACGGAGATGAGGACAATGTCGTAATGCTCATCTTAGTCGTTCAACAAGGACGATTTCATGCTGGTCACTGGAGCCATTAAAGAGAAAGTGTAGAGTTGAATAAGCCAAGGGCTGCGATGACAAGTAGTGTCGACGATCGAGTCGCCGATCTTACGAAAAATAAAGGAAAATGACACAATATTTCATGGGAGAGAATGGGACTTCTATTTATTGATATGAACTGGCTATTATAGGGGGTGCCTGCGACCAGGTGGTGAACTAATTCCTAAGTATACTGAGCGTAATGCTTGCTATTCTAATTACTATGCTTCAATCTGATAGCGCTTAATCCTCTCAAATCGGATTGCCTTCTGCAGTATGTGTCCTTATTTAAGTACTTGACGAAGCGATGTCAGTTACTCCTAGAAAAGACGCCCATTGTGAAGCGTCGCGACTGGTCGGAGCGAGGCGGTAGTTGATGAAGTATCAACCATTCTGCGGTTGTGTGTGTGAGATATTCAACCGTATGGTGTTTGTTTGTCAGTGACTTAGGATCACGTAATGTCATGGCATGGAATGTATAACATGTGTTCCATTCATCACGCGGTAAAGAATATACCTGAAGATAGATCCAGATGCCAGTTCATAGCTTCTATGAGCAACTACTTGGTCGGAGGCTAGGTACAGGACCTTGTCCAACCAAGTTATCCCTCATGTAACCTCTAGAATCCTTACGACCATTGAGGTCGTGAGCCTTAGAGGTTACGACCATGAAGACATATGATTTTTTATTATGTATTAAATAAATACATAGATATTTTAATCCTCGTCAGCTAGCCCCAAAACTTTAAATAAATTGGTCGTGTGAACACTGTCTTCCGATGAAGTCATATCGGGCAGACCCTCATTTAATGACATGACATTCGAGTTAGTCCGTTTTCATTTTAAAGTTGAAAACGTACCTTGGGAACCGAAGATTTTTTATGTCCGCTGGAGACAAAAGGTCGTATTTGTTGGACTCCCGATAACTCTCAATTGCGGTTAATAGATCTGAAGCTATAAAATCCCCTTTGCGCTGAGCCCTAAGGTTTTACGCTTTCAGATTCCCTTCTTCATCCCCTGAGCAGAAAAAATTGCTTCCGACCTCTTTTCTTCAACCTTCTACGACCCCCTTTCTTCCCTTATCCAAAAACCCAATCATGTCGGATTATATCACCAACTAGTCGGCTTCTGATTTGAGCGAGAAGAAACTTAAGAATCTAGAGAATATCATGTTTCTTCCTGACAAGAATCTGATTTCTTGGAGATCAGCCGTCGGAGAGCATTCTCTGAGCAATGAAGATGGGGAAATTCCTATTTTCCTTGCATATATCGAATGCGGATTTAGGCTGCTGATTCACTTCTTTCTTCCTACAATTTTGGAGCATTACGGAGTCGAACTGGTGAATCTTGCTCCCGATGCCATTGCCAACCTCGACATCTTCATCTACCTTTGCAAAGCGTACTTGGGAATTCTTGCAATTCTGGATTTCTTCAAGTACTACTATAGGATGGTGAAGTCTGGGAGGACGACAGGAACGCCTGGAGAGTGCACTTTGCTTCTTCACCATGGGAACGCTAATGAGTACATTCCCGTGTACTCAAAGTCTTCATGGTCATCATGGAAGAAAAGCTGGTTCTACATGATAGTCACACAGAAAGATGGCCTCTACTATACTGGTAAGAAGGCGGTCGAGAATCCAACATGGCGCTCCTCCGTGGAGAAGGAGGGAAAAGTAGGGAGATGGGTTGAAGCCATCCAAATCCTTAGTGACAAGGGTTTAACCTCCTAGCACGTAGTAAGGGATTTTTCCATACGTCGGATCAGCCCTTTGAAGGCCAGAGCATACCCGATGCTCTAGTATATTGGTCGAGATGATGCGACCAAAGACTCCAAGGAGAGTAAGTCCTGAAGGATTCCGACCAATTTGCTTTCATTAGTCGATTATTCCTGTAATCTCAAGTCTCTTGTTTACCTTCACAGCTTTGTCTTCTGATGAGATCAGAAGTCGGATCAAAATGATCTGCGCCGGAGAGCTTAGCGAAAACGATAATTTCCCTCGGATCCTAGATGTTGTTTCCGCAGAAAAGAGGGTTGAGAGACTTAGGGTAAGAATATCAACTATTCTTCATCTTTTTTATATTTTTCGATCGGTTTACCATAAATCCTCTTTGGTGTGTAGTTGGTTGGGCCGAGGATCAATGAGACCACTGAAAGTTGTGAGCCGATTAATGGTCTGACCATTCCTATGACCACACATGATGTTGGCCTTATGAAGGTAGGTAACCGAACATTAATATATATTTTAGATGAAGGATTTTCATCACCTAACTAAATTTGATTGTTAATTTAGGCGGTTGTCGTGGACTCCAGTATGGTCGTTAAGGACTGGCCAGTTGTTACTGAAGCAACTGCTTTGGAGGTTGACAAATCTACACCCTCCGACTTGATGATTAGGTATGATGTCTCCGACCAGTTGGTCGAGAATATCGCCTCCGATCTCTTGTTGGAGAATGTGAGGGGTACAACCAGCCCTGCCAGTTCAGAATCGGTGAAATCGGTTGAGAAGAAGAGGAAAACGAGCGCTAGGGGCTATACTTCAACACGTTTCAAGGTTAAGACCAGAAATTGACCAAGTATGTATAAAAAAAGTTATATAATATGTACCTTGGACATTTCTGATATGTTGAAATCATGAATTTCCATTCTTCTTTTTGTCTAGATCTTCTGGTATTCTGGTTGATTCCAACCAGGATACTCCTCAGGAAAAAGCTCCTCGGAATGAAGTGGTCAAGGAAATTTCCAACCAAAGCATTCTCCAAGAAGAAGTTCATGAAGAGAAAGTGGTCGATGAAGCCCCCGAGCAAGCGTCAGTGCTAGCGCTTGTTCAGGATCCTGTTGTGATCCCACCTTCGTCTACAGAGGCGGAGGTTGCTAAAGATCCTCAGCAGGATAAGGTCCCTGACGGTAATTCTCCCCAGGTTAACAAATTCCCTTTCTTCCCACGATTTATCAAGGATAAGGAACTTGATGAGGTTTGGGGGAAGATATCGAACCATCAAACTAAGACAGTTCCTGATACTCTTTTCGTTGAATACAATGGCGTGGCAATTCAGGTAACTATTCACAACCAGTTTCAAAGTTTTTCTTTAAAGTTTATGGAAAACTCAAAGAAGGGTGCTATTTATATAGCACATGGTCGAGAATTACACTGTGATCGGAGGACTGATCCAGCAAGTAAAGCTCTTGGAGCAGAAGCATTCTGAATTAGAAAGTAAGAACTTTCTTCTTGACTTTTCTCTCCCCTTCTTTGCTTCCTTATCCCTCTTCTCTTAATCAATACTCCTTTTATCATATTTGATAGATTTAGAGGAACTGGAAGAAGAGGTTGTGGCTAAAGAAGCCATGATAGTAAAGTTTAAAGAGAAGAAAATCAAAGGTAATTGATCTTAGACTTGACTAGTACACCATCTTTGCCAATTTATGTGTGTTTATCTATTAGTCTACTCGTGCAGAGAAAACTCAAGCACTAGAAAGAGCAGATAAGTCTCTTGAGTTCAAGTGCGGCTAGAGGGCTGAACTTGAACATAGCCTTGAAGAAAAGGTTAAGGCTGTGAACAAGATGCTCTTCAACCTGGGGTCGGGAACGAAATTTCCCATCTTAAGAGATCCTGCAAAGAAGATCAATTTTCTGGGCGAGCAGCTTAAAGACCTCAAGAGTTTAATGAAGACCTTTCGAGAGAACCATGTCCAGTCAATAAAAGAAGCTATTACGAATGGAGTTAGTTTTGCCTTGGCAAAATTAAGGGCTTCCGACCCCTCTATTCACCTTGGAGCTATTGAAGAAGACTTCAACTGCTCGGGCAAAGAAGCGACCAAATTTCTCGAGGAAGTAAAGTCTCTCAGAGATAAGGTTGCAAAGAAAATGGAAGTCGGATCTCCAACACGCAGCAACCAATCTGGTGGTTCTGACGAGTAAACAATTGTCATATTTAGACTTTGTAAACAAAACTTACCTTTTAACATCAGTGAAGTCTTTATATTTTTGCAAAATTCGCTAAATACTCATATATTCCCTAGCCCCCGACAGCTTTTATTAGTAGATGAACGTTACTAAAGAAGCAGTAGACTAAGAAAATAAGCAATAACTATGACCATGGCATAAAGCATATACTGATTATGTTGTAAAAATGATCTAATTAACACTAAAAATCAATTTGGCCAAAACCAATGTATGATTTTGAGTAGCTTAGATATTTTTCATAATCGAAATATTGTAACATACCACATATGGTCGGAAGATAACATAAGGCTTGCTTTGATGATAAGAAAGTATGCAAGAATGTATGCAAAAAAACAATAAGTGTCTTTGTTTATATATGTCATCAAAAACTGGTCGTAAGGGTTGCTAAGAACTGAAGACATGAAAAACATTTCTCGAGATGTGTTCATGCTCAGGTCCGACTGGCAGCGAGGATCGTAAAAAAAGGACCATAGCTAGGAAGCTCCTTCGAGTGGGCAGGACCACGTGCAGAGAGGAGAGACTTTGAATAGGAGGCTTTTCATATCCCAACCAGTAGCCAAACAAGAGTAGAACAGAATATTGAAATGAAGAAAGTGAATCTTCGAACTCTTAAGCAAATAAGGAATCATATGAAATTGTTTGTGTGATACTCTTGTTACTCATATGTTTCTTTGAGAAAAGAGTGTGGTAGCGTGTGGGAATCATTGAAGCAATGATCACGACTAGGACCATTTTGGCGTACGACAATCAAGTCTAAGCCAACGAGTAAAAGAGACCCTTTAGAAGGATATCGGAGAGAATAAGAGTCTTCCCTGATCATCTAAACAATAATGACCTTGGACCAGAGTAGCGGATAACAAATATATAAACGGTAACACTCATTGAACATAAAGGAAAAGCATCTTTATGCGAATGGAAAAATGTATATATAAAAAAAATTATACAAAGAACTTACGTCATTGATCAATGTTCCAAGAATTAGACAAAACTCGCCCGTCAGACATTGCTAATCGTACTGAACCTGGTTGGGTGACTTCGACCACAGTGAATGGACCTTCCCACTTGGGAGAAAGTTTGTTGCGATTTGCATGGTTTTGAATTTTTCTGAGAGCCAGATCACCTATAGCGAGGCTGCAAGGTTGCACCTTACGACTGTGGTACCTTCTCATGGCTTGTTGGTAGACTGCTGATCGTATTAGGGCTTGGTTTCTTCATTCTTTATGGAAATTGATGTCGTTAAGTCGCCGTTTATTCTGATCGTTGTTGTTGAAACAATCAATTCGAGCAGAACCAAGTTTTAGTTCGGGAGGAAGCATGACTTCAGCATCATAAACAAAAAAGAATGGTGTTTCACCGGTCGTACGACTAGTCGTGGTTCGAACGGCCCATAACACAGAAAGAAGTTCTTGAACCCAAGCTCCTGACCGTTTGACTAACTACTCGAACACTCGTCGTTTGATCACTTGCATTATGATACTATTGGCTCGCTCAACTGCTCGGTTGCTCTGTGGATGAGCTACAGAAGCGAAATGTATCTTAATAACTAAGTCCTCGCAAAATTCCTAAAAATATCCGCTAGAGAACTGGGTACCGTTATCTGTGATTATATGTCTGGGTACACCAAATCGTGTGATCACATTTTTTGTGACAAACCTTTTAGCGGCTTCAGTTGTTGTTTTAATAACTGGCTCAGCTTCAATCCATTTTGTGAACGTGTCAATCACGACGAAAGGAACTCGAAGCCCCGGATGCTCTTGGGAAAGGTCCTAGAATGCCTAGTTTTCAGGTTGCAAAAGGCCAAGAAAGAGGAATTGTTTACAAAGCTTGTGCTGGCTAATGTACTTGTCAACTATGAAACTGATATTGTACGCACTTTGGCACGAGCTCTTTTGCATCATGAAAGGCAATTGGCTAGTAGTATCTTTGCCTGAAGGCTTTACCGACCAGCGTTCTGTAGGAATGATGTGCTCCACAGACTCCTCCATGAATTTCGATCAGCAACTTAATGCCATCCGGTTGAGATATGCATCTCATCAACTCCCCATGAGATCTTCGTTTATACAAGGTACTTTTAATAAGAGTGTATGATTGTGCTTTTTATGTTAGACGATCAGCCTCTACATCATCTTCTGGAATTAGGTCTCGCTGAAGATAACTGTAGATCGACTTCATCCAATCTTTACCGTGATCATGACAGCACCAACCATCAACGATCTGTGGAGCATCCATGTTCGCATAATCGAGGTGTACGAACTCCTTGTGAACATCTACATCCTCTGAATGCTCGACCACTGAGGGTGAATCGAGTTGCTCGAGAAAACTCCGAGCGGAACGGTTGACCTGGTTGAGGCCATCCATGTCAACTGATCTACCAGAAAGTTTCCCTTTCTAGGAATATGTTGAATCTGGAAACTGAAGAAGTGCTTTTCGAGTTTTCGTACTTCCGCCAAATAAGATGGCATCTTGGTACTAGAGCATTGATACTCTTTCCCTATTTGATTTGCTACTAGTTGAGAATCGCCTTTCACTAGTAATCTGCGAATTCCGAGTGCTCTGGCTGCTCGGAGTCCTGCTAGTAAACCTTTGTATTCTGTCACATTGTTTGTAGCTCTAAAGCTTAACTGAATAGCGTATTTGATGTATTCTCTAGTAGGGGATATTAGGACGACTCCAGCCCCTGAGCCTTTTAGCATCAAGGAACCGTCAAAATACATTGTCCACTCATCGTGGTGTTCATACTTGGGCCCTTAGGTGGGTTCAGGGTTAGTCCATTCTGCAATGAATTCAGCTATTGCTTGGGACTTGATTGCTATTTGTGAGATGAAATAGAGGTCGGACACTCCAAGCTCGACTTCCCATTTTGCTATTTGTCCTGATGATTCCCTATTTCTGAGAACCTGACCAAGGGGATATCCGGTTGGTATAACCACTTTGTGGGCCTAAAAATAATGCCTTAGTTTCCTTGAAGTTATAAGGAGACCATAGAGCAACTTTTATACCTGTGGATACCATTCTTTTGGTCCATATAAGACTTCGCTTACGTAATATACTAGTCGTTGGACGTTGTCGCGCTCTATGACCAATACACCACTGACTGTTTGTGGTGTTACAGCCACGTAAATCAGCAATGTCTCTCTCGATCTTGGAGAGACTATGATCGGGGGACTCATAAGGTACTTCTTAAATTCTTCAAAGGCATCATTTGCATCTTTAGTCCACTCGAAATTTTCGTGCTTCCAAAGAAGCTTAAAGAAAGGTAATCCTTTTTTACCTAACCGTGCTATGAAATTACTTAACGCTGCCATACAGCTGGTTAGTTTCTGGACTTCATTCTTTGTGGTTGGAGGGCGCATCTGATCGATGGCTGAACTTTTTACTGGATTTGCTTCAATACCTCTAGACGAAACTAAGAATACAAGAAGCTTACTAGAAGAAACTCCGAACACACATTTTTTTTTTGATTTAACTTAAGGTTATGCCTTCTTAAGTTATTGAAAGTCTCATGTAGGTCTGGAATGTGATCGCCAGCGTTGATGCTCTTTACGACCAGATCATCAACGCAGGCTTCTAGATTTCGACCTATCTGTGGATTAAAGGTTTTTTGAACCAGCCTTTGAAAAATCACACCAGCATTTTTGAGACCAAATGACATCTTTACATAACAGTAAGTGCCGTGTGGAGTGATGAAGGAAGTTTTCTCTTCATCGTCTTTACTTATATTAATCTGGTGGTACCCTGAGTACGCATCTAAAAAACTTAACAACTCACACCTGGAAGTAGAGTCTACAAGTTGATCGATGCGAGGAAGGAGAAAGTCATCTTTAGGACAAGCTTTATTAAGATCTGTAAAGTCAATACACATTTGCAACTTCCCATTGGGTTTTCTAACCATTACAGGATTGGCGAGCCACTCTGGTTAGTTGACTTCACGAATAAACCCAGCCTTGAGGAGCTTGTCGATCTCTGACTGGATTGCCTCCTTTTGATCTAGTGAAAACGCCTCAGCTTCTGCTTGACCGGTTTCTTATCAGGCTGGTGAGCTAGTCTGTGCTCGATCACTTCCCTAGGGACTTCGGGCATGTTGGACGCCTACCAGGCGAATATGTCCTAGTTTGCTCGGAGGAAGGAGACGAGCGACGCTTCCTATTTAAGGTTGAGTCCTGCTCCGACCAGTATTTTGGCGCCTTCTAGAGAAGTACTTTCGTCGAGATGTACCTCATTTGTCTGGTCGAAAGGTTTTGGTGTCATCTTTGGCCTCGAGTGCTTGACCGGCATGGTAAGCGGATTAGTTTCCTGGGTCGGTAGTTCGTCGACTAGCTCTAAGGATTTCCAATCACATGCGTAAGCCATTTTTCGATCTCCTCGAACCGTGATGACTCCCTTCGGTCTTGGCATTTTTAAACTCTGATAACTGTAGTGCGTGGCTATTAGGAATTTTGCTAAGGCCAGATGACCGAGGATTCCATTATATACGGTTTCAAATCTACGACATTAAACAAAATATTTTCTGTTCGAAAGTTGTCGGGTCTTCCGAACGTAACTGGTAGGGAAAGTTGTCCTATCGGTTTAGCGGTAGAACCAGGAACTATGCCATGGAAGGCATACTTCACAGGTTTCACCTTGGATTTAGGAATTTGTATATCTTCCAATGCTCCGGCAAATAGAATATTTAAAGAACTACCCCATCTATTAAGACCCAATTAACCTTACAATTATTAATAGTAAGATCAACGACAATAGGGAATCTACCTGGTCGAGTTGAAGGGATGGGGCAGTCTTCTTTGCTGAAGGAGATTACAGTCTCCGACCATCTGGATGGCTTGACGGTGATTGAAGATTCGGCAAGGTTGACCTCCCGCTCCGTGGACTTTAGATGACGTCTTGACTCGTACGAAGAGGATCACCCGAATATCATATCAACAGTATGTCGAGGTTCCTGGTACTCCATTTCTTCGTCACCGTCTTTATCCTTCTTGGAGCTCGTCTTTCTGAGTTCATGTATCGAGGGGAGTGGACATTTATCTGTATAGTAATCTTCCAGCTTCTTTTGCCAGGCTCGGCAAGTGCGCAAGTCATACCCTGCTTGTTGGTGAAGTGGACACCACTTGTTTTTTTTTGTATCCATCGGTCAGAGCTTTTGCTTTGCCACGACCGGTGTAATTTTTCTTACCATTGGTAAACTTTTCAGGAACCACAAGGACTTTCTTGTCATCGAGTTTGCAGTTTCTCTTTTTCTTGAGAGCCTTTGTTTGCTTCTTTTCTGACTTATCCAAGCCAAGTTGAGAAATTTTGTCTTTCCAATCAATAGCCTCTTTCCACTCAACCGCTTCACTAGCGGTCGCGTATTTGTCAGCCATGTCGAAAAGCTCGATGGTCGTTCGTGGAGGGTTTATTGCAAAATCCTCCGTAAATCGTCGATTCCTTAGCCCTGCTTTGAAAGCTTGGATGATAGAAGATTCTGCGACCTCTAGTATTGAATTACAAACTTGGCTAAATTTTTTGATATACTGTTGGAGAGTCTCATTGGATTTTTACGGATTCGATGGAGATCATCCTCATTCCCAGGGCGGTCGCACGTACCTTGAAAATTCGCAATTAGAAGATCGCAAAGTTGCTCCCAGGTGTATACTGATCTGACCAGCAGGTTGAGTAACCAAGACCGAGCAGATCCATCAAGCACCATGGGTAGATAATTTGCCATCATATTTTTGTCACCACCAGCAGCTTTGATGGCGGTGGTATATATTTGGAGAAATTCTAACGGATTTTGAGTTCCGTTGAACTTGTCTATGTTGGTCGGTTGGAACCTGTTTGACCAACGTACAGCCTGGAGCCTTGAGGAAAAGGCTTGACAACCTGTAATTGATTCATGACACCTTCTTTGGAGGGGTGCCAGATTGTAATCGGTCGGAGAGCGGTTCCTTAGGTTGGAATGCCGGAGCTTCGGTGTCTCGATTCGGTCGTGGACGTTGGTATGACACCTCCAACCGCCTGCTTGGTTTAGATTGTGTCAGAGATCATCGGGTCCAAGCGATCGCTCCTCTCGACGAGGGAAAATAGCGGCTTCTTGAAATAACCTTCTCCCCTCGTGACTCCTTGGTCGGAATTGTCGAGGTGGTCTTGGTATCGACTTGTCTCCAATACGACCATGCTGCCCTCTGCTGAGGGAGGGCCTCTGATACCTGACCTACAAGTTGGACAAAACCTGGTGTCTCTGCTAAAGTAGGGTCAGAATTATTTACAATATTCTGAACACGTTGCAGATTTTGTACGGTTACCGAAGGTCTTGGAAGATTTGCCGTAGGTGTCCGATGACTCGAGCTTTCCCTCGACCTCCCGGTTGGTTGTGTCTGGTTCCTCACGCGGGTTGGGGCAGAACCAGGTGAATTAACTGGTGGACGTCCATCAGTTCTGTTACCTCCGGCATTTGGTGCTTGACGGCTCGTACCATCTCCATCAACAGGTGGTTGCGAGGTAGTGAGTGTAGGATCGTACACAGTAGTTTGATCCACACCTCCAATTGCATTAACCTCGTGCCTCTAACAGCAATCTTCCGACGAGCTTCCATCGTAACTGATGGGGAGCCTTCCAATGCTTCTGCAAGGAGTTTCCACGATGGGGAGAGGTCGGTGATCAACACCTCCTGACGTTTTTGTGGTGGACTCAGCCTGATTCAGCGAATTGCCGATCGTATGCTGAGCTTTATGATTCCCACTTGGTCTACGACCAATGGGGGTTTCATCGACACCGTTACCAGATGTCGGTTGGCTCCTGGAATTACAAGAAGCCATTGGTGAGTACTTGTCAGCCATGATCGTATTGAGAGTATATTGATCTTCGAGTTGCGAGGCTGAACTTTTGTCACCTTTTTTGCCAGTCGATAGGACCGGGCTTGCAGAGGTTCTCGGGTGTTCCGAACTGGTCGGAAACACTTCCTCTGAAACCGCTATTGGTCGTAGCGGTGTATCCCCATCCATCTGGTTGATTTCGCTGATGTTTGCAATTGACGATCTGACGGAGAAGGAGGATGATGACATCTCGTTTTCTTGCATGGCGCGGATGCATGCGTCCATGTTGACATTGGAGTAGTCCGCCACGTCAAAGCAATTCTCCTTGTCCCAATTCCCTGACATAGCCGCATGAGCAATTACGAGGGAGGAGTGGACAATGATTTGATGTGCGAAAATTTTCTTCAGGAAATTTGTGCCTTCTTCCCCACGGACGACGCTAGCTGTTGACGATCGAGTCGTCGATCTTACGAAAAATAAAGAAGATAGCATGAGATTTATTATGAGAGAATGGGACTACTCTTTATTGATATGAACTAGCTATTACAGGGGGTTCCAGCGACCAGGCGGTGAACTAATTCCTAAGTACACTGAGCGTAATGCTTGCTATTCTAATTGCTATGCTTCAATCTGATAGCGCTTGATTCTCTCAAATCGGATTGCCTTCTACTGTATGCGTCCTCCTTTAGTAGTTAACGAAACGATGATAGTTACTCCTGGAAAAGACGCCCGTTGTGAAGTGTCACAACTGGTCGGAGCGAGGCGGTGGTTGATGAAGTATTAACCGTTCTGCAGTTAAGTGTGTGTGAGACATTCAACCGTATGGTGGTTGTTTGTTAGTGACTTAGGATCACGTAACGTCGCGTGGCATGGAATATGTAGCATGTGTTTCATTCATCACACGGTAGAGAATATACCTGGAGTTAGATCCAGATGCCAGTTCATATCTTCTACGAGCAACTACTTGGTCGGAGGATAGGTATAGGACCTTGTCCGACCAAGTTATCCCTCATGTAACCTCTGGAATCCTTACGACCATTGAGGTTGTGAGCCTTAGAGGTTATGACCATGAAGACGTATGGTCTTTTCTTATGTATTAAATAAATATATAGAGATTTTAATCCTCGTCAAGTAGTAAACGTCGGTGTTGTTGAGGAAGTTAGTGGCCAAACAAGCTCGATGACATGGAAGCCCTGACAGAGAGGAGCTGAAGCTTTGCATTGAATACGAGCTATGAATGATATGAGCCTATTGGGTGGCTAGGAGTGTACCATCACTAGTGAAGAAACGACGTCACCGACAATCGTGAAATGATTCTCCATATCATTAGGCAACGACTAAAGCTAACATATCAACATCAGTGAAACGGGAGGTCACCGCGGTTAGTAAGGAAGCCACACTGTTGAGTTGGCTAACGCCGAAGAAGGGGAGCGACAGACACGAGAGAAGAGGACACCGAGCATATATAACATCATGCATGTGTATCGTCATGTGTGCATACGCACAAATAGAAGTATGGGTGTACGAAGGTAGAGAAGAAAAAAATCTTATTATAGAGATGACGTAGGCATAGGAAAGAGGCTTGGAGTCACCAGAGAGAGTAACGCGTCCCCGGTAGGGACTGACGACAACTGCATGGGTGTGCATGTTGATGTTGCAACGATTAACATTATGAAAATAATTGGGAAGAAGTAGAAGATAAATGTATTTTATTGGAAGGGTTAGCAGCTGAGAGGAATCGATCAAGATTTAGGCTTGTGGTCAGAGTTGAAGCAAAAAAAAAAAAATTGTAACGATAAGAAGAGATAGAAGACACAGTTTGGTGGGGCAGCTGGTGTGTGAGGAAAGATAAGTTCAAGGTAGATCACAGATGGTGCACCGATGCATGCGTGAGCAAGGTACTATAATACCATGTAAACTAATGAGATAATTTGTCATGCACATAATCAACGTATTGCTTGAGATTAAATAGAGGTACATGAGCATGCATAAAATTTGGAAAAAAGTAATTAATAGAGTAAGAATAGAGGCATGCAGTTATATAATGTATGCATGATGAAGAGTGGTTATGTTTCTAAGAACCCTAACAACTTATTATGGTCAATAATTTTTTCTATCGAAGCTCATATACTTAAATTACGTTCCTAGGGTTGTATTCTCCTTCAAACTTGTATTGTCACTTCCAATGTTTTGGATATCTTAAAAATCTAAATATCCTACATCATATGTAAACATGTTTGTGTAATAAATATAGCATGCAAATGCACGAGTCACTGTGCTAGTGGTACAAAAGGTAAACATGTTTGTGTAAAAACGCATCTAACGATAAAAAACACAAACTAAGCACATTATATGGCACATGGATCCTATGAGTGAAAAACAACAGGTTCACGCAAAAAAACAAACAACTGATGTTAATTAAATTCACCAAATCAAGCACATTTTGCACATTTATTTATGATTTATTTTCATTTCGTCTGCATTATCTACAAGTTGCCCCCTATCCAGTTCGCTCAGGGGTAGCTAAGTTTTTCGGCGCCTATCCAAAGTATAGCTTTACTCCACATGTCGTCCGCTTGTTGGATATGTGCCACCTGTGAGTTTGTGTTTGACCGACAAAGCGACTAGGGGGTTGAATATGAGCACCTACTTTTTTTCAACCACGATAATATTCAACCTTTTCTTCACTTCAGTAGCTATAGAAGCAATGAAGATAAAAAACACAAGAACAACGGAAGTCTTGCTTTGAAACTAAAAATCCATAAGGCAAACCCACCTGTCCGGTTTGACCGCCAAGACCTGGTCAGTCTGACTGCCGGCTGTAGGAACAACAGCCCACGATGATCTCAAATTGACCTAACTTTTGATTATGAGATTCAAATCCCAGGATATTTTGACCATAACTCTTCAAGAAAGATAGGAACCTATTCCAATCGATGATTGAGAAGATCGAAGCCAATGTTCTACGGATTTCGTGATTGTGGTCAAGGAGGCATAAGAACTGAGGAAAATTCAAACTTTGATACAAAAACTTGCTCGTGGGTGAAGATGGTCAAGATGACCCTATATCTATTCCCATAGGTACTAGCAAACTAGATCACAGCAAAAGATCTAAGGAAAACCAACTGAACACATAAAATTCCAATTGCATCAAAGGGAAGGCAAGAACAAGATAAAACTTATCTTGCGGCAAAACTTGCTTTGATTGATTCAAGAGATTGTTGATTTACAAACACTCCACCATGGAAGACAAAAGCTCAACACTTCAGCACTCAATCAATCCATCTCCCTCAAACCCTAGTGTCCTCTATTTCCACTTTTCCCCAATCAACAATTATGGTTTATTTCTTGGAAGGGTTCAAAGTGCAAATCCTACACATTTTCCTTTTACAGTGTAGGCTAGGTCGAGAGAGAGAACCTTATCACACACACTTCTCAAAGTAGATGACAAAATGGGTCTCCCGAATCTGTCTCTTCACGATTTTCATTTTCTCTTGACCTATACTATCTCTCCTTGTGTTGTCTTGTGCCGCAATTTCTCTAAATGTCACCAACCCGGTATTTTAGTGAAGATACCAAAATACCCCCTCTCAATCATTCCACAAAGACCAAGTCCAATCGTTGTGAAGCAATCCCAAGCTTCGCCACATATAGGTTGATTAATGGCTCTCTTCTTGTCAGCAAGTTTCTCTCATCCAGCTACCACCAAAACCACCATGGCACTTGCACCGACCCCCAAACCACATGATGCAACCTATCACACCGAACCTTTCGTCCAGTCATTCTTGCCCATCTTGCGCAATGCTTGAGTCTGACCAATTCACCCGGCATACTCAATCATTTTGGATTTCAGCTCCTCTAGTTTAGCCCTGATCATCCTCGCCATTGACCATCACTGACTCCAGGCCACCTGCACAACAATAGACCAAAAAATTGATTTCGGACATAATTTCCTCACAACTTGACCCATGTTAGCCAAAACATGTATCATGCAACACATATGCATTGAAACCTACGACATTGGCATAACCCACGAAATTCACCATCTTCCAGGCACATGAAACAACATTGGCTGGTCAGACTGTCGTCCGTGGCCGATCTGGCCACCAAGCCACCGGTCTGACTGTCAACCAACGGCTAGTCAGACCGCCCGGGACTTCAAAAAAAATTCTAAGTCTCGGACTTGCACTCTCTCTGAAAATTCCAAACTCTATCTAGTTTTTCCTTAAAACTTTATTTTTAATGAGACCAAGTGCAAACTCATCCTCTCACCTTCCTACACATGTGATTTTTGGCCAATTCCAATAATTCCACTTTTCATTTTCTGCTGGTCTGACCGCCGCCTTTGGCATCAGACCGTCGAGCTTTGGTCAATCTGACCGCCAGCCAAGGCCGATCAGACCGCTGGCCACCGGTCGGTTCAATCGCCCACAGGGCCGGCCAAACCTCCTCAGGCTGACAATAGCTGGAACTTTTCGAAAACAAGGGTTTCTCAAAACGCCTCGATACTATTGTCGATTGTTCAACACACTAAGATTTGAATCATCTATCCATGATCTCCACAATTTGTATCTATTAGACTTTTGTTTCTACTTGGCTATTCGTACTAGTTTTACGTTGGCACTCAACAACGACATGTCTAGAAATTGTTGGGAAACCATGGGCTAGGCCCATGCAATCGGCCCATAGGTGGGCGCCCCATCCAAACCCTAGCAGGATCTCTAGACTATAAATAGAGGATGCTAGTTATTGTAAAAGGCTGATCATGAGAAGAGCAATAAAGAGAAGCAAGATGTTCCCTCTATATCTCTGTGCTCAATCTTCTATTATGTTCTTGTGTACTTGCATTATTTTTATGATTCTGAGTTTGTCTATGAGGTAATCGCTTGGATTGAACTCGCCAGCGACGGTTCCTCAACACGTTATCAGCACGATTGACTCTCCTCGGATCGAAAGGTAACCATCGTAGCACGATGCTCGTAGATTGAATTGTATTTTCTAGATCACTTTCAATTCTGCAAATTTGGCTTTCAAGATTATTTTTCTATGGTGCAAATCCGCTCTAATCTACCGCAAGCCGACTTGAAGTCACTGGCCAAGCCGATCAGTAGATTGCATGAAAAATTGGATGTCGATTGTACCATAGATTGAAAGTTGCAAATTCGTTCTAACCTACCGCGAGTAGACTTGAATTCGCCGGCCAAGCCGATCGGTGGTTACATGAAAGAACATATGTTGATTGCACTAGATTGCATTGCATGAATAGTAAAAGAAAAAAATGGCTGACGCAGCCCCATACGACCGCGCGCCGTCCTGCACACCGTCTGCACGCGACTACCCCGTGCGCACCTATGCCGTTGGCCTGAAGCCTATGTGCCGTCGCCAGAGCCACCCCGTGCGGTCACATCATCCGAACATGCGCCGTCGGCTCGAAGTTGCACGCACCACGTCGCTACACGAGCACTCGACGCTATCGCCGTTGGCCCCGCGTGGCTGCTCCACCACACAGTCGACCCTCGCGCAGCACGTGACCACCTCGGACCCGCATGGCCACATCGTAAGCGCCGTCGGACACCCGCGTTGCCCCGCATGGCAGCCGACCGGCTGCCTCCCCGCACGCCCACGTGCTGCTGCCTTGAAGTGGCGCCCACCTCTGGAGTCAACACCGTGTGCCCGTAGCCACACCGCCGCCCCGCATGGCTACCCGAAGGAGCTGCCCCACATGGCTGCCCGCACCGACCGGCTGTGTGCGTGCATGCCCCGCCGGCACCAACTGACCGCCATGCATGGAGCCGCCCGCCACCGGCTGCCGCTCCGTGCATAGCCCCGCATGGCCTGGACGCCGCAACACCGACCACGCTTGGAGCCGCTTGCCACCGATCGGGCCGCGTCGCTCTGAGCCACCCACGCATGGGCTCCACCTGAGTGCATCGTCGGCCCCGCTCACCTGCGCGAAAGAAGCGTCGTCGCCTTCTTGCACGGGGACAGGGAACCCTAAAGCACCCTTTGCCTCTACTTTTTTACCGGCCATGAATGGGTCTCAAATGGGCCAAGGAAAGAAAGCCGCAAGAAAAAAAAGGAGAGGGGCGAAAAAGGCCAAACATGCGGGAAAAGGCCAAGTGGGCCGGTGGAGTCGAATGGGTCGGATTGGACAAAAAAAAAGGGGAAAAGGTGGCCTGGCCAAAAAGGATTTCTCGGAAAGAAAGACAAAAAAAAACGGGAGAAAAGGAAATCCCAGATTTTTGCAATGGGACCCTCGAGATTGTGAAAATTATGAGGATTTTTCACAGATGAGGAAGTTTTACAAAAGGGCCTCATACTTTGTGAAAATTGCGCGGAAAATTTTCTCAGAACTAAAAATTAGCGCTTTAGCCCTTAAAAATTGTAGAATTCTCCAAAAAATTATATTCCAGTAGAATAGGGCCTCGGGAGTTCAAATTTTGAATAATTTTGAACTTTTGAAGCATGTTTAACTCTCTTATTATTATTTCTATGCAATTTATTTATTGTTTTTACTGTTTTGATATCTGTAATTATTTAGATTGCTTTTAATCACTGAAAATAGCAGTAAATCATGAAAAATACATAGAAAATACAGGATCACAAACCGGGAGTTTGAAGAGCATTATGAACTCTTTGCAAGAATATGAATATGACTGGCATCACGAGTCAGGAGTTCGAAGAACTGATCCAGTATGGCCAGAATTTGTATAGAATTTGTACAAGTCTTCAACTCTGTGGTAATGTAATCACGGATGAGCAGAAGATTGAGAAGACTCTCTCTGCCTTTTACCCAAATACGGTGCAATCCGCATGCAACTATCGTCAAGACGGCTATAAGGAGTATGCCGAATTAATTGACATCATGCAAGTTGCGGTAGCTCAAGATGCTGTTGTAAGAAAGAACTACATCTCATAGCCATCTAGTAGCAATGTTGGCCATGAAGCCAATGCTAGTAGCTAAAGATGAAGTCCTTGCATTCCTGGATCGTATCCAGGGAGACATTTGCGGTCCTATACAGCCCCTGTTAGGGCCATTTAGGTATTTTATGGTGCTCATCGATGCTTCCTCGAAATGGTCGCACGTATGTTTATTGTCTACGAGAAACCACACTTTTGCAAAGCTAACCTCACAGGTAATTCAAATTAGAAATAATTTCTATGATCATCATGTGAAGTCCATCAGAATAGACAACGCCGAAGAATTTACTTCGAATATGATGATTATTGCATGGAACAATGAGCATTCCGTACCACATATCCACACCCAGAATGGACTAGCAGATCTTTTAAGAATTGTAATTTACCAACTACATGTTCGGGACACGCAGTACTGCACGCAGCAACTCTCATCAATTTTAGCCCGTCGGCATATAGCATCTATTCACCTATGCAACTTGCGTAAGGGTCAGCATCGAAAAGTTTTCATCTTCGTAGGTTTGGTTGCAAGGTTTATATACTATACCTCCACCACAGAGAACTGCAATGGGCCCTCTCTGAAAGTCTGGGATATACGTTGGTTATGAGACGACATCCATAATCAGATGTTTGGACCATATGACTGGATATTTGAATAATGCCCTATTCGCTGATAATATATTAGATGAAGTTAGTTTTCTGTCATTAGAGAGAGAAAATCAACCCATTGATGAAAATGTTGAGAAATAACATGGCAAGCCACGGGAAGTCCAGAAGACAATTGAAGTCTAGAAGACAATTGAAGTTCAGAAGATAATTGAAGACCATGCACATGACCCGCGCACTAGTGAAGGAAATAATTGAAGTCCAGAAGATTGAACTTCAGAAGATAATTGATTTGCAAGCATTAGCGAATGAATTGCCTGACCACTTTAGTGATTTCAAATGCGTGACCAAGTCGCATATGCCTGCATGCAATGCACCGAAGAGGGTTGAAATACTGATGAAGGTATCCCTAATCCTGTCCTAAGGCCTTAGAAAGGATGAGAACTTTGGACCCTCGAATCCAAGTAACCGGAGACGCCTTGTGAAAAAGGATAAGAAGGACATGACACAGCCGATCACTGAAGTTCCCCAGAACCTGAAAGGGAGCCAGTTGAGACCTGACACTAGTATGGCACCTTCAGAAAAGGCATACCAGAATTGAACATCCCCATGAAGGGAGATACCAGCATGGATGTGTGCGTACACATCGGAGCTGAAAAACTAAAGGGGCTTGCCCCCGTAATTGAAAGCAGTGTTGAGCAAGTAGAAGTATCAAAAGAATCGTCCCTTGAAGAAAAATAGCTATAAACTTTGTGACCTCAGGAGAATCTATCAATAAGACAACAGCCAATGTCGATATTAATTTTGCAAATAAAATTACCACAATCATCGATCTTGATCCAGTGCATGCATCACTCGCTGAATGAAAGAAAAGATCAGATTGAGAAGATTGAAAGAGGAAAATAGAGGCAGAATTGTTATCTCTGAATAAAAGAGAGATGTTTGGGCCTGTAAGCCATAAGCTTCCCCATGTGCACCCCGTAGGGCATAAGTGGATATTTGTTCGAAAGAGAAATAAAGATTATGAAGCAAAGCAAGGCTTGTTGCACAAGGTTTCACTCAACGTCCAAGAGTTGTTTATGAAGAAACTTATTCCCCGATCATAGGCAGAACCACCCTTTAGATACTTAATCTCAATGGCAGTAAGCTTGAATTTAGAAATAAAATTGATGGATGAGGTAACTGCATACCTTTATGGAAATTTAGATTCGGGCATTTATATGAAGGCATATGAATGTATCTCTGTCCCGAACCAAGACAGAGCAAATAGAAATTTATATAATGTGAAACTCAGAAATCACTGTATGAACTGAAGCAATTAGGCAGAATATGGTATAATTGCTTGAAACGATTTTCTATGCAAGAAATGTTACACGAACAATGAGAATAGTCCCTGTATATTTGTACGACGATCCCAGGATAGATTTAGTATAATCTCAGTGTATGTAGGTGATATGAATGTCATCAGAACCCTGAAGGATATTAAGAAAACAAGCTCTTACTTGGAGTCAGAGTTCGAAATAAAAAGTTTGGGTAAAACCAAATATTGCCTAGGCTTACAGCTTGAGCATGCCCCTAAAGGGATATTAGTGCATCAGTCAACCTACACTCAAAAGGTGTTAGAAATGTTTGACTTTGAAAAGGCATACCTTTCGAAAGTGCCGATGATCGAAAGATCCTGCTGCAAGATAAGGACTCGTACAGACCTAGAGAGGAGGGGGAGGAAGCCCTGGGACCAGAATTCTCGTACTTAAGTGCAGTAGGAGCACTCATGTATTTAGCAAACTGTACTAGATCGGACATTGTATTTGCTGTAAACCTATTAGTAAGCTATAGTACAGAACCTACCAAAGGCATTGGCATGGAATGAAGGAAATCTTTTGATACCTCCAAGGAAGCAAAGAACTTGGTCTGTTCTACAGAAAGAATCAAGAGCTGTCTATGAATGGCTATGCAGAGACCAGGTATCTATCGGACCCGCATACAGCCAATTCGCAAACAAACTATGTATTCCTATGTGATGAAATTGCAATTAAGTGAAAATCGTCTAAACGTCTTGTGTCGACTTCAACGAATCACTTGGAAATCATAGCACTGTACGAGGCCTCACGATAATGTGATTGGCTTCGACGAATGATTCACCACATCCAACAATCGTGTAGATCGAATACCGCACAAACCCCCACTATTATCTATGAAGATAATGCAGCTTGTGTTGCACAAGTGCAGATAGATTATGTGAAGAGTCAACTCACGAAGTACACCAACCCCAAGTTCTTCTATTCTAATGAATTACAAAAGATGAACGAAATTAATGTACTGCATACTAAGTCATGTGAAAATCTAATAGATTTATTCACCAAGTCATTTCCAACATCTAGCTTTGAAATGTGCATATGTGAAATTGGATTGATAAGACTTAGTGAAGTGCAGAAATCAGGAGGAGAATCTTCACAAACTCATTATTGAAACTTGATCATGAGTACCCAAAGAATAAATCCTGTAGATTAAATGAAATTGGGTGGATTGTACTCTTTTTCCCTTGATGAGTTTTTCTGAAGTGCTCAAGGAGGAGTGTTGAGAAACCATGAGCTCGGCCCATGCAACCAGCCCATAAGTGGGCGTCCTATCCAAACTCTAGCAGCGTCTTTACTATAAATAGGGGGTGCTAGTCATTGTAAAAGTTCGATCATGAGAAGAGCAATAAAGGGAAGCAAGAGGTCTCTATATATCTCTGTGTTCAATCTACTATTCTTTTTTTATGTTATTGTATTGTTCTTACGATTCTAAATTTAACTACGAGATAATCGCTCAGACTGAACTCGTTAACGGCGATTCCTCAACAGAAAAAAAAAATGCAATCTCCAACTCGCAGCCAAACTCAACATATAGCGTTTTCAGGAAGGGAAAAGAAAAGTGAGCTATCACTAACCGTTTGCGAAGTGTCGGTGGCGGTTGCTAGCTACCGGTTTTCCTTCCCGAATCCGTGGTCTAGACTCTAGCTAGGTTCCCCGCACGGCCATGCATACAGCCGATCGGCAAACGCGCGTTGCGCAACGCAAGTGGCTCGCGTGGAACAACCGCAGCGAACACAGGAAGACACGTCCCGGATCGCGAAAAACAACCTGGCTACTGGCCAGGGCAACAGCGCCTTCCACTTGCCGCGTCCGTATCGGCGTGCAGCACTACCCACAGTTCGTCCCGAGCGGACGACGGGAATCCTGGCCAGGACAACAGTGCCGTCCACTTGCCGCGTCCGTTTCGGCGCGCAGCACAACCCACAGTTCGGCCCGAGGGGACGACGGGAATCCTGGCAGATTTGACGGATTACGCCGGACTTCTCACGGAGCATAAAATCACTTACGTTAATATACTTAATATGTTTCATTCATCAACATGGCCCTATGTCCAATTCCTGCTCTGCCCCTGTATGCAAAATTTGAACATTGCCCCTGTGTCCAATTCCTGCCCCTGTCTCACCGTAAGCGCGCGCGGCGGCCTACGTACGCCTTCAGTCGCGCGCCTAGCTAGCTAGCCAGCTCCTCCCAGGCCAGGCTACCGGGCGAAAAGTCTCGGTAGCCGCAGCTTTACCTGCTGACATTGACGAGCTTCAGTGTTTCACGTACCAAGATCCTGGCCGCGACTGTTGGCCCTAGATCTCCGCTACCAAGTGGATCGGTCGATTTGACTGCGGGAACTTTAACATCGTTCAAAAAGCGAGAGACGTTCTGTCACACACTGGCTTTGCCTTTTCAACAACTACTTCTTGCATTCTTAGATCGATGTTGCTATATTGTGTGGCACGGCATACCTAGGTAGAAACCTACTACTTGCCTAGCGCATGGCCGAGAGAATCATCTGGACTTTGTTGGTGCTTAAGCTACTAAAGTCATGGAGTAATTCGACCGAGATTCTTGCATGGGTTTTAAAAAGGAATATTCACTGTGTTGGAAAATGTGAAAGGTTTGTTGATTTCCAGCGTAAATTAAGGCATGTTTGGAATCAATATGCGGGGATTTTAGATACATTTGGAGACGCATTCTCGGTGAGCGCTTCATTTTGGGTGTGTTTTGAACTGTTTCGACTTCAGTTTTTTTCTCGAAAAAGCCAGAAGTCGTTCTAAACATCTAGTTTTTCGCAGCCGCTTTTCCCTTAAACTGCTTTGTGTTGTAGAAAATACGGTTTTAGCAAACTTTCAAAATTAATTTCAGCAAATTTAAATAACATTAGAGCATAATTCCAGCATAATATAAATGACCAAATTAACATATAATCATCTAATTCTTCCAAATCACCTAAAAAGAACAATATGCACAACTCATACAACATGCACAAATGAAATTAACATAAAGCTAAAATTAGACATTTTGCTCTCAGATGTAGAGTTGCCCAAGATTTGAACCTATGCATTCTCAATAATTTAGTCTATACTCTTTATTAATTAAACATGACAATATAGATTCAAAATTTAAGCTCTAACCAATACTTTGCTAAACTGTCAAATGACATCAAAAACAAAAGACCACGGCATATACCTTTGGTCAAACAGGGAACCACAAATGATCACACACAGGACATCAAATTACACACAGGACTTCATATCTCCAAGTGAAACTGAATACAAAACACAAAATCAGCAATACTGCAACTTGGATAACAAAGGAGAATGCTAATAGAACTGCTAGTGACCACTTGATCCAGAAGTTGTAAAACAACTAGTTCCAGCCGAAAGTAACAATATGACAAGAGATCAAGTTGACAACATTAAGTAACAAAGTAGAGCTCAAATATGAGTTGATTATCATTTCAATTTCAATATTAGACCATTAATTATCATCACAAAGCAGAAAGGCAAGCCCACATATATCTTTCTTTGCAATATGTCTCCCAGTAATAGCCACAATAATCAATCCAATCTCAGATCAAATATTTCAACTAGTACAACACATAAAAATGCAAAGTGAAAAGAAACACAGGTATACTCACATAGCAGATAGCACTCAAAGCTATTGAGATGAACCAGGCAAGGCACGACAATAGACGTTGTCTCAGAAAACCTAGCGCCCCGCTATGCCGCGCAATATAGACGAGGTTGACAGAGATACAATGCGATCCTCGTAATCCGGGACACACCGAATCATGAAGTTGAGGTACAGGATATGCCACACAAGATCACAAGAACACATTGGGTGAGTGCGTCTCACCACCGAGCACAAAAAACCGATGAACCAAATAAAGGTTTTTCTTCCTCCGAGAGATCAAGCTCACAACCAGTCAAAGACCGAACCACCCAAACGCACAAGGTTTGGCTTCCCCACTGAATCCCACAAAAGAGAAGGACACAGGTAGAAAACCAGTAGGATGCACACAAAAGAGGATTGAGAGCTCGCTCACCCACGACGGCGAAAGATCCACCATGGTGACTCAAGAACTCTGGATCCTCCCAAAGCCTAGAGCCACAAAAGAGAGAAGAAGCACCCGAAAAAATGGAACTCACTGATGTATTTTTCTTCCAGGTCAAGATCGAAAAACGAGATCCAACATAAGAGGAGGAGGAGGAGCCACAACCGCTGCCAACCGACGGCGCACAACCCGCACATGCTGGAGAATCTGGCTGCTTCCGAGGTTCACGTGTCGCCACCATCAGCTGAGAGCCAAAAGGCCCAAGACCTCCCTTCTCATGGTTGGAGTAAAAGTCACATGACCTTATCCTCCCCTCAACCCTATGACACGTGGGTCCCTTCCAAATTTCTTTTCTTTTCAATTTAATCTTTTCTCAAAAAGAGAAATTACCAAATAGCCCCCCATAATACCAACACTTCGCGTTACAACGTGCGGAAGATGAAAGTCGCCCGTGGGAACCTTCCGTAGCTTCTCCAGCCCCCATTCCACATTTACCCCCAAAGTTGGGGGTAAATTACCCACCGTTTGCCACTGAATAAAAGCCCCCAAACCTAGCCCCCCTGGCCCGCCTCCTCCCTGGCTCCCTCATCCCTCGGCGACCACCTTCTCCTCTTCCCCGCCTAGCCACCTCCTCCTCTGGCGCCCACCTTCTTCCTAGCGCCCACCTCCTCCTCCACCGGTGCCTGCCTCCCCTCCCCCCCCCCGACCCCCACCTCCTCCTCCACCAGTGCCTGCCTCCCCCCAGGCGCCCACCTCTTCCTCCCCCGACGCCCACCTCCTCCTCCTCCCCCCACCGCGTCCTCTTCCATCTCCCCTGCGTTGGCGTCGACCAAATCTAGATCTGGATCTTGCCCACCTCCTCCTCTCGCACAGCTCCCTCCTCCTCCGCCTGCGGTCGTCCTCCTCCCGCGGCCGCCGCCCTCTCCTTCTACCCCGTGCTAGCCCTGCCGTCGGCCTCCTCCATCGACGCCGCTGTCCAACTCCTTTCCCGACACCGCCCTTCTCCTCAAACCCGCACTAGCCTTGTTGCTGGCCTCCTCCCTTGACCCTGCCACCCAACTCCTCTCCCGGTGACGCCGGTGGCGGCGACCCAAACCCTAGCCGCCGCCTCTATTTTTTTCTCCTTTTGTTTTAAATTTAATGTTTTTGTTAATAATTAATTGTTTGTTGTATTAATTATTCACTGTAATAATTATTTATCCTAATAATTATTTATTGTAATAATTGTTTTTAATAATTATTTGTTATAATAAATATTTATTGTAATAATTATCATTAAACACGTTAATTGTGTTTATTTATTGCGTTGATTGTCATTAATTACAGTATATTGCATTGTTTATGGTATATTGTCGTTAATCATCATTGAATGTGATCAATTATGGTCGTAACTGTTCATTGCAGTCAATTGTGTTAATTATTGTTAATTGCAGTTAATTATCGTCACTTGCGGTAGTCGTCGTTAATTGCGGTAATTCTCGTTAATTGCGATAGTTATCGTCAATTGCGTTAGTTGTCGTTAATAATCGTTAGTTGTCGTTAATTGCGTTAAACGGTATCAAACAAACTATTACTGTCTTCAAGGGCATTTCAGATATTTCCTGTCTCGGAAGCTGCAGCCAGCCTACCTAAAAGGCAGACAGTCAAACATCGAATCTCTTCAGTTCAACCGTTCAGCCTTGCAGCCCAGCTAAAAATCGCTTTTCTAAAAAATTGTTGTCGTGCCAAATAGCCCTTTTGTATGAGATTTACATGCTTAGGACTTGTTTGGAACGCACCACATAGATTGTTGATGTTCTGTGTTTCTTTTGACTTCAGTGTTTTTACAAAGATTTCAAATCGACGTGACAAGACACCCAGAATGTGAGACAAGAGCTTTAGAGGAATTGAGGAGCGTGCACACAATTGGCTGTTCTAGTTTCTCCATTTACCCGCTGATGTTTTACTTTGTGCAAGCGAGTCCAAGATAACATCTTACAAAGATGTAAAAAAGATCATACCTTTAGAAAAGACCTTACAAAAGATACGGCACTTTAGAATAAGATCTAATTAGAAAGAGGGATGCAGTAAAATTATAGGTAAACTAACCAGACTTGAGTGTCATGGCAAAAGTAAAAAGAAAAAGAAAAGAACAAGCTATTCATCGCACATATAATATAACTTGCTCATTAATCATGGTTATGAACTAACAAATCTGCATTTTTTTTATTTAGAAATTATGATGTGTATTTGATCAAAAATGTATATTTTAGAAAAAAATTTAATGTTTTTCCTCGTGCTGTTAACAATGTTATTGAGCTGGCCTTTTCACTATTGACATGTTGCATACATAAAGACGTTGTGACACATAATAACGGGTCAATGCGAAATTATGTTCCGCAGACTCGCCACACGCCACACAAGTCATGGATCCATCGATCGAAGGCCCCACGGCACGAGCTAGCATGCCTTGGCTCCAATAATTGAAACGGAAATGCGCACACATATATATCTTTGCAGTACTACTTAGAGCATGTACAATGGGCTTATGTTAGCCGTCTATAACATTTGCCACATAGGATTTTTGGTGACGTGGATGAAAGAGAATGAAGAGAGAGAATATTGCTGTCTATAATCCTGCAGCCGACTGTAGCACCAAAACCAAGAAAAAACATTAAAGATTGTGTGTTGTCTATAATACTATAGCCGGCTGTATCATCACAACCCATTGTATGAGCTGGTTTTAGTGCTGTCTATAGGTGACATGGATAGTTGCTATAGACAACAGCTGTCTGTACCATTGTACATGCCCTTATTGGCATATATATCTCCTGTGAAGAACAGGACTTCATCGGTATGCGCGCCTACGTGCTCCTAATAAAGTTCGAGTTCCTTGAAAATAATAATAATAACAAAGTTCGAGTCATTTTACTACTACACGTAAATGTTTCCTCAGTAGCATCGCTTTATGCACTATGCATACTAGCCGAGTGGTTGTGCGTCGTAATGGTTTTAAATAAATATAATATAAGTTATTAACTTAGAAAATTAATATATATAAGGTAATTATCCTACAAATGAAAGTTTTATACATAATCTATTATATTATTAAAACAATAGAAAAAGAAGCCATCACGTTCGGTCTCGAGAGCTAAAAATTTCCACGTTAATCGGTCAAAAAAGAGAAACATCCACACCGTTGGTTATGGTGAGTACAGATTATAACGATCTAGATTAAAGGAAAGAGTCTATATCAGGTATAATATAGAAATAAGAGTCCATCTCAAGTACAACTTAAAAATAACTAAAATTTAGAATAAAAAATAAAATAAAATTAGCAACTTAATTTTGATACGAATTTCTAAGTAAAATCTTTAGATAAACATAATTTGGAATAAAAAAAATAGTAATTGGATTAGTACAAGAATTCCAACAAAAAATAACTGAAATTCAGAATAAAAAACAAAATAAAAATAGCAAATTGATTTTGATACGAATTCCTAAGTAAAATTCCTAAAAAATATATAATTCAAAATAATTTTTTTATTTGTTTATGAATTCCAACAAAAATACCTAGATTTTCGAATTAAAAATAAAACAAGAAATTTGATTTCAATACGAATTCCAAAATAAAAACCCTAATAACTGTAATTCATAATAATTTTATAAAAAATTAGCGATTGGATTAGTATACGAATTCCAACAAAAAAATAATTAAAATTTGGAATAAAAATAAAAATATAATTTATAATTTGATTTCTATATGAATTCCAAAGAAAAATAAAATAACTAGAATTCAGAACAAAAAAAAACATTATCAATTTGATTTACATACAAATTCCAAAGTAAAATCCTAAATAAATATAATCAGGAATAAAAATTAAACAAAAATCACAATTGGATTGTTGGACGAATTTCAACAAAAAATAGTTGCCATTTGGAATAAAAATTGGCAATTTGATTTTGATGCGAATTCTAAATTAAAATCCATTAATAAATTTAATTCGAGATAAAAATTATCAATTGGATTAGTATATGAATTCCAACAAAAAATAACTTAAATTAGGGACAAAAAATAAAAGAAAATTTAAAATTCTATTCTCATACGAATTCCAAAGTAAAATCTCTAAATAACTAAAATTTCGAATAAATTAAATATAAGTGAGGATACCATGAATGATGTCGAATGAGACCACAAAAGAGTGCAATGATGTCGATTTGTCCTACAAGAAAACGAAGAGCCGCGGCAGCATCGACGAAGATAAGAACAATTTCATGCTACTTATCTTAGCCGTTCCATGAGGATAATGTTGTGCTACTAGCTGGAGCTAGCGAAGAGAAAAGCCAGAGTTGAAGGAGCCAGGTGTTGTGATGATAAGTGGTGAGCATCAGCGTTGTTGAAGAAATTAGTGGTAAAAGAAGCTTAATGATGGAGAAGCCCTAGCAAAGAGGAGGTGAAACTTTGTATTGAAGACGAGCTATCGACGATATGGGGTTATCACGTAGCTAGGAGCTGCCATCGTTGGTGATATGGCGTCGCCGGTGATGGCTAAAAGATTCTCCATATCGTTAGACAGCGATTAAAGTAGACATACCGACATCAGTGAAGACGGGGGGTCATAGCAGTTAGTAAGAAAGCCACATCGTTGAGTTGGACAATGTCAAAGAGGAGTGACCAACATGGTAGAAGAAGACACTGAGCAAGTATAATATCGTTATGCGTATATACACGCATGCATCTATACGAATATAAACACAAGCGTACATAAACAAAGGAGTAAAGAGCTCAGAGTAGAGATGGCGCAATAGTAAGGAATAAGCTTATGGCCACCAGAGAGAGTGTGGAGGGTGTCTCCGACAAGGATCAACGACATTTGCACGTATGCGTGTTGATGTCACAACAGTTAGTATTAAACAACAATTGGAGAGAAGTAGAAGATAACTATGTGGTAGAGTATTGCATCGAAAGGGGTAGCAGTTGAGAGATATTGATCAAGAATTGGGCTTGATGTTGGAGATTGAAGCAGAAAAACTATGGTGAGGAGAAGAGATAGAAGACATACGGTTCGGTAGGGCAACGACGTGAGGGAAGATAAATTCAAGGTAGGTCACCCATGGTGCATCGGTGTATACGTGGGTAAGGTACTCTAATACCATGTAAACTAATAAGATAATTTGTTTTATATATATATATATATATATATATATATATATATATAGGAAAAATACTTTCTACTCCCGGGAGTAGTTACTCCCACCTCTGAAATACCACCTAAAAGAACTTGAAATACTCCATTATCACTTTGGGTATACTCATATACTAATTATAAGATACTTCAATGTGAATTACATAAAAAAATTGCAAGAGAGTCTATAGTTTTTAGCATATTTTGTAAATACCTTCATATTCGCACATAAAAAGGAGTATGTCTAAAAATTTATACATACCACCCTTGAAAAGGTGTAAATACCACCTATGTGGTTTTATATACTCGTATACTACACATACATACTCTCGGTTGCGCAAGATACTCCCTACGTTGTGAGATATGTGAGATACAAAATAGGGAGTAACTACTCCCAGGAGTGGTAAAATGCTTTATATATATATATATATATATATATATATATATATATATATATATATATATATATATATATATATATATAATCAACGCATTGCTTGAGATTAATAGAGGTACATGTGCATGCAAATATTTTGGAAAAGAGTAACCAATTGATAAAAAAATAATGGCATACAGCTACATGATGCATACATGATGGAGAGTGGTTAATTTATGCTAGAGATTTTCTTACATCAAAACTCATACATCAGTTATGTTCATCAAGTTATGTTTTTCTTCAAGTTTCTATTATCATTTCTAATGTTTACGATATCTTAAAAATCTAAATAGCCACAAGATACGTAAATATATTCTCAAACATCTATGTTATATCATTTAACATTAAAAACTTTAAAACAAATTTAGCCGCGCAAATGCACGGAACTAGTTTGTATTTAATCAACAAGCCACAATAATCTTATCACAAGCTACAAACACAGGTAATTTAATTATCCACGTAAGTCTATCTATAAAAAAAAATCCTACCAACTCAAAAGGTGAGAATAAAGTGGTACGTGACAGATTCACCTCCACCACTAAGTCCTTTCTAATAGTAAAGAAAAGATGTGTACTTAACCAAGCATGTGAGAGAAAAAAAAATTAGCGGCGCTTGTTTGCATGTACGCATCAACGTTAACTGGCACCGAGCTAGCTGGCTGAGATTCTGCTACGAACACGCGTGCGCGCGTCATGCACGCGTCGCGCGACTAAACTATAAACCGCGCGCCTGATAGAACGAAACCGTATTGCTGTTCTAATTAATGGACAATCCAATACATATTGTGCCACGTTTCTGGGAAATTTCGCGTGACACAGACCTACAAAACACAACTGTACAGTTGATATCCCAACTCCCAGAAGGCTTTTTGTTGTTGATGCTGCTACAGCCGCTGGCACGCGCTGCAGATTCCGCTAACCGCAGCCTCACACTAGCTGCTAGCTAGGTAGCTACGTACGGCATATTTATGAACCGCGTATTTATTGACGTGCTAATTCGCCGCAAACCAAATCGGTTTCGATCAGTAATTTCCATGTCTGTGTTACATCAGCGCATCAACAAGTGGGCGTAGAAAGGAGATAGAGAGAGATCATCGACGGCGTCACACTCATCGCTCGCATATGATGGGCAAGCTTAACTAACTAGAGCCACATAAACTAATCGACACATGAAAGGAACAGCACGTACAGCTAAAATATATAGTCTAGTAGATTAAGAGAAAATCGTGTATGGTGGAAGATTAGCAGGTAGATAAACTGGCTGCAAGCTGGGTAGGTGATGCACTGTACAGCCTACAGGATCTGGGAAGATTCGAAAAATGGGCGGGCTCGGAAAGCTAACTGGATTGTGGCCACCCATATCGGCGTTCTCATGCTTTTTATATATCGAAAAGAGGAAAGTCGGTCGAGAAAACTATGTGCACAAGCAGAGATCGATGTACTCCTCGTCGGTACCAATCATCGCCGACATGATAATTGATCAAGACTCCTACCAGTGGGAAGTTAAATAGCCACGTCTCTCGCTTAATTAATTCATCGTTTTGCTTGCTTAATTGATTAATTAACGTCTCGCACTAGAAGATTTCTAACCTTTCCTCATGGATATTTTAGTATGTTGCCGACGATTATAACCCTTTTGTAACAATTTTTTCAAGTGCCCGACGTCTTGTCGGCTTTCACTTTGTCGGCAATTTTGTTAGGTGATTATTGTTGCCATCGAAAAATAAGACTCCATTGAAAAGTAGAAATTTTTCCATATTCATGCAGAAATCGAATTGTGCATTCCAAGTGGGGTTTTTGGTTGTAAGGTTTCAATCCACTTTTATCAGTTTTGGTTCTTTTGCTACTTTAAATTCTTTAATAAATTGGGTTGTGTGCATCTTTGATGCAGAGGCCGAGAGAGATGTATTCTCTTCCATTATCTAAAAAAATCACAAATAATCGATGTCAGGAAAATTGTAAATCTTGTATTGTCACATCTCTCATTGATCTTCATTTTGTTTCAAAATTGGGTTAGAAGCTCTGGCATCCACTAAAGAAAAAGATGGACACTCGAGTCGATCCTAAAATCTGAACCTGAGTGGATGGAAGTTTAAACAATCTCCCCGCCACCAAGGAATAGGCCCTTTCGCATATCTCTATGCTTATAGTGGTGCTTATATGGTCCGGAAAATTTCCGCCTCCACCTATCTACAAGGCTAGCTCCAACATCGATCTACCTTTAATCTAAACATAACATGCACAATAACTTACTCCCTTCGTCGATTTTTGTAAGGCATCCACGTATTTAGAGATTGAAACTTCGCAACGTTTAACCAACAATTAGAATCAACAACATACAGATTTAGTGATACAAAAGTGGCGCTGTTAGATTTGTATTTGAATGTACTTTCATGTGATTATGATTTTGTAGTCATCAACAATAATATGTCGTAAAAGATATGAACGGCCAAAGTCCAATTTTGAAGACCGTGTAAGTCAAGCCACGCCTTATAAAAATCAACGGACGGAGTAGTGCGTATTTTTGGTCACATAGCAGTAACATCGTCGAACAAACATTATGCTGTACCATAGATTCCTTACATTATATGAGTTGCAGAGACAGCCCTATACAAGAAGCGCACATCACCTTATCTAGATGCCCCTCCTGTGAAAAGTCATTCAGTCTCTCCATCATTCCTATCTATCCATTGTTTTCCACTACAAGTACATGCAACGTTTGCTCATTGGTCCTGCACCCGAACCACCCTCATCTGAAAAACTCAAAATAGCAAGCCTGATGGCATGCACGGTGAGATAGAAGATAGAGCACATCTAGTGGCGAAAATAATTGGTGCAGTGCAGACACGTAGGGTTCTACCGTTCTAGAAGATAAGGGGGGGTGATTGGGTCGATCAGTCACACAGTAGTTGGAATATTAGGAAGCTGCATGCATGGAGAGGGGGTGTCATGGTGAGTCAAGTGATTTTCCCTTCCGGGTCCAGACATCTGCGCCCATGCCAAGCCCGGGGCTGGTCGGTTCCTTTGCTGAGTTGCATGCTGCCCTACCAACTTGCCTGAACCGTACGGGTGAGCAAGCCGGGCCATGTGGCGTGCTTGGACCTGTCTCTCCCCACGGGTCTCCCCTCCCTTTCCTCGTTCGGCTCAAGCGAAGATGCATAGGCTGCGAATGTTGTCTCATTCCGATCTCCCATCTCCATGTGTCGTAACTGTTGGTGGCACTCCCTGGCTTCACATGTTCAGATCAAATATTTTCTTATCCACCAGCACATTGTAAGGGGGCGTGTGTGTGTGTTTGCGAGGGTAACAAAATAGTGTTTGTCTCTACAAGAAAAGACAACTGAAGAAATCTATAGTTCACTTAATTATGATACTCTTTCCATTTGTTCTATAATCTTCTCTGAGGCAAATGAAGCTATTTTTATTATTCGAAACGAGAGGAGGACTGTGTAGGAGAAAGATCTAACAAATTGTACCATAAATAAATGAGAACGGGGTTTTCATTTGTACGTGTAGGCACGTGTACTATTGTCACCGTTAAGCTTGCCTTGAGATTGATATAAACTTTCAAAATTCAAACCACCATCCTATCTTTCAAACATTGTCCTTGCGCAAATTTTGAGGCAATTTGGAGGGCTAACGACTATAGTCTACATGTACAAGTGGTTTGCATTTTTCATAAACAGATAATCCATTTTGCTTTGTTGGACACCTTCGACCCTTCTACCCAAACCTGAGGTTGTTGCGTTGAGAAGTCTAATTAGTTAAATAAATCTTTACCAATTTTCGTTGTCATGGCTTCAACAAAGAGAGCAACTAGCCCATGCTTACCGTTGGGAGTCCTTCCCGACGGTGTAGTGTCCAAACCTCTAACACAATTGACAGTTTGGATCAAATGTTCTTTTACCACCCTCACTCTCACACTTCAGTTAAGTTTCACTAAGTTACAAGCATATTAGAAATCAGTTTCATGCAAATTCACAATAAGTTTTTAATAATTTTTAAATCCTGAATCTTTAAGTTTCAAACAAAACTTGAAGTTTCAAGATGTGACTTTGAAACCTGAGAGTTTCAACGTGTTACAAATATGAAACTTCAAATTTTCAACAAGTTTCAAAACATGAAACTTGAAGTTTTAATGAGTTTCAAAACTAGAAATTTGAAGTTTCAAGAAGTTTCAAACCTGAAACTTGAAATTTCAATGAGTTTCAAAGCCCGAAACTTCAAGTTTCGTAAAGTCTCAAAGATGTTTCAACAAGTTTCATGTGTGTTTTAGCATGTTTCCCAAATGTTTCAAAAAGTTTCACGCGATTACAACAAGTTTCAAAGACGTTTCACAACTTTCGGTCTTAGGCAAGTTTCCTATGTAAAATTTGAATGAAACTGAGTGAAACTAGATAAAACTGAGTGAGCATACATGAAACTTGCCTCCTAAAAAGGAATAAAATTTGTCAATAAAATATGGAGAAACAATGACACTTTATGAAACTTCAATAAAACTTGTCAACAAAATATTGAGAAACAGTGATAGTCGGTGAAACTTAATGAAACTTGCCCCAAATAACTGGATGAAACTAGTTAAAACTTGTGACGAAACTTAATGAAACTTGATGAAACACGATATCACTACTAAAAACTTGTCTTATACAAAAAAAGATGAAACTCTATGAGACTTGGGATGAAACTTCATGATACACATATGAATTAGTTTCATCAAGTTATTTGGGATTAGACTTCATGAAACTTAACGAAACCATAAGAAATTTGATGAAACACGATATCACTGTTGAAAATTTGTCCTAGACAAAAAAGATAAAACTTCATGAGACTTGAGATGAAACTGCACGAAATTGTGTGAAACTTGCTCTATAAAATATGAAGAAACAAATAATACTAGATGAAACTTAATGAAACATGTCCCAAAATAACTGAATGATCTAGTTTCAAGCAAGTCACATACAAAATTTCACAAGTTCCAGTATGTTTCAACGAATTTTTTATATTTGCATGTTGAAAGCAATTTTTGAGAAAAAAGTTTAAAACAAGTTTCAACTCAATGCAAGTTTCAAGAAAAAAAAAAATCAAACGTTGGCTCGATAACTGGCTTGTAGACGGGAAGTAGAGTGAGAAACTGAGTGAAACTAGATAAAACTGAGAGAACATACATGAAAGTTGCTTCATAAAAAGGAATGAAACTTGTCAACAAAATATGGAGAAACAATTATACTATATGAAACTCAAATTAAACTTGTAAATAAAATATAGAGAGATAATGATAGTTGGTGAAATTTAATGAAACTTGCCCCAAATAACTGGATGAAACTAGTTAAAACTTGTGATGAAACTACATGAAACACGATGTCATTATTGAAAACCTATCTTATACAAAAAAAAAAGAAACTCCATGAGACTTGGGATGAAACTTCATGAAATACATATGAATTAGTTTCATCGAGTTATTTGGGATTATACTTCGTGAAACTATATAAAACTTGATGAAACACGGTATCACTGTTGAAAATTTGTCCTAGACAAAAAAAGATAAAATTTTATGAAACTTCATGAGACTTGGGATGAAACTTTATGAGACTTAGGATGAAACTGGGTGAAACTTACTCTACAAAATATGGAGAAATAAATGATACTGAATGAAACTTAATGAAACATGTCCCAAAACAACTGAATGATCCAGTTTCAAGCAAATCTCATACAAAATTTCACAAGTTTCACCCAAGTATCAGTGCGTTTCAATGATTTTTTTTATATTTGAATATTGAAAGCAATTTTTGAGAAAAAGTTTCAAACAAGTTTCAAACTCAACGCAAGTTTCAAGAAAAAAAAATCAAACATTGGCTCGATAACTGGCTTGTAGACGGGAAGCAGAGTGAGAAACACCAACACTAAGACGTCTCCTGTCCTTGCCCTTGCTGCTTCCGTGGCCACCTTGTCATCCGCTCACCACTAGTGATAACGGCCTCTGAACAGGAGGCATGTGTGCTTGCTGCGGACACTACAGTGTGCAACAGGAGAGATGAGGCGAGAGAGTACTGCAAGAGGAGAAAGAGAAGCAAAAGTACTGCAAGAATTTCGTGTTGGTCGTGGCCATGTGCACAGGATAAAATGGAGAGAGACTCATGGAGGAGTCAAGATACCGAGAGGGGAAAAAACAAGAATGGGAAAGCGTTCAGTTTTTTTTTTTGGGGTGGGGCAGGGATCGAGTAGTGGAGGACCCATCTGTTTTTTTTCTTGCGTCGGACACGGCTTGGTGGGTCGAAGGTGATCAACGGGTACAACCAAGGCAATCTAACAGTAATGTCTTATCCCGTTGGTTTGGATTCCTACGGTATAGCGTTTTCTAGATTTTTTTTTCTTCAACAAAACGCTTCATGCAACTAATTGTTATATCCAAAAATAGAAAAAATTATTAATGCTTTCAAAAGATCCACTGCAATGCTGAGCAATGCACGTGTCTCAAAGAAAATCAACGATAAATAGCGTGGAAGAATATCCGTCTAAGAGTAAAATTGCTTCCCCTGTTGAGGACATGGACTATCCCGCTCCCCTCGCATTAACAGTCAACAACGCTAAGCTGCTTGTTACCTGAGTAACTCAACTACACATACTTGAGCAAAATACTGTCACACACTACTAGCGTACCATCGCTATTTATTTCTTTCGTGTTGCCCAAGAAGAACAGCGAAAATCGAGTAAAAAACAACTTATTCTGTGGAAGCTCATCTCACGTACGATTTCATTGGGTTGCATTCCTCGTGTACCTGTCTGTCGATCGAGTTTTTTCGTTGTTTAAAATAAAATAGCAAAAATAATTTCTATCAAAACAAAATGATAAAAATGATACTCTGTCGCGCCATCCATCGAGCGGCAAGTGGCATGAGCAGACCACCTGCCGCTCTCTAGGGGCACAGTAGACCGACTGACGACAAATGGGAGCTTGTCACGTGGCCTATTGTGCTTCCAAGGTGCGTTAGATTTCATGTCGTGTATTTTAAACACGACATCAGTGTTATTTTTGCTAATTCATTTGCGGAACGCTATTTTTGCTATTCGCGAAACAATGCCACGTTGGGCTAATACTCCTGGCCAATCACAGGAGTGGGCGGACCACATGAGCTCGCATACAGCCCGTCCAACTGGCTGCGTGGCGCGCGCGTCCGAACTTAGCTGTCTCGGCGACGCGACGGTGGCCACCGTGCTCCGTTTTTTTTAACAAGGTGATCACAGCCGTTAGCTCGCGATAGCATGTGGGCGATGCTGCCGTAATTAAAGACGCCATCATTAATCATCACATTACATCAAGCCTAGATAGCATAGACTCGATCGTTAGCAATATGGAGGAGTACTTGGAGCAGATCAGGGCATTGAAAACGCCGCTGTCCAAGTGGTTCCGGTTTGACTTCACGTGACAACGACGCAGTGTACGCAAGTGCCGACCGCGATCCCATGTAGGAGTTGTGTAGTGAACCAGTAGCTTTTATTGACCAATAACACCAACAATAATAGCACGACTGCAACGAACAACTACAAAATGCAGAAGAATTCCTAGTCAAAAATACACGATCCGATGCCGATGGATGGATGGATGAATCGGTGGCTAGCTAGCTCCTCCTACCGCGAAATGTAAATACAACAGTACTGGCCCTCGGGCACCTGTGTATCGACCGGTGCTCCGAGGAAAAATGGCAGTATACAGCGAAATTACAAGAAACCAAAGGAATCAGCTACTACGTACGTGCTGCTGGTATAGTGTGTAGTAGCGCTATGTACTAATAATGGACATGGCTGTCTTACGGGCCGTGGTAATGTGGGAAATTATTAACACTAGCTACACGTTGGTCGTCTACCGCTCGGCCTTCCGGTCGGCGGGGGCCGTCGTGAGCCGGAGCGCCCACTTGATGGCGAGCGGGCAGCTCATGCTCCTGGCGGGGCCGGCGGCGCGGCGCAGGGCGCCGGCGCCTTTGCCGGCCTCGACGAAGGCCCTGAGTCGCTGCATGGCGACGTCGAGCGTCTTTGCGGACATGTTGGCGAAGCAGACGCGGAACCAGCCGGGCTCGCGGCAGTGGCACGACGAGCCCGGCGAGATGTTGAGCCCCACCTCGAACACCACCTTCTTCCACAGCTCCATCTCCCCCTCGAACGACCGGCTCCGCATCAGGTGGCTCATGTCCACCCAGCAGAACAGCCCGGCGTTGCTCTCCAGGCAGCCAATGCCGATCTCCTTGAGGCCCTCCACGAGCTGGTCGTGTCGCTCCTTGATCCGCCTCTTGTTCTCGGCGACATACCTGCGGGTGAAGTCCTTGTCGCCCAGGAGCATGGCAAGGAGGTACTGCGTCTGGGAGGAGACGAGGCCGAAGCTGGACATCTTGGTCGCCGCGGAGACGACGCCGGCGTTGGAGGAGTAGATGGCGCCCACGCGGAAGCCAGGGAGGCCCAGGTCCTTGGAGAGGCTGTACACGATGTGCACGCGGTCCGACACGTCGGCGGCGAGGGGGCCGCGCGCGGCCACGACCTCGAGGACACTGACGAAGCTCGGCTCGGTGAAGGCCGTGCCGGAGTAGATCTCGTCGCTGATGAGGTGGATGCCCTTGGCGGCGACGAACTCGATGAGCATCGCGAGATCGGCGCGGGGGACCGTCGTGCCGAGCGGGTTGGAGGGGTTGGTGATGAGCACGCCCTTGACGCGCAGGTGACGCTTCTGGGCGCGGCGGTACGCGTCGTCCAGCGCGGCGCGCGTCACCCGGAAGCCGTTCGCGCTCGTGCAGTGCACCGGTACGATCTCGGCGCCGGTGCGCCACTTGAGGTCGCGGTCGAACCTGCAGCCGCACGTACGTACGCAAGCGTGACGCAACATAAAGTTAGCCATGTGCTCCATCGGCGGAGTTAAATAACGCGCAGTGGCGCCACATGCACGTCGCATATGGAAGCGGTAGATGTGTACCACTGGCTGCTGCGCGTAACGTAGAATAAGTACATACCCTGGGTAGTACGGCGTGGGGATGAGGAAGGCGTCGCCGTGGTCGGCGAGGCAGAACATGAGCGCCTCGTTGGCCGAGGTGGCGCCGGCGGTGAGCACGATGTTGCTCGGTTCGAACACCGCCCTGTACCCCCTCTGCTCTGACATGAACCTCGCCAATGCCTGTGCAAGCCACATGCATGCACGCTCGCGTCAGTCTTTGACTGTATTAATTCGCGCGCGCGCGCGAGCTTTAATTGGTCATGCTACAGCGGGTGCCAAGTGGCCAGTAAATTACATTCTTGAAGGCCGGGAAGCCGTGGTAGTCCTGGAAGAGCGCGAGCTCGCGGAAGACGGAGGCGCCATCTCGCCGGAGCCCGAGCGCGTCAGGGTTGGCCTCCAGCCAAACTTCCAGCAAGTCGAACGACAGCTGCACGAGAGCCAAACAAAGCACGCCGCGTGCCTGTCAAGAGACAGCAGCTACACATACACACCTGCATATATACTAGGCTGTGTGTATGTATATGTACCTGGTTCTCGGCGAGGCCCATCTGGATGATGCCGCCGGGGTTGGTGGCGGGGTCGAAGGGGTTCTTCTCGTACTCCTCCCATCCCAGGAAGTAGGACGAGTCCTGGCCGTGGCTGTTGCATCCGGCCTTCTTGGAGAGCAGCTGCTGCTTCTCGTCGGCGACCTGGCTCACCATTTTGTCACTCGGTCAATTAATTCTGCGCGCGTGCTTGGGTTGGTTTGAACTGAAAACCGGTGCACACTGCAAGCGATCGAGTGTCGGACTCGGAGAACTGGGAGAGCTGAGAGAAGAGGAGTGGAGCTGGCCGATGGTTTGGTGCCTCCCAAGGTTGGAAGCTCGTCTATATATAAGCGGTGGACAGAGTGACATCTTTTCTTTTCGTTAATTTTCTGATAGGGAGGAATTGGAAATGCGTATTAACTGTGTCAAGAATCGTTAAGACAGAGTGGAGTGGAGGGAGAGGTTAACGTCAGAACAGCAGTGCTACAGGAGTAACGCGAGGATTAGAATCAAAACGGTACCTGTGTTGTTGCCGGCTGGGGCAGTAGTAATGCTTCTCCCCCATTCATATGATTGCAGTAGAAAGGTAAATTACATCATGCGGCAGTTAATAATGATCTGTTTTGGAGAACCTCCACCACTTCCATAAATTCCATCTCCGGCCTCCCCCTCTATTGAGGAAATGAAATACTTTGCCAAAGCGTATGCAAATTGAATAAAAGCGGATGATGTCAGTCCTTATTAACTTAGGTGTGGTGGTTACTGGTGTATATATATACTTCAGTTTTGGCTGGGGTTTGAACGAGCCTTTCTCTGCGTATGTAGATGTAGACAGCAGGTAACGCCGATTGTTCAGAAAGCGATACAGGAGCAAATAAGGGAAATGGTAAATAATGATACTAAAATGACAGGTATAGTTCTCCCTTACACTTACTGGATTTGGCTTCTTTAAGCTAGTGGTGCTTGTTTTTCACTTAAGTTTCCACCCAATCAGGATGTGCCTCCTGGTGGATATAGTATAACGGCCGAGGCTTATCACAAGCGTATTCGCATTGGCTCAAAAAAACGCTGTACTTACATGTACTGGTTCAGAGTTCAGATTGGCAATGGTGCAATTCTTATCTGTAGTCACTATACACCCAGGAAACTATGGCCTGCCCTTTACAACCTGAGTCTGTGATGCAGAAAAATTGCGTCCTCTGTAATTTTTGTTGGATCACAGCAGCTTCCCCTTCCTATATGCAGCCAAACCCGTCAACTACTCCTCAAGCTCATAAGTCGTAAATTCGTAACCCAGCAAGAACGCCCGACGACGGCACAGCTCACTCCAACTGAATGCCAGTTGGTCTCTTTCCTTCAGTTGAAAGGAAACTGACATGGCTCTTCTTTTTTTTTTTTTTTTGAGTCGTGCGTCATTGTATTAAGTCGATCGAGAAGCAAGAACAGTAACAGTTACAAGCAAGAAGCTGGAAGGACTCGGCTCCAGCATTCTACGGACATGGAGGAAACTATAAAATTACAGGAACCCTCTACCCGCTTGCCAATTAACAGGGATTTACTGCAATAATCTCGCAATTCCTACTGCTCTACGCGTTCAAAATTCCTATCAACTACGTATAGCATGATAAGGCCCCATTTAGAACGCAAGATACCTACGACATTTCCATGTTCAAAATGAAGGGCTACATAGTGATAAGCTTTATAAAATGCACGAAAAAATAGCATGAACAAAAGAACGGGAGACATGGATTTAACATGTAAAACCATTGCAGGAAAAACCACGGATGCACGAAGGCAAAATTTATTATATTTTTAAAACGGTAGAAAAAAATCACCATGTTCACTCTTAAAAATTAGAAATTCTCACGTTAATCGGTGGAAAAAGAGAAACATCTACACCGTTAACTATTGTAGGTCCAGATTATAATGATCTAGATTAACTGAAAGAGTCCATGTCAAGTACAATATAGAAATAAGAGAACATGTCAAGTACAATGCGAAAATAACAGAAATTCAAAATATAAAATAAAATAAAATTAGCAATTTAATTTTGACACAAATTCCTAAGTAAAATCACAAGATAAACATAATTCGGAATAATTTTTTTAAAAAAATAGTAATTGGATTAGTATACGAATTCCAACAAAAAATAACTGGAATTCGGAATAAAAATAAAATAAAATTAGCAAATTGATTTTGATATGAATTCCAAAGTAAAATCACCAATAATTGTAGTTCTTAATATATATATATATATATATATATATATATATATATATATATATATATAAATAGCAATTGGATTAGTATACAAATTCCAACAAAAATAATTAAAAATTAGGATAAAAAATAAAAGAAAACTTCCAATTTGATTTCCATACGAATTCCAGAGTAAAATACTTAAATAAATAAATAAAATTCGGAACAAAAAACCATCAATTTAATTTCCATACGAATTCCTAACTAAATCCTAAATAAATATAACTCAGAATAAAAATTAAACCAAAAATAGCAATAGGATTAGTATACAAATTTCAACAAAAAATAAATTGATTTTGGAATAAAAATAAAATAAAATTAGCATTTTGATTTTGATACAAATTCTGAAGTAAAATCTATAAATAACTATAATTTGGTATAAAAATTAAATAAATATTAACAATTAGATTTGTTTACGAATTCCAACAAACATAATTGAAATTAGGGACAACAAACAAAAGAAAATTTGCAATTTGATTTCCATACGAATTCTAAAATAAAATCTCTTAATAGCTAAAATTTTGAATAAATTAAATATAAGTTATAATGAGGATATCGTCAATGGTGTCGGAGGAGACCCTGAAAAAGTGAAATAGCGTCGATCTATCCAACAAGAAGATATTGATCCACAAGGAAGTGAATAGTCGAGGCAACAACAACGAAGATGAGAACAATCCATGTTGTTCATCTTAACTGTTCGACAAGGACAATGTCGTGCTGCTCGCTGGTGCCATCGAAGAGAAAGACTAGAGTCAAAGGAGTCAAGTGTTGTGCCGACGAATGGTGAGCATCGGCTTTGTTGAAGAAGTCAATGCCCAAAGAAATTTGATAATGGGGAAGACATAGAAGAGAGGAGATGAAGCTTTGGATTAAAAACGAATTATCGATGATATGTGACCATCGGGTAGCTAGGAGCATGCCATCGTTGGTTCTCCCTATTGTTAGACAACGACTAAGGCAGACATACTAACATCAGTGAAGATGGGAGATCGCAGTTAGTGAGGAAACTACATCGTTGAGTTGGACAATGTCGAAAAAGAGGAGCGACCGACGCAGGAGAAGAAGACATCAAGCATGTATAACATCGTGCATGTGTATATACATGCGTGCATCCTATGAATAGAAGCATAGGCGTACAGAAACAAAGGAGCAAAGAGCTCAGAGTAGGGATAGCGCAACAGTAAGGAATAGGCTTGAGGCCACTGGAGAAAGTGTGACGGGTGTCCCGATAGGGATCAACGATATTTGCACATATATACGTGTAGATATCACAACGGTCATCATTAAGCGATAATTGGAGAGAAGTAGAAGATAACTATATGGTAGAGTATTGCATTGAAAATTGTAGCAGCTGAGAGATATCGATCAAGAATTGGGCTTGCTCTTGGAGGTTGAAGCAGAAAAATTATGGCGGGAAGAAAAGATAGAAGACACACGGTTCCGTGGGGCAATCGACGTAAGGGAATATAAGTTCAAGGTAGGTCGTCCATGGTGCATTGGTGTATATGTGGGTAGGGTACTCTAATACCATGTAAACTAATAAGATAATTTTGTTGCAAACATAATCAATGTATTGTTTGAGATTAACAGAGGTATATGTGCATGCAACCATTTTGGAAAAGAGTTAAGGGTATGCAACTACATGATGTATACATAATGGAGAGTAATTAACTTATTATACTCATGATTTTCTTCTATGAAAGCTCATACTTCAATTACGTTACTCAAGTTGTATTTTTCTTTAAGCTTCTAATGACATTTTTTTAATGTTTATGATATCTTAAAAATCTAAATAGCTACAAGATACATAAAATATATTCTGAAGCATCTAAGTTATATCATTTGTCACTACAAACTTTAAAACAAATCTAACTGCGCAAACGTGCGAGCCACCCTGCTAGTTTACTATATGTGAGGAGAATTACAAGCACATGAAACTTCGGTGTATCTCAACCATGCGACTACATGGGTACATACATAGGGTAGTGAATAAGAGTCTCTAACGGATAATAAAACCAAGTCAGAATTGGTTGCACCATTTGTCGCCACATTTGATGACAGTCGACACATGTGCCGTGTCCGACACAGACACGATGATGAATTTGTATCATACTATAACAATCTCCAACATGAGACAAATTTTCTCCTATAGCCGAAATATAAAATCTCCCCCAAATAAGTCTTCATCAATAGATCTTGCCCTTTGAAAGTCCATAGGCATAATCTCAACGAGTAAGATTAGAACAGTCTTATCCAAACGCTTCTCATGAAGCCAAATTGAGCAAACCACAAGTAGTTCCAAACACACAGCTATCAATAAAGCAGACAAACAAATCTGGGTCTTCAATAATTCATTACCTCATCAAAGTCTAAGTCTGTGCAATTGACATCCTGAAACAAATGCACAATCATCAAATAGCATAAGCCAAAACATCACCTGTGGCGCTGGATAGACAGCGAAGAACTCATCTAATGGATATTTGACATGCTCCACCTAAAACACAAAACTCCGCAAACAATGCTCGCTGAAAGAGCAATTTGCACATGTGGCCATCACATGCATCAAACTGTTGACTTCAAAGGTTACTAAAATCCATGATATGGTCAAAACTGCTCCTATAAAATTGTCCAAATGAAATGAACTCTTATGTTGTCAATTGCATAGAAACCATAGTACAAAAAGTCGGGCTGGTCATCGAACCATTCATGCTCCCGATTCACCGGTCCAGCGGGTCTAACCGGCCAGTTGGACAGTTCAACCGCGGTTCATTATAGCCTTATATAACCATTATGTCCCTCATATAACACAACAATTTGACTGGTGGTTGTTGGTGCAGCAAGGTCTCAAGCCCCCAACCCAAGTTGGAATTAGACCTGTTCAAACGCTGGTGCCTTGAAAGCTCGGCCTCAAACGGCAGCCCAAGCCCTACCCACCCAAAATCATTTTTTAGTTTAAAAATATTATTTTAATCATTTTTCAAAATAAAAAAATATTTAATTCATTTCCAGAATTAAATAAATAGATTTTCATTTTTAAATTATTTTTACCGGGATTTCGGATCGGCTTCCTTTGGGCCAGATTTCCAGTCCCAAGCCCGGCCCAGACAGTGTCGGGCTCGGGCCGAGCCAATGGGCCGGGTCGCCTATGAATAGGTCTAGTTTGAACCCCCATCTACCCCTTTTTCACCTATTTCGGCTAATTTACACTGTGGACCCTTGTCTTTGGGCTTTAAGCCTATGCAGGCTGCCCATTTAAATGCCTTTTTTCTTAGGTTTTTTACCCAATCGATCCATTTCCCATATCATACTGGGCCAGCCGCTGGTTTCGGTTTTTTTTTCTGTTGAATCGGAGGTTCGGTCTAATTTTTCATAGTGTGGTAGAAATTGAAGTAGACCCCTCATATCGTGCTATGACAATTGGACACACGCGATAATATCCATGCAAAAACGAACTCTTTCTTGCACTTAAATCTTTCACCTCGAACTGAAACTGGAGAAAAACCTTCACTTTTAAATAGCAAAACTCCAAAGAATATCATGCTAGCTACCATTAGGGTGACAAATTCCTGGTGGCCTCCACACGCGTTCTGCTAAACGGACAGCCCGGTCGCCCAATCTGGCATGGTCGAGGGCTCCGGCAAGGTGACCCCTCCCCGATGCTATCTGTAATTGTAATGGACGTTCTCAACAATCTCATCGCATTGGTGGAATAGTCCCCTCTTCTTCACCCCCCTAGGCGTCCCGTCAAGAATTCCACATCGCTTGTCGCTCTATGCCGACGATGCAACCCTTTTTCTGTCGCTGTTGCATCTGATCTGGCTACGATCTGCACCATCTTGCATATCTTTGGTGAAGCTTCTGGTCTATGAACCAGCCTTGCAAAGAGCTCCTTTTCTCCAATTCGTTGCTCCCCCCATCACCTCTAGCTTATTGCTGATGAGCTAGATTGTCCCTTGGTGGATTTCCCATGCAAGTGTCTCGGATTGCCGCTTTCATTGAAGAAGCCTGCCAAAAGTGATTTCCAACCACTATTGGACAAGATCGGCGCACGGTCGCAACGCTGACAAACCGGCTTGCTTTCGCAAGGTGGACACCTAGTCTTGGCCAGGACGGTTCTCACGGCGCTTCCCATCTACTCCTTGGCACTAGATCCTCCCCTCTCTATTGTCAAAGCGATCAACAAACGACGATGTGCATTCTTGTGGAAAGGGACTGAATCGGTGGCCGGTGGCCACTCTCTTGTAGCCTGGCCTTCCGTGTGCATGCCTACTCGCTTTGGGGGCTTGGGTGTTCACAATCTCATAATCCTGGGTCATGCTCTCCGTCTGAGATGGTTGTGGCTCCAACAAACATGGAACGATCGACCCTGCCATACCCTATAAGCTCGGTTTAGCAAAGCCGAGTGTGATTTCTTCTAGGCTTCGCTCACAATAAGGCTTGGGAATGGCGAACATGCCTTGTTCGGGTTGGATCGTTTGTTCAATGAGCAAAGCATCTACAACATCACACCCACTCTGAATGCTACGGTTATGGTCGCCACTTGGAAGAAATGCACGGTACAGGAGGCAATGAACAATGGTCAGTGGATTGTGAACATCTCTGGGGGCCTGGATGCGTAGGTGATTGTGGAGTATCTCAGACCGTGGGACCTTATGCGTTCGGTCCACTTAACGCCGGGACAAGAGGACTCTTTCCAGTGGTAGTGGAATGGATCGAGACAATTCTCCGCAAGTTCGGCTTATAATGCTTTCTTCATTGGATCCCAACTCTTCGCATGCGCTGAAGGGATACGGGTAGGCTACGATAGCAACAATTGAAAATTTCTACCACATAAACGAGGAATCCAAACAAGTAGATGATCACAGATCATTACTACCAGACACGCAATGCAGCGGAAGAAGAGTCGGAGCAGCCTGGTCCAATGAAGAGCACATCGATGTAGTGGTCGTAGTAGATCGTCCAGCGTCCTCGCGAATCGATCGTCTGCTCCAGCAACCTCTGAAGTTCCTTGTGAAGATCGTGGATCATCCTCAAACGTAACAACAATTGTAGCAGCGCCTCTACGGTATCCACACGTCTAGAAAAGAAACAACCATACGCCGGTGTGCTAGCACCAAGTCGCACGGCGGGGCTCTCAAGAAGATGACAGCTAGGATTTTGGTGGAACAACTCACGTGTATCGCATCTCTTCCAATAGCCTCAAACATCTCCTTATATAGTGCCCATGACGGATTCTATCCGAACACATTTTACGAATTGTATCTGTACTGGTTTGTTGCAACCCGTTAAGTGTGTGACCCGTTAGGTTTATGCGTAATCAGTTGTGACTCAAAAACCCTTTCTAACCACAAGTCGTTAACGGTCCCTAGCAGGACATAACGATTCTCGAATACACACAAATTATATCGGATGAATCTTAATGCAATATGATCTACGACCAGGTCCTCATCACTTACGACCAAGTCCTATTTCTATACGACCAGTTCGTATTTGGTCACGACCAGTTCGTAACTCTTAACGACTAGGATTCAATCACTCTGTGATTACGTTCGACCAGTCTATGACCAGCTCGTATCTCCATACGACCAGTCTATAACTGATCGAACTTAGCGACCTACTCGTGTATTCTCCCTTTGCCTCACAATATCTGGTTTGAACTCTAGGTGAGATATTTGCCATCTATGGACTGTTCAATACTTTCCCGATCGAGTGTCGGATAACCTTATGTGGTCGAACTCTTCGACCACCAGTGGCATGGCCATGCACTTTCTTTATCCGACCACTTCGAGGGGTCCAGAGATATCTCTCCTGTTATGTTAGGAGGAGCAAATCTTATATCCGATCAGTCACATCCTCCTTATGTTTCATAGCATACCCGAAAGCTACCTTTATAACTACCTAGTTATGAGTAGCATTTGACAACCCCTAAGAGTGCTATTACATATGTAAGAAACCATGCTGATCTCAAGTCTAAGGATTATGCATCATCATTGCTTGAGACCAACTAATGACACATATAATCATAACAATCTCAATAGTATCTCAAGGTGGGTCTATCCAACCCCATGTTGTCTAACACGTGTTCACATCATTGATTCGATATCCCCATATTCATGACCGGTGAAATATGGTCATCAATCAATACATATGCTCGTCGTAGAGTCACTAGTGTTCCGACCAGGGATACCATTTAGAACGACATCATATAAGTTAAAGAGCTTCACCAACAAGTCACATACTTGTTAATCTTTATAACCAATGATTCATTCAAGGAACAAAATAACATTTATTCAATAACTCATAAACATAAACGCGATACAATCATCTCTATGATTACCTCTAGGGCATATCACCAACATGCGCTCTAGCAATTTGGGAAGCCAATACCCACCTCAAGTGCAAACATTTCATGTGGCTCACCGTGCAACGTCGGTGCTAGACTGCAGATCGTTTGGAATGTCACGGCATCCCAAACCATCGGGTGTGTGTCTTCTGTCGTTCTACCCAGGAAACGATTGATCATCTCTTACTGGGTTGTGCGATCACTGCCCAAATCTAGGAGCATTTTCTACCGAGGGTAGGTTTCCACCACTACATGCTGGTCGGGCAACCCACATTGGAGAACTTATTGATTTCTGCTCATCGGAGAGTTTCGTCAAGCCGTCACCGAGGGCTTGATTCATGAATCATCCTCACTTCTTGGTTGATTTGGAAGGAGAGGAACAATCGGGTCTTCAACAAGGTGTCATCTCCGCTGGAGATGCTTCTTCAGAGGATCTTTGACGAGTTTAGTCTCTGGCGTTCAGCGGGAGCTCGGTGTCTTCAGTTGCTACCTATGTCGGAGTAATCTCATGTTCGGCACAGTTTTAGGTTATCTAGTGGGTGTGTCTTCCCCCATACTCTTGTCTTTCGTTCGTTAGGTCTTTTTTTCATTTTCGTGTTCCTGTTTTTCCTAGCCTAGCCTCTTGTTCTTCGTGTTTTTGTTTTGCGTTCGGTTTCGGCTTGTGCTGGTTTGTTGTATGGATGATTGTTTTTTTAATCTCCACTTAATAGAATGACGTGCAAGTCTTTTGCGCATTCTCAAAAAAGAATTAATGTTGCAAAAGCCTCAAAATCTGGATACCTGCAAAGCCCCACCTTGAACCCCACATGTGCGATATTTCCATAATAACCCGTAGAAGACGACAGATCATCGAAGAAATCACTAGTGATTGCTGACGGAACGAACAGGCACTGGAACAGTAGCCGAGGTAGAACACAGGTTGATGCCAAGATGGAATCGACGCTGGTTGAAATCACCGATTTGAAGCTATTGTAATCTCTTGGCATGACTACTTGTGTGTACATATCAAGGGCATGCGAAAAATCCTTGGTACACTTCTGTGTACACGAAGCAATTGAGGTTAAAAAAACTCTATTTGTTGGTGTGCACTAAGCAATTTTGGCCAAAATCACCAAATAAACAAATTTGGCCAACAACTTCTAATCGGATTTGATGTGGTCGGCTGCTTCCTCGGGAATCTTTTTTCTTCACACGATGCAAGGACATACGGCAGAGGCTGCAGCCGGGTTCCGGTGCTTGACGAGTTTTTCCTCTCACTCGGATACGGGCTTCCCTTCATATTAGCCCACACAAAGGCCCTGAATGCAACGGCCGGCTTCGCATTTTGTTTTGAAAAACCAAAAGTTGTCTTAAATGGGCAGTTTTTCTCCATCCGCTTTTTCTGAATCCAAAAGTCGTTATAACGTGCGAAAGCCAGAAGCCGAAAGTCACCCACGAAGAGCTTACCGTGGCTTCCCGTAGCCCCTATTCCGACTTTTTCCCTAGGCTTTGGGTCAATTACCCTCCTTTTGCCATCGAACAACACCCCCACGCTTGAACCCTAACCCTAGCTCCCGCTCCGTCCGCCCCCGTCCTCCTCTCCTCCTCCAAACGTGCCGCCCCTGTCCTCCCTCCTCCTCCTCCCCCGGCGCCGGCCCCATCCTCCCTCGTCTTCCCGTGCTGACCCCATCTGGCCTCCTCCTTCCCTGGCGCCGTCCCCAAGCGCCCTCCTCCTCCTCTCGCCCGTGATTCGTCCTTATCCTCCCTCCTCCTCCGCCCCTAGCACTGGCCCCAAGCGCTCCTTCCCTGACCCCAAGTGAGCATCCTCGTCGTCGCCGCTCGTCCCCTGACTATGAGCCGCCGCCCGTCCACCTGCGCGTTCGCCTATCTCCGGACCACCGGACCTGCGCGCTCCCAATGCCTTTGCTCCTCCCTAACCCCGAACCACCAACACCAGCCTCCTTCCTCGACCCTAAGCCGGCCTCCACCCCTGACGCCCTTTCCTCCCCCAACGATGGTGGCGACCCAAACCCGTAGGCCATTTTTTCTCTTTTTCTTTTCTTTTTTTTCTAATGTAAATTGATTATTTGTGTAATAATTGTTTATTTTGATAATTATTTTTGTAATATTTAGTTATTGCAATTATTTATGCAATAATTATTTGTTGTAATAATTACCGTTAATTACGTTAATTGTCGTCTATTGCGTTACGTGTCATTAATTGTGGTGGTTGTCGTCCATTCCCTTAAAGTGTCGTCAGTTGTCGTTAATTACCGTTAATTGTCGTTAAATACCATCAAACAAACCATGATTTACCTCCGGGGTATTTTAGACATTCGCTAACTCAGAGCTCCAACCAGACAACCTAAAAGCCAAACACCAAATCTCTTCAGCACCGTTGTGCAGCTGTGCACCCCTTCAACCTAGCCGAAAGCTGGTTTTAAGAAAAGCTACAGTCGTGTCAAACATGCCCAAATAATTCCGCTTGAAATTCCTGTATTTGGCTTCTATTTGACTTGGAACTCCAGAATCCGATGAGCAGGTGAGGCCGAGGAAGTCACTAAGAGTTTTGATTCCCAACACACGACAACAGACTGAGATGATTTTTGGCTGTGAAGTTGACTGCTCATATGTCGTCGATGTTGCTCCTTGGTGTTGTGTGGGTGCTACCCTAGAGTCACCTCCCCAGGGGTAGCAGCTTGAGTTTCAAACCCAGAGTTCTAATACCATTTGTTATAAAATGCACGACAAATAGTAAAAATAGGAGACACTAATTTTATGTGAAAAACTCTTGTAGGAAAAACCACGGACGCACGGATGCGGAATTCACTATATGTGCGGAGAGTTACAAGCACGGGGAATTTCGGCGTATCTAACCATGCGACTACAGGAGTACATATATAGGCTAGGGAATACAAGTGCCTAACGGAGAAGGAAACCGAGTCAGAGATGGTTGCGCCAGTCAACGCGTATGACGCGTTCGACACATGATGAATTTGTATCATGCCTTAACAATAAGTTTGAACTTACTCACGAAAATCAATAACATCGCATGTCGAAGTTAAGATCAGTATCTACTCGTTGCATGCTGATTAGCCCTGTTGATTGCGATTTTTAAAAATAATACACTTTAAATAGAATTACAAAAACAAATGTCTGTTTAATAAAATTACAAAAATAGGCTTTTGTCGCCATTTCAAATAGTGAAATGGCCATGTCGCCATGCAAACAGTGTGAAATATCTCTCATGCCATTTGGAATGGCGACACAGACTTAAGTCACCATTTGAATTGGTGACAAGCTCTTGTCGCCAATTCAAATGATGACAATACCTATATTTTTTTTTTAAAAAATGAAAGCAGTGTTAAATATAACACATAAAATTAGGTTGTTACATTATTCATAGTAAGAAAACAAAAACAGAAAGTAATAAGAAACAATATTAGCGGTAGTACATAGGTTACATATACTAATTCAACGCACGACATAATATCAGTACATCACATAGTTGTTCGACAAATCACAACGATGGTAAGCAAAACATTCATCACAATATATTTTCATAAGATAAATAATCCCCGTGGCCTCCACCTCAATGTATGCCATGTCGACCTCTACGGTGCCCGCCTCGAGTGGGGTGGTCGGATGAGGTCCCCGCGGCGGTGTCCGGACCGTCGACCCCTTCTTCATGTTGTTCATTTCTCGCGCAACGATACTTGAAGGTATGTCCGGTCTCCCTACAAATAGAGCACTTCTTCGTATTACGTCCGGCTTCTACTTCGTCTGTGTCGTTCCTGATAAGCCGTCTCTGCTGCTGGCCAACCATTCTCTTAAACCTATCAATGTCCGCAGCCCAGATTAGCTGCTACCAAGTAGGATGGCCAGTGAAATGGGCAACCACGCCATAACTATATAGCTCTACACTCCAGGTTAGCATCACCCAATTATACACCTCAGCTAGATTCGTTGTCATGACTCCATACCGAGCACCATCGTTGTCATGTAGCAATGATCACTTCACCTTAAGCTCGTGCTCAATCCAGTCCAAGAAGCATTTCACCTGCTCCTTGGCCTTCCTCGTCGCACTAGAACCATCTGCGGGTAACTCGGGCAATGCCTCGGGGAGATTGCCAGCGCTTGTAGTGGGCTTTTTCGCTGCCTCTCTTCTGTGCACCTCGTTCGCTCAACCAAAGTTTTCAAAGTGCATCGAACTTTCTTTGTTGATTCTGGTGGTACAGTTGAAAAGGTTCATCAAAGCCTTGTTGTGAAACTGCTTATGAAAGTTTGCACCCAAGTGCCTCATACACCACCTACTTTGCAGATCCATCCATAGAAGCGGCTAATGTTCCACTTGTTGTAGCCGAGTTATTGCACCCAACAGGCCCGCATGCCAGTCATGTATGAGGCATACATTAGGACGACCCTGTACAATAGAAATCTCCACGTTCCTCAGAAATCACAACAAATTGTTCGTCTTCTCGCTTTCAATGAGTGCAAAGGCCACGGGAAGAACCTGATTGTTCCCGTCGGTCATAATTGCAATAAGTATATGCCCCTTGTACTTCCCAGTTAGGAACGTGATATCCACGCGCAAGATCATAAGGCAATGCCGGAATGCATTGATGTGTGCACCAAAGGCGAAGAATGCTTGTTTCAATACCTTCTTTCTGGCGAATCACGGATGTGTGTCATTTTGAAGGTCGACATAAATACCGTGATTCCTGTCTTGTATGACTCGGAGTTGACCGGGCAGGTTGGGGTAGGAGTCCTCGAACGTACTGAACCTTGCTTTCAATGGCTTCGGCTTTACCCTTCACGCCTTACCATAACTGATTGCGTACTATAATCTTGACTATCTAATCAATTCAGTTAAAAAAATTACCTGCAAGGTGTACGAACAACGCTTCGCTAGCTCCACTCCTCCCCTCCGCTCCTCACCTCTTCCTTTTCTTCGAAAAATAGTGAATTTAGGCCAAATTTTGTGGACCTATTATAGGGGTGGTTGTGTCGCCATTTGACGAGTATTGAAATATCTATGTATTATCTTAATACATAATTAAAGACTGCATGACTTTGTGGTCATAATCCCTAAGGCTAATGACCCCGTGGTCGTAAGAATTCCAGAGATTACACTATGGGTACCTTGGTCGGAGAGGTCTTGTACCAATTACCCGACCAGGTAACTACTCGTAGAAATAATGAACTAGCACTTGGACCCGATTCCAAGTATATACCTTCCGTGTGATGAATGGAACATGTGCCTAATCACTCTAAACCACACGACGTTTCATGGCTCTAAGTCACTGACAATAACCTCTCATGTGGTTACATCATTCCCTGATGTCAACCGTTGAACGATTGATATTCCACCAACTGTCGTCTCGCTCCGACCAGTCATGACACTTCCAACAGGCATCTCTTCAAGAACTGACACCACTTCGTCGACTACTTAAAGGAGAACACAAACGGCAGAAAGGGAGGGATCCCGTGGAGAAGATCAATAGACAATCGCATTCCATCGGATGGAAGCATCATAATTAGCATTAGATTCATGTTTCAAGTGTGATTCAAGAGTATAGAAATCAATATACTATGTGTACTTAGAGTTAGTCCATTAAGCGTAGCAAGCAATACACTCTGTGTACTTAGAGTGAATCCATTGACTTGTCAAGGACACCCCCTGTAATAGCCAGTTCATATCAATAAAGAGCAGTCTCATTCTCTTCTAAGAAGTCTTTGCCATTTTCCTCTATTTCATTTCGTAAGATCGGCGACTCGATCGTCGACGCCATTCCAAATGGTGATAGGGATTTGTGGGGTCTCAGTTATCATTTGGAATGACGACATAGGTATTTGGCACTGTTCGGTGGGTGATAGGGCTCTTGTCGTCATTCCAAATGACGATCGAGGTATTTAGCCATTTAGAATGACAACATAAACCTATTTTTATAATTTTATTAAACAGACATTTATTTCGTAATTCGATTCCCTCAATTATGACATTAAACTGACATTTTAAAAATGTATCATTAAAAAAATGCATCGCACCAAGACAAACAATGTAAACTATTCCCTTTGTTCTAGTACACTATTGTTAGTTTAATTTGGCATAATAATTAAGTTGTAAGATTAAATGATCACCGCACCATTTGGCTCAAAAGTCTATTAAAATGGGAGTAAGGACTGAAAGCGAGGAAGATCACGCTAACAAGGACAATATCACATCCATTTTCCTCCGTAGTATATACGAGGCCATATACTAGGCCAAAAGATAGCCAGCCTATGGAGGTACAGGCACACTACCCTTGATGAAAGGGTAAAAATACGCAAATTGACTAACCATTGTAAGATCTACTCATATATACTATGTATAGTAACTTAGTCACTTCATGCTTTTTTTAATCAACTCATGCTTAGTATCAACATGAGTGGAACCTAACTGTATTTTTTTCCCATGTAAAGCAGGACTGCGTAATTGGTCTGGACATGTGAGAGAAGGTACTATATATAGATTTACAGGTAACCAGTTGTTCACCCAATTATCCTGCAGATCATATTAAAGTTGTTTTATCAGGTAGAAATTTACCTTTAGTTGATTGCGCATGAAGTCGATTGATGCCAGCTTGAGGCTACATATACGAGTTGGAGATCCCATGGAAGATCATGCACCTTTCTCTAGCTATCAAAGAATTGTACTCTCTCCATTTTTAAATACATGACGTTTGAACAAACGTACAATCAAACTTATATAACTTTAACTATTATTTTTTATATAATTTTGTTAGTAAAAAATTACAAAATTATTATATTATGAAAATATTTATCATAACAAATCTAATGATATTATTCACTCATGATTAATCTAAATAGTTTTTCATATATTATTAGTCAAAGTTAGATAAGTTTAATTGCACACTTGATCAAACGTCATGTATTTAAAAACAGAGAAGTAATATCCTAACTTCCGAGAACCAAAGCTAAGGCTTGGTTTAAAACGCAAAAAGTTTGCATGAAACAGTTCAATTTCTAAGAGAACTGAAAAGAAAAAAAACCAGCATTCCAAACGGGGTCTCAACTTTTTTATAACATGATGACATCAACCATAATACTACTACTCAAATACGTACATGTTTGGAACACGTGAAATTCATACAAACAAATTAATCCCTGCATGATTCTGAAAAAAAAAGCCAGCTTTCAAATATGATCCTAAAACTGCGTAGGAATGGCCATAGACACTAGTTCATCCGAGTCCATGGCCTGTCTCCGTCCTGCCTACTTTTTTTTTTTGGTGAGACGCGAAGTACAGTAGTACAACAACCTGGCAAAGGGCACAAACGAGGCGGCGGCCACATGTTTTTCGTAACAAGCTCGTTGGTTTGAAGGACGCACTATCCCGGATCCTGTAGCTAAAAGACGATTTGACTAGCGTAACAGGTCCACTGCCAGCACGGATACGAAGGTGCCGAATTATCTTAATTGCGCGGTGCTTTGTTTAATTAATTTAGCTTATTCGCATCATGAATTTTTTTTTACATAAAGTCATCACATTTTCTATTATACAGTCGCCGGTGCACGAGATCACACTAAAAAACAACTAATGTCGCCTTGATTATTAAACAATTTCGAAATGTTTTACTACGTGTACAAACAAAACTCGCCACGAAATTCTAGCAGCAAGTCATGTCCCGTCGATGGTTTCGTATCGATATTACAAATGAATACTAGGGACTTTCTTGGAGTTAGATCACACAGAAAAAGACACAGAGATTGTATACAGATTCGGTCTTCTCATGAAAGAATAATAACTCTACCCATGTGTTGTTGTATTGACTATGTTTTACAACAAGGAAGAAATCACTAGAACTATGACTTAATGACTTTTTTCTGTTGATCGTGTCTCTGTTGTTGTTGTTGCTTTGCTTGATCTGTCTTTTGTCCACCGGCTTTACTCCTTATATAGCGCGTAAAGGAGTGACAGTTGTCCCGTATCAAGAGGCGTATCACCGTTTGATAAAATATGCACGTTTTATGACGGTTATTGTTAGATAATAACTCTCCCACGTCGTTTTACAGTTATATCAGAGACAGATGCTTAATATGTGCAGTTATCTCAAGAATAACAACACATATTAACTATGCTGTGTATTAAACACAGCGCATAAATATCCCTAATTGATTGGACTTACATATCTGTAGGCTTTGTTGACTATAGGTTGGCCATAGTTAACCCGATCGTAGTAAATCTTACAACCATAAAGTGGTCGTAGTAAGACTTACGATCATAAGATGATTGTATGAAATCTTGCAACCACTAAGTGGTCGTAGAAGCACTTGCGACCATATAGGGTGATCGTAAAATGGTTATTTACAACTACTCGGCTAAGCTTATCTCTTATTAATAATAAAGAGTATCCTTACGAAGAATAATATGAGGTTATTGTTATCTATAATAACAATTACAGATAAATAATTCAATGAATTAAAGATTATTAATTGAGGATTATTAGATACTTGTCACAGCCAAACACATCCTACTAATTAACCGTAATAATAATCGCATAGATATCCGTCAGATCGCCGAAATTGCGAGTGGTATGATAGTATGAAACGTGTTTACGGCGCCGCTAATTCTAATTTGCCACTGATTGTATATTTGTTATAGCTCGTTGCGAGTCAAATATGTGCTCTGTGACTGGGAGGGCTCCTGGTCCCTGCGACTAAAAGCGACCAGCTCAGTGGCCCCCCTCACAGTTGACGGCGCCTCCTGCCTGCAGGGCCCCACGCTGAGCTGCTGCACCGGGAGCGGCTCGTGGCTGGCAGGTGGGCGATACGGCGTACCGCGTACGTGGTGGTGAACCGTGGAACCGCCCGTACCGAAGCGGCCCGGTAGCTTAGCCAACCTGACTGCAGCGACGACGCCCTCCCCCGCGCGCGCCCATCCGTGTCGGTGCCGTCCCAACCCCGGCGTTGTACGCGCTAGCTGCGGCGGGCACGCACCAGCGACGAACCAGGATTTTTACAAGGGAGATGTGAACTTAAATAAGATATAGTTTTAGAGAATTGCTATACATCTTCTAACAGTTTTTTATCTCAAAACTGTCATTTTTCTGATCATTGAATGTGCTTTTAGATTCGTGCGACGTGTTTCAATGATTTGGCTGTACGTACACGTCTGCGATCCGGGGCTTTCCCATGCAAACATCGATCTTTTGTCTAGTTACTGGCTTCCGGATGGTGAACCACTGGATCACGAAATGCATGCATCCTTTGTGACGAACAGATCCTGTCAGACCGCTGTTCTTGTCTGGAGACTGGTAGGCTTGATGCTGGACAAGAAAGATTGTTCGCCCGATTCAGAGCTCTCGCTGAAGGCTCGTCGCGGCAAGCAGGTGTTGGCATTGCGACCACATCTTAGCGATCGGGGCTAAGATCGGCATATTCTAGCGAGTTGTTATCCACATACATGATGATGCTCTATACCGAATTTATTATGATTTTTTATTCGGAACATATCGAGTTCACCGTATTGCCATATTTTGTTGGTATATAATTTTTTTGTCTTTGTTTTTGCTCAACCTCTCAAAGTATATGTGAAGATCATAACGAGTTCACCATATTGCCGTATTTTATTGGTATATAATTTTTTTTGTCTTTGTTTTGGCTCAACCTCTCAAAGTACATATGAAGAATATAACGGATTCACCACATTGTCGTATTTTGTTGGTATATATTGTTTTGTCTTTGTTTTTGAATCATGTGATGGGAATATAAGTTATTAAGACTTTCAAGAATAATTACAGTGACCAAGAACTAAAATTACATAAATAATCTACTGTAATTTATGTACAATAGAGTTGTAAAAAAACTTTCAAAATGCGACAGTTTTTTAAAGAGAAAATTGTCACATCCTATTTAGACAATCCATAGTTTTACTAACTTGTGATTAATCGACTAACTAACTGCTATTTATTCTACTACTACATAATACATACTCTATGTAGTTCTACATACTAACACACAATTTAACACTTACATATAATTATAAATATCATTATTTGTACCAAAATTTAGTACAAACATATATTTATACACATTATATAATAGGTGTTTTTAAAAAAAAAAATTGGAGGCTCCTATAGTGCTCCGCCACTGGCACGCACTGTTGCCCCGCTGGCTAAACCGGGTGCGAGGGTGAGACGGCGACGTCCCGCCCGAGTCGTGCGCGCTTGCAACTCCCGCGTTGACGTTGGCTGTGCTGTACGCGGCGTGGCGTGGCGTGGCGTGGGCGTGGCAGTCACAACGCGGTACGGACGGGCCGGCGCGGCTTAGCCTTTTTCCGTTCGAGCCACTTTCCTACGCTCCTTCCTCTCGGGCCGGGGCCGGGGTGTGGGCAGCGTACTCTTGCTGTCTGCCTTGCTAAAAAGTTTTCGGTGTACCGGCGTACTGCTCGATGGTCACGTTGGTCGTTGGGTGCAGGATCTTTTGCAACGGGACGGGCTGATCCTGCTGCGTACTATAATTGTTCGGAGAATTGCAACGAGAAAGGTGTGTTACGGACCTTACAGATGGCCAAAAGTCTGCTGCCAGATCGCTGGTTGCATCATTGTCCAATACAATAATTTTCGTACATTTTAGGTTTTCTTCTTTTTGGATTTTTCTTCATATCAGTGCCAACGTGTTGGGTATTTCCGTTAAAATCAGAGTAAACGGAATTTGTGTGGAAAATACATACAATCATTGACATCTGGGCAAAAAAATGCATATTTACTTCCATACTACTACTTCAAAAGATTCCATCGGTGAATGCTGAGCAAGGGTTCTCCCGATCCCATTTCACACCCACCTCCTAGAAAACCTATAACAAAAAAAAAACTTCAACAAGTAAATTAACTTCAACAAATTTCAGTCTTGTCCCAACAACATCCTCCTCCCCCTCTCGCAAATTCTTTCTTAGGGCTCTCCGTTGTTCTCTCCTCATCGTCAAACCTTTTCCAATTGCAGTCGAGTGAGATTGTCTCTTCCAATCCCAAGGGCATGGTGCTTGACGTGCAACAAACCATGTACATGGTTTAAACAAAATAGTCCAAGTAAAATATATTTAAATAGTTGACCCATCCCCACTGGCAAAATTTTCTTGATATTTTTCCCGAGGCACAAATTCTGCGGCCTAACAAAACGTACACTGTCATAGTCAGACAGGAAGTCCAATTGTGGAAATGCAGCAAGTTTCCTCGTCTTAGTGTTGTTATCTTCACCTGCCTCAAAAGGGACCTGAAGCGGGTTGAAGTAACTCTAACCATTGACTTGCCGGTAAGAGTTAGCCTCGAGTCTAAGCAGGGAGGATTGCATATGGTGTCATTGTAGTAATCTTATCACGTCTCTCTCAAAATTCAGGGGACAGTTGGCATGCATCGTTAATAAGAGAAAGTCAACGCCTCCACCACGATAAGTACATGCAAACCAATGATATGGATAATTGCTTTTACGCGGCTAATCACCAAGTCAAGGCGTTTGGTTCATTACATGGGTAGTACTAGTACTTGCAAGTTGCAACCAAGAGCTAGAAGAAGCCTATAGAACTGTGTAGTCTATTCGCACGTAAAAGGCCAGAGAAGAACAGACCAAAATATCTCAGGATAATTAATACCATGAGTGTGTGAGGTACGGAAATGTTACTAGTTGTTGATTGGTGTATTGTCGCGCAGTTGGATCATTATGGTTTGACAGTGAATCCGTCAAAAATTATACAAAAGTTGAATCAGAAGTAGTTTCAGGAGAAGAAAAAAATCTTGACTGAGAAGCTACACGCGGCATGGTACTCGTACCACGGTATCATTTCTTTGACAAGCTGCAGAGACCAACAAGTATAAATTCGCCGCCAAAATAGATACAGCAGTATAGTCTGTTTGACATTCTGCAGATGGTAGAGACCACAGCGTTTAAATTTGATGTGAGACGGTGAGACCACGATGACCTGTAACTGTAAGCCTGTAATAATGCTTAAGAATTTCAAGACCTATCTCCATCTGAGACAAAGAGACGGACAAATTTCAGCAACACGAGTACACCGATCCATAATTCTGAATGTAGCCTGCTTTTCAAAGCAGATTTTTTCCAGGATGAAATCTGATACCGCATGGCCAAGTGACACCCCGTCCCTGTTAATACGTGTAAAGACTAAAGACTAGTTGTACACAAGTCCTGATACAAGCTCCCCTAAAAAAGGTCCTGATACAAGCTACCGGTCTTAGAATTTGTTTTTTTTTTTTTTTTTAAAAAAGAGAAGCTACGGGTCTCTGTGAAGATCTTTTGCAATGTCCTATGTTGATTCTGGGGCATCCTCTCGGCCCTACATTCCCTTGTGGAATCACTTTCTTTCGGCATGGCCTTGGGCCCTTGGGCACTAAAGGTTGTCTTAACTTCCAAAACCGACCAAGACCATGCACGCCGTGAACGCCAACATGGCTCGAATCAGGGGCATGCAAGCGCACACAGGATGTCGAGTCAAAATTGGTAACATGCATGCGAACAGTGTCCACTGCCGGAGCCGTGCACGAGACCGGCCGGCCACTTGGAGACCGTCGGATCACACGGAGCGGCTTCGATCGGACGGCTCGGAAAAGGAGCTCCGACGTCGACGCAGACTATACCCGGTCGGAGGAGGAGATTCCTCGTGCAAGTGGGCGCTCGGACATGCACACGCCGAGGCCGGGCGGGCGTTACAAGCGATCGTGGTGGCCCCTGTGGCTTGGGTGCAACATCAACATGGGTGTCCAAGCCAACGCTAGCGTGGGCGTTATTTGGCAGGGCCCATCCGCGATCGCACAGGAAAACACACGCGTCACGTACGTGTACGACGGCCAACGCGTCGACCACGGCCAAGAACATCCATCACGAACAAAGCTCGAATGCTCAATCGACGGCGCATCGGCGGGGAGAATCTGCGCGGCACTTACCAGACGCAACACGTAAATGCGATCGACGACAGCCGGCCGGGGTCGGTTAGTTACGACATGGGGGCCAGGCGGGGCTCGTCATGGCCTCCTCATGATGAGGCGTGTGACAGCCAACGTGGTGCTGCGTCCTCGTCGCGCGCCCGTGGAGGCCGCTCTGTCTCGCCTCTACCCCCGGCGATATGGACCGCGCGGGCGGCACCGGGGACAGCGGGTTTCACCGTGTTCCGTCGGGGTTGGGACATTGCCCGGCGTTGTTTGCTCCGTCCATGGACAGGCTCAGGTGCAGGGTTCCCTCCGGTATATACCAGATGTGTTCGTTCCTCGTTGAATTGGCACGTTCGCCCATTCACTTCGATTGTTCGGATCGCATCCTACGTGGTACACTTATCTATCATTTTATTACTTTTGTCTTTTCGTAATTTTATTCACCCTGAGCACGGAACAGTCCTCGACCTCCTGCTTCCGAGTTCTAACTTCAAACCTGGCCACTTCATCCGTAGTTGATCTGATCACACGCAACAACCAACGTCAATCTAAGAATTCTTCAGTTCGAGCATGCAAGCACAGTTCTTGTGAGTAGGAAATCCACGTTGCACATCTAGTTCTTGTTTGCGAGAAGATGAGCAATTTAGACAGGAAGCTTCTATTATATTTTAATCAATCTTAATACTCCATTTTACAGCATCTCTAAAGGCAAAAAGGAGCTTGGTGCTAAGCAGACCTAAGCAAAATTGGTCTGAAAGAAGGGGACTGAGCAAACACCGAACCGGGTTGAGGGTTGGCCTGGGTCCTTTCGGGCTACTGAAGCAACTCCCAAGCCAGGTCCGGCAGAGTATCGTCCGGCAGAGTATCTGGGCTGGCTAGACATTTCAGGCCGGGCCTTGCCTCCTTGGCTGACCCACGGACTACAAGCGAAAACGTTGGGCCAGCATATCTCGACTAGCCATCGAGCCTCAAAATCAGCGCTCCGCCTGATCCTACACCTTGCCTCGAGGTTGGCCATTTCTCTCTCTCATTTATCGTCAGATTTTTCTCTCTCTTTTTTTTACCGTTGACATAGAATGGATTTCACAGATTAAGTAAATTGAGAAGTATATCTTGAAGGGTTTTTTTTTGGGGGGTGGGGGTGCTTTTATAATTCTCTCTTTATCTATTCCATGTGATATAAAAAGTTATTTTCTTTCCTACAGTACATATTTGTAAGGTACTATGATTTCACACAACGTACGAACATAGCTATAACGGTCTAAAGTTTAGAAGACCATGGTACAATAATTTGACGTAACATACCCTAGACCATAGAATAAAAAGACCTTGCTGCCCTCAACCATAAAAGCGACAAAATTGGGTGCAACTAATGCTCTATTTCTCTCAACTGAAAAAGGTTCTTCATATAGAAACAACCCCCCCCCCCCCCCGCTTCTTCAACATTGAGGTACAACACCTCGTACACATACAAAGAGAGCTAGGGAACAGTGAAATTCTTTGATATTATCGTTGACCTCGAAGTATTAGTACACAAGATCAATTGCTACGATAACCTCTAGTGTAATACTTGGCAATGTTTCAACACTACAACATTTTTTGTAGTCCTAAATAAGACCTTGGTCATTGCTTTTTTTACTCAACAGCTTAGATTAGTAATTACTTGGTGCATTACCATGGAATTGCAGGGGGGCATCGATCCACGCCTTAGCATGTGCACACTAACAAAATTTGGAATGCAAGAATTTCACAAAAAAGTAGTATAGTTCCCACATTAATTCTATAAACTTACCATGTTATAAATGTGTTCTTTTTTGGAGATGATTAGTGACATTGGACCGTGCATAGATGCCTCTATTAAATAATATATTGTAGTCACTCAACCGCTTTTACTGTATTAAAGCAGAATTTTTTTTTATTTAATCCTTTTATTAATATTTTAAAGTTAATCCCTCGCGAACTTTATTTCCAAATCTGACCCATTTGGTCACGCCACAACCCCTGACGTGGCCAAAGCGTACTATCACGCCACCATAAGCGGCGTGACAAAACATGCCACGCAAGCCCTCGGCCGCGCGTCGTGCTAGCGTGGAGGGCTTGCGTGGCATCTGTCACGCCGCTTTTGGTGGCGTGACTATGTCGAATTGTTACGCCATATACCATGGCGTGACAGTGGGCAACTTAAAGTTATCGGCGCAGCCCATCTTCATCCCATTCCCATCTACCTCCCGCCGCCTGCGCCCCTCCCCGCCGTCGGGTCCTCCCGCCGCCGCCTCTCCTCCGCCTCGTGGCCGCCCCGACGCGGCCTCTCCTCCGCCTCGCGGCCCCGACGCTGCTCGCCCCGCCCCGCCCGCCGCTCGCCTCCGCGGTAGCCCTCGGCGTGGTGGCGATCTCCCGACGCCGCCGGCCTCTCTCCGCCCAGCGGCCCGACGCCCGGCTCGCCGTCCGCCGCGCTGCCCCGACGCCCGCCCTCGCGCCCCCGACGCTCAGCGCCGCATCCGCCCCAACTCCGTTTCCTCCTCCGCGCCTCCTCACAAGTTCTTGCCGCCCTTAAGGTATGAATACTCATGTGGTGAATGCGTTCATGTATTGAATACTTGTATGGTGAATACCCCGACGTCATTGATATCTCAGATGCATATTCATGGATTGAATACTTGTGTTGATCCTCCTTGCTCTGTGATGGTTGATTTATGAGGTGTGGTTTGGAGTGGGCAAAAATGCAGTGGATGGTAGAGTAGGTTATCGTGGGTTGGTAATGATAATGCTACTGATAGTGTTATTCTCGGTGAAATGTTTAGTTCATATTGGTTAATTCCCTATTATACAAAATTGCAGTGGGGCATGAGGATGGTGGTTTACCTCTGTTGGTATGGTTGTTTGCTCGAAATGGTAGAGCTAGGTGCCGTAGTGGTTCACGGATGCTATGGTCGTTCACTGGTATCGTTCGTGCTCCTTTTGTCTTTCCCTTGTCTAGTTGTTATTTGTGGTTTGTTTGAGATGAAATGGTGGGTTGTGGCTTTGTGAAGGTGTCTTGTGAGGGAAAAGCTTACGGGGGAGAGGTTTATGGGCGAGGTTAGAAACAATTGAGTTCTGTATAATTAAAATACCCGTCAGTGTTATGATACTAGTCAAGTGTAATTAACGAAATTATATATAGGCTGAAGGCAAAAAATATGACATATCTCTTTTGTACATCTTAGTTTTCCCGAACGAGTGGTTCGTGACACTCCGAGCGGTACTGTACTGACTTTGCAATATTTTGTTGGATGTAGATGAATAAAGATGTACGTGTATTTACTGGTGGACCGATTAGCCAAACGGGTAGTAATGTTGACTTTAGTGGCATGAAAGTTACCGTTCTTTTATTTCGCGAATCACCGGACTTTCGAACTCTTCTGAGTAGGATTAAGTCGACATTTGGATGGGATGAGCCTGGGGTCGTTGTCGGACTGCAGGGGCGATATGATGCTAGTGTGGGTTGTAAGGTGCACGCCTGTTTGGTGCCAATCTTGTCCGACGATGATTGGGACACATATAAGGATCTTGTGCTCGCATCCCATGTCTGCTCGTTAGAAGTGGCGGTGGAGAGAACAATCAACGTTGTTGATGATTTACCAGACAATTTGGATGTGGTGAATGGCAACACGGAGGAACTAGACCTTGATGTCCATAATTCGAGAGACCCCCCCAATGGAGGAGTAACCTTTGGCTGAATTCGTTAGCGTCAGTCCTACCAACCTTGGCCACGCTTTATCGGTGGATCTGCCTGTTTCCTCCCCGTAACATGTTATTGACTCTGTGACTGATTTTAATGGCGCTGTAATGAACAACGAACTTGAGGAGGAGTTGTTTCGCGGTGGAACAACTTGTGAAGTGGATTCCGACGAAGGATGGAGCTCGACCGAAAATGAGACTGCTGCACCGCTTTTCTCCTCTGAGGAAGGGCGGGTTCTTCGCAGTGTTATGGGTGAGGTCCCGTTGGTGCATGCATTCGATGATGTCAGTATGGCTGAGAAGGCGGTTTGTGCTAATGGGTTGAAGAGCAGGAATGGCATTGCGGACCCGGAGACTAACATAATACGGAAGAACACGTTGTTTCCAACCTTGGAGGATATGAAGATTTGGCTACAAGAATACTCAGTGCGGCACCATCGTCCATTCGTAGTGACACACTCCGATGTGAACAAGAGGTACACCGTGAGGTGCGAAAGGGGGTGCGGATGGAAGGTATGGGGCCGCAAAACTAGGGACAAGCAATGAAAAATTGCAAACGCAAAGCAGCCTCACTCTTGTGGGACTACTCGAGTGTCGGGGAAGCACCTTCAGGCGACCGCTAATTTCATTGCAAGACGCATTATCGGGGTTGTGGGTGTCGATCCTGATGTGACCATCGCCACCCTCATTGAGGTTATATTTGGGTTCATTAAGTACTGCGTGAAGTATGGGAAAGCATGGAGGGCCAAGCAGAGAGCGATACAGTTACTGTGGTGTGATTGGAAGGAGGCTTATGGGTTCCTTCCTCGAATCCTAACGGCTATGCAGGCCAAGAATCTGGGCATGGTGTTTTATCCTTGGCACGACAACCGAATGGATCGCGATGGAGCGGTTATGAAACATGTCCTTGTGAGGGTGTACTGGTCCTTTGGGCAATGCATAGAGGCCTTCAAGCATTGCGTGCTGTCATATCGCTTGACGCCATGTTTCTTCCGGGAAGTACCATGGTGCGTTGATGCTCGCCGTTGGTATTGATGCGAGGACCACCGATTCCATTAGCATTCGTGACCGACAAAGGGTGAGAACAATAAGAGCCGGGATGGTTCATGGATTTAGTTCGCTCACGCTCGTTGGGCCCGGACGGGTTGTTTGCATCGCCTCTGACAGCACCGTGGGATTCTCGAACGCCGTTAAGAGCGCACTAGACGGACACCGGATGTGTCAGATAGGTGGTGCATGCGCCACTTAGCCGCAAATTTCTATAAGCAATGCAAGAGGGAAGATCTCACAAAAAGTTCAAGTCACAGCGGATGTTTAGAGAAGAGGGACTTCGAGGTCAAGTTGACGGAGCTTAGGGACGGACCAACGAACGGGTAATAAGTGGTTGGACGAGATCTTGCAAAGACAAGACGGCGGGCACAGCATACGATGAAGGTGGTCATCGGTATGGCATGATGACAACGAACATCTCGAAAGTGTTCAACAACGTTATTAAGGGCATCCGTGCTATGCCAGTTTCGGCTATCTTGGAGTACTCATTTCGGAAACCAACTCATACTTTGTAGATCGGTGGACTCGTGCGAGGATGCGCATAACGCCGCCACCGTTAGCGCGGGCGGCAATGCTAAGCACCTTGCTATCGCTGAGGTAGAGTCATGCAATCAAGAAGCGGAAGAATACGATCCCACTTTGCACATATACGCCGTCAGGGCAGCCGAGAGCACATCGATAGGGGGCGAGCGTTATGGTGGCCGAAACCATAGAGTCAACCTGACAGCGGGGAACTACACTTGCATGGTCCCGACGTTGTTACATGTCCCATGCTCTCACGTCGTCACCGCCTATCGCGTGCATGGCGTAAGTTACCTTTCTGACACGTTCATTGCGGAAGAATTCTCAAAGGCAGCCACGTTGAGGACTTGGGAGAAAAGATTCGAGCCTTACCTTGATCCGTCGCATTGGCCACCGTATGTGGGGGAGGAATACATTCCCGACAAAAATATGATGAGTACGCGACGCGGTCGAAGGAATAGGAAGAGGCTTCGTAATGACATGAACCTCTCATAGCAAGGCGGTAAGGACATGTACTGTCTTGGGGACTTCGACGACACCACTATAAGCAACAGGTGCTCGGAGTGTCACCAGCACGGACACACCAGGGCAAAGCACGTGACCACGGATTCCCAGCCGTGTAGGGTAAGGCGACACCGCTGTCGTGTGTCGCCCCCTTGAGGTAATCATTATTGTTGTTATGCGAAAATTATTGTTTTTTATTGGTACAGGTCGCTCGTTTGCATTTTATATAATTTTTTGTACGTCATGTTACCTTACATAAATCATATGTTGTAATGCAGGATGCCGCAGCATGCACAATATGCCTTGCTCCTGACGGAATACAATGATGACCACCGTGCGCACCACATAGCCGACGAGGGTGTGGTGAGACTAGTCTCGATTATTCGGTCATGCTTCCAACTTGTTTACCATGTTCTTGTTTGACTTATTCATTTGCATCTCTGTCCTGCAGGTACTCCAGCCGCTTCGCCCACGCGTCCACACCCCTCTACATTGGGATGAGCGGTACGAGCCACACGTGCGCCAAGCTGGTCTACTAGCTTTGGCCCGGACAGTGATCAACGGGCTCCCCCGTATGGACGGTGCTGCGCTATCGCGATCCGTTGACCGTGGCGCCGGAGACCTACACCTTCCACCTACCGTCGGGCGAGATGACCATCACGCTCCAGGACGTCGCCATGATTCTTGGCCTCCCCATAGACAGGGTGGCAGTGTCTGGGGACATCAACAGTGTGGGTTGGCGAGACCAGGTGGGACAGTGGTTTGGAGTTCGACCGGAGGACCCGCTTGCCGACATGAGGGACAACCACCCATCCGTGGTGCTTTCCTCCTGGCTGCGTATGCACTTCAACGTGTGCCCGCCGAACGCAGATGACGACACGGTGCACCGCTTCGCACGGGCATGGATTTGGCATCTGCTCAGCTCCTTCCTTTTCACGGACGGTACAGGTAACGCCGTCTCCTGGATTTACTTGCCGATTTTGGCAAATTTTGCGACGGCAGGGGCCTACAGTTGGGGATCCGCAACACTGGCATGTCTGTACCGGCATTTGTGCGACGCGTGCCGATAGAGGAGTGCGGACGACAACTTGGGCGGATGCACATACCTCCTGCAGGTATGGACATGGGAGCGTTTCCCCGTAGGTTGGCCCACTCGTACTCCCTTACAGGTGAGTATTCATTCCATTCGTCATAGTTGTCACCTTCTACCATAAATGCAACTGAAATGTATCTCCTTGCAGGGATGACCCCTTCAGGACCCTGCGTCTGGACCGACGGTAGCATACCTTTGGAGCTCCATCGTTGCACCTACTGGGCATCCGAGGTCGCGGTATATCGCGTATACAAACGAGTTCGACGTCATCACGCAAGACCAGGTACATACCTCGTAGCTATTTGAACTATGATTTTATCGCTACAGTTTTATACATCTGGTGCAGGTCACGTGGTTGCCATACACGTGCGGCGAGGTCGTCGAAATGGAGCTAAACCCGATGTGCGAACGGGACATCACCTTGTGGATGACGCTCTCACCGCTGGTCTTCTTCCATGCGGTGGAGTACCACTTGCCCCATCGGGTCATGAGGCAGTTTGGGAAGATGCAGGCCACCCCGCCAATGGTGTTCTCGATTGATCCGAATCTTCACGGGTAAGGGTACCTACCACGATTCCTTTGTCGCTTCCGTAGTGCTTTAAATGCTAACTATTACATTATGGATGTGGCAGGATGAACCGAAGGCGGAGGTATCGCCACACCGATCGGGCCGCTTATCACCATGCCTACTTGTCGCAGCAAGCGCATCGCGACCGGAGCCGTGATGCGCCGCCAATCCATCAGAAGGCTCAGTTCGTTCGATACCTCCAGTGGCTCCACGGCGTCGCGTGCCTCCGGCTGCGATCGGCCATGTCCGATGTGGACATAGCGGAGGGGGACTCTTCCCAGGAGTGGCTCGTGGACGACTATGACGAGTTCACACGGACGGGCACGCAGTCGGAGAGGGCCCCCATCAACGCCTATTACGTGAGTACATTTCATCCCGCTACTATTTTGCAAAGTCACTCACAGCAAACTAATTTAGTTTGTATGGCCATTTTGTAGGGAACGCAACTCACACGCATATGCAACGAGGCCAGCGAGGCCCTCAAGCTACCCGAGGGTTCAGAGGAGAGCTTCCAGCGCTTGAGGGATTTTGCGGAGGTAACATTTTCATACCTTATAGTTTCCATCACATCATAAATATCTTAGATTTTACTTGATGATGTAACTTCATGATAATAATTGGTCATAAGCTTTCTTCGAGACCTCTTGTATATTTTTACATTTATGATCTCATGGATAGGATTTTTCATGCTGACCTTTTCAACTTCAATATATTGCGCGACGACAACGGGAGAAGTCGTGCAGCCTGCCCCGGCTCGGAGTGGCTCCTCGCGCGCTACAACATCGCGAGCGACCACATCCGCTTCGGCCGACCCGGAGGACGACGACGAGGCCGGCGAGGACGAGGAGGGTGGTGCAGACGAGGATGGCGTCGATGCTACGTTGCACGACGAGATGGACCTCGCGGATCTGGATGGTGCACCGTCCCCTACGCAGCCGACTCAGGCCACGCCACGATGCCGTAAACGGCGTGATCGCGCGTACATTAGTTCCGCAAACGTTGTCTAGGGCACTCAAGGCCAACACCCACCAGCGAGGTTCACACCGGGGTCGGATGCGCGCCGAAAGCACAAGTGATGAAATGAATGTGTGTATGCATGTCTATAGAGTTCATTTTGAATGAATCCAAATGACTTCTAGAAAGAAACTTTGTATGGCTATGTTCGAATGAAATTTTTGAGTTGACGGATGTCGAATGTTTTATTAAATTACATGCTTGATGGATGATTCTTGCTTTACATGTTTGAATGATTGTTAGAATGTGGATTGAATGAACTCAAATCATTCTTTGAGCATTAGTTCCTACTGCCACGCCACTCATACTGACGTGGCAGTATGGTCCTGTCACGCCATTAATCCCGACGTGACAGGACTTAGCACCAGATCAAAAGCCCTTCCCCGCATCGCCTCTGGAATGTTCTGAAGTTTGGCGTGACAACAATAGTGCCACACCGTCAATACTGGCGTGGCAGTATGGTCCTGTCACGCCGGGATGCATGGCCTCTGGAATGTTTGGAAATTTGGCGTGACAACAATAGTGCCACGCCGTCAATACTGGCGTGGCAGTATGGTCCTGTCACACCGGGATGAATAGCGTGACAGGACTTAGCACCAGAGCAAAAGCCCTTCCCCGCATCGCCTCTGGAATGTTCGGAAATTTGGCGTGACAACAATAGTGCCACGCTGTCAATACTGGCGTGGCAGCATGGTCCTGTCACGCCAGGATGAATGGCGTGACAGGACTCAGCACTTCATGGTAGTAGGTTTGCAGGTTTCAGGTCATAGGTTTTTAGGTTTAGGTTTAGATTTAGGTTTATCTAAAAACATCCTTGTTCTACGTGTCGCTGTTTAGGTTTAGGTTTTAGGGTTTTAGGTTTCAGGGTTTAGGCTTTTTAGATCGACTTGACAACCCTGACTCGTTCGTACAATATATGTTTGATCAATGCACGACGCCTATAGCTTAATGCACACGATACATCGATGAAACAGTTCAGTAGATGACGCGTCGGCCATTCAGTTACATGCTTTAGGAGATTGAAAATAATTGCGTACATAAGGGGAAAGTACCGAGATACAAGTTTCTCCGGCCGTGCCTAATGGTAGAAGGTGTCCCGCGCTACCCATATAGAGTGTTGTACAGGGGGGGCGCCTCGGACGTGGCTGGCCATCGTTGTAGTGGCATGCACATATACAGCTAGGGTTCGCGCAGCAACATGTGGGATCATATGAACTTCCTATGTTCACGACCTATTCGTTGCCCCTCTCGCGCTGCATCTGTTGGTGGAGGTCATCGTTTTGCTCGTTGAGATCGTCAATCCGCGCCTCCAACTCAAAGATTTGGTTCCACAATCTATGCAGGTACATCGCAACATGTCGTTCATGGGGAGGATCGATCCAGCGGACAAAGTCGTATTTCACCATCTGCTGGAAAGGAGAGTTAACATGGAGGCTCTATTAGCAGTAACATAAAGCAAACAACTTACTAATTGTACTCCAGAGTGTGGGCATCGGAAGAAACGTCGTCCGCCATCGAAAGGGCCGTCCAAGACCTACACAACAGCGCCCTCCCTGTGTCCGTATTTCGGCCATACCGGTTGAGCACGCTTGTTCGGCATCAACCGGTAGTTAGGCCCGAAGTTCTCCCTCCTTTCGAGGGAAAGGTCTTGCTTCGGCGACCCTGGTTGGAATGGTCCCATTGCTTCGTCTGCCATGGTATGTAACTGTACGACGGAGAAGGTTTTTCTTCCTACGGTTTGGAGGGTCCAGTGGTCCTACTTTCGAAGCGTGGGGTGTGCATTTTATAGATCGCAGGCTAGCTTTGCGCAGTGATAACACCGAAAGAGACAACCTTGTGCACTGACAAGATCAGACAGGGCAGCTTTGAGCAGTGACAGGACCAAACAGGGCAGCTTTGCGCAGTGACAAGACCAAAGGAGACAGCCTTGCGTAGTGACATGACCACACGAGCCAGTTTTGCGTAGTGACAAGACCACATGGGGCAGCTTTGCGCAGTGATAAGACCAAAGGAGACAGCTTTGCACAGTGACAAGACCACACAGGGCAGCTTTGCGCAGTGATAAGACCAAAGGAGACAGCCTTGCGCAGTGACAAGACTACACGGGGCAGCTTTGCGCAGTGATAAGACCAAAGGAGACAGTCTTGCGCAGTGATAAGACCAAAGGAGACAACTTTGCGCAGTTTAGGGTTTAGGTAGGTTATGCTTTTCAGATCGACTAGACAACACTGACCGCCTCGCCACCTTTTCATAACTAAAAGACACAACTCTGCATGAAATTAACCACATCATGCCAACCATGGGGCTTATAAAACGGGGTTCAACCAAACTCAACACTACACAACACTACACAACTGATACCCAGCTATGGACTCTTCGGCAAACTTCTACGCGAAGATGTTGCAGAAGCGCAAGTGGCTTGCGCAGAAGAGGAAACATCTACAATACCCAGATCGAACAATGAAAAATGCTCAAGTACCACCACATTTCCAATCCCACAGTGTGTGTGTGGCGAACAGGCAAAGATCATTCAATCCACACACGCAGACACCGCCGCCCGGGCGTACTACACGTGCGGGCACCACCTCGTAAGCGTTTCTTTCGCGCACATCGATTTTCCTCAACGTTCAATTCCTTAAATTTTTGACATCATCCCCACGTAATGGCAGCCCGAGATGCGCTGCCACTTCTTCCAGTGGATCGACGGCCCGGAGATGTACGACAAGGCATTCATCCAGCATAAGTACATGCTGAACTACTCGGTGCGAGCCGAGAACTTCGTATGCGTGGAAACCTTACGCACTGCACTTATTGAGGAGGTTCGAGGAGCCCAAGATCGCCGCGTAATTCATATCGACGACGTGAGTTATGAAGAATTTACATCCTTATTACGTTTTTCATCAGACGGTACTTACATCATACAATCGCAGGACATGGACGACTTCGACATACCAGCCTGAGGTGGACAGTCCCGCGACAAGGGCAAAGGAAAGGCTCATGAAGCTGAGCCCGGCCGTCACAGCTTATCCGGTCACCCGGGCGTAATCCGTATCCACGACGTGAGTTATGAAGAATTTACATCCTTCTTACGTTTGTCACTATACGGTGCACTTATATCATGAAATCCCAGGACATGGACGACTTCGACATACTAGCCCGAGGTGGACAGTCCCGCGACAAGGGCAAGGGAAAGGCTTGTCCGGCTGAGCCTGCCCGCCACAGCATCTCAGGTCGCCCGGGCCTAATCCGTATCGACAACGTGAGATATGAAGAATTAACATCCTTCTTACGATTTTCACTATACAGTGCACTTACATCATGAAATCGCAGGACATGGACGACTTCGACATACCAGCCCGACATAGATAGTCCCGCGACAAGGGGAAGGGGAAGGCTGGCCAGGAGTTCAACGCCGTGCTAGCAAGGAAGGGAAAATGGCATCGGTCCACGCAGTAGGTCAGGTCATTACGTAGTAGTCCCCCGTCCTACCCCGCATGTTTTTACTACCCCCTAAAGGCGTGTATAGTTATATGGTCCGGATGCTTGTGTCGCAATGTACCGTAGTAGTAGCGATGATGACTTAAGTAATTAGCCGAACCATCATGCCATGTCACTACGTGTAACATGCTTCTGTCCGCGGACTCTAATGTAGTTCTGGTTCCGTGTCTCCGCTAAGCCATCAAAGCAAGCCTATATTGCAAGTATGCCTTTTCTAGTGGAATCCTGGAAAGAACCATTCGCACCGACATCGAATTCTCCATGTTTTAGGGCATCTTCATAATCACAACGAGCGTTATCAACCCCTTCGATCATATTCTCTATAAGCTTCATAAAATACTTCATCGACTGCTTGCCTATATACGTTCAGACGACTTTATCGAGGAGAGACTCCAATAGTTTGGACAACAAATGTTTCAGCAGACAGTTTGCTTGGACGACATCCTCAAGATTATACCTCGTTTGATATTCTTATCAACCATCCTTTCTCTAAACGAATAAAATTATACAAAAATTACAGAAGCAACAACACTATGACAGGAGGCTCCATAAAAAGTTTCGTAATTTTCCTAAACTCATTTGCTATATTTTCAAATTACTACAAACAGCGCTGAAACTGCGATGAAACCCTGATTTCTGAGAAAAGGAAACCCTAATTTACAAACCTCCGTGCCCTTATTTCTTAATGAGCACCACCTATCATTCCAGTAGGATTTCTACGCATGTTTCCTCAGCGGTATTGTCTATCATATGTCTATACTACCACAAAAAAATTATCGGTTCATATAGGTATTTACTTTCAGTTAAAATGATGGTGTTATCTTTGGTTCACAGATACATTCTCTATTTTTAAGTTATGGATTATTAAATGTTACATGTACATGGTGTTATGTATCACCGTAACTTCAATAGTTTTTTATGTTTCAAAAGGTTTCAAATCCGTAAATCAAGTCCCATTTTTCTATCTTACCACCAAACCTTAAGGTTCCAAATCCACAAATCAAGTCCGAACTAAATTCAACCATGAGCACGAATTTATAATTTACAAACCAACTTCAATTATCACGCCATACATTATTGTCTTGCGATATGACATTACTGTCACGCTATATTATATAGCGTGACAATTCGACATTGTCACGCCACCAAAAGCGACGTGACAGATGCCACGCAAGCCCTCCACGCTGGCACGGCGCACGGCCGAGGGCTTGCGTTGCATGTTTTGTCACGCCGCTTATGGTGGCGTGACAGTACGCCTTGGCCACGCCAGGGGTGGTGGCGTGACCAAAGGGGTCATATTTAGAAATAAAGTTCGTGAGAGATTAACTTTAAAATATTAATAAAAAAAGGAGTAAATAAAAAAAAATCGTTAAAGCATGGGCAAAGAGAAGACTTTGCAATAAATACGCTATAGATTTTTTCAATGAACATTTAAGGACATTTCCCAATAAAATGTTATATTATCCGGGCATCTCCGATAGTGTCGTCTCTAATTTTGCTATATTAACTCCACGTCACCGAAAGATAGATTTAGAGATAACACCTCCAATAGGCTATCTCTAGCGAGTTGTCTATAATATTCATACCAAACTTATAATATTTCCACTCATTCACCCCTCTCTCACATGCACTGATTGTTTTGTCTTGGTTCGTGCGTAGAGATGATTATTTGAGGAAGAGATGGCTTCCCTTTTCTCTCATGTTTCTGTCTCTTCCACCTAGGATTTTGCTGACATGAAAAAACTAATCGACGGCTGATATAGCACTATTAGAGATGCCCTCAAAAGGAGGGAATACTCCCGTCGACACTAAAGTGTGGACTTTGGATGAGTGTTTTTAGGGGACGGGGGTTGTGGATTTTGGATGTAAGTGTTTGGCTTCCAAGAGGGGTGATCCTATCAGGGATTTAGAATTAATTGCAGCACCAGAAAGAGCAGAAGTAATTTGGTTGAATGTTTCCATTTTTTTTACATCTTGTCTTTACAAAAAGTTTCAAACCTACTTATAAAAATAATCTCCATCTGCAATGTCATGAACCGTGACGTTGCAAATAAACTCTACAACACTAAAGTTAGTTCCAAACTACCTTACATACAACTATAGACTTGTTCATGGGTGCCCTGGCCCGGTGGCCGGCTAGGCTCGAGCCTAGCTCCAGCCTTGATTCCCAGCCTGAAAACCCAAAAAAAGCCCGTTGAATGCAATAAAAATAATAAAAATATTTTTTATTCTTGAAATAAATTAAATATTACTTTTTATTCAAAAAAATTAAAATAATTTTGTTACTGAGAAAATCATTTTTCGAGCCGGGCTCGGGCATGCCCGTTCGAGGCCGAGCTTTTCAGGCCCAACCCAGCCCAACATTTGAACATGTCTACATGCAACACACAAACCATGTCAAACATGTGCCACGCAACTACGCAAGGTTCAACACCAAAGTTAGTTCCAAACTACCTTACATGCAACACACAAACCATGGAAAACCTATGCCATGCAACTACGCAAGGTTCATCTGCAACACCATAGATATCACCATAGATAACGATGTTTGTAAGCATGGTTAGGTTTTATAACTAGGTTTTATACAAGTTTATTACTAAAAAGAAACAATAAAAATTAGAAGGTTATATCATTAGGAACCACCTCTTAGTGGGATGCTGGAGTTATGGGTGTATGACTCCACCAACCAGGTTTTAAATCCAGGTGACCACCTTTACGCGCACGTCAGTACGCCCCAGTAGGAAATTTTTGAGGTCGCGGATTTATCCCCTGCTTCTGTCATTCTAGGTGTGTGGTAAGGGGAGCACTCGCATGCAGTGTTTCCCCAGGCATACACTTAGGCACTCGACGCTAACCTGCCACTGCTATTGGATCCTAATCGGTAGGTTGGGTGGTGAAGCCACCTCGGCGATCGAAGGAGCTAGGCGGCGTTGAGGTGGGCTAGGAGTCGAATCGACGTCGTCGCTGCTGCTTCTCCTGCTTTGATTTTGCTTCCGGGCCGCTGACGCCGAATCGACCTCCTCCGCCTCCCCCCCCGGCTCCCCTCTGCTCTCCTCTGCCCCCCTAGTCTCTACTTTGCTCCCCTCCACCGCCGGATTGTCTACCCGCCGCTGCTCTGTGTTGATCGGAGGGGGCAATGCCGAGAAGGAGATGAGGAGGCGGTGGGATGGGAGAGGGGAGAGAAGGAGAGAGCGAGAGCGTGGAGGGCAGGGGAGCGTCGGCGTTGGGACATCGCAGAGAGAGCGAGGAGGGCAGGGGGAAGAGCGAAGAGGATAAGGGCATAAGAGCGTCGATCGAACACATCGTGCAGAGAGAGAGAGAGAGGAAGCAGCAGTTATGGTCGGCCCGGTTGTGTAGCAGCAGTTATGGGCCAACTCGATTGTGTAGTAGTAGCTATGGCTTTCTTTTCTTTTCTTTCTTTTCTCTTTTTCTTGTCCACTTCCTTTCTCCCTTTACTAATTCTATTTGGATACCTAGGCAGGCTAGGCGCTAGGCGGCCACCCTCCGCCTGCCTTCCGCCTAGCGCTTACGTGAACACTGTCTGCATGTATGTGTGTGTGTGTGTGTGTGTGGTGGTGGTGTACATGTGTATACGTGCATCGTCCTTGCAATAAAAAAGGTCATATCATCATGGAGCCAAGAAATATAGAACATTGGATATTACTTCCTCCGTTTCAAAGTATAAAGTGACGATGATTCTTGATCAGGTCAATATTTTCGGTTAAAGTCGGCCTCTGAGAAAACATGCCTACGTATTAAAGGCTCACTTTATAACGGTTATGAACCTACGAGCAGTATTAAAAAGAAGTCTAATCCATTTTTTACAGCCAAATTGGTCGCAGAAGAGACGATTAGTCATTGACACTACACGACCAGCTATACGATTTGGGCCATCCCTGACCAGCAAATTGGTCTGATAACATGGCAGTTTCCTATGTGACTAACGTGAGTGCGGTTATTGGCATATATGGCAACTTACGACAGTTGGCTAAGAGATGTGACAGTACAAGACTCAACAGAGGAACGTGTGAGAAGATAAAAGGCGTCTTTAGCGGCATTAACTACCACCCCTTCAATAGCTATAAAGGGGCATCCCACCTATTCTATGACATGACTCTTAACGCAATCATTACACTATCAACATTCTCAATCTCATTGTATTCTTATGCAAACACTCATTGTGTCAACAACAATAAAGGTCTTCATCTATATTGTGTTATCATGTTATTTTCCCGGTAAGCTTGATAGGGACCCTGGGTCTCGATCATCAACAGTTGACGCCAGAAGAAGGGCGTCATCAAGCCGAACATCATTGATGTGATGTTCCCACGTAAGGTCTAATGGACGAGGAAAACATCTTCGATCTTGTCGACTACGCTAACCTCGTGGACGAGGACTACGCCCCTGAGGAGGCATGCAAGTGAGATTTCTACCTCGAAGACGTTCCCAAGGGAGAATCTTTGCTACTCTCAACCCAACTCGATGGGACTAAGACGGCGGGGACACCGAAACACCCCCAAGCAATTTCGAGGGTGAGTGCATTCCTACTTATGTGTAACATCTCAATTTTCAGGTCTTTTTGAAAATTTTCAAAATAAAAATAGCCATTTGGTTTTGTTGAATTTCTAGAGCTTAACTTGAATTTTAGAAATTAAAAGCAATTTAATTGACTAAATCAAACTTCAACTAATTCAAAATTAGGTTTATTTGAGTTCTTTGGTAGTTAAAATCCCCTTCTCTATTTGTTCCGAATTCCCGTCGGTCGTTCCTTTTCCGCCGACCAGCCCTTTGGTTTCGACTAGCCCCGCCAGTAACCCTCCTCCTTTCCTAGTCACCATCACCTTCGTGGGGCCCATGCCACCAGCTCCCGCGTCACGACCGTCACAAAGGTCCTTGCGCATTAAATGTCATCGCCTCCGATACGCTCTTCCTCCCTCTTTTTCCTCAGCCACGTACGCATTAAATGTTGTTGTCTCTGCCCCGCCGCGTTTTTCCTCCCCCTTTTTCCACCGCTCCATCTTGTCGCCCGTTCCTCCACCTTCCCCTATAAATAGCATACTAAGGAGCCTTTTGCCTTGCTTTCATTTTCCCCTCAACTCTCTCTCTCTCTCTCTCTCTCACCCTTGTTTCGCCGAGCTTCAAGTTTCGCCATCGCCTCTAGCGCCGTCGTCGGAGCCTCTCCGTCGGCATTGTTTTCACCTCCGGCTTCGCAAGACCGCGTGCTACTGAGGCTCCCCTTGTCTTCGTCGAGAGTTCACCGGAGCGCCACGCTGTCTTCAACCACCGTTCCTCCTCTGACCTCCCCCTCCAGCCTCTCTCTCAGTCTTGGTGAGTTTCCCGTACCCTGTTCTCTCTCGTGTTCTTTCGACCGCGTCGAGCAGTCAAATCTTTTTTCTTCTTTCGACCGTGTCGAGCAGTTGAATCTTTCTTTCTTCTTTCGACCGCATCGAGCAATTGAATCATTCTTCCTTCTTATGACCATGTTGAGTAGTCACATCCTTCTTACGACCACATTGAGTAGTCGTATCCTTCTTACGACCACGTTGAGTAGTCATATCCTTCTTGGGACTTGGTAGTAGAAACCTTCATTCGACCTCCTTTCGACCAGGTATCATTTTGACTAGGTAGTCGAACCTCCTTTGACTAGGTAGTCGAGACTCCTTCCGACCTTGTGACTTTAAAACTTTCGAGAGCCTGTTTTCCTTTGTTCGAGCTCCGATTCGAGGGTTTCAAATTTCTGAGTTCATCTAAAATCAGGATCTAGCTTTCTATCCTAAAGTTATTTGATTTGGAGTTCATTTGGATTTTATTTGGACTCTATTTGAACTTGTTTCGTTCTCACGTGTAGATTTCGACAACTCCGGGGAACTCGAGTATCTCGACGAAGTAGATCCTTAGGCTTTTGAGCAAAGAAAGTTACATCCTTTGATCATATTTGAGCCCAGTATTTAAAATTATTAAAATTATGTTTTGAACTATTACTGCATGCTTATTTATATTCCAGTAATTTAAACTCCTATTTTAAATTATTGGTTAACCCCGTTACGTTGTACAGCCTATGTTGAAATTGAAGTTATCATTCCCTTGTCAGCTTAGTGGAAAATCTGGTCGATACACTAGTATGACTAGAGCATGTTGGAAAATTATACTTAGTCAAAGCTTAGACCAAAAATCTTGATTTGGGGAATTTACATCCAAAAAAATCAAATGTTGTCTAAAATAGTGTCCATGACATTGGTTTGTCATGGAAGTTTACAAATGCTTTGAAAAACTAAAATCAAATGAAAATTGGTTTGGACTTAGGTGAAATGGATATTTGGATGGGTGATATTCATGCACGGAATCGATTCATTTCTATAATCGAGGCCCAGGGTTCTATTGAAAGTCGCTCAGATCAATTAAGGACCGTTCTTCAAGCCGCATATTGCCAAACCTCACCGTACGACCATATGTTCTGAGTGGACAGGACCTAGCTAACTAATTTGCAACCATATGTTCTGAGTGGACATGACCTAGCTAACTAATTTGCAACATTTCACCGTGGTCGTGTCATCCGGTTGCGTGGGTGTCTTTACGACCTACTTTTATGTATTTCCACCTAGCGCAAGAGGGGGCCTGAATCCGACGAGTTTCTATCCAAAGGAGGCAAAATTTTAGCGAAACGGGACTGCGGTGGAATGACGCGTTGTAACGGCCTTGGCATGTGCTATAGATTGCTTACCTAAGGCAGTGAGCGGTGGTATCTACGGATGCCAAACAAACTAGAAAAGTTGTGTCATGTGGGTAAAGTTGTACACCTGTGCAGAGTGAAAAACTATTTGAATAGCCGTGTCCACGGTCATGGACATGCTGAAGCAACGCCAATGCAAAGTTAGATTTTTTGTTTTGATTTCAAAAGATTTTATCAAATGATTTTGGATTTCTTATCCAATCGAAAATTAGGCGGGTAGCCTTGTATTAGGAGGGTATCCTTCACTACTCTTGTGTGAATGTTATCTGACTAAAACTTGAGTTTCAAAAAATAAATTTTAGCTATGGAATAGACTGCTTTGGAACTTAGTACAAGTATTTGGGAAAAAAATATTGCTTTATGCAAAAATCAACCCTATAAGCCTTCCTTCGATTTATCCCTACATGCATTATGATTTTGTTAATTAGGTGTAACTTGCGGAGTATATCCATTTGTATTCACCTTGCTTAATAAATTGTTGATCAGGAGAAGAGTACTATGAGGAGATCGAGACCTTGGACGACTAGGCTACGCCCCCAGACAATTGCCTGTGGCGAATCGTGTGGTCTACCTTGATGTTCGGCTTCCGCTGTATTTTGGTTTTGACTGTATGCCCCCTTTTGTAATAAACTCAAATTATTTTGAATGTCCGGCGTGTTATGGTTATGCTACCCACTTTTGTTCGACCGTGTATACTAGCTGTTCCTGAACTAGTGTATAAAACACAAAGAATCTGGGATCTTTCACTCCCGGGTTCGACATTATGTCTCAAGACTCTCAACTAGAGACACAAGTCGACGCAATGCCAGTACTGTGGCGGCTTATGATGATCTCACTGACAGAGTCAATGTTGAGGTTCTAGCAGAATCATCTCCAAAACATCTATTCCGAAATCTCAACTATTACCCCTCCTCTAATGAGGATGGGATGTTCTTACCCTCCATTTGCTCCGAGTTTGGTGCATGTGGAGTGTCGTCGTCAACGAGACCGATGAGCAACAAAAGGCACATGAACAACGTGAGGTCCAGGAGCAAGCCAAACGTTTGGCACGGGAGCAATGCAATAATTAAATCCTCGCCCCTAAGCAGAAGGCAATGGAGGAGGGCTATCGTTAGTACCATGGTAGCACGCTGGGTAGATCCAGGAGGCCAATTACCAACGCGAGTGACGACCAGCCTCTGCCATCTACGCCCTAGGTCGTCCCAAGGATGAAGGTAACATATTTAAATACTGTGTCGCCATCTTCACAGGAAGAGACTCCCGTCGACCGTGTTCGCGTACTCTCAAGTGCCATTTCTAACCATCAGACAGGAGAAAACAATGAATATGACCATCTGGTCATTCGTTCATTGGTTGCTAACCTGCCAGAGGCTGCTGTAGAAGTACAGAGCTTTTCACAATCTTCAAGGTCTCAGAGCAGCTCTAGAGCAGACCACTTTGCATGTAAATATCGTTGTCAAGGCAACAACCTTCGTCAAGAAGACGATTCGCCCAAGCGGAGCATGTTCAACATAGCAGGCCCAGATGAGCGCTCTAACTGTGGTCGCGGAAGACCTCATTCTCCTGATAATCGTGATAAAGGTCATAACATCTGATCACGATTGAGGCCATACACAGGGTGCAAGGCTTTCTCACCGAGCTAAGAGAAGTTACGTGGCCTAAAAAGTTCAAGCCGGGACATTTAGAAAGCTTTGATGGGACATAAAATCACCCAGAATTTCTCCAAATCTACACTACCACCGTCCAAACTGTGGGAGGCAACAAAAAGATAATAATAAATTACTTACCCATTATATTAAAAAGATCTTCCCGGACATGGTTATTCAACTAGCCAGAAATTTGTATTTTTAGTTGAAAAAATTTATGACATGCCATTATAAACAACTTTAAAAGTTGTTACACTAAGCCAGGAAAAGAGGATGATTTACATCGTCTTTGTTAAACTTCTAGATAAAACTTACATTAGTTTATTAAAAGGCTTGTAGAAGTACGCAATACTATTCCTAATATTACTGACAATTTTGTTCTTCGAGCATTTAAATAGGCATTACAATGGAAGAGGTTCACAAAAGACCTAAACATCCACCCGCCAAGAACCGTGTCAGAGTTATTTGACATGGCTGATTGTAACTCTGATGCTCATGAAGCAGTGGAGTGGAACCTTATGGTTGACAAGGGTCATACACCACCACAATCAGGTATAAAAGGTTCTGACAAGAAATAATTCAATAAACCGGCCAGATCTGATGACCACAAAGGCAAGACCAAAAAGAAGAACAAAGTGAGGCCTGCACCAAGGAAGGTCATTGTTGTAGAGCAGCACTCGACCTACAACAAGGGCAAGGGTCAATGAAGGAAGCAAGACTTGCTATGGAGGACAATAGAGTTCAATCGAATGCTTGGAATATAGAACATCTTCACAAGTTATTTGTGTGTAATATATTCTATCTTATCAATAAAGTTTATAATTTGCAATCATCATTTGATACCTTTATCTTCCATTTTTTAAAGGAAAAAACTGTAAAGAAGGCCCCTACAATATTTTTTTTGTATTAGAAGAAAAGATGTACAAGAAAGAGAAAAGAAGATACAACTCCCCACACAAGGACCAATTATCTAAGAGAGTCTAGCCAGCTAAAACTCATGGGTTTAAGAGTATCTTTCACTCTATGCACATGCACAGTGATCTCCTTTTGGAAAAGCAATTTTCAAGGGCCAAAATTTGCATCTCTATTCTCAAAAACTTTCCCATTTCATTGCTTCCAAATATGCCAAGCACCAATAATAAAAACCTCCATGAAAAAAGGTTGTTGAAAATTCTATCGGGCTAGATGTATCATCTAGTGGAATTCCATCGAAACCGCCAAAGTGATTCCAAGATAATGCCAACAACGGCCACTAAAGGGGCACTCAAAAAAGAGATGCATTAGAGTTTATTCTACCCCTTGCTGGCATATAATGCAGGTGTGCCCTCCCTGAATGTTATAGTGCCTCCGGTGTATCATGTTTTTAGTGTTTAACCGATCACTCAATAAGAGCCAGACAAAAACCTTCAATTTCATGATACATTTACTATTCCATATCCAGCCAAATGTGGCAGAGGTTGTGTCATGTGTGTGGTTACTGTTTACGCACGCATTGTTCATATGTGTACTGTTCATCCACGGATAGTTTCCTTCATTACAAATATCTATTTTCTTAAATAGTTTATTAGTTTCCTTGTATAAGGATTAGGTAATTGAAAATGTTATCTATTAGTTAGGAAGATTATCTATTAGTTAGGAAGGTCATTATTTAGATTGATTTTATCCATAATTGTTAGAAGAGCCCTCTATATAATGAGGCATATTGTAATCGTTGGCATTAAGCAAAGATAAATAAACAAGTTCTTAGTCTCTAAAGTCCAGCTGTGGTCGTTCCTTTGATCGGCTATTTTAGATCTATTCCTCCCTAATCAGTGCCCTCCTTCACCTAGCGTCGTTCTATGTCAAGTCGTCACCATCCGACCTCCCTCCGACGGATGTTTACCCCATTATGAATTAAGGTTCATAACATTTGGTATCAAAGCCAACACCATGGCTTCTGCTGCCGAGCTATCCCTACTAGACAAACAGTACACATGGTACTGTAGCGCCGTGCACTGTTCATGATGGGCCCGCGGGCGCATTAGTTGTTAGAAATATATATAATAATTGTTAGTTTCCTTATTAATTGAGTTTACTTCCTTATAGATGTATTCCATCTAATAGAGATAAGTTTCTTTAGAAGTAGAAATTTTTTCTTAAAGGTCAAGTCGGATCATCGCTATAAAAAAAGATAACATGTATCCATTATCAAGGAAGCAAGAAAGATGAATTAATCTAGTCTCCCTCTCAAGGTTCTATCATCCCAATCTGTAGTATAATCTCTTATCTCACCAAGCCGACGCCGTCCGACTCTCTTCCTGGCGATGTTTACCCCGTTATGAACTAAGATTCATTACAGGTTGAATGTCTTTACGATAGAAGGTATAATACCTCTTCGAAGAGTATGAATCAGTTCCCCAAATATATTTCCACTTATCTCGTCCATTTGGATCAATCTGGATACTTACTAGCTGATTTTGCATTTGATTGTACTCCTCAAAGGCTTGACCAGATATTGGAATGTTAAAGAGGTCCTGAACATCATTTTCTATGATATAATCCATTACCGAAATGTGTTGGTTCTTTGCGAAGGAGTAGAGCCTTGAGTAACTACGAGGCAAGAGATTGTTGTTCCAGATACCACGCCAAAAACGGGTTGTATCCCCGCATCCCACTGTACAAGTAGCCCTGAAAGTTAGCATTCAACCTAAGAATATCCTGTCGAAAATGAGGGCAATATTTTAATTCCAGATTTTATTAGAAGACAAATATTGCAAAAAAAAAAAACTAATGATGCATAAAACAGTACTGACAGCAGACAACTCATTGTACTTCGCAATATATGAAAAACAGGATGTAAACAAGTCAATCAATCACACGATAGACTTACAGATGGGTTTGATGAAGAACAGGAAGCAGCGCAGACTCGATGCAGTGTAGAAACGTAGATGTCGCAGTGCAACAAGCGGTCGCGCAGATGCGCTGCCCAGAAACCTTATTGCCGCCCCCCGTGCAGGTCTTCACGGCAACAACGACTCGGAGATACCGCTCCCCTTCTTCACGGTACACGCCGAGAAGAAGAGTCGGCGAGGTTCAGACGGCGCAATACAACAGCACAGATTTTCAGAAGGAAGAAGGAATGGAGGCTATTGTTCTACGCGCTATGCTATGGACGTCTCGATATATATATATATATATATATATATATATATATATATATATATATATATATATATATATATATATATATATATATATATAGATGTAGATCGTAATCGATGATTATACAACCATTTACCCACTGGTAACTGACACACTTAACCAGTCATTTACCCACCGATAACTGTCACACTTAACCAGCCATTTATCCACTAGTAACTGTCTGTCATCATCACCCAATAAAGCCTCTGATTCAAACATTTGAATCTCATTCAAACAGAGAGAGATGCAAGTCACAAGTCACGTGATTTTTCACACGAAAATATGTGAACGTTGTGCGCGCGCGTGTGTGTTTAGCCAAAGCCCTCCTTGTGCCACCCTCATCCATGTGTCATATGTTTCAAAGAGTAGCAAGGATTTCACCTTATATGTTGGTCACCTCCACCTTGCATTAGCAATATGGTATTAAACCATAAATGCTTTGTAATTATAGAAAATGGGCCTCACTCATATGTGCAATTTCCAACAATCCCCCACCAATTCCAAAGCAAGAAGCAAAAAGGATATCAAAGATATTGTGCTGAAGTACTGTTAATATACCAGTCTTTTAGTGTAAGTCCCATACGGGTTAAACTTGCACCTAGAATAACAAGATTCATCTTCTCACAGCTGATGAATGGACCATGCCTTGGATTCACAACTTTTCGTGATTAGTTTTCACTTGAAATCTCAACTGATACTAGACTGTCAAAGAACCGCGCCTAAACAGAGCATTATTTGGTCATGCTCCCTTATCTGCTCATGAGCTTTCTAGAGAATGCCCTATTCTCGTGAGCTGCGACCTCACAGTTAGGCTCAAGTAGGTATATTCTTTCTAGGTATCCTGCAGGCTAATACCTTTTCCTCATTTGGACAACAGAATATATTAAGGCTTTATACCAACCTTCCATACAGTCGAGAGTAATTTGTCTATTAGGACATGGATTCAATGAATATATACTCTCTTGTTGCAACATCAACTTGTTTTTTCCATTGCCTAAGTCACGGGATCTCCGATCAAGAAGGTATGGGTTACTGTTGAGTTGTAACTCCAATGGGCCTCATTCCCATGTCCATAGTGATGAACCCGATGGTCCGATTTATTGGCCCGATCTTTCGATGAGAACGATAAGTCCGGTAGGTGTCGCTCAACTCTCACGATCCTGGCTACGAACACGCAAGGCTCGAAACCACGCAATCGCTGAACTGATTGACAAGTTGTTATCAACCGTGCATGAATACCCGGTTGACCTGACCACGAAGGTCGATTCCTGCATACACCGAAGAAGCACGCAAGAACAAGATAATAAGCAATCTGAAATTGCAAATAGGATTGAAATATTTAATTGAGTTGGTATTTTGAAACGGTATTATGGTTGGTCTAGCCGACACAAGCCAATACACGAAGTTGCAACAAAGCTAACTTTTAACTAAACAAAATCCAAGAAAACTAGAGGGGGTGCAGCCTCCTTAAATAGGGAATGAGGAGCCACAAAACTAAAGGGACTAGCGAGGCGGGACTAATCTCGTGGGTTACTATTCACGTGAACAGTAACCGCACATCTAGGTGGGCCGCTGGCATATGGGCCAAGTGGAGTTCGATTACAAAGCCCAGATTGACCCAAACAGGTGATATGACGCCTTCTTTAGACAATTGTGATCAGTCCAGAAGGAATTTGAAGGTGAGGACGGATCCGTTGGAAAGAGGACGAAATAAGCTTTCAATCAAGTACTTGTGGACCTCCAACGGACTCCGTATATGAAAGTTATGCTCGTTTGAAGTTGGTGCTGTCAGGCTGATTCCGAACTGATCTGACCAAAACGTATCCAACTTGGCATATGCAGTAGCACCATGGCTTGTAGACAAAATACCATGGCATGTAGGCGTAGTACCATGGCATGTAGATGTAACTCAATCCAATTGGGTAATATGGTCTTGCATTAGCCAAAAGTTCTATTGGCGACGATGTTGTTGAAGTAGAGGATGCAAGGCAAAGGGTCGAGCGAAGGTTGCATCCTTAGGTTTGATGTCCTCATCATCCTCCCTTTCTTGAATTGGAGTCATCCTCGACTCAATCGTGGTCTCCACATCATCACTTTCCTGCAAAAGGTTAGTAGCAACAGGAAACAAAGAAACATGCATATCTTCTGAAGGACACAAAGATTCTTTGCAAACCATACTAGAGCATTCAGATTGATGTTGTTCCAAGTCAATGCAAGCGATTTTGTAGCTAACATAACAGTGCTTTCAATTTAATTTCACTTGAGCTATAATCTTACGATCATCATTTGTGTTCTCCTTACTTATTCTCGCAGATCTTTCTAATTCATCTTTTAATATAGCAGAAGGAGACATTGGAAGTAAGGTGATTTTCTTTTCTTTATATGTGAAAGTATAATGATTAGATCCACCATGATGTTCAGTATATCTATCATATTGCCAAGGTCTACCTAACAATAATGAGCATGCGTGCATAGGTACGACATCGCAATCAACATAATCATGATACGATCCAATAGAAAAATATACACGCGCAAGTTTAGTTACCTTCAACTTACCATAAGAATTCAACCATTGAATGTAGTAAGGATGAGGGTGTTGAGTTGTAGTCAAGCCAAGCTTCTCGACCATGTCTATGCTAGCAAGGTTGTTGCAACTTCCGCCATCAATGATGACTTTACAGGAACGTTCTTTGATGACGAACTTCGATTGGAACAAGGTGTGGCGTTGATTTTGTTCAGCAAACTCCATTTGAGCACTTAGCACCCGCTGGACAACTAGGCTTTGGTACTTGTCAGATGCCTCATGGCTGATATGTTCTTCATCAGTTTCATCACCTGTATTGTTAGTTGCGATCAAAATATGTTCTTCCTCGATATCGCTAGCTGAAGTGTACTCACCATTGTCCTTGATAAGTAAAGCGCGCTGACTTGGGCAATCACGCATCAAGTGCCCAAATCCTTTGCAACGGTGGCATTGTACATCCCTAGATCGCCCTGTAGAAGCAACCGAAGAAGCACTTTTTGTAGAAACTTGTACCTTTGCTAATTTGCTTGCATCCGGGACATGCGAAGGAGTGGAAGGAGCAGCAGGGGGCACACGACTTGAGGAGGGTGTCACGTGTTGCTGTGGACTTGCCCGACCTGCAAAAGATCCTCCAAAATTGTTCCTAGAGCGAGATTGCCGACCCTGCACTTCTCTTTCAGCTTTGCAAGCAAGGTGGGACAAACGATTGATAGAATTGTATTCTTTATAATCAAGTATGTCCTGAATTTCTCGGTTTAAACCACCTAAAAATCTGGCCATCTTAGCATCTTCTGTTTCATCTAAACCACAACGCAATAAACCAGTTTGCAATTCTTGATAATAATCCTCTACAGAACTACTACCTTGTCTTAAGCGTTGTAATTTATTAAGCAAATCACGAGAATAATATAAAGGTACAAATCTATGTCTCATTGCTCTTTTCAAAGCATTCCATGTTCGAGGTATGTCCTGATGATTACGACCATATTCACTCCACCAAATAGATGCAAAATCAGAGAACACACTAGTAGCAGCCCTAACTTTCTTATCTTCAGGGAATTCATGACAAGCAAATTTTTGTTCTACTGTAAGCTCCCATGTGAGATAAGCATCGGGATCATATTTTCCAGCAAAAGATGGCATAGTGAATTTAATTTTACCAACTGCACCATTATGGTCACGTACCTCATGTTGATTTCTTTCCATACCTTGACGATTGTGACGAAGCCGACGATGGTTACGATCATTGTGAACATTGAATCCATCAGTTTCTGTATCAGCAGTGTAGTTGTTCATTTCTTCTTCTTCCACCTCATCGGCCCAAGAGCGAGCACGAGCAACGGATGGATTACGGCGCGGTTGTGCAACGCCAACAAAGCAATGGGGCGGCAGCAGAGGGGGAGCTCTCTTCAGTCTCCTCCACACGTAGCAATCGCAGCAAGATCGTTATTGGTGCGATCTAGAACTCGCTCAAGACGCTTCGAATGTTGACTCAACAAGCGTGAAAAGTGTTGCATGATGTCCTTCGTGTGAGGCGTGAGAGGTGCATCTTCCTCAACATGGGGCCTGCTATTCTCCCCTTGTGATCCTGAACCTGCCATTGTGAGTAGAAAACAAAGAAAAGATCACAGTGTATATGTTCCTATGAACTACTAGGTTCTGGAGTTTCACAAGTCACTCACACTCAAGCTTATACCCAGTTCTTACAAGTTCTGACCAATGCAGCAAGGAAGTGGTACAACCGGTGGCTGGTTCGTGATACTCTCACTTGCGATCAGACCAACGATTGCATGGAACGGCGCCTGCTGAGTTAGTAGGGAGTGGAGCTCGGAAGGCTAGTGTGTAGCAAAGGAACAACAATAATTCAATTCAGTATGCAAAGTTGAAAAGCAGTTCAAAGTACTAGTCACAAGTGCTGGTCCTAGTCTAAACCAAGTCTAGCTAGAGCAACTCGCAAAAATGACTAGTCGCAACAACGGCGGGCTAGCATAAGAAAAAAGGCCGCTCGGAAATTTGTTTTACTTCTTCTTCTTCTCTTTTTTTTTAAAAAAATCTTTCTTCTCTTTATTTTCCTATTTTTTTTCTTCTCTTTCTTCTCTTTTTTTTTCTCTACCTCAGAACACCACGGGGATCGAAAACATGAAATTTTCAGGTTGCTACAGTAACCAAAATTGATTTTTTTTTCAGTAGCAATGGTGAAAAAACGGAGTCTTCTCTCCTTTCTTTCTTTTTTTCTGTTTTTTTTGTTTCTCTCTTTTTTTTCGCTTTCCTTTTTATACCTCAACACTCAGAAACTGTTGGAACCGACTCACCCAACGTGAGAGCAGAGATGGCTCGGGTGATCCCCCACGCGAGAACAGTGGCGGCGCGGCGCCTTGATGCGGCGGCGGCGGCGGTTGCCCTGGCGACTACAGCGGCGGCGGCGGCGGACCAAGCCGCGGCGAAAGGCGACGGAGGAAACGGAGTTGGAGGCGGCGTTGGCTCGGGCGGCACGGCGGCGGCGGCGAGGCGGCCGAGGCGCGGCGGCGCAGCTTCCCCAGCGGCCGGCGTCGTCCCCGACCGGCGGAGCACGCAGGAGCGCGGCGCCGCTCGTCGGCGGCGGCGGCGAGGTGGCGTAACTCGAGGCGGCTCGGGCTCGGCGGCGGCGATGGCGCGCCTCCGAACGGCAGCGGCGCTGCGGCACGAGGAGCGGTGCAGGCGGCGCCGAGCGCGCGATTCGGCAGCGCGCGTTGGCGAGAGCCTACGGAGGCGGGCGCGGGGCCGGTGGAGCCCGTGCGGCGGCGTGGGCTGGTGGATTCAAGTGGCGTCGGTATCCCTCCGAAGGGCGGCGGCGGCCGTTCGAGCAAAACGGCTGCGCTTCGTGATGCGGCGGCGGTGGAGGCCGGAAAGCAGCGGCAGAGGCAGCTCGCCGAGTGGCAGCCGCGGCGATTTCAATGTGGTGACGGCTGCGACCCGTGCGGCGGTGGCTCGGGCCGGAGGCGGCAAGGGACAGGCGGAGGCAGCAGCGGCGTCGACGCAAGGCTGCAGCTCGTCCCGAATCGGCGTCGGATCGACACCGAGCAGAGTTTTTTTTTGATCTACTGCCTCGGTTTGTCTTCTGTGGATGAAACGCCGGGGGGGGCAACGACGCAGCCGCTTTTTGGAGGCGTCGTGGCCGATGTGAGCACGCGGCAGATTGAATCTGATGATGTGCCAGATGCTTTGTATGCTTGCGAATTGCGATGGTATGAATTGCCGCAGGATAGTAACACGGCAATGGAACCAGGGGACGTGCTGCTCCCAGGCTGATGAACCCTAAAGATGATCGCGGCAGGGAGGGAGAATAGAGTAGACGTTCGACAAGAAACTCTAAAACTTGACCAATCTAGACAGGAAACCAGCACACGACTCGACGATGTAACGACAATTCAACAACGCAAACTAAAAAGAAAAAATTGCAAAGGCACAAATTGGCTTGGACGATGCACTAACCCTTTTTTTTGGCTATGTGGACTGTAGGAAAAAAAAATTTCTCACCGATGAACTGTAGCTCTGATACCACCTGATGAACCCGAAGGTCCGATTTGTTGGCCCGATCTTTCAATGAGAACGATAAGTCCGGTAGGTGTCGCTCAACTCTCACGATCCTGGCTACGAACACGCAAGGCTCGAAACCACGCAATCGCTGAACTGATTGACAAGTCGTTATCAACCGTGCACGAATACCCGGTTGACCTGACCACGAAGGTCGATTCCTGCATACACCGAAGAAGCACGCAAGAACAAGATAATAAGCAATCTGAAATTGCATATAGTATTGAAATATTTAATTAAGTTGGGATTTGAAGCGGTATTATGGTTGGTCTAGCCGACACAAGCCAATACACGAAGTTGCAACAAAGCTAACTTTTAACTAAACAAAATCCAAGAAAACTAGAGGGGGTGCGGCCTCCTTAAATAGGGAATGAGGAGCCACAAAACTAAAGGGACTAGCGATGTGGGACTAATCTCGTGGGTTACTATTCACGTGAACAGTAACCACACATCTAGGTGTGCCGCTGGCATATGGGCCAAGTGGAGTTCGATTACAAAGCCCAGATTGACCCAAACAGGTGATATGACGCCTTCTTTAGACGATTGTGATCAGTCCAGAAGGAATTTAAAGGTGAGGCCGGATCCGTTGGAAAGAGGACGAAATAAGCTTTCAATCAAGTACTTGTGGACCTCCAACGGACTCCGTATGTGAAAGTTATGCCCGTTTGAAGTTGATGCTGTCAGGCTGATTCCGAACTGATCTGACCAAAACGTATCCAACTTGGCACATGCAGTAGCACCATGGCTTGTAGACAAAATACCATGGCATGTAGGCGTAGTACCATGGCATGTAGATGTAGCTTGATCCAATTGGGTAATATGGTCTTGCATTAGCCGAAAGTTCTATTGGCGACGATGTTGTTGAAGTAGAGGATGCAGTGCAGCAGGTCGAAGCAGTGGTTGCATCCTTAGGTTTGATGTCCTCATCACATAGACGCAACGGAAATCGCCTTTCATACTAGCCCCTTTGTGAAAGTGTTTGCCAAAATTTTCTCAGTGCGTATATAATTCACAGTAATCACTCCGGAGTTCCTCAATTTTCTGACAGATTTAAGCCTACGCTTCACATATCTGGAGGACTTCATGTTATTCTTAGTACTTGTAACCTTAATCAACACTGTTTGATTATTACAGTATATTAGGATTGCTGGTATTGGTTTCTCAACCAGTGGCAAGTCCAACAGAAGCTCTCTAAGCCATTCAGCCTCAACAATAGCTGTGTCTAGTGCTACAAGTTCTGCTTCCATGGTTGATCTCGTCAATATAGTTTGTTTACACAACCTCTATGAAACTGCAGCTCCTGCTAGGGTGAAGACATTACCACTTGTAGCTTTGATCTCATCTGCATCAGAGACCCAATTTGAATCACTATATCCTTCTAATACAGAAGGATGCTCGGTATAGTGAATTCCATATGAGGTTGTTCCTCTCAAATAGCGCAGCACTCTCTCAGGTGCTTCCCAGTGATCATCTCCTGGGTTAGAAGTAAACCGACTTAATTTGCTCAGAGCAAATGATATGTCAGGTCTTGTGGCACCAGATAAATACATAAGTGATCCAATAATTTGTGAAAATATTAATTGATCTTTTCCTAACCCTTGGTTCTTTCGAAGCTTAATGCTTGCATCATAGGGCGTTGGAGAAATTTTACAATTCTCATAGCCAAAACGGCTTAAGATTTTCTCAACATAATGGGATTGGCTCAAAGTGATCCCATGCTCGTTCTTGATTAATTTAATATTCAAAATGACATCTGCCTCTCCTAAGTCTTTCATATCAAACTACGGTAGTGTTTGTTCCAAATATAAGTATGTCATCTACATACAGGCACAAGATCACTCTTTGACCCCCACCATAACGATAATATACACATTTATCAGCTTCATTCACAACAAAGCTAGCAGATGTTAAAGTTTTATCAAATTTCTCGTGCCATTGTTTAGGTGCTTGTTTTAGACCATATAAGGATTTTAATAATCTACATACCTTATTTTCCTGTCCAAAAATCACAAAATCATCAGGTTGATCCATATAGATTTCTTCCTCCAACTCTCCATTAAGAAAAGTTGTCTTTACATCCATTTGATGGACATATAGACCATAGGAAGATGCTAACGCTAGGAGCACTCTGATGGTGGTTAGTCTGGCGACAGGAGAATAGGTATCAAAGAAATCTTCTCCCTCTTTCTGGGTGTAACCCTTGGTCACAAGTCTTAACTTGTACTTCTCAATAGTACCATCAGGCCTTAGTTTCTTTTTAAAGATCCACTTACATCCTACAGGTTTGCACCCGATAGGACGATCAGTGATTTCCCAAGTCCCATTAGCCATGAAAGAGTCCATCTCGCTACGGACTGTATCTTTCCAATACTCAACATCAGAAGATGCATAAGCCTCTGAAAGGGTCTCTGGCACATCATCCACGAGGTACACAATAAAGTCATCACCAAAGGTTTTCTCAACCCTTTGTCTCTTGCTCCTACGAAGAGCTTCTGTGACTAGATTATTATCCTCCTCAGGGATATCACATATTGGTTCAGAGATGGTGGGAAGTTCAGAAGTTTGATTATTCTCACTTTCAATATTTTCAGTTTGAACATTCTCGGTTTGTGAAGTACTGCCTGCAGTTCTCATAGGAAAATAATCCTCAAAGAATGAAGCATCTCTAGACTCTATTATTGTGTTAGCAATAATCTCATGAATTTCTGATTTAACTACTAAAATTCTATAGGCTGTGCTATTATGAGCATATCCTAGAAAAATACAATCGATTGTTTTAAATCCAAGCTTTCTCTTTTTCTGCAATGGTATATTGACCTTTGCCAAATACCCCCAAGTTTGCAGAAAATTGACATTAGGTTTTCTCCCTTTCCATCCCTCATATGGAGTAATATCACTCTTTTTAGTGATTACTCTGTTTAGGACGAAAGTTGCTGTCAATATAGCTTCTCCCCACCATGTCTTAGGCATACCAGCACTCTCTAACATGGCATTAACCAAGTCTGTTAGTGTCCGATTTTTCCTCTCATCTACCCCCATTTGATTGGGGTGAATATGGTGGTGTAAATTCATGGACTATTCCATGCTCAGAACAGAATTGAGAAAATTCATGAGAGATGTACTCTCCTCCACGATTAGACCTTAATCTTTTTATTTTCTTCTCTAGTTGGTTCTTAATCTCGGCCTTATAAGTCTTAAACTAGTTTAAAGCTTCATCCTTAGTTTTTAGCAAATACACATAGCAGTAGCGTGTTGCATCATCAATAAAAGTTAAGAAATATCTTTTGCCTCCTTTTGTCAATAATCCATTCATTTCACACAAATCTGAATGGACAATATCTAATGGTGTTAAATTCTTTTCATCCTCTAATCCCTTAAAGGGTTTACAAGGCTGCTTTGCTTGCACACATGACTGGCACTTTGATCCTTTGATGATTTTATATTTTGGAATTAAATCTAATCTGGACATTCTAGTAATACTATCAAAACCAATATGACAAAAACGAGAATGCCAAATATTTGCCTCATATTTATTTAAACCAATTGCAACATTCAGATTATAACAAGACTCTAAAGTACTTAGGCGAAACAAGTCTCCGCTCTCATAGCCTTTACCAACAAAATTCCCGAACTTAGATATTACAATTTTATTTGACTCAAAGACTAGCTTATAACCGTCCCTGTATAGAACAGAACCACTAACGAGGTTCTTGTTTATTGTAGAAGTATGCTGCACGTTCTTCAAGTGGACAATCTTCCCTGAAATAAGCTTCAGATCTATCGTGCCAACACCAAGAACAGAAGCATGCGACTCGTTTCCCATTAGGACGGAGGAAGCCCCTGCTGCCTCGTAAGAAGAAAACAAGGAAATATCAAAACATACGTGAACATTAGCACCAGTATCAACCTACCAATCAGTGGATTGACATGCTTAAAAAACAATAGGAGAATTACTATATCCTCCTGAAGTCGAGGCCTCGCCTATGATCACGTTGACAGCCTTCTTCTTTGGTTGTTCACCATCTCTGCTTTTGCGAAAATGACAGTCTTTCGCTATATGACTGTTTTTCCCACACACAAAGCAGGTGATGTTCTTCATATCCTTCTTCTCAGTTTTCTTTTTAAAGTTAGTTATCTTGTTCGGTTTGTTGGATTTGCACTTCTTTGCAACAGTCTTTTTCTCTATGAAATTTGCATTGTTCTGGCCAGAAGTGCTGGGTGCATCTTTTGCTCTTGTCTTTTCTTCCACATCGAGGGTAGCAATGAGATCTTTAACAGAAATCTCTTCCCTCTTGTGTTTCAAGCTAGTGGCAAAATCCCGTCAAGAAACAGGAAGTTTGGCGACAATGCCCACAGCCACAAACTTAGGAGGCAACACACAATCCAGGTGCGCAATCTCACCAACCAATAGCTAGAGATCATGAGCTTGTCTAACTATGGACTTAGCCTCATCCATGGTAAAGTCAAAGAATTGCTCACACATGTAGAACCAACGACCTGCCTTTGCTTCTACATATTTGTGCTCTAGTGCATCCCATAACTCTGTGACGGACTTATAGTCCATGTACACATCATAGAGCTGATCTGCCAGAATGGTCAGAAGACAGCCAAGAGCAGTGTTGTTCACATTATCGAACTGCATATACTGGTCAACCGTAAACAGATACCACGGGTGGATTACCCACCACAGCCCCAAAGACATGAGCCAGAACTTGGCTCTAGTCTGCCATCTACGAAAATTCTGACTAGAAAACCTCTCAGGTTTCATAGCATCAGAAGCTCTAGCCATAGTTGTGTTGCAACAAAGTTTATAATAAGGTTTTTGTAATGTTAAAAATGAGGGCAATATTTTAATTCCAGATTTTATTATAAGACAAATATTGCAAAAAAAACTAATGATGCATAAAACAGTACTGACAACAGACAACTCATTGTACTTCGTAATATATGAAAAACTGGATGTAAACAAGTCAATCAATCACACGATAGACTTACAGATGGGTCTGATGAAGAACAGGAAGCAGCGCAAACTCGATGCAGTGCAGAAATGTAGATGTCGCAGTGCAGCAAGCGGTCGCGCAGATGCGCTGCTCAGAAACCTTATTGCCGCCCCCCGTGCAGGTCTTCACAGTAGCAACGGCTTGAAGATACCGCTCCCCTTCTTCACGGTGCACGCCGAGAAGAAGAGTCGGCGAGGTTCAGACGGCGCAATATAACAGCACAGATCTTCAGAAGGAAGAAGGAATGGAGGCTATTGTTCTACGTGCTATGCTCTGAACGTCTCCAGGCATATATATAGATAGAGAGATGCGGTCGTAATCGATGATTAAATAATCATTTACCCATCGTAATCGACACACTTAACCAGTCATTTACCCACTAGTAACTGTCACACTTAACCAGTCATTTACCTACTGGTAACTGCATGCCATCATTACCCAATAAAGCCTCTAATTCAAAAATAAGGTGAACTTGTCTGCCAAATGGCGTGCCACGTCACGGCACGGTCGCGGGTCACAAGTCACACGATTTTTCACGTGAAAATACGCGAACGCGCGCGTGTGTGTTTAGTCAAAACCCTCCTCGTACCACCCTCATCCATGTGTCACATGTTTGAAGGAGTGGCAAGGACTCCACCTTATATATTGGTCACCTTTACCTTACCTTAGCAATATGGTACTAAACCATAAATGCTTTGAAATTATAGAAAATAGGACTCACTCGTATAAGTCAATTTCCAACATATCCTTCCACCAAAGAGATCAAACCTCTTTCGCAGCATGTGGAACCTCATGTTGATAGTGCGCAGTCCAAATCAGTTGAACCCATGGGAGATCAAGTTTATTATAGAATTTATGCAAATTCTTCATTAGTAAGCCACCATTTTGAACTCTGGTATTTATGATTCCTAACCCACCTTTATTCTTCGGCTTGCGCACTTTCTCCCAAGCTGCTAGAGAATTTTTCTTTGAACCGAAATCATTTCGTCGCCATAGACAGTGCTGTCGTGCTCTATCAATATTTTCTATCACCGTCGCTGGTAACTTTAGAGAACACATATAGTATGTGGGCAAAAGTGAAAGGACATCATTGATCATTGTAAGCCGCCCCCATAAGAAAGGAAAGAGGAACATGCAACCAATCTTCGTTCAATTCTGTCCAATAGAGGAGAAAAATCTTGTACTTTTGGCTTGGTTGTTCCAAGAGGAAGGCCCAATATGTGAAAGGGTTCCAATCTTACAACCAAAGGTAGATGTCAATCTTTGTATTCTTTCTTGAGGGGCATTGATAGGCACCATCAAGGATTTGCTGTAGTTAACTTTAAGCCCTGTGGATTCAGCAAACGTATGTAGTAGACCTTTTAAACATAGTAGCTGTCTGGAATCTGCTTGCATTACTAGCAACGTATCATCAGTATATTGTATGATAGGAAAATCATCCTGAATTTCTAGAGGGATAGGGAGGTGTAATAAACCTGTTCTGAAGGCTTCATTCACAATTGTTTGCAAAAGGTCTGCCGCCAAAACAAATAATAGGGGGAAAGTGGGTCTCCCTGACGCACTCCTCTTTTGCACTTGAAACTTTTGCATGGAACCCCATCAAGAAGAATAGATGGTGAACCAGAATTCAAAATTTCTTGGATCCAACTTATCCATCGGGAATTAAAACCTTTGTGATGAAGAACTTTCAGAATGGTGGTATGTTCCATTGTGCCAAAAACCTTGTCAAAATCAAGCTTTAAGATAATGATCTCTCGCTTTGAATGATGGCATTGATGACAATATTCAAATGACCAAGCAAGGCAGTCCTGTATTGTTCTTGTTTTTATAAACCCGTATTGGTGTCGAAATACCAGCCGAAAATCTTCAAATTCAAATTCAAATTCAAAATTCCGGTGGAAACATCTTAAATTCAAATTTATTTGGACGAATTTTGACCGAGTTTTTTCTGGGAATTCCAGTTACCGGGCAGTAACCGTTACCGGTCGCCCGGCGGGATTCCCTCCGGAAACAGTATTCTGATCCCTGGATGTACTAATCTCAAAATTATGCTTTGCAAACGGCCTGCTAAAATCTCCGTTAAGAGTTTGCGAGAAGAGTTTAGCAAAGAAATGGGCCTGTAGTCTCCTACACCTTCTGGAGTGCTTTTCTTCGGCACTAGAGTAATCTATGATGAGTTAACACTTCGGAGGCTTATGAGGCATGGAAGTCATTGCAAAAATCATAGAAATCCTGGGAGATGATATGCCTGAATCTCTTCATAAATAATCCATTAAAACCATCAGGGCCTGGCGACTTATCAACGGGAAGTTTACTGATAATGTTGTCTATCTCTTCTCTACTGAAAGGCTCTGTTATGAAGTCTAGGTCAACCACTTGTTGGATGAGGTCTTGCAGGTCAAAAGACATTGTTGGTTCTGTAGTAACCCCCATTCTATCCCTGGAAGCTTGCCAAAGAATTGTAGCTTTTTCATGGTGTTCTGTGAGGACTCGACCATCTGAAGCCATTATGTGAGAAATTTAATTTTTTTCCTATATTGTTCCGTGGCAAGGGCATGAAAGAACTTCGTATTCTCATCTCCAAATTTAACCCATCTAATTGTGCATCTTTTCTTCCAGTACTGTTGCTTGTAATAAATCAATCTTTGCATACGTCTGGTAAGGGGCCCTTGATCCTCTAAACCATCCATGAGTGAGATTACAATGCTGCAATTTCCAATAAGGGTAGCGAGGTGTGAAATCTGCTTACTCCAACTTTTCAAGCTTTTCCTGAGAAGCTTAAACTTGGCACTTAGCTTCTTGACACTGCTTGTTACACTAATATATGAATCCCAACAATTTCTAACCACATCAAAAAAACCAGGCTGCTCTACCCAGAAATTTTTCAAATCTGAAAATGTTTGCTTTAGGAATTCTAGTCTCAATGCTTACCACACAGGGGATGTGATCCGATGTATCTCTTGCAAGAGGTTTAACAAGAGTATTAGGGTATGAGATTGTCCAATTATTACTTGTGAAAAACCAGTCAAGCTGCTCTAGGAGAGGCTCATCCTGCATATTGCTCCAGGTGTATCTTCTTCCTTTGATAGGCAATTCAACAAGTCCCAGATTACAAATGATTGTATCAAAGATCACCATGTCATTTAGATTTCTTCCAGGCCGATTTCTATTTTCCAATGATCTATAGAAATTAAAGTCTCCAAGCAGCATCCAATTTTCACAGGAAGGAATAAGTGAAGCATTGAGCCAAGTTGCAAAGTCGTCTCTCTCTTGTCCCTGACATGGGCCATAAACTACCACTAGTGTCCATACAACAGCTGATTGTGCAGAAGTAAATTGCATTCTAAGAGAAATTATGTTGCTCTAACAGGATGCGTGAGAAGATTGAGCTGTTCCATATAACAAGAATCCCGCCCCCCTGAGCTCCCATCTGAAGGACGGTAAGCAAACTTATCAAAACGTTTTGGTGCAATTTTTTTTATATATATGAACTATCAAAAAGAGTTCTCTTTGTTTCCTGTAAACAAATGACAGAGCAAGAACTTTCTTCAATCTTTTCTCATAGGGTGCGGCGCCACTTTTTCTCTGAATTGATTCCCCTAATATTCCAACAAAGCACATTCCAGTTCCTGTTTGAGGCGTGCATATTGAAAACTAGGTTTTTGTAAACAAATCAATATGCCTAGCTCAACTAGGCACCTCCTCCAAGCTAATTCACCGGCAATGTTGTGACTCGTGAGATATAGTGAAAGCCAAGGTTGTGTAGATGATAATCTGACTCCAAACAACATGACAGTCAAAAAAATAGCTGCAGCAACCAGCCGGGGCAAAATTCCAGGTATAGAATACTTCTGTTCCAAACTGACCCATAGACACACCGGCATAGCAAAAGGGAGAATTGAAGAATCTTGTAAGTTTAGAGTGGATTAAATAGTACTGTAGCAAGAAGACAAAAGCTGACAGTGAAGGTCAGGAGCATCTTTACTACTCCATGTTATCATTCTTGGTCTGCTCTTCATTTTGAGGATCTTTAAAAAACTCTTCTAAAGTGAGCTCCGCATGAGGCACTTGAAGTCATTTTCCCATAATCTGCATCATTGGTATTGTCAACTCCGGCACTGGATTGGTTACATAATAAAAGGGTCCTTCAGAAGTTGCAAGGCTGGAAGCAGATTGTATAGGTTTATGCTTGGGCTTTGATCTTGTCCGACGAGTCCTATCAGGTAGCTGACTGTGATGATATCCATCTTTTGGCAGATTAATTCTTGGGCTACGTCGGAGCTCTGTATGAACCGCTTGAATCAATCTTGCCACCAAACATTTCAGAACTTCCAAAACTGGGATCGGCTTGTATGGAATAATAATCCAGTTCTGATTAAAAGCGTTCCATGCTGTATGGGGGGGTGCCTGAAGTCGTCAACTCCTGAACCGGGTCTTCAGAAATCAAACGCTGTGCGGTTTCCTTGCGTGGAGAGGAGACCAAAGAATGGCCAGGTAACACCAGAACCAAATCATCTGTCATTGTTGACATAAACTGCCATTTGCGCATAAAGCAAGTGTCAGGTGTTGATCTTTGGGAGCGAAGTCGGAAGGGAAGGATCAACTCCGGAGGATGAGGATTGCGCCGGAACGCCGTGGTGGCGCCGTGGATGAACAGTATTGTGATGAACAGTATCACAATGTGTTAGTCGCTGGATTCTTGCTCTTAGTGATAGCAAGATCCTTACTTTCATCGAGAGGATGACACTTGGAGATGGGGCAAATTTTCTAGGTTTATTTCTCACACAATGTCATGCCAACCTGAGGGGTTGGGGATACAAATTTATAGGCTGTCAACCAGCCAAGCATATGCTAAGATGCTGTCCTAAAGAGAAGCATATGCTAAGATGCTAGTCTAAGATGCTATCCTAGATGCTAGTCAAGATACTGTCCTAAGATGCTTGTCCTAAGATGCTGTCCTAAAGAGATGCTTGTCCTAAGATGCTGTCCTAAAGAGATGCTAACAGCCAGTCAAGGATGCTGTCCTTGAAGGGCAGCAAAAACCAACATAGAGACTTATCCATCACTCTCCCCCTAAGTCTTGTGTGTCTCCTTGTGAGGAATCTGAGCCATCCCGATCCTGGCGCGAAGCTCACAGAACTTGATCCGCCAAGAGACTTGGTCGGAAGTCGGCGAGCCGGTATTGGGTGTTGATGTAGTTGGTCGGACACTCCTTCATCCAGCACCGATGAAGTGATACCTCACCCGGATGTGCTTGCTGCGCTCATGGAAGACAGGGTTCTTCGCCAAGGCCAAGGCGGACTTGTTGTCCACCCTGAGCTCCACTGCCTCCGCGTCTCTGCCAAGGAGATCGCCAGCGATCGTGCGACCTACGAGCTCGAGTAGAAGCGGTAGTGGCTGCAATGTACTCTGCTTCGCAGCTAGACAAAGCCACTACCTGCTGCTTGACCGACTGCCAGCTGATCGGACATTTGCCGAGGAAGTACAGCGTCCCGCTGGTGCTCTTGCTCGTGTCGATGTCGCCGGCGTGGTCGCTGTCGCTGTACCCGATGAAGTGCGCCGCGCCGGGGCACCTTGGGTAGTGCAAGCCGTAGTCGGAGGTGCCCGCGACGTAGCGGAGGATCCTTTCACGACCGCTTTGGTGTTCCGTCGTCGGCCGCCGCATGAACCGCCTGACGTAGCCGACGGCGAACGCCAAGTCCGGTCGCGTGTGGACAAGGTAGCGAAGGCTGCCCACAATGCGCCGGTACTGCGTCGCGTCCACCTCCTCCGCCGTACTCTCACGACTCAGCTTCAGCCTCTCCTCCATAGGAGTGTGGGCTGGGTTGCAGTCGGTGAGGCCGCCCAGCTCCACGATGCGCTTGGCGAGGCGATCGCGAAGAGATGCCGGAGCTGTCCTGGTGGACCTCGATCCCGAGGTAGAAGGAGAGGGGCCCGAGGTCGCTCATCTGGAAGGTGGCCTTCATCTCCGCCTTGAATGCCTCGATCTCCTCCTCCTGGTACCGTGATCACAAAGTCGCCGACGACGCCATCGCCAGGCATTGCCTCCTTGCCCGCCGCAGACCGCGGCCTCGTGGCGCTGCTGGAATCCCATTTGCTTGAGGTGGAGTCCACCCATGCCCAAGCTCGCGGTGCCTGCCGCAAGCCGTAGAGGGCCTTGCGCAGCCGGAGGACCTTTCTCTCCTTGCCGGGGATGATGAATCCCGGCGGCTGGCGGACGTAGACCTCCTCCTTCAAGTCGCCGTTGAGGAAAGCAGACTTGACGTCCATGTGATGGATGCACCAGCCCTCCTGGGCTGCGAGGGCGAGGAGGAGACGCACGGACTCCATCCGCGCAACAGCGCCGGCGGCATCGTCGAAATCGACTCCCTCCGCCGGGCGGCCACGTGCCACGAGGCGCGCTTGTGCTTGATCACCTCTCGGCCTCGTCTTTCTTGAGCTTGAAGACCCACTTGAGAGAGATGGCGTGGTAGCCGGCTGGAAGATCGGCCAACTCCCACGTCTTTTTTAAGCCGACGCCCATCTCCTCTCGCATCGCCGCACGCCATGCCGCGCCTCTCTCCGCCTCGGTGAAGGAACGAGGCTCGCCGCCGCCCCGTGCGAGGTGCGCTACGCCGGTCGCTACCGCGCCAGCTCGAGGACCGCCGCCGCCGAGGAGGTCGCCCATCTGATGCAGCGCAGAGGCTCGCCGCCGTGGTAGGCGCCGGCGCGATCCTCGCCGTTGGACGCGGAGTGGCGAACTCCACCGCGCGCCGCTGCGTCAGGCCGGCCGCCGGTCGCCGAGCTCAAGGAGTAGGCGCCGGTAGAAGAGCGAGGCGTGGCGGCGGTGCCGGGCGGTGGACTCGCCGGAGCTCGTGGGCTTGCCGAGCTGGTGGTGGCGGTGGTGAAGGACTCGCCGAGGTGGTGGCGAACGAGGTGGTGGGGTAGGCGAGCTCGGTGAAGACGAGCCGTTGGCTCCCGCCTCCTCGGCGGGCGTGGTCGACGACGAAATCGCCGTCGCCGAGTCGAGCCGTCATCCACCATCTTGCCCCACGCCCGCCCCGCCGCCGTCGAACACGACGCCACGCGTGATGCGCGCGCGCCGTGTCGTAGGGTCGAGGACGCGGTAGGCCTTGGCGCCCGCGTGGCCGGCGAAGACTCTGGCGTGCTCGGCCGCCGAGCTTGCCGACGTGGTTGAGCTCTCGACGGCGCCGCACCAAGACACGGAGGTGGCTCACCGCGGCTTGCGCCGTGCGTGCCTCGTATGGCGTCTTGCCGCCGAGGGCCTTGGTGGGGAGCGGTAAGCAAGTGAACGGCGGCCATCACCGCCACCCGAGAGGATGCCGGCATCCTCTCTGCTGAGGAGGGCGCGGCGGTGGCCACCACCGTCGTTGCGCGCCGACGACGCCGCTTACGCTGCGGGGTGTACGGCGCGAGAAGTGACGATGGATCCTCGTTGGCGCAATGACGCTGCGAACTCGGCCGCCGTGAACTCACCGCCGTTGTGCGTGCGTAGGACCGAAGCTGCGGCCGCACTCGCCTCCGCAGCAGCCTGAAGGCGCTTGATGGCGCCCGCCGCGCCCGCTTGACGCCGGCGGACAGCCCACATGTAGCGGGACACGCCGCCGACGCAGGAGGAGGAAGTAGCGCCGCCTCGGTGTAGCCGTGTCACGGGGCCACGAGAGGTCACCGTGTCGAGCCCAGCTTCTCCTTGGCGCGGGCTCGCTGGCGAGGAAGGAGCCGCGCGGCTTGGTGAGGACGCAGGTGTCGCAGAACTGCTCCACGTGGTCGACGTGCGGCATGCCCCGCACCATCTCCTTGCTGCCGAGCTGTCTCAGGGCCTCAAAGTTGAGGTGCCCAAAGCGCTCGTGCCACCTCCAAACGTCGTCGTCGCGGCGGGCTGCAAGACAAAGAGGTTGCGCCACCTGCGCGTGAAGGACGTAGAGGCGGTTGCTCCTGTTGACCTTGACGAGGAGCCGGCGGCGATGATCCCAGATGCGCAGCACCCCGTGCTCGATCTCCACACGCGATCCGTTCTCATCCAGCTGTCCCAAGCTGATGATGGAGTTCCTCAACGCGGGATGTAGTAGACACCGGTGGCGCACCGGTGCTCGCCGCCTTGGCGATTTAAGACGCAGATCCGACGCCCTGATCTCCACGGCGAGGCGTCGCGAACTTGACGGTGCCTCAACGCTGAGTCGAGCTCGAGAAGAACTCCGCCGCCGGCCATGTGGTGGGTGGCGCCGTGTCGAGGCACCACCCGCCGGTCTTGTCGTTGTTTAATCGCCGCCGAGGAGGCGTGTGCTTTGGCTCTTCAAGGTGGAGGAGAGCCGCGCGGCGGCGCGCCGAGGTAGTTCGATGCTCGCATGAGCAATGAACAAAGCCGATCGCTCCTCCTCCTCCGCGCGCGACGTGGCCTCGCCGCGTCGTGGTCGCCGACAACTTGGCCCAATGACCGGGCTTGCCGCAGCTTGTGGCAAGAGCCGCCTCGCGCGGCTTTTGCTTGCCGGCGCGCGCTCGGGCGCCCACGGCCATCACCTCGGACGCCCGCGCCCTGCTGGCGTTTTGCGCGCTTGCGCGCTGCCACGCTTATGCGCTTTGTCATGGAAGAAGACTCCCCCTTCTTCCTCGTCACCTTGGCCGGCACCCATCGCTTCCCGAGTGAGGAGGAGCTTCCCGCCAATGGTGACGGGTCCCGAGACGTTGGGCTCATCGCCAAACGACCTTGAGGCGACCCAACGCCTCGATCGTCATCATGGAGAGGTCCAGCAGAGACTCGATCGAGCGAGCCATCCGCTTGTACTTCGGGACGCACGGAAGAGCTTCTCCACGCCTCTCTCTCGCCGTAGGTGTCGTCGCCGAACTGCACCATCTTCTACAACAAAGTGTTGAGACGGAGAGCAAAGTCATCAACGTCCTCACCTGGCTTGAAGGCCAGGTTCTCCCACTCCTTGCGTAGTGTCTGCAATGTAGACTTGCGGGCGCGCCGGCCGCCGATGCGTCTTTGCAGCCGATGGCGCCCCAAGCCTCTTTGGCGACCGCTTGTTGGTAAGCGAGAACTGCATCTCGGGCGGAACTGCAGCGATGAGAGCATCCAGCGCCCGTCGATCCTGGTTGTAGTCGACGTCGCCGTACCGGACTACATCCCACATATGCCGCACCTGGAGCTTTACCCTCATCACCGCAGCCCACTCGACGTAGTTGGTCTTGGTGAGGGTAGGCCACTGCCGCCGGGCCGACGCCCTCGACGATACCGTACTCGTGGTGACCACGGCATCAACCGGAGAGAGCCGCGCCGCTGTGAAGGCCGCGCTCTCCGCCGACCCGCACGCCGCCGCCGTGTGTTTCTCCAGAGCGCCGCCGCGCGTCCGCGCTGTTCGGCTTCCACCGCGCGCGGGCGTGCGCGCGCGATCGCCATCGCGCTGCCGCCTCGCCGCCTCCCTCTCCAGCAGCTCAAGGTCGCGTCGCGCTGCTATCGCAGAGATGGAGCCGCCGCCGCCGCAATCTCGACCTCATTCTTTGCGCCGCACGCGCATCTGACCGCCGCCGCTTCCGCCTCCGCCTCGCCGCCGCCACCCGCCGCCATTAGCCTTGACACTTTTCGCCGCCGCTGCTCGCGCCGCCGCTTCGCTCGCGTTCGCTACGCCGAAGTTCGGCTTCTTGCCGCCGCCGCGTGCTCGAGGCGACCGAAGGCCGAGATCGCCTCGCGGACATGGCGCGCGACCGGGGAACTGCTGCGTGGAGAGAGAGCTACCTCTGATGAGCTGCTGCTCGTCTGAACAGGGGGGAGGAGGGAGCAGAGGCAACCGGAGCTGCTGCTGCTGCTGGTTGGGGCTGCTGCGGGGCTGGAAGCGAGGTTGGAGAAGGAATTGAGCAGGAGATGCTCAGGTTACAGGATAGTACAGCTCTGATACCACTTGTTAGTCGCTGGATTCTTGCTCTTGGTGATAGCAAGATCCTTACTCTCATCGAGAGGATGACACTTGGAGATGGGGCAAATTTTCTAGGTTTATTTCTCACACAATGCCATGCCAACCTGAGGGGTTGGGGATACAAATTTATAGGCTATCAACCAGCCAAGCATATGCTAAGATGCTAGTCTAAGATGCTGTCCTAAAGAGAAGCATATGCTAAGATGCTAGTCTAAGATGCTGTCCTAGATGCTAGTCAAGATGCTGTCCTAAGATGCTTGTCCTAAGATACTGTCCTAAAGAGATGCTTGTCCTAAGATGCTGTCCTAAAGAGATGCTAACAGCCAGTCAAGGATGTTGTCCTTGAAGGGCAGCAAAAACCAACATAGAGACTTATCCATCACAATGAACAGTATCGCGATGAACAGTATCACGATGAAACAGGAAGGCAGCAGTTGGCGCAAGGGAGATTGGGAATAACCCAATCCTTTGCTGATTTTCTATTGACCTCTTATCTCCTATATATAGGAGTACAATCTGAATACAAATAGAAGGTATTATCCTTCCTTATCTAGGACTCTTTCCTAAAAGATACTTTCTTAATTTAAACCTTCTTAAAGAGATAAAACAGATTTAAACTTCCTAAAGAGATAAAATAGATTTAAACTTCCTAAAGAGATAAAGGAAATCACACCACCCATCGTGGTTAATCTGTTTAGCGCTTAGGCCGGCTCTGCTAGGGTTTACTGATCTGCGCCTTGTGGCGTCGGCCATGACGCGCTCCACATGACATCTCTCCTCTCGACGAACAGCTCGCCCTCGAGCTGAAAAGAGGATAAGATTTCTTGAAATCCCGACATCTTCCCAAGAAGTATCGAAGTCGATGAATCCGCGCATCAGATCAACACTTGCCATTTGTCACGAGCAAGCCTGGCACGCAGCGCCTTCAGAGGCGCTGGAATGACCCGCCCATGGAAAAGGGGCGGCATTGGGGTTGGTGACGCCGGGGGCACTCCATCAAACTTCTTTAGAAAACCCACATGAAAGACATCATGTATGTGGGTCGTCTTGGGAAGGTCTAGCTGATATGTCATGTCATTGATCTTGGCAATGATGCGGTAAGGCCCAAAATAACGAGGCCCAAGCTTCCCACGACTAGCCCCGGGTAAAGAAGCGGCTGCCCGATGATGAAGGCGCAACCAAACCAAATCGCCAACGTCAAATTGTATGGATCGATGCTTCTGATCGTAGAATTTCTTGTAAAATTCTTGGGCATGAAGTAAGCGACTCCGAACATCTGCCAAGAACAAATCGCGGTCCTGGAGTGCCTGATCAACTGCTGTGGTGTGCGCTGCTCCCGGCTCATAGTCCCGAAAAGAAGGGGATTCACGCCCATACACCACACGGAATGGCGTTGTCTTCAGGGCTGAATGATACGAAGTATTATAAATAAATTCCGCCCAAGGAAGCCATCGAATCCACTGTCGTGGTCGGTCTCCAGTCATGCAACGGAGGTACATGGCAATGATCTTGTTCACCACTTCAGATTGACCATCAGACTGTGGGTGATAAGCCGTACTCATGTTAAGGCTGGTATCACATTGAGCAAATAAATCCTTCCAGAAATTCGAGGTGAATACTGGGTCCCTGTCCGATACAATAGAGGTAGGGATACCATGAAGCCGGACAATCTCTGCAAAGAAGGCATGTGCAACGGACGAAGCTGAATATGGATGGGCCAAAGGAATGAAATGGGTGTATTTTGAGAATCTATCGACCACTGTTAAAATGACAGATTTGCCGCCTACTTTCGGCAATCCCTCCACAAAATCCATGGAGATATCTGACCATACCGAGGAAGGGACTGCTAGGGCGTGAGTAATCCCGCCGGTTGAGCCGCTCGCCTTGTTACGCTATGCGCACCCCACAAGCTCGGACGTACTCTTGAACCACCGCCCGGTCCTGTGGAACATGAAAATTTTCCCGCAAGCGATGTAGTGTCTTCTGGATCCCTTCATGAGGCCCATCATGTATAGCGCCCAAGACAGCCGACAGTAACGTGGAGTCGGGTGGAACGTGGCGCGCTGCTCATAGCATACCATGCCCTCCACTAAGGACCAAGGAGAACCCAGCTCACCGGAGGTGATGCGCTCCCGGATGCTCGACAAGGTTGGCTCGGTGCAAGCAGCCTGGCGGAGATCCTCGAACAAAGAAAATCGGGGTGAAGTGATGGCGAAGGCGATCCCCGATTCGGCATTCCGACGAGATAGGGCGTCGGCGACCACATTCAAGCGACCCGGCTTGAATTCCACTGCAAAATCAAACCCAAACAATTTGCTCACCCATTGATGTTGAGGTATCGTGGAGAGGCGCTGATCCAGAAGAAACTTGAGGGCATAATGGTCTGTCTTGATAGTAAAAGGGTGCCCCCACAAATACGGCCTCCAATGCCGTACGGCTTGTACTAGACCAATGAGCTCGCGTTCATAAGCCGCCAGCTTGGTGTGGCGTGCCGCAATGGGGCGGCTAAAGAATGCGATGGCCCCGGCGCCTTGATGAAGAACGGCGCCAAATCCCGTGCCCGACGCGTCGCACTCCACAATAAATGGAGATGAGAAATCCGGCAGCTGGAGAACCGGCGCCGAAGTAAGGGCTTGCTTGACAACCGCAAAAGCCTGTGCGGCTTCCTCCGTCCACGTGAACCCCTCTTTACGAAGGAGTCGAGTCAAAGGGGCTGCCATGGCGCCGTAGTTTTGATGAAACGGCGTAGTAGCCCGCCAAGCCGAGGAAGCCGCGAGGGCGCGGATCGACCGGGCCGAGGCCACCCAATACACCTCCACCTTGCCCGGTCCATGGCGACTCCTTCGGCCCAATGATGTGGCCAAGGTATGTCACCGCCGATTCCCAAAGAGGCACTTGGATCTCTTCAGAAAGAGATGGTGTCGATGTAGAAGCTGAAACACGGCTCGTACATGTCGCAGGTGATCCGCCAAGGAGGAGCTGTATATCAAAATGTCATCGAAAAACACAAGAACAAAACGACGTAAGTAGGGCCCAAGAACTTCATTCATTAGAGCTGGAATGTGGCCGGTGCGTTTGTCACTCCAAATGGCATGACCAAGAACTCGAAAAGGCCCTCATGCGTCCTGAACGCCGTCTTCTCAATGTCCTCGGGGTGCATCCGTACCTGATGGTACCCCGAGCGCAAGTCCAGCTTGGTGAAGAACCGAGCTCCTTTGAGCTCGTCAAGCAGCTCCTCGACCACCGGAATGGGGAACTTATCTTTGATTGTCTTGTCGTTCAATGCCCGGTAGTCGACACAGAAACGCCATGTCCCATCCTCGCTTTTTACTAGCGGGACAGAGCCGAGAATGCCGGGCGTCAGTCGATAATGCCCGACGAGCATGGTGGTGCATTGGCGCCCAACTCATCCTTCGAGGCGGGTACCGTGACGGTCGGACTACCACAGGACCCGAGCCAGGCAGCAGGTAAATGTGATGGTCCCGGCCTCGAGTGGGTGGCAGGCCCCTGGGTTCGGCGAAGATGGTCTGGAACTCCTCCAGAAGACCGCCCATGTGGTCCTCCGAGGTTGCCGTGTGGAGGTGTGGGCCGGCTCCCGGTGGATTGGCACCGTGCCACACGATGTCCCGCCCTTGCCGCTGGAAACGCATCGTCCGGTGATTGAAGTCCCAAGTTATGGGCCCTAGAGAGCCCAACCACTGGACGCCCAAGACGACGTCAAAGCCGCCCAACGGAATCGTGAGGAAGTCGAGGTGAAATCTTCTTTGTCGATGGAGATGGGCGCGGCACGGCGATGCCGCCGCTAGACTGTCGCCGCTGGCGATCGCCATCGATGCACTGCGCGTGGTGTGAGGACAATGCCACCCTTGCGACCAATTCGGCCGCCACAAAGTTGTGAGTCGACCCGAGTCCACCAGTCCGTAAGGTGAACGCCGCTGATGATGACAATGAGCCGCATCGCCCTGGTCTTGCGGATGCTGTCAAGGCGAGGAGGGAGATGGTTGCCGCCACCTCGGTTCCTCCTCCTCGCCCTCCGAGCCTGCCCACCGCAACGAAAAATGTGCTTACAAAGCTTTTGGTGCCCCGATGGAATTTTTCGCCGCAGCTTGTAGCAGTCATTGGCTTGCGTTCCTCCATCTCGCAGCGCCAGCACTTGAAGGGCGCGCGCCGCGGACGCACTGCCGCCGACGAGATGAGCGCGCCGCCTCGACGCACTGCCGACGCTACACTTGCCGCGGAAGGGACCACGGAAGTGTGCGCCCCCCGAGAGTGGTTCGCCGTCGCCGCGCGCTTGAACGTGGCCGATCGTGGCGTGGCGGTCCATCCTCCGGCCACGCGCGGTAGGGTGGTCGCGCTCGTTAAGCCCGAGCCAGTCCATGGCCTCTCCAAGTCGCCGGGCTTCGAGCTCGACGGGTCTTGAGTGGCTCGCCAAGCTCGCCGGAATAGCATACGCCGCCGCCATCGCCCAATCGCCCACACGCAAACAAAGATCGTAAATTGCTCGGTGAATTCGCCCACCGCGCCGGTCCGCGGGCGCCGTCAACTCGCCTAGGGATTGTGGCGAGTTGGCGCCCAAATCGCCGAGACCAAGTCGGTGAAGTGTCGCCGCTCGGGTGCCTCCATGCGCCTAGACGCATGTACCAAAGCTATGCCGCCTGTCAAATGATACGTACAACCACACCTTGTCCTCCGTCGTCACGCCTCGAAAGAACTGCTCGCAGCGATTGATCCATGAAAGCGCATCTTCCCACCATCAAATGTCGGAAAGGAGAGCTTGGTGTAGCGTGGCGGATTACGAGGGCCTCCCACCGCCGAATCGCCCGCCCACGGCCGGTATGGTCGGGCGGAAATCCCGCCCGCCTTGATCGCGCGCATGCCCGCCGCGTGATCCGTGGCCGCTGTCCGGCCGCCGACGCAGCGCGGCGAGCCGAGGCCGCCGCGTCCGGCCGCCTTGATCCATGGCGCCTTCTAACGGGTTGGCCTCTATGCGCGCTAACCGTGATCATGGCGATGCAAACGCCCCAATCGCCGCAAGCCGCCGCGGCGTGGATGTCGAGCCGATCCAATACTTCGGCAGAGCTTGAGTTGATTGTCGGTGTCTTCCATGAACTTCATCAACATCTCCTTGAAGTGGTCGTTAAACCCCGCCGTTATCCATGGAGGACGAGACGCGTTGGCTCGATACCAAGATGTCGTGTTGATCTTTGGGAGCGAAGTCGAAGGGAAAGATCAACTCCGAGGATGAGGATTGCGCCGAACGCCGCGTGGCGCCGTGGATGAACAAAGATTGTGATGAACAGATCACAATGAACAATATATGAAGAACAAGATCGCGATGAACAAGAATTCACGTAAACAGAAGGCAGCAGTTGGCGCAAGGGAGATTGGGAATAACCCAATCCTTTGCTGATTTTCTATTGACCTCTTATCTCCTATATATAGGAGTACAATCTGAATACAAATAGAAGGTATTATCCTTCCTTATCTAGGACTCTTTCCTAAAAGATACTTTCTTAATTTAAACCTTCCTAAAGAGATAAAACAGATTTAAACTTCCTAAAGAGATAAAATAGATTTAAACTTTCTAAAGAGATAAAGGAAATCACAGTCAGCCATCAGGGTTAACTGTTTCGGCGCCTAGGATCGGCTCTGCTGCTAGGGTCGGCTGATCCTGCGTCTTGTGGCGTCGGCCATAGACGCGGCCCACATGACATCAAGAATCAACTGATTGTTCTATCATCTTTGTCAGGGAAAGCACAGCAAACAACCGGTGACAGATATCAGTCGCCACCGTTGATGGCAGCAAACAAGGCCCAAAAGGCTGTGGAAGCACAGCTCGGTCCTGTGCTTGGACTGGTACGATTTGTTCCTGTTCATGTTGCTGATTCTAATGAACTTGATGTACCTCAGCCACAGGCAAAATTGGGGCCAGGCTCTGTTTGGTCTCAGGAATAGGAATAACTCTAGGAACCATGCAAGTTTTGTACGTTTTCTGAAACAATTACGTGCTAGACGTCCATAATTGAAACAAGATTTACACCGCACTTGACCTCGACAATGTTTACCAAGATGCCCCACAGACAGACAGCGTGAGCAACGGAAATTAAATTTTGAATCGTCAATCTGTCCCGGACTAGTAGGGGCAGCTCCTAAAATGCCGGCTGAATTCCTATTCCGTTGTAACAATTTAAAGGATGATTTGATTGTGGATTTACCTCGTGAAATGAAGGATTGGAGATCTGCTAATGATAAATCTTCTTGAACAGAGAAATCCAAAGACGATGAGGTTCCGGGATGCATCTCTAAAACTTGTCTCATTGACCTTAGAGAAATCCTTCTTCACACGTGAAAAGGCATTATTAAGAGAGACCAAATAACTTTCACCCTTTAAAGCTGAAGAATGCTGACGAACCTCATCTGCATAAGAATTGGGCCGTGTAGGAGTATAATTTTCCAGAACTGGATTGAAGGAGACACTCTTGGTATGATGAATGGACTTCGAAGAAGATTTCTTTCTAGAAGAAACTAGTGTCCACTCATTGGCACTTTCAGATTTCCAACGTGCAATCTCTCGCCTCCAATCAGGAGCACCATCATGCCAGAGATGAAAATGGGCAGTGAATTCCTTGTGAACACACTTGCGCAAAGCATAAATGAAAAACCAACTTTCTTGTAGGCCACCGAAAAACAAAATCCATAATCATAGAGTTTCTTGACATGAAATCCCGAAGAAATGCCCACCAAGACAAGCAACAAGAGCCAGAGAAACAGATTCCTCCATTAAACGGAAGGAGAATCTGCTAAAAGTTATCACTAATAAGAATTATCGTAGATAATAAGAAGGAACAAAGTGTACCGTGGATCTAAAACGCCAGTGAATCTCTTGAGAGATGCCAACACCTTGGGAGAGATCCCATCTGGGAGGACATCAACGAGGGGGATCTCCATGGCACCGAGGAGCATGAGTAATCGCCTCGGTGGTCGCCAGAGAGAAGGGAGCAATCGTTTTGTTTTATATACTGTGATTCCATATTGCTTTAGCCTGGCCAAATGAACGGTCCGACACGGTCATCTAGGCACAATTTATTTTGATCCGGTTATTAGATAGGTCGTGTTATGTCGGTTCATGTGACGGCAAGGCGGCTTAGGCACAGCCTATCGGTTGTTTGTGCCATACCGGGCCGGCACGATCCTGTTTGGTCCAACAAGCCAATGTCGGTTTATTTAGTCTGTTAGGTCTGAAAAAAATCAAAAAAAAAATCAGAAAAATTTATAAAATTCAGAAATAGATACGAAAAATAGAAAAATTAAGACAATCATATTGAAAATATAATAAAGAACTTTATTAATGTTCAACTGGCTGACTCGTTAAAACCTTCGCCAAGTAAAAAACTCAAAATGAGATAACCTTAGCAAAGATAAAAGAGTACAGCCTATAGCTCTACATATATCCTTGTTCTACGTGTCATTGTCTAAGTATAAATTTTTGAAGACTCCCGATAACTCTGTATTTTCCACAGAGTGTTGTGTTCGTGAATAAGCATGTTCTCAATCCTTCACACTTAGGAGTATCTCCACCATCTCACTTGTGAGACTTGTTCTTCTCTCCTCCAATATTCTTCCAGAAAAGCTGAAAGCAAACTCGGAGAAAACTGTCGAAACAGGAACAGTTAACACATCACGTGCAAGTATGGATAGCACGGGATATGTTAACTTATGATTTTGCCATCATTGCAAAAATTTGAAGCCTTCTGAGTTGAAATCCATCGTATCGCTGTCTAGATAGGTAAATAGTTCCCTCCTCCTTGTGGGTCTTGACTGAGCAGGCAGCGGTGTAGAAGAAGAAAACCTGAATCTGGAGGAAGAGACACTGAAGATCTTGCCCCCACATATTTGTCTTGCTACTTGAGTGGGGGCTACTAGAGGTCGTTGCGTGCGGACTCCCTGGAATTTATTTTCATATCTTTGGTAAACCTTGTATAGCCGAGAACGAACTTCTGTAAAATAGTTAATATAATCTAGCCCTGTAGCATCACTAAGAAGATCAAGTACACTACCAAATGCATCAATTTTAACTTTAAGATCTAAAAGAAATGTAAATGCATATAGGTAAGAAATTTCTCTCTAGTATTTAAGGTATTTAGATTTCATGGAAACAATAACATCACGTAAAACTAAGTCATTTTCATACATTGTCAATTAAGTAGCAATCTGTAAAATACTATGCACAATGATAGGAGATGTTGGATAGTACACAATGGACAAGCAACAGTGGCATCATAAAAAAATTCTAAAAACTAAAGTATCTTCTCAGCAACGAACCAATGTTGCTCAGTCAATAGTATACTACCGTAAGTGCTCTGATAGTGTGTTTGAATAAAAACAGAAAAAATGCTCTTGTCTGGTAAAGGACTCTTAAGCATCAGATAAGTAGATTTTCACCTTACCGGCGTATCCAAACCAAACTTTCTTGGGCGTACACCCATTACATGGCAGAAGTTCTTATATTGTGTTATTTTTACATTAGAATTATTCAAGAAAGAAATTGCATCGTGAAAAGCTTTAATATACGAACAGAGATATTGACGGGCTACCTCAGGATCGTAGTCCCATCTATGTACCATACTGTCGGGCTTGTACTGCAGTTGCGTTTGCCTCATCAATAATCTTTGCTTAGCCTTACATCTTGTAGCATGTCTAAGCAAGTACCTCGTTCCACCTATAGATCTTGCAGACAATTCATTGCGACAAATTTTGCAAATAGCATATGGTACCTCATTTCCCTATGTGTCTTGCTTGATTGTTCTGTCAAAATTCTCCCACACTCTCGATATAGACGGCCTTGACCTCTTTGCTCCGGTTGGCGTAGAGCCTGATGTTGTCGTGGAGCCTAGTGACAGAACTTCGCCTTGCGACCCTTGCCATTCCGGTTGACTTGAGGCAACTGCAGTCCTAGCTGCCTCCATGGATGCAATTTTCTCCAGTGAAAGTCCGTAATCACAAGAGCAAAGTTGTCGTAACTAGAGCTATCCATAACGAAGACTGCAAAATCAAAATTAATACTATTATTATTTTCATCTTAGCACAGCAAGCATTAACAATAAAAGTATGCAAAAAATAGCATTGTACCTCTTTTACCGACTTGATGCCGAAATTGAATTTTCTAAAATTTGGCACAATTTTTTTGAATTTTGCCAAATTAGCTCAACATGAATTTGAATTTTCACAACATAATTTCAAAGAGAGAATGGGGAACAGAGGGGGGCTATGGTGGCTATTTGTAGGAAATATTTCAGGATTTTTTGTTTTTTTTTGCTATTTTTTAAGACCCAAACGGTAAAAAATACCCCAACGGCTAGATTGTAAACGGGTCATGCCGTGCCAGGCATGACCCATGTGCCCATCGCCCACCGCTCGCCCCGCCTGCCGCCCCGCTTTCTTTTCTTCTTCCCTGAGTCCCCGCCTTTGGCCTTCCTCGCTCAAGACGTGCACGTGGCAAGCATCACACGCTGTCGCACTACCGCCTAGTACTCTCCCTCTTGGCCTCTCCCCCCTTAGTGCCGGCCGCCGGCCTCCTCCTCTCCCTCTCCAACCTTAGCGTCGGCCACCAGCCTCCTCCTCTCCCTCTCGGCCTCTCCTCCCTCAGCGCGGGCGATGCTCCCAGATGCGCTGCTGACGAGGATTAAATTCTTAAATATTGGTTTTACATTTAATTAAAAGTCGCATGGCCTATGTGGTTGTAAACCTCATGGCTAATGACCCCTATGGTCGTTAGAACTTCAGAGGTTGCCTTGTGAGTAACCTAATCGGAGGGGGTCCTGTACCCATTACTCGACCAGACAAATGCTCGTAGAAGCTTTGAATTGGTATTTGGACCCGATTCCAAGTATATCCCTTCTGTATGATGAATGGGCATGTGTCTAATTATCCACCAAATCACACGACGTTTACAACGCTAAGCCACTGACAATAATTGTATCGCAGTTATTTTACCTCCTGCTAACACCAACTGACGATCAGTTAGAGTTTAAATAATTGCAACGGATCCTCCGACCAGACGTGACGGTTCCAAAAAAGTGTCTTCTCCAAGAGTATCTGCCACCTCTTCACCAGTTATTTAAAGATGGATGACGAACAGCAAAGGGGGATCAAAAGGCAATTGTACTCGACCTGAAGGCAATTGAAACAATCTGAAGCATAGCACACAACAAACTCAGTGTAATTAGGGCTAGTCTGTCGCCTTTACAAAGGCACCCCTGTAATAGCTAGTTCATTGCAATAAAGAGCAATCCAATTCTCCCCTGAGAACTCTTAGCCATTTTCCTCTTTTTATTTTGTAAGATCCGCGACTCGATCGTCGACAGTTGGCGCCAACCGTAGGGAAGAAGGCATTGAGTTCTCGAAGATTCTTCGCTCAGCAATCCTCATTCACTTTCCCTCTTTTCCGTTGTCGCTTATGCGATCATGGTAGGAACATAGGATGAGGAAAACTGGTTCGACTTGGCGGACTACTCCAACCTCGACATGCACGCATGCATCCGCGTCATGGAGCATCACACAATGTCGTCATCGTCCTCTTCCGTCGCAAAGACCGACGAGGTCGACCAAATTGAAGACGATGCACTTCTTTAACTGCAAAAAGGAGTTGCCCGAAGTCCAACAGACACAAATCCCTTTGGTTTCCCAGGCAACTACTCAACTTTCAAATGAATGCCAACTGCTTCGTTATTCTCGCCATTAAACGAAGAGTTCCCCGATATGGATTTCATCGGAGAGAGTTCACACTATAAATTCACTTAAAAGTTCGGGGGCTAGCTGACGAGGATTAAATTTCTAAATATTGGTTTTACATTTAATTAAAAGACACACGACCTATGTGGTCATAAAACCTCGTGGCTAACGACCCCTGTGGTCGTTAGAGCTCCAGTGGTTGTTATGTGAGTAACCTAGTCGGAGGGGCCTTGTACCCATTACTCGACCAGACGACTGCTCGTAGAAGATTTGAACTGGTACTTGGACTTGATTCCGAGTATATCCATTTTGTGCAATGAATGGGGCATGTGTCTAATTAGCCCCAAACCACACGACGTTTACAGCCCTTAAGTCACTGACAATAACTATATCATAGTTATTTCGCCGCCTGCTAACACCAATTGGCGATCAGTCAACGTTTAAATAATTGCAACGGGTCCTCCAACCAGACACGATGGTTCCAAAAGGTGACTTCTCCAAGAGTAACTGCCACCTCTTTGCCAGTTATTTAAAGATGGATGACGAACATCAAAGGGAGGATCAGAAGGAAATTGTACTCGACCTGAAGGCAATTGAAGCAATATGAAGCATAGGACACAACATACTCAATGTAATTAGGGCTAGTCTATCGCCTTTACAAAGGCACCCCTGTAATAGCCAGTTCATTGCAATAAAGAGCAACCAAATTCTCTCCAAGAACTTTTAGCCATTTCCTCTTTTTATTTCATAAGATCGGCGACTCGATCGTCGATAGCCGTCGTCACCTCAGCGCACGCCGCCACTGTTGGCTGGAAGCCTCTGCCCTCTGGGCTCTAGGCAAGGTCCATGGCGAGTTGGCGACCTTCACCGGCACGTGAGTTCTCCTTAGCCCAGATCTGTTCGTCTCTGCATGTTTTCCCGTTTCTATCCATGTGCTCCGTGCTTTCTCTATCGATTCGTGTGTTTCTTGTTTTCATATTGGGGTGAATCCATGACTCCATGTGCAGGTGCTAGTCGAGGCAGGGAAAGCCAAAGCGGTTGCTTTCGAGTTTCGACGACATCGACAGTTTGACACATACTCCTAATTCCCTAATACACATGAACTCCAGGGATCCAGCCTCGATTTGATCGGCTAAAGGCTTGTAGATGATGATGATGACTAATTGTTTGATTTGGTTACGCCGTTACAGTGACTGATTGCTTGATTTTTTTTAATGTGAGTGTCAGAGTATCTGACTAATAGTTGCTTGATTTTTTATGGTGATTAGTAATTGTCTTATTTTGTTGTGAACTTGTGATGACTAATTGTTTGATTCGTTTGGCCTGCTCGCCAATTAATAGATTTGGTGCTTGCTGTTTGTGTTTGATCGTGCAAACTCTAGATGATGTCCATACTCCATAGTCCATACCCACAATTCAATTACAATTTACAAGTACTGCACGTGCTTGCTGTTAGGTTTGCACTTCCTCTTCTAGGTTGTCTGAAACTCTAAATGATGTTTGCTCGGTAAATTTACTGGCTAGTACTGTTTGGACGCGTGGGGATCATTGTTGCACGAAGCATGTACTGGACGTGTGAGGTACTGTACTGGATCGTGCCTGGCTTGTGCCAAGCCTGGCATGGCCCGACACTATTTGTGCCGTGTCGGGCAGCCCCATTGTGCCTGGGTAGCGCCCAGGCACGGCACGAGTCGTTGTGCCAGGCTGGCACGACCCTTGAGCAGTGTGGGCCGTGTCGTTCCTGGGCCGGGCCAACAGTGTCATGCCTCGGGCCGGTCTAGCAGGCACGACCCATCTGGCCAGCTCTACTTTGAGTTATGTGATTAAGGCTGATCTACATGATTACCGACCACAGTTTCCTAACATATAAAATGTCGTTGGTCGGGTCTTTAGATAGTTTTTAGTGGCTAGAGACTTTTCCTATAAACCAGTCCTCATTGCTTGCAAACTCACTAGATTGACTTTATCTAAGTCTTTCTTTCAGTTAGTAATGCGTATACTGTGAAAGTTATACTGGTCGTCAACCTATAATTATCACATTGCTAAGTCCATATGATAAGTTTATCATTTCACTGGTCAAACACATCACAGTCGAGGGCTAGTAACATACAAGAACAACAAGAGCACACTAAAATAATTACAAGACAAACAATTTCATCATTCAAACATTCGTCATTACATTAATGTCAAAATCATTCAGTTTTCCTTAAACTGGAATTTTACATTTTTCATATATTCAGTCACAAGAGAAGCTAATTCCTCTCCTTTTCTTCTGAATTTCTTCCACAAAACTTAAGCACAGATCAGGAATTAGCCTCTCCAAGTCCATTGCATCCTTGTGCTTCAACTTGATGAACAAGGTGCCAACGTTGAAGGCTATGACTGACTAGAGAGAGGTCTTTATGGACTAGGTCATATTTGGAAGGTGGTCGACAATATGCTTCACTTGAGCTTTGATACCGCCAACCAGTTCTTCAACTGATGGCTCATTCTTTGTGAGTTTAATCTCTGCACACTTTACTTTTACAACAATTGCTTTTACTTGTGCTAAAACAAAATTCAGAGTTATAGAGTTGATTTTTTTCTATTCTCGATTACTTCTATGAGAGATTTCTTTTCCTTTTCAAGCTTTAAGTTTTTCTCATGAAGATCATATCGAAGTTTATCTATTTATCTTAACTCAAACAATGCTTTTCGTGAGGACCCCTCTTGTCTCTTAATTATTATGTAAATATAAATGTTTAAAGGCAGAAAAAATTGAATAAACATGTGTTATTTGCACTTGATATAATATACGATTGAGGTTTTTTACTTTCTATCTCTTCCTTATATTTGCGAAGAAGTACACCGTGGTCTTGCATGAGCTTTTTGCATACCACTTCACGCTCCTTCAGATCACCTAAAAGCTTTAGATTAAGTTCTTCAATGCGCTTGTGCTCTGTAGCTGCCTCCTTGAGACTTTCATCCTTTTCTTTGAGGCTTATACTCTTCATAATAAGTTGGAACCTAAAGACTTTGGCAACATTATCAGTGAAGACCAACTTGTTCTTGTATTCTTTAATGATTCAACCAAAAGAGTGTTTTTCATGTTTGAGGTGACTGAAGTAGCAAAGTTAGAAAGATAAGTATTACTCAAGTAATTGAAACAAGAGTTTCTTTGACTTACTTTTTTAGTCCTGCAATATCTGCATCCTTAGTTGCATCTTTTCTGGTCGAATTGTCCATGAAAACCTTAAAAAGCCCAAGCACTTCGGTTGTTTTATATAAACATGATAGTAAGAAGTCAGAATTATCTATTATCCAATCATGATTTAAAAAAGGGCTTAAGTCAAGAGTTATTACCTTGTTATTAAAGTCATAAGTTGATTTTCCAATTCACTATACCCAGATTCATATGGTATAGTAGGCCGATCAGCTCTTACTTCTGTTGGACTAGTCAGAGCACATCTTGGTTCAAAAGGTGGTCTCCATACTGCCATAGTACTAGTCTCAGAAGTAGAAGTTAGATTTGGAGAAGGAATATTTTCCTATTCAAAGACCAAGATAAAAATAAATAAAAAAGGATTTTTATCAGTCATGGCACATTGTAAAGGTAAAGAATACTTACTGGATCAGTTAACTGAACAGTTGAATCTTGACCAACATTCTGATTGGGAACAACTTCAACCCTTTCTTCTGTGACAGGCAAAACTTCAGCGGTCGAAGCTTGTTCGATGACCACTTTTGTTTGCTTCGTCTCCTCTTCTGTTGGTGGGATTTGCTCGACCACCTCAACTACAGGAATCGAGGCATGCTCGATTTCTTCTACATGTATTTGTGTTGATGAGGCCGAAGCATCTCCGAGCACTTCCTCTGCCTCCACCACGGGCATTGTTACCTCCAAGCTGATTTGAGCCAACTCAACCCTAGGAGCTGACAATGGCTCCTCTCTAGCATGTTCAACTTCAATAGTTGGATAAGAAGAAGTGGTCGGGGGCTGATACATATAAAGGCATTTTATCTAAGTAAACATTGCAAAAAATTCAAGAATAAGGTTAAAGTTATACATACCTGCATTCGTTCATTTATGAACTCAGCAGAGGCTCCAATTAAGTTGGATGGTTGGTCGTCAAAAGAAATGGGCTTTGAACCACCTCTCACATTCTTCAACATAGTTGAAGTCCTTTCTTCAACCACAACCTCTCGCGATTATAAAGCAAAAAATAAAAACAGACTTAGGAAAGTTTATGCTACTTAAGTCAAACATTGCTTTAAAGAATTTGGAAAGTAACATGCCTCTAGATCCGTCTTTGGTCGAGTCCTCACTCCCCTCAAGCATCTAGGCGTAGCGGATCCTCCTTTTCAGGGGTTGATCTTGTGCTGGAGGAAGTCGTGGATGATCTTTCAACTAGTTAGACCAGCAACCACTAGAGAAATGACTGTATCGATCAATCTTTTATCCTCAACTGTCAGCTTCAAGGAAGCCTTCTCGTTCTTTACGTCCTGAGCATACCACGTCGGTGGAGGACTTCCGGTGTATTTCAGACGGCTATCTCGAGGAATTTCAGAGTAGACCCACTCCTTCTGGTAGTCAAGCCATGTGTCTTTGATTGAAAGGAGAAGATACTTTTTGCCATTAGGTCGTGGAGCTTGAAATACATGCTACCACTATTCCCCTTACCTCTATTATTATGGGTAAATTGATAGAAATGGAAAAATAGACGGACAGAGGGGGGAATGCTGAGGAAAACTTTGCAAATATGCGAAAATATACTAAGGATCAAAATAGATTTTGGTCCAAGGTGAAAGAGTTATATCCTAAAGTAGTCTAAGTCTCTACGATGTATGCTAAGAACTCGCCCTTAGGAAAGCGAAAACCCAATTTCACGAAAGAAGCAACGGGGATACTATGACCATCTTGTGGAATTGGAGTTGTTTCGCTGCTGCAAGGACTCCATTTGATCAAAGCCCTAGGCGGAAGATACACTTGGTTCTCCAGCTATTGAATCTTACCCTCGGAGTAGGATGATGCCCTCAAAATCCATATGATCAAGATCAAACACAGGTCTGGAGGAGAGACTTGAAGACGAAAAGACTCAAGGGGGGAGGCTTGAAGACGAAGATTGCGATGAGAACAGGGTGAAGGTGAAGGTAGAAAAGGAAGTCTTTTTATCCCCTTTTTTTTTACGACAAACTGGTCACCCACTTATCGCAACATTCGGATACGGTTTCTAAGAAAACATGAATCTTTTCCTCTCTCCCACATTCTTATTAAATGCATGGAATGATTGTGCTTGAGAAAATCTTCTTGATGCATGTTTAAAGGGAAAAAAACTTAAGTATTTTTTTAAAATTATCTTAAGCCTTAGGGGCTACTGACGAGGATCCTTGACCAGGTCAATATTTTCGGTTAAAGACAGAGTCTCTGAGAAAGCATGCCTACATATTAAAGGTCCACTTTATAACTATTATGAACCTACGACTAATATTAAAAAGAAGTCTAATTTCTTTTTTTACTGCCAAACTGGTCACAGACCAGTTCGAGTCATGAGACGACCAATCATGGATGCTACACGATCAGCTATACGGTTTAGGCCTTCCCCAGCTAGCATCCTGGTCGGGAGACATGAAAATTTCCCACGTGACTAACGCGATAGCGGTTATTGAAGCATCTCGCAAATTACGACAGTTAGCTAAGAGATGTGAAGGTTCAAGAATCAATAGAGGAACGTGCGTCAAGATATAAGGCGCCTTTAGCGGCATTAACTGTAACCCCTTCAATAGCTATAAATAGGGTAGCTCACGTATTCTGTAATATGACTCTTAACACGATCACTACGCTCTCAACATTCCCATTCTCATTGTATTCTTCTACAAACACTTATTGTGTCCATGACAATAAAAGTCTTCGTCTATATTATGCTCTCGTATTATGATTTTGGTAAGCTCGATAGGGGACTCTGGGCCCCGATCATCGACATAAAACATATAGTTTTTTAGAATTTATTTTGAAATATAAGGTGTGCATACGAATTAATGATTTCTCTCTCTCAAATTTATTCGCTCTCTTCGATATTTGCAAGTAAACACCTACCCACACTATTCTATATTTCATTCCCAAGACATAGCACTAAGGTCATCATAGTCATTCTACTCTATCATCCTCTTGGTTTTACAACTTTCTTAATTTACGTGCATGACTACAATACACTTTATAAAAAGAAATGGAGGGAGCATAGGTAGCAAACACCCTTCGTCGTTGCGCTTTAAAGGTAAAGGATACACATCCGAGAAGATCTCACATGATGACGACTCCTGCCCTAGGGGTGAAAAAAAACTCGTTAGTGTGGCTCGTTGACTTGGTTTAAAATTACTCCAACAACACTCATTAATTAGTTAAACATTGAAATAAGTCGATTTTGAATGAAATTGAATGTCGCTGTGTAGGGATGAAAAAGGGACAGGTATTTCCCATTCGATCTAGAGTCGGATCCGGTCGGGCCCGGATTCGGGAAGGGATTAGACTATCCGGCCGGATCTGGGACGGGATCCGGATAGTTGATTTCGGATTAGGAGTAGGCAATATCTGACAAATTCAGGACGGGACCTGGATATCTCCCGATTTCTTATCCGGATATATGGCACCCTCCCCCATCAGGAGCCACTACAACCGACTCCCTCCCTAATCCCCTCCTGTGGTCGTCGCCGCCGCTCCTTGCCTCCCTCCAGTGGGCCATCGTCACCGTTGCTCGCCTCCCTCCCGTGGGCCACCAGCTCATTCCCCAATCCCTCTCACACTCGCTCCGGCTCCCTCCCCAATCCCCTCCCATGGTCACCACCGCCACTCATTGCCTCCCTCCTGTGGCCCGCAGTTGTCGCTCCTCGCCTCCCGCCAGTTGTCGCCGTCGCTGCTCGCCTCCCTCCCGATCATCACTGCCACGCTCCGCCTTGCCCCTTGGCCAACGAGGCCATCCTCCACCCCCCGGTCGTTGATGCCGAGCTCCGCTTCGCCCCTCGGTCGCTGAAGGATGGGGATTAGAAATGGAGAACGAGAGGGGAAGACTGAAGAGTATGTGGCTGTGTGGTGCGTGTCAGAGAAGAAGATAAGGATGGGGATTAGACTGACTAGTGACCACACGAGACAATTGGATAGCAGACACTTGAAGCACCAACAATCAAACGGGCCCGACCAGCTTAGAGTGGTTCAAGTTGAAGTTTCCCAAGGCCATGAGCCAATCCTTGGTGCCGATGGTGATTTATGAGATGAGGTCCATCGCGTTGGCGCGGCGGAGGGGCTCCGACGATCGCCGGAGCTAGGGGAGAGGGTTGGTCGTGTAGATGTGAGATATGGAAGGAAGAGTGCGAGAGTGGGAAGGGGGGCGAGAGAGAGAGCAGGTGTGACAAGAAAGAGATGTGGGAGGGTAGGGGTGAAAACGGGATGGATAGCGTTCCTCCCCTGCTATGTTATGTATGTGTGCACTATCCGTCTATTTTTATCCGTTTCTGACCCGTATATTGTCCCGTGTCCTTATCCTGAATAACTTGAATTCGTATCCATATCTGGTGCCAAATTCGAGGAAAAATATGGTTCAAGATACGGTAAGAGTAATATCCGCTCGTATCCGACCCGTGTTCACCTCTATCGCTATCACTGTGGTTGGGTTCGACCTTTTATTTCAATTTTAAAAATGCTTCTAAACTATAACTAAAATAATATTAAATCAAGGGAAACAGTAATACTCAAACGTTCAGAAAAGCACTTTTCCTAGACGCCTTCTCATCCACTCATTCCTACTCACTCCTATCCACTCAATTCTTGTCCCCATCGCTCTCTTCCTCCGCTTCTCATCCACCACACAGCCTCTTCGCTCTCTTCGCTTCTCATCGCTCTCATCACTTGCTCGCCTCTGCCCACATCGACTCCCTCCACATCTGCTGCCGACTTGCCTTCTCCCACCTCACCACGCGCCCGTCCTCCTCACCACCGTTGTGCTGCTCGCGCTCGCGCCCACGCCGCCCACCCCATCCACCACAGCGTCCTCCTCCCTCCCGTCCCCCACGCCACTCCCTCAGCACCACCAGCCATCGCAGCAGCCTGCTTCGATGAGGGCTCCGTGGGTGCGGCGCCCTCCATGCTGACCCGTCTTCGCATTGGTGCGGTTCATCCGCCAGGAGGTCAACAAGATCTCCGTCTCCGCCTGATCTGTGTCGTCGCCACGCTCCCCTCTGATATGTTGCGACCCCGGTAAAAAATTGTTGCAACCGTCCAAAAAAATGTTGCACACGAGGAGAAAAAATGTTGCATACGAATTATAAGATGTTGCATTTTTTTTTATATATTGGCGTCCTCCAGATATTGATAATGTTTGCGTATGATTGTTGCATATGATTATGAGATCCATTGATATTTTTTTATAAAAATTTAAAGATTCTAAGATAATATTACATATGATTTTGACGTGTTCACCAAGTGAGAAAAAATGTTGTACCGTACTTTTCCGTAAGATAATGCATTTGGATTGCACGGTGAAAAGCTTCTCCTGTATGTGTGAGACTCTTTGCTCCTTGAATTAATGAGTAATAATTTCAGAAAAAGTTTGACAAGACGATTCTAGATATCCGCCCTACCTGCCCAACTGGACGTGGGTCCCATCGGTCATTCGGCCTACCGCCTACCCTCCAAGCACAGCGCCCCAGCCCCCATAGCCTGAAAGAAATCACGTGTCCTCGGAAACCAGCGATGCGACGGAGAGTGGAAAGCGTGCTGGGCCTCGAGCCCATCTCCCTTCCACCCTCAAAGCGATCCAACCATTTCCCCCTAAAAACAACCGAATAGTCTACAACCGCACCTGTGCCACTGACCCGCGGGGACAAGTTACTACCGCAGCCCCACCTACCATGTCTGCGCGGGCAGCGAAGCAGCCATTTCGAAAATAATACAAGAACTCCCGCGGGAGCAACGCAAAAAATCAAAAAATGGGAAACCAATGCATTTCCCGCTGATTTCGCCACGTTTCCCCCCAAAATTCGCCGCCCCGCCTCGGTACCTCGCGCGCAAACGCTGACAACCGATCCCGGCAAACGCTAATACCCCACTCGCCAGCGTCGTCGCACACGAAAAGAACGCCAAAACGAACCGACATTGGCCCGCCGTCCCGGCGCGTCCGGTTGCCAAAAGTTGGGCAGAAAGCCAGAAATCCCAACCTCGCAGGCGAGGGAAACCGAAAAGGCGAGGCACCCGGTCCCCGCGCCGCGCCCGCAAACTCAAAACACGCCCCCAAAATTTCGCTGCCGCCTTCTCGCCTCCCATAAAAACGCCCCCGATTCCCCAACTCCCGCCGCGGCATTGCCTTCTACCACACCACACCGCACCGCGCCGTCGCCGTCGCCGTCGCCGCGGCGGCGTACTAGTACTACTCAATACCCATAAAACGCAGTCTATCGGCGCGGTTGCGTTTCGGCCATGCCATCTAACGTTCTTGTCCGACGCGCGCGCTCCCGTTCCCCGCCGGGAGGGTTCGACTCCACGCGGCGCACGCGCCCGCGGATGGAGGCGGCGGGTTGCGTTTCGGCGGTGCCATCTACCGTTCTTCTCCGACGCGCGCGCTCCCGTTCCCCGCCGGGAGGCTTCGACTCCGCGCGGCGCACGCGCCCTCGGATGGAGGCGGCGGGTTGCGGCGGAAAGGCCGGGATGGCGTCCGCTCTGCCCGACGACATGCTCCTGGAGGTGTTCAAGCGGCTGCCGCCCCCGGTGGACATCGTCCGCTGCGCGGCGGTGTGTCGCCGCTGGCGGCGGGTCGTCTCTGGCGCGGGCTGCCTCCCCTCGCCGCCTCGCCACTTCGGGTTCTTTCGTAACTACGGCCCGTCCCCGCTGCCCCCGTTCGTCCCCATCGCGGGCGTCGACCTCGACCTCGGCTTTCTCCCCGTGCCGCCCGCTTGCGGCGCCGTGCTCGTCGACTGCCGCGGTAGGCGCCTCCTCCTCCGCGAGCTCGGCGCCGGGTTCTCGAGAGAGCTCAAGCTCCTGGTCTGCAGCCCGCTGGATAAGACGACCGTGCGGGTGCCGTCCCTCTACATCGCGGGGCACAGGGTGGCCTGCTGCGTGCTTGTCCCGGGGGAAGGCGCCGCGTTCCGCGTCGTCGTCGTGCTCTTTGGCGCTGCCCCGTCCCACTTCGACGTTCTGATCTACTCTTCTGCTTCCCCAGCCTGGGAGGCAGCCACCGGGCCGCTGAATCGCTCATTGATCCCCCAACAAGGCCCGTCCGTCGTCGTCGGCAATGTCGTCTACAAGCTGCAGGGCGAAGATAAGTACATCATGGCTGTAGACGCGACCAAGATGTCTCTGTCGGCGGTGCCGGTGCCCTACGCTGGGATGCTCCTGTACACCGGCAATCATTGGATCGGCAAGACGGATAACGACCAGCTCTGCTTCTTCGCGATCCGGGAGCAGCTTGTTCTGGTGAAATGGGTTCTTGAAGAGCCTGGGAAGTGGGCGCTGCAGCAGACGGTGCCGCTGCGTTGGCTGATGAACCCGGCCACGGTCGGCGACCTCCTCCACATGAAGCTCTCGGCGAAAGTCGCAGACCAGCTGCGTGGCTGCAAGCTTGTGAGCTTTGGTGGGTTCTGCGAGGGCAGCGGGGCGCTGTTCTTTGTCATGGCCGATTGGGTTGTGGCGCTCGACCTCAAGACGTGGAAAATGGAGAGGCTGTGGCGCAACACCGACGAGTCGCGGCCGCTCGGCGACGTGTACCCGTACGAGATGGTGGCGTGGCCGCCGGCGCTCAAGGATTTTGGCAAGGAATGAGGCGGGAGATTTTGTGATGGCAATGAAAAGAAGATGAATGTATTGCCGTTTGATTTGTACTTTTGGGCATGGCTGAAAGAATGGGTGAACAATGTGGTGTGTTAAGTATCTCTAGTGTATTGAATTAACATAAATTTACTAACATGTTACATAGGTGGGTTTAAAAATTAGTTAGTGTATTTTACTTTAATGTATTGAATCTATCGCATCCTCTGTGTAGGATCCACTTCAAAATAAAATACTAATTAGGCCCAACAAAACAGAGTGGTTCTTGTTCACAGATAAGACTTTGCTGCTGGGATTGAGCGACTAGGGGATGACTCATTAATGCATCAGCTAGCCAACTAGTATAAAATATTATTTTATTATATAAGATCGGAATGCAAGGTTTGCATCTGCTCATTAGTATTTTGATTGTAATCGACAACATTTAGTATATTGAATTGATTCTTATGACCCAAATCAATCTATTAAACCTGTTAAATCACAATATTGTAGATGGTCTTACATGTTAAATAGATCTTACAAGAATGTTGAAAAATCAAGGCTCAGATACCATCATAGTGGCTCTCATTGATAAATTGTGATACCGAATTACTGATATGATAAATTAACGTTCCCTAGTTTATACTTGAATGGGTGAACAACGATTGTGCATTCATAAAAAATATTAAAACAATAACTCTGCGAAACTATTAATCACTTTGGCCTCTCTACTCTTCGAAGTATGCATTTTGTGTTCATTAAAAGTTCAAACCTTGTTCATGCTGAAGCAGGAGTTGAACGTTTCTACCTAGGTGTGAAACTAGGTTGGATACATTCAGATATTGTTTATCTGTATAATAATCTATATCTTTCTCGGTATATGGATATGGATACATGACGGATTTGACAGGAGTGGATAAAATAGTCGGATAGTATACAGTTACACACACAGGAACGGATATGTGTTGAACCATACTACCATAACTTCAACTTTTCAATGTGAGTACATATATGTCTCACGTATACACAATCACATCAATATAATAACATAGTATGCTTTAACATAAGTTGATACATAAATTTGACATGATCGCACCAACATGAGGTGTAAGTATGAAAATATTTTACTTGGATTCCAAATATTCTAAAAATATCTATGTGAAAATTTCTGGAATTTTTTAGTGTATGTTGCTATTTTTCAAAGCCCAAAAACCTTTTCAAGATTTCTTCTTCTTGCTACAATACATGAAACTATCCGGCATAATACAGAAAAATATCCGGATCCAACCGATAGTAGTCACTCCGATTCGACTAGATACTAAAACCGCTTCCAAGATTCGGTACCGACCGGATCTAACTCCGCATCGGGCGGGAATTGTCCGCTTGCATTTCACCCCTATGTATGTCATTTCTCCCATCTTTGGACTATGTAACTCATGCCTTTGTCAACCAGTAGAAGCATGAGGGGCATCCACAATGTGAGTGCTCGCAACGATGCCAAGAATTGACATGTCACATATGTGCTAACTTTCCTTTTTTTCCCCTATCTAATGTGGTAGCTTCCTCTCTATCTCTCTTCAGGATGGATCCTACTACATATTAAAAAATGGAGGAAATTACACTTAACCATAGGTATGTTATCACTTGTTTCATAAAACCACAGGGTTTAACAATAATTTCACATAACCACATGTATTTTGACACCTTGTTGTAGATTCCCTCACTTCTTCGTCTTGCTTGAGTTTGATGTGCTATTACTAGTTCCATATTTGAGAAGCACTATTCACAACTGACAAAAATTGTTGTTGTTGTTACCAGCAACAACACCGCAGAAAACCTGATAATGTTCATTATGTCAGAAATTGTTTTTGAAATTGCATTGAATTTCTTCATTCATACAAGAACCGCGTTCATACATAAGTTCCATTCCTAGATAAAGCAACTTTCATACTTGTCAGTAGTTCTTACAAGCTTTAGTATCCAAGCAAAAGAGTTTAACAGTTCACCTTACTTCATAGATACACACTTGCAAACAAGCTTACACGACACTAATTTAGCTGCCCACACTGCCCAACTCTCCGGTTCGATTCCTAGGACAGCACCGCATCTCAATTACTAGGAATCGGGTTCAAAGAGACGAGTGGTGTGACGCCTGCTCTGTTCTTAAGAAACAGATCATGCATTTTGATAACAGGGCCACCAAAGCGAACTGACGTTTTGCATGCCCTCCCATCGTTACATAGGTTGGGGCAATTTGCAACAAGTTGTCAAAATATATGTGGTTATGTGAATGTATTGCTAAACCCTGTGGTTTTACGAAACAAGTGACAACATACATGTTGTTAAGTGCAATTTCCTCTAAAAAATGAAACCCTCCTTTCCTCTCCCCCCTCCAAATTTCTATTTTACCACTGCTTCTGCACCAACGACCCTGCCTCTTGCTTACGTGCTCACCACTCCCGCTTCTCTCTCCTCATCTTCATCTCATCTGTCGACAATAGCGGTGGCGAATCGTGCGACGAGGTAGCCGGGTACGAACTCAATCCGACGGCGGAAGTGAAGAATTAGGTGGTGTGGCTTCCTCAACCTCGGCGCAACAGCGGCAATGCGGCACCGACCAAGCGACTCCTCCACCTCCTAGATCCACTGTCGGCTTCTTCGAGCTCGATCCGACGACGCTGGTTACACCCGTGGCTTCCTCGAGCTCGATCTAGAGGTGGCATCGACTGGACCAACGATGCAGGTAACGACGACTGATATTTTTTCCTTGGCGCTGGTACCTGACTTGGGAGTGACCCAAGATGTGGCTCTATGAGCATCTTCAATAGTGACCACCCCACTGTCATTTACCTGTCATATCACTTAAAAATCTAGTTGAAAGAGAGAGTATATGAAGAGAGAAAATGTATTGTCTTTTATATAAGAGACAAACTGGGTATACAAACCAACGCAAATGGTGAGTGAGTAATGAGAGAAGTTATGTTGAAAATGATAATTTTATAGATAAATTGTTGAAGATGATGTATATAAGATTATCTGTAAATGAGTTAAGAATCTTTAAAGACAACTCTAAAAATAAATTGTTGTACATATATGTAGCACCGGTGCCAACTCCTCTCTCCTCTTAGTAAGGCGAAAATCCCACATTAAAGATGCTGTAACGATGTTAGGAGGGCTTGTCTGTTCACAGTATATTTTGCTTGTTGGACCGCGGATGGTAAGACTGCAGTCGCCAGTCAAGTACACTTACTTGACTTCTACTTGCAGTGACAGGGACAGCCAGGCGTACTTCAGTCACATCTGTTCTAGTAAGAAAGAACAAGGATCTTCTTAACCACTGCTCGGGGATACAGCATACACGCAGCATTCGCTATTCATTCACAAAAGTTTTCAAGAACTGACAAGACTACACAGCTTTAGAAATGCACAGGCAGCACAGCAGGATGCAGCGCACTGGACTCTAGAGACTTGCCAGAGCTGGAAAAACTTCGGAATTTTTTTAAAATAATATTATTTTAAAAAATAATTATAAAAATAAATAATCATCCTAAAAAAATTACATAAATGACTCCATGTGGCGCAGGTTGAATTGGTGAGCCTATTGACCCCTTGTTGCCAACTACTGGTTGCCAGTTGAATTGGCGACAGAAAGTGAATAATCTAACTAGCGATAGGATGCCATCTATAAAAACCCGAAAAAAATCATCCAAAACTCATTTTAATTTCAGAAAAAAAAAAAAAAGAGAGGAGAGAGAGAGAGAAAAAAGGTAGCGAAGCTCTACTAGTTCGTCACGGAAGAGAGAGATTGACAAAGCATCAGATCTGATCGACCGACCATCTTGCAGGTATATTTTTTCGCACATTTGTACATTACGTAGAATTAAGTAGTTCATTTGAGCTGTAACGAGTAGAATTAAGTAGAATAGTGAGTAGAATTAAGTACATATAATTCAGTAGAATAGCGACTTAGAATTCAATAGAATAGCGAGTAGAATTTAGTAGATTAGATAGTTGTAGTCCAATTATACACTATATTATTTGAGCTGTGTATAGTGTAGTTCATCGTACCTATGTTATGAACGTTACAACAATCGAACGATCTAGGATTAATCAACAAAAATAGGAAGACACCTATTACAAATATGAAAAAAATAATCACGACTTTATTTAGCTTTCCATTTGTGCGTGGTAATTATACTGTTAATGTTGATAATTAATTTTAAACCACGAAACTAGGAAAATAGAAAGAACTTTCTTTGTTGTTTATATTTGCACTTGTAAAATATTTAAAAATATCCTGTAAATTGGAAGACCGTGTTACAAATCTTTTTAAATTGTTGAGTAGCCTAATTTTGGTTTTCGTACATGTTTCATAGTTCTTACAATGCATGCACTTAATTATTAGGTATGGCAGACGCAGGCCACTATGAGTTGTTTGACCCGGTGATTAATGCGCATCACCGTAGCACACGCGAGGTAGGAGTACGCGGAGTCATCGGGGCACGCCTTCGTGCCAGCAGGTATGACCAACGCTTGCCTACGTAACGTCCTTTTTTGTGGTTTTCGCCAGCATTACATCCGTAACGTAATACTTCTTTATTTTGAATCGCACTAGTTACTAACAGCAATCTTCTCTTGCAGGTGCTGAGCTCCACCCGTACACAGGGCAGGAGTACGCAGAGTCGTCGGGACATGCCTTCGGGCCAGCAGATATGACCACCTTGCTTGCTTCCGTAACGTCATTTTTTGTGGTTTTCGCCTTGATTACATGCGTAACATAATGCTTCACAGATCAAACGCTTTGGGAGGATGATTCCTTGTCGCACGACGAGGCACACCTCGAGGACTTCTTCCTCGACCAACGTGGCACCTAGTTCTCCGTGGGGGTTTCACAGCTGCACGGTGTGCCGGGACCGACCCAACCGACGTAGGACCCCCCTCGTGACACCACCTCAGGCTACTTGCGCCGATCGGGTAGTGAGGCAGCCTGATCTCTGACGTATTCAGACCATCGCCGGGCGAGGCTAGGGGCGACACGTGGGGTGTGCCCCAAGAGGGGCCGCCAGTAGATATTTGTTCCTACAAATATCACCATGCCATGTAAATATTAATTTTTGCACAACTATTATTATGCTAGTCTCGTGTTTTAATACCTCTTTTTTGCGTGCAAACCGTGATCACGTGTATGATTTTGCATCGAGACACCCCACACGACCCTCTTTCTACGCAGCGACGTGACCCAAAGAGTCAGGGCCGCTACCTCACGAACACGAATTTTCCTCAACTGAATTAGAATTCACCACGTGTACGCAGCGTCGGCTCGGCATATAAGTACCACCCCTTCCACGTTGGGTACTCCTGCATCCAGACTTCAACAAAATCTCACTTAGATAGACAAGCACGGGAGGAGATCCGCGAAATGTATAGGGAGTATGCGGCCCAGGAGGAAAAAAGGGAGCGTGCCAAGAGGCCACCTCCCGTAGCAGCAATCCCTACCACAACATCCCAACCGAGCGTTCACCGCAAGACACGTCCGAGGGGGAGGCGCGCCCCTTTGTTGGTGCAGAGACATATACAAGTTCTTCAAGTCCAAGCATCCGCTAAGCCTGGGCATGCGTTACTGAGGTTGTGCGAACTACTGCTGTGACTATCTCGACCGCCGTTGGGACACGAGCCGCTATCGACAACCGATAAGTACATGTAGCAGTTAGACCTGTTCATGGGTAGCCCCGCCCGGCGGCGCGGCCCAAGCCCGATGTGTTTTTCCCAGGCCGGGCCGGGCTCAGGCCTATCATGTAAGTCTGGAATTATTTTCGGGCCGGGCTCGGGCTTCAAATTTCAGCCCGAAAAAAACCCGACCCGGCCCAAGCCACTGCCAGCCGCACTGCAGGCTACACCTGTGCACATAAGGCCCATAGGCCATACATAAGCCATAAGACCATTTAGGTCATTGGCTGGCAGTGGCTTCCCCAAGTCCCAACCCTAGATCTCCCGATCCCGATCTATGCTCCCCCCAGCGGCTTCCTCCCTAGGCGGTGCTCCCCTAGGCGGAGGAGGCGGCGTTCCTCCAGGCGACGCTCGGTGCTTCCCCTAGGCGACGCTCGGTGCTTTCACCAGGCGACACTCCTCCAGGCGATGCTCCCGACCTTGGCGGCGCTCCTCGCTCGTGCTCCCCAACCTGGCGGCCTCCTCACTCGCCCCGCTCTGCTCCCAAGGCGCCGCCCCTGAGCTTACTCAATCCTCCTGGCCGGCCTCCCCCTTCCCCAGTCTGTAGGTATTGATGTTTGATGTTTGAAGGAATGCCAACTTTTTTGTGTATGTATTGATGTTTGAAGAAATGCACCGCACAAGAGGCCGGGCATGAAGGATGTGCTCCAGGCGATCGAGAGGATACTATCGCCTTCCCCCTCTGCTCAGTGATGCAAATCTTGCCTTGATGGCAATGGCATTTCTCTATCTTGTAAAAGGCTTCACATTGTTCAAATTCTTCTCTGATGGTTGTTTCTTGTAAACGAACACAACAACTCTAGGATCTGCATGTACCACCGGGCTTCGGGATTCGGGTTTTTGTGTCGGGCCAGGCTCGGGCCTCAAAAATGCATTGGAGTCGGGCCTCATTCCGGGCTCGGGCTTGGTGTTTTATCACCGAGCTTTTGCAGGCTCGACCCAAAGCCCGGCCCGGTCCGGCGTTTGAACAGGTCTAGTAACAGTATGTTCCGATACTATTACTCTTTGAAAGTCCGCACTAACAACCTCTCCTATGTATCTTAGTCCTCGAATTCGCCATGTGGCTACCGCATGTGGATCAACCTAGAGATCCACCCACACGACCAGTAGACTCTCGACCGCAGGAGTGGGATGCCAACAGGATCGTGAGAGGAGGAGGAGGAGCGTCGCACCGAAGAGCACAACCAGCGTATCCGGCGGGAGACGCATGCCCATCTCAAGGCGCAGGGAGCGTGAGGCTCGCAAGAAAAAGAGGGAAATGGCGGCCGAGGCCAAGGCAACCAACGAGGAATACAACGCCGACCTCGCAAGAAAGGGCAAATGGCCCCGATCCATGTAGTAGTCCGACCATCTTTGTCCATATGTCCTATGTATTTCTAATTCCCTAAAGGTATGCGTCTACCGTCTTAGGTTCGTTAGCCTGCGTGCCATGTAACCCCTCTTGTCGAATGTACCGTCGTGTTGTTATCATTGCGTCATTTGTTCAAAATTGTGCACCGTCTGTGAATTCACAAAATGTTATTGCAGTTTAACATGTTTTGTACCATTCAGAATTAACTGACGATATCTCCCTGTCGTCAGTTGAAATGGCGACAGGTAGCTGTCGCCAGTTTGAATGGCGATAGGGAAGCGTGACCCTATAAAAACCCCTTCAAACCCTAAAATTCAGTACGTGACTCACTTTTATTCAGAAAAAAGAGAAGAATGAAAGAGAGAGGAGTACAGGGGAGGAGAGAAGCTAGCGAAGCGCTGCCCGTCCGGTTGCCCACTTGTCGGATAATTTTTTTAACCGAATGGATTACATAGTTTTAGATGTACGGTTACATAGTGCAATATGTTTTACATAATACTTTTCGGTAGGAAGTCTAGTTTTAGATATGTGGTTAGTCCTGAAAATGTTCTTTATGGTGCAATGCATCAAATATATCCGACATCGCCAATTTCAAAATTTACTACAGTTAGGGGACAATTATGGAGGGTCTTGAGGGGATTGATTTGCGTTATTCCCAATTAGCGACCGTGCCACTACCAAGACCAGAGCATCGTACATAGGACGCTGTAATGCGGTGGTTGTTCCATACATTTCAAGTGGATCGTGATGTGTACGATCTGCGTTTGAGTTGCCTTGCCCCCTGGGCAACACAACCCATATATTGGGAGTTAGTGCAGCTGAAGGGAACAAATTCATCGCAGTCATATGTACGCATAGCGAGGGAGGGAGGGTGGAAATTGGTCCTTCTGGCCCAGGCATATGCCAAGCCCACCTCTCCATCTGCAGCTGAACAAGAAGTGGGTGCTGACGACGAAGAAGTCGGGGACTCCAGCCACAGCGCGGGGCACACAATGCCTCAAGCTCCTGGAGTTGCTGATGTTGTCGATGAAGACCTTGCGGAGGTAGCTCCTTCGGTCAGGCAAGTTAGTGGTCTTGTTGACGATGGTGAGTTGGTGGAAGCCATAGTGCAAAGGATGGATCTCGAAGACCGAGACTACATGACATTGTTAGAAGATGAAGGTTCTGACGATGAGAATAATGTGGACCAACAGGCGGTTCCATCTGAGTGGAACACATACCAATTCGACAACCTCGTCGTCAACGAAGGCCCCCGTGTGCCGTGGGAGTACGACCAGAGCGAGGCCATGCAAGGAGCTATGTACAAATGCAAGGAGGTCATGTAGAAGGCGGTCAAATTCTGGGCCTTGTCGGTGCGGCGCATATTCACAGTCGTCAAGTCCACCCCAAGATGCTACGACGTGAAGTGCGGCATAGAGGGATGCCCTTGGCGAGTGCACTTATTTCAGCCTAAGTGGGACACCTATTGGAAGTGCTTTATAGTGGTCCCTCACACATGCGTCGTTTCTGAGTCAGTGCAGTCCCACAGGAACCTGTCATCAGGCTTCATCGCCAACCTCATGTACAATAAGATCATGGACAATCTTGATTTTGAGCTACGATCCATCATTCGGGCGATTGAGGCAAGGTTCCAGTACACAATCAGCTATGCCAAAATTTGGAGGGCAAAACAGAAGGCATTGGAATCAAGGTTTCTCACGTTCGAGGATTCCTACCACAACCTCCCTAGGCAACTCCGAGTCATAAAAGACAGGAATCCTGGCACTCATATCGACATTCAAGACGCCACGCATCCGAAGTGGGCCAATAAGAGGGTACTGCAGCAAGCATTCTTCGCCTTTGGTCCATGCATCAATGCATTCTGGCACTGCCGTCCAATCTTGTGCGTCGATGGCACATTCCTAACTGGGAAGTACAAGGGCCAGATACTAACTGCAATAGCGATGAGCAGGAACAATCCAGTTCTTCCCGTAGCATTCGCTTTTGTTGAAAGTAAGAACACAAACAGTTGGTTGTGGTTCCTAAAGAATATGAGGATTTCTGTTGTGCAAGGCCGTCCCAACGTATGCCTCATACATGATAGACACGTAGGCCTGCTGCGTGCAATAACTCAACTGCAACAAGAAGAGAACGTACCACTTCCATGGCCGGATCTGCAGAGCAGGTGATACATGAGGCACTTGGGTGCAAACTTCTACAAACAGTTCTGCAACAAGGACTTGATGAACCTGTTCAAGCGACTGTGCAATTAGAACCAGTAGCGGAAGTTTGAAGCACTCTAAAAGATTCTGGATGAGTGAACCAAGACGCACAGAAGGGAGGCAACGAAAAGGCCCGCCCTGTTACGCGACAGTGCCCCAAACATTGCCACGCCTACCCACGATGCTCCTGTTGATGAGGAGGACGGGGCGCAGGTGAAATGCTTCTCGGACTGGATTGAGCACGAGTTTAAGGAGAAGTGATCGCTGCTACATGACAGGGGTGGTGCTCGATATGGTCATGCGCGGTGCAAGGTGCCTCCCTTTGGTTTGTATTATGGAGGCAATTCTCCGTGGTACGACGAACTACTTTGTTGACAGAAGCAACAACGCGTCGCTCGTCATGGCAAATGACAGAGTACTCTACTCCGTTATGGTCACCAAGTACATGGAGGAGAAGAGCAAGAAGAGTGAGATGCACCGAGCATTCAAGATAGGCACAAGGGAGCTTCGCTTCGAGATAATGTGCAGGGATAAAGAACACCGCGGAATGAACCGCGAGAGGGTCACCCATGAATGCACGCTACGCTGCATAGGTCCTGCTCTTATGTCATGGCCGTATGTTCGACGGTGGCGCAGCATCCTAACCAGTACCTCTCTGACTATTTCACCAAGAAGGCGGTGATGCAAACCTGGAGTGCAGAGATGTATGGTTACGCCGTGGTTGGCTATTTCACTGGCCATCCGACCTGAGAGTAACTAATCTGGGCTGCGGACATTGATAGGCTCAAGGGAATTGACCGACGACAGGTACAACGCATCAAAAACGACATAGACGAAGCAGAAGCCGGACATCCTATGAATAAGTGCTCCATCTGCAGGGAGTCTGAACACACCTTCAAGAAATACCCCATGAGAAATCCTCAGGATGAATGAGATATCAACACTCCGAACGTCATCGCGGGGACCTCATCCGTTCGCCCGACTCGAGGCAGTCCACATGGGGACGTTGAGGTCACGACCACGACAAAGCATGGACAATAGTAATATGTTATTGCCAATGTTCTGAATTATCATTTTGATTTGAAACAGATTAAGTGTTGTGACGTTTTGCTGAATATGATGTAATATCAGTGTGATTTGTTGTAGTTTTGATAGTAATGACAAATTCACATTTGTTTCCTTACATAATATGCACTGCATGTACATGACTAATGTCATGCAAGTGGCCATTTCTCCAAAATTCTCCACCGTATGAATTTTCAGACACATCACAATATCACTTACCTTCGTACTTACGAATCATTGATACCTCAATCGTCCTCGCAAAATTCCTCAGAAATTCACCGCACTAGAACAACATACGACGATCACAAAATGTTATTGCGAGTATAACAGATTTGCTGGCTACGGTTGAGCTTTTGGGGATAACTGGTAACCCCAGTTTGTTATCCTTTTGGTTGTAAGAACTCTATATTTTGCTTTATATAAAAGCAGGAAGTTTCTTCCTCTGTCAAAAAAATATATATAACAGATTTCGTACCGTTCTAAATCTATAAAAATCACAAACAGACTAACCTGATCAGAGTTTCAGGTACATATCGCTAGTTGAACTGACGACAGTACCATTTGAACTGACGACAGCTACCTGTCGCCAGTTCACTTGAACTGGTGACAGGGGGTAAGAGGGTCTGGCAACATGGAGCCATTTTATAATTTTTTGGAGCAACTATTTATTTTTGTAATTATCTTTTAAAATAATATTATTTTAAAAAAACAAAACTTGGAGACGGGCCTGGCCAAACAGGGCCCAAGGATAGAAAGCAACGTGTAGGGTTAAACACTTTAATCGCGTAACCTGGTCCAAAATTTTCAAGCTTTAGGATGACTGCTTTACACATCTGAGATACAACAGCTTTAGTTCCGGTATAATACACTAAACTCCCCGGCAAACTGAACAAGTGAGCAAAATGTCCAGCTGCCCAGGCCTATAAGGAAGAACATAGAAATCAATGCAGTTGTTCTGCAAGAACTGTTTCTCGAATTTATGAACAAGTCATCAGGCATTGCCTATTTGCCTTGATGGGACAGTACTGCAGGCAAGCTTCGGACCTGAAATGCTCAGGCACACAGTTTTTTTTTTTCAGGAGTGTGCCTCAAACAACCGCACCAACCTTGCAAACAGTTAAGTGCAGACGTAAGACAAGGTGAAAACTAGCTCAAACTAAATTGAGAACTCCAAACACTAGTGTGCCAGAACAAATAAATTTCATCCTATATGTAAAACATGTTAAATTCCTTCCTTTACATCAGGTTACATAACGCATCATATTGGATTTGTTTTGGAAGACAATCATTTAGTGTACTACTCGTAAGCACATGGTCCCAAAAACTTTCTAGCTACAAGCAGATCATTCGTAAACTTAGCCAGGACTAGAGCTAGTTTATGTGAATGCATAAGCACCTGATTTACACTAGTTTATGATCCTAACCAAGTTAAGAACTTCTCTTGCAATTGCACACACCATTTAACAATATTGTTTAGAAATGTGAGGAGAACCTTTTTTTCCCTTCAAATTGAGTACTTTTATGATAAAACAAACCAATGAGATTTTGCCAAATCTTGGCCTCACACTAATCTAGAAGTTACATGTCAAAACCGGGTGGTGCCTGAAGCCCTCTGCATCCATGCTATTTTATCACTGAATGTATGATGATGAAATAATTAATCTCAAACTTAGGTACATCATGTGGTTCAACGGAGTTCTAAGTAAACCTCTTTTTTAACCCTGAAATTCAAAAGAGCATGGGCAATAAATTTATATTGAGATCACAAACCCCAAATGTGGGTATAGAAAATCACTTAAATCAAGGTATGTTGTCTAAAATTATTTTATTTCATTTTCTTATTTTAGTGTTATTACATATATATAGAACGTATCTAAAAGAAATTTAAAAACTCTGGAGTTTAGTGCCTATCAACTAGATGTACTATGGATGAATGTGTCCTATGTCAAGCCAAGTAGCCAACAATAGATAGTTTGTATCCCATCGAATAAAAGACATCTAGTTAACAGACAGTAAAAAACTAAAAACATGAGCGTAACAGTTGAAGTGATATTCTCCAATAAATGCACCAGAAACATTCTTTAGGATTAGTGATAAATTAGGTGGAATTCATTGATCTTTTTAAGTGCTTGCTTTTATCATAATTCGTTTATCCTTTCCTGCAGTTTCTTATCAGCCATTCAGACTTGGCAACCAAGCAAACTACTGCAGATTGTACAGAAAGAACATCTAAATGCACTTCGACCTATTTGTCCACAAAGGTTATATGTTTAATAAATAATACATGTTTAGATTTAGTGCTAGGTTAGTTGGAATTCATCGATCTTTCAAGTGACTTGTTTTGATCATAACCTACAATTTCTTATCAATAGAAACTAGGATGCACGACACGCGTGTTCGATACCTACACGATCGGACACTGGATACACCATTTTCTAAAAATGACGATACGGGACACGGCCGATATATATAATAATAATAATAAATTAATAATAATATATGCCTTCTGACTAGCTAATCGAGCAAAATACTGCAGATTGTCCAGAAGGAACATAGAAATGCCATTCGACCTGTTTGTCCAAAAAGGTTTATCTTCCAAAAATAATACCTCATGCATAATGCGTATCCAAAAGCATTACGCGATGTGCATCTCTATTGTATGCAAACTCAGAAATCAAGTACTATTAACCTCAGTAATATTTAGAAAAAAGAAGGCACTGCACTGTTGTGGTAACTGCTGGGGGTACAGATCCGAGGGTAGGGCACTCGCCCTTGAAGGTTGGCCATGGAACCGCCAAGGTTCTGAGGTTTAGTTGAAGAGGAAGATGAGAGACTAAGAACTTTGTTTATTCAGTACTTGATTGATAATGGATATATGATATCTCTTTTATAGGAACAACCCGACTTACGCCTAAAAAATAATCTATAAGAAAACCTATCAATCCAATTTAATCATTTCAACTATTAAAAATAACCTTCCTAATAGATAAGAAATCCAAAAATAACCTACCAAACCGGCTATTCTTTATGCAAGGAAAATAGTGGAACTACAATACCACCCGGTACTATTCGCATAATGCTATAGTACAAGTACTGTTCACTAGCTTGTTACCGTGGCCGTGGTGGTGCTGTTCGCGCGCCTGCTACAGTGCATCACGTCTTGCTCCATAACATTGCACCTCTCGCGGCGAGGTAGCTCGTCCTCGAGTTACGGTGGGGTCATGGTTAAAATCCTTAGTGGCACCATGTTGACAAAGGTATCCGGTACCGGCGTCGATTCTCTTGAGGACAATCAGCGACACTCTGACGTATGGCGCCCAAGGAAGAAACGCCCTAGTATATTGTGGCGTTGAGGAAGATGGCGGCGGCATGGGCAACCGACATGGGGTAGCAGTTACACCCTTACTATCCTGGAGCATGACGATGGCGGGAAGGATGCGACGACGGCGCTGGCCCCTCAGTTGTTGCGCTTTGCATTGCCTATGGCATAATATCGGCCGGTCGTGTGGAAAAGATCGCCGCTGGACAGCAGCATCCTCGTTCCAGCGGCGCTACACCAGGGGTGCAACCAAGGGCAGCGATGCCCGTTGGGGTGGTGTTGGTGGCACCGTTAAGGAAGGTGGTGGTAGCGCCGTTATTACAATGGCACGCGGCGCCTCCTGCTCCTTTAACTTGACCATCAATGCCCATGTTTTTTGAAGGATAACCATCATGTTGTCAACTGAGGCCATCATCTTTTCGTTGCCAACCTTCAACATGGCGAAGGAAGATAGTTCGGCATCGGAAGTCATGGTGGGTGGCCATGATACCAAATATTGTGATAATTGTTGGGGCACGGATCCGATGACCGAGGATAGGGCACTCGTCCTTGAACGGTTGGCCATGCCACCGCTAAGGCTCTGAGGCTTAGTTGAAGAGGAGGAGGAGAGACTAAGAACTTTGTTTATTTATTGCTTGATTGATAATGGATACATGATATCCCTTTATAGGGACAATCCGACTTGACGCTTAAGAAATAATCTATAAGAAATCTATCAATCCAATCTAATCTTTCCAACTATTAAAAATAACATTCCTAATAAATAAGATCATATACCTAATAATAACTTGATAGATAAGAAGTCCCAAAATAAACTACCTAATCGGCTATTCTTTATCCTAAGAAACCTAGCAACCATGCATGAAAAATAATGGTGCTACAATAGCAATGGGTACTATTCATGAGCCGCTACAATAAGATTATATCCCTAATAATAACTTGTAAGAAATCCCAAAATAAACTACCTAACCAGCTCCCTTTTATAGAGAGGCAGCATCCCTCGGGGAGGCCAGACGGAGCTCGAGCTCGAGCTGACAAGCTCAGGCTATCGGACCGGAGTGGAGGGGCTGCGTCCGGGGGTTGAATGGCTTAAGCGGCGGCCGGAGTGGCTCAAGCGACGAGCTTGGGCGGTGTCAGGCATGTTGGCCTGAGCGGTGGCGGGGCAGCGACCTGAGCGGCGTCGCGATGTCGAGCTCGGGCAGGGCGCGCGTGGATCCAGCGGGGAGGCTCCGGCGGCAGGAGGGCTTCGGTCGGAGCGGGAGCACATGGAAGAAAAGAAAAACAGAGCATCGCTCTATTTTGGACGCGCTCGAGCAGAGACAGTGCGCACGGCAGCAGCGGACACGGGAAACCCTAACTTTGATACCATATTTGAATAAGAACTCATCTCTATTCCAATGGGCCAAAAGCCAATATAACATGTACAGTGTAGGCAATATGCAAAGAACACCCTAAACTATATACATATGTAACACAAAATAACAAAACAATTTCATCACAGTCAAGCATGCACCGCAACTACATCCTCAGCCCAACATGGAAATGCCAATAGGGTCATTCGAAAAAGAAAAAAGAAAAGAAAGAAATGTCAATCTGCAGCCTCACACGACTTACTTTATACCATTTCAGAATCTAGCAGCTCTACAGGATGTGTTGCATTACAAAGTATACCCTACCCTCAAATGCAATTAGGACTGAACAACGAGCCAATCTAGCCATCCTTATCCACCAGTTGATCAAGATTCAAGACAGAAGAATGGCCGGGTGACAGATTACTGCGCCGGGGCTTAAACTATGGTGGAAGAACAATCAATTCCTTAAATGTGGTCTTCTTCCACCTCACCCAACACAACCCCCTGGCATTCAATAAGCTCAAGTTTACTCGTGAAATTTAAACAAACCTATCCAAGTTTGCAGTTCATTCTTCGTATATACACTGCTAAAATGCTAATATTAAGAATCTGATCACATTAGACCAAAACAAACCAGGAACGAGACGCAATTCTTACATAATTTCGCTGCATTTCGCGTGCAGAAAAAACTCAAACATTCGGAATACGATTATACGATCAAACTAAACCCCACTATCAATGCAACCCAAAATACTCCCACCTGAGCTAAGCAGTAAGTACAGGAAATGGAATGATGGGTAGTTGGGTACCGCCGTGTGAGCGGCCGCGCGAGGCGGGTTCTTGGCGGCGAGGTCGCCGTGGTAGAAGCCGTCGCGGGGCTCCTCCAGGGAGTTGGCGAGGTTGAGCACCACGGCGAGCTTGGAGTGGAGGAGGGAGCCCGGGCGGAGGCGCGGCTGCACCACCATCAGCCGCGGCGGGCGCGCGGGGTCGCGGGAAAGCACGAAGAGGCCATGCAGGGGGCCTCGTCGTCGGAGTCGGCGGGCGGAGTGGTGGGGGGATGAGCGCTTGCCGCGGCGGGTGGAAAAGAGGGCACGGAGGGAGGTGGAGGTGGGCGCCGAGGCGGGAGATAGCGGCGCGGAGCATCGCGGGCGGCGGCGCCGGGAGGTGTGGGGTTGGGTCCGCTCCACCAGTCGGGGTGCGGTGATGAGAGTCAGATTTTGGAGTTTTTGGCGCATTTGTTGTTCACGCGCGATGCACGTCATACACAAAAATTATACCGCGGAGCCGGGGAGACGTGACACATGTCGAGTTCATGTCTACGAGGGCTTGTTTTCCTTGTCCGTGTCCTGCAGGTCGGACCTTGCGTCCGAAGCACGGATAAGTGTACCTCATGTGAAAAAAAATAGAGTGAAAATAATTTTTTTATAATGATAATTCTGTGATTTCATGTGTCAACAGAGCGTATGATAATATTGCGAAACGACATCTCGATATACACATACATAATATATACAATGTGACATGGTATACAATAGATTTTAAAACATATATTATTATTTTAGTAAAGAATTACAAAAATAAATATTCGATTTTTTTTTACAAAAAATGGGTTACTATCGCCATTTCAAACGACGAAATGCTCCTATCGCCATGAAAACAGTTCTGACGCCATTTGAATTGGCGACAAGAGATTGTAGGTGGAAATTGAAATTAAATTATACAGATAAGTTTGTAATATCTATAAGTGTTCGTGCAACCGATTATTTTTGAAAAGATGAGGAAATAATATGAATTTAATAAAGAATTGAGAAATAATAATATAGTCGTTTTTTTCATTCCAAAAATAGGCTACTATTGCCATTCCAAATGGCGAAATGCTCCTCTCGCCAATATGCGCCAGTCCTGTCGCCAATTCAAATGGTGTCAGGAGGTGGAAACTAAAATTAAATTTATTTTTGTAATTATTTATTAAAATAATATTATTTTAAAAAATATATTGTGATCCGCGTGTAATCACATTGTATACATTATTTGTGTATATATCGAGGATGTTGTTTCGCTGATATTATCATGCGCTCTATTATCACATGAAATCACGAAATTTTCATTCCAATTTTTTTCACATGAAATACACTTGTTCGTGCGCACTCACCAAATGAGGTTCATCCCCAGGGGCACGAACGTGGCAAGTCATGCCCCAAGGGCACATACTAGACACGTCCCCGCGGCTCCGTGATGCTATTTTTGCATTTGATGTGCATATAGGGTTAGAATTGCTAATTCGCACGTCAACAGTGTCAAATGCGCCAAAAAAAAACTCTAGATTTTGCCCGTTTTAGCGGGTTCGGTTTGATTAGATCGGATTCACTCGGACGTTTGGGACCCAGGGATGGTTGCGGTATGCTTCTATCGAGATTCTAAAAATTGGTAACCAGTACTTAACAGGTCACCCACCTAGTAGTGATTATACGACATAATCGGTCCGATTATGCGGCATAACCAGCAATTACACGATAACAGGTAAGGGCACCTATTACTTGTATATGGACGAGTATACAGTCTACTAGACCCGGTTTTAGAACACTGGCTTTGATCCATCTGTCAATGCCTCGATGGGAGCACACGCGACCAGAGTTATCTTTGTCTTTACTACTTAGAAGAAGAACTTGGTGGTCATCCATTCTCTCAAGCCCTCCCACCTCCAAAAGTCACCGCGTCGCCATGTGGGTCACACGTCGCATGTCCCTTAGAAATGCACACACCCTTTGCCCAACCGCCAGACACCGTATGAGAAACATATGTAGCATGAGCCGCTGCACAGGGCCCCAAAATATTAGGACCCCATTTTCTATCCACTCTTGAACGATTATTTCCTAATTTTTGTAGTAGTAAGAGTAAGCACTAATAAGTGAGCATCTTATTTATTCTATTCTTCCTAAAAATGACCATTGATTCACATCCATTTTCTCCACCTTCCACCTCTTCTTTTTTTATTTTGCTAAATTCATTCCTAACAAAAATAGGGGTCTTGTTGATATTTTAAAGTTTATGAATGGCTAACTTACCTTCGTAATGCAATTGTTTATATAATTTTGTTGACTATTTCGACGAATATTGCATCCGCAAGAAAGAGCTTGTATAAATAGAAGTTGTCAAAGTTCTACATGCATTCTATCCGGAAAGACTTAACGGTAGCACTTACAATTGATGTTTAATTTGGGAAAGACCCATTACGAAGTTAATTGAAGATTTTGCTTCCAGGCATACTAGAAGAATGACGCTTTTCACTTTAAAGTTCTGGTGCTAGTTTAGGGACTTATTTTTCAGCGGGATCGAATCCTTTGCACTCTCGTAAGGATTTTTTTTTTACAATGGTAATATAAAAATAATTATTTAATTTTGACGGATGACTTTTACAAATGCATGGCATAATTTTAATTTTACCCCCCCCCAATGTTAGGCACACCCTGCCAGCCGCGTCTCCCCAAATTACCGTGAGACCTCCCGAAACCTTTCCACTCTCCACAACCACCGCCACCTACCTGTCCTCCTACTAGACGCCACGGTTGGCTACTGGAGCCACCTCGCCGAACCCGGGGACCACAAGCGCCCCACCGTGATGACCCCTCACGCCTTTAGCCGCATTATTTCCCTCCCCGCCTCCCGCATCTTCTCCAACTGCCGCCTCGTCCACCGCCCCATGGATCTCTTACACAATTGCCCAGCTGCTCCTCTCCCCGCCGCCATCACTGTTGCCTTTGCAGCCCTACCCTCCCCAATCCCCAGTGCAATCTTTCTCTGCCCTATTATCCTCACGTGAGTCGTATGTTAGGTAAAGTGAAACTGGCAAGATTACATAATTCAAAGTGAATTTTACTCAATGTTCTAATATGCTGGTTGGTATGTGATAAAGAGAAACATAATGTTTGGAACGGGCTAAGGATACAATTCCAAAGATGGATTCAACCACGGGGGTAGCTGAGTGCCTATCTAGCCTCGCCACTAAAAGATGGTGGATTAGAAAAAGAAAGCTTACCTCGACCCTACATGCATTTGTGATTGATTTGCGCTAACTCAAACACATTCACACGTTGGGGGTGCTATTTTTACTATTTTGATTTCAAACACGCTAATTTAGCCAAAAACTCGTGCGACGACGGTGCGGGATGAGTCGGCGCAGCCAGAGCGCCAGTCGATCATGCACTAGGGTGAAACACACAAGATGTCTGTAATATTTTTTGCGAGGAGTCTCTCTATAATCTGCACTACGCTGCTGTAGTTGGCATTTTTAAATAAACTTTGTACCGCTTGTTTTCGCTTTTTGCACCTTAAGTTAAATCTATATCCTCTATTTTCAATTCAACTGGTTCATTCGGATAATAAGAAAATTCGAGACACGGGAAATAGGATTTCAAGGCAATACAAACAGACCGCCCTCTATATTTCCACCTCGCAATTTCTTTACGCGAGGACCTAGCTTGCAATTATTATTACCCAACTATAGGTGATCCATTGTTGCAATTGATTATGTTCGTGAGGTTTTGAACCATCACGTTTGATATCATGGGAGCAATATCGGTTAGGTTAACCTTAGAAAAAAAATTCATTTTGCAACACCACTTTTTACCATGTGTTGAGTTTTGCACCAGTGTAAGGATTTGGCCATCTTCTTTGCTGCTCGCGATGGTGAACGACGACACGGGAGGTGACGATGAGGTACGCGATGCGAGAGGGAGAGGTAGATAGAGCTAGGAAATGGGTCAAAAGCGGAGAAGAATAGTCAAAGCATCGTCATCGGTGGCCATAGCAACGTCAGCGGCAACAAAACGACTCGCTTTGTCTAATTTTTGGGTTGCCACTGCCTCGCTGGCAATAATCTCCCTACACTCCTCCCATGTTTCCCTCTCACTGACAGGATCCAAAGTGAAATTTACTCAATGTTCTAATATGTTGGTTGGTCGATCTCAGTCGTTCGATTCGATGCAACAAAAAACCTAGAAGCAACAATTGGTTCGTAAGTTTGCAACAAATTTTGACCCGGGTGCAACAAACATGAAATAAACATTTCGATCTGTCAACAAAAAATAATAGTGAGCGCAACAATGATTGCTAAGCGTGCAACAAAAACTCATTCGGTAGCTATAAACCATAGCAGCAAAAGCATTGCAACAAATCACATCCCCAATTGCAACAAAAAATTCTTTAGCGCAACAAGAAAATACCACAATGCAGCAAATCAATGACTCCACTCTAACAAAATACCTCTTACTACAAAATTTGAGAAAGAAACATTGCAACAAACAAAACCGCTTTCGACAACAATGAGGAAAGCGTGTTGCAATAAATTCTAGAAATGTATGCGGCAAAAGTATACCTGGAGGGACTAGGGAGGGGGCATGCGGTGAGTAGCTAAGCTCATCGTAGGAGGAGGTCGACTGCCTACCTGATTATCGGAATGCTTGGATCTGACGGAGGCAAGACGGGCATGGTGCCTCTCCGCTGGCCCACTCCACCTCGCCTCACTACCACCTAACCCCGACCTTGTGAGGCCTCAACCCTCCATGCCCCTGTTGCTACTGTGCAGGTGGAGGGGCTCGCCAGAGGCCAATGATATGCATACGCAATAGAGGAGAGTGGGAGTGTTGTGGGTGGGGATGAGGTACGAGAGGGTGGGGAAGGAGCTGGATGGAGCTCGCTGGAACAAAATCAGAGAGAGGAATGCATTGCAGCAGGTCGAAAATGGGGACGAGCCAAAAGGATAACGAAGGGGTGGAGCATCCGAAGCGTGCTATGGCTAGTATGTCCGACCCATATCATTAACCTAAAAAGAAAGGTAATATTTGGAACGGGCTAAGGATACAGTTCCAAAGGTGGATTCAACCACGGGGTAGCTGAGCGGCTATCTAACCTCGCCGCTAAAAGAGAAAGGTAATATTTGGAACAGGCTAAGGATACAGTTCCAAAGGTGAATTCAACCACGGGTAGCTGAACGGCTATCTAACCTCGCAACTAAAAGACAGTGGATTAGAAAAGAAAGCTTACGTCAACCCTACATGTATTTGCGATTGATTCACACTAACTCAAACACATTTGCACGTGGAAGTTGTAATTCGTCTTCCACTAGATTCTACTGCGATATGGACAACATGTCACTGCATGGTTCTGAAATAGGGGTGGGAATGGGTCAGGCCGGCCCAATGGATCACTGATCCGCCCCAAAATTTTTTGGCAAAATGGGCCGAAGGTGAAATCCAAAAGAAAATAAGGGTAAAAGGTTCAAGATCCTAATGCTCCGTTGGATCGAGTGGGTTAAACCTTTAGCATGGGAGCACTCCTCGGGGGTTGAACACCAGCAGCTCGACGTCGTCCTCTCCCCGCGCCTCTGCTACTGGGAAACATGGGCACCATGGAGTAGTAGGCCATAGGGGCTCCCGCGCACACCGACGCCCAGGGAGCATAGCATGGAGGAGCAGTGGAACCACAACCACTCGTTGTCATCCACGACACTCCTCCTCCACCGCATCGCCAGAGGAGGCGTCTGCACAACAGCAAACGACGTTGGCGCGGACGAGGTCATGATACTCCACGAAGCAAACGAGCGCTCGAGAGTTGTGGTGGATCCTGAGGATGTGCCAGCTGCGACAGGCTTCCACCCAGCGGGGAAGATCTTGTAGATGATGTTCATGCTGGAGTTGAGGTGGGTCTGGGAGACCTCGGAGAAGGGGTGTGTTGTAGGGGTGTCCCACCGGCCCTATGACCCGGCGAAGCACAAAGGCAACACTCTGAAGGGGTCCCGAAGGCTCAACGAAGGGGTCCCGAAGGCTCAACGAGGGGCCTCGAGGAGGTCCAAAGGCCGCATGAAGAACCCCGAAGGGCCTTAAAGGGGTCCCGAAGGCTCAATGAGGAGCCCCGAGGGGAGCCCAAAGGCCACATGAAGAACCCCAAAGGGATCCTGAAGGGCCCCGAAGGGGTCCCGAAGGCTCAGCAAGGGACCCCGAAGGGGGGCCAAGGCCTCTCAGGGCCACCCCTACGGGGCGCAAGGGCAGCAGGACAGATGGACCAGGCGTACTCCCCAGGTAGACCAGGACCAGGATGGTCCACTGTGAGTCGAAGGCTACGCGTAGGGTAGGAAAAGCCCCTGCAACCCCTATGGTTATAGCACCCTTCTAAGGGTACATGTGTAAATTCAGATACCCAGTCGGAGGCTATAAATAGCCCCCTCCCCCATGTAATAACTCGAACTCAGTTATTTAGAGGCAATTAATACACATTTACTTTCTCGCAACCGAAGCCCCTCTCTGAGGACCCTTCGGCCCCTCACGTAGATGCTAGGGGTCCCCTATTTTCTACTGTCTAGTCTTTGTCACTACAACAGTTGGCGTCGACCGTGGAGTTCGGTAGGAAAGTCACAAGAACGTCAAAATAACTGATGGCCCCCCAAAAGGCAATGCCCAAGGTCTTGGCGACCGAAGCAACGATAGCAGCCGCGACTCCAAGCACCCCGAGAGCTAAGCGGAGAAAGACCGCGCAGCGGTAGTCGTCTCCCGGGCCGTGGAGGAGGAAGCTAACAACTCCACACACGGGGACATCATAGGAGGCGACGCCCCGCCTACCGAGGCGTACCTCGCCAACAACCAACCCGCGGATTCGTTGCAACCAGGAACCATAGGGTAGCCCGCAAGGCCTACGAGGTCTGCCAGCTGATGCTCAGCCTCCAGTAGTCAGCGGGAGGTGCCCTCACGATCCCAACCCAACTGACGCCCATCGCACGGGAGCAAAACACCGGGAAAGATCCCCCGTCAATCACAGACAACCCACCCCCAGCACGCTACTCTAGGGAGATCCCAACTCCCCGTTGAGCATGGGGCTTGAAACGGCTCGCTGGCCGTAAGGTTTCAAAATGCCGACGTCACACCCTTCGAAGGCTGCACAGGCCCCTCGGATTTCCTTCGCATGTAGAAACGATGGTGGAAGCAGCAGGAGGAGATGACACAACCAAAGCAAAAAGCATCACACTCGCCCTCAAAGGCGTCGCCCTAACATGGTTTTTGACCATCCCTCCCCCGGTCCATATACGCATGGGAACAATTGCGCGACCTCGTACGCAACAACTTCCAGGGAAACTACATCGAGCCAAAGGATGCAGGGCACCTGTTCGCAGTCAAGCAGGCCCTGAGCGAGTCCCTCCGCAGTTTTTTCAGGAAATTCACGGAGGTAAAGTGTCAAGTAAAAGGGGTCAATGAGACCACCATCACAAACATAGCAACCTGCGGACTCCAAAAGGCCCCCTTATCGGAAAAGCTAGCCCGCAAACCCATCCGCACGGTCGCAGAACTCTTTGGCAAAATAGAAGAGTATGCCCGAGCGGAGGAGGACAATAGCTGAAGGGTGGAGGTCACGCCCTCCACCACTCCAGCACCATCGTCAAGCAAGCCGCCCATGGACGAACTCCCACCCACCGCAACTCCAGCCACCCCCAAGCCAAGCACCAACAACTTCCGCCAAAAGGGCCGAAATGTCTACCATGTAGACGGTGCTCAAACTCCCGACGATGGAAAACACGCGGTCAAGCAGGCCGTGGCTGGGGCAGAGGCCGTGGACGCCACGGTGGGCAGTAGCGAGACGCCTGGAGTGGAGCCGGAGGCGCTCTGCTATACTGCAACCTCCATGGCGAAAGCTCGCACACAGCCACGGACTGTCGCACCAACGTGGCCATGCATGACTACATAAACTGCGGCCAGCAGCCGGCAGAGCATGAAGAAAGAAGGGGCGCGGGCAACCAGCTACCTGCCCCACCACCAAGGCCGCGCATAGAGGGGCCATGTCGAGCATCATTAGAGGGTCATAAGCATGATCACAGGAGGATCTTCGCTTGGCATAACATCCAAAAGACAGTGACGCGCATACGCCCGACAAATTCACCACGTCGCAACATGGCCCACCTCTCGCCCACCTCGATACGCCGAGGTGCCTATCACCTTCGGCCCCGAGGATGCCTAGGGAATTTACTTCCCTCACCAAGACCCCCCCATTATCTCCACCAACATAGCCAACTTCGAAGTTAGGTGCGTCCTCATAGACGGAGGAAGCTCCGCGGACCTCCTATTCGCGGAAGCCTTCGATAAAATGATGATCCCCAGGGACCTGTCACCGCCAGGCATACCCCTCGTGGGTTTTGGGGTCAAGCCCATGACGGCCTTTTGCTAGATTGACTTGGCCGTCACATTCAGCGATGGCTTCGCATCCCGCACAGAAACCATCACCTTCAATGTGGTACATATGCCCTGCTAGTACAATGCCATCCTTGGCTGAGCCATGTTAAACACCTTTGGTGCAAATAGCCCACCACAACTATATGTTCATGAATATCCCCACGCCAGAAGGTGTCATTACTTTACGAGGAGACCAGGACCTAGCTCGACAAACTGAACTAGAACTAGGCTCACCTACCTGCCACGTCCACACAATCGAGGCCAACATGGACACTCGACCGGCACCTCCATCGGCAAATGGGCCCTGAAGGCCAAACCAGAAGGGCAACTGCGAAGGGTCCCTCTAAGGGACGCCTCCCCAAAAAAATAGTGGCCTTGGGAACAGAGCTCCTAGTGAAGGAGCACGACGCCATCCTCGAGGTCCTCCGCAGCAATGCGGATGTCTTCGCATGGAGCCCGAGAACATTCTGGGGGTGGCCCGGGAGACCATAGAACATCGCCTTGCCATCTGAAGCGATGCAACCCCCAAGAAGCAGAAACTGTGACGCATGACGATAGAGCGCCTAGAAGCGACCAAGGAGGAGATAACCAAGCTGCTAAAAGTGGGGGTCATTTGCAAAGTCAAGCACTCTGAATGGCTAGCCAACCCCGTCCTGGTCCAAAAGAACACAAGCAAATGGCGCATGTGTGTCGATTTCACCGACCTCAACAAGGCGTCCCCGAAGGACGATTTCCCCTGCCTCGCATCGACCAACTGGTGGATGCCACGTCAGGCTGCGAGCTGGCGAGCTTTATGGATGCCTACTCCGGGTATCACCAGATATTCATTGCCAAAGAGGAAGAAGCAAAAATCGCCTTCATCACCCCCATTGGCACCTATTGCTTCCATCGCATGCCCTTCGGTCTGAAGAATGCGGGAGCAATATTCACCCGACTCATCACAAAAGTACTGGCAGGGCAGTTTGGTCAGAACGTCGAAGCATACGTCGACGACATAGTGGTCAAACGCAGGCTCGCAGGCTCCCACTCAGGAGATCTGCGGGAAACCTACGCTAGCCTCCGGGCAGAGGGAATCAAGCTCAACCCTGAGAAGTGCGCCTTCGGGGTTAAGGCGGGCAAGCTCCTAGGATTCCTCGTATCGGAGAGGGGTATCAAGGCCAACCCTAAAAAAATCAAGGCCATACAAGAAATGGAACCGCCTCGCAATGCCCGGGAGGTGCAAAGGCTGACGGTCCGCCTCGCAGCCCTTAGCCGATTTTTATCCCGCTCGGCAGAGCGGGCCCTACCCTTCTTCAAACCCTCTGGGGCGCAGAGCCATCCCGATGGACAAAAGACTGCCAAATGGTACCTTGCCCTACTCCCGAGCCTCACCAGCCTGGAACCCAGCACACAGCTCCTCCTGCACCTCGCCACCTCTTTGTCGGCAGTGAGTGTGGTCCTCGTCTAGGAAGACGATGGGTAGTGCCCCGTCTACTACGAATTAGAGGTCCTCCATGGGGCCAAGGTTAGGTACACGGAACTAGAAAAATTGGCGTACACCATGCTCATGGCCTCGCACAAGCGTCGACACTACTTCCTGGCGCACGCCATCATGGTCCCAACATCCTACCCATTGGCCCTCATGCTGCGAAACAAAGACGCTTTGGGACGCATCGACAAATGGGCAGCGGAGCTCGCACCCTTTGACATAACCTTCGCCACGCGCACCGCCATCAAGTCACAATCCTTAGTCGACTTTGTCGCTGAATGGACCCCCAAGCCGAAGGGCAGCCCACAAGCATCGTCAAGACGCCATGGACAGTCTACACCGACAGGTCCTGGTGCACCGTGGGGGCTGGAGCGGCAGCCATCTTGGTCGCCCTAGATGGTCGGAGCATGTCACACACCGCACGCCTCGACTTCCCCACAACAAACAATGCCTCAGAGTACAAGGATCTGCTGTTGGGCCTTTGCAAAGCAAAAGCATTAGGGGCCAAGCGCATCATAGTCAAAAGCGACTCCCTCCTCACGGCGGGACACTTTGACAAAATATTTGCGACTAGGGACCTTGAAATGGCCAGGTATCTAACGGTGGTGCGAACCACAACCAAGCATTTTCCTCGGCATCACCATCCAAGCCATCCCAAGAGGCGCCAACGAGGTAGCAGACAAACTCGCAAAAATATCCAGCTCCGACGACCGGCCCCTGCCCCCGCCGGAGGTATTCTATGGGGTGCTTTGTGCCCCTTTGGCCGCACCCGCAACGCAAGGGGCTCCGCCCGGAGCACAAGGGGCTGAGCCTGAAACAAACAAGATCATGCCAGAAGCACAAGGGCCTGCGCACCTCGTAATGCTCTTCAGTGGAGCAGACTAGCCGAACATGATTACCAAATACCTCACAAGTTAAGAACCTAAAGACTCGGTCGAAGCAAAATGGCTCAAGCATCGAGCCATGAATTACCACATAATCGAAGGTGAGCTGTACAAAGGGGGCATATGTGCCCCTTCTTACGATGCATATCCCAACAAGAAGGTTAAGGCCTCCTGATGGAGATCCACGAGGGGGCCTACAAAGCCCATCAGACCCCAGGGCCTTGTAGCGAGGGCCTTTCGCCAGGGCCTCTATTGGCTAACAGCACTACGAGACGCCCAAGATCTCGTACAACATTGCCAAGGCTGTCAATGGGCCAGACATAACCCAAAGGCACCTGCAGTCCTGCTGCAGCCCCTGCCCCCGGTCTGGCCCTTTGCACAGTGGGGGCTCAACATCATCGGTCCTTTCCCGACGACGAGGGGCGATCTACATTTCGCATTTGTCGCCATCGAATACTTCTCCAGATGGGTGGAGGTTGAGTCAGTCGCCAAAATAACGTGTGTTGTAGCTCATCGGTTCGCATGGAGGTACATTATTTGCAGATATGGGGTGCCACGCGACATCGTCACTGACAATGGCACCCAGTTTGACTCAGCAGCCTTTAAGACATTTTTCCATGGCCTAGGAATGACAGTATGCTTCGCATCGGTAGGACACCCCGAGTCCAACGGGGCGGTCGAGAGGGCCAACAACAACCCTATTGGCAGGCCTCAACAAGCTCCTCGTGGGTTTGCCGAAGGGGTTGTGGCCCGAGGAACTCCAGAAGGCCCTATGGGCGCTCCTAACATCACCAACCAGAGCCACATGCTTTTCTCCGTTCAAGCTTCTGTTCGACGACGAAGCAATGACCCTGGGCGAGCTCGCGGCAAAGTCCCTCCGAGCAACTCAAGACACCAACCTCGCGAGCCGAAAGACCTCAATTGACCTAATCGAGGAACATCGCATACAAGCCATATCAAGCATGGCGAAGTACACAGAGGGAGTTGCAAGGGGATATAACAAAAAAGTCAGGATCCGCCCCCTAGCACCAGGTGACATGGTCCTCAAGCGAGTGGCCAATCCCACAACAATAGGCAAGCTCGAATCCAAATGGGAGGGGCCCTACATCATCACCCGAAGTAGAAGAGCAGGCTCCTACTACATCGTCACCCCAAAGGGATAGCAACTCGACCACACATGGAACGCTAAGAGCCTCTGTAAATTCTACCTCTAGGGACTACATTGTAAGGAAGACTTACCACCACATGGTGGTCGTAGAAGAGCTTACGTCCATGAGATAGTCGTAGAAAATCTTACGGCTAGGTACTGGTTGTAGAAGACCTTACGACCAAGGGATGATCGTAGAAGAACTTACAATAATGAGGTAGTCGTAGAAAGACTTACGACTATGAGGGTGGTCGTAGAAGAACTTACGATCACTTGGCCAACTTCTCCTATATGAATATTAAGGGGTATACTCAAGAATCATATGATGGTATATTTATCCATAATAAGAATTATGGGTAAATAATTAAATGAGGATTATCATATACTCGTCATCTAGCCCCCCAGCTTCAAGTGAAAGTAACTTACATGGAAAAAGGAGCCGTAGATGATCTTACGACCACATGGTGGTTGTGGAATGGTGATCAAAGGAAAGACTCTTCGACTGGTATTTCATTTGACCAGAAAAGACTTGGTCAAGAAGGTAATTTAGCTTGAGATGTGAAGACAGACTTGGTTTTCTCGAACAGACAAATTAAAGAATCTCAATCGACTCTCATAGACCTGTCTGTTAGAGCGGTTCCCGAAGAGGTGGGAACTGTTGAGTTTCCACGATCAAGCGTGCGGTTATAAAACTTACCGTGGGTTAGACTTAGGGTTTTTAGTTCTCCCCAAATTGCTTCGACTGTTCATCGAGCTCTTGCCTCTTTCGCCGCCAAGCAAATCGCATGCTCTCTCGAGACTTCTCCCAATCCAAATCTCCCCTTCTTGAAAAAGATGGTCAGAACCGCTTCACAGTGGGTTGAATCAGAAATAGATGCGGCCAAGATGAAGGCTTTGGTCACCGTCGTGAAAATCCCGAAGAAGGATCTTGTGAAGTGGATTGAGGCTATTGGGCAACATTGGTCGTCGGGGGAAATTGGGCAATTCCCGTCTTCCATGCATACTGTGAGTGTCGCCTTCGATTGCCTGCTCACCCATTCCTCACACTTGTACTCGAGCACTTTGGGGTGGAATTGGTGAACCTCATTCCCAATTCCATCACGATGTTAGGTGTCTTCGTGTACTTGTGTGAGGTATACCTGGGAATTCAAGTGGACTTCGAGCTCTCCTAGTATTACTACGGGATGAGCCGACAAGCCGGGATCGCTCGGAGCTATGGTCTAAAGCTCCACGATAGGAAGTTGAAAGAGTACATTTAGATGTTCACCTGGTCGTCTTGGCCGAGAAGGAAGGAGAGGTGGTTCTATTGGGAGACGACCAGTGAAGACTGAAGACAGCTTCTGCTTCGAAGAGAATGCTGCTGAGAATATTTCCTCCTAAGATTCGACTCCCAAGGATCTTAGCCAGATCACCCCCTATATTCAAGCCATCAAAGACTTGAAGGAAGAAGGGCTCACTAGATGGCACGTGGTGAAGGACTTCATCACGTGTCGTATTAGCCCTCAGAAGAAGCGAGCACATCCCATGTGGAAGGATCTTAGCCGGATCACCTCCTATATTCAAGTCATCAAAGACTTGAAGGAAGAGGGGCTCACTGGATGGCACGTGGTGAAGGACTTCATCACGTGTCGTATTAGCCCTCAGAAGAAGTGAGCACATCCCATGTGGAAGCACTTAGGGCCATAAGACTCGACCAGAGATTACGAGGAGGGTAAGTAAATTTTCAACTTAGCTCTCTTTTTGTTGATTTCAAACTTGGTTATTGAAAATTCATTTACCCCTACAGATCTCCCACAAGCGGAAATTGATGCCCGAATCAAGCTTGTTTGTGAGAAATCCCCACCACCCAATGTGGTGGTTCCTCAAATCCTGGTGGACTTGTCCACATAGGATAAGATAAAACACCTAAAGGTAATCAAAGATTGATTTCATCTTTAGGATCTTATAGTTATAGAAAAACTTACGACCAGGAGATTGTCGTAGAAAAACTTATGACTAGGTATTGGTCATAGAAGAACTTACGACCGAGGATGATCGTAGAAGAACTTACGATCATGCAGTAGTCGTAGAAGAACTTACGACTATAAAGGTAGTCGTAGAATAACTTAAGACCACTTTGTAATATTTATTTTTCTGACTTTTACAGAAAGTAGGCATGGAAGGCCGTTAAGACGACGAAGAGGTCAAATTGATGGTCGTTGGCATGAAGGGGGAGCAAGTCCAGGCTCCTCCTACCAAAAAAACGTTGACTTGTGAAAGTCGCCAACAAGAGAGGCGCAGGCTCTAGCTCTGTTGCTCCGTCCAAGCCCTTCGTGAAATTCGCCGCAGATATGGCTGCTGCAGAGAAAGCAAGGGTGGTCGAAGTGACCAAGGCTCTCAAGCACAAAGCCCTCAAGACCAAAGTACCCTTCTACTATGACAACAAGGCTTCCACAGTTTTTGCCTCTCATGGCTTTGCCAAGCAACTAGAAATGAGAACGGAAGAGCTTTATATCTTTTGTGAAGGAAACTGCTGCGCCAGCAGGGCCCATGGTCAGGAGGCTCAAGGAGCGGCAATTCTCGCTTAAGGCTTATGACCAGACGTGGTCGTAATGATCCCTATCTCTCAACTCGAGTTTCGGCCAAATGTGGTTGAAGACAAGAAGTCGAAGAAATCTTCTTGAGGGAAGGTTTCTTCCGGATTCAAAATCAGATCCAACAAGCCAAGGTACATGAAAAGACAAAAGTGTAAGAACAATATTTACCTTTTGCTTTCTACAATTTGATGTGCTTTCCTTTTTGTGATCTTAGCCTGACTCCTCCAGCCTCCAAGGAAGCCTCTGTCGAGGAGCCCGCTGCCCCTTCTTCTATAGTCGAGGAAACAACAGCGGGAGTGGTCGAGGGATCGACCACTGCTCCCGTGGTGGAAGGAGTCACTGCAGCCAAAGCTGCTGCGTCCACTGAGGTGGTAATTGCCTATGAGGCGACTGTGACCACTGAGGTGGTCGTTGCTGCTGAGACTACCATGACTACCAAGGTGGTCATAGAGGCAGAGGTGAGGACGGCGGAGGTAGCGGCGGAAGCTTCCGGACAAGGTGGTGGTGGATCATCTGACCACCTCTGGTCCTCAAGGACAAGCTGCCATCACCCAAGAAGAAGAAGAGTATAACAACGTCTTTTCTAAGTTCTTTGGTCCTGCAACCATTGTGGGGTCTTCTACGTTCAAATCTCGCGATCGAGTCTCTCACCCTAAAGACATCCCAAACAGGGGGAATATCTTCGACGATGAGCATCTCGAGAAGGTATGGTAGGACCAAATTCGAGAGATCGATGAACTGAAGGATCCCACGAGGGTATTCTCCATGTTTGCTCGAACGAGCATAAATGTAAGTATCTGATGTCAAACATTTACTTATGTGGTTTTTTCTCGCTTCTCACTGTCTTTATTTTTGCAGAAAGCTCTGGAACAAATTGTCAATATTGGTGAATACAGCCGACAACTTGTTCAGCTAAGACGGGAGAAAGCAAAATTCTGTGAGTAGGCAAAGAGATGGTAAGTCACTGTTACTCATAGTCGTTTATGTTTCAACCACTCGCATAATACTCTTGGGAACTGTCATAGAAAAACTTATGATTAGATACTGGTAGTAGAAGTACTTACGACCAGGGGGTTGTCGTAGAAAAACTTATGACTAGATACTGGTAGTAGAAGTGCTTACGACCAGTGGGTTGTCATAGAAAAACCTACGACTAGATACTGGTCGTAGAAGGACTTACAACCAGGGAATGATCGTAGAAGAACTTACGATCATGAGGTAGTCGTAGAAGGATTTATGACTATGGTGGTAGTTGTAGAAGAACTTACGCTCACTTGTTTAGTGCTCATGTCTACTCTTAACCCCTACAGGTTTAAAAGCGATGAAAAGACCTTAGCTGATTCGCTCGATTACGAGAAAGTCGAAATGAAAAAGCTAAGGGAAGAAAAAGAGGACCTTCTGAAAAAGCTTCAGGAGTCAAACTCTACAACTTAAAAGTTGTAGGAGTAAATAAACAGTAAGTGTTGAACTTAAGACTACTTATGACATTGATCTTTATCTTTTTAACTCTTATTTCTTTTCGAAAAAGAGGTAGAAGTGGGCACGCTCCAAACCGAGGTCAAAGAAAAGACCTTGGTTGTTCACGAGATTTCCCATATCGCCAAAGAATAAGATTAGGAGATAAAGTTGTGAAAAGAGCGCTACGCAAAGAGCACTACTTCCCACGACAATGAAGTCAAGAAGCTGAATTCTCAACTAGCAGGTAAGCAAATCTTTACCTACAACCAGTTTTGTTTTCCAGTCCTCTAAGGGTTATTTTGTCTGACCAGTCTTACTCTTTTCGGAGTAAGCAGTCAAAATAAAATAATTCTATGAGGCCTTGACTCGTAGCTAGGAAGAGATGAAGTCGATAAAGGTTAACCTTCAAGACAACATTTCTCTCCTGAACTATGTACTTGATGAGCTACAAGCTGAGGAGGTCACTCATTGCGAAGACACGATAACTTCTCACACGAGTGCCATTGGAGAATAAGTTGGGACTTTGCAAGAGTTGATGATCACTCGAAAGACCAACTAAGCTGACTCAATAAGGGAGGCGATCGAAGGCACAATAAGTTATGCTCTGGCATAACTTAAAGCTCATGACCCCAATCTTAGCTTGCAGCCAATCGAAACCGACTTCGACTACTCTGAAGCAGAAGCGAAGCGGTTGATTGAGGAGATGCAGTCGGTCAGCAAGAAGGTCACGGAGGAGATGTAAATAGGATCTCCCTCGTTAGAGTAGCATGTAATAGAAACCTGTAAAGACAAGTTTTTGTTGATGTATATAAGCACATCTTTTCCTGCAAATCATCTTGTCGAGTAGTTAGTAACTCATAAGATAATAAATAAAATTAAGACTAAGAATTAAGTCATATTAATAACTTTATCCTAGCCCCCGACTATTTGCTTAGTTTATTTAGATAAACTAAGTAAATAGTGTGAAATAGGTTTCTGAAAAAAGAGAGGTTTGACTAGCTTATAGTTTTCGATCATGATTATCATGCACTGGTCGTAAGAGTAGGAACGAGTTGATGCTAGGAAGTTCCTTCTAGTGGGCAGGACCACGTGCAGAGAGGAAAGGCTTCGCCTAGGTGATGTTACCATCTCTGATCAAATTGATCAAATCAAGAGCGACAACTTGAGTTAGACAAATGTCTAGAGTACCTTAAAAATTCGTTCGACTTGTTCCAGTGCACTTGGTAGGTTTGCTCGGCTAGCAAGAGTTAGAAACAGGACGCCGCTAGGAAGTTCTTTCTAGTGGGTAGGACCACGCGCAGAGAGGAAAGGCTTCGACTAGGTGTTGTGTCTTCCTTCGACTAGTTGGAACGAACCAAGTTTACCAAAAGTAGTCGAAGAAATTCCAAAAGTGTACTTTGCTTAGAGTATTTTTCAAAATGAATGAAAAAATAAACTAAGTTGAAAAAGAGTTGGCTTGAAATTATTTCGGCCATATTTGTTGAACCCGAGCTTTTTGTGTTGCCAGCAAAAGTGAGGAACAATTGACACTAGAAAGTTCTTTCTAGTGGGCAGGACCACATGCAGATAGGAAAGGTTTCGACTAGGTGATGTTACCATCCTTTCGACCAGTGCTACTCAAAATAAGACAATAAAGATATAAAGAACCTGATGTTTTATTATCGTGGTGATTGGTTACACATAAAATTTGTGTAACTGGTCAATGTTCCAAGAGTTTGAGAGAACCCAGCCGTCTTCCATTGCTAGTCGTACCGAACCTGGTCGCGTAACTTCGACCACTGTGTAAAGACCTTCTCACTTGGGGGAAGTTTATTCCGATTAGACTGGGATTGAATTTTCTCCAATACCAAGTCACCTACAACAAGGTTGCGAGGTTGGATCTTACGATCGTAGTAGTTATGCAGGGTTTGTTTGTAGATTGTTGAACGAATTAAGGCTTGGTTTCTCTTCTCTTCGACCTGGTTGATGTCATCCGCTCAGAGTTGTTCCTGGTTCAAATCGTTGAAAGTTTCTACTCTCGTCGACCTGATCTTTAGTTCACGTGGAAGCATAGCTTCAATACCAAAAACTAGGAAAAAAGAGATGTTTCACCTGTAGCCCGATTAGCAGTCGTGTGAACTGCCTATAAAACTAAGGGTAACTCTTGCACCCAAGCCCCCGAGCATTTCACAAGCTAGTCGAAGACTCGGGTTTTAATGCCCTGCATTATTTGCCCATTTGCTCTTTCGACTGCCCTATTGCTTTGGGGGTGGGCAACAGAAGCATAACACAATTTGGTACCCAACTCGTTACAAAATTCTTGGAATTATGCGCTCGAAAATTACTTACCATTATCTGTGATTATTCGACTTGGGACTCTAAACCAAGTAATCACGCATATCATCATGAACCGTTTTGCTACTCCCATTGTTATCCCAGTCACAGATTCAACTTCAATCCATTTTGTGAACATATCAATAGCCATAAAAAGAAACTCGAAGCCACCTGGAGCTTTTGGGAACGGTCTTAGGATATCGAGACCCCAAGTTGCAAAAGGTCACAATAGAGGGATTGTTTGTAATACCTGAGCTGGTTGGTGTATCTGTCGGCTATGAAACTGACTTTTTACACACTTCTTAACTAGTTCATTGGCATCATAGAGGGTTGTTGGCCAGTAGAAATCTTGTCGAAAGGCTTTGCCAATCAGCGTTATGTAGGAAGCGTGAGTTCCATAGATGCCCCCATGTATGTCGTGAATGAGGGCTAATCCTTCTCGCTGCGATATGCATCGCATGAGTACCCCTTGAGTACCTCCTTTATAGAGGACTCATTCGACCAAAGTATACATTTTGGCCTTTCGGAATAAGCGATCTGCATCGAGATCATCATCGGGTATTGTACCCTTCTAAAGATATTCGTAGATGGGAGTCATCTAGGTATCCTCGTATTCTAGAGAGGCTGTCTTAATAGGACGTGTCTCTGGTACTTCGACCAGAGACAACTTCTGGAGCTGTTATAAGACGACTCCTTTTGGTACTTGCGATTGGGAAGAAGTCATACGAGTAAGCTGGTATGCGAGAAAATTATCCTTTCGAGGGATAAATTGTACCTTGAAACCGAAAAAATGTTTTTCAAGCTTTCGAACTTCTGACAAGTACGGAGACATGGTCAGGTTAGAGCACTAGTACTCTTTTTCGACCTGGTTCACGATTAGTCGTCGAATCGAGTGTTTTCGCAGCTCGTATGCCAGCTAGCAAACCTTCGTATTCTGCCACATTGTTAGTGACCTGAAAGTTTAATTGAATGGCATACTTTAAGGTCTCTCCCGTAGGAGATTCTAGAACCACCCCGGCCCCCGAGCCACTTAAAGTAAGTGACCCGTCAAAGTACATCGTCCACTGGTCGTGGGTATCGTACTTGGGATCCTGAACAGGTTTAGGATTTGTCCATTTGGTGACAAAGTCTGCCAAGATCTGGGATTTAATGGTTGATCCTGAGACAACTCGAACTCCCCAAGTTGTACTGACCATTTTGCCATGCGTCCCACTGCTTCCCTATTTTGGAGGACCTCTCCTAAGAGAAACTCAGACGACACAATTATCTTGTGTGCCTTAAAATAATACCTTAGTTTCCTCGAATACATGAGGAGGGTATATAGAGTTTTTGGACATGAGGGTAATGCTCCTTAGGCCCATGTAAAACTTCACTTACGTAGTAAACTGGTCGTTGGACGTTTTCACGTTCTACTACTAGTACTGCGCTCACTACTTGTGGTGTGGCAGCTAGATAAATTAAAAGCGTCTCTTTTGGTTTCAGAGAAACAAAGACAGGAGCACTTGTAAGATACCTCTTGACATCCTCAAAGGCAGTATTTGCCTCTTTTGACCACTCGAAACCCTCGTGTTTTCTTAGAAGTTTGAAGAAAGATAGTCATTTTTCTCCTAATCGTGCGATGAAATGATTTAAAGCCGCCATACACCCTATGAGTTTCTGGACTTCTTTCTTTGTGGTCGGAGAGCGCATTTGTATAATGCCTTTATCTTTTTAGGATTTTCCTCGATTCCTCGTATAGAGACTAAGAATCCAAGCAATTTTCCTGAAGAGAGTCCAAACAGACACTTTCTATGATTGAGTTTCAAGCGGTGCTTTGTGAGGTTGTCGAATATTTCTTGCAGGTCTGAAATATGATTAAGTTTCTTGATGCTTTTTACGACTAGATCGTCAACATATGCTTCTAAATTTTGACCTAGTTGAAGTGAAAAAGTCGATTGCATCAAGTGTTGAAAAGAAGCGTCATCATTTTTTAGACATAGCAAAATATTCCAAATGGTGTAATAAATATGATCTTTTCTTTATCGTCTAGACACATATTAATCTGATGGTAACCAAAATATGACACATATTAATTTGATGATAACCAAAATATGCATCTAGAAAACTTAATACTTCACAACCAGTAGTAGAATCAACCAATTGATCGATACAAGGTAAATGGAAATCATATTTTGGACAAGTTTTATTGAGATCAGTAAAGTCTACACACATACGCCACTTGCCGTTAGACTTTCTAACCATTACAGGGTTGACCAACCACTCTGGGTGGTCGACTTCTCTTATAAAGTTTGCTTTAAATAGCTTGTCCAATTCTGATCTGATAGCATCTCGTTGATCAGAGGCAAATCTCTATAATTTTTGTTTTACGGGTTTCTTGTCAGGCCATAATGCTAGTCTGTACTCGATCACTTCCCTGGGGACTCCGAGCATGTCGGATGCTTACCACGTGAAGACATCTGCGTTTGCTCGGAGGAAAGTGATGAGGGCGTCTTTTTATTTGGGGTCGGAAGTATCACCGATGTGAACAGTCTTTGAGGGCTGCTCTGGATCTAGAGGAACCTCTTTGACCTAGTCATTCGGCTTTGGTGCAATTTTAGGCTTCGACTGCTTGGTCAAAGGCTGCTCCTTGTTTTCTTCTCGAGTTGGTATCTAACCTACCATTTTGAGGGATCGACGGTCACACATATGCGCCATCTTCTTATCACAGTGTATTGTGATTACTCTTTTGAGACCTGGCAACTTAAGACATTGATACCCATAATGAGAAGCCATTAAGAATTTTGCCAAAGTTGGTCATGCGAGTATGGCGTTATATCATGGTAGTTAGGATCACGATCCTACTCTTAGAGTCTTACGATTCTACGAACCCACGACAGCCTGTCGATCCGAGTCTCACTGCCGATCCGATCCTACCCAAGGTAGTTAGGATCGCGATCCTACTCTTAGAGTCTTACGGTTTTACGAACCCACGACAGCTTATCGATCCTACTCGTAGAGACTTAGGGTAATTTTTTTTCGAGGCCAGGCTTTGCTGATATTTTGTTTTAGAGCAAAATTTGTTGATATTAATTTCTGAGAATGAAACTATAAATAAACAAGGAGTGTGCAAAATATTATATCGAGTGTGGTAATCTTTGTTCTCACTGTAGTTGAACTATATCACCCATCATGTCGAACCATTATGCTTTTACGTTGTGTGATAAGAAGTGTTTTGCCCCTTTTTGGTAATAAGTAAGTGGTAAACCTTATAAGAATCATACAAACTTATAGTATAGATGGTAAATATGTGTATTTTACAAATCAGTAGAATCGCGATTCTACGATTCGATCTCTGATTCGATCCTCCGAGGCAAATCGATCCGACTCGGGATCTCGACTCTGACTACCTTATATGTCATATCGAAATCGACCACATCAAAGGATATTTTCTCTATCCTAAAATTGCTTGGAGAACCACATGTTAAAGGAAGAGAAACTTGACCAATAGGTTTGGCCAAAGACCCCAGTACAATCCCATGAAAGGAGTATTATACCGATCTTTCCTTGGTCCTGATACCTGCATCTCGTCTAGGGCACTCGTAAACAAGATATTCAGCGAGCTGCCACCATCAACTAATACTCGATTTACTCGACAGTTGTTGATGGTGGGCTCGACCACGATCGAAACCGACCTGGTCGAGTAGAAGGTATCAGGCAGTCACCCTTCTCGAAAGAGATGATGACTTCCGACCACTTCAGCAATTTATTAACAAGAGGAGAGGGTCAATGGAGTTTACCTCGCGTTCAACAGCCTTAAGCTGTCGTTTTGACTCGTATACCGATGATCCCCCATAGATATGCTTGATGGTATGCTTCGGATCTTGGAATGGCATCTCCTCGTCATTGTCTGATTGCTTATGATCACTTGTTTGACCTACCTGCTTGAGAGTAGGAAGTGGTCCTTTGCCGGAGTAATAGTCCTCGAGTTTTTGTTAGAAAACCTGGCAGTTGCGAAGGTCATGTCCTTCCTTTTTATGGAAAGAGCACCACCTAGTCTTGTCGTTCTTCCGCTCGGGGCGCTTACCTTTGCTTCGGTCGGAGTATGGCTTGGAACTTCATGGCACCTTATCGCTTACGGCCAAGACTTCCTTCGAACTATTGGCTTGAAGCTTTTGACCTTTCGCCTTGTTCTTAGGTTTCTTGGCCTTCTTATCCTTCTTCTCGCCACTTTCGCTCGTTTCTTGAGAATTTTATCGTCTCGATCAAAAGTATTGTTCCACTCGACTGCTTCAACAGCAGGAATTCTGGACACTATTAGCCCCTATGCATCCAAAATTCCAAAACTAGCCTCCTTGCTCTCAAAATTCCAATTCTAGCCCCGTCGATCCACGTGTTGCGCCTCGCATCAGCAGCAACCGAGGCATCAGGCCCCGCAATGCAAAGACAAGTTCTCGCGCAGGAATGAATAGCACCAAGGTGCTACGACTAAGCAAAGAAGGGTAGGTCTCGCGCCTCTGAGCAAAGACATGCAATGCCAAGCCACACCATGCAGGTAGGAGAGAGAAAAGAGGAGAGAGAGGAGAAAAGAAAAGAAATGGGGAAAAAATCCAAAATAAAAATAATTTCAAGAAAATTCCATAAAAATCATTGGAACATGAATATATTTAATAAAATAATTTTGAAATTAAATGAAGTTGATTTTATTCATTTAAAATATTTTTCATTTTCTAGAATTTACCAATTAAGTTTTAATTAATCCATTAAAATAGCAATTGTTTATTATATTTTTTTGAAGCTTTGAAAACACTATAAAAATGGGAAAACTGAAAAAAAGAACTCAAAGCAAATAACAAGGTTTAATTTAATTTAATTTAGGTTTCAATCGAGGTATAAATAAAAAGACTTCAAAAAATTCGAGGTGATTTTTGTTTCAATTTTAAAATATAGCAAATGACTTCAAAAAAATTATAAAATTTTACGTGAAACACATGGCAGCCGTGCAGACGGGTGCTAGTTTTGACAAAAAAAATTATACGCCTATTTCTGTATATACGTTATGCAAAATTGATAATACCGGCAAAAATTCGAAAATAACACAATCATTAAAAGCGTATACAACCACATTTACTACATATGCTACGTACGTGTGCTCTCTTTTTATTTATACCGCGATTGAAGCCTAAATTAAATTAAATTAAACCTTGTTATTTCCTTTGAGTTCTTTTTATTTCTTTTCAGTTTTCCCATTTTTTATAGTCTTTTCAAATCTTCAACAAAAATAATAAACAATTCCTATTTTAATGGATTAATTAAAGCTTAATTGGAAAATTCTAGAAAATGAAAAACATTTTAAATGAATAAAATAAACTTCATTTAAATTCAAATTTTTTTATTAAATCTATTCGTGTTCCAATGATTTTTATGGAATTTTCTTGAATTTTTTATTTTTGGATTTTCCCCATTTCTTTTCTCCTCTCTCTCCTCTTTTCTCTCCTACCGCATGGTGCTACTGAGCATTGCATGTCGCTTTGCTTTCAGGGGCGATCACCTCCCCTTGCTTTTGCCTGCGCAGACCTTGGTGTTTGTTGTTCACAGCGCAACTGACTTGTCGCCACGTTGGTCAGAGTACCTCGGTTCTTCGCGATACGGGGCCGTAGCACGCGGGCCGACAGGGCTAGAATTGGAATTTCGAGGGTAAGGAGGCTAGTTTCAATTTTGGATGCACAGGGGGCTATCAGTGTCCAGAATCCCAACAGCAGTCGCATATTGATCGGCCATCTCGAAGAGCTCGGCAACAATAGCAGGAAGATTCAAAGCGATGTCCTATGTAATCCTTCTGTTGCGGACTCTCTGCTTGAAGGCTCTGACAACAGATGAGTCAGAAACCTCTGGAATCGAATTACAAACCTGACTAAAACACATTGATGAATTGGCGTAGGTCTCGTGGTCATTTTGTCTCATCCTATGCAGATCGCCCTCCTTTCCAGGCGATTGTAGGTACCCTGAAAATTGGCCAGCAGATGGTCGCAGAGGTGTTGCCATGAATAGATCGACTCAAGTGGTTGATTTAACAACCACGATTAAGTAGATCCTTCAAGCACAGTAGGAAGGTAATTCGCCATTACGTGCTCTCCTCCTCCTACTGCTCGAACAACTGTCATGTAGATCCCATTAGAGTGTTGACCCCGCTCATTGTCGGAGGCTTGCTCACCATCCCCACGAGGGGTCGTAGGGTGTGATCGGAGGGGAGCATCCTCAGGCCTACCTTTGGAAGATAGATCATGATCTAGGGGAGGACAAAGACCTCCTGTTGATGATCTCCACCTGCGCTTGAGGCCTTCTCGCTTGAGGAGTAGTCGAAAGACGCTGTCGCGACTTGGAGCAAACCCCTCCAGGAAGGGGAATTATGGGTTATAACCTGTATCCGTCTGCATGTGAGCCCTGCGAGGGGATGGTCGAACTCATAGGAAAAGTAGGCACACCTCCCCGGCATGTCGTAGGTGCTCTAGGGTAATGTCCATCTCCGTCGGCCGATGACGCCTTGGGGGAGGCACAGCGCCGAACTGTGCCACGGCTCCCTCAGAGCTTCCATAGCCTCCCAGGCAGCGAGCCCAATGGAGTTTGACAACTCCCGCTCTATTTGGACCTCCTCTTCGAGGGCCGCCTGCGCGCCCCGCAGGGTCTCCACATTACTCTGAAGCGCGGTGCGCTTCGCTTCAAGGGCTACCACCTGAGCCTCCAAGGTCTTCACCCTACAGCGAGGGAATCACGCTCACCACTAAGGGCCTTATTTCGGGCATGCTCGTCATTCATCCATTTCTGAATCTCGGCGAAGCCTCAAGCAATGTCATCGTCAACCGCCCACGACAGCATCATGGTCTACACAAGAGAGACATCAAAAAAACACAAGGGGGTTGTAGGGGCAAACCAACCTTCGCGACATTCGCCTCAACACTCCGGAGCATGTACTTTAGGGACATCTTCCGGAAGAGTTCTCGAAGGAGGGGCGGAGCAACGAAGTCAGCAACCACACCGCAAACCACCGCAGCGCCTTCGCTGACCTTGAAGTCAGCACAGCACAAGGGACCCAAGTCCACGGTTCCCACGACAGCCGGAGTAGGCGCCGGCGAGCGCGTCGCCTCGAAACCCGCCAAAGCAGAGCCACCATCACTAGCCTTACCCTCCCTGTCACTCGCTACTGTACAATGAACAAAGGTTACATCGACACTTTAAAAAGACAACAACGAAGTAAGGTGCATACCAAGGGCGATCGCAGGGTAGGAGGCGTATTCACGATGACATTAGCGCCCCGTCATAAACACACGACGGGGTGTCGGCACCGGAAGACTCATCAACAACGAGGCGTGTTACACCAAACATGCCTAACGCCTTGTCTACCTTCACCTCGGTGCGCTTGACTAGCTCGTTGAGCCGACCTCTGCAGCCGAGGTGACACGCTCATCAGAGGAAGAGTTGCTGGACCCGAAGCACTCCACCAGCTCCAAGGTGCCCTCCGCCAGCCTCTTCATCGGCTGCTCCATATCCTCCACAACATGGGAGGGGCCGTCAGCGTCACGAGGACCCACGATGCTCAACGGAGCCACCGCAATTGGCCCCGTCCCATCGACCTCGGCGTATGGGCACGCTTCTTCTTCCCCGTGTCCAGACCCAAACACTCGAAAAGGCGAACCGATGAGGCATACGCCCGATTCAGTCGACCCTCCCGCACAACCAAGCCACGCTTCACGTGCTCTTCACCCTTATATGGGCCTAAGAGTGCCTCCGCGGCGCGGGTCACTATGGTGATGGGCACAACTGCCAAAGCATGACCATGTTCATAGTTCCAAAGCACAACTGCCTAAGATTTGAAGGAATTCGATGGGATTTTGAGATCCATCGAACTTCTCCATGTTCACTAGACAAAACCGTGGCGGCCAACGAACTGCTCGGAGGTCAGGCGAGAATGCCCGACATCCGATAATAACTTCTTGATGCCTTCTTTGCAGAAAAGAAGGGTTGACATCACCAGGTGATCGTATTCGATAATACCCGGACACGGGTGGACTTGACCTATAGTAGGCCTCAACCTTACAAGGGAAATACTCATAGTATTCCGTCTGTTGTTGCAGATTTCTGCTCTGAAGTGGTGAGCAATCACCTCTCCTGGGAGCTTGTTGATCGTCAGACGTTCGAGGAGCCTTTCTCCGGTCAGGAGAGCGACATGATTTGTGGTCACGCCAATCTCCATGCGGTGAGTTGTTCGAACGACTGGTTGCTGATGGAGTCGTACTGCTACGACTTCTGGAATGATGTCAGCAAGGAGGCTCCAGTCTTGCCATCGTGCTCTGAAGCCTTCGTGCAATCTCTCCACCAAGAGATCGTAGCCTGGTGCTCGAGCAAGCTCTCGAGTTGGATTCTCGAACAAGTCGTTGATGTGTTGGAGTTCCTGGGCTTCCTTCGACTGGTATTAAGCACGACCAGGAAGATTTTTCTGGGCCGCTATTCTCCTTCATCGAGTTGTCTCAGGATCACCCGCATCAGATCCTTGAGTTGGTCTCAGTGGAGTGCAAGTATGTCAAGGATTTCCCGCACGCTCATCAGGGTGTTGACCCTGTTCATCACCGGCGGTGCCCTTACCATTGTCACGAGGGGGCGTAGTGTGTGCTCGTTGGGGAGCACCCTCAGGCCGGTCTCTGGGAGAGTGACCGCTGATTGAGGGAAGAACGAAGACCTTCTGTTGATGATCTGCACCTACGCTCGAGGCCTCCTCGCTTGAAGAGTAGTCGAGAGACACCATCTGACGACTTAGAGTAAATCCTTCTAGGAAGGGGAATTCCGGGTCATAACCGTCTCTGTTCGTAGGTGAGACCTGCAAAGGGATGGTCGGAATCGCAGGAAAAGCATGCTTGATCCCCTCCTTTGTGGGATTAACCAGAGAGAGAGGACCACCAGGTGCTGATGAAGCTCCAATGATGGCTTCCAGAACTTGCCTCGCCAAGTTGGATTGCCTTAGGTGGGTTCGAACATTTGGAGGGAGAACTCTCGCCATGTTGTGAGCCTGTCTTGACGCAGTCCTTGTTGTGGTCGAATTGACCCTTGTCCTCTGAGAAAACTGATCCCTTAGCTGGACGTACTGTTGTAGGGGATAAGGATCCTCCTCAACTCCATCGGTGGCATGGTCTCCGGATTTGATGAAAGATTTTTGGAGGCAGCATCACCATCGGATGAGTTACTCGGCTCGTAATCAAAACCGGCATATCCATGTCAATATCTACATAATCGGCCAAGTCAAACTAGTTTTCCTCGTTCCACTCTCCTGCCATGGAAGCATTAAGAGAAAAAGAGAATATGATGATAAGGAGTTACCAGAAGATCCCTACGAATGGCGCCAACTGTCGATGTTTTAGAACCGATCTTACGTAAAGATTGTTTGATTCGAAGGGTCTCCACAATTGATCACGTAGAAGAAACGAAACAGTGATTTTTATACAGGTTCAGGCCTTCTTCAGATAGAATAACAACTCTACTCCTGTGTGTACTGTATTAAGTATGCTGGTTACAATCAAGGTAAAAGTCTAATATTTGTGCTCCCGATTGTCTCTGCCCCTATCATCTCCGACTGAAACCTTTAAATAGTACGCGAGAGGTAGTTGTTGCTCCAGGTTAAGAGGCGCCTCATTATTCCATATAACGGACATAATAATGGTAGTAATAACCAGAGTAGTAACCCCTCCACGTCGCCTGACAGTTACTTGTCAGAGATAATGGCGCGTTACGTGTAGTTACCCCAGAGAATAACAACGTATATTAACTGCTTAGATCCCATAATCAATTGGGCCCACCTGTCTGTAGGCTCTATTAATTACGAGGTGGTCATAGCTGAGCTGATCGTAGAAGAGCTTACGACTAGGGGGTAGTCGTAGAAAGACTTACGACTGGGCACTGGTCGTAGAAGAATTTACGACCAGAGGTTATCGTAGAAGAACTTACGATCATAAGGTAGTCGTAGAAAACCTTACGACTGGACGTAGAATAACTTACGACCAGATGTGATCGTAGAAGAACTTACGATCATGAGATAGTCGTAGAAGTACTTACGACTATAGGGGTGGTCGTAGAAGGACTTACGACCACTTAGTTGGCTTCTTCCTTAAGATCATAAGGGGTATACCTAAGAACCGTATGATGATATATTTATCCATAATAAGAATTATGGATAAATAATAAAATGAGGATTGCTAGATCCTCGTCAAGGCATCAAAGAAAGCGACGAAGACCATTGCCTCGTTGGCCGAGGGGATGGCACTGTCTCCGTCCCAGGAGCACGGACCTTTGCAAGGCTCCCCAGTTTGCCCTCGTCGACAAGGGTCCGGAAAACCAATTCCGTCACAGTAGACCTCCCAAGGTCACTCGTATACGACACTTTCCCGACACCCTCCTTACTCCGCTTCGTCATAGCCAAAGCCTCGAGTCAAAACCCTTGCAAGCCAAGCAAACGCTGCAAGAACAAGCACAATAGGAATTGGAACAGGCAACCAAAGGAGCGCATGAAAAAGGGGGTGATCACTTATTTATACCTAGCAGGACCAACAGGTTGAAGACAAAGAACCACGGCCCACTCATCGTGCGCCACATGGCACCAATAGGCAACACACCCCACTATACACCATTACGGCGCACAACACCCAACAACACGACGCACAACGCAAGGCAACGTCGTTAGAGCACATTAGTGCCATCAGGGCGCATGGAACCCTAAAAAGCACAGACCAGCGCCATCATGGCGCATGATACCCCAAGAAGCATCACCAGGCCTGTGAAATTGGCCCACTTGACAAGAGACCTTTCAAAACAAACGCCCACCATGCCAGAGGGGACGCTATGCCTAGACCCTCCGGGAGAATGACACGGTTTCAGCCATGACGAAGCAGGATCTCGACTGCAAGGGACTTGTCGTAGGGGCATCCCACCGGCCCCATGACCCGACGATTACAAAGGCACCCCTTCGATGGGGTCCCGAAGGCTCAACGAAGAATCCGGAAGGCTCTCCGAAAGGGTCCCGAAGGCTTCAACGCGGGGCCTCGGAGGAGGTCCGAAGGCTGCATGAAGAACCCTGATGGGGTCCCGAAGGTTCAATGAGGAGCCCCGAGGGGAGCCAAAGGCCTCATGAAGAACCCCGAAGGGGTCCTGAAGGCTTAGCATGTGACCCCGAAGGGCCACCAAAGGGGCCTCGTGGGGCCACTCCCGTGGGGGCGCAAGGGCAGCAGAACAGGTGGACCAGGGGTACTCCCCAGGTAGACCAGGATCAGGAGGGTCCACCGTGAGCCGAAGGCTACGCGTAGGGTAGGAAAAGCTCCTGCAACCCCTATGGTTATAACACCCTTCTAGGGGTACACGTGTAAATTCAAATACCCGGTCGGGAGGCTATAAATAGCCCCCCATGTAATAACTCAAACTCAGTTTTTTAGAGGCAATTAATACAAATTTACTTTCTTGCAACCGAAACCCCCTCTCTGAGGACCCTTTGGTCCCTCGCATAGATGCTAGGGATCCCTTTTTTACTGTCTAGTTTTTCTCACTACGACAGGATGCTTCATGGCTTGGTGGAGCTCCAGTTGCTGCGGATTGCTCAACACCTCGCCGCACACCTTGCACGGGAACATGTCGCCGCAGGCGGTGAACGACTGGGTCAACTGCCTGGTCGCCTGTGGCAGCTGCTTCTGCGGCGAGGATGTCACCAGAATAATACTGAGAGACTGCGGTGAGAGTGGAAACAGATGGCAACGCGCACTGCAACGACGTATGGACAACACCATCGACGCCTCAGGCTAAGCCAGGCACTAGGCGAGCGGCGGGGACACAGTGGTGGTTGTCACAACCTCTTTTTCCACTGCGGTCGGAACAACATTCTTGGGTCCGAAGGTAGAAGAGGTCGACTCTAAAGATCCAATAGGTCCTAAGTTTCTTTGCTGCTTCTTCCTTGGTTGGCCCGTGAAACTAAAAAAGGGTAGTATGAGTCGGGTAGGAAAGGGTCGGCCAGGTTCGAACCACTCCTACCCCACTAACCCTTCGTTGCGGCCGTCCAATGGAGCGGAAATCCTGTTTTCTGTGTGACTGTGAAACACGGACCGATCGAACCGTGCAGAAAGGCCCGAAACAGTAAGATTTCAGTCGCCATACGCATCGCCACGACAGGAGGGCCTCTCCGACTCGTTCCCTCCCCTCCCCTCCCAGGCCGTCTCCTCCTCCCGCACCGCCCACCAATCCAACTGCAATTCGTCCTCCTCCCCACACCCCGAGGTCGCGGGTCGCCGCACCTGACACAGCAGCAGAACTGTGCGGAGAATTTACCAAGGGGACGAACAGATAGGAATCCGCGGACGCGAGCCCCAGGGGAGATGACCTCCCCCTCCCAGGAGGATAAATCCGGCGGCGGCGGCGGCGCGTGGATGGAGCAGGAGCGGCGCCCGTCCAAGGCCTGGGGGATCCTCCTCTTCGGCCTCATCGGCGCCACCACCGCCACCTTCGCGGTGAGCACCCCACCGTCCTCTCCCTCTCCCGGTCTCCCCTGTTATGTTTCTAGTTCGGTAGATGCTTCTCGACGGCCTAGCCGATTATCCCATACAGTAATCGCGTTTATCTCATGTAATAATCGCTGCGTTGTACGTGCTCAACAGTCTAGCCTGCTTGTTTAGTATCACGGCGTCCGTGATGAGTGACTCCATTTAGTTTTGCTTATTTGCAATCTGGTCTTCCATCGGCAATTCGTCACCAGCTGCTACAATTTGTCGTTTGCATTCCGAAGATATTGTTCATTTATAGCCCCCTTTGGTGTTTCTTATGTTGCTCATTTATAACCCCCCCGTGGTGCTAAAGCATATGGAGCTTGAGTCCTGTTAGTTTAACTTAGTAGTAATGCTCTTGACTCCACACTGGTCTCTCTGTCGACCCTAAATCATAAATTTTCTATTACGATTGCAACACTGCAAATGGGTAAACCTTATAAGTAGGCATGTGTTTTACTCATCATGCTTGTGAGGTGGGTTGCAAAGATTTGTCAGTAATGCGAGGTTATTGACAATTATGTGGACTCTTTATTATCTTTGTGATATCTGCATGCTCGGGGAAAATTGGGAAAAGAAATTTTGTTTTATCTAGCTGTTGTTACGCTGATTTGATGTGATTGGCATTTTTATTTGTTCTTATTCCTGTGCAAACTCCAGGTTGCTCAAGTTCGCAGAAGTGCTGAGTGGTTCTACACTCAGGTACCTTAATAAGTTAGTACTAGTTATTAATTATTTCATTTATTTGATGGTCCAAATGCAAACCCTTTGTTTTTCTGTGAATGTGGTCATCCTAAACTTAGGAAAAAAATCCAGCTCCCATCTGACGAGGATTGTTAGCCTGTTTACTCAAGTGGAGTTAAATTAAGTGAAGCCCCAAATTTATGTTTGGCTCTTGTGTGATATAGAGACATAATCTATGTTGTTAGGTGGTTTTTTTTTTGTGTGTGTGGGTGGGGGGGGGGGGGACAGCAGGTAAGGACTGTTAGTTGGACGTAATGGTCTGATAAAATCGATAGCTTGATTTCTCAAATGTAGTACAGTTTGGTGCTTAAAATTGCGCTTAGGCCAGATTCTTGTCACTCTTTGGGCCTATACTAATATAGGCTAAGATGATTACGGTAGGTCAGTGGGTTGAGCCTCCCAGCAGGTCTTCCTCCTTGTCAATTCCACTCTATCCAGGGATTTGCACAGGAAGAAAACTACCAATTTTTTTCTTCTTGTTGTTACAGTCATTTATTTTTCAGGCTCCCTAATATATGCTAGAATACCGTTGATTTAGTTGTTATTCCAATGAGAACTCTTTGACTCTTTGTTGAGAGTCAACCAAATGCTTTTGATTGATTTATCATCCTACATCTCTGTTTTATGCTTATACTTGATTGTCTTTTGAATATTTCCAAAAGAAACTTACAAGCTCTTCTTTCCCCTGCCTTTCCTTCAAAAGTTGAATAAGATGCAGACAACAGCATCTTGGAGGAATACAAGTAACAGCTCTAGTCGTGGAAGCTTCAGTGAGGATGCTAGGAGAAGATATTATCAGCGTATGCAGCAGGAATATGAGGAGGAACAAGAGAGAGTTGTGAGTTTATTGAATTATTCATAATCTTGAACTTCTTTCTATTCTAATGCAAGCATATTTAAATGCACAACTTAGAATTTGGAAATCATACATATGCCACCTATATGTTGTTGTTAAACCTGAGAACGTTTCCTGAAGTAAATTTTAATGCAGTTTCACACATTCATGAGAAATAATATTGTGCTAGATTAGTAGCTTCTTTTCCTATTACCCTGTTTTAGTTTCTCAATCCGACATTGCCTTGACATTTCTTTATCTCTCTTAGTCCTTCAGTATGATGACTTTCTGTTGGCTTGAATTTTGGCCAGCAAAGAATAAGGCACATGCAAAGTGTTTTCAACAGAGAAAGGAATAAATTTAGGGGAAGTTATGAAAGTTGGAGGGAGAATGATCCTCCGGGTGGATATAATTACATCCCACGGGATGACTGGTATTGGCAGACAGATACATCTCACTCAGAGCATAAAAACAGACGGACATACACTCCAGCAGGACATAGGGTTTATCCCATGTCACATCATTATGCAGCCCTTGGTCTTGACAGGTACCTCTTTAAACCTGCTGTGTACTTCCCCCTTCATTTGTTAATCTGCTTATGACATGGTTTACTGTCATGGACTCATGGTCATTCCTTGGGAGAGACTAAAAATGGGTTCTGTGTTTATGAACGGTTCAATTGACTTGCTGGGCACTTAAATTTCTCAAAGCAATGCTAAGAGCCCCAAACAAAGGAACCGAAGTGTTTGGCACTTTGATTTGCAAGTCTCTACCAATTATTTCATCTATTTCTCATCCATTTACTTCCTTCTGTCACCTGGCCTCCCCACCCCTGTCAATTCTCTGTGCTATGTTCTGGCTGATGCGTTAATCACATTATCAATCTTTTTGTTGGACTAAGCTGCTGTGTTTGGGATTGAGTCCAACTATCATGTTTTTAAATCAATAGAATCCTACTTTGCTTCAATACTGCCAATTTATGAATCTTGGAGATCTTGACTACATTACCCCAATTGAGTGGCCCTTTGATAGTAACAAGCTCTCATACATGAAGCATCTTACATCCATCCAACATGTGAGGGTTTCAGTCGTAGGGTCAGTTTGGCATTGTTTTGATGTGCTATGGAGTCATGTTAGTTATATAGATTCTTTACAAATTTCTGGTAAAATATTTATGTTATGGCTAAAAAATGAGGTTGCCAATTAGTTAGTATATCCAAAAATAGTAAAATAGAAGCGCTTTTAAAATCACTAAAATGCCAAAAGCACAATTAGCCCAGTATGATCAGTACAGTAATGGGATAGGTGAATTTTAAAGAAAAGGCTAATTGACTAATTCTTTAATTAGGTGCCAGGACAAACATTAAGGGTACTAGGATATGTCAATGTACAGCCAAGTGCATTATCACATGATGGATTCATGATAATCTGGAAAAAGGATTTTATTTTCATTAATTGTGTGTGCTTTATCAGGATTACTATATGTGTTACCCCATTTTTCTTAACATTTTCAGTATTGCACAATAATATTCCTGTTGCAATTTTTTTGAAAGTCATTGCAATGTCCAATTGTTTATCTTTTCGTTGTAAAAATAACATAATAATATTGCACTAGTTGTTTAATGAACACAATCCCTCCCGTGAAAAAAATGACGCTGTTGTCTCCATTTTTTCTATTGCTTAATTGCCTTTGTTTGAAAATCTGTGTACTGGATGTACAATCTGATACAGTTTTACCAATTTTTCCTAACAAGCCATGTTCTTCCTTTGTAGGTCACGAGCGACACCATACACAGATGCAGAAGTCAAGGTATCACAATCTCATATCTGCCATGCTATTGTTCCTCTAGCCCAGTATTTGATATATTTTGAACTTGTTAGATCATCCAATATGATCAACTGCAACTTTATGTTTGATTTGATTATTTTTTATGTTGATCATATTATGAACCAAGTATCGAAGCTAACCCCCAGATCCTTAAATTAGCTACCCACAAGTCATGCCCAATTCAATTTGTTTGGATAACAAGGGGTTTCCATGGGATTCACATTTAGAACTATGATGTAACACTTTTTAAGTGTGTTTGTCAAGATTAGTGATCTTCACCACAAATCCAGTTTTTCTTGTGAAATTCGTACTAGTTGAATGTCCGTGTGTTGCTACGGATAAAAAATATTATATTACCCCCAGCACGTCAAGCCATTGTTGTCATGCTTGGTTTGCACCATGCATCCGGCTCTGCCACCACTCTCAGCCGAGCTCCACCCTGGCCCTTGTCATGCCTGTGCCGCGTCCTCGACTTTGCCTCGCACCCAGTCAAGCTTCACCATTGCTCGCAATCGCATCGCGCCTCTACTGCGGTGATCGTGTCCACACGCCTAGCGTCCTCCACTCATGGTAGAGGAGAGGACGTACCACCAGCACCGAGTCTTTATATTATTATTAGTAGTAGTATTATTAGCACAGAAATTAAAAGTGTGCTTTGTCCTTAAGAAATCCAGATGCACAAATATGTATGTGAGTAGTCTTCCAATTCCTGTGAAGGAACATCACACTTCCCCAAATCAATGAATGGAAAATTCTAGTTCTCAAAAAATGAATAGGAAAGATCATATATATGTACCCACAACAGCCACATTCTCAAGGAAGATGTAGTTGCGGAGGATGTTGACGCCAAATAGCGAACATGCTTCAACTGGTTCTCTTCGATTTCATAGGGGAAAAAAAAATCAAAAACATATTTTTTCCAAGAGAGAGAGATACAAAGAGGTAGAGATGACCACCATATCTGCTCTCTGCACCTGTGATGCATGGACACGGCAAGGAGGCAGCGAGTCCGTGTCGGACACGGACATGGCTCCGACACGGCTCGGATACGTATTTTCTGCATGTCCGGAAATTGCCAGGCGAAAAAAAAGAAAATTCATTTCGGACACTTATTGGACTCGACACAAACTGGACACGACCCCACCCATTATCATGTGATGGCCCAACAACATCATCCTTAACCCTAGAACCTGCCCTCTCCCATACGTCGCCCTGTCCTCCCAGATGCAGCCGCCTCCATTCTCTCCCTGATGCTCTTGCGTCTCTCGACGACCCTCTCCAGCAAGGCAGCAAAGACGACCTCCTTGCTCCGGCACATGATGGCGGTCTCCCTTCTCCCGTTAGCAGCAATGCGAGTGACGCGATGCCTCACTCGACCAGATCGCTGCCCCTCTCTCTGTCCCTCTCGAGTCACTCCCTTCTCCTCAGCAGTGCCTTCGCCGGCGACCGGTGTTGAGCCCCTTTGTGGGCGACTGACCCTAGTAAGTCCCGAATCATCTCTTTTGTGCCTTCCCCTCCAGCACGTTAGGTCTGAGTTGTTTTTCTCTTTTTCTGGCATCCCCCCCCTGTTTTAGGAGATGGAACAGCGTGATTTGAGTGCTTCAAGAGATGAGCAGCAAGTATTCATTTTGTTGGTCTTCTGTTCTTGGTTTTGGGGTTAGTGCCATCTCTTTCGTTCTTATATGCTTGATTTTGTTGTGCTTGTTGCTTGATTTAGTTGTATTTAACATTGACATGTTAAATATATATATTATACATATTATTTAAAAATATACAGACGTGTTCCTGAATCCCGTGTCCGTGTCAGTGCATCATACCTCTGCACTGCTGCTGATTCACTTCCGCTGCAGCCCTGCGGTTCGTCGCTGCAACTCCTGGCTGGTACTGTCTTTGGCTGCGCACCATGCACCACAGTTGCAATAGCTGTTTGTCACGCTGCGCTGTACAGCGTCATAGTCGCCACCACATCCATCGTTGTGGGGATGACAAAGGAATAAGATACAAACTAAAGCTGGTTTTGGAAGAGAAGCAAGTGTGGACCGGGTTTTGGGATGACTGGTTGGATAAGAATGTGATTTAAGGATTCGGTTGGGGCATGAAAAAGAATCAGAGGCATTTGTTGCCTCCACATCACGTCTTAGAAGGGAGAGGTAACAGAAAGTGTGGAGAATCATGAGGGAGCAGCGATTGAATGCGAGGGCGTGGGGAGAGGTAACAGAAAGCGTGGAGAATCATGAGGGAGCAGCGATTGAACGCGAGGGCGTGGGACCCATCTGTTGGCGCGGTTATCTCTGTGAGAGGAGGGGAGGGGAGTAGAATGTATCACGACTCACTAACTTGTCCTTTTAAGTAGTAGAAATAGAGATATAGGTGTTGGAATGAACTTTGATATATTCCAATGGGCCAAAATGTCAATATATCATATACATGGTATATCATGTCATTGGTAGGTCATATGCAAAGAACGCCTTAAGCTATATATATATCTAACATTCCCGTCAAACTCATGGTGGATCAACAACACTGAGTTTGTAGAGGTAGAAACTGTGTTGAACTCTAGTATGTGCCTTGGTGAAGAAATTTGCTAACTGAAGCTCCAAAGGCACATACTGAAGAGTGATAACTTGGTCTTGCACCTGCGATCTCATGTATGAAGCATCTACTCCAATGTGCTTGGTGAGCTCATGCTTCACTGGATCTTGAGCAACACTGATCGCATCAGTACTGTCTGATAAAGGAGGAGTCAGTGTAGAAACTGAAGCATCGAAATCCCCAAGTAACCACCGAAGCCAGGTGATCTTAGCTGTCAACGATGCCATGGCTCTCAACTCAACCTCAGCACTCGAACGGGAAACGACAGTCTGCTTCTTGGTCTTCCAAGCAATCAAAGAGGAACAAAGGAAAACACAATAGGCAAGAAGAGACCGGCGATCAGAATGATCGGTAGCCCAGGTCGCATTAGAGTACGCCTGAGGCTGCAGAGAACTGGAGCGAGGAAAGAAAAATCGACGAGTGATGGTCCCGTGAAGATATCGCAGAATACGAAGAAGGTGACTGTAGTGTAGACCTGTTCACAGGCGACCCGGCCCGGCGGCCCGGGCCGATCCCGGCCTGTTTCGGGCCGGGCTTGGGACTCGATTCCTGGCCTGAAAGCCCGGTAAATGTAATTAGAAAAATGAAAATCTATATTTTAAATTCTGGAAATGAATTAAATATTACCTTTTTTATTCCAAAAAAGATTAAAATAATATATTTAAATCGGAAAATCAATTTTTGGGCTAGGCTTGGGCCTGTCCGTTTGAGACCCGGCGTTTGAATAGGTCTACTGTAGTGGAGCTGAGTGGGAGCAGAGACGAACTAACTCAAGATGTGAATTGTGTGAGAAATGTCAGGTCGAGTGATCCGAAGGGAGACGAGGCCCCCGACAAGATGGCGGTAGCGAGTGGGGTCCTTAAGAAACTCACCATCAGTAGGCCGAAGATGAACACCAAGCTCCGTAGGAGTATCCACTATATGCTGATCAGTGAGACAAGCGTGAGCAAGGATATCCTGAATGTACTTCTCCTAGGAGAGGTAGTAGCTCTCAGGTGTAGAAATGACCTCAATCGCAAGGAAGTAACGAAGAGGATCCAAACCAAACATCAAGAACTGCTCACTGAGACACTCCTTCACAAAGGCAATGTACTGAGAGTCATCTTCATTAATGGTCATATCATCCACATAGAGGAGTGCCCGACCGCGAGGAGAGGTGTGTACAAAAAGGACAGGGTCACGATCACTGGCGGAAAAGCCGACAACAGTGATAACAGAAAAGTGGTCAAACCAAGTATGATGGGCTTGTTTGAGCCCATAGAGAGCGATGAAGGCGATAAACCATACCATCAATGACAGAATACCCAGGGGGCAGCTGCATGTAGACTTTATGCAGCTCGTCATTGAGAAAGACATTCTTGACATCCAGCTTTGAGGGGCCACTGTCGAACATAGGCCACAGTAAGGAGAGTGTGAACAGTGATCATGTGGATGACAGGAGCAAAGGTCGTATCGTAGTCATGATCATGCTCCTACTGAAAACCACGCGCCACAAGACGAGCCTTGTAGCGCTCAAGGGAATCATCCGAGCAGCTCTTGATCTTGTACACTCACTTGCACGTGATAGGAGTGACGCGCAGGTAAGAGCACCAGATTCCAAGTGCCCGTACGTTCTAAAGCAGCAATCTCCTCAGACATCGCGAGCTGCCACTCAAGGTGAGCAGCAGCCTCACGGTAGGTCGTAGGCTCAAAAAGAGCAGCAGCTGCAAAACTGTAGCGCTCAGGAGGCCTAACAGTGTGACAATCTCGAAGATCGTATCTGGGAGGAGAAGACGGAGTAAGACCCAGCAAGGACGGAGAAGGAGAACTGGGAACTGGGCCCAGCAAAGATGGAGACTCAACTGGAGAAGGAGTAGGCCAAAAATGGTGAGAGTAGTGCAGGGGAAAGGGGTGATCCCAACAAAAGAGCTGGAAGGAAACTTGTCCTTTTAAATAGTAGAGATATAGATATAGGTGTTGGAATGAACCTTGATATATTCTAATGGGTCAAAAGGCCAATATATCATGTACAGGGTAGGTCATATGCCAAGAACACCCTAAGTTATATACATATCTAACAGTAGGTACCCCCATGGAAGAAAAACCCGCCCGGTAACCGCCGGTTACCGGCTACCAGAGGGCATCCGGGAAATCAAATACCGGAACTACAACGTCCGGTTTAGCCAATTCAAAATTCAAATTTTGATTTTTGGATGAATTTTAAGCGAATTTGATCGAATTTCGTCTGGAAAAAAACTGATTTGACCGTAATCGGCGGTTACGATCGCCACCGGCCGGAAAATGCCCGAACGGTTTTGGAACCACAGGTACCCTCTGATTTCACCAATCAAATATCATATTTTAAATTCGTGCGATTCATAAAATGATTGAAACTTCCCTCATTTCCTGAATCAAGAGAAAGAGAGCATTTGGAATACTTATGCACTGATTCTTTTTATTCCCCGCAATTTTCTTATATCATAATTTTTACTGGAAATTCTTGAGTGCATATAAGCACTTGTATGGTTCGTCTCATGGTTAATTGATGAGAGGCTGAGAGGGATTGGTTCGTTTCATGGTTAATTGATGGGAGGCTGAGAGGGATTGGGTTGAAACATATTTGGAAAGCACGCTTGTATTTGCAGTTAGTGGACTCCAAAATTTGGCAGGAAATCCAACACATGCATTGCTCTAGACTTCCACACAGCAAATTGGTAGAATTTTGGGTGTATGTATCTATTATCATGCTTGATCTATGTTGTCTTGTTATCTGACTTCGGGACTTCACCTGCTGTAGAATGCTTTTAGAACAAAAGCAATGGAGGTCCACCCTGATCAAAATCAAGACAATAGAGGTGGTTAACGTCTTCCAGCTTTTCTTCATGGATACTGTGTTTCTTCCTATGTAATTGGTTGCGTTGTAGCTTATAATACTATGAACATTTTGTCTGTTGCAGAGGCTGCGGAAGAAAAGTTCAAGGAGGTTGTCAAATCTTACGAAGCAATAAAACTGGAGAGAAAAAATGGTGCAAGCTGACGTGAATGTCTAGCGTGATTGGAGCTTCTGGGGAAGAGTTAGGGATCAGTTATAACCAGCCTGTTTATGCAATATCAGCAGGCTTTGCTCTCAAGTGGATGACCGATAATATCATCTGCTGTGGTTGTTGAAGGCCTGTAGCATAAGTTTTATTTGTGATTTCATGCTTGGGAGCACACGTCCCTGATGTAGACTAGGATATTGTCGACAAAAGGTGCGAAAGATGTGTTTTTGTTCGCTTAGCCAGTAACTTACGTGCATAATCTGGACAACGGGCAAACATTTTGTTGCCACCTGAGTTAGGAATATGTATGCAGTGCTGTATATTGGTATGTTTGTTTTTTTTCATTTGGTGGAAACTTAAGTGAAGATCTCATCAAGAATAAAAGGTACTTCTACATAGTACAATGTTTATTATTCTGTTGGGCGGTACAGCCCCTGGTGTAAACTTGTATACTGCGCTTCTATGCAGCAAAATGATGCATCTTTGAACAGATACAAGGAATAGGGAAAAATTACCTCGTTTTGTCCCAAACGGGGCCTACCTATGAGACGCAAACTCTTCGGCTTCAAAAAGTTTAAAGTTGAAACGAGGGAAGTACATCCTAGGAAGTTACGAATTCCCGTTTACGCTACAGCGTTTCGTTTGTGCCTTTCACATCGATCGCGACATCTCTGCAGTCTGCACCGTTCCAAAAAGCCGGGGTCCGCTGCGACTCCCACCAGGCCACCACCATGCGGCGCCTCCTCTCCGCCCCCCTCCGCCGCCGCCTCTCCACCGACGCCGACCCCAGACTGGCCTCCTCCGCTGAGCTCGCGTACTGCCGCCTCCGCCGCCACCACTCCGATCCCCAGAGGCTCGCCTCCGCACTGTCCGCGTCGGGCCTCGACCCTGACAGACCCCAAAAGTTCAGATATAAAAATCGGATTGGAAACCGCCGCCACGAACGAGAAAGGAACTATACTAGGGTTCTACCAACTAAATATTGGAATGAATATGCTTTTTCTTCCCTTTCTCATTGCGTCTCCACTGGACTAAATAGCCAGGGAATCACCAAAAGTATTGTTACAGCGGAAGTAAAAGACTGAAGGTAAACACCGAGTTCGGTTAAAACGACAAGAGGTTGACGCCACAGTAAAAACGAAAGCAATTCAGATCCAACGGTCAGAAAGTTGACCCGATCAGCCCAATACATCCACGCCCTCCATCCGGGTTTGAAGAAAATCGCTGAAGCGTTATATTTGTCGCCGACTTCAACTTCCTTGCTTCCCCGTCTTCTTCTTCAGCTAGCTAACAGTTCTCTGAACTCCACGGTCCTGACAATTCCCCCCTTATTGATTTCGATCTTGTCCTCAAGGAGTAAAGTTCGGGAAAGTACTTTGTATGAAGGTGGTGTCTTCCCAGGTCGCATCTTCAGGTCCCAGATTCAGCCATTGGATCAACCATTGTGCTATAGGTTCATTCCGGCGAGGTACTACCCTTCTGTCAAGAATAGCAACCGGTTCAGTTTTGATTTTTCCATTTTCTCCAACCAAAGGTAGTCCTGGAATGGGTACAGCATGTGATCCCAAATGCTTCTTCAACTGACTCACATGAAAAACAGGATGTATAGCCGCATTTTCAGGTAATTGTAAGTGATATGCAACTGATCCTATCTTCTTTTGAACCCGAAATGGTCCATAGTACTTTGACCTGAGTTTCAGCGACCCCCTTATGCCAAAAGCTGTTTGTCTATAAGGCTGCATCTTGAGGTACACCATGTCTCCGACTTGCAATTGCCTTTCTGACCTTGACTTATCAGCAAAATGTTTCATTCTTTCCTGTGCACGATGCAGATTTGCTTTGAGTTGTTCCATCATATACTCTTTTTGCTCCACAGTGATACGAGCCTCTTCTGATAGGTTACATGGGACAGTCAACTCACCAATTTGAGGAGGGGCGTAACCATATAAAGCTTGGAATGGTAAAATCTTCAAAGAAGTATGATGAGATGTGTTATACCACCATTCAGCTAGTGTTAACCAAGCCAACCACTCTCTCGGTTCCTGGAATGTCATGCTCCTCAAATATGATTCCAAACATTGGTTCACTCTCTCAGTTTGCTCATCCGTTTGAGGGTGGTACGCGCTACTCAATCTCAAGGATACCTTCAGAGTTTTAAAAATCTCTTGGAAAAGATGGCTAGTGAAGATTCTGTCCCTATCAGTCACAATAGCAATGAGAAGTTCATGTAATTTGAAAATATTATCCATAAAAATTTCTACCACTTGTTGCACCGAGTAAGGATGAGCTAGTGATAAGAAATGTGCATATTTGGTGAACCTATCAACCACCACTAAGATCACCTTTTTACCTCTGGATTTGGGTAATCCTTCTATGAAGTCCATGCTAATATGAGTCCATGCCATATCGGGTACCTCCAAAGGATTAAGTAATCCCGGAATGTGTATATGTTCAGATTTGGTAATCTGACACACTGGACATTCAGAAATCAGTATTTCTACATTTCTTTTGAGCCTTGGCCAATAAAATAGCTTCTTAATTCGGTGATAAGTCACTCTCATACCTGAATACCCTCCAATCGCAGAAGAGTGGAATGATTCCAAGACTTTTGATCTGATATAATTGCCTGTTCCAACATATATCCTTCCCTTGTACCTCACTAACCCAGATTCTATTGTGTAGCTGCTGTCGGTCCTATCATTAAGCTGATTATTGCTCACCAATTTTTCATACTGAGGGTCGGAAGTATAGCTGGCCTTAACATCTTCTACCCAGTCAGGTAGGATAGTAACTATAGCATTAGAGACCTCTTCACTCTCTTTGTAATTATGATCTCTCCTGGATAATGCATCAGCTGCAACATTTTCTTTTCCCTTCTTATATTCCACAAGGTAATCAAATTCCAATAGCTTAAGAAGTAATTTATGTTGTATTCCTTCTACTAACCTCTGAGTTGTGATGCACTTTAAGCTTTTTTTATCTGTCCTGATTACCAATTGATTGCCCAATAAATAATGTCTCCACTTCTTAAGTGCTTCCAAAATGGCCATTGCCTCTTTATCATATATAGACTGTGCAGCTGCTCTCACCCCTAATGTTTTGCTATAATATGCAATGGGTCTACCTTCTTGCATCAACACTGCACCCAATCCAGTCCCACAAGCATCTGTCTCTAAGATGAATGACTTTGAGAAATTAGGTAATGCGAGAACAGGACAGGTTGTCATAGTTTGCTTCAATCTTTCAAATGCTATTGATTGATCTTCACCCCATATGAATGCTCCTTTTTTAAGACTGTCAAATAAGGGTTTGCATATTTTTCCATACCCTTTCACGAATCTTCTATAATACCCAGTTAAACCCAAGAATCCCTTCAGCTTGGTGACAGTGTCAGGAACTGGCCAAGTCACCACATCAGCTATTTTACTTGGATCGGTAGACACTCCTGAACCACTGATGATATGTCCCAAATATCCAATCTCAGCCATAGCAAAACAGCACTTGCTCAATTTGGTAGTTAATTGGTTTTGTTGTAGAATATGTAAGACTGTGTGTAAATGTTCAACATGACCCGTTAAGTTCTTACTATACACTAAAATGTCATCGAAGAAGACTAGGATGAACCTCCTTAAATGCTGCCCAAAAATAGTGTTCATGAGTGATTGGAAGGTTGCTGGTGCATTGGTCAACCCAAATGGCATCACAGTGTATTCATAATGTCCCAGATGTGTCCTGAATGCTGTTTTAGGGATATCTTCTTCAACCATTCTAATCTGATGATACCCTGATCTGAGGTCCAGCTTTGAAAATATTGTTGCTCCTTGTAATTCATCCAACAGATCCTCTATAATTAGCATTGGAAATTTGTTCTTAATAGTCATAGAGTTAAGCTGCCTATAGTCCACACACATCCTCCAAGAGCCATCTTTTTTTCTAACCATTACAGTTGGAGAGGAGTAAGGACTCACACTCACTCTGATCTCTTTATTTTCCAATAACTGCCTAATGATGTCTTCCATAGCATCTTTCTGATGGTGAGGAATTCTGTAAGGCCTGAGGTTAGGAGGATCTGCATTGGCTTTAAGTGGAATGGAATGATCACAACCTCTGTTAGGAGGTAACTCCTGAGACTCTCTGAATACATTATCATATTGTTGCAATACTTCTTGAACCTCTATTGGTATTACGGTTGACTCCTTGAGTTCCTCAGCTTGAACCCAATTCACTTGAATCACATAACCCAATACCTCTTTTCTCATGATCTTCTCCAACTTACTAGCATTCACCATGTAATGTTTACCAGGAGAGGTATGATCCTTGAAAGTCACTGTTTTGCTCTCTTTGTAAATGGTCAATTCCCTAGTTTTCAAATCCATTACAATAGGACTATGGTTACATATCCAATCGGTTCCCAGGATAATATCATAACTTCTAAGATTTAACAGCTGAAAAGAGTTTGTGAATGCACTCCCTTGTACCACATAATGAATGTTTTCGGTTATAGCATCTGTGCACAGTTCTCCTCCTCCTGCTACATCCACTCTCTTTGCCGGTCTGTAAGTTAACTTGCAATTGCTTCTGATAACAAATTCATAATCCATGAAGGAGTTTGTACTCCCACTATCCACTAGCATCACTGCCCTTTTGCCTCCTATCATTGTGATTAAGGAGAAAGTTACAGGTCCGGTTGTACCTTCCCTTGCATTACTAGAAATCAGCATGAGTCTCTCCTTATCCGCATCTCCTTCAACTTCAGCCGGGCTCCCTGGAGCAGTAGTATATCCTTGCTCCTCAGCCACTTCTGGATCATCAAATTTCTCTTCTACCTCCTCTTCTTGCATCAGTAAGGCATGTAACGCCTTTTTAACTTTACACCTCAAATTGTGCCCGGGTGTCCAAGGTTCCTTACAGTGCCAACAAGTCCTCTTGTTGAATTCCTGTGTATTTGCTTTCATCCTTTCAATTTCTCCTGGGTTGATGCTCTTTTGTGCTGCTGTCCGAGGGTTACTCAGATTGGTCTTGCTTCTGTTAATTCCTCCTGAATAACTATTCCTCCTGGCTATTGATGCTTTCTCCTCTAGCTTTGCAAACCAATAAGCTTCTAAGAGTCCTTTGGGTTGGTGACTACTCATAACATATTTGATTTCATCCTTTAAGCCTCTAATGAAACAACTCATCAGAAAAGCTTCCTGTAGGTAGGGATGGTCTCTTCTCACCAGTTCCACACATTTCTCAAAATAATCAATGTATTTACTGACATTGCCCATGTGCTTCATTGTTTGTAATCTTTCTACAGCTTCATGAGCACCAGCTTCTGAAAACCGATCTGTTATCATGACACACAATTGCTTCCAGTTCAGCACCTGCCATGCAATGCCAATCCCTTTGAACCAAGTGTGTGCTCTTCCTGAGAAGTGCCCAGTGGCTATATTGACCCATTGCTCCCTTGGAGTGCCTGCCATTTCAAAGAAATTTTCACATTGTTCTAGCCACCTAATAGGTTCATCACCAACAAATAAAGGTATTTCTAGCTTTGGTCCTCTGATTACAGCATCCACATTTTGGTGTCCATTGCCATTGATATTCCAGTTCATATTCCCAATCAACCCACTAGGATTCAGAAATGTGTCCTGACCTGTGTTAGTGTTCAATGTTGGGTGATAATAGGTCTGCGCTGCATCCGTTTGCTGTATATGTTGTCCAATCCAGGGCGGTACCCGTGGGTTCCCTATTTCAGGGTTAAAACTTGGCTGTACTGTTGGATTGATTGCTACAGGAAGTTGTTGAGTACTCATCTGATTCACTCCCAACCTTGTCTCCATGTCTACTTGAGCAGCGGTTCTCATCGCTGGTGAGAATACGGGTGAAAAACTAGGTACCACAGTATTTGGTTCCACAAAGAAAGGTGCTAAGCTCCCGCCACCCTTGTTCTGTTCGTGACCCCAATTTGTATTTGTGGCTACTGGAACGGGGCTAGAAACCATTTGAGAAGTCATGCTGTCAGGTAAATCCACACGTTTGGATTGAGAAGGTGGATTCATACCTGCTTCAGTCAGGGTCGGCCCTTCCTTCTGGATTTCATCGGATTTTGGGTCAGTTCTTGATGTCGAAGCTTGGGGAAAATTGGCAAACAACAGCGCTTTAATCGCAGCTACATCAGATTTCAGAGTGTCTAACTCAGCCAGCTTCTCATGGATCTTAGCAATTTCTGCACGATTCTCCATCTCGATGTCGTCTTCTTCAATGGATCCGTGAGAACGAGTTCTCACCACCATCTAGAAATCTTCACGGGTTCCAGATTTGACCGAGTTAAGGAATTTTACGGCGGCAATCTTCTGATTACCCCAACCCTCACCCGTCAAACCTCAGCTCCAAGGATGATACTGGTGCTCTGATACCAATGACAGAGCCCAAAAGTTCAGATATAAAAATCGGATTGGAAACCGCCGCCACGAACGAGAGAGGAACTACACTAGGGTTCTACCAACTAAATATTGGAACGAATATGCTTCTTATTCCCTTTCTCATTGCGTCTCCACTGGACTAAATAGCCAGGGAATCACCAAAAGTATTGTTACAGCGGAAGTAAAAGACTGAAGGTAAACACTGAGTTTGGTTAAAACGACAAGAGGTTGACGCCACAGTAAAAACGAAAGCAATTCAGATCCAACGGTCAGAAAGTTGACCCGATCAGCCCAATACATCCACGCCCTCCATCCGGGTTTGAAGAAAATCGCTGAAGCGTTATATTTGTCGCCGACTTCAACTTCCTTGCTTCCCCGTCTTCTTCTTCAGCTAGCTAACAGTTCTCTGAACTCCACGGTCCTGACAGACCCCTCCTCCCCGCGCCTCCTCGACGCCGTCCTCCGCCGCTGCGGCGTCGCCTCCTCCCTCGCGATCCACTTCTTCCACTGGTGCTCCCCGTCGCTCCTCTCCTCCCTCGCGCTCCTCGCCAAGTCCTCATCCTGCGCCCCCTCTGCGCCGTCCCCCTACCTCCTCGCGCCGCTACCCTCCCACCACCTCTCCGCATCCTTCCTCACCCCCGTCCTCGGCCGCCTCCCGCTGCCGCGCCTCCTGGCCTTCGCCCACGCCCTCCTCTCCTCCCGCCCTGACCACGACCACTCCTCCCTCTTCCTCTCTCTCCTCGAGTCCCTCTCCAAGACCGGCCATGTCGCCGCCGCAGAGCGGCTCGTCGAGGAGCTCGAGCCCCGGCTCCCACACTCGCTCCGCCACTACACCGCGCTGCTCTACGGGTGGTGCCGCCTGGGCAAGCTCGACGAGGCCAAGCACGTGCTCGCCCGCATGAAGGCCACGGGGGTCACCCCGGACGCCGTCGTCTTCAACACCCTGCTCGCGGACTTGGTCGCGGACGGGAGGTTCGAGGACGCGTTCGAGCTGGCGCGGGAGATGAAGCGGCGGGGCTGTCCGCCGAACGCCGTGTCCTACACCACCCTGATGCAGGGGCTCGGGGCGAGGGGGAGGGTTGATGAGGCAATGCGGATGTTTGTGGAATTGCGGAGGAAGGGGTGTGGTGTGCGCCTGATGCTGTTACGTACGGTACTCTGGTTAGTGCGTTTTGCAAGGCTGGCAGGATATCCCAGGGGTACGAGTTCTTGGACGCCATGGTGAGGGATGGGCTGCGGGTGGACGCCGGTGTGTACTTTGGGTTCTTTGTGGCACATGAGAAGAAAGAGCAGCTGGAGGAGTGCTTGGAATTGATGGGGAGGATGAGGGAGTGCAGGTGCCCGCCAGACCTCAATATCTACAATGTGGTGATTCGGTTGGCCTGTAAGCTCGGGGAGATGAAGCAGGCCATGGAATTGTGGAATGAGATGGAGAATGCCGGGCTTAGTCCTGGGGTTGACACGTTTGCGATCATGGTGAATGGGCTTGTTGGGCAGGAGGCGCTGGTTGAGGCGTGCAGTTATTTTAAGGGCATGGTTGGGAGGGGGCTCTTTGTTGCACCACAGTATGGGGTGCTGAAGGACCTGCTCAATTCGTTGGTCAGAGATGAGAAACTCGAGCTTGCAAAGGATGTTTGGGGATGCATCCTGAGCAAAGGTTGTGAGCTCAATGTGAGTACATGGACGATCTGGATCCATGCACTGTATGCGAAGAAACATGTCAAGGAGGCCTGCTTGTATTGCTTGGACATGCTTGAGGGCCTGAGGCAGGGCTGATGCCGCAGCCTGACACATTTGCAAAGCTGATGAAGGGGCTAAAGAAGCTCTACAACAGGCAGATTGCTGCTGAAATCACTGAGAAGGTGAGGAAGATGGCGGAGAGATGTCACATGCGGTACTATTTACACATGTGAACAGTACATATGGTACTGTAGCATCATACACTGTTCATACAGGCCGTGAGTGTGTTAATAGTTGGAAATAGAGATAAGAATTGTTAGTTTTCTTGTTAGTTGAGTTTACTTTTTTAGAGATATATTTCATCTATTAGAGATAAGTTTCCTTAGACATAGAGATTATTTCTTAGGGGTCAAGTCGGATCATCCCTATAAAAGGGATAACATGTTTCCATTATCAAGGAAGCAAGAAAGATGGGTTGATCTAGTCTCCCTCCCAAGGTTCTATCATCCTAGTTTATAGTCTAATCTCTCATCCACCAAGTCGACGCCGTTTGGCCTTCTTCCTGACGGTGTTTACCTCGTTATGAATCTAGGTTCATGACAATTTGGTACCAGAGTAGTCGATCCCTTCCCACGACTTCTACTACCTTGGTGATAGCGACGGATCAAACCATCAGACCTGTCGCCGAGTCGTTGGCTATGATAAAGACTAACGCCAACAAGATAGCCATGAGTACTAATGACAACGACAAGAATATGGTGGTCATCTTCCTCGACATGCATGCTACTTTAGAGAAGATAATCGCGGACTAGAAGGAGAAGAAGACGCAACAAGAAGCACCCACAGCGACGCTGTCGAAACCTGTTGTGGTGTTGTCCCATCCTACCATGGTGTTGCTGAAGCCTGTCGCGGCCCTGCCAAAGTACGTCATGGCCACAACGACGCTGCTAGGGTTGCTGTCATGCCTACCGCAGCAACCGGTGAGTTTGTCGCAACCGCACGTGGAGGCAATGATCTTCAAGGACTTATGTCATCATCACAACCTCTCGTCAATATGGGGTCTCCTAGAGCTTCAGCCATGGCCGTCATCACAGCTCGAGGACGAGCTGTCGCGAAAGGAGGGGAGTAATGTCACGGGCGGTACCGTTCACGTATGTGAACAGTGCGCACAGTACTGTAGTGCCACACACTGTTCATGCAGGCCGCTGTTGCGTTAATACTTGGAAATACAGATAAGAATTGTTAGTTTTCTTGTTAGTTGAGTTTTCTTTTTTAGAGATATATTCCCTCTATTAGAGATAAATTTTTTTAGATATAGAGATTGTTTATTAGGGGTCAAGTTGGGTCGTCCTTATAAAAGGGATAGCATGTATCTATTATCAAGAAAGCAAGAAAGATGGATTGATCTAGTCGCTCTCCTAAGATTCTATCATCCCAGTCTATAGTCTAATCTCTTATCTCACCAAGAAGACGCCGCTCGGGCGTTCTTCCTGGTGGTGTTTACGCAAATTGCTGCTGAAATCACTGAGAAGGTGATGAAGATGGCGGAGGAGAGACATGTTAGCTTTAAAATGTATAAGAGGCGTGGGGTGAAGGATCTTGAAGAGAAGCCCAAGGCAAAGAGGAGAGGGCAGAAACCGAGTCGCTGGAGGCAGGCTGGTCAAGGTCAGTCTAACTCTAGTAGGCATGCTGACCTTTTGGATTCTGCTGCTGATGAAGAATTTCCTAGCTAAGTGAAAATAGAAGTTGAAGAGGGCAATGCATCTTCGCTTGATTATATTGTTATTGGGAGTGATAGATTTATGATGCAATCAAGAAGGAAATGCTATAGTACATAAGATGAGCATCATAGTAATATCGGGCTTGCTGAGGATGGACCAGATTTGCAGCATTTATACTGCTACCTGATCTTGAGGCAAGAGCCAAGTGACACTACGATTATGTCTGAAGTTTGTGTGCCAATATGTACTTCAATATTCAAAACCTTTCTGGGGATAATGATATCGGGCCTTGCGGTTCCCATGCCAAAGAAAACAACCATCTGTGATACTACTATAGCTGGAAACAAGTCCAGCTTGTGTGAGCCATGCTATGCTTGGACTGGCTTGTTTACTACTGGAAGATTTACTCAAAACAAGCTTGAGCTCAGCTTGAAGACGCTTGGGATCAATGCAACAGCTCGCAACCACACAAGAAACAAAAACACACCACCCTTATCAATTATAACATCGAGACTCAGTTGTGTAAAACCACATGTTGAGGCTTTCTTGTTTACTTTCATGCTTCTCTCTTAAGGAGCTGTTCATTACTGTACAGATATACTTAAACCTGCATAAAAGTCTGACCTTGGTAGTTGGTACAGAATGATTATGTTCACTGTGGTTGTCATGGTGATGTCTGCTTATATCCTAATTATGATCTGAATAGATATTACATTCGGATAGAATCTTTATCTGAATGTGTAAAAATAGATCAATGCACAAATGTGATAAACCTAGTACTCCCAGGTCTCAACTGCATGTACTGGGCAGTCGCTTATTTAAATATAAATATAATTTTAAATCTAATGCTGATTTGTGTCTACTACTAGATGGCAAACTTTCCATCTCGTCAGACTTCCCATGCCGATATTAACACTGAATTTAAGACCTACATAGTTAGTGTTGTTACTTGTTACAGTGATTTGGAAATGTATTGTTTTTTGGTCAGTTAGTGTTCGCTGGTTGGATTAGGTCCAAGATACCAAACGTATGGTGTATAATTTATGATGAAGTACAACTATTCACTATGCACGTGGAATCCATGCCCAAACAATTAATTCGCCATACCAGCCATTTCCTAGTGCTGCAATTTTTAAGAGCGGCAGAATAGTTACACTTTTGTACATATCGAGTGACCATGAAACTGAATGAGATGACATTCAAAGAGTCAGAGCGCTCTAATCTTAAGACATGTATAATGGTATAGACAACTGTTGTTTATAGTAATTCTTAATATCACCTATAGACAACACTAAAAATAGCTCATACAATGGTTGAGGTGATACAGTCGGCTATAAGATTGTATACAACACACAATCTTTTAATGATTTTTTTGTTTCTCGTGCTACAGTCGACTACAAGATTTTAGACAATATCTTTCTCTCTCTTTATTCTCTTTTATTCACGTCAGCAAAAATCCTACGTGACAGAGGCTATAGACAGCTAACATAAGCCTATTATACATGATCTAAACTTTTCTGGAATTGTTCCAAACATCTGTATGATTATGCGGGAGGACAGAAACATACTTGCATAAATAAGAAGCAAAATCATTGAAATTGCAGGAATCTCCAGGGTAGCATAATTCATGTTTTTTTAATCAGCACAGCATGGATAATGACATAGTACAATTACATAACTCTTGCAGCATGTGTGCAGTTAAATTGCAGACAAAAAAATAAGATTTCATAAATTGAGCTAGAGTGCGAGAGCATACAGACGATCTGGAGGTTGACAAGTAACTCGGTAGTTTGGAGTGTGCATGTCGTCTTTTGGTTGTAAGGCTTCGAGCCACGTTTAATTATTATTTTTTCTCCCACTTCAGAACTTGGATCTTTGTAATAATTTGAGCTGTGTGCATCCTTGATGCAGAGGCCGGGAGAGTTTTTTCTCTTCCATTATCTAAAAATGCCTCCGGTTTCCAGGAAGTTTGAGCAGTCAGGCCTTGGGTGGACAGCTGTTACATTGTTTTGGCGATTGGGAATGTAGTGGTGAGTGGTGAATCCCCAACTGGTCTTGGTGGTGAATCCGTACCTATGATCCACCACGTGTGATGTCACGCATCCGGTGTATGCTATGATGAGGTTGAAAGTAATTGTGTTAGTAATTTTACTGCCGCGTCCAATACCAACTACTTATTCATTGGTCGCCAGATTTACTTCCTCTTTGCGGAACAAAATATTCCCTTTGGGAGTCTTTTGGAGGGGATGAGAGGAGGTATCGTGCCTAGGGATGACAACAGGGCCATTCCCTATCGGGGAGTGGTGGAATATCCATATCCTCGAGAGACGAAAAATTCCCTGCCTCTATCCCCATTCTCGTCCTCGGGTGCTATTCTCCCTCAGTTCCCTGTCTCCATCGAGTTATCGGGGCCTCACGGGGACCCATACCCGAAAGTTGTATCCCGAAAGAAGAGAAAATAAGATCCATAATGTTATAAAATGAGTATGAACATCCACATGTAATGCTAAAATAACAATATTTTTGATTAATTAGCATCTGAAAAGTAAAAGATGCAAATGAGATTATCTGGCTATCGCCTTGTCGGGTTGTGCGGTAGTGGGCTAGTGGTCTACATGTCATATTAGGACCCATGCGGGTAGCGGGATGGAAGTAGAGGAATGACCTCATCTTTACTTCACTTGAGGGGGGATTGTATTTGTATATTAGCATCCCCGTAGGAAAGAAATAACTCCATCTCCATCCCTAATGAGTGAATTCTCCGTCGAGAATGGGAAATAGGACCATTGCCATCCCTAATCGTGCCTTAGAACTGAACTATGATGCAACAAATGAAGAAACTCTTTTTTAGACAAGAATTCATCGATTCCATTAAACCGAAGGTCCATCTAAATCGCTGGCCACCAGGGTAGATACAAGAGCAGGACCTCATACAACCAAACGAGGTTTTCACCTGAACAAGACTACGAGTCTACGACCATGCGCCGCTAACATATGGGCCTCCTCATTACATAGAAACGAAAAAACTCTGATGAACCTACTCGTTCTATTCCTCGAGCCAAAACAAAGTCCGCGTAAAAGATCTTTACATATTCCACAAACCGTCCAGATGCACTCTTGCCACTGAATTATGATGCGGGCGCTCTCTTTGCCAGTGTTGTTTGGAGATTGAAATCTGAAATTTGATTGAGTGGGGCAAATGTGTATGCAAGAGGGAAGCAGAGAACTTACGGAATAGCATCCTCTGCCTTTGCTTAAGAAAGGCCGAGGGGAAGAGAGGGCAAATCACCGTAGCGTTACTGTAGCACCAGATATGAGCTATACATCTTTTATCTAACGGATGAGATTCAACCCAGGGCAGGGTACTGTTTCCCTCTGCTAAGTGCTACCTTTGCTTTTGCTGCAAAGGCAGAGGATACGCTTCCAGAACGTAAATACACGACCCTCCCTAGTCATTATGGCTAAGTATCTCTCTCTCTCTCTCACTGCATGCGGGCCCCGCCAGCTCATTGCGGGATCACCCAGCGCAATCCTCTTGAATCTCGCCCTCGCCGGTCGACCTCGAACGAAGCCCAAACGGCTAAACCCCCTCCCAAAAAAATTTGAAATCTCCACGCTTCCCTCTCCTTCCGTCCTTCCGACCACCCCCAATGGCCGCCCCGCCGCCGGTGCTCACCCTGGCGGTGAAGAAGGGCCCACGCGAGGGCGAGACCCGGCAGTGCCGCGCGGGCGCCGCGCTCCGCGTCGGCCGCGTTGTCACCGGTAATGACCTCGCCGTGCGCGACGTGGGCGCGTCGCAGCGCCACCTCGCCATCGAGTTCCTACCGCCGCCAGCCGCGCGGTGGGCCGTCTCCGACCTCGGCTCCTCCAACGGCACCCTCCTCAACGGCGGGCCCCTCGTGCCCACCGTCCCCACCCCACTCTCCCATGGGGACCTAATCAAGATCGGGGAGGCCACCGTGCTCGCCGTCTCCATAGCGTCCAATTCGGATCCGAATCCCGGCGCCAACCCCGGCCCTAGGCGTTCCTCGCGCCCCCCGGCAGCGGCGGCGGTGGTGGAGGAGGAGAAGCCCCCAGTGGTGACCCGCCGGGGCGGACGGAAGAAGGCTTCTGCGGCGGCGGAGCCCCCCAACGCGGAGAAGGAAGAGTCGGGCGCAGCGGCAGTGATAGAGGAGGCGGAGAAGCCCCCGGTGGTTACGCGTCGGGGCGGACGGAGGAAAGCGGCTGCGGCGGAGCCCCCCAACGCGGAGAAGGAAGAGTCGGGCGCAGCGGCAGTGATAGAGGAGGCGGAGAAGCCCCCGGTGGTTACGCGTCGGGGCGGACGGAGGAAAGCGGCTGCGGCGGAGCCCCCCGAAGCAGGGAAGGAAGAGCGGGAGGAGGCTGCAGTAGTGACGCGCCGTGATGGGTTCAATAAGGCCGCGGAGCCCCCTGAACCGGAGAAGGAAGAGGAGGAGGAGGTCGCTGTGGTGACGCGCCGCGGCGGGAGGAAGAAGGATGCGGCGACGGCCGCCCCTCCGCCACTGCCTCCGAAGACGAGGTCCGGAAGGGGCCGGGGAAGGGTTACAAGGGCTAGTGCAAGGAAGGCTGTTCTTGAGGAGGAAGACGAGGAGGAACATGAGGTCGAGGAGGTGGCTGCGCCAAGAGAGCGGAGAGGGAATCCGCCGAGGGCGACGGCAGCAAAGGGTGGTGAGGAGAAGGAGGATGGGGTGGCAGCTGGGGATGGAGAAGTGGAAGGCACTGCGAAGGCATCAGAGGAGGAAGTGCCAGTGGCTCGGAGAGGGCGGGCACGGAGAGCACCAAATGGGAGGGCCAGTGATCATCGTGCTGCTTCTGACAACGAGGGTGAGGAGGAAAAGGGTGGCGGAGAAGAGGAAGGGGATGGCAAGAGGGAAGTGATTGGCAGTGGAGGAGAGGTAGGGGATGGGGAGAAGGTGGAGGAGCGTGCTGGGAGCAGCCGCCTGGAGACCATGACATTGCGGGAGTGGTTTGAGCGGATGGAAAAGTACCTCCCAAGGATGATCAACGAGGCCGCTGATGAGATGATTGCATCATTGCAGGAAAGACATCGGCATATCGATGAGTACATTTCAACGCTAGGGGAGAGTTCTGATCCTGCTTGAGATTTACGGTATGTTCAGCTCTGAAGGGTAAAAAATTGTCCTTTTGTTACTTACTTCTGTTTGTCAAGTTCAATTTTCTTTGTGAACTTTGCTCCACAGCCGTCAGAATGTTCTCATAATAAACAAGAAAATCCGCGACTGAATATTTCATGGTTGTGTCCTTTGGTGATCGCTGGTTAAAATTGAGAAAGTGCCCTCTCATGTCATTTTTTTTCCATTCGTGACCATGTTCTAGCAATGACTTGTCTGCAATTACCAATTAATTAGAAATTTAGTTTACTTAGATATGTATAAGCTTTTGCTTGGATGTAACTGTCATTGCGGCCCTAGCTGCATAATATACTTTGTCATGCCTAATGCATCACTTCACTGCTAAGTGTATCATTTTGGATCTTCCTCAACATTTGCTTACATTAAAACAATTTCCACACGTCATGTGTCATTGTGAAGTTTTTGAACTGCATCGATATAGACGTATAGCTTGTAAGAGTTGTGCTTTATCATCAATTTTTTTTAGATTTCCAATGATTAGATACTGTATGTTTGAGGTTTATGCCCTTTCCCAAAAAGGTCAGAATGTCATAAGTCATAGCCATTGCCAAATTTATATTTGATATCTGCGGTGTGTAAATATCATGCAAGCACGACCTGATCCTTCGTGCAGATGTTAATTACTGATTTTCTGGTCGATTCCAGAGTCCGGACATTGTAGTGTAAAATACAACTCTTCTTGGAATTTTGTTTTGTTCGTCTGCTGTTGTTTTTGCCTATAATAAAGTTTTGCATTTCTTACAGCTTACATGTAAAAAACTGCACACCCGTCACTATATGGTGTACTTATGTCCGTACTTTAATTATGCATTTGTGTTACTGATCTTTTTTTTATGGGCCTGTGGTTTCATGAATGATTTTTTAACACAGAGCTAGAAAGAAAATAGCATGAACCTTGATAACATGGTATATAGTTCAGCTTCAATTCTTGCTTCTGCTTGACCTTTTGCTACATTGAATGTCTGAACAACAGCTACCATGTTAAATAATTCTCTAGCACAATTCTTTTCAGGGATACCCAATTGCCATTTGGCACCACATCTGCCTTATTCAACAAGAATTGAACTATTTAATTTATCCATACAACCCCACAACGGAGAACCATCGAATAGTTCTGCACAGTTCAGTGTTCCCATTTAAGACGCTGAAAAGTTTTTTTTTTTTAAAAGGAGATACATCTTCTGGTTCATATTTTTCCTTCTGTAGCCCTGCTTTCCTGTATTAAGCCATGAAAAAAGTATGGTAGATTTACTGTTTATCTGATAGATTTACTGTTTATCTGATAGAGTGTTTGTTCAACTGTTATCCACAATTTGTTTAAATCTGTCATCTTTTTGCAGGATGACCAGGAAATATGGTCAATCTAACAACGTAGGGTGATGCCTGGAGATAACATTGAAGACAATAAAACAGTAGGTTTGAGGTATAACCACCATTGGTTGGGTGACGATCACGGAAATCATTCATTCCAACCACATCAGAAGTGCCCAAGAAATTTTACCTTTCCTGTTGGATAGTACTGTACTGTCCATGCTTATGACATGTATTATACTAGTAGTAGTAGGTTAAAGCAGTAAATTGAAATCTTTGTTATTCATGATCCATCCTGTAGGTCTGCTTCTTTGAGCCTTTTCTTCTAAGGTAGTACTAATATATCCTGTTCTTTTGGACAATGTTGTATCAAGTATCAATGGAGTTGGGAAACAACCTTCCCTGGAATACCATGTTCATAGTCTTCAAACTTCCTTTGGATGAATGTGCGATTTGCATCATCTCACTATTCGCTCCGCCGATTTTTTAGCCTGTTATTGGATTTCCTTCTTCAGCACAGCATATTGCAATGTTTCGCATGCTTGATCAACACAAGGGAACTGGCTTCTCAGAACCCCAACAGTATGCTGCCTTTTTTTTTTGCCCTTTTTTTACTGCTCGTTCTTAAATTTTCCTGGATGACTAGTCTCAATTGTTGGAAATATATTGGTCAAGATGCGTTACTATGTATTGATACTAGATCAAACCATCTTGTAGTTTCAGTGATCTTTCGAAAAGAAGATGCCTAATCTGTTGCATTCATCCTCGAAAAAGAAATTTCAGAAGATGCCCAGTCACAGTGGCACCCTTTTATCCTTGGCGTGCAAATGTGCAATACGCACGGTAAGAACTCAAGATACAATGATGTTCTATTGTATGATAATATTTTATGATTTGAAGCACCTATTTTTTGCTCACTTGTGCAGTATCAAATTCGGTATTGTCGTAGCAACAGAACTAGACAGTAAAGAAAGGAGACTCTGGTCGCCACAAGGGGGACTAGGGGATCCTCGAGAGAGAGGACCGGTGCCAAGAGAAGTTAATGTGTATTAATTGTAGTGAAAAAAGTCCTCTGGATTATAGGGGGTGGATATTTATAGCCTTTCGATCGGGGTACATGAGATTACAGATCTACCCTAAAAAGACCCTATGTTTAAAGGGGCCGCATGGGCTTTTCCTTCCCCTATGTGTAGTCTTTGGTCTATAGTGGACCCTCCTGATCTTGATCCATTTGGCTGGTACACTCGGTCCACTGGTGCTCTTCTCCCTTCGCACCGTGCGAGGTACCCCCGAACCAAGGGGTCTTGGGCACCCTTCAGCGCCCATGAGGTGGCCCCGGGGGTCTCCTTGTTCCTGGATCTGTGGTGCTCGGTAGCCTTCAGATAGCCTTCGTGCATCCTCCTAGGCCTCCCCGAAGGCCTGCCTGGTGCCCTCCGGGGCCCCCTATCCGCGCCTCCGGCTGTGGGCCCTCGTGGGCCTCCTATTGGCCTTCACGCACTCTCTAAGGACGTACTTGAAACCCTTTGTAACATCCAATTTATGAAGTCTTAAAAACCCTTTTGAGTAGATAGTCCCTTGGAAAATTCACCCAAGTTTTATTTAAATTTTAATTAAGCTTAATATGGGCTTTCAATAGCAAAACAATTTAATGTGACTAATCTAAACATCAAATAATCCTAAAACTATTTGATTTGGGTTCTCTGTACTTGGAAGTATTTTCTAGATTTTTCTGGAATTTTTTCGAGTTCATTTGCTATTTAGATTTCATGGTATTTTTAAAATAGAAAAACCTAATATAAATCTTGGAAATCACTTTGGGTTGAAACCCTAAATCCCAGCCCAATCCTATTCCTTTCTGGCCCAGTCCACCCGCGGCCCAACCGCGCGCTCAGCCTAGCCCCTGCGCCACCTCGTCGTCACTACCATGTGGGCCCTGCTAGCCATTGTCAGAACCCGGGATTAATATCCCAGATCCTCTGTGTATTTCTGAACTAGTCCCATGATCAGTAGCTAGTTCACACAATAAACAAATATGGTAACAAAATTCATATCACAACTTTATTAATAAACAACAGAGTTGATTACAAAGGAGGCTTACAGGCCCACAATAAAATAAACACAGCGGAAGACGAAAATGTAGTGGGGAAGCGGCCTAGTCGTCGAGGTCCACATCGGTAGCAAAGTCCTTCTCCTCTGAAATTTTGTTTGCATAAGCAAGAATGAGCAAAACTTCCGTGCTCGCAAGTTACACCCGTCAATTAACAGAATGACATACATATATAGATGTAACAATAGAAAGGCTTATTGGTTTATTTGCATAAAGCAGCATTTCTTTTAAATACTGGTACTAAGTTCCAAAGCAGTTATTTTAACTAAAATTTATAAAATTCTCAATTTTATAGTCAGATAACATTCACACATGAATGGTGAAGGATACCCTCCTATCACATGGCTTCCTGCCCAATTCCCATCTGGATAAACCAGTTTTGAAGAAGTCTTTTTCAAACAAAAACTAAAGTCTAACTTTGAGTAGTTCTGCTAGCATGTCCATGACCGGGGACACGGCTATTCGAATAGTTTTACACTCTGCAGAGGTTGTACAGCTTTACCCACATGACAAGACTTCTCTAGTTTGTCCGGCATATATCTATGCCACCGCTCACTACCGTTGGTAAGCGGTCTAGAGCACGTGTCGAGGAATTTACAATGTTCTGTCTTAATGTATTTGTGCCCGCTAAGGTTTCGCTGCCATTAGGCTGACCATCCTCCGGAAGCCCCCTCCTGCGCCAGATGGGTCTACTGTTTGACAAACACCCATACCAACAACATAGCACCAATGACACTAAGACATCACAAATTATTTAGCCAAGTCCCGACCCATACTTGGGACATGTGGTGGTATGGTAAGGCGTAGCATCATGCGCTCGAAGACCGGTCCTTAACTGACTTGGGCGACTTTCCATAAAAACCCCTGGGCCTTAACCCTAACCAGATTAAGCCCGTGCATAAACCTGCACCCACCAATCATCCATTTCGCCCAAGTCCAAACCCATTTTTATTTTATTTCATTTTTCAAAGTCATAAACTTCCATAACATTCCGATGCCATGGATACCATCTAAACAACAATTGATTTCTGGCTGAAATTTCCAAAATAAACATGTTTGGTCTATAAGCATGGCTAAGCATGATTTTTCTCAAAATGCTCTAATTCATACTTATCGTATCAACTAGGTTTTATCTATGGTGACAATATGTTTGCTTCAATTATCCAAGTTGGCCATACAAAGGATTTTAGGCATAACTATACATTTAAAACAGGAATTTAAGATACTGATATAAATAAGCATGTAGTAATAATTTAAAACAGAATATACATAATTTAAAATAATGGGATTGATATGATCAAGGGTATAACTTGCCTTGCTTGATGAGGTGACGTTGTTTTTCTTAACAGATCACCTTAACAGAACGTCTGATGTTGAGGTGACGTTGTTTTTCTTAACAGGTCACCTAGTACTCACAAGTACTATCTTCGGGTAGTCCAAGTGTACGATCACGATGATCATACAGTCAAAATCATTCCTCTTATGTTGCTCTTCAATCGGCGTAAAAATCTGATTCTCCGAAGTCGTCGAAATCTAATCTTGAAAATACGACCAAATTCAAATAAAATTCAAATAACAATTCAAAAGAACTCCAAATGAAAATAATTTGATTTAGTTAGCTAGATTACAATTTTATACAAATTTTGCAACTTGAAACACCCAAATCGGAGTTTGGATGCAAAAGATATGAATTTTAGAAGATTGGAATTACATGAAATAATAAATTAGGGTTTAAAGGAATTATTGATCAAATGAACCTAAAATTAAATAATTTTGGCTTAGATGGCTAGATCTTGATTTTATATGAATTTAGGAATTTGAATCGACGAAATCGGAGTTCGTATGAGGGAGAACGAACCCCGGGAAGTTCTAAATCTGAATAAACCCTAAAATCAGATTTTATTGAATTTCTTGAATTATTTTTCTAAAGAAAATCCTAATTATTGCGCAAGCTGACGTCAGCGGCTGGAAATCTGAATTTTGGCTGAATTATTTTCCTAAAGGAAAATGATTTATTTCACTGACAGGTGGGCCCCCAAGTCAATGGACTGGGTCCATGGGCGGTCAAAGTCCATGGTGGATTTGGTCTACCGAAACAGTGTACGTGAGGGAGGGGTGCGGTGATGTGGCACACGTGGTGCCACATGGGCGGACACACGAGCGGGAAGGGATGAGGTGGCGCACGGGTGGCTCCGAGGTGGCGCCTACGTGGTCGCCACGGCGAAAGGCCGATGCGGCTCGGCCGTGAGCTCGCCGGCGAACGGCGGCACGGCGACGGAGGTGGATGATACCAAAAGAACAAGCGGGAGTCACTGAACTCGTTGCTTTACCTTGCGACGGAGGGGCGTGAAGGGGTCACCGCGACGCAGCGAGGAGCGGCGGTGGTGCGGGGTTGTCGACGAGGAAGGCGTCGCGGTGATCCTCGGGGCGAATGAAGGTGCGCAAAGGCTTCGCAACGGTGCGCCGATGTCGTGGGTGTCGTCGGGGAGGCCGGGGAGTCGATGACGGCGGTGCTAGAGGCGGCGGAGAGTTGCTCGGCCGGCGGCGAAGAAATGCCAAATCCGGCGACTAGGGAGCGAGGGAGGAGGAGTGAGTGGCGGTGCCGTGTTGAGGGATTCAAGGGGCACCTCGTGCTCCCTTTTATAGGGCCGGAGGGGGCCGGATGAGGGAGATCGGGTGCGCGGAGGCGGCGGTGGAGATTGCGGCGTCCAGGTGAATTAGCGCGTGATGAAGGGGAAAAGACCAGAAGGGAACGCGGCAACATGCCGGGTTTGAATGCGTGCGCTGTGCGAAAAGGGAGCAATTAGCGGCGGAAATGGAGCTCAGCTCGGCGGAAATGGCGGCTGTGTGCAGCTGGGGGAGGAAGGAGGCGCGGGGAGGAAGGAGCAGCGCGGGGCGTTGGATGGTGATCCGATGGCGCGGAGAAGGCAGGTGGCGTGGAGATGCAGATGCCGTCCGATGGTGATCGAGCGGCGAGGGAGAGAGGGGGGTGAGCGCGCGGGAGGAGCGGGCTGGCTGGGCCGGCGCGCAGAGGAAATGGGCCGGACCGAGGAGGTTTCGGCCCAAAGGGTTTTTGGGTTTTTAAATTGATTTTCCAATTGATTTAATTCACATAATTAAAAAGGGCTTGAGAAAATAGCAATTTAAATCCAAAAATTCTGAGAAAATTCACAGAAATTCCCTGAGTTATTTTGGACTTAAATAAAATAGTTCCAACTTATAATTGGCTATTAATTTTGCAAACTAAATTATTTTGGCTTTGAAATACTTAGGAAAAAGCTTTTAAAAACTCAGAAAATTCTATAAATTAATTAAGATTTTATTTTTCAGATCAAACCAACTGGAACTCCAAGACTTCAAATAAATTTTAAATTTTTGGCTTTTAAAACTTCAGAAATTCAAATAAAGCAAATAAAGTCGGGCAAATTCTCAGAAAAACCAGTAAAATAATAATTTTATTTATTTTTATTTTGGTAACATAACTTTGGGATGTTACAGCCATCGCCGCTGCTGCCGCGTCGAACCCATGTGCGCCACGCGTCCGAGCTCGCTTGTCAGCCTCACCGCCACCGCTCAGTCGTCTTCGCCTAGGACTGTAGCTCCGCCACCGCCATTTTTCAGAGTCTTTGTTGGGTCCGCCTCGCAAGCGTATTTAAAGCCTCGAGAATCCTCGGGAGGAGCACCCCGAGACGCACCAACCTCGAAAACCCTAGCCGTCACCGTCGGAGCACCGCCTAGAACCCTAACCGCTATCTTCGTTTTCAACGCGGGGGCGAAGGTCTTTGTCCTCACCGCTGCCGTTCCAGTCGCCCTCATCGCCTTTAGACACCATCTTCGGAAGCGTCGCACCACCCGCATCTCAGATCCGCAATCCACTTCGCCGGAGCGCCCCTCTAGCGCCGTCACCGTCAAGCCCAAAACCCTAGTTCTTCCTCGACCTTGTCGCCGGTCACCCTCGTTGTCCCCTTGCACCCGTAAGTATACCATTATGATCCCCGTCACTTTATCTACCTTTTGCGCACCTTCACCGGAACCCCTTGGTTCCCAAGCCTCGCTGCCGTTTAGCAGTCGTGGCATGCCACCTCAATGTCCACATCAACCTTAACGCCCTCGTGTCGCCCAGTCATCGCCATGTCAGCGCACGCATGTCGCATCAGATCCAAACCCAGCACCAAACCCTAGCTAAACCTAACCTACGGTAAACCATGCCTATACCGAGTGGGTCCCGTTTATCAGAGCATTGTGTTGTAGACCCATGAGCCGTAGACCATGAACCAGGATCCATGAACCCGGTCCATAGACCCTGGCCCCACTTTTCTTTTGAATTTTCTTTAATTCTAGAATTAGTTACTGATGTCATGCTAACGCAATAAATCAGAATTTCCAGTAGAAAGTTAATTCGGGAAATTGAAACAGTAAACCTGTTTTTTTTTTCGTTTCTTAGGGTTTAGATCTTCTAAAAGGCCATTCTCCCTCATACGAACTCCGTTTGAGCCCATTCAAAATTTTATATTCATCTAAATTCAAGCTCTACCTTTCTGAGATTTTAATTAATTTTTGGAGTTTTTATCTCTCTATTTTATATTTATTTTGTTTATTTGCTTCGTTTGCGAGTAGACATTGATACTTTGAGAATTTTCAAGGAAGGTGGAGTTGTTCAAGCCCAAGACCAGTACCAAGACTTGTTCCAAGGCAAGTTGTACCTTTGACCATGTTGAACCCAATTTTTCAAAATTACTTTTATTCAATTACTGCATTCTACTTTAAGTATTTATTTAAATGCTTTGGGATTAGTTATGTACCAATTTGTTTACATCCACTTTCTCTATTGTAATATCATGATCTTTTGTCACCCTAGCTTGGTTAATTATTAGTTGGTAATATCATAGCACCAACGTGGGTTGGTTAGATACGAATAGTCTGCTTAGCCATGCAACGAGCTATTCATCTCATTGGAGTTGCAAATATAAATTTGACTAAGTGATTATGAAACTGTGTGTAAAACTATGTGATGTGTGCTATTATTCGTTGATGGCATGTGTTGCACTTAACCAACATGGTGAGAAAAGATTTAGACTGAGACGAGGATGGAACTGTGTGATATGGTGGCTGTGTGATTGGGAAATGGAAAAATGGTTACTTAGTTAGAAATTGACAGTCTCGTCTTGGTCAGTTAAGTACTTAACTTTGTGTGCCATGGAACTGAGCCATCACTGTACACCCACATGCCTGATGGGACGTGCCTAACCTAGTAAGTTATGGAGTCTTGATGTTAATGACTCAGGCGGATAGTTTAAGCTATGTGCCAAAGTGGAGGTGTGTTTCTGTCTGTGTAGCGATTCATATCGATGGACGGTTCGCTGCTTCCAGGTCCAATAGTGTGCGACGGACTAACCATCTGTGTGAGGGTTGGTGCCGGCAGGAAGCACAACGGGAGTGTCAATTGTTGAGATAAAATTTCAGAAAGGTTTTGTTATGATTAGTGCTAGCTACACTGGTTATATCGTGTGGATAAAGTGTATTTTCTCTGTAGAGTGTTAAACAATCTATTCGAATAGCTGTGTCCGCGGTCATAGATATGCTCGGAGATTTCACACGAGGGGTAGTTTTTCATAAAACACTTTGGGAAGGGATAACTGTGTGATTTAATTCATATGGTTTTGTGAAAGAATTTGATTTAGGCTTTATGTCTTTGTGAAAACAATTGTTAAATTATTATGGTTTAATTGTTTTAAATTATACTTTCAATCTATTATTTGTATTCAATTGCCAATGCTGCTTTATTGCAAAATAACTACATAAGCTATTTCCTTTGGAATAAACCATCATTTATAATTGCATTTTGTGGTACAACTTATTGAGTATTTGGAGTACTCATTCTTGCTGCAATCATGCAGTTGAAGTGGGGGAATCGTCACTTGCCTTCGAGGAGGAGTTTTACAAGGTTGCTGATCGTTAGGTCTTGATCCCAGTCGGTTGCCTGTGACTAGTCGATGGGTATCCGCTGGAGTTATTTTCGTTCCACCGCTGTTTATTTATTTAGTGTCAGCCTTGTGTGGCTTAATAATTGTAAACTCGACCATAAGATCACAACTATTATTTATTATTTAAATTAATTATTTATTCTTATATTCGTCTTGTGTGGTGTGATATTCATCTATATTGATATTGTGTGCACTAGCATGATCCTGGACTAGTGCATTAAATACAGAGAGTCCAGAATTGCATTTTGGGTCCTGACACCCTCGGGAGGCCCTGACCACACCTCCGGCTCAGCCCTACTGGGCTTCCTGGTGGCCTTCGCGCGCCCTTTGACTGTCAACCCTCGTGGGCCTCCTAGTGGCCTTCACGCGCCCTTTGGGTCCCTCTCGAAGGCCTACTTGGTACCCTCGGGGGCCCCTCGCCACGTCCCGTGGCCCTCAGGGGCGTCTTTGCGGTCTTCGCTGGGTCGTTAGGGTCGGTGGGCCACCCCTATGACAAGCTTCTCGTGGTCGGGGTTCTGCTTCGTCATGGCTGAAACCACACCTTTTCCCAAAGGGTCCAGGCACACCGTCCCCTTCGGCCTAGCGAAGCGTGCTTTGTGTGGGCCCTCCAATGGTGTGCGGGCCACTCCTGTTGGTATGATGGCACGTTGGGTGCTGCGCACCATGATGCCGGTGGTTGGCAGTAATGGCACTCCTTCGAACCGCGTGGGTCGCCATTGGTTGGTGTGCGCCATAATGCCGGTTGGTGGTAGTAGTAATGGTGCCCCCTTGAACCGCGCGACAGTTGAGGGGGGATGCTGTGCACGTGCCACTGGGTAACTGGCTCGTGTCTCTTTGGCTTCCACTCCTTGTCCCCTTGTGGTCCTGGCGCCTATAAAAAGGGGGTGACCCTAGTCATTTCCTTATCTCGTGCTTGAAAACCCTAGCTTCCCCTTTGTGGTTTTGTGTTTTTTGTCCTTTGAGGCTGTTAGTCGAGCCTTCGAAGCTCGGGTGATGCGCCCTTCGGAGCTTCGATATGACAAAGCGCAACAAAGAGGGAGGTAGCAACGTGGTCTACACCAGTGAACTTGACCGATCTACTGTGACGGAGTGGGTTCTCTAGGCCCTTGTGGATGAGGGGAAGCTGGAGAGCCTCGAGAAGGTGTGAGTCCTCAGGGCGGAGAAGGTACTAACGCCTTGGTCATATAAGGCCGTGGTCTTCGTCGCCTTCTTAGATACTGGTCTCTGGATTCATTTCGTGTCGCTGGTCACGTGGGTCCTTCAGCTTTACAGGGTGGAGTTGGCGCAGTTGACGCCCAACTCCCTCGTGAAGCTGGCCGTCTTCGAGTGGATTATGCGTTCCACCGGGATGAGCGGGGAGGGGAGCATGTTCATGTATCTACACGACGGGCACTGCCAGCTGAAGAAGAAGAAGAGCACTAGCGAGACGCTGAACTTCGGCAACGTCAACTTCCAACCGAAGGCGCGATGCCAAATGTACGCACCTGCTTCGACACGCACATAATTGGTGGGACACCGACTGGACCCGAAGGTGGTTTTACCATGTCTCTCCGGTGGGCGATGGTCTTTACTCCAGCGGAGGGCTGATCCAACTGACCGCCACTGTGGAGATCGTACTCACCTCATGGGAGGTGGCCCTCCTTCATCTGTTGCTGAGTGCGATGAGGAGGCTCTCCAAGCGGGACCTCGTGGAGGAGTTCTATGCATTCGGGGTCTGACCTCTTGCGCAAGGCTAGAGTGTGAAGCTTGGGGTCCCTAAGGGTGGGCTTCCCACCATCACTGTAGCTAAGCGCGAAGGTTGTGATCTTTGCCCTGAACTTTTTTTAACGGAGCCTGCTGGTACTATTGCAATTGCACCTATTGATAAGGCCACCCATGCCGTGGAGTAGCTCTTGGGCCCCTATACCGGCGAGGACCATGCAAAGCGCGGGCTGGTTGTGCTTGAGCCCCACCTGATGCGCGCGTATGTGGACCCGGTGGTCTGTCTTGCGGAGCGCTCGGACCTGGGCGAGGGGAGGAAGAAGCGGGCTCGGGTGCTCGAGGAGTACGATGTCACAGGGCCGATCGCTGCGATGCCCATGCGCTCTGTTTAGTTTGGGGGCATGGGCGACCCTTCTCGCGCGAGGGTGGACAAAGCAGAGAGGCCGGAGAAGCAGGTGGCGCACAGGACTTTGGAGTGAGTGGGGCGCGCTCGATCGAGCAACCTGTCTTCGGTAGAGAGTGGTGCGTCCCCCGTGACTGGTGTTGAGCTGAGGGCCGCGGGACGCATCATGGCGGAGGCTGGGGAGGGGTGGCGAGCTCGTTTGGGATAGTGGGCCCGCCCCTTGAGGCGTTTTTGGATGGTAGCACCCTGTCGCACATTTACAGTGAGGGCTCTGAGGATTCCCGAGTTGTGCCTCCCACCCCGAGTCGTGATGTGATCGGTAAGTATATTTATGTGCATTTTGTCGTTCGCTCTTTTTTGTGCGTTATGCCTACTTGTATGTACGACTCTGACTCGTACGTGTGCTTCGTAGTCCTAAGCGACGGGGAGGGTGGTGGGGGGGAGAGGGCCGGCGGAGGTGGCTCCACCTCGCGGAGCTCCGAGGTGGCGCCTTCGTGGGCTACTGCTCCAGCCGCCGCGGCCACTGCTGATCTGGGTCCGCTTTGCCCTATGGACTTCAAGGTCAGTGCCGGTGCGACGGGGGTTTGCGAGGATGAAGAATCTAGACCCGCCATTATAAGTTAATGGAGTATTTTGGTGATTAAAGACAAATATATATATGAGGCTAACAATTTTATTGATATACCTATTGTTTAGTCTTATTTGGATAGAAAGATAAAAATCTTCGAGGGTATGCATTCGATGTCATATTCTTATATTTTGTTGTATTACTTGGACCAAAATATAGGTTGAACTCCACCAAGAGTCAAACTTAGATATGTGCATATTGTTCTATTCCACATATTTGTATACACATATTTAGGGGGAGTTCAATCTATGTTTTATGATTTCATTAGTGTCGATCTCATTCTTCCATCCACTTATATTAAGGATCTCTACTTTGAAATGCATCCTTGAGTATATAAGGCTTTCGTAGTAGATATATACTCATGTTAATTCAATTTCGATTATTCGTAACTGGATTGTCATCAATCGTTGTGTGGACTAACATTTTCCACGAGTTAGTAAAACAAGTTGATTCCTATGATGATGAAGATTTTGTGTGCCATCGTGAGTTAATTGTCATCAAGTCAAGATTTGGGATCAAGGATGTCATCATGTGTTGATGAGCATCAAGACAAGATCTCTAAGTGAACAAGATCATCATATGTTGATGATATTTAAGTCAGGAACTTAGAGTAAAGGAAATCATCATGTGTTAATGATATTCAAGATAATATCCCGAAGTAAAGAAGATCATCATGTGTTGATGATATTCAAATCAAGAACTTAGAGTAAAGAAAATCATCATGTGTTGATGATATTCAAGACAAGATCTTGAAGTGAAGAAAATCATCATATATTGATGATATTCAAGTCAAGAATATGGGGTAAAGGAAATCATCATATGTTGATGATTATCAAGTCAAGAACCCAGACTTGGAGTGGAGATGTTCGTCATCAAGTGATCACTCCAAGATGGATACTCAAAGCAAATGTATAACTAGCATAAGCTAAGGATGTGTTTCTAGTCTTTTACCGGTCTCGGTGATTAGTGGAAAGACTAGATTTATAGGCTAGATGTCGTACTATAAAGAGGGATCATGGCTAGTAGCTTGAGGACTTATTTTGTGCCATCTTGATCAAATAAGAGTCATGCATTGCATTTAGAACAACAGCTAAAAAAATATCAGTAAAAATGGTATGACCGCACCTGAGGAGCAGTAGTACCTCAGTGCAGTTGTACCTATTTCTAGTTGGCAGTAGTACCTCAGTGCGGTAGTACCTATTTCTAGTTGGAGGTAGTACCTCAGTGCGGTAGTACCGATTTCTAGTTGGCGGTACGTTTTTTTGCAGAGAGCATGTTTTTGAGAGATTTTCTTCCCCTGGAAAACGATAGTACCGATTAAGTCAAGAAGTCCATGTGAGTGCGGTAGTACCACACTAAACTTTAATGGCTAGTTCAGAAGCATTTAATGCGCCCCTTATGACCGTTGAACAGTAGGTCCGGTGGTATTAGCCGATCAATAGCGGTAGTACCGCACCTATTGAATTTTTCAGGGATCTGTTTCGAACGGTCGAATTTGTGGTTTGGGCTATAAATACCCCCTCACCAGCACCAAGCTCTTTAGCCCTGGCCTCATTGAATACCTTAGATCCATTGGTGCATTTTCTACGACTTATTTGCTTATATTTCACATTTTGAGGTAGTTGAGAGAATTCAAGTGCATTTGCATCATTAGTTGATCTTTTGGCACTTGATAACCTTCAAGTAAGGGCTGTGGTTTATTACTCTCGTTGTTTGTCGACACCTAGATGGCGTGGAGGCGTACCTACCTCACCATGGATTTGGAGAGACCGGTAAGTCTCCGAACACCACGGTAAAACATTCTTGTGTCATTACGGTTTGCTCTCTTGTGATTTACTTTGTGCAATTTACATTTCTAAAATTAAATTGATTGCATGTTAAAGTAGGATTACTAACCTTGACTTAGACTTAGGGTGTTGGTGCACTTAAGAGAAACTAGAATCTTTAGGTTTTAATTGTGCAAAACCGAATCGACTTTCGCTTTCGCATTACAAATCGGTTTTAGCCTTAGAGATTTTTAGAAATGACTATTCACCACCCCTCTAGTCGGTCTCCTCGATCTTACAAGTGGTATCAAAGATTAGTATCTTATTTATTAGAGTTAACCGTCAAGAGAATAAAGAATGACCACTAGTGATATAGTGCACCTTAGTGAAGCACCTCTATTTGATGGCACAAAGTATGCTCATTGGAAAATTCGCATGTCTTTTTATTTTAAGGCCATGAGCCAAAAATTATGGCGGATTGTAGATATGGGTTTTTCTCCTCTAACGGGTCCTATAGCTCCAACAAGTGAGGAAGAGAAAAACTTACATCTCAATGCTCAAGCAATTAACGCTTTATTTAAAACTTTGACTGTAGAGGTATTCAATGAAGTATGCAATATCAAAAACTCTCATGAGATGTGGACCCATCTTCAAGATCATCATGAAAGGTCCACCTCCACTAATGGTGATTGCATAAAAGAATGAACGTCGGGAGAAGAATACTTAACTTCTAGCTCCGACAATGAGGAGCCCTCAGCTCTATCCACATCACCTCATTGTTTTATGGCCAAAGGTAATGAGAAGGTAAATGATGATGATGAGCCTTCATATGATGAGTTGATAGATATGCTTTAGAAGCTTAATGAGTACGTAGGAAATGAGAAATCAAAATTCATTGTTTTGAAGAAAAAGTATGTCTCACTTCAAAATAATTACGAGGAGCTAAAGGATACTCACGAAAATCTCCTTCTCAATGAGCTCAATAAGTCCAAGGTGGATATAGGCATAACTTGTGATTTATTAGATGATATATCATATGTAGTTGCTAACCCATGCATTGTATCAAAGGTTAGCATATCCACTTCTTGTGATGATTTGCTAGATGCTCCTTGTAGCTCAAAATTAGATACTTGTTCTTCCTCTATGCTTGTTGAAACTAATCTTTTAGAGGAAAATGAAGAGCTTAGGACCCAAGTCAAGAAATTAGCAATTAACTTGGAAAGAAGCTTCAAAGGGAAGGCCACTCTCGATGATATATTGAGCAAGCAAAGAAGCTTACAAGATAAGAGTGGAATTGGCTTTACTCCCAAGAAGGAGAATAGCAAGACAAGACACAATGCAAGACACACGAAGAATATCTAGTGCTTTGGATGCAATGAGAAGGGGCATTTTGCCTCGGTGTGCCCAAATAAAGTTGATATCAAGTCAAGACATTCAAAGAAAAGGCAAACTGGCAAGGAGCAATAAAAGAAGACAAGAAGGGGAAGTAAAAGCTAAACTTGCTACAATTACCTGAAAAAGGGACATATTGGTAAATGATGTCCTATGGGTAACACTCCTAAGCTTACCCTTTATTATAATAATTATTTGCGTAGGAAAGATAAAAATAGTAGGGTGATTGCTAGATTTGTTAGTTCATCAAAGATTATTACTAGGGTCATTTGGGTGCCTAAATCTCTTGTGACTAACATTCAAGGATCCAACCGAGTTTGGGTACCAAAAAGTGCTTAAAATGTTAAATAGGTACTTAGAGAGGCATTGGAAGTTTGGCTTATTTATATAGAGGTGGATTCCATCATGTGTCAATTTGGACCCAAGCATGAGGATGGTCACATTTTTACCAAGAACCAATGTTAATTCGGTAACAAGTACCTACATTGAAGTATTTAGCTCCTAACCTTGAGTAGGATGCATTCATGAAAGTTCTTTTCAAAAATGTGTTATTGCTCATGTTCAAAATCTTCATTACTGCAATCTTGAGCAAGATGGTAGGTGGCACATTAAGGGAGAGTGCGAAATCATATATATGTATATCACATCTCTAAGTGTGCCCAAATGAATTAAGTGCTAGTAATGTTTATCAAAATTGAGTGTTTTAGCCAAGAGTCAAAATTTTCATAACTATTAGTAATCTTGTGAAAAACTAGTTGCAAATGTATACTAATGCTATTCAAAGGTTTTCCAAAGGTTTTGGCTCAAGAAAAAACTATTTTAAGTGAAAATGAGTTTCTAACCAAAATTCTAGATCATAGTATCTTGTTTTTTATATAAACTAGATTTTTGTGTAAAATCTATTCAAAAAGGAATTTAAAAACTGTCCCAAAGGGAATAGCCTAGTGTTGGCTATTTTAAACCATTTTGGTATTCAAAAGATATCCAAAAGGCCAACCCATCAAAAGTTATTTGATTTTGATTGATTTTGAAACTCATCCAAAATACAATTTTGACCTAAGTCGTCGCTTTCTAGCATTTAAGTGAGTTTTGCCATTTGATCTAAAAATATTCATGTGAATAGATCCATAATGGTATTTATGACTCATACATGCAATTGAATGCATTAAATTCCATCATATGCTCAATTTGGCACTTTTGGAGAAGTTTCGGAAAAACAAGTTTTTGTTTTGCAAAATCAAGAGCTTAGGTTATAAAAATTATTTAACAATTGGATTTTTAAGGCTATATATGTTGAAAATGCTCCAAATATGTTTAGGTGGTTGATTGTGTGAAAATTTAGAGCAAAATACAATAATTCCATCTTTTCTCCAAAATTCAGCACTGAAATTGTTGCCAGATTCAGTCTTAGCTAGTCTGACCAACCATACCCAGGCAGTCTGACCGCTAGCCCTCTAGTCCAGCTGCACGTGCCCCAGTGTCTGACCAGGCCTTGTGTGAGGGTCTATTTGTTAACATCCCGAAGCATTCTCTCACTCTCTCGCACCTTCGGCTATCATTTCTTCTCCACCTGAAAGAAAATCCTCTCTCACCTTCGGCTGCCCCTCACCTCTCCAGCCTTGGATCTCCTATAGTTCATAGGATTTTCAAAGGACAAACCAATTAAAAATAATAGCCATTTGAATTTCGCCAAAATTCTTGCTTTGGCTCAAAATGACATATTCTTAGATATTGTGGGTTTAGCTATTTGAGCCAGATTTCTTTGTGTATCTTGGCTTGAAATAGTATCGCTAACCCATACAAAGCCATGAAAGTGAAAAACTCTATGAAATTCAAATTTGGATGTGTTTTGAGGGTTTGAGCAAAATCATTCTTTTTATATGCCTACAAAGCGTGTTTTGGCTTATCTTTTAAAAGAAAATTCCTTTCATAAAAATTATTTTTTTGGAAAATTTGTAGGCAATCCAATGTTCTTTGATGAAAAGTTTCAAACCATTTAGACTTCATCTGAAAATATTTTTGACTTTTCTTCACGTGGAACAAAAATCATGCTTTCAATGCGAAATTTGGCATATCATTTCAATGGAGACTCCTTTTTCAAAAATTCTTTTTGGAAAATCTTCCTAGAAGTCGTAAGTATATTTTTTTGCAAAATTTCAAAGCATTTAGACTTGATTTGAAAAAGTTTCAATTTTTTCTCTCTTTGATTAACATGTTAAAAATTCAGACTTTTGTATGGTTTTGAGCTGATTTGTGATTTTTGTATCTTTCAATGGGTTCATAATTAGAGAAACTTACTATAATAAGATTAGATACTCAAGTTGGAATTTGTTTTATAATTTTCTCATATTTATTGAAACTCGTTTGTCCAGTTTTTCCTCTCTCTTTCAAAGCTCAATTGGTATGTCACAATATGAAAACATGAAACTTTTAGTTTTCTGAATCTTTATGATTTTCATATCTTCAAAATGGTTAGGATTTAGGTGAGCCTCTTAAAAACAAACTTGTGAGTATTTTCGTTTACCAGCTCGATGATTTATTTCATATTTTTTGGAACATTCATATCTCAAGTTTTTTTTATACACATAAAAGAGTTTTGTTTTTCGACTTTGTCTATTTTCAGAAAATTGGACATTGATCTTGCATATTTTCAAGTGGTTGAAAATATGAGCTCGTAATCTTCATGAAAAATGGTTCATAAGGGTATTTCAAACTTATTCACGCGAAAGAATGCTCAAAATACCATCATATGCTCATTTTGGCAATTATGGAGACAATTTAAATGAAAATGAGTTTATTTTTTTGAAATGAGTTTAAAATATTTTCAAATCTTGATTCTTGGTTCAAAACTCTCCAATCATGCTTCTATTTCAATTTAATAAGATTTGGAGTAGTGTAGAATCCCCCTCGCTCAAATTTCTCAAAACCAAAACTTGTTGAATCCCTGTCAGGCGTAACCAGTGTGACCATTGTGTATCCCCAGTCTGACATCTGTTGGTTCTCCGGTCTAACCACCCTTTGAATGCCGGTCTAACTGGTCACTGTTGTTAGCAATAGTAGATGGCCCATTTGTCGATCCCTACTTCTTTTGTCCACCTTGTTTACTTTCTTTGGTCAAGTTATTTGTTGCTATCTTTGCAAGCTACCCTCTAGTCTTTTCCTCTATTACAAATGCATTTTTATTATTCAAGTGGTATTCTTTCAAGAGGTAGCTTGTTTTGATCATCTTGACCTCGGCATTTGCTCCATCTATCTTATTCCTTGCCGAGCATACTTCTCTTGACCAAACTCAAGTACTCTCCATGTACGAGTAGATTCTCTCTTTCCCTCTTCTCTTTGGATGCTTTCTTTGAGGATCTTTGAGAGAGAAGTTCAAGCACTTTGTAATTTCAAGTCTTGTCGATGTGTGATATCTATAAGTGATGTTTAAGGATTATCTTTCAAGTATGATCCATATATAGAAATAGGTCGACTTGGAGCATGCATGGAGAGTCCCTGGGCGCAGAACACGAAGCCCTAGTTGACAAGGCGAAGGCCCTAGAAGCAAGGGTGGCGGAGTGGAGGGGAGTGCCGCAGTTTGCAGGAGGATGTGTGGACGCTTCAAGGCACCCGAGCCGAACTCAAGATGGTCAGGCGGGGCGGGAGCTCTCGCACTCTGTTGCGCAAGCTACCTGGGAAGCAATGGAGGCCTTGGAGGGCGCGGTGGGGGACCTCGGTGTCATGCCTCCCCCGTAGTGCCACACCGTGGGGGGATGGACATCACCCTTGGGCGTCTCTGTAGTGTTAGGGAGGTGTGTCTGTCGGCGGCCCGGGCACACGAGGACCATTGAATGAAGGTAGACTGGGCGACAGCCTTTGCTACCTTGCAAAAGGTTGGGTGCGGGCACGTCGATACCCTTGCTACCCACTTTGTGCCGGTGGCGACTGTGGAGGAAGTTGCTGCCGGGCACCGCCAAACGCGGAAGGCAAGCAATGCGGTGATGGACTCACTCCGAGCAGTGCAAGCCCAAAAGAAGACGGGCAAGGCTCCAACGGACGACCAGGAGTTCGGCGAGCTGGGGGGCACCACCGAAGACAAGCTGTGACCCTCCGCTCTCTCTGAGCAGCCCGAATCCTTTAGATTCTTGTAACTAGGTCTTAGCAAAACCTTTTTTGTTTTCTTCTTTTTTTTTTCTTTAGGGCTCCACCCCCTTCAGGGCATGTGCGCCGAAGGGGGTTGTGATGGGGGGTTCGCCTCTTTTTGTAATGACCTCTACTTTTGAATGGAATAGATGTTTGGAAAATCAACTGTTCTGTGAAGTTCAGTGTGGTTCACTTAGTGTGCTTTGCGGTTGTGCGTTCTGGATTCGTTCTTTGTGTAGGATGATTCGTCACCGCTTCGATGCACTGCTAGCGGGCCGGGGGGTTCCACCCGTCCGAGGGGTGCATTACGAAGGTAACTGCCCCTCGACGCGAGCTGAAGGCAGAGCGCTGCCTTTGCTCTATTTGGCCACTACAGCTGTGCTACTAGGGCGTCGTGCACCATGGTGCGAAGTGGTAGCATTGGCGCTTGGCGAACCCAGGTAGGACCATGGAGGAGTTCGGACAGTTTTGGCAGCGCAAGGCCGCTGCGGCGCCCGGTGAGATCGCCTGCTTATGGGAGCAGTGAGGCTACGTGGCACCCGAAGAAGGCCCTTTGGCCTCGTGCGCCGAATCTACGGCCCTAGCCCTGGCCCTAGCCTACGAAGCTCTGTCCAAGAAAGGGTGCAGTAGATACACGAAGACTGCCCCCGCCAGGCCCTCAGCCTCACCTCGCACTCTCTGCCGCTGTGCCACCCGAGCTGCCTCTGCACTGACCCCACTCCAGCACGCCACCTTGCTGCGCTCGGGTCGCCAATCTGGCTCTATGCTAGGCCCTCACGGCACTACTGCCAACACGCCACGTTGGCTTTGCCTCGGAGTAGTTACCCTCGATGTCACGCCGCCACATGCATGTGCCTTCGACTCTCTCTCCCACTTTGCATCTCCCTGGCCGCACTACCTCGAGCCGCCAGCTGCGCTCGCGTCACCGAGCGGCTCCACTTATGCTCCCCTTCTCCGCCGCCACTCTAGTGCGCCGCTTGGGCCACCGATGCTCCTTCGTCTCGGCGTCGGCCTCTGTGTCACTGAGCCGTTGCCGTACCGCCAAGTCGTCGCCGTTCGGCCGCAATGAGTCACGACCACCATGCCACTGCTCCTCCTCTCTCCTTCCTCCCCCACGGCCACAACGGGCCTTGCCGACTGTCACTGCCGTGGTCGCAACGGGCTCAGCCACAATACCTTTGCCTTTTCCTCCCATGTTCTTCAATATGCTCAAACAACCTTGCGTCCTTGAATGCATGAGTGAATTGCAAGAACGAAACGCTCGTGCGATGACGATCGCGATGGTATGACATGTGTTGAATGATTTTTTGTTTTTGGTAGAGATTGGGAGGAGATAAGTGGATGAATTCTTGCTTGAGAAAGAAAAGAGAGGTGTTATGTTGGGGGAAAGGAAATGACAGTGGACTGGGGAGGGGGATGAATGGCAGTGGGGAGGGGAAATTAAATGGAAAAAGGGTAGGAGAGGTTTTTGACTGTTTGGAGAGATGACAGGGAAAAAGATGGGCACACAAGCATTTCGTCTGCTACCGATCGAACTGGAGGAGCAGACAATGATATGAATGAACGACGACATGATTTTGAAATGCATGCAGAAACAAGATATCAAATCAATTTAATATAATGCAACATTTTTATATAAAGGAACCTGTAGTCGTTGTTTGCCCTTAGGACTGTCAAATTCATGTGGTGCTTTACTAATTTAGTGTAGTGGGTAGTTGATGACTACAAGTCTACAACTGCTATTACTTTGGATAATACAAATCAAATCGCTTTGTCTTTAAAATTGTTGTGAGCGATTTTATTTATGATTTTTCTGTGTCAAATTTGAATTGAATTGAGACATACTATATCTACTTCAATTAAGAAACTATTACATGCATAAGATGTTCTGTAGCAGCATTGCGCACACTATCCATGTAATTTTGTCCGTTTCTGACCCGAATCTGGCGCATACCTGTCCCGTGCCCATATCCCGGATAACCTGAATTCGCATATGTATCTGGCTTCGAATTTGAGAAAAAAATGGGTTAGGATACGGAAAAGAGCAATATCCGACTGTATCCGGCCCGTTTTCACCCCTAACTGCACATGACCTAAAATGATTTCATTTTGTGATGGATGGAGTACTGAGATTTTTTTTAAAAAGAGATGCAATCTAAAAAACTTTAAATATAAGAACAAAAATTGCAGATAGTGTCAAAATATAGAAATCGTGATAAAGTAATAATAATTCTATATAAAAATATATTTGATAAACAACTTGGTGGAGAACAATACTTATCAAAATGGTTCTTTGTATGAATCAAAATCACAATTATAACATTTCAGGAAAGTGGACCTTTGAACACTAAAGTTAAGTGGAACTTTCGGTTGGAAACTAACGATGACCGTATTCTAGTTCCAAAAAAACCTATTCAAGAATATATAATGTTTTGGAGATAAACACGATCTCTAACATGCATCTTTGACCACATTTTTTTTTAGAGGAAAAGGTCTATTTTTCAATCTTCAACTATGCCCTAGGTCTATATTTCAACCTGCAACTCCAAAACCGTCTAAAACACAACCCTCAACTATGAAAACCATCTAAAATACAACTTTCGACCCATTGTAGAGCAGTTTTGCCCCAACGTGGTATCCACGTGGATTTAACAACACCCAGCTCATCACAATAAAATTACTTCGTCTCTCCTGCGCATTCGTTCCCATGCGAATGTGTTGTTTATCCTCCACGCACCCCGGCTCCGTAGGCGCAGCCGCTACTCCTTCTGCACCACCCGATGCTGCGCTGCCACAATCTCCTGCCACCAAAGCATGCCCCCGTCAGTGGCACCATCCATGGAGAGCACACCAATGCGGCCTTGTGGGCTTGATTCGTTGCCTCGGTGATAGTCAAATACCAGATGCGCTCAACTGAAGCAGGTCAGCATCGAGGCCCAACTTGTGCAGGTCATGACAGTGGAAGAAGAGTAGTATCAACAAATCTTGCCAATAACATGCCTTCCCTTCCTAATGTGATAGTGAAATGATGATGAAAAAGGAGCGGTGAGTGGTGTGGCACTAACGAGAGGTGGTTGCAAGAGAAGATTTGGGTTGGAGGTGAAATGGTGATTTTTTAAAATAATATTATTTTTTAAAAAAATTACAAAAATAAATAGTCATTTTTTTTACAAAACTAGGATACTGTCGCCATTTGGAATGATGATCCTGTCGCCATTCTAAATAGCGACAATAGCCTAGGTAGTGGCGACAGGGGCTTGAACAGTACAGAGAGGTCCATGTCGCAACTCCAAATGGCAAGAGGGATCTATCGCCATTTCAACTAGCAATAGAGACCATTCTGCATTTCTTTTTTACTGATTATTTTGAGCACATCTTTTGTCAACAACTCATAATGATATTACAGAACATTCAGCACAATGTCGTCACATCTTTTGTCAACAAATCACAATGATATTATAGAACATTCAACACAACATCATAATATCTTTTGTCGATAAATCACAATGATATTGCAAAAAATTCAGTGCAATGCCCTAACATCTTTTGTTGACAAATCACAATGATATTATAGAACATTCAGCGCAACGTCGTCACATATTTTGTGGACCGGCTCAAGTGGTGCGGTCGGATGAGGTCCCCGCGGTGACGTCTAGACTGCCGATGTCTCCTTCATCTGTGGATTTCTCGTAGGGCATTTCTTGAAGGTGTGTCCGAACTCCCTATAAATGGAGCACTTCTTTGTACGACGCCCGGTTTCTGCTTCATTCATGTCGTTCTTGGTGCGATGTACCTATTGCTGACAAACCTTTCCCTTCAGCCTATCAATATCTGCGGTCCAGATAAGTTGCTCCCAAGTCAAATAGCTAGTGAAATGGTCAACAACGCTATAACCATACAACTCTGCACTCTAAGTTTGCATCACGTCCTCCTTGTTGAAATAATTAGAGAGGTACTGGTCGGGATGCTGCGCTACCGTCGAACATGCGGCCATAACATGAGAGCAGGGCCTATGCAGAAGAAGAGGCTTATTGCAAGTGCATACACAACTAGCATGGCGTAGCGTGCACTCGTGGGTGATCCTCTCACGATTTGTCCCGTGACGTCCTTTATCCCTACACAGTATCTCGAAGTGAAACTCTCTTGTGCCCATCTTGAATGCCCGGTGCATCTCACCCTTCTTGTTCTTCTCCTCCATGTACTTGGTGACCATGACAGAGTATAGTACTTTGTCATTTGCCATGGCGAGCGATGCGCTATTGCTTGTGCCAATAAAGTAATTTGTGGTACCGTAGAGAATTGCCTCCATAATACCAACCAAAGGGAGGCACCTTGCGCCACACATGACTCAGTTGTACACTTTGGTTATATTGGTTGTCATGATACCATATCAAGAACCATTCTTGTCATGTAGCAGTGACCACTTCTCCTTAGGTTTGTGCTTAATTCAGTCCGAGAAGCATTTCACCTGCACCCTCGTCTTCCTCGCCACACGAGGACCACCTGTGGATAACTGTAGCAATGCTTCAGGGCCTGTTAAGCGCTTGTAGCAGTTTTTTTTGCTACCTCCCTTCTGTTCGTCTGGGTCAATTCATCTAGAATCTTCGAGAGTATTTCAAACTTTCGCTGCTAGTTCTGGTTGCACAGCCGCTTAAACAGGTTTATCAAGTTCTTGTTGTGGAACTGCATGTAGAAGTTTGCACCCAAGTGCCTCATACACCACCTACTCTGCAGATTCGCCCATGGAAGTGGTTCGTTCTCTCCTTGTTGTAGTTGAGTTATTGCACTCAATAGCCCCGCATGCCGATCATGTATGACGCATATATTAGGATGACCTTATACAACAGAAATCCTCAAATTCCTTAGGAACTGCAACCAATTTTCTGTGTTCTCGCTTTCAACGAAAGCGAATGCCACGAGAAGAACTTGATCGTTCCCGTCCGTCGCTATTGCAATCAATATCTGACACTTGTATTTTCCAGTCAGGAATGTGCTATCTATGCACAAGATTGGACGACAGTGCCAAAATGCATTGATTCATAGACCAAAGGCAAAGAATGCATTAATTCACTGACCAGGTTGCCTTCTAACAGCCTACAAGAAAACAATGTCTTAGAGGTATTAAACCTCTCTGCCTTTACTTGATCCTGAAACATACCCTTCAGAGTCATAATCATATTGTAAGCATCCGTTGTCTCATATTGTTTCTGAAGCTCAGAGTTCACGGTAGTAAGCATTAGGCAGTGCACATCGACTGCATCATTGCAATGCTTCTCATAAGCATTCTTTTCAGCACGAGGAGCATCGGCACTTGGTTCCTCAGGATAGGGACCCTCTAGAATATATTCCTCCTTTTCTTGTTTGAGAACAATTCTCAGATTACGAAACCAGTCAATGAAATTTGAATTATTCAACTTTTCCTTTTCAAGAATAGATCGCAAATTAAAGGTAGGTGCAGAAGAAGTAGTAGGTGCCATGATCTACAACAGAAATATATGCAAAGATTTAGCACTATGTTTATGTAAAATCTTCTATTAATCAGTCATGTCAATGGTTATGTTCGACTAGTCTACGACCAGCTCGTATCACCATACGACTAGTCCGCATCTGGTTGTATCTCCATATGACTAGTCTGAACCTGGTCGTATCAGTATACGACTAGTTCATACTTCGTCGAAATTAATCATCAACAGTCAATAAAAGATACTCCCACTAAATGTTCTAAACCATATTTCCCTCTAACATCATTTAGTGAGTTCAAGATCCAAAAGTCATTAAGTCCTAGTGAGTTTTGGCATCACTGCTATAAACTTAGTGATTTAAGGTAGGCAACCTCTTGCCAATCATATCACATATGACTCTTGTTTGTTGGGTGACATCTCTATGCCTCGGCGACCAACATTATGCCCTAAGGCCCAAAACTGTTTTGATAGTCTTGTTAAGTCAAACCAACACTATGCATGTAGGTGCCCAACACCCACCCCATCTTATTAAGATAGTTAATGGCACCCTACTTTGCTAGCCTACCAATTAATGATCAAAATCGTGATAGACGCAGCAATTGAAAAGACACCAATTTTACTTAATTTTTTCTGAGGGATACTACTCTATCATGTTAAAACATCTAATGATAAAATATGATCAAATAGCATAAACAGGAATAAACACAGACATTCACAGATAATCAAATTAAACTGTGAAATAGTATAGCCCTTGACATGTCGATCTCCATCAGTATGCTTCCTGTTCTCCGACCACCATGCTTGACGTCTCCGACTGCATTCATCTACTAAGAATTTATTCCTAAAAGCTAGTAATAAAATACATAGTATAATATCAAGCAACACATGTCGGTACGTATACCGTTATACAATAATATGTAGCTCAATGGCTATCTCACAACATGGCATGCATGCCATGAAAATCCATTCATGTATCACATACACAATGGGCCATACTATTCACATCAAATCCTACAAAAACGAGTTATGCATAGAATCCAATTCTATCGGGTGACATGAACACATACTACCTATAACGCGCGGTACGATTACCCAGTACGGTGGTCCCACTAGCCTGTTAGCGGGCGGGGTTCGAAGGGGCAGCACCCCTTGCTAGTCGAGGGCAGCGCGCTCGGAAAATTTTCAGCACGCTCGGAAAATTTTCCGAGACATGAATCTTATTCACGCAACCGAGCCTTGGAAATCATCGGATTAATCATATTAACCCTATTCCGAACCAATCTGATCACTGCCTTAATACGACGACACACTGCGGCATACTCCGATGGCGGAATTCCGACCGGTAGGAGTATCATGCAAGGCAGTTGAAAACAAGTCGAGTAAATCATCTGGTGCTCTTAACTTGTACCTCTTCGAAAAACCCATTTACTATCGCCGAATACTGATCGATCCTATCGACCAGTGCCTAGATCGTTCCATCCATATGAACCGATCTAGGTCATCAGACCAAACTAGTGATAGATCCAATCTATTACTGCCACATATCCAGTATATGCAACGATCTATATCAAAAACTATGCAGGATGGCTCTAATACCACTGAAGGGATATGGGTAGGCTACGATAGTAACAATTCAGAAATTCTACCACGTAAACTAGGATGCCAAGCAAGTAGATGATCACAGATCGTTACCACCAGACGCACAGTGCAGCGGAAGAAGAGTCGGAGCAGCTTGGTCCAACGAAAACCACATCGATGTAACGGTCGTAGTCGATCGTACAACGTCCTCGCGAGTCGATCGTCTCCTCCAGCAACCTCTGAAGTTTCTTGTGAAGATCGTGGATCGTCCTCAAGCGCAACAATAACCACAGTAGCGCCTCTACGATATCCACACGTCCAGGGAAGGAACACCGAACGCTGGTGCGCTAGCACCAAGTCGCATGGCGGAGCTCTCAGAAAGATGACGGCTAGGGTTTCAGTGGAGCAACTTACGCATCTCGCATGTGCCCAATAGCCTCAAGCATCTTCTTATATAGTGCCCATGATGGATCGTATCCAAACACATTTTGTTCCAACCCGTTAAGTGTGTGACCTATTAGGTTTATGCGTAGTCGGCTCTGACTCGAAAACCTTTTCCGACCATGAGTTGTTAGCGGTTCCTAGCAGTACATAACGATTCCCGAATACACACAAATTATATCGGACGAACTTTAAGGCAACATGATCTATGACCAGGTCCTCATTACTTACGACTAGCTCGTATCTCGTCACGACCAGTCCGTATTTAGGTACGACCAGTTCGTGACTCCTTATGACCAGTTAGTACTTAAGTACGACCAGTCTACGACCAGCTCATATCTCCATACGACCAGTTTGTAACTGTGTACGACCAGTTCATATTTAGTCCCGGTCAGTTCGTAACTCTTTACGACCAGGTTTTGACCACTTTGTGATTACATTCGATCAGTCTACGACCATCTCGTATCTCCATACAACCAGTTTGTAACTGATCGAACTAAGCGACCTACTCGTGCATTCTTCCTTTGCCTCGCGATATCTGGTTTGAACTCTATGTGAGATATTTGTCATCTATGGATTGTTCAATACTTTCTCGATCGAGTGTCGGATAACCTTATGTGGTCGAACTCTTCGACCACGAGTAGTATGGCCATGCACTTTCTTTATCCGACCACTTCGAGGGGTCCAGAGATATCTCTCCCGTTATGTTAGGAGGGGCAAATCCCATATCCAACCAGTCACACCCCTCCGCATGTTTCATAGAATACCCGAAAGCTACCTTTATAACTACCCAGTTACGAGTAGCATTTGGCAACATCTAAGAGTGCTATTACACATGTAGGGAACTATGCTGATCTCAGGTCTAAGGATTATACATCATCATTGTTTGAAACCAACTAATGACACATAGAATCATAACAATCTCAATAGTGTCTCAAGGTGGGTCTATCCAACCTCATGTTCTCTAATATGTGTTCACATTATTGATTCGATATCCTTATATCTATGGCCGGTGAAACATGATCATCAATCAATACATGTGCTGGTCGTAGAGTCACTAGTGTTCCGACCAGTGACATCTGACCAGGGATACTATTTAAAATGACATCATATAAGTCAAAGAGCTTCACCAACAAGTCACATACTTGTTAATCTTTATAACCAATGATTCATTCAAGGAACAGAATAACATTTATTCAATAACTCATAAATATAGACGTGATACAATCATCTCTATGATTGCCTCTAAGGCATATCACCAACACAGACAAAGCCTAAAATTTGACCGCCTCCTGCACGACCTCCTTGCTTTTGCACATAGCTCCTTGCCTGACCTCGCTATAGTCGTACTACCATAGCACACGGGAGCCTTCGTTAACGATGAGGTTATTGAACTGGTATGTGTTCCAATCAGATGGAACCGCCTGCTGGTCCACGACATCCTCGTCGTCGGATCCTTCATCTTCTGACAATGTCATGTAGTCCTGGTCTTCGAGATCCATCCTTTGCACTAGGTATTCCAGCTTCCCACCCTCGTCAGCAAGCCCACTAGTTTGCTTGACTGAAGGAGCTCCTTCCACAGGGCCTTCATCTATAGGATCAGCAACTTTCGGACCTTCGGCCATTGTGTGCGTCGCACTATTTCTGGAGTTCCTGACTTCTTCTTCGGCATCACCACCCCCCTTCTTGTTCAACCGCTGATGCAGGAGTGGGCTTGGCAGATGCCTGGGCTAGAAGGACCAAATCCCACCGTTCCTCCCTCGCCTTGCGTACATATGACTGTCATGACCTTGTTCCCTTAAGCTGCACTAACTTCCAATATGTGCCCTGTGGTGTTCAGTTGGCAAGGCAACTCAATTTCAGATCATACACAACATGGTTCAAATTGTAACCGTACATCTAAAATTATGTAATCCATTCGGTTAAAAAAAATACCTAAAAGGTGGGTGATTGGACGGGCAGCGCTTCGCTAGCTTCTCTCCTCCCCTATACTCCTCTCCCTTCCCTCCCCTCTTTCTCTCTTTTTTTGAATAAAAGTGAGTTATGTCAGAATTTTAGGGTCTTTTATAGGGTAGATTGTGTTGTCATTTGGAATGGTGACAGGGACTTGCGGGATCCCTGTCGCTATTTTAAATGTAGGTTTTTTAAAATTTTAATATTAAAAAATTTAGGATCCTGTCGCCATTTGGACTGGCGACAGGGATCTCTATGTATTGTTTAAGCCCATGTCGCCACTACCTAGGCTACTATCGTCACAACATGTGTTTGGTTTGGACGGAGATGCTCTGCATTGTGCCGACGCCGTGCACACGGAGCTCGGTAGTGCCGCTAATGGCGATGGATTATCAGTTTGGATGAGAAGCAACCGAGGCGTGGAATTTTTGGAAGTTGCGGATTTATGGGCAAAATAGGGTGCGTCGGCGGTGGAGCTTATCGGCGCCAGAGATGAAGCACAGGCGATGCGGTGGTGCTGGCGAGGGGAAGCGGCTCAGCTGGGCGATGCGCTAGCGAGGGAGGCGCTTGACGCTAGGAGCACGAGCGAGAGGGAGGAGGCAGCTTGGCAGTAGAGCACGACGTGAGGGCGGTAGGCGACCGAGGGAGGTGGCGACGCGGCTCACGACCAGGGGAGGCGACAGAGTGGTGAGGAAGGGAGAGAAAGAGGGGAGGAGGAAGATGGAGTAGGAAGAAGGTGATGACACATGGGCCCATATCCATGTGGATGACACATCAGAAAAATCAAGTGAGTAAACATATCCACATGGATAACACGTTAGCCAAATCGGGACTGGTTTTTGGTCCAGGAGTAAAAATGGTCGGTTTTGATGGTTGAGGGATGTTGGTTACCCAGTTTTGTAGTTGGAGGTTGCAAATTAGACAAACATGATAGTTGAAGGGGGTTAAATATACTTATTCCTTTTTTATTTGCTGGTTTATTTAATATGTTGCTAACCAATGTGCCATGTTAGCAAACTATTGCCAACAAGGATGCCACATCGGAGCAAAACCACCAAAGAACGGGTCAATGTTGTATTTTAAACGGTTTTGATAGTTAAGAGTTGCGTTTTAAACATTTTGGAGTTGTGGGTTGAAATTTAGGCTCAGGGTATGGTTGAAGGTTAAAAAAATGGATTTTTTCTTTTTTTTATATGAATATGTTGAAAAAATATAATAGTATTATATTATAAAAATATTTTTCATGACTAATCTAGTGATACAATTTCACATGACCAATCTAAAAGTTTTTATTTATTAGTAGTAAAAGTTAAAGAAGTTTAACTGCACACTTCCTAAAACGCTATATTTCTGAACAGGGGAGTAGTAAAGTTGGCCAAAATTGGAAAGCGCATTGCTGCCAAGTCATATACGACAAATTTTATGATGATGACAAAGTTTATATAAAATTTATACAACAAATTTTTTGCACAAAAGCAAACAACTCAGAAACCAAAAAGGAAATATAAATATATGGTGAAAAAAAGCCTAGAAGGGGGGAGGGGTTGTTCACATGGTTGAACTATGGAACATGAGATCCCCTCCCATAGCCGTCCGATCCCCTCCCCTCACACATCCCCGTAGAATTTATTTCTGTTGAATTAGGCCATCTCTTCGCTTGATAATCCTGGGCGTTGATTATCTTGCAGTTGCACGGTATAGATAGCATAGCAGTGCTATAACCTAATCACTTCATTCGTCGGTGGTTCCACCTCCCTCTTAAAGACTTAGGGTCTGTTTGGTTTGTGATCTCAGGTGGCCATACCAAAATTTTGGTACTACCAAAACCTAGTCAATGACAAAATTTGGGTAAAAAAAATAACGTTTGGATCGTACCCATACCAATTCATGGGCAATACCAATATTAATGTGTTTGGATTACAGCCATGTCAACATTTGCCAAAATTGTGAGTGACACGTGGGTCCCACATGACATATATATTTTTTGCTTCAAAATATGTCAACATGGGTATTGTTTTGTTGATAAAATGACAAAAAACACAACGGTTCAAACGGATCATAAATCGGATACCCAGTTTAGAAAATATGATCATTTGAAAGTAATTAATCAAAAAGCTAAGTATTAATTGCAGCCATTAGGCTGCTGCCACCTCATCCAATTCGTGGCAGGAGATGAGCCAAAACTTTCGCTCACAATTGGCCTGTGCAATGACCTGTGAAACATGGGCACTGCCAAATTTTTATAAGCACGTTAAAAATTTGGTATCAATCTAAACGCTAACTAAATTAATGGGTACTATCAAAATTTTGGTTTGACACGTGGGACCATAAACCAAATAGCCACTTAGAGCATTTGCAGTGTGGCTTTGAAAGTGGATCTTAGAGGAGAGAGAAGATGATGGATCTAGTACTACATATTGTAACAAAGGGGTCTTAGGGGAGAGAGAAGAGGAATGTGGACTTAGCTAGGAACCGGGTCATGGGAGGAGAGAAAAGAGGATTGAGAGAGGGATTTTTATTTGAGTGTGAATTTCACCGATTATAGAAAAGAGCATTATATATTGTGGTATATTTTGCAAAGTTAAGACCCCTCTTATGCCTCACCCAGCGGCTGGCGCCCCAAAAACCGCCATGGCGAAACAGCGCGGTTCGCGCAAGCAACGGAAGGCGAAGCAACAGGAGACGGAGCAAGAGGTCGAGAACCACCACGAGGTCACCTTAGCTGAGGTGGACAAGGAAGAGGAGCAATTAGAGACGGCAGCGACAGCGCACGAAGCCGCTGCCGCCGCCGCCTCCGACGACGACGAGGAGGCTAGGCAGGAAGCAGGAGGTGCCGGCTGCGAGGAGGCGGAGCGGGAGAGCCCAGACTCTGGAAACGGCGGCGTTGATGAGGGGAAAGGAGAGGAGGAGGAGGAGGAGAAGGAGAAGGAGGTGAGCTTTGAGGAGCTGGGCCTCGACGAGCAGCTGAAGAGGGCTCTGAGGAAGAAGGGCATGACCAAGGCCACCCCGATCCAGCGAGAGGTCATCCCGCTCATCTTGGTGCGCGATTTCTGGCGTCCATGCCGTCTTTGAATTTCACTATTTTGTGTGTTTTGTGCGAATTTGGTGGAACTATTCGATCTTAATAATCCAATCGGCCCAAATGCACGACCAGCTGAAGAGGGCTCTGAGGAACTATTCGCTGTTTTTTTGACTTACTATCACCATGTTGAGTCTAGTTAGAAAATAAAGTACCGAGAAATGTGAAATGATGTAGGCACTATGGAATTTTGGCTCCCTCTTCTTTGAACAAATTTAGTTTGATGGTAATGTGCAAATTGCAATACTATTCGGATAGCCTGCTTTCTCTGGTGAACTTTTTGGATTAGGCGCAGCCTGCTAATGTTTGTCAATGCAAACCATACTAGTTTTAGGCAAGCACATCATAAGAAGGATTCTGGTATATAAATTGCTGTAGCCATTTAGTTCACAATGCAGCACTAACTCTCTGGACAATCCCTTATCTAAACTATGTGCAAAAGTTTAGGTTTCAGTAGTTTGTGGCACTGAACAACAGCCTAATGTTGTGATTCCAGGAAGGAAAGGATGTGGTCGCAAAGGCCAAGACTGGTTCTGGAAAGACCTTTGCGTACCTTCTCCCACTGCTGCATGAGCTATTGAAGTTGTCCTCAGAAGGGCGTGTTCGAAAATCTGCACCGAATGCCTTCATTCTGGTGCCAACTCGCGAGTTATGCCAGCAGGTATCTGACCTCTACTTTTTCAGAGATGTTTTGTGTGAGTATTTCGATTGTTAGACAGTTAACAATGTAGTAGTTTAACAATTATCTATTTAATACACATCCTGATTCATACATAATTACATGAATTGTTCTTCTATTTGACGTTGGATGCACTAAGATATTTTTTACAAGTTCTGTTAATGCTATACCTGCTTGTAGTAGTTAAATGGTTTATATTACAATGTAGTGCATTGTAAATAAACTTGTATTTCTTATGTTCACTATTACGATATTTTACCTGAATGCATAATTGCCATCAACTTTTAATATCGTGTGAGTACGCTATAATTTGTATATCTTGTTTCCTTTTTCTTCTTCTGTTTTTGTTTCTTCATAGCTTCTTCTCTAGAAAAAGAACTCGTGTCTTTGTCATTGTTTAATGAATTTGGTTCTTGTAGGTTTATAATGAGCCAATGAGGCATTGTCTCTCCTTGAGTTTTGTACATCCAAATTAAAGGTTGCCCAAGTGACCGTGAGCATGTCAGATAAGGATATTGTGAGACATTTCTTTCTTCTTTGATTGTTATTTTCTCCAAATAGTATTCGTGATTTTTTTGATGGGTTACATATATTGGCACCGCTAACTTGCTTTTGCCTGTTATTTGCAGACTGTTGCATTGTCTGGCCCCCCTAATATTCTTGTGACAACTCCAGGTTGTGTTGCAACATGCATATCAAAAGGCATTGTTTCGTGGATCATCTATTAAAGAGTCACTTTCAATGATGATTCTCGATGAGGTGCAGTTTATTTGCCTTTCTCAATATATTTTATTTTTAGTTTGACGTGCACATTGTCACATATTGGTGTGATTAATTTTGAAATGATTTTATTTCCATAAGGAAATAATTTTTCATTATATTTTTGAAATATTAAAATATTAAATTCTATGGTCTCATCCCATGTAAACATGATGTAGCTGCTGAAGTTGCGGTTCTATATTATTTTGCACGACAATCTTTGGTTCTGGTGATTGCTCTGCTTTGAGTTCAAAAATTGTTTAATTGAGTCGAGTTTTTTTTCTGTGTATTAGTGCATATGCTGATATTTGACATGTGCCACTGCAAGTGTGAAATTTGATATATGGCACTGCCCAGTGGCACTTTTTAAAATCTATCATGTTTTGGAGTGACATATTTCATATTTCTAGTGGCATAGATATTTTTTTAAAAGTTGCATTGGCATATGCCAAACATGTTGTTTTACAGTGGCGTATATCAAATTCCAAACTTTTTCCGTTGAATATGTCATAATGTCCCTAGGAAGTTCCTTTTGAAGTTACTAATCTATTAATGGTTAGTTCCCAGGCTGACCTCCTCCTATCCTATCGCTGCGAAGATGACTTGAAAGCTCTTGTCCCACATATACCAAGAGGTTGTCAATCCATTCTGATGTCTGCAACTTCAAGGTCAGATTTGATTAATCTTTCTTCCTTTTATTCAATTATTTGTTCTATCTTAACTCCACGGCCTACATTGACGATTGCTCGCTCTAAACATCTCATTAACATGAATCATGTGGATGGAGCTTACCACTTCAAATTGTGGATTTCTGCTGTTTCCAATGTTATCATGCTGATTCTTTTAGTGGATGGTTCGTGGTTGCTGTTCAACATGTTTGCGCCATTGCTTCTCTTTATGGGATTTTGCTAGTAGTTTAGCATGTATTACCATATATAGGCCGGAGGTTCAATCTACACTATTTTTGCCCATTGATATGGGTGAGCATAAGATGTAGTAGTTTAATTTACTCAATCCCTTTGTTTCCATTTTTGTTTCATATGTTTGGTCTAATATCAAAGTTGACTTTGTTGCAGCTCTGATGTTGAGAAACTGACAAAGCTACTTCTGCATAACCCTTTTATTCTAACTCTTACGGAGGTTAGTCACGCGAATGATGATTTGATCCCTAAAAATGTGCAACAATTTTGGGCAAGTATCCTTTGCTGCCTTTTCATGTAACATCTATAACTTTGTTGATCTCTGTTTTCTTATGATATATTAGTCCAACTTGGAGGTTCTGGAATTCCTAGAAGTTCCCAGCAGATATTTTGTTTATGGTTCCATGTTCCTGTCTAGCCCTTTTCTGGCACCATTGTTAAATGATAATTTTTTTCATTTGCATTTCTTGTTGCTGATTTATTTCCCTAGCTTTTGTGCATTAATTTCTATATCACACATTACATTTCATTCAATCATTTGCCCACAGATTTCATGCAGTACTAAGGATAAGATGCTTTATATCCTTGCCCTCCTGAAGCTTGAGCTTATTCAGAAGAAAGTTGTAATATTTGTCAACTCAATTGACATGGCATTCAGATTAAGACTGTTCCTGGAAAAGGTAAAATAGCACCACTATCTTCTTTAGTCTAGAATTAAATGTGATTGATGATTTGGATCGGTAATCTGCTACCTGGCAATGCTCTTGCATTGTTTGAATTTATAAATTATTACCATATGTTGGCCAAACCTTGATGTTTAGTTTTTCAAGCCGCGGTCATCATTTGAACAGAAATCAGCCTTAAAATGTTAGATTAATTCTGGTCTAGAATACTTAATGGTACAGAATTGGAAGTACTATTTGGACATTGAGTTGTTGCGCACTAACAGATGAGTATGGAGCAATAAATCAGGAGAAGTTATATCAAGTTTGTAGCATGAAGCTAAATGCTGGTTTATTGGACACCCCCAAAAAAACTTTCACATGATCCTTAGTACATTCTTGGAAATTCTTCTTTACTTAATCCTTAACTGTGGGTGAAGTAATAAAATGGGTGAGGAAAACATCTTTGATTGCCATTTTGGGAGATGTTATGACAACTTTCCTTACACTATGACTATTTCCTGGAGTATGTCCTTCACTAAATTGCTTCTTTTAATGGGATACTTTGTTCATCGCTATTTCCCTCTATTCTGGTTTATATATATATTTTTTTCATATATGCTTATTGATAGAAATAACTATTTTTATGAGGAATATGCTGTACCTTTTATAGATTGGGATAAGATTTGCGGTGTTGAATGCTGAGTTGCCACAAAATTCTCGGCTACATATTATTGAGGTAGCATTTCTCCATAGATTGCATTAAAATATTTTCTCTTTTTCTTTGCAGATAACTGATTTCAAATTGTATTATCATGTGTGGTGTCACAACATCTTGGTGAAGATGTGAGCCACAGGATTAGAGCGGGGTGGGTGAAATGGCGCCAAGTATCGGGTGTCCTGTGTGACAAAAAAGTTTCTTAAAAGTTAAGTTCTATAGAACGGAGATCAGACCTACGATACTATATGGAGCAGAATGTTGGGCAACTAAAAGACAACATATACAGAAGATGAGTGTGGCAGAGATAAGGATGCTGCGGTGGATATGTGGTCACACAAGGCGAGATCGAATCCGCAATGAGGATATACGTGATAGGGTGGGGGTAGCACCAATTGAAGAGAAGTTTGTCTAACATCGCTTGAGATGATTTGGACATCTCCAACGGATGCCTTCTGAGACACCGGTACGTAATGGAATTTTAAGACGTACTGAAAACGTAAGAAGAGGCAGAGGTCGATCAAGGCTAACGTGGGAGGAAGTAGTTAAAAGAGATTTGTGGGATTGGAATGTAGCTAAAGAATTAGCATTAGATAGAAGCGCATGGAAGTTAGCGATTCACGTACCGGAACCATAAGAAGATTTAGGGGCTGTGTTTTAGGTTTTCGGTTCGGATGGCAGGATGTACAATGTACAGCTTATGGTTTTAGTCTTGTAGGTTTTATTATTATTATTATTATTATTATTTTTATTTGTAAGACTCTCGTCTCTTTGACCTTGAGGAGGTTTTATTCCTAGCCTACCCCAACTTGTTTGGGATTAAAGGCTTTGTTGTTGTTGTTGATGATGATGATGTGTGGTACTGTGCTTTGTATACATAATCGATGATAATTTCCGCATTTGATTTTTCTTTCCTCTTTAATTGTTTGCCAAATAAGTTAATTATCTCCCTTGGGTTTCATTATTTTGCATCCTTATTTTAGCTTGTCATATTCTTTAGTGAAGGGCCATGACTATTTTTTTAACCATACCGCATCAAATGATTTCTTACAGTACCCAGCGTTCTTAAATAGTGCAAGTGGGTGCTAATGGCCTTGTAAATGTTTTATATGTTTATAAGGAAAAAGTCTATATTACCCCCCTGAACTTTACACCATGTCTACTTAGCACCTTTAACTATAAAACCAGATATCCTATCTCTTAATCTTGTAAAACCAGGCCACTTAACCCCCTAGGCTGGTTTTAGTCTTTCAGAGGTGGTTTTGCCATGGTGGAGGGTGATGTAACCTGATTTTACCACGAGGGCTGGCACATGGAGGCTGACTTAGAACACTGCTCTTTATATTTGTTCGTATGTAATATGTATTGCTAGTCTGAATAGCAATATCTTTGTTGTGTGCTTTTGAATCTTGTGACCCTCATTTTTCACATCCCGAAAAACAATTGAAACAGCAATCTAATCACATAAAGCACAGCCTGAGACCCGAGTTTTGCAATCGTCAATGAAAATTTTATTGAACACTACCATCAACAGTGTTCCATTTTTTTTTAAAAAAAAATTGATATGTTTTTTTTTTTGTGATTTTTCATGAGAAGCTTGCACAGACTGCTTGCTTGCATTGACAAGGTGCCTCTGAAAGTGATTTGGAATATGTATTTCTTTTAGGCATTCAATGCTAGGCTATTTGATTATCTGATAGCAACAGATGCCAATAAACCAAAGGAGGAGAAGCAGCCCAATAAGAAAAACAGAAAAGAGTCAAGGGTGTCCCGCAAACATTTGCAACAAACTATAGATGCCGAATTTGGAGTCGTCAGAGGAATTGACTTCAAAAATGTTTTCACAGTAAGTTAATATTTTGATCTACTCAAGCATATCTAAGGAGTACTGCTGGACACTTTGACAGACATCGATATTTGTCTTGTTCTAAAGACACTTATAGTCTTATATTTTATCTTGGACCTGACAGTGGCATCAATTTATAGTTTTGTATTTGTTATGGGAATTTATAATTTTATATTCATCATGAGCTGTTCTTTCTATAAAATAAAGGAAATAAGGGGTTTCTTTCATCTGTAGTGCGGTTTCATCAATGATTTTTCTTACAAAGATGTATAACAGATTTTTTTGGGGAATATAACACTTTTTTCTGGCTTCTCTGCTAAACAAAAATAGAATAGGTTTAAACAAATCAATCACTCAACTGAATACATGAAGCATCGAGTTAAGAGTCGAAGTCTCTTCTTTCATATTTGTTATTACAAATTCATGGTATAGTATTTGTTGTTATTTACATAGTTCCGACTTGTAATTTCTGGATCTGTTGCATGATTGATTTTTTATCTTTAACCTTTCATTAGGTAGTTAATTTTGACATGCCTCCAAATCCTGCTGGGTATGTTCACAGAATAGGACGAACAGGAAGTGCAAATAAGACGGGTGCATCCATATCGCTTGTAAGTTCAATTTTTACATGGTTCGATCACATAAATTATTGTCAGAAATGGTTAAAATGTTTTGTACACCCTGTATGTTCTGTTATTTATTTCCTCTTCTTTTGGCATTCACCTTTTCAGGTTTCACCAGAGGACCGAATAATATTTTTGAAGAGATTGAACATACGTTGCAAGATGCTGAAAAAAAAGACACCAACTGCATTTCATCTTTCCCATTACTTACGAAAAATGCTGTCGAGTCTCTCCGATATAGGGCTCAGGTATGAAGTGTATTTATCGTGGATGATCTATACTTGATTCCTTTCCGAACATATTCTCAATTGCTAATTCTGCCTATCTATTCAATATGATGCTCGAATATAGTGGGGACATTGAAATAGTAGAAGTTAGGTATTGAGCGTTTACTTTGCTAAATAGTGGTGCTAATATTAGAGTGAATTAGTCACAGGTTCAGAAAACTGCTGAGAACCAGCTTGTAAACTGGAACAGGGCAGGTTCCTGTTTCTCCCTGGGTCGGTTCATATCCCTAAACTGCCCCTTTAGTACTAATTTCTTGCTAAATAGATGTATTATTACTTGTTACATATATTCCAAACATTAAAAAAAATGGAAAAACTCAAAATTGAAAGTTGCAAACCAAAGTCTGGACAAGTTTCCTAAACCCTGGTTAGGCATGAGTCTGGATCTACTCTATAGTAATTACTGACTAGTGAAAGTCTAAAAGTATTGTATATAAACCTCTCTGACTAGTGAAAGTCTAAAAGTATTGTATATAAACCTCTCTTCCTCTATTAAGAGCACGAGGGTCGGTAATGTGGCAGTTCCGCTCAAGTCAATTAAACACTAAATCTTGTGATGACCTCTCAGACACTAACAGTGCAACCACAAGTCTATAATGATGTCGATCTTGCTAATTAATTTGCTTCGCCTTAGCGTTAGTTTCACCATTCGGTGGAGTGTAGCGTGGTTGGAGCCACAGGAAAACACCACGGTGCAAGAGGGAGCCTCTGGCTCGGTTGTAGCCCCCGGCGGTTGGAACCTTAGCGGGTGGAGCTTTGTTGGGGTGGGACATTGTAAAGGTTTTGTGATGATTTTCTTAGTCGCACGTCTACTGTAACGTGTTGACAGTTCAAGATGATCTCTTGTGAGTAAAGTTGTACGACCTCTGTAGAGTGAAAACTGTTCGGATAGCCGTACCCATGGTCATGGGTAATACACAAACTTGTTTGATTAGTTTCAATTTTTATAAAACAATTTATGAGTGGGATGAACTGTCAGGTAGTAGCCCGAGATTTGGAATTGTCCTGGTTGAAGCCATTGTAAGATGCAGGTTGTAGTCCGTGGCTTGATTTGTCCTGGTTTCATTCCTATGCATTGTGTTTTATCTGAAGCATGTGTCCCTTTTTTATGGTTTCTTTGTCATTTTTGACCAACTGCCCCCCCCCCCCTCCTCCGTCTGTCTAATCCTGTTAATAGACAATCAGATATTGTATATAAACCTCTCTTCCTCTATTAAGAGTCTGAGGCTGTAGGCCACTCCCATTAATCATGAAAGATCTCTCTCTATTTTTGTTTGCCTTGGCCCTCCTTAGCCTGGTAAGGAAGTCCATTTGTTTTAGTAATGCAATGCCTGCTGTGGCTTTTGCTGTGAGAGGGTATTGATGGGCCAAACTGTTGTGCTAACGGTAACCAGGCTGTTAAGCAGAATAGTTTGGTTTTATCTGTTCCGAACTATACCCTATTGGTGCTAATTTGCTAGCTGCTAGGACATTGAGTCCATTTTGCAAGATTCTTTTAGCTACTGTTCATCTTTCAGCTATGGTCTTTGAAAAGAAATACTAATTTGGGTAGCTAATGTTGATTGACATTTATTTTACAGGATGTTGGTAGGAGTGTGACAACCTGTGATATAAAGGAAGCACGTCGTCAAGACATAAAGAATGAAATCCTCAATTCTGAGAATAAAGAATGAAATCCTCAATTCTGAGAAGTAAGAAAGTATTTAGTCGTCAAGGAAGTAACTAAGTGTTAGGAAAATGCACATAGCATGAGGATAATTGAATCTCTTGAGAAAAAGGAAAATGCACATAACCTTGCTCGTGTAGGGTTTGAGAACTTCCTCATATATTACTAGTTACTAAACTGTCCATCCCGTCAACTGTTTCAAAAACAAACTTCTTCATTTGTTGATAATAAAAGGAAGACATCAAGATATAAACTTTTCTTAATATTTCATAAAAGTCCCTTACTTTTCTTCTAATAGTGATTTAATTTTCTCTTGTCCTTGATAGGTTGAAGGCTCATTTTGAAGAGAATCCAAGAGACCTTGGTTAGATTTATCAGTCTTGTTCAGAAGAGTGGTGGTGGTATTTAACTTGTCTAAATGAATGGTGCTTACTCTTTTTTTGTCTCTTTTCAGATTTGCTTAAACATGATAAGTTACTAAGCAACAAAGAAATTCCTGCACACCTGCGTGATGTCCCTGAGTACCTAATTGACCCCACAACAAAAGAAGCCAGCAATGTAGTCAAACTTTCAAGGGACCGTATCAGGTGCACATGGTGATATGTGTGAACATATGGACAAGAAAGATCTGGCCTGTTCAACACGGATTGGATGGTCTGGATGGAGAGCGCACGCGCGTTGGGTGAATTTTGCGTTCTCCCCCACGCACCCACCCGATCGAGCGGCACTTTCCACCCCGACACCCCCCCACTCGGCCGAACGAGGGAGCTCATGGTGTAGGGTTCCATCCGCCGCGCCGCCGATTGACTTCATTCGCCCCTCCTCCTGAGTCACCCCGAGTCCGAGCCTCCGAGCCGCCCCGCGTCGTGCCGCCGAGTCGCCCTACACCACGCCCCTCCCCCTGCGCCCTCCCCCTACCCTTGCGCTGGCCGGGCCCTCCCGCCGCCCCTGCCTGGCCCCTCTCCATCGCCGCCTCCCCCTTCCGCAGCGTCGCCCAACTCCTCTCCAGCACCACGTCGCCAAACCAAGAAGGCTGCACATCCCACCGCGTCGCCCCGGCTCCTCTCCAGCTGCTCCTTGCCACCGCTGCGTCAATCATGATGGAGAAGGCGTCAAGCATGATGGTGAATAGCAGCTTGTGCCTGATTGAAATTCTAGCTGCTTGCTGACGCTGCTTCATTTGTGTGCTCCCAAGGGTTGCCTGACGACTTGCTCAATGGAAGAATTGTTTTTCTGTTGTACAGGAAGAATTGCTGCAGCCACCATGATGCTTCCATTTTTGCAAGTGTATAATGGAGCTAAATGAGATGCCACCATGATGCTTCCTGGGAATAGGCAAATGTTTCCTGTAAAGTGTAAATTAAAGATTATGTTTTCTTTGTTATGGTGTTGGGGATGTATGAGTTTTAGTGTATTTTGTCCATGTATGTTTGCTAGCTACCTTCAGATATCAACGTGTTGAGGATTCCTCTTCTGGTCTAAGCATTGCTAACTATCTGTTTTGAATCAATTTTTTTTTTCTGGAAGCAGTACTCAACATTGATTTGAATACCCTGATTTTATGTTCAAGTATGATAGAATGGCAGTATCCAGAATCAACACTCAATCACAAAACCATGCATTGCTCCATTTTTATTCTTCAAGTTTGTTTAGTGGACATGAGAAATCTGTAATGTGAAATGTTGTCTGAAATCTGATTGAAATCTCAAATGTTGTCTGAAATGAGGTTAACATCTGATTGTTATCTGAAATTTTAAATCTGTAATGAGATTGAAATCTGATTTTGTGGATTCTGAAATGAGATTGACACAGGTTCTGATAAAATGCGGCGTTACTTTTCACCTCCAAACCGGCCAGCCAACTTTGAAAGTTTGACGAGTACTATTCCACCGTATGAATCAGCTAAATGTAGGTTGAGCAAACTAGTTATGTCAAATTTGGTTAGTAGCTACTAAAGTTTTTTCGGGAGGAGAGGCGAATGAAGTCAATCGGCGACGCGGCGGACGGAACCCTACACCATGAGCTCCCTCGTTCGGCCGAGTGGGGGGGTGTCGGGTGGAAAGTGCCGCTCGATCGGGTGGGTACGGGGGATGCAAAATTCACCCATCGCGCGTGCGTTCTCCATCCAGACCGTCCAATCCGCGTTGAACGGGCTAGATCTTTCTTGTCCATATGTTCACATATATCACCATGTGCACCTGATACAGCCCCAACTTTCAAGGGCTGCTATGGGTATTGATAAGCCCCGAAGGAGGAAAAGATTGGGATTCAAGGGAGGATCAGGCAAAAGTAGTGATCCCCTTAAGACCTTCTCTGCTGAGGTACGTTTATCCATTCAATAACTTTGGAAAATTTTAGATTGAAAGAACATTGCAACTTGCACGGTCATATAATCCAACTTTCCTTACGATTCCTGATCCTATATATGCATATCCTGCTTTCCCAAACTGTTCTCAAATTTTCAGTTGTTGCATTTATTATTTGATCACGAGATATCGATGCCATGCTTACCAGATTGACCAGATTCTATTGTTTGGATAAATGTAGCACCGTTATTCTAGACGAGCTATTATTGTTAGAGAAATATCAACCGTTAATATTCTTGATTGTGCGTCCCTGATTTGTTCCTTTAATTCAACTGTTAAATAATGCTCCTACGCTGCCCTTTTCTGTTATTCTGATCTTTCTTGTTTGCTTCCAGGGCAAATCAAGGAGACGAGGTAGGAAGAAAAGAGATGGAGAGCCAGATGTAAGAAAGAGGAGGAAGAAGGTGGAAAGCTTATTTCTTGCAAGGGCTTCACCATCATGTTTACTCAATTTTGTAGGTTTCTTGTTTTGCGTCGTGTAACTTTGTAGCATCTCGAGAGATGGAGATTCTCAAACAAAGGCAAGCTTTATGAGGTCAAGAGTGCTATGTATAACATTTTACTTGGAGAATTCGCACATTGTATAGGAAATTCTTAAGTTGTTTTAAGTAACTAGTATCATGCACTTCCTCGTGATCCGTTCCGGAAACGTCAACAGAGAACTCTTGATGTGTTACAAATGAAAAGGGAGTTCAAGATTTTATCATACAAAAAATTATCTTAACCACGACTGGGAATATTTTAACACCAAAACTGAAAAAAAAGAGAAGGAAAAGAAAAAAAAATCTGGCATCGGCATTCTTGGTACCAACCAAGCTAAAAGCCTACAAAAACGTCTTAAAGCCACAGAAAGCTTTGTTCTTTGTTCAAATTTTTTGAGTTGAACAACTGCCGTTAACTCTACAGAGAACTCTGCATTAAAAAAAAAAACTCAATAGAACACTACAACTTGATGCTTCGTCTTGACGATGAACATTTGATCCTTTGATCAACGAATCCTCTAGGTTCATCTCTTTCAAATAAAAGTGACATTGCAGATAAATCCACGGCCGTTCGCCAGCGACAGAACATCACCGCGTCCGCGCGAGAGCCTCGATAGCATACAGAAGGGGATTGGCACTCCACACGCAGGCGTCAGAGGGTTACAAGGCACTTAACCCTTAATTTTTCTTAGATATCGCATTCTACATGTAAAGTCAGATCAACTTCTTGCTCTTAATCTAGAGATTTTGCTCGTTTTCCAGAATGAATTTTTTGTTGAGGGAAATCCAGAAAGAAATTAAGATCCTAGTACAACTGTGTTAGTCTGTTAACTATCGATCACGCGAAAATCAGCCCTTGATTAGTGCCATTTTTGGTTCCTCAACTTTTACTTGGGGCACAGTTAGGTGAAGCCTGAGGACTCCTAAAATGTCTGAAACTTCTTGTTGCAAACAGTGCACGATTCATGAAACTCTTGTTGACAAAGCCATTTCTTTAAAACTTTGGGGGTTTTGTACCAACAATGACAATATGCCATTCTACCAATTTAGTACGCCTAGGCCCATGAATAATATAGGGTCCCACTTTCCACAAGCTAAAGCACGATCGAAATTTACGGTGGAATCAGTTCTTGAGCTCCAACTGTACACGATCTTCAGATGCCATACCATAACCATACACTATGGAGGAGCAAGAGAAGGAAACCGGCAACAAATGGTTGGGCCTCCAGCTATACAAAACATGATTCTGCAAGCGCTTTACGATTCACAGAGCTATACCAGCTACTCACTGTTCAATCTTCATGGAACCTGCAGAGTACAAAATGAGCATTTCTGTAAGTTTGATAGATCACCACGACCATATAAAGTTTTTGAAAAAAGAGTATCTTATGTACCAGCATTGTTGGTGCTGCTATCCGCTGCCACACCAGGGTTGAAGTTCATATGAGGAATGTTCTGAAGCCCTTCCCACATTTCAGGTATCTACATTCAAGGTTCACATAAATCCATGGCCATGGCTTTAGATGCTATATGTGATTGGCATGTCGGGAAATGGACTGAAGTTACCTGGTTCATTGTGGACACGTCGTGGAATGTTCCCTGCAAAACATCCACAGGATTGGAAACATTGCACATCATATCTGGCTGCATGATTCCTTGGTTAAAATGAGCAACAAGGGTGCTTGATGCTGGGTCAGCTCCATAGAAAGCAAGCTGCCTATCTTGTGAAAGCATCATCTACAAGCAAGAATTAACGTTGAACAAGTGGGTATAAAATATCTTTGGAAATATTTAGAATGATCTGCAGTGCATTTACCTGTTTGGATAGAATCTGCTCGATATCAAAGCCAAGTTCAGGGTTGACAGTTGCAAGTTTCATCGACAGGAACTGCAAGTTCCAAATTGCATTAGAGTATAGGACGATATTCCAACAAATGCGATACATACTCAGAAACAATTCAACTAGATCTGCACTAATAGTACCTCAACTTGTCGTTGTAATGACTGTACATAATTGATTATCTCATCAAGCATGACTGCCTTGCCAGTAATCTGCAGGAGGGACATGGTGAGGTGTGGAGTACAAAATGGTCTTAGAGAAGTTTCTTACACCACAAAAGGAGAAAGTTACCTTACTACATCCTGGAACAAGATCTTGAAGAAGCTTCATTCTCTCACTTATCTTTTTTCTCCTCAGCTGCAAAGAGTTCCATCAACTTCAAGCATGAGTAAAGGAAGAGCGTAAAGCAAACTGAACTGGGAGCTCGATAGTACTAATCAAGTAACCAGAAGTTTACTCTTTCTGCAAGGCTATGGCTATTAGTGGCTTGGCCTCGCTTTGCCCGGACATGAACATAATCTTCTTTAGTACCATCATCAGAAGAAGAATCTTGCTTGATTTGAATTTTGGGCGAAATATTTTTGTTGCCCCCCTCCACCGAATTCCTTTCTGGCTGAGATGAAACCTCTGTTTGTTGATCACCCACATTCTAAGCCAACAATTACAACACAATTAGTCATTACCATAAGAAACCAAGCACACATAATTCTACACATCTAAATTAGAATAAGATAGGCCACAAAGAAGAGTTTTTCTACAGTGCACTCAATTTAATACGGGCCGTCTATTCTTTTTGATATAATGGTTCAGATTAATTAGGATTTAGTTATACTACACATGATAGTATGAGTAGTAAAATCCCAAGAGAGGTAGAATTGTAATTACCCATGTGAGGATCGCATGACACAAAAGTAATATTTTCGACCCTAGTTGGAAAAGTCCATAATTCTCTCACGAAAAAATTATAAATACAAAAAAAGTCTATTATGCACTTAACAAGTTAATTGTTAGATTTGATTTATATTACCACCATGTACTATCGGTAGAATGTACCGTAAAATTTCTCACAAAGAAAGCTTACTTGCATCCTGCTACTTGCAGATGGGTTTAGCAAGGCAATGCAGTCATCTATTCCTTGCCTTTTCTTCACACCACCACTATGCTCATCACTCATTTGGGTGTTTTGACAGAATGTACCTGCAAGAATTATTGCTATTACCATCAACTACAGAATCATCACCTTCAAAAAGATCTCGTCTCAACTGTATGATAAGAAACACTAACCAGTAGAAGATGTATACATTCCTGGCCTTTCTTCTAACTCCACGCCATAAGCATGAAATCCATATGGCCCACTGTTATACCCCATCTTTTGATGCATTGTGACAGAATTCCAATTGACCTCCAATAATTCTTTGCTACTATTTGCAGCAGGATCCTTGATCAGATTGCTGGCCTGAATACATCTCCAATTGTCTAGAAACACCAATCTTCCTTACTTCCCTGTTCAGGATAAAAGAAAAGGAGGAGAAGATATATGAGAACTACCACTAGATATTCCCAAAAGGACAAACAAAGACAAAGAGCACCTTGAACAAAGAGTAAAATTCGATCAAGTCTGCAAAACCCGTTTCTTCACATGAACAACTCAACTGGTTATCCTTACACAGAGGAGAAAAGCAGCCAGTCTCTTCAAGAACCACCACACTATCCCTATCTACAGATAAAAGAAAGCTAAAAGAAGGATCCACCATCCAGGCAAAGATCTGCTGTAACTGTATTACAGATGGAGATATGCTTCAGAGCCTTAAGGAACAAACGAAATCTGCCATAGAGTAAAGAAGCACATAGTCCAGAAAGTGAAACTTTAAACCCAGAGCATAAAGGGAGAGGAGAGACAGGAGAAATGACCCCATCATTAAGCAAACAGCACTCACTAACTTAGTCTTTTGGAGCAAAGCGATGAGGATGGGAGGAGAGCCTGTTCTTCCTAAAAGACTCAAAACACCAAAGCTAATTGGAAAAAGCAAAAGCCTACCAAATCTTCAAGAATCAGGCATGAAGCACAGTACCACCATGGAACTTTAAAGAAAAGAGTGATGTTTCATTCGATGAAAAACTTCCAAACAAGTTAAGGAACTAACCAAGCAGTAGGGCTCCTTTTGGATGTAGCTAGGCAGCTACCTCCAAGAAGCTCAAAAGAACACCTTATCATGCCCGCATTTAAACTAAGACCTATTTGGATGACTAAATCACAAAACTAGCATCCTCAGGAGCACACAAAAGATCATTAAGAATTTGATCACCCTATAAAATCTTCATTATCTAGGAAAGCACACATGTGAAGCTTAAGAAAACACTCACATCAACAGAGCTCATAAAAGGAAGCAAGCGCGCAAGCTAGAAGAAGTTCAAACTGAACTGGTGAGGCTATTTGAATGCATAGATAGCTAGACTAGGATCTGTAAGAAATAACTAGGGCAGTGCTGAAGCTTTCCAAGAGAAGCATGAAGGAAAGCAACAACCTTTGACTACTTTCCAGGAAGCATTGCCACCATGTAATGGGGTGGTGTAAAGATCTTGAAAGGAACACATGCTAAGATGTTCAAGGCCATAACTGTTTGAAAATTACCTGACCGCGAAATCACATGAGCCCTCCTAGATGCCACCGATTCACCTGCAAATGGAGACAAATGCGTTGAAATAATTCAAGAACGCAAGAACAGCTCAATGATCATTCCTTTTCTTTTCTTTTCTTGCAGCAATACCTGGTGTTGGTGTGCAATGTCCCCCTAATATGAATCACAATTTGACCGCAGGGTGAGGGGATGGTGAAAGCATTTAAGGACAGGAGGAAGCAAAAGGGCAAGAAGAGAGAGAGCTGCTGCTAAGTGGTGTTTGTTACCTGCCACTGAGGTGAAATGATTCCTTCTTGCTCTCTGGCAAAGGGTTGTTAACCACTTCAACTGCCCCTCTCTCTCTCTCTAATATTTCCAAAACCTTAGTGTAAGCTAACACCTAATAAAAAGTAACGACAGACTGGTGTACCAGTAGTAGTAGTTTACTGCTTGCTTTACTTTAGTACACAAAGATTAGCTGTAGCAAGGAGAAAATAAAGCAGGGGAGTAAAAAGAGAGCATACAGTTCTCACCTGCCCAGCCTTGCATACCCTCAATGTCCTGTGGGCCCCAGCTCGCCTGTAGATAAGTGTTGAAAGAAGGGGGTGCCCTACTGTATATTTTTGTTCTTCTCCATTGTTATTGTACTGTTTCTGCGATAGATAGAGTAGGCACAAGTGCAAGTTTGAAATAAAAGAAAAAATTGACCAAGTAACAAGGGCAGGTGCTTATAAACTACAGTAGCAATGCTTCTGTCATGTTCCATTTTAATAGTATTTTACACAAATGTTTGATCATTTTGTGTTTAGATGCAAATCAATTCCTCAACTTCTCATTTGCCTTTTCCTCTGAAAAAAAAAATCTCATTTGCCTTTTAAGATGTTTACATATGCACTATATTTGTTCCAGACATGAGATTTTTTATTTGATGTTTACACTTTATAGAGTATGTTTTTATTTGTTGGTGTAGCAACATTGTCGCCATAGTACTTTTAAGAGTAAACTATGGCGGCTTTGTTTATAAGGGTGGGGGAGGGAAGGTGCTTCTCTTCCACACCAAACTTTGAATGAGGGAGATCTCTTTCTAACTGACATACTGTCATCTATTTGTACACTTGGGCCTTTTCTCCCCTGCCAGCCTACCTACAGCCATCCTCCCTCCCTCTCTGACCCAAGGAAAAAGAAAGTAGGATAGGAAGGGGGAGAGAGTGTAAGCAAAACATAAGGAATCTTGTAATCTTTTCACCTTCTTGTCCTCTACAGTCTGAAATGCAGACTAGCTGGATTTGGGGAATATGGTCAAACCAAAAACTGTGAGGCATCCTGCTGCTTGCTTTTAGGTGTCTCCATCTCCACGAGATCTTTCCTTCTTTTTCTCCCTTTCTTTACTTCTTTCTTTAGATAAAAAACTGACTTGGAGATGGATGATCGACTTCGAGTTTTCGGCTAAAATACCATAGTTGACGTTCTCAATAACAAAAGTAGTTCTTGTCCATGTGAAATGCAAAAATAACATATTATCCGTACTCTAGATGATCGGAGCCGCGGTGCCGTCGATACATAGGCAAATCCGTCCCAGAGGCGCGAACCAGGTGAATCCGGCCCAGGCACGGACAAAGCGAGTGCCGGCCCAGGGGCACAACATTCTTTGAAAATTTTGAGAATAGTATTTTGACACTATTTAATACTATTTAAAATACTATATAGTACTATTTAAATAGTGTTTAACTAGTTTTAAATAGTGCCAAATAGTATCAAAGTATTGATTAAAATTTTCAAAACCATAGCAGAAGGAATGTAATGTCTCTGGGGCCAACACTCAGTTTGTCCGTGCCCTTAGGGCCTGAATTCGTCTGGTCCGTGTCTCTGGGGCTAGATTCTTCTGGTTTGCATCGTTGGGATGGATTTGGCCTGTTCGTGCCTTTAGGGATGGATTCACCGGCGTGTCGCCCACACGGCGGCTCTGGTCCTCTAAGGTATAAACAAAGTATTATTTTTGCATTTCACGAAGTGCTACTTTTGTACGTCAACAGTGACATTTTAGCAAAAACTCGGAATGACTTCAGCAACAAATCAACAGAGCTCTGAAAGTTTAATCAACAAGTCAGATGGGAGAGAGTTATGAGCCGGAGTATATTACCCTCACCTAGACACCCAATTTGCATCCCAATAAGATCATCTACGACTTGTATTGTATGTCGGTGTGATTGGCTGTTTACATGCTTGCAGTAATCTAAGCAAGCATTGTTAATAATGGTTCAGTCCAAATTGCCTGTTTTAATATTAGAAACAGTAGCTGTTCCTGTTCCTTTCTTGTTCTTGCAAAGGAGAGAGCGAGAGGGAGGGAGCTGTATATTGGTTTTTGAGTATGTCTTGACATGATCCTAAGAATTGATCATTCATCTCAAATATATACATATCCGACCTTTTTGTGAAGATTTGAGAGCTAGAGTGAGTAGTCATAGTCTAGTTTCACGCGCACCAAGTGTGCTAGTGCGATAGGTCTAGTGACATCACGTTTGTACTAGGCAGGGTTCGGATAATCGGGCGATGTTATCAACCGGGTTATCGGTTCTATTGGTTATTATCGGTTATTTCGGATAGTCGGTCGATTTTTGTTGTCTGGGATTTTTTTTTTCATCCGATCCACTTTAAAGAAGAAGAGCATCCTATCTCGCGAGACGTGCATGGAAGCCAACGCTCGATCCGTGACAAGCTAGGAGCCTGAAGCTCCCCTTACCAGTTGAGCCCCAGCTTAGTTCTCAAATAAACCCCAGTGGGAACACACGTCGAGCTGAAGGCTCAAACGTGTGTGGGCTGGGCGCCGAGTCAAAGGCTACCGACCGAGCACTGCTCGCTTCTTCGGACGAAATTATTGTTGTCCATTAAATTTTGTTTTTTTTTTATTTTAACTTTGAAAATTTCAAATTTTGATTTGAAAACTTCGGCCGAAATTAGCTGAAAATTTTCGATTTTGGGGATTATCGGCGACCTCCGATAAATTTTTGAACTGGTTACCAAAACCATGATACTAGGTAGAACTCACACGTTTGTTCTTAAATCATTCTCTTATTCCAACAGTTTGTTCTTAAATCGCCCTTTGGGCCTTTGCCCCAACCCCAGGTCTTCTCATGCTTGTATTGCAAATAACACCGTAATTAGCCATTGCCCCCTTCCTTTGGGAAGGAAGGAAGGAAGGAAGGAAGGAGAGATATTAACAATTGATCACACTATTAAGGGTATGTACAATGGTATAGATAATTATTGTCTATAGTACTCATCCATATCATCTATAGACAACGATAAAGACAACTCCTACAATGGGTTATTCATTTGCATATCTCTATAGATAACTCCTCCATGTACAATGTTTCTTGTTTCTCGTGTTACAGTCGACTACTGCATAAGAGACGGTCCAATTTTCTATGCTCTCCATCTCTCATCTACATCATCTCATGTGCTACGTGGCAAAGCTTAGAGACAACCGACATTATATTATTGTACATGCTCTAAGTACTCTATTTGGTTCACACAAAAAATCGTTTTAGAATGCGTGTGATCAAGCTTGAGAAATTTTGGCCTAAATGGCATTGTTCCGCCCAGTATTTGCAAATGTGGCTCTCCTCGTGCGGTAGTTGCAAATATGGTAGCCCGGACGAGTCTCACGTCGCCACGTGTGTAATTCCGATCGACCCTAGCCCGGAGAGGGTTTGTCCGTGCAGTGTGCACGCGGACGCACCAAAATTCGTGCGCCCCTCGCTCAGTTGCTTCTTCACCCGACACGTGTCTCGTCTGTACTCCCACCACTCAGACGGCGTCGTGTCCGCACGGGCACCGTCTGAACAAGGCGTGTCCGCATGCCCGCCGCCCAGACAAGCCGTATCCACACAAGTATTGCCCGGAGAAGCCTTCTCTGCACGGCCACCGCCCAGACTAGCCATGTGTCACCTGGCCGGCCGACTCTATCGATCCCTCCTCCCCTGGACCTCACCCATGCACACCAGCCAGTCCTCCCTGCTCCGGATTCCCTGTCACATTCATCACTTCCCCCCATTGACATCCATCACTTTCACACTTTGTTCCCTATCGCATCCATGTCTCTGCATGCATGCAAGCCTTGCACGCGGGTGAGAATCCGATTCCTCCCGTCGCAGCTACAAATTCCAAGACGGCGGTGAGAGGGTTCGCAAACTCTCATTCTCACTCGCTCGCTTTCTCATTCTCATTCATTCTGACGATTTTGTTTTCACAGACGATTAAATATTGTTTACAACCATCATTAGCAGCCATATTAGTAGATAATTTTTTCTCATACGTACTTTTTGTATTAATTGTGTAGTTAGTAAATTAGTCGTAGTGAAATATTTGTAGTTAATTAGTTGTACTTATTTAGGCGTACTTAATTTTGATTTTGATTTTTCATAATAAAATTTGTGTGAGTTTATTAATCGTAGTTAAATTAATCTTATGTAATTAATTAGTTATAATTATTTAGGCATAGTTAATTAGTTACCAATTAATTAGTCATAATTAGTTAGTGTTACTTAATTATTTAGTCATAAATAATTAGTTAGAATTAACTAGTCGTAGTTCATTAAGTCTTAATTAATTAGTTATAATTCATTTAGTTGTAGTTAATCAGACGTAATTAATTTAGTGGTGTTATTAAGTCGTAATTATTTTTTTGTAATTAATCCGTGGTAATAAATTAGTTGTAATTATTTTAGTGTTATTTAATTTATCGTAATTAATTTAGTCCTGAATAATGTAGTTATCATTATTAAGTCGTAATTATTTCTTTGTAGTTCATTTGTGGTAATTACTTAGTCCTAATTAATTTAGTCACAACTAATTTAGTCGTAATTAATTTGGTTGTAGTTAATTAGTGTATATTAATTTGTTGTCTGTATTTAGTCATAATTTTTAATTTCTAGTAATTTATTGTCATTATCAATATTTTCACTAATAATCTGCCTCTTCCATCTCTTGCAAGACATACCTCTACCGGAGCTTCTGGAACGCTTCTATGACGAGAATTACCGGTGCAAGTTGTGGATCACCGGAGACACGGATGGCCCTCCACCCCTCGTGCTTTGGTCCGGGAGGTATTAATGGCAGCTCGACGCTCGCTACATCCCAATCCTTCGGGACACAGGCTTGTTGCCCTTTGCGAGGTTGCTCTCCGTCGGATGCCACTTCACCCTGGACGACAACATGAGTGGATTACTGCTTGGATGGAGACGGCGCACATCGAGATCTTGCAAGAGTAGCAACTGTACGACGTACGGACATATCGTCAGTACATTGAGTGGTACGTAACACGGTCGCACACCAGGCTCACCCGTCCTCCACCAGAGCATCCGGAGTAGGTGACGCACTAGGAGAGGCTCCGCCACTTATTCGATCGACACAGCGCTTTACGGTTTGACGACACCGTAAAACACTACAACCTCTGCTCTTTTCATTGATGATATTAGTACTATTTGTTACTGCACCAGTTTTGTTTGTCACTTCAATTGGAGCGGCTGTAGTGGATCACAAGCGCATCGGAGACCATCATCCGCAACCCAGAGCATACCATACCGGGGCTTATGAGCACTTTGAAATACATCTTCACAGAGTCGAAGAATGTAATAAAGAACATGAGCTGCGGTCGTTCGAGAGATGATGTCCTACACACCGCGCATTGAGTTGGGCGACCATGCTCACCTGCTAGGTCAGCACGGCCTAGTCAGATCAACGAGCATGGTAGCGCTCCCCGTCAGCCATCCGCGTTCCAGATCGGCGGGAGGTAAGTTATGTACAAATTTATGTTGCTAACATTATGTCATTTTTCAACCACACGTTCGTCGAGATGCATCACTTCTGCCGCCCGCACCCTGTACCCAGACTGGTGCACCCCCTCGATCATCTGCACTGCACATCCGGGAGGTACGAGATGTTTAGTTTACGTCCTAGGTATTTATTTCACCTAACATCTTTTCGTTTTGCAGCCTTTAGTTGACAGTGAAGGTGATGAACATCCATCAACTGATGAGGATACAGCCCCCTAGCTCCTGCTAGGGAGCAGTACACGGCACCAGGGTTTGGACCGTGGCACCCAGTGCACCCACCCCTGTCGTATGTTGACCAGTACGGAGAACCGTATGAAGAGCAGAGCTCCTCCGGGTTCGCTAGCACATCACACAGTTATGGCCAGAGCTCCTCTGCACCAAGGGATGGAAGGACGATCCGGGCGTGGATTTCTAGATTCCTTTATTACTGATATGATTGCAGGTGGCAACCAGTTTGACATGACTCAGCTAGATGACATTGACGTTGGACAGACTCAGCTAGGCTAGAGTCAACTTGCTGATGCACCTTCGCCCACTCAACGGTCTTTGTACCCCCTCCGAACCGATACACGCTCTCTGGGCTGGCTAATGTATCCCACGGGACATGCTTGACACAAAACTAGGATGCGCACATAGACGCAGACGCAACGAGCAAAGAGTGGCTCAGACGAGTGAGCCATATTGTATCCCGTGTGTAACTGCACTACATATATGTTATGCGCTTTTCTTGTACTATATTTATATGCATATTTTGTATGTTATGTGCGTATTGTCGGAGTAAATCGGTTCTGGACTAACATGAAATCAGAAAACACTGAGGTTCACATGAAATCATGAAATCACGATAGTTTGGACATAAAATCAGAAAACTCAGAGTGTCGATATTTCAAGTGGAGTTGCAATCTAAAATTTGATAAGTAAAATTGACAACATTTCGTAATGCATAATGTGATTCACAAATTACATGCCACACGCGGTTTGGTTACATGCATTACAAACGACAGCATGCACGACTAAATAAACCAAAAAACACCTAAGATACACGTGCGGCTTTTTTGAAATACAATAGCCCTTTCCCCTTGTCTCGAGACTGCCCACAGCGGCGGTGAGTATCGAACTCATCCATATCCTGTGATTCCATGATGTAAGCAGATCGTACGGCCAAATACATAACTAGGTTGCAAATTGTACATAACTCACCTCTTCGATATGGAGTGCGCCCGGGTGACTGGAAACGCTATGACGGCTGCCGGTCTCAGTAGCATGAGCCTTCCCCTTGTCTCGGGACTGCCCACGTCAGTGGCGTATGTCGAAGTCCCCCATATTCTGCAAGACGGGCTGGACGATTGCATGATGTTAGAAGAACAAAATACCAAATACATAATCAGGATGCAAATTGTACATAACTCGCCTATTTGATATGGAGTGCGCTCAGGCGACGGGAGAAGCTCTGACGATCGCCAGTCTTAGTAGCAAGAGCCTCCTCCTTGTACATCACGCATTGTGCCCAGTCATACTCAGCTTCCTGTTCGGGGGTCCTCCACCACCACCCGGCTGTCCTGGGCTCCTCCGGTGCATTTTCAATAGGGTCCGGTACGTACGGTTTGCATCGCTGGAAGGTCTCGACTCACATCGTGTGGTTCAACATGTACTTCTGCTCGATGAATGCCCTATCGTACATCTTCGGGCCGCAATGCATCTCGGGCCACCATTACACGTGCATGAAGTTAGAAACTTGTGGAATTGAATGTAGGGTGTGAAAAATCAATGTGTTCGTAAGATTCTCATACGAGGACGTTCCCGCAAGTGTAGTACGCCTGGGTGGCGGTGGCCGGGTGTGTCGACTGAATGATCTTCGCCGACTGTTCGCACACACATTGTGGGAGCGGAAACTCTGGTGATACCGGCATATCCTTCATCAAAAAATCTTGGTAGGATTTAGCCCTCTTCACAAGCCACTTGCGCTTCTGCAATATCTTTGCATAAAAGTTCATCGATCAGTCCGACATATTCTAGGTCGACCTAATGTTTCGCTGTTGCGCACAAAACAAGGGTGAGTCAGTTCGGAACAAATATAATGTCGAGATACGTACACATTAAGACAGAATGACGTAAAGATATGAACAAATATGAGTAGACTACCCATTTACATGACATGACGCTCCCTGTATAGGCGTACAATATAATAAATTACAACACTGAGTAACGACTAGACGAGCTCGATTTGTTGGAGCAATCCTTCATGGAGTGCCCAAGAGTCTTGCATATCCCGTAGTTCATCATGCAGCTCAGGTCCCCATGCTAGCTATCATCCATGTTGTTCTAGAAGCGCCGCATCTGCTGTCGTCCCTTCTCAGTTGACTTCGAGGCCTTGTTTGGCCCCATTGCACCTTGTCCGGTCATAGATCCCTATAGTTCATGTTCAAGCCATACGAGTGAAACTCTGCACTCCATATACCAAAAAGGTGCTGCGTGTCATAGTACTCGAAGATATGCGGCATAGACATCTACCTCATTTGCGCACATACCTTGTACACGTGCGAGCGTGGCTTGTGTAGAAGATTCGGCTTGTTGTAGGTGTATGTAACCACATCACCCAGGGTGCATGCACGTTTCCTTTACCCCGTGTCATGATTGTTGACATATTTTTGCTACAACCTGATCTCGTACTTCCCCCTGAGGCCATCAATCACCCGGATGTCGTACATTCTGGCCTTCTGCATCTTCTAGTCTATATACCTCTGCATGTTCTCGCACCAATGCTTCCCTTCTTCTAGCTGTCGCCTCGCTACGGTGGCTCTATTGACGAAGTAACCAACTGTACGAGTCTATATCTCCTCAACGATTGCAGTAATAGGGAGGCACTGCACACCTTTCAGCACACTATTGTACACCTCGGACATGTTGATCATCATAATTATGTACCTCGCACCATCTGTGTCATAGAGCAGAGACCATTTCTCTAACTCAGGAGCATAGAGATTAATCCACTGCGTCAAACTTATGCTGCTCCTAGATTCCCCGCTCGTGGCCTGCTGTCCCTCCTTTGCCTCCAGAGGGGACTCCTTGTATGCCTCGCAGTCTGATGTTCGAGATCTATCTAGATGGACTCAAACTTTCGTCTCTGGTTTTGCAGGCACAACACCTTGAATGTCTTCATAAGTTCCTGACTGCGGAACCACGTGAAGAAGTTCGATGCAAGATGCCTCTATGGCCTGGACGAAAGCCCAGAACACCAGGTTCAGTATGAAGCAGTTGGGGCCTCCATCAGCATCTTCACTTTCAAGCTTGTTTATGTGCGTGTCGGGGTTTGCTTCGGCAATTTGGTGAAGTATTCTCGACACAAGGTTGTACATCTCTTCGTATATCCCGTACATGGACTCGATAACCTTCTGCTTGGCTCGTCGGACCTTACTATAGCTGACTGGATAACCAGCCAGATTAGCGACTTTCGACATCAGCATCCTGGGGGAGACAAACATGTCCTTCACAACTAGGTGGCTGATGAGGCTTGCCACATATGCGAAGGTCACATTTCGATGCTACCATAGCGGCTTGCTAAGCTTGCAAGTGTGTTCGATCACCGCCTTGACCGTGAAGACCGAGCCGAAGAATTTTGGTTGGTGAGCGTTGACCTTGCCAGGGCAGCCTTCCATTACACACTTCACTGTGTAATATCCTGGGTTAGACCGGTGCACCCGGTACACACGGCTGATGGATAAGGCGTACCGTGCTATAGCTTGTTGCGTAGCCGCCTTTCTAGGAAAGTGCTGCCCAACTAAGATGGCGTCGGCATCAAACCCCCACTGGGACCCAAGAGGCTGGTCCAATAGATACTCGTGGCAATCAATGCGGACTGACCACCACAGTTCTGCCCCCTCATTTTGTACAAAATTATGCGCAAGTCTTCTCTTGTGGACTTCCTCGAAAACAACACATTTCATGCTACCATCTTCAAGCTCCGCCTGCGGTTGTCCGCTTCCCGAGGCCCCAACGTAGGGAGAGGAAAAACCCTTGTAGTCCCTATAGTCATAGGGTCTTTTTAAGGTTATACCTATAATCTCATGTACCCCGTCGGGAAGGCTATAAATAGCCACTGAACCTTGTGTAAAAGGAGGATCGTTTTGGGAGGAACAACTAATACACACTCTACTTATCCTGACAACCGGTACCCCTCATCCAAGGATCCCCTGGTCCCTCTCGTAGTTACCGAGGGTCCCCTTTTTATTGTCTAGTCCTCTTTGCTATGACAGTTAGCAACGTCCATGAGGATCGGCAGGAAAGTCACGAAGTACAGCTCTGAAGCATCAGCATGACCCCTCGGCAGGTCACACCCAAGGTCTCGGCAGCCGAAGCAGCTACAGTGGCCGCGGCCCCAAGTGGCCTGAGGGCCAAACAAAGCAGGACCTCTACGGCAACGACGGTCATCGCCGAAGCCGCGAAGGAGGAAGCCAACAACTCCACGCACAGAGACATCATCGGAAGCGACACCCGGCCCACCGAGGCATCTCTCCCCGAGATCCACCCGGTGGGCCACCCCCACCCGGGGCAGCGGGGATAACCCGGTAAGCCTACAAAGCCCTCCAGTGCGAGCTGGCAGACCTCCGTCGAGAGATGCTGAGTCTCTGACAGCCGATGGATGAGGTCCTCGCAGTCCCGCCCCGGCCCATGGTCCGCGAGCAAGGGCAAAATACTGGAGGGGAGGTGGCCACCCCTTCGGCACCTACAGCCGCATCCTCGGCACCACTTCTTTGAGGGGATCCCAACTCCCATTGAGCGTGAGACTGGAGGTGGCTTGCTGGCCTCCGGGCTTCAAAATGCCGGATGTCAGGCCCTTCGAGGGGTGCAAGAACCCCTCGGAATTCCTTTGGTGTATGAAACCATCATGCGTCCGGAGGAGATGACACCACCAAGGCGAAAAGCATCACCCTCGCCGTCAGGGGCGTGGTGCTAACTTGGTTGTTCATCATCCCTCCCCGTCCATATATGTGTGGGAGCAGCTGTGGGATCTCGTGCGCAACAACTTCTAGGGAAATTATGCTGAACCAAAGGACGCGGGCCACCTGTTCGTAATAAAGCAAGCCCCGTGCGAGTCCATCCGCAGCTTCTTCAAGAAATTTGTGGAGGTAAAGTGCCAAGTGCAGTGGGTCAATGAAACCACTGTCATAAATGCGGCCACATGCGGACTTCAGAGGGGCCACCTATCGGAAAGATTGGCTCGCAAGCCCATCCGCACCTTGGCGAAACTTTTTGACAAAATGGAAGAATACGCCCGGGTGGAGGAGGACAGCACCCGAAGGGCGGAGGCCCGGACACCAGCTTCCTCGGCACCGCCACCAAGCGGGCCGCATAGGAAGGAGGGACCCGTGGCTACCACCACTGGAACAGCTGCCAAGCCACGGGCCAATGACTACCTCCAAAAGGGGCGGAACGTGTACCACATAGATGGCTGGCAACCCCCCGAAGGGGGGAGGCGAGGAAGCCGAGGAGGCTGTGGCTGTGACTGAGGCTACGAGCATAACGGTGGGTGGTGACCACACACCTGGGTCAGTGCTGGAAGCCCCCCACAATTTTGTGATCTCCATGGCGAGGTATCACACACAACCAGAGACTACCGCACCACTACTGCTATGCAGGAGTTCATGAACTACGGTTAGCAGCCAGCCGAGTGTGAAGACGGGCGGGGAACAGGCAACCAGCTGCTTGCCCCACCACCAAGACCCCACATCGAAGGAGGCCACGGGGAGCACCATCAAAGGATCATAAACATGATCACACAGGGGGGTCCTTGATCGGCATGACAACAAAGAGACAATGTCACACATGCACCCGACAGATACACCACGTCGCGACATACCCCGCCACAAGCCCACCTCGCTACGCCGAGATACCGATCATCTTTGGTCTCGAGGATGCCAGGGGCCTGTACTTCCCTCATCAGGACCCCCTCATCATTTCCGCCTGCATTGCGGACTTCGAAGTCAGACGCGTCCTCGTGGACAAAGGAAGCTCCGCAGACCTACTTTTCACAGACGCCTTCGACAAGATGATGATCACTAGGGATCGTCTGTCGCCCCCAGGCATACCTCTAGTAGGCTTTGGGAGCAGGCCTGTGATTTCCCTAGGCCAAATTGACCTGGTCGTCACATTCAACAGCGAGTATGCATCACAGACTGAGGTCATCACATTTGACGTCGTCCAGATGCCCTACTAATACAATGCCATCCTCGGCCGAGCTAGGCTAAATACCTTTGGCGCAATAACACACCACAACTACCTGTGCATGAAGATCCCCACACCCAAAGATATAATTACAGTGCGGGGGGCCAAGACCTCGCAAGGCAAGCAGAGCTAGAGATAATTGCATTGGCCCGCCACGTCCACACGATCGAGACAGACACAAGCACCGGGCAGACATCCTTTCGGCAAAATAGGGGCCGAAGGCCAAACTAGAGGGGAAGCTTCGAAGGATCCCTCTAAGAGAATCCTCCCCTGAAAAGACAGTGGCCCTCAGGGCCTAGCTCCAGATGGTGGAGCATGAAACCATTCTCGAGGTACTTCACAGCAACGTAGACATCTTCGCATGGGGCCCTGAGGACATCCCCAGGGTAGCCTGGGAAACCACCAAGCATCGCCTGGCCATCAAAAGCAACGAATCCCCAAGAAGCAAAAGCTGCATCGCATGTTGGCGGAGCAGCTGGAGTTGGCCAAGAAAAAAATAGCCAAGCTACTAAAGGCGGGAGTCATTTGAGAGATCAAGCATTCTGAATGGCTGGGAAACCCCGTTCTGGTACAAAAGAACACAAGCAAATGGCGCATGTGCGTCGATTTCACCAACCTCAACAAAGCATCCCCGAAGGATGATTTCTCTTTATCCTGCATTGACCAACTGGTGGACGCCACTTCGGGCTGTGAGCTGATGAGCTTTCTGTATGCCTACTCTGAATATCACCAGATACTCATGGCCAAGGAGGGCGAACCGAAAACCACCTTCATCACCCCCGTCGGCGCCTATTGCTTCACCCGCATGCCCTTCGGTCTGAAAAATGCTGGGGCAATCTTCACCCAACTCATCACAAAGGTGCTAGCTGGGAAACTCGGCCGCTATGTTGAGGCATACGTTGATGACATAGTGGTCAAAAGCAGGCTCACGGGTTCCCACACAGCAGACCTACAGGAAACTTTCGCTAGTCTCCGGGCGGAAGGGGTCAAGCTCAACCTAGAAAAATGCGCTTTCGGCATAAAAGCAGGCAAGCTCCTGGGATTCCTCGTGTCCGAAAGAGGCATCGAGGCCAACCCTGAGAAAGTAAAAGCCATCCAAGAAATAGAGCCCCTCGCAGCGCCTGAGAGGTGCAAAGACTAATGGGACGCCTCGCAGCCCTCAGCTGATTCCTATCTCGTTCTGCGGAGTGGGCCCTCCCCTTTCTCAAGACACTCCGTGGGGCAGAGTCGTTCCAGTGGACGGCAGACTGCCAGAAGGCATTTAAAGAGCTCAAGCAATACCTCACCCAACTGCTAAGCTTAACCAGCCGGAAGCACAATGTGGACCTACTACTGTACCTCGCCGCCTCCTCCTCAACAGTGAGCGTGTTCCTCGTCTAAGAGCACAACATGCAGTACCCAGTGTATTACATATCGAAGGCCCTTAAAGGGGCCAAGACCAGATACACAGAATTGGAAAAGCTGGCATATGCCTTGCTCATGGCTTCACGAAATCTACGACACTACTTCCTAGCGCATGCCATCACGGTCCCAACATATTACCCGCTCGCACTGATGCTACAAAACAAGCACGCTTTGGGCCGAATAGGCAAATGGGCTACCGAGTTGGTGCCCTTCGACATCACCTTCGCGGTGTGCATGGCCATCAAATCACAGGCTCTTGTTGACTTCGTCGCCAAATGGACCCCCTAGTTCGAGGAACAACCCCCAAGCCAGATCGAGGCACCGTGGACAATCTACACCGATGGCTCTTGGTGCATAGCGGGGGCCAGTGCGATAGTCATCCTGGTCACCCCGAACGACTGAGGCGTGTCGCATGTCACCCGCCTTGACTTCCCGACAGCAAATAACGCCTCCGAATACGAAGCTCTGCTGCTAGGCCTCTGCAAGGCCAAGGCTCTAGGGGCCAAGCGCATAGTCATCAAGAGCGACTCCTACCTCATGGCGGGCCACTTCAACAAATCAATCACGGCTAGGGACCCTGAGATGGCCAGGTACCTGGCCACGGTCTGCGAAGCAGTAAAGCATTTCCTCGGCATCACCGTTCAAACCAAACCTAGGGGAAACAACGAGGTAGCAGATAGGCTTGTAAAACTGGCCAGCTCGGCCGAGCGACCTCCACCAAACATCTTCTACGAGGTACTACGTGCGCCCTCGACTGCACCTGAAGCACTAGCCACCGTACTTCTTATCAACGAAGCTGACTGGCGGGACGACATCGCCAAATACTTGACGGGCGAAGAGCCCGAGGACCCCACCGAAGTAAGGCGTATCCAGCACTACGCTCGAACTACCACATCATCAATGGACCGCTTTACAAAGGGGGCATCTGCGCTCCTCTGTTGCGGTGCATGACGCGAACAGAGGGCCAATCCCTCATGTGGGACATCCACGAGGGCCACTACGGCGCGCACCAAGCGCCAGGTGCTCGTGGCAAGGGCCTTCCACCAAGGCATCTACTGGCCAATAGCGTTGCGCGACGTGCAAGACCTCGTCTAGCACTGCCAGGGGTGCCAATGGGCTTGCCGAAGCATAAAGGCATCGATGGTTCCATTACAGCCTCTGCCCCTGGTTTGGCCCTTAGCGCGGTGGGGCCTCAACATTATTGGCCCATTCCCGGTGGCCAGGGGCAACCTTCACTTTGCCTTTGTCGCCATTGAATACTTCTCAAGGTGTATGGAAGCGAAGCCTGTATCGAAAATCACCGCCGCGGCAGCCCAATGGTTCGTATGGGAAAACATCATCTACAGGTACAGGGTACCCGCCAACATCGTCACCAACAACGGAACCCATTTCAACTTTGCGCACTTCAAAACATTCTATGACGGCCTAGGAACAAACGTATGCTTCTCATCAATAGGGCATCCGGAGTCCAATGGAGCGGTCGAGCGAGCCAATAGTAGCATACTGGAGGGACTGACGAAGTGCCTCGTTGGCATGCGAAAAGGCCTTTGGCCTGAAGAGCTCCTTAAAGCTCTATGGGCACTCCGCACGTCACCCAGTCGGACCACCGTCTTCTCACCATTTAAGCTCCTCTTCAGCAACGAAGCGATGACCCTAGGAGAGCCCGCGACAAGGTCCCTTCGCACCACGACAGAAGGAAAACCCGCAGAACGGGAGGTCTCCTTGGACCTCCTCGAAGAAAACCGCATGTTGGCCATCACAACCATGGCTGGATATGCCGCGGGTGTTGCGGCGACATACAACAAGAAGGTCAAGGCCCGCCCACTAGCGCCAGGTGACATGGTCCTCAAACGCATCACGAACCCTACAACCGCAGGCAAGCTAGGGTCCAAATGGGAAGGGCCATGTATAATCACCCGCGCAACAAGGGCAGGCTCATACTACATCGAAACACTAGGGGGACAACAGCTGGACCACACATGGAACAACAAAAGCCTATGTAAGTTCTATCCTTAGGATCGACCATGTAAAATTTCGATTGCGCCCGGACAATCGCCACCTACCATCTTTGAACGACAAAGGCATGCACGAAAGCAAGTGTATGTCTTTTGGGCATTTTGCTCCCGAGTAATAAAATGGACAACCAGGGCACACTAACTCACTCACGCGAGTGTGAAGTGTATAAACGAAGACACCGCGCATGGCTCGCAACCCCGGTGCACATTGATGCCCCCCGCAAGCACGAGTGTATAAATGAAGATACCGCGCATAGCTCACAACCCCACTACACACTGATGCCCCCCGCACGCGCGAGTGTATAAACGAAGACACCATGCATGGCTCATAGCCTCGGTGCACACCGATGCCCCCCGTGGGCCTGAGGGTATAAATGAAGACACCATGCATGGCTGATAGCCCCGGTGCACATCGATGCCCCTCGCGGGCCGATGTGTATAAATGAAGACACCGCACAAGGCTCACAACCTCGGTGCACACCAAGGCCCCCCGCATGCATGAGTGTATAAATGAAGACACAGCGCATGGCTCAAGCCCTGGCGCACCAAACCTGGCCCCGGGCACCAGGATCCACCGGCGGGGGATAGCATTAGGCTTTGCCTCCTCCTCGCAAAAAAGTTTGGGATCCCCCGGAGCCCAATCTAAAAAATATGGGGGATGGCGTTAGGCTTCGCCTCTCCCTCGCAAAAAAAGTTATGGCTCCCCCGGAGCCTCATCTAAAAAAGTATGGGAGAAGGCATTTGGCTTTGCCTCCCCCTCGCAAAAAAAAGTTAGGACTCGCCCAGAGCCCTATCTAAAAAAGTATGGGGGACGACGTTAGGCTTCAACCCCCCCTCGCAAAAAAAGCTAGAGCTTCCCGAAGCCCTATCTAAAAAAGTATGGGGGATGGTGTCAGGCTTTGCCTCCCCCTCGCAAAATAAAAGTTAGGGCTCCCCAAAGCCCTATCTAAAAAAATATGGGAACGGCGTTAGGCTTCACCTCCCCCTCACAAAAAGAAGTTAGGGCTCCTCTAGAGCCCTATCTAAAAAAGTATGGGGGACGACGTTAGGCTTCGCCTCCCCATCGCAAAAAAAGTTAGGGCTCCCTCGGAGTCCTATATAAAAAAGTATGGGGAATGACGTTATGCTTGGCCTCCCCCTTGCAAACAAAAAAAAGTTAGGGCTCCCCTGGAGCCCTATCTAAAAAAGTATGAGGGACAGCGTTAGGCTTGCCTCCCCCTCGTAAAAAGTTAGGGCTCCCCAGAGCCCTATCTAAAAAAGTATGAAGGACGGCGTTAGGCTTCGCCTCCCCCTCGAAAAAAGTTAGGGCTTCCCTAGATCCTATCTAAATAAGTATGGGGAACATCGTTAGGATTTGCCTCCCCCTCACCAAAAAGGGGTAGTTAGGGCTCCCATGAGCCCTATGTACTAAAGCATGTGGGACGACGTTAGGCTTCGCCTCCCCGCTTGAAAACAAAAAGGGGTAGTTAAGGCTCCTCGGAGCCCTATCTACTAAAGCATGGGGGATGACGCTAGGCTTTGTCAGCAGGCCCACCCCACCCATCGTAGCAAGTCCAGGGTAGAAGGCCACCCCGCAACGCTTTATAGAAACAGAATGGACCAAGAAGCGCGGAACACACATATACCGACAAAATGGGCTTTATTCATCACAAGAAAATACATAATCGCACAATTACATAGCTAAAAAAATTCATGAGGCACATAGTAATTCAATCAAAAACATGCGAAGTATACATAACTACATAATACACGAAAGCGGCGACTATAACGCATCAGCATACATCACATCCGGGCCCAACAACAACTCCTGCAACTCCTCATCAGAGGGACCCGTCTCCATAAACTTGAGAATATCCCACTCCGCGTAGCTGTCGCACCCTGCTTTGGGCGATGCTTCACAGGATGTGGTCGGGACCAATGCAGCGGATTTAGCACATGAGTTCGAAGGGCCATCTTCACGTGCCACGTAGCCTCATTGCTCCTTGAAACGGGCAATCTCGTCACGTGCTACGGCGGCCTTGCACTGGCGAAAGAGCCAAAATTCTTCTGTGGCTCCACCCGGATTCACCAATTTCCAATGCTGCCACTTAGCGTCATGACACACAATGCCATGTAGCACAACAAAGAGAGGCCGACATGCATCGGCGCTCGCCACCTTCGGCTCATGCGAGCGATGACCTTCATCATCCGTCCCTCAGAAGGTTGAAGCTCCCGCCCGATGATGCATCAGAGTAATGGCGAGTCATCCTACACATACCATGAGGTCAAAAGGCATAAACACAACGCACAAGGCCAAGCACATCGAACATTCATGAACAACTCAGTTTGCAAATGCCTTTCATTCAAAAGTGGAGGTGAACCCCCTCTAAACATGCACTGGTGCAGAGGATATGAAGGGGGAGCTAAAACAAAAGAAGAAACAAAAGGACTACTAAAACTTAAATACAAGAATCTAAAGGGCTTGAGTCGCTTGAGGCAAGTGGAAGGTCACACATTGTCTTCGGTGGTGACTCTTCACTCACCGCCCCGTGGTTGTCCATCGGAGCCTTGCTCTTCTGCTTCTGTGCCAGCACCATGCGGAGGGAGTCCATTGCCACGTCATGGCCGCGTGGTGCCCAAAAGTCTTGGGCAAAGACATTGCTTGCTCTCTGCATCTGCTGCTGGCAAGAAGCAACCTCTGCCTCAGACACCACGAGCACGGAGCGAGTGGCAAGGGTGTCGACGTATCCGCATTCGGCCTTCTGTAGGGAAGCGAACACCGTCGTCTAGGCCACCTTCGCACAATGATCTCCGTAGGCCTGGGTGGCCGCCAAACACACCTCCTTGGCGCGGAGGCATGGTGTCGAGGTCAACCATAGCGCCCTCCAAGGCTTTCATCGCCTCCCACGTCGCCCGCGCCACAGAGTGCGAGAGCTCCCGCTCCGCTTCAATTTCTGTCTCGAGGTCGACCCGGACGCTGCAAAGCGTCCATACTTTCTCTTGCAAGTCGCAATGCTCCCCCTCCAGCTTTGCCACTCTCGCCTCCAGCTCCTTCACCCTATCGGCCATGGCCTCGCGCTCGACACTTAGAGACTCGTTCCATGCGTGCTTTGAGTCGATCCATTCTTGGATCTCCGCAAAGCCACGCAAAATGTCTCCCTCAAGCGCGCGGGATAGCATCAGGGTCTGCACAAAGCCTGACGTTATATATATATATATATATATATATATATATATATATATATATATATATATATGTATATATATATATGTATATATATATATATATGTATATATATATATATGTATGTAATATTCAAATTCAAACTTACCTTTGCCGTGTTCGCTTCGATGGATCGAAAGATCCCCTGGAGGGGCATGTTCCAGAAAAGCTTCCCCACGTAGGCTGGGGTGGCAATGCGAGCGACCTCCTCGCACACAGCCACTGCCCCAGCACTAACCTTAAAGTCGGCGGGGCACAACGGGCCTAGATCTGCAACACCCGTGACACCTGGCGCGGGAGCAGGCGAGGACGCCGCCTTGGACCCCTGGGAAGTGGAGCCACCCTTGCCGTCCCTCTCCCTCTCATGTAAGGGATGAACAAAAAACTAAAAACAAATGGGGAGAGTGGCACCGATCGATCACGTCATGACCCGGAGTGCAAAGCACCACCTGTGTGTCCTTGAAATCCCAGGCATAAACGTGTGACGGAGTACTATGGCCCGAGGACTCCTCGAGGGGCAAGCTCGCTATCCCAAACGAGCTCGCCACCCATTCCGCAGCCTCGGCCACATCATAGTCACCCGCCCTCGGCGCAACGTCCATCACCAGAGAAACCGTCCACCCTGTCGACGAGGAGCCGCTAGAGTGAGCACGCTCCACCTGCCCCGAGGGACCCTGTGGCGTCCTCTTCGAAGGCCTCTTCGCTGCGTCTACCCTCGCACAAGTAGGGCCGCTCGTGCCACCAGCCCCAACAAATCGCAGGGGCCTCGCTTTGATCGGCCTCGGGGTGTCCAGCTCTTCGAGCACCTAGGCCCACTTCTTCCTCCCCTCGTCTGGGCCTGGGCGCTCTGCGAGGCGAACCGCCGGATCCACGTAGGCTACTACCACGAAGGTGGAGAGACCGCCCTTCGGGTTCCCAATCTCCATGCTCCAGCCCCGTACCATGGGCCACACCCGGAGTGCGCAGAACTCCTCCAAAAGGTCCCTTGTGGAAAGCCTTGATGTCACATTGAGCAATAGGTGGAGTAGGGCCTCCTCCCTCAAAGTAAGCACGATCTCTGGGGTGGCGGTGAGTTGAATCGGCCCTCCACCCGATTGAAGACCATCGCCCGCAGGAAACTTGTGGTAGAACCACCTCCTGGTCCAGTCGGTGTCCCACCAATTTGGGGCCATTGGAGCCGACATGTACATCAGACAACACGCCTTCGGCTGAAAGTTGACGCTGTCGATGTTCAGCGTCTCGCTGGTGGTCTTCTTCTTCTTCGGCTAGCATCACTAGTTGTGCAAGTACACAAATAGGCGCTCCTCCCTGCTTGTTCCCGCGGAGTGCATAACCCACTCAAACACGGCAAGCTTGACGAGGGAGTTGGGCATCAGCTACGCCAACTCCATCCGGTACAACCAAAGCACCCTAGCCACCAGCTCCACATAGGGGAATCGAAGGCTTGTGTCGAAGAAGGCGACGAATACCACCACTTCGTCTACCTAAGGTGCCTACACTGTCTCTACCCTTGGGACTGGTACCTGCGTGAGGTCCTCCAACTTTCCCTCGCCCTTCAGCGCCTGAAGTACCCGCTCTGTCACGGTGGAACAACCGAGGTTGTTGGTGTATACAATGCTACCACCACCCTCCTTGCTCTGCTTTGTCATATCGAGACTCCTGAAGGCATAGTGCCCGAACACCGGAGGATAGCTAGCTCCAAAAAACAGGGCGTAGAACTATGGAAACAATAACACATAGCGCGCGGAATAAGACCAGGAGGATTCACCCCCCCTTTATATACGCACCAAAGCGAGGAAGGCGAAGAGACAAGGGCCAACAACACAATGACACATGTCACACGCAGGACATGGCCCCATTACTGCCAACCATGGCATCATGTGGCACATCGACCAACGACGGCTCACGCGCCCCGAGGAAGCCCCATTACTGCTAACCACTGGCATTATAGTGCACAATGACCAACGACAGCATGGGCGTGCCGATGAGGCACCATCATTGCCAGTTACCACCATCATGGTGCGCGGCATCTAATGCGCCATCACGAGCCGGACCAGCCCACACCCCTAGGCAAGGGACCCGATAAAACATGCTTCGCCAGGCCGAAGGGGACGGGGTGCCTAGACTCTCTGGGAGAAGGGGTGCGATTTCAACCATGACGAAGCAGGACCTCGACCGCGAGGGACTTGCTATAAGAGCGTCCCCAACGGCCTGGCAAAGACTGCAAGGACCCCTCCCCCGAGGACTACGAGACTGGGGAAGGGCATGCGAAGGCCGCCAAGAGGTCTATGCTTGCCAAAGGACTTCCCGAAGGAACAAGCGTACCCTGGGGCTTCAGAATAGGAGCGAAGCATGTCGGAGATCTCCCCGAAGATAACAGGCATACCTTCGGGAGGCTCTAGAGCGGGTGTGAAGGCCACCGGAGGGCCACTAGGCACCGCAAGTCCAGGAGCCAAGGATCCCTGGGGCCACCTCGTAGTTGGGGTGGATATCGAGCCAGATACTTGTCTTACCAAGCTTTTTTCAAAATTGACACAGTTTGATTTAAAATAATTTATTTATAGTTTGGAAGTATTTTTAGAACGAGCTAATGAGCCGAGGCAGAATGAAATTCAATTTCATTCGAAATTGACCCATTTCAATGTTTAACCAATTAAAAAGTGTAATTAGAGCAATTTTGAACTTAGCCAACGAGCCCTACTAACAAGTGTCTGGGGCCCACCAGGCCGAGGACCCCCCCCGGATGATGCGAAGGACAGAAAACACTGGATCGAGCGTACCAGCCGGATGGACCGGGACCAAGGGGGTCCACCATAGGCCGAAGGCTACACGTAGGGAGAGGAAAAGCCCCTGTAGTCCCAATAGTCATAGAATCTTTTTATGGGTATACCTATAATCTCATGTACCCCTTCGGAAGACTATAAATAGCCACCGCACCCCATGTAAACGGAGGATCTTTTTGGGAGGAACAATTAATACACACTCTGCTTCTCTTGACAACCGGTCCCCCTCCTCCGAGGATCCCCTAGTCCCTCTCGTAGTTACTAGGTGTTTGCTTTTTTACTGTCTAGTCCTCTTTGCTACGACAACTGTCAAGTCTTGCATTTCGAAATTACCTAATGCCACAAAACCCCGATCTGCAGTACGCGATATAACAAATATGGTATGTAGCTAGCACAAATTTAATATGACTGAACTAAACAATACTAATTAATTACAACTAATTTATTCGTTAGTAATTATCCATGTCACAAATAATTACGATATATTACATGCAAGTAATCAATTAAATACGGGTAATGAAATACGAATAATTAATTAATTAGCAACAAATTGATTACTTGTCAAAAAAATACTTACGAGTAATTCATTACTAGTGTAATTACCATAAATAAACTACGACTCAAACAAATACTATTTATTAATTATCACTGATTCATTACCACTAAATTAATTATGACTAATTCATTCCCACTAAATTAATTACCACTAAACTAATTATGACTGATTAATTACCACCAAATTTACTACGACTAAATTATTAATAGCTATTTAATTACAACTACAAGCTACATTAATTAGGACTAGCTGAATAAGACTAATTAACTATGACTACAGTAATAACGACAAATACAGTGGACAAAAAATTATCTGCCCTTCAGGGGGACCGTTCAATACTGGTACGGTCCTAAGAATTACTCCGAACTTTAATCTCCAGAAAAAAAATTATTCCGTTCTTTGTGCTCTTAGCGACGAGCGCGAGAACGAAAACGAAAACGCAATTGCGAATGACCGAGAGTGAGAACGACTCCGGTATTTATAGCTGCGCGAAGGCAATTCCCGCTGACAGTGCAACGTGTTGGTGGCGGGAAATCCGGAGGCACTGTTGGGCTGCGGCACTCCGGGCTAGGGGGCCAGCAGAGACTGGGCGACACTTGTGCGGAGGAGGCTTGTCCGGGCGTTGGGTGTGCGGCTTGTCTGGGCAGAGGGCACGCGGTGGCGGCTTGTCCGAGCGGGGGCCACGCGGACGTGGCTTGTCCAGGCAGAGGGCGTGCGGACGTAGCTTATCTGGGCAGGGAGCGAACGGACACGGTTCTCCGGGCGACACGCGTTCGGTCCGGGAAGTGGGCGTGCGCCCAAGCTGCCATTTTTGGCAATACAGCGTGAGGGGCACTACTTCCGTTAAAAACGCGCGCAACAGTGGCATTCAGGCCAAAAACTCTGTGAAACCTGAGCTATTAATATTTTTAAAAATATTTAATCAAATACTTTTTATTATATCATGCGGTGAATTGTATTATACGGCACCGCGCGCGCATGCTCGCGTACAGGGGACGTAATGATTGTTGCTTCTCCGGGATCGATCGATCGTGTGTGTGGTGTGTGTTTGCTAATCAAGTGAGGGAGATCGCGGAATGGAAAGTGTGATTGCATGCATGCATGCTGCCCATGATGGAGACCTTGCCATGCATGGAAATGGAGGGTGGCCGGCGACCTTAAGTGCATCAGATTAGTCCCCTGTAGATGCAATAATAATCATCCGGTCGGCTTTGGCAAGCACAGGACGAAACCGGGTTTATTGATGACACCCTCTCACTCTCGCCCGTGTTTAAGGCGATCGTTTGGAACACCAGAATTAGAAAACAGAGGACAAAGAGAACAACATGAATTAGAGTTTCATATCTGCAAATCCTACGTGAACTAAAAACACGGGAAACTTCGAAAGTGATGCTTCAATGTCACACAGGAAAAAACATAGGAATTCCAGTGGGAAAAAGAAAAGGACAACATGTGGCAAGGCCTCACGTTAGTTTCCCTCCGAGCATTCCTATACAATATCCCGTTATATAGGAATTTCAAAGGAATTTGTATGGGTCATTCCTTTGTTCCAACTTTGAACGGCCTCTTAAGAAATTTTAAAATCATCAATGACAAGGATTCTTGACTAAGGCAATATTTTCGGTCAAAGTCAGAGTCTCCGTTAAAGTAGACACACATATCAGAGGCTCACTCTATAACGGTTATGAACCTACAACCAATATTTAAAAGAAGTCTAATACCCCTTACTATGGTCAAACTGATCGACTACCAGTTTAAGTCATGAGACGATCAACTATAGACACCATCTCACCAGCCATACGGTTTTGGGCAAATCCCCGATCAGTGAACTAGTCGAGAGACATAAAAGTTTCCTACGTGCCTAATGTGAGAGCAGTTATTGGCGCATCTGGCAACTTATGACAGTTTATTAAGAGACGTGACGGTTCAAGACTCAACAGAGGAACACGCGTGAAGATTAGAGATGTCTTTAGCGGTATTAACTGTCACCCCTTTAATAGCTATAAAGGGGGTAGCTCACATATTCTGTAATTATCAAGAGGTTCCAAGAAAGTACAATTTCATACGATCATTCGATCAATCCTGTAACATTCTCATTGTATTTTTATACATTCATTGTATCCACAACAATAAAAGATTTTCGTTTAGATTGTACTCTCATATTATTTTTTCGGATAAGCTCGATAGAGAATCTCGTGTTCTGATCACTTTTCTTTTTTACTTCTCCTCCAAGCTATGCCTAAATTGATTACCAGAAGCTCACTGACATAGAGGCCTAAACTTGTTCTGGAACGAACAAATGCTGCCTAGGATCCCTACTAGATTCCTATCGAGGAAAGGAAAACAAAGATGAGATTATACTTAAAAGCAGTACTAGCCAAGTAATGATACCAGAAGTAGTTCTATGTTTTAATGTGAAGTTTATGTAAAGTAAATGAAGAGCTGTGATGTGAAAGCAACCAGATCTGCGCGAAATTATTACAAGTACTTTCATAAAGAAGTATGCGCCCGTACAGATTTCTTTAGCAGGAGCACAAATAAAAGCACTTGCGAAGTACTAGTACTGTACTACTACTGAAATTGCGATCCAACACTGCAGCCTGCTCCGGTAAAAAACAGGATGCAAATGGGATGGTTTGCGGCCAGTCCACACTTTGCCCGCCCTAGCCACCAAAGCTTGTGCAGCATATGCGGCAGCCCGTCAATGTTTACGTGGGCCGATGTGGCACTCGTCAGACCGCTGCCACAATCAACAGACATACCTAGCAATGTGCCGAGCGACGGTGGACGATAGCCACACCCTGGGCTTCCAGTCGTGCGTTCAACCTCCGCCTCTCCTCCCGTCGCCCACGGACCTCTCGCTCGTCTACCTCCCCGCCATCGGCAGCGCCGTGCTGGAGCTCAACGGTCGTGTGCTCCCACTGGCCTCGCCAGCAGAGGTACAACTTCGGAGGAACGGGCCTGCCGGGGATGTGGCTTACACGAGCGCCAACCACGTCTGCGCCGCCGAGGGCGCGTGGTTCGAGGTGCACATCGGCAAGGAGATGGCAGCAGACAGCGTCTTCAGTCGGCGCCACGAAGGCGACCAAGGGGTACATGGATGGGGATGGGGAATTGGGGATTAGAGGTTGTGGGCTATGTAGGCTAAATTGTGGGCTATATGGGCCACCACTTAAGTCCACTTAAAAGAGAAGCTAGCTCGCGAGCAATGGCGGAACCAAGAATTGCAAATGGAAAGGGCCAAGTAATTAACAAAATAAAGTGCACATAACAATATCTTTAGACTCCAACATGACTATCATGACTAACAAACGTAGTACTGTGTTTCCTTGTTTGCCGAATACAAAAGAAATTACATCTCTATTAACTTAAATTTGGCCCTGCGGCTATCGAGAAGATCGTATATATTAATAATTTCATCAGAACTGAACTTATGTGCAATTTCTTCTCGATATAGGCCACCATGGAATCTCGAAGGAAGCCATCTCCCATTTTATTTCGAAGAAGGGTCTTGATGAGTTTCATAGCTGAAATGCTCACTCAGTGGTTGCACTTGACACAGAAAGAGTTAGCACTAACCTTAGCAATCTATCAACCATTGGATAAACATAGGCTTTACTAGTTTTAACTAATCCATTTGTCAAGTCAGCAAGCGAGGATGAACTCTTTAGATCAAGATGGCTACATGCATCGAGCTGGTAATACGGTAGTTGACACTCCAGTTAAGTTCTCTCTTGGCTAGAAAAATCTACAGGATATAACTTCTCCACTGGAGTATGTATATCTGACATGTTGAAGGAAGGAACTCTTGGATCCAAGGAAACAAAAGCTCCATTGATTGTACATCAAATCTTTCATTCAACTCGTGCAATTGTTGATCTATTGCGATATTAAAGACATCCATTTTATATTGGTGATTAGTGTCAGTATTATCATGCTTGTTGCAAGATTTAGTCACATCAACATATCTGTAATTTATATAAGACTTGTTGGATTCATGGTTTACACAAAAATAGCTTATAAATATTGCCATCCTACGTTGCTTACTGCTTGTCGGGCGGCCGCGATGTTAGAAATTGAAAAATTCCTAGATTGTGGCCAATTACCAATAACACAAGATGCCAAGACCAAGATGGGAATGGAATACAGGAGATTTATGAAATGACAACAGCAGAGTCGTGTGTTGCATCGAGGGCAGTCGGACGATCATTAGTTGTGCGTCAAGGTTTTGGGCCTTGTTGGGTTTTTTATTTACCAATTAAGTTAACTGAGATGGTCCATTGCCTACTAAATCACTACTATAGAATAGGCTATACTGGACGCCTCATCATAGACGGCTCCCCAGAACCTTCAATGATGTAATTATCACAGATGGTTTTACAAGTGTGACCGTCTATATTACTAGCGATGGCTAGAACCGTGTGTGATACGTAATTATCACATGCGGTTTTTATTAAAAACCGTCTATGACAATTCATAATAAAAACTATATGAGGCAATTCACAGACGGTTCTTAACAAGAACCGTTTTGATAATTGCAGACGCCACAAACAGTTTTTAATACGAACCGTCCGTGATAATTCAAAGACGATTCTTAAAAAGAACCATCTGTGATAATTACAGGTGTCACATACAGTTTTTAATCCGAACCATCTGTGATTTTGTATCACAGACGGTTTGTGTTTAGAAGTGTCTATAATATGTATCTCTTGAACCCTCAATGCCGCTTCGGCTCCCCCATGTGTCTCTTCATCTCGTCCCCGATGTGTCATCTCTTTGTCTCACGCGCTGAATTTATTCCTTGTTTTATAAAAAAGATCATCCGCCACCGAAGATGAACCCCCACATCACTCTACTCTCAAGCACAAATGAATAACAATTACAAAAATGGCTCCCCACTCTTCTCCCCTGACTTCGGCGTTGATGGCCTACTTAGCCATTTTGCTCAAGCACCACACCGGCCGCACACTGGCAGATGCTGCGGAAGGATACCGTGCTAACAGTGCCCACCCTCCTCCACTTGAAGTTATGCCAGGGCACGTGACAATGATGTTCTATCATCTAGACGTCCTCCTCTGCCGGGTCTTCTAAGTGATCTCTAGTTTTCGGTGAGATAACCTTGCCATCGACGTAGTTCTCTAGAACGATGTTGCATGTCTCCAGGAGGATTACCATCGCATCGAGAGCTACATCGACGTGGTAGGCGATCGAGTCTGCCAAGCCGAGACCCCTCGAGCAAGAGAAGAGAGCCTCTGGGTGCATTTTCAACTTGGTCCTTGAGTCAGAGTGTCTTTGGACTACTCTCGAATGAGCGTGTCAACGGGTGGACGTGTTTCGAGGAACCTACGCTGACCCTAAACCCTCCGATGCCGACGATGTCGCCTACAAAGAAGTGAAGACGGAGATAGCAGACTACTTGGGCCACTAAAAAAAGTTGATCTTTTTTATTTCTACTTTTTAAAATCTTTTGTAAGAAGTGATTGACCACGTTGTTTGGCCATATATATATAAATACAAAAAATTTAAAAAAATCCAGTTTAGAGTTGAAATTACTGTCTATGTTGAACGTGTTTACTGAACATTTTTTAGCTATTGATGGAACAATCACAGCTGATTTAGTGGAACAAACCATTTGTGATATGTATCACGGACGGTTATAAAATACAACCGTTTGTGATACGGTCGCATATCACAGAATGTTATTAATAAGAACTGTCTGTGATAATGCATAGACTGTTCTAAAATAGAACCATCAGTGATACGTAATTATAACAGATGGTTCTTATTAATAACTGTCTGTGAAGCATCATAGACGATTTTATATACAAACGGTATGTGATTCTCTTATTATCACAAACGGTCATTAACAAGAACTGTCTGTGATATGCACCATTAAATACCCGGCCGTCCCAACAGTACTATCTATAGCGAGATCTGTCTGTGATATGCGGCTCCTTTGAAGGAGGCGGTCAACTTTGGGACGTTTGGTGAAAGAAATTCTGCAGATTTGCAAATTTGCTTGTAGATCTATTTGTTCTTGGTGATCTAAGGTTAGTATTTACTTCTAATTTTATGCACTATAACCTAGAGAGATGATAGCTAGGTTTAGATCTAGCTTGGTAGTTTGCTAAAATTTAAGAATGAGACTCACTACTCCTTGTCTACTTCAATATATATATTCTTGCTTGATATATATATATATATATATATATATATATATATATATATATATATGCTTCATGAATATTTCGTAGCTAGCTATTTTAGGAGCATTAATCTAATTTAATACTAATTTGTTACGTGTGTAGCTTAGATGGACCGAAGCTAGATGTACGTTGAGAACCGTGTGAGTAAAGAGTATATTGATGGCGTGTCTTATTTTAGAAGAGTTGCCGAGCAGGATATATTGAAGAAGGGGATAAAATTTATGCATTGTCCATGCATTGATTACAATAATCTGAAGATATTTACCAACCCAGAGCAGACGAAGCACACTTGATTCAAAGGGGTTTCAAAGAGGAGTATACATGTTGTACCAGTCACGGTGAAGAGCATATTATACTGGAAGGTAGTAACATCGTCGAGGGAGACAACGATATGCCGAATTTGGATTGTGCTTTCGATGAGGGTAGGTCGCACGATGACAATCTGGATCAGATGCTACACGATGCAGAAGGGAACTATAGTGAGAGAGAGAGAGAGTTTGGTAAATTCGAGGGCTTAATGGAGGACTCGGGGAAACCTTTGTTCCCAGGTTGCAAGTCAGAATACACAAGGTTGTCATCCATGCTTGAACTGCAAAAATTGAATGCAAGCAATGGTTGGTTCGACAAGAGTTTCACGACGTTGTTAGGTCTCCTAGCAGACATCCTTTCGGAGGGAAATGTGTTTTCCAGGGCCACCTACCAAGCTAAGAAGGTTTTTTGTCCATTGGGAATGAAAGTAGAAAGAATACATGCATGTTCGAACGATTGTATCCTCTACCGTAAAGAGTATGCAGATATGCATGTATGTCCGATGTGCAAAACATATAGATACAAGTGTAAGAATCACTCTGATGATGGCGATGGCATCGAGGTGAAGCAAGGACCTCCTGCTAAGGTGTTGTGGTATCTTCCTGTAATTCCATATTTAAAGCGTTTATTTGCGAACCGAAATGAGGCAGGATTGCTGCGTTGACACTCGGAGGAGCGTAAGAAAGATGGAATGCTAAGACATCCTACTGATTCTACCTAGTGGACAAACTTCGATAGGAGTTTCGAAGACTTCAGTGTAGAACCGAGGAATATAAGGTTTGGTTTGAGTACAGATGGAATGAATCCTTTCGGTAACATAAGCAGCTGACATAGTACCTGGCCCGTGAATCTATGTATGTACAACCTTCCTCCTTGGCTGTGTTTGAAGCAGAAGTATATTTTGATATCACTATTTATCCAAGGGCCAAAGCAACCTGGGAACGATATTGATGTGTACCTAGCACCATTACTAGAAGGTCTTGTGACATTGTGGAACGAAGGGGTATAGGTATGGGATACGTACAAACGAGAGAATTTCACTTTACGTGCCATGTTATTTTGCACCATCAATGATTTTTGAGCCCTTGGTAATCTATCTGGGCTTAGTACAAAAGAAGCAAAAGCTTGTCCGCACTACTTACATGATATCGAGAGTGTGTGGCTGAACAACTCGTGTAAAACTGTGTATATGCATCACCGTAGGGTATTTCCCAAGTATCATCCATACCGCAAGATAAAGAAACAATTCGACAAAAATAAGTAGGACGGTTCAGCTCCAAGGGCTTTTAGAGGGAATGAGGTCTATGATATAGTTAAAGATATCGATGTTGTGCTTGGAAAGAGATGTAAATTGAAGACCTGTCAGAAGAACAACTGGAAGAAGTGATCAATTTTTTGGGACTTACCTTATTGGGAGTACTTAGAAGTTCGCCACTTCATCGACGTTATGCATGTGGAGAAGAATGTATGTGATAGCTTGATTGGTCTCTTGCTGAACATTTGTGACAAAATAAAGGATGGTGTCAACGCATGACGTGACTTGGTTGATATGAACATAAGGATCGAGTTAGCACCGAAGGAAAACAATAAAGGCCAAACGTACCTCCCCCTAGCTTGCTACACTCTATCCAAGGCCGTGAGAAATAATCTGTGCCAGTGCTTGCATGGTATGAAAGTTCCGTCTGGTTACTCCGCCAGCATGAAGAAACTTGTTTCTATAAAAGATTTGAAATTAATTGGTATAAAGTATCATGATTGTCATGTGCTGATGACACAAATGCTTTCTGTTGCAATTAGAAGTATTTTGTCAAACAAGGTCCGAGTGGCAATCATGAGGCTGTGTTATTTTTTAACTCAATTGCTCAGAAGGTCATCGATCCCGAAGGACCAGATATTCTGTAGGCCGAGGTGGTGATAACTGTATGTCATATTGAGATATATTTTCCTCCGTAATTTTTTGATATCATGGCCCATCTCATTGTTCACCTTGTGAAAGAGATAAGGCCCTGTGTTCCTACGTCGTATGTACTCGTTCGAGAGGTACATGGGAATTCACAAGTCTTATGTACGGAACCGAAGAGGTCATTAAGTTCTGCGTCGACTACACGACTCAGGTGGAACTGATAGGTTTGCCTCTATCTCGTCATGAGGGGAGGCTGGAGGGTATCGGGACCATCAGAAGGAAAGCAATCACTCCTGATCTGGATATGCACGCTCAAGCCCATTTCACTGTCTTGCAACACGTGACCAAAGTGTCCGTACATCGATGAGCACAAAGACATGGTACGCCAACGAATCCAAGCCGGTCGGAGGTTTGGATCACGAGAGAGCACAACCGTTGGTTCAATGAATGGTTAAAGGTGCGATTCACTAGAAGATTATCAAGTGATGATATGCTACGATGGTTGGTAAAAGGGCTAAAATTTACAATTGTGACATGGCAAGGATACGACATAAATAGGTACATATTTTATACAACAGCTCAGGATAGGAAGAGCACAGTCTAGAACAGCGGTGTCCGTATAGATGCGTTTCACGAGCAGTTCAATACCGCTCAGCCAAATATAATGAAACGTGGGTTGAGCTCCTACTATGGGTTCGTAGAGAAGATTTGGGAGCTCAACTATGTACTTTTCAAAATCCCCCTGTTTCGGTGCTATTGGGTCAAACTTCAACAGGGTGTGAAGGTCGACAAGTACAACGTTACTATCGTGGACCTCAAACGTGTCGGATACAAGGACGAAACCCTTCGTACTCGCTAAGCAAGTTATTCTAGTTTTTTTTATGTAATGGACCCGACGAATAAGAACCGTCACGTAGCTCTTCATGAAAAAAGAAGGATTATCGGAGTTGAGAATATCGTGGATGAGGAAGAGTACAATCAATTTGATGAGTTGCCTCCTTTTGGAGACGGCGTCAGGCTTGAGGAAGAACCCAGTGAGGAAGCTAGCTATATGCACATCGATCATCATGAGCGGCTATTTTTTAAAATAAAATAGCCAAGTAGAATGATCCCACATAGTGAACACATATTTGGAAATTGTTCCATTGTAATTAAGAAACTCGACATGTAATTAAGAAATTATTCCATTACGATTGATTTAGTAATTAAGAGATTATTCCATCTGTGATTGTATCTACTTTCTTGTTTTCAGAGGGTATGGCTAGCATTTTCTGAGGCTTACCAAAAACAGAATATTTTTAGCTATAGAAGGAAAAATCACAGGCGGTATAGTGGAACAAACCGTCTATGATATGTATCACAGACGGTTCTAAAATAGCATCGTCTGTGATACTTATCACAGACGGTTCTCTAAGGGTCCATTTGGATGAGTGAATGTGATGATTCTGGACTGAATGGTTTGGGAAATATCCATGTTCACATGTCTGGTTTGGTGAACTGAATCGATCAATTCAGCACCGCGTCATTCCATCGGCACAAATATTCGGCGTAGATGTTGTACTAGAGCATTAAAAAAAGCGAACCACACGGTTCAAGATTCTCCTCGCCCAGCAGGTTGCTTGCGCTCACTCTCTGTGCGCTGTGCTCCTCTCCCAGATCCATGCCGCACGCCTCTCCTCCCCTCGGAGAACTTCGTCTTGCATCAGCCCGCCTCACCTCCCCCCACAGAAAGTCGTCTGTTGCCTCACCCCTAGAGAACATCTTCTCCCCCACAGCACGCCCGCCTCGTCTCCCACCATGGTGTGGATTTAACACCGGATTCGACGCAGGCAAGGGCGACGGCTCTCACCTGACTACTCCTTCTTCCTCCCCTCCCGGATCTGACCAGACTGCTCCTTCTTCCTCCCCCAGTCTTGGTCTCATCTTGGTAATCGAAGGTATGGATCTCAAATCCCAAATCTCCCCTATCGGTATGGCCGATAATATAGTTGGATTGGAATTTTTTTGGGCAAAATTGCTAGATCCCACTTCTATCGTGCTTCTGCATGTTCAAGATAGCTGAAATATTGCTTCTTGGAGATGTAATTCAGAACACAACCTAAGGCTTGACTCCAGATGACAGTAAATGGGCAAAATTGCTAGATCCGGTAGAGACAGTGATGGGTGAAGCGGAGGAAGACGACGACGATGAGATGTCGCCGCCGCACGAAATGATGGCGCGCGCGCGGGCGCGGGAGTCGCTGATGACCACGTTCTCAGTGCTGGAGGGCGCCGGGCGCACACTTAAGGAGAGGAACCTCCGCCAGGTACGTGTAGCATCCCAATTTTCTGAGCTTTAAAAATTCTTTTGTTTAGTTAGTAGTTGGAAAATTCACCCTTGGAATTTATTTGAATTTTAATTCAAAGCTTAACTTGGACTTTCAATATCAAAACCATTTAATATAAATAATTTCAACATCAACATTTGTCAAAACTATTTTATTTGGATTCTATGTGCTTGGATATATTTCCTAGATTTTTCTAGAATTTTTCTGAGTTCATTTGCTATTTTCTATTTCCTATTTGAATTTCTAGTATTTTCTAAATTAGAAAATGTATTTAAATCTTAGTAATTCCTCTTGGGCCGAAACCCAATCCTTTTCAACCCTCGGCTGCATCATGTGCAGCCAACCGTCACGTCGCGCAAGCGCACGACGACAGTGATCCCCACGTGTCAATCTCACATTCTCTCTCTCCGCGTGAGCCGCAGACGGTCCCACCCGTTAGTCTCACTCGCGCTGTTTGCAATGCGTTCGCACCTGAGCCTCAGTCGCTAACTGGTGGGTCCCACCGAATCTACTATGGATCGTCTTCGAGTTTGGTTGGGATACGCCGCTATCGCTGCGTGCCGTTTTTAGGCGTTTGCGCCACGGACTCTCCCGAGCTGCTGGGTATAAAAAGGGAGGCGAGCCGTTGGCTTCCGCACCTCTTGCGCTGTCGAAGAGCCCAAGCATGAAACCCTAGACACCGGGAGATATCGAAGAAGGATCTACGCCGCTACCAACTCCGACGAGCTTTCCGGCCGCAACCAAGGCCACTCGAGCCTCGTGGTCTGCACCTTCGTCATCGCGCGGATGAGGGCTACACTTTGGACGCCTTCACTTTGCCAGAGCATCGGTTTAACCCTAATCCCGTCGAGCCCGTGCCTCCGCCACCGCTTTGACCTCATTGCCAGCCACCACAATCGTCTTTGAGCGTCCGTGAGCACATCTACAAGATCCCCGCGTCACCCTGTACACATTGGTATCATCCACCGTCGGCGAGGAGCCGCCGTTCGTCGGGACCCGCGGTTCCCGAACCTCACCGTCGTCGATCTGACGTGGGCGTCCATGTGTGCTGCCACCTCAGCCACCTCAGCTCCCCAGTCTGCGTGTCATCCTACGTGGCGTCACATATGCACGTGCGTGCCACCCAAGCCTCGCCCCAGGTCCAAAGGCTCGGTGGATCCGGTCCACCGTGAGCCTACACTATGACATGTGGGTCCCACATGTCAGCCTCAACCGCTTTTCTTCTGATTTGTTTTAATTCTGAAAATCCCAGGGATGATGTCATGCTTGCGTCATAATCCTATTTTCCAGTAGAAAGATAAATCCAGAAAATCCTTTTTGAGTATTTTATTTAGATTAGATCTTCCAAAAGACATATCTTTTGCATCCAAACTCCGATTAAGCCCATTCAAATTTCTAAATTCATCTAAATTCGAGATCTATTTTACTGAGATTTTTATTTGATTTTTTGTGTTTATTTTTTTCTATGTTTTATTTATTTGTTTCATTTGCGAGTAGACGTTGCTATTTCGGGAGATTTTGAAGAAGGAGTTCACCAAGACCAAGACCAGTACCAATATCTATTCCATGGCAAGTTACACCTTTGATCATACTGAACCCAGTTTTCAAAATTATATGGATTCAAATTATTGCATATACTTTAAATATTTACTTAAATACTTTTGGGTTTAGTTATTAATCCAAATTGTTATATCCACCTTGCTTATTATTATATCATGATCTTTTGTCACCCTAGATTGGTTCATTATTTAGTTGGTATTATTATAACACCAACGTGGGTTGGTTAGATACGATCAGTTAGCTTAGCCATGCAACGAGTTATCATTTCATGTGAGTTGCAAATATAAATTTAACTAAGTGAATATAGAACTTTATTATAAAATTGTGTGTTGTGTTCTATTACTCGTTGATGGCATGTATTGCACTTAACCAGCTGGGTAGTAAAGGATTTAGACTGAAGCAAGTGGTGGATACTGTGTGACATGTTGGAGCTTTGTGTATGGGAATGACAATCTTCATGACATAGTTAGAAATTGAAAGTCTTGTCTTGGTCAATTAAGGACTTAACTTTGTGCGCTATTGAACTGAGCCTTACTATATGACCACATGCCTGGTATGGGATGTGCCTAGCTTAGTAAGTTATGGATTCTTGACTTTGACCACTTAGGTAGTAGGTTAAGCTATGTGCCAGGGTGGAGGTGTGTTTCTGCCTCAGTGGCGATTCACATTGCGGGACGATTCGTCGCTTCCCTGTCTAATGGTGTGTGGCGGACTAATTTTCTGTATGGGCATTAGTATCGTCAATAAAACACATCAGAGTGTCAATGTTTGAGATGAAGTTTCAGAAAAGTTTTGTTATAATTAGTGCTTGCAACACTAATTATATCGTGTGGGTAAAGTATACAACCTCTACAGAGTATTAAACAATCTATTCGAATAGTTGCGTCTACGGTCATGGACATACTCGGGGATTTCACACAAGGGTTAGTTTTTCATAAAACTTTTGGGAAGGGACAGCTGTGTGATTTAAGTCATATGGTTGTGTGAATAATTTGATTAGGCTTTATGTTCTGTGTGAAAACAACTGTTAAATTATTATTATTTACTTGTTTTGAATTATGCTTTCAATCTATTATTTGTATTCAATTGCAAATGTTGTATTTCTGCAAAAGACCCACATAAGTCATTCCTTTGGAATAAGCCTACATCTATACATTGCATTATGTGGTATGACTTGCGAGTACGATTGTGTACTCATACTTGCTAAATCAAATCAACAGAAGTGGAGGAGTCATCGCCTGCATTCAAGGAGGAGTACTACGAAGGTGCTGATCATTAGGTCTTGATCTCAGTCGGTTGCTTGTGGTAAATTGATGGGATTCCTCTGAAGTCGTTTATTCCGCTGCTGCTTATTTAATTATTGCTAGCCCTGCGAGGCTTAATAAATGTAAACTCGACTATAAGGTCAAAACCTTTATTTGCTATTCAAATTAGTCGTTTATATTATTATTTGACTTATATGGATCGATATTCATCTATATTGACACTGTGTGCACTAGCGTGACTTTGGACTAGTGCAGAATACACAGAGGATTCAAAATTGCATTTTTGGGACCCGACAGTACGCAATGCTGTGTGGCAGAAGACTGACTTTCTCGATTGATTAGTGCTTGTTGCATTCGGCAGTAGCCTTCAGTTAGATTCAAGTGATTGGGTTTGTATGTTTGAATATGTTTGTGAACATTATGATGGATGATCGGGTGTTAATTTTAGTTGCACCTATAAAACTTGTTTGTTCTATTATTCATCAGTACTTGTAAGCTCTTGATTTGAGCTGTCAACTAGGCGGCATTGAACTATTGGATATGGGATCAAGATGAATTGTGTTCTGATGGATGCTTCTGTGTTAATTTATTGCGGGAGATAGGAATGTGTCTCTTTCACTAATCCTTATTTTGGGTTCCAACGTGAAGTAGTTTTAGATCAAATGAGATAAATTTGGCTAAAAGTTTGTCGTGTGAGTTGTGGATTGCTTTGTATTGCAGCTAGGGAGCTTGATTCCTTAGTTGAGCTCATTAGCTACTGAAGCTCATTCTTTTGCAATCCTTTTGGCCAATATGATTATGCAAATCATGGATAGTTTGCCCCATCTTGGGAAGTTTTTTCTTCTATTGATCATTAGTTGTAAACCCATTCCCATGGAGCTTGCTCTGTTAAGTGTATAGTGTCAATGTTGAAAATCTATGTTGTCTCCGCTTGTTTAAGAAATATATGTCTCTGTTGTTTGAATTCCTTTGTGTGTTCATGCTTCTACATGTAAGTTTTCAAGGTCCTGTAACTCAAGTCATGCATGTGTGCATACCTTCGTATTTGATGTTTTTTTATAGTCTGCTGGAAAAATGGGAGAGCAGTATGATCCATGCACCGAAAAGCATTCAATTGTATACTTCAATCTGGGAAAATGAACGTCAATGACACATAATGCTGATAAGCAGATCAGCAAACACATTTCTCTTTGTTGTCTAGTCTTTCAACATGTTGGTAACATGAATGTCAATGACACAATATGGACTTCGTGTATGGGTGTTTAGGTGATTCCTAACTCTGTAAACTTATGAGTCTTGGCATGCTTTTCTGTCTGTGTTATTCTGCAACTTTTTTTGACTGTGCTATTCTGCAACCAAGAGATAACTCTTCTCTGTTCACAATACAGAATGTTGGTTTCTGATTGTCAAATGTTGGTTTCTGATATTTAGATGTTGGTTTCTGGAGTTTTTCATATGCTGGACCTGAGCGTCGTGGACGAGTTGGGCAACAGGATGGTGGCGCTGGGCAGCCACATGCTCCACGTCAGGGACCAGAAGCACACGCTGGGGAATTTAGAGGGAAAAAAGCTAATGAGGCTTCTGATATATACACGGGGAGCTTTGATTTGATTTATTTGGATGGTCCATTTGCAATTGTAATCCTAGAAAAGTATCGCAAGTGTAATTGATCGGAAGGGAGAATAGCTCATTTCATCCATTCAATTCAATTCGGTTCGATTCGATGTGTTCAGCTCGTTTTACAGAAGGAGGTGTTACGATGTTCATTTCTTTCCAAGAACTTTTCTCTGCGTGCTGTCATATTTCTTTACGAACAAAGCTGCTAATCAGTATCTGATACGCTTTACAAACAGAAATCAGGTCAGCACGAAATATAATGGAATACCTTATCTGTACGATGCTCAAGAATCATCCGAATCCCTGTCCCACCGGCCGCCGCTGCTTCAGATTTCCTTGTGCCACATGGGCGGTGGGCGCTCCCATCCAGTGAGGAGAAAGAAGATGAAAGAAAAAGAAAAAAATAGAAAGAATGAAAGAAAAGAAAAGAAAATTAATGTAGAGGTAATCTTACCCATATAGTGAGGATGTTACCGTACCAATCTCATCCTCTCAACCAAACACAATCTCGTATCATCCCATACAACCAACCAAACACATTCGCATATCATCCTATACAACCAACCAAACAGACTGATTGTACCATCCCATACAGGACGATTTCATCCTACCTGTATCATCTCATCCCATTCAACCTCATCCACCAACCAAGCACACCCTAATAGAACCGTCTGTAATATACGACCATATCACAGACGATTGTTTAATAGAACCGTCTGTGGTATTCCTTTATAAGCAGGGCCCCGCTAGAGTTTATGCCCTTACTCCTCAGTCGCCCACCCCTTCCCCCTTCTCTCCATCACCACGCATTCTCCCCGACCCCGACACCGACGTCGCCCTTCTTCCCGTCGCCATCGGTCCCTGCTGCTCCCTAATGCCATCGGTCCCTACAGCTCCCCGACGCCACCCTGTTGCTCCCCGACGTCGCTCATCCCTGTTGCTTCTGTGCGTCCATCTCCCTGACACCGCCGGTCCTTGCTACTCCCCGACACTGCCCTACTACTCCCCCGTCCTCCACGCTTGTAGGTATTTCCTTGTACCTCATAGTTTACTTTATGGATCTCTCTAGAGCTTCTTACAGTGACGAGATAATTTTTCCCACATGTCCCATATTGCCCACGCATATACCATTTCCTTTGTTTTGTGCGTGTGTTTCCTGTTGGCCTCCATCTTCTTGGGCGGATGATAGTGTAGACCTAAAAAGAAAATTATTGCGTATCAGTACATTATTAAGATTTGTTGTACTAGATGTTGTCAATTGTATGAAATTTGAGTAAAATAAGTTTCTTTTTTGAATGACATGTAAATTGTGGCACAATTGCCCCTCTAATGGCAACACAGTATTACAGATAGCATAGCATCATCTAGTGCACCTTACAATTGACGAATAACATAGCATTAGTCCTTTCCTATGGCAAAAAAGAGAAGGCTTTGCAAGTAATATCAGTGGGCTCGGTTTAATTGCTTAATGAGGATAATTGTCGTATACTGAAATTGAATTGATAAGCAAATTCAGATTTGAGCTCTATATATGTTGCTTGGTTACAATGTGTTTACTAAACTGAGTTCATTCTCTGTGCTGTGACCATTTTGGTTCACTGTTAGTCGGCAAGCTCTCATGTTCAATCTGTGATTTTTCAGCACTGTTGGTTGTTTACTTATCTGTTGGCTGAATTGCTAAAGTCCTGTTTCTTTGCACTATTAAATAGAATCATCTCTCCTGTAACTGAATGATATATTGTTGTTTGTGAGATCTTAATTTGACATCACAATAAAGCATTGTTAAGAGCTAAAAACTCTAAAATTATGTGATCATATTCAATTAATGAAGAGTATAGATAATCGTGGCGAGGAGGCCAAGATTCATCTTGAGCAGCCCAACATCTGAGAGCAATAATTAAACTATTAAATTTTCTTACTATATCTCTCATTAGATTCACTACAACTAAACTAACACTAACTATTATGCTCATTTTAATAAGACTGGATAAATAATTTTTGTTTTGTCTATTGTATGTGCTTTCAGTGTCAGACTATTTACAGAAAGAATGTTGTCGAAATTTTTTCCTTTCCTTAAGAATGGGTTGGAAAAATAATGTTGACACTTTTGCCTTTCTTGAAAAAGGTTTCAAATTTCCCCTACATTTAGTCACTTAAGACAGTCCTCATTTTAGAATGATGTCAAAGGTTTTCTATTTTCGTATTACCTGAACTAAACACCTTTTCCAGTACTGATTGTGTACATAAACTAAACACCTTTTTGTAGAACTATTTTATTTGAAGCATTGTAGTACTTATTATTGTTATAAAAAGTACTGATTCTTAATTATCTGGTAGACACCATTCCCAGTTTTGTATATGTGCACTATCCTAATTAATTTTGTATATGTGCACTGTCCTAATTAATTTTATTTTAATTTTATGAAAAACATGTAGTAGCTCAAACCTAATTAGACTGGGGAAATATGGGGGCTTTGGGATGTATATGGATTTGATCCTATTTTGTTTCCAGATATTTGCCAAGTTTCCATAGATAGCAAGTAAGCGAGATAGCGCCCGCACAGTCTTCACTGCCGTCATCGACGTCGCCGAATGCATCTGGCGCTCCGAAGAAAGGGGTACCTAAGCAAGATGGCAAAGGAATATCGAAAAGGCCTAAGGGCCGAATAACCATCATGGAGATCAGTCCCGTTGGGGTCCCTACCAGCTCCAAGTGAGGCTGGTTGGGTCTATTTCTATTGAGATTGGGCGAGGGATGGCGTTTCCATGCCAGGAAGGGACAGTGCTGCACGATGCCCAGTTGGCTCAGGGTTACACCAAGATCCAGGTAGACATGGTACATAATACTTTCATAGCTGTCCCACTAGAGAAGCCCCGAATGAAGACATCATAACACTAGGGGATATTGTGCACACTTTTGTCCAGTGACCTAAGAGGGATATCGCCTTGGACTCTGCAGTGTCACGATCTCCACACGATCATGTCTCTCCAACAGAGACATCGATGACTCCACCTGAACTTTCGCTTTAGAAGACCGCTGTATCGGCTCCTATGGAGACGACGCTGAAGAAACAAGAAAAGTGTGTCGAGTTGTCTCCCATGGAGTTGTCTCCCTGGAAGACGTATAGTAGGCGAGATGCTAAGGCCAAATCGAAGAACATTAAGGCACCTCGCAAGCCTTGTACGTTCTCCATCAAAAGGCTGTTGGTCCCCGACACATTATTACCCCGCCTTAGAATGGGTTGCGAGGGTTTGCATACCTGGTACATGCGGAGGACCAATGAGCGTAGGACAAACAGGCCTACTGGAATCACCGTTAGATACACGGAGAGTCATTTCCTCCACCAGCCAGGCTTCTTCATCATGGGCTTCTAAGACTTATTCGAACTATTCAACCTCGACGTCTCACTTCTACGATGCTGGACAATGTAAGCGTATACAATCAAGTTCTACATTCACGTAATACCAATAAATATCATAACTCATTGCTTATGTATATAAACATGATGCAAGAAGCCCGGGGATCGCGAGAACCAGTGGGTTTCCTCAACCCACAGTTGATCTCTGAGCAATGCATCACCCAAGTTGCATCCTATGTTGAGAATTACATAGCAACAGGATTGCTTGCTCATGGCAACCAGGAGACTACATACTGGTACCCTACAACCAAAGGTAAGTGCTTTACTACTTGCTATACAAATTTTATTTGTACTTTATACGCAACACGAACTTAGATTTAATGACTATAGCGATATACATGAGTAGGTGGTACTGGATCCTTAGAGTCATTGTACCAAAGTGGAACAAGATAATATACCTTGATTCTCTACTCAACAACAACCACGACTTCACCCTTGTGCAAGAAATACTTGACAAGTATGCTCATTTTCTCTATACATAACTTTATTGTAGTTTTCCTTCATTTGAAAGGCCAAGGATAACTTTTGTGAATCACGTAAGTCGTTCAGCGCCTATTTTGCTAGGGGTGGGAGACACAAGGAATCGAGCGCCACACTACAACACAGGACGTGATTTTCGGTACTTGCTACAACACAATAATCCTACATCACACTTTATATAATACCTCTCGAACTGACTATACCTATATATATAATTCTATGTTTGCAGTGCTACCAGCAACTACCAGGCAACCTATGTGCTTTCTACGTTTGCCGTTATATGCAGGAAATCATGAGTGCTAAGACGAATGATCCAAAGGTTTGTCAATCTCGTAATAATTATTTTCTAATTATCAATTTACATATATGACTTTACTCCTCCTAGTGATAGGGCATGACAATCAAATCAAGTATATTCGATCTAAATGAACTCTTGGGCGTTCGAGGACGGCTCTCCACCTTCATCATGACGGAGATCATTGACTCGAAAGGAGAGTTTTACTCTTCCGGCGACACCGTTCCGCTTAATACATATATGTTCAAAGAATTGATTCAATTGTAATTCACTTTGAGTTGTGATTCAATTGTAACTCTAGCGACAATACATGAACATTCTTTTGTAATTAATTTTGAGTTGTAAATCACTTTTGTAATTCACTTATATATGATTTATCTATTTTCTGCTTGCTTGTTTTCAAATGGCATGACTAGCATTTCCTGAGGCTAGCCGAAAAACAGAAAAAATATTTAGGTATAGAACGAACTATCACAGACGATTACAACCAACAACCTTTTGTGATATGTCGGATATCACATACGGTTCTTTTTACTAACTGTCTGTGATATATCTCAAATCACATATGGTTGGCACATATAACCGTTTGTGATGGCCTACGTATCACAGACTTTTTTGGTAGTAGCCGTCTGTGATAATAAGCCTGCACAGACGGTTTATACCATAAAACCGTCTGTGTTGTGACTTATCACAGACGGCTCAGAAACCGTCTGTGATAACTGTCTGTTATCATAGATACGTAAATTCAGACGGTTCAGAAACCATCTGTGATGACTCTTTGTGTAGTAGTAAATATTGCATCCTAGTTGGAGGTTCGTGAATTCCTTGGAGAGGGATAGGCCCCCGGTCGCCCTCCTTGTCTCCATCGTTGCCCACGAGAGTCCACTTATTGTTTATTGTGAGGCGGATTTAGTGGGCTCGCAGATAGCCCAGGTGGGCTGGAAAGCGGTGGTGAGAGTGGCTACTTCTTGGGTCAGCCCAATTATTTTTGAGTACTTAGTTTTTTTTTGTTTTTTTTTCCTGCCCACTTAGTGGGTGAGGCCTATTAACAACATTTGAAGCACACAGTTTACAGTTACAAATGTCACTGGAGTACGACAACTTACTAAAAATTTGACTGATTTTTCCTTTAAAAAAAGGTGACTGGTTGATTCATCTACTTAGTTTGGCTCACCGGAGCAAGTTTTTTCTTCTTCTTTTTTCTTGCCCACTTAGGCCTTGTTTGGCAACGCCGGGATCGACGGGGATCGATCGGGATCGCACGGGGAAAATCCCAGCGGGGATAGAAATCCCAGAACAGTCTTCTGTGCTGCTTGGCTGAAGCCGGGAATAGAAAAAACCCGTCGTGTTCCACTCCAATCCACAGGGGAAACGAGACACGCCTTGGTCGCGTGTTTCTTCCCCGTCACTGCGTTGGCGACTCCGCGGCTCCGCGCCCTTCCTCGACGCCACGCCCTTCCTCGACGCCGCGCCTGCGGCCTCCGTCCCCGCCCGGCGCCGCGCCCTCGCCTTGTCTCCGTCCGCATCCAACGCCGCGTCGCAGCTCCCGGCTCCCTCCGCTCGGAGTTTGGTAAGCATCCTCAGATCGTTCTAGTTCCTGGTTGTTTTCTTGTGCGGAGCTTGGTTAGATTGGGGATGTGGGTTTGGAGTTAGTGATCTTGGTGTGGTGGGTCGAATGATCGAATCTGAAGGGCTTCCTTTTGCAGGTAGGTGGGTTTTAGGTCGGATGGGCATTTCTTTGTTCTTACCCACAATGGAATGGAGCTGAGTAGTAAGGATGATGAGCATGAGCTCAGTGCGCTCGATGAAATTACTGACTCAAGTTATCTGAGGACTGAGGGAGTACTGCTAGGACCAAAATAATTTGCTGCTGAAAGGCTCCAGATTAGGTTGTTCTTGATATAGTGTTTCTGCAATCTGAGGACAGAACAGGGAAGTTAGTGTGTCACTGTGTCTTGCTTCTTAACTATGAAGTATGGGTATAGATTCTTTTTTCCTGTTCGGCTTGTGTATTTGGATCATGATATTCAAGCTCACGGGGGGCGAATTTGGCATGTCTTGCATGGAGAACATGGTGGATTTGTAGTTTAACTCTTTATCCTGATGAAGACTAGCACATGAGGCATCATGTATTCCTTCTCCTCTTACGATTTCTAGGGTTTATAGCCTCGATTTTTCCTTTCACAGATCCGTTGCGCTGGGGTTAGAGAGGGGGAAGAGAACTACGGCCAGGGTTGCTCGAGGAGCCTCTTCCAAGTGTGGGAAATCGGGAAGCCGCAGTGGGAGGCGGCGGCGCAGGGTGTTCTGGATAGACGCAGTTCAATTATTGCCATATCTTAGGAGGTGGGTGATAATTTGGTATGTTATAGATGGTGACAGAGTTGTTAGGATCAAGATCCTATGTCGGAGTCGGGTTGATCTTTTGTTTCATTCGACATCTCATCCGATGTCCGTAAACATGACAAAGAAATGACATGGTGTATCTCATAAAGTTTATGGTGAGGTTGCGTTGGATGTGCCGATTAGAGTTCAAAGGTAATGGTCCATGCCATACTTTTTTAGCATTAAGGTCAAGCAGAATGGTAAGGGAGAAAAGAGGACAAATGACAACAGTTTGTTCTCACCTTAGTTTGTGCCCAGATAGTTTTTGTAGTTCAGCAGAAATCTTGGATATCTTTGAGTGCTAGCAAACCTACAAAGATTTGTTGCTCTCAGTTACCATAACAAAGGATTGCTTCTCTGCAAGCATAATTGCGATGTTTTTGTCAATGAAGCTTTCAGTTTGTTCAGCGAAGTGCTGCTCCAATTCAGACCTAATGTGGTGGTGACCTTGACCTGCATCCTTCCTGTTGCGGCAAGACTTTCATCTCTAGAGCGATCTCTGGAGTGAGGCAGGGAGATGCACGCTTATGCATTACAAAAAGGGTACTCGAAAGATAATTATGTCATGATGATATTGCAATGTTTTTGTCTGTCTGCTGATCGAAGAGGAGTTCCTGAATTGAAATTATAGTTTGAGATATTAGATGAGCAATCTTTTTTGTACGGGACGATTTGTAATATGAAATACTTTGATCTTGTGATGATATCAGCCAAACTATTGGTATTTGTTCTAAACTGCAACCTAGTGCTAGTGGACTGAACGCCTAGAATGGTGATCATTTTGGAACTGAAAACAGTGCAATTTCATATAGATGATGATCAAGATTTTGGTATTTGTTTACCCATATCCAAGCAATTTGATTGCACTGTAGATGATAATTTGATTTGACATTTTAATATTTTTTTTGAAATTTATAATCTGTGTTTTTTAAATTTTTGAATTTTCTAGACCTTTTATTCTGAATTTTTATTAAAAAAAAATCAGAAATTTCTTCATTTTTTATTTTTTTCGAATTTTCTGGACTGTTTGTGAAAAATTTCTGATATTTTTTGAATTTTCTGGTTTGATTTTGGAAATTTTCCTGAATTCTTCCAATTTTTTAATGTTGTTTTTGGAATTTTCTATATTCTTTTTTGGCTTTCAGATTTTTCAATACATGCAATCCCTACTGATCCAACCATTTGTCCAAACAAATCAAGGGATTAAATTCAAGGTGGAAGGGGATTAGATCTAAGGTGGGAGGGGATTGGGTGGAGGAAGAGGGATTCACCTAATCCCCCCTTGGATTGTTTCTCCTATGGATAAATTTTCCTATTAGCCAAATAAGCCCTTAGTGGGTGGGGCCTATTAACAACATTTGAAGCACACAGTTTACGGTTACAAATGTCATCAGAGTATGACAGCTTACTAAAAATTTGACTGATTTTTCCTTTTAAAAAAAGGTGACTGATTGATTCGTCTACTTAGTTTGGCTCACCGGAGCAGTTTGGCATACAGTTTACCGTTACAAATGTCACCGGAGCACGGCAACTTACTTAAAATTTGACAAATTTTTCGTTTTTAAAAAAAGGTGACTGGTTGATTCGTCTAGTTAGTTTCTGTTCCGGTCCACTTGTGGCAACGATAAACCATCGGTTCATCGAAGAAGGAAATAACGCTTACGTCCCTGTCTCTCTTGAACGGAACGGAGATTCTATTCTAACCTCCTGCTCCCACCTGGACGCGGACGGGAACAGGGAAGTCGCATCCCGAATCGTTACGCAAATTGGTTAGAGAAGTGACTTACAGAAAAGAATTCAGGTGACTTACGTTTATCGAATCTGATCATCTAATCTAGTTTGCTCATATACTTGCGTACATAAATACCGACAAGAAGAAAATGGTAAGCTGTCCAGGGCATTTTGGTCACACTGAATAACAAGATAATTGCCTAGGCTTTAGTCCAGACTCAAAGAGTGACAAGCTTTCGCGAAACGAAGGGAATCGGATGGAGTACATATGCTTTTTCGACACTGCGAGATTCTTCGTACTTTGTAGTTGTATTATACCATACGAGTATTATTATGGCCTATTTGTCATGGTTCTGCTCTAAATTTTTACAGCTCCAACTGTAGCCTCACACTTAGATTCACTTCTCTGAGAAGCTAGATCAATCTCATGAGGTGTTTGGCTAGGAAGGTAACTCCGGATCCTAGAATGGAATGAATGTATTGATAAAGTCAATACTACCCTTGGTTTTGACACTTGATATTGTCTTGTATTACTACCTTGTTTTCATTAGTTTGTAACTTGTTTTTTCGGCAATTATGTGAGTTTTTTTTTTTTGGCCAAAATGTGACGAAGCCAGCACATCCGAGCATTGCACCAGCCATAGTTCTTCACTGAACTTTACAGTATCAAAATGAAGCCTCATATATAGATTAACAATATGGTGTTTTCACAAACGGTGTTTCTTTGCAAAGAATATTGCTACATGGCCTGCAAGAACATATAAAAAAAACAGGGAGAAAATGCTGCTACTTGAAGAAACAAGCCATACAGTTTTGCTTACACAACTCTAACATGCGATTCTCGACCGATAGCATGTCATAAAAAAGTTGTAAAGTGGAAATAGCACGGTCAACTTACAAAAAGTACACTAGTAGTGTGACTTGATAGAACACAATACTCTAGAGTGCACAGCCAACCACTTGATATAACACAATACATAAGAAGCTTCCCAATCTCTGAAAATATCATCTTTGAAAGTTCATACACAAGAAGTTTATATGAATTCTACGAGAGACAAACATCACATAATTCCCAATCTCTGAAAATGACAAAATTTAGCTGTGGACAATCAAGATGCTCTTTGGTCTACTGTCCATATACACATGGTTCATAAACTTGTAAGATAAATCTATGCTAATTTACACATTATACATAACATTTAACTCATCTCTAGAACCTAAATCCTCAAGCAAACATTCTGGGATAAAAAAATTATGACAATTTTATACATCTCTAAACATCATCTAACATAGCAACAACTAGCAAATTCATCTCTGAAAATACACATCCAAATTCAAACCTAGTGAGGTATCTCACATAGATCGGCTTCCAGTGTATAGCTAATATTGGATAGAATGCAAAGAACCATACTCATGAACTAGCCATAATGAACCATACCCAATTTTTCCTTGGAAACATCAACATACTGTTTCCCCAATCAAGCAAGAAGCATAAAATTTACCATTGCACAGGTGGTTGTAGATCTAGAAGAAGGCAGAAAGGAGGCAGGGGCAGGGTCGACTCCAAGGTACTAGCCATCACCGGGCTCAGGCACCACCGAGGAGGGAGGATCTCGCGCGTCGCTGGGAAGGGAGGAGGAGCTTGTGTGCCGCTGTGGTAGCCAGTCCTGAGATCGCGCGACCAGGGGGAGGATGACGAGGCGCGCATCGGGGAGAGGAGGAGGAGGTTGCCGCGGGGATCACCATCGTCGCCGCGTGGTCTCTGCTGGGAGGATGTCGTAGTTGCTAGGGGTAGAAGATGCCGAGGCCAGGTCGTGAAAGAAGAGCTCGCGGAGGACCAGGCCGAAGAAGAGGACGTCGCTGGGGAGGAAGAGCCGCCGCCGCTCTCCAATCTAGGGATTTATGTGGGTTGCGAGGAGGCTGCGAAGGATGCGAAGGGGTGGGGGCTGCAAAGGGCTACGGGTGGTAAGGGTAGGGTAGTTGAGGGGCATTTTACGGGTAATTTTTTCAACTTTTAGGGGTATTTTTTATTGTTGGTTCACAACTCTCCACTTGAGCAAGGTTTTATCTGCTTTCAAAAATTGTATTAAAGGTTGTTCCACTTCCGGTTGCTCTAACTCTGAAATTTTTATAGAGTAATCCTGTTTGACACAACTATACTCACTCCAACTACAAAACTAAGAGTTGAAACGATACCAAACAGAACCATGTACAGGCCGGAGCAGCAGTACTCGAAGTTCTTGTAATGGCAGTAAGCGAGTTAGCAAAGCCTTTCAAGGCAGGACCCACGCGAGAAGCTCCAAGCCAGCGTGCCGAGCAGCCGCGCGCCAAGTGTGCAGCTCTGCTCTCCTGGCCAATTGGATAAGCTGGGGCCTAGGCCTTACCTTGGTCTCAACTCCTCCGTCGCCACTCGCCATCCGCCACTACTCGACTCCCCCCCGTCACAGTCTTCACGACTCCTCCCCGCGCCTTCTCAAACCTTCTAGAACTCTCACCTTCGACCCTCTTCCTTCCAAACCCTTTTAAGCTCCCCCATGAGCTCCTCGAATCTCCATAGCAAAAGCATTGGAACCAGCACGTGCACAGCTCGTCGCCAATGGCGTCTGCTTCTCTTGTGGCCTCTCTCTTGTGCAGCAGCTGTAGCGGTACAACTAGTAGAAGTGCAACCATACCGAGGAGCAGCTTGCCTCTCTTCTCCAAGAACCAGTGCAGGCCTCCTCTCAGGCCTCTTAGGAGTAGGTATCATCATCTAGTTAGATGCTCGTTGCAGGAGCAAGAGGAGAAGGCGAACCCGGGCTCTTCCACTGCCGTGGCTCCTGAGGAGCAAAAGGAGGACGCGAAGACGTCGCACCATGCCGGAGGAGAGGACGGCGCGAAGGCGTCGCATCACGTTTGGGGTGGGGACAAGGGCAGCGAGGAGGAGGAGCAGGAGGTGGGTGGGGACAAGGGCAGCGAGGAGGAGCAGCAGGAGGTGGACTGGAAGACGGACGAGGAGTTCAAGAAGTTCATGGGAAACCCGTCTATCGAGGCCGCCATCAAGCTCGAGAAGAAGCGCGCCGACAGGAAGCTCCGCGAGCTCGACCGCGAGCCCGACGCCAACCCGCTAGCCGGCCTTCTGCGTGGGCTGGCCAGGGACCAGCTGGCCCGGGAGAAGCAGAGGCTGGAGCAGGCCGAGCAGACCTTCAAGGCGCTTGACCTCAACAAGGTAGGTAACCTTACTTAGTAGTACTAACTTGTTCTGCTAATTGGATGCCTTAATTACTCTCTCGCTTGCACGGCATGTACTGTTCTCAAATCTCGATTGAATTGGACGAGATAAAGATGGATTTGTTGATCTTTGGGCGAATGGTGCATGCATGCAGCTCAAGAGCTGTTTCGGGTACGACACGTTCTTCGCGGTGGATGTGCGGAGGTTCGGCGACGGCGGGATCTTTATCGGGAACCTGAGGAAGCCTATGGAGGAGGTGAGGCCGAAGCTGGAGAAGAAGATCGCCGAGGCGGCGGGGACGGAGGTCACCCTGTGGTTCATGGAGGAGAAGAACGATGACATCACAAAGCAGGTGGACTGGCAAGAGAAATTGTCTCAAATTTATTTTGTTTTTGACACTGTTGAATTCATAATCCGTGACAAACAAATTTCCACAAAAAGCATACTTAGTCCCTAAGATATAAGTGATTTGTGGCAAAGATTTAGTCACTAATAAAACGTTTGCTACAAATGTATACCACAGTGATTAAAAAAATTCACTAGTAATTTTTTTTTTACACTAATTCGCTGTCACGTGAAAGTATCAAGCTTGTCACACATATAATAGTTAATTGTGGCAAAAAAAATTGCCACAAACTTTATTTTTTTGTCACAATAAAACATATAGTTTGTGACGACCACTCCCGCTATGAAGTAAAATCTTGCCATATAAAGACTCTTACTTGTGACAAAATGTTGTCGCAGATAGATGTGCTTTTGTGAAGATTAATTTGTCATTATTTGAAAAGGTAATAGTGGTGATTTAATTGCCACTATTTATTCATATTTTGTGGGGAATAATGTCGCCATTAGTATCATACATTTGTGATGATAATGCCGTCACTATTTATAACCGTAGTTGTGACAAATTGCCGTCTCCAGTGCAGTGATAATTTTGTTCTCTCAAATGAAAGTAGTATTTGTGGTGAAAATCGTCACTATGTAATTAGTGACGCCAATATTAGTGATGACGTGGTGACGACTCGAAATTTCGTCACAAAGTGGTAAGTGTGATGAAAAATGGACTTATAGTGGCAAAATTTGTCATCACAAATATGCTAATCCCTTGTAGTGCATCTTGTGGCTTGTGAGTTGTGAGTCGTTGCACCTGGTCATCCCACCTGTGATGTTGTTAATTTCCTTCACGGATCACTGAAAGTAACAGCGTTTTGTGATTCTACTCAGGTTTGCATGGTCCAGCCGAAAGCAGAGATCGACCTACAGCTCGAGATCACCAAACTGAGCACGCCGTGGGGCTATCTGAGTGCCGTGGCGTTGGCTGTTACGACTTTCGGAACGATTGCCATCGTGAGCGGCTTCTTCCTCAAACCCGGCGCGACCTTCGACGACTACGTCTCCGACGTTCTCCCTCTGTTCGGAGGTTTCCTCTCAATCCTCGGCGTATCCGAGGTATGTGTATAATCTCCAGTCTCCTGCGTGCCCATCTGCTAAACCTTCTTTGCACAGACGATGATGCCATGCTAACGATCTTGGAGCAATATATCCATGGCAGATCGCGACGAGGCTGACCGCGGCTAAGTACGGCGTTAAGCTGAGCCCGTCATTCCTCGTTCCGTCCAACTGGACGGGGTGCCTCGGCGTGATGAATAACTACGAGTCGTTGCTGCCGAACAAGAAGGCCCTGTTTGACATCCCGGTCGCCCGCACGGCCAGCGCGTACCTGACGTCGCTGGTGCTGGCCGTCTCGGCGTTCATCGCCGACGGCAGCTTCAACGGCGGCGATAACGCCCTGTAAGTGCTATCATATATCTTGCCATTGTTAATACCAACCAACGATATTTACCAGACAGCGCTCTGACCCTGACATTTTCATTCTATTGCAGGTTTATACGGCCGGAGTTCTTCTACAGCAACCCGCTGCTCTCGTTCGTGCAGTTGGTGATCGGGCCGTACGCCGACGAGCTCGGGAACGTGCTGCCCAATGCGGTGGAGGGCGTCGGCGTGCCTGTGGACCCCCTGGCGTTCGCGGGGCTGCTCGGGATGGTGGTGACGTCGCTGAACCTGCTGCCGTGCGGGCGGCTGGAGGGCGGGAGGATCGCGCAGGCTCTGTTCGGGCGGAGCACAGCGGCGCTGCTGTCGTTCGGCACGTCCGTGCTGCTGGGCGTGGGCGCCATCAGCGGCAGCGTGCTGTGCCTGGCGTGGGGGCTCTTCGCCACCTTCATCCGCGGCGGGGAGGAGATCCCGGCGCAGGACGAGATCACGCCACTCGGCAACGACCGCTTCGCGTGGGGCTTCGTGCTCGCCGTAATCTGCCTCCTCACGCTCTTCCCCAACGGCGGCGGCACCTACTCCAGCTCCTTCCTCGGGGAGCCATTCTTCAGAGGCGGCATCTAGACATGCATGACCGCAGCGTGATCGTAGCGTAGAAGTGGTAGGGGTCTCCAATTCTGTCTGTCAGCGTGTGCGTGTGCGTGTGCGTGTGTGTATAATACCGTAGTACTCCTTTACTGACCACTATGCAATTTGCACTTTAGGTGGTGTTTGGTTGGACACTGTGACTGTTAACGCAATGGGTTTCGAAATACACTGCAAATGGGAAGGGACCTTGAAAACGATGACAGCGGTCACCGGCCAGATCCGCCGCCTCCTCACCGGCCGCGCTCGTCGGCCCACGCCTCATCGACGTGGAGAGGAAGAAGATGAGGACGTGGGAGGGAGATGGAGGTTGCGAGTTGCGACTGAGGAGGGGGCGGCCGTCTCGGAGAACTGTTGCGGCAGAGAACTGTTGCGACTGGCGTAACGGAACCAGATCCCATACAATCTGGGCGATTCGGGAGAGGAGGCTACGTGAGGGCTTCGTCGATGTTGGGACTTGGGAGGAGGAAGGTGAGAGCAGGCCGGCGCAGAATCGCCGGCCAACTTCATGCACTCGGCGGAGGGGATCGCCATGAGCGCCCCCCGCGACTCGCAGAGTGCGTGGGGGAGGGATGAAAGCAGAGGAGAGGAATCGAGACGGGGGCCGGGAACACGCGTGCGAGTATCGTATTACGAATACGCCCGACCTGGAGCGTAATGGGGCTTGTATTGGGCTGTATCGTATTACGGGGAACCCGATTACGGCCCACACTAAACCAAACAGAAACTAACGTAATTAGATTGCAATGTAATCGGATTACGTAGGAAAACTACCGAAACAAACACCTCCTTAAATCTTCTCTTTTTTCTTTTCTTTTTCGATATAGAATTGCTCCCTGCAACTATATTGTACAAATCATATTGTACCGATAAAATATATTTACTCCGTTGCACCTTTGACCAAATCAAGCTTACCAAGCATTTTCGGATAAAATGTGACCAAAATGACATTTAGGGCATGTTTGTGATGGATTCCGCTATGACTTTTCACTCAGAAAAGACGAAAGTTATCCCAAATGAGCGACTTTCAGTAGCCGCTTTTAGAAAAGTCAATAGTTGTTTTCAACTTGGGGATGTCAGAAGCAGAAAGCCACCCCCGACCAGCTTCCCACGACTTCAGCGGGATGAGGTTCTGAGCAAACGTGGCCAAATGGTCGGCCCGGCCCAGGCACGGGCATGGCCCATGGAAGAATCGTGCCGTGTCCGGCCGGCCCACATGCCTGGGTAGCGGCCCAAGCACGACCCGAAGAGTGGTCGTGCCGTACCGTGCCGGCACAATCCTGTTTGGCCCATCAGGCCGTGTACAGCCCACTTACCCCAAAAATTCAAAAAAAATCAGGAAAATGCACAAAAAAATCAGGAATTTTTTTAAAAAAACAATAAAAATCAATAAAAATAAAAATATGTAGAATTCATAAATACATATGAAAATTGTAAAAAAAATGAGAAGCGTATTGGAAATGTAATAAAGAACTTCATTAATATTGAAATGGCTGCCTTGTTAAAATATTTGTCAAGTAAAAACTCAATATAAGAAAACCTTGGCAAAATAAAAAGAGTACAACCCATAGCTCTACATACATATTTGTTCTAAGTGTCATTGTCGAGGTATATATTTTTGAACATGTCCAACAACTCTGTATTTTTCACAGAGTATTGTGTTCGTGAATTAGCTTGTTCCCAGTCCTTCACGGTTAGAAGTATCTCCACTATCTCACTCGTGAGACCTGTTCTTCTCTCTAATATTCTTCCAGAAAGACTGAAAACAGACTCGAAGGAAACAATTGAGACAGGAACAGTTAACACATCACGTGTAAGTATGAATAGCACGGGATATGTTAACTTATGGGCATACCATCATTGCAAAATTTTGAAGCCTTCTGAGTAAAAATCCACCGTATCACTATCCAGAGAGGTGGATAGTTCCCCACTCCTTGGGGTTGTTCTTGGTCAAGCAAGCGGTGTTGTAGAAGAAGACTTGGACCTAGATGAAGAGTCACCAAAGATCTTGCCCCCACATATTTGTCTTGCTACTTGAGGTCGTTGCAAGTAGACTCCTCAGAACTTATTTTCATACCTTTGGTAAATCTCGTGTAATCGAGAACGAACTTCATGAGACTCTTTTCAATAACTATGGCTTCAAATCAACTAGAGAGGTGGGCTCGAAGGAAGCATTCACAATATTATTATAGACTTGTGGAGCTCCTCAATTCAACCGCCAAGTCAAAAATCGGTTCGGCCATTCCAAAAAACAATTAATAGGAAGTTTGCAAAGGTTTTGGAATGTGTGTACCACTTGGGTATTGAGAACATAAAGCCCAAAGATCCTCACTTCTCTTCAGTACACCCTAGACTTAGAGAGGCTAGGTTTTCCCCTCATTTTGATAATTGCATTGGTGCAATAAATGTGACACATATACTTGATACGATGCCATGTGAGAAACAACCTATGTATTTCAACCAGCATAGATACACTAGCTAGAATATCATGGTTGTTTATGATTTTGACATGAGGTTTACTTTTGTTTGCACTAGATGACCAGAGTCTGCACACGACACGCGCATATTCCTTAATACCTTGGTAACGTACAAGGACCGCTTTCCCAACCCGCCAGAAGGTACTTTCCTTGTTTGCATTTTCCAACAAACATATACATTAACACCTTTCGACTATGTGTGAATAGTTTTTTCATTTATATTGTAGGAAAGCACTATCTTGCGGATTCCAAATACCCAAACTGCACTTGTTATTTAGCTCTCTACAAGAACCAGAGGTATCATGTACCTGAATTCCAGAATAGTGGTACACCGGTTGGACTAAAAGAGGTGTTCATTTTTCACAACTCTTCCCTTCGAAATGTCATGGAACGTACATTTGGTATTTGGAAGATGAAATGGCATATTCTATTGAATTTGCCAAGTTATCAAGAAGACAAGCAAACGAGAATTAGAGTTGCAACAATGGCTTTGCATAATTTCATTCGAGACAGTGCTTTGCTTGATATAGATTTTGCGAGTGTAGAGATGGATGAAGATTATGTGGATGGCAGGATGGGGATATGTCAGACAACCCCATTGCACAAGATGTTATGGCTCCTATGGATGATGTTGACATGACCGATCTGCATGACACTATTGCAGCGACTTTGGTAGCATGACGATATGATACACGAAAAGAACGAAACAAGGACCACATATATGTAACATTTTGTATTTAGTACTTGCCAATTACGAATGTATTACGTTTAACGCTTAGATTTATATTTGTATACCACATGCAAAAAAATAAATCAAATCCATTCAAAATGCTCGTTAAACGATATCAAACAAGCCATCATGTGCCTCATAGGCATTTCAGACATTGCCCAACCCAGAAGCTCCAGCCAGCCTACCAAAAAAGTCAATCTGCCAAACACCAAATGTTTTTAGCTCAGCCGTTCAGCCCAGCCGGAAGCTACTTTTCAGAAAAGCTACAGTGATGCCAAACAGGCCCTTCATACTACATGTAGCCCCAAAAACGTCATTTTTGGCATTGACGTAGTCTCCGAAACACAACTTTGACAACTAATTTCTATTATAATATATTTATAAAACACAATAAAATTATAATATTATGAAAGTATTTTTCGAGATAAATCTACACATATGATTTTTATGTATCTAATCTAAATATTTAAAAATATATTAGAGAAAAGTACATTGTGGATCCCTAAACTTGTCAGAGGGGTTCACTTGGGTCCCTAATATATGAAAGTGTCCAATCCAGTACCTAATCTATTTAAGTGGGTCATTGGAGGTCCAAAATAGCCCACGCTGGCCTTGACCGCTGACATGGAAGGTTGTAGGATCAAGTAGGCCGACTAGAGGGGGGTGAATAGGCGTTTTAAAATTTTTATGCGCTAAAACCGATTTCTAATGCGGAAGCTAATACAAAGACGATTTTGCATAATTAAGGCTTAAATCCACTAGGCTCAACTAAGTGCACCAACAATACAAGTCTATTGATAATAATCAATCAAGCATGGAATTGTAAGCAATTCAATTTAAGCAATGTAGATAGCACATAGCATGGCAAGCATTCATACACAATGAATGAGCAACTTAATTATATGAATGCAAATTGCAATATGGTAGAGCTCAAGAATGCAAACCAAAAGATGACACGACGATATTTTACCGTGGTGTTCGGAGACTTGCCGGTCTCCCCTAATCCACGTTGAGGAAAACCCAAACCAATTGGGCCGGCTCCACGAATTAAGCCTTTCTCCGAGGTATCAAACACCTCGCTCCAATAGGGTTGCTCTTACTCCACTCCGGAGATGGCGAGCACCAAGCCACACACAAACGCTTGGGTCGTCTCACAAGCTTCACTTGAGAAGATCACCGACGCAAAACGCCTCCACGCCGTCTAGGTGTCGGCAAACACCAAGAGTAACAAGTCTCCAACTTTCACTTGAACCAATCGAGTGTCAAAGATCTCGTGGATACTAAATCCACCACCTAATGCAACACATGCAATAGGATTTGCCTCTCAAACCTCACTAAGTGCAACACATGCACAAATGAGAGTAGAGGGCTTGCTCTTAGCTCAAAGGAACTCAACGGGGCACCAGCAACTTCCCTTCACACGGCCAAGGTGGGTATATATAGCCCACACATAAAAACTAGCCGTTGGGGCAAGATTCTGTCGAAAAACAGCAGGGCCGGTCTGACCGCAGGCAAATGACCGGTCAGACTGCAAGCAAATGGCCGGTCAGATCGCACCCCCTCCAACGGTCAGAAAAATAGCCGTTGGAGGGCCTCAGGTCTGACCGCCAACCAATGGCCGGCCAGACCGCACCGGCTGGTCTGACCGCCCAACACACGCCGGTTAGACCGCACAAGCAAAAACCAGAAAACTCAGCTCTCTGGAAAAAGCTGACCGTGAGCTTGACCCGCAAGGCCGGTCAGACCGCGCCCATGCCGCCGATCGATCCGTTACCACGGCCGATCGCTACGAGGCGTCGATCGCCAATGATACCAAGATCGAGATCGACATTGCACATTTGCTTTAACTCAATTTGCAAAACATATTTGCCAATTGATGCAACATGTACACAAGAGATGAAAACTAGATTCTCAACAAGTTGCAAAACACATTTGCTAACTTTTAGAATCAACGCCACAAGAAATAAGGTACATGGACTTAAACTGTTTGCAAAACACATTCGCAAACTAAAGTCACATGCTACAAGGAATAACCATGAGCCTCAACTATTTGCAAAACGCATTCGCAAATATAGTCAACATGTTAAGTTGAGCCAGAGCAAACACAATGAGCTATCAACACATGACTAACTCAAGTTACTAATTAAGACCACTCTTAATAGTACGGCAACCTATTCTAGCAATCCGGTCTCCAACCAAACACCGAGACCGTTAAAAGACTAGGAACAAATCCTTAGCCCTAGCTAGTCATATCTTTGCCTTGCGCAACCACTTGAAGCTTGATGACGCACATCCTCGCTTCAAGTCCGGGTTATTGACTTAATGCCCATCAACATATGATGACATCTTTCATCCCAAGTCTTGACATGCATCAACTCATGATGCACTCTTCACTTGACCTCCATCAACACATGATGGATTCTTCTTGACTTGATGATCAACTCATGATCATCTTCACTTCTTGAACTTGATATGCATCAATGCGTGATACATCCTTTACTCTAAGCTCTTTACTTCAATATCATCAACCCATGATGATATTTTTCTCTTGATATCATCAACACATGATGATATTCTTCTTCTTTAAAAATCTTGACTTGATGATGATCAACTTATGATGTTATCCGAAATCTTCAATCACATGAAACATAACCTATTTCACCAACTCATAGAAAAATGTTAGTTCCACAAGGTGATTGTCATTAATTACCACAACATACCATTAACCAATAATGGTGAGACAAGATACTACAATCTTTCCCTCTTCGATAATTGATGACAATCAACACAATTACAGATAATTGAATGTAATTGGTATGAGTATATATAAACCACGCAAGTTATATATACTCAAAGGATATATGAGCTTATATGAACTACGCAAGTTATATATGCTCATATGAATATATACAAACTACACAAGTTGTATATATTCAAGGATATGAGTATAAATGAACTACACAAGTTACATATACTCATATGAATATATTAACTACACAAGTTAAATATATTCAAGGATATGTTTCAAAGTAAAGATCCTAAATATATGTGGACAAAAGAATATGGATCAATACTAATGAAACCATAAAATATAGAGTGAACTCCCCCTAAATGTGTGCATACACGAATGTGTAATAAAAACATATGCACATATTCAAGTTAACCTTTTGGTGAAGTTCAACTTATATTTTGAGTCCGAGGAATGCAACAAGATATAATAAAATGATGCCGAATGCATACCTCTTTGATCTTTAAATCCAACTGAGACTAAAACTGAGATATAGCAATATAGAGGAGTTAGTCTCTCAAATAGATTTATCAATTATGGACATACCTGTTTGGATTTTTTTTCTTTTTATCTCTAAGCTGAGACTAAGCAATTTGTATGACAATACAAGTGTTAGTCTCGTAAAGATTTGCCATTTGGAAAGCATACCTCATTTGATTTTTATCTCTTTATCCATTTGAGACTAAACAGTAGGTATAGCAAAAAGAGTGTTAGTCTCATAAATAGATTTGTCATTAATAACCAAAACTACATTAACACATAATGGCGTGTCTAGATTCTTCAAAGGTTGACCCTGACGTGGACTCTCTAGCGTGGCCTTCTTCCCCATTCATCCCCATCCAATCTCCCATTTCTCCTTATCCACTCCTCTCTCCCCTGGTGGATTTCTTCGACGTTGTTCCCATGGCTCTCCTTCGGCCAGCTTCTTGCGCCCACCGCCATCGGATGTAGTGCCACCCTAACACGGCCCGCTCCCGCTCCCTGCGCCCGGTCCTCCGGCGCATGCCCGGCCCCATGGCGCCGCCGCCTTTCGCCTCCACCCTGGCTCCTTCTCGTATGAATGAAACACACCGTGACTATTAACAAATGTTGCATGTTGGTATCTTTATAATACAGTAGACGATCCGGATCCCTGCGATGAATAAGGGTGCGTTTGGTTGGTGGAATGGGGTTGAATGGGATGGGATGATACAGGTAGGATGGGATCATCCTGTATGGGATGGTACAGTCAGCCTAACGTCAGCCTGTTTGGTTGGTTGTATGGGATGATACAAGATTTTGTTTGGTTGATTGTATAGGATGGTTCAATCTATTGTTTGGTTTGGTGGTTGAAGTTGGATATGGTAACCTTCTCACTAGAGGTGGTGAGTTCACCTTCCATAATTGTGAGAATTGAGTTTAGAAATTGATTTAAATTTAAATTCAAGTTTGCAAATAGTTTTGCACACAATTAACTTTTATGGTTATTGTGTCTGCATTCGTACCGTTTAACATGGTCATTGTTTTGACTGCTTCAAGAAAAGATACAAAAGCTAACAAAAACCAGTAGTGGCAACTGGGGTGACACCTAGAGATATGAACGAGAATATTTTCAGTTTGCATAGTCCAGGCAAGCAGTCAGGCAGAGTTGCTCTTATCATTTTTGGCTAACAGAGAATGAATCCCTTCTCAGAAAAGAAACCAAATGCATTTATACAGCCATTCACTGACACTGGTTGTATTGGCTGGTAATGTGACACAACAAAATATCAGAAAGTTCATTATCATATCATTTCTACTGCCTAACAGGCTAACCATTTCTACTCACACAAACTAGAGGAATGGCTGATCAGCTAAACACAAAGGCAAACAAAGCTAGAGGAACTTGTCCAGCTCAAAATAGGAGCTGATCACAAGTACCCTTGTCAATCATAGATCACAATGTTTTTCTGACTTCAACAAATGTAACGTCCCGTTTTTGGACGAGTATTAGTTTGTGCTTTTGTGGTTTTCGGTTTCCTTCGTTTGTCTTTGTACTTTTAGTTTCAAATCTTATAGCTTCTTTCGAGCTCGGGTTTGGGTTTTAAACATCTTTGTTTTCCAAAATTCAAATGCAGGTTTGAATTTTCCCTTTCCGGCCCTCCTTGTCTTTTTGACCTTCCTTCCTTTTGGGCTTAGCCGCTCTTCCTCCCCATGCGCCCGCACCTTCATCCCTTGTGAGCCATCCGATTGTATTTGAACGGCCCGATCCTGTTTGCACGTTCGTCTATTCCGAACATCCCACCCCTTGTGAGCCGTAAGATTGTATTTGAACGACCCGATCCTGTGTGCACGTTCGTCCGGTCCGAACGTCCCAGTCCTTGTGAGCCGTCCGATCTGAATCAAACAGCCTTCCTCTATCCGCTCTTCCTCCAGGACCTCCCCTTTTGCAAAGACCACCCTCTTCGATCGCAACCGTCTATTTTGCAAAGACCACCCTCTGTGGTCACGACCTCCCCTTTTGCAAAGACCACACTCTTCGATCTCAACCGTCCATTTTGCAAAAACCACCCTCTTCGGTCGCAACCGTCCATTTTGCAAAGACCACCCTTTGTGGTCACGACCTCCCCTTTTTCAAAGACCACCCTCTGTGGTCACGACCTCCCCTTTTGCAAAGACTACCCTCTTCGATCGCAACTGTCTATTTTGCAAAGACCACCCTCTATGATCACGACCGCTCTTTTTGCAAAGACCACCCTTTTCGATTGCAATCGCCCATTTTGCAAAGACCACCCTCTCGGTCCTCAGGACCTCCCCCTAGGACCTCCTCTCAGGACCTCCCCTCAGGACCTCCTCCCAGGACCTCCTCCAGAACCTCCCCTCAGGACGTATGTGCGTTCAGTGAGAAAACGTGCATCCGCGCTTCATGAGGCCATGAGTGTATCCGATAAATTTTTAGCGTGCACAGGGGACACACACGTGTGCGTGAGTGGTGTGTGTTGAGTATGTGTGTTTGACTTGTACTATAAAAAGGAAAAGAATATGATATATGATTGGTATAATATACATATGTAAATACCAATTTCTAATTTGATTTTATATTTTTGTTCACATGTACAACATTAACAGTTTAACACTTAATCAACTGAAAAAGAACGAATATATATGCGTAGTAGAAGAATTCAGCTATTTGAACTATTTTGGATTTGTAGCACAAGGCAATTAAACCAAATTTATCAATATCGTTCCCGTACCGGCTGGTATGTAACATTTCTCCATCTAAACCGGTACAGAGAAGCCTTGCCGATATGGTCTCCCAAATGGTATTGACAAGTACCATTTGGGAGACCATATGGGCCAAAACTCAAATCTTCTAGCTTCTTTTGAGCTCAGGTTTGGGTTTCAAACATCTTTGTTTTCCAAAATTCAAATGCAGGTTTCAATTTCCCCTTTCTGGCCCTCCTTATCCTTTTGACCTTCCTCCCTTTTGGGCTTAGCCATTCTTCCTCCCCGTGCGCCTGCGCCTTCATCCCTTGTGAGTCGTCCAATTGTATTTGAACAGCCCGATCCTGTGTGCACATTCGTCCTGTCCAAATGTCCCACTCCTTGTGAGCTGTCCGATCTCAATCGAACGGCCTTCCTCTATCCGCTCTTCCTCCAGGACCTCCCCTTTTGCAAAGACCACCCTCTTCGGTCACAACCGTCCATTTTGCAAAGACTACCCTCTGTGATCATGACCTCCCCTTTTGCAAAGACCACCCTCTTCGGTCACAACCGTCTATTTTGCAAAGACCACCCTCTGTGATCACGACCTCCCCTTTTGAAAAAACCACCCTTTGTGGTCGCGACCTCCCCCTTTTTCAAAGACCACCCTCTGTGGTCACGACCTCCCCTTTTGCAAAGACCACCCTCTTCGGTTGCAACCATCTATTTTGCATCTATTTTGCAAAGACTACCCTCTTTTGTCATGACCCCTCTTTTTGCAAAGACCACCCTCTTCGATCGCAACCGTTCATTTTGCAAAGACCACCCACTCAGTCCTTAGGACCTCCTCCTAGGATCTCCCCTCAGGACCTCCTTATGGACCTCCTCTCAGGACCTTCCCTTAGGACCTCCTCCTGGACCTCCCCTAAGGACCTCCTCTCAAGACCTCCCCCAGGACCTGCTCAGATTTCCTTCTATGACCAGGTGTGGTCGTAGCTCCTTCGAGCATGCGTGGTTGAAACCTCTGTTTTGTATTCATGCTGAACAGTGGTCAACTTGAGCAGTTGTTCTTCTCAACTCGTGACTACCCCCTTGTGCTCTCTGCTGCACCGCACCCACTCCCTCTACACCACCAACTCTCTGCCATTTCTGTGCCACACCCACTCCCCTTGTGCAAAGACCACCCTTTGTGGTCACGACCTCCCCTTTTTCAAAGACCACCCTCTGTGATCACGACCTCCCCCTTTGCAAAGACCACCCTCTTCAGTCGTAACCGCCCATTTTGCAAAGACCACCCTTTTAGGATCTCCTCTCCGGACCTCCCCCAGGACCTCCTCTAGGATCTCCTCTCAGGACCTCCCCTAGGACCTACTCAGATTGCCTTCTACGACCAGGTGTGGTCGTAGCTCCTTCGAGCACACGTGGTTGAAACATCTGTTTTGTACTCGTGCTGAACAGAGGTCAACTTGTGCAGTTGTTCTTCTCAACTCATTACTAGCCCCTTGTGCTCTCTACTGCACCGCACCCACTCCCTCTGCACCATCAACTCCCTGCCATTTCTGTGCCACACCCACTCCCCTGCCCTCCGCATTTTCGGCACCCTTCCTCGCCCCGTCGTGTCGCCCGTGCGTCATCTATCCACCGTGCCCTCGCCATGGCCGTCCTTGCTGTCCTCACCACATCAGCGCGACAGGTCCAAGCGCTACACCCGCGTCAGCCGGCCCTTCAAAGTCGTCATTCCTCGACGCCCTTCCCTGCAGCCACCTACCTCTCACCCTTTCGCCTCCGTGCCAGTGCACCACGCCTTGGCCGCCTTCAAAAGGACCCCTGTGCCCATTGTTCCTCCCCACGTCGCTCCCTCACTTGACCCTAGTGAGTTTTCCATGTTTGGACCTCCCTCTCAGCGGACCTCCCTCTCTGTTGTGACTTCAGTTGCAGTGTTTCTTGTTTCTAAATTTGGCTAGCTTACGATCTTGCTAGGGGCATAGGTCTTGTTTAATTTGAAGTTCTTTTGTTGTTCCTCTCATACTTATTTGTTCTGTCTGCTGGTTTTTATCTTTCCGATGTGTTCATCCGAGTAGAGTTCGAAGATGCAAGAGACCTCCATTGGGACCAAGCACAAGACTTCCAAGACCCTTCTGTCTTTAACCAATTTGAGTCAATACTTTGATCATATTGAGCCTACAAAAAATTATATTCCTTTAAAAATAACAAATTGCATGCTTTAATTCCTTTAAGCAAATGTATGTTAAAGCTTAAGGTAGTTAAATACCCATTTGATGATTAACTAATGGTTATGCCACCCTTGAAAAATTGAATCCCTTAAGCCTTGTCACCCTAGTAACTATGTGATAATATTAGTATAGGTTGTACATAAGTGACATGCTAGTCTTTCTTAAGTACTGGGGCATCAAAATGTCCCAATCATCATCTCTTAAAAATTATGAAATGGTTTTGGGGCAGTCGTGGGAGGTACATGGCTTCAATGTTTATGATAAATTGGTTTTCCTTCTCAAAACCCCAACTTCTAACATCTCGTCTGGGCGGATGGTAAGGTGGTGGGTACGGATGTAGTACGAGAATAGTGGGTATGTGGTTTGAACCGCCTAGACAACCTTAAGGACTTAATCTCATCACGACCTCCCGTGTACAACATATACAACCACAAGTCTATAAAGTACAACTTGGCTTAGTAAAGTTATTAAACCCTGGAGTCATATCACTAGAGGGGATTAGGGATGTACAAGTGGCGGAGGCGATACGGCTTGAAAGGGACACCATGCAGGGTGAAGTTACCAGCTGCGCTAGTCATTGTGGCTAGGGCCAGCTGTACTAGTCGTTGTGGTGAACATCTAGTACAACATATGGGCGTAACCCCATATGGGTGAATTGACAGAATGGGTGAGATAGCTAGAAAGGTTATTGTGACGGTCGTTCAACTACATGGCCAAGGAATCATGTGGGGTAACAAGAATGATTGTCTTTTGTGGGTAAAGTATACAATCTCTACAGAGTCAACTGTTTAAACAGTCGTGCCTACGATTAAAGGCGGACATAGGAACTTAACTTGAGTTAGTTCTATTTCAAAAACCTTTGTGGATTGGTTGAAATCTGGTCGGGTGGATGTAACCTGAACCTGGTGTTTTTCCTGGGTGGTCGTACCCAGTGTTGTTTAGTTGTGGAGGTAACCATGATAAAAAAAAATAAGCATGGGTGGAGGTAACCTCTGCTAATACATTATTGCACAATTACTCTCTTTACAAAATGAAATTTGGTTAAAATGCTAAGTGATAGGAATTTCGAATTATGATAATTAACATTGTTGCTTTAGCAAATGAAAGAACTGAGCCATTCTTGTTAAGCCTTGCACGTATATACTTGCATTGTGTGTTGGCTCGCGAGCACGGAAGTTGTGCTCATTCTCGCTCTTCCCCCAAACCCTTCAGATGATGCGGATGAAGGAGACTATGCTTTCTACGAGGACCCAGAGGTCGACAAACAAGGAAATGAAGAAGAGTAGTCTAGGTTCTGTAGACTAGAGCTCGCCTCAGTCTAGTGGACTTGTTGGTTCTTGCGTACAACCGATATTATCCAACTTCCTTAGTTAATATCAGTCATACACAGGACACCCCAGTCGCTCGCCTGTGATGAGATGAGCTCTACCCCTTTTGCTTCTACTATAGTTCATGTTGCTCTTTTGTAATGTAATCGATTTGGCCTGTTCGGCCCCTTTTGTAAACTCGACCCGATGTGGTCTATGTCACTCTGTTGCTTGTAATATATTTGAATGTTTTAGTTCACGCCTTGTATGAATGATTCAGCAATGTGCCTGTGAGTGCTATCTACTAATCCAGGGAATAGTACAGTATTTTCACAGAGGATTCTGTATTAGGAAATCCAGGTTCGACAACAAATGAATGGTGCTCCAGGCGCCTCCTCTCTTTCCTTTAAAATCTTTACGATTAATGTCTTGAGGAAATTCATCACCTGAACAGTAGCAATCAAATTCTAATTACTAATAGATGGTGCAAAATACATATAGTTCTATGAAGTGGCAATCGGTTTGATTCTTGATGGCCATAACATTGACATCTAAAGCTTTTCTAGCATGGAAAACAAGCAATGCAAGAGGTGAATCAAATTGTATTCGCTAGAGGTTTGATTGATTCTGGTAGTCTTTTACCCTCATAAAGCAGCATCTTGTGCTCAATGCAAGTGTCATGGTCTGCCAATGAAAAACAAGAATATATCAAACTGAAGTTAAAGATAAACATTATTAAAAGATCAATTTCAACCGCTATGCATTATTGTTACTAGCTAAGTTAAATGAGCTGAATGGTGAGCCAATGACTTCAACTCCACTATACAAAACCTCGAGCTTCCCCCAACAGGGCCTCGGCCATTTCCCCGTGGACTCCGGCTTCATCACAAAGCCTCCAGAAACCAACATGATGATATAGTTTGACAATATAGCAAAAAAATCAATATTGTCAAAAGAGAGAGAGAGAGAAGGAGCAAGTGATATCAGAAAGAAAAATCAAGATTAGTACATGTGAGCAAGTTCTCATCTCTACATATAAACAAGTTCTCACTTGCAGCACCAAACCAACTACATTATCAGGGAGATTTGGGATTTGGGATCCATATCTTCAATTACCGAGATGAGAGCAAGACCGGGTTCGGAAGAAGAAGCAGTCGGGTCAGATCCGGGAGGGGAGGAAGACCGAGTTGATCACCGCACGAACTTGACTGCAGCTCAGATCTTGCCACCGCCGTCGCCCTTGACTGCATCGAATCCGTAGTGAGTCGCCGGCACTTTTCTGTGGGGAAGAAGATGTGCAGGCGGACGAATTTCTCCAGGGGGAGGAGATGAGCGCAGGCAGGTGGCGGGCTTCTACGGGGGGAGGAGAGGCGGGCAGCGGGGTTCTGTCGGGGAGGTGAGGTGAGCAGCGGGGGAATGGGGGTAGGCAAGGCGAGGAGAGTGAGCGCACGCTGCCTGTTCGCGAGGAGAAGCTGTACCGTGTGGTTCATGTTTTTTTGGCGAACACGATGGTACAACATTTACAATGAATATTCCTTTCGACGGAGCGAGTTGGTGCTGAATTGATCAGTTTCATTTACTGAACCAAATACGTGAACCACTCCATTTCCCGAACCATCCGGTACCAGACCACCTCATTCACTCATCCAAATAGACCATTAATCTCACGTGGCCTGGCTATGCTCCAACCTAGCACTTTCCAAGGTCTTTGGAAGCACTAAACTTCCATTTGGAAGGGTGGAGCGGAGCCTGAGGATTTGACCTTTTGAGCTCACATGGCCAGATGGACTGTATGCTCCAACCTAGCAGTTTCCTAGGTCTCCGTTGAAAGGGTGGGTCGGAGCATTGGGATTTGACCATTTGAGCTTAGGCTGGTACGAGTAGCCTTATGTTTTTTCCCCTTGTTTTAATATTACTACTCCAAATTGCATACTGTACAGATCTGTAACATTCCAGAAGAAATAATACATAGTACCACAATATTGTAACTTGCATACTGTACAGCGTATACAGTTCATAATCAATACATTTCTACCACTAACCAACCCTACTAAGCTCCTACAATTAACACGGTATAACAAAGTTCTCAATTTGGTTGGCCAAACATCTTTAAGTTTTCAACTTACATACATGGAGAATTGGAGATACTACCCTTGCACCAGCGAGACTTCGAGAATCGAGAATCATATGATGCCAAGCTTAAGAAAAATGCTTCTCAATTGTTAGGAGACGTTCTGTTGAAATGTCAATATCTAATCCTTTATAATGTGGTAAGGAGAAAGGATGATACAATAGCGAATATTCTGAGAATGGCTCCTTTAAATATCTCTTTTCAAAGACTAATTATTGGGCCTAAGTTAAATGCGTGGAATGAGTTAATTTTGAGAATTGCTAATTTACATTTGATCTCTCAAAAAGATGTTTTCAAGTGGAATTTGAATAAGTCTGGGCTTTTTTCACTTCAGTTTTTCTATGCGGCACTAATTGGAAGTTCTCAAGTCCCCATTAGGAACTTTTTTTGGACACTTAAAATTCTATTAAAAGTGAAAATATTTCTATGGTATCTCAAAAAAGGGGTACTTTTAACTAAAGACAATTTGCTCAAAAGAAATTAGAGGGGAAGCAAAGAGTGTTGTTTTTGTATTAACGAGGAAACGATTCAACATCTTTTTATTGAATGCCCCTTGGCACGTCTTGCATGGTGGGTTGTTCAATGTGCATTTAATTTATCTCCTCCTTTGAGTATAGCAAACATGTTTGGGAATTGGTTATCCAGTATTCCAAAAACTTTACAGTCACAACTTCTAATGGGAGTTAGTACCTTATGTTGGTCTATTTGGTTATATCGAAATGATGTTGTTTTTGACAAAAAGATTATCACTAATCCCTTGCAGGTTATCTTTTTAAGCGGGCACTGGCTGAGGGCTTGGGCAAATTTGCAGAAACCGGCTCAAAAGGAGTCGATGTTAGCCGGAAGCGACAGGCTGGAGATAGTGGCGAAGCAAATTTTAAACATTCATGGGTAGCGATTTAGTCACAGGATTTGTAATGATTGAGTTTAAATTTCAGTCACCGTTTGCTTGTAAGGCTTCAAGCCACTTTTAGCAGTTTTGGTTACTTCGGTGCTTTAAACTCTTTAATAAAATAGGATGTGTGCATCCTTGATGCAGAGGCCGAGAGCGTTATTCTCTTCCATTATCTAAAATAAAAAATAAAAAAATTGTACACAAGTAACTGCACAGTAAGGTTATGTGGCGCGAACGGAACCTGCACAAGCAAAAGCATATAATGCCACATGCAGCTTCTGAATAAAGCAAAGGATCTATTGATGTGAAAACGGAGTTGATGAAGACAACAAGCAAGATTTTTTTAATAATGTTATTTTAATTAAAAAAAATACAAAAATAAATATTCATGGTTTTTTTTTACAAAAATGATCGTTTGTCGCCATTTCAAATGGGTGAAATAGCGACATGAGCCGGTCACCAATTGAAATAGCGACAACAAAGCAGTAAATGTCCAGTCGAAGGTTCAACCTCCTATCGCCATTTAAAATGACGACAAGAGGTGAACAGTGACCAAATCGTTGTTTCATTTGGAGATAGGGTCTAAGCTATAAAAAAACCAAAAAATTGGCCCAAAATTCATTTCAATTCCGAGAAAAAGAGACGAGGGAGAGGAGAACAGGGAAAAAGTTACGTAGTGAAGTCCTATTGGTTCGTAGCGGAGGAGAGAGGGAGAAGTAGACCTCGTTGCCCACTTTGCAAGTAAATGTTTTTGCAACTTTTAATTAAATTCAAAACCCTAGTAGGTTAGCAAATAAAACTAGCGACGTAAAATTGATTTCATTAGATAATTTTAGTTGTGGTGTAGTCTATTGTAGTATATCATTTTAGCTATGTGTAGTTTAGATTATCGTATAGGTGCTATTTATGGTGTCGTACGTGAATGATTTATATTAAATATGAAAAAACACCAAACAAAGCTAAAAAATTCTAAGTTTTCATTTTTACACGGTAAATAATTTTGAAATGCTGAAAATACTTTTCAAACAAGGAAAATAGCAAGCTAGCTCTAAAAAATCTATAAAAATTCCAGAGTAGCTACATAGGGTGTGCGAATCTTAATTAAAATATTGTCAACTTCAATTTGGTTCTCAATTGTGCATGGCAAATATTTTGTATATGCCGAGAATACTTTTTAAACCAGGAAAATAACAAGCTAGCTCTAAAAACTCTATAGAAAATTCCAGAGTAGCTACATAGGGTGTGCGGATCTTAATTAAAATATTATCAGCTTCGATTTGGAGCAATAATTGAATTAATTAGATATGTCTCATCTTATTACTTTTTGTGTATGTTTCTTAGTGTTTACCATGTATGCACCGAATTTTTAGGTATGGCGGCCCAGGAGACGCTGTACAGTGGTCGTACAAGCTACTTGACCTGGCCGTTGACGTGGCTCATCGTAGCTGCATCAGTACCATCCTCCCCCAGGATGGCGAGTAGCCCATCAAGCTTGGCGCATTGCAGCTGCGCACACCCATGAGGGCATGGAGGGTGGACTCACACTGGGTTCCGAGGTCACCCAGGTCTTAGGATGAGGAGAAATATAATTAACAATTCACAGGGATATAATATCGATGTAAAGAATTTCCTGAATCAGGAAGATATTGTGTGTCCCGCATGTGCCACCAAAAAAATTAATTACTAGACTTTCTGCTCTAAAAGTGAAGGATAAGTCCCTGCATTCCTGGAATGTATCTAGGGAGACATTTGCGGTCCTATACAAGCCCTATCATGGCCATTTAAATATTTTATGGTGCTCACCGATGCTTCCTCGAAATGGTCGCACGTATGTTTATTGTCTACGAGAAACCATGTTTTTGTAAAGCTAATCTCCCTGATTATCATGTGAAGTCCATCAAAATGGACAACGTCGAAGAATTTACTTCGAAGATATTTGTCGATTATTGCATGGCAATGGGAATTAAAGTTAAGCATTTCGTACTGCATGTCCATACCCAGAATGGACTAGCAGCGACATTAATTAAAAGAATTGAATTTATTGCCCGGTTTGCATAATTGTAATTTATCAACTACATGTTGGGAACACGCAGTCCTGCACGCAGCAACTCTCATCAACTTTAGACCATCGGCATATAACATCTATTCACCTATGCAACTACCGCAAGGGTCATCACCAAAAATTTCTCATCTTCGCAGATTTAGTTGCAAGATTTATATACCTATACCACCACCACAGCGAACGGTAAAGGGCCCTCTCCGAAAGTCTGGGATATACGTTGGTTATGAGACAACATCCATAATCAGGTATTTAGATCATATGATTGGAGATTTGCATACTACCCACTTCGCTGATAGCATATTTGATGAGGATAGTTTCCCGTCATTAGGGAAAAAATAAACATCTTGATAAAAAAAATGTCAGGAAATAACGTGGCAAACCACGGGAATCCATACACATGACCCGTGCACTAGTGAAGCAAATAGAGAAGTCCAAAAGATCATTGATTTACAAGCATTAGCGAATCAACTGCCTGACCACTTTAGTGATTTGAAGAGCGTGACCAAGTCGCATGTGCCTGCACACAATGCACTGGAAAGGGTTGAAATACCAAAAAAAGTTGAAGGTACCCCTAATCTTGTCCAGAGGCCTCAGAAAAAGATGAGAACTCTAGTCCATCGAATCCCAAGTAACCGGGGACGCTTGGTGAAAAAAAGATAAGAAGAACTTAACACAAGCGATCGCTAAAGTTCCCTGAAACTAGAAGGGGTGCTAGTTGAGACCTATCATCAATATAGCACCTTTAGAAAAAGGCATACCGGATTTGAACATTCCCACAGAAGGAGAAACCAGCAGGGATGTGCACACACACATCGGAACTGAAAAACTAAAGGGACTTGCCCCCGTAATTAGAAATAGTGGTGAGCAAGTAGAAGCATTAGAAAAATCACCTCATGATGAAATAGCTATAAACTATATGACCACAAGAGAGTCCATGAACAGGACAATAGCTAACGTTGATATTTATTTTGCAAAGAAAATTACCACAATCATCGATCTTGATCCAGCGTCTGTATCGCTCGCTGAATGTAATAAAAGATCAGATTGGGAAGATTGGAAGAAGCTAATAGAAACTGAATTATTATCTCTGAATAAAAGAGAGGTGTTTGGGCATGTAAGCCGCACACATCCCCATGTGCACTCCGTAGTGCATAAGTGGGTATTTGTTCGAAAGAGTTGTAGGATATAAAGGAAGGTTCGTTGCACAACGTTTCATTCAACATCCAGGAGTTGATTTATGAAGAAACATATTCCCCGGAAATGGGCAAAGTTACCTTTTGATATTTTTAATCTCAATAGTAGTGAACTTGAATTTAGAAATAAAATTGATAGATGTGGTAACTGCATACCTTTATGGAAACTTGGATTCGAACATTTATATGAAGTTACCTGAATGTATCCCTGTCTCGAACCAAGACAGAGCAAATAGAAATTTATACAGTGTGAAACTCAGAAAATCACTGTACGGACTTAAGCAATCAGACATGATATGGTATAATCACTTGATCAACTTTCTATGCAAGAAAGCCTACGCAAACAATGAAGATTATCCCTGTGTATTTATATGACGATCCCAAAATGGATTTTGTATAATATCAGTGTATGTAGATGATTTAAATATCATCGAAATCCTGGAATATATTAAGCAAGCAAGCTCTTACTTGGAGTCGGAGTTCGAAATGAAAGATTTGGGTAAAACTAAATATTGCATAGGCTTGCAGCTTAAGCATGTCCCTGAAGGGATATTAGTACATCAGTCAGCCTACACTCAAAAAGTGTTAGAAAAGTTCAGCTTTGAAAATACATACCCTTCGAAAGTGCTGATGGTTGGGAGATCTTTGCAATAAGATAAGGATCCATACAGACCTATAGAAAAAGGGGAAGAAATCTTGGGACCAGAATTCCCGTACTTAAGTGCAATAAGGGCACTCATGTATTTAGCAAACTGTACTAGATCGGACATTACATTTGTCGTAAACCTATTAGCAAGGTATAGTACAGAATCTACCAAAAGGCATTGGCAGGGGATAAAGGACATCTTTCGATATCTCCAAGGAAGTAAAGACCTTGGTCTGTTCTACAAAAAGAATCAAGACCTGACTATAACTGGCTATGCAGATACCGGGTACCCGTCGGACCCGCATACAACCAAGTTACAAACAAGCTATGTATTCCTGTATGGTGGAACTGCAATTTCGTGGGAATCGTCTAAACAAAGTCTTGTATCAACTTCGACGAACCACTCAGAAATCATAGCACTGTACGAGGCCTCACGAAAATATGCTTGACTTCGGCGGATGATTTACCACATCCATCAATCGTGTGGATTGAATACCGCACAAACTCCCACTATTATCTATGAACATAATGCAGCTTGTGTTGCACAAGTTCAGATGGGCTATGTGAAGAGTCATCTCACAAAGCATATCAACCCTAAGTTCTATGCTTATGAATTGCAAAAGATGGACAAAATTAAAGTACTGCATATTAAGTCGTGTGAAAATCTTGCATATTTATTCATTAATTCACTTCCAGTATCTAGCTTTGAAAGATGCATATGTGGAATTATAATGATAAGTCTTAGAGAAGTACAAAACTTAGGGGAAGAATCTTCACGAACTCATTGATGATAAATATCGAGTACTCAAAGAATAAATCCTTGAGATTAAATGAAATTGAGTGGATTGTACTCTTTTTCTCTTGATGAGTTTTTCTGAAGTTTTTCGGCTATGGTTTTTAATGAGGCAATTCATACAACGCAGCAGAACGTGTATCATATACTCTTTCTCCAAAAAAAAATCACTGTGTTTTTACGAAGTTTTGACGAGGCATGAACATATCGGATGAGTGCCCAAGAGGAGTGTTGGGAAACTTGGGCCTAAGCCAGCCGGCCTTGGCCCATGGTGAGTTCTTTATCCTTATCCCTGTGAAGGGCTTTAGTCTATTTATAAGGGGTTTCAATCATTATACATATGACTTACAGAAGAGGGATAAAAGAAATAGAAGAAGAAGTTCCCCTCATAAATATGTGTCTATTTTACTTTCTATACCTGTGCGAGTGTGATTCTTCTTCTACCACGACTCGCCAGCGGTTGTTGCATAACAAGAAGGACCTCAATTGCTGAGGTCAGAGCAAGAGGCAAAAAGATTAATAACCCTGGCTCCTTTAATACTTTTCTATACTGCCCCTGCATATTTTAATCGTATTCCAGGCTCCAGCAAAACCTGCTCGGTTCCCTAAAAGCCGTCTAGTTCGCCGGTTACGTGGAAACCGATCGGTCAGTCTAGTTTTTTCGGTAGTTGCATGAACGGTCTTGACTCTTGAAGCTAGCCAGACCGGTGAACTCCTCGGTTCCGGTTTTTTCCGGTTCAACCACTGATCTGGTCCAGTTTTAATAACTATGCGACAGACCAGTCCAAGTTGTTTCTTCTTCGAGCTAATCAGAGTAGAATTTCACTGAAAGATATGCAATTCGTGTTTTTTATGAAATTACCATGCTCCAAATAGTTTAAGACACATTTAAAACGCAGAAATTTCACATGAATTTTGCAGAATTTTCACAAGAAATGGCTCAATTTCTGTAGGTAAAACAAGATTATTTGAGATGATAAGCAACGGTTTATGTTTGCGACACATGTCCGCAATATTCTTAGGCAAACAGATCCACCGTCTATTGTAGGATAGGTTCGGGGATCTTTTCATTTTGATCTGGTGCTTAGTACATTTCGAGGAACCGTTTTGATTTGGCGAAACTGTATTTTTATGAACCTATATTTCGAGAAAAATATCATTTTTTTTCAGAGATGGAAGAGCACATAGTCCTTCCGTCAGTCAACGTCGTACAGGGACAATCAGATATGTCGTGGCATGGGCGTTAGCCGATTAGTACATTCAGAGGTGTAATGTCTATGGACATCAGCAAACCAACAATGGACTATCGAACAACCGGAACTTGAGTCCAGTTTCTGTCTATTTGGCATACCGAGCATTACAATACATATCTGAATCTGACTGACAAAAAACGTCAAGCCACAGGGACTTTGCAGCAGACGCTGAGGACATCATCCAAAGGAGCATGATCACCTGTGCCTTCATCTCTCCATGCGTACAGCAGTTCTTTCCCTCTGAACACAAACATCCCACCCTGGAGAAATTAACATGAGCAACAGGCAGTGGATCAAGATCCAGAAGCAAAACTGAAGAACCTTACAACTTCGTTCGAAATATGATGCACAGAGGAAGAGAAAGAAGATGACTTTAACCTGCTGCAAGACACCCGTCAGGTCAGCCGGTGTGCCTTCTAACGTGTAGTTCTTGGTTGCCTTTTTTATGGAGTCGAGCCTCGAGTATACTTTTGCCTTCATAGACGTCACCGTTTAGTGGCATTAGTGTAAGCAGTTCAGAGTTGCATTGTCAGAGCGAACTACTGAAAGCGTGATGCTTACACTAGCTGGACTGAAGAGCGTGCGACCTAAACCATGGTACAGGCCCAAGACATTAAATGCCTGAAAAGATGAGTCCACAGTCATACATACTCGTACTAACATGGAGTACATTGTATTCCAATGGCCATTATCTTCACCCACTGATGCAATTTACGTGAACTAATCACCAGATACAGATATCTAGCCATATAAGCATGTATTGTGCCATGACAGTGTCATGTTCATATACACAAACATCTAGCGTTCTGTTATTCAAATCTTACTACAAACATCCAAATTATCGCCCTGGCTTGGATTGTGACGAGAAACAACAAGCGTTTTGTATCTTCACAATAGCAAACGGTTCAGATAAATGGACGGAGTAGTCAGATCACCTTGCGCTCGGGGTCGGCGTACAAGCTATCCAATGGAAAGGGCAGCTGCAACGCGTATATATCAGAGAAAGTCAGCTCCATCCGACAGAATCACAACATTTCCAAAGGACATTATACCCTGGTTGAGTGTCAATAAAACAGCACTAGTCCTGTCCTAACACTGGATGATTGCTCAAGAACGAAGTAAATTATTTTTCTCTTGCAAAGTACTCACGCCAACCATAAATTCAGCACAAGCTTACCCGATCGGCGAGAATGCGCGCTTTATCAGGGGTGCCAACGCCGATGGCTATCAGCTTCGCCCCGGCCGAGTCGAATTTGACCATGGAGTCCCTCAAAACAGATGCCAGCTCCCAGCTGCGTAATACATGTGACCGTGGCGAAAACTTAGCAGACGATGAACAAACAGGAAGCACAGTAAGCGTGCAGCAGAGCGTCAGTAAAGGGCAGCCTCGACTAGATTTCCTCACCAGCAGAAGCAACCGAAATGCCTTAGCAGCGCGACCACGGCCACCCCCTGCGCGCATGACATAAACGGCCAGAGTTCAGCATAGGAGCACCAAAACTTTCTGCGTGTCTACTTGCATCATGCCGGAAAGTGACCTCGGTGGGGTCCCACAAGTCCCTGAGCAGGACGTGTTCGCCGGTGCCTGCGGCGAAGACGGAGACGCCGCTGAGGGCGTCCCACACGGGGGAGCCAGCGTCGGGAGGGAACGGGGAGACGGAGAGGGAAGCCCTTGCCGCGGCAGAGACGGTCAGCGAGCGGTGGCAGAAGCGGTGTCCGCGCGGGCGGGAGGCGGGGGCGCACGAGACGGGTACGCGCCGGGGGCGCGACGCGCGAGGAGCGGAGGTGGGGAGCGGGGCACGCGAGGGCGAGGGCGAGAGCGAGATGGCCATCGCCATGGGGACGGACGCACGTACCAAGACTAGGCTCGCGGAGGAGTGGCTCACCGTTTACGCGCGCGCGCGCAGCACGCAGCCACGCCATGGTGACATGGTGAGCGAGCGAGTGGCCGGTGGTGCGCGGCGGGAGGGCGGCGTGGCGCGGCCTCGGCGCGTAGTTTTTCGAGTGGCTGGCTGCGGACCAGAGGTTTTACAGTACAGGCCGTTCGGTGGACGGGGCCCTGAACGTTCACGTGGATTTGCCCCGACGCATCCCACAAACACGGCCTGATCATTCCGCGTAAAGTTGGGCTATACTTACTTCCACATGCACGCCTGGCCCAAACGGCCGGACGCAGAAGCGGTCTCGCGGAGCAAACGCGCCCTTTTCGTCGCTTCCGTTGCAACAATTTCCCGCTCCCATTACGTAAGACGGTAAAGAGAGGCTGCTCCTGTTGATGTGAGAGCACGTCAAACCACTGGAACTTGTAAATCATCCTATCCCAAACTTGTCGGTTAATGTACCTATCCTAGTTAGCTTAGTTAGGAGCATTTTACTATTGTGATCTCAAGGCAATCCATGGAGTAAACTATTGTGTGCATGCATGGAGAAGCACGAAGGGACACTGAGAGATGTTTTGCGTAATACTATTACCTAGGAAGATGTCTCCTGGTCTGTCGGTCGGTCTAAGGCTAACAACCATGGTAACTGCGCTGTAGATTAGAGGATCCTAGGGCTGCCTGCGGCTCTCCTCCAGGTCCTATACGTGAGAAAAGCGCGCGCGGTGCAGACAAGGTTCTGTTCCTTTCTCTTATGGCCGTCAGATTCAAAGCTAGCCAACGTGCAAGATCAATCTCTCTGGCACTGTAGATACTTTTCAGCTGGAACAAGCACTGCAACATACTTGGTACTGCAGCGTTCACTGCATGTGGTAACCATTCTCAAGCAATTCTGATTTTGTCCCTCTTTTTTTTTCATTCTTTTTGCGATCCATTGGGCAATGGCAAAGTTGCCAAGGAAGGAAAATACCATCAAATAAGCTTCTACAGTTCTCTGTGTTATGATGAAGAAGAAGAGGTACCTGATTAACTAACTGCTGACTTGAGCAATATATCTGACCCCTGATGAGAACAAAATAGGTATACTACTTCAGTTGAAAATGCTTCAAAATGGCAGTAGCAACTATAGCAACTTTCAGTGAAAGTATACAAACAAGAGAAATACTACCATCACGTACGTTCCACGGACTTCATGCACAGCCCAGTGCCCATGGTGATATCAGATAATCAGTAGTAGGAGAGTGCTGGCAAAGTTTTCCCGCAGTACACATTGGGGCATTTTTATATTCGGCCACGCAGTCATGGAGCGGTGTACTAGTCAATTTCACTTTGTCACGGCACGGTCACAAATCCCAACCCCGTGGGGACCATGTAGGAAGCCGGGGGAGGAGAGGAGTAGCACGCAACCCCGTGTAAACAAACCAAGATTCCCATCCCCTCCCCATGTGAGCGCGGGCACGCATCATTCCTTGGTTAACGAGAAACGGCCTCCCAAAGTAGGGTTAAAAAGGGGTTAGTTGGAGCACCACTGCCCCCGCAGGATGCCTATAATCATGTCTTAATTCTAGGGTTTGCGTGGAGCTGGCCCAAACGACACCCAATTTTACCGGAGCCATATATTGAAAAAAAAAAACTGAATCTTTTTTCATCGATCGATCACTAGTACCCGGATTTTGAAAAGAACTGGAATTTTTAGGTATCAAATGATAGTAAATTGGCCGGATCGCCTTCGGTTCGCCGAGCAACACTAGATACAGACAAACCTCTGAGTGCTGTAGCCTGCATTTGCGCAGTGAGGATGAGTTCAGATCAGAGTGCATTGGTGTAAATCAAGTGAAGAATTAGGCGCGAGAGGTTAGTGAGATCTCATACCATATACTACTACTAATACAGAACTCATGCATGGTTTTCAATGATCTAGAGGAATTAAGACTGCATCAAGAGTAGCATGCGATGTACTCTTACATTTCTTTTCCTGGTTCTGTTATGTGTACAGTTCTAATGTGTCAGCAGACGTCCACATTTTGAGCATCATGTGAAGTTTAGTTTGGGCAATATCTGTGCTCGATCGGGAAATGATTCTGATCTGGAAAGTGAAAATCTTTACATTGGTGCAAAGATAGCTTTGGATTTTTTTTTTCTTTCTTTCTCCTAGAGTGATTTGTGTGATGTTATCCCTCTAAAGAACGGATTAGCTGTGGTTGGCATCTTGATGTCTTCCTCGGAGTGAGTAAACAAGTCCGGCAGCATCCGTTGGGTTCCACCCGATCTCACTCGCAAGACTTCTCTTTTGTTCTTTTCTTCTCAAGTCTTGTCACGCATCCTCATTTGTCATTCTTATATAAGTGGGTTATATATACTAGTACAATTATGTTAAGATCGATCCATCACTATTTAGTGTAAAGTATGTCTCGCGTGAAACCTCTCAAACTATCCCTAAACTATGAAAAAGAATCAAAGTGTTGGTAAATTAACCGCCTACACGTACTCGAGATCTGCAGCATTGTATATACGCAGATGCCTCCTGTGGCCAATGGAGTACCTATGTCTCCTAATATTGAAAATTTCAAAGTTGGTGCTTATGGTTGCAGTTGTAAACGAATGTGTGACTGAAATCGTAGTTCTAACACAAACAAAACCCATTCAACCTGACATGAGCACGACAATGTTTTCTCACTTTGTTTTTGCTTTGCAAAGTTTACAAATGCATCCTCCTTTTTTCTTCATCAATATCGTAGATTTCTCCCTATTTCCATAATGAAATAGTGCAAGTGTGCAACATTGCAACCGTAAGAGTAAGATCCATCCTAGGTACGCAAAAGCACACAAATTAAAATCGGTAACACACATATCATCCGTATACTGCTCCATACCAAAAGGACCGTCAGAATTGGTGGTTCCTGACGTTTTTTTTTTATACATTTCCTGATGTTTGTTAGCCGTGAGGAAAAAACCAGTTCCTGGTAGTGTAGTGACTAGTAAGACTGAAGGCCTTGTGCCAGTGCCTGGCTAGGACATGGGTTTGACAATCAAAAAGTCTGAGACTGCTGCTTCCGAGCTGCAAACCCACTTCCTGCAGCCGCTTCTCTTGGAAACCTTCCCTGGCGTTTTCTCGCCAGCTGCTCCTGCAACCGCTACAAGACGGTCTTTCGTCACGCCAGAGCCGGACAGTGTATGCCTTGTAAGGACGTGCGTACTGCAACATGCACGGCCATTTGGCACCTGGGTGTACTAATTGCAGTGGATGAATGCTGCTGGTTGTACGTATCAAGCTTGTCATTACTCAATACCCAGGCTATTTTGGTGATTTGCCTGAGAGCACAGACCAAAACCCGTTTTCTCGACCGAGCACGAGAGAGCAGCATGTGCTACGTACTCCTAGTCAGTCACGTCTCACGTATACTGCCTCGAACTCAAGCAAGCGATTGCGACTTGCAAGCAAATCATCAACACGTCAACGCCGTCTCACAAGGGCCGAGCGCAACAAATTAAACCAGTGCGCTATATATGCAGGTTGCTGCGTGTGATACTAGCATCAGATTCATGTAAGATCGAGCCTTGCGTACGTGTGCTCGTCCATCATTTTGTAGAGCGACAATGCATGGGCACGGAGCAGCGAGTGCTACAGGCCGGTCCCAGCCGGGGGAACCCGGGTTCCCGTGCACGCGCCACTTATGCGCGCGAGACAAAAGGCGCGCGAACATGTGCATGGGGGCGCGCGTGTGCCAGCGCCATCGGAATGATGGAGAGAGCGTAGATTTTTGCCGTCTAATTAAGTACTGGTACTAGTGGTATCCATCCAAACGACATGCCGAGCCCGAGAAGCTATCTTATTCGTGCGATGCAGGGGCGCGCGCGTGGTTTCTAAGCCAGGACGACGTCGCAGAAACCCAAGCTCTTACTGCACGTACGTACAGGGTGCACGCTGCATAGTCTTTCACAAGCGACCTAGCAGTGCTAGCTTACGAGCCACGGTATGCTTCAGCTGGCATGTAAACTACTACTGCTGACCAGAATGTTGTCGTCGCCTGCTACATGTGTCATCCCGAGTCGAAGAGCCCGTTTCTGCATGATCCAAAGAACCGGAATGTAATTCCTCGAAACTCCTGGGGGGAGGCAAGCATGGCAACATGGGGGACTATTATTTACCATATATGAAGCTTATTTTATGGGTAGGATGGAGTAGATTTGACTACGTCGAGATGTGAAAACGGTCGCTTCAAGGCGAAGCCGATGTGTTTGAATAGGAAACATCTAGTCGTGGGATGGGCGTACGCTGGGAGTTTTCCGGCCGGGGGCGGATGAATGATCACGGCGTGATTGCTACTGCTTGCTGCTAGTAACAGTATCTTCAAAAGACAAGGCGACCGGCCGGGCCGGGAGGAAAAGTTCTCAGTTTCATACGCGATAACCAGTAGCCAGTAGGAGCGTCAAACCAATAACCAGCGCTTCCAAGCCATGGAGCAGCTTCTCTTCTCTTCCTTGCAACACACGCATTCCATATGGATATGGTAATTAAAAAATAGTTTCGACCTCGTGACGAGCTAGTCGAGCAACACCACAAGCAGTACAAGTTTTTTTTTCTTTAGAGGAGAGGAGGTCAGAGGAGAGGGTCCCGTAACGAAAAGGAGCTGGTGCCAAGCTGCCAACCAACCGTACCATAATGCGCACCGCCCATGAGCGAGAAAAGGACAAGGCCGCGACGGGAGGTGGGGAGGAGAGGCCACCGGTTTCCTACCCACGCTAGCTATCGCATTGGAACTTGCCCATCTTAACGCACGCTGCACGCACCCATCCCATGTATGCATGCATGCAGCGCACACGCGGCGCCGTGGGATGGAGCCCTAGCTACCGGCCTAGCTAGCTGCGTCGACGTAAACACGGAGAGGAAATGCGCGCGAGGGAGTGTGCGAGCGAGAACCGCCGGGACGCGCGACGGTGTCACGCAAGCTAGGCAGGCAGGCAGGCAGCGCGCGTTGCATGGCCCGCCTTGACATTCGTTTTAATTAGGAGCTGTTTGGTTCGCGATAGAGTACGAATTTATCTGGACCTTTTCAGGCCAGTTCGCATGGGTTTGTTTGGTCTTCAATTGGAGTTACCTCTGACCTTGTTGGCGTATAGTACTATTTGACAATATCACAGTTGTTTTACACAAATTTGTGCGTGTATTCCTCACACATGATGATGCATGCCAAACATGAAAACTACAACCGCAAACAAGTTTCACCAGGCAAAAGACCACAGGATTTCTAGCCCCAATCAAACATATATGCATAATGCATAGTACCTTCGAGGCAAGATTAATTGTCCAGTTCATCACAATTCCAGAACGAGCAGAGACTAAAATCGGCTTTAGTGAATCTTACGTTAATTAGTGGGGGTCCGATGGCATTGCTTTCCTTAATACATCACCGTTTTGTGTAGGGATGCACCCATGTGCACTTCAGCACTTGTAAGCACGAGAAATGTGTAGGGATGCACCCATGGCAGAGTACGAATTTGCATGGGTTTGTTTGGTTTGTTTGGTTAGTACTGCTTCAATTGGAGTTTTGTGTAGGGATGCACCCATGTGCAGTTCAGCACTTGTAAGCACAATAAAGAAACGTTCTAGCCACTTCTAGGTAACCAATTTGGTAGGTCCGGTTAATCTTGAGAAGCACGAGTAGAATCTGGTGAAGTAGAGCTAGCCAGAATCCGAATGGAGAGGTGAGGTTAGGCGAACTATTCTTAAGCATTCAGCCAGCCTGCTGCCTATTTTCTTGCACGCATGCATGCATCTACATGCATGGCCGGCGATGGCGTAGGTCAAGCAAGGTCAATAATGATTGATGGAGCACCTCAATTAGGAGTACTGGAGTACTGCATGATTGCTAGCTAGAGCATTGATTTGTTGATGGTTCATTATCAGAGTTTTGAAAGGGCACAATTGGGATTCCACCTACGGCGATTTTCAACGCATCTAACATTCTTCCAACTTCGACCAAGAAGGGTCCAACTCCAAACAGGCAAGGGCCAAGGCGGAGCACATATATTAAGGAAAAAGTGAAGGGGCAAAATGGTCATTTTGGGTGCAGGCCAAGCCAAGACAATCCAGTGGTGACCCATCCACCTCACCTCGGGTGCGGTGTGTACTGTGTAGACGTGTCCGCTGATGGGACGTGACGTCGCGGGGCAGCGGCGAGGCGACGCGATGGCTCGCAGGGACCTCATCTTTTACTCATGTCGGTCACGAGGAAGCCGACTCCAACTACGTCTCCGTCTCCGTCACAAGTCACATCTCATCTCATCTCATCTAACCGATAAGATTTCATAAAATTTTCGAATTCTCCATGCTTGGATCGTAGTACTGAAATCATTACACTACATATGTACATGTGTGTCCTTATTTGGCATAAAATAAACAAAATGTACTCCTTTATGGTCAACAACTTCTGCAATATATGGAGCGCTAGGGGGTTCGTTTCATCTCCACTCCTCATCTTCAATGTCTTGGGAATCAAGACAACATCTAGCCCCCACCACCACCCTCAAATCCTACCGGAATCGCATATGTACATAGAGTGTGTTCGGTGGTCCACGTTTCGTGGGGTCTAAATATCTGCTCTAGTTAAACATGCACTAGTAGGCGCACACATATGTGTGTGAGTTGAGCGTGCATGTGGATGGGGTGCATCCTCTCTGTACTCTCTAAACAAAGACCTCGTCTAAGGCAGTGATCCACCCAATGCATGGTGGTTTCATTGGACTTGCAATAAATTTGCATTTTAGCCCCAAAAAAATCCTATCTTGGTCCTCAATTATACTTTTTATAAAAAAAATTACATTGAAAACCCTAAATGGAGAAAATAAATATTTTTAAAACCTAGGTCCACATGTTAGCCTCTATTTTTTCACCCAGCTCTCCTCCCTTACTTACTTTTCGCCCACTCTCTCCTCCCTCCCTTACACATCCTCCTCTCTATCCTCATTCGATGTCTGCCGCCGACGACCCTATCGCGACAGATCAAGGCACCTCCTGCCTTTGTAGCCGCTCGAGCTCGCCTCACTGGATCTGTCTGCCACCCTTGCGTCCCGACGCCTTTGTGCCCGGCCCCGACACCCTTGCCACCTTCGGGATCTGGCCGGATCCACCCACCGGCATCTAGATCTGGTCGGATTTGGTCGTCGCCGCCACGAGAAGATCCCAATGTTGTTGTGGTCATCATCTTCCCGGTCGCGGCCGTCACCGCCACAGTCCCGGGCTCGTCGTTGTTGAGCTCCCTACCGGTACAGGGTCATTGGTGTGTTGACCGACGTGAATTGGTGAGATGATGAGTTGTCCCCTCTCTCCTTCTCCCCCAAGTCCGCGCTCTCTCTCGGAGTACTTTCTCTCTCCCCAAACGAGCGCTTCTTCTGTAGGCAACACTAACACATGGCAAGCCACCACCTTTTCTCCCTCCCTCCCCCAAGCTGGCTCGGATCCGACATGGCTTGGTGAGGCTACCAGATAGGGTGGAGCGTTTGTACATGCCCTGATGTTACGAGTTACAACTCAGAAAAAAGTTAAAGTATTAGTGAAATAAATATTTCTAAGATTCGGCCTCTTGCTCATTTCTATTTCTTCGTGTTTTTAGGCCCACGCATTCTGCACGCTTTACATAGTACGTGTACCATGGATACGAAGGAACGTTGTATATATCTCAGAAAGAGAAGAGAAGGTAAACCTCTCTGACGAGGATCTAATAATTCTCAATTAATTAAATTATTTATCTGTAATTGTTATTATAGATAGTGATGCCTCTGTGTTATTCGTGGGGATACCCCTTATCATTAATAAGAGAGAAGCTTAGCCGAATGGTCGTAAACCATTTTACGACCACCCTTTATAGTTGTAAGTACTTCTACGACTACCTAGTGGTCGTAAGCCTTATTACGATCAGATCAACTACGACCACCCTATATTCAACGAAGCTTACAGACATGTGGGCCCAGTCAACTAGGGACATTTATGTGCTGTGTTTGATACACACAGTAGTTAATATGTGTTGTTATTCTCTGAGATAACTGCACATATTAAGACTCTGTCCCTGACATAATTGCAAGACAACGTGTGAGAGTTAGTATCTAACAATAACTACCCTTAAACGTGCGCATTTTCATCAAACGATAAGGTGTCTCTTGACGTGAATAACTGTCACCTCTTCATACGCTGTATAAGGGGTAAAATCGGTGGACAGAGGGAGATCATAAGCGAATCGATCAAAGACACAATCAACTGATATGAGTCAATAAGTCTTAGTTCTAGTGATTTCTCTCCTGTTGTAATGCATAGTCAATACAACAACGCAAGAGTTTGGTTATTATTCTCTCAGAAGAAGGCTAAAATCTGTCTAAATTTTCTGTATCTTCTATGTATATCTAATTTAAGAAAAATTTCTAGCATACATTCGTAAGATTGATACTAAACTATCGACACTCCCAAAGCTCCAAAAAGAATTGACAGTCACGTCTCATTGGAGACATCAAATAAAACCAGAACAACACAAAGATTGCCCGCAGGCGTGTTCGTCCTATAATTTTTTCTTTCCTGGGAATCTTTTCGACCTTTAATTTTCCGTGTCACATCCATGCATGCATGCGTGCATGGTGCATGTATTTTACTCGGAAGCTTGCTGCCATTAGTGCATTATTAGTACCCGGCCGTCAAAAGCTTTCCATGATGGAGATGGGCATAGTACGTGCTCGTACGTGATTTTTGCACCCGGAATGTCCCATTCCACGGTGTTGGTGTGATCGAGCGTCGGTAAGGACGGTTGACCCGATCAAATAATCCTTATATAATTAAATCATTTATTTATAATATTTATTATAAATAATAATATCTTTATTCAATCATCGAGGTACTCTTATCATTAACTTATAATGACAAGAAAATATTATAATTACCTAGTGGCCATAGACTCCCTTCTACGACCACCATATGGTTGTAAGCTCGTCTACAACCAGGTCAACCATGATCACTATATAGTTGATAGAATTCACAGACATGTGGATCCAATCGACTAGACACTATGCATTGCATTCATTTATGCACAATAATTATAAATATGTCGTTATCCTCTGACATAACTGCATGTAATCATCTATGTCTCTGGTATAACTGCACGATGAACGTGGGGGCGAATGTTTCTCTGACAATAAGCACCGTCTAACGTGCACAATTAACCAACCATTGGGGTGCCTCCTGGTACACAACAACTGCCACCCCCTCATAAGCTTTATAACTTAAAAGGGATAACGCCGGTGGACATATACCAGACAGAGAGAAGGATGACGAGAGAGAGAGAGAGAGTCATTAGCCTTAGTTTCGATGACTTCTTTTTTGTTGTAAACACAATTAATACAAAAACATGGGAGTAGAGTTATTATTCTTTTCGGAAAAGGCCTAAACATGTCTAAAAATTTCCTATGTCTCCTCTTACATAATCTCGATCAAGGAGGCCCCAATATTCATTTCATAAGATCGATATTAAAAGATCGACAACTATATATCAATAGCCTTGTGGTGAAGATACTGAAAATAAGGTTCCGTCTGAAATGTGGAAACTTTTCTAAATTTGTCAGAAAAATTAAACTATTTCCTGTACAATTTATGTAAAACCGTGCACATTCCAGATAGGCATTAAGTTTGACAATCCTCAATCCGTGCAGTAGTGGTCCACAACTATGCTATACTGATATTTTGCACGGTAGATTGAAAAAAAATATTTTGTAAATCATCACTGAGACGTTTTCTTATGAAAATTTTTGTTCCTGCCACTCAAAACATGTGTAAATTTGCTTTTGCCATCAGAAATTTAACTATTTCGTTTTTGCCAATTTTCTTCAATGCACATTTCATTTTTTTTCCACTCTATCAAAGTCAACAGGGTTTGACTGTCAATAAATATGGGAAAAAAGGAAAACACCATAAAATCATAGAAAACCCATAAAACACAAGAAAATAGAGAAAAAATATAGCAAAATTCAAGATAGCTTTTGAATAATTTTGTTTTTTTAATACACTAATAAAACTTCTGAAAAACAATTTACACTAAGGAAAATGTTTTAATCTTCCTCAACTTTTATGGGGCATTGCTAAAATTTTCCTTAGTGTGTGTTTTTTTATAGAAATTTACACTAAGAAGCTTTTGTGCACTTTTTTTTTAAAAAAAATATATGTATTGGCTGGTATTTTTTTATTTTATTTTCAAAATTTCTTTTTTTAATAATCTTGTGTATTTCTTAACGGTCAAATCATTTTGACTTGATGGAAAATTGAATGGAGTGGTAAAAAAATGATGTGCACTTATACAAGAATGATAAAAACAAAATGATCAAATTTCCAATAACAACTAAATTTATACATGTTTTGAGATTAAAAAATTCCTTTTTTTATTGCAGGCAGGGAGCCATATGGAGGCAGCAGGGAGGGTCCGTGCAAGTGCAAGCACTACTGGCCAAGCCGGCCTAGTCTAGCACACTGTCAGCCACCTAGGAATAGGATCACACCAACATGACAAGACGAACAAGACCCCAATGTACGTGCAGTTATTTCATAGCGCACAGCTGGCTAGCTACTCTAGTCGTCCTCACTCACCTCGGTAGTACCTTGGTGGAGATATAGCGGTCCGTAGTAGATGCACAGGCCTTAGATAATTATATTTTTTTGAACCAGAGGCTTTAGATTGTGGAAACAAAAGAGAAATGTATGTGCAGGCAGACGACGTCTGCGTCCAGGAGAGGCGCTTCGTGCGCAGACCCATTTCTGTCACCGTCACATTTTCAAATTTTTCGTAACCATTCAAGATGTCTAGATATAAAGTAAGAAATAACAACATGATTACAATAAAAACTAAACTTTTATTATATAAAGATAAGACTTATCAACCAGTTTTAACACCGACATAGGCATCTATACCAAAGTTAATATATTACAAGATAAAAGAACTTTCAAACCACATGCACGTTTGGGCACGGTCGAGACCTAACACCAGTAATCATTGCTATCCGAAGGTCCACCAAAACCTTACTCATTAAGATCCTAAGAGTTCTCTCGAGATTCCTCTGTAGTTGATTTAGCAAATATGAGTACACAACCGTACTCAGCAAGCCACATGGAAAAACTAATTAACTATATACTAGGAGTTCAATGGATTGTTTAGGTTTTACCATATCATGTACATGTGGATGCATCATTTTAGTTAAAAAGTTTATCTTTAAAACATTAAAATTATACTAATATAACATCACGGGTTTACTCAACAATTACAATTACCATCTTAACATCTCAAAATCTCTACTTATGCCTCATGTATTGGAATCATTCATGAACACAACTTCATTAACCGGAAGCATGACGTATCCTAATACCATTGATTATACTCTTCAGAGTTGGCCAACTTTACACACAAGATACCTTAGACCCATATTGTTAGGTCATAAACACGCAACATGTTAGCGTATGACTTAGCTGAGATAACAATACATTTTCACTACTCAACCTTTCTAGCCTCTACCCGGTAGGTTCTTGGACCATACAGCCATCGGGAGACCACCGGCCAACAGTGGAATACGCGGTCCGACACTGACGGTACCTACCATTGTGAAGACCAGCCAGTGTGTCCCTCTAGAGCCACTCCTGTCCCGCCCCCAAAACTGCGGGTGCTTTATCACACAAGAGCATGTGTTCATCCTATAGATATTCAATCTGGAGAGCAGTGTACTAAGACAAGTTAGATATACCAAACCTGTGGTTGAGCGAGTTCTGTGTCTATTACTTGGCACAAGGTTCTAGTCGTTATCTGTCTCCAGAGAAGAGATGGCCGACCACAACCAACTCATGGTTGTCCACTTTCTTGGCTTCACCTTCGACTCACTTTTATCGAGTCTATTGGGTTGTCTAACCCGATCCTGGTCTCAACCCTCAACTCTCTACCAAAATCATTGGCGGCTAGCTAATACTCTTTATCCAGAATTTAAAAACACATCGTGTGACAAAGCTAAATATTTAGTTACCTATGTAACATAAACTTGCCAAGATGAATATGGCCTACAAAGAATAGGAGGGCTTGTATGTAGGGTGATGGAATTTATCTACTCATCACGGCATTCAAAAATATTATGTCAATATTAAAGTAATTGATATAAATATGATAATAAAAGTAATAATAAAATTACATGAAATATAGGCTCAAAAATGATCAAAGGAATGCGATTTGTCTCCTTGCTTAAAGTTTCCTATTAACTCGTCTTGTCCGGTGTTTTCCGGAGCTTGGTTGTCGAAGTCGGGACCTAACGTAGAATAAAATAATCCAAATAAAATATTTGGGCTCAACAAAAAACGAGCTGGGAACAATATGCAAGTAAAATAAATTTCATAAAAGAAAAAGGTGGTGTGGCGAATGTCATTTATTGGGGACTTGATTTGGTTAAACGGTTGAACATAGAATTCACGGGCTCTAGACGGTTGAAATGGACACATTGTGTCGAAAATGGGGCTTATGCGAATAGTATCGGCCTAATGAATAGTAGTGGTTTGTACCGTTCATGGTGTGTTGGGGACTGTGAACAGTAACAGGTCTCAATAAACACTTTTGGTTTTGGGTTGTGGGTTACTGGGTTTTGATAAATAGTATTGAGCTGGGCTGAAATAGCGTTTGTACAGTGTTGGGCTAAGCCCGACACCTAGGTGGGATACAGGCCTACTGGGTGAGGCCTTAAAAGCCCAGCTCGGTGTGGCTTGAGTTGCGCTTGGCTTCCAACTAGAGCTAGCCCACCCGGGCCGGCGGCAGCGGTGCCGACGTTGAATGTGGCGGTTCCGGCGACGAACGGCTGTGCCGGGAGGCACGGTGAGCACCAGGAGGGCATGAGCAACCCATTTTGGGTACTCACACAGCCTGAGGCGGCTCGGAGATGGTGCAGCGGCGATGGTGGCGTATGGCTGGAGCAGGGGAAGGTGGCGGCGGTGGTTTGATGGTGCTTCTGCCAAATTGGCTGGCGTGTGAGTACTAGTGGGTGAAGGGGGGCTTGGGGAAGGTAGCAATGGGGTTTGGGGTGCATTGAGGCCGCCTAGCCACGTGAGCCGTGGGTGGCGTGATGGTGGGGGGGTGGCGTCAGTGATGTGGCGGCGGGATAAGGCAAAAGGTGGTGGGGAAAAACTTCAGGGCGGAGGGATGGTGTTGGCGATGGAGTTGAGAGGGAAAAGGAAGGGCAATGGCGGCGAATTTGAGTTCAGGCTCATTGGGGAAGAAGGGAGGTGGCAGCGAAATTGAAGTGGATGACTGTAGATGGAGTGGGGGAGAAAGGTGATGGTGAGGTTGTGACTTGTGAGGAGGGTGATGATGCTCCTGGCTCGGGATGGGTGGTTTTTATAGGGCATTGAGGCGGTGACGCCAGTGATTGAGCCGGGGTGAGCGCGGCACGTGGACGGCGATGTGGGTGGTCGCGCGTATTCGGCACTAGGGAAGGGGGAATTGGCGGCGAGGTGACGCGGGAGGTGGCGCGGTACTGGCACATACTTAGCGCAAAGCGGGGCGCGCTATTGCGAGCGGCAGCGTGACGCGAGAGCAAGAAGAACTGGGTGGTGGCGTGACGTTTTCGGTAGAGGGAGATGGGATGATCAAGAAATGAAAGCGAAAATGGTAAGAAAGTTTTCGAATTGGGAAAGAAATTCAAAACAAGCTAAAAACTCAAAACCTTCAATTTTTCAGAAATTCTGGTTATTTCGGTGAATGACGACGGGCTGTATGCCTGTATCTGTGTATACCAACCCACTGCGCGTAGCCGGTGAGGCCAGCCAAGCCAATGGCCAACATACGTCCACACGAGGATGAGAAACGAAGGACGTTGTGCTCGCGATCTGAGCCGTACTCGCGATTGGCATTCGCAAAATGCGTTGCATCTTGCAAACGTTTCTTCACGATAAGTAGGCGGAGCTCACTTGGACCGTCCGGGCGCCGATCGCCCGGCCCGTGTGCTGCGTTCCCGCGTGTGCAGACAAGAAAATTCTACGTTTCTAATCTACATGCACCGATGCACGCCTGGAGCAGAGCAGATCTGCAGGTGGTAAAAAACACGTCGCAAATTCACAATCATGAAGCCGCCCGTCGCTCCTCTGGCTGGACTCGCGCGGGGACATGGTTTGGACTTTGGCGCGTCCGATTGGACCATCCAACATGCACGTACGTGTACCCTCGCCGGTAGCCGCTGTGCTATTTCGGTGGCGCATGATTTCACTGCCTGCCCTGCTCCCCTGGCCTCCATCAGGGAGAGCGTTTTGCTCTCTCGCTTTGACGTCTCACCCACCAGCACCAACCAACCTTATCGCCCCCGCGGCCGCTCGGATACTTCCTTCCAACTCGCGGCCTACAATTCTAGTCGCTTTCGCCACTGGAGATATTATTTCGTCGACATGATTCGTAGAGAGAGATGTTGATGAGATTTGAGCTAAGCGAAAGTTCAGCTCCCACTATATATCAATATTCTACGGTGGAGAATGTAGGGGGGCCGCTTGGAGCGTGGGAAATTTACACAAGGACTCGTGCAGGAATTGTATTGCTTATTTCTTCCAAATATTCATTTTGGATGCTACATGAGTTATTGGAAGGGTCAGTTGATTTGCGCTTCAATGTTTGTCCTTGGGTCTCGGTGGCTCAATTGATAAGTCTATTGATTCGTTGCAGAAGTTATCAGAGGCGTACTAATGACTAACATGCGTGTAGCCGGATCGGGGACATGCGTATGAATGTACCAGCAACAACTATCCCCTTGCCACTTCCACACGGTATGCAGCACGCATCGTGCAGGCAAGCGCGGCCGGCTTCCAGGGGCGGATCTAGTATAGGGACATGGGTGTACATATGTACACCTAAATTTTTTGGGAAAAAAATTCAGTATTTAGTAGGTATATATATTAGTAAGTATACTAAAAATTTGTATTTCAACTGTATAGCTGTGCACTGACTCGATCGCGACCCATCCGAGCAGCGCAGCCCGCCCGGCCCAGCGCGCCTCACCAGCCCACGTCGCACCAGCCCACCGTCGCCACCAAGTTGAAGCCGCACTCGGCAACCCCAAGTCGCCAACCCAATCGCCCCTCGCGTCCTCATTCCTCACGCTAACCCTACCTCCCCTCCCCTTTCTCTTCTCGCTCTGTGGGACTACGGCGGCGGCGGGAATGGATGGAGCGGCGAGGCAAGGGGAGGGAAGCGCCAAGGCAAGGGGAGGTGGCGGCGCTAGGACGGGCGGCAGCGCCGAGCCCGAGCGCGAGCAGGATCGCCTGACGCCTGCTCCTGTGCTCTATCTCCGAGCGACCGAGGGTGAGCTCCGAGCCTCCGACTCCGAGCGCAGCGGCCGACGTAACGGGGCGACCGGGCGGGTGCCGAGCGAGGGGGCGCGGCGCGCGCTGCTCTGAGGACGAAGGCATCCGCATCTGGGTTGGGCATCGATCGAGCCCGCAAGCCGGGCTCACTGGCTCATGCTGGGTGCGGCTAGCAGCCGGCGAGCGCCGAGGATCCGCCCCTGCCCCCTGGTGCCGAGTGGTGACCTCCGAGGCCCCGACCCCCGACTCCCTCCGGGCTCTGCCTCTCTGGGCCTCTGGGCTCTAGCCGACTCGGTGCCTCGGCGACTCCAGACTCCCCGTCGTCCTCCTGGACCTCCCAAGACCCCGACCCCGACGGCCTGACCGCGACGTCCCTGTCTCGACGTCTCCCTGAGCCAGCCAGCCAGGTAACCCAATCCCAAATCGCTAAATCGGCATAACCATTTTATGCGAATTGTAGATAACTAGATATTAGATATTAGAGCTTTGAACTTTGAATGATAAACGAATTAAAACCCAATCCCAAATCGGCAGGGAGTAGGGAGTGGCTGGCGTTGCGGCGAAGTCTCATCCCAGGTGAGTTGCGTCCGGTCTCCCACTCTCCCTGCCAATTCTGAAATCGGCAAATCCCAAATAGTTAATTGAATAATTGTGTCTTTGTGAAATGTTGATCGTATAATCTTAAAAAATGAAGAAGTTTGTAGATTTGAAATATTTGTGGGATACTGCTAGTTAGACTCACATAATAAATAAAATTTCCTTGAACTTTTAAATTGGCTAGCATGAAATTTTGAAGAAGTTAGCAAGGTGGTTCTAAGGAACAATGGAATAAAATGATTGTCCCAAAAATTGCATGAAGAGTTGCATAGTTAAAATTGTTTTTTTTTCTTAATTATTTAGTAATTTTTCTACATTATATTGAGGTGTTTTTGGTAGGGATAATTTGTACTTCAATTTTTTGCCACCGAGGAACCTTTTCTTTTTTCCATTGAGCAATATTTTCTTAACTCCGAACACCTATTTCGAAATCTGAACCGCCACTGCCGGCTTCCTATGATTCTGAAGGTATAAACAACAGGCGTGTAATGGGGGTAATTACCAACCACTATTGACGAACTAACCTGACCTAATGTTTCTATCCTTATTAAACCATCGAGAGCAACGACGTTCTAGGTACTGCCTCATTTTGGTCAACACTGCTTACAACAGTACGAAACTTTCACGGAACTGGCTGAGGTAGGCATGCATTCTCAGCCTCTGCACGTGCATCATGCATGCCGCAGTGCGCCGTGCCACGCGCGGACGTACACACAACATTCCCAACGTTTCACCGAGAAGGGTAGATGAGAACGAGATGGGAGGAGGCGACGGAGGCCGAGCATGCCATGTAATTTACTCCTATCACACGAGATGAGAGTGACATCAAGAGACTTGAGAGTTATCGGTTAAAATGACCCTGTAGCATGATGAAATAGTAAAAATTAGCATTTTGATTTCGATATAAATTCCAAGTTAAAATCCCTAAATAATAGTAATTCGGAATAAATATTAAAAAAATTAGTAATTGGATTTGTATACAAATTTCAAGAAAAAATAACTGAAATTCAGAATAAAAATAAAAGAAGGTTTGCAATTTAATTTTTATACAAATTCCAGAGTAAAATACCTAAATAACTAAAATTTAGAATAAATTAGATAAAATTGCCAATTTGATTTGCATATGGACTCCAATAAAAAAAATAACTGAAATTTTGAATAAAAATAAAAGTTATAACAAGGATAACACGAATAGTATCGGAGAAGACTATAAAAGAGTGCAATAGCATCGACCTATCATGCAAGAACATTGACCAACAGGGAAGCGAAGAGCCGAGGCGGTGACGACAAAGATGAAGACAATGTCGTGCTGCTCACCTTAATCGTTCAATGAGGACAAGGTCGTGTTGCTCACCAGATCCATTGAAGAGAAAGTTTAGAGTTGAAGGAGCCAAGTGCCGTGATGACAAGTTGTGAACTTCGGTATTATAGAAGTAATTAGTGGACAAAGAAGTTCGATGATGGGGAAGCCCTTGTAGAGAGGAGATGAAGCTCTACATTGAAAACGAGCTATGAACGGTATGTGGCCATCGGGTAGCGAGGAGTGTGCCATCACTGATGAGGGGCACGACGTCACCGACGTTGGTAAGAAGATTCTTTATATCGTTAGACAACAATTAAAGCAGACATACTGACATCAATGAAGATGGGAGGTCGCCGATGTTAGTAAGGAAGCCATGACATGGAGTTGGCAAACATCGAAGAAGAGGAGCGACCGGAACGAGATAAGAGGACATCGAGCATGTCTAACATCATGCATGCGTATATACATGCATGCATCCATACGAATAGAAGCACATGCATACAGAGGGAGAGGAGCAAAAGGCTTGAAGTAGAGATGACACAACTATAGGGAATAAGCTCGGGGCCACCGGAGAGAGTTTGACACTTGTCCCCAGCAGGGATCAACAACGATTGCATGTGTATGCGTATTGATGTCGTAACAGCTAGCATTAGGCAATAATTGGGAAGAAGTAAAAGATAACTATAAGGTAAAGTATTGCATTGGAAGGGTTAACAGCTGAGAGGGATCGATCAAGATTTAGGCTTGCTATTTGAGGTTGAAGCAAAAAAAAACTTTAATGATGAGAAGAGATAGAAGACACACCGTTCGATGGGGCAGCTGGTGTGTGAGGGAAGATAAATTTAAGGTAAGTCACCCATGGTGCATCGGTGCATGCGTAAGAAAGGTACGTGCATGCGTAAAATTTGGGAAAAAAAGTAACTAATATAGTAATGGGTATGCAACTATATGATGTATGCATGATGAAGAGTGGTTAAGTTTCTAAGAACCCTAACAACTTATTATGGTCAATGATTTTCTTCCATCGTAACTCATACTTAAATTACATTCCTTTGGGTTGTATTTTTCTTTAAACTTCTATTGTTATTTCTAATGTTTAGGATGTATTAAAAATCTAAATAGCTTACAAGATATGTAAATATATTCTCGAGCATTTACACAAATTACGAAACAAATCTAGCTGCGTAAATGCGCGGGCCACCCTGCTAGTTTTTAAAAATTGAAGTGTCCCAAACATGCCCCCAATGAACAGATTTGCTAGAGTAGAAATTAACAACATTTTTTCTTGAACATTAATTTGATGGAAACGACTGAATGGTATAGCAACATAGTTCATGAAGTTTCAGGAAAAACATTTGAAAAGTTTCAAGTTTTAGTGAGTTTTACGTGTTTCTAGAAGTTTTCAGAAGATTCCAACAAACTTTCAAGCCAAAGTTTCCAAGAGTTTCAGATTTTTGAAAGTCAAGTTTCAAGCAAGAAGTTTCAAGTAATTTCAATAGGTTTCAACAAGTTCCAACCAAAAGTTTAACAAGTTTCAACGAGGTCACCTCGGTTGCGATAGCGTGGCGGCTTCCACGGACGATGGCGGCGGCGGCGCTCCATGGTGCATTGCACTGAGGCGACGATGCACTCGAGGGAAGTGGGATATGAAAGTAGCATGCCGAGCGTATAACAAGCCGCAAGGAGAGCAGTCTGGCCATCTAGATGTCGTTGCTTCGTCTCACGATCGACCCTCTTCTCCGGCGACGGTGAGCAAGCTTATGTGGCCTTGTTCCCGGGAACGGTGATTAAGGGACCCCGTCGCTGCCCAACCCAGCCCTGCCACGTGTTGGATCTGACCGCCGCGGTGCCATGGCCGATAGAGACGATGGAGAGAGATGACACAAGATGGTGTGAGTGAGGAGAGAGGGTGGGGACGGTGGGAGTGGTGGGAGAATAGTGGGGTTGAGGGTGCACACCCCATTGGATCCGTATGAGCGGTGGATGCATATATCTTTGGAATGGCATAGGTGATAAGGATTCTTGACCAGGTCAACCTTTTCAGTCAAAGTCAGAGTCTTTGTCAAAGTAGACCAACATGTCAAAGGCTACCTCTGTAATGGTTATGGCCCTACAACTGATACCTAAAGGAAATATAATACCGTTTACTACGGTCAAACTGGTGAAGACTAGTTTGAGTCATGAGACGACCAGCTATGGATATCGTACGACCAGCTATACGATTTTGGGTCATCCCCAATCAACAAACTGGTTGGGAGACATATCAGTTTCCCACGTGATTAACGGAAATACGCGCATCTAGTAACTTACGACAGTTGGCTAAAAGATGTGACGGTTCAAGACTCTATTGAAGAACATGCGTGAAGATTAGAGGCGCCTTTAGTGGCATTAACTGCCACCCCTTCAATAGCTATAAAGGGGATGGACCACATACTGTGTAAAATATATTCATATCGTGTAATCATTCATCATTCAGATTCAAGTTCATCGATTCTATAACACCCCCATTGTATTATTACACATACACTCAGTGTGTCCATAGCAATAAAAGTTCTTTATTTTTTATAGTGTTCTCATACCATTTTCCTGGATAAGCTCGATAGGTAACCCTTTGTTCCAATCATTGATAATGGCGCTAGAAGGAGGGCGTAATCAACTCGAAGATCATCATCGCTCTGATGTTCTTGCGTCCTCAGCAATGGACGAGGAGAACCCCTTCAATCTTGTCGACTATTCACACCTCACGATGGAGGACTACGTCCCTAAAGAGGTGTGCAAATGCAACTACTTCCTTGAGTACGTTCTTAAGGGAAAATCTTTGTCGCCTTCAACCCAACCCGTTGGGACTGAGGCAATGGGGACATCAGTTCCACCCTCAAGCAACTTCGAGGGTGGCTATGTTCCAACTCTTGTCTCAACTGGAGAGACAAGTCACCACGATGACAGTTCCGTGGCAATTTATGAAGATGATGTCAACCTTCTCGAAGAACAGCATGATCGAGCACTTATTAGGTCAACAACCTATTTACAAAGGTTTCATCACTACTACAATAGAAGAGTTCAACTGTGTACACTTAACATGGATGACTTGGTTATAAGATGAATCCAAATTCAGTCTAATTTTAACAAATTTTCTCCCAAATGGGAAGGTTCTTTTACTGTAATTTCTATCACTCAACCTGGTTCTGTTGGCCTTGCTATGTAGGACGACATAATTCTATCCAACGCTTGGAACATAGAACATCTTCGCAAGTATTATGTGTAACATATTCTATCTCATTAATAAAGTTTATATATTGCATTCATTCATTAATGTCTTCCAATTTATATGTTGTTATTCTATATTGCTCTACGTTATGTGATTATGGTTGGTCTCCATGACTACCAACCTATATCCTAACATATACAAGGTCATTGGTCTGGTCTTCAGATAACTTCTAGTAGAGACTTTTCCTATAAACCAGTTCTCACTACTCGGAAACTCACTAGACTGACTTTATGTGAGACTTGTTGTTGGTTAGTACTATGTATACTGCGAAAATTACACTGGTCATCAGCCTATAAAAATATCACAAGTGCCAAGTCCCTGTGATACCTTTACCATATCACTAGTCAAACACATCACATTCGGGGGCTAGTAATATACCAAAAACAATAAAGAGTAAACTCAATGAGTTACAAGACAATTTTTTTCATTAAAAAAGTATTCATTACAAGTTAAAGTCATTCGATTGTCTTTAAACTAAAATATTACATTCTTCATATATATTATCTACATGAGAAGCTACTTCCTCTCCCTTTTGCTGGATTTCTTGTGCAAAGTTCAGGGTCAACTCATGGATTAACTTCTCCAACTCTATTGCATCTTTGTAGTAGTGCTTCAGCTTGATGAACAAAGTTCCTACATTGGCCGCTGTCGATGATCTAGTATCGATCTTACAAACGGATGTTTGGAGCTTTCCTTGAGTTAGATCCACATAGAGAAAGACACAGGGATTTAGACAGATTTGAGCATTCTCCTTAGAGAATAACAACCCTACTCCTGTATTGTTGTATTGGCTGCTTTTACAATCGAAAATAAGATCACTCAAACTAAGCCTTAATGACTTCTTGCTGCTGTCTCCGATCGGTCTGCCCTTGTGTCCACTGACTTTAGCCTTCATATAGCGCGTGAAGGGGTAGCAGTTACTCCATGCTAAGAGCATCTTAACGCTTCATGAAATGCGCACACTGATGGAAGTTAATATCAGAGATATAACAACCCACGTCGCCTGGCAGTTATTGTCAGAGACAGAGGCGTAATACATGAAGTTATTCCGAAGAATAATAGCGTATACTAACTTCTCCATGTATCAAACATAACGCATAAGAGTTCCTAGTCGGTTGAGCCTACATGTCTGTAAGCTTTGTCGACTATAGGGTGGTCATAATTAACATGGTCGTGGAAAGGCTTATGACCATGGAATAGTTGTAGAAAGGCTCACAATCATGGAGTGGTCGTAGAAAGGCTCACGACCACCCAACTAAGCACTTCCCTTATTAACAATATAAGGGGTATACTTATGAACAATATGAAGATATTACCATCTATAATGATAATTATAGATAAAAAAATTTAATTAATTGAGGATTATTAGATCCTCGTCAACCGCAACGACAGACTGGAGAGAAGTCTTCATAGATCGAACCATCTTTAGGAGGTGGCCAGCAATCGATCGGTTCTCTAACTAAAGGCTCCTCTTTTGTGAGTGAAACCTCTGCACATTTTATCTTTACAACAATAGCTTTTAATTGACTTAAAATGAAAGATAAAGTAGTAGAATTAGCTTCTTTGTTGTCTTCGATATCCTTTATGAGAGCTTTCTTCTCCTTGATAAGCTTCTCATTGTCCAAGTTGAGGTCTTGTCGAAATTTATCTAGTGCATTAATCTCATATTGTATTTCCATGTAATTCTCCTTTGATCCTTTAGTTGTCTTTGCAATTCTAATTGTTTAAAGATAGAAAATTTGGATAAGCATTAAAAATATATCCAAAAAAATATATTCTAAGAGTCAAGTTTTTACCATATGTATCTTCCTTGTATTTATGAAGAAGTGCTTTATGGTCCTACGTAAGCTTATCACAAACTAGTTGACGTTCCTTCAAGTCATCAAAGAGCTTCAAGTTAAGATCCTCAAGGCGCTTGCGCTCCATATCGGCTTCCTTGAGAATCTCTTGTTTTTCTTTAAGGATCGTTTCTTTGAGAACAAGATGGAACTTGAATTCCTTAGCAGTGTTGCCGGTGATGACCAATTTGTTCTCATACTCTTGGATGAGCCGACCAGCAGAGTGGTTCTCTTGCTTAAGAAGACTGAAATTACAAAGTTAGAATCACAAAAATTCTTCAAGTATTTAAATAAAGAGTTTGTTCAAACTTACTCTCTTAGGTTTGCAATTTCTACATCCTTGGATGTATCCTTGCTGGTCGCATTCCCAATGAAGGTCTTGAAAAGACCAAGTATTTCGATTGTTTTCTATAAGTACAATAGTAAGAAGTCATTTCTCTGCTATTTAATCAATAAACCAAAAGACTTATGTAAAGAGATCATTAGCTTGTCATTTAAGCCTTTGATCTATTTCTCCAATTCACTGTATCCAAAATCCCATGCTATAGTAGGATGGTCGACCCTCGAGCTGGTTGGAGCACCTTTTGGTTCAGAGGGTGGCACCCGTAACAGACGGGAGGGGTAGGAGAAATGATAATTTCCTATTCAAAGATCAAGATAAAAAATCTTAACAAAGAAGAAGGCAAATGCTCGGTCATAATATATTCGAAAAAGTAAAGACTACTTAAATGTTTAGTAAATCGAAGGGTTAATTTGTGATCAGTGTCCTGGTCGGAAATAACATTAGTCTTTTCTTCAATGACAGGCGAAACTTTAGTGGTCGGAGCCTTTTCGACGACCACTTCTGTTTGTCTCTTCTTCAACTGGTGGGATCTCCTCGACCACCCCTTCCACAGGAATCGAAGCCTGCTCGATTGCTTCTATGGGTACATGCCTTGGGGAGGTCGGAGCATCTTCGACCACTTCGTCAGTGACCACCTTAGACATTGTTGCCTCTTCCAAACTGATTTGTGCTAATTCAGTTGTAGGAGGAGCAGACAATGGCTCCTCTCTAGACTCTTCAATTTGAGCATTTGGAGCAAGAGAGGTGGTCGGAGGGCTGATACAGATATAGACATTTATCTAAGTAAACATTACAAAATAAAAAATCAATTAAAGAAAAAGTTAAGTTAAAATACTTACTTAAAATGAAGTAATATCGGTCTCAAAAGTAAACACGATGTCAGCAGCAACCAATTTGCCACTGCCGACGTTGGTGATATTCACACTAGGACTACTGATCCTAAGATTTCTCACCAAGATGACGGGAGCTTCTTCTTCCTCCTCAATCTCATCTCCCTCACCTGAACATATAGGAATAAAGGAAGATGACTATATGATTGCTGAGAAATCATAATCCTTTTTTCTTCTTCTTGCACACCTAGGTAGCAACCTTGGCAGCCTTCGCCAGCTTCTCTTGTGCCTAGGGCCGGTCATGAATGCGCTTCGGCCAGATTGTAGGGAAAATGTTGGTCACCTCTCCTGCAATCTTGCTACTTGACCGCACAGCATTGATTGGCGTTGCACTGGTCGTCGTAGCACTGGTCTGCTTGGCGATGACCAGGGCACCCGCATAGACTACTGGAGCAATTTTAGGTCTGGTCAGCAGTCTCTCGACCACAACCTGAGTAGGTGTTGCAGCAACAGTCTTAGTCTTCTTTGCAGGCGGGGCTTGATTGCTAGACCTTGACTGGTCGACACCCCTTTTTCTGCCATGCATGTAAAAAATATAAAGTTTATTAGCTACAATCTTAAGAAAAAATTCAGGAGTAGAATTAAACTTATACATACCTGCATCTGTTCTTTTTGAACTCTTCAGACGCCCCAATTAAACTAGAGGGCTGGTTGTCGAAGGAAATTGGTTCCGAGCCATCCCTCACATTCTTCATCATTGTTGAAGCCCTCTGTTCCATCACCTGCTCTTGCAGAACTAAAAACAAAAAGAAATTGACTTAGTCATGCTTATATTACAAAGTCAAAATAATGCTTTTAAAAAAGAAACCTGGAGAGTAAATATACCTCCAGAGCTTTCCTTGGTTGAGTCATTATCTCCTTACACCTTCCAAGCATAGGGTGCCCTTTTCTTCAAGGGTCTGATCTTGTGCTGGAGGAAATCATGAATGATCTTCTCACCAGTTAATATGGTAGCCACCAGGGAGATGATTGAATCAACCAGCTTCTCCTCCTTGGTTGTCAGCTTCAAGGATGTCTTCTCCTTCTTCACATCTTGGGTGGACCAGCTCGGCGGAGGACCTTTGGCATATTTCAAGCGGCTATCTCTGGGAATCTCAGAGTAGAACCACTCCTTCTGGTAATCCCGCCATGTATCATTGATAGGGAGCGAAGGGGGGGGTAGTTCTTGGACATTTGGTCCTAAAGCTCGAATTGATAGAAGTGGCGAAAGAGGCAAAAGGAATGGGGGAATGCCAAGGAAAGCTTCGCAAAGTTGTGAAAAGACAATAATGATTATAATGGAGTTCGGTACTAGGTGAAAGAGCTCTATCTTAAAGTGATCTAGGGCGTCTGCCAGGAATTCACTCTCCGGCAAACGAAAAGCTAACTTCACGAAAGAAGAGAAGAATATAATCCGACCTTCTTTCAAAATCGGAGCATCTTCGCTGCCATAGAGGCTCCATTTAATCAAATGATCGCATCGAGAGATATTCTTGATTGTCCAACTCTTGAATATTGTCCTCAGAGAGGATTGAAATGCCCAAAATCCCCATGATCAAAGATCAAACAGAGATTTTTTAAGATGAAAAGGTTCAGAAACAAGAGTAATAGAAGATGAAGAGAACTAAGGTGGGAGACGAAGATGGCAATAAGAGCGAAGTAATAGTAAAGGTAAAAAGGAAGTCTTTTTACCCCTCTTTGACACAAACCATTTGCCCACTTACTGTTATCTTCGAATACGGTTTCTAAGAAAACCAGATCGTTTCCTTTCCCCCACATTTTCATTAAATGATTGGAATGACCGTGTCTCTTCAAATCTTATTGATGTACGTTTCGAGGCAAGAAAGCATTAAGTGAATATTCTTTATTTTCTTAAGCCTTATGGGCTAGCCGACAAGAATTCTTTATCAGCTCAATATTTTCGGTCAAAGTCAGAATCTCTATCGAAGTAGGCCCACATGTCAGAGGCTACCTCTGTAACGGTTATAACCCTACAACCGGTACCTAAATAAAGTCTAACACCCTTTACTACGGCCAGACTGGTCGACAACCAGTTTGAGTAGTAAGACGATCAGCTATGGACACCGTCTGACCAGCTATATAGTTTTTGGCAATCCCTGACTAGCGGACTGGTCGAGGGACATAACAATTTCCTACATGACTAATGGGAAAGCGGTTATTAGCGCATCTGACAAGTTACGACAATTGACTAAAAGCCATGACGGTTTAAGACTCTGCTGAAGAACGTGCATGAAGATTAGAGTCGTGTTTAGCGGTATTAACTGTCACACATTCAATACCTATAAAGGGGGATAACCCACATATTCTGTAAAAATATATTCATATCGTGTAATCATTCTTCATTCAGATTCAAGTTCATCGATTCTATATCATTTTCATCGTATTCTTATACATACGCTTAATGTGTCCACAACAATAAAATATCTTCATTTTTTATAGCGCTCTCATATAATTTTTTCGGATAAACTCGACGGAGAATCCCGTGTTCCAATCATCGACAATAGGTCCCAATATTATTTGTATAATTTGATAGCGTAGAAATTAACCCACCGAGTAACCGGATTACTGCTATTTTAGCTGAGAGTCAGTTGACCCGATTTTTCGGTGGACTACTCCGTAAACAACATCGCTTAATTAGGGAGAAGAACATTCCCTCACGGCGAACGGAAAAGGTTACGGCTTCCTTCCATTTACTCCAGGTAAAAACACGCACAAAGCAGAGAGCAGAAACCGCACGCAACTGAAGGTGAAAAGCGGACGCCTTAGCTTGTAGCGCTGCTCCGACCACAGTGACAAGCAAAACAAAAGGGAGGCTATAGCCTATACCTAAGCAAGTATTCTAGAGCTCGGGTGAGTCCCGGAGCGGGTCCGGGTCTGAATCAGTTGGGTACACTTCATTGTTCCCACGTGCGGAGCACATGCTTGTCAGCCCTGGGCTCCCACCATACTATGGCCACTATTAAGATGAGAAAAATGCGAAGTCGCAACCTTGAATGTCGAATTAATGTGGAGATGAACGGTAGTATATGTGTTGGGCTTGCATCTTGGAATCCACGAATGCCGCTAGATCTTAGTTCGTTCGATTTCTCACCCAAACGCACGTATCGGTTCATGAGTTCGCGTTTTTTTCTTCTTGGTTTTAACTTGCTTAAAACACAGGAACTTTAGGATAATTTCGTTGGAGTTTTGCGAAGACCGATATATATAGTTCATGTAATTTCAAAATTCGCACGTTTTAAACGGGGCTGAAGGCTTGTCTCGATGTTACATTGCCGTATTGTTTCTTTCATGCAACTACAGTCTTTTTTTTTAAAAAAGAAAACGGCAGAAAAGAATTGTATATATACACTATGATTGTCTATTCGTAAGTTGATTGGATTTTTAAAAGCATATGTTATATTTTTTTATCCATTAGACTAACATCCAATCACATGACACATCAATCTTTACACAAAACTAATGATCACAAATTGACTTGAACTTTTAAAAATTTAGGCGACTTAGAAATAACTATTGAGTTGTATGTACCAATCAGTTCACCCAAAAGCTTAAGCTGGTGATGAAAGAGCGGATAATTCACTTATACATCAACACTTCCCCTTACGTGTAGGCTTTCTCAGGCCTAAGATATGGAATAGAAGTGAGCTGCAATTATATTATTATTTAATTACGCCAACCGGTCTTGAACTCAAACCACTCGGCTCTGATACCATATTGAGTTGCATGTACCAACTAGTTCACCAAAATCTACTTCAATAATAACCAATCTTTATACATTAATATTAAAATAACAAGAAAAGGTTCGGAAGATATTTACAGGGACTACAGTGTTTGTGATTGAGGTAATTTAGAGGGAGATGGGTTTGGCTATGTTGCTGTGTGTATTCATGTTATCCACCAAACATGATTGATATGGATCTCAGCTACAATTTTTCAGGTGCATGTGCGCAATATAGATATGGACTGATCGATCCATGCGTGGCTGCAATTCCAGGGCCTATATCTTAGCACCGTGAGACCACCTAATTTGCATGCCCAATGAGTGGTAGAACTGTAAAAGCAAAGTAGCAAGCTCACCTACCAGAAAACTGAATCTAACATCAACAATGAGCCCTAGATTATGTCACTCTTCTACTTGGTGATCTATATGTAGGGAGGAGCATCAGATTAGTAGGGTATTATTCTCAAGTAACCACTTCAAATTTCTTGTGTACTACCGCAAAACTTGGAAACAGCAACACTTGCACTAATGATAGGACAAAATGGCGATTTTGGCTGGTGTAGTATCTTTTTTGTTGTACCTTTTCCAGATTGGGCTAGTAGGTTACTACAAATTGCTACAACCATCAAGCTTGCACATTCATGGGACTCTGTCCATATTATCTTTCCAACATATTCTCGAATGAATCTTTTGGTACGTAGTAGCATTCCACACGACTTTACCATGCAAAGATACCGCCCTTACTCAAAGGGAACAAAAAATATCTAGACAGCAAATAAAACCTATACTACATACACAGCAACAGTAAATATCTCTCCTATCATCTACTCTGCCTACCGTCAATTTTGTAGCAGTAAAAACTAAAAAAATGTCCCCTATTTATCTTACCCCCAATCTTTACTCTCTCTTGTCTCTCGCTCGCTCTGCCCCCAAAAGGAAAGCCAAGCAAGCTGGTTTCCTGAGCGCAAGCCGCAACCACCCCCGTAAAACCGAAGCCAAGAAGACACCAACCAAGCAGCAAGCCAACGCCCACCAGTACCACAAGAGGGAGATGCCGCCTCCTCCCTCTCTTGCTCCCCCTCCCCCGCCCCATGACCGCAAGAAACAGCAGCAGCAGCAGTAGCGCGGCGGGAGCGGGAGTGGTAGAAGCACTAGCATGGACCTGGGCGGGATGGTGATGGCCGCCGTGGACGCGGGGGTGGTAGGCGGGGGCTCGGAGCTCGGCCTGCTCGGATCTAGGCTGCTCAAGCACGGGAGGGGCAATGCGGAGCAGGAGCAAGGGTGGAGGCCGGCGGCCAAGCAGGCCAGGGTGGGGGACGCCGCGGTGTCCGAGGCCGTCAAGGTGGCGGCGCCTTTCTTGCTCGGCGCCTGCAGCCCCGGCCACGGCGGGGAGCAGATGCTCAGCTTCTCGTCGTCGGCGTCCTCGAGCCCCAACACAGCTGCTGTTGCCGCCGCCGCTGCTGATGGGGCGCTGCCGTTGTACTACGGCACCCCTGCTTCTTGCTCAGGTGGGGATGGCTGGCGCCATGGTGGTGGTGGTGGTGCAAAAGCATTCTTTTCTGTTTCTGTTTCTGTTTGATTGATTGGGTTTAGTGGTTGAAAAGCTTGCTACTCCTTTTGAAGTATTATTGCCGTTTGATTCATCTAGCTTCGTTTGGACTTTGGAGTGGTAGTGATATATAGATTTATTTTCAGTTGTTTATGTTTCTTCCTTGCTTTTTTTTTTTTTGGCATGCAGCATGCTTGATCCTTTGCTCATACTGGAACAGACCTGATTTGTTTGTTTTTTTTTATGTTGTCTCACTGCAAAAAAAAAAAAAAAAATAGTATTTTTGGTTTAGATTCGGAGGCTTGTCATGATAGAGCTTTTTTAGTTCCTTTCTTTTTCATTTTTGGCTTCCCTTGATTAGATCAGTGACTGGAAAGAATTCACTACCTCTGGAAATAAAGAAGCTCATTTTTTTTTACTTTTTTAATAAGCTTTATTTGATCATTCTTGATATTTGTCGAGATAAGTATCCTATTCTTTTTTGTGATATCCACGAACGCTTTCTTGTCCTCAACGGTGTGGTCGTGCTCGTGCGTATTCCTTTTTGTCGTGCCTTTCGCTAAAACAAAAGAATAAAACATAAATATGGATGAAAAAAGGTCTGATCTTTGGCACCATGCCACTAACTCCACATTTTTGCCACTCAAAAAGAAAGAAAGAAAGTCAAAGTAGAAATGCATGCAAGAAAGGTTCAAGTAAGTAAAATACACGAATCAAGCTTGTTGCAATGAATCAAACATGTGGTTTTTTGTTACTTTTTATGCACACCACCTGCAAATCTGTGCTGCTTATCAGGTTTCTGACCCTGGCAGCCACTTTGCTTCAGAAATTTTGTGTCTTTTGCTTGCCCCTATCTTGCACAACGATTGTGTTTAGGAAACACATGCATCTCGGTGGTGGTCGTCTCTAGTGTTAAGTACATGTTTTTTTGGCTGCGCCTTATTGGCTTGCACTGCCTTGTTCATCTCCTTGGTCTATCTGCCTGTGTTTCTCCCAGGATTGAGCTCAGTGAGCTTGAGCACCAGCATGCAGGGGGCAATGACCAGGGTGAGGGGCCCCTTCACGCCGTCGCAGTGGATCGAGCTGGAGCACCAGGCCCTGATCTACAAGTACCTGGCTGCCAATAGCCCTGTGCCTCACAGCCTGCTCATCCCCATCAGAAGGAGCCTCGCATCCCCCTACACACCTGCCTACTTCGGCACAAGCACATGTATGTAAGCCAAGAAAGAGGGGAGCAAAGCAACCAAAATGCTTTTTGGGCTGCAGTTCCATTCATCATGCACATTGATATGATAAAAGCTTGTGTTGATTGGTTCCTTCTTTACTGATCTTGATTGCATTGCCCTTGGTTGGGGTTTTGCTTTGCAGTGGGATGGGGGTCTTTCCAGCTGGGCTACTCCGGCAGCGCGGATCCGGAGCCCGGGCGGTGCCGCCGGACAGACGGCAAGAAATGGCGGTGCTCGAGGGATGCGGTTGCCGACCAAAAGTACTGCGAGCGACACATGAACCGGGGACGCCATCGTTCAAGAAAGCATGTGGAAGGCCAGCCTGGCCATGCCGCGAAAGCGATGTCCGCGGTGGTGGCGGCGGCTGCCGCTGCCTCTGCTACCCAGCCTAGTGCTCTCGCAGCCACAGGAGGCGGCGGAGCTACTGCTGACCTCGCCATGAACCATCAGCAGCAACCGGTGAAGAATTATGCTGCGAATACAACTGATCCTTGCTCTCTGCAATATAACAGGTACAGTCTGGTAGCATTTCAGAAGTTCCAAACATTTCTTTTCTAGCATGTAGCCACTGCTCAAGTTAAAATATGGCTAGTTTTGTTTTTGCTACTTTGTATATGTAGACTATAACTGTTTTCTTGGATGTGCCATACATAGTTGAATGTATTCACCAAAATAAAATAAATATAAGGTAATTTTGCTTTTGCGACTTCATTCCTGGAGCTACCATACATCATTCTTTACTGAATGGAGATGATAAGGGCAAAAGTTGGACTGATTAATAGCATTTTAAAACAACTATGCTTAAAATTTTGACTGATTTTGGATAATCAGCAAGGCTCTTGATCATTTACTTTCTGGTTATTTAGCAGTCAAGCTGTTTCATTTTGTAGATCACCAATCCTAGGTATTCATTTCCAATAGCCCCAATAATTATTGTTTTGTGCGAACTGAGAAGACAACCTGTTCAAGTAGTGCTGTAGTGAGATGGTTTCACCACGGTCGTGTTTCTGTGAGTTTGCGAAGGGAAATATGTTCGCTAACCCTGAAAGGCCAACCACTCTATGCTGTACTAATTAATCACTTTTTGATCACATTTGTGCAGGGAAGCGTTGAACAAACAGAATGAGAGTGAACAAATGCAAGACTCTGACAGCCTCTCGATGCTGACTTCCATGAATATGAGAAATACGGGCAGCCTCTTTCCGTTCTCAAAACAACATAACCCTTTCGAAGTGACCAGCTCAAGGCCAGATTTTGGCCTCGTTTCATCGGATTCACTGATGAGCTCTCCTCATAGCTCCTTGGAGAACGTTAATTTGCTCGGTTCACAGAGTATGAATGAACACCAGAGTTCAGTTTCCCTGCAACACTATGTGGACTGGCCCAGGACACCTGCACAGGGAGCTCTTGCGTGGCCCGACACTGAAGAGATGCAAGCTCAGAGAACCCAGCTCTCAATATCTGCTGCAATGGCATCCTCTGACCTATCATCGGCCTCCACATCTCCCATCCACGAGAAGCTAATGTTAGCGCCTCTTAAGCTGAGCCACGAGTATAGTCCTATCGGTCTCAGCATTGCAGCAAATAAAGATGAAGTTTGCCAGGGAGAAGCAAACTGGACGCCTATGTTCCGTGATTCTTCGATGGGTGGGCCGTTAGGGGAGGTTTTGACCAAGAACAGCAACATGGAAGCAAGAAACTGCCTGTCGGCGTCTCTAAACATTTTAACGGATGGCTGGGATTCAAGCCCAGGGTTGCAGTCATCCCCTGTAGGAGTTCTGCAGAAGACCACCTTTGGATCAGTCTCCAGTAGCACTGGGAGCAGTCCTAGGTTGGAGAACCCCAGTGTTTATGATGGTATCAGTAACCTGCGGGGTGATCTCGGCTCCATTGTTGTAAATCATCCGAGGATCCGCCTGGTGTGAGCTTTTGACCAAGAAAAATGCAACAAGATGGCAGGCATAAGGAAACGTTTCGGCCAATCTTCACCTTGTTACATATCAATATCATATCCATAAGTGTTAGCATTTACCTCGTAGTTTGTCATTTGAGATTAATCTCGTGTTTTTGCCATTTCAGTTCTTTTGTTTTCCCCCCCTCGCTTTGTAACCTTCACCTTCCTTGGATCTTGACGTGCTGTGATGTGTGGGTGGAAGAATTTGGTGCTCCGTTGTTGCATATCATGTGATAGTATCCAATGTGCGATGTCATATTCGTGGATTAATGCGAGCTGATTCTTGTATTGCTTGTTGATATTGTTCAATGGTTCGTGAACTGATTCTTGCCATGCTTGATGATATTATTCGATATGTTTGTGTCGCATTTGCGCGTTGTTTGTTCCACACTTTTAACAGGATTTCTGCTTCTTAGACGATGTTTTCTGCCTGCAAATTATTAAACCATCGCATGTCTGTGCGTTTATCTATACTAATATAAAGAGGGTGTTTTTCTTTGTTACATCCATCCCATGTTTGTGTACACAAAATAATCCTAACCCTTGGACCGTCTGCATCGAATAGCCCAAATTCGTTTCATATTCTGCCAGTATTTAGTACCATAATTACCAATTACTTACCTACTAATTCCTCTCAAAACAATTACCTACTAATCTCACTAATAATCACGTAACAATTAAGGATTTAAGAGGGGCCGATCCCTTTCCATCCATTTTTTTATCTTGCGGCCCACATTAGTTTTACTATCATGATTTCCTTTGTCCCATTAATTTTTGTATTAATCATCTAATTATCCTAATCACAATATTAATCAGGTTGTTATCCCTACTACCGAGTACACATACATGTGCGCACATTCCAAATTTTCTATCTAGCATGCCTTCACTAACATCACCGTACTCCCCTAACCTCCTCCATCGCCCCTTCGGCTCCGTGCACCTCACACCTCGCTGTCGATCCCGACTTCTCGTCTAAGCCACCCTGTCATTGCGGGTTGTGTCACTGCTGCCCTCTGGGCAACCGCCTACTGTCGTCGTCACCCGAGGTTTCCTGTCTCTTGCGCCGTCCACCTCTCCCGCGGGTGAGAATTGCGTGACCAACACCCAACTATGATAAGAGCCACAACGATACTGGTAACCAACGATTTTCTTTCCCTATCATCGTATATGTTTCTTTGTGATGGCACTGGGATCAGGTTAGATCCAGCGACAAGGTCTCGTCAGGGAGACAACCACCAATGATAGCCCCCGATCCCCCATCAATTCTTGGCGCCCTCTTGTTCTTAATCGACAGTGGCGCGGTTGTGGCGTCAACTGAAGGCAAGTGATGCAGAACCGGATGTCAAAATTATTTTTATGTTAGCATAAACTTGACACTAAAAAACATTATTGTGTTTACATGATTTGATATTAATTTGACATGAAACATCATTAAGCTAAACAAAATACTTATCATGACACACATGTTAGACCACAACACGACATGGACATGAGGATTCGTCATTTTCCAAAAAAAAAAAAATGCCGACACGGCGATACAACTATATATATATATACATTAATAATAATAATAATAATAATAATAATAATAATAATAATAATAATAAGTAATATGTTGACATTAAATTGGAGCAATTTTAGCAAGGAAGGAGAAGATTTGGAACTCACCATGGATAGGGAGGATGGGGTGCTGGTTGCTGGAGAAGGGGGTCGCTAGTCGCCGGGTGGCCGCCGATCTACCGAGGTGCGAGAGGGAGATGAAGAGCAGGGAGGATGGGGTGGTCTCCGATCTGGTTAACAACAAGAAGATGAGACATGTTGATTAACCAATTCGAGATGCCAAAAACAAGAAGAAGGGGGGAAATAACTTAGATCTAACATGCTGGAGTGGAAGGAGTAACAGGAGATGATTTGGGACATACTAGGGTTGGCGGGTTGAGAGACTCGAGAGGGAGTGAGGGACATGGAGAGGGGCGGGCGGGCCGCGTTTCTGGTTTTGGTTGATCGAGCGATGAGGGTGTCGTGGACTCGTAGGGTTTGGTGTGCAACATAAATGGGCTAGGCCGTGTCAGGGGCGTGTCCACGGCGTGTCGGAAGTTAAAATTCATTTTTCGTTCGGCGATATTTGGACACGGCACAAATACGTATCTGTGCCATGTCAAGGCCATATCCGTGTCCGATACGGTGTCCAACACGAACACGATGCCTCCTTGCCGTGTCGGTGCTTCATAGATGACATGAATGAAACATCATGTTTTGTACCTTGCACAAGTACATTGTTCCTTTTCGAGATTTGAATTTGGGGATTGTATTGCTTTTCAACCCCTTGAATTGTTGAGTTATTTGAAACAATTTCATTTTCATTGGGGCCTACATATATAAATTTTCTACGTATGCACTGATTTATGGTATAAATTGAATTTGGCTATGTCTTATAATGTTCAAATTAACATGACTATGTGAGGTCTTATTTTAATATGCAAGACGAAATTATTTGTGTAGGTTAAAAATTATGCACTATTCACTTTGCTTGAAATTTCCATGTAGGGTGTTTGAAATTTGGATGGTATTGTACTATGATGTATATGGTTTGTATGTTTCTTGTGTTTGAATATGTTTGGTTTAATTTATATTAGTCAAGACCTGCTTTGCACACGCACGATTACTAGTGGTTTTTAAAGCTCGTGCAATAAGCCAAGTTTATTTTTTAAGAGAACATATTTGGTAACCACTTGGTCTGGCCAGTTTCACATGAAACTCAGGTAGACTATGGTCTGTAAGTTAGTTCTTTCTTAAAAATGCTTATACATGCAAGAACAATGCAAACTTGTCTTGAATATGTTCTGTATAACAGCTAGGAACAGACAATTCTAACTCGGTTATTTCTTGCAATCGCTAAGCCAGATATCTATAATCGTCGTCCTAGCTAGAAACCTCAGTATACCACTGCTTTTAGTTACCTCGAGGTTTTTTTTTTTACCCTTGTCGACAGTGTTGAGTGACAGTGGTGTAATCCAGTGTTCACTGTAACAGCAGCCGCACCAGAATACAATGATACGTTTTCAGGACCAGCCACCAGCCTTTTGGCCCTTTCACAGCTGCCAAGCCTGCAAAAGAGAGCAACCCCCCAACTTGTGCAACTACCCAATGTCCATTGCATGCATGCACGCATCCAAGAACCATGACCAGTCTACAAACATTGCCGTTGTGTTTTTCTGCCTTTTGATGATTTGCTCTACAGGAGCCTACAGTAGAATGATGTGCAGCTGCTTGCAGCACTAGTGTGGCTGTGTGAGCCCTGATGCCATTGCCGCCTGCTTTATGGACACCTAAAAGCGCATGCACCACAGAGACGTAAGGTGAGCGAGTGCTAGAGGTGTCAATCTTTCTATGTGCTTGTTTTCTTTCTCGCTCTCGTTGTGAGTTGTGATGTGGAGAAGTCAAGAAATTGTTCTTTGCTGGTTTGGAGGAGCTCTGCTTTTTTTTTTTTCTCTCCCTGAGATGCTAATTGCTGATTTTGTTTTGAGGCGCAGAAAGGGAAATTTTGGATGGGAAGAGAGTTGCTGCTGCCCTGCAACTGCAATCACGTGTGTCGTAGTGGAGAGAAGTTATGTGCGGGGATAAAGTTGCGTGTATATATATACTAGCAAAGCTTTCCTGCACCCTTTGCAATCCGGCCGGGCATGCATATCCGACTTCTTTCGTACTTGTCCACATCAGTGGGAGTGCGAAGCATCGTCAGGTACGAACTTCAACACTATGTATTCCATCGAGAAGGCCGTATAGATTCCATAATACGGAAGTTTCTTGTTTCCGAGAAAACCTGGGTTACGTGACTTACATCTGCTACTCGTCGCGGTTTTATTCAGGGAGCGACGTGTCACACAAAACTGACGCCAAATCGCCAACTGATGTCCTGTGCGCACGCAGTCGGTTGGGCGTCCATCCAACCGGGCGGAGCTCATGCTCTGGATCCTAGCCATAGCCACAAAAGCCGAGGCACAAATTTGATTGGGCTACGAGACTTGGTTCAACTTCTATTCATTCCCAGGCAGCGCCAAGCCGCTATCCGTTTGTTTTGTACACACCACTGATCGGAGCATGCGACAAGCGATGAGCACGTACACTGTACACAAGCACACAATCGGAATAGTACTAGTACGAGGCTGGCTACGAACCGTGCGTAAGATCCCCAAGGAACACCAACCGCTCCTCCACGCTTCCTTGTTCACATGCCAAGGTAAAGATCGTGTATAAAAGCCTCGTCACGCACGCTGAGAGCTCTCCCTGCCTCCTGCGTGTGCCCAAAAATCAGACGAGGAAACATGATCCTTAGAGCCAAACAAGCAGCGACGAGCCGTCGGACAAGACGTGCCGAGCAGCAGCAGGCGCCGCCGCCGGCGGCATTCGCCGGGGCCCCCAAGATCGTGTCAAACCCCATCTTCTACTGCGAAGACGGCTCGCAACGGGTCAAACAGATCGACCTGCGCTGCGGCTACGGGCCCGGCTCGGTGCACGCGCTCGCGCACGACCCCGACCCGGGCGTCGCCAAGCCGAAGCCGCTGCCCCTGCCCCTGCCTCCAAGCAGGACCCACCGTGTGGGGCCAGCTGGGACCCAGATGCCAGCGTCGCGTGCTGGGGCCACTCTCGTGATGAGCCCACGTGGCAGGGTGCTGAGGAGGGTGCCCATGCAGGACCCGTTCCTGGCCGCCTACGTGGTGTGCACCAAGAGCGGCGGCGCCAAGAACGCCGCTCAGGCGAAGAAGCAGCAGCAGCAGCAGAAGAAGAGAGGTGAGGCCATCCGGGGGTGTGGCATTTGGAGCGCGAGCAAGAAGTACACCGGGATGATGTCGTGCAAGTACGGTTGCGCCGTCACCGTCCAGGAGGACGCTCCTGCCGCCACGGCGGAGGCGGAGGCGCCCGCAGGGCCCACGCTCGACCTGTCGCGGCCACCGGCGGTGCTCCTGGCGAGGGAGAGGGCCCTGGAGCGGAGACGGTCGCGAAGCTGAGGATGCACGCGTGCATGCGTCGCCGTGTTTCTACTGTTGTGGTGCACACCACGTATATTGGTATTGCACTATAGTGTTCCCGTAAAAGTACGCAGGAACCCGTATGTACTGGTTAGCACGGCGCGCGTAGCCGCGGGCAAAAGGAAAAGGCCAAAATACGATTTGGAAAACTGGGGCAAATGCATCTTCAATAACACTACCACACTAAGAATGACTATAAAATAAATTGATAAACCACAAACAATATTTCCTGTATACTATGTAAACCGAGTGGCATCACTGAAATTTGAACATAAGCATCCAGTTCACATATACAAGAGTGAAAAGAAATCTTTGATCCATGTATATGTTAGATTATTTAGTACTTTAGTGATTACATAATTCCGCAAATAAATCATGACTACAGAAATAATATGAGAACGAAAAATGTCCAGAAGATGAACTATGATGATAACCAATATGAACAATAGAATGTATATCATAATTAGAGAAATAACATGAGTACTAAACATGAACAGAAGATGAATTATGACGATAAGCGCTACGAACAACAGAACGATTTGAACTGCGTAGCACTAGATGTTACCGATGCGAAGCAAAGAGTGTTGCAGAGACGAAGGAAAGGATGTCGCCGATGAAGAAGATGACGATGTAGACGTTGCAGGGAACGGTGAGCAGTCGCGAGTCGCTTTCCAAAAACTTGATTCGCCCTCTCCCGTACAGGATCGCAAGGACGATGGTTCCAAAGACCTGCTCTCCCCCACCACCGGTGCACGTTGGGCACAGGGATGGAGAAGCACTTAGCAACACATTACTCTCGAGAACAGTTCTCTCGCACGGATATGTTTCTGCGATTCGAGAGAGAAGACAGACAACATCTTCAGATTAAAAAGACCTTAGAAAGGAACCACTATCAGATTAGAAAACCATAATCATATTAAGGCTCATTAATGGCAATTAATTCGCCGCATAATCGTAGCATTTCCATTTCGTAATCAGAGCGTTTTTGTCTTTTTCCATCCTGACAGGATTGCATGGCAAAACAAAATTGTAGAAGAAAGTTGCGTCTGGACCCACGGCCAAACCCGGAATGATCGCACCATTCACGTGCACCTCTTACTTTCTCTTCCTTTCTCTTACTTTACTAAGGCTAGACATACTCCACCTTGGCTAGCAATATGGGACTAAAATATCCCACATGTCACTATGCATGAGTGGACCTTTGGAGTTTTTCTATGAATTATTGATAAAGGATGGGCCAAAGCCCACTTAATTCCAACAGTATAGAGTAGCAACATAGCAAAAGGGATCAATCCAGAGATGAAGTGGTCAATGAATATTAACTATCAACAAATGGTCAAGGTGCTTCCAGCCTACCATAACAGACATGTATTGCATGTATGAAATAATATAGTAAAAATCAACAACATCAGCTGCAGAAGAACTTTGTAAGAAGACACATGAACAGTGAGAAAAGCAGGTAACTACAAGTGCATATATCATCCTAGGTGTAACCTTCATTCCCCGTAAAAATTACAATTTATCACATAATCATATTTGCGGCAAATAACCCAAGCAGGATACTAAATTGATTCATTGTAATTATAGAAAGAAGAGTAATTTAAAAATAACACTGGGACATGCATTTCAAGTAAAACAAAAGTTACTTCGAAAAATCTTTCTAGAATCAACTTGATACCAAGACAAACAATAGAACCTAACTTCATTCATTTAAGTATTTAATAACCGGAAATAAATAGGAGATTTTATGTAAGCTTGTTTACAATCTCATATACTTTAAGTTTGCGCATGAACAACAACTGAATTTCACATAGTTCTTCTAATATAGCACGTACAATGTAACCACAATAAATGGTCCCCGATAACCTCCATGGAAGGAGAAGCTGCATCTTCATAAGGGCCATATCCTGGCATGTATCATCTTAGGTTGATAGTAGTAGTTTAGTTGCATTCCATAGCCCTATTCCACAGAAACTCTAGAAACGTCAAGGAAAATGAAACATGTTCTTATGCTGAAACAAATAGAGACAAGAAGATATGAATGATGTAACAGTATTGACATGATAAAGACCAGCACATATAGAATGTCATAAATATCCCTAATGTTGGCTCAGGAAAACTTGGTTGACCTTGTCCCTTTGTGACCTTGCCTCTGGTTACCTGTGAATCTCTATTTCTAAAGGATTATAATTTGATTGGCATCTTTACTTCAATAACATCTGCAAAACTAACCTAAATGGTCTTATTCTACAAATCTGCAGAGAAGAGAAGAAAATATGTGGGGGAAAAAATACTATAATCTAACACACTACGAACTGTGCATGTGACCAAATAAGATTCCATTATATGTAAAAAAAACTGGGAAAGCTGCTAGCATGTTTAATTTTGCCTATTAAGTACCCAATACTTATACCAATGATTAAATGGGCTCCTAATAGATGTTTGTATTCTTGTTATACTAAGAATAGCCTGGGCTTACCACTGAAAAAACAGCCATAATGATATGGTGCTATTTAGAAGCATGAATAGTTTGATGTCTTTACGGTCATGTAAAAGTGGTAGGTTCCAACTGTAGTAGATTTGTCGTGCATGAAGTAAAACCTGTGAAAACATGTTCTATTGACAAACAATGCAACCATGTGGATAATCTACCACTTGGTAAAGAATCAGCAATGCAATTTTTATAAATTACAAAATAAAAATAATGTCTTTATGAACTAAATATCTGAAATTTGAATATTAAACTCATAGTCGAACTACAGATGTACTCAGCATAAAAAAGTTAGATGAAGGTGCATAACCAAAGGTAAAGCAAAAGATATATGATTGATATAAGGGATCTCATTATATAGCAGAGTTATAAACTAAATGAACGCTAACAGATCAAGGGGCATTTTATTACGGTATGTCTACCTTGCGAGCATATGTTGAAAAAATGTGTTTTACAATGGGGGGAAGAACTATTCAACATAATGGGAAGAAACATCCATTGAAAGTATGAGCGAAAGTCAACATATAATGCAATTTGATGTCCGTAAACATTCTGCAGTGAGCCAGGAAATAGCAAAAATCACATTAGTAAATACAGGCACGTAAGCTGGTTAGTTTGATGTAAGAAAATAAACCAAGATGCAGTCCATATACGTACATAAGTCTACCGATTGAAGTAGGAAAAAGAAAGAAAGGAACCATCATAGGGCGGAGTGGAGGAAGTGAGGTGGGGGATTCTGAGATCAGAGAAGGATTGGAGTGGTAATGGTGGAATGGGTGAGACCGTGAGAGTCTGAGACGAGAGAAGAATAGTTGTGTGGGAGTAGTGGTGCAATCGGGTCGGATTCGGACGGATATTGTTCATACCGTATCCTAACCCATATTTTTCCCTGGGTTCAGAATTGGGTACGGTTAGGGCGGATATGACTACAAATTCGGAGTTTCGGACACGGTACCATCCGGACGGATACATCACAGATTTGGGTCAGAAACGAATAATATATGCGGATAGTACAAGTGCATATAAAAAGAATATATGTTGAACCATACCACCATTGCTTCAACTATTCAACATTGGTACGTATATATTATCACACTATCACATAACATAGTATTGGTTGTGAATACAGATCAAATCGAGCCCAACGAATGCTCCAGTTTTGCGTGGCAGCATTATTGCCCAACAAACTTTATCTTGGACCAAAAAAAATATCATGTGAGCGAGAGGGCAACAGTTAATAGAGCAAATGATGCCACTCCCAACCCTATCGCTCATTCTCTTGCTCTCGCACCCATTGAGCGCCTCCCCCAGCCGCTCGCGATGCCTAAATCCCCAATTCATTCTCCTGCTCCATCTTCATGCCTCCTTGGCTCTCCTACCTAGTCACTCACCAGCAGTTTCCTCCTCTTCCCCCCACCGTCACCTGCCTTCACCTCTCTCCACCACTGACATCCTCCCTCATCCCCTGCTCAGAAGTGCTCCCCGCTGCAGTCAGCAGGGCTCTAGTTGCCAGCTGCCAATGGAAGAGCTCCCCACCATGCTTTGATGGGCTCCCATGGCTGCCGCCGAGAGCTAGAAGAGGACACTGCCAGATCTGAAGAGCTCCTCATCTGCTTGTGCTGCTATTGTGCTGCTTCTTGGTGGGCATATGGGCATGCCCGCAGGCGGCAGGCATAGGCGAAGGCGGTGAGCTATGGGGCAGCTCTTAGCGGCGGGTCGCTGGCAGCGGGCGGAGGTGGTGATAGGGGCAGGTCGCTGGTAACGAGCAGAGGCGGCAGGAGGCACATGTATGATTCCGGATATCCAGCTATCCACTTATCGACATGATTTGGTCGAATATTAGCTCTCCCATTTCACTACCGAATCCGAAACTAACTATCCAGTACTGATACCGAATCCGGTCGGATACTGATTTCTCTTCCCAAATCTGGTACCGACCAGATTCAGTATTGGATCGGTCAGGAATTAGCCATACCGTTTGCACCCCTGAGCGGTGAGTGGTCCCGTCCAATAGAAAACTAATGCTTCATACCTCCGTGTCCTATCGTTATCGATATTCTTTATTTTCGTTTATAATCCGGCAATACACGAAATGGAACGAGCGCACCGTGATTCATGTTTGCGCAAAGCTCTTCGTTTTCGCAGGTGACGACTGATGATGTGACAGTGTTACCGTGGCCCTGTGTCCAGACTCCAAACCAGAGTCATTTCGTAGGCGGGCTACAACAAAGGATTATTTGTACTAGGTACCAGTGCGCGCTTTAGCGCGCTCGGTGTATAATCTATCGGGATATGAACAAAGATTGAAATTAGAATAATGATAGAAGAGTGGCTAATTCAAAGATAAAAAAAGACAGATATATGGTTAGTTTTGCTACGACACTATAGAATAAACCAAGAGGAAATATATTATTAAATTGTAAGTAAGAACAAATTGGTAAATAAATTGAGTGTGGTGTAATGGTGTAGTATCTATGTATCACATAGTGTGTTTACTGCATCGGAGAAGTAAAAGTAGTATACATCGTTCTAAAATATAGGCATATGTACATAAAGGTTGAATATGTAATAAGTTTGTCTAAGAAGGAAAAAAAGGTTTGTAAAACTACAATTACTGGGATACATATAGGCTCATTCATTTGAATAGAATACAGCAAAGATCTAATGTATAAATCAAACAAGCAAAGAACAAAATAAAACAACTTATAAAGAGGGAACTTTAAGAACTACAGAATATTTGTTGACGGATAGCATAAGTGTAACTAATTAGGCAAAAGAAAACGCGTGCATCTAAGTTGCAAAGTGGGTGAATAACTATATAGATTTATAACTAAAGCTCATGTGCTATCTTACAATGATACACAAACCATTCAGCATTGGGTGAATAAGAATCTCGTCTTTGAATTACCAACATTTGATAAATGTTCAGATGCGATGTAAAGATCAGTAAATTCAACCAAGCTTTCCTTCTATCCTGATCAACTACTTTTAGCACAGAATAATGAAATGTGCTATCATTTGTCTTAGCCATTGTCTTCTGAAAAATGACATTACATGACAAACTAAACATCCACAAGTATACATATAATCTACATAGACACAGATATTGACCTCACTACAAAAGATGAGAAGCTCACACGAACAGAATTTTAAAAAAACTGAATTGTCAAATGTAAACATACTGCTTGTCCCCGGTCAGTTCATATTTGACAAATGATAGATAGATAGTTTGAGCCCCAAAATAATACATATAAAATCAGTAACAAAGCATACCTCAAGCCTTATAAGAACATTCATGTTTTGCAGGATTCTCCTGGCCCATGCAGCTATAGCAGTGGCATGTTTATGGAATCTTGCAGTACGGTCTTGAAGCTCATTGTTCCAGTCCCTAATAATCTAAAATAGGTACTTTCATGAGAATGTCTACAAACTGAAATGTTACTGCACTAGACTATGTTCAAGAAACCACAATAGAATATCAATTCGACTTTAAAAGCAGTGTCAATATAAAAAGCAACGTTCTATATCATAGAAAATGTTAATATCTTGCTTCCTAGCTCCAGTTACAAGTAACAAATGAAATAAATCAAGGGAGCTTGTACAATGCAATCTTCGCTAGCTTGAGCTTGATGAAGGTTGCGACTTGTACTGAATCGGTGGATGTGCTTGCAGCTGTAGTATAACCACTTGCGGATTATACACAATTAAAACAAAGATGAATGTTAGCAAATTATTCCAGCATTTTAATTGGGTATAAGCCGGTGATTCATAGTTTCATGTAATTAGGCCCGAAAAATGTGATCGCATCATTTTTGGGGGTGATTCATAGGTGGAATTTCAGTTAGAAATTGGTTGGAATCAAATCGGTGTATAAAGATTTGACCTGTGTCCTATATAGCTATATCCAATGATCAGAAGTAGTCAAACTGCTAAACAGATAAACCAAAGAAAGAAGATAGTCACTTTTCAAACTTAGGTTCAATCGATACTTATCTCACATGCCCTTTGTTCGATCATTGGATCATCTCTCTAACATTTAATGGAAAAAATGGTGTCTTTGTCAGGGAGAGAATCTTAACCGCATAAATCTGAAGTCCAAATAGGATAATACTGCTTTAATGAAATCTTAAACCTATTTAGCCAGCAACCCTGCTCTATGTCGCAGCCAGAGTCGCATCCATGGCCATCGTTGGCCCTCAACACCTAGAGGCGTTGTTCCCGTTGCCATTAACTGCAACCAAGAAAGCTCTTAAATTCACAATACATGCATGCAAATAGAAGCGTATATTAGTTTATGTGTTTGCAGAGTATAATTAACATTTTTGAAAGAATCTAGCTTGGATCAAGAATTACCAGGACATTAGATTCTACAGGGTCAGTTTTAGTAGATTAAAATCAACATCAAAATAAAAAAAAAGGCATGGTTGGATACAACACTTCCAAGCGATCCAGACTACAGACAAAACGAAACAAGCGAAATCATTGGACTTTTACCTTAACTCATCGTGTAATCGCAAATGGAGTTCTTGCAAAGAAGAGACCGTACACTAATTCTCTAGAGATGTTAACAAATATTTATAAGGACAAAATCACATTATGAGTCGTGAAGAGGACAAAAGTCAACAAAACAATATATCTTGAAGCATATCGTAAATCAAAACAAATATATATACCTTCAATACGTACATTTATGCACATGAGTCAAGACTCGTATTGTTAATGTACTTCCAAGTGATGTGCTACATCCTTTATGCATCAAAACAATTTCTAATTAACTTCATTTGAATACGTGCAAAAGGTAGTTTTAAAGATATTTAAACCTGATTCGAAAGTCGATTCTGCTTCACTTGTTTATCGCCACAAACAAATTTATCATAATGTGCACTAGGAACTAACTCGATTTAGCCTTTTAGGTAGGACTACCAACTATATAGCTTTATTTAGCATATGCAACATAATGGTAGTTAGAAAACCACACTTGTTCTTGTTTGTCAACTCTGCAAAAAGGTCATAGTCTGAGTTCAGTGTTAAAAGATTTGGGAGTGATGCCAAAGCAATAGACCTACCTCCTCCGAAAAGATCATATACTGCTTTCGGAACAATCAAGTTGTCCCTTTATCTCCCATGTAAGGCTAACAAGAGCCATTAGCATTGCTAGAGAGTGGTGGTATAGTAGCACATTATGATAAAAGACCATGCTTTGTAAAAGAAATTGGTTTTGCAAGATTGAGAGAACAAACTAAACATGGGCTCTACGCAACAAAATGAAGAGATGTGTTGATGCTAGATCTTTCAAATACCAACAAACTAACTAACATTTGGAAAAATTTGAGCACACTTGGTGGCCAATGGGCATGCGTTAAAAATGGGCATCTGCAATCAATTTCTTCTAAATTTGTGAAAAATGTTGAATCCAAGCCCTATGTGGTTATAGATTAAAATTTGAAAATCATGGAGTGTCGGTCTATCAACTACTATTGTATTTGACCAAATAATATTGCGCATTGAGTTAATATAGATGATGAAAAAAAGGGAATATAATTCAAGCGAAAAGGATGATGGTCTATTTTGGACAAAGTTTTCAATTGTAAATTTCTAGTACAATGTTCTCACGCAAAGCTCAAGAAAGAGAGAGAACAAACTGAATGAACTAAAAGAACATGTAGATCTGCATCGGATCTTGTGGATGGCAGAAAAAGAGGAAGCACTACAAATCTCTCCGCTCTGGTCCCAACTCCCAACTAAGTACCAGCTTTCATTACAAACCTGTGCATTGTAATCCTAGTTAATGGCCTGATGCAGAATTGAATGGAGAGGAACTCGATGGTCACAACATGTAGCCCTTGAAATGAAATCCAAATCAGCGAAGATCATCTCATATCAAGCTTTTACAGCATGGATTTGTCGCCTCCCCTTCACCTTGAGCATCCACCTCCTATACCTTCTCCGAGAAATCGATTTGGGGTAAAATGAGTAGAGATGGGTGGGGTGGGGAGGGATTCTTTGGAGCATGAGAACATGAGTTCGGAAAAACTCACCAATGGCGCTGCTCTCACCCTGATCTCGGCGAGTCGTAGGGGGCCTAGTCGGACCGAAGCCGCGGCCGAGGCCGAGACGGGGCGGCCGAGCCAGCGCCAGTGCGAGCCGTGCGAATGGGCGACCGGGCCGCAACAGAACGCGGGCCGGGCCGGTGGCGCGAACCGAGCCAGATGCCGGTGGCGGGCGCTGGGAGAGGAGGCCGAGATCAGGCTAGCCGGTGGCCGAGGAAGTGGTGCTAGAGCAAATCACCATGGAGGAAGATTGTAGAGGAGAAACGGCGAGGAAATTGGGAAGAACCAGAGCGCGCGGCGGAGGCGGAGCTGTGGCCGCGCGCGAGCCGTGCAATGGGTGGGCCGGCCGCAGCGAGAACAGAAAGCCAAAGAGGCCGGCGCGGGCGCGGTGCGCGTGAAGGCGGGCGTGGAGAGGCGGCCGGCGGCCAGGCTAGGTCGGTGGCCAGAGGAGGCGGTGCCAGAGCAAATCACCAGGGAGGAAGATTGAAGAGAAGAAACGAAGTGAGGAAATTGGGGAAGAACCAGCCTGGAGCTTTCGGTCAAAGCGGAGAGGGAAAAGAGGCCTGATGAACGAGAGGAGGAAGCGAGGAGAACGTAGGCAAGAAAAACTGAAGGAAGATCGAACGGCCGTGAAGGATCGAAGCGTTACATCGGACGGCCTATGGAAAATCGTTGACGTGGGCGCCGGTGCTGCCGCAAAGAATGCGCCCATTTATACCGGAGGATTCTCAAGGAAAGCCCAGACAGAGACACTGCCCGGCCGAAAGAAGGGTCAGGTCAGTCCGCGTGAGCTTATCTCGAGTCTAGCCCGGCTATACTGGCCTGGCATGGTGGGCTGACAGATAATTCGTAGTGCCAGGCTGCAAAAATGCTCGATTTTTTTACGGGCGGCCGTGCTCCACTCCATCGCACTCGCACTCCCGCTAAAACTTAGCAACCACACCGTTGAGTCCCCACCCCGCGGCTTCGTCTTCCCCATCGTCGACCAACACTCCAAACCCTAGAGCAGGGTAGGGTCGAACCCGCCGCAGTGTCGCAGAGCGGGAACCGATCCGCGTTCCTGGAACTGGCATGCGGCCTCTCCGGTGACAAGGCCGTCAAGACCATCCTCTTTTGCCTGGATCTGGAGACCCAGCTAGGCCGTGCCCATCAGCGCCGCCGATTCCATCCGGGTGAACTATGTCCTGATGTGCGAGTGGTTCAGAGCGCGGGATGAGCCTGGGAGTGGGAGGACCAAATCGATACCACCCCAGCTCATGCTCGACTTCCCTGGTTCGTCGATCTACCATTACTATATCTTCTTCATGTGCAGCTCCTGACCCCGCTGGTCATTGCTTGTTCTTCGTTTTGCTTATTCAACTCCTTGCATTTCTTTTGTCCCCTCGCAACTGGCTCGCTGGCTGGCCTGGCAAGATCAGTTCTTTTTGAGCGAGCGTAGGGATATGACATGCTATATTGTTGCGATGTCGCGGATGACAGGCCTGAGATGTTGAATAATCCTTTGAGCTGTTTTTGTGTTTATTATTTTCTTGTAACATTCATTGCATCGGTTTCTTTGCATGGCCGAATAGCATTCATTCGCTTTAATGCCGCACGTTACAAGGCAGTGAGGTAGTGGCAACGCATGCAGTTACTCACATTGATGTTTGCATTAGGGCACGTACAATGCGAGATGCTTGTATACGAGTGCTTAAAGAAAGAGAATGTAGTCATGTCATCAAGTATCCATGTAAAAGTCGTTTCCTCCAATGCAAGCATATGTTTTGTAGGTGCTTAGATGATTACATTATCTATTAATTATCTATAGTTATATATATAAGCACCTCTTAAGCACCGGTGCCTAATCAAGCATCAATGTTACAAAATAAGCACCTCAACTATCCTACGTGGTAAGAAAAATCAATTTTTCTTTGCTAAACACCTCTCTAAGCACCTGCATTGTACATGCTCTTAGGGGGTCATGGGGGTGCTTAGCCTTCAGTTACTCCTTTGATTATGAGAATAAAACGAGGAAGAAAAATGAGAAAAGCTGTGGTAGTTGAAAGCACAAAAAATGTGTTCATCTTCTTCTTTGAGTTCTAGTGATTGCGTGTGTCGGTTGTCCAGGCGTTTCGCATGTGTAGCAGCCGGCGCGACTAACAATTGGTATCAGGCGTCACCCACGACGATGCGACTTCGAGGGAGCCGGCGAGGGCGCCGGTGAGGGAGGGAGTTGTGACCCTCCAATACCCCATGCTCACGGAGAGCAATTACGGGGTGTGGACTGTAAAGATGAAGATCATCATGCGAGTACAAGGAGTGTGAGCGGTAGTGGAGGGTGAAGAATTGGTCGATGAGAAGAAAGACCAGATGATTCTCGCCACCATAGTCCAAGCCATACCGGAGGCTGTTGTAATGGCCATACCTGAGAAGGAGACGACAAAGGAGGCTTGGGACGCTCTCAAGGAGATGCACGTCGGCGAAGACCGTGTCAAGAAGGTGTGCGTTCAAACTCTCAAGAGGGAGTTTGAGCGTATCTACATAGGGGACTCGGAGACAATCATTGAGTTCGCCTTGAAGCTCACCACCATAGTCAACGAGATGCATGCTCTCGGTACCAAGGTGGAGGAGAGCGCCGTCATGGAGAAGCTTCTACGCTCCATTCCCGACAAATTCCTACCCATTGTCAGCACTATTGAGCAATAGGGTGATGTATCATCGATGTCAGTGATGGAGACCATCGAATGCTTAAGGTTGTACGAGAAGAGTTTGAAGGGGCGGTGGCGCGACAAGGAAGAAGGAGAGCACCTACTGCTCACACGCGCCGAGTGGGAGGCCAAAGCCGTCGAAGAGAAGAGGAGCGGCGAGGGCTCGGCAGCAGCACAAAAAAGAATGGCAAGCACAGTGGTGGGTGTGGCTGTGGCCAAGACGGTGACAAGAAGAAGCACCGTAGAAAGTTCGACAAGTCGAAGATCCAGTGCTTCAATTGTCGATAGTTCGACCATTTTGCATCTGAGTGTGATGAGCCGAAGAAAGAATGGACGTATCTTACCAATGCTCAAGAGGACGACGAGCTGGCTCTCCTAATGACTATGGCATGCGAGCATGCCGCGGACATCGTCATGATGAAGGAGGAGGAAGAGGAGGAGGAGGAGTGCTTTAATTCACGTACCATGTCATCCTCGTCGGCCACGTCGGCGGTGCAGTCGTCGTCCCTGCTGCCGGCACTCAGGAACGCGGTGCAAGAATGGTCGCGGGCGAACGGATCGTGCAAGCGGATGTGATCGTTCGTATCCAAGAATATTGCTTCCCTTTGCACAGGGACCCGATCATGTCGCATAGTAGCTACCTGAAGCGGCAGCTGTCGAAGTGCAGTGATATTGTTGTGGACCTACCAGCAGGCTTCACGACCAACGTGTTCATCGACGCCGTCACATCCTGCTATGACGCTGATGTCGCACTGTCGTCGGCGAACCTTGCGGTGGCATGGGCGACTGTGGACTGGTTGGAGCTACGCTGGAGGACTATTTCTTCCAGAAGGTGGCTACAGACTATGGGCGCGTCGCGGCAGTGTTGTGGTCGTGCACGGCGTTCCTCGGCGGCTAGGCGGCCAGGGTCGATGCGGTGCTACTCGTTTGGTGGCTTGAGGACGTGGCCGCGTTGCCTATGGAGGAGTTCCAGGTGGCCATCGAGGCCATGCGCGCGCACTTCACGCACGACCACGACCTCATGTACACCATCGTTGTGAACCACAGGGGAAAACTATCCGAGGGGGAGATGAGTCCCATCTGGTACCTCGACACAAGCACATCCAATCACATGACTAGGTGCTGTGAGCTATTCTCTGACCTGGACATATCAGTTCGGGGGTCAGTGAGATTTGGCGATGGATCTCATGTTGAAATCAGTGATCGTGGCGTGGTGTCGTTCAAGTGCCAAAGTGGTGAGCACAAAGTCTTAGCTGATGTTTATTATATACCTAAGTTAAAGAGTAATATAATCAGTTTAGGACACCTCGACGAGCATGGCTACAAAACAGTGTTAGAAGATCGTATTCTGAGCATTTATGATCAAAGAGAATGTTACTGACCAGAGCAAATAAGTCATTGAATCGACTGTACTTGTTTCGGCTGGGCTGCACCTAGCCGAGTTCTGTCCTAGCAAAATATGATGTGAAGGAAGACGAGCTGCACACAAGGATCGACATCGTTGAGATCACGAAAGCACATCAAGAATTAGAGGGTATTTGTTGAGTAATCCTGAATGCTGTTTAGGGGTTTTTAAGTCTTATAACGTCTTTGTTTCAGTTTCTTTGCATGAGGCATTACATAGTTGAGGCACGTCCGTGTGCATAAAGTTTATGACCGTAGTGGCGTAGTTAGTAACTGCATTGTGACTGCTTGTAACGTAGTGTGTCTTTTGATTAGAATAAAAGGAGAAGCAAACCAAGAAAAGCTGTAGATTGGGTAGTAGCACAAAAATCACTCTCGCGCATTTTCACAGTGTGTGTTTGTGTCCAGCGTTCGTGTGTGCAGATCGGTCCGTGTGCCAACATGAGATTCGTGCATACCTCCGGGAATTCTACGGGCGCAGGCGCGATTGCAATGCTGCTCCATCTGTTGCCGATGCTGCCACGCTGGTAAGTCAAGTCCCTGCCTCTACCAAAACAAGCCAAGCGGCCTACTTAAATTTGTACTAGTATTTACTATCATCTGATGGGATCTTGAAATTCTTAATCTGCACCAACTGCGGAACCATCTTTTCTTACAAAGTGTCTGGCGAAGGAGCACAAGTTGAAGTCTGTGTGGCTGGCTCCGGGGGTCAATGTCGCCCCCGATGAGATCGTCCTGAGCGACGACATCCAAGACCGCGCCTTGAGTCTTGTGGGCTACAAGAAGGGGGGGTGCTGAATCTGCCACTGCCGCCTATGCGGCTATGCCGCTGCAGTACGTGTCTGACTGACTCTTAACAGAACGAAACCAAACTTTAGTTTTTAGTACTCATTGTTTGAATTTTATTATCAAGTTCGTTTTGTCAAAAAGAAAGCCCAACTAGTTTATTTGCTTCATTTGCCAAATGACGGTGTTCCAAGTGTATCGCGAAGGAGGCCGAGTGGATGGTCGAGCGGCTGAGTGATGAGGCGGCCTATGTGCACTACTCAGAGTTCTACCTGAGCAAAAGGATTCGGCGTCATGCAGGCCTTATGGCCGGCAAAGGGATGGGTCTGCTTCTGGTGTCGCTGACCTGGTGGTATGTGATCGCCTGTACGATACGAAACCAAAATTTGTCCCACTTAATTTGTACTAGTATTTTTCGCTGTTGCTCACTAACTTCTTTACACCGATTGCAATACAATGCTCTGAATTCTCAAGGGCATCGCGAAGGAGGTTGAGTTGTTGCGCGAGGACCTGATGCGTGGGCATGTCAGCTCCCGCGAGAACTTCGAGAACAGAGAGATCCGGGAGCACGCCATAGATGTCATGATGCACCGATTGGGTGAATTTACCGCCGCCGAGAGGAGTAGCAAAACTGCTGCTGGTTTGAAGCGGAATCTCGTTGCTGCTATTGAAGCAGGAAAGTCGACATGGTATGATCCACAAAATATTTTGTTGTTGCTCCTTGTGCATACTTTGGTAGATATCTCATGGCATAACTCAGGAGTTCCAAATTGCTTTATAGTATTTTTTAAACTAAAAGTTGCATGCACCGTAGTGATCCCCTTGGAACAGAGGAATTTTAGGCTTGAATATGAAAAGAAATTCAGTCGTTTCAACATCTCACTAGTGGGCTAGGCCGTGAAAGAAGCCTTCTTCTTCTATTTCTCGACCAAGCCCGGCCAGAGTCACGGACCGGCCTCACGATCTGTCTGGACAGACAGATAATTTGCGAAACCAGGCCGTAAAAAGCTCCATTTTTCTCCACCGCGGCCGCCGCCGCCGCCGCCTCCAGCCTCCAACCCGGACAACCTACCACCAACGCCGCCGGCGTTTCTCGGCTCGCCTCGACAACGCACAACCAGGCCGCAGCAATGCCACCAGCCGCCACCTTCTCGGCGTTGCTCCGCCGGCCTCCGCCGCCGACCCGGCGCCTCCTCCTCGTCGCTGCGCGCGCGCACGGCACCGCCGGAGCGAGCCGTGCCCGAGGCGACCTGCCTCGTTTCCACTCCCCGTCTATCCCCTCGTCCAAGGCAAGCGCACTTATCCCATTCTCTCGACTCGTCCGCGCGGGCATTTCGTCGAACGCAATGTACTCGTCCCGTCATAACGATTGTAAGTAACTGACATGGATATTGCTTCGCAGGGTGAGGTGGTTCGGATCCAAGGAGACGAGTTCTGGCACATGACGCGGGTATTGCGCCTTGGCGTCAATGACAGGTCTGTCTCGTCGCTTTTCTCTCTTGAGTAATCTATGTAAGAATGGAAATTAGTCGCTGGTGTCGACGAGGGAAATTGTTTGCTATGCTGAATTCCAGGTTCAGTTTGTAAGGATAGATTTTTTTCGGACGTCAGCAGTAGATTCTGTTAGGTATATGTTCACTTTTATAATTAATTTAATAACTAAAACAATAATCGAGCAACATATACTTTAGGCATATTTGAAACTATAAACAATAGAATGATTATCAATTCAAATATTTCTATCTTATATATATGCGCTAACAAGGTAAATCCTACAACAAGAATATTACTAACAGAAATAGGCATCAACATCATTACATGATTTATTTCTAGAAAGCAAGGCCTAGCTATATCAAAAGATATCAATGTGACTTATAGAGAATCGCCCCGGCGAAGGTCACGGTAGAGTCTGATGCGAAGAAAACAATGCGAAGCGGATGATGGAGAAGGAGGAAGCCGTGAGCAGTCGCGTGAACATTTTCCAAAAACTTGATTCGCCCCAACCCGTACAAGATCACAAGGGACACCGGTTTCGGAGACACTGCTCTCCCCACGTCGGTGCACACCGAAGAGGTTGCGCAGTATAGAGAAGTCGGGCAATAGAACGGTACTGATACTGATTTTGTTCCTGAGAGTTGTCTCTCTGTTCTAACCTTTTGAGAGGAGAGATCTCTCCTATATATAGAATCAGTCACGAGGAAAAAACTGAAACAATAACTTTGTATTAAACGCAGTTAAAGTGCGTCATAAAAGCCCCGTTGAAACAATTTATTCAGTTTTCAGTTTCTAATTTATATGCATGGTTTTGAGGTGTAAAAAGAAGCCATAGCTCCACAGCCAACCGGACACGAAATCGTCGGACCATTCACGCGCACGTCGCGCACGGGTGGGCGATGGTGTAGCGAGGCGAGGCGAGCAAGCGAGCGCGCACGCATGTTCTTATTTTGCTTGTTTTAACTAGGTAAAACCAATTCCACCTTATATATGGGTCTCATCCCACATAGACTAGCAATATAGTACTAAACTTCCTACTTTCCACCGTACATGAGTGACTCTTTGAGATTTTCCTAGGATTTAATTAGAATATTGAATGGGCAAGCCCAAAACTCCAACAATCCCCCACCAGATCACAAAAGCACCACGAATTTGTTCATAATTCCAAAGTGCTGTTGATATACCTATTTTTCGGTGGAGGCCGGTTAAAGTTGAACATCCACCTAGAATTGCAAGCTACACTCGCCTACAACTACACAATAGATTAAGCTTTGAATTGGCAGTTTTGTGTGGACAAGTTTCACCTAAGACCTTTGTTGATACTTGACCGCCAATTAGCTACTCCTCAGGTGGAGTATATAGGTCATACTCCTATGTCTTTTCATGATCTTCTTCGAGATCACTCACATCTCATGGACTACGATTAACAATCGGGTTTATATAGGTGTGTTCTTACACGAATACCCTGTAGCACGATATTTTGTTGTTAAGACTTGGAACATATAAAGAGAAAGTCATCATGCTTTACAATAATTAGCAATGTTCACCTAGGCGCTAGGCGGATGGCGAGCGGAGGGTGGCCGCCTAGCGCCTAGCCCGCCTAGGCGCCACTTAGGCGGCCGAACAGAAACAACGAGGGAGCCTCTGCTAGGAAGCTGAGAAGAAAAGGCACTAGCACTAGGCGCCGCCTAGGGGCTGGGTAATCCAAACCTATGTGATCAGAGATCCCGTGAAATAGGCACCGGGAAAAACAAGCTGCTTGGGTAACAGTAGAGTACATTCTTAGCAGAGACTCAATTTGCTTACAACAGAAGAGATGTCAGGACAGGTAGCACTAGCCAAGTACATGAGTGAACCAATAATCTGATTGTATCTCAATTGATCCTTTTCTAGTCTTCGATTTTTTTCAAAATATTAGACTAGGATCATAGGGTGTTGGAGATGGCTTATTTTCTATATAGCCAAAACGGCTCAAGACCTTTTTCACATAATGAGATTGCAGCAAGGTAATCCCATTCTCATTCTTGGTCAACTTGATGTTTAAAATAACATCAGCTTCTCCCAGATCTTTTATATCAAAACTTTGGGATAAAAATGACTTAATCTCGTTAATCACATCAATGTTTGTCCCAAAGATAAGTATGTCATCAACACACAAACATAATATTAATCATTTTATCCCCTTCATAGCGGTAGTATATATATTTATCGGCTTTATTTACCATAAACCCTGCAGATGTCAATGTTCTATCAAACTTCTCATGCCATTGCTTAGGTGTCTGTTTGAGTCCGTATAAAGATTTCAATAACTTACAGACATTGCCCTCTTGTTCAGGTACTACAAATCCATCAGGCTGATCCATGTAAATTTCCTCATCTAGCTCTCTATTGAGAAAAGCTGTCTTTACGTCCATTTGATGGAAAATAAGACCATGTGAGGCAGCTAAAGATAGTAGTACTCGAATAGTGGTTAATCTGGCAATATGTGAGTAAGTATCAAAGAAATTATCACCTTCTTTTTTAGTATAACCTTTAGTCACAAGCTAAGCCTTTTACTTTTTGATTGTACCATCAGGCCTAAGCTTCTTGAACACTCACTTGCATCCAACTGGCCTGCAACCAAATGGACGATCGGTGACTTCCCAAGTTCTGTTAGCGATAATGGAATCTATTTCACGATGAATCGCATCCTTCCAGTACTCTGCATCAGGAGATGCATATGCTTCTGAAATAGATTTGGGAATATTATCCACAAGGTATACAATGAAGTCATCACCAAAAGATTTTGCAATCCTTTGTCTCTTGCTCCTTCGAGGAGCTACAACACTGTCATCCTCCTCATTAACGTGCTCGTGTGTGTGTTCAAAATACTCAATTGGAGCGGTAGGTTCAAGAGTTAAAACATTTGCTTGACTAGAAGAGTTATGTGAATTCTTCATAGGAAATATATTTTCAAAGAAAATAGCATCTCAGGATTCTATTATCATCTTGATTGTCATGCCAGATATTCCGAATTGAACTACTAGAAACCTATAGCCTGTACTATGATGAGTATATTCTAGACAGATACAACCACTGTTTTATATCCAAGTTTGCGTTTTTTAGTTATTGACTTTCGCCAAGCACCCCATGTATGCAAATATGAGAGTGATGGTTTTCTCTTTTGCCAAACTTCGTATGGAGTTACCTCACTATTTTTAGTGGGGATTCTATTTAGGACATAACACGCGGTCAACACAGCCTCCCCACTATGCTTTAGACATACCTGCAGTATCTAACATGGCATTCACCAAGTCAGTCAAGGTGCAGTTCTTTCTTTCGCAACTCCATTGGATTGGGGTGAATGGGAGGTGTCATTTCATAAATAATACCATGTTCCGTACAAAACTGATTGTACTCATTAGAAAAATACTCTCCACCACTATCAGACCTAATTCTTTTAATCTTTCCATCTAATTGATTCTCAACACCAACTTTATAAGTTTTAAAGTGGTCTAACGCCCCATCCTTTGTTTTCAACAAATACACATAGCAGTATCTAGTGACATCATCAATTAAAGTCATGAAATATCTTTTTCCTCCTTTTGTCAATATACCATTCATCTCACACAAGTTTGAATGTATGAGTTCTAATTTTTCCGAATTTCTTTCCTCTATAGCCTTGTGAGGCTTTCGAGGTTGCTTTGCTTGCACACAAATTTGGCATTCGAAACTTTGATTATGAAAAAAGTTTGAAATTAAATTTAAACTGGAAAACCGAGACACACGGCCAAAATTTATATGACATAAATGTGAGTGCCACACATTGGCCTCACCACCATTCGTAGAGTCATAAATATGGCCACAATCTCATTACAAAAATCTGAAAGGGAAAATGCGGAACAAGTCTCCGCACTCATAGCCTTTTCCAATAAAAAGTCCAAATTTTGACACGACTAATTTATTTGACTCGAAGACCAATTTGAACCCATCTCGACATAGAAGGGAACCGCTGACGAGATGCTTATTTATTGTAGGGGCATGCTGCACGTTCTTCAAGCGCACGATCTTTCCCGAAGTGAACTTCAAACGGATGATGGAGAAGGAGGAAGCCGTGAGCAGTTGCGCAAATGCTTCCCAAAAACCTGATTCGCCCCATCCCGTGCAGGATCACGAGGGACGCCGACTTTGGAGACACTGCTATCCCCACGTTGGTGCACACCAAAGAAGGGATGGAGAAGCCGAGGTTGCGCATCACAGAGGAACAGGGCAATAGAACGGTACTGATTCTGATTATGTTTCTGAGCGGTGTTTCTCTGTTCTAACCTTCTGAGAGGATAGGTCTCTCCTTTATATAGAATCAGTCACAAGAAAGAAACTGAAGCAATAACTCTGTATTAAACGCAATTAAAGCGCACCATAAAAGCCCCATCGAAACAGTGTATTCAGTTTCTAATTCGTATGCATGATTTTGAGGTGCAAAAAGAAGTTGCAGCTCCACAACCAACCGGACACGAAATCGCCGGACTACTCGCGCGGGCAGCCCATGGCAAGGCGAGCTAGCGTGCGCGTGCGTTTTTTTTTGTGTGTTTGTTTTAACTAGGTAAGACCAACTTCACCTTATATATTGGTCTCATCCTATCTAAATGTAATGAACCTTAGTTCATAACGGGGTAAACACCGCTAGGAAGAAGGCCGGACGGCTTCGGTTTGGTGGGATGAGAGATTAGACTATAAATTGGGATAATAGAACCTTGAGAGGAAACTAGATTAATTCATTTTTCTTACTTCATTGATAATGGATACATGCTATCCTTTTTATAGGAACGATCCGACTTGACCTTTAAGAAACAATATCTATTTCTAAGAAAACTTATCTCTATTAGATGGAATACATCTCTAAAAAAGTAAACTCAACTAATAATAAAACTAATTATTCTTATCTCTATTTTCCAACTATCAATGCGCCCGCGGCCTGGCATGAACAGTCCGTGTATGCTACAGTAGACAACACTATTTATGTATTTGTGAACAGTGATTTCTGCCGTGAAAATAGACTAGCAATATGGTACTAAACTTCCCACCTTCCACTATTCATGAGTAGGCATTTGGGATTTTGCTATGATTTAATTAGAATATTGAATGAGCCAAGCCCAAAACTCCAACAGATTCTTGAGTAGATATTCCCTTCATATACCATTGATCCTGAAAGTGATGGATAAGTCTCTGTGTCGGTTTTTTGTGTGTCGGCTTCTTTTTGCTTTTGCTTTTGCTTTAGCATCTTAGACTAGCTTTTGCTTTTGCTTTAGCATCTTAGACTAGCTTTTGACTAGCATCTAGGACAAACATCTTTGCTTTAACATCTTAGAGGACATAGAGGGCAGCATCTAGAATGAGCATCCTAGACTAGCATATGCTTGGCATATGCTTGGCATATCTTGGTTGTTTAGCCTTATAAATATGTATCCCCAACCCCTCGAGTTGGTATGGCATTGTGAAGAGAAATATACAAGAAAAATTGCCCCATCTCCAAGTGTCATCCTCTCCATGAGAGTAAGGATCTTGCTATCACCAATAGTAAGAGTCCGACTAACAAGTGGTATCGGGCGTGTGTATCCTGTAGCTGAGCATCTCTGCTCATCTCCTTCTCCGCCTCGCAGCGGCCCGGCCGTGCGGCGGCGCTCTCGGCTATCCCACGCTCACTCCTCTCGGAGGCGAGGCGGCGGCTCGTCGAAGCGGCCTCTCTCCACGCAACACCCGCAGCGCGCGCCATGTCCGCGAGCGATCTCGGCGTTGATGCGCCTCGAGCACGCCTGCGTCGTGACGCACTATTTACGTGCGGCGGCGCAAAGCGTCGGTTGTGAACAGTGATTTCTGCCGTGAAAATAGACTAGCAATATGGTACTAAACTTCCCACCTTCCACTATTCATGAGTAGGCATTTGGGATTTTGCTATTTGCTCTCCGTCTCAACACTCTGATTTAATCGCGCAAGTCCCTGCTGCGAGCGCCGCGCGGTGGAGACCACGGCCTTCAAGCGGTGAGGCGTTGATGACTTTGCTCTCGTCTCAACACTCTGCTGCGAAGTTAGTGCAGAGACACGCGGCGAGAGAGGCGCGAAGCTCTTTGTGCGTCCAGAAGTACAAGCGGATGGCTATTGAATGAGCCAAGCCCAAAACTCCAACAGATTCTTGAGTAGATATTCCCTTCATATACCATTGATCCTGAAAGTACAAAGACATGGTAATTAGTTGCTGCTGCATAAGCAGGTCGCCTCAATCAGTTAGTGCTGTAACGTGTTTGATATGCCAAGCCTATTTCAGCATTTTACTTTCCTAATTTAAATTTGAAGGCACTAACCACATCCATGGAATGAGTGCATTACCCGACAAGTGTACATCCATGACTTTCCAACAGATGCTTTAACCGACAAGCCTATGTACGTAGTACATTACCCGTCTAGTGTCTAGTATCACATTTTCTTCTGCTCTTTCATGTACTTTTGGTGAATGTCACTCTCATTTACATATTATTAAATATTTTTTTATGCTTTGTGAATTATTTGTGCACATCTTGAAACTTTTCACACCAAAATTTCAAAGGGTTGAATTATTTGATGGGGCGGGTGGTTTACTTGAAGGATCTATACAAAAAGTTGATAAGAGTGGATCAGATGTTGAGTTATTAGAGGATGCTAGGCTCATTGCTCCTCAGGGTATTCAATGGCATGTCTTTGCTGCATTTGGTGAGTCTCATAATCTATCAAATTTATGGTGTGCAGTGCACTCAGAAAGTTTTCCTCCTCCATTCCTTAACCATTTATAATTATAATCCCCAGGGACATTGAAAGGCGGACGTGCAGATTGGCTTATAGAGAAATGTACTGTATGTCATGTACAATTTTGTGTGTTAATGTTTCTTCTTTCCCTACTTCTAAATCTGTTTCCCTTTTGTTTCTTCTTTCCCTACTTCTAAATCTGTTTCCCTTTTCCTATTTAGGAACTTGGAGCTTGTAGTGTTACACCTCTTTTGACCAAACGTTGTCATACAATAGCAGAAAATAGGGTGGACAGGTTGCAAAGGCTCGTGTTGGCTGCAGTTAAACAGTGTATGGAGTTTGAGCTTCTCTTTTATTTGTTGATATGTTAGTATGCAGTTTGCGACTAAGATGTCAGTGCAAAAGACCTACAGTAAACTATAACTAACTGCGTTACTCTTGTTCTCTTAGGCCAGAGAATACACGAAATGTCACTGAAGCCCCCAATTCAGATACTCGACCTTCCGCCTGTTGTAAGTATTCAGCCATGCTTTGTTGCCTTTGCGCGCAACACTGTAACCAATCACAGATTCATGAACTGACTACTGAGTTTTTTCTGTGGTCGGTAACTTGCTTTCATAAATCAGTAATCATAATGTTGTGCAGGCTGTGGACCCTTGTCAAGAAAATGTTTTAGTTCAAACAACAATCATCCTCAGTAGGATGTCAATAAAAACCATAGTACATCATAGAGTGAATGAAAAAAATGTTAAGGTTAATCATAATACATCTAAATGTAAGATCACTGGAACCATTGTTGCGTCGTTCAATTTCACTACTGTGTGTGACTTGAAAAAATCATCCGAATTTGTGTTGCAGTATTTCATCCATGGTTGACCTTTTCTCTCTTGCTATCAGGTATCACAGTCAAAGCTGTCTTTCTTAGCATCAGCAGAAGCGCCTCCTCTTTTAAGTGTTTTGCCGAAGTCCAGCAATGATGAAAGCGGGCTTTTGATTATTGGACCAGAAGGAGGTAACTTAAATATAGAGTGGATTCATATCTAATTATTTAAACAGGCGTGACACTGGTCAGTATAAACATGAAATTTTCACACAGATGCTTATTACTTGTTTATTCCAAATATGAACATTGTGATTTTCATCTGATATTAGCTGCGTGCACTTAATGAACGGAATGACTATACAATGCAAAATAAATACAAACAGAAGTTCTGGTAGCAACATAATGAACAGTAGTATACTCAATAGGATTTATTTATGCAGTTCACGCATATATGCAAAGCAGAGACGTTAAACACATAATGGGGTTACATTAAATTTCTTCAACCATGCTAAATTTTACAACGTCAAAGTATACTTGGAGGACTGGAGTACTTTTGACTTTTGAGTTTGACCCGAAAGACATTATTTAGTGGATCTAATATGCTTTGTTTTTCATCCACATTTCGTCAGACTTCACAGAAGACGAGGTAGATGTTTTAAAAGCAGCAGGCGCAATCCCTGTTGGTCTTGGTCAATGCAGGCTACGCGTTGAGACGGCCACAATTTCACTCCTATCTGCTCTCATGCTCTGGTCAGATGCTCATCGCCAGGACACACAGCAATGCAGGTAGTCAACGCGCAGTTGTCAATCATGTGCTACTTTATGCTCCAATATTGTCCATAACTTTTGAGCTGATATATCCTTTTAAAAATACTTTTAGGTGATTATTGCCATGAAATTGTCAGTGAGTTAGTATTAGGATCTAGTAAGGAGCCGTGTTGTCAGATTTAATATTGTGTTACAGTCAGATTCATTGTTTAGAGTATAAATAAAGAGTGCGGGGATCCTACGGAGACACACACAATATTCCCGAAATCTACATCGTATCAGAGCTTACTCGATCCACCATCATCGCCTTCGCCGACGCTACCATCCACCATTGGAATCGCCATCCACCACTGTCACTGCCGTTGCTGATCGTCGCTGGTGTGCCACCACGGCGGGCCGCAGCCGCCTCAGTTGCTAGGCTGTCGCCAGGAGATCGGGCCACCGCCAGGGCACCGAGCTGCCGCTAGGACTACTTGGGCCACCACCACGGACCACCTGTGAGCCCCGGTGGTCAGCACGGTGCCGCACGTGGGAGCTGGCCGGAGAAGAAAGGGAGTAAAGGAGAAGAAGAGAGGTCGAAGAACAAGAGGGAGGAAACCCCGATTCAGATTGGGATCGATTCAAAGAAGAGAGGGGGGCAAAGGAGAAACGAGAACGAAGAAGAGGAAGCCGATTCAGATCGGGATCCGATTGAAGGAAAAAAAAAGAGAAAGGTTCGATCGGTATCTGACCAAAGAGGGAAAAAGGGGAAGGATAAAAAAATTGATGTTATGATTCTGCATGATTTGGGTAACCGTGAAGGTAGTCATCGAGGGCCGGCAGAACGTTGATGCGTGAAGGATTGCTGTGATCGTGGAAGATACATGTGACATATCTTGGTAGTAGTTAGCATTGCTCTGGTTGTTTGAGAAGATGACCTCTGAGGAGATTGAGGCTGAGGAAGAAGGAGGAGGAAGAAGCCGTAATAAAGGTGGTAGAAGACAAGAGGAAGACAGTTGTTGAGACTACTTCCCTACTAGTCACACAAGGTGACATGAGGAGCATGTTACAAGACCTATTAGCGACGGGTATGATAGGTACGAGGGCTACTGCAGGGTCATCTGAATTAAAGCGGGAGCTGATGCCAAATGATGTAAAGTTGGAAGAGAGCAAGATTTATCTGAGTTGGTCTAAAAGGGCTCAGCTGATTCTAAGAACGAAAGCGGTGGAACACTACCTGCAAGAGACTTGTGTTGAGCCTGTAGACAAAACGAGCATGAATTAGAGGGTATGGAACACTACTAACTCTGGGTGGTAGCTTGGTTGCTAACTTCGATGTCTTCATCCATCGCTTGGATGGTGGAGATGATGTAGAGTGCACCGGCGATGTGGAAGACGCTGAGCAACATGTACTCCAGGGTAGGAAATGTGATGCTGATGGTGGAGATCCAGGGCAAGGTGGAGGCCCTGAAACAGGAGGAGAAGACCGTCCAGGAATATGCTAGTGACTGTAGCAGCTATGGACAGGTTTAAATCATTATGATCCATTGCAGTTAACATGTGCTGCTGATGTTGAGGCTGGCAGGGTATGGCTGCAACACAGACGGATTACACACTTTCTGAAAGGACTGAACCCAAAGTTTGAGAGTAGAAGGGCTACCATGTTTCACTTGGCAAACTTGCCTACTATAGAGGAGGCTATTTCGGCTATAATGCAAGAGGAGGTTCGACTACGAGTAATGGGGGACAACAACCCGGTTAGATCCGTGTACACCATAGCAGATGATAAGGAGTGCTACAACTATGGGATGAGATGACATCTAAACCGTGCTTGCCTTCTCCACAGTATGGAGGTCGTGGTGGTCGTAGAGGCTGAGTTGGAGATTATCGAGGCCGAGGTGAAGATCGTGGTGGCCGTGGAGGTAGAGGTCGAGGAAGGGGCCGAGTTGGCCCCAGGGCTAATATGACCCTAACAGAGGAGATCACGTTTGTTACTCTAACAGGCAAGCAAGCTATGCAGTAGGAGAAGTGACAACAGAGAAAGACATTGGAGACTTCTCATGATCCCATCTCATTTGGTAACTTTGCTAACTACGCCCACGTAGGCGAAGGTACTTAGGCACATGCACTTGTATCCGCATATAAGCACTCATATTGATTAGATCATATTAAGGGGCATCCAAGCATGTCACGGGTTCATTTAGTACATTTGCATCTTACAACCCATATATTCATTCTGAAACCGTCCAAACAGCTGATGGAACCTCCCAGCTTATTCAGGGTTTAGAATCTGTAGAGTGCACACCATTCATTACTTTATACTTTGTTTTGCATATTCCTTCCTTTCCAATCAACCTTCTTTCAGTTAGTTCTATCATTGGCCGATTTAAATGCACTGTCACATTTGATGAGGATTTATGTTTGTTCCAGGAGAAGAGAACTGTGAAGAGGATTGGGACTGGAATAAGGCGTAATTGGCTGTGGTACATTGATCAAGTTGTTGCGACATTGGTTGTGGCTATAGGAGGAATTGAGGGAGAAGTTTTGTTACATCATCGTCACTAGGGAGTTTAAGTCAGTTATACTATGATTTGTTCAAAAAGTAGAAAAAAAACTTATGTGTGATGTTTGTGAGTTTGAAAAGCATATACGGTCTACATATAGTATCATTGGTCTTCGGAGTTATTAACCTTTTATATTAATACATTCTAATGTTTGGGGTCCATGCTCAGTTACTTTTGTGAGAGTTTTAAGTAGTTTGTTATATTTATTGATTGTTATACTCATATGACATGGATTTATATGATGAAGCACAAGAGCGTAGTCCTTCGGTGTTTTCAGGACTTCCATAGAATGGTTGCTACTCAGTTAGTTTTCAGGACTTCCGTTGGATGGTTGCTACTCAGTTTGATGCAAAGGTTTGGATTCTTCGAACAGACAATGGAACTGAGTATGTTAACAAGGAGTTTACAACGTATCTCTCAGAAGAGGGGATACTTCATCAGACCATTTGTCTAGGAACCCCACCTCGGAATGGAGTGGCTAAAAGGAAGAAAGATGAATGTGCCAAAGGGATTGTGAAGGCAGTGATGATGGCAGCGTATCTTATCAATCGCATGCCATCTCGAATACTTAGGATGAGGTCTCCAGCTGAACTTCTTTTGGGTCAGCGAGAGTTCAATGTGCCTCCTAAGGTGTTTGGTTGTGTGTTTTTTTTTTGTATGGGATCACCGACCAACGGTTGCTAAGTTGGATCCACGAGCATTGAAATGTATATTTGTAGGCTATTTATCAAGTTAGAAGGGCTATAGATATTGGAACCCAGTTAAACGAAGGTTGTTCGTGAGTATGAATGTGATATTTCGGGAGTTTAGGCCTTACTACACGAGTGGAGGTAGTCTTGGCCAGTTTTTAAAGTTCTCTCCTATCTCTGGAGGTGACAGTCGAGAGGGGGAGAACAAGTAGAGTAATAGTCAACGAGAGGAAGAAGTTATTGTGGGGGACAATTATGTGTCCGAGCCTAACGGAATATGGGAGAGATGTGATAGCCCTAAAAGAATTGAGGGTTTATCAGCGAAGGCGCTTTGGGAAACATGGGAGAAGCAGAGGGACAAGCAGTCAGCACCTGAGCCACCAGCGGAGCTGGCTGAGGCACAGCTAGAACAACCATAGCCTGAACAGCCGGCCTTGCCAGTTGATCTAGTCCCAAATCCCTCCTCGGGTCTCTCTCTATCAAGTTCCTTGCCTCCCCTTGGGGCGAGTGGTAGGGCGAGTAGTAATGTTCCTTCTAATCTGTAACAACCCAATTTTCAAATTTCAGTAAAAATTAAAATTTATGTATTTTTGTGGAATTTTTGAAATTTTAAAAGCTTTTTATAATTATTTTAAAGTCCAAAACAAATTATTTGCAAAATTAAAAGCCAACATAAAGTTGGAAATAATTTTAGTAAGTTCAAAATAAGTATGGGAATTTATGTGATTTTTTCATAATTTTTGGAATTATTTTGCTAGTTTCTAAAGTTTTTTTTGGAATTAACAGAATTAAAACAATTGAAAAATAAAAAGAAAAATCAAAAACCTGTTTGGTAGAAACCAGAGTCCCGCCCAAACCTCCTTCCGCACGCCCATTCATTCACTCACTCTCGCTCTCTCTCTCTCCCTCACTCCCCGGCCCCACCCGCCAGCCTCCGCGCCTCTCACCGACGCGTGGGCCTGCCCGCTTCCTTCTTCCTCCTCCCCTTCTTCCTCGCGCAGCAACCGTCGCCCGCCATTTTCGATCGCAACCAAGCTTCACAACTGCCGCCCACGGCCTCCGCTTGCCCCGCGCACGTGCGCACGTGACCCGACGCGCCCAACCGCCCTCGTCCCCACTTCATCTACCCACTTTCCCTCTCTTTCCCCGCCGGCTCGCCCGCGCGCCGCAACCGCCGCCGCCACGACCTCCGTGCACGATCTCCACCACCCGGCCCCCTCTGCCCCTATAAAAGGGAGCACAAGGTGCCCCCTTCCACCCTCACCCTAATTCTGCCACCCACTTGACCTCTCCCCTCTCCATTTAGCCGAAATCCGCGAAACGTCGTCGCTGGCCGTGAAGCTCTTCGTCGCCTCTAGCGCCGCCGACACTGCCGCCGCCACCTTCGTCTTCACCGAGTCACCGCGAATCCGGTGCGCACCACCTCGTCGCCGAAGGACCCCCGAAGGGCCTTCCTCATCGTCGCCCGTGCCTCGCCGTTGCCTTCTTCTCGCCGCCGACCACCTCCGTCACCTGCTCGTCGTGTGGGTGAGCGCAGTAACATCGCCGCACCTCCCTCTCTCTTCTAGTGCCCTCCGCGCCGCCATGCGCGCGCCGGCGACCGGTCCGCAGCGCGCCCGCCGCCGGCGTGGCTCGGCCACCTCATCGCCGCGCCTCCTCTCTCTTCTAGTGCCCTCGCCGCCGCGCGCGCGTGCGCGGTGACGCCGTCTGCGCCGCCTCGCCGGCGTCGCCACTCATCGCCACCTCCCCTTGCCGCAGCGTGTCCTCCGGCGTGGCGTCGTGTCGCGCCACGTACGCGCGCCGCGTGCACGGTCCACCGCAACCAAATCCCAGAGCTCGGTGGGCTTGGTCCACCATGAGCTGTGTCTATGACATGTGGGGCCCACGTGTCAGAAATTCTTTAATTCTTTTAAATCCCGAAATTCTGTTGCTAGCGTCAGCATTGCACAATAAATAGATTTTTCAGTAGAAAAATAATTCAGGAAATTCAATTAAATTTCAGAATTAGGTTTAAAACTTCTAAAAATTCATAACTTTTGCATATGAACTCCAAATTGGGTGATTCAAATTGCAAAATTTATATAAAATTATAATCTAACTAACTAAACCAAAATATTTCAATTTGGAGTTAGTTTGAACTATGTGTTTGAATTTATTTGAATTTGAATATTGAATTTGTCGTATTTTCACGTTTAGACTTCGACGACTCCGGAGAGTTCAACCAATCCGAGGATTTAGAATTCCAAGACATCAACGAAGGCAAGTTACACCATTGACCATATTGCCCCCAGTATTTTAAGTTATTTTAAGTTTTTAAATTCTTTATTGCATGCATATATTTGTATAAATACTTTAATGTCCTGTTTTATGTATAGTTACCCCCATGTTTTATTGTATGGTCAATTTGAATGTTGTATCTGACTACCTTGATACCATATGCAAGATATTATCAAAATTAAACATATGCTTAGCCAGGCTTAGTTCACACTTACAGAATTTGGGAGGGTTTTCACCAAATTTCTTACAAATTTGTTTCAAACTTGACATTGTGGTATTGTCTTACCACATAGATTTATAAATAGAATTTTATTCAAAATAAAATCAAAAATGGGTTTGGACTTGGGCGAAATGGTCGGAATGGTGGGTGCAGGTTTATGCACGGGATTGATCTTGTTAAGATTAAGGCCCATGGGTTGTAGGAATAACGCTCAAGTCAATTGAGGACCGGTCTTTGAGCCGCTTATTGCTATGCCATATCGTACTACCACATGTCCTGTATGGACAAGATTTGGCTAATTAATTTGTGATGTTCTAGTGTATTTATGTCATGTGATTATGTGGGTGTCGGTTAGACGTTTTATTCCCACTTGGCGCAAGAGGGGCCTTCCGGAGGACGGTTAGTCCAAAGGGGCGAAACCTTAGCGGACATGAGTATACTAGGACAAAACATTGTAAAGGCCTCATGGTAATTGCTCAGTCACACGCCTACGGAAGTGTATATTGGCCGACATAACGAGCATGTCACCTCGTGTGGGTAAAGTTGTACCAACTCTGCAGAGTAGAAACTATTCGAATAGCCGCGTCCGCGGTCATAGATATGCTAGCAGGGCCACTTAAAGTTAGAATTGTTTTTGTTTTTAAAATGCTTTATTAAATGTTGAGGATGGTAAATCCTTATGGAAAAAAATTGGGCGGGAAGCCAAGTGTTAGGAGGGGATCCTTCACTAAATCATTGGAGGTTATCCACATTGTAATATTGTCATTTAAAAATATGATTTTAGTCTCAATATAAAACTACCTTAGAAATTACTATGATTATTTACACTGAAAATGTTGTTTATGCAAAACAACCCCTGCCATACTCATTTGTTACCTTATGCATGCATTTTAATTCAATATTGAGTGTAACTTGCGAGCACGGAAGTTGTGCTCATCCTTGCTGAATAAATCTTATTCAGGAGAAGATTTCTTCCCTGACGGTGAGGATCCGGACGAGTAGGCCCTTTTGACCCAGACGATTGCCTGTGGCGCATCGTGTGGCTCACCTCTATTATTATGTTTCCGCTGTGTTTATCATTTGATATTTGATATTGTTGTTCAGACTCATTTGTATTAAACAATTATTTATTTAATGTCATTTACGATTTTGTGATATGATTGTGATATCCATTTTGTGAGACTGTGTACACTGGAAATCCTGGACCGATGTATGAACACAGAGAATTCAGGATCCTTCGCTCCCAGGTTCGACATAATCACTCCTATCTAGAGTTACCACTTGCACAACGTAGAGAAACTATAGCTAATACCGGAAAGCTTCTAGTCTGGTATGGTTTTGAGCATGTCATTGCAAATTTTATGTCATATTCTCATATCACACCTGCATACAAAGTATTCATTGCATCTCTTCAGACAGTGCATGTTCCAAAAGATTAGAGCTACTAAGCATAATCCAAAGTGGAAGGATGCCATGAAGGAGGAGCTTAGTGCACTTCAGAAGAACAAGATATGGGATATTGTTCCACTTCCAGTAGAAAAAAGGACAGTAGGATGCAAATGGGTGTTTATGATTAAGCAAAGTCATAAAGACAAGACAGAGAGATATAAGGCACGGTTGGTTGCAAAATGTTATAGTCAAATATATATGATAGACTATGATGAGACATTTGCACTAGTAGCGAAGATGAGCACGGTAAGAACATTGATCTCCTATGCAATTAACTGTTGTGTTGGCCCCTACATCGGATTGAATGTTTAGACTACTAAATGATTTACAAGAGGAGTACATGGAGATTCTCTAGGCTTTGAGAATAGATAGATATAGGAAGGTGTGTAAACTAATAAGTCTTTAGAAATGTTAGTCTCAACGTGGTTTGATGGATTCAATCAAGGAGCAAATAGTATGAGCTATCAATCCAATGGAGATCATCTGAGTTGGCATTATGTTGATGATATTATGATTACTAGAGATGATGGCACAGAAATCAAATCTTTGAAAAAAAGACTAGGCAGTAGATATTTGAGGTGAAAGATTTATCGACCTCTTTCGACACTTCTCCATGGGATTGAGATGTGCATGTTCTTCAAATGGTATAGTTCTTTCCTAGTATGTTCTTGATCTCGGTAGCATATTCGTTGAATATGGAATGGGTGTCATCCTATTACTTCACCTATTGATAGGAATCACAAGCTATATTCAAGAGTCAGGAGATGCAATTGACAAGGAAGCTTATTAAAGGCTTATTTCGTTTGTCTCATCTATGTGTCATACAAGATTCTATATTTCATATGCTTCCTAGGTGTGGTTAGTCGATATATGCATGATCCACAGAACATGACAAATTGATGTTGTCATCAAATGCAAGAACTATTTGAAGAGTAGCCTTATGAAAGGCCTCTGCCTTTGTTCAAGAAGAATCAACATCCAAATGTGGAAGAGTATTGCGCATCCCGATTAGACTCGGGCGGATGGCCACAGGTACTCCGCATCCAATATTGCATCTTTGTAGAAGGTAATCTTGTGTCATCAGAAGAAATGAAGTAGGAGGTTGTTCTTGACTTGGTCACCTACCAGGATGCATGCACGCACAGCTAATGGTATTGAGTGTGGGTGAAATGATATGGATGAAGGGAACTCATCCTGGCTGTTGATCAGCTCACTCGCATACCGCCGATACCGCTATGAGGAATAATCTAACTTGGTGTTAGCCACTATACATGTGACAATACATCTGCAATCAACATTGCTAACAATCTAGTACAACATGATCGTAACAATCACGTTGAGATTGATAGGTTCTTCATCACCTCCTTGAGAAGCTTGATGGTAGGATCTTTGAAGTTGGAGTATATCAAATCGGTGAGATGCGCTTCCTTCTTCGACTCACTATTTTACTAAAGGGTTATATCATAATGAGTGTTTTACAATATATAACAAGATAAGTTTGATTGATATCTTCAGTCCATTTTGAGATGGAGTATTGGTGAGTTAGTATTTGGATCTAGTAAGGAGTCGTGTTAGAGTCGGTTTTAATGTTGTGTTAGAGTCGGATTTAATGTTTAGACTATAAATAAAGAGTGTAGAGATTCTACGGGAGATAGATAATATTCCCGAAATCTATAGAAATGTTATTCAACATTTTGTTGGACATATCAAGGAGCAAATAATCGACAATCAATCCAATCCACTTTATCTGAGTGGCATTATGTAATAGGCTGACCACTATAGACTAGTACTTACACAAGTTGGCACAGGCCGCGCAACGTTGTGGAAAAAGAATGCGTGGCAATTAGTAGATACTGTCTATCGTATTTCCATTTCGTTTATCGTATTTCCATTTCGTTCGTTCTCCATGTGTCCAGCTTGCATGCATGTGAGGAACCTCTCTTTTGAAGACAAATATACCTAAAGTTATGCTTCAATTATGTTACCTCGTAGGCTCGTAGCATATTCGTTGAATATGGAATCGAGACAACGAACAACTTTTTGTCACGTTTCGATGAAAAGAACATAACTCATTCAAGAGTCAGGACTCGTGCTGTCCAGACAAGTAACATATGATATAAACTAGATATATATATATATATATATATATATATATATATATATATATATATATATATATATATATATATATATATATTATTTCGTTTGTGGAGACTCGAGGCTGTTCTTGTAGTCATTGTGAATTTTCTATGCTTGGGAAGCAACAAGATTAATCTAACACTAGGTGCATAATTGTTCTGACAGTTAAGCACTTGTCATGTGTTCATGTGCAAATGTTTTTGAGCTTTTACTAGGCTAGATGAGATTACTCAACAAAATCTTATATTGATTCGAAAAATACAAAATCTTATATTATTATACGCAAGTGATAATTTAATTATATTTACCTGGCTCACAACCTAGATATCGCATGTTCAAATCCTAGAAAGTTATAGAGGAAAATCTATGCAAATAACCCACTCAACCATGGTTAGTAGGAATGAAACTTTGGTCATCCGTCAGATAAGGTGCCACGCCCGTTGGACTATGCACGGGTCAGCGTGATACGTGCACCGGTCAGCGTGATACATAACAGAAAGGATGAGGTGCTACATCATTGGGCTATGCAAGTGCAATGGCCGGGGGTGATACGTGAGTAGTACATAATAGAAAAGCTGTATTTTGTTTTGTATCCTCAAAATGATGGGGATGCGCCTCAGCGTCTGGCGGCGGCCAATCTACCATCGGAGCAATTAAACTGACTGATCTCTAAATTTCTTTTATCAACCCACTCCTAAATTTTACCACAACAAAATCGCCTCGTCTACGCGCACACTCGGTAGCGTGCGCCCGGCGCGCTGCCGTCGTGTGCCGTTGCTGAGTTGGTGTGGTGTGCGCAGCCACCGTACGGCGTACGCCACGGCTGGGATGATGTCGTCGCCGCCGCTGTCCTTCCTTGCTACCCCGCCTATCGCCAGAGCCCACATGCGGACGCCACCAAGTACCAACGTACGGCGTACGTGCGTCACCGCCTTTTGTTGTGACCGCACCTCGCCGCCTCTGCGCGCCTGGCCGAGCGTAGCCACCCGGCCGTTGTCAACCGTGCACCGCGCGCCACGTTGCCGTGCGCGATGCCGCTTTGACGACGCGGCCGCGCCGCTTGCGAGTTACCGCGCCCCGCCGCAGTCGTTGCAGCTTAGCCGCCCTCTCGCGTGCGTGCGGCGCGGCCTCGATCTGTTGCTGCCATCACACGACATCGCTACCGTCCGCAGATCCCACCGTGCCGTCCGTGTGTCGCGCGGTGCCATCAAGAACGTTTCCAATTTCCCTCCTGCGCCACATAGATCACGTGCACTGCGCGGACTGAGGCCCGGCTTGCGCTGCTGCACCTGCACGTTCGCCAGTGCGCACTGTGCATATTCTGCTGCCACCGTAGCTGCCGGTGCTCAGAACACGGCGGCAGAGGTATATCAGGTTACTGACATAGGTAGGTTCGTAGCGTAGGTGGTCTCGTTGTGCACGCGCTTGCCAAAAATTGCCTCGCTGCATCGAACGAAGTCCAGCTTGGCATGTATAGTAGTTAACTAATTTGTCAGGATCTGGACGCGTGCAATTTGAGATTGTACAGTCTGATTTCTGAGATGAATTGATCTGGATTCTGGATCGAACGATATGGGCTATTAGCAAGCTTGTTAGAATCATGATCCTACTCTTAGAGTTTTACGATTCTATAGTAGAATCGCAGAGTAGAGAAGTGGTAGAGTCGTTTGAACAAAAAAAAATTGCAAATTTTTTTGTCAAATTTTTTAGAGGCCAGAGTTTGCTGATATTTTGTTTTAGAGCAAAATTTGTTGATATTAATTTCTGAGAATGAAACTATAAATATCAGTGTGGTAATGCTAGTGCAAATATCTATATTATGACATGAGCAATCTTGAGCTTGATGTCTAGTTGTGTATAAGCTATTTTTATTCCTGTATGTCTAGTTGTTTTTAAGGAACATGCAAGTGTTGCAATTAGATATTGATTTACAAAAGTTGTGAACATTTCTCATGCAATTGTAGTAAACTAGTCATAGTCATTGGTTGTTCTCCAGTAGTTCAGAACTATATCACTCATCATGTCAGTACCATTATGCTTTTCTGTTGTGCTATAAAAAGTGCTTTGTCCCTTTTTCGATTATAAGTAAGTGGTAAACCATATAAGAATTATACAAACTTATAGTATAGATGTTAAATATGTGTATTTTTACAATTCCGTAGAATCGCCGATTCTACTATTTGATACTACGATTCGATCCTATCGGAAGCAAATCGATCCAACTTAGAATCTCGACTCTAACTACCTTGGCTATTAGTAGCCTGAATTATTCCAGTGGACTATCCTTAGGGTATGGTTGGTGTCTACGTCATTCCCTTAGGGTATGGTTGGTGTCTTCGTCATTCCAAATTGGTCCAATGGAACATGTTTGTTTAGTTGGTCGCATGCAATGGATCATGCAGGCTCAGATGAGATGTTGATGCATACTTGGTTGTATAAGGGATGCAGGTACGAATATAGGTAAAAACTCATAAACATCCTCGTAAGTCATCTACTTTCAATTTATCTCACACGTCTAATTATTGTTTACTTTGCCTCTATAAATTAAGTTGGCGTGTAAATACCGTACCAGACTGCATGTTAGGACTATTTCTCGTGGTTTTTATTATCTTTGACACTTGCTTAAGTAGTGTCAATACTTGTTGCAATGATTTTAATACTTATTTTAATTATTTGAGTGATTTCAATACTTTTAATACACTATTTCACTCTAACTTCAATTATTTGAGTGATTTCAATACTTGTAATACACTATTTCACTCTAACGTTTCAATGCTGGAATCATGTACTAAAAATACCGAGATCACTCAAATAATTGAAACAAGTATTTAAATCACTTAAATAAGTACTAAAAGCATTCAAAAAGTGTAAAAAAGATAATTAAAATCACAAAAAAATAGTATGAACATGCAACATATGGGGTATTTGCAAGCCAACTTAACTTACGAGGGACAAAGTAAAGGAAAATGAGATATCGTGGGCAATTTTTTTTTTTAAAAAAAAACAAGTGACTTTTGGTGAGAGTGTCTTTTTCCACTTTTGTAACACTAGCTTGATAATCCTTAGCCCAAAAAATGTTTAGCGGTGTTGTATAATCGAGGTAACGTTGCCGACGAACGAAGCTCTCAACTCACAATAATAAACAATAGACAAGAACACAAGGATGTAGTCTCAACCTTCTCTCTTTATTGATATATTTATCCGTAGGCTTGTGTACAGTGAGAGTCATTTGCCCCCCTTTATATAGGAGGAAGAGGTCTTCCTTTATACATGAATAACCAATATGAGACTAAACTAGCCAATAAGCCTTTGTTTAGGTGAAGTGTCCACACATAATCAAACCTCAGAAACGGACATGTTAATGTTTTAATATCGATCTTATGAAATGAATGATGGGGACACTATGATCGAGATTATGCAAGAAGAGACACGGCGTTTTTTTAGACATGTTCAGGCCTTCTTCAAAAAACAATATCCTTACTCTTATGTTATTGTATTGAATGTGTCAGTGGCGGAACCAGGATTTTGATGATGAGGGTGTGAACTTAAGACACATCTGTTCCAACACAAGTTCAAATGACATAGTACATAAATTCAAATATGTCAAATTACATGTTTGCACTATAACCAACATCACAAAATATTTTTAGAAAATTACAACTTGATATAACGTTCCTTCATGCTTTGAAAGTGATTGATGACAGCATCATCACTAACTTGTAGAAAAAATTCACGCTCAATGTACGTAACTAAGCAATCATTCAAGTATTGTTTACCCATGCTATTTACTAGCTTGTTTTTCATATGATTCATTGCTGAAAATACCCTCTCTACACTTGCAGTAGCCACAGGAATGATTAATACCAATTTGAGCAGCAAATAAACAAGCTTATAGCGATCATGCTTCTTTATCTCAACAAGTTTAATAGAGAGCTCACTGAGATTCTTCACGCCGCATCAGATTGCAGCTCATGTCTCATGATAGCCAAGAATTAGAGCAGACGGTAGACGCGAAAAGGAGGAAGCAAAGCAAATAAGCAATGACGGAGGTGGCGCTCCTCCGGGCCCGACCCGACCAACCTGGCAACCTCACTTCCCCCACAAGCCGCGCCTCCTCCCTGCGCTATTTAGCCAATGCCGATAGCGACATGCTAGGTGCTCCAGAGAATCAGCAGCCGGAGAGCTCTACAGGATCTATAGGAAGCTTAGGGCTCCAAGAATTAGAACGACACGAGCAAGTCCTTGACTAGTTGTAGTTGACTTGGGCTTGATGCCTTGGTTCTCAGATTCTGTAATCTGTTGGGCCTAATGTATTGTTAAATGGGCTGCAGGAGTTGAGAAGTATGTAGGTTAGTATGTGTAGTATATATTTTATGTATTAAGGGGGTATAAACCAGATTTTTGTGCAAAATTTTGGGGGTGCAACTATACCCCATGCATCTACTGTGGCTCCGCCACTGGAATGTGTTTACAAGAAGAAAGAAGTTACCGAAACTAAGACTAATGACTTTTGTAGTTTGAACAATCTATTGTTCTCTCCCTCTATCCATCGACGTTGCCCTTTATATAACTTCTGAAGGAGTGACAGTTGTTATGTGCCAGGAGGCGCCTTAATAGTTGGTTGATCACGCGCATTGGTGACAATTACTGTTAGAGAGACATTCTCCTGCACGTTCGCCATGCAGTTGCGCTAAAGATAGAGAGAACTACGTGTAGTTATGTTAGAGACAAACAACATATGTATAACTATCACGCGTGAATGAACGCAGTGTACATAGTCTCTAGTCGATTGGATCCACATGTCTGTGGGTTCTACTGACTATAGAGTGGTCGTAATTGACCTAGTCGTAGCAAATCTTACAACTATAAGGTGGTCGTAGTAGACCTTACGACCATAAATTGGTCGTAATAGATCTTACGACCATAAAGTGATCGTAATCTTCTTTTATCATTGTAGACTAATGACAAGTGATACCTCTGATGGTTGTTTAAGGATACCATTATCTATAATAAGTATTACAAATAAATAATTTTATTAATTGAGGATTAATGAATCATCTTTAGGACCGATATACGACAGATAGTACATATTAATCACTCAACTAATCAGACAGGCACTCATCAATCTGAGCTTCTTACCCAGCCTTGCCCGAACCCATCTTTTGCATCCCAAGGGCCTGGTTGAGGCATGATTCTGCATGAGCGAACCTCGATGAGTTAGATGCAAGCAACAATCACTTGGTTGGATATACCAGCCACAGCTTAGGCGGATTTTTGCCGTGTGTTCGAGAAAACTCGTTTCAACATGCCAATTTTAGATATGTTTATGCATTAACCAGCGTACTTGCACAGCAGCAATATTTTAGGGCAACTTTTTTTTTAAAAAAAATTCAATACCACTGCAAATGTTCTAAATCTCTGATCTGCCATTACAAAGTGACATCTCCATCACATGTCACTGCAAAGTCAAAACAATACACTTTTATACCATTGTTGACTAGTCAAGCCGTGAAGTGGCGGTGCAAATATCATTTTGCCCTTGATGTCTTCTTCTTCCTCTCACTCCCTCTTCCACAACGCAGATCACTCATGGGCATAGCCCACCTCTCCTCTCCGTTCCCCTTCCCTCCAAGTGGCGACCTCTCCATCTCCATCCCACCCCGGCCTCCTTCGATGTCACCACCCTCGCTGACTCTGACTGCCTTGTCGCGCTCGCATTCCTCCCACTTCGCTAGTTGTGGCATCGCAGAACTCCATCGCCTCCAGGAGGTGAGCAAGGGCGTGGCGGCTCCGGCAAAGCAACGACATCAAAGGCACAAGCACCTCATGTTCCAGAGCATGGGGAACCCATTCCCGGGGTCGATGAGGGTGGGGAAGGTACCAAGGAGGCTGATGACAGTGGTGGCCATGGCGGAAAGGAGGAGCTTTGCGGCGGCACTCAATGGTGGACGGGACGAGAGAAGGTGGGGGATGGACTCAGAGCATTGTGGAACACCTTGTGACATGGTCGGTTTGGCGAGAAGTGGTCGGAGGCGGTGCATCGACTGGGGCAATGACAAGTCTGGCGGCGTGACTAGCGGTGACGGTGACTCCGGTGATGAGATAGCTGCATAAGGAGATTCTGGGAGGTGGAAAGGGGAAGGAAAGAAGCTAGCCACGCTGCTAGCTGCTGCTATTGTTGCTTTTGTGGATAGGAGGGGTGGTACTCCAGCGAGGTGTGAGGAAGAGAAGGGGTGAGGATGGAGGCAACAGATCTAGCGGCGGAGGACGAGGTGTGAGGAAGAGAAGGGGTGAGGATGGAGGCAACAAAAACAACGACATATGGCGAGGTGTGAGGAAGATAAGGGGTGAAGATGGGGGCAACAGATCCGGCGGCAGAGGGACGAGGTGCGAGTGCGGCGGATAGAATAGGGGCAGGGCACGACTAGCGACGGTAGCTGGGGCAGCGGCTCGGCTAGCTACGTCGGCAGTGCGTCAAATCTGGTGAAGGCAACATCACAGAGAGAAAAGGAAGGGGGAGAGGAGTTGTAACATCCCAATTTTTTGAGTTTGAAAATCTTTTAAATAGTTAGTAGGAAGAAAAGTCACCATTTGGTTTTATTTGAATTTAATTTAAAAGCTTAATATTGGACTGTACAATAAAAAATATTTAATGTGAATAATCCCAACATGAACAATATCCAAAACTATTTTATTTGGGTTCTATGTGCTCAGACATATTTTCTAGATTTTTCTAGAATTTTTCTGAGTTCATTTGCTATTTGCTATTGCTTATTTGAATTTCTGGTATTTTCTAAAATAGAAAAACTAATTAAAATCTTAGAAAAGTGTGGGTAAAGTGTACAAACTCTGCAGAGTGTTAAACAATCTATTCGAATAGCCGCGTCCGCGGTCATGGACATGCTCGGGGATTTCACACGAGGGGTAGTTTTTCATAAAATGTGTGGGATGGGAGCTATGTGATTTAAGTCATGTGGCTATGTGAAATAATCTGTCTAGCTTTGTGTCTTTGTGGAAAATAACTGTTAAATTAATATTGTCTATTTGTTTTGAACTGCATTTCAATCTATTATAGTATTCAATTGCAAATATTACTTTTATGCAAAAGAGCCACAGAAGCCTTTTCTTTTGGAATAAGCCTGCATCTATAAATTGCATTCTGTGGTATGATTTGCGAGTATGGTTGTGTACTCACGCTTGTTGTAAAACTTGCGCCCAAACCTACAGAAGAGGAGGAGTCTATGCCTGCTTTCGAGGAAGAGCTCGCCGAAGGTTGCTGATCGTTAAGGTCTAGATCTCAGTCGGTTGCGTGTGGTGAATTGATGGGATCTACGCTGAAGTTATTTATGTTCCACTGCTATTTATTCTTTGTTAGCCCTGCGTGGCTTAATAAGTGTAAACTCGACCATAAGGTCAAAACCCTTATTTATTATTCAAACTAATCGTTTACTTTATTTATCGCTTGTATGGATGTATATTCACCTATGTTGACACTGTGTGCACTAGCGTGATCCTGGACTAGTGCAGTATACACAGAGGGTTCCGGAATCGTAATTTTGGGTCCCGACAGGAGTGAGAGAGAAAGGGGGAGGAGGAAGACAACAAGGGTAATTTGGGCATTTTAGAAAAAATTGACAGCAAAAATCTAACGGAGTTGACGGCAGTGGCAAAAAAGGTAACGTTTGTGAAATATAATAACATGGAAGAGAGATGTCATTCAGTGGCAAAAAAAGGTAACGTTTGTGAAATATAATAACATGGAAGAGAGATGTCATTTTGTAATGGCAGATCACAGACTTATAAATTTTGCAATGGCATATAAAAAATGTACCCAATTTTTTATATGCCACTTTAAATATCCTGGATACCTGATCTGCCATTGCAAAGTGACTCCTCCCTTTCATGCCACTGCCAAGTCGAAACCATATCCTTTTATGCCACTGCCGTCACCTCTGTTAAAATTTTCCGGTCAACTTGTTTCCAAAATACCCTCATTTGTTTCTTCTCCTTCCTCCTTTTTTTCTTCCCTTCATGCTTCTCTCTCTCCTCCAGTTCACCCACGGCCGTTGTCTCTTTCTGCCTTCGCGGCCGTTGTCGCTCTGGCAAGCAAGTGAACTCCTCTACCTGCACCGCCGTTCCTCTCTCTCTTTCCCTTATGCATCAGCCCCGATCAAGAACCAGCAGCCGCCGCCGATGGACATATCCCCAGTCAGACCTGGGTGTGGCGACCAAATCCAATCTTGTGGCCACAACCAGCACACAGCACCACCATTCCTCTCTCTCCTCTCTATATTTCCCTTATGCGCCGGCCCCAATTAGAAACCAGCAGCCCCGCCGATGGACATATCCCCGGTCAAACCCAGGCACGGCAACCAAATCCGATCTCGTGGCCACGGCCAGCACACAACACCACCTCCTCCTATGCTTCCACAACCACTCCTCCCACGCGAATGCCCACCACTGCTCCACCCACCTTCCCCTAAACCCGAGCCACCCCAACCATGGGCGACGTCGCCGCCCTCTCACTCCACCTTTGCCTCCGGCCGCCTCCCCCTCCCCACCACAGGCCCCCTCCCCACACCCCCTTCCCCCTCTCCCCTTCCCACCCTCCCGTTCCGCCTTGCCACCACCTCTATGTTGCCCACGACCAACCCCCGCCGCCGTGGCGCCTCACCATCTAGGCGCTGACCCTCGTGTGCCCAGGCGGTGCCGTGGAGACCGATCGCATCCCCTCCGATGTGTGACCGCGCCGTGGACGTTGTCGATCACTTCGGTGGCCGCGTCGGGCTGTAGCTCACTTGAGCCGCGCTACCGCCATGGGTGAGCTCGCGCGAGCACGCCACCACCTCGTCCTAGTACCTTCTTCATTGTCGATTCTCACGCTGCCCCCATTGTCACTGTCGGCATCAACATCGCCGTCGGTGCCTCGACGTCCGAGCGGCGGTTGCCTCCCTCGGCTGTGACGACCTGCTCACAGCTGGATGAGACTGAGGGAGAGTGAGAGGAAGAAGAAGACAACAAGGACAAAATGGTATTTGTACAGTCACTTCACGGCTTGATTAATTAACTGTGGCATAAAAAGGGTTGGTTTCGATTTTGTAGTGGTATGTGAGGAAGATGTCACTTTGCAATGGTAGATTAGGGATTCGAAACATTTGCAGTGGTATATAAAAAATTTTCCAATATTTTACTAGATCGATATTGCTTGCAGGACTACAGCAACCCGGCCTAGCCTGTATCGTGTTCTTCAAGCAATGAATCCGTAGAACCCAATCATCGGTTCATATCAAGTTTATCAAGAACGGACAATCTGTACACCATCCTGTCCAACAAATTAAGTACAAACAAAGACGAAGCAAACATTACCTAGAGGCGGCTCGATTGTCTTAATCCTCTTACGATGCAACGAAGTAGAGGCTAGCTATCTATCGGCTGCTGAAAAGGCCAATGCGCCTACGACATTTTGTTTACCCCGTCCTGAAGACAAATTAATTAATCATGAATTTGGCAAGGTTTCATCTGTACGCGTCGCGTCAAGAAGATCTTGATATTTTTATTTATTTATTTTAATGGATTAGAGCTCTGCTTGACCGATGCAAGTGGCGCCAGCGACGTCGCTTCCAGCAGAGTACGTCTTAGCTAGCCGCCCCAATACAAAATCCGGATTTTTTTTTTTGTTCTCTCCAGTTGATGACACTAATCCTGCCTGTTCCTTCTATCAAGTACTGAAGCGAAGTACATCCAACCGCACCGAGATAATGTATATCTCCTATGATAAAATTCGTTGATAAGAGGATTTTTCATAGCAATTTTAAAAGGAAAGGAAGCATTCCCTTAACAATAAATACCGGTGACAATCATGGTCATATACACTTGGATCTCCAGCTAACTGGTACACCGTACACCGGCTTTGCAAGGGAATCTAGCTCGCGTTGGCAAGAATTTCCTTGCCTACCACACAGAGCCTGTTTGGCTCGCTCACGCTGTTAGGGCTAGGCCGGCCTTCCGGCCATCCCTCACGCGGCTAGGCAAGCTAGCTAAGGATCCCAGCTTTTTTTTTTTTTTTTTAGAACACGCATGAGATCTGCGTATCATCAAAATAAGAAGAGGAAAAAAAAAAAACGACCACCACGGGCGGTGGACGAGCGTTCTCAAGATAACAAGCAAACAAAAAACTACGAACAAAGCTAGCCGAGAAATCTGTTGATGCACCGGCTGATCTCCACATATTGCATTATTGTTTGATCCCTTCAACGATCATGGAAATGTGCTTTCCCTATGTGTGTCAAACAAACAGTTGATTCATGATATGTATTGTTGTGGGGTGTCCCTCCTCATTCCCCGAGGATATGTTGAGGGCAACTAGGAACCGCCCCTAGCTTGGAACACACAAGCTAGGCTCAAGAAGGACACTAGCGTACTCCAAGAACCAACCATGGGGCCTAAGGGCACCGTGACTTCAAGAGGGCAAGAAGCCAAATGAGGACTAAAGATTCAAGGACTACCTCAGGAACAACTTGGAAGTCTACTTTGAGGAAGAATTAACCCCAAAGACAACCAACCAAGAACTCCAGAAGTGAATTAGCACAAACTGAATCAACGCCGATTCAGCGAAGTGTTTTTTTTTCCTTTCAAAAACACCGATTCACCAGAGAGACAAGTTAGTTGTCTGGTGGTGAAAGTGGGCTACGAATTAGTGGGAAAGTGCACCTACGCTCCGTGTGCGCTCATATTTGGCGTGCGTGCGGTCACTGCAATGTGCGTACTCAATGTACTACTCCCTGTAGACATGGACAAACAGGAGGGGAAAAAACTAAACAGAAATGAACCGGACAAAGGCTACGCCAGCAACCAGGCTGCCTCCGCCACGTGCCCGCCCGCCCGTCCGACGTGGCGCGGCGGCCGTTCGCGCTCTTCACTCAAATCCTAAAACGCCGCCGATTCGCAGAGTTGCGGAGAGAGAGAGAGAGAGACGCGAGGCCCGCGAGCGCAAAGCAAATAGAGGCACAAAACCAGGCGCCCCGCACGTGACCTCTCCCTCCCTCTCGTCTTCTCGCCTCCTCTCAAAATCCAAGGTTATCTCCTCCTCCCCCTCCTATATAATCGGCTGCTCCGTTCGTCGCCTTCGATCTCAAAGACAATAAAAAATATACCTTTTTTTTGTTCGCTCGAGCCGGAGCCGATCCCAACCAGGCCCAGAAGCGGCTGGAAATCTCATCATGTGGTTACGTCCCGTGCGTGCGATTCTTGCTGTGCTCGTCAGCGCCAGCGATCCGCTGCACATGTGAACATGGGTCGCTTTCCTCGTGCTGTTCCCCTCCTTCCTTTTCTGTTCTTGGTTTGATCTGTTTCGCAGATTGGATATGTTTTCCTTACCATATACCTGAATTCCAGCAGATTTCCCGTCCCGAAGGAGATAAATAAGAGCAAGAAAAGATAAGGCTCTGCTCTTGAGGCGATTGCGTCCGTGAAAGCCACGCCCTTGCGGAAGCTTTGAGAGCTTTTCTCTCTCTCATCTTGGCTATGAAGTACGTGTCCGGGCCGTACTTCGAGCCGGACTTTGATCCGGTCCTCGACCGCTTCGGTACCCCAGGGTATGCATTCGCTTCGTTCATGCGCAATTCTCGATTGTCTCATTCTGAATTGAATCAATTCTTGAGGAGTGAAGCTTGCGAGCAGCGTGTGTTGATATCTTGATGTGACGCACTGTGCATGGTTGCAGGGTGGTCATCGACAATGAGACGCGCGAGGACTGCACGCTCGTTAAGGTTTGCTCCGAGGATGGGACCAGACATGAGCAGAGCGAATCAAGATGTGTTCTTTTTTGTTTGATTCCATGTGTTTGTTTGGTTTGGATTCCGTTCTAGGTTGATAGCGTGAACCGGGATGGCGTGCTGCTGGAGATGGTGCAGCTGCTCACCGATCTCGACCTCGTCATCTTCAAATCCTACATCTCCTCCGATGGCGGCTGGCTCATGGATGGCAAGAACTGTTTCTTCTTCCTTTTCCTTTTCTTCATTGATTCCATCGACCATCGTGACCTTCGTTGGAGGAAAATAAATGGTTGGTTTGATGCCATGGAATCTTTCTAATTTGTCTTCGTGATTGGTTTCCTATGTTGTGCAATGCAGTGTTCCATGTGACGGACCAGATCGGCCGCAAGCTGACGGACCCATCGCTCCCGGAGTTCACCCAACGAGCCCTCGTGCCGTTCCACCGGCTCGGCAATGGCCCGTCGCCCAAGTTCACCACGTGCCTCGGCAACGTGGTCGGGCCGGGCGGGCCGGACGTGTCGGACTGCGCCGCGCTCGAGTTCACGGTGCACGACCGGCCGGGCCTCCTGTCGTCGATCACCCAGGTGCTCGTCGACCACGGGTGCCACGTCGCATCCGGGCAGGCGTGGACGCACAGCGGCCGCGCCGCGGGGGTTCTCTACGTGACGACGTCCGCGGCGGACGGCGCGGGGCTCCACCCGAGCCGGTGGGCGCGCATCGAGCGGCAGGTGAACGCCGTGGTGGACGCGCGCGAGAACATGTCCGGGGAGCGGCACTGGGTTTGCATGTCGGCGCCGGTGCAGGGCCGCGTCCACACGGAGCGCCGGCTGCACCAGCTGATGCACGACGACAGGGACTACGAGTCTGGCCCCGCCCCGACGCCGGTCGACGAGGAGCTTTTCACCATGGGCGACAAGGCCGCGACGACGGCCCGGTCGGCCCGCCGCACCGAGACGCGCGTGACCATCGACAGCTGGGAGGAGAGGGGCTACGCCGTCGTCAAGATGACGAGTAGGGACCGCCCCAAGCTGCTCTTCGACACGGTGTGCGCGCTCACCGACATGCAGTACGTTGTCTTCCACGCCACCGTCGGATCCCAGGGCCCTCTTGCCATTCAGGTACACACATGCTACATGCTGGCTGAGTCCATGTGTATGTTGATCATGTGCCCATGTTACGTCGTTATTAAACTAGAATACTACACTGCCCAGTCTGACATTGCCGTCCTTGGGGGGTCATGGACGCAGGAATATTACATCCGGCACAAGGACGGGCGCACGGTCGACAGCAACGCCGAGCGGCAGAAGGTTTCGCGGTGCCTCGTCGCCGCGGTGGAGCGGAGGGCCTCTCATGTCGGGCTCTAGCCATTTCTCTCCATTCGATCCGTGTGTTTTTTGTTGGATACTCAATGACGCGATTTGCTGACATGGCGTGGCAATGTTCTGCAGGGCGCGAGGGTGGAGGTGCGCGCCGCCGACCGGTCGGGGCTGCTGTCGGACTTCACCAGGGTGCTGCGGGAGCATGGCCTGTCGCTGCTGAGCATTGAGCTCAAGAGGCAGAAGGACGAGGCCATCGGGACCTTTCACCTTGTCACCGATTCCGGTGGTGAGGTGCGCGCCGAGGCGCTGCACGCGGTGCGAACAAGGGTCGGCGAGATGGGCATCTCGCTCCACGTGGTCAGGGGCGCGCCTGGATGGCCGCCGGTGAGGAAGACCAGCGTACCGGCTCTGTCCGCCGCGGCGGTGCAGGGCCAGGAGAGCCCGAGATCCACCCTAGGGAGCCTTCTGTGGTCGCATCTTGGGAAGCTGTCGAATAACTTTGGCCACATCAGGTCTTAGATATTGTTAGCCGGACCAATTCAGCTGTTGCTATGCATGGCCACTTCTATTGGGATGTGAGGTATTGTCAGAAAGCAGTACAATTTTGTATCTACAAGTATAGTATGTTGTTATTGCAAATACAATTCCCGAGACCATTCTGCTCTCCTTCACATATGTGCAATCCTTTGAACAGCCAACCAAAGAATGAAACTTTATTATTGTGAACTCGTAACATCAATGCTTATGTACACAGATTTTGAATAAAATTGCAAACCGTAGTGCTGGTTGAACGTAGCACCCCCACTATATGATCGCAGTGCATCCAACCGGCCAGCTTAGAACCAACATAAAGCCGCTCTCTTTTCATGCTACAGCTTCCATTCTATTGACAAACAGTTTCACCTTCTCCATTTCCTTGTACAGTAGAAAAGACCAGTTTCCAACATACAGGTTGAAGTTGGCCTGGAACTAGAATCATTTTGCATCGTCATCGTCCTCCAAGTCACTAAATGACACATCTTCCTCATCGCATATGGGAATGGTGGTGTGCCAAGCAAGATCGGCCTCCTCAAACCAATCATCTATATCGTCATCAAAGGTTTCTTGCAAAACATTTGAGGCCTTGGTATCGTCCTTGGGCAGCTGTTCTTTGATGACTGATTTGTCTACTACTGCAACTTCAGTCTCAAAATCTGTTATGGGGATGACCGAAGCGGCTTGTTGTCGCATAGATGGGAATGCCTCTGTGATATCTTTAGAGGTGTCCTCTTCTGAATGCATTCCAAAATCATCTTTATGATGGCATAGCTGCTCTGTTTCAAGCTTTGACTGGTGTTGCAAACGTTGCATAAGCATTGCTCTTGCTTCCACAATCTGCAAGAACAAGAACTGGGCTAGCTTAACTGCTGGGACATGTGTTGTCTTGCACCTTCCAAAACAGATTATAATGGAAACACCAATGACAAATAAGCATATTTTCAGTGTAACTATCATGAACTAGGACATCTAATGCACATCCCTCCTGGTGCACCCCAGGCCTTAATGGACTCCAAAAATTCTTCAATAATCAGATTAGCTAGAGGGAGAGGTGCTCCACTGCATGGCAAAATTTCAGCCCCAAACCCAATTTATAATAGAAACTGGGAAGAAATACAGATATTCCGAACATATAGTAAATATAGTAGAAATCACATTTAATACAGAATTTATCTTTTTTATTTTCATGACTTCTACTGTTGATTGAGTTAGTTTAAAATATTACCACCTGATATAACACTTCAAATATTTTTTTGAAGTCGTTGACACCAGGGTGCATGGGATGCATTAAGAGGATATGCACTAGATATCCACCCCCCCCCCCCAAAACATACATCAACCAAAAATGTAACTTGTATATGTTGACCCTTAGGCCCATTGGAATAGATAATGATTCATTCCAATCTGGTATTAAAGCCGTGGAAACCCTAACCCTAGCCAAATACTCCACCTAGCTTCACCGCACCCGGGCCTCCTCTACTCCACGAGCCCTCTACCTTTCCCCACGCGCCTCATCCTTTTTCGCGCCGCTGGAGCCTCCCCGTCGTCGGATCCCACTGTCCGTGTGCGACCCGTGCGCGACTCCTCTGTTCCGTGTCGGTTCTGCGCCGCCCGAAGCCAAGGCGCCGGCGGATCCCGCCGCCGCTCCAGCTCTGGCCCGCGCCTCCCGTGCTTCACGCCCGGCCACTCCAGCTCCACCTTGAGCAGCCTCCGTCGAATCTGTGTTGACCGCTGAGGATAACAGAGGAGCGAAGCCAAATCCATTACTTTATGCTCTGCTATTGACCTACTGTGTTGATCGCTGAACTGCTACTGTGCTGATGGCTGAACCGCTGAATGCTAAACTGATAATTACTTCTCTAATCTCTCTAATGCAGAAGCAAAAAAAAAATGGTAAGTGCAAGTGCAAGTATTGCATCCTCCGAGGCTGTGTATGACCCAAAGACCGATCCAAAACGGAAGGTGAAGTCTAATGACCCGGGATGGAAGTATAGCTTTTGGCCAGTTATTGGCAACCGAGATTTGGTCCAATGTTCGCTTTATGACCGGAAGGTATCAGGAGGAATCAAAAGATTTAAGGAGCATCTTGCGGGTGGGTTTGGAGATGTTCGAAAATGTTCCAAGACTACAACATCAATAATGAAGAGATGCAAGAGACTTTGTGGAAGTACAAGAAGGGTAGACCACTCTTGCTAGATTATGATGATGAAGGAGGAGAAGATGGAGATGTGAGTGTGACAACAACCAACAAGGAGTCCCAAGCCTCTGTTGTGCAACCAAGTTCTGGGACAGCCGACATGTGAGTGTGACAGTAATCGAAGATGGTGATGAAGAGAACATGGATGCTACTACTAATTTAGATGAGCTTGAGATGGATGACTTTTGAGAGATGAGAGAGTTGGACATGTTATTGTTGTGGACTTATGTTATGCCATTAGACTCTAAGCTCGTGGACTTATTTTATTGTCGTGGACTTACGTTGGTTATGTCGTGCTTGTTATGTTGCTCATTATTCATGTAATCGTATATTTAATTCTCAGTTTTTCACTTCATTGTTGTCCCATTTCCATGTAGCTTGTTGCTTAGGAGGAGAGAAGAGATGAGATATTATCAACAAGGTATGTCACTCAATCCATATTTACTCAATTAATTGAAATATAAATTATTATAATGTATTGTAACAAGCTACATATTGAAACTTGCAAGGAGGATGGGTGCTACATGGGAGAAGGGCAATTGGAAAGAGGACGGATGCTACATGGACTCAAGAACCAGCAACATCAAGGTATTCATGTGCTACTAAATTGCTGATTTAATTTGCTGCCATACTAGGTTAGGATGTGTGTATGGCGTCGCCTTGCTGCGCGCCTTAAGCGCTTTAGCGGTAAAAAGGTGGTAAATCACCACGCCTCGCCTTATCGCTTTAATAACCTTGCTAGTGCCAGATGATTTTTTAAAAAAAAAAATCAATTGTGCCAGTTGATGGAAAAAGGAATATCGTAAATTGTTACTGTGCCATGTAACTAATACTCTAATGCAATAGAAAAAACCCACAAAGACTGATTGCTACACATCACAAAAGAGCTATCTTAATTATCCACTAACCTAACAGGCTAACACCATACATAAGGCCAGAACTCACTAGATATATGGTACAAGTCACAAAAATGGGGGCTGGTTAGCTTTAACAGAATGGCCAATAGAGTATAGATTATAGACTTTAGTAGCTTCAGAAAGAATAGCCTTGCTAATCTTAACAATTAAATGCCAGTGCATTCTGACCTAATGTGTCATGGCACAGCGCAATCATGGATTGTTAACTTCCTTTTTATTACCTAGCATGCAAATACATATATCATGTTAGGGACCCAGTCACCAGTGAGTAATTGTTTAATCAGAACACTATCTGACTTGAGGTCTGAGCTAATGATAAATACCACAGACACCTATAACTTTACTACTTTCTTCATAAATTGTTTGGATTCTGGAACAATTGATATTACAAATAGAGAACATTTAATATCACGAATGCAGAGCGATTTACCTGCAGTGTGGACAGAAGTTCGGCATCATGCTTGTTCAGTCTAGGATGTAGAAGAACAAAATAGATTTTCCAAAAGCATTCTTTGCTCATATGGATTGGGCATAGTTCAATCCGCAAAGCAGCTAATCTAGGAGCGAGGTGCTCAATAGCCAAGGCATGCTCTTGTTGAGCATCAGACATGTCAAAATCTGAAGGAGTAAAAGGATTATTGAAAAAGTTAAGAAAGCACTTTCACATGGACAAACTTGATAGAAAAAACGACGTGGAATTGATAGTTTGATACATTAATTGCATCGGAATAACACATGCATAGTTTCACAACAAACATGAGACACAAATGCATGCCATTCCATCAGCACCATGTTAATCTTACAGTAGCAGTCAGCACTGCAAAAGACACTTCAAAAAATTAAATCAAGGCAAAACCTAAAAGAAGTGGTATCATGCAAGCATAAAATTCGAATCATAAAAGTGCAAAGCATATCACTTCCGGCATATACAGGGTTTCATGAATTTTGAACACAACCCATAAGCCCACCTTGTTAAACAGAAAAGCCTTTTTCCCATGCTATTGCTAACCTTAAGAAATGAATTTTTGCTATGGATCTATTGAATGATGCACATTGTCTTAGGACATGCATCGAGCAAAGGACTGCACATGCTTGGGCATCAAGAATTTGGTGAAGATTTTATGATCACAAATACTATTAAAGAATGAGATTTCCCTGGAAAAGCTCATGCAAAATTATGTGACCCTGGGATCCTGGAAATGGGAGCTACTCAGCTATGTTTTGGAAGCAACTGGTAATTGCTGTTAAACATGGATGCAAGATACAAGGATGATCACGCAAACACAGGTCGATTGCCCAATGCAATTGATCAGGGGAAAAAAAGCCCCTAATTAGTATATAGATAACATCAGAAATCCATTATATCATTTAAAACAATCATGCACTATCCACCCAACTATTCATCTTCCAGCAATGTGTTTATCCTATTTTCTTCGTGCGTTGACGCACAGCATAAGAGACATGGAAGAAGAATTTGTGACACTGACAATGCATAAAAAAAAATCAACTCCATATCTCTTCCATAACCACAATATCTATTAGCATATCTACCCAATGATGAACTTGAAAACTTCAAAGAACAGCAATAGACAGCAGAATGCACCTAAACTCAAGCCTCCCTTGTTCATTTCAATACTGCAATTCATATACTCCTGACTGTAGAACATTGCATTTTGTAAAGCAATAGCCTGGAGTGAGGGGTGAAGAAATTACACGAGAATGGCCCATCGGACTCCTCATCATCAGGGAGCAACGGGAAGTCGAGCCAGGTCTCTGGGTGCCTGGAGATGTTTGTGGCGAATGCGAGCACCTCCTCAGTGATCCCAATCACATCCCACTCCTCCTCCACCTCCTCCTCATGCCTTACCCTCTCATCCTCCAACTCGTGGCCACCCACCTGCTCATGCTCTTCATGCCATACCTCGCCGCCATCCACCTGATGTCTTACCCTTGCCTCCAACTCATGCCTCACCTCGTCGTCTCCCACCCCACGTTGTACCCTCTCCTCCCACTCATGCCTCACCACGTCGTTCTCCACCTCATGCCTCCCCTCGTCCTCATTCTCCTCCAATACAAACCTCAACTCTTCCTCCCCCTCGTTCCTCATCGTTTCCAGCAATTCGCCTTCTTCCTCGTCTTCAGGAGCGAAGAAATTGGAGGCCATCCTAGAGAAACCAGACACGGCCTTGTGGCTCGAGATCCGCGAGATCCCGCTCCTGAACCTCCCACCGAACTCGGCGAAGTCGCTCCGGATCACGGCGATCTCAGGCGGCGTCTCCGCAGTGCCGAGTTGGCCCTCCGCGGACGGAGGCGAGGGCGATGGCGAGGCCTCCCCGGGCGGGGGCGCGAGGAAGTTGGCGACGCCCCAAAATTGGCGGGTCAGGGTTTTGGACAGCTCGGTGAGGTCCTCCTTGACGCCCTCCGCCGCAGCCGAATGCAGCGGGTGGGGAGGCGGAGGCTGAGGCGGAATGTGCGCGGAGGGGGAGGGGGCAGCAGCGTCGGGGTCATCGTCGGCGCCGGAATCGTCGGGGATGTTGAGGGAGGTGGCGAGGGAGCGGGCGAGCCATGACATCTCCGGCGATCGCCGGCGGCGAGGGGGAGGGGGCGGGTGGGTTGGGTTGGATTGGGCTGGTTCAATCGGTTGCTCCCTTTCGGGTTCGTGTTTGAAATGGACGGGTTGGGAGAAGGGACAAAGACGTATGGCTTGCTGAGTTGCGATTGGGCCCGGCCCTCGTGGCGAACCAGGCTTCCCTACCGTTGTACAAACACGGTAGGTTTCGCAGTTCTTTGGATCTTGATCGTTCATTTAAATCAACGGTCTCTCGTTGTGTTGCGGGTTGGGCTGTGAATCTGGTGTGATGGGCCTCAAAGCCTTGTAAGCAGTTTGAGTGGATCAGACCATTTAGGGTACGTACAATGTTTGATGCTTATATATAAGTGTTTAAATAACGAGAATATAGTCACGTCATCACCCTATATAAAAGTCGTTTTCTTCTATACAAGCATATGTTTTGTAAGTGCTTATATGATTGTATTATCTATTAATTATATATAGTCGCATACATAAGTATTTTTTAAGCACCGGTGTCTAATCAAACATCGATGCTACAAAATAAGCACTTTATCTGTCTTACGTGGTAAGAAAAATCAGTTTTACTTTGATAAACACCTCTCTGAACACCTGCATTGTACATTGTCGACGATCAAGACGTCGATCTTACGAAAAGAAAAAGAGAGAGTGACGTGGGAAATCTAGAGTAATAATGGGACTGCTCCTTTATTAGTATGAACTGGGTTTTACAGGGGATGCCTCCTGACTAGATGATGAATTACTCATGTTTACACTGAGAACACTACTTATTATCTTACAATGCTAGACTTAAAACACGAATCTAAGGCATGTGCTTCAGTCTAATTGCTTTTGTCTCCCCTCGTTCAGTCCATGCTCCATCTTTAAATAGCCCATGAAGAGGTGGCAGTTACTTCTGGAGAAGACGTCTGATGTGAAGTGTTGCGAATGGTCGGAGTTAAGTGACGGTTGATAGAGAGTCAACCGTTTGGCGGTTGTATGTCTGAGAGGTACAACCACATGGTAGTTGTTTAATCAGTGCTTCTGGATAAGAAAACGTCGTATGGTATGGAATATGCACGTGTTCCATTCATCACACGGTAGAGAATATACCTGGAATCAGTTCCAAGTATCAGTTCATACCCTTTACGAGCAGTTTTCCTGGTCGGGAGCTTGGCATAGGCCTTCGTCCGACCATGGTACCCATTATGTAACCTCTGGAATCTCTACAACCAGTGAGATCGTGCACCTCAGGAGTTACGACTATGAAGACGTATGGTCTGTTATATATTAAAAATAATATATAGAGATTTTAATTCTCATCATACATGCTCTTATAGGCTCTTCTATTTCTTTACAAAGGAGATGAATGGCATACATAAAAAAAATGGACCAATATTGCTTAACTTTAGGACTCTGTTTCTATCCTTGAAATTCAAGCATGCCGTATTATCATTGAATTAGTACTGTGGATTTCTTATATAACTCGCAAACTTTCATATGCAATACTCTGATATTTTCTTTAGGGTAGATAGAGAAGGCACATCACACACACCACTCACGCCACACGCGCGAGCACGCACTGGCAATTTTGCGGAGGCATAAGGGTCTCACGGGTTGTGGGAACACGCTTTCGCACTGAACACATGTGTTTGATTAAATAAGACCCACTAGTATTATCCTGATATTTTTTAACTTTAATATATCATAAATTTAGCAGGGCCTTAAGACGAGTATATGTGCACCACATAATGTTTAGATCGGCGTTCTTGTGTGCTGTTTGGAGTTAGGAGACCGGATGCATGTCCACTGCGATTGCGTTACCTGGGCGAACATAATAACTCTTTGCTTGTAGTAGTAGCATCTTAGCATGCACGGAGTAATATGCCAGAATTGTTTTATGAGCTCAATTAAGACTCTAGTTGCAGGTACCACTAATTCCGTTTAATCGATCTCTACGGACCGTGTACGACACCCTTAGTACAAAAACTAAGGGACGTAATTGCACTTTGTACTCAATTAAGATGATCAGATTTGTGACGATGTAACAGATCATGCCTTGCTTGGCATGTTCTGCGGTACCATGGACTTTATGACTTGGTGTCATACTGTACTAGTACAAGCAACTAAGCAAGTATAAATGCAAATCGATACTTGTATGTTAAGAAAACTTTTCAGTTGTCCTTGTGTAGCTCTATACTATAGGTGGATTAAATTGCTTTAAACTAAACATGCACGGCTCGTTGTATGATCGTACGGTTAATGATAATGTAAGTGGTTTACGTTGTAAACATATGGTAAAACAAGCAGCGTTTGAAACGAATGACCTCAATTTTCGAAGGGCTAATTTGATAGTACAAATTCTCTTATTTTTCGCTCCAATGTGCACAAAAGCATGCACATGATCTCAAGTCCCAACTGCTAGCTAGTAATTTCGAACTATTAAAAATAGCAATATTTTTTGGTCAGTAGTCTACAAGTACAAAACATCCTAACACGACTGATAGCTCGAGCTGGCGGCGTTTAGATTGATGGAATCGACAATCCTAACGATCTGCTCGAGCGCGCTCTTGTCCGTGAGGATGCCCGAGTGCGACACCTTGGGCAGCTCGACTACCTCGACGGCCTGCGCCGGCGCGTGGGACCACGCCTTGATCGGCCCCACGAGGCTGGCCAGGTTCACCGTCCCGTCGCCGTCGCCGTACACCACCCTCACCGGGCCGGCGTCGAACCCCTCCTCCCCGAACACGAGACTCTCCACGGTGTCCACGCCGGTGCCCACGAGGCACGTCACCGGCACGCCCGGCTCCGGCAGGACCTCGCCGAGCGGCCGTATCCGCGCCCGGTACGGCTCCACCCCCTCCGCGAACCCGATGTCCTGCAGGAACTGCGTGATGTTCTTGGCGGAGTAGGACCGGTTGTGGTACTGCGACACCACCAGCGTGGTGTTGCCGAACACCTTGGGCGTCGGCAGCAGCCAGAGGTTGCTCTCGGAGCTGCGCTGCTCGTCGCGGATGATGGACGGGTCCACGAACGGCACGCCGAGGGTGTTGCCGGAGGCGAAGGTGAGCATCTCCTGCACCGACCCGCCCCACGGCGTGGACAGCGTCACCAACCGCTTCACGTGCGCCGTACGCCAGGGCAGCGGGTTGCGCACCAGCAGCTGCAGCGCGAACAGCCCGCCGAGGCTGTGCGCCAGGAGGATCGCCGGCTTCCCGCCGTTCGCCGCGCACGCCGTCTCCACCAGCACCTTCAGGCGCTCCAGGTACGCGCTGCCCACGTGCGACGGGTGCCCTGGCCCGGCCAGCCCGTACCGCAAGTCGTACGGCGCGCCAAACAGGTCGCGCCCCTCGTTGTACCCGGCCTTCTCCAGCGTGCTCGCCAAAATGTTCATGTAACCCGTCAGGAGCCTACGCATTATAATAAACTTATCACGTAATTAGGACACGTTTCATTTCAAAGTTTGCATATTGCCATAAACAGATAGAAGAAGTTAATTAATTAGCGTGTGGTACGTACTTTAGGTTGGGGTCGAGATAGCGGAGGGTGGAGGTGGAGCCGAAGTCGGAGACCCTGGTCTCGACGCCGGGCGCGTTACGGTAGTCGTCGGCGGCGCGGTCGAAGTAGAGCGTCATCCGCTCGGCGAAGCACCTGGTGAAGGGCGCGACCACGACGGACAGCTCGAACCAGAGGCGGAACCACCCGCCCTGCCCGCGCACCAGCGGCCACACCCGGCAGACCAGGCTCGACGGCTTGTAGTCCTCCGTCAGCCGCGCCTCCAGCTGGTTGCCGCCGGTGCCCGGGATGAGTATCACCGGGTGCAGCTGCTGCTCGCTGCCGCCGGCCGCCGACACGTAGCACGAGCTCAGCGTCGACAGCACGGCCATGATCACGGCTACCAGTACAGCCCGAGCTAGCGAAGGCCTCTCCATGCTTCTACTATTCGCTTAACTTCTGTTTCTTCTTCTCTTGTCTCTTTGTTGTTTTGGGATTTGTTGTAGCTTCTTTTGTGTGGTGATGCTGCTCCAGAGCTTCTCGACTAGCGATGCTACTTGGATCGCTCGGAGCCGCTCAAGAAGGCATGCGGTGGAACGGTGGTTACGTCGTCCTTCCAGTAGTGGGTACTCACTAACCCAGCTTAACTACGCCTGTAGCAGCGTAGCGCTCTCTGGCAACCTGTGGTTAAGTGGGGACAGCGACCAGGCATCCACTGTACGCGAAGCGTGTGACCTTGAAGGGCCGTGCTGTCGCTGGGTCGGGACCGTCGATCGCGCGATCCGACGGTGGAGACGCGCGTGCCGGAGCACGCATGGGCTGCCTTCTCTCGCCGGACACGATCCACCGAGGGGCGCGTGCGCGCGTGTTTTCGATCGATCGGACGGGCGGAGTCAACAGTGCGGATGGTCCGGATTTTGCGCGGAATGACGGGGGAAATGTCATGTGGTGTGTTTGCCGCCGGCCGGCCGGCCAGCCTCGACGTGTCCGGGCTACGGAGAGTGAAGAGCTCAGCATGAGCGAGGTTAAGGCTGATGGGAACATGGCAACTGCTGGCCTACCTGCATTCTTTGGGGAACGGAACGTTGCTACGCTGAAGTAAACCGTTAGCTAAACTAACTAACTAACGAGTTACTTCGTTCAGAACCGCACCGGAGAAGCCGCACGTCCGTACTTATTTTTATAGGAGCGTCATGCACGGCGCTTTTCAATGAACAAATTCGACGAATTGCTTTTTGGAATATAAGTAGGCGATCATTTTTTTTCTCTCTATTAGGAAACAGGGCCGGCCAGGAGTCCGGGTCCTGGTGGACACCTCATCTACTGTAGACTATAAATAGGAGAGGGGACCCCCCAATACATGTACAAATTCATTATTGAAAGAGCAATAAAGAGAAACCCGCAGTCTCCTCTCATACTTGTGTTCATCTATTGTTTTGTTCTTGTGTTCTTGCATCGTTCTTACGATTCTCTATTTATCTACGAGGTAATCGCTCGGACTGGACTTGCCAGCGATGGTTCCTTAACACGTTATCAGCACGATCGACTCTCCTCGCATCGGAAAGGTAACCGTCGATGAACGACACTCGTAGATTGAATCGTTTTTCTAGATTGCTTTCAATTCTGCAAATTTGGCTTTCTAGATTGGTTTTCTACGGTGCAAATCCGCTCTAATCTACCGCGAGCCGACTTGAAGTCGCCGGCCAAGCCGATCGGTGGATTGCATGAAAGAGTAGATGATGATTGTACCGTAGGTAGTATATGCAATCGCATGGAAGGCACCATGTGCGGGCACGCCGCAGGCGGTGTCACTACCTCGCGATCGTTACGGTCGGCATAGTCCGCCATCACGTATTGCCACGGAGGCAACGACAGAGCCACGCCGCCAGCACGCGGCAAGCATGCACATGTAGGCATGAAGCCGCGCGCCCCGTTGCAATCTCGTATTACATCGCATTGCATCGCGTACACACATGGATGAACAGTAATTAAAAAAAGGTTGCTACTGCCGACCATGAAGTGCAGGCCATTACGCCGCCGCCGTCGTCGCCTTGAAGGCGCGGCGCCGCCGCCGCGCCGCCCGCCCCGTTCGCCGCCGCCCGTAGCGGCCCGACCATCGGCACCGCCGACAAGCAAAGAGAAAAAAAGGGGGCGGCGCGCCGTCGGCCAGCCGCCGCTTCGGCCGCCGCCGTCGGCAGCCACCGCTTCGGCGCGCGCGCCGGCCGCCGCCGCTTACCGCACGGCGCGGAGCGCCACGGATGCGGTGCCGCCGCCACGACGACGCTGCGCGCGCGCGGCGCGCGCGCGCGCCGTTGCCTCCTGCGCGCGCCGCCGCCGTCGCTTGACCGGAGGAGCGCGCCTCGCTCCGCCGTAGCGGGCGGCCGAGCCGCCGCTCGAGCCCGCCGCCGCGAGCCGCTAGCGCCGCTCGCCGAGCCTCCGTCGCGTAGCGCCAGCGCCGCCGCGCCGCCGCCGCCACCGCGCCGCCGCGCGCGCGCGCGCTTCCCCGCCGCCACCGCAACGGCGCCGCCGCCGCCACTGCGAGGCACGGTGCTAGAAACCTAGCACGCGCATATAGCTCTCGCGCATGGGCCATGTGGGCCGGAAACCAAAACAGTCCGACGACTTGGGCCCCAGGAAAGGCCAATGGGCCGGAAAGGAGGCCTGGGGGGTTTCAGCCGAAAGAAAGAAAGAAAAAAAACCAGAATTTTGCAAAAAGAACCTTGAAGTGTTCATAATTGCGCAGAATTTTCGCGAATAAAGGAATTTTGCGGAAAACCCCTTGAAAAATATGAAAATTACGCGCAAATTTCCCTCAGAACGGAGATTTCGCGTTTAAGCCCCTGAAACTTGCAGTTTTTGTCGAAAAGTCATTTTTCTAGCAGAAAAGGGCTTCAGGAATCCAAATTTTTGCATAATTTTGAACTTTGAAGCATATTTATTCTTGTTATTGTTATTTCTATGCAATTTATTTCTGTATTTACTGTTTTGATTATCTGTAATTATTTATATTGCTTTTAATCATTGAATATAGCAGTAAATCTTGAAAAATATGTAGAAAAATACGGGAACATTATGGGAATTCTTGTAACCTTTTATGTACATTACCAGCAGTAATCTTATGCATCCCTTGCATGAATATGCAGATGATGGAATTACTGAACAGGAGTTCGAGGAGCCGCCCAAAGATGGCCGTAATTATTTGACTTGGGCATCAGATATCGAGATTGTACTGGGAGCCAAGAAGCTCCGTGCTGCTATTGGACTCGGCGCCTCACAGGATGTCGTTCCAACCGCTGAGGAAAATGATCAGGCACTTCATTTCCTCAGACATCATCTTTGTCTAACTCTCAAGAATGAGTATATAGCAGAGAAGAGCGCACTGGCTTTATGGACCGCCCTGAAGAAGCGGTTCGAGAAACTGAAGTACACCATCCTACCTCGAGCAGAGTAGGAATGGACTCGGCTACGTTTTGCTGACTATAAGACCGTGGGGGAGTACAACTCTGCTTTGCACAGAATTTGTACCAATCTTCAGCTATGTGGTAAAGTAATCACAGAAGAGGAGAAGATTGAGAAAACCCTCTCTACCTTTCACCCAAATGCGGTGCAATCCGCACGCAACTACCGTCAGGATGGCTACAAGGAATACGCCGAACTGATTGATATCATGCAAGTTGCGGAAGCTCAAGATGAGGTTCTCAGAAAGAACTACATCTCACAGCCGCCTAGTAGCAAAGTTGGCCATGAAGTCAACGCTAGTAGCTATAAGGTGAGAAAGCCTCAATCAAAGAAAAGAGGCAAGAAGGGTAAGGTCATGAGTCACAAGACTAAGCAAAATGCTCCAAGCCCGAAAAGCGAACAAAGAAGCGCGTGAGAAGCCCTATGGCGGCAGGACCAAAGTCGCTACAAATGCGGCACTTGGGGACATTGGTCACGTGTCCGCCGTGAACCGCGACGTGATTGATGCTTTCAAGGCAAAGAAGAAGGGCACAGACGGCCGAGCGCACCTCGCCATTGCGAGCATAGAAGATCCACAATCATTGGTGCACCTATGGATGTGGACATGCCTACAAGAGCTTCTATCACTCCTTCATTGGACATTGCAGCATTTGCGGCCGTAGTTCTTGAAGAAGAAAAGATAAAGCGGTCGATTCGAGCGAAGTTAATTCTTACTTCACGATTCAATCTAGTGCATGCATGGCACTTAGTTTCTGATCATTTGCGGTTTATGTTAGAATTTTGAATTATTGAATAAAGGTTGTAAGCTCTAGAAGAGCATTAGCAATAAATTCTTATGATGGGTTCAAGAAGACTTTCCCGTATTAATAAAGCAAGTTTTGTTCATTTGTGAAGTATGTTTTATGTGTGGATTGTTTTACTCCATATTAATAAATACTTTATATATCGTAACACGTGTGACGCCTATGGAGGAAGTGTGTCTAGCGGATAGCGGCTGCAACGAATACCATACTAAGAGAGACGAAATTTTTTCAATGATCGGCAAGAATCTTGGTAGTCTTCGACAATCGTTGGCGATACTTGTATAATAGGCTCAGGAAGAGCCACAATTATACTCCTGATGGGCACGACATTGGTCATTGAAGAAGCCTTGTTGTACCCGGAATCGACTAGAACTCTCTTAAGTTTTAAAGATATTCGCGCTAACGGTCTCCATGTAGAGACTGAAGAAGAGTATGGTAAGGAATACCTTCTCATTACAAAGCGTGAGGAGAATGGGAAAAGAGTATTAGAACGACTTCCTTCATATGAATCTGGGCTATACTACACTCATATTAGGGCACCTGCAGCCTATACTGTCCTGAAAACATCTTTTAGAAGCTCAACTTTTCTCGTCTCTGGCATGATAGATTAGGCCACCCCGGTCTTAGAATGATGAGAAATATAATTAACAATTCTCAGGGACATAATATCAATGTAAAGAATTTCCCGAATCCAGAAGATTTCGTGTACCCTGCATATGCCACCGGAAAATTAATTACTAGACCTTCTCCTCTGAAAGTGAAGGATGAAATCCCTGCATTCCTGGACCGAATCCAGGGAGATATTTGCGGTCCTATTCAGCCCCTGTCAGGGCCATTTAGGTACTTTATGGTGCTCATCGATGCTTCCTCGAAATGGTCGCATGTATGCCTGTTATCTACGAGAAATCATGCTTTTTGGAAAGCTGATGTCGCAGATAATTAAAATAAAGAATAATTTCCCTGGTCATCATGTGAAGTCCATCAGAATGGACAACGCCGGAGAATTTACTTCAAAGGCCTTTGATGATTATTGTATGGCAATGGGAATTACCGTTGAGCACTTGGTACCACATGTCCACACCCAGAATGGACTAGCAGAGGCATTGATTAAAAGAATTAAATTCATTGCCCGACCGCTTTTACAGAATTGCAATTTACCAACTACATGTTGGGGACACGCAGTCCTGCATGCAGCAACTCTAATCAATTTTAGACCGTCGGCATACAACATCCATTCACCTATGCAACTAGCGCAAGGGTCACCACCGCAAATCTCTCATCTTCGAAGGTTTGGTTGCAAGGTTTATGTACCTATACCACCACCGCAGTGAACTGCAATGGGCCCTCTCAGAAAGTCTGGAATATACGTGGGTTATGAGACCGCATCCATAATCAGGTATCTGGACCCAATGACTGGAGATTTGCATACAACCCGCTTCGCTGATAGCATATTTGATGAGGATAGTTTCCCGTCATTAGGGGGAGGAAATCAACCTCTTGATGAAAAATATCGGGAAATAACGTGGCAAGCCACGGGAATTAATGCACATGACCCACGCACTAGTGAAGCAGATAGAGAAGTCCAGAAGATAATTGATTTGCAAGTATTAGCGAATCAACTGCCTAACCACTTTAGTGATTTGAAGAGCGTGACCAAGTCGCATGTGCCTGCACGCAATGCACCGGAGAGGGTTGAAATACCAAAGAAAATAGAAGGTATCCCTAATCCCGTCCAAAGGCCTCAGAATAAAAGGACGAGAACTCCGGCCCCTCGAATCCCAAGTAACCGGGGACGCTTGGCGAAAAAGGATAAGAATGACTTGTCACAGTCGATCACTGAAGTTCCCCACAAACAGAAGGGGAGCCAGTTGAGACCTGGCACTGGTATGGAACCATCAGCAAAAGGCATACCAAATTTGAATATTCCCACGGAGGGAGACATCAGCATGGATGTGTGCGCAAACATCGGAGCTGAAAAACTAAAGGGACTTGCCCCCGCAATTGAAAGCAGCGGTAAGCAAGTAGAAGCATTAGCAGAACCGCCTCATGAAGAAATAGCTATAAATTATGTGACTACGGGAGAATCTATGAATAGAGCAACAACCAATATCGACATCTATTTTGCAAAGAAAATTGCCACAATCATTGATCTTGATTCAGAGCCTGCATCGCTCGCTGAATGCAAGGAAAGATCAGATTGGAAAAGGCAATAGAAGCAGAATTAATATCTCTGAATAAAAGAGAGGTATTTGGGCTTGTAAGCCGCACACCTCCTCATGTGCACCCTGTAGGGCATAAATGGGTATTTGTTCGAAAGAGAAATGAAAGAAATGAAGTTGTAAGATATAAAGCAAGGCTTGTTGCACAAGGTTTCACTCAAAGACCAGGAGTCGATTATGAAGAGACCTATTCCCCGATCATGGGCGGAACTACCTTTAGATATTTAATCTCAATGACAGTAAATCTGAATTTGGAAATGAAATTGATGGATGTGGTAACTGCATACCTTTATGGGAACTTGGATTCGAAATTTATATGAAGGTACCAAAGGTATCCTGCATCAACCAAGACAGAGCGAATAGAAATCTATACGATGTGCAACTCGAAAAGTCACCAGATGGATGAAGCAATCATGCAGATGTGGTATAATCGCCTAAGCGACTTTCTCTGCAAGAAAGGCTACACGAACAGTGAGGATTGTCCCTGTGTGTTTATACGGCGATCCCAGGATGGATCATGTATAATCTCAGTGTATGTAGATGATCTGAATATCATCGGGACTTTAGAAGATATTGGAAAAGCAAGCTCTTACCTGGAGTCAGAGTTCGAAATGAAAGATCTGGGTAAAACCAAATATTGCCTAGACTTGCAGCTTGAGCATACCCCTGAAGGGATTTTAGTACATCAGTCAACTTACACTCAGAAGGTGTTGGAAAGGTTTGGCTTTGAAAAGGCATATCCCTCAAAAGTGCTGATGATCGGGAGATCCTTGCAGCAAGACAAGGACCCGTTCAGACCTAAAGAAGAGGGGGAGGAAGTCCTGGGACCGGAATTCCCATACTTGAGCGCAGTTGGAGCACTCATGTATTTGGCAAACTGTACTAGACTGGACATTGCATTTGCAGTGAATCTTCTAGCAAGGTATAGTGCGTAACCCACCAAAAGGCATTGGCGAGGAATAAAGGCGTCTTCCGATACCTCCAAGGAAGTAAAGATCTTGGCCTGTTTCTACAGAAGAACCAGACCTTACAATGACCGGCTATGCGATGTTGGGTACTGTCGGACCATACTGACTAAGTCGCAAAACAGGCTATGTATTCTGTGTGGTGGAACGCAATTTCATGGAAATCATCTAAGCAAAGTTTGGTATCAACTTCGACGAACCACTCGTAAATTATAGCATCATGCGAGGCCGCGCGGAATGCTCTTGGCTTCGCGGATGATTCACCACATCCAGCGAATCATGTGGATTGAATACCGCACAAACCCCACTATTATCTATGAAGATAATGTAGCTTGTGTTGCACAAGTGCAGATGGGTTATGTGAAGAGTCCTCTTACAAAGCATATCAACCTCAAATTCTTCTATGCTCATGAAATGCAAAAGATGGAAGAAATTAAAGTACTGCATACTAAGTCATGTGAAAATCTTGCAGATTTGTTAACTAAGTCACTTCCAGCATCTAGCTTTGAAAGGTGCGTACGTGGAATTGGAATGATAAGGCTTAGAGAAGTGCAGAATTCAGGGGGAGAACCTTCACAAACTCATTACTGAAGCTTGATCACGAAGATCGAGTACCCAAAAAGCAAATCCTGGAGATTAAATAAATTGGGTGAATTGTACTCTTTTTCCCTTGACGAGTTTTCCTGAAGTTTCTCGGTTAAGATTTTTAATGAGACAATTCGTGCGACATAGCAGAACATGATACATGTACTCTTTCTCCAAATTTTTTCCACTGGGTTTTTATGGAGTTTTAGCGAAACATAGACATGAAGGATGAGAGCCCAAGGGGGGAGTATTAGGAAACCGGGCCCGGCCAGGAGTCCGGGTCCTGGTGGACACCTCATCTACTGTAGACTATAAATAGGAGAGAGGACCCCCCCAATACATGTACAGATTCATTATTGAAAGAGCAATAAAGAGAAGCCCGCAGTCCCCTCTCATACTTGTGTTCATCTATTGTTTCATTCTTGTGTTCTTGCATCGTTCTTACGATTCTCTATTTATCTACGAGGTAATCGCTCGAGCGACGGTTCCTTAACACTCTCTACCCGCCAACCCCCCCCCCCCCCCCCGCCCGCCCGCCCGCCTACAGGGAAATAGACGTTTTGTGGGCTTACCTGTGCTTACGTAGTTTCATCGATCAGGGCCTTCACAAACTGGATTTAGCCAGACAAAACATTAAGTAATTGCTTTCAATAAAAGCTGGGTTACCCCTTTTCAAAAAAAAAACATTAAGTATTTCTAACTCTTATATGTTAGTTGATCAGACTTGTAGATACGTTTCGCGTATTAGATTTGCAGATCTCGATCAATTTAGCTTTAAAAGCTATTATCGTCTGGTGAAATGTTTAACGTGATTGCTAAGTTTTAGCGAGGTTGGTTTGGTTAGCTACTTTTATTAGCCATGCATGCACCTGCTACAGTCGGATCGGATGGCTGCATTTCTTAAATTTTATCGATGTACAGTGTACAGCACATGACAATTGTACACATATACATACCAGCAAAATAACAACTCACTGTTACACATCTATATAATTTCGTACTAGTTTTTAGTGTTCCGACTTGTTTGGGATTTACTTCAGAGTTCAAACAAATTCCCCTATTCAAATAGGTTGGTGTGTTCAGTTGAATGGTTGAATGTAACATCATTGTTATTGTTTTCTTAAACGTGAGGATCTCGGGGTGGCCCAAAGAATCAAGGCCTCCACTCAAATTTCAGTTATTAGTGGAGTAGTCCAATGTTAAGCAGTAATCACTTATGCCCTACCCAGCTCAACTGCCCCGCTCAATTTTTTTGGCATAGGTCCGGCCCTGCCTGGCCTACTATATACCCTGCTTGCTAATTGCTACATGGGTAATTCAGTCATGTCGAACAGAATACATAAATTTCCAGTGTACAAAAAGAACAAATTTTAGCGAGCATCAGCGCACGAAAGTTGACACCAGGACCCTAATTCGCGTGTTCAACGTTAACATGCTCTTACTTAGTCGATGCAACAAAACTGTACCTCGACCTAGATAATTGATTCTCTTTTTTCTAGTGAGCGAAGCTGAAGCAGGCAGCGTGCCCGTGCACGCAACATGGTCAACCACACGGCGCGTCGCGTCTTCTGTAAGGCATACATGTTGAAATAACCCAAAAGTTTGAAAATTTTCAAGTTTTTAGAGTTTTTCGTTTTAATTTGACTTTTTGCCAAATTCGGAAAGTTCCTTCGCTTTTCCGCTTTCCTATTTTGTTTTTCCGTTTTCTTCAACCGAAAGCGTCCCACGCGAGTGCACCTTCTCCCTGTTTCCAACCACATCGCATCACTACGCCGTTCGCCGCCCGCACACCGCCTCGTCCTCGTGTCGCGTTCACACGCGCCAAGCACCACCAGTACTCCGTCATCTCGCCAGCCACCTCGCCCACGCATTTATGCCGCCGAGCCAATACCGCTCGGCCTCAGCCGTTTGCCCGCACCACGCTACCGCTGTCAGTTGCTCGACGCCCGCAACCGCCGCTGTTACCCGCTGCAGCACACGCACTTGCGCCAGTGAGCCACGCCCATCCCCGCAATGCTACCCCGCCGCCAGCTCACCCTCGTGCAGCGCTATTCCCACTCCTCCGTCCACACCGCCGCCACGCGTCACACTCACTCCACTCGGCCACTGGCACCACCGCCTCCTAACAGCTATAAAAGCCCACACCCACGACAACATCCTCACCATCAGCTTCACCATAACCCCATCGACATCCTTCCTCTTCCCCAACCCCGGTAGCCACCTCCAATCACCACCGCATTCGAAACCGCCCTAGTGAGCTCCATCCCGATCCACTGCCACCTCCATGCCCTCAACCCCATCACGGGCACCACCTCAACACCCCGAAGCCAACCCCCACCACCAAGCACCCCATCCCCACCGCCAATTCTCTGTTGCCATGCCCCACCGCCGCACCGCTCATGGTCACCGTCGCCAAGCCACCATAGAGCCTCCCTGGCCTCACTAACACCACTCCTCCACCCCCAGAAGCTCAAGACTCAACCAATTTGGCTAGGCGAGTGACGAGGATTAAAACCTCTATATATTATTTTTAATATATAAAAGACCATACGTCTTCGTGGTCGTAACCCCTGAGGTGCACGACCTCACTAGTCGTAGAGATTCCAGAGGTTACATAATGGGTACCCTGGTCAGACGAAGGCCTAAGCCAAGCTCCCGACCAGGAGAACTGCTCGTAAAAGGTATGAACTGATACTTGGAACAGATTCCAGGTATATTCTCTACCGTATGATGAATGGAGCACGTGTATATTCCATATCATACGACGTATCTTATCCAGACACACCAGCGAACAACCTCCATGCGGTTATATGTTTCATAGACATACAACCGCCGAACGGTTGATTCCGTATCAACCGTCACTTGAATCCGACCAGACGCAACGCTTCGCATCAGACGTCTTCTCCGGAAGTAACTGCCGCCTCTTCGAGGGCTATTTAAAGATGGAACCTGGACGGATCAAGGGGGAGAAGGAAGAAAAAAGACAGAGCCATCATACTAAAACACAAGCCATAGATTCGTGTGATAGGTCGGAGATTGTAAGGAAACAAGCAGTGTTCTTAGAGCATACCTTATAAAACCCAGTTCATATTAATAAAGAGCAGTCCCATTATTTCCTTAGATTTCCCACGTCACTTTCTCCTTTTATTTTCGTAAGATCGACGTCTTGATCGTCGACAGCTGGCGCCGACCGTGGGGAGCGCGACGTGGAATCTCAGAAGAATTTCTCTGCTCATCAAATCTTTGTCCATTCCTCGGGTGTGATCGCTGATGCGGTTATGGCGGAAAGTTGGGATGAAGAAAATTGGTTCGACTTGGCGGACTACGCCAACCTCGACATGGACGCATGCATGCGCGCCATGGAGGAAAATAAAATCTCTTCATCATCCTCCTCCGCCGGTTCGCCCATGGCAGAAATCGGCGAAGTCGACCGGATGGATGAAGACACACCGCTACGATTAGTGGCGGTTTCAGAGGAAATGCTTCCGACCAGTTCGGAACACCCTAAAGCCTCAGCAAGCCCGGGCCTTTCGACCAGCAAAAAGGGTGACGAAAATTCAACACCGCAACCCGAGGTTCAATATACCTTTGATGCGATCATGGTTGATAGGTACTCACCAACGGCTTCTAGCAATTCCAGGAGTCAACCGACACCTGGTGACGGTGTCAATGAAACCTCCATTGGTCGTAAACCAAGTGGGGATGATAAAGCTCAGCATTCGATCGGCAATTCGCCGAATCAAGCTGAGGCCCTTCCGAAAACCTCAGGAGGTGCTGATCACCGACTGCTCTCCGTCGTGGAAGCTTCTCGCAGAAGCTCTGAAAAGCTCTCCATCGATTACGACGGAAGCTCATCGGAGGATCACTGCTGGAAGCTCGAGGTCAATGCGATCGGAGATACGGATCAGAATGTCGTGTACGGTCCTCCATACGTTGCCTCACCACCACGTCATAATGGAGATGGTACGGGCGGTCAAGCACCAAATGACGAAGGTGACAGAACTGGTGGACGTTCACTAGTTAATGCGCCTGATCCTTCCCCAACCAATGTAAGGGACCAGGCAAGATCGACCAGGAGGTCGGGGGATTCAAGCTATCAAACACCTTCTTCTGGCAGAAATCCCTCGAGACCTTCAGTAACAATACAAAACCTGCAGCGAGTCAGGGATATGTTAAATACTTCTGACGCTGCCCTGGCAGAGACTCCGGGTTTTGCCCAACTCGCAGGTCAAGTATCGGAGATTATCCAACAGACGATGCAGCGCACACAAGCTTATCGGGAACGAAGTGTAACATCCCAATTTTCTGAGCTTAAAAATCTTTTAATAGTTAGTGGGGAGAAAATTCATCATTTGGATTTATTTGAATTTAAATTTTAAAAGCTTAATATTGGACTTTACAAACAAAAACCTTTAATGTGAATAATCCCAACATGAACAATAGTCAAAGCTATTTTATTTGGGTTCCTTGTGCTCAGATATATTTTCTAGATTTTTCTAGAATTATTCTGAGTTCATTTGCTATTTTCTATTGCTTATTTGAATTTCTGGTATTTTCTAAATTAGAAAAGCAAATAAAAATCTCAGTTAATCCTTCGGGCCGAATCTCCCCGGCCCAACCCTCTTTCATGTGGCTGCCATACTCAGCCTCGACTCGCGTGACCCACCAGCGCAAGACGCGCCTCTATCTGCGGGCGTGTGGGCCCCACGCCTTCGTTGTCCCCCTCGCGCCCGGCTTCTTCCTCACGAGCGGCCGTGCCGTCCGCCATGTTTCCGAGCTCGAGCCTCGTACAACAACGCGAGATTTCCAACAGAACCCCTTCTAGAAAACGCGTAGAATTTTATCCCCAACCTCCCCGCACCTTTCTAGATCAAAATCAAATCCCGGTTTCGTCTCTAACTCCGTTTTCCCTCGTGACCGTCTCGGAATCTTTTAGGGTTTCTTCACCGTACGCCGCCCTAGCCCCTCCCGGTCCCTATAAAAGGCACCCCCGGGATCGCCCTCTCATCCGTAACCTCAAGCCGTCACCCTCACCTCCTCCCAAGCCCTTGCGCCGCCGCAATTCCCCATCTAGGGTTTTGGCGCGTTTAAATCGTCGCCGATTTGCGCCGCGCCAGATGTCGCCGCGTCGTCCATCGAGTGCACCGCGAGTTCAAGATCACCAGGGCTACCTCCAGGAGCCTTTGCCGTCGCCAGAACCTCACCGGAGCTCCAGTCCGACAAAACCAGAAACAGCTCCACCGCTCAACCCTCGCCGCCAGCCACCTTTGTCATCCTCGACCACCCGGACCTACCTCAATAGGTTCGCAATAGCGAGAGCTACACACCGGTACCACTCACCGCCGGTGGATCACCGCCGTTCGCCGTTGTCGTCGATTTCCGAGCGCCGCCGCCTCCGGGTCCGACGTGGACGTCACCCGCCACCTCATCCCGTGCGCTGACGTGCCGCCTAGGTGTCTGCCGAGTCAGCGGCCACGTGTGCGCCCGCGCGGCAGTCCACCGGACTTCAGATCCATTGGCTCGGTAGACCTAGTCTACCGTGAGCCGTGTCACTGATATGTGGGTCCCACCTGTCAGACCAATTTTCATCCCATCCGAACGTCCTCCGATGACGTCAGCATTGCGCAATAATCCGATTTTTCTTTAGAGAAATAATTCAGAAAATCCAGATAATCCAAATTAGGGTTTCTTTTAGATTTAAAACTTCCAGAGGCCATAACTTTTGCATCCTAACTCCGATTAAGCCCATTCAAATTTCTAAATTTATCTAAATTCAAGCTCTATTTATCTGAGATTTTTATTTAATTTTTGGAGTTTTTTTTGCCTCTGTTATTTATTTATTTTGTTTGTTTGTGTCTCGTTTGCGAGTAGACGTCGATTCGTCGGAGAATTTCGTTGAAGAAGGAGCACCCCAAGATCAAGATCAGTACATAGAACTTTTCCAAGGCAAGTCATACCTTTGATCATCTTGAACCCAGTTTTCAAATTACTTTGTGTTAAATTATTGCATCCTACTTTAATTATTTATTTAAATGCTTTGGGCATAGTTATTATCCAATTTGTTATCACACCTTGGCCTTGTATGTCATATTTCCTTGTCACCCTAGATTGGTTTATTAGTTGGTAATATTGTAGCACCAACGTGGGTTGGTTAGATGCGAGTACAATTGCTTAGCCATGCTACGAGTCTCACATCTCATGTAAGTTGCAATTATTTAAATGTGACTAAGTGACTACGGAACTTCGTGTAAAACTGTGTGCTATGTGTTATTACTTTGTGATGGCATGTGTTGCACTAAAACCAACTGAGTGGTAAAGGATTTAGACTGAGGCAAATGGTGGATACTGTGTGATATGGTGGGCTTTGTGATGGGAATGATAATCTTTATGATTTAGTTAGAACATGGAAGTCTTGCCTTGGTCAATTAAGGACTTAACTTTGTGCGCCATTGAACTGAGCCTTCATCGCATCGACCACATGCCTGGTATGGGACGGGTCTAACTTAGTAAGTTATGGATTCTCGGCATTGATGTTTAGGTGGATAGGTTAGGCTGTGTGACAGGGTGGAGGTGCGACTACTTAGTGGTTGCATCGCGGGACGGTTCGCCGCTTCCCTGTCCAGCGGTGTGTGTTATGCCAAAGCGCTTCGTTTGGGTTGGCATAGCGGTTTGTAAGCACATCGGGAGTGTCAATGTTGAGATGAAGTTTCTGAACCGTTTTGTTATGATTAGTGCTTGCTACACTAGTTGTATCTTGTGGGTAAAGTGTACAACCTCTGCAGAGTGTTAAATCAATCTATTCGAATAGCCGCGTCCACGGTCATGGACATGCTCGGGGATTTCACACGAGGGGTAGTTTTCATAAAATATTGGGATAGGAGCTGTGTGACCTCAATCATATGGCTATGTGAAATAATCTGTTTAGCTTTGTGTCTTTGTGGAAATAATTGTTAAATTAATATTGTCTATTTGTTTTGAATTATACTTTCAATCTATTACTCGTATTCAATTGCAAATGTTGCTTTTATGCAAAAGAACCACAGAAGCCTTTACTTTGGAATAAACCTGCATCAATAAATTGCATTCTGTAGTATGATTTGCGAGTACGGTTGTGTACTCACGCTTGTTGTAAAACTTGCGCCCAAACCTACAGAAGAGGAGGAGTCTACGCCTGCTTTCGAGGAGGAGTTCGCCGAAGGTTATTGATCGTTAGGGTCTGGATCCCAGTCGGTTGCCTGTGGTGAATTGGTGGGATCTACGCTGGAGTTATTTCCGTTCCGCTGCTGCTTTATCTTCTGTTAGCCCTGCGTGGCTTAATAAGTGTAAACTCGATCATAAGGTCAAAACCCTTATTTGTTATTCAAACTAATCGTTTACTTTATTTATCGTTTGTGTTGATCGATATTTACCTATGTTGACCCTGTGTGCACTAGCGTGATCCTGGACTAGTGCAGTATACACAGAGGGTTCTAAAATCGTAATTTTGGGTCCCAACACGAAGGCACCCGCAAAGTCAGACCATGACTTCATCGCAGCATTCTTCCCGAAGCAGGGGCCTGCATGGTCGTGTTGAAGATCAGTTGACACTGCGACCACCTCGATGATTCCGACCAACAAGTCATGAGGGGAGGAGACTATTCCAGGAATCCCCACCTTCACTTCGTCGAGAGGAACCATCGCTTGGACCTGGTGATCTTCGACATCACCTAAACCAGGCAAGTGGTCGAAGGCGTTCTAGTAACGTCCACGACCGAATCGGGACATTGGAGCACCAGCAATCCGGTCCTAGAAATCAGTCTCCAACCGATTACAATCCGGCACCTTTTCAAAGAAGGCGCCACGAAACTATCACAGGCTGTCGAGCTTTCTCGTGGGCTCCAGTCAGACAAGGCCAAATAGGTTCCGACCGGCCAATATGGATAAATTCAATAGGACCCAAAATCTCTTAGAATTTCTTCAGATATATACCACCGCTATTAGAGCTGCTGGTGGTGATGAAAATGTAATGACAAACTATCTTCCTACGGTATTAGAAGGATCAGCCCGATAGTGGTTGCTTAACCTTCCGGTCAGGTCCGTGTATACTTGGGAGCAACTCTGCGACCTTTTGATTGTAAATTTTCAGGGTATGTATGATCGCCCTGGAAAGGAAGACGATCTCCATAGAATACGGCAAAAATCAAACGAGACTCTCTGGCAGTACATCAAAAGATTTAGCCAAGTTCGTAACTCAATACCGGAGGTTGCAGAATCTTTCGTTATCCAAGCCTTCAAAGAGGGATTGAGAAATCGAAGGTTTACGGAGGATTTAGTTATACATCCCCCACGAACAACCATCGAGCTCTTCGACATGGCTGACAAGTACGTTACGGCTAGTGAAGCGGTCGAGTGGAACGAAGCCGTTGATCGAAAAGATAAGATTCCCCAACCTGGCTTAGATAGGACGGAAAAGAAATAAAAGAAGACTCTCAAGAAAAAGAAGCATGGCAGATCCAACGATAAAGAGGTTCTTGCTGTTCCTGAAAAATTTACCAAAGGAAGAAAAGATTATACTGGTCGTGGCAACGCTAAGGCTCCGACCAATGATTACAAGAAAAATAAAAAATGGTGTCCTCTTCACCAGCAAGCAGGACACGACCTGCGCAATTGTCGCGCTTGGCAAAAGAAGCTGGAGGATTATTATGCAGGTAAAGGACCACTCCCGTCGATTCAAGAGCTCGGGGAAACAAGCTCCAAGAAAGACAAAGATGGTGACGAAGAGATGGAGTACCAAGAACCTCAGCACACCGTCGATGTGATTTTCGGTGGATCTTCTTCGTACGAGTCCACACGTCACTAGAAAGCCATGGAGCGAGAGGTCAACCTTACCGAACCTTCGATCGCCGTTAAACCTTCAAGGTGGTCGGAAACGATAATCTCCTTCAGCAAATAAGACTGCCCCATTCCTTCAACTCGACCAGGTAGGTTTTCAATTGTCGTTGAGCCTACTATTAATAACTGCAAGGTTAATCGGGTCTTGATAGATGGGGGTAGTTTTTTAAATATTTTATTTGCAAGTGCTTTGGAAGACATGCAGATTCCCAAATCCAAGGTAAAACCGGTGAAATATGCCTTTCATGGCATAGTTCCTGGGTCTACCGCTAAGCCAATAGGGCACTTGTCCCTCATCGTTACGTTCGAAAGCCCGACAACTTCCTACGAGAAAAATTTCATTTGATGTGGTGAACTTCGAGACTGCATACAATGCAATTCTTGGTCGTCCAGCTTTAGCAAAGTTCCTGATAGCCACGCACTACGGTTATCAGAGTTTGAAAATACCAGGACCAAAGGGTGTAATCACAGTCCGAGGTGATCAGAAGATAGCCTACGTATACGATCGGAAATGCTTAGAACTGGTCGATGAACTCCCGACCAGGGGAACTAACACCGTTAACATGCAGGTCAAACATTCAAGGCCGAAGATGACACCGAAGCCTTCCGACCAGATAAAAGAAGTACAACTCGACGGAAGTGCTTCTCCAGAGGGTACTAAGATACTGGTCGGGGCAGGACTTAAATAGGAAGAGTCGCTTGTCTCCTTCCTCCGAGCTAACCAGGACGTATTCGCCTGGCAGCCGTCCGATATGCCCGGAGTCCCCAGGGAGGTGATCGAACATAGGCTAGCTCTGACCTAACAAAAAACCGGTCAGCGAAGCTACGACGTTTACTTTGATCGAAAAGAAGCAATCCAGTCAGAGATTGACAAACTTCTCAAAGCTGGGTTCATTCGTGAGGTCGACCACCCAGAGTGGCTCGCCAATCCTGTAATGGTTAGAAATGCCAATGGGAAATGGCGAATGTGTATTGACTTTACAGATCTTAATAAAGGTTGTCCGAAGGATGACTTTCCCCTTCCTCGCATCGATCAACTTGTAGACTCTACTTCCGGGTGTGGGTTGTTAAGTTTTTTAGATGCTTACTCAGGGTATCACCAGATCAATATGAGTAAAGAAAATGAAGAGAAAACTTCCTTCATCACTCCATATGGTACTTACTGTTATGTAAAGATGTCATTTGGTCTAAAAAATGCTGGTGCAACATTCCAAAGGTTGATGCAAAAGACCTTTAGCCCACAGATAGGTCAGAATATTGAAGCCTACGTCGATGATCTGGTCGTAAAGAGTATCAACGCTGGCGATCATATTCTAGATATACAGGAGACTTTCAATAACTTAAGACGTCATAACCTTAAGTTGAATCCAGAGAAATGTGTGTTCAGGGTTTCGTCGGGAAAGCTTCTCGGGTTCCTAGTTTCGGCTAGAGGCATCGAAGCAAATCCAACGAAAATCACCGCCATCGATCAGATGCGCGATCCGACCACAAAGAAGGAAGTTCAGAAACTAACTGGTTGTATGGCAGCGCTAAGTCATTTCATAGCACGGTTAGGCGAAAAAGGATTACCTTTCTTTAAGCTTCTCCGGAAACATGGAAGTTTTGAATGGACTAAAGAGGCAGGCAGCGCCTTCGAAGAATTAAAACAGTACCTTACGAGTCCCCCAATCTTAGTCTCTCCGAGATTGGGAGAAACATTGCTAATTTACGTGGTTGCAACGCCACAAACGGTTAGTGGTGTACTGGTCGTAGAACGAGACCATGTTCAACGACCAATATATTACGTAAGCGAAGTCTTGCATGGAACAAAAGAAAGGTATCCGCAGGTACAAAAGTTGCTCTATGGTCTCCTTATGGCTTCAAGGAAACTAAAGCATTATTTTCAGGCCCACAAAGTGGTCGTACCTACGGGATATCCCCTTGGTCAAGTCCTAGGAAACAGGGAGTCATTGGGACGAATAGCAAAATGGGCGGTTGAGCTTGGGGCGTTCGATCTCCATTTTGTCCCACAAACAGCAATCAAGTCCCAGGCAATAGCAGAATTCATTGCCGAATGGACAAACCCTGAACCCACCCAAGGGCCCGAGTACGAGCACCACGATGAGTGGACAATGTACTTCGACGGTTCCTTGATGTTGCACGGCTCGGGTCAGGTCGTCTTGATTTCCCTACCGATTTAACAAATAAAATACGCTATTCAGTTAAACTTTCCTGCTACTAACAATGTGACAGAATATGAAGGTTTACTGGAAGGATTTCGAGCAGCTCGTTCGCTCAGGATTCGCAGATTGCTAGTGAAAGGCGATTCTCAACTAGTAGCGAATCAAGTAGGGAAAGAGTATCAATGCTCTAGTACCAAGATGTCATCATATCTGGCGGAAGTACGGAAACTCGAAAAGCATTTCTTCGGTTTTCAGATCCAACACATTCCTAGAAAGGAAAACTTTCGCGCACTGGTTGGCGGATGGCTTCCACAAGGACATCCGTCCCGCTGGAGTTTTTCTCGGAAACTCGATTCACCCTCGGTAGTCGAGCCTTACGAGGACATAGATGTTCGCAAGGAGGTTGCACACCTTGATTCGCAAACATGGATGCTCCATGTCGATGATGGTTGGCGCCATCACGATCACGGTAGAGATTGGATGACATCGATCTACAATTATCTTCAGCATGACCTAATTCCAAAAGATGATGTAGAGGCTGATTGTATAGCACGAAAAGCCAAATCATACACTATAATTGAACGTACCTTGTACAAACGAGGATCTCACGGAGTGTTGATGAGATGCATATCTCGCTCGGATGGCATTAAATTGCTAGCCGAAATTCATGGAGGAGTCTGTGGAGCTCATCATTCCTACAGAACTTTGGTTGGTAAAGCCTTTAGGCAAGGATACTACTGGCCAACTGCTCTTCATGATGCAAAAGAGCTCATGACGAAGTGCGTACAATGTCAGTTTCATAACCGACAAGTACATCAGCCGTCTCAAGCTTTGCAAATAATTCCTCTTTCTTGGCCTTTTGCAACCTGGGGACTAGACATTCTGGGACCTTTCCCAAGAGCACCCGGGGGATTTGAGTTCTTTTTCGTCATGATTGACACGTTCACTAAATGGATCGAAGCCGAGCCGGTTGTAAAAATTACAACTGAAGCCGCCAAGAGGTTCCTAACAAAAAGCGTGATTACACGGTTTGGTGTACCCAGTCGTATAATCACCGATAACGGTGCCCAGTTCTCGAGCAGCAATTTTCAGGAATTCTGTGAAGACCTAGGTATCAAGATACATTTCGCTTCTGTTGCTCATCCACAGAGCAATGGAGCAGTTGAGCGAGCCAATGGTATCATAATGCAAGGAATCAAACGACGAGTGTTCGACCAGTTACTTCAACGGTCAGGGGCTTGGGTTCAAGAACTTCCTTCTGTATTATGGGCCGTTCGTACCACAACTAGTCGTGCGACCGGTGAAACACCATTCTTTAGAGCATCTCCAGCAGGGCCCCTATTTGAGCCCCTAAAACTAAATTTGAGGGCTGGAGATAAAAATAGAGGTCCAGCAGGGCCCCTACTAGAGCCCTCAAATTTGAGGGGCCCCTCAAATCCTCCCTCCAGCCCTCATTCCTGGGGGCTCTAGACCAAGCCCTCAAATCACAGTTTTATGCCCGCTCTAGTCCGGATTCTTCCCCGCAAAACTTTTTCCCCTCCCGCGCCCTCTCCTTCCCCCGCCCGCTTCTTTCCCCTCCTGCCGCCCGCGCCGCCCGCCTCTTCCCCTCCCGCAGCCGCCTGCGAGCGCCGTCCGCCTCGTTCCCCCGCCCGCCTCTTCCCCTCCCGCAGCCCGCCCGCGAGCGCCGCCCGCCTCTTTGTCCCGCCCCCAAGCGCCGCTCGCGTCTTTCCCCCGCCCCCGAGCGCCGCCCGCCTCCCCGCTATCCTCCGCGAGCTCGCTCTCCTCCGCATCGCCGGTCTCCTCCGGCCTCGACCGCATCGCCGACCTTGACCGCATCGCCGGCCTCGACCGCATCGCCGACCTCGACCGCATCTCCGACCTCGACCGCATCTCCGACCTCGACCGCATCGCCAGCCTCTACCGCATCGCCGACGTCGACCGCGACCACCACCAGCGGTTCCAACTTCGCCGGCCGCCAACCCGGACATCCTTCACGCCAGGTTCGGCCGCTGCTGTTTCCTCCTGCGCCACCTCCACGCATTGACGCGTACTTCTTTCTTGCTGAATTGTTTGGATTAGCAGTGTGTGTTGAGAGATGTTGGTGATAGGAGGAGCACTGGTGCAATGTGTAATTACTACATGATTGATGTTACCATCAATAATGCAAAAGCACATTTTAGGTTTGAATCCCGTGCGATTTTGAACAAAGTCTTGAGTTGATTTTGTGTTGATCGTGCGGGTCATACGTATCTTTCCTATCGCTCATTCCTCCCCCTTTCTCCTCTCTTGCGCTCTCTCCTCCCCCGTTCCGGCGATCCTCAATCCTTCGACGCCCCGAGGTGAGCAGGGATCCCCAATTAGTCCTCGGAATTCCTTTCTTTTCGCTTCTGCTCATCCGTTCGTGAAATTTCCTACGATATCCGCAAAAATTCTCTTCGCTTTGGTGTGATTTTGCATCGTTGGTGTGTGTAAGTTTGTTTCTTGATGGGGTGATCCGCCCGATCCGTTACCGTGTGGTCTTGAGGACGCTCATGTTCGAATTCGTGAGTAGTCTCGCCGTTGATAGTTGTTTGATCGGGTAGGTTGTCCGTTCTTGATTAAAAGAAGTCATTGTATGTTTATCATCCCTATGTTTTTGCGATTGAAAGAGTGATGTCAAACTATCTCTTTTTAAGCATATATATTGATCGGTTTCTTATTAATTGAGCAATAGATATAGTATCCATGGCGAGAATGCATAAGGTCTTGTGTTCTGAATCGTGAATCCATTATGATTAGTTTGATATCTCGTCATTACGGAATTTGTAGCTTTTCTAAGTATCTTTATGTTGTGTAGCTTGGTAAGTTGGCCTACAATCCCTTGAAGTTTATTTCGCAAATATGTGTTTTGCACACTACTGAAGAATACACTGGATTTCGTCATGTATATTTGTTGTCTTGTTTGAAAGAATTTATTTATTGTGGCATGTTCTTTACAACTAGAAACTTCTTAGATGTGTACATCTTATGGTCGTTCAATGATTATAGTAGTTGTATTTGGTTTGATTTGAAGGAAGAAAAGAAGTTGAACCATGGGGAAGAGAAAGTCCATGCTAAGCCTACATCAAGATAGAAGAGTTTTATGAGAAAGCAACAAGAACATGGCAAAATTGTTTACCTGTATTACAACATAGGAAATCATTGCACAATAACTTAGGCAAAATTGTTTACCTGTATTACAACATTATAAAGTATGTTTTTCTTTCGTAAACCTATAGTTATATGTGCTGTTTTTTTGCATGCTTGAGATATGTCGCAGGAGGTAATTGGTCACGATGATGTCCGATTTACATTGACATTGATGACATTGCAATTTTACCCGTTGGTACCGAGGCTAGTCGACCTAGTGCACCAAAGAGGAAGTTAATCCGTGCTGCCAACTACCACCAGGAGGAAGATCTCCAATTATGTGAATCATGGGAGATCTCCAATGTTCTTCGAAGGTCTCCCCTTTTTCAGCGGCTAACTTCTGGAACTTCACCTCCAATTGAGTATACGGTGAATGGCAACAAGTACACCATGGGTTATTATTTGGCAGATGGGATCTATCCTTCTTGGGCTACATTTGTGAAGAGCTACAGAAACCCACAAGGTAACAAGAAGTCTCACTTCACACAAGCTCAAGAAGCGGCTAGGAAGGATGTTGAGAGAGCATTTGGTGTTTTGCAGTCACGCTTTGCTATGATTAGGGGTCCTGCAAGATTTTGGGGGAAGGATATGCTATGGTACATATTGACAGCATGTGTGATCATACATAATATGATAATTGAGAATGAGAGAGATGACGACGATGTTGGGGGATATGACTATGATCAAGATGGGGGTGAGGAGCTGAGGCAGGAGGAATACCAACGCCGTAATCCAAATGTGTTGTCCGAGTTTCTCAGGATACACAATGAGATTGAAGATAAAGAGGGGCATGAGAAACTCCGAAATGATCTTGTGGAGCATTTGTGGGCGCGACATGGCGCACGTTAGTTGTTTAATTGTTTTGTCGGACTATGTGTTTGATGATTATGTCATTTGATTTGCAGAGATGTTATGAACTATGTTGTGATCGACTATCATTAAATTCGGATCAAATTTGTCTTTGAATTTAAATTTGAATATTTGTATTTTCATTCATAATTTTAAGTATAGTGCTTTAGAGTTATAGTTTAAATAAATTATTATATAATGTGATGTTCTCAAATACATATGCATATAGTGTGTGAGAAATAGAGGGAATTAAGAAGTAGGGGCCCTGTTTTGAGGGCTCCTGCTGGAGTGCAGCCCAGAAAACAGGGCCCTCAAAAGTAGGGGGAGCCCTCAAATTAAAAATAGGGGCTCTGATTTGAGGGCTCCTGCTGGAGATGCTCTTATGGTTTACGGAGCTGAAGCCATGCTTCCTCCAGAACTTAAAATTGGTTTTGCTCGAACTGATTGCTTTTCCGAAAGTAATCAATGTGAACGACGACTTGACGACATCAATTTCCTTGAAGAACGACGAAATCAAGCTTTGCTACGATGAGCAATCTACCAGCAAGCCATGCGTCGGTACCACAGTCGTAAGGTGCAACCTCGCAGCCTAGCAGTAGGTGATTTGGTTCTTAGAAAAATTCAAAACCAAGCGGGTCGCAACAAACTTTCACCTAAGTGGGAAGGTCCATACACTGTGGTCGAAGTTACCCGACCAGGATCGGTACGATTAGCTATGACAGATGGGCAGGTTTTGTCTAACTATTGGAATATTGATCAATTGCGTAAGTTCTATGTTTAATTTCATTTCCATTCATTTTTTAATAAAGATGCATTTCCTTTTTCAAAACGATAAGTATGGTTTTTATACTTATTATTCGTTGCATCTGGTCATATGCCATTCTTGTTGCTGGTTGGTCGGAGAAGACACTCATTCTCTCCGATATTCCTTTTAAAAGGGATCTCAACTACTCATGGTTGCTGACTTAAATGTCACCGACCACACTGGTTTTAGTCGTGATCATTGCTTCATTGATGCGCACGCACGACCAAATATTCTTTTCTTAAAGAAACATATGAGTATAAGGAGTACCAATCCAGACAATTTACTTGGTTTTCGTTCTGTCTTGAATTTGAAGACTGTTATTTTATTTCAATATTCTGTTCTACTCAAGTTTGGCTACTGGTCGGGACACGGAAAGCCTCCTGGTCGAAGTCTCTCCTCTCTGCATATGGTCCTGCCCACTGGAAGGAGCTTCCTAGTAACGGTCCTTTTTCCTACGATCCTCGCTACCAGTCGGATTTGAGCATGAGCACGTTTCGCGAGATATTTTACAAATCTTCAAATTCTTGAGATTCGATACGACCAGATCCGAATATTTTCTAAACAATGGTACTTATATATTCATTTTATTTTTTGCATACATTCTTCATGCAGATCTTCTTATCAGCAAATCCGGTCTTTGTTATATCTTCTGACTACAAATGGTATTTCATAGGACTTCGATAATGGATCCGACCACATGATTTCCTAGTATTCACTGGATCGTTGTCATACACATTATCAGCACTCCTACCATGGTCATTGTTATTACTCAATTTCTTGGTCTACTGCTTTCTTTTAGTAAGGTTCATCTACTAATATAAGTAGTCGGGGGCTAGGAGATATATGAGTATTTAACAACATTGATAAGACAAAGCAGGATCTTCATTGATAAAAGGTAAGTTTCATTTTACATATTCTAAATATTACATCCATTTACATATTGGAACCACCAGACTAGTCGCTACGTGATGGAGATCCGACTTCCATTTCTTCAGCAACTTTCTCTCCGAGAAGTCTTACTTCCTCGAGAAGTTTTGTTGCTTCACTTTCAGAGCAGTCGAAGTCCTCTTCCACAGCTTTAAGACTAATAGAGGGGTCGGAAGCCTTTAGTTTTGCTAAAGCAACACTAACTCCATTGACAATAGCTTCCTTCATTGTCTGGGTATGGTTTTCCCTCATAGTTTTGAGCAGGCCTTTGAGATCTTCCAGAAGTTGACCAAAATATTTCATCTTTTCTGCTGGATCTCCTAAAGAAGGCAAGCTTGATCCTGATCCCATATCAAAGATCATTTTGTTAAGTGCCAAGATTTTCTCATCAAGGCCGAATACAAGGGCTGCCTTTTGGCCACGCTCAAACTCGAGGGTTTTCTCCGCTCGTTCAAGTGCTTGGGTTTTTTCTGCATGAGTGGATAAAAAGAAATTAATATACTCTTTACAATTGAGTTATGGAATACTGGTTAAGTCTACGACCAGTTACCTTTGATTTTCTTCTCACAAGAGTCGAAAACCTCCCTTTGTCTGGTCATCGCATGCTCGATCGACCGGTCTTTACCCTGATTTTCTTCCCTCAGTTTTATTATTATGGTCTCTTTGGCCGCGGTCTCTTCTTTAATTTTCTATAAATCTATCAAATATGATAGGAAGAGAATGTTAAGTTATAAGAGATAAACAGGATGATAAAATTTAGGAAGTCAAACTAAAAGAGAAATGTTCTTACCTCTCAGATCGGAGTGTTTCTGCTCCAAGGATCTTATTCGCTGGGTTAGTCCTCCGACCACAGCATATTTCTCGACCATGTGCTACAAAAACAAAAATCTCTTTCTTTGATAAGCTTTCAAAGAAACTTCAAAAGAAAGAGTTGTAAGGATGGTCATATAACACTTACCCGAATTGCCATGTCATTATATTCGAAAAAGATTGTATCTGGACCAATCTCAGCTTGACGGTCCGATATCTTTCCCCAGGCTTCATCAAGTTCCTTATCCTCGATAAATCGGGGAGAAAAAAGGGAATTTGTTAACCTGAGAAGCATTTCCAGGAGGAGGTGGAACTGTTGAGGATCTCTAGAGATGACTACCTCCGGAGAAGGAGTAAAGATTACTAGAGGATCCTGAGCAGATGCTGAAACCTGCTCGGGGGCTTCTTTTACTACTTCATCCTCGGTAGTTTTAGCTTTAGGAGTATCCTGATCAGGAACCTCCACGACCACCTCTTCCTCATGAACCTTTTCCTGATGGGTACTCTGGTCGGACACGACCAGAACACCAGAAAATCTGTTCAAAATTAACTTTCTACAGTAAGAGGATGCTTTTTTCCCTTTTACCATTTTTCTCATAATCTTTAGGCCACTCATTCAGATCGGATAATGAGAGTGTTGTTTATCTGGATTCTTTTTCTATCTGGATGCATGCCCACTAGAAAAAATATCCAAGATTCGACTAAACCTCATTACAAAGATATGAGCAGAATGAAGCTTTAATTCATTAAAGATCCAAATATTACAAAAAAACCCTAGTTACATTTCTTCTACAAACCTTCTAAACAGAAAATCCTTCGACTAGTTTGATCGAAGATTGATTTCTGGCAGAAGGAGACTGGAGATATATAACCAAATAAGCGCTGGTTTCGCACTTTTCTCTTGACATGAACTTCGATCTTGATTGAAGACTATACATAATGAAGTATTTAATCAATCTTCGAAGGCCATATTCACCTTGAAAACAGAACTCATAGACCAAATTGACTTCTAGATCACCTTAGGATCACTACTCCATGGGTCTGAACCCCGAAATGGTGATCTAAAAGTCAATTTGTCCCATGAATTTTGTCTTATCAAAAGACATAAAGGTGTTATGAACTTTGGATTTCTAAAATCCATCCTTGAGAAGAGAATTTTCTATCACGTGTTTAAACTAAGAAGGTCAGATTTTTCCTTTCTCTTCAGAGATCTATCCTCTGAAGGTTATTTATAACATTTAGATTGTGATAGAATTAAAGAAGAAGATAAGAGTAGAAGTCTAACGGACACAAAAACTTTTCAATTCCCAAGGCAAAGTTCTTAACTTTAAAGTGAATACAAAAAGCTTCAAATGCCCTTGCATTTAAATGAGCGTCAGCCCGATACGACTTTATCGGAAGAAAAGTGTTCACACGACCTATTCATTTAAAGTTCGGGGGCTAGCTGACGAGGATTAAAACCTCTATATATTATTTTTAATATATAAAAGACCATACGTCTTCGTGGTCGTAACCCCTAAGGTGCACGACCTCACTGGTCGTAGAGATTCCAGAGGTTACATAATGGGTACCCTGGTCGGACAAAAGCCTAAGCCAAGCTCCCGACTAGGAGAACTGCTCGTAAAAGGTATGAACTGATACTTGGAACAGATTCCAGGTATATTCTCTACCGTATGATGAATGAAGCACGTGTATATTCCATGCCATACGACGTATCTTATCCAGACACACCAGCGAACAACCTCCATGCGGTTATATGTTTCATAGACATACAACCGCCGAACGGTTGATTCCGTATCAACCGTCACTTGAATCCAACCAGACGCAACGCTTCGCATCAGACGTCTTCTCCGGAAGTAAATGCCACCTCTTCGAGGGCTATTTAAAGATGGAACCTGGACGGATCAAGGGGAGAAGGAAGAAAAAAGGCAGAGCCATCAGACTAAAGCACAAGCTATAGATTCGTGTGATAGGTCTGAGATTGTAAGGGAACAAGAAGTGTTCTTAGAGCATACCTTGTAAAACCCAGTTCATATTAATAAAGAGCAGTCCCATTATTTTCTTAGATTTCCCAAGTCACTTTCTCCTTTTATTTTCGTAAGATCGACGTCTTGATCGTCGACAGCGAGCCTGTAGCACTACCACCGCCGACGGCACCTCTTTGGACCACCTATGCCCACGCAAAGGCCAAAAATGGGTTGCACGAGCCACAGTGATGCTCACCGCACCACCCAGCCCCACTGCCCATCGCCGAAGCCGCCTCCACCGTCATCTTCGGCTCAGGTGACGCGGGAGCTCACTCCTGGCTCCTAGGCCAAGCGGTTGTGAGCCGCTCCAGTTGGGCCAGAGTAGGGCTGGAAACGAGCCGAGCTGAGCCGACTCGAGCCAGGCTCATTTGAATAGTCGACTCAGCCCGTTTTGAGCACGAGCCAGGAGGGTGGCTCGACTCGGCTCGAATGAAGGCTCGAGCCAGCTCGTGAGCCAGGAGCAGGCAATCTTCCACCGGCTCGGCTCGGTGACTCGGTAGCTCGAACCAGAACCTAGAAACATCAAGCCATCTGCCATGCTTCTGTCTCTGGCTCTGTTCCAGTCTCAGTAGAAATGCATTTTGTACTTAATAGTCCAACCAGTCTCAAGGACTCAGAGTCTTAGAGCCACAAGTTTATATTTAGTCATTCAACATAATCCATTTAATCAATAAGAAGGGTGAAAGATGTTGGAAATATGCCCTAGAGGCAATCATAGAGATGATTGTATTTCATTATGTTCATAACTTTTGATAATATGTTATCTTGTTCCTTGAATGAATCATCAGTTATATAGATCAATGAGTATGTGACTTGTTGGTGAAACTCTTTATCTTATATGATGTCGTTTAAAGTATCCTAGTCGAATGTCACCGGTGAACACCATCGACTCCACGACTAGTACATGTATTGATTGATGACCATGTTTCACCGGTCATGGATATAGAGATATCGAATCAATAATGTGGACACATGTTAGAGAACATAGTGTTGGATAAGACCCACCTTGAGACACTATTGAGATTGTTATGATTCTATGTGTCGTTAGTTGGTCTCAAGCAATGATGATGTATAATCCTTAAACTCGAGATCAAGATGGTTTTCTACATGCGTAATAGCACTCTTAGGGGTTGCCAAACGCTACTCAAATCGCAGGCGCTTATAAAGGTAGCTTTGGGTATGCTATGAAACATGTGGAGGAATGTGACCGATCGGATATGGGATTTGCCCTCCTAACATAACGGAGAGATGTCTCGGGCCTCGTTGTAGTCGAATAAAGAAAGTGCATGGCCATGCCACTAGTGGTCGGGTGTCGACCACACGGTTATTCGACACTTGATCGAAAAGTATTGAACAGTCTATGGATGACATATTATCTCACCCGAGTTCAACCGGATGTCGTGAGGCAAAGGGAGAATACATAAGCAGTCGTTCGGTTGCCGAGGTCGAGATCGTTGAAGTCGTATGGAGATACGACCTAGTCGAAGACTACTCGGACATAATCACCAATCGGTCGTAAGGAGTTGCAAACCGTCGTAGTTAGATACTAATCGGTCGTAAGGAGTTACGAATGGTTGTAATCGACATGAATCGGTCGTGACTAAGTACGAGCCGGTCGTAAGTGATAAGGACTCGTCGTAGATCATATTGCATTAAGGTTCGTCCGATATATTCGTGTGTGTTCGGGAATCGTTATGTGTCGCTAGGTACCGCTAACGACTCGTGATCGGAAAGAGTTTCCAGAGTCACAACCGATTACACACGAACCTATAGGGTCACACACTTAAAGGGCAAGGATTTGATTTGGATGGAGATCCAATTTTATAGGCCACGAGTTCCTAATGGGCATTCTGTTTCGAACCCATTATGGATGCCTATATTTAGAGAGGTGGTGGCATGGGGTGAAGTGATCGATCGGAAAATCCCAAACCCTAATAGCCACGCTCTCCTCAACCACGCCGTCGGCGCTAGCACTCCTGCGCGTGGTGTCCCTGCCCGTACGTGTGGATACCTTAGAGGTGTTGTTGCGAAGCATCAGCACTAAGGACGATCCGCAACTCACGACGACCTCAGGAGCTGGAGGAGAACTTGTGACGTTCGTCGGAGTAGGAGGAGAAGACGCGCAGCAAGTACGACTCTGATCGCATCAACTCGCTACATCGACTTACTCCGCCACGAGTCGGCACGCCTAGTGGTAATCTCGTGATCTATTACTTGCGGTGGTTCCTTGGTTGCGCGGTAAAAATTTTGTTTGTGCTATCGTAGCCTTGCCGCGATCCTTCAGTGGTATCAGAGCCATCCCACTTAGTTTTAGATTCAGATTAGATGCATATGGTGATATGCGGGAGTCATAGATGTGATCTATTTCTATTTCGCTGGTTGTTCTATGTGATAGATCGTTTTGGCGATGGACGATATGATCATCCAAGAGCGGTGGTCGTAAGGTGATTGATGATCGTTATTCTGTGATCGCGCATTCATGGTCGATCACGACTTGCCTCTACCGGTCGGGTTTCCGCCATCGGGCGAAAGTGATCGTAAATCCATGGAGCACGCGAAGATCAATCTGGTTGATCGAATCAGAGTTGCGATCGGAAAGGGTTAATGTGATTGATCCAATGCGATTTACATGGACGGATCAGTAGATTGGATCTACATTGTCCGAAAATTTTCGCATACATTGTCCGAGCAGGACCTTAGAATATAGATAGGGCTTCCATCCTTTTGGTGCGGGTTGCCACTCCTGTGGATTAGGACCTTAACTTGGTTTTTGGTTTTGCTAATTCATGCCATAAGTTAGATAGAATGCGATTCTATGTCTAACTTGTTTTTGCAGGATTTTGTGAATAGTATGACTTGTAATGTATGAGATGCATGTATGTGTGTAATGTTCATGACCTGCGTGTCATGCTTATTGCACCAAGGTCGTCTATATTTGTATAACGGCTGCGTGTCGACTTGTGATGTCTTTTCACCCTTTGTTTTTATCACTAGTACTATTAGCGAGAATGGTTTAGTGGGAGTACTTGGAGACATGGCGCACAGAAGCACGCGATGGAGATCACCTTATGGAAGGGTCATACTATATCACAATATAATATGATTGTCAGGATGCTTTTCTTTGTTTATTTATTTCTATGCATGTTATTTAATTGCTTTGTATGCTCTTAACATGGTAGAAGTAAAATTCCCTTACTTAATATTGAGTTAAAATTGATGCCCTCCCAATTTGTTTGCACCATCCAAAGTCTTGTATTTTAATGGTAGGTCTTGCCAAAGCAGAGTGCCATTAACTCTCCTTGACTAGATGGGTTTGTGTCGCACACTTGCACGCTTAGCATTGGTCTAACTTGACAAGGTCATCATAACGGTTGTGGACCTTGGGGCATAGGGTTGGGCATGGAGCATAGAGATGTCGCCCAACAACAAGAGTCATATAGAGATATGATTAGCAAGGGTTGCTTACCATATTCACTAATCTTCTAGCAGTGATGCCAAAGCTCACTAGGAGATTAATTAATTATGGGTCTTGAATCACTAGAATGTCATAAGAGGGATATGGTATTTAGTGGGAGTATCTTTATTAAATTGTTTAATACAAGTTACTTTTGAACATATGTCTTAGTTTTGCATATTTTATGTTGTGATCATGGCACCAATCACAGTACCTACATCCGCTTTTGCTTTATGCTCGATACTTGATAAGGAAAAACTGAATGGAACAAATTTTATGGATTGGTCCCGCAACCTAAGAATTGTTCTTAGGCAAGATAAAAGGAACATGTTCTAGAGGAACCAATTCCGATGTGCTCACTGAAAATGCTGCTACTTTTAAAAGCGCCTATAAAAGGCATGTGATAAGTCCCTTGATGTTAGTGTCTCATGCTTGCCGCTATGAACTCGCACCTTCGTAGCGCTTGAGAACATTGAGGCCTATGATATGATCGTGGCGCCAAAGGCATGTTTGAGACACAAGCAAGAACCGAGAGATATGAGATCTCAAAGAACTTGTTTGGGTGTAAGCTAGCCGAGGGTAGTCCGTGAGCCCACATGTGATCAAGATGGTTGGTTACACACAGAGCTTGGAAAAACTTGGTTTTTCACTTAGTCAAGAGTTGGCTACAGATTTGATTCTTGCTTCGCTTCCTGCAAGCTATGGGCCGTTCATTCTGAACTTCCATATGAATAGTTTAGACAAGAATCTCACCGAACTGCATATGATGCTCAAGACTGCAGAAGACAGCCTTAAGAAAAGCAACAGTCATGTGATGATGGTGCAAAAGAGTACGAGCTTCAAGAAGAAGGCTAAGACTAAGGTCAATGGAAAGGGCAAGGCTAAAACTTTGGATAAGATCCAAACCAACAAGCCTAAGCCCAAGACTAAGTCTGGCCCGACTCAAGAGAATGAATGCTTTTACTGCAAAGAGCTAGGACATTGGAAGAGGAACTGCAAGAAATACATGGCTGATCTGAAAAAGAATGGTGGGACTAAACCTTCCACTTCAGGTATTAATGTTATAGATGTTTTTCTTGCTGATTCTTACGTTAACTCATGGGTATTTGATACGGATCGCTTGCTCATATTTGCAATTCGATGCGTAGTCTAACAAGGATTCTGAGAGTTGCAAGAGGCGAAATGGATCTTCGCGTCGGAATAAAGCAAGGGTTGCTTGCATTAGCCGTCGGGACCTTGCCATTACTTTTGCCTTCGTGATTTATTATGGAATTAAATAATTGTTATTACGTTCCGACCATGAGTAGAAACATTATCTCGCCTCATGTTTGATGGCAGAGGGTTATAATTCATTATTGAGAACAATGGTTGTTCTATATTTTTGAATGAAGTGTTTTATGGCTATGCACTGTCTTGAATGGGTTGTTTATTTTAAATCTTGATGTTGCACCGTCTATAATATTAATGCGAAAAGGCTTAGGCCTAATAACATGAATTCCACTTTTATTTGGCATTGTCGTTTGGGTCACATAAGTGAGAAACGTATGAAGAAGCTCCATGATGATGGAATTCTAAACTCATTTGATTTGGAATCATTTGAAACGTATGAATCTTGCCTACTAGGAAAATGACCAAGACCCTTTCACCGGTCGAGTTGAGAGGCGTCCACCGCTTGGCACTCGTACATACCGATGTGTGTGGACCAATGAGCACGATACCTAGAGGTGGTTTTCGATGCTTCATTACCTTCACCGATGACTATAGTAGATATGGATATGTCTACTTAATGAGGCACAAGTCGAATCCTTTGAAAAGTTCAAGGAGTTCCAGAGTGAGGCAGAATCAACTTGGCAAGACAATCAAATCCCTACGATCCGATCGTGGAGGTGAATTTTTGAGCCATGAATTTGGTGATCATTTGAAACAATGTGGAATTGTTCCACGCCTACACCACCGTGCACTCCACAATGGAATGGGGTGTCCGAGCGCGAATCGGACTTTGTTGGACATGGTTCGATCGATGATGAGTCAATCGATCCGCCATTGTATTTTTGGGGTTACGCTCTTGAAACTGCCGCTTTCACTTTAAATAAATTACCATCAAAATCGTAGATAAGACACCATATGAGATGTGGACCGGAAGAGTCCTAGTTTGTCTTTTCTAAGGATTTGGGGATGTGATGTCTATGTTAAACGCTTGACGCCCGATAAACTCCCACCCAAGTCCGATAAATGCTTCTTTATAGGATATCCTAGGGAAACCAAAGGATACTACTTCTACAATGGAAGAGGGCAAAGTTTTTGTTGCAGAAATGGTGTCTTTTGGAGAAAGAGTTTCTTTCAAAAGAAATCGGTGGGAGAAAGGTGCAACTCGAAGAAATTCGAAACATCTCAAAATGTTTCAACTCCTCTCAACCTCTACAGATGAACAAATTGTTGTTGAAATCAGAGATGAGGCATCGACCACGTAGATCTAAAAGGCCACGCCAATTACCTATAAGGTATGGGCATGATGTATTATTGTTGAATAATGATGAGCCTAAGTCATATGAGGAAGCGATGATGGACCCAGACTCTGAGAGATGGCTTGAAGCCATGAAGTCCGAGATAGACTCCATGAGTGACAATCGTGTTTGGAACCCGTCGATCCTCTTGATGGTGTTAAAACCATTGAGTGCGAATGGATCTATAAGAAAAAGATTGATATGGATGGAAATGTTTACATTCATAAAGCTCGACTAGTCGCAAAAGGGTTTCGACAAGTTCAAGGGGTTGACTACGATGAGACTTTCTCACCGGTAGCGATGCTTAAATCTATACGGATCATTCTAGCTATTGCTGCATATTTCGACTATGAGATATGGCAAATGGATGTCAAAACGGCTTTCCTTAATGGAAACCTAAGTGAAGATGTGTACATGACACACCAAGGTTTTGTCGATCCAAAGAATGCTAGTAAAGTATGCAAACTTCAAAAGTCCATTTATGGGTTGAAGCAAGCATCTCGGAGTTGGAATATACTATTTGATGAGGAGATCAAAAGGTTTGGTTTCGTCAAGAACAAAGAAGAACCTTGTGTTTACATGAAGGTTAGTGGGAGCGCACTCGTTATTCTGATCCTATATGTAGATGACATATTATTGATCGGGAATGACATTCCAATGCTGGAATCTGTTAAGGTATCATTGAAAAATAGTTTTTCTATGAAGGACCTAGGAGAGGCAGCATATATCTTAGGGATAAAGATCTATAGAGATAGGTCAAGAAGGCTAATTGGATTATGCCAAAGTACTTATATTGACAAGATGTTGATTCGGTTCAAGATGCAGATGCCAAGAAAGGGTTCTTGCCTATGTCACATGGCATAAGTCTTAGCAAGAGTCGGTGTCCTTCGACAACCGATGAGCGAGACCGTATGAATGGTATTCCATATGCTTCACTATTGGATCCATCATGTACGCCATGATATGTACTCGACGCATGTATCATATGCTCTAAGTGTTACGAGTAGATACCAAGTCGGTCCTGAAGGTCATCGACAGACTATGAAAACATTCTTAAGTACTTGAGAATGACTAAGGATGCGTTCCTAGTTTATGGCGGTAATGAAGAGCTCGTTGTAAATGGTTACACCGATGCAAGCTTCCAAACCGACAAAGATGATTATCGTCGCAATCTGGTTATGTGTTCATTTTGAATGGAGGAGCATGAAGTGGAAAAGTTCCAAGCAAGGGACGGTTGTTGATTCTACGACGAGGCCGAGTACATTGCGCTTCAAGTCGCGAAGGAAGGTGTTTGGATAAGGAATTTCATTATCGAATTGGGTATGGTTCCGAGTGCCTTGGGCCCAATGGATCTCTCTTGTGACAATAATGGAGCCATTGCGCGAGCTAAGGAGCCTAGATCCCATCAAGTCCAAGCATATACTCAGCGTTACCACCTTATTCGCGAATTGGTGGATAGAGGAGATGTTAAGATATGCAAAATTCATACGGATTTAAATGTTGTCGATCCGCTGACTAAGCCTCTCACACGACCAAAGCATGAGGCGCACACAAGAGATATCGGTATTAGATACTTAAATGATTGACTCTAGTGCAAGTGGGACCGTTGGAAATATGCCCTAGAGGCAATCATAGAGATGATTGTATTTCATTATGTTCATAACTTTTGATAATATGTTATCTTGTTCCTTGAATGAATCATCAGTTATATAGATCAATGAGTATGTGACTTGTTGGTGAAACTCTTTATCTTATATGATGTCGTTCTAAAAGTATCCTTAGTCGAATGTCACTGGTCGGAACACCACTGACTCCACGACTAGTACATGTATTGATTGATGACCATGTTTCACCGGTCATGGATATAGAGATATCGAATCAATAATGTGGACACATGTTAGAGAACATAGTGTTGGATAAGACCCACCTTGAGACACTTTGAGATTGTTATGATTCTATGTGTCGTTAGTTGGTCTCAAACAATGATGATGTATAATCCTTAGACCTGAGATCAGTATGGTTTCCTACATGCGTAATAGCACTCTTAGGGGTTGCCAAACGCTACTCAGAATCGGGTAGTTATAAAGGTAGCTTTGGGTATGCTATGAAACATGTGGAGGAATGTGACCGATCGGATATGGATTTGCCCCTCCTAACATAACGGAGAGATGTCTCGGCCCTCGTTGTAGTCGAATAAAGAAAGTGCATGGCCATGCCACTAGTGGTCGAAGTGTCGACTACACGGGTTATTCGACACTTGATCGAAAGTATTGAATAGTCCATGGATGACATATTATCTCACCGAGTTCAACCGGATGTCGTGAGGCAAAGGGAGAATACATAAGCGTGTCATTCGGCTGCCGAGGTCGTAGATCGGTCGAAGTCGTATGGAGATACGACCTAGTCGAAGACTACTCGGACATAATCACCAACCGTCGTAAGGAGTTGCAAACGGTCGTAGTTAGATACTAATCGGTCGTAGAAGTTACGAATCGTTGTAATCGATTATGAATCGGTCGTGACTAAGTACGAGCTGGTCGTAAGTGATAAGGACACGTCGTAGATCATATTGCATTAAGGTTCGTCCGATATATTACGTGTGTGTTCGGGAATCGTTATGTGTCGCTAGGTACCGCTAACGACTCGTGATCGGGAAAAAGTTTCCAGTCACAACCGATTACACACGAACCTATAGGGTCACACACTTAAAGGGCAAGGATTTGATTTGGATGGAGATCCGAATTCTTATAGGCCACGAGTTCCTAATGGGCCTTCGTTCGAACCCATTATGGATGCCTATATTTAGAGAGGTGGTGGCATGGGGTGAAGTGATCGATCGAAAATCCCGAAACCCTAATAGCCACGCTCTCCTCAACCACGCCGTCGGGCGCTAGCACTCTGCGCGTGGTGTCCTTGCCCGTGCACGTGTGGATACCTTGGAGGTGTTGTTGCGGCATCATCGCACTAGGGACGATCCGCAACTCACGGCGACCTCGTGAGTCGGAGGAGAACTTGCGGCGCTCGTCGGAGTAGGAGGAGAAGACGCGCAGCAAGTACGACTACGACTGCATCAACTCGCTACATCGACTCTACTTCCGCTACGAGTCGGCGCGTCTAGTGGTAATCTCGTGATCTATTACTTGCGGTGGTTCCTTGGTTGCGCGGTAAAAATTTTGTTTGTGCTATCGTAGCCTTGCCGCGATCCTTCAAAAGACATAACAGTCCATTCTTAATCTCCAATTTAACAGAGGCATCCACTCATCATATTTAACAGACCATGTCAACATAGCAATTAACAGTCCATGCTTGACAATTAATATCCAAGAGTCCAAAATAACAGTTAGAAGAATCGTTCTTAGGCAACTATAGTGTGTGGTGTAGACAATCACACAAATAACAGTCATTACTAAGCTATGATTTACTTAGCAGCAAAATGACACAAACATAGTCAGTACACCATCGTGATCATCATCAGCCAAATCCTCCCAATCCGCATCCTCGCTCGACGACTGTGATAAAACATTGGAGATAATTAGACATGGAAATTTCAGTACAAATGGCAATTACACAAAGGAAATAGATTCCATATGTTTTGGCCACAATAGAATCAAATTGTTGAGCAGCCATCAATCACCAATGCGTCATAATTACAACAATGCAAAACAACTCTTTATCTACAAATGAGTTGGCGTCTGACATTTACTATCATCTACAAAGCAGCATGCTGATCAAATGTTTAACTCACTAAAGGTTTCGAACGAGACAGGATCCCAAAAAGGTCCATTGTTGTGAACTTGTGAAGAGAAAAGTGAGGATGAAACAGTTAAGGACTATGCAGCGGAGCACTTGAGCAAGCCTTCAAGAAAATTGCGGCCAAGGCTCGGATATGCTTAGATGCGATTCAAAAACAAACAACGAATCCCAATAGGACACCCCGAAGATGATATATGACAGAATCAGGAAGAATAAGCATTTGTATACTGACATGAACAAGAAATAGATAATCCACCAAGCATTTGTTGCCAGATCCTTTACCCTATCAAGCCTAAAACACCCTCACTGCATCCCACTACCCCCACAGAATCAAGAATCTAGAAGGGAAATTAAGGGCGGGAGCTTGAAAATTGAACCCAAATCAAGGGCTAGGTGAGGGTAGGGACTAGGGGTTACAATCCACAAGGTACCTAATTCTTTAGGGAAAATTTCCGAACAAGAGAAGCAAAGAGACACTAGATCTTAAGAATCAAGGACAAGGTAAGGGAGCCAGACACGAGACAAGGCAATCTTGAGAGAGAAATCAAGAAAGAATGAGGGAACCTTGTCGCCGATGACGAGCCAGCAGTCATCCTTGGCGTTGTGCTTGGCGACCTCCTTGAGGGTGAACAGGGGGTGACGCGGAGGATGGGGAGAGCATGGGGGGTAGGGTGGAGCACAAGGCCAGGGGAGGGGAGCACGGGGCCAGGGAGGAGGGGGAGCACATGGCCAGGGGGGAGGACAGGGTACGGCGGCGCGGTGGACGTGGCTAGAGAGGATGGGGAGTTGGGGATCGAGACGGGAGAGGAAAGGCCGAAGGGGAATTCAGGATAGGGAAATGGAAGGGGAATTCAGGATAGGGAAATGGAACTGCTAAATTGGGGATCGGGATGGGTTAGGTTTAGTGGTCCTGGCGATATCGAGGGCACCAGGCTCGTGGGTTCGCGAGCGGCTCGAGCTTAGCTCAACTTGAAAATTCACGATCTAAGCCAGCTCGCGAGCTTTGAGCTAATTTTCCAGCCATAGGCCAGAGACCTAGCCAAGTTGGCTTCCCAGCCCAACCTGTTAGTTGGTCTAAGCCCAGTACTATTAAGTATTGTGCGGCCTATCACTGTTCAAGGCCCAACCTAAGAAAGCCCAACACTATTCACCAAAGCCCAACACTGTGCAGCCCAATACCCCCTTGGCCCGAACCTGTTACTACCCACACAACCCGACCGATAGGAATAGTGCCAACCCAACACTATTGTAAAATCGAGGAGGCTGACTAGAGGGGAATGAATGGGCGATTTTAAAAACTTCTTTGGTTAAAACCGAGTTTTAATGCGAAAGATAAATCAATTCGGTTTTGCACAATTAAAGCCTAAAACAACTAGTCTTTACTAAGTACACCAACAGAGATAAGCCTAGTGACAATGTTAGCAATCATACAAACACAAGTAAGCAATTTAATTCTATGAATGTAAATTGCACAATGTAAATTGCAATAGATTAAAATATAAGAATGCAAACCACATAGGCACGATGATGTTTTGCCGTGGTGTTCGTAGACTTATCGGTCTCCCCTAATCCACGTTGAGGTAAGTCCAAACCAATTGGACCGGCTCCACAAATTAAGCCAACACCTCCGAGGTAAATCCAACCACTTGGACCGGTTCCAAAATGAACCAACACCTCGATCCAATCGGGGTTGCTCTTCCTCCACTCCGGAGATGGCGAGCACCAAATCACTCACAAACTGCCCGGGTCTTCTCACAATCTTCTTTGAGAAGAACACCGGCACACGACGCCTCCACGTCGTCTAGGTGTCGACAAACACCAAGAGTAACAAGTCAAAGACTCTCACCTGAACGAATCAAGTGTCTAAACTCAATGGATACACAATCCATTACCTAAGGCAACACATGCACTTAGGGTTTGCTCTCCAAGCTCACTAAGTGCAACACATGCACATAAGAGATGAGAGAGTTTACTCTTAGCTCAAAGGAATGAATATGACACTAGCAACCTTAGCAACAGCAACGGTAACTCCTATAACCGACCAAGGTGGGTATTTATAGCCTATACATAAAAACTAGTCGTTGGGACCAAAGACATAAACGAATCAGCAAATGCGGTAATACCATCGTTCAAGCCCAGTATTACCGATCTACTCCAACGAATCTGCTCCAACGGCTGTAAACTAGCCGTTGGACACACAGGAGCAAGCCAAACCAGAAAACACTTTCTCTAGAAAAAATATATCGCTCGATAGAATCGGTACTCCGCCATGCGGTAATATTACTAAACACATGTGGTCGTACCTCTCCACAAAGGAGCAAGCCAATCCAAAAAAACACTTTCTGGAAAAAAAAACATACCGCCAAAAGGATCGTTACTACCTCCATGCGGTAATACTGCTGAACAAATGCGGTCATACTGATTGGTCCTCGACCACATAGGTCTGCGATGTGAGACCCCGGGGTATTTAGCTTGTAATGCTTAGCCATCCACTTGACTCTAGCATCACAAACAAAATATTCCGCGCCTTAGTGTATTATGTACCTCCCAGGAGCGGTACACATACACCATCACCAACATCAGTATCAATCCATACGCAAGTGATTACAATATCAAAACTTCATAATATACAACATATTGAACTGACAAGGTTCAGTTTCATACAAAAGAGCCGATCGGCCAAATAACAAGATAAATATCAAGTACGCAGCGGAAAACAGTAAATTACTGAATTAAAATCATGAATTAACCATAAAGAAAGTCCCAATGGCTTGCCATAACCCACAGGGCAACCGACTGGGTTGAAACCATAGCAAATCGACGTTCCTGTGTAGTCTTTCCTTACCCGATTTGATCTCAACACCTGCTGTCCAGATAAGTAAATGTAAGCAAACAGTGAGTACACGAATGTACTCACAAGACTTACGAGTAACAAACCTAGATACTACTACATGCAGGCTTTAATCAAAGAAGAAGGCTAAGGGTTCATTTTCAGCATAAAGCAGATTTTATTTGCAATAGATAATATGTTGAAGGCAGTTTTAACAATTTGAAATTTTATTTGCAAAAATAACAGCGAGACAATAAGTAATAACATAAAGACATCCTGGAGATGGCTAACCCAATAGCCATCACAACAATAGCACGAATTACCCATTCGTACCACCCACATCAAGTTTTAATTAAAAGGTTGTAGTCTAGTTCTCACAGGGCGTATCCGAGCGTGTCCATAACCTAGGATGAGGCTATTCGAATAGATCAAACCCTGCAGAGGTGTACCAATGTACCCACACTTTAGACCGCCTTTCCACCAGCCACGGTTAGCATACTTCCTTTGGTATGCAGGCACGGCTAAGTCTAATAAGATATTTTCCAATAGAAAATGCTAATTAAGAGCCGCACGTATGGGGGTTAACCCTTAGTGATCTGCCGACGAAATATGGATCACAAGGACCCATACGTGGAGTAGGAGACACCGGCCTTGGCGGGTGCTCCCCTCCCCACAAACATGTCCATGTTGTATATAGTTAAATATACAACCCACCACGCGACTCATTAATTAACACCCCCCAAAGTACTTAGTCAAGAGAGGTCACATACCCTCTAGTGTGGTTAGCACGCAAAATGCTCAGTACGGTGGCGCAAGTAACTCGGTCCTTAATGACCCGGGCACCATTCCAGTCACACCCAAAAGCACACCATCTTACCATTGTGCCCAAGTTCAAATCATTTTGTTTTCAGTTTTTAGTTTTCACAAATAAACATAGCACAAGGTGCTGAATCATAAGTAATAATAATTTTTGTGTGATCAAGGTTATCGACTAAGTCGATAACCGCCCAATTCTACTGGTAACTAAGCATTGTTAAGCATCATATCGTAAAGACAAATAAAAGACCATAAATCATTCACCGGGCTCTAATTCACCAGTGAGGATAATAACCTATGGCAGTGGCAGGGGTGAACAATTTGAAGGCAACAATGCAATAGGCTTAGCTACCTCTAATCGACAAAATTAACTTTGACACAAGAAGCATGCATACTTAGGTTTTGCAAACAAGATATTAGACTTTGAAAGTAATAGGAGCAATATGATCAAATGATGTTACACTGCTTGCCTTTGCTTGCCGGTTCTCTGGACATTCTCAAGATCACTTCGGTTGCACTCCCGAATCATCGTCATCTAACGAAAAGAATCAACAAAGCAAAACATCGAATAAACACCAGAATTCCCAAAAAGTCTTCCAAGATTACGAAATTAAACAGAATGGAGAGAAAGGTTTTAGAAGAAAGAATTACTTTAATGGTTGTTGATTTGAATTAGTTATGAACTTTAGAAATTGAGACTATGACATTCGGTCTACTAATGTTTAACTAATCATACCCCAATTTTTGACTTATGATTAACTTTGCTCTTTTTAGAGCAGATGCGAAAAACTAGTTAAAAGAGGTTTACTAATCGATCTTTACACTTGACAAGGTTGTAGCTTCTGTTGGTATTAGCAAAGCTATTAGCTCATTGTTTGTTTGGAACAATCAACACTTTAGTTGTCAGATTAGTTTGCTACTGTTGGCTTGAAAGCTAAATGAAACAATAATTTCCTAGGTACTTGCATTAGAAAAGACAGCAGCTTATTAACGTCTCTAATTCACCCCAAAAAGTCTTCTCTGGTCAACACTACAACCTTAGCAATTTGATTACCTCTCTCGGCTCCGAATCTTCACATTCTGATGGTTCTTCACAGGTTACTACTACAAGTTAAGTATCCAACAAACTAATTATATCCAGAAGACTAGCTACTAGAATTAGCTAGCCTATTAGCCTTTTGACACTTCTACTATATGTCAGGTTACTATTTATTCATCTATACAGCAAATTTTTCAGAACTAAGTACTAATGACTGAACTTCCTATTTGCTCACTCACTGAAGTGACTTAATTGTCCTGCAAAATTTTGTCGGCAAAAGACAAGGTTTTGCAAATGGGTTGACAATACAACTTCTCACCTAATCACTATCTTGAGTGGCACTACTGTCAGCTATCAAAGTTGCTCTCTGTTGGTTTTTCAGAAATTTCACATTCCTAAGGATTTTCAGATTTGGTTGCTACTGACAGATACTAACAACCCAAAAGAATTAGGGCAACTCTAACTACTGCAATAACTGAGCCATTATCCTATTGACACAACACTGACAACTTTAGCTGACTGCTTTATACACCTACAACTGTACCCTTACCTATGACAGAATGTTACAACTAGCCTCCCTTCCAATCAACTTCCAAATTGCTAACTCACTGGAATGATCTAATTGACCTCCACAGGATTTTGCTAGCACCAGACCTAAGGTCAAGCAAATGGGTTACTCTGACAACACAACTCTTCTATCTTACTGCCAACATCAAAAGACCTTTTAGTCCAACATAACTCTTTCTATTTCACTGTTCAAGCTCCTACAAGGTTGCAACAGCAAGCATTTTCAGAACCAAAATGCTAAGAACTAACTTTCTTTAACCTAAATTTCCAGTTTACTAACTCCATGAAGTGAGTTAATTAACAAACATAATGTTAGTTACCAGGAAAATTGGTTGGTCTAGCAAATGGGTTTGCTGACATTCCAATTTGTCCTTCAGAACCCTTGTTTGCTCATTATTCCAACAAAAGGGATTTTGTTGTTTTAAGGTGTTGTTAGCTATGCTTCTCACTAGCCCAAAATTTTGATTTGCTAATTACAGAGTTTCCTTAACCCATTAGCTTACTAACTACTTTTGTCAACTATTCAATTTGTCAGAGGGAGGTTTACTGTATTATTTGAATAACCAATTTCAACTCTCGTTTTCCAGATTAGTTTGCCTCTGAAAGATGAAGGTTAAAAAGGCTAACTGGGTCATTAACCTTTCTAAGTAGTTGCATTAGCAATGTCATTAGTTCTCTACTACTGTGATTACTAAGGCATTCATAGCTCTGCTTCTTTGTTCAAAAATCAGACAGCCAAAAACTTTTTCTCTGATCTTCCATACAAACAAGAGTGTTTGAAACCTAGAATTACCAATTCAGTTATTCATTTGCTCGGCACTTCTTCTTAAGCATTTTAATAGTCATTAACAAGTTCTATTTGCATAACAGAGAGGGAAAGTCTCACAAAAGAGAATAGAGATCAGGGAGGCCAGCACAGGGGACATGGCCGGCGGCTCGGGTCTCGGCTCATCGCCGGCGAAGGAGTGGTGGTGCGGCAAAAGCGAACCAAAAAATGGGTCGCCCGGAGTAAAAGGAAGCTAGGGGTGGGGGTGTTGGGGCTCGGCCGGCACTGTGGTGGCGCAGCTAGGGGATGCGACGGCCGGCCGTGGAGAAGAAACGGCGCGGCGACGCTCGGGTGAAATTGCGACCAAGATGGAGGGAGCATGAGCACTAGTGTAGCTTAGGGAACTTACCAGTGTTGTCGGGGGAAGCCGTGATGGCCGGAGTTGGCCTGGCGATGTGGACCGACGGCGGCGCGGGTGCTCCACCGTGGCGGGGTCGCTGCGAAGAAAACAAGCACAAGTGAATGATCGGGAGAGGTATAGGGAGGCCCAAGCATACTCAGGGAGGGAGGAATCGGAGGGGGAGTCGCCGGAGAAGAGGTGGCGGCGAATTTGGCGGTTGCAGCCGGTGTTGAAGAAGAAACCGAGCGCGCGGCTTCCTGGTGACGGTTTCTCCAAATTGACCGAGGGGATTTGCTCCTCGAGGCGAAGGGCGTGCCGTGACACGGCCGATGGTGGTCGGAGTTCATCGGAACAGCTACGAGCGTCTCAGCAGCTTGGTGGCTGGCAATTGGAGCTCGAGCTTGGAGCTCAGTGAGTGGGGAGTTGAAGAAAGGAGGTAGGGGAAATGACTGGGTGGTGAAGAGAAATAGAGGGAGCTCCTCGGTGGTTTACAAAGGCCGGCGCGGAGGCGGCGAGAACAGGAGTGACGGTATGGGCGACGATGCTCTCCGGTCATGTCGCAGGGACAAACGCGACGCTGAGGGGACGGCGAGGGAACAGGGGCGAGGCAGTGACGGCGGGGGCCATGGCAAGCTGTCGCTCGGGCGACAGGGAGTTGATGGTGAGGTGAAAGAAGCGTGGGCAGGCGCGGAGGAAGCGGGCAACCGTGGGCGCGAGCGAGGTGGCGGGGGCGGCGTTCGCGTGGGGAAGAAGACAAAAAAGCCGGCAGGACCCACCAGTCGGCGGCCCAAGAAGGGGATGGTCGGGTTTTAAACGAACGGACGGATCTCGACCGTTGGATCAAGATCGGAGGGTCCATGGCAATGGGGACGATCAGCAGTCTCATCGGCACACAAGATCCCGACCATCGATTCCAAAATGGACGGCTCAGATGAAGGGCTGCGCTCGGGTGGCCCGAACAGCTCGGAAAGTCTAGGCGGTTGATCTAGAATCCAACGGCTCACAGCGAGGGGGTTAAGTGGCGCGGGTTAGGTGGTTCGATCGAGTCGAGTTGGCTCGGTCGGACCAGAGGTCGGGCTTGGGTCTGAGCCCAAGGAATAGTGAAAAACGGGTTTTTGAAGAATAGGCTGAGATGATTAGGGAATTTTTAAATCGAGTTTCATAACTCCAAAAATTCCAAAACTTTTACTGGAGGTTAAGGACTCTATTATTATCCTTGAGTAATTTTTTCATAGCTTTTCATGAAGTTAAATTTTCTGCAAAATTCATTCAATCCTCTGATTTAGAGTTTGACTTAGGAACTAACTAGTTTGACTAGTCCTTTTATAAAAGCAAATAAAATCTATAAATTCTGAAAATATTTGGAGGGGTTCCTGGGATGACCTAGTGACCAAATAAAATTTTAAACCTCACTGTTCATGATTTAATTGCTTATTTTAAATTCCAATCTACAAAAGGTTATTGAAGCAAGTTTGAATTTTCTGTGGATTGAATTTAGCTCCAACAATTTGAGAAAAAATATATTTATTCATGATAAATATTATAAGATTTAAATAAATCATTTCTAGAGTTTTACTTGAAGTAATTTCTTCCCAAAAATTATTTTAAATGCATGCTCTTGATGTTTGACTTTCAAATTTCTACTTTGACTAACCGTTTTAAAATAGCAAATTATTTCTAGAATTTGTGAACTTTTGAAGGTGAGTTTATAAGGTGTTACAGAACCTGGGAAAAATACTTCCAGGCACTGTTCACATGTTTTGTTTGTATCTTAACTTCAAATTCGAATTTGAATATTGCAAATAAACAAGGAACCAAATAATCTTCAAAATTTCAGAAGATCCAAACAGCAATATGAGAGCAGATAGAATCCAACTAAAGTATTCCCATATTGGGAACCTTTTTAGTTTTGCTTAAGTTTCAATTTGACCTTTTGAAAGGGAGAAGGAGTAATGGATTCTAGGTTTAAAATCCTAGTATTTAAAAATCAAGGAATTTCAACATAAGGTTTTATACCCTACTCTGAACTAAGTTTTCAAACTCTTGACAAACTTTTATTTTGTTTGAAAATTTTCATTTTCAGGTTTTGAAAAACCAGGTTGTAACCTACTTGCTTAGCAACAAAAAGTTTTAAAAAGGTCCAAAATTTCATAAATGCACAGTAGATGCGTAACTAATCCAACTTAAGGATTTTGGGCTGTTACATGCGACCACATAGGTCTACGACTACTCAGGTCTACGACCACTGTTCATGAACAGATCTACGACCACTATTCTACGACCAGTGTTTACGACCACGCAGGTCTACGACCACTGTTCACGACCAGGTCTATGACCACTGTTCTATGACCAATCCACGAACAAGTCTACGACCACTATTCTACGACCACGCAGGTCTACGACCGCTATCTACGAACAGATCTACGACCACTATTCTACGACCAGTGTCTACGATCACGCAGGTCTACGACCACTGTTCACGAATAGGTCTACGACCACTGATCTCTCGACCAGGTCCAGTCAGACCACTCAGCAGCCTGTGGTCATACCGCCAGAGACTGAAAATAAGGAAATTTGCATTCCGCTTCAACTCAATTTGTAAAACACATTTGCCAATTGATACGCGATGTAAACAAGGGTTAAAGGTAAGATTCTCAACAAGTTGCAAAACACATTTACCAACTTTTAGAATCAATACCACAAGGGATAAGATACATGAACTCAAACCATTTGCAAAACACATTCGCAAACTAAAGTCACATGCTACAAGGATTATGCATGAATCTTAACTATTTGCAAAACACATTCGCAAATATAGGCAACATGCTAACGAGAGTTAGAGTAAGCACAACGAGCTATCAATACATGATAAACTCAAGCTACTAGTCAAGACCCCTCTTAATAGTACGGTAACCTATACTAGCAATCCAGTCTTTCAACCAAACACCAAAACATGATGATTTTCTTTACTTCGGGATCTTTGACTTGATACACATCCTTAGCCCTAGCTAGTCATATCTTTGCCTTGCACACCTTCTTGAAGCTTGATGACGCACATCTTCACTTCAAGTCCGGGTCATTGTCTTGACTTTAATAATCATCAACACATGATGATTTCCTTTACTTCGGGATCTTTGACTTGATACTCATCAACATATGATGACATCCTTTATCCCAAGTGGTATAGCTTCTAACAAGCTAGTGCTGGTATAGCTCCTAACGAGCTAGTGCTGGTATAGTATTCCAATTCAATTAGAATGATCTGATTACATGTTCTCACATTATTCACAAGGGAAGAACAAGATTTGTATCACCGATTGCCACTTGATGCCAATGTGACATGTGATCAGGCACCAATTGCAAGAATTATAGTGGTAATAAGTTAACCATTGAGGTAACAACAATCCTAAGATCGCATTATATAGAAGCAATCCAGAACACAACGAATCCGATTGTGATCCTCCAAGATTAACTAAACTATCAAAAACTAATAAAATGCAAAGCTTTTTTTTTGCACAGATCAAAAACAAGTAAGATTGTGAAACGAAACAAATCAGATTGTGTAGAAGCAATCCAGAATGCAACAAATCAGGTGGGGAACGGATAGCGCCTTGGCGAGGTGTCGGCCATTGCCCCCATCTGCCGCTGCTCCGGTGCCATCAGCAGTGCTTGCGGGCTTCCGCCGCACCAGGCACTGCAAATCTGACCAAGAGAGGAGCAGTGGACGGGGCGAGCGGCATGCTGGAGAGCCCGAGCCCGAGCAGCTCAGCGAGGGCCTTGGTTAGCTGCGCTTCAGGGTCGGCCTGGAACCTGATGGAGCCCGACGCCTCCTCCTCCGGCACAGCGTGGGCCTAGACCTGGGAGACACAGCCCCGGATGGGATTGGCGCTGGTCTTGAGCACTAGTTCCATGGGCGAAAGGCGGGTGGCGTAGGCGAGGAGCTGCTTGTAGTGGGTGCGCGGGTCGGGGACGGATTGGAAGAGCCCGACGATGTCACAGAGCGTCGGGGGGATCTACGCTTGGGTCGACGGAGCCGGAGGGGGTGGATGCGGTGTAGGGGGTCATGGAGGCGACGGACCTGGCGGTGAGGCGCTGGAAGGAGACAGGGGAGGAGAGGACGAGGAAAATTGGGTTGGGGATCGGGAGTCTAGAGGAAGGGAATCGGGTGGGGAACTGGGGATCGAGATTCTAGAGGACTCCTGGCTAGGTCAACAGGGAAAGGCCGCAAGGGCACTGGACAGACTGGGCCTTCAGGCCCATGAGCCAAATGGGCCACCGAGCGGCTCGAGTTGGCTCATTTTTTGAGCGAGCTGGGCATAGGGATCGGCTCGGCTAAAAAAAACATGAGCCCAAGCCGGCTCAAGCTCGTTACGAGCTGAGCCGACTCGTGAGCCACGAGCTTTTTTTTCGACCCTATGCGCGGCCGATGTGGGTAGTGGCGGTTGATGCGAGCGCGCTACAGGCGTGGTGTGCCGTGCCTGTGCCGGCGCGACCCGGCGTGCCATCATGCAGTGCTAGGCCTCGCTGGCAGCTATCCGTGCCATGCCGGCACGGCCCTGCACCCACCTCTACATGTTCTTCAATGGAATGTTTGCCCCCTAAGCTAGTGATAGCACATATAGGCGCTGATAGTAACCCATTGCCGTCGCAATTAAAAAGGTGGCACTTTGAGCTGCCAAGAGGGAATAGGTATCTCGACGTTTGAATGTGGAATTGGATCCTTTGTAGAGTAGTAGCTAGGTTATTACTGTACTGAGGTTGAGGAGGCTCTCAATAACTCCAATAAGCATGGATCAGTTATTATTACTGTACCTGATCAAAGGAGCCAAAGGGTTTGAGATATTTTTATTTAGAAGATGAACTCTCTTACGTGAAAATTCCTATAGAACTCATGTATTCCAAAATCCAAGCACACAGTAAAACTTGGTCATTTTGGTCTACTACTGAAATAGATTCAGCTCTGTGGGAACCATCTTTTAGTGGGGTGATGGATTTGTAGGTGTACGACTCCACTTTTTAGAGTTCACATCCTGGTGACCACTTTTACGCACACGAGTATGCTTTAGTAGAAATTATGTGAGGTCACGGATTTATCCCCTGCCTCCATCTTTTTAGACATGTGCTAAGAAGGTGCACTCACGTGTGTGTGTGTGTGTGTGTGTTGTGAGAGCGTGGTGGTGTGCGTGCGTGTGCGTCTTCCTCATAATATTTTTTCAGCTCTCAAGTCATGTTGTTGGCGCCGACTGATTCATAACCAGTCTCGGTAATGCCAAAGTTTACTAGTATGTAGACCTGTCCAAATGGGTCGTGCCTACCGGGCCAGGCCGAAGCACAACAATGTTGGCTGGCCCAGGCACGGCACGACCCGATAACTAAATGGCCCAGCGCATCATGCCGTGCTTGGGTCGTGACCTCGGTCCAGTGAGTTGTCCCTTTTTGGTATGCATAGTACAATGCCTGGCACGACACGATATGTTTAGGCATGAACCTTTTAGCCCGTTAAGCAATGGTAGGCACAACACAACATGGCCCATTAGGCACGATTAGGTCCGTTAGGCACAGTAACGATTGAAATTTTTAAATTTTTAGCCGTTGGAGAGCTTTAAAATATATAAAAAAATCTTAAAATATTTTCTATAAATAGGCAGCATACCCCCCCTCATGCAGCCACCATCCAATCTTCACCCTTCTCTGAATTCTATTGTGAAAGTTTAGGAGCCCTTTGTGATAATTTGACAAAATTTGAAATATTTTTGCCAAATATTCTAAATTTCGAAGTCCAGATGTGGTCAGGAAAAGAGGTACAATACTAATTTTTGAATATTTTTATTGTTCTTATTTGTTATACTAAGGTGAAATAAATAATAGTATAATTTTTTATTTGCAGTTTTCTTGATGAAAAATTATGATAATTTTCTTATTGGTGATTTCGGAATTTCACCGGATGATCTTGCATCCTTCGAGAGTGTTGTGCCTCCAACTCAAACATTAGAGCAAGCAATACAATCATCAGACTCTACGAGTGCCTCTGCGTCTGCACGCACCAGACCAAAGAGATCAAGGTCCAGTACATCAGGAGTTTGGGCAGATTTGGATAAGAAATCAAAGTCAGATGAAAATAGAGTTCATGTAAGATATGTTGTTTGAAAATTTTGTCATCATGAATTATCTGCAAAGTCTTCAGATGGAACGAGCACTTGATTAGACATGTTGCAAGATGTAAAGCAAAAGAAGGATTGATCATGAAGCAGATGCAGCTGCAATACAACCCCGACGGTACAATACGTAGTTGGGATTATAGTCATTAGGTAGCTTGTCAATCTTTATGTCGTTTAATTGCTTCACATGATCTACCTTTAAACTTTGGTGAATCTAAAGCGTTTTAAAAATTACATTAGGACTATGCATAATCCTAGATTTTCTACCGTTTCTAGACAAACAACGAGAAATCTAGTTAAATACTATAATGATTGTCGTGCTAAATTAAAAGAACTATTTAATACATGTATATATTTTGTGGCTTTGACCTCCCAACATATGGAGTGATCAGGTTAGGGAGGATTGTTTTAGTGTAGTTGCTTATTATGTTAACGACAACTAGGAAATAGAAAAAAGAATTATAGGGTTTAAACTAATTGATGTTGCACACATGTATGAGAATAGTGCAGACTGTATTATCAAAGTTGTAGAAGATTTTGGTCTTACAAATAATTTTTTTGCAATAAGTTTAGACAATGCCGCCACAAACTCTAAGGTGATTGATATTCTCACTCCGTTATTTAGTACATAGCATCAATATGATTTTCAACTCTCAACTTTAAAACCGCCTAAAACGCAACCCTCTATTACTAAAACCAATTCACTTGACCTCCCCAACCAATTCTAGCCTGATTTTGCCCTCACGTGGTACTTAATGGTTTTTCCGGTGACATGGCGACAAGTGGATCCTTACTGTAGCAATTGCCTCTACTAGGCAACGTCAGTGACTACAAAAAGGAAAAAAAACCCAAATATGCTCGTCATCTCATGTCAACCATCTCCATCTTCCTCATCTCTCTTCCAAACTCACCTCCAAAGTTGGTCGTCCGACCATGTCATCGCCCGTGTCTTATTCTTGATGTTGCACCTCCTCCATATTTCCCGTTCACAGCCATACCAATCGAAACATGTGCATACCGAAGCAAGCATCCATGATGCCTCAGATGAGAAACAAAGACCATGACAGGAAGAATTGCGGCCACATGCTCCGCTGGTCACTGTAGGGTCCAAGAAGCTAGTTGTTGCGTCGATTCACTCCAGTCATGTCCACGACCTTATTCTAATCTGCCCCCGTGACAGCTCTGTTATTTGTGCACAAGATGCAGCTCCAGGCGTTGTGTCTGTCGTTGCCCGAACTCCAACCGAGGCCTGCCGTCGTGTTCCCGTCGCACCGATTATGTTTTCACAAAATCTTTCGTGTCATATTGTGTTCCACCCATTTCTCAACCCATCCACCAAATTAATTCGATTTCCATGCTCACATCTCACCGAATCAGCCATTTTCCCCCTCCGCCTCCGATCATCTTCCCCAGCACCGTTAATCTTCACCAGTAAACCATGGTCCAATTACATCTCCTATGCGAATCCCCTCATCATATCCCATGAGACCGCCGACTGCGTCGACGTAGAGCACAAGAGCAACGACGCGACGAGCAGTAGCGAGTGCGCGTAGGTAGCTGCCTCGAGTGTGACGAGGAAGGATGAATAGAGAGGGAGGGGCAGGGGAGGGGGAGGGCCAGGGCATGGCCGGAGGCATGCGATAGTAAGTGGGGAGGAGTAGTGGCTTGGAGAAGGCTATTTGCCGATGGCGTGAGAGGAGAAGACAAAAGATGGGGTGGAGAGAGGACGAAGAAGAATAGGTAGACACTGACACGTAGACCCCTCCGTCCTTTTTGTTATTTGTTGGGTGATTTGGCATATACATGGCATTTCGTCAGTCAAAATCACTTTAGAATGGGTGGAGGGGGTAAATTAGATGATTTCGTTAGTTTGAGGTTTTGATTTAGACAATTTTAGAGTTCAAGGTCGAAAAACGACCGATACTATATTTGAAGATTGAAATATGGACTTTTCTTTCTTGAAATTGCTAGTCACTTAAAGTATCATAAAAATAAAATAGTATTACGAGAGGCTATCACCGCTATGAAAACTAAATATTTGAAATATTGGAAAGATATCCTATTTTTGGTATGCATTTGTATTTATTTTAGATCTCAGAGCTAAACGTCGAGGATTCACTAGTGTTCTCCAATTTCTGGGTGATGCTATGTGCATAGATTATTCTAACTTTTTTTTCCAGATGTTCGTACTAATTTTTTTGATGTTTATCAAAAGTACAAAATAAAAGTTTCAGAAAGTTTGCTTACAATGACCTCTAGTACCACCCACCACATGTAAGAAGACAACCACGTGAGGCAAAATATGCGGTGCAGATTCTTCCTCTAGGTGTTCAAGTTCTGCACTATCAAGTTTTGAAGCAAGACACAACATCCGCCATATCAGGGAAGAACTATCCACCTATCCAGACAGTGATACTGTGGATTACTAAGAAAAGCACTTCAATTTTTTAGTAATGGTGTCATGATCATAAGATAATACATCTAGTGTTATCCATATTAGGACAGTATGCGTTAGCTGTTCATGTCTTGACGGTTTCTTCAGAGTCTGCTTTCAGCCTTTCTACAATAATATTGGAGGAGTTAAGAACAAGTCTCACAAATGAGATGGTGGAAATACTTCTAACTGTGAAAGACTTAGAACAAGCTGACGCACGAAATCAACACCCTATAGAAAATACAGAGTTAGCGGCCGCGTTCGAGAATCTATACTTAGACAACGACACTTACAACATCAATGTATGTAGAGCTATAAGTTGTACTCTTTTTTATTTGCCAAGGTTTTCTTATTTTGAGTTTTTACCTGGTAAAATTTTTAACGAGGTAGCCATCTAAACATTAATAAACCTCATTATTACATTTCTAATATATTTGTCTCTTTTTATGGGTATAGAACTCATTTTTTCAATTTTCAATTTGTATTGTTGAATTATATACATTTTTTATGGGTATAGAACTCAATTTTTTTTTATTTGTACTTTTTATATATTTTTCTAAAATTATTACAATTTTCAAATGTTTCGGGCCAAAATGTACTTAACAAGCCTACCTAGGCCTGTTGGATTAATCGTGCCTAGGCTAGCACGATACGACCTATGAGCTCAACGTGTCTTGCGTGGGTCGACGGTTAAGCCCACAGGCCGACACGACACGGCATAACCTGTTTAACTTGTTGGGTCAGTCGGATCGTGTCTAAACAGACCGTGTCGTTCAGCCCGTTTGGATAAGTTATCATGGCTATAAATTGGGCGCAAACTAATTCTACACCACGATCCCCGTTCAACTTGGATTCCAAACGTAAAAACGAAAAAATCAACACGGCAAATGGCATGTATTAACACATTTAAATGTTCAGAAATAAATTTGTAAAATAAATCTATAACAAACGAAAAAAGTCTTTGCAACCAAGGGTGACCCAGCAATAGGGCGAGCCTGGGCGGCCAGCCGAGGTACACTGCTAGTGGGACCCTTAGCCCACCCACCCTAGTATCCGCTATGAGCGAGCTCTGCTCGGCTTCAATGAGGGGAAGAACAAGCAAGGTGAACAACGTCCTAGGAGTTAGGCCAAGGGACTTAGGCCAAAGGACCAATGAAGAGTATTAGGTCGTATGATGAGGAACTAAGTATGGCGCAGACTAGTATTAACTAGTCACATGGTCAGAGCTCCCTCCTGCACTCTGAAAGAGGGAAGCTGACCACTGATGCTCGAGGAAATTAATTAAAAATAGAACAGATCGAGATTTATGATTGATTGAATGTTTGATTTACTATATTTAAATAGGAGGTTCAATCATTTGCCACTGCCTAAACATACGTAATTTAGGATTTATCATTTATATGAGACCCACATGTTATACTCACATGTAATGATAAATTCTAAAATTTACTCTTAGTGATGAGGACATCAAACCTAAGGATGCAACCACTGCTTCAACCTGCTGCACTGCATCCTCTACTTCAACAACATCTTCCCCAATAGGACTTTCGGCTAATGCAAGACCATATTACCCAATTGGATCGAGCTACGTCTACATGCCATGGTGCTACATCTACATGCCATGGTATTATGTCTACAAGCCATGGTGCTACTGCATGTGCCAAGCTGGATACGTTTTGGTCAGATCAGTTCGGAATCAGCCTGACAGCACCAACTTCAAATGGACATAACTTTCACATACAGAGTCCGTTGGAGGTCCACAAGTACTTGATTAAAAGCTTATTTCGTTCTCTTTCCAACGGATCCGGTCTCATCTTCAAATTCCTTCTGGACTGATCGCAATCATCTAAAGAAGGCGTTATATCACCTATTTGGGTCAATCTGGGCCTTGTAATCGAACTCAACTTGGCCCATATGCCGGCGGCCCACCTAGAGGCGCGGTTACTGTTCACATGAACAGTAACCCATGAGTTTAGTCCCTCCCCGCTAGTTCCTTTAGTTTTGTAGCTCCTCGTTCCCTATTTAAGGAGGCCGCACCCCCTCTAGTTTTCTTGGATTTTGTTTAGTTAAAAATTAGCCTTGTTGCAACTTCGTGTATTGGCTTGTGTCGACTAGACCAACCATAAAACCGCTTCAGAATCCCAACTCAATTAAATATTTCAATCCTATTTGCAATTTCAGATTGCTTATTATCTTGTTCTTGCGTGCTTCTTGATGTATGCGAGAATCGACCTTCGTGGTCGTCAACCGGTATTCGTACGGGTTGATAACGACTTGTCAATCGATTCAGCGATTGCGTGGTTTTGAGCCTTGCGTGTTCGTAGCCAGGATCGTGAGAGTTGAGCGATACCTACCGGACTTATCGTTCTCATCGAAAGATCGGGCCAACAATAGGACCTTCGGGTTCATCAGGTGGTATCAGAGCTACAGTTCATCGGTTAGATTTTTTTCCTACAGTCCACAAAGCCACGAAAATAAAAAAAATAGAGTTAGTTCATCGTCCAAACCAATTTGTGTCGTGCATTGTTCTTTTCAGTTTTTGCATTGTTGAATTTTCGTTGCATCGTCGAGTCATTGTGTTGGTTCCCTATCTAGATTGGTCTAGTTTAGGATCACATGCAAATCGTCTAGTTCTATTCTTCCTCCCTGCCGTGAACACCAAAAAATCACAGGAGTTTAGGGTTTAGAGAGATACGAAGAAAAAAAAATCAGATCCAAAGCCGCCACCGTCGCGCAGCAACGCGCCTTCAGCCAGCGCGCGGTTGCGTTTCCTCCGCCAGCACACGCATCGCACGGTCCAAGCGGCGCCAGCGCCGAGCGATCAATCGCGTGCAAACGAGGAGCAGACAAATCCAAAAAAGCAATCAACTCCACCAGCCGCATCAGGTCCAAAGGATTTGTTTTATTATTTTATTAATCATCAAAGCAAGTGTTCTCAGATCACGTGCAGGAGCTCTTGCACTTTGGAGATTTTGCTTCGGCCACCCTTTAAGTGCACCAGGAGGTTAAAACAAAGAAAAAAAAGAAAGAAAGAGCAGAAAGAACACAAAAAAAGAGAGGCCAAAAAAAGATCAGCCTGCGCGGTGCTACAGTAGAAACGGTTACTGTAGCGATACAGTATTTTAGGCACTATAGCAGCCGAGTGTAGAAAAGTGCCGATTCTCCCTGGCTTTTTGAGGTAATAAAAAAAAAAGAAGAAGAAAAAAAAGAGAAAGAGAAAAAGAAGGAAAAAAAAAAGAAAGAGAAGAAGAAGACGAAGAAGAAAAAAAATTCAGAGCTACCTCCTTTCTTGACATTATTTCCTTGTTCAGTTGGGCATAATTCATCCTTTGCTCGTTGGCGTTGATAATTCTGGTGTTAGCTTTCCTTTGTTACGACTAGTCGTTTTTGCGAGTTGCTCTAGCTAGGCTTGGTTTAGACTAGGACCAACACTTTTGACTAGTACTTTGAACTGCTTTTCAACTTTGCATACTGAATTGAATAATTGCTATTCCTTTGCTACATATTAGCCTTCCGAGCCCCACTTCCTACTAACTCAGCAGGTGTCGTTCCTCGCAATCGTTGGGCTGGTCGCAAGTGAGAGTATCACGAACCAGCCACCGGTTGTACCACTTCCTTGCTGCATTGGTAAGAACTTGTAAGAACTGGGTATAAGCTTGAGTGTGAGTGACTTGTGAAACTCTAGAACCTAGTAGTTCATAGGGACATATACACTGTGATCTGTTCTTTGTTTCCTACTAACGATGGCAGGTTCAGGGTCACAAGGGGAGAATAGCAGGGCCAATGTTAAGGAAGATGCACCTCTCACGCCTCGCACGAAAGACATCATGCAACACTTTTCACGCTTGTTGAGTCAACATTCAGAGCGTATTGAGAGAGTTCTAGATCGCACCAATATCGATCTTGCTGCGCTTGCTACACGTGTGGAACAGCTAGAGAGAGCTCCACCTCCTGTGGCCGGCCCCGCTGCTGTTGGTGTTGCACAACCGCGTCATAATCCATCCGTTGCTCGCTCTCGCTCTTGGGCAGATGAAGTGGAAGAAGAAGAAATGAACAATTACACTGCTGATACAAAAACAGATGGAATCAATGTTCACAATGATCGCAATCATCGTCGGCTTCATCACAATCGTCAAGGTATGGGAAGAAATCAACGTGAGGTACGTAACCATAATAATGCAGTTGGTAAAATTAAATTCACTATACCATCTTTTACTGGAAAATATGATCCTGATGCTTATCTCACATGGGAGCTTGCAGTAGAACAAAAATTTACTTGTCATGAATTCCCTGAAGATAAGAAAGTTAGGGCTACTACTAGTGAGTTTTCTGATTTTGCATCAATTTGGTGGAGTGAATATGGTCGTACTCATCAGGACATACCTAGGACATGGAATGCTTTGAAGAGAGCAATGAGACATAGATTTGTACCTTCATATTATTCACGTGATTTGCTTAATAAATTACAACGCTTAAGACAAGGTAGTAGTTCTGTAGAGGATTATTATCAAGAATTGCAAACTGGTTTATTGCGTTGTGGTTTAGATGAAACTAAGGGTGCTAAGATGGCTAGATTTTTGGGAGGTTTAAACCGAGAAATTCAGGACATACTTGATTATAAAGAATACAATTCTATCACTCGTTTGTTCCATCTTGCTTGCAAAGCTGAAAGAGAAGTGCAGGGTCGACAATCTCGCTCTAGGGGCAATTTTGGAGGATCTTTTGCAGGTCGGCCAAGTCAGCAACAACACGTGGCACCTTCCTCAAGCCGTGCGCCCCCTGCTGCTCCTTCCACTCCTGCGCATATCCCTGATGCAAGTAAATCTGCAAAGGTACAAGTCCCTACAAAAAGTGTTTCTTCTATTGCTTCTACAGGGCGATCTAGAGATGTACAATGTCACCGTTGCAAAGGATTTGAGCACTTGATGCGTGATTGTCCAAGTCAGCGAGCTTTACTTATCAAGGACAATGGTGAGTACACTTCTGCTAGCGATATTGAGGAAGAACATGTTTTGGTTGCAACTAACAATACAGGTGATGACACTGAGGAAGAACATATAAGCCATGAGGCAGCTGACATGTACCAAAGCTTAGTTGTTCAGCGTGTGCTCAGTGCTCAAATGGAGCTTGCTGAACAAAATCAACGTCACACCTTGTTCCAATCGAAGTTCGTCATCAAGGAACGTTCCTGTAAAGTCATCATCGATGGCGGAAGTTGTAACAACCTTGCTAGCACAGACATGGTTGAGAAGCTTGGCTTGACCACAACTCAACACCCTCATCCTTACTACATTCAATGGCTGAATTCTTGTGGTAAGTTGAATGTGACTAAACTTGTGCGCGTATATTTTTCTATTGGATTATATCATGATTATGTTGATTACGATGTCGTACCTATGCAAGCATGCTCATTATTATTAGGTAGACCTTGGCAATATGATAGATATACTGAACATCATGGTAGATCTAATCATTACACTTTCACATATAAGGAAAAGAAAATCAATTTGCTTCCAATGTCTCCTGCTGCTATATTAAAGGATGAATTAGAAAGATCTGCGAAAACAAGTAAGGAGAACACAAAGGGTGATCGTCAGATTATAGCTCCAAGTGAAATTAAATTGAAAGCACCTGTTATATTAGCTAGAAAATCTGCTTGCACTGGCTTGAAACAACATCAATCTGAATGCTCTAGTATGGTTTGCAAAGAATCTTTGTGTCCTTTAGAAGATATGCATGTTTCTTTGTTTCCTGTTGCTACTAACCTTTTGCAGGAAAGTGATGATGTGGAGACAACGATTGAGTCGAGAACGACTCCAATTCAAGAAAAGGATGATGATGAAGACATCAAACCTAAGGATGCAACCACTGCTTCAACCTGCTGCACTGTATCCTCTACTTCAACAACATCTTCCCCAATAGGACTTTCGGCTAATGCAAGACCATATTACCTAATTGGATCGAGCTACGTCTACATGCCATGGTGCTACATCTACATACCATGGTATTATATCTACAAGCCATGGTGCTACTGCATGTGCCAAGCTGGATACGTTTTGGTCAGATCAGTTCGGAATCAACTTGACAGCACCAACTTCAAATGGACATAACTTTCACATACAGAGTCCGTTGGAGGTCCACAAGTACTTTATTAAAAGCTTATTTCGTTCTCTTTCGAACGGATTCGACCTCATCTTCAAATTCCTTCTGGACTGATCGCAATCATCTAAAGAAGGCGTTATATCACCTATTTGGCCCAATTTGAGCCTTGTAATCGAACTCAACTTAGCCTATATGCCGGTGGCCCACCTAGAGGTGCGGTTACTGTTCACGTGAACAGTACCCCCGCGAGTTTAGTCCCTCCCCGCTAGTTCCTTTAGTTTTGTAGCTCCTCGTTCCCTATTTAAGGAGGTCGCACTCCCTCTAGTTTTCTTGGATTTTGTTTAGTTAAAAGTTAGCCTTGTTGCAACTTCGTGTATTGGCTTGTGTCGACTAGACCAACCATAAAACCGCTTCAGAATCTCAACTCAATTAAATATTTCAATCCTATTTGCAATTTCAGATTGCTTATTATCTTGTTCTTGCGTGCTTCTTCGGTGTATGCAGGAATCGACCTTCGTGGTCAGGTCAACCGGGTATTCGTGCACGGTTGATAATGACTTGTCAATCAGTTCAGCGATTGCGTGGTTTCGAGCCTTGCGTGTTCGTAGCTAGGATCGTGAGAGTTGAGCGACACCTATCAGACTTATCGTTATCATCGAAAGATCGGGCCAACAATAGACCTTCGGTTTATCACTTAGACAATGATAAATAATTAATTAACTCTATTTGAATAGCTATTTTAGAATTTTATGGCGTGAATGCAAATACTGGGGTAGCGGAAACGTGTTATCCCGTCCGACCTGAGATTTATTCCCGGTCCGCCACGGTCTGCAACTCACCTCCTTCCTGGGACCGAGAAGCTTCGATTGAGGTGCGCAGTAGGCGGCAGACGGCGGTGACACCACCGGAATTCAGGCACCCGTTCCCCATGGCCCGCTCCTCCCGCCTCACCTTCTCCTCGGCGGCGGCCATGGCGATGGCGGCCGGCGGCGGCTCGTCCTCCTCCGATGACGATGAAGCCGGCGAGGAGATCCAGTCGGCGCCCCCGCTCCGGGTCGGCGAGGAGCGCGCCATCGGCTCGTCGGGCATCCGCAAGCGCCTCCTCTGCGCCGGCCAGGGCTGGGCCACGCCCGTGCCCCCCGACGAGGTCACAGGTCCCTTCACTGACTCACTCCCCTCCCCTCCACCACTCCACTCCCGCCACACCGTCTCAATCTATTGGCGGCGTCTCGAATTTCCAATGCATCACGGTATTTGGATTTAGTTTTGCAGTGCACTACGTTGGATCGCTCCCAGACTTCACGCGGTTCGCGTCGACGAGGGACGGAGGAGAGCCTCGCACGATCAACCTCGGCAGCGGTGAGGGTTCGCTTCTCCTTGCTACTTCCGCTTTTGTTTACGTTATAACTCATCGCCAATCTCCAATTAAATTGGCTTAGATGCTTTACTTGCTTGCACGAGCGCCTTCATTTATGGAAACTAGAGATGTATGTGACATTGTACTGGAACAAGCTACAATTTTACAAATCATCCAAATTTTTGCCTCTGTAGTCTATATCGAACATAATCGTGGTAGACTTGTATAGTTGTGCTACAACTTCTCTATCCGGAATGGTGACAACCATCATATTTCTCAGTGATGAAGTTACAATTGTCCAAGTGGCCGGGCTAGCTTTTGTTTGTTGTCCTGTGAAGTAGACTTTGAGTATTATGTGTGTAGTGGAGTGGTGGTCTTCTGTACTTGTAATGTTCATTGATGTTGTATGGCATATCTTCATCTTTGTGATAGAGAAAGCAACGTGAAGCCAAAAGTTAAAACATATATTCCGATTCATTTGATCTTCGTATACTGATGTGTGACACCATTTGAGTACCCATTACTTTCATGTTGTTCTATTACTTTTTACCCTCCAAAGGAGACATGCTTTGCTCATTGTATTAGTATATGTACCATTGCTATGATTATCTTCTTTTCCTTAATATATTTGTTCTTCCAGATACTTGATTGTGCACATTTACATCACTTCATTGAATTAGAAAAGGCAGAAACCCTGTCCTTTTTTAAAGAAAAAAAAATCAAACATGAAATTGCAGAGCACTAACGTTATCTTTGGCTTGAGTGTAATAAAGCTGATTGGGTGTGTTCTAGATTTATAGTTAAGGATTTTTTACTTGAACTAGCTCTTACTTGATTTCCCTCAATTAGGAGATGTGGTAGTGGGGCTAGAACACGGAATCTGTACAATGAAGAAAGGGGAGAAATCACTATTTATGCTTCCTCCTCTGGGTTATGGAGATTCTGGTGCTCCGGGTATTCCTCTTGGTTCTGAGCTACATTTTGAGGTAGAGCTCTTATCATGGTTGACAGTGGTAGATATCTACAGAGATGGTGGAATTGTTAAGAAAATTCTGTCAACTGGAGGAAATAGACAAACAGGAGACCTTGATGAAGTTACAGGTGTGCACTCCATGCCTGATCTTTTCAACGGAAACTCTATTTGAATACTAAGGTGCTTTTCTTCATTATCATCCTGAAATGACAGTTGTGTTCTCTTCATAGCACAGTCAAGTACAAAATCAAGCTACTTGATGAGTCGATAGTTGAAGAATCTCCAGAAGAAGGATTGACATTTTATGTTAACGAAGGTAACTCGCATTATAAGTTTTGCTCAAATAAAAAAAAACAACAACGTAAAGCTCTTTCTTTGTGTAACTTTTCAGTAATGTGATCACTAAGCCTGAAATAACTTATGCTGGAGGGAATGCATAGTTGCATACTTTAACAATATGATTGTGATAGAGATTCAATCATTTTTCTGTTTAACTTTCAGGACACCTTTGTCCAGCACTGCCAAAGGTCCTAAAAACAATGAAGGAAGGAGAGATAGCTGTTGTAATGGTGCAACCACAATGTACGTCTCACCAGTCAAATGTGTAAAAATTAAAGCTGTCTTGTCATTTCCTTTGTTTTTTCCCCTTATACACAGACATATGTTCTTCCTAACTGTCCTCATAATTTACCATCATTCTATTAGGATTGACTCCACCTCCTAATGCAACTAATTTGTCCAGGTAGTCACGCTTCATGTAATTCCATTGAGTCCATTTGGCAAGTATTTAGTTAAAAATCGAAACACTAATTCAGTTCAAGTCCTTTCAGATCTTTCTGATTATCTGAGATGAAAAAATAGCACCTTGATATATGTGAGGCATTTGCGCATGTCACGTCTAACATTTCCAAGGCCTTGCTAACCTATGAGATTTATGCATTGTTTTTCCTGTCACTGCATGTCTTTCATTTTTGGTTTTCTTTTCATTATCTATAGTATATACACCTTGCAGTTTACCTCACTTGACCTATTAGCCACCTACAGATGCATTTGGGGAGCAAGGAAGAGCTGCTAAAAACCAATTTCCTGCTGTTCCAACAAATGCTGCAGTGAATATGGATGTGGAATTAGTTTCATTAAAGCAAGTAGTGGATGTTACAGGAGACTTGAAGGTACTGAAGAAGACACTAAAGTCTGGTGATGGTATTCGCACTCCACATGATGGAGAGACTGTTTGTAGTAAGTATTCTGCTGCTTGCTGATATGATCAAATGCATGGTTGTTATCTGATCTCCCGCTAACGCCCATTTTAACTTCTCATTCAGTTAGATACACTGGCAGTCTAGAAGATGGTACTGTCTTTGAGAAGTTTGGATTTGACGGAGAACCCTTTGAATTTGTTATAGATGAAGGTGACTAATTTCAAACTTTTTAAATATATTACTGTGAATACCATTATAAACGTTTCAAAAATGACCTGAAGTGTGTCTCTGGTACTTTTCTTCACAATAGCATCTGTTCTGTACTCATTTCATGATTCCTCTCAGAAGTATTGAAACCTTCGACGCCCTGGTGCAAACAGTAGATGCACATATCTGTACGTCTTAGAAATACTGCAGAATAATTTTTTATGCCTTGTCAATGCTATAGTAATTGTGGCTCAGCTGGTCGGTTATAGTTCACTGCAGGCAAATATTATAGTTTCACTACGTTCTTGTGTCTGTTATTGAATATACAGGTATTCTGTTGCTATTATGCTTGTTTCTTTAACTTATGTCATTGTGCTTCACTTGCAGAACAGGTAACAGTTGGATTAGACTGCGCAGTGGCAACAATGGTGAAAGGTGAACTCGCTAATGTGACAGTGAAATTCGAGTATGGATTTGGAGATACAGAAGTACAGAGGCAGTTGATAACAATACCTCCTTTCTCAATATTGATATATGAAGTGGAACTGATAAACTTCATAAAGGTACTGTCCAGTATGAGTTAGCGTTTATCTCCTCCATCTGTCTCGTGTTTCCTTCTACTTATTGTACAATCCTGGTTCCAATGTGACAGGAAAAAGAATCATGGGAGATGAGTTCCCATGAAAAGTTGGAGGCTGCAGAAAAATGGAAAGCTGCAGGCAATGATTTGTTCAAGATAGGCAGGTTTCAACGGGCTGCAAAAAAGTACAGTAAGGTAGTTTATAAGGTTTTCTGATCTCGAACTTCTGATTTAGAAATGCTGGATCACCGATTTCTTTACTTTCAGGCACTTAATTATGTTAACGAGGATGTACAGTTTGAAGATGCAGTTGAAGCGTTAGTTAAAACTTTGAGAGTTTCCTGCTGGTTAAACCATGCAGCATGCTGTTTTAAACTGAAGGATTTTTGCCAAGCAATTAACTTATGTTCGAAGGTATGCAGAACATGAGTTTGATGTTATGCTCTGGTTGAATTTTGTTGCAAGTTATATCTTTTCCTCATTTCAGGTGCTAGAAATTGAGTCTTGCAATGTGAAGGCCTTGTACAGGAGAGCACAAGCTTATGCCGAATTACATGACCTGGAATTAGCTAAGACAGATATACTCAAAGCACTAGAATTGGACCCCAACAACAAGTGAGGACAAACATTTCTTTCCTTGTCATATTGGGGTGTACAGTCACTTCAATTTTCCACTTCATTTCTAGGGAGCTGAAGTCGCTACAAGTAAATCTGAAAAAGCTTCAGATGGAGAGTAACAAACGGGATGCAAAGCTCTATGCAAACATGTTTGATCGGACGGAAAAAGAATCCAATGTGGCATCAATGGTAACCTTTTTCATTACCCGATTTTCCTGCCCTGCATTCGAAGCTCTATGAAAACATTAGTACTATAAAATATGCTGTTAGCATTCTGCTTTTTTCACTGCCCTGCAATGATACTAGCAACAGTTTTTTTTAGTAATGTATGTTGTTAATTGTTAAGAAGAAGTAAACTTATTGTCTTTTGACTTAGTATGCATTTCTTTGTGTCATAAATTACAGCAATACCTTATTTTTGCGGTATTATTTAGATTCAGTTCTTTATCATACATGGTTTCCTAGCACAGTCACTGCTGTAATGCTGACCTCATATGAATTGAAAGGAATGTTTTGACTGACTTATCTCTTCAACCTCTTGCAGAAGCGCAAGGTTGAAGATGCTAGTCATGATGAAGAAATCAAGGTCTGTACAGTCATATCTTTATTAAAAACACAAAATGGGGCCATTGCTGAATCATTTGAAAATACTTTGCCTTCAGAATGCTGACGCGGAGAAAGTACAAAGGGTTGTCAAAGAATAGTAGAGGACAATTCCTGAAAGAAATCATGCTGCAAAAGAGATGGCCAACGCTCTAATAGGTTTCACTGCACGCGGAAGAGAAACTGCCTACCAGACTTAATTTTTGGAGCCCTTGCCTGCCATGCGGTAATTAGACTGCACCATCAATATTTAAACAGCTTAATCCAAGATTTTGTTGTTAGCTCTTATTTACGAGCATGAGCGGTCTGTACATATTTAATATCAGGCAGACAATTTATATGCTATTCTAATTAGCATAGATTTTTCCCTATGCTAAATACTTTCTTGGACTAGTGATTAGTTGACATGAACTGTACTCAAACAACTTGTAAGCCTTCTCTTTTTTCCTTTTATTATGTACGATTACCTTATTTATACACAGCTGATAGCGACATGTGTGGGTGATACGGAAATGGACAAGGATATTTTTTAAGGGTTTTCCCACTTTGTGGAGTTGTGAGACACAGCTTTAACGTAGCTATGCCAAAACGAAGCAAGCAACCAGAGGAGTTCCAAATTATCACTTGTAATAATTCCCCCAGTTTCGATAAAGGAGACAAAAATACAAGCGGCGAAACGACCAAGCCGAGAGAAATTTAGACGCTGTCTGCTAATCGCGTCCAAAATCCAATCGAGGAGACGAAGATTACAGGTATATACAACAATGCCCTGTAATCCTCTTCGGACGCATGCCGGCTCATTCCTTCCGTCGTTGCTGCATCTCGTTCCCTGCCGCTGCCGCTCTCGCCCTCGGCGTCGGTGGTCACCCACCTGCCAGGATTCGATGGCCCTCTGCCCTTCTACCTCGAAACCGGATAAGCCACCTACAAGCTTCGATCAGTGCAGGTTCTTGAAATGTGCCATCCATGAAGCAGCTGTGCATTGAGACCAGTATATTTATATGCAGGTACATTGGTGTGGAGGAGACTACATCGTGGGGTCGGAGAGGAGCCCCGGCACCGGCACGGACTCCGTGCTCCTGTGGCTGACGGGCGGGCCCCGCTGCTCGGTCTTCTGCGGCCTGGCCTTCGAGGTAGGTTAGTCCATCAAAGTACTGATACATATTGTCGTATGATTTCAGGAATAATTTTGTCTCTCGGGACCTTTATATCTTTTATTTATAATGTTAAATATTACAATTCGACTCGGACTTAGATTCACATATGACTTAGATTCTTATTTAAATTCTAATATCTCCAACACTTCCCCTCAAGATAACCATGAGATAACAATCATGTTCATCTTATTACATAATACCGTTACTAGAATATACCAAAACCTACTATCCACCGACTATATAACCAATATCATCACAAAATCAAAAGTTGTCCACCACCAATACTACTAGGGACGTCATCAAATTTATCTCCACCATCTACCAAATGTCCCGACCTCAACCCCATCTTCTTCTACTCTCATGCCCCTAGCCACCCCAGGCCTCCACCACTCTACCCACACGCTCCTAGTCTTAGCCTCCACTACCTCTACCTTTGTCATAGACCATTACGTCTGACTCTAGTTTCAATCATCTTCCGGACCTCTCCAGCAACACTATCTCTGGCACTCGTACCAACACCACCGTACGACACTGATACCATCACTGCCACCCGACATAACCTCAACTGGAGCTACCACCAGCTCCTGCTTCGTCATCACCATCGTTGAGCTCATCACCGTCATCCAACACTTATCACCACAAACACATCCCCTATTAGTACCAACACCAATTCCAACGATTACCTTCGCTACAAACCCCAACGCCAACACTACCTTCGAGATCACCACCAATTCACCATTAGCACAACCACCAAAGCACCACCTGGACAGTCTTCTCCCCCTATCTTCCATGTCTTATGTCGTAACATCTGATATTGCCAACACCAAGCAACACAACAACTAGAACTCTCAGCAAACACACCACACCATCCTCTCTCTCCTTTCCCCAACACAGCACATGCAGTCACACTAGATCCCCCCTTTTCTCTCAAATGCAACCACACCAGATCCCCCTTCTCTCTCTCTTCTTCCTCAGCCACATCAGACCCTCCATCGATCTGGATCTAGGAGATGCAGTGTATATTTTGGGCATAAGATATATAGGGATAGATCTAAGAGACTAATAGGATTAAGCCAAGATACGTACATTGATAACGTGTTGAAGCGATTCAACATGCAAGATTCTAAGTGTTTCTAGTCTGTGTCACATGACATTAGTCTTAGTAAGAGTAAGTGTCCTTCAACATTTGTTGAGAGACATAAAATGAGTAAAATTCTATATGCTTATGCTATTGTATATCATCATGTATGTCATGTTTTGTACACGTCCAGATATGTCTTATGCTCTGAGTGTTATGAGCACATATTAGTCAGATCCAAGTGAAGGTCACTAGATAACAGTTAAGAACATCATGAAGTACTTGGGAAGGACTAAGATGTATTCCTTGTTTATGGAGGTGAGAATGAGCTGGTTGTAAATGGTTACACCGATGCTAGCTTCCAAATCGACAAAGATGATATTTGATCATAATCTAGGTACGCATTTTGTCTCTATTGTGATAATAGTGGAACCATTGCACAAGATAAGGAGTCTAGATCGCATCAAAAGGCCAAACACATACTTCGGTGATATCACATTATTCGTGAGATTGTTGAAAGAGAAGATGTGAAGATATGTAAAGTGCATATGAATTTGAATATTACTGATTTATTGATAAAACTTCTCCCACAACCTAAGCATGAGGCACACGCAAAAGCTATGAGTATTAGATATTTGCATGATTGACTTTAGTGTAAGTGGGAGGTAGTTAGTGATATTCCCTAAAGGCAATCATAGAAATAATTGTATTGCTCCCATGTTTATAAACTTTTGAATAATACGTTATTTCATCCCTTGAATGAAATATCATTCATATAGATTACAAATATGTGACTTGTTTATGAAACTCACTATTTATATTTATGATGTCATGCAAAACATCCCTGATCTTATGTCATTATGTGGGACACTTATGATTTATGGACTAGCACATGTATCTATTGATGATCACATTTCACATATCATGGATATGACATATCAAATCAATAATGTTGACGTATGTTGGAGAACATAGTGTTAGATTGACCCGCCTTGAGACACTACAAGAATTTTTATATTCTTAAGTGCCATCAGTTGGTCTCATACATAGTGTATGTGACATTCTTAGACTTGAGGTCGTCATGATTTTCTACATATGTAATAGTTTACTTAAAAGTTGTCAAACGATACTATGTAAATGGATAGTCATAAAGGTAACTTTCGGGTTTACTGTGAAACACACGGAGGAATGTGAGCGATCAAGATGGAATTTACCCCTCCTCTTTAATGGGAGATATATTTCTGGGTCTCTCGATGTGGTTGCATTAAGGAAGTGCATGACTATGCCGAATATGATTGAGTCAACTACAACTAAGTAATCCACTACAAGATCGAGTGAATGGTCGAGCTATCATAGGATGTTACGCATCTGGACTTAAGTTCATTCTGGCATCGTGAGGCAAAGGGATCAGCACATAAGCTTTATAATGGTTCATCTGATATGATATTTATGCGTATTTGGGAATCACTATGTCCTGCTAGGAACCGCTACCGACTTGTGGATCGGAAAGGAGTTTCCGGTTCACGGCCGATTATGCGTGAACCTATAAGGTCACACACTTAATGGGTTTAGAAAAAACTAGAGGCTTAAATCAGATTATAATTCGTACGTGATTAAGAGTCCTAATAGGTTTCTAACGTAGAGATCTGTTAGGGGCTCTTTATAAGGAGAGATATGAGGGTTTTGGGAGGATGCTACACCACCCACCGAAACCCTAGTCACCTCCTCCCTGAAGGCCTTGCCATGCGCGCTGGTGCCAGGGAATAAAATCCCGACCGGTTTTCCCGGGTTTTGCAAGTTCAAATTCTAATTTTCGATTTTTGAATGGTTTTTAATCAAATTCGAGCGAATTTCATCCGAAAAAAGGGAAAACTGGTAACCGGCCTGTTACCGTTCCCGGCCAGCGAACGGGATCCTTGCCGGTACCGGTTATGTGATCCTTGGCTGGTGCTAGCACACCGGCGCACGGCGTTCCATCCCTGGATGTGTGGATACCGTGGAAGTGCTGCTGCGATCGTTGTTGCGCTGATTGAGGACGATCCGCGACGTACGTAAAGAACGCGAGGGGCTGCTGGAGGAGACGATCAATGGCCCAAGGACGTTGGACACTACATCGACGCACGCAACGTTGGACCGGGCTGCTCCAACTATTCTTCTGCTGCCCTTTGCATTTAGTGGTAGCGTTGTATGATCTCTTACTCGCATGATTTTCTGGTTTACGTGGTAGAAATTTTTATTGTGCGCTAATGTAGCCTACCTGTATCCCAACACAAGCATCCTCTTCCCATATCCCAACACAAGCATCCTCTTCTTGGATTCTCCTGTTGGTTCTGGTTTCTCATATGCGAGTGATCCCAAGGGTTATGATATTGGGGATATATCGTCTTTGCAAGTCGTAGCATTTCTGAAGGTGATAGGAAACACATTTAATCTCCTATAATATGAAGGGAAGAGCATTCTAGAGAAAAAAAATATGAAGGGAAGAACTTTGTGTGTTAATTACTTATTGTCTTATGCATGCTAGTGTAGTGGTTCAATGATCACCCTCGTTATCTCTCCAATCCTTTCTATGTCGAAGTTCATATGCTGGAAAGGTGACCCCACTTATTGCAAAATACATTTCAGAAGGTAACTACAATTTACTCCACAGATCCTAAAATAAATGAGATGAGAAACTGCTTTGCAGTAAATCATCATTAACCATGGACATTTTCTGTTTTCTTTTGAAGATGTATAAAAGTATTCTCTCTAATCGTTCAAAGGTTCTATTTCTTCCGAGTAACAAACTCACTATGGTTTGAAACTTAGCCGCAGGCCAAGTCGTGTTTGCAGTTGCTTATGTAGCTATGTTTGATGATAACCTCTTGTCAAGTAGTTAGTTCCTTATGTGGTCTTGATTTCTAGTCTACTATGCTCCAGGAAATGAACGAAGGCAGCAACCTTTGATCGATCTCAAGGCATGTATTTCTCTAGCCTTCAAACAACTAATGACAATTCTTTTGGGATAACTGTAATTAATGATAATGACAAAAGGAGTGCTAATAATGTGACATCATGTCTCTTGTTCTTTGTTTGTGTTTATGTAATTATTTCCGGGGCTATGTAGTTGGCAACCCTATTACTGGCTCAAAGTTTGATGACAATTTCAAAATTCCATACTCATGGCGTTTAATTGAATCATATCCGATCAGCTATACGAGGTAATTCCACATTCATACACTTCGACAAAAAGTAATGATACAATTACGCAACATGTTTTCCTTTCCTTTTTCAAAGGCTGCAAAGGAGAACTGTAAAGGAGATTATGTAAGCCCGACGAATAAAATGTGCGCTTTGGAGCTAAATTCTATTAATAATGTAAGATTCATGTACTGACTTGTTTTCATGAAATTACTAGTACCAGTTACCATCCGACTGATGCGCATCCCTTGTATTTTAGCTCGTCTGAAGTTTCAGAGGGACATATCTTGCATGATAAATGTGTTATTGTTGCACCAAAACCAATAAAAGATGCTTCAAAAAGTGGATGAATGCATTCAGCTAACAGAGCCACCTGCTCGACCAACTATCAATTGTTTTGTAAGTCAGTATTTATCCCTTGAGTGTTAATTTGATAGAAGATTTTATTGAATATGGTCTCATAGGGCTTATCTCTCCATTTTCGTAATGTGAATTTTGTATTTTCTAACTGCAGTCATACCGTTACTCTCTTATGGACGAACGTCAACGCGACTAGAGATGCTCTTAGGATCAAGGAGGTAACCTCATGACATCTTTCGCCTTTATACTCTTATATATTCGGGCCAGAAACTTATTTCCAATTAAGTATGCATAGACGATAAAGTAGCATAAGCATCTGTAGCTCTGAAATTAAACACATGAGGGTTATTATTTGGAATGAAGTTGTAATGACTGCTGGCACAAATTTGGCAATAGGGAACAGTGGGCGAGTGGATAAGATGCAAAAAAAGACTCCCCTATGCACAGGACATCCCAAGCAGCATAAAGTACAATTTCAACCTTACCACCAGAGGTTATCGTGCACTTGTGTTCAGGTGAAAGCAGCAAAGAATTTTCTTTCTCTTATGTTTCATACCGGCTAAATCTTCTTCCACGCCTTCAAATTGTGACATCTGTGAGTGCAGCGAAGACCATGATCTTCATGTACCATTTTTGGGCACACATGCACGGATAAGATCCCTCAACTTCTCCATTGTTGATGATTGGAGAGCATGGCATCTTAATGGCCAGGCTGCAGGGTTGAGCCATGTAATTCTCTTCGCGTGTTGCACATTTCAATTTGTGTTGTATTTCACGTTGTCTGACGAGGAATACATATTGTCTTTAGCGCAGGTTTACAATTACATATGCCAACGATTTGACCTTTGCAACAGTAAAGGTGATTTCCCCCCCCCCCCCCCCTGACATTATCAGATCTTCCTTTTGTCCATAGTACACACCCCTCAGTATATTATTTGGTGGATATGATCACAGAACAACATCCTGATCAGTTGGTTGTGCAGGGTGGTGGCCATACCGCCGCAGAATACCGGCCTAAAGAAGGTTTCGCCAGGGCTCAACGATGGCTGGACAATAGAGTGTGTTAGGTTGCCTGCATGTTCTCAGTCTAGTCTGTATGTGTTATTCAGACTGAATCTAATAAGGCTGAGTGGATGCAATGATAAGTTGTTTAGTTGTCTGTTTCTGTTGGGCCAAACTGTGCTGAGATGTTGTTTGGTTGCCTGTATCTAGAGCAAGAGAATATGAACGAACTCACAAGCGCTGGTCAGTCTGCATGCGCTTAGCCTGGCTGAGGAGGGAAGCTCAAATCGAGCGTTTCCCTTAGGCTTAGCCCGAGAGGGAATCTTACATCTACTCAGCCAGATTCACCCATCCAATCAGACAGTCAAACACATAAAAACTTACATCTACTCATACGAGTCAATCCTATACAAACAACCAAACACACCCTAAGCCTCTCTGATGTGCCTGCTTGGAGACCGCAACCATTTCCTCTGTCTGCATCAGTCGAAGCATTTCTTTGCGTTTGCTTCTGTCCTTATTTTTTAATGCACAACAGTGAGTAGCTACTAAAAAAATGACCAGTCAATACAACTTTTGTTGTCACCAGCCGGCGTGGTTGTCCCGACAGACGGAATCCAGCACTCGTTTGTTTCAAACAGCGCAACTTGAACTGAAACAGCGGCCCGACTTAACTCGTTTGTGCGGTCCAAGTATCCAACTTATATAAGTCGTACCACCGGACCGAACCGCCCGACACGACGCTCCCGCACGGCCGCAAAGAATTCGACGCCCGGCGCCCCCCGGGCGCGCAACCTACGTGACCGAACACAAACTCGTGGGAAGTAGTTTGTTTACGGCTGGTTACTTGGTTAGTGTGGCTGCTGCACACATCAAGCCCTGGGTTCCGTTCCGGCGAGGCCGAGCCCAGCCGTGGGGCCGCGGCGCCGTGGCGAATCGGTGGTGCAAGCCCGCACCGCACCGCACCCGTGAGAGTGGCTGTGTGCCAACATGCGGAGCGGTGCGGTGGAATCAGGGCCGGCCCTGGACGCGGGCAAGCGGGGCGGCCGCCCTGGGCCCTCAATCAGGCAGGGCCCCACCCCAAGTATGCAAACACTAAGTAGAAGGAATGTTAGAAGGAATTTTTAAGGTAATTTTACATTTATGAATTGTTGCATATGAATATATATTGCTTTTGCATACGCAGTTAAGGATTTGCAAACATATATATGTATTTACAGTTAGTACTATCAACTACATGTATGTACAAAGGGCCCCGGATTTCAGCTTCGCCCCGGACCTCCAAAAACTCAGGGCCGACCCTGGGTGGAATTGGTGCGCGGGCCCGGCGGGCTGATTAAACGGGACGGACGCGGAGCGCTTCGCCCGCGCTGTCGTGCGATCGATTGCTCCGACCCATGTGGTGCGGCGGTGGGCCGGTGGCTCGCTAGCTCGGTGCGCGGGCAAATCTGCGCTAAAACGCCGGTTTGTAGCACGGCTAGTTGTCTGGTCCGATAGCCTGCCCAATTTGGCCGGCAGGCCGCAGCCTGCATCTGGGCGGGATCTTGCTCCACTAGTGCGCGAACAGGTCATTATCCTGTTTTAAAGCTGTCGATTTGTTTCGCCCTCTCCAAGTACTCGCGAGATCGAACCTTCCAAGGCAAGGCAAAATGGGTTTAAATGATGGAAAAAGTCCATCTTGCGTCCATTGAACTCTTGCGAAAGTCTAAAAAATTTAACTAATAAAAGAAGAAGTTTACTCCGCGTAGCGAAACGATGTCTTTTCTCTCGTACGCGCGGTTGACCTCGCCCACCCCTCCCAAAATTCATCTGCGTACCAACATTTAGACCCAACCTAATAGGGACAATGTCTCGCCCCACCATCCCTCGTGACTCACAAGCGTATCAATGCCCTCACTTCTTCGGCAACCACCCAAATCGTCGCCGCCCCACTTCTTTACATGCACACACCGAAATTCGTCGCCATCTCATTCCTTCCTATCATGCGCCGTGACTCGCCACCTACTCCAATCCGGCATTTGCTTCGTGCCTCAAAGATCCGGACCCCCTTCGTCACTCAGTCTGCGGGTTGTAACGGCGGCGTGCACAAATATGAGGGGGGTCCGACAACGTAGAAGGCGGCGACGCGGGGAGGTAGCGCCGGCAACAGGAGGAGCTATGGGGAGGGGAGGCGGCGTCGGGAACGGGAGAATGTATCGGAAGGGAAAGGGGGAGAGGAGGGGGGTGTACCTTAGAGGTGTCAGGGAAGGGAGGGGAGACAGCGATGGCGAACGAGGAAGAGGCAGAGGCAGAGATGAAGGTGTCATTCCCTTACCGTGCCGCTGTCTCGAGTTCATCGCACCGTGTCCTCTTCATCCTAATCCTCCCTTGCGCCGTCGCCTCCTACTCGGCGCTGGCTGAACAAGCATTGTCACCTCCTCCTCACTTACCACCGCGACGCAGCCACTGCCGCCTCCCCTGGCTTCCCACCCCCTCGCCGCAATATGCCTGGCGAGGGCTGCAGAGGCCAATGGCTGTGAAAACTGAGGCGTGGCTTGGGTTCAGAGTGGAAGAAGGTAACCATCAACGCGCGTAGCTCTATTCCTTATCAGCCAACAATAGCTAGAATTGGGCAGCACGTTAGGGAGAGAAGTCAACATCAACTTCAAATTCCAAAGGTAAACAATCTATGAGCTTAAAATTTTATTTCCCGAGTAGTAGCAGTAGTAGGTGATACAATAGGCATAGTTAATATTTTTGTTTATATGTGTGTGAAAGAAAATTGATATTTATTATGTAATTTAGGATCTCGTTTGCTAATATGTATCACTCTCTTTTGGGGTTCTGTTGCAATGCATGAGCACCCTACTAGTCACCACTAAACTACAAAAACTGGACACCCGACCCCCATCAACTATCAATACTGTTCACTTTAACTAGGGTGGTTTTATCTGACATGGCACCAGAATTAGTGGTTTTTGACTGACTTAATACCATGTTGGCAAGGAATTACCAATGTGTCGTCCATGTGGATTCTAGTTGGAATCATGAGTGGATTTTTTTCCCTTTCCTTTTCTTCTCCTTTTATTTTCTTCTTCCTCCCTGAGCTCCTCCTTCCTCCTCCTGAGCACCAGCTGTGAGTTCTTCATGGCACTCTCCTCTTCGTAGCCAGCCGGCAAGGAAAGAAGAGAAGGCCGAAGACGACACCAGGAGCTGCGCCATCTCTGTGATGATTGCCGGGATCCACGCCGCCGCATCCACTCGACCGGACATGGCGACACGGTGGAGAAGATGAGAGAAGGCAAGAGGAAAATAGAGAGGATGGGAGGAGCGGTGGAGGCGACCATCCGAGGCCAAGCGGCAACTGGATAGGGAGGCGGGCAGAGCGGCTCATGGCCGAGGGAGGCAATGGCGCAACTATCGGCTGGCGAAGGAGGCGGCGCGGATCCCGACAACCGTCGCAGAGATGGTGTAGCTCCTCTTGCCTTCTCTGATATTCTCCACCGCGTCGCCAAGCTCGGCTCCGGCCACCATGCATCCCTCACCTCTATATACTTCTCACCAACGCGCTTGGGGAGAAAGCAGTGGACGGGCGAGCATTGCCAGGACGCGGGTGGCCGCAAGCTTGCTGGGGTGAGGACAGCCATGGCGTCGCCTCCTCGTTGTTGTTCCCGGAGGACGAAGATGCTCGGCCGATATACATTCATTGTTGAAACACCAAAAGCCTAGCACTTCCTCCTTACTAACTAAACGTTTCGAATCTTTTGCTGTATGAAATACTCATGAACTTCACCCGAAGAATCAAGACGTGAAGCAACATTGGGGATAGATCTCCCATCTGAATACTGTAGTGAATATGGAATTATGAACTCATGTTTTGTAAGTATTCATTACAAGTATGAAAAATGCTGCCTATAAATAACTAGAGATCCTACAACATATATCCGAAACTGCACTCAGCTTATATATATATATATATAGACCAACATGATAATCGTTGCTTGAGATCATCCACAAAGAGGTATGAAAAATATTTCTACAATGTCTGTCAGCCTTCAAGTCCATAATTATTAGCCAAAATCAGTCTCACTACTACCAGAAGTCGAGCTAGAAGTATTGTGTCATATCCAACTCAAAATGCCGATGACTAAAATCAACTATCCCGAGCTTCTTTTGGAAGTATCTCACGTCTCCATAACCTTAGAGGGAATAACCGACCTGCAAATAACAAGCAAGTTCAGCTCTGGTGAACTAAAACAATAGTAACTGGTAAAGAATTTGCTGAAGAACTAATAGTTTGAAGGAAAATTGTGCTGTTAGACAACATACCTCGAGAGCTTCTTGAGAAAAATTTCAAGACCTCATCAATTAAAATTACCTAACAATTAGATTAAATTAGTTTGTCAAACAGTGACGAAGGAAAAGGTAAATGTATGTACAAATAGGAACACAAAGAATGTTCACTTCTTAACTAATTGGCTACCGCTAAAAAACAAAATTGAAGTAGGGACAAAATCTCTTTATGTATCCTTGTCATTTCCAAATAGGCAAAGATTGTTCACTAGATAATAATTGTATAACATGATAGAGAAATACTAACAGGGAAGGATAGATAAAGAACAACTTTCCACTCAGCCCAAGATAATGGAGACACCTGCATAAGTAAACCAAGTTTATCAGGATTTCCTTGAACATTTCTTTACATAACAAAGGACCATATGACTAACAGCATAGTGTACACAACTACACAAAAATAAAGAAAGATAACTTACTGAGAAAAGAGCTGATAGGGGTTCAATATACAGGACTGATATGTGAAGAAGCATTGTCAGAATGATCGACCCAACAAGCCATAGGTTACTCCATGGATGAATGACACTGAAAGAAAATGAAGTACAAAAATAATTTCAGGTTATTTAAATTAATTTAGATATTTACCAAGTTCTATATTGAGCACATAGATCAAAGGTTACAAGCAAGACAAGAGCCAGATATTAGTGCACAAATATTTTTGCAGGTGCCACAAGCTTTTCAGAGACACCAAACAAACAAGCAACTGGCTTTGTGTCTCAATAGTCAATACATCAAAACACAGTGTAATATCACATTGTAGTTATCAACAATGAGACAGATAGGTACAGATCAAGGATCAAAATCCCAGTACCGGAGAAAATACCGCCCGGTGGCCGTTTTTCGGTTACCGTCCGGTAACCGGAAAAACCGGTCGAAATTCGAATGCTGAAATTTGAATTGGGGATGTAACCGTCGGGATTTTGAATTTGAATTTAAATTTGAAAAATTTCGGCCGGTTTTTTGGATCCCGGTTCCCACCGGGATTTTGATCCTTGCTACAGATATCTTCCACATTGTTGTCCACATCAGGGTTATGAAAACCGGTTTCCTGTGCGGTTTTTGGATGGTTTCTGGGAGAAAAAACCGGCAGTTTTGGCTAATTTTCAGTTTGAGTTTTTTTTCTCAATGTTTGATATTTGGGCACATCTAATAAGTAATAATATACAAATTCCGCCTAAAATGGGGATTAGTAAATAGTAAGCCGCTTAGGTTATGCAGAAATATCATACGTATTTTTCACGTTCGAAGTTTCACAGAAATTTATTGGCATGGCTCTAATGAAGATATATGGGAAATTGGCATTGTTACGCAGACATGTAAGATTACCTTTTACAAATGAAAATAATAATAAATATAATGGTTCTTTTCAAAGTTGATTAAAACAAAAACACATGCACGCACAGAGAATCAAAATCATCATTGAAAGCTGACAAGTCTCACCTACATTACAACTAGTACATGGGATACTATAGTAATATTGCGCAGAATAGTGATAGAGATGAGGGATAGGAGCTCTTACAGGAGAGATTGATTTTCACTTAGGTTATTTAAGGCATTAAACATCTCAACAACAACAAGAACAGTCATTGAAACAGTTGATGGATGGCGATCCTCAAAGATGCTGCAAGGATACAAAGTTTGCCTGGTTGAACATGAATCAAAATTGACCTGCAATAGGAAAAGAAAGATGCTCAAGAATTATAGAATCAGTAATGTGTGAATAACAGCCACAATAAGAAACTTTAAAGAAGAATAAAGATGGGGAAAATAAACCACGAGCAGTACTGTTAAGCAGGCATGCAGAGGGCGAGGGAACCATACAAAAATCTATTAACGTTCAGTATACACAAAAATACATAATTGAGCTATGCAACTACGCAAGTGAACTGTGAAACGGTGGTACAGCCAAGGGTAAAAGTTGCAGTGATAACCAACCCTCCCGGTGAGATCAGAAGGCACTGTGCGTTTGTACCACCCAGAATTCAAAATAGTTTTTATTCTTTTTCAGAAAAAAAAATCAAATTGATGAAACAAAAAAAAAACAGGAGGAACAGGTCAAATTCAAATTACACACTCGAATTTGCAAATAAAAGCTATCCAGGAGAAAGCCCGTTCCTAGCCAGTTTTGATTGTGAGCTAGACCTGTTCATGGGCAGCCCTTCGCCCAAGCCCTACCTGCTTTTTCCAAGCTGGGCTTGGGCCTCGAATTGCAGCCCAAAGTAAGTTTCAGGCCCGGCTCGACCTTTGCTTTGAACAGACCAAAAAGCCGGCCTAGCCATAGTTGTGCAGCTGCAGCCCAATAGCCAGACGTTATATATATACTCATATCTGGATCTGGAGGGCACAAAAAATCCCCCAATTCTCCCTTCAACCCTAGTCTCCACTCTCCTCAAAGTAGCAGGCAAGTAGCTGTTAACCCATGTAGCCCACGTAACCATATGTCTATAAATACCCTTTCAATAATGAATAAGATGCACAATTATGAATAGCAAAATCATTCTCTCCAATTTCTAACATGATATCAGAGCAAGTCCACCCAAACCCTAACCCTATTTCCTCAAACCGCCACCGTCGTTGCTAACCTCCTTTGCTCGGGCCGGCGGGCCCTAATCCACTCCTCTGCTCCGCCTCACTTCTATGCTCCTCTACTACGGCAAGACTGAGAGATCCTCCTCTGGATCCACGCCACTGCCGCCTCTGCTTCGTCGTCTGGAGGTCGAGCTCCACGGATCCACGACTACTCTACACCGCCAACTCGACCCTCCTCCGGATCCGCGTCGCCGGCTCAACCCTCCTCCGGATCCATGCCGTCGGCTCGACCCTCCTCCGGATCCGCGCCGTAGTCGTCTCTGCTTCGTCGCCTGGAGGTCAAGCTTGTCGTCACCGCCTCGTCTCCATCTCGAATCCGGCCAAATCCAGCGCCGCGGCCTAACCTCCTCTGCTTCGTCGCCTCGAGGTCAAGCTCCACATACCCAGTGACCTCCCGGTGCAGCATCGCTGCCTGGATCCGATAGCTTCCTCTGCTCCGACGACCTCGCAACATCCTACTATTGCACTGTTGTTCGGTATTACTCTCGCCCTGCTACTGTTGTTACTCTATTGTTGATGCTACTACTGTTGCTCTGTTGTTGTTGATTGTACTGCTGTTGATGCTAGTACTATTGCTCTAATGATGTTGATTGCTCTGCCTGAATGTCCGGTGCTACTGCTATTGTGTTGCTGCTTGGTCCATCAAGATGGCTAAGTCTGATTCGATGTTTAGGGGCAGTTCATCTCTCGTGTTCATGGACATCAAGCTCGGCGGATTGAACTATCGAGCATGGGCTTTCTCAGTCAAAACTACTCTTAGGGGTTATGGTTTGGCTTCTCATTTGACTGACGATCCTCCTGATCTGAAGAAGGTTGATGCTCAGGCAGTGAAAACTTAGCAAAGAGAAGACGATTGTGTCATGACTGGCCTTGTCCTGAGTGTTGATGCTTATTTGAGGATGAGTCTTGATTATCATACTTGAGCCAAGCAGATGTAGACATACTTTGAGAAGAGATATGTTCAGTCCAGTGGTGCTCTCCGCTTCATATTGCTCAAGAACCTTCATAATATTCAGCAGGACATGTTAGTGGAGTATTATTTTGCTTTCACTCATATCACTGGCCCTCTAGAGTCTGACACAGAAGGCTGCTACTGCTTGCCAGTATTGTGTTGCCAAAGAGTACGCTCAGCAGACACTCATGTATCAATTTGTCACGGGGCTTCGATCAGAGTTTGAGCCTATTCGTACTCAGTTACTCAACTATCATACTCCACCGACTTTGACTGAGGCACTATCTAGCTTGATTGCAGAGGAAACTCTTCTTCATTCGCTTAGATCTACTTTAGGATCGTCACCACATGCTATCCTAGGTCTTTCACATCGATCTGGATCTATCAGAGCTACATCCACGACAGTGATGTTACGTTCTCATTGCAAGAGGATTGGTCATCTTGTTGACAAGTGCTTCAAGTTACATCTAGACCAGCTTGTTGATTATTGTGCTAGACGTATGTCTGATCGTCATCATGGAGCACCTACTAGGGCTCCTAGAGCAGTCACTGTTGCCACACCTACTATGATATCTGGATCAGTGTCTGCTATGACCTCAGTTGCACCTTCTGCCTCTAGCGTTGCTCATTCTTAGGTTCTGGACTCAGGTGCCTCTTTTCATGTTACATCGGATAGCTCTCAGCTTGTTACCCGTAGGCCATGACTAATGGTGCATATGTTTACACTGCTGATGGTACACCTTGCTCTATTACCCATCAGGGCATTCTCTCTACATCTCACTTCTGTTCCTGATGTATTTTTTGTTCCTCAGCTATCTATGAATCTTATTTTTGTTGGTCAACTTACTGATATGAATTGTTTCGTTCGATTTGATGATTCTTCTTGTTTCGTTCAGGATCTTCAAAGCAAAAGAGTGATTTGTTCTGGCCATCGCGCTAGAGGCTCTTCTAGTCTCTGTCTAGGACATCTTACATCTTCCTTCCATCAGTACGTCAAAGGCCTTAGTGTCTTCTGCCATGTCATCATCTCAGACTCCTATTGGCTCTTCCTTCAGCAAATGGCATCATAGACTTGGTCATCTATGTGGAGCTCGCCTCACTACTTTAGTTCATAAGGGTTCCTTACGTCATGTCACTGTTGAGTCTAGTTTTCATTGTACCGGTTGTAAGCTGGGGAAACAGCTACATCTTCCATATTCTAGTAGTACCTCTCGGTCTTTCTTGTCCTTTTGATTTGGTGCATTCAGATGTATGGGGTCTGTCTCCATTTGCTTCGAATGGTGGTCATAGTTACTATGTCATATTTGTCGATGATCACTCTCGATATACTTAGATCTATTTTATAAAACATCGCTCTCAGTTGGTTTCCATTTATCAGTCTTTTGCTAAGATGGTTCATACTCAGTTCTCTTCTTTTATTCGTGTTTTTTGTTGACTCTGAGGGGAGTATCTTTCATCAACATTTCGTTAGTTCCTTTCTTCTGAGGGTACTCTTCCTCAACTCTCGTGTTCTGGTGCTCATGCTCAGAATGTTGCTGAACGCAAGCACCGTCACCGTGGTTCCAAAACCGCATCGGATGTTTCGTTGGATGGTGGGAACGGCAATCGTTCTGGAAATCCGTTTTTTTTTTGAAATTGATCAAATTCGCTTAAAATTCGTCCAAAATTCGAAATTTGAATTTTGAAGTTGCTAAACCGGATGTTTTAGTTCCGGTTTTGCTTTTCCCGGAGGGTGCCAGAGAGTCGAATCCGCGATTCTGCGTGGAATTTTTCCCTGATTGTCACATCATTGAGACTGCTTGTATTCTTCTCATTTCCTCCTTTGTTCCCTCTCACTTCTGGGGGAGCAGTCTCTACGGTAATCTATCTCATCAACCGTTAGCCCTCTTCCAAGCTTCAGGGCAAGTGTCCTGGTGAGGTCCTGTACAGAGCGCCTGCTCGCTACGCTCATCTTCGCGTCTTTGATTGTCTGTTATGTTCTTCTAGCACCTCATGAGGGCACAAAGCTGAGCGCTCAGTCGATTGAGTGTATCTTCCTGGGTTATAGTCCTGAGCATAAGGGAAATCGTTGCTATGATCCTTCAGCACGTCACATTCGCATATCTCATGGTGTGACATTTGATGAGGATCGACCCTTCTTTTGTCATCCTCCTACTCGTCCCACTCATTTTTCCACAGATTCCATCTCATTTTTATGTCTACCTCCTATTCTTTCACCAAACTTGCCTTCTCCAGGTATATTTTCTCTACCAGTTTCTAACACTTCCACTTTTCCCTTTCACTATAGTCGCCGACCAAGGTTGTCACGGTGACCTTGGTGATCACGGCGCCTAAGGGGCGCCAGGACGCCTAGTCGTCCAGGCGGGCGCCTAGTCGTCCAGGCGGGCGCCTAGTCGTCCTCTAGGCGAGGCAAGGTGAGCTAAGTAGCAACTACAATTCTACAACTAGTAAGTAGCAACACTAGTCAATTCCCGGCTGCCTGCCCGCAGAAGAGTAGCTTAATGCTCCCCCCCTCTCGGTTCGTGCTCCCACTCCTCCTCACGGCGGTGCTCCTCTCCCTCACGAGCCAGGCTCGTGCTCCCCCTCTCCCTCTCCCTCCCGGCGGGTGCTCCCCCTCTCCCTCACGATCCAGGCTCGTGCTCCCGCTCTCCCTCCCGGCGCGTGCTCCCACTCCCCCTCTCCCTCCCGGCGGCGACCCGACTTCCCCCTCCTGGCTCGGGCTCCCCCCTCCCAGCGGCAACCCGGCCTCTCCCTCCTTCCCGCCTCCTCGCTTCCCCCTCCCTCTCCGCTGCAGCTTCGGAGGCGGCGGCGACTCGGTCCAGGCCGGATCCGGAGCAAGAGAGGCTAGATCCGGCAACGGGACACCGGTTTGAGTCGGGGGCGGCGAGGTGCCCAGGCGCGGATCCGAGCGAGACGGGCGAGGAGGCCCGAGGCGCGCGGGAGGAGGAGCGAGAAGGAGATGGAGTACCTGGGGGCCGGCGGTCAATGCGGTGACGCGATCGGAGATGGCCAAGGCAAGGCGAGCGACCGCAGCGTCTGCTCTGCACCGCCGAAACGCCTGAGTTCCTGCTGATCCTCAGTTTATCTCACTGTCACTAGGCCAGACATTGCTCCTGATGTTCACATGCTCAGCCAGTTTGTCAGTGCCCCCACCTTAGTCCACTATGGTCATATTCTTTGTGTGCTGAAATACTTGAGGGGGACTGCGGCCAAACGTCTGTTCTATGCAAGTTCGAGTTAGCTCCAACTCCACGCTTACTCTGACTCTACTTGGGCGAGTGATCCTGTTGATCACCGATCTATCACTGGCTATTGCATCTCTCTTGGAACTTCGCTCATTGCCTGGAAGTCGAAGAAGCAGAGTGCGGTGCCACCCTCTAGTGCAGAGGCTGAGCTTCGAGCTCTTGCCGCTACCACCTCAGAGATTGTTTGGCTTCGATGGCTTTTTGCTGATCTTGGTGTTCTTTGTGATAATCCTACACCTTTATTTTGTGACAATACAAATGTCATTCAGATTGCTAATGATCCAGTCAAGCATGAGTTGACAAAGCACATTGGTGTTGATGCATCATTTACACGGTCTCATTATTAGCACGACCATTGACCTCCAGTATGCTTCCCTCAGAGCTTCAAGTTGCAAATTTCTTAACTAAAGCTCAGACTCAAGAATAGCATCGGCTTCATCTACTCAAACTCAGTGTATCAGATCCTCTTGATCCACCTTAAGTTTGAAGGGGGGTGTTAAAAGTCTTGTACATTCTCTCTGTTGGCCCATGTAGCCCATGAGGCCCGTGTAACCATATGTCTATATATACTCTCAATAATGAATAAGATGCACAGTTGTAAATAGCAAAATAATTCTCCAATTTCTAACAGTAGCATCATGTGCTCGGTCTCCTTCCACCTCCCTCCTGGTTCTCCTGGTACTTGCGCCTCCGCATCCTGGTCCTGGAGCAGCTACCCACATGGGAAGGCAACGCAATCGGGTGAGCCCAAGGCGAGGGCGACAGGGCGTCCTTCCACTACGGTGCTCGAGCAACAACGGCCAACTACGCCTCGATCTAGATGAGGATGAGGCAGCACAACACGCTGATGCTCTTTTCCGCTCGAACTCTCGATCTATCTCATCTTTTTTTTTCCTTTTCCCGTTGGGATGCCGTTTTGTGTGTGCACGTGGCCCGAGGCTGGGAGCCTTCTAGGCTGCTCCTTTGGTATTAATTTGTGCCTTCGTGGGCTGGTGCACAAGTATGTTTGAATGGATCTGTATTTAGTTGTGTTTCATGGTATTGATATCTCTATTAAATTCTTTATTTCATGATTTCAAAATTCTTCTGGATGTTTCTGTTAATCTCTCCGCTCAGGATTTTTTTGGGCTTCGGTCCGGTCCTCGTGCCACACTTTTCTAGCCGGGTCAGACTTCGGGCTTGGAGAATGCAGGTATATCGGGCTTGGCAATTCAAAACCAGGCTTTTTCAAGCCCGGCACGAGGTTCGAATAGGTCTACTTTGAGCTAGGATTTTTTTTTTCCTGTAAGCGGGTTTTTTAATCCATTGGTATCAAACAACCATGAATTGAAACTTCATTGTCTGCCCATCCAACCTGAGGCCCAACAAAGGGAATCTTTTTGTATAAGCTGATTTGAGCGTGCTGCTGAGATATGGTTATGGGCCTTATGGCCCCATCCTGAATCAGTTTCATAAATTTATAATATATATCTGTTATCAGATTCTATAATAAATGATTTTCACAGTGCTAAATTGATGCTAAGAAAATATTTCAGAGCAATCCATGTGAGTGGCTCCTGAAAACACTCATCTTAAAGACTTAAAACTTATTTGAGTTCCAAGCTTCTATTCTGATAAGAAAGTTCTTCAATGTCTTATGTACAGTTTTAATATACGTATTCTACAGTAGGGCTCCGCTACTGTTTTCCTTTCAAAAAACAAACAAATAAGTATTCTTGGCAAGACTCACTCTAACACGGATGACTAAAATCTACAGGAAGATGCAACCCAATGAGATAGGTGGCATCAGGGATCAAAATCCCGGTGGGGACCGAGATGAACAGTAACCAGCCGGAATTTTTCGAATTCAAATTTGAGTTTATGACTGCATAATGCACTTCCTAGGTTGGTTTAGACTTTTTTGTGCTAAATTACCTATTGTATGCAAAGATCAAAATCCCGGCCGGTAACCGCCGGTTACCGCCCGGGGTCCAGGATCCAAAATCCCGGCCAGTTTTCCCGGGTTTTGCATGTTCAAATTCCAAATTTCAAATTTCGGCTAGTTTTTAGTCAAATTCAATCGAAATTTAATCGGGGTTTTCCCGGGAAAACCGGTAACCAGCCGATTACCGTTCCCGCCCGCCTGCCGGGATTCGGTCCGGTGCCAGTTCTTTGATCCTTGATTGTATGAGCTAAATATACTTGAATTATTGTTCCGGACGGTTTGCACTTCATATGAGCTAAATATGCTAGATTACGTATTGTATGAGCTAAATATGCACTTCATTAAACACTTTCTAATTAATATTTGTATTATTCCAATTGTTAATTACCCATAACCGGTTTTCTCTGTTTTCCGGTTTTGGTTCCGGTTTTTGGGCGGTAACCAGTTTTCAAAATCCTCAATTCAAATTCAATTTTTTCCCGGGTTTTCCGGTAACCGGCCGGCATCCAACCGGGATTTGCACCAGTACCGGGATTTTGATCCTTCGGCAGCATTGGCAACAAAAGAAAGATTGATATTTACATAAATGAAGTATGCTGCACAGCCTGCACTACAGGAATATCATTTTGAAGTATAAACTTTTGTGGTTGATGGTAACCCTGGTATCAGGTACATGTATTGCAGTTCCAGTAAAAACCAAAAAGTAACAAGGTAAAAAGGGAAAGAATTTCAAATTTCCCAACTTACCAATTCAGAGTATGGTAATCTAGGGCCATTTTCAGAATAAACAAACCACCAAACGAACCCCGCTATAGTAGCAAGACCAACATAAGCTGCATCAACAAAACAATAAGCAACAAGCAAACATGTGGCAGAAGCAAAGCTAACAGTAGGTTATATCAAAGCTAACAATATTTGTCAAAAGAAAAGCTAACAATAAGTAGATACAGGCAGCAAGTGCATACCACCAATGACCAAATAGCGGAAAAAGAGCCATCCACTGACCACAGCTTCATTAACCTGCAATGCAATGGGTAAGACTTAAGTGCATGTTCAACACCTCAGACCAGGGATGAAAAACCCAGCTGGTTACCGGCAGTAACCGGACTTACCGGTGGGAACCGGGATTCCAAATACCAGCCGAAAAACTTCAAATTCAAAATTCCGACAGAAACATCCCAAATTCAAATTTATTTGGACGAATTTTGACCGAGTTTTTTTCGGGAATTCCGGTTACCGGCCGCCCGGCGGGATTTGAGCTGGCAACGGTTTTCTGATCCTTGCCTCAGACAGAAATTTAGAAAATAGAAATCACAACTTCCACTTGAAATTGTTAAGAGTGTTGTACATCCTCTCTCTCTCTCTCTCTTGGCTCATGTGGCTCATGTAGCCCATGAGGCCCATGTAACCCTATGTTTATATATACCCTCTCAATAATAAATAAGATACATAGTTGTGAATAGGAAAACCCTAGCCTAAATTAATCTAACAGAAATGACATACCTAGCAATTCACACTCATGACTCAACAATATAGAACTCATGTTTTTGGACAGCATCTAGGTCGTTACGTAGTAATTAGAAGCAAATAAGTCAAGAGTTATCATGGATGCAAGGAATCTAGTGTACACATGGAGCATAATGTGCACAAGCAAAAGTAACAAAAGGATTTAACTTAGTGCAACATCCAATGCATAGCAATTAGCAACATTCTTGTGCCAAAAGAATTTTAATCATGAATAGTGAGGCTCTAGTAAACCTTTTATACAACAGAGTTGAGCTATTTCACACTTGGCAGAAGATTTCAGAACTTCTAGTACTCCAGAACAGTCAATTGCTAAGCCAATTTTAACTAACTTCAGCATGACCATTAAGTAATGGAAAAATAGTAAACGTACATGAACTCGTAGTTCCAACAGAAGTTTAACAATAAGCTGTCAACATGAATAGCCATTAATCATCAGGTACATAACCAGATTTTTGTATTACCTTACGAGGCTTAACTGTCATGATGTTGCCATCAGGCTTGTTGAAACCAATTGCAGTTGCAGGCAAGCCGTCAGTAACAAGGTTTACCCAGAGTAGCTGGACCTGCAAAACAATGAAGTAGAGAGGTTAAAGGATTTTCCATCCAACAAAAAGAATCAGCAAGCTCCAGAAACATGAAAGATATGGATATTTAGAAAGTTACATTAGCAGGTAGACATGAGAGAAAAATAACTTAATTACAAGGTAAACATGCTACATATTACTGCACTTATGAGGATTGCTATCACGTTAATTGGAAAACAAAGAGTAAAATTGTGATACTAATTCAACTACAGATGATAGATTGTAGATATAAGTACACAGATCTTATCTCAAGAAAAAATACAACTAAGAAAGAGCTTTGACTCACAGGTACAAGTGTGTCAGGCATCCCAAGCACTGCTGCCACAAAAATACAAACTACCTCCCCGATATTGGACGAAATCATGTACCGAATAAACTGTTTGGTGTTATTATATATGGCCCTTCCCTCTGCAACAGCCTATGAACAAATAATAATACAAAGTTTAAGTAAACAAAGCATCTGGAAAATAAGATCCAATGGTAATGTCATTATTTGTATGTCAGGAAATGAGCACAAAATCTTACTGCAACAATTGTAGCAAAGTTGTCATCAGCCAATACCATGTCTGAAGCACTCTGAAATAGAAAGGTAACTATAAGTGTATTAAATCAAAGAAAGTCTGCGACAGCAACCAAAACATGAATACAAGAATTGACTGAAGATTTTTTTAAAAAAATAGTGCACAAGCGAAAGAATATAAATTTCCCTGTTTTACTTCTAATCTATAGCAGAAATACCTTTGCAACTGCAGTTCCTGATCCCATTGCTATTCCTATATCTGCTTTCTTCAGGGCAGGCGCATCATTCACACCATCACCAGTCATTGCAACCTTGCACATGTAAAAAAAAACAAAAAAAACATCATGGCTATTGTGCAAACTGAATTATTGCACGAAGAGGGGAAAAGTGAAAAATAAATTATTGGATCAATTCCATGGCAATTAAAATAAGTTTCATTTATCATAAAGACTAAAGAAGCCCAAGGGACACTTTATCAGAAGGTAGAAATCATACATATATGTAAAATCTTACCACTTCATTGTGTGATTGCAAGGCTTCAACAAGCATCTTTTTATGAGAAGGTTCCACTCTGCACCATCCAGTAAAACTTGTCAGTTAAAAAAGGGGCAGTTACAAATTTGAGAACAGTGGTGATTATTTTATAGTTCCGATGATGGTTCAACATTTTAGCGATCTTTTCTGTCTGATTTTTCACAAAGTTCAATGTTGTCACTTGTCACATAGATAAGTAAGCATAAATTATGTTCCATGGCACAAGATTGTGATATAGTAAAGACACATTTACTGTTCAAAACTGTGATGGTCAATATCATGTTTTTTTCTGATGGGCTATATTAAAAGTAACAAGGCAAAGTCAATAGGAACAACACTTAAAATAGAAAAATCTGAACTCCAATCTCAGCCATTGGATCAGCTTTCGATGGTGTATAGAAACACTAATTGTGTATGTCACTAGAACTGGTGAGATCCTAGTACAACATCGTTTTTGTAGATTGAGCTTTGGTAGCTTCCAAACATTCAAACCCATAGACAGTTCGTCAGCAATGAGCTGGGGCAACCTGGACAGTGGACAGAAGCATTCTCATCCAGTAAAATAATGCTCCAGCATTTTGCATTGTACTTTTCAGGTTCATGAGCTGATTACAAGAGAAAACTTAGATATTGGTGTCATTACCCATTCAGCAAGGGAGTGGCTATGTCCTAAATTTTCTAAAAGGTAATGATACTCAAATCACCTGGAGAACAGAACCATCCTTTGCAATGCGTTTGCCCTTTCCAAAGGAGGAAGCCCTTCAAATTCTAATGCGGTATAAGAATACCCTGTAAAGTCATCCAAATGTTCAAAAGCACCAATTTGCCGACACAGAGATTCTGCAGTAGACTAAAATAGCACATCTTCATTCTCTCACCAGTAGCAAAAGATCTCAATGCAAAAAATAAACCAAGATTTCCACCAACCTTGTTATCCCCAGTAACAACTATAACACGAATACCCGCAGACATACAAGACTGGATAGCATCCCAAACTTCTTCTCTTGGTGGGTCAAGCATCCCAACCTAAACCAGTAGTGAAAGAAATTGTGCTCATCGATTACTAATGTCACTATCATATTGAATAACAGAAACTGGTACCTTACTACAAAGGCAAAGCGCATTAAAACGAGTGAAAAAACGTAGAAGATTATTAAATAAGGACCAGCGGGAGAGTGACAAGCATACCAATCCTATAAATGTGAGATTTGCCTCATCGTCATAGCAAAGACTTTGTTGACCTTCTGGCATTCGTTTTAATGCTAATGCTAAGCACCTTAGGGTATCTTTTCCTGCAAAACTGGAGTTTGGAGAGCGTTTAGCATATTCAAACTGAAGCGGAAAATTACATTACTAAAGCATTTGCTATTGTATTCAAGCAAAAGCAACAAAATCACCCAACAGTGATGCTAACTAAATGGCATAGCTAGGTCAAAATTACCAAGGTCCCTTGGCATCAGAAACAATGTCAGATATATTGTCAATTACGCTGATATGAATTGAATATTTCGATAATGTAATCGCATTCATCAAGAATCATGCAAGCTGGATAACCTGAAACAAAGTACACATGAAAAGGCTAACCTTTGAAATCTAGCTTCCAGCTCATTACGAATGTCCATAGTCAACGGTACAGAAGAACCATCATCGTTGCACAATATATGTGTGCACCTAGCCATTACACTTTCAGGGGCACCTTTTGAAAACATAATCTCCTGTTGTTTTCGACTGCAAAGGATGCTCATCATTTTGCGATCTCGGGAGAACTCTAGAACGGATATCTAAGAATAAATCAAAAAATAAAAACATTTATGAGTTTTGACACTATTAATCTGAAGAAATAGAATTGAAAGATCAGTAAAATAATTCGCCACCAGTCTGGATATACACAAAATTATTCATCTCGCATATATGCGATTAAGCGATATTGTTGACGCATGAACAAAATAACAGATAGCATAGGATATTCCATCTACGTGTCAGCAGTAGCTTACCTAAATAGTGACTAAGATGAGTAGATCAACTTGACAGTTATGCAAATAGGTAATAAAACAGTTCAAATCTTCTAGTATATGGGAGGAACAATTGCTGAAACCGTAAGAACTTTTGAAGTCCTAGCAAAAAAGTATCAGCCGGGTATTTTTGAGCAACTAAATAGTAAAGCTTGATTCGGTTAAACTATGGAGAGGAGGATTTTGCTATTCACAACTGTACATCTTATTCATTATTGAGATATATATATAGACAGCATTAGTTGGGCCTCATAGGCTACATGGGCACAGAGAGAGACTAATATGTATAAGACTCTTAACACCCCCCTTTAAACTCAAGGTGGGTCCAGAGTTCAGATTTTTTCTATTTTAAGTGTTGTTCCTATTAAACGGATTTGAAATCCCTTTTGTCCAGAGTTTTTGCAAGTTTTCAAAACCAAAAATGAACCATTCGGTTTATTAAGTTGCCTAAGCTTAACTTGAAATTTAAATTTCAAAAACGATTTAATTTGAATAAATCAAACTTCAATCAACTTAAAGTTGGATTTATTTGAACTCTATCGCTTTTTACTTAGAGTTTAAATCGGGTTTCCTTCATCCGCTTCTCTTTTTCTGCGACCCAGTCGCGACCTCCCTCCTTGCACCGTCCAATCTTTGATGGACGGCTAGATTTGTTGGTTACATTCGGACCTCCGAATGTTCCTATCGCTTTGCTCCGTCCGATCGAAATCTGACAGCTCCCACTCCACCGCACATTTCCTCGCTATCGCTCCATCTCCTTTGATTTCATCCTGACCGTCAGGAACTCCTTTGATTTCATCCTGACCGTCAGGACCTCCTCCTCCTCAGGACCTCTTGGACTTTTTGCAAAGACCACCATCTTGGTCTTTTTGCAAAGACCACCCTCTCAGTCTTTTTGCAAAGATCACCCTTTTGTTGCAGCCACTCCTTTGGTTGGACCACCCTCCTAAGTTTTGGCTAGCCCCACCTGACAGGCCCTGCTCACTTTCTTCTTCCTCCCGTTGTGTCTCCGATGCAGCGAAGTCTTTGCGCATTAAATGCTGTTGTGTCGCATTAAATGCGGTCACTTTTGCAGTACTCGTTTCCTCTTTGGTCCCCTCCCGTATCTGCCCCAATCCTCTCCCTCACTTGCCCCCGTCGCATACATTGAATGCGGCGTCCTCCATTACTTGCCACCCGTTCCTTCCTCAGGACTTCCTCGCGCCTTTATAAAGCACTAAGGAGCCCTCTTGTCTCTCTTGTTGTCCCTGTGCTTTAGACCTCCCTCCCGTGAGCTCCTCCTCCTTTGTTCAAGCTCTCTCTTGAGTGGTTCAAACTCCTTTCTCAGTTTTTCTCTCTGTAACCTTTCTTTTGGTTCTGGTTTGGAGAGTTCTTTAGTCTTTATTTAGTGTTGCTTTGCTTATTCGGCTCTTCTCGTACGTGTAGATTCCGACTTCGTGGAGGACTATCTGGATCCAACGATCTCTACCGAAGCCTCGCAACTCTTCAACAAAGGCAAGTCGCAGACCTTTGATCATGTTGTACCTAGCCTGGTGACAGTGAGGTAAACAAGGCTCTCAACGAGCTGACGATAGCATGAATGATTTGTCAGTGTACACCATCTGTAGGACAAAGCTGCAGCATTGCAAGTATCAGTCATACCAGAGCGAGCAAGCAGATCCTGAACGTAGCGATGCTGAGAAAGGTAGTAGCCATCGCCATCGGAATGAATCTCAATCCCCATAAAACAACTCAATAGTTCCAAATCCGACATCATAAATTGTCACTCAATTTCTTCTTGACAAAAGCCACATAGTCCATATCATCTCTTGTGATCAGCATATCATCTATATATAACAGAAGCAAAGCACGACCCCGCTGAGAAGTGTGAATAAACAAGGCGAGGTCATGCTCACTTCGAGCGAAACCAGCAGCTTGAATCACAGAACTAAAACGCTCGAACCAAGCACGGAGAACCTGCTTGAGACCATATAGAGCACGCCTAAGATGACAAACGTAACTTGTGGAGCCACAACACCTGGGGTAGCTGCATATAGACCTCATGTAGATCATCATGAAAAAAGGCATTCTTGACATCCAACTGAGATATAGTCCATGAGTATACCGCTGCAACAGCAATGAGAGTACGGACTGTAGTAATATGAGCAACTGGAGCAAAAGTCTTTATCATAATCTCGACCATAAGCCTATTGGAAACCTCTTGCAACAAGATAAGCTTTGTATCGCTCTACTGAACCATCTGACTTGGTCTTTACTTTGTACACCCACTTGCAAGTTATAGGAACAGCTCCAGATGGTAGCGGAGCAAGATCCGCAGTGCCTATACACTCTAATAATGTAAGCTCCTCAGTCATAGCCAATTGTCACGCATGTATATTGGCTGCCTCCTGATAGGTATTCAGCTCAGATACTGCACATGCACGAGAAAAACCCCATCTCTGGTGCCTGGATAGAGGAACGGTCACATAGGGCAAGTCTGTTTTAGGAATGGGAGGCAGACACAAAAAGGAGGTATAATCTGTGGAAGGAGTGGGATGTGTAGAAGGATGATAAAAGAAGGGCGACCCTCATCAAAGGTCACATCACAAGAGATGCGAATGCAACGTGCTGAAGGATCATAGCAAGACTATAACCTAAGAAGACACACTCAACCGATTGAGCGCTCAACTTTGTGCGATCACGAAGTGCTAGAAGGACAACAGATACAACTAAAGACACGAAGATGAACATAACGAGCAGGTGCTATGTACAGGACCTCACGAGGACACTTGCCCTAAAGCTTGGAAGAAGGCTAACGGTTGATGAGCTAGACTATTGTAGAGACCGCTTCCCCCTAAAAGTGAGAGAGAACAAATGAGGAAATGAGAAGAGTACGAGCAGTCTCAATTATGTGACAGTGCTTACGCTCAGCAACACCATTCTGAGCATGAGCTCCAAGACACGTGAGTTGAGGAAGAGTACCCACAGAAGAAAGGAACTGACGAAAAGCTAATGAAAGATACTCTCCTCCAGAGTCAGAACAAAAATCACGAATGACAAAAGATAACTGAGCATGAACTATCTGAGCAAAATACTGATAAATATAAATCAATTGGGAACGATGTTTCATGAAGTAGATCCAAGTGTATCGAGTGTGGTCACCAATGAAGATGATATAGTAACTGTGATTACCCTTCGAAACAAATGGAGAAGGAACCCAAACATCCGATGGACCAAATCAAAGGGGCAATCAGATCTAGAAAAGCTGGAAGGATATGGGAGTTGCACTTGCTTGTCAAGTCTACAACCTTAGCACTGAAAATCGGTGTCAACATAAACAGGACCAAGAACACCTTGATGGATCAAGATAGAGAGACGTGGGCCACACAAGTGCCCCAAGCGATGATGCCATTGAGAAAAAGACTTGCAAACAGAAGCAGACGCAGAAGGGCAAAGAGTAGATGGACCAACAACAGGAGATAAAGGAATAGGAGCAAGAGCAGTACTAGAAATGAAGGATAAAGGGAGACTCAGACGATCAAGAACATAGAGCCCTGCATAACCCCTCTTACGATGGTCTATACCGATGACAACTCCTGTTCGACGATCTTGCACAAAGCAGGAGTTATCATCAAACCCAACAAAGCAGTTCATATATGTGAGTTGCCCGACAGAGATGAGATTCATGGAGAGCGTGGGGATAAGTGAGACATCTGAAACCGCGAAATGAGAGGTGAAAAGAGTCCCCTGGTAAGTGATCGTGCATGGCGTTGCATCAGCTGTCTGAATCTTGATACCTTTTGCAGTAGGACAACATGATGTGAGCTGAGATTCATCAGATGTCACATGGAAAGAAGCCCCTGAATCCAACAACCATAGGAGTGAAGCACCCGACACAAGACGTGATGGTGCAGTAAAGCCAGTGGATCCACCGGAAGATGCTTGCAGCTGACACAACTGGGCCTGAAGGTTGCTCATCTGAGCCTGAATCCGACCAAACTGAGTTGCACAAGACTCCAAAGCATTGGTAAGGACAGAAGAAGCAATAGCAGCATCACCTCGATGAGACGAAACACACAATGGTAACATCTTGATGGACCACAATCACACAGCGACAGCACAACACCAGGAAGATGCAACCGAAGCCAGTGGCAGCTCCGGTCAGATCAGGCACAAAATCGGAGCCAGAGCAGAGCATCCGGTCAGAAGAAGAGCAGAGCGGTGGATCGATCCAGATGACTAGAGCAGGCAGCTGCCACTATTCCATAGGCAAGGGCGCACTTGGAGGCCATCAGACCAACTCGGGTTGATGTGTGGCTAGCAGGGATTACTTCGACTCTTATCGAGGATGGCGAAAGAAGGGCGGCGATAGTTCGACTGGTGTTGGAGAAGATATCGGCAGCGGTGATGCGGTGGTCGAAAGCTCGAATTGATTGAGGGCCTCGGTTGTGCACTAGATGACAAGGCTGTCAGCGGAAGGAATTGGCTCTGGGAGGTGCAATAGTGGAGATCGGGCACAACAACAGCGGCGCCGCACTTGGAGAAGATCGGACTCAGGGCGTAAGCAGGCGACAGTCACTACTCCAGAGGACCAGAGGCAGGGGCGCAGCTGGAGACAGAGCAACTCGAAGCGGTGACGTCGACGGAGGTGCCAACCAATCCAAATGACCCGGCGAAGGAGGTGCAGACCGACGGAGCAACTCGGGGCGGTGGTGGCCCCGATCCAAATGACCCAGCGAAGGAGCTGCAAACCGGCGGCGACGACCCTGGCGACGGAGGTGCAGAGGGTCGGGGATGGAGGTGCCAATGCGGCGCGGCGATGGAGGGGCTAACGTGGCAATGGAGGTGGACGCAGCGATGAAGGGTCGACGGTCAGAAGCAGAGCAGGCGGTGGAGCAGAGGACCAGGGCGGTAGAGGGAGAGGAAAGGATAGCACGCCGGTGACGGCGAGGATGGCGGCAGCCGGACCTGGTTAGTCCCTAACCCTAACCCTAGGCTCTGATACCATGTTAAACTATGGAGAGGAGGATTTTGCTATTCACAATTGTGCATCTTATTCATTATTGAGAGATATATATAGACAATAGGCCACATAGGCCAAGAGAGAGAGACTACTAATAATATGCACAAGACTCTTAACAGATACAAGTCAGTTACGACTAAACGGTTTGAACAGTGGAAATAATGAATGATGGCAATAATGCTAATGGGCATCACAATCCACCAATTCCATCAGATGACTATGCATGTGCCATGTGGGTGTTAGACTAGGACTCTTGTATATGGTTTATGGTTTCCTTATCTGTATATGGCAACCCCATTTGTACTCCCTATATATATTGCCCATTGGGTCTCTTGAATAGATGAACACATTATTCATAACATGGTATCAGAGCTAGGTCTCTAACCTACCTCTCCTTCCGCTTCCGCTGCCGTCGCCGCCGCCCTGTGTTCCTGGTCGTCCGACGCCGAGCATCACCGCCGATCCGAGGCCTTCCCGCCGCCGGATCCGTCGGCCGCCACTGGATCTGCCGCGGCCACCCCGAGCCTGTCGTCATCTTCTGTCGCTGGAAGCCGCGTGGTTGCCGCCGCCGCCACTTGATCGGGAACCCGACGCGAGGCCGCCGCCGCCGTTCGCCGCCGCTCGTTACGCCGCCGCCGCTGCTCGCCGACGCCGCTGCCGAACCCGACGCAAGGCCGCCTCCTCCGCTCGTTGGTCAGCCGCCGCCGCGCTCGTTGGTCGCCGACGCGCGCCGCCACTTGTTGGTTTGCCGCCGCCGCCGCCACTTATTGTTGGCCACGCCGCAAGCGGCGAAACACCGACGCGAGGCCGCCTCCTCCGCTCGTCGGTCCGCGCGCTCGTTGGTCGGCCGCCGACGCCGTCGCCACTTGTTGGTCGGCCGCCGCCGCCGCCGCCACTCATTGGTTGGCCGCTTCCGCAAGTGAAGGAAACCCTAGTGCTTCGGTTTCCTTCGCCCGGGCCGTGAGGCCTTAACAGGCCGTTTTCCTTCGTGAGCCGTTTAAAAAAAACAAAAACAAAAAAACAGTACGTTGTTCTAACCGCCGCGCCGCCTGTTAGACTTTGTTGCCTTGGTCGCCGCGCCGTCCAGCGCCGCCTACCAATGGCTTCCGTTCCATCAGTTGTGATCCCATTCTCGGGAACCAAGCTTAATGGGACGAACTACAGGTTGTGGTCTTCGCTCATGGAGATCACCCTCGATGGTCTCCGCCTCTGGGGACATGTCACTAGTGCTCGAGCTTGTCCGCCGTCGCCGGTTCAACCTCCTCTCAGACAGCCTACTTCTGCACCTTCTATAGAAGTTGAGGCTGCCAAGACGGAGGCGTGGTCGCCGCCGCCTAGCCGATGTCTTGATGAGGCCTTCGATGCCATAGACGCTTTTGAGCGCCGTGTCTTGGACGAGGCTCGTGTTCGAGCCATCCTGGTGGTCAGCGCCGATGACTCCATCCAGCCAGATATTGTTGGTCTGCGTGCCACTCGTCAGATCTGGGAGTACTTGCGCGAGCGATACCAGCAGAGCAGCGATGCTCAGTTCTTTTCGCTCAGCGTGAGTTGGAGACGCCGCCAGATCGACTCCTCGTCGGCGACTTCTTCCGAGCCACCGCGATCTCGGCGCCACCGGTGGGCGAGCTCGCTTCTCGCTCTGCCGAGTGTCATAAAGCGCATATGGATCGTGATCGCCGCTTTATGACTTCGTCTGCCGTCTGCGCCGAAGTTTGAGCTCGCGGGGCTCACTGCCGAGCCGCCACCACGACCGGCGCTTCTGAGGCTCTTTCGACTCTTCGTCTTGAGGAGCTTGCGCGGTTAGCGGCGACGCTTTGTTCGATCGCACTTGCTACCCTTCGCTTCGACTACACCGCCGGCCGCTTCGACTACGAGATCTTCTCGCTTGTCCGTTTGCTCTCGCTTTTGCACCAATCGGGTTCGGTGCAATTATTGCAAGAACTTCGCACGACTACCAACGCAGTGCGGTGCGCAAAGCGTAACAAGGCGCGTGGGCGACCCAAGAGGCGAGAGGCCCTTCCTCGACGGGAGGACACCAAAGATGTCGACCTTCAATGAGGTGACTCGTTCGCAATTTTGCGAGCTCTACTTCACAGGCTCTCTCACGGCTCGGCGAGTTCGCGATCTAGCTCAGACGTCTCCTCCAGGTACTTATTGGGTTCTGGATTCTGGTGTCTCTTTCCACATGACACCGGACTCCACATCTCTCACGTCAGTTGGACCTCCTGCTTTCCCTATCTCTGCTGCACGGTGACGGTACTCCTTTGTCATCACCGTCGTGGCACTCTTTTGTCCACTGATTTTTCTATTCCAACTGTTTCTCATGTTCCCCAGCTTACCATGCAGCTTCTCTCGGTGGGTCACCACCGATCTCTACTGAGGTTGGTTTTGACTCTCACTCTGCTTTGTTCAGACCGATGACAGGGATTGCCAGGGATCGCCGCGCCGTAGAGATCGTCAGGGTCTCTACATCCTTGATCGCCTCCACCTTCCATCCACTTCAGTTGCTCCTATCATCTCTACGACTACTTCCACCGCCACTGCTGCCACCACCTCTAGAGTTTTTGCGCAATGGCATCACCGTTTAGGTCACTTGTGTGGGTCCCGTCTTTCTTCATTAGTTCGTAAGGGTGTTCTTGGACGTGTTACTGTTGACACGACCATATTTTGTCAGGGTTGTAAGCTGGGCAAGCAGCTACAGCTTCCTTATCATTCTAGTGAGTCCTTGTCTTCTCATCCTTTTGACTTAGTTCATTCAGATGTATGGGGACCTGCGCCTATTATCTCTAAAGGCGGGCATAAACTTTATGTGATCTTCATTGATGATTATTCCCGTTTTACATGGATTTTTCCTATGTCTAATCGAGGTCAGTTTCTTGCAATCTATCGTAGCTTTGCAACGATGGTTCGTACTCAGTTTGATTCTCCCATCCGTATTTTTATTGTGATTCTGCGCCGAATGCATTACTCGCGCTTTTAGACGCTTTCTTTACGAGCAGGCACTCTTTACCGCTTCTTTTGTCCGACAAGATGCAGTGCGATCGATGTGCCGGGACCAGTGAAGCATGAGCTCACCAAGCACATTGGCGTGGATGCTTCATACACTCGCTCACAGGTGCAGGAGGGAGTACTTGCTTTACAGTTTGTGCCATCAGAGTTACAGGTTGCTAACTTCTTCACGAAGCCGCAGACTAGGGCACAACATTTGTATTTTCTCTCCAAACTCAGTGTGTGTAATCCACCATGAGTTTGAGAGGAGGTGTTAGAATAGGACTCTTGTATATGGTTTATGGTTTCCTTATCTGTATATGGCAACCCCCTTGTACTCCCTATATATATTGCCCATTGGGCCTCTTGAATAGATGAACACATTATTCATAACAGTGGGAAACCGTGCTTGCTTGGTAGGGAGTGAGGCCGCGAAGTGATTTACTTGGTAGTTAAAGATGCCAACATCTATTCATCAAACCAGGAATTTTCACACAGCAGTTGAACACCTTACAGTTATTTACTTTATCCAGTTAGACAAGGGCAATGTTCCAAATGCCTACTTAACTAGACAGAACAAGTCCATAATCAAGTTAATTAACTTACAAATGGAGTAATGGACATAAGGAAAAAATATCAGGCCGCATGGCACTCTTGAAGGGAATTGCAAATACAGCAATGTTGTAGCACAGAACAGAAAATCATCATAACAATGCCAACAAGGAGAGGAATATAACCTTTCTGAACTGATTTTCCCAATAATGGTTGCAGTACGATGCACGCTCATGCTTAGTTAGCATGTTCAGGGCCGAAGGCATTGAATCAAAACCAGGAAGACCGACCTAACAGTGTTTAACGTACAAAATGAACATTAAATTGAGATTAATATTTGAATAAAAAGTGCATTGATAAGCTGATTCCATATCTAATAACTGACCTTCTCCACCAGCACACGCAGAGCAACTTCAGTGGACTCTCCAATTTTTTCATAACATTTTTTATCAGGATTGTACTGTAAAGTGGACTCATTGCAAAGAGCTGAACACATCGCTATATGAAGGAGACATGGTGATTGAGGAGGAAACTCCAGCTGCAACAGATGAAAGTCCCCTCCAATTAGTGCCTAAAGCCAAATGACACCTTTGCAACCAGGGACAAAAAACGGACGGTTCGGCGGTAACCGGATTTCCCGGTGGGGACCGGGTGAACGGTAACCAGTCGGAAAATTTGAATTTTTGAATGCATAATGCACTTCCTAGGTTGATTTAGGCCTATTTTGTGCTAGATTACGTATTGTATGAACTAAATATGCTTGAATTATTGTTTCTGGCCGGTTTGCACTTCATATAAGCTAAATATGTTAAATTACGTATTGTATGAACTAAATATGCACTTCATTAAACAATTTCTAATTCAAAATGTGTTAATTCAAAATTCCGGCCGGTTTTTCTTACCGGTTTTTCCGGTAACCGGTTTTCAAACTCCGCAATTCAAATTTCAGATTTTGAAATTTGTCCGGTTTTTCCCCGGGATTTTCGGTAACTGGCCGGTTACCGGTACCGCCCGCCGAGCTGGATTTGTCCCGGTAACAGTTTTTTTATCCTTGCCTGCAACAATGGTTGCATAGTAACCTAAGGGGCGTCATGGGTCACTTGATAATAACCCAGATGGTTCCACAGGTCACATAAAAGTACCCGAGAGTGATATACTCAAACGGCTGGTAGCAGAATTAATCTGTCTACAACGGCTTAACACTTGTCTTGCTGGGTAGAGGTGTCGCATACATACTGGTCAAAAGCTTTGTACAAAATTCAACCTCTAGAAGGCTCTGTCTTCTGTTCCTATGCAACACACCATCATACTCTGCTATTCTACTCTAATGCAAGACATTCCCTGGTACAGCTGTACTTAGCTGAGAAATGTCTACAAGACTAGCATGTGGTGATAATATTAATCGGATGTCATGGGTTGTAACAGTTGGTACCATTTAGAAAATGTGTTCTTATACCACAGTGAAGAAAGCAAAACTTCAGCTGTTAGACGCATGAAAATTCAGGCTTCAGGTTGTTGCACTACAAACATACACAAACTAATGACAGCTGGGAAATACATCATTGTACCTGCAATCCACCAGCATCATGTATAAAACCATCAGGGGCAAATGTAGTTCCACTAATGGAGTACTCATCAGTTATTGGTCTCTGGTGCACAGTCCGCACAACGCAGACCTGGGATATTAAAGAAACTTCTAAGTTATGCGGTGAACACAATATATGGACCTAGTGTAACAGACTTTTTTTAAAAGGGCATATTGTATTTCAGTCAAGTCCCACTGGGCAATTATGCATGCAAAATGGAAAAGAACATGAAAAAGGCCACCGAACAGATAAATAAAGCTGTAAAGTGAAGTACTCACCTTTGACACGGACATCATGTTTGTCGTAAGAGTACCAGTTTTGTCACTGCAAATGACTGTTGTGCACCCTAATGTCTCTACAGAGGGCAAAGACCTAACAATGGCATTCAAGCGAGCCATTCTCTTGGTACCAAGAGCTAAGCACCTAGAAGCAAAATAGATCAATGCTATGTTAAGTTCACTTCAAGATGGAACAGAATAAACCACTACATTTCAACATAACATGATCAAGAGACTCCAGAGACTGAGAACATCTAGATGCAGGATAGGATCGGTAATGCAAATTGTCATGTTCCTAGGTTCTTATCCAGAGTCATGGCTGATGCACCTGTATGTGACCACTGACCAATTTTGGCCCTCTCTTCACAAAAGGACAAAGTGACAACAAGTTCAAGTAAAAATGACTAATTTTGTGGCAAGCTATGGAAATTGTGTACGCCATTTACAAGGAAGCAAAGTTCGGTAACTGGCTAAAAGAGACCTGGAATCAACTCTTTGTGTTATAAACCCAAGTGCTTAGCTACTTCACGATTGTTTAAACATGATTTAGGAAACATATCGTATACTCTTTCAAACTTCCAAATGATCAAAGCTTCCCGTTTAATCAGACTTTATTTCCCTCTTTATTAATAACTAACTGATAAGGGGGAAAAACACCATAAAATAAAATAAAAACATTGGTACATTTGGGAAATACTAAGGATACTCTTGCATTAACAGGTTCGGATCGGATACTTTTTGTTAATATATTAAATGAATCACATAAACCATTTTATTTGACACCATTGGAAACCTGTAAATTGTTTGTAAGGAAACTCACGTTGTTACTACAGCTGGGAGACCTTCAGGAATGGCTGCAACAGCAAGGGCAACAGCTACCTATCAAAAGAAAGCAACAGTGTACATAGTTGCCGAAAGCTAAGTTAGGTGCAATACATAAAAATGATTAAATACAAGCACTATAACTATTTACCAATATATAATGAAGTAAAAAATCAATTACTCCCTGCGATTGTAAATACAAGTCATTCTAGCTATGGGGCACATGAATTAAGGAGTAGTATAAATTATAAAATGACCTTGGTGCCCTTTATTTATTCCCAAACTTTACCAGCTTTCCACCTAGGGGCAGTTTGTGATTGCTGTGCTGCACTTATTTTAAAAGCAGCTGTGAAAAATCTAGTATCCTCTTTGGCAATTTTGATTATATAGTATAACAATTTCTGTTATCCAATAGTTAACCCTTCTATATTTCCTCTCACGTGATTTTTTTTCTTAGCTAACTACTCCAATATCAGAACGCAATAATATCTCCTTTTGCAACATGGTTTAGAAACACCAACTAGCCGAACACAAAAATATGTGAAAGCAGTTCCACCAAACGGGATTATCATAATCCACTGCAATACCAAAAGGAGCCTTAATATGTTGGGGATGAGAGAGTTTGGGAAAGAGCCTCATTATTGATGAGGATACGAACATTTATTAAGCAAGGGTATAATTATAATAAATAAATGTGCCTTGAAGTTGTAGAACGACCTATATTTAGAGCAAAGTTCATAGGGCTACAACGACTTATACTTGCAATCAGAGGGAGTAGAAAATAAAAATGTCAACATCAAAGGTGGATTATTGGCAGCTCTGTTCCAAATTTGCAATAGATGCATGTTAGGTAGGTGCATTTAATGGACACGATTAAATATGAATATATGAACAAGAATTTCATTTGGTCAGTCAACTTGATATGAAATGAAGCAAAAATGATAGCATTAATCATATCCAAACAATCTAGTTGTCAGGTATAAACCATACTGTGCAACATCATGCAATGGCCTGCGTAATAGAGGTGATACTACATTTTCTCTTTCTGGTATCCAACTCAACTATGTATCAAGGCTTGTTGAAGAGTTGATACAAGTTACAAGAAAGACAATAAACAATGTCATTCTACACATGCATGCAACTACAGAATATAACAACAATAAACACACCTAATTTGCATGCATGGTTGTCTTTTGCAAAAGGTGAGGCTTGTCAACTATAATCAAGTCAGACAATGTCACCAACTAGGCAACTACTAGGCAAGGATCAGAAAACCGTTACCGGCTCAAATCCCGCCGGGCGGCTGGTAACGGTTACCGGCCGGTAACCGGAATTCCCGAAGAAAAAAAAACTCGGTCAAAATTCGACCAAATAAATTTGAATTTGGGATGTAACCGGCCGGGTTTTTCATCCCTGCTACTAGGTCATGCAGATGCAGTCTCCAAAAGAGACCAACAGTACCAAATTCTGCACTCACTCTGGCTTAAAACTCAACAAACACATTTCTGCTGATTGTATTATAAAAATATTTGTCAACTCATGCACTGTAACAACTAAGATAATATGTGGCAGACTGGTGGTCAACCTACAATGAACAAATGCAACAGAAATGTATATTCAAATAAAACAGGAACAGTGATATACCTTAAAATAATGAATGGCGCCCCTAAGAAAGCCACCATGAGAAGGATCTCGGAAATGCCCAATATTTACAAGCCAAACAAGAATACAGATCCCTGCTATCACCTGAAAAGTGAAAAACATGCTCTGATGAAGCTTTACAAAAATATTTGAACTTCAAAATATTGATTCCTGGGGGCGGAAAACAGTGAGTCACGGTCAACACAATTTATATTCCATTCATTTTTCGTGGCACTGTAATATTTTCCCTATTATTACATGTAATATTTTTCATAAAATATACTGAAGTCACTTATGTTGAAAGCTTGCGCTGATTAGCTTCAAATCTGAGTTGGAGTTTGCTTTAAACTAATATGCTATTCTTATACCTCTCTACTGCCCTCCTAAAGTGAAGCCGCCTGAATGCTTGTACCAGAAAAACGCTGACAGTGCATAAATGTGACTACAGTAAATTTTACGTATGTGCATCTTACAGCTTAGAAAAGCATATGAGTACAAATAAAGGGCGTGCTAATTAATAAATAAGTGGTGGATCAAACAGTCAAGTATATAAATGGAAAAGACACCTAAAATTTGGGAGCAAAATTACAATGCAGCTATTTTCAGATATTTGTACAAGAAAAATGCAAATGTACTAAGGCTCTTCAGCAAAGGAAACTAGATTCAGTTTTGGTCAGCTCTCATTGTGAATTATTAATCAAGCTCTCAATTCATTAAATGTTTCCACAATTCCATTAATTCACTTCAGTTGTAATTTTTCAGGCAATAGTGCCCCTTGGTTTTGGTAGGAAAAAACTACTCACAACTTGTTGAAAGAACCATGATCAGCTACCTTTGCCAAAAAAGTACCAAATTCATCCAGTTTTTTCTTCAATGGAGTCGCTTCCTGAAAGTTTGTGAGAAAGTTATTATAAGTAGAATCATCACTATATAAAGCATCAGGATATGGTCACCATTAATCAAAGTGCTAATAGACAAACTAATACTAGCACAGCATAAAAACAATGTGAAAACATATACTTAGAATGAAGAGAAACACCATAGTTCAATTTTCTCACAAAAGAAATAAATGATTGGAAAAATGAATACTTACATCCTCTGTTCTCAGCATTGCATCACGTATACTTCCCATTGCAGTATTAGAACCAACGCCAATAACAACAGCTCTTGCTCTACCAGCTACAACAACAGTACCCTGGGAAGCAAAGACAGTACAGCGTGCAAGTCTCAGACGAAACAATAACTGGGGGATGACTGCAATGAGGCAAATGTTTATAAGAAAATGTCTGTGTTCATAGATGTATTTTGAAAAACATTCCAGGAATCTGAAATAAAGCAGTTCAAGAAAATTTATCTACTGTTGTTGGTGTGTTTAAGGTTCTCAAGTCTCAACTGTTATTGCTTCAGTAAGGTTTTAGAAGATAATCCTACAACAATTAAAACAATAATTGACTTACATACTTTTATTCATGGTATTTGGATCTTTCTAGATTTGGCAAACAAAGATGCTCATAAATAATAAGAGATACGCTAGTGTTAGAGAGAGAGAGAGAGGGAGAGTGTGAGTGTGAATGATTAGTTGTATTGCAATAGCCCAATGTGCAATATATAGTACAAGGACACACACAAAAGTAAACCCTAGACTAGGAGTAGAATACCGCAAATACCCTTAACACCCCTCCTCAAATGCAAAGCATATGCGATAGTATTGCATTTGAAAGGGTTGACATTATAATAGGGAAAATCCGAAGTCCGGGTCGGATAATGTCGTCGTAGCGTGCAGCTCTTGAAAAATATATCGAGTATTAAAAGATCTCCTCCCTTCCGGAGTCGTGCGACAGCCCATAAAGCACAAGGTGCAATGGCTGAGAAAGCAGAGACAAGCGGGAGCAAAGTCGACCGCGACAATACGACGAAAAAAATGATGAAACCGACAGGAATAGATAGCGCTATCAAATCAAGCCGAAGAGGAATGGATAGAAGCATGGGGACGCAGATCAAAGCCCGAGACGACGGCGACGCAGTGCACAAGAAGCGCAGCGGAGGCGCAGTGCGGAAGAAGCACGACGACCTTAGAAGCTCGGGGCGGCGGCTCATAGAGAAGCGGGCAGCATCATAACGACTTCTACGATCTGCAGCGGCTCAGATAGAAGAGCGACGGCTGCTACCATGCGAAAGGGAAGGAGTGGGCCAGGAAGCAATCGGCTAACTGACAAGGAAATTGTGGATTCACACGGTTTAGACGAACTCAAAGACAGAGTGTCACGAACTTGGATGGACTAAAAAAGGAAAAAGGACTCAAAGGAGCAGCAGATACTAGCAACAACACTCTTTAACAGTGGGAGAAGCTGAAGCCAGTTGTACCTTGAGGAGAAGTTGGAGCCGATAGAGAATCCAAAGCCGGTGAAGCCGGAGCAGCTCCAGCCAGATCTGGCTATAAACGTTGGAATCAACTCTGTTCTCCCTCTCCGGTTCTCCCTCTCCCTCTCTTGCTTCCCCTCCAGCGGTGGCCGGTGAAGGGTGGAGCCATGACGACCGGTGGAGGGTGGCGGTGCAAGTGCGGTCGAGCGGCGTCCCCTCGCAGCAGCCCGCCGAGAGCCTCCATTGCGCAGCGTGGAGGCGGGCGAGTGTGTCGCTGACTCCGGCGAGGGACTTGTCGTCCCTGCGCAAGCCGGCACCCAAGAAGGTGAGGAGGCTTGAGAAGCCGAGCGGTGACGACAAGCGGAGGCTGCAGGCAATCGGGTGTAGCAGTGGTGTAGTGTGAAGGCGAGGCGGAGCCGATGAGGCCCAGGCGGCGATGTGGCGGTCGAGGGAGGCGGCGACAGCCTAGCTCGAGCGGCGGCGGCCGAACGGCGTCCTCCCCCTAGCTGCCAGATCTGGTGGCGCCGCCTCTCCCTTTCGGATCCGGTGTCCTCCTCACCTGATGTTGCGACAGAGGTGGCAACCAAGCGGGCGATGAGGTCGTGAGGTGGAGGAGATCAGGGACGGGAGCAGTGGGGGCGAGAGCTCAAAGAAGTGTTGCTGCTGCTACTTCTATTGAGAGAAGAGACTACGACTAAGAGGGTGGCCACCCCCGGGAGTGGAGATTGCTCCTCCCGGGGGCAGCAACAACAGAAGACAATTTCGGAGCTAGGTTTTTGGAACCTGCTCTGGTACCATGATAGATAGAGAGGGAGAGTGCAAGTGTGAACGATTAGTTGTATTGCAATAGCCCAATGGGCAATATATAGTACAAGGACACACAAGAGTAAACCCTAGACTAGGAGTGGAATACCACAAATACCCTTAACAGCTAGCACATGTTTCAATTATTCTGAAGGAACAAGACGTGCAAATATGAGCAGGATTTTCATAACGAAATACATGCAATGAGACATAACAATTAACAAGTGCAAACTCATCTTTAGGTGCAATCACGCAAACTTTCTACGTTAATTATTGGATGAGGGATGGATGAATCGCATTTGGGGGTACTTGAGGGCCACATGATGGATAACTTTCTCAATAACCCCTTCACATGTTGGAAAGTCATTTATGAGAGTTCCTACCTTCTCAAAACCATCCAAATCAATCCCTCATCCAACAATCCATGAGAGAGTTTACATGATTTCACTTAAAGATGCATTTTTACTTTATGTCCCCTACATGGAATACATGGAACACTAAAAAAATTGGAAAATTCTATGTGATATAATCATATTACATGCATGACTATATGATTCATCATGAAGCTTTATAGTGCCATGGAATCCATCTAACTTAATGGCTCGGAATTTTCAACATGGTGTATTAGGTATTTAATTAAATTTCTTTTTTTATTTATGAGAAACTTCCTTGCTACTATAAAATTCTTAGTTTGGCTAGAAGCCTTTAATGAAAAGGTTTATGCAGAAATGCATAAAGAAAAGAATGGATAGTAGATATATTCCCGTATTAAGAGATGCATATGATTTCCATTCAGACAGGCAAGGAAAGGAATAATTAGGTTTGCTTTCAGTTGTACCACCATATACAGATACCGAATTGAGTGTCACAGTCAGCTTGATATACTTACCGAGAAAAGAATGTTTGTTTTGTCCTGGTAGACAGCATTCGTTGATGAAGTTGATTCAAGCTCTTTAGCCACTGAACAGCTTTCCCCTAGAATAATCCACAACATAAGCAGGTGTATTCAGAAACGCTGATGCTAGAGCAGTTGATAGATCATAGGGATTGCTTTTGCGATCACATACAGTTTGGATTATAACCCATCAGGATAAGCAACTATCCTCTCATTAAGAACTATACAAGATCCGCTTTAGACACTAGGAATTTTAGCCGATTGGCCATTGTTTTTTCATGATAAAGTTATTGGTAAACTAAAAATATGGAACGCAAATTATTCAATACAAGAAATTTTGAATTGTCATAATTGGGAGTTTGGGACCAACCAAATGAACAAATAATATCTGCCAGATTAACAAATATATTTCCTTTCACTAAGTCTTGCGAAAAGTTATCTTCCTACAAGAGCAAATGTTTGATTCCAAATGATTTTAGAAATCACACACATCATTTAACAATGTTATTTAGAACAGGGAAAAGTCCTATTTTGATCCTTCAACTTCATGCACGGTCCATTTTAGGACAAAAACATTTTGAATATCTCATTTTGGTCCTTCAACATTCTATTCAGATCTCATTCTACTCCTTGCAATTCAAAAATCGTGTCGCATTGGCACCTGAGGTCTAACCTCAATGACAAGGAGATCTTTTGAATTAGTGTCAAAAATTAAGAGGCCAAAATGGCTCTGAAAAGTTTTTTAGGTCAAAAAACAGATTAGAGTCCAAAGTAGGACTGTAGGAGGATCGAAAGGGGGCTATTTCCTTTAAAAATATGAAATTGTTTCCGAAAATTTCCAAAGTGGAGTTTCTTGCATATAATCAAGCCTCGGATCCACAATAATTTTCATCAAATTGAAATATTAAAGGCATAGGTGGCCTAGCCAGCTAATAAGAAGACCTCTAAGACCAGTTTATGGAACTTTAGCTCCAGAATATCCGCAATTAGCTTTTTGAGGTATCTCCGAGATGTAATCATGGATATTTTATAGCCAATATACTGCTTTCATACTTCATAGAACTATCAATTTTCTCTCTCTTTTTCCGTTGTTTTTTAGGATTTCTAGGGCTTTAGAATGAACATGGAACCTCCAATCTCACCTTTCACTAATATATACATACATAAATTAGATTATAGAATGCACATTATTGTCATAATTACCTAACATAATGTTTCTAGTGATAGCCACATTGCCAGATCAGTACATGAATGCAAAAATAGCATAGTATTTCTCTTATTCTGTAAAACAAAATTTTCACAACGAACTATTAAACTTCAGAATTCATATTAGGATGAATAAGAGGATGGGACAGGAAAAGGAAAATAGTACCTGTCAGAATTGCCTGGTCAACACGTAATTGATGACTAAGCATTTCAACCATTCTCATGTCAGCCGGAACTTTGCATCCAACTAATCCACAAGAAAATAAGCGGTGCCTAAGTTACATCATGAACATACTAGGCATTGTACCAAAAGGAAATCATCGGAAGAGCATTGGACAGAACCTCCCACTTCTACAATATCTCCAGGGACAAGCTCCGTTGCTGGAAGTATAGAAAAGCAACCTACCAAATTGAACATTGACAAGTGTTTCAAACTCTCGATCATCTAGACATCTATGATTAAAAAAATCATTAATATTTAACAATAAGGAGTTTATAAAGTGAAGATATATCAATCACAAATATTTAGATAAACACTTTGTTTTCGCTAGTCATAAAAAACGAGGAACGTTGCCCAGGTGCAAACTGCAAACTGATTAAAAAAATACTTCTGAACCAAAGAGGTATTATGTAACTAAATATGTTGCTCTTAGTCAAAACGTTTTTGTTTTAACTTATCATCTTCATGAAGTCTGATAGCAAAAACAAAGCTAGAATTGCAGCCGAATTCCCAGTGTATTTATAATTTGATATATATGCAGTGACAAGACATATGCCTTCAGAAATCAGGAATGCAAATAATAATGATAATAACTGACAGGAACAAAGATTTGCACAGCAGTCTGCTTCTTAACATGATGCTTCCTCAATATAAGTAACGCACCAAAGCTATCAATGTTTGAAGGGAAATTTTGGTTCATATCACAGCCAAAAGTGTAAGTTTAAAAAAACACTTGTTGGGGGGAATTCCCTACCAAAGGAAGCGTGGGCCTAGGGCGACGGCCAAGGACGACGGCCCTAGCTCAGCCGCAACCTGAGAGTCCGGTAGGGGCTCGTCTAGTTCCTTGCCCATTAAGTTAGGAAAGTATCTTAGGAGATCAATTAGTTAAGGAAAGAGATTATATCTCTAGTCGGTTTCTATCTTTAGTTGTAAACCCCTTATATAAGGGAAGGAGATTATGAATAAAGGGCGAGCAAAAGATTAGCAATTTCCTCTCCCTTCCCTCTCGGTTGGACCCTGTCATAGTCATTGCGCTTGAGTTACATCACGGCACTGTTCAAGCACAAGTTTCCCAGGCCTCGACCTCCCGTATTTCATAGTTATCAGTTACGCTCCCCCAATGGCATGTGGGCCCATGCTTCACATGTCACTGTCACAGCAAGTGGTATTTTGTTGAACTTGAAATTTTCAAGTGGTATGGTTCAAACTTCAAAAAAAATCCCATATTTGAAATTTCAAAACTCAGAGAGTATATGCAACTCATAAGTTAGCAAAAGTTTCAATCAGAAAACTGAAAATAACTAATTATGTGAAAATTTGCTTGCACACACGTGACTGAAGCACTATGCATCGTGTGAGCAAAAGAAATACAATTGAAATGCAACAATCAATTTTCAAAAGTTTCTTACCATTGCGCAACACCGTTGCAACATCAGCTTGATAAGCCCGTAACTCCTACAGATTTGTTATAAACAAGTCATTATGGATGGTCGACAAGAGTTGGCCATTGCAATGCAAATCAAGATACTTAACAAATTGCATTCAAACAGCAGCATATGGCAATTAATATAAACCATGCATACAAGCGACCACTTATGCAACAATGGGCATTAGAAAATCAATAATTAGGACCAAAATCAGTGTTCTGACCTTTACTCTCAATATCTCAATGAACTACAATGGAGTTGAAATAAAGAACAAGAGGACATGACCAGGATAAAGAGGGTGTATACGCATCCAAGTGATTAGAAAAACAGTAGGTTTTTTAAACACTCCAGGTTCCACCTCTCTAAGTAATATAGCCACATAGATATGTTTATAGAAAAATAAAGATACACACGGGCAGCAGGAGATTAAAGCCACATATATTATCTCACAACATTTGCAAAAAAGAACCATATCACACAGCAGGAAACCAGATCTGCAGAACTAGACACAACATAGACTATTAGAGCCTTATTTAGAAGTAAGAAACCTCAAGAGCTTTTTCAGCATTTGTTTCAGTGATCACACCCACTGCTGCATTTGCTGCCAATATCATAAAGATAACCTACAATCAAAATAAAAGCCACCTAAGTAGTTACTGCCTGCATGTAGCACTTCACAAATCATTTTCTACACATGGGATATATCCACCAAACTGGATCAACTTACAGATGGTTCCAAAAATGCTGCTAATCCGGTTTCACCATTCATTCGAGCCAAAAAGAAGGATATCACAGCGGCTGCTATCAATATTTTGACGAGTAAATCATCAAACTGCTTCAAAACTAACTTCCAGAAGGGAGTACCTGGGTCAGAAAAACCATGTTAACAGATGAATATTAAAGGTTATATGAAAGTACATGTACAAACAACAAACAAAAACAAAAGTAAAACAAACCCAAGATGTAAGGTGTATAAAAAATGGGTGACATCCAAAGAAAAGTTAGTGTTAATCAAATCAAGCTCAGAAGACATAACCAACCAATTGACTGATGAGCATATTGCACACATTGGCATGCACTCACAAACAACAGCAAATGACAAAGCAGGAAGGTACTTGTATGTTGTACATGGATGCAATAATGCAACCACCAAACAATGAAAAGGGGAATTTTTCTAAATAAAGAGCGAAGAACATGGTGGCATTTCACAAAATTTAGTTGGCCACATTAGTCAGTAACCGCATTTTATATAAAAATGCTGTAATACAAATAGTGATTAAGATGATTACATCTCCTCTTCTACATTTCCTTTAATCTTTTTCCTTTCCTATGATTTTATACTTGTTGTAAAATCCTTATAAAGCAGGATCTTGTTAGTCGCTGTAAACTTCAATTAACTTATTGCTTCTGTACCTGGAGGCAAAGAGAAGGACAAAGGCCCGGTACTATAGAATATCTTGTGAGCATCCAAAAAGGTAAGTCCATTGAGGGAATCAAGAGTGTATTATTACCACATCTCCACTTTCTACCTGTTCTTTAATGCTATACTATAAAAGAGGTTGAGTGGTTGCATTATGCCAATTAATAGGGGTATGTATGGTCCAATATCATTAGTTATCTCTTACATTTCGTGCATCCATGGTCCGTATATATGGTGGGCTTAGACTTATATTGTAAAATGGGCGGAGTAGATGATAAACAAACAGCACCCAAGACTAACAGGAAGCAACTTATTCAAATTCTGACATTCTGTACAATTACGGTGTGTGTGGACTGCGTAACTGTGGATTGATAAATCAGAGCTAATGCCATGCTTACCAGATGATAAAATAATTACATACTTGGATTTTTATAGAGAAGCTCATTGACTGTTTTGCGTTCCAATGATTTTAAAAAAAAAAGTATTGGGATACCAACTTTTTCTTACGATAAACACGAAAATGGTATATACAGGTAATACATAATGTGATGTGAGACATAAAACAAAAGTGAGAAATTAGAGATGATAACTTACTTTCTTCTTGGGGCAGCACTGAAGGTAATCCATGCATGAAAACAATGTACACAAATCAGTGAAGGTCAACATAATGATAAGAATAATCAAAATTGAAAATTGTGAACAATGCAGTGCAAAAGTAAGTAACAAAACATAAATACACCAGCACTAAAAATTGTGCAGGGGACTAAATTGAAGCTTTCAAGTTTCAAGTGATAAATACCAGGGGTCTCAACTACATTGAAAGCATGAAAACTGGATCAATTCAGTTCAATCAACATTACTGCCATTTCCCCATGGGCATAAAATTATGATTCATTCCGGGTGTTGTCCCTTACAAGTTACAATGACTTTCCTATTTCATTCAGGCGTTAGAAAAGTTAACACGTGAGTTGTGGCATTACTTCACAAATAAAATGTTTGCATAAACTTATCTAACAATTAATTAGGTATGCAATGGTAGAGAGGTTTCTAGTACAAAGAGCTCACAGAGAAAATCCGTGCAAACCACCTTTTCTTACTTAGAAGTGCTCTGATTTTAGATGGTGCTAGTTGCTAGCAATTAACCACCAAACAGATTGGGCATACCATATGCTACAAATATCAAGGGTTGATATAATAGTTACTTTGCGTGAAGTAAAAAATATCTTCGTTTCGATGAATTTGGAGAGATTGCATTCCGAGATTAGTGCAAAGCAGTTCATAGAGAGAGAGAACCAAACATGTCCTCCTCTGAAAAACTTTATCACTCAACATAACCTCGAATCCTTCTCTGTTTTCAGTTGCCGTCTCCTTTGCATAACAATTCACCTAAATTGTAAAACTATCAACATACTGAACTCAAATAGTTCCGCGTCCCATTAAAACCAATACAATTTTGTCTAAATGCTCCAACCAGTCAATCCCTACCAACAGAAAAACGTAATCTAAACGAACAGGAAAGCCGAAGTGTCTCACCATTTTTGCCGTAAAGCCTCGCATGCTGCACCACCTGCCCACACAAACCAAAAACCAAATCAGTCCAGCCCAATCCACCGCATTTCCCGTACCCAGGTCAAAATTCACAGAGCGAATCGCTTCGTATCAGCACCTGCGAGTCGGAGAGGCCCTTGGTTCGATCCACGCCGAACGCTTCGAGCACCTGCGAGGACGGCGGCGACCCTATCCGTGAGAGGCGGCGGCGAAGGGATCGAGTGGTGACGCGAGGGGGGTTAGAGGTCGGAACAGTGCCTTACCTCCGCGACGGATTTGGCATAGGCGTCCTCCATCGGCGCCGACGCCGACGCGGGAGGGAGGGAGGGAAGGGGTGGTGTGGTCACTGGTTAGGGAGAACTGGAGAAGTGACCGGATCTGTCTGTCTGGCTGCGGTGCTTAGCAACGGTGGGATTTTCTCAGAGGAGTACACGTGGCATCGGGATCTCCTGCAGCTGGTCCGGCTCGACCGCAGGAACATGGGAGGTGAAGTGCGAGACAGGTGATCCACGCTTCGCTTCGCTTTGCTTTCTCGCCAACAAGCTGTTTTTTTTTCCATGTTTGGTTCCGCGTCCGCCTCCGCCTCCGCTTTTCGGTGGGAAAAGTCAAATCAAACGGCGGACTTTTTCAGTGGCTTTCATCGGAAGCTCGAAGCTGTCTCAACGGATGGAAGCCGGAAGCTGGAAGGTGGTCGTGGGGACTTCCCGCCGCTTCCCCCGCTCGACGTTCCGAGAATGCCCTCGAACTTCTGGAACAATTACATGCCACGTACCTAGTGCTTAAACTTGGAGTCTTCACAACCTCCCGTTCCCCTCCCAACTCGTGCCCTCCTCGAGCGACCCGCCCCGCCTTAACCCTAGCCGCCTGCGGAGGCAACCTCGTTCCTCTCGCTGCACCTCCCGCCGCGTCCGAGGGAATCTGGCCTCCACGTCGCGCTCGGTAGCCCGCCCACACCTCCCACCCATCCCATCGCCCTCCCGTACCTCCCGCCTGTCCCATCGCCCTCCCGCATAGCCGCACCTCCCCCGGCCGCCCTCCTGCCCAACTGCGCCTCCCCCGGTCACCCTCCCGCTCGACAACACCTCCTCCGGCCTCCGCTCGAGCGAATCTGGCCTCCACGGCGCACCCGATCGCCCACCCTCACCTCCGGCCACCTCCACCAAGCAGCTCCCCCTCGCCTCCTTCCTCGATTTGAAGGTACAACCTCCCTCCAACCTATTTGTACTTAAAAATCAAACATTTCAATTCCAATTTTTGGTATACCTAGGTGGTCTGGAGAGGAGATGAGAGGGAGAAGAGAGTGTGTTGATTTGTGGAGATGGCCCAGATGCCTTGTCTTCTTCTATCATGTTTGGGTTGAGAATGAATTGTGAAGGATTGGGTGCCATGATAGCAAAAGTAGGGTTTTGAGTGTTATTATGCACTGGATCTTCATAGTAGTCTTCGTGGTAGATGAACGCACCTGAATACGCAAAACAAGCTCATTAAATGAAACCATCTTATATTTGGTAACATATATAGGCCAAGATGGACTGAAATCAGAACAGATCATCAAATATTAGCATAACGCAGCAAATGAACAAGCGCAAGAACAATACAACAGAATGAAATCCTCAAATGATTATAATGTGCCCGTAGCCAAAAAGTAGAATCGATGGTCTAATATCTCTGTAACTTGCATATTGGGCAAAGCATGATAAGGTAGATACTCTGATGAGTAGCAGGTGTAAGAAGTAGATACTCTAATGGTATCAACCATTTCGGTGTTCCAATTGGGAATATTTGGCATGAATTTTGCTTGCTATTGACTCAGAAAATGCAACTGATAGTTTTTGTTCAGTTACATATTGTTATTGTCAGAAATCCAAACTAACACAAATTATATGGCAGTTCTATGTTGTAGTTACATATTTCCTTATATGCATGCCACTTATAGATGGATAAAGGACATGTAACATTCCATTATTGGACTTGTGTTTCAAATGTAAGAAAATGACTAGAAATTAAAAAAAATTCTTACATCGTGTATTTCTTTTATATACTAAACAAATCTTGTACGAGAAGTTATGGAAATACAAAGTCACAAGTCTTTTGATCCAAATGTTGATCTTCCAAAAATATAATCGTGTCAAATATTGTAATCATCCTCTGGAAATATTTTTCCAAGTTCTAGAGGTGATATGCGACCCCTCTGAAAAACTTCACAATTTTTAGAAATTGTTTGAATATTTTTAGAGGGCAGTCAAACCTGTTTGACTTTTAGTCAAACCACGAGTCAGGACCTTGTAGAATTTTTGGAGGAAAATGCACTGCATAAAAACCTTTGAAAATTTTCCCAAAGGTAAATATTTGAGTCAGCAAGCCCCTTTAAAAATTTTAGAATTTTTAGAGTTAATTTGCTACCTCAAATAAATCCTCAAAAGTCTCTGTTCTATTCAAAACCCTAAACTTGGTTCGCACTGTTGCTCGGGTTCGAGTCTTTTGATCTGGTCGAACCAGCTAAATCGCACCGAACCCTCTTTATAAACCTCCATCCATTCCCAATCGTTGGACCATGATCCAACCGTCCTGGTTGAGTGTGACATTCGGACTGCCCAAAGGGGCACATTCAATCGTGGCCGTCCAATTTGAATCTAAGGGCTCAGGATCACCTCTGTGTTTCTTAAGCACCAGGGCCTCGTAATCTCATCCGTTCACGTTCAATCTAACGGCCGATAATCGTCCGAGTGCATTTCGTGTCGTCTTCAATCTCAGACCGTGCGTGAACAGTAGGGGAGTGATGGCAGTGTCATTTCATACTCCCTACGGCCGCCCTAGTCGACATTTAGGGTTGTGGGGGGTGTGGTCGGCCGAGCCATACCCCATACCATCATCTACACCCCTTTTTTGCTTTCGGTCATGCTTTGTGCTTTGAGTTTTGTCTTCCGAAAAGCTCTTTTGGCAAAACCCTAGTGTTCCCAAGCCTTATAAGCACCTTCAACACTTCCTGGTATTCTTTTAGACCACCCTCAAGCTCCATTTTCAATCTTGGAGCTTAACTCCTCAAAAAACCCCAAACCGCCATTGTTGACCCGTAGAGCTCCATTGGTGTTCTTGGTGTTCCAGTGGTTCTCCTTCATATTTCTTTACACCAATTTAACCTCCTCACTATCTTGAACATATCCCCTCACTTAATTTTGGATTTTATTCAGGAATTATCCAATTTGGGGTTTGTTCAAATTCGGCCGAATTTGGTCATCTTCTTCCTCAGCTCAGGTGAGTGCTCTATTTTCAAATTGGTCGCTCATGTAGCTTCCAGGAGTTGTAATGAAGCTATTTTGACCACAAGTGGTACTCATTTTGACCCAGATCATTATTTTCATCATCTTCTTCCTCGGGTCCGACGGGCTCCACCGTGGACAAGCTTCTCCGGCCATCTGTGAAGCTTCTCTTCATTAAGGTAGCTTCTTATTAGTCCCTAGAGGCTTGGGCACCTGCTTCTCTGGACTGCAGCAGAGCATTTTGCTATTTTCAATTTTGCAGTAAAAGCTCCATTTTTGTTTTTCCGGCTAGCCGGCGCTCTGGTCCCTCACCGCCGGCGAGGTTGCCACCATTAGGTTCGTGATGCTATTGCGATTCCATTTTAGCTCTTAGTTGGCACCGCCCCGGCCGGAGTCGCCGGCGACAAGCCGTTGAACTCGCTCGGGAGTTTACCGTCGTAATCTTCCGTTTTCGTCATTTAATTACGACACATTAATTGCCCAATTATTGTTAATCATTTGGTGCATTAATCATGTCTTAATCGGCCGTCGTGCCACTGTCATGTGGGCCCGCTTTGAAATTCCCTCCCGCGCACTTAAGCCCCGTGCGTAGCACTTTGTTGATTTTGGACCGTCAATCTCGCGATCAACGACCCAGATCTTGAGAACATTCGGACTCTCCGGTTCTCTGATCTCTCTCGATCGTTCGTCTTTAGATGAACGGCTGAGATTCGTTTGCATTCGGACTCTCCGAAGGGAGGTGCGCTCCGAGCCGTTCATCTTGAGATCTGCGGTTGTGGATGGCCGAGGCAACCGCACCGTCCGAATGTTTCCCTTCGTGAGCCGTTGGATCTTGATCCAACGGTGGGCTCCTTGTGCACTCGCGCACGTGCGCTGTTTCCGGCGCGCGTGGGTCGTAGGATTTTAGATCAACGACTGATAAGTGTCCACGTCTTTTTCCTTTTTATTGGTTTTGTCTGTATCTCGGTAAGTAATTATTTAGCATCAGAAAAATGTATAAAAACTTTATAAATTCATAACTAATTCTTTTTGAACCCTTTTTAGTTGTTTCCAACTGTAATAATTTTGTCTTGACCTAAAGTTTTATTTAGAAATGCTTTTACCCTTGTTTCGGTAATAAAATCCTGTAAACACTTAAAACTTGTGTTCGGCTAATTTAGTTTTTCCGGTAATTGATTTAAGTTTTGTATATTGATTTTCTTTTCTTGTGAATCTCCAAAATGAGAGATTTCAACCTTGATAAATTTGTTATTAACCAAACATGAATATAAAAATAACTTTAGGCCCAGAAAAGCACCAGAAAAATTGTTAATAAGATTTAACCTTATTTTTAGCATTTAGAAAATCCTGTCAATTCTGTAAAAGACCCAAGTAATTCCTTGTAAATCCAAAATATATAAAATCAATGCTATAAAATCTCTCTGTTAGCATACTGCAGAGTAAAATAGGTTTTTCAGCATGCTTATGTTTATGGGAAATGTGATATGCTAGGTTTTCAGCTTAGAAAAATCATAACTAAATCCTTATGACTCCAAATTTAGTAAATTCAACTTTGCTATGATTAGGATAACATGTACTATCTGTCATAAAAATTTTAAGTTCCAGATCTTTCTAGAAAATTTCGCTATAAACAGTACCTGTAGTTAAATTAGGAAATGAATGAGCTGAGAGAGCTAGATTCCACCATACCTTTTCATGCTTATTCCAAGCGCGGAATTTCTTGTTCCTAAAATTATTTAATTTCTTGTCCTTGCTGTTGTGTGTATTTCTTGTGAATTTTGGATCTCTTTTGTTGTGGGTTTCTTTTGGTGTTCTTTGCTCTTAGTTTATTATCGTCTTTTCGCGTTAGGTTCCGAAGAAATTGTTAATCTTGATACTGAGCCACAACAGCCAGATTCGGCACTTCAGCCAGGCAAGCAGATGTAGCAGTCATTTGATCATATTGTTCCTACTAATTTCAAATTCTAATATGTTGTTTACAAATCCTATTTATGCACTGATATGTTGTTTTAAACTATTGTCGATAGTTGGCCCAGTAGTTGCATTATCAAGTAGGAAATGTTTATTCCTCTACTACTGAGCCTAGGGCTACTTGTTGTGATTGTGGGTTCACTGGATGGACCCTGGTCACTTAGTAGTTTACGTGTCATTATGCTTAGTCGTGCTTAGTTACCGGTAGGAATGGGCGGTTATCGACTTGTCGATAACCTTGATCACAAACTGATTATGATACTATTGTTTTCAGCTCTATGCCTTATTAATTGCAAAACTAAAACTGAAAATAAAATGATTTGGACTTGGGCACAATGGTATATTGGTGTGCTTTGGGTGTGACTGAAATGGTGTCCGAGTCAATTAAGGACCGAACTACTTGTAAGTACCTGTTATCCGAGCATTTTTGTGCGTGCTAACCACACTAAAGGGATATGTGACCTCTCTTAGCTGAGTACTTTGGGGTGTGTTAATTAATGAGTCGTGTGGTGGGTTGCATATTTAATTATGTGCAACATGGACATGTTTGTGGGGAGGGGAGCACCCGCCGAGGCCGGTGTGTCCTGCTCCACGTATGGGTCCTTGTGATCCATATTTCGTCGACAGATCACTAAGGATTAACCCCCATACGTGCGTCTCTTGATTAACATATTCCATTGGAAAGGATTCGTAGGACTCAGCTGTGCCGGCATACCAAAAGAAGTGTGCTTAATAGCTTGGCAAAAAGGCGGTCTGAAGTGTGGGTACATTAGTACACCCCTGCAGGGTTTTGATCTATTCGAATAGCCTCGTCCTAGGTTATGTACACGCTTGGGTAAGCTTTTCAAGAGTTAGACTACAACAGTTTTAATTAAAATTTGATGGGTGGTATGAATCAGGGATTCATGCTATTTGTGGTGGCTACTGGGTTAGTCACTTCTAGGTGGTTACTTGATACTTATTGTTACTCGTTGTTATTTTAATGCTTCAAACTGAATTGACAAACTGCTTTCAATCTAGTTACATTATTGCAAATAAAACTTGCTTTATGCGTCCAAATAACCATATAACCAACCTTCCTTTGATACAGCTTGCATGTAGCTATGTATAGGCTTGTTACTCGTAAGTCTTGCGAGTACATTATTGTACTCACCTGCATTGCTTGTTGTGTGCAGAGGAAGAAGGTGAGCAGATGGGCCTCACTTTTGTGAGTTGTCTTTGTGGCGGTGTATGGGCGATTAGCTTGCGGCCGATCGGTTGCCCTGTGGTGTTATGTGGCTAACCGGTCGTCTTTTGGTTTAAGCCATCTTATGGCATCTTTTGCTTCCGCTGTTACTTATACTCTTGTCATTTGGCCGGTCGACTGTTCTGTAATAACTTATATTATGTATGTCTCTTGGTAGACTTGTTATATTATGCTGTATGGAATTGATGCATGCTTTGGTATGATGTATGTGTGCTGCATTTTCTGGGAAGCACATGTTCATCGAGGCACGGGTTATTCAGTTTGTGATACTAGAGTCAGTGGAAGGTTAAGTATTACAAGCTTAATAAACCAGGGTCTCACAGAGTTGGTATCAGAGCCATACTGACCGTAGAAACCCCTAGCTCGGTCGCCCTTAGTATATTTTGAAAACTTACTTTCTAAATGTCAAATGTTTCATGAAAATCTTAAGTAAGTTCTCAGATTTTACTTCTTATCTATCTTAGCTTGCTCATCTCACCTTGTTCTTGACTAAATTTGGAAAGTTGATTTTCCTCTCATCTTCTTTCAAAAGATAGTTGTTTAATCGATTAATTTGGTTTCGGGAAAACCTTGAGGGCCTTAAATTGAAGTATTGGCAGTTTGGAGTAAAGGTTAGGAGCTCCTAAAGATAAAGACTTTCGGCTGCACACTTGGTGGAGAAAATCTGGACAGCTAGTTATGGGTAGTGTATAGTACTAAAAATGAGAGTTTAATTTAACTAAAACTTGTGGGAATAAAAGGGGTAAGAAGTGATATGAGTCAGTTAAGTGTCTAACCTTTTCCTTAGTTGTGTGTGTGTGTCCGAACATAAGGCTATTCCCTCCTATGCATGTTGTTCTTGAAATGGGTACCTAAAACACTAACAACAACAAGAGTGAGTCCACGGACTCAGTAAAATACAAATAAAAGATATTATAATACAAAATTATAACATCAGCATCCACTTCCAAAACTTTGCAATTAAAACATATCACATGCTTATGCAATGCACAATGCATACTTTTTCTTTAACTCTCTTTGCATTTTACCGGTAATGCAGGGTATGCAACTGTCGCTGCATACCCATGCCTGTGCTCGTAAGCACAAAAACCAAGAGCCCAATACTCCACAAGTAATGGGAACCACAAGCCCACACTCCACAAGTGTGGGGACCACAAGCCTGTCATATACATGACGGGGACCTCAAATCACCACGTGACCAAGCCTCAAGCATGATCTCAATATGCACATGCACGGTTACTCTATTCATCATTAACATGTAATAGTAGTATCCTTATGCATGAATAGAACTTAATCATACTTTGAACATTCACTAATACTTACACACATAACATTCCAACAACCATGCATAGCTATTATTAATCAAATACTCGCACTCATGACAAAGCATTCACATTTAATCTATCAATCAAAGACTTACCTCAACCGTGCAAGAATGGAGGACGCGAAGAGAGCGCTGCCCCAAAAACCAATCCCCCACCTGAAGTAAGTTAACAAGTACTCTAAGATAACAATACTGGACAAAAAAAAAGCTAGAAGCAATAACGAAAAAGCTATACTCTCTCGCGCAATCCCAATTCCAAAATCCTAAACAGCAGTCCGTCCCCTCGATAGATAGTCATAATCAAAAATTCATATCTTTTAGGCTTTGTTTGGGAGCACCAATCCCGGCCGGGATCCCCGTCCGATCCCAGGGAAAAATCATCCCGTGGTAAATTTCCCGCTCTGGTCTGTAGGTCTGTTTGGGTGACTCCAGGATGGGGAAATTTCGGCCTAACCCGGCCATTTCCACGGGGGAGAAAAACAACGTCTCCTTACGTCGGGTTCTTTCTCCTCGTCGCCGCTGGTCGCTCCCGAGTCCAGACTGCGCTGCGCTCCTCCTTCCCCGCCTGCGCTCCTTCCCCATTGCCGCTCCGTCCGAGCACATCCACGGCGCGGCTGCCTCCCGATGCCGACCCGCGGCCGTCCAGACGGCCCTTCGCCCGCAGGCCGCCCTCCGTCCGCCAATCGCCCTCCGCCCGCCGGCCGAAAGTAAGAACCTCTCCATCCTCTTGTAGTTTTGGCTCAGATCCGATTTTTGAGCCCCATGGGAATGTGTTTAGATCTGAAATTTTGTGAAGTTAGCTCATCCGGTTGTGATGGATCTGAAAAATTCCTTGGTGAGGAGAAAACCCGTTGCATGTTACAACCTAAAATTCATCTCTTGTTCTTTGATTCTCCAAAAGCTGCTCCTGTATGCTAGTGCGGATGTAGATCCTTGTAATTATGTTAGTTTGTTTATATAATCATTAACATATAGAGGTGCTGGTCCTAATATTGAGGGCAACTTTGATTAATCTTCATCTTCTTTCATGTTCCATGTTATAAAAAATCTTTAAGAATGTTCAACAATAGTTTAACCTTAATTAAGAAAAGGAAACAAAGTTCTCAAGTATGATCCAGTGATGTCAAGTATGATAATTTGTTGTTAACAATTTTTATTGTTTACAAAACGAAAGATGGTCTACAGACTACACCTCCGAAATTAGCTTTATTGCTATGACATTGTTTTATATTGGGTACAAACTACAAAAATATGCTTGTCGTAGACTTAGAGAGACCTATTATTATTGTGTCCTATTGAAAGAATGGGAGAATGATGCACTATCTTATATTTCTATCTTGATCTGTTGAAGTTGTTGTTGTTTGTGAGCTTGATACAGGTGGGTCAGGGTTTATCAAGGGATGGCAAGGCTCAAGTGGCTTTCCAAAGACCTTGGATCGAGGTGTGAGTACAAATCGTACTAATCTACCAAAGATTTCTTAGTAGTGTAGTATTTGCTTTGGATATTCTTTGCCCTCTTACATGTGTGTGAAAAGAGGCTACTTTCCAAGGCATCGATTGGCTTGGACTTTTAGTCGGTGTGAACTTTGATCATAAAGGTCCACACTTGGCATCATAAGTTCTTGTCCCTTCCTTGCTAAAATCCCGTTTGCAGAATTTTCGATGTAATCATGACAGGGATGTTCATTTGTTGTTGTATAGATCGATCCATGGCATAGATATGGGCACAACCTGCATTTCTACTATGAGTGTCCAAGAGCTCTGTTGAAGAAGCAATGCATAAAATATCTTGGTCCGGTAAGATCATGTTCTGTAACAGCTACCTAATTCGAGATCATGTATCTTGTTGAAAATATTCGAGGAGAGTGCATTATTAGGACTTGAGAGTATTAACTTCATTCTACCCTTAATTTTATTTTGCCGAGCCTTGACTATGATTAAATGTTCTTGACATTGTACTATTTCTTTTCATGTTCACCTTTAATAATTTTTCTCTCGAATTGAAAACATGTGTTATATCTAGATGTCATTGTTATCAAGTGTCCGCATATTTGAGTTATACATTACACACCCAAAGGGCGGAAGTTAGTGCTTAATAGGTTCTAACATGCTCGCCTACTTCCATTCACATATTTGGCTCATATGTTAAATCTTGACTAGATGCTTATCTACTTCAGTACTTGATGAATCCAAAATGGAGTTTGTTAAAATTTTTGTCAAGAACTATGATGCAAATTCCCTTGCTGATGGCATCATCAAAGAAATTTGAGAGCACAAGAGTAGTTGAAATTCTGCACTTCTTTTGGACTCGACATATCCTATATGCCCTCTACTCAGTTGGAAACTTTCATCTTCTTGTGGACTGATGTTAAGTTTGCAGAGCACTTGCAACTGTTTCTGTGTGGAAGTCGGATTCTCTATTAAACGAACTTTCCATGTCTCTTATTATAAGATATGCATTTACTGTTAATCCTTGTTCAAAAGTTGAATTTAACTTGTGCTGATTCTTGAGGCCATAGCAGAGTATAAGTTTCCTATGCTGATTTGTTTAATTGTGCTATTGTTTCTGAATGTTATGATTATTTTTAATTTTTTGAAAAAAATTTCATGACCGGGATTTTTACCCCTGTTGTTCCCAAACAGCAACAGGGATTTTGTTCCCGGGCGGGAAGATTTTCCCTAGAATTGAGGGGGATTCTATGTACCCGCAAAATTCCCTACAGGGATTTTCTTCCCTGGGATTTTGCACCCTAGTATCCAAACAAGCCCTTAGTATAGAGATCAAAATGGGGTGTTCTTGGACTTTCTGGAAAGCTTATCAAATCCTCCATCTAAACCTAGTTGGTGAGCCATCCAGATTCGGCCATTTACTACCCTTATCAAGCTGATTAACAAAACAGCTAATTCACGTCGCGTTTATGGACAGTGATATTAAAACTATCATATATTTCATTACAATTATCTGAATTTCGTGTTCTTTAGCTTTCCGAAAGCTAAGCCAATTATCTACATCTTTCGTTATAGTGAGACCTTCCAAATATTCTTTAACTATCCGCTTATGTCTGATTACTAATAACTGTCAGAATTATAGCGGATTTACTGAACAGCAGCGTTACGAAATTCATAACTTTTGAACCACTCGTCCAAACGACATGATCTAGTACTCTACGAAAATTTACCAACGTCACCTACAATTCTCTAGGAGGCGTCCTAGACAGATTCTGTCATTAAGCTTCTCAAAAACGCCGGCCAATCCTATCTGCTCTAAACAGATCTAAAGACCGAAACTGCTAAAAATCAATTAATCAACTAAACGAAAGGGGATCGGATCTTACCTATGGATGCCCCGAAATATTGGAAATGTACTTAATTAAAGCTATACTGTAGCACAATTATTAATTAAGGAACAGTGCTGCTCCTTTATTAAAGATCATACTAGAAGCATAAATTTAATAAGTAACAAACCCAATATTTAGGCATCCCGGATATATGTCTCACAATGGTTCCCAGGATCAGTGACCATTGCACATATATCATAAAACAACATTGCATCATACACATACAAGTCATACATTTACCTAATTAAACATAAGTTTACAATTCGGTTGAGTATTACAATACCAAGTGACTTGGTCACTACAAAAGAGTAACAGCGGAAGCAAAATAAAACACCAAAAGCCACCAATGGCCCCATCCACCCGCAGGCGATTGCGTGGAGGAAAGAAATAGCGTTACTCGTTAGCGTCACCCTGATCGGCGCTAACGGGCACTTCATAAAGATAACCATCCTCACCTGCAACAATAGGTTATAGCACCTTGAGTACGGAAGGTACTCAGCAAGACTTATACAAACTAATAAAAGAAAGTGTTTGATAGGACCTATTCAAAGGATTAGAATTGGTACATGCATAAGGTTGCAACAGGAAGGCATATTGGTTCAATTTTGCATAAAGCGGTACATCTTAACCTACAATTGCTAAGTTTTGATAAAGCAATTTACTAAATCAAAGTTGGGTTAAAACAGTAAGTAAATGAGAATAAATGTAAACAATACAATGCATGAATTCCCTCATGCTGAACCAGAAACCAAAACAAAAGTTTAAATCAAAACTCTATACATGTGACATCAACTCAAGTTGTCGTCCATGACCGTGGACACGGCTATTCGAATAGTTCAATACCCTGCAGGGGTGTACTGTGTACATCTTTACCCACACGACTTAGTCAGCCCGTTGCCTTCGGATGCCTCCGAATGATGACACACTTTTGTCGAACCCGGGAACGAAGGATCCCGAATTCTCTGTGTTCAAACACCGGTCCAGGATTTCCAGCGTACACAGTCTCACAAAATGGATATCATATTCATATCACGAAAGCGTAAATGACATTAAATAAATATTTGTTTAATACAACTGAGTTCTGAACAACAATATCAAATATCAAATAATAAACACAGCGGAAACATAATAATAGAGGTGAGCCACACGATGCGCCACAGACAATCGTCTGGGTCAAAAGGCCTACTCATCCGGATCCTCACCGTCGGGGTAGAAGTCTTCTCCTGAATAAGATTTATTCAGCAAGGATGAGCACAACTTCTGTGCTCGCAAGTTACACCCAATATTGAATTTAAATGCATGCATAAGATAACAAGTCAGTATGGCCGGGGTTGATTTGCATAAACAACATTCTCAGTTTAAATAGATATAGTATTTTTCTAAGGCAGTTTTATACCAATACTAAAATCATATTTTAAAATGACAACATTATAATGTGGATAACCTCCAATGTTTTAGTGAAGGATCCCCTCCTAACACTTGGCTTCCCGCCCAACTTTTCATAAGGATTAACCATCCTCAGCATTTAATAAAGCATTTAAAAACCAAAAACAATTCTAACTTTAAGTGGCCCTGCTAGCATGTCCATGACCGCGGACGCGGCTATTCGAATAGTTTCTACTCTGCAGAGTTGGTACAACTTTACCCACACGAGGTGACATGCTCGTTATGTCGGCCAATTCACGCTTCCGTAGGCGTGTGACTGAGCAATTACCATGAGGCCTTTACAATGTTCTGTCCTAATATATTAATGCCCGCTAAGGTTTCGCTCCTTTGGACTAACCGTCCTCCGGAAGCCCCCTCTTGTGCCAAGTGGGAATAGAACGTCTAACCGACACCCACATAATCACCTGACATAAATATACTAGAACATCACAAATTAATTAGTCAAATCCTGCCCATACAGGACATGTGGTAGTACGTTATGGCATAGCAATAAGCGGCTCAAAGACCGGTCCTCAATTGACTTGGGCGTCATTCCTACAAACCATGGGCCTTAATCTTAACCAGATCAATCCCGTGCATAAACCTGCACCCACCATTCCGACCATTTCGCCCAAGTCCAAACCCATTTTTGATTTTATTTTAAATAAAACTTCATTTATAAACCCATGTGGTAAGACAATACTACAATATCAAGTTTGAAACAAATTTATAGAAATTTGGTGTAAACTCTCCCAAATTCTGTAAATGTGAACTAAGCTTGGCTAAGCATATATTTAATTTTGGTAATATCTTGCCTATGGTATCAAGGTAGTCAGATACAACATTCAAATTGGTCATAAAATAACACATGGAATTAACTACATGTGAAACAGGATATTAAAATATTTATGACAACATATGCATGCGATAAAGAATTTAAAAACTGAAAATAACTTAAAATACTGGGGGCAATATGGTCAATGGTGTAACCTGCCTTGGTCGATGTCTTGGAATTCTAAATCTTCAATTTGATCGAACTCTCCGAAGTCGTCGAATTCTATACGCGAAAATACGACAAATTCAATATTCAAATTCAAATAAATTCAAAAACATAGTTCAAATTAACTCCAAATTGAAATATTTTGGTTTAGTTAGCTAGATTATAATTTTATATAAATTTTGCAATTTGAAACACTCAATTTGGAGTTCATATGCAAAACTTATGAATTTTAGAAGTTTTAAACCTAATTCTGAAATTTAGTTGAATTTCCAGAATTATCTTTCTACTGAAAACCTATTTATTGCGCAATCCTGACGCCAGCGAGGGATTTTCAAAATTTAAAAGGATTAAAATAAATTCTGACAAGCGGGCCCCATGTGTCATAGACACAACTCACGTGGACTAAGCCCACTGAGCTTTGGGAAGCCTGGCACGGTGGACCGTGCCGCGTGTGCATGTGTGTGGCCGCTGACACGGCGCCACGCGGGCTGTGTCGCCGAGTGGTGCCAGTGGCGATGCGTGGCGGTGCCACGCCGCCGTGACGGGCGCGCGCGTGGGCCGATGGTCGCCGCGCCGTGTTGCGCGCGAGACCGGCGAGGTAACGAAGAGAGAGGAAGACGGCGGTGCCGTGGCGCTCCCACACGGCGAGTTGGTAGCGGGCGGCGCCGCGGCGAAAGCGGCGGCGTCGCCGCGGCACAGCGTCTGGCGCTCGGTGATCCTCGCGGCGAACGAAGGTGCGCTCGAGCTTCGCGGGGTTGCGGCGATGCTGATGGTGGCGGCGGCGAGGACGCGGCGGCGGTGACGGCGGCGCTAGAGACGGCGAAAAGCTTCACGGCCGGCGGCGATGTTTTGCGAAATCCGGCGAGCTCACGGCGAGAGAGGGAGTGTGAGTGGTGGTTTTGAGTTCGGCGTGAATAGGGGCTCCCGGTGCTCCCTTTTATAGGGGCCGGGGGTGACCGGGAGGGGAGATCGTGTGCGGGGCGGCGTGGGGGCGTGCGGCGGCGGTTGCGGGCGATCGTGGCGAACCAGGCGCGGAGAAGGGGGAAGAAGGTGGGGAATGAGGCGGTTGGAGGCGGCGGAGCCGTTGCGCACGTCCTCGCGTGAAGAGGGGGAGGAGAACGTGGCGAAAAACGAGCTCCCGTGCAGCGGAAATGGCGGCGGCGACTCGGTCGTGCGAAGAAGAAGGAGAGGAGGAAGAAAGGACGCGGGTCGTTGGATTTTGATCCAACGGTCAGAAGAGAAGGAGAGAGAGGAGAGGCGTGGGTGATCGGTAGCCGTCCGATTTAAATCGGACGGTGGGAGGGGGTGAGAGGTGGGCGCGGGAGGTTGGGCTGGAATGGGCCGCGCGCTCGAAGAGGTTTGGGCGGAGCCTTGGTTTCGCCCAAACCGAGTTTTGATTTTCTTTTTGATTTCTCAATTGTTTTAATTCTGATAATTCATATAAGGTTTAGAAAATAGCAAAACTCTTCCAAAAATTATGAAAAAATTCACAAAATTCTCATACTCATTCTGGACTTAATAAACTTATTTCAAACTATTTGTTGGCTTTTGATTTTGCAAATAAATTTGTTTTAGCTTTAAAATACTTATAAAAAACTTTTAAAATTTCAGAAAATTCCACAAAACTTTAAATAAATTTTAATTTATACTGAATTTGAAAATTGGGTTGTTACAACTTCCTTTGGTATGCCGACCGGGGAAACTAAGATTTGGTATTTTTCAACAAGTTGACACTATTGAGTTGGATACCCATGTGTGAACTAATCTCGCTTAAACAACGACTGATAGCATCTGCTTAACCGGGGCACACATGTTGCGTCAGGAATGCCGACCCAAACAAAAAGAAATACGAACTGGGTTTGCTACCCATATTAGATTGCAATCGGCATCTTTAAGGTACGTACATGCGATGGAACACAAATACGCCCTCGCCCTTCTAAGAACATCGATATTGATATAAAACTCACATGGCATAAAACGCACCCAAAGACCAAAGCATTTATGCCATACAAGATCAATACACGTATCCTTACTCTCTGTTTCCAACTCAATAACATTAACCCTTTACTTAACCAAGCAAATACCATACACCGCGTGTGGCGATGCGTGGGGACTTGAATTGAATAGTTAGAGTTCGGTCCTTAATTGGTCGGACAAGTCCACCACAATTCCTAATCTCGTGCACGAAGGCACCACCACTAGCTTCCTCTTGTCCAGATCAATTTAAATGTAAAATTCATTTCTGGTGTAAATAAACTGGACAAAGAGTTTAAAATAGCTGAAATTCAATTGGGATTCCCATGTTTGACAAGATAATCTTGCCAAACTCTAAAGTTCTCTAGACTGCATGGCTAAGCCAACATTGAAACTAAAGCTTATAGTATACAGTACTACTCTAGGTTTGAGTGTATGGTTAGAATTTAAGGTAATCCACCATGTTAGGTTATAACTAACTACTAATAGTTCACAATGGTATTTTCAGAAAAGTAGCATGCAACAGGTGTCACTGTATTTTGAAATCTATTGTATAAAGCTTTGGGGTCAACATGGTGCAAAGAGGATGCTTGCTTTGATAATAATAGACTTCTTGTGCAGGCTCAGGTTGCTCAGAAAGAGATTCAAACACCTCAGAAGAACCAGATTCTAAAAGAAACAATAAAATCCAATAAATACCAAAGTTGACAACAAGTACAGAATGAAAGAAAAATGTATGATCAATATGGAAATGCATGTTTAACAGCATGATTAAGCTATACCTACCCCAGTAAAGATAATAACCCATATTAGCATCTACAGCCTTTAAATAACAGAAACTAGAATTTAAGTCAAAGTTACAGTTTTCAGATTTTGAAAAGAACAGAAACAGGGCAGACTACAGATTTCGGGTTAAAGGAAAATAAGTCAAGCAAAGATTCTGAAATGAAGCTTAGCCTGATCTTTTAGGGTAATTAACACCCCAAGCTAACCCTAACCTAACCCTAATCGGTCAGATTACAGAAGCTAAAGAAAAACCAACGTTGTCGGTTGGGCCGACAACAGATGACAGAAATGAACCTCTGCTATAAAGTTAAATAGATGACAAGAAGAATCAAAAGAATAACTTATTATGCTACTAGGGTTCAGTTGAGACCTACACAGGATGATAAGTTGACAGGAGAAACCCTGTTCTTGAAAACGATATGAAATACCGAAAAGTTATAAAAATAACTTTTCAGTTTAAAGAAGGTTGGAGCTACTTATGTACAAAGGAATGGTGCATATGAGCTGCTGAGGTCCTTGAGGTGCTCAAGATGACAAAAACTAAGGGCTTAACTTACCAGTATGAGATAAACACCGAAGGTGTTGAAAACCTGATTACGATCAGCAGAGAATTAAACTGGGTTAACCTACAAAAGATGCTAAATCCTTAATGCAAGGTGAAACAAACGTTTAAGATGGATAAGCAATTGATAGGAGCAAGAAACTCCACTGGAATGGTAATGAAGATGAAAAGCTCCAGTGGTCAACAATGGCAGCAGCCAAAAAGCTAGGGTATATATATAGAGGTTGAGCTACAGGGCACAGGGGAAGTGTCTAGAGTTGATGAGGTGTCCACTTAGTGCTAAATATCCCAAAATTAGCTGCATAATTCTTGGATAACTCCTCTACTCTGTTTATAGAGCCGACGGCGGCGCACAGAGGCAAGGAGGAAGAGAGGCAAACACCTGACGTGTGGGTCCCTTTGTCAGCCACAGTCGCGCGCGCCTCTTAAAGCTACAAGAATCGTCGGCCAGATTCGATTAGAGATGGGCGACGCGATGAAATAGACATTAAGAAAATCTAATCGGCACCATTTAATATGGGCCGTGCGATCTCAAACGGAGGATGGAGATTTAAAGGAACCCTACGGGATTTCGGGGGTTTACATTCAAAGAGGGGCATTGGATTGAAATCCAACGATCAATCAAAAAGGATACACGTCACTTTTAAATGAGATGACGCGGCTGTAACATCCCCATTTTGGCTTGTGTTTCAAATGTAATAAAATGAGGGTAAATTAAAACTTTTCCTTCATCCTTTTACTTTTGAAACTTTTCTGAAATTCTTGTAAAAGAATTTTGGAAAATTAAAAATCAAAGGCCTCATTTATCAAGTCAACAACCTCCTTGGCCAAATCTTTTGTCAAACCCTTGGAAATAATTTTCCCTGGTTCTAGGGTGGCTTGGTAACACCTCTGAATTATTTCATAATTTTGGAAAATTATTTGAAATATTTTAGAGGCAAGTCAAACCTTGGTCAAACCTCTGTTTTAACCTTCTGGAATTTCTTGAGAAAATTCCATTGCACAAAACCCTCTGGAAATTTTATGGAAGGTTAACCCCAAGGTAAGCAAGTTCCAGTTAAAATTTCATAAATTTTGGAGTTGATTTGATGCCTCAATTAAATCCCCAAAGTTTCAGGTTTAAAATCCAACCCTAACTGGTTTGTACTGTTCATTGGACTCGAGTCAGGCTCGGGCTCGAGTCACTTGACTCGGCAAGCCAACTAATCGCACCGGCGGCGGTCGGCGGCGCGCGCGTCATCAGCCGTTAGATCTCCATCGGACGGCCCTCATTCGTGTAGGCATTCGGACAACTCCGGTTGCCATCAGATTCTCAGCCGTTGGATCCTGATCCAACCATCGCGGGATTGTACCGTTTCGCGTTAGCCGTTTTCAAATCAGCGATCACATCGTGGCCGTCTGATTCTAATCCGACGATCAGCATCGAGTGGGTTGGGCTCGGCCGCGTTAGGCGTTGAGTCCGAGCGTTCTGTTCTCTCTCGACCGGTGGGCCCGACGTGCGCGGTCATCTTCCTCCTCGCGTGCGTGTGCCTGCATCGCGTGGCGAGAAAGAGAGGAGGTGCGATGCCTTGTCACCTCCTTGAGCCCTTTAAACGGCTCCTCTGCGGCGCATTAATTGCTCGTCGTGCGCGCCCGAAGTCGTCGAACTCGCGACTCCGTCGCTCGGCGGCGGCTACCTTCTTGTGGACCGAAGACCATCCATGAGCATGTGCGTGGCTGCTCTCTTCGTCCCTCGGCTACTTAAGCCCCTCAAGACCTTGATAGCTTTCTTTACACCCTTGAGCTCCAGCGTGCACTCTCTTTGCTTGCTTGAGCCCAAATCTCCGAACCCTTTCGGCGCCATTGTTGGTGGGAGCTCCTCGGTGCAAACCGTGCTCGATGGCGTTTCTTCCTCTCTTTCGTTTGAGGTGTGTGTCTCTCACCTCCGGAACAAAACCCTAACTTAATTGTAGTTGCTTTTCACAGAGCACTCAATTTAGGGAATTGTTCTTTCGGTAGTGAGCACCCCCTTCTTCCTCCTCGCCAGTGAAGGAGCTCCTTTTCTAATTCCTTGCTCTTGTGGCATCTCTCGAGTGTTGGGAAGATGTTGTGATGACCGGTCTCCCCATTTTGCTCAGTGTCGTCTCCACTTTTCTTCTTGGTCTGCGCGCGCTCTTCGTCGCCGGGCGCTCACCCCCTCGGCACCTCCTACCCTCGGTACCCTTCTAGTAGCCCCTAGAAGCGTTGGCACTCGCTGAAATGGTTTGTTCGCGGAACTTTTGGTCATTATGCATTTGTACCGCTGGTCGCCGCCGCTCATCGTCGGCTAGCCGCCGATCGGGACACCGCCGATGGTGTGGGTGGTCCCGATGGGTGCGCAATGCTATTGCGGTTCCATTTTGGCACTTAGCTCCGCCGCCGTGCCTTGGGTCGCGGCGACAAGCGGAGGTGCCCTCGGTTTTGTTGTCGGACGAGCGGCGGTGCGTAATATCGTTCGGACACGATAATGGTGTTCATTAATGATAATCATTGTTAATCATGGGTTAGTAATCATTAGTCGTCCTAAACCCACCTCCTCGATCGCTTGCATGTGGGCGCACATTTTAATCACCCGTCGCTAAACCACGTGTGCGTGGCCCACGATCGTGACACGTGGGCGTCATCTTCAAACCCACCACGTGCGCGTGTGTTTAAACCCGGCATGTGACTTGCGTCGACGGTGGGCCTATTGTCGATAGCCTGTTCAAATCATAAACGGCCCAATCAACCTCGGTAGCTCGATATTGGATCGTGGCGGGATCGTGGAGCAATTGGGTGTCAGAAGGCTCCTCAATCGACCCTTTATCGCTTGATCAGCGGTCCGGTTGTGCGAGCAATTGGGTGTCCGAAGGTCACAATGATCGGACCGTTGGAATCAAATCCAGCGGTGCGGCGTCTTGCGCATGTTGAGTCGGCCGTCTTGGCGTGGGCGTTCGATCGAGATCGACGGTCCATAATCAACCACGTCTTTTCTTCGGTTAAGGGATATAAATTCCTCGGTGAGCTTTATCTTTCTCTTGAAAAATGTTGTTAAAACTTTAGAAATTCATATCTTTTTCATTCTGCATCCTTTTGGGTGATTTGATGAGTGTTAATTTTCTTTTAGGCTAGAGGTTAATCTAAAAATATTTCAGTCCTGTTAAGAACCGAAATGTTGTGAATCGATTTTAGCCTTTTCAAATTTCTATTAAATATTCCAAAAATGCTATAAAAACTTAGAAAATCTATAACTTGTTCTTTGTAAGTCCAAATAGAGCGAACTAAATTTTGTTAATTTCCTTTAGGGATGAACTTTAGTGAAGGACCAGTTTGCTAGTGGTCTTTGCTACTGATATAAATGATGTCCTAGTTTTAGAACTTAGAAAAATCATAACTAATTCGTTATAACTTCAAATGACCTGAAAATTTATATGGATTATCACTATACTAGTAGGTAGCTACCATAAAAGTTTCAGCTTCAAAATCTTTCTAGAAAATATTTTTGCTACAGTGCTAATGATGGCCGAAAATAGGTTTTTAGAGAATATCTTTTGCACCACAAATCCAAATTAGGTTTTTCCAGTTTCTATGTCTAGGTATATTTGTATTTTACCTTGTGTATAAATTTCGTTGCATTTGGATAATTTTTGCTTGCTCTTTTGTTTAAGTGTTGCTCGTCTTATTGGTTGTTTTCGCTCTTTCGCTTAGGATTCGATATTTGCGGTAACCCCAGAATGACCATCCAACAAATTGAGCAACGACAAGCGAACAAGCGATTTGATCATTTCCCATTGATCCCATTACTTTTAAAGTCTAATATTTTGTTTAACTTCTATGTATGCATTGCTAATTTGTTGTTAAATTGATTAGTTAATCCTCTAGTTGCATAATCTGTAGGTAAATGATTATCCTTTACTACCCGAGCCTAGGTTAATTCTGTGATTAGAGTTCGTTGGATGAGCTCTTGTCACTTAGTAGATTCGGATAAATATTGCTTAGCCATGCCTAGTATCGGTAGTAATGGGCGATCATCGATTTAGTCGGTGATCTTGATCACACAACTACTTATACTACTCCATTATGTCCAACCCTTGTGTTCTATTGATTTACAAATCAAAAGCGAAAACAAAACTATATCTTGACTTGGGCACAATGGTATGTTGGTGTGATCTGTTGGGCGTGATTGGAATGGTGCCTAAGTCCCCAAGGACCGAAGTTACTTGTGTCACTAAGCCAGCGCTTATTGCGTGCTAACCACACGAGGGGATATGGAACCTCTCTTGACTAAGTACTTTGGGAGGTGCTAATTATGAGCCGGTCGGTGGGTGTGTTCTTGTGTGTGTGTTTTGGAGGAGCATTAGCAGACCAGGTTAGGGTGTCTAATGTGTCCTTCTCCGTGGGTTCGGCTCTTAATTAGCATCGTCCATTGGAAAGTGTCTTGTTAGACTTAGCCGTGCTCGCATACCAAAGGAAGTATGCTAACAGTGGTGGTGGAAAGGCGGTCTATCGTGTGGGTACATTGGTACACCCTGCAGGTTAAAACTATTCGAATAGCCTCGTCCTAGGTTATGGACATGCTTGGTAAGGTCGTGCAAGAACTAGACTACAACCTTTTAAAAACTTAAACTTGACATGGGTGGTATGAAGGGGTACTTCATGCTATTGTTGTGGTGACTATGGGTTAGTCACTTCTAGGTTGGTTTTGTCATCTATCTATTGTTATAATTGTCTCTCTTTTATTTGAACCATAAAAGTTAATTGCAAACTTGCTTTGAATCTATTAACTTATTGCAAATGGAAACTTGCTTTATGCTGAAAACAAGTCCAGAGCCTCATCCACTTAAATAAAGCTTGCATGTAGTTAATTATAGTTCTGTTATCTCACACGTCAGTCTTGCGAGTACAAAAACAATTTTGTACTCATCCGCTTGCTTAATATTAATTGTTGCAGAGGAAGAAGGTGAGCCCCAAGGGCCTCACTTTTGTGAGCTGTGTTGCGGCGCTGTTTGGGACGATTAGCTTGGCGGTCCGGTTGGTTGCCTTGTGGGTAAAGGCACACCGATTGGCTTTTGTTTATCGCCATCTTATGGCCATTTTGCTTCACTGTGTATTTACTTATTTGTATGACTTTTGGCAGTCGGCCTCTCTTTTGTAATAACTCTCTTTATATTATCTATGTCTTTCGCTTGTTGCTTTTGCTTGGCTCTATGTGTATGAATGGAATTGATGCATGATTTTGTAACAGGTGTGTATCTGCAGTCAGGAAGTATACATATCTCGAGGCTTAGTTTATTTGATTTGTCTTTGTTAGGACCAAGTGGATGGTTAAACAATACAAGCCGAATAAACCGGGTCCTCACAATGGCACCTTGATTGGCTTTTACGGTCATGATTGACGCGGATCGGATGGTCGAATGCTATCTCAATAGGGACCCTCAGATTGAAATCCAACGGTCCAATGAATTTGGGCCCTAAATGCCTGCGGTCAAAAGGTGCACGTGGATTTGAATCAACGGTCAACGGCATCGCGTGCCTTTAAGTTCAAAACAAAAAGAGCAGCGCGATTGGATCTAAAACCGACGGTGGAGATTAAGAAGGGATCCGGATGGTCCGATTGTTTTCGTTGCTCGATCAAGATCCAAGGGTGGATATTAATCTGCATACGTGGAAAGCCCGCGTGATGCCGCAACCCCGCCCGTTCGATTGGAGATCAACGGCTCACGTCACGTGTGGGATTTGGGCTCGCGCCCGAGCGTGACTGAGCCGGACCATATTGCACCGGTTGGACCCAACCTCATGGGGTTCGAGTCGCTATAGTGCTAGGGCTTGGGTTTAGACCGGAAGAGTTGACCAAACTCTAAATTCAAAGTTTAGAAGTTTGGCTGGGCTTTAGAAATAGTAAATAAATTTGTAAAATCATGAAATTTTACCAGGAGGCTACTGGGATGATATATTTCCCAAATAAAATTTAAAATCCCCAGTTTCACTTTTAAAACTCATAAATAATTAACTTAACCCGAATAGGTTTATTTACAACCAAATATTTTTCTCCAAGTCAAGATAATTTCTAAAAATTTAACACAAATTATTTTTAACCAAGATAATTGATTTAGGTTTTAATGAAAATATTTCCCAGTCAAAATACAAGCATTGGCTTGCATTCCCTTTGAACTTTAGGAAGGGCTTTGGATTTTTGGCTAGAAAAAGAAAGTTTTTATTTACAACTTGATGCCCAATCTGTAAAAATGAACAGTGATGCTATGAACAACACCTCATTACTGTTCAGAAAACATTTTATTACTGTTCATAAAATTTGACTGTTACATTACCCTTGAATAACCGCTGAAGATCACAAACCTAGCCTGCGATCTCTCTTCCCCTCCCTTCCTCCCCCTTCCTTCTTCTTCCTTCTTCTTTCCTCTTGGCTGGCCACTCTAATGGTGATCTCCTTCTTCCTCCTAAATGGCCAACAACAAGGAGCTTCACCAGGGGACAATGGCGCTGCTGGAGACACAGGGGAGGAGGCACAAGAGGTGGCGGCCACAAGTTGGGAGGAGGGGGAAGAGTGAGGGGCGACTAGGGTTTGGGGGAGGGTGGCGCCTCCCCCCTTATGGCCGGCCACTACTAGGCCTAATGGGCCAAAGCCCAGGCCCAGGTTGCCAGGATTTAGCAGAAACCCCCCTCTCTCAAAGCTGTTGATTCTACTTTCGATTTAGTCCTTTTCCCCAATTTTCTTTTTCTCTCTCGAATACTCTTTCGAATCCAATTGGAATATTACAATTATCTAAGAAAAATCCGATCCAAGACAATCCAAATTCATTTTCGTCCGAATCGGTCAGAAACTATCTAATCCATTTTCACCCCTGGTTGAGACCAAGAGGACGGACAACCCAATAGACTTGACAAAAATGAGTCGAAGGTGAGACCAAGCAGGTGGACAGTCACAAGTTGGTGTTGGTCCATTTCCTCACTAGAGATAGGTAAGGACTATAACCTTGTACCAAATAATAGACACATAATTTGCTCAACCACAGGTTTGGTATATCTAACTTGGCTTAGTACACTACTCTTTTGATTGAATATCTACATAATATCACTTGTTCTTGTTGTATAGAGCAGCCGCGGATTGGGGGCGGGACAATAGTGGGCCTAGAGGGACACTCGCTGGTCTACACAATGGTAAGTACAGTCAACATTGGACCGCGCATTCCACTGTTTGCCAGTGGTTTTCCGATGGCTGTATTGTCCAAGGACCTACCAGATGGAGGATAGAAAGGTTGAGCAGTAGGAATACCTTGTTATCTCAACTTAGTCGCACGCTATCAGGTTGTGTATATTTCATAACAGTATGAATTTGATGCATCTTGTGGATAAAGTTGGGCAACTCTACAGAGTATAATCAATAGTATTTGGATACGCCGTGCATTCGGTTAATGAACATGTGTTCATGGGTGATTCCAATATATGAGACATAAGTGGATATTTTGAGATGGTAAGATGGCAATTATAATTATTGAGTAAATCACTGATGTTATATTAGTACGATTTTACTATTTTAAAGGCAAATTGTTTTAACTCAAACGTTGCATCCACATATACCTGATACGGTAAACCTCAACAAGCAATTAAACTACTGATATGTAGTTAAATAGCTTTCTCATGTAGCTTGTTGAGTACGTTGTGTACTCAATCTTGCTTAATTTTCATTAGAAGGTGTATTAGAGGATTGAAGGATACTTTGGAGAACGTGTTAGGGTTGCGACCGCACTCAAGCTTTCTTGTGGAAGCTCTTTGGTTCTTCTAAATGTAAGTACAAGCTTTGGGCTTGAGATTCCCATTTTATTGTTGCAAAATAGCCGTTAGGCTATAATTTAATCAAATTAATGCTTTTTTAATTGTTCGTAAGCAGGTTTGGTGCTATTCCAGCCTGCAAACGTAACCTGGGCGATTGCACAAATCAGGTATACCCTGTTTGAAAAACGGGGATATTTTAGTCACTTCCGATTAATAATTGCCAAATTTAACTCTACCACTTACTCAATTGTCATCCCATTCTCATTTCGTTCTCTTCACTCTTCACGATGGCCAACCATCTCGACTTATTGATATTAGGGTTGTCGTTGCCTTGTTGTTCATCTTCACACATCGTCAATGGTCTTGTTGTTTGGAATTCATTATAAAAAAACTTACATCAACCTCTGATGAGAAAAAAAGGCAATATCAACCTTTATCGTGCCCTATAGTCACTCTTTTTGGTGGCATTTAACTAATTGACGAAAAATATGGTGAACGTATCAGCTTGGTATTGAATAGGAGTGATTTTTTTATAGAAAAATTGTTTCCACATAAAAGTGGGACACTACTCATCAGCCTGCAGCCCTACCTTTTAGAGGCCCCTTGTTGATTTTACCACGTGACACCACCAACCTCAAATGTTGCCTCCGTCCCTCTCCACCTTTCCAAGGGTCGCTCGTGTAGTTGCACTCTTTGTTAAAAAGAAAAGTCACAATTTCATACGCTCCTGAAACAAATTTTGTCACGATTTTATACGCTGCTGAAACAAATTTTGTGTTCTCTTAATTAGTCTACTTCCTATCTTTGTTGTTATCCAATCAAATCAATCTCTCTTCTTCGATGTCACTATGTTACTGGTCTCATTCAATCATAGGCGAAGCTACCCTTGGTGCTTGGGAGTGCTGGAGCACTAGCTCCTCCTGCCGCACCTAGGGTACCCCTATAACATCCCAAATTTTGTTTTTAAAAAAATTTATTTTAAATTATTTAATTCAAATTCTTGGATTTATATTGGAGTTTTTGGCATTTATTTAAAATTCAAAATCTGAAAATTCAAATCCAATTCGATCGTCAATTCAAAATTCGCCATCAAATCCGAAATTTGAATTTTGCAATTTCAATTTTCCAGCGAAACCTTTTTCTTTTCTTTCCTTTTTTCCTTTTATCTTTCCATCCTTTTCCTTCTTTCTTTCCTTTTTCTTCTTTTCTCTACCTAGATCTGCCCCTGCACAGTCGAGTGCCCTGGCGCACCTAAGTGCCCAGCCCGAGCCACCCTAGGCCAAGCCGCGCCATGCACACCCTGGATACTATCACCGTCTTCAAAGCCCGTCATCACTGCACGCATTACCTCCGTGCTATCAATCCTCCTTTTACCGCAGCCCATCAGTGCAATTGCCATTTCCTTCAGTTCCCAAAACCGAGCCCGTGAATGGCGTCAACATTAACTCGTGTTCCCGTCGATTCAAATCATGGGAGAGGCTATAAATTGGAGCACCGACATCCCTTCTATCCCCCTTTGCACTCCCTCAAAACCTCAGAATCCCTGGAGCTCCGACATTGTTGAATTTCTCATCTTCTCATGCGCCGGTCACCTCACCCGATTTGTGCATTCATCATTTCAGTGAGTTTTTCAAACTTCAAATCACGTCACATCATGTTCCCAAGCACGGCGATCAATACCTCACAACCAATTTCATTTTTTGTGCAGTGCATCACCCAAATTTCGCCATTCCTTCTTCTAGGCCAAATTCATCCCCGATGATCGATCTCCTTCACCGGTGAGTTTCTCGTCGAATCGACCGAGTCATCTTATGTTCTCGAAGATTTCCTACCCATCCCTCACCGCAATTCATTCAATTTTGTACCGTGGAGTGTCACCACCGTCGTCGTCCCGTTGTCGCCGCCGGTCAACGTGGAGCTGCCTTCTCGGCCATTCTCCAACTTTCCTGAGCGTACCTTCACCTTCCCGACACCCATGCGTTGCCTATGCTCACCTCCGTTCACTCCACGCACCACTGGACTACCGCCGCCACTGTTATGTCTTGCGCCGTCGTCGCCTAGGGAGCCATCGTCACCGCTGTCGTGGCTCTCCGGCCAAGCCGCCGCCACCTGTGGGTAGATCATACCCACGAGGTTCCATTTTTTGGGTTCACCGGCCCCCCCGCCGTCTGCCTCGCTGGCACCACCGCCATGGCCGATCAGCTCCAGAGCTGCTTTGTTTGTCTGGGTGTTTGTCTGTGTGAATGACTTGCTTGTGCCTATGACCTCTAGGTCCCACCTATCATTGATCTATCTCATTTCTTCTCTAAATATTTCTCTAGCAAAGCAAGTGGTCCCACATGTCATATGTCTGGCATTCATTCTCTGGTCAATTGTTGTATATCCATCAAATCGAAACAATAATTCTAGAATAGTAAATTTCAGATTTCCTATCATTTCATATAACAATCAAATCAATCTTCCGGATGTTCGTTCTCCTTCATACGAACTCCAAATATGTCGATTCTTTCTCCTAAATTCTTATAAATTCAATATCTTCCTTGCAGTATTTATTTTATAATTTTTAGATTTTATTTGATTTTCGTTATTTATTTTGTTCGATTCGCGCGTGTAGAGTCCGACGTCGCCGACACTAGTTTGGACCAATAGGAAGCGTTAACCTCCAACATCAACGACGGCGAGTCTCCTTTGAACATTTTGTACCCATAATTTTTAAATATTGTTTTCAGGTTTTAAAGTATTATGTATTTCTATTTCATTTAAATTGATGAGTTTAAATTGTAGGTTGTTAATTAAACCTAAAAGATTGTTAATACCTTCCTTAGAAGATTGTTATCCTATACCTTTGTAAGCCTAGCATAGAAATTCCGCAATATTGATTACAACTTTGCGGAATAGTTATTACACGGTAGAATTGCTTAGACATGTTGTACGATCTTGTTTAACCTTTGGGGGGAGAAAAAACATTATTACATGTTATGCTTTAATTTGGAAAATGTTAGATATTAGGTAATGTCAGCATTTGGAAAATAAAATAAAGTGGAGAAAAATATTTTAGACTAGGGTGAGTGGCATGAGTCTTGATTGTCTCATCCTAGTCAATTAAGGACTGACTCTTGTGTTTATTCAAACCAAGCATTGCCGTGCAACCACATGTCCTAAATGGGAAGGATCTGACTAATTAATTTACTAAGTCTCGACATTTAATCCGCAGGTTGTAGATGGTAGGAGTAACCTGGGTAGTGCAGACGATGGTAAAAGGACCTCCATGTCTGTCGGGGCTTGCGCCGAACGTTGGTAATTGACGTCCAAGTCCGGGCAGGTTATCCCCCACAACGGTGAGCTCCAGGTCGATGGTAAATAACGTCCATAACTTGGGGTTAAGCTCATCGGGTGGGCTAATGTTAGGATAAAGTATTGTAAAAGCCCTATGATAATTGCTTAGTTGCACGCCTAAGGAAGCGTGTCATGGCCGATATCATAAGTCGATTATCTCGTGTGGGTCAAGTTATACAACCTCTGTAGAGTGTTAAACTATTTGAATAGCCGTGCCCATGGTCATGGGCAGGCAATGTGCGTATACACATGGTAGATTTCAGTTTTGGTTTCAAAGAAATATTTTGGGAATCCGGGCGTAGTTGGAACTCTTGGAAGGTTGTTCTCGCAGTTAGAGCCAGTTGGGCAGCTAGAGCTCTATTCATGAAAACTTGGCGGATAAAGCCTCTTTACTAGTGTATGGTAGATGGAACCTGCACTAGAGTTTTAAATTACTTTAATTATTTAATAGTCTTTTTCAAATGTGCTTTATGAAAATATTTAAACTTAAAATAGAACTATATAAGGCCCACTTGTTAAAGCTATGCACATGCATTTTTTCCAAGACCCGCGGAGTACTTTATGTACTCACATGCTACACTCAAAATAAATATCAGAATCCTTCAATGATGCCGACGACGACTACGACTTCTACGCCTACGAGTTTGATGAAGGACATCCGGAGTACTAGGCTGCGCTCCCCAGTCGAATGTCGGCGAGTGATTCGATGGGCCACCTCAGAGTTTATTTTGTTTTCGCTGCTATGATACTCTAGGTCTTTTGACCTCTTTTGTAACAAGTGCCCTTAAGATCAGTACCTTGTTGTCACTTTTATGTTAATTGTGATCTGAGCTTATTATCGACACTGTTTCCATTGTGTGCACTAGCTATTGATCTTTGATTGGTGCAGAAATACATAGAGGGTTCGAATTCAGTAATTTGGGTCACGACAACCCCTCACTACTACCTTTGCCAGAATTTGGGGGGAATAAGGAAGAGCATCGACTGTTCTCAGTGGAAAACAATGGTTCAAGAGCTAGAGGTTGAAGACAAGAGAATTTGGACCAAATTCATCCATTCTCGAGTAGCAAGGCAGGCCCACATTCCATCAGCCCAATGCTTCAATTCCACTTTGGCACCAATTGGTCGAGTTAGACCAAGTCTAAGGTAGCAAGAATTACTCGAGCTTGGCTCACCAGTCACCTCCATCCCTATTGCCCAATTTCAGTCACAAGAACGCGAGCAGCGAGCACGACGGGCTAAACCAAGGCCGCTAGGCGACGCCAGCGTGCATGGCGCAGCGAGGCAAGGCGCAGCGAGGTAGCAAGGCAGGGACGTAGGCCGCAGGGTAGGGTGCAGGGCGAGCTATGGCGAGGCAGGCTAAACCTAGGCGGTGTTGGGCGCTAGCACCTAGCCAGAGGGCTAGGCGCGGCTTGGCAGCAAGGCAGGGCATAGGCCCTAGGGTAGGGGTCGGGGCGAGCCACGGTGAGGGTGCACTGTGTGGATGCGGGGCAAGCTGTGGGTGTGCCGTGAGCATGAGGCAGGCCACACGTGATGAGGACATCAATCCTCTGGATACGACCGCTACTCCACATACCAAACAAGAGTTCAAGCTGGACACGTTCTGGAATCCAATTCGGCCTCCAGAGATAGTACAAACTTCAACTGTGCATAACTTTCACATACGGAGTCCGTTAGAGGTCCATGAATACTTGATAGAAAGCTTATCTCGTCCTCTTTCCAATGGATTCAGCCTCACCTCCAAATTCCTTCTGTGCGCACCGCAATCACCAAAACAAGGTGCTGTGTCACCTGTTTGGGCCAAATTGGACCTTGTAATACTTGGGCCCATGGGGAAGGTGCCCCCTCTCTTGGCATGTACTATTCACAGTCGTACTGTTTGTATGAACAGTATCATGAATAGTATCACCCCATTATTTCTTAATTATGTGCGGCTTCCCCTCCCCTATTTAAGGAGGGCACACCCCTCTAGTTTCCTTGGATTTTATTCAGTTAAAAGTTAGCTACATTGCACCTTTGTGTATTGGCTTATGTCGATTAGACCAACCATAATACCGCTTTAGAATCCCAATTTATCGAGTATTTCAATCCTATTTGCAATTCCAGATTGCTTATTATCTTGTTCTTGCGTGTTCTTCGATTGCATGCAGGAATAGAACCTCATGTTCAGGTCAACCGCGTTATTGGCACGGTTGATAATGACTCGGAGTGCGATTTAGCAATTGCTTGGTGTTCTGGTCATGACCGGTTAGAAGCCTGCATCGTCAAAGTCGTTCTTCAAATCGAAGTTATCATCCTATCGAAAGATCGGGACACCCATTGTCTCATCAGCGCATTGTTGGCACGAAGGCAACGCCGAGAGCAGCCGAGGCCTGAGGCTGCTATGCCAAAGCCCTAAGCAGCATGTTGTTAACTCTCTGTCTCTCTCCTTAGTCCTACGTTGTTAACTTGTGATTTCTGGATGCAAAAGATTAGAAGACTAGAGATCGAAGTATTTATGAATTCTTATTCATCATGTATCTTTCTATATTTGTAAAAGATGGAGAAGAAGAAACACATTTTGAATAGTTATTTCTTAACCAATCCAAGTACAAGTACCCCCATATAGATGCGAGCACAATTCAACCAAAGAGTCCGCGTCTTGATTTTAATGCAGATGGAATTATTGCCGATCCGGCATGTCGCATACCAATTGAACAATATCCTAATGAAATTAGAGATCAGGTGAGAATGTTGTACTTGTTGAATTGTCCTACTCAACCAAAATGTCTTGATTTTCCAAAGAAAACTATGGTTGATGAAGAAAGATGTTTTCAAGAATCGTGGTACCAAAAAAATGATTGGTTGGAATATAGTGTGTCCATGGATGCCGGCTTTTATTTATATTGCTTTCTTTTCAAGAGTTTGGCACGTCCTAATTATTTTGGGAGTGATGTCTTCACAAAATATGGGTTAGTTAATTGGAGGAAGGCTACAAATAAAAAATGCAAATCAACATGTAGGTGGACCTAATAGTATCGACAACATTGCAAAACAACACTGTGATGATTTCAAAATTCAAAGATCAATGCTGCTCTTGATACCATTATGGTAGAGATGGATCAACGCTTCAATGAAGTTTCTTCAGAGTTATTGGTATGCATGTCTTGTCTTGATCCTAGAGACTCATTCTCTAAGTTTGATGTGGTATGCTTGTTCGACTAACTAAGATTTATGCTGATGACTTCACCATAGCCGATTGTTTGCTGTTAAAAAAACAGCTTCAAAACTTCATTCTCAATATTAGAATAAGTGTGGAATTTCATGGATATCGTGATCTTGCAAAGGTCGTTAAAAATGGTTGAAACTGGAAAAGATAGAACTTTCACATTGGTCTATCGCCTCATCGAGCTGACATTTATCCTTCCAGTGACAACAGCATCAGTTGAGTGAAACTTCTTGACAATGAATATTATCAAGACAGATTTGCGCAACAAGGTTGCGGATGAATGACTCAATAACTTGATGATGTGCTACACTGAGCGAGAGATATTTATGAGCATTAATGATAGTAGAATCATAATACACTTTCAAGACATGAAATCTCGTAGAATGGATTTGACTCGCACTCAAAGTAGGCGTCTTAGTGGTATGTTTTGTTTTATTTCCAATATTTATAACTATTAACAATTTACCGTTGTGTCACTAATTCTGATTATTTTGATCTACAGACTACTAATCGTTACTCGTGTATATTTACGAGCATTTGGGGCACACAATCCAGTGGCCGAGGTACTCTCTTCACTGTAATTTGCATTTTTTTTTCTTGTTATGTATGAGTTTGGATTGAACAAGATAATTCAATGTATGTTTATCTCGTGTTAGCTTCAACCTTAGCACCATCTCTATTTTCTTCCTGGCAAGTTAACATCGTGTTATTACGTACTATACTTCCTTTTATTTGTATATAGTAATCAATCTCACTCTATTCCAATCAAAACAGTCCCATTTGTTGCTGTTGCTGTCAGATCTGCCAAGGAGAGTAGTTTGGAGCGTCAATGAGCATTCTTGTCAATTGTCATGGAGCATTGCGTGTGGGAGAACATCTGGCTTGGTAAGGCCGCCATTGATACCGCCCTGGAGCAGCAATGGGGTAAGTTTCGAATGAAGAAATAGCATGTGACAGTCTACTGTGGAGCTCCAATGAGATTGTGGCCTTTCGACATTGGAGGTATTCAAAGGAAACTTAGACGAGAGAATGATACGGGAACGAGGAGCCCGCTAGACCAGAGATGCTGATAATGAGATTAATAGTTTTAGATTAGCCACAATACACAATGCAAAATCTTAGAAGGGTATCCTTTCTAGTAAACCAAAGTCCATGGGTCTGTTTGGGTCGTGTCTGGGACGTGGTTGCCTAGCCAGGGCACTATCGGATGTCTGCTAGAAAATCGTTTAATTGCAAACCTGGTGTTCAGGCCCCTCCCAGCCAGGCTCAAAAAATGAACGCCGGGTCCAGTCAACCCCTCCAAGCAGTGAAGATTTTCTTCTAGACATAAATCATCAACCAAACACCACATCTTTAGACTTGACTGATCAGACAAAAATCAATCATTTTCAAACTATCTGTAGGTAACATTTTTTCCTAAATATGAAATCTAGAGCACCAAGACGAACTAGCGCAACTGCACAAGCATCTCTCTCTCTCGATTCTTCATCAAACCTGAAATCCCCGTCTCACAAAACTTCGACGAAGCCGGTCCTCACGCACCGCTCTCCATATAGCCAAAGGCCATAAACCTCCTCCCCTCGCAGCATGCGTAGACCGGGTCCATCCAACCGCAACTTCGCTGTTACTGGGGGAGCACACCCGCGACGCTACTCGTCCCCCGAGGCGGGCCCCCAAAGATCCACGACCACCACCGCCCCACCAAGGCACCAACGCACCAGCCGCTTCTCAGTTCGCATCAGCCCAACCACCGCCCATCTCCTAGATCTGACCTGTGCCCGTACGTGCTGGCCCTCGATTCGGCGCCTTCCTGATCCGGCCTCGTGACGGAGAGATGCCGCACTCGGCCTCAAATCTGGGAGATTTCGTCGACTCCTAGCGAGAAGGTTGGTTCGTGTCGAATTGCGCCGCCACGATGCAGGCGCGGATGGCGTCCATGGAGGACGTGAAGGAGGCGAGGCAGTCTGCGGCGGCGCAGGGGCAGGCCAGGGTGTTCCCGACGGGGATGCTCAAGGTGTTCCTGGGGTTCCTGCTGCTCGGCGTGGGCCTGTCCGCCTTCGGCATGTACATGGCGCGGCACACGCTGGCGGCGGCCGCGCCCGCGCTGTTTCGGCCGTGCCTGGGAGCCTCCGCCGCCGCGGAGGAGGAGCTGGAGAGCCTGGAGCGGTGGACGCGCCCCCCGGCGCGCGCGCGGCACGCTATGACGGACGAGGAGTTGCTGTGGCGCGCGTCCTTCGCGCCGCGGGTGCGCGGGTACCCGTTCCGGCGGGTCCCCAAGGTGGCGTTCATGTTCCTCACGCGCGGACCGCTGCCGCTGGCGCCGCTCTGGGAGCGCTTCTTCCGGGGGCACGAGGGCCGCTACTCCATCTACGTCCACACGCTGCCGTCCTACCAAGCCAACTTTACCTCCAACTCCATCTTCTACCGCCGCCAAATCCCCAGTAAGGTTAGCTCGCTTCTTGCTTACTCTACTTACCACATAGTCATGTCATAGTAGTGTGGCTGTGGCCAGGTAACCAGCCTACTTACGCTGATCTAGACGGATTTATAGCAAAACATTCTCCATTCTAGTGCCAGGATTGTACATTGAGCTGTGCTGTACTACTCCTCGGCGATTTCGCACGTGATCTGACAAGTTGGTTACTGAATCCCAACGTTTCAGTCCTTTCAATGAATTCACTAGGAGCATTTATAATGAAAAAGGGGTGTTAATATACCAAACATGGCGGTACTTACTACAGCAAGCAAGCTATAAGTAATGCACCTGTGAATCCCACGGAAAGTTGTCATTTCATCCTTATGTGTTTACCAAGCTCAATCGCTCAAGCACTGCAAATGTCGGGTGCTGGCTTGGAAGGTTCAGCTGAAAGAATTAGATCTAATCTGCGCAATTATCTTGAGAATGAAAGTTCCTGAACCTGTTAGGAGTTACCATCCATGCTCTCATGATGTGAAGCTGATTCGCATCGCTTTATTGTCAACTTACTGTCAGGAGACAAACATTTCCAGCTTAACGTGCAGTTCAAACCTCAAAAGGTCCAAAAGTTGGATTGCTCTTTTCTATTATCGCAAGACATTTATTTTGAGTTTTAAATTGTTCATAGTAAGATGGACAAGCAACTCACGCTGAAATATCGATATTCACCATAATTTTAGAAGTGACAAACTGGTACTTAATGTTGGAAGGTTGTGATTTTGATTTTCGAAAAGACTTGCCATGATTGTAACATCAGCATTGGATCATGATGGATTGGTGATGGTGTCGGTGTCATGTTTTGCAGGCTTTTCATATTAAGAGCTGGGAGCAAAATAGATGCACATACCTGGATTAACTTGTGAAAATCACCTTGTCTTTATATTCTTATTGAATACCTCATAGCTATTGCTGTTATACTATGATGGCAGATTAACCATATGGGCCAACATAGAGCAACATGGTTGCACGTAGTATTATTGATCAACTGGAAGAGTAATTTATGTAGCTTTCCTCTTGTGTTGAGATGCACTGACATATTTGTTTGATTTGTGTGCTGATCACAGATTGCAGAATGGGGTGAGATGACCATGTGTGATGCTGAGAGACGCTTACTGGCAAACGCCCTACTGGATATATCCAACGAGTGGTTTGTGCTTGTGTCTGAGTCATGTATTCCTATATTTGATTTCAACACTACATACCAATACTTACAGAATTCAAGCCAAAGTTTTGTCATGGCATTTGATGATCCTGGACCATATGGACGGGGCCGGTACAATTGGAACATGACCCCCGAGGTTGAATTCACACAATGGCGCAAAGGCTCACAGTGGTTTGAAGTAGACAGGGAACTTGCCATTGAAATCGTGAAAGACACGGTCTATTATCCAAAATTCAAGGAGTTCTGCAGGCCTCATTGTTATGTTGATGAGCACTATTTCCCTACGATGCTCACGATTGAAACTCCACACAGCCTAGCTAACAGAAGTGTTACTTGGGTGGATTGGTCGAGAGGGGGTGCACATCCAGCCACGTTTGGTAGGGGCGATATCACGGAGGAATTCTTGAGAAGAGTTCAAGAGGGACGGACTTGTTTATACAATAATCAGAACTCGACAATGTGCTTCTTGATTGCTCGGAAGTTTGCTCCAAGTGCGTTGGAGCCATTGTTAGAGTTAGCACCCACTGTGCTCGGTTTTGGTTGATGTATGCTTTAACTGGTGCACCCCTGTAATTTTTTATATTAGATCACTGTAGGATTACATGCTTGGAGAAATGGGCTTATTTTTATGGATAAAAACCTGCACGCCGCCCACCTCAACCGGATCATTATACACAAACTTGTATTGTTTTGTACAGTAAACTGAAATGGATAACAAGAGAACTTTTCTATGGGATTATTCCCGTATTCCTTTTGTTTATGGGAAGGTATTGCTGTATTTTTTTTTTAGAGAAATGATGTGCCAAAGACAAAAGTTCACCACATCATACAAGGTGTGGGCAAAAAATAAAAGAAAAAAAAGTTCATTTCTGTACCTTCAACTATCCGCAGAGTCCAAATTCTAATCTTCAATTTCAAAACCGTTTAAAACACAACCTTCAACTATCAACACAACCTTCAACTATCAATACCAGACCACATGAACCCCTTACCTAATCCACTTTGATTTTAATCCGATGTGGCAGCGGTTTTGTAGTCCATGTTAATGAAGAAGACATGCAAGCACCGAGTCAGCTAGTCCCCTAATCCCTTCCTCCCTTCCACCTCTGTCTCTGTTACGTATGGCAATCGGACGCGGCGGGTACGGATAGTGCTCGCTCATACCCATACCCGTGACCCCGATTTTCCCACACGGGTATGCCCGTGAAGGACGACAGGCGAAGAACTTCGTCCATGACCATCGCCCGTGAGCATGCCCGTTTACCCGCGAATAATGCACCGTCGCCTGTGGTTACCCATCGCCTGCGGGCATGCTCGTCACACATAAACAATACACACATCAAGTTCATCACAATTCACACATCAACAGTGCATGTTCAGGAGAATCATGTTGAAAACTATTAGCAAGCTAAGAAGTATCGTAGCCATCTCTAAACCATCCATTTCGGTCAACAAAGTTGATAAAGAGTCTTTCTCTAACTGTGGCATTGCCACTGGAGTTCTTACCAGGACCAGTTCTGCAAGGTCATACAAGTCCCAGTCTGAGTTACTTCATTGCAAAACTGGCATTCTCGGAAGTCAGCAATGGAAACAAGATTCACAAGTGCACAAACAAAGTTCACATAAACTGATTATGCTCCTGATAAAAAAAGAACATTCAGGAACAATTTCTAAGAAAATATGTCAACAGTCCTAAAACTGATTCTGCAGCCTTCGCAAGGGTGGTCTTTGAGCACCCTGGAGGACCATGCTTAGCACACCACAAACTGGTGATATCCCAAGTCTAGCAAATGCAGCAGCATGCTTGATGGGCCACTCAACAACTTGTTGAAGTTTTTTCTGAAGCATAGGAACAATCACCATCACAAGAGGTTTAAATTAAAAGTAAACCTAAAATGAGACATATCTCACCTTTAGATCTTTCAAACCTCCTATATCATCCCATGAAACAGTTGGAACTTCTTTGGTTACCCCTCTTGTCATGCTTGGTCTGACATGAGATCTAGCAGACTCCCAATCCTCCATGGTTAGTGTAAGCACCTTCTCACCCTCACATGAGTTTAATAATCTATGATAAGCAAGTCTGGCAGCTTCTCGACATAGAGCTTCTAAATCAGCTCCATAAGATGACACCTTATGTAAAAGAAATCATGACACCGGTTAAAGGATTCAAAAAATGCAGCTTTGCTATGTTATGTTACAAACATTTTAGGCAGTGACAAGTGACAAAACCATAAACTACAGTTCTCTACAGAGATTCTAAGCCATGTATCAAACTAGAATTACTAAGCCACCGACATTGTACCATCCCTCTTAATGAGAATTCAGAAATAAAGGGCCCATTTAATCCACAACATCCTCCCCACAATTTGGTCAAATTCTGAAGTAAAAACAGTGAGTTGTAGTTTCCCAGCCACATATCAGCTAACAAACATGTACATTGCAAAAAAGAAAATTCTTGAATCCACAGGTTCCCCTAACAAATCACACAACATCCTCTAAGAATGCTGGATTGAGGCAAAGGAAGAATAACATGGAGAAACAACTAAGTCCTCACATTATTGTACCATCCACAAGACATCAGTTGATCCCAAACTATCGCAAGAAACCTGAAGAAAAAGGGAGGGAAAAACTGAAACTTTGGCAATGCCTAGAACTTCCCTCACCTCCAGCAAGCGGCGCCCGGGCGGGAGGAGGGAGTCTAGCCGGTGTTGAGGAGGAGGCCAGGTGGAAGGAGGCAACCGACGTTCAGGAGGGGGTTGGTGTGAGTGACTGCGGCGGCCAGGAGGAGGACGGGGGTGGCGGTTGGCAGGGAGAAGGACAGGGCGGCCGCCCGGGAGGAGGACGGTTGTCGAGGGCAACGGCCGGTCAGGAGGAGGACAAGGGACTGGGGGAGATCTCGATCGAGGGAGTTGAGGATGGGGGTGCGTGAGGAAGAGCCTCTGGGCTTCTGGCGGCTAAGAAGTGGGAGCTAGGACTTGGTGCGACCAAGAGTGACTATGGTTTAGACAATGCGGTTGAGGGTAATTAGGTGAAGTGGGCATGGGTGGAGCTTACCCATGCCCGCGCCCGTTTACCCGATGGGTAAGGAATTGTGCCCGTTTTCATGCCCGTGGGTAAAGAAAGATGTCTATACCCGCCTCCATTAGGGTATTCGCCCGCGGACACGTGGGTAATCAGACACAATTGCCATCCCTAGTCTCTGTCCTCTCTCAGCGTAGTAGCCATGAGCGATGGATGCGTGTATGCCGGGAGGCAATGTGGTGGTTGAAACAAGCATCAATGACAGTGGCAGCGGTTTGTGTTGGGCGTCGATTTGGCTAGGATCGAGGGTGATGGGACTGACGAAGGCACAATTAGAGGAGGCGGCAAAACTAGCATGGAGGACGAGAAGTGGATGGTGGCACCTATGACCCGTCTGACTTGGGGAAAAATGGTGCATAGCTTCAACTTCTCTCCATTTCTCTGGCTAGCTGCCACCCACAGCCTCTTCAAGACCCTCTTCTTGTTGCTCCTCTTCTCTCTCTCCCTCCCCAAATCCCATCGGTCGCCAACAGATCCGTTGCATTCCAGCGGCAACGCGATCGCAAAGCAGGGGAGTTCACCGGTCGCAACTCCCGTGACCTCTATCCATACGTCAAGCACGCGCAGCCCCGCGTAGGTGATGAGCATGAGTAGGCAGATGGCGGTGTTGGAATGGACCCTTAATCTATTCCAATGGGTCAAAGGGCAAAGACCAAAATATACAAGTTACATTTGTAGTTAAATATGCAAAGAGCACCCTATGCAAGTTACATATCTAACATCTAACATTCTCTCAAACTCATGGTGGATCAATAATAGTGAATTTGGAGAGGTAGAAGCTGTGCTGAGCTTGAGTATGTGTCTTGGTGAAGAAATCAGCTAACTAAAGCTCTGAAAAAACATACTAAAGAGCAATAACTTGGTCCCGAACCTGCGATATCATGTATGAAGTATCTACTCCAATGTGCTTGGTGATCTCATGCTTCATTGGATCTCGAGCAATGTTGATCGCTCCAGAACTGTCTGATAAGAGAGGAGTCGGTGGAGAAGCTGAAACATCGAAATCCTCAAGTAGCCACTGAATCCAAGTGATCTCAGCTATCAACGCCACTACGGCTCGCAACTCAGCCTCAACACTCGAATGGGAAACAACCGTATACTTCTTGGTCTTCCAGGCAATCAAAGAGGAACCAAGAAAAATACAATAGGCCCAAGTTGCATCAGAGTACACTTGAAGCTGTAGAGAGCTAGAGTGAGAAAAGGCGATGACCGATGGTCTCCCAAAGTAGCGCAAAACACGAACAAGGTGATTGTAGTGGAGCTGAGTGGGAGCAGAAAAAAATTGACTTAGAATGTGAACTGAGTGAGAAATGTCAGATCAAGTGATCCCAAGGTAGACGAGTGAAGAATATATACCCGCTATTATGAGTTAATGGAGTATTTTGGTAATTAATGACAATCGTCATGTGGACTAACATTTTTCATAAGTTGGTAAAACAGGTTAAGTCCCATGATGATGAAGACTTTGGGTGGCATCGTGAGTTGATTGTCATCAAATCAAGATTCGGGATGAAGGATGTCATCATATTGTAACAGCCCTAAGTTAGGGTTTATGTTTCAAATGTAAAATTTTGAGGAGAAATAAAAACTTTTGCTGTCTCATCAAATCATTTGGAAGTTTTCCAAATTTTCCCTAGCAATTTCCAATTTTTAGAAGTTAATTCTTGTGATTGGAAATTGTTGTCAACAAATTCTTAGCTTTCAAACTTGTGATCATCCTCTGAAATTATTTTTTTTCCATCATCTTGATCATCCTATCTACCTCCCTGAATTATTTCACAATTTTTAGATTTTGTTTGCTATTTCAAATAACCAAGTCAAACCATTCCAAAATCTGGTCAAACCCTAGAACAGGAGCTTGTGAATTTTCTTCAGAACAATGCAGTGCATAAAAAGTTCTGGAAAATTTATGCAGTGTTGTTCTCTATCCTAAGTAGCTACCATAAAAATTTCGGAATTTTTAGAGCTCTAGAACTACCTCTAAAAATTTCCCAAACCTCCTCTGCCCTTTTAATTCAAAATCTGAAAACACTGTTTGTCGGGCTCGAACCCCACTCGAGCTCGAGTCCGACCGCGCCTGTAACAGCCCCAACTTAGGGTTTGTATTTCAAATGTAAAATTTTGAGGAGAAATAAAAACTTTTGTTGTCTCTTCAAATCATTTGAAAGTTTCTACATTTTTCCCTAGCAATTTCCATTTTCTAGAATTAAATTCTTGTGAATAGAAATTGTTGTCAGCACATTCTTAGCCTTCAAACTTGTGATCATCCCCTAGGAATATTTTTCCTGTCATCTTGATCATCCTATCTACCTCCCTGAATTATTTCACAATTTTTAGATTTTATTTGCTATTTCAAATGGCCAAGTCAAACTAGTTGAAAATCTGGTCAAACCCTAGGTCAGCATGCTTGTGAATTTTCTGCAGAATTTTCAGTGCATAAAAGTTCTGGAAAATTTATGCAATGTTGATCTCTGTCTCAAGTAACTACCATAAAAATTTCGGAATTTTTGGAGCTCAGGAGCTACCTCTAAAATTCTCCAAACTCTCTCGACCTTTTAAAACTTCAAATCGGTATTCATCTTTGTTTGTCGGGCTCGGACCGAGCCCGACTCAAACCCGACCGCACCTAAATGGCTCGGTCGCGCCAACCAATCGCACCGCGCGAATCTAATCAATCGTGACCGTCCGATGAAGATCGAGCGATTCACGTCGCGTCTTATGACCGACTGTCCGAATGCATACACCGATCTCGGCCGTCCATTAGCGATCGAGCGGTCGATATCTTCCGATCGAGTCGAACCACTCGGTTTGCGCCGCACCTAACTCGGCTCGCGCGCTCGTTTCTTCGTGACTTGTGGGCCATCCTGTCCGGTCATTTCCGCCACGCGCCGCCAACTCTCGTGCGCCGCTTCGCCGCGCGCTCTCGCCGGCTCGCCGCTGCATGCATCGCCGCCACCTCGCCTCACCGTCTTTTCACCGCCTCACCTCGCCGCCTCCGCTTTGCCCCTACAAAAGCCCACGAGGGTTTTCCTACCTCGTTTCGTCTCCATTGCCTTTCTTCTCCATCGAGCTCCGGAGCCGTGGCGCCGCCGCGACGCCCGAGGCGTTGCTGCTGCTCCGGTGATCTTGAGCACGGCGGACAGCGTCACGGCGTGTTCCACATCCTCGAAGTAAACCCCTCAAGAATTTGGGTTTCATCGTGCGTGGAGCTGCGCGTGGACTTTCTTCTCCAAGTCGGCCGAAACCGCCCTTCCGCCGCCGGGTCTTCTCGGTGAGCTCCAACTCGATTCCTTGCTTGGTGAGCATCACTGGACTCCACCTTTCTTCTCCACTCTCTCACTCGTCCTCGTTCACCCGGGCTCCTGCCACCGTTGATCGCCTTGCGCCGCCGCAGCTCTCGTCGCCGAGCCACTCCGGTGCCTCTCGTCGTCGCCAAGCACACCGGTGAGTTCTGGTAACTCACGATGCCCATGCGCGCGCTAATTTTCATTGTCTACTTCTGCAGTGCGGCCGCGCCTTGTCACCCCATGCCGCCGCGCGTGCTCGTCGCGCGCCACCTCGGTCATCTCCGGTGCCGCGACCACCCTTGGCTTCAGCAACCTCTCAGGCGACCCATTTTGGCGTCGCCGACCGCGCCGCCACTTCTTCGCCGGCACAAGTTCGAGTCGAGCGGTGAGCCTCTCGTTCTTGGTGTGCTCTTCTTCTGTTTCAGCGACGGTGGGCCCCATCTTCCTTTAGCCAGTTCTAAATGCTAATCAACTTTAGTAATGGTCATTAGTAACTCACATGCTTAAGCTTAATTGGAAAGTTGAGGCTTGGAAAGAAGTAGTCACCGTTCTCTGTAATTGTTCTTCTCTGTTGTCGGTTTTTACATTTGTCGATGTCGATTTTGGGTATCATGCTTGTGCTCTTGAAGTTTGTTAGTTCTTGATGACTCCCTGAGAAGTAGTGCTAGCAAGAAATTAATTAGTTAGGCTCTATAGGTTTCAAATCACTTGTTAGCCTTGCAATATCTTGGTGTGATGCTTAGGGTATGAATAGTGAGTATCTTTAACATCCTATCTTAGATAGAAAATTTTGTTTAGCATCTCATAGCTGGATACTTGATGGTTAGTGTTGTCAATAGCTTTTTGTAGGTTACGTAATATCGACTAATAATGGTTGAGTTAGAGAAACTAGTTGTTTTTGATGTGTTAACTTGATGATTAAATAATAGATGTGCACACAATCACCATCAAAGTCTGTAGAAAGATTAAAACATATAAGAGGATTGATTTTGTGGTTATCTTGGTAAATCAAGTGAGTGGATAGATCTATCATGAAAGCATGTCTATTTGAATCATCTCTGTAGTGCTATTTTGTTATTCCTTTTGTGATAGTCTAGCCTTTGTGTATAAATTGGTGTTGGTTTGTGATCTTTGATTTTTGTCGGTGTTATTCGTTCTTATTCGCTTGTTTTGTTCAATCGTTAGGATTCGATATTTGCGGCAACCCGAGAGCGATCCTCCAACATATTGAGCAACGGCGACCGAACAAGCGATTTGATCATGTTTATCCCAAGATTTTAAAGTCTAATATTTTGTTTCAATGTATGTATGCATCGCTTAATTTGTGTTAAATTGATTAGTTAAATCCGTAGTTGCATATCCTGTAGACAAAATATTGATCTCTACTACCCGAGCCTAGGTTATTTGTTTGTGATTAGAGGTGTTGGATGATCTCTTGTCACTTAGTAGATCCGAGTCAAATTGCTTAGACATGCTTAGTATCGGTAGAAATGGGCGGTTATCGACTTAGTGGTAACCTTGATCACACAAAACTTTCTATAACTTTATATTTCACATTTTTTGCTATGTTTAATTGCAAAACTAAAAAAATGAAAACAAAAATGATTTAGACGCAGGACACAATGGTAAGATTGGTGTGATCTATTGGGTGTGATGGAAAGGTGCCGGTCAATTAAGGACCGAACATCTTGTGAGTTTTGTTATCCAGCATTTAGCGTGCTAACCACACTAGAGGGTATGGGACCTCTCTTGACCTAGTACTTTGGCGTGTATTGGCTCGGGTCGCAGGAGGTCGCAGGAGGATGGAGGTGGGAGCATGGTAGTTGTCCAAAAAGCTTTATCCCGAGTGGGTAGTTGTCTTTTCGGCTTTACCATGTAAGCGTATGGATTTCTATCCATACGAGCTCTCGTAGTTAATACACAATATTGGAAAAAGTCTCGTAGGACTTAGTCAGGTGTGAAGCATACCTTGGAAGTGTGCTTTGGCTTAAAGGCGATGCCGAGGTGTGGGTGCATGGTACACCTGCAGGTTAAAAACTATTCGAATAGCCTCGTCTAGGTGATGGACACGCTTGGGTAAGCTTATCGAGAGTTAGACTACAACATTTAAATTAAAATTTGATGGGTGATACGAACTGGGATTCGTGCTATTGTTGTGGTGACTATTGGGATAGTCACTTCTAGGTTGTTTATCTTTCACTTTTGTTATTATTATCCTTATCTGTTATTTCAATCTTAAAATGAATTGCAAACTTGCCTTTAAAATCTGTATTACCTTATTGCAAATGAAAATTGGCTTTATGCAAATGAAACATATGGCCTCCACCAAATAAGCTCGCATGTAGCATATGAGCAGTGCGCTAGTTCACACGTCGATCTTGCGGGTACAAAGACAATCTTTGTACTCGGTGCTTTGCTTGATGTTGTTGTTGCGAGAGGAAGAAGGTGAGCCTCGGGGCCTCACTTCGTGAGAGTGTCTTTGTCGCTTGTGGGTGACGACTAGGCTTGGCGGTCGGTCGGATGCCTTGTGGGTTGAAGGCACACCGATTGGCTTTGTTTATAGCCATCTTATGGCACTTTGCTTCCATTGTCGTTCTTGTTATTTGTGTATCTTTTGGGCAGTCGGCTGTGTCCGTAATATCCTCTTCTATTTGTTTATCTTAGTTTGGTAGTGTTGTGTTTGGACTCTATGTGTGGAATGGAGTTGATGTCTAATTTTGTACCGAGGTGTGTATCTTGCTTTAGAAGTATACATATCTCGGGGATCGCTTATTTGATTTGTGATGCTAGGACCGGTGGTTGGTTAAGCATTATAAACCAAATAAATTGGGGTCCTCACAGCGCCACTCGGCTTGATCGCGCCAACTCGCTGCGTCGCCCAAGTCTTTTCGCTCGTGACCGTCCGATGCAGATCGCACGGTCCACGCTTATGATCTAATCGGATCGTCCTATTGCTCTATCGGATCTCGATCGTCCGTGTAAGATCCAACGGTCGATATGATCTTGATCGAGTTAAACCCACTCGTCGCACCGCACTGCACTCGACTCGAGCCGCCCTTCTTCTCTCGCCGACAGAGCGGTCCCACTGCAGCTCCTTCCTCCACGTGGCGTGCGCGACGCGCCCGAGCTCTCTCGCGCACCGCCGCTGCAGCGCTCGCCGGCCGCGCCGCATGCACGCCGCCACCTCGCCTCACCGGTCTTTTCACCGCCCTTCCGCCTCCACTCGCGCCTCCGTCTTCCCCTTCTTAGCGGTCGAGCACTCTTCTTTTCTCGGTTTCTTTCTCGCCTCTATCCACTTCCGCGCGAGCTCAAAGCCGAGGCGTCGCGCGCCGTTCCGAACATTTCAGCCGCTCCGGTGATCTCCGGTCATCGCCGATAAGCGCCACGGTGTGCCTAGCACCGTGAAGCGAACCCCTCAAGAAATTCGAGTTTCACATCGTGGAGCCGCGCGCTCCTTCTTCTCCAAGTCCGCCGAAACCGCCTCTTCCGCGCCGCGTCTTCTCCGGTGAGCTCGGCTCGATTCTTCGCCGGTGAGCATCGCTCGACTCCACCTTCCTTCTCCGATCACTCACGCGCTCTTTTTCGCCTCGGGTCTTTGCGTCGGTGACCACCTTGCGCCGCCGCAGCTCGTCGCCGCCACTCCGGTGTTCTCCGTCGTCGCCGAGCACACCGGTGAGTTCTCGGTAACCCATCGATGCTCATGCGCGCACTAGTTTTCATTGTCTTCCTCTCAGTGCGCCGCACCTTGTCACCCCATCGCCGGCCGCCGAGCTCGGTCGCCGCCGCGCCTCGGTGCATCTCCGTGCCTCGAGACCACCTTCGCCAGCAGATCCTCCAAGCAACCCATTTTGACCTTGGTTCCCACTCGCGCGCTCCACCGCCGGCCGTTTCAAACCAGCGCCGTGGCTCTTACGCTTCTTCCTGCTTGCCACTGTGGTCGACAAAGGGCCCCACCTTCCTTAAGCCGTGTTCTAAATGCTAATCAACCTTAGGAATGGTCATTAGTAGCTCACATGCTTTAGCTTAATTGGAAAATTGAGGCTTGGAAGGAAGTAGTCACCGGTTCTCTGATTTGTTCTTCTCTGTTGTCGATTTTTACATTTGTCGAATCTGATTTTGGGTATCATGCTTATGCTCTTGAAGTTTGTTAGTACTTGATGACTCCTTAGAAGTAGTGTTTAGCAAGAAGTTAATTAGTTAGTCTCTATAGGTTTCAAATCACTTGTTGGCTTTTGATCTATGAAGCTGTTAATGGAACTAGATGTATTACCTCTGTTCTTGTGGTTTGCATTTTCAGTAAGGTAAGGCTTTGTAGTAGCCGCATGCTGAAATTTGTTAGCCTTGAAATATCTTGGTGTGATGCTTAGGAGTATGAATAGCTGAGTATCTTTAAAACCCTATCTTAGATAGAAAATTTTGTTTAGCATCTCATAGTTGGATACTTGAATAGTTAGTGTTCAATAGCTTCTTGTAGGTTCTGTGATTTCATCTAATAATGGTTGTTTTAGAGTAGCTAGTTGTTTTGATGTGTTAACTTGATGCTTAGTTATTAGATGTGCACACAATCACCATCAAAGTCTGTCGAAAGATTAAAACATATAAGAGGATTGATTTTGTGGTTAACTTGGTAAATAAGTGAGTGGGTAGACCATTCACATGAAAGCATGTCTAATTTGAAACATCTCTCAGAAAGTGCTTATTTTGTTATTCCTATTGTGATGGTCTAGCTTCTGTGTATGAATTTGTGTTGTATTTGAATGTTTGAGTTTTGCCGGTGTTATTCGTTCTTATTCGCTGTTATTTGTTCAATCGTTAGGCTTCGACATTTGCGGTAACCCTGAGAACGATCCTCTGCAATGAGTTGAGCATATTGAGCAAAGAACTCATTGCAGTGCAAGCAGTTTGATCATGTTAATCACAGTATTTTAAAGTCTAATATTTTGTTTCAACTGTATGTATGCATCGCTTATTTTGTGTTAAATTGGTTAGTTAATCCTGTTAGTTGCATAATCTGTAGGCAAATGATATTCCTCTACTACCTGAGCCTAGGTTTTGCTGTGATTAGAGATCGCTGGATGATCTCTTGTCACTTAGTAGATCCGGGTCAATGTGCTTAGACACGCTTAGCTATCGATAGAACTGGGCGGTTATCGACTTTAGTCGGTAACCTTGATCACACAAAATTTTCTATAACTTTTGTTTCAAAGATTTTTGCTATGTTATTGCAACACTAAAACTGAAAACAAAAATGATTTAGACTTGGGCACAATGGTAAGATTGGTGTGATCTGTTGGGTGTGACTGGAAAGGTGCCCGAGTCAACAAGGACCGAACATCTTGTTACACTAAACCAAGCATTTAGCGTGCTAACCACACTGGAGGGTATGGGACCTCTCTTGACCTAGTACTTTGGCGTGTATTGGCTCCGGGTCGCAGGAGGTCGCAGGAGGGATGGTGTTGGGAGCATGGTAGTTGTCCAAAAGCTTTACCCATAAAGGTAGTTGTCTTTTCGGCTTTACCATGTAAGCGTATGGATTTCTATCCATACGAGCTGCTCGTAGTTAATACACAATATTGGAAAAAGTCTCGTAGGACTTAGTCAGGTGTCGCATACCTTCTGGTAGTGTGCTTTGGCTTAAAGGCGTCTCAAGTGTGGGTACATTGGTACACCCTCGCAGGTTAAAACTATTCGAATAGCCTCGTCCTAGGTTATGGACACGCTTGGCAAGGTCTTCCAAGAGTTAGACTACAACATTTAAATTAAAACTTGTTTGGGTGGTACGAATGCGGGATTCGTGCTATTGATGTGGTGACTATTGGGATAGTCACTTCTAGGTATTTTTCTTTACTCTTTTGTTATCATTACCTTTCTTGTATTTCAACATTAAAAATGAATTGCAAACTTGCCTTTAAATCAGTATTACATTATTGCAAACAAATCGGCTTTGTGCAAATGAAACATATGGCCTCCACCAAATAAGCCTACATGTAGCCTATGAACAGGTCCGCTAGTTCACACGTCAGTCTTGCGGGTACAAAGACAATCTTTGTACTCAGATGCTTTGCTTAATGTTTTGTTGCGAGAGGAAGAAGGTGAGTCCCAAGGGCCTCACTTACGTGAGTCATCTTTGCCATTTCGTGTCGACGACTAGGCTTGGCGGTCGGTCGGATGCCTTGTGGGTTGAAGGCACGCGATTGGCTTTGTTTATAGCCATCTTATGGCACTTTTTGCTTCATGATCATCCTTTGGTATTTTTGTATCTTTTGGCCAGTCGACCTTTGTCTGTAATAACTCTTCTGTTGTTAATTTCTGCTTAGTGTGATGTTTGGACTCTATGTTTGGAATGGAGTTGATGCATAATTTTGGGGTGAGGTGTGTATACTTGCTCGAAGTATACATATCTCGAGGCTCGCTTTATTTGATTTGTGATGCTAGGACCAAAGCGGTTGGTTAAGCATTACAAGCCAAATAAATTGGGGTCCTCACAAAGTTGGTATCGAGCCATTCGACCGTAGTAACCCAAGCATAGTCGTCCTTAGGATATTTTAGAAAAGCTTATTTTCAAATTATAAAAGGTTTATGAAAACCTAGGCGATTCTCATTTTACTCCTTACCTATCTTAGCTTTCTCTCACCTTACTCTAATTTGAGTTTTGAAACTTGGTTTCTCTCTTTCCTTTCAAAAGATAGTTACTTATCAGGTGGGATTAGTTTTGGGAGAACCATGAGGATTAATCTAACTAAAACTTGTGGGAACATAAGGGTAAAATGTGTTGTAAGTCGCTAAGTCTCTGAATTTTGTCGATTGGCTTTGTGACTTGAAGTTTTGCGTTTAGTTCGTGTTGTTTTTAAACTGTTTTGGTGATTTATCGATTTCTTGCTCTAAGTTTGGCACTAACCTATCTTAGCAAAGCAGGATGGCCGGAGGACGCGTGGCGCCAGCGGTGGTCATGATGAGGAGCTTCCTCCTCCGACCATGGTGAGGTTCTCGCTCAAATCGAGCGAACCGCATGGACCGACGCGTATCTTGGAGGTTATTGCTAGGAATACCTCCACTCTGCCGGTGCCTCCGGATCGGAGGTGGTGGACACCGCACTCGCGGGGACTTGCGAGAGTTCCTCCGTGCGCAACCACCGACTTTCTCCCGCTCGAGGACCCTCGATGCGGATGATTGGTCGCGCATGGTTGAGCGAAAGCTCAACATTGCTCAGTCGTCGCCCAGGAGAAGGCACTTTTCGCGTCCCACCGGCGAGGGCGGCACTTTCATGGTGGGAGAACTATCTCGCCATGCGGCCGCGGCCATATAGTCACACGGGAGGAGTTCGGATCGCCTTTTAGTCGGGCCACATCCCCGATGGCCCGATGAAGTGAAGAAGAAAGAATTCCTCGCGCCAAGCAGGGACGCGGATGCGTGACGAGTACTTGTACGAGTTTAATCACTGGCTCGTTATGCTCCAGGAGGTGGCCTCAGATGAGGCTAAGCAGGAGAAGTTTATGGATGGCTTGTCCGAGGAGCTGCAGGACAGGCTATCTATTGTGGACTTCTCTGACTTTCAGTCCTTAGTGGATGAGGCCATTGTTGCAGAGCATAAGGCAAAGGCGCTGGGCGAGTCTCGCAAGCGCAAATGGGAGGCACATCAGTCTACTCACGCCAGCCTCGCTCGTCCTCGGGCTGGGCCAGCACCAGGGGCCCGTTCTTTTGCTCCACCGGCACCGAGGCCATCAGCGCCGATTCTTCGTCCATCACGGCGCGTTTGACCCACGTGCGCTGCGATCCAAGACAGAGCGGCCTCCGCAATCCGGCGGCCGAGGTTACTTGTTTTATTTGCCACAACAAGGGCCACTACGCCAACGCTTGCCCTCAGAATGTTGCAGCGGCCCCTCGTCCTAATGGAGAACGCGGGCGGGGTGGCCACCCACCGACGGAAGATCATCCGAAGACCCGTGGTGCCGCGGCGGTCGAGTCAACTATCTTTCACCGAGGAGGCTCGGAGGCGCGGATGTCGTGATGGGTACACTTCTTGTCAATTCGTCCCGCTGTAGTATTATTTGATTACGAGCATCGCATTCTTTTATTTCAAGATCATTTGCTCGCTGCTAGTGGTCTTCTTTGTGTTCCTTTGGGGTTCCTTTGCTCATTCGCTCTCCGGCCTGGAGATGAGAGCTGGTTTAGAATGTCGGAATGTTCCTATCGAAGTCGAAGGAGTGGGATTCTTGGCAAATCTCATCCCGCTCAACTCAGTGAGCCCGATGTGATTCTTGGCATGGATTGGTTGTCCCAACACTTGGGACAGATCGATTGTGCCAAGAAGATGGTGTTCTCACCAACCTTTCCGTGAAACAGTTGGCTTTTCCCGCATGCGCAAGGGTCACACCTTTGTGCACTTGTAGCAAAGCCACTTTGAAGATTCAGGAGGTTTCCACTATTTGTGATTTTGATGATGTTTTCCGATGATTTACCCGGATGCCTCGGTTCGAGATCCGAGTTTGTCATCGAGTTCTTTGCCCGTGCGCCCTATTTCAAGGCGTATCGGATGCCTCCCAATGAGCTAGAAGAATTGAAGAAGCAGCTTGGTGAGCTCCAAGCAAAGGGTTTCATCCGTCCCAGTTCATCTCCTTGGGGTTGTCCGGTGATCTTTGTGAAGAAGAAGGACAAGACTTTGCGCATGTGTGTTGATTACCGTCCGCTCAATGAAGTGACGGTGAAGAACAAATATCCTTTGCCCCGCATCGATGATCTTTTCGACCAGTTGTCTGGAGCTCAGGTGTTCTCCAAGATTGACCTGAGATTGGGATATCATCAAGTCCGATCGTAGTGAGGATATTCAAGACGGCTTTCACTACTCGTTATGGTGCATGCGAGTATACCGTCATGTCTTTCGGCTTAACCAATGCTCCAGCATATTTCATGAACCTCATGAACTCGGTATTCATGGAATATTTGGATAAGTTCGTGGTGGTTTTCATTGATGATATTCTTATCTATTCCAAGACTGAAGCAGAGCATGCTGAACATCTGAAGATTGTTTTGGGCAAATTGCGGGAACACCAGCTGTATGCGAAGTTCAGCAAATGCGAGTTCTGGTTGAAGGAAGTGGCATTCTTGGGCCATGTTCTTTCAGCTGGAGGCGTAGATGTGGATCCCAGCAAGGTCAGCGATGTCCTATCTTGGGGTCAGCCCAAGTCAGTCACTGATGTGCGGAGTTTTCTTGGTTTAGCGGGCTACTACCGCCGCTTTATCGAGAATTTCTCCAAGATCGCAAAGTCAATGACTGAATTGCTCAAGAAGGATAAGAAGTTTTTGTGGTCCTCTGCTTGTGATGAGAGCTTTCAGGAGCTCAAACAGCGTTTGACTTCAGCTCCAGTCCTTACTCTTCCCGATGTCCACAAGAGCTTCGATATCTATTGCGATGCCTCTCGTCGAGGACTCGGATGTGTTCTTATGCAAGAAGGCAAGGCGCTGCCTATGCATCCAGCAGATTGAGACCTCATGAGCTCAATTATCCCACCCATGATTTAGAGCTTGTCGCTTTGGGTTCATGCGCTCAAGATTTGGCGGCATTATCGATCGGAAACCGTGTGAGTGTATTCGATCACAAGAGCTTGAAATATTTGTTCACCCACCGGATCTCGAACCTCGAGCGAGAGGAGATGGCTAGAATTGATCAAAGATGATGACATGGGTATTCAGTATCATCCTGGCAAGGCCAATGTGGTTGCTGATGCACTTAGCCGAAAGGTGTATTGCAATACTTTGATGATCCAAGAGCAGCAACCTGCACTTCTTGCATTAAATCTTTGTAGCATGAGACTATAATTTGTAAATGTATTTTGCAAATAGTTGAAGTCCATGTACTAAATTCCTTGTGGCGTGATTCTAAAAGTTGGTAAATATGTTTTGTAACTTGTTAAGGATCATGCTTTCATACCTTATTTTGCATCGCACATCAATTTGCAAATATGTTTTGCAAAATTAAGTTGAAGTGATTTGCAAAATCAGGTTTTGTTATCTTTGACCGGACTGATCGCAGTGGGTAGACCGGACTGACGGGAACCCCAGACCTTTGAAGCGGTCAGGTTTTTCCAGAGAGCCTCTATTTGTTCATCCCTTCTCTGTTTTGGTAACCCGGACTGACCACGATTGGAGGGTTGGACTGATCGGACCTCCGGTTCATTGGCACGGTCAGCTTTTTCCAGAGAGGGTTGGTTTTGCAACTTGCTATTGAATTTTCCATGCTGGACTGACTGTTGGTATAATCCCAGACTGGCTGGACCACCGGTCTGAGTAGCGCGGTCAGCTTTTTCCAGTAGCGTATTTTCTTTGGTTTGGAAAACTTTTGAACCCAGTGTGATCGAACCTTGTGTGGGTGGACTGATCGGACTTGACATAACAGATAGATTCTGTAGCAATGATTATTGCAGAGTTTACTGTTACTCTGTAGTCCAGACTGACCGGCCCTTTGCTTGCGGTCTAACCGGTTTTCCTGCTTTTGCATAGATTCTCCTCCAACAACTAGTTTTTGGTGTGCGGGCTATAAATACCCACTATGGCTGGTTGGGAGGCAACTCTTGGTATCTTATTTCACTCTCTTGAGCTAGTGTGAGTTTCTCCTTTTAACTATGCATGTGTGTAACATCCCAAAGTTCTGTTGCCAAAATAAAAATAAATAAAGTTATTATTTTATTGGATTTTCTGAAATTTGAAAGAGTTCTTTTGCTTTATTTTAATTTCTAAAGTTTTAAAAGTCAAAGGTAAAATTTATTTGAAGTTCTTGAAGTTTTATTTGACTTGATTTGAAAAATAAAAATTCAATTAATTTCTAGAATTTTCTGGAATTTTAAAAGCTTTTTCCTAAATATTTTAAAAGTCAAAATAATTTATTTACAAAATTAAAAGCCAATTATAAGTTGGAATTATTGTATTTAAGTCCAAAATAAATAAGGGAATTTATGTGAATTTTCTCATAATTTTTGGATTTTATTTGCTATTTGCTAAAGCTAAAATGAATTACAAGAATTGTTTTAATCAGTAAAACATTTAAAATCATAAAATAGTTCTTGGGCCGAAACCCTAGCTCGGCCCACTCCCTTTTCACGCGTGCGCGGCCCGTCTGGCCTAGCTTCCCCGCGCGCCTCCTCGATCCACCGCGGCCGTTGGATTATTATCTGATGACTCACCCGCACCCGCTTCTTTCCTATTTTCGCTGGCACCGACAAGTGGGGCCACTGCGGGGTCGTCACCTTCTCCTTTCCTTCCTCCCCGCGCCGCCTGCCTTCCTCGCGCCCGCGTCCGCCATGGACACGATTCAAAAGCTTTCCAAACCGTGTTAATCCGGCATTAAACTCCAAGATTTTGCGTGCACTTAAATCCTCTGTTAATTCCGCACCCGACCGCACCTCTCACCTTCCTTTCTCTCCCCGATTTCGTGATCTTCGCCGGAGATGTCGCGCGGCCTTCTTGGGCGATAAAGCGATACCATGCCGCCCTCGCCCTATTTAAAGGCGCACCAGGATCGCCTCCTCCTCCTCATCCCAGCGCCCCGACCCACTTCTCCCCAATCTCCCTCTCTCGCTCGGATTTTGGAGTTTCTCGCCGGTGGCTTAGCTTCGGTTCTTCTCCGATTCCGGCACCACCATCTCTGCCTAGGCCCCATCGTCCACACCATCGGAGTCACTAGATGAGCACGAAGCCAGCGCACCCATCGACTTCCTCGGAGGACCCCGGGAGCCCTTCTTCGCCATCGACCCCGCGCCGCCGCCGCTAAAGCTCGTCGCCGACAAGCTTCCCACCGCGATTCCTCACAATCCCGGTGAGCATCACGATCAAGATCTTCCGCCCTCTCTTTTGCGCACATCCGTACCCCTCGTCGTGGCGCGTAGCGCCGGCGAGGGTGGTCACCGAAGCTCCGCCGGTTTTGGCCTACGTGGCCTTGCCACCTCAGCGCCACTGTGACTGCCACCTTGGTGCCACCCGGCGCCACATCGCCATTTTTGCCCATGTGGCCGCCACATCATCTCGCACACAGCCACCCCCCGCGCGCACTGTTGCGGTAGACCGAGCCCACCGTGGGCGTTTGACCAGCCCGTGGACTTGATCTTTGACCAAGGGGCCCACCTGTCATAGACTCCGGGTTTTTCATTTAAAAATAAATCCAGCTGAAAATCGAAAAACCCTGAGGGTTGACGTCATCAGTGCGCAGTATTTCGATTTTCCTTTAGAAAAATAATTCCAATAATTCGGAAAAACCCAATTTTATCATTTCATGTAATTTCAATCTTCCAAAGCCCATATCTTTTGCATCCGAACTCCGATTGAGCCCATTCAAATTTCTAAATTCCTATAAATTCAAGATCTAGCTAACTAAACCAAAAGTATTTAATTTGTATTTAATTTGAATCTTATTTGAATTTAGTTTGAATTTGGCTTATTTTCACGATTAGATTTCGACGCCTTCGGATAGTTAGATTTCGACGCTGTTGGAAGAGCTTATAAGAGGACTGATTTTGACTGTATGATCATCGTGATTGTACACTTGGACTACCTAGAGATGGTACTTGTGAATACTAGGTGACCTCGTTAAGGAAAACAACATCACCTAACCAAGCAAGGCAAGTTATACCTTTGATCATATTTGAGTGAGTATTTAAAATTATTTAATTTTTATTTAAATTATTACTGCATGCTTATTTATATTCAGTAATTTAAATTCCTGTTTTAAATTCATAGCTATACCTAAATCCTTTGTATGGCCAATGTTGATATTGAATCAAACACATTGTCACCCTAGATAAAACATGGTTGATGCGATAGTATGAACTAGGATCATTTGAAAAGTGTATTGCTTAGTCAAAGCTTAGACCAAAAATCTTGATTTGTGAGAACTTTAGCCAAAAGTTCAATTATGATTTGAAAATTATTCTATGGTATTGTCTTTACCATAAAAATTTATAAAATGATTTGACTTATTAAACAAAATGAAAATTGGTTTGGACTTAGGCGAAATGGATAGTTGGTGGGTGCAGGTTTATACACTGGCTTAATCTGGTTAGGATTAAGGTCCATGAGTTATTTTGGAAGTCGCCCAAGTCAGTTAAGGGCCGGTCTTCGAGCGTTCCTTTGCTATGCCTATAATGGGCTATGCCTTACCGTACTACCACAAGTTTGGAATGGGACAGATTTGGTTAAATAATTTGTGATGTCTTAGTGTCATTTGTGCTATGTTGTTTGTATGGGTGTCGGTCAGACAGTAGTCCCATCTGGTGCAAGAGGGGGCTCCCAAAGGACGGTCAGTCCAATGGCAGCGAAACCTTAGCGGGCATAAATACATTAAGACAGAGCATTGTAAAGGCCTCGTGATAATCACTTAGTCGCACACCTACGGAAGTATGTGAACGGACAGTACAAGTTGATTATCTCTTGTGGGTAAAATTGTACAACCTCTACAGAGTGTAAAACTATTCGAATAGACGTGTCCACGGTCATGGACATGCTGGCAAAGCCTCTCAAAGTTAGACTTTGTTTTTTTTAAAAAAAAAATCTTCTTCAAAACTGGTTTATCCAAATGAGAATTGGGTAGAAAGTCATGTGATAGGAGTGTATCATTCACCATTCATGTGTGAATGTTATCTAATTACAAAACTGAGAATTTATAAAATGAATTTTAGTTATAGAATAACTGCTTTTGGAACTTAGTATTGTATTTAAATGTCAAACTTTGCGTTTATGCAAATTCAACCAATAAGCCATCCTTTGTTACATCCATATATGCATATCATTCTATTATTTGAGGGTGTAACTTGCGAGCAAGGTAGTTGTGCTCATACTTGCTTTATGCAAACAAATTTCAGAGGAGAAGAACTTCGCTACCGGTGTGGATCTCGACGACTAGGCCGCTTCCCCAGTCGATTGCCTGTGGCAGATTAACTGAACCCTACTACTTCTTCTTCATCTTCCACTGTGTTCTTTATTGTTGGCTTGTAAGCTATCTTGTAATCAACTCTGTTGTTTATTAATAAAGTTTTGCGATTATAGTTGTGTTACCACATTTGTTTACTGTGTGAGCTAGCCACTGATCATGGGACTAGTTCAGTTATGCACAGAGGATTTGGTTTGTTAATCCCGGGTCCTTACAATGTATTGCACCTTGTGAGCAAAGAGAGAGGTTCTAGTTGCATGTGTTGCAATTAGAATTGGATTGAGCATCTAATTGTGCATGTGTTGCACTTGGTGAGAGTCAAGTAAGTGGCTTGGCTTATTACTTTTGGTGTTTGCCGACACCTAGACGGCGTAGAGGCGTCATGGTCCGGTGATCTTCTCAAGAAGCTTGTGAGAAGGCTCGACATATTATGAGTGGTTTGGTGCTTGCCATCTTCGGAGTAGTGGAAAAGCAAACCCGAGTGGATCGAGGTGTTGGTTCAAGTTGTGAGCTGGTCCAATTCGTTTAGGCTTATCTCAGAGGTGTTAGCTTAATTTGTGATGTTGGTCCAATTCGTTTGGGCTTACCTCAACATGAATTAGGGGAGATCGACAAGTCTCCGAACACCACGGTAAAACATCCTTGTGTCATTGTGGTTTGCTCTCTTGTGATTTACTTTGTGCAATTTTCATTTCTAGAATTAAATTGATTGCATATCAAACTAGGGTCACAAAACTTGACTTAGACTTAGGGTGTTAGTACACTTAATGGAAACTAGAATTTTTAGGTTTTAATTGTGCAAAACCGAATTGACTTTCGCTTCTGCATTAGAAATCGGTTTTAGTCTTAGATATTTTTAAGAAAAAGACTATTCACCCCCCTCTTACAACGAGGCTCTCGACAAGATGGCGATAGCGAGTGGGATCCTCAAAAGGCTCCCCATCAGTGAGCCAAAGGTGAACACTAAGCTCAATAGGAGTGTACACCATGCGCTAATAAGTGGGATAAGCACGAGCAATGATATCCTAAATGTACTTCTCCTGGGAGAGGTAGTAGCCCTTAGGTGTAGAAGAGACCTCAATCCGAATGAAGTAACGAAGAGGAACCAAACAAGACATCAGAAACTGCTTACTAAGACGCTCCTTCACAAAATCAATGTATTGAGAGTCATCCCCAGTAATGATCATATCATCTATATAAAGAAGGAGGAGCGTCCAACCCCGAGGAGAGGTGTGTACAAAGAGGGCATGGTCGTGACCACTAGCAGAGAAGCCGACAACAGTGACAACAGAGGAGAAGCGATCAAACCAAGTACGAGAAGCTTGCTTGAGCACAGAGAGAGCGACGAAGGCGACAAACCATACCATCAGGGACATAATGCCTAGAGGGCGGCTGCATGATGACCTCCTCACGTAGCTCACCATAGAGAAAGACATTCTTGACATCTAACTGAGAGATGGACCACTGTCGAACAGAGACCACAACAAGGAGAGTGCAAACAGTGGTCATATGGGCAACAGGAGCGAAGGTATCACTGTAGTCACGACCATGCTCCTGCTGAAATCCACGCGCCATGAGACAAGCTGCGTAGCGTTCAAGAGAGCCATCTGAGCGGGTCTAGATCTTGTATACCTACTTGCACGTGATAGAAGTGATACGCGCAGGTAAGGGAATAAGATCCCAAGTGTTAGTACGCTCCAAAGCAGCAATCTTCTCAGACATTACGAGCTGCCACTCAGGGTAAGCAGTAGTCTCACGGTAGGTCGTAGGCTCAGAAAAAGCAACGTTTGCAAAGCCGTAATGCCCAGAAGACCTGATAGTGCGACGATTATGAAGATCATATTTGGGAGGAGAAAGTAGAGTAGTACCCAACAAAGATAGAGAAGAAGAGCTGGGAACAGGGCCCAACAAAGATGAAGGCTCAACTGGAGAAGAATGAGTAGGCCGAGGATGGCGAGAGTAGTACGGGGAAAGGGTGGAATCTCAACAAAAGAGCTGGAAGGAAACTCGGAGGAGAGGGAACAGGTGAAGCTGGAGGAGATGGAAGCGAAGAAGGTGGAGTGGAAAGCCGAGGGTTAGGAAAAGTTAGAAAAGAGATTGACTCAACAAGAGAATCTGAGCTGACAATAGGGGGGACGAGGGTTGTAAGGTCGGCACTCATTGAAAGTGGCATCCCGAGAGATACTCATCCAGTGAGCAACGGGGTCATAGCAGCGATAACTCTTATGCTGAAGACTGTAACCAAGAAAAACACACCAAACTGATTGAGCAGTCAGCTTGGTGCGCTTATGAGGTGAAAGAAGGACGAAACAGACACAACTGAAACAACAAATGTGGTTGTACTCTGGAGCCCGACCATAGAGACGCTCGATAGGAGTAGAACCCTGAAGAGCAGTGGAAGACTGCATGTTGATGAGGAAAGCAGCAGTGGAGACAACCTTAGCCCAGAAGTGAGTTCGAACAGAAGAGGCAAGCATAAGAGCATGAGTTGTCTTAAGCAAGTGATGATTCTTACGCTCAGAGACACCGTTCTGAGCGTGAGCACAGGACAAGAGTACTGGGGGAGAGTACTCTACTCAGCGAGAAAGCGACTCAAAGTAGCAGATATGTATTCACAGCAGAGTCAACACGAAACACATGAATGACCAAATCAAATTGAGTGCGAACTATAGTGGCAAACATCTGGTAAATAGAGAGAACCAGATTATGAAAGGATACGAAGTAGATCCAAGTATGACGAGAATAATTATCAATAAAGATCATATAGAATCGATGATCCCTTTCAAAACAAAGGGAACCGGACCCCAAACATCAGAGTGAACAAGATTAAAAGGATGAATAGAAGCAGAATAACAAGAGGGATAGGGGAGTTGCGGCTGTTTGCCAAGCTTGCAATCCATACAATGTAAAGAGGTGTCCCAAAAAATAGACCCAAGAACACCATGGCCTACTAGTGACGATAGATGCGATCCATAAAGATGACTCAAAGGATGCTGCCATTGAGTGAAGGAATCAGAAGAGGACGTAGCAAAAACAAAGGCAGTGGTAGTGGATGACTGGCTGGTGGAGACAACGGAAGGAATGTGCAGCTAGTCGAGCTCCCAAAGACGCTACGAATCACGACGTCGAGGGCCAATACCAAGCAGAGACCTCGTGCTGTAGTCCTAGACACAACAAGAGCCAGACTCAAGAACAACACAACATTCATGATTAGTGATCTGACCGGTTGGCATAATCTGCATAGTAAGCTGGAGAACATGAGAAACTGCAGAAACATGAAAGGAAGAAGTGAAAAGAGTGTCTCGGCCTACAACAGGAAGAGATGTATCATCTGTAGTATGAACATTGGAAGGAAGAGCTGTGGGACTAACATAAGTCGTAACATGACTACCCATTGCATCTGTAGGGAACGACCACGGTGGAACATTGCAGATTAATTAGCCAGGTCCTACTCCCCATACTGAGGACATGTGGTGGTACGGTATGGCTTAGCATCATACACTCGAAGACCGGTCCTTAACTGACTTAGGCAACTTTCCAACAAAACCCATGGACCTCAACCATACCCGATTGAGACCGTGCATGAACATGCACCTACCAAGCATCCATTATGCCCAAGTCCAAACCCATTTTCATTTTATTTTCCAGGTAAATGTATTTTATAAACCTTTTATGGTAAAACAATACCATAGATCCAATTTAATTCAAATTTGAAATATTTGACTAAAAACTTCCCAAATACAAGATTTGATCTAGGCATTGGCTAAGCATTTAATTATTTTCAATATTTTTTTTATCTAATGGTGACAAGGAAATGATAATCACTATTCAAATTGGCTATACACAAGGAATTGGAATAACTAAGTATTTAAACAGGGGATTAAAATAAACTGGATAAAAATTACGCATGCAATAGTAATTTAGAAACATAATTAAATTAATTTAAAATAATAGGATCGATATGATCAAGGGTATAACTTGCCTCGCTTGAGGTGATGTTGTTTTCCTTAATGGGTCACCTAGTACTCACAAGCACTTTCTTCAAGTAGTCCAAGTGTACAATCACGATGATCATACAGTCAAAATCAATCCTCTTATGAGCTCTTCAAACGGCGTCGAAATCTGACTCTCCGAAGTCGTCGAAGTCTAACGTGAAAATAAGCCAAATTCAAACAAAATTCAAATAACAACTCAAATGAACTCCAAATTAAATAATTTTGGTTTGGTTAGCTAGATCTTGAATTGAGACAAATTTAAAAATTTGAATGGGCTCAATCGGAGTTCGGATGCAAAAGATATGAGCTCTGGAAGATTCAAATCACATGGAATAATAGAATTATGATTCTTCTGGATTATTGGAATTATTTTTCTAAAGGAAAATCAAAATATTGCGCAAGGATGACGTCATCGGCTGGGAATATTGAATTTTGGCCGATTTATTTTCCTACGGAAAAACAACAGTGACTGACATGTGGGCCCAGTCAATGGATTGGGTCCACGAGATGGTCAATGCCCACGGTGAACCCGGTGTATGGAACAGTGACCGTGGGGGTGCGCTGGCGGTGTGTGATGACGTGGTGCCACGCAGACAGCCACGTAGGCGTGGGTGCACTGGTGGCGCTGACGTGGCGCCAAGGTGGCAACCAGGTGGCGATGCCACGTCGGCGGGACCGGCGGTGGCTCGGGTGCCTAGGGCGCCGGCGGACGGCGTCCCGGCGAGGTCCGGCGAGGACGTCAAACGAAAGAGGAGGGTGTGGGAATTATTATGCGCACAAAATGGTCACCTGAGGCAGCGGTGATAGTCGGCGGCGATGTCGGGGTCAACGAGGCGGCGACGTTCGGGTGGCTCTCCGACGATGCTAGCGCGCGCACGGGGTGCGCGTGATGATGCGGTGCCGGAGGTGGAGGCGGAGGCGGAGGTGGTCGGGGAGGCTTGGAGGCGGCGTGCTTACGGCCGGCGGCGACAAAATCTTAAATTCCAGCCAAACGAGGAGGGGAGCGGAGGAGTGGGTGGTGGCGCTGAGTTCCTTGGGGAGGTGTGCACCCGGTGCTCCCTTTATAGGGACCGGAGGAGGCCAGGAGGAGGAGATCGAGGCGGTGATTTAAAATCCGGTGATTGTGCGCACGGTTGAGGGGGAAACGGGCTGAAACGGGCGCGACGTGACTCACGGGTGTTAATGCGCACCTCCGCGTGAAGGAAAGAGGCGGAAATGGCGGCGTTTGACAAGCTCTACGACGCGGTGATGGCGGTGGCGTGCAGCTGCGCGAGGAAGACGGCACGGGGGAGAAGAAGGAGGCGTGGCCATCGGATTTTCATCCGATGGTCGGGAGGAGCAGGCTGGTGTGGATGGCGATAGCCGCCCGATGTAGATCGGGCGGTGGAAGAGAGAGAGAGGGAGAGCGCGCGGGAGGAGCGGCTGGTTGGGCCGAACGGGCCGGAGGCCATGGGCTGGGGCGCGGGGAGAATGGGCCGGACCGGAGAAGTTTCGGCCCAAAGGGGTTAGGGGTTTTTAAAAGATCTTTCTAATTTCAGAAAAGGAGATAAATTAAAATAGCTTTTGAAAAATAGCAAATAAATTCCAAAAATTATGAGAAAATTCACAGAAATTCCCTTATTTATTTTGGACTTAATAAAATAGTTCTAACTTATAATTGGCTATAGTTTTTGCACATAAATTGTTTTGGCTTTAAATTACTTAGGAAAAAGCTTTTAAAAACTCAGGAAATTCTAGAAATTATTTTAAAATTTTGTTTTTCAGATCAAACCAGCTGAAACTTCAAGAACTTCAAATAAATTTTAAATTTTGGACTTTTACAACTTCAGAAATTCAAATAGGGCAATCAACTCTTTCAAATTTTCAGAAAAACCAGTAAAATAATAATTTTATTTTATTTTATTTTGGTAACAGCACTTTGGAATGTTACAAGCTATGGAACTCACAGAAGTGTGGTGGGTAGAATATGGTATCATGTGAAAAAAAGCACAGAGTCCAAGATCCACAGAGAAGATACTTGACGAGGGGGTTGGCAGAGGCGTCGAAGACTGTTGAGAAGTGAGAGTCAAACGAGTAGAGCCCGAGGAGTCCGAGGATGAGCCTACATCGAGGCGTTGGAGCAAGAGTCTACACCGAGGCGTTGGAGCAAGGAGAGGAGCTGTCGCGTGGCATCACTGGAGGAGCCCTGGCGAGAGTCGCTAGCTCCTGAGTGGCAAGAACCTCTAGAGCCCTTTGGTGGACATCCACCCTTGTGACCCTGGTCCCTCCTCTTGTAGAGGTCTTGGTATCTATGGCCATCACACTGGTAGTAGGTGCGACGAAGACCAGCAGTAGAGACAACACCCACTAGTGCTGCGGGAACTGGAGGGACCATGGTCGGTGCTAAAGGAAAATGCGCTGAAGCAGACAAGACAACCTATATTTGAGTTGCGCCATGAAGACGAGTCTCCTCAACACAAACACCCATGAGGGCCTCCACCAAGGTCGGGCGTGGGTGGTGAGTTAGGAGCTGAGCACGCACAGTCTCAAATTGAGGCCGGAGATGCATCAGGAAGTCATAGAGATCTCATCTTCTGGTGAGCGCGGAGCCACACACAGTAGGGACATGTCCGGCAGACACCCGACCCATAGTCACAGGGATCGCGGGTCGATGCCACGTTCCACATACATGATTCATCGATCGGGTATGATTCGTGGGATATGGTACACCATTCCTGTGTAATTTAGAATGAAAAGTGGCGTCCCTAGACCTGTGACCACATTCCTCGACCTGATCGACCCACGTTCCTGTGACTATGATTCAGCCACAGAGAGTCAAGCTGATGCCACACCTCAGACATTTGCTGGTAGAAGTCGTCCACGGTGGCATCGAGTTCCTGAAGAGAGTGCGCCTAACACACGACGGAGAGGTACATACTACATAGCATCACTCATCGGTTGGTAGTGAGCTCAGAGATGCTCCCACATTAGCTAAGTCATCGGCAACTCTACCACATCCATGGAAATGGCCACAAGCATGCTGCTCACTAGGATGGCGGTAGCATGAGCTTCGAAATCCTATCATCTCTCATAGGCGTAAAGCTTAAACTGGTAGAGCTCCAGGGCCTCCTCTAGAGCAGCAGTGGCGGCTTCCTGAGCAGCCTGATCCGCACCAGTAGGAAGAGCAGACAGAATTGGCGCCGTAGGACACTACGGACAGGGGTGCTTGCCGGTGAGGTGACCCTAGAGGCACTAGCTATTGAGATGAATCCTCAGGTGAACAACCCACTTCCGGAAGTTCATCCTGTTGAACCAAACAGGGGGAGCGGGACGGGGAAGGAGCCACCGGCGATAACCATCAGTAGAGACTCGATCTACGTGGGGCAGAGCAGAAGCGGTGTCGAGATGAAGTCGGGGCGGTCGGATCCAGAGGCGGAGCTCAGCTCGGCTTGGCTTGAAGCAGAGGAGAAGCGAGCTCGGGAGGTGGCGTGATCAGGAGTAGAGGCTCCGGGCGTCGTGGCGTCAGGGAGGAGCAGGGGAGACTCGGGCAGTGCGACATCAGGGGGGAGCAGGGGAGGCTCGGGCGTCACAACAACGGGATCAGGCAGTAGAGCTCGAGCTGCAGTGCGATCACATAGGGTAAATGCCGGCCTTGAGCGCGACAAGGAATGGGGAGGATAGGGGGAGGGCGTGGTCCGTGGTAGAAGCAGGTGAGGAGGAGTTGTGCCTTGGAGAAGGTTTGTGACTGTCGGCATGGGAGGAGAAGAGAGAGGAAGAAGAAGATGGGGAGGGAGAGAGCAAGAAGATCTGGAGTGACTAAGATGTGTACCTCTTTCATCATTTTTTATTTGCTAATTTGTTAGATGATGTGTTGAGCGACATAGCAGACATGTGGCATCCATGTCAGTCAAAACCGCTTTGGAGTGGGTTAAGGGGGTGAAGTGACTTGGTTTTGACACTTCAAGGTTGCGTTTTGAATGGTTTTAAAATTGTGAGCTGAAAAACGGACTAAGCCTATAGTTGAAAGTTGTAAAGTAAACCTTTTAAATGAAGATACTGGAAATGCAAAAGGGTTAACTGGAAGTATGTACCAAACGGGCTGAACCTGGGACTGGTCCAAGACCAAAGTAGTACTGGAGTTTGTTAGACTTGTCTGTCTGCTTCCATCCAGAAAAACCTGTGGCCTTAATCTCTTTCAGGACTTCCACATATCAAGTACTAGCAACTTAGCAACAGTTCCATGTGGGAAGAAAGTATACCGTGGAGAGCCAACAAGAGTTATCCATGGCTCATCCCCAAGGGAAACTGATGGACACAACCAGAAGGCCAATCACAGCAGCTTCATCGTTTCATCAATCAGCAGCAAAGCATCTTCAGCCACTGGTCACCTTGGCTCAGAGGAATGGAATCAGCAGGAGGTGCCTTCTCACTTTGTTGACATCCACTGCAGCCATACCTGAGGCTGGTGAATCAAGAAAGTCCCTATTGCAAGGTATATTCTCTACGGAATTTGATCTGACTTTCTGCGTTTGAGCAATCAATATTTACAGTTGGTTTGTTATCCGCCTTGGATAGATAAATAATTCTGCCTCCTCCTCTGTATGTGTAGGGTACCTGAAGAAATCAAAGGAAAACAAAGAAAAGAACGACAAGGAGGTATTTGGTCTTCCTTCAAATATTTCCTTGGTATCCCATCATTGCCAATGAAAGAAGCCTTTTGCTTTTGTTTGAGTCACTAATCCCTATGCTTAATTTTTTTGCTTTTCGAAATTATTCAGTTGGGTCCATATGCTTTCAGTTCCACTGCTTCAGTTCGTTTATGTTTATTAGTCCCCTCGCTTTGCATTTTTCTTCTAATAATACACATACTTAGTTAGTTTTAGTCAAACTAATACTTTCATTGTTAATTGCTCGTAGAGATAAATACATTACGAGTAAGAAGTAAGAACGTATATAGGTGTTGACCTAGATAGTTGAATGAGAAAAATGCCTAAATCATCTCACAAGTTCCAAGCAACTAACGGAAGAGGTACACTCAGGTGACAAAATCAGAAATATAGGAACTGTTTTGTAGTCTAGGAACAGGAATGATGAGGTTTGAACTTTGAAGTAAAGCCAATCCATGTGAAAGTAGCTCCAGGAAAGCTAGGTCTGTGCTGTAATTTACTAGCTGTTTGTACACTACATGTTTTTTAATTTTTTAAAACGAATTGTTTGTACACTACATGTTCCAGTCAATTGAGTGGTTCATTGGTTCTGAAGTAGATGTCTCATGACTTAAATTGGGAACCTCGTGCTAGTTGCATATCCAACCTACAGTTGTATAGCCTACACATTAGACTATTCAAAATTGGAAGACGGCGTTGTTAAATACTACTATCAAAATAGAGTCAAGTCTCAGGTGAATTCAGCCGCAACCTCTTTACAATTCTCAAGCAACTCGAGGTTCTGAATTTTGTCGAGCATACAATGACTCGGAAATTAGCAATTTTATCCGTATAAATGTACACCGGTATAAGAAATTCATCCAGAGTGGCACAGATGCAGACTGGCTGCCGCTGATTCTTTGCTACTGTTTTCTCTTGTTCCAGAGGCTGGAGGACTACTACAAGAGGAATTACAGGGATTACTTCGGTCTCATCGAAGGCCCGGCTAGACAGAAGAAAGAGGACGAGCTCACGGAGTCGGAGAAAGGAATTCTCGAATGGCTTGACAAGAACAAATAGTACGTTATGACCAGGAGAGTGGTGCCGAGATTCCGCGAAATTCCGCGAAGCATGTTTGCTTGAAGATGAATGTGTTTTTTTTAAAGATTAATGATTTATTTTGTGACGTCTGGCTTGCCATCCACGAGTAGCAAACAGAAACAGGCTGTGGACAAGAATGTTGCATCATACATATGTGGACAAAGAGATCTGAATCTGATTAGCGACCAGCCACCTGCTGGAAGATCCCCACTAAATATCCATCGTATTGTGATTTGCTAATCTCCAGGATCTGAAACGGTGTTGAGAAGCAGCGTAGTCAGCAAGAAAATTTGTTGATGAGCTCTTCCTCGTCGGTCGTTGAGTTCTTTTATATCAACAAAATCAACGGTTGATAGGGTAGAACCTCGCAAACCCTTCTTCATCAAATGTACTTCCGCATAACCATGCTTGGCTAGAGCGGTTCCCAAAATATGTAATAAGTGCAGTGGTCAGCTGTTATTTAGCTGTGCGTACTAGGTAATGGAAGAAACGGTGTTGACATACACGTTAGAGTACCTACTGATTGTACTAGCGAGGCTCTCCCATCAGATTTCATTAGATTTTCTTATGCACGTACTGATTGTACTAGCGAGGCCCTCCCATCAGATTTCGTCAAATTTTCTTATGCGTAGCCATGCTTGGAAGAAAGAAATGGTGTTGACATACACGTTAGAGACGTACCGATCGTACTAGCATTTCATCTCTCTCTATCCACAAATCCATTGGTCGGTGAGCTTACGGAGTATAAGAGTTCATATGATTTTTGTCTTAAGTAATCCTGTTCAAAAACAATTATTTGTAAACATTCCTAAGCTCTTCTAGCAATATGTCTGGGTGGTGTAGTTGGTTATCACGCTAGTCTCACACACTAGAGGTCCCCAGTTCGAACCTGGGCTTAGACAAGTTTCAACCTTTTTTCGCTACTTGCCTCCAAAATTGGTTTATTCCTTTTTTTGGCAGGAAGGAGCTATCCTGTCTGCATGCTGTAGCGGAAACATTTCACCCCCCTTCCCTCGTTGCACGTATAGTTTCTTGAAATAAAAATATTTAATTTTGCCCTTTTTTCTTGGAAGTATTTACTATGTAGCCTTTTCCTTTTTGGCTGGAACATCTAAAACATTTTTTCGGAACTGAGGAGACATACAACAAAGTTGGGTAGCACAACATTCGAAAACACAGTAAATGTTCACGGCATTAAAACACATAAAGTTCATCCCAAAAAAACATAGCATTCAACATGCAGTTGGCCTGGGACTCCAATGTTTATCTTTAATCACACATCACATTAAACTATCAGTCTATCATCCACCGGCTGGCTGCCTAGGCCCTAGAGCATCCAAACTTTGACTTTTGCACATGTTAGAGTATCTACAATAATCTATGTCCTTTGTTACTAAGGACAAACATATCAGCATTTACGTGATATGAAGGAGAGATGGTGAGAAGAGAAGGTGGGTCTGTTTCTAGATGAAAAAACAAACAAATTATTGATACCAAGATATAAGATACAACTAAATAGCTATTGGAGACCTGCTTATTACCTAAAAACTTGTTTTATAGTAATTAAAATCTTAGATACAAACTCAAAAACCAAACTATTATAAATGCTCTTACGAAAAGGAACACACAGATTTGTTGGCAATCAAGCCTCGGCTCCAGGCTCCATCCATCTTGCTGGGTAAGGCGAGGCCACGTGAGATGAACACAGGTCTAGATCCTGCTGTTTATATATTCTATTGTACTTTCCATGCGTGGATCACTGCGGGCTCGTATAAAATGCTCTCACAGGTAGCTTGGGACGCGCACCGCCGCCCCCTAGTGCTCGGCGTTTGCTGGCGACGGCTTCCACCCGCGACGTAAGCTGGCGACAATTGGCAGCGGCGGATTTGACCACGGGGGAGGGGAGGAGTGGTTGAGCTAGCTAGCCGGTGTTAGGCTGTTCCCAATGGGCAGTATCTTAGTACAGTTTCTTAGTGCATGAGGAGTGTTAGGATACTATCTTCCCAATGTATAGTTTCTTATGATATAGTATCTTAAGTTGTTTCATTTAATTACATGCATGAGGTCGTTTTGTTGGATTTGAGCGAACTAGTATCTAAATTAGATACTAGAGAACCCTCTCTCTTCATTAACTATGATGCCACATCATTATTTTGCCTACATGGCAGGCTAAGATACTAGCCAAAGTGGAGCACTGAGAACAGCCTTAGATTTCAGTTTCGCTGCTCCGTTGCTAGGTTAGTAGGTTAGGTAAACCGCAAATGCCTTGTGTTACGTCGCGGGATGCAACGGATCCGCCACAACTAGTGCTTTCATCATTCGTTCACCCGTTTTGCGGGAGCACGTACGTCGTTTGCCTCATAGGTGTCAAGCTGCTGCTGGTGGTGGTGAATGCTAACAATGGAATGGAAGCACCGCACTATTTCCCCGGCATAATGGAACGTGCAGTTGAGAAAAAGAGAAAATCCTCAAGCAAAGCATACGCAGGTACACACAAGTACACGGAGCAGCTCGTGTTTAGCAACTGATTTTCAAACAGACTCTTCGATTAAAAGCCTGCGTAAAACTGGCGTTGTTTAAGGGCATATATAATAGTATTGACAATTGTTGTGTGTAGTATTCATCTTTATTATCTATAGATAATATTAAAGATAATTCATCTTTCTACAATGAATTGTCTTTTTATATGTTTGTATAGACAACTCATTTATGTACAATACATCTTATTTCTCGTGTTACAATCGATTACTGCATGAGATACGACCAAATTATCTACACTCCCTGTCTCGTCCACATCATCTCATATTCTACATAACAAAGATCACAGACAACTGATATCACACTATTATACATACACTTTTTAAGTACGAGGTTAGAACACCCGACAGCAACGGGAGCAGAGGTTGTCGAGGAAATCCAAACGTTCTTGAACAAGTTTAGGACGCCGCAACGGTACAAAAAAAAAAGAACTCGAAAACACGGAACAGCTCCGCGTTTCCGCCCCAATGCCCGTGCGCGGCTACCGAACCGCCGGACTGGATGGCACGTAGCCGTAAATACAACCCAACCGCGCGCCCAACTCCACTTCCCGGTACAAAAAGGCCGTATGGAAAAGCCGCGAGGGAAAAAAAAAAAAAATACGGTAATTCTCGCCAGCCTTTCTCCTCTCCTCAGTACTAGACTACTAGTAGCCTTCACGACTAAATCGCAAATCCGCCACTACTCCCACACCTCACCTCCCCGCGTTGCCTCCTACTACTCCCCCTCTCAAGAGCCTGGGCTCGCCTGCTTCCACCAAACCCTAATCATTTGGGGGGCCCGGCCGCCAGCTTCGATCTGCGCCGCGGCCGCGGAGGCGCGATTGCTTGGGGGGCGGTGGTTGCGCTGCGCTGCGCGCGGTCCCGCGGCGGTGGTGGCGGTCCGGCCCGGCCTGGCGGCGGTGCGGCGCGGCGCGAGGGAGGCGCAGGAGGAGGTGGCGTGGATTCGTGGCGGGAGATGAGGTGGAGGCTGGTCGAGGCGGGGGCGTCGCCGGCGGGGCGGTGAATGGAAGCGGCGGGGCGAGGTGGGGGCGAGCTTACATGGAGGCCAGGGCCTCGCCCGGCGGCGGGCGCGGGTGGGTGCTTTGGCTTGTGAGCGTCGAGGTGAGGTGCTTCGATCCGGTGGGGGTTTGGTGGGTGCCCGGAGTGAGTAACCGGAGCTGGTGGATTTGGGGCGAAATGGTCGGGAAATTCTGGGGGTTGGGGGTTCCTTCGGACGGATTTGGTATGAATTGATGCCCATTTCAGGTTTTGGATGGCGATTTGAGGGCTTTGGTTTAGCCTGGTGTGGGGTTTTATTGTTTTGCTGCGAACTTTTGGGGAAATGAATATTTCTCCCGAGCTATTTTTGTGTGTTTGGTTCACAATTAAACTAGTGAAGCAGATAGATCAAAATTTGACCTTATTGGGTGGATTAATCGCTGTTTGCTCTTCGGATTTGCTAATATGTGAGCTTTTATAGGTTGTGGTCCTGTGCCATTAGAAGGAGCTGCATTTGTATTGGTATTGATAATGGATCATTTCATTTTTTTTCCTCGTGCTGCAGATTGTGTTGATTCTAGTCTGGACTCGAGGGACTAGTGCGGATTCCGATGACGCCAAAGCATTGTCTCTGCAAGGTGTGGAAGCTGGAGAGAAGGATTTTTACCTTAGCCATTCCTGCATCCATGACGAGATACTACATCAGCGGCGCCGAGCCGGGCGGAAGGAGTATTCTGTCATGCCGCAAGTTTACCATGAGCCCCGAGAGAAAGTGGAGCGCCTAAGAGGAAGACACTTGTTGGGGGTGTCATCTTGGCATGCTCCACAGAGGAATGTCAAGAAGTCAATAAGGATATACCTCAATTATGATGCTGTTGGGCACTCGCCTGATCGGGATTGTAAAAATGTTGGTGACATTGTGAAAGTAGGTTTGTCGCATTAGCTTCTCAATGTGTCAGCAGATGTCTTATTATAAATGTAGTAATGTTGAGTTTGCCGTTTGTTTTTGTTTAGCTTGGCGAACCTCCTGTACCATCGGCACCAGGAATACCTATCTGTGATCCTCACGGAGACCCACCGTTGGTGGGAGATTGCTGGTACAATTGCACCTTTGAGGATATAGCTGGGGAGGACAAGAAGCAACGGCTTCGGAAGGTGTGGTTCTTGTGCTTTTAGTGGTTTCTATCTGCCACTTCAGTTTGAAATGCGTCAATAAAGAGGATCTGCTAAGAACCCCACTGTGATAGAAGATATAACAATGCTCTTGCCATGTTGTTCTGTATGCTGAATTGAATCATTGGACAGGCTCTGGGACAAACAGTAGAGTGGTTCAGAAAAGCTTTAGCTGTTGAACCTGTCAAGGGGAACCTGCGGCTCAGTGGGTACTCTGCTTGTGGTCAGGATGGAGGTGTACAACTCCCCCATGCGTATGTTGAAGGTAATTTGCCATTACAATGAGGCATTTTGTTAGCCTTTTCTGTTGATTATCGATTGTCATACAAATTTGTATTGAATTGCAGATGGTGTTGCCAATGCTGATTTAGTACTCTTAGTAACTACTAGACCAACAACAGGTAACACCCTCGCATGGGCTGTGGCCTGTGAACGTGACCAATGGGGCCGTGCAATTGCAGGTTTGTCAACCCCCTTACGTTTGCATACAAATATTCACAGGTGGGAGAGTTTGTAGTGTTAATCTGAACTAACATATATATGTTTTGCTTTAGGACATGTTAATGTGGCCCCTCGTCATTTAACGGCTGAAGCAGAAACCTTACTTTCGGCTACTTTGATACATGAGGTCATGCATGTTCTAGGTTTTGATCCTCACGCCTTCACACATTTTCGCGATGAAAGGAAAAGGAGGCGTAATCAGGTACTCAGCAATGCCTTTCCTCAATGTATTGGTGTGTTATATTTTCTTCTGCTTAATGGCAAACACAATGCTCAGAACCTTAGCTGATGATTGCGTTTACTATATGTGGGTTAGATCTAACATGCAAAACTGCTTTAAACTTTAAAGCTTTAAAGAGTTTTATGACTAAAGCATTGAGCAATTGAATGGACATTAGGTTTGTATACTTGTTGAGCAGGGTTATTTGGAAGTTACCACATGAGCGTAGTATGACGGCTTATAGGATAAACCTGGGAAGGCTAAATAGTCTCCAAGTTTACAAGTGCTTATAAGTTGGAGTTAAGTGAAGTGAACAACTATTGGGACTTGTCTAGGTAGCAGTGTGCCTGTTGGGCGTATATGCTGTAAACACCATGACCTGTCTTATGAGATAATTATAATCAACTATAAGCATGGCCAGAAAGGCCTGTAAGCTTTTGTGGCATATTGGGGAGCCATCTTACCATGCATTGGCAAACCTTGACATTTATGGTAAAATATACTCCATTGATGCAATGGAATATTTGTTGATCCTTTCAAATTTCTGACATCACGACTTCAACACTTCTGCTAAAGCTTTATTTATGTGTGATTGGGTTGCATGATAACTGATGCGCACAGACGTGCACGCCTAGCGAAGAAGTGTACGTAGGGTGGCCTGATATTCACGACATAGGAATTAGCATGATAAAAGATAACTTTAGTATGTGACATGACGAAAGAGGCAGTATATTGGTGAAAAATCACCCAACTGCTTGTTGAAAACCAACCCACACAACAACGCGCGTAGACGAGAAGCACAAATCGAGGGAACCATATATGTTCTACTGGAGTGAATCCCAAGAATCCTAAAAAAGCAAAATTTCAACTCTAAACTCAACTCTATTTTAATTTGAAAATGCACACTTGGACTTGACTTCTTACAACTGGAGTACTGGACACTCTAGGCCCTCCTTTATAGGCCAACTGGTACATGAGATACTAGAGCACAAATCCTAAAAGGCAATTTCATAAAAAACTAGTATTCAACAGCTGTAAAGAAATAACTCTGAAATGGAAATAAATAGTCTATCCTATTTAGCCTGTTGGCCCACACCTCGTAGGATGACTGAGGGTGTGCGCTATCGGACGTTGACAAGACTTGCTCGGCAGCTCTTGGCACTACAGCTCCAAATGAGTCAGTTCTCTTCCCAAAGAAATTCAGATTTCCCCCCTTTTTAATTAAATTCACGCGTAGATGGCAGCTCAAATCCAATACCTTTTATGATTCGGTTTTGGTGAAGTAATGCAAATCCCAATTGGACAGCCCAATTCCTACGTGTGGAGCTCATGTTGGACTTGGGCCTTTTGACCTGAGTAAACTAAGATTAACTTGGTGTGGTCTTTGATCTGTGCAGCACTAGACTCTGAGACCATTTCGGTTTGACACAAGGACAGCTCGGCTTCAATTGTTTAATGCTCCTCTTGCCATTAATATATATTTGAGAGGGCTTAACACTTCTTTCCTGCTAGATGAAGGATTCAATGGAGACACTGTTGAAAATAATTGTCCCTGGCGTGGTCATATCATTAACTCCCAGAATTTCTTTGAAAACCAGTTTTAGGATATTCATCAGTTGTTTTACGGAAATAAAATCAATGCAAAGGAGTTCTAGAGCCTGAGGGAAAGGAGCTTTGGAAAGAATACATGTCAACATAGGTTGTTCTCAACTAGTCGGTTTCTCTAGTCCAAAATATGTTACCCGCCCACTGCATTAATTAGTAGGATAGCCTGAAAAACTATGTGGGAGTACTTCATATCTTTTTTCGATGATAGCTTCTCCCCCTCCTCTAGTTCAGACCTTGCACACCATGATCTCAATATCTCTCTATTTCTCTGTTCAGGTTACTGTTCAGGCTTTGGATGAAAAGCTTGGAAGAATGGTTACTCGTGTTGTTCTTCCTCGAGTTGTCATGCACTCTAGGCATCACTATGGAGTAAGTTGTAACTAAAGATCTGGGAGTAATGTTAAATCTTTTGAGTCGTTCGTGTGATTGCCACTGTTTAGCAACTTACTCCATTTTTATGCTCCTAACTTTGAAGAAACTAAAGTGACCAATTTCTTTGTTGTGTCAGGCATTTTCCCAGAACTTCACTGGGTTGGAATTGGAAGACGGTGGAGGCAGGGGTACCTCAGGTTCATCCATAACATAAATACTATACAGTTTGTTATGTGTATTTAGTTATTTACTGATATTTGTTAGTGTTATACAAGTTTGATAATACCTCCAGGCTCCAATTGTGTATCTTTCCTCCCTTTACTGACATTTGTCATTCTAACAGGTTCACATTGGGAGAAAAGACTCTTAATGAATGAGATCATGACTGGGTCAGTGGATACAAGATCAGTGGTTTCAAAGATGACCTTAGCATTATTGGAGGACAGTGGATGGTATCAAGCTAATTATAGCATGGCTGAGCATTTAGATTGGGGTCGAAATCAGGGAACAGAGTTTGTTATCTCTCCCTGCAATTTGTGGAAAGGAGCGTACCGCTGCAACACAACTCAATTATCTGGATGCACATATAATAGGGAGGCAGAAGGTTACTGCCCTATAGTAAGCTATAGTGGGGACTTGCCCAAATGGGCTCAATATTTCTCTCAAGCTAATAAAGGTATGGCTACGATATATTGTGTGATGACGTAGCATAAAATATCCCTTGTCTACTTGTACTGGGTACTGAAATGATATGTGGGATCTTTTAGGGATTTAAGCTTTCTGTTTGACTTTCCATTTTCTCTTTGTCCCTATGGCTACTAGTTCTTACACTCTTCTCTAGTTAGCAAAGCAGGCAGTTCAATTTCTTCCCGTACTAAATGCATATAAACTTTGGTTGGGTTGCAGAGAGAGAAGGGAGAACAAGTTTGGTGGGTGTAGATCAAGTGGAAAGTTAAAAGGGGTTATATCACTTGTTTGTACGTGGTTAGTACACAGCTGTTAATATGTGAGGAGCCCCTGTCCAGACATGCACACACACATGCAACATTAACCTCTCTCAAATATGTGCAAAGCCTGGCAGCCTTTGCCTTTTGCTGCTGTTTGCCAAAAACATTCCCATTCATAGAGCAACTGAGCAAGTTGAATTACCTAATGCAACAGGTGATCTGATAAGCTCTAGTTGTATCGGTTTTGGAACTATCTCTGAGTTTAATTAATGAAATAGACTTTCTTGAAGTCTCTCTTTTCTTGTTCTATCCAGTCTTCGGCTCCGGTTAGCATTGCAATGGCTTTTCAAAAGCACTTTGTTATTTATACTTTTGGATGTGACAGTTGAAACTGTTTTTTTTTTTTTTTTTGCTGCAACAGCAAAATCTTATTGGAATCAGTAAAGATTCCCCTAACTAACTAGATTCCACAGCACAACACAACCACCACAAACTGACCCTTCATACTTTCTGATCCTCTCTTCTGATTCTCTTCTTAAGTTCCCTTGATTAGTTTCTGTATGTCAGCATGTTGCACTTCAAAGTTCTCTCCTATATGATACATAATTTCGTATCTGCAGGTGGTCAGTCTTCATTAGCAGATTACTGCACATATTATGTTGCTTATTCGGATGGTTCATGCACTGATGTAAATAGTGCACGAGCGCCTGACAGAATGTTAGGTGAAGTGCGGGGAAGTAACTCAAGGTGAGACTGCAGACAATAATTTGGATATAAACTTGTTTTAATACACCCCATTTCACAATTTTGACCGTTTTGAAAATTTCCTAACGAGCAGGTGTATGGCCTCAACGCTAGTGCGAACTGGATTTGTCCGTGGATCTATGACCCAGGGAAATGGTTGTTATCAGCATCGCTGCACAAACAACTCCTTAGAGGTTACTACTATTTCCTTTATTTTCTCACTTTGCACTAAGTTTGCTTTGCATACTTGGACCCCATTCTGTCCAGAAATTCTTGTGCGCGCTGTGTTTTGTTTTTTATTCATGGTGTGGTCAGTGTTGTCTCCCATTATTTGTAATGCTCATTATAACCACCATCCACCATAAATATAATTGTAGGGTTGTAAACTTATAACATATTTTCTCGATTTTTTGGGTGATTATTAAAGATGGCCCTTTCAACAGTGCGAATAGTTTTTTTTTTGGAATTATGAATGCTTCTGTTGTCAAGTTTGAAATGCTGTCTGACTTTGACTAAGTTTGCCTTTTGCTGTGTTCTGAAAATTCGTACTGTTTAGATTGCTGTTGATGGGATCTGGAAGTCATGTCCAGAATCTGGTGGGCCTGTTCAGTTCCCAGGGTTCAATGGTGAGTTTTATTATTGAAGTGTAATAGATCAAGTTTTCTCTCTTTTCTAGTTCTTACACAAGTTAATTTTGTGCTGAAGGGGAGTTGATTTGCCCGGCATATCATGAGTTGTGCAACACTGTACCAGTCCCGGTGAGTGGCCAGTGCCCCAAGTCTTGCAGTTTTAATGGTGACTGCATTGATGGATCCTGCCACTGCTTCCCTGGGTTTCATGGTCACAACTGCAGCAGAAGTGAGTATACGGCTAAACACTATTCAACTGGCACTCACTCGCCTTGGATCTGTATTTTTTCCGCCCAGTTGTCAAGTTTTCAGCTCTAAATTCTCTAACCTTGTATCTTGAAAATAATTAATGAATAGGCTGGATGTTCATGTGGAATATTTTTATAGTCAAGCAATGTATTCAAGTAATAATTTTGGGTGACAAAAGTGTCATGTAGATTTTTTGTTGTTCTGCTTCATGTATATTGTCAATCAGGATAAATCAAATGGTCAACAAGTACATTTCTAAAATACTCATCAATACTATAAATAATCTGTTGGTTTTTGTGAAACCGGCGTTGCGAGTGCAAAGGACAATATATATTGTGGATTTGTGGTCCTTGGTCCCTTGAAACATTGGCATGATCGCCTTCCTGATATATTGAAGTGTTCATTCTGTCCTCACAAATTCTCTAACTAGTGTTGGTTTGGTAAACAGGATATTGCCCAGACAAATGCAGTGGTCATGGTATATGCAATGCTAATGGGATCTGTGAATGTGAAATTGGCTGGACCGGGATTGACTGCTCGACAGGTGAAACTTAATAACCAATGAAAGTTTCCACTATAGATGTATACATCTTGTACTGTTTGGGTTGGATTCATGGGTTTTAGTACCATGATGCAGGCCTGAAGGATTTTGGTTGCCAGTTATCACATATTAGACTAATACATTTGAATTTTGGGATGAAAAACATGCTTTGTGTTATCTGTATTGTTTGCATTCTCAGATACGATCAAGCATCGAAAACTCACATATGGGTTGATTAGCTTGGGGGGCCCTTAAGAGTCATTATATGGTTCACAATTGTTGCTCTGCTCTTATATTCATGCAAGCAAGAAGTAATATCCTGTTTTCTTTTTATGCAGCGGTTTGTGACGAGCAGTGTAGTTTGCATGGAGGGGTTTGTGATAATGGTAAATGTGAGTTTCGATGTTCAGATTATGCAGGCTACACTTGTCAGAAGGGTTCTACAATACTGCCCAGCCTGTCAATGTGTCATGATGTACTGGTTAGAGATGCTGACGGGCAGCATTGTGCACCAAGCGAACTCAGTATACTGCAACAGCTCGAAGCAGTAGTTCTTGTGCCAAATTACAATAGGTTGATGCCAAGTGGGCGGACCTTCCTTAACTTCTTCAATAACGCCAATTGTGCAGCGGCTGCGAAACGGCTGGCCTGCTGGGTACTGCTCCCTTTGACCATTTCTCAATTATTTATATCATGAACTCCTGTTTTTTTAAAAAAATTGTTTTAACTCCAGCTTGCACTCTCATAAGATTAAGTTGGGTGCTTATTGCTGCTTTAAACAAAGCATAATAGATTAAGGAGCACAGCTTACATTAAGTGGACCAATAAGTGCCACTTTGGAGAAGTGCATATTCATAAATAGATAGTAGTATAGTACCATGCACCCTATGTCAACTACTGCTGATATAGTGCTATTTATACCATGCACCCTATGTCAACTACTGCTGATATAGTGCTATTTAAGCTAGTTGTCAGTTTGATTGTCCATGCCCTTTCGTTCTTTATTTAGCCTGGTAGTTTTGTACTGTTTGAATAGGGAGAATTTGTGTTCTCATATTCATGTAAGCAAATTAATCATCCAGCAATGAATAAACTCATGCTTATTGAACTCCTTTTATCAGATCTCAATTCAAAGGTGCGATGAAGCTGATATAGTGCTATTTAAGCTAGTTGTCAGTTTGATTGTCCATGCCCCTTCGTTCTTTATTTAGCCTGGTAGTTTTGTACTGTTTGAAGAGGGAGAATTTGTGTTCTCATATTCATGTAGGCAAATTAATCATCCAGCAATGAATAAACTCATGCTTATTGAACTCCTTTGATCAGATCTCAATTCAAAGGTGCGATGAGGATGGGGACAACAGGCTTCGGGTATGCTACTCTGCATGTGAGTTGTACAATACGGCATGTGGGGCGGGTCTTGATTGCTCGGACCAGACCCTTTTTAGCAAGAGGGAAGAAGAAGAGAAGGGTGTTCCATGCACAGGATATGGCGAGAAGTCTTTCTGGCTATAACATTCCCGGGAGCTTCTTCCCCTTGTAACTCTGGCAGAAGCTCAGAGATTGTGTAAAGTATAAATGGCAATGTCCTATCCATATTCATTTTCGTTTTTAGCCACTACTTTCCAATTGTAGGATACGGAAGTAGAGGTCCATTTCACCTTAGGCACCTGAAGATGGGTGCCTGGTGTATAATCAGTGTTGGGGGTGGTCTCTACGTTGAGAAGGTTAGTCTGACTGGAAGCTGGAGGTGAATGCTAGATTTTTCTTTTTCAGAAATAGCGGAGGGAATGTAAAGGTTAATGTGTGTTGTAATCCATGATACATTCTTAACAAAGCATTTGAATGAGAGCCCCCGTGTTATGTGTTTAGGGGTGTGGTCTGATGTTGATATTCATACATAAATACATGGGTAAATTGCACTTTCCACCACCTAATCGGGCCTCCATTGCACAAAACATTAGGTTTAGTCTTTAGTTGCACTTAACATCATATAATTTGACACTGTTACGCTCTGTATCAGGTAAGATAGAATCGTGATTTTAAATCGGATGAGACATTGGTAAGATCGGATCATAGAATAATGTAAGATTCTATCTGATTCTATCAAAAATATATATTTTTCAATGTACCATGTATTCTAAGAGTGATATGAGCATTTATTTAGTCAGTTAGCATCTAATTTAATTGATAAATATCTAAATCACAGTTTAGATTACATGTCATCCAAAGCTAGGCTAGAATATTGATGGTAACAATCTTGCTATTACCTGAATAATTTACATAAAAAGTAAAATAAATAAATAATTAAAATAATTTCATTATTTCAAACCTTAAGATCTTAATGTCTAACCTAATAATCACTTAGTCTCATTATACAACTTGAATCGAGAGATATGACACAACCAAATATCTAAAAAAATTCATAATTTGAGATGATACGTGATTCTTTACGATTTCATCATGATTCTACAACTAACAGCATGATTCTACTAAACTCAAGGTAGGTTTGGATCGCATGAGTACAGTAGGATTATAGAATCGTACAATTCTAGACCTGTGCCAGGTAGTCTTCTATCGGATTCGACCCACGGACCCGACATGCCGAGACCACCCGCAGGCGCCCTGTGCGCGACTGAGTTGGCTGCCGTCATCAGGAATTGATCGATGGTTGGATTTGCTGCCTCCAATCGGGCGCGGCTCGTCAGCGAGGCAGCGGCGGCATGAAATCAGCAGAGCGTCGGCGGCCGGTTTACTAGGTGACGTTCCTCCCTGCCGAGGCAACGTGCGTGGCGGGCAAAAGCCCCGTCGACTAATTTCCTGCAGGCTGCAACCGCTGCCTAGGGCTCGGAGGTGCCGCGCGCGATTGGAGGCAGCGAATCCAGCGATCGATCAATTCCTGTTACAAAGCGCAACGGAGTGTCAGATTATGATGTTTTATGTGCAACTAAATACTAACCCTTAGTGTTTTGCGCAACTAATGGAGGTTCAATTAGGTGGTGCAAAGTATAATTTACTCTAAATACATTCATAGTCCCAACTTGGGCTGAAGGGCACGGTGGGTTGGGACTTGGGATTGATGTGTGAATATGTTGCTACTTGCTACATGTAGTTTTGTGCAAGGATGGAAGCCGATGATTGTTTTGACTGATGGGCATGGACCTTATCATGAGACATCAGCCATTCTGATTTGCAATTGCAAGGCCAGCCCACATTTGTGTGTTTGAGAATACTCAAGCGTGCAGGTTGGTAGGTTTGCTGCAAATTTCTCATGACTTTGGGTCTCGTTTAAAATCGTAACTGGACTAATAAACCCCGTACTCATGAGTCATGAGATACTACTGCGCGCCTTCTCGTCCTCATTCGAGACACCATCGTCCTCCCACTCCCATGGTGATCGAGCTACAGCCTTTCCTTCAACGCTGAAAAAAAGGCGAACGGTTCGATCCAATGATCATGTCGACACCGGCTGCTCTGCGGGAGTACTGCGCATTGATCCGTTTCGCGGCCATCGTCGCCGTCTGCCTCCTCGTCGTTGTTGGCTCGTACGTCCTATCTTCTCCGGCCGACGACGGCGAGACGGAGCAGAAGTTCTTCAACATATGGCGCCGTAGATCAGTGGTAAGTTGCACTCTTATTCGGGGGTCAACTAACTCGGATCTTTCAGAGTTAATTGATGCAGTCTGCAGCGTCGACTACGTAAGCCTGAACTCTTAACTAACTTCTTGGCATTGACGTACGTCGACCAGGCGTGTGCTCCCGATGATGAACTAGAGGTGGCGCTGCGCGGCGCGGCGTACGCGAACAAGACGCTGATCGTGAGCGTGCTGAACAAGGCGTACGCCGATGAGGACGGCTTGCTCGACCTTTTCCTCCGGAGCCTGAGGGAAGGGGAGGGCACCGAGAAGCTCATCGGTCACGTCCTCCTCGTGGCCATGGACCGGCCGGCCTTCCGCCGGTGCAGGAGCCTCGGCGGCGTCCGGTGCTACCAGCTCCCGGGGGCCGTGGAAGGCACCGACCTCTCGTCGGAGCAGCTCTACATGTCGGACGGGTTCATACGCATGATGTGGCAGCGCATTCGCCTCCTCGGCGACGTCCTCAAGCACGGCTACAGCTTCATATTCACCGTACGTTCTTCGAGCTCATACATATGTACACACTTGCCTTAACACATTATGATGTAAGATGATGCTTAGTTTTTTTGTTGTGTTTGTAAGGATTTGGATGTGATGTGGCTGAGGAACCCCTTCCCTAAGCTGAACCTCGCCGAGGACGAAGACCTCCTGATCAGCTCCGACCAGTTCAACGGCCGGCCGGCCGACTACGTCGGTAACGAGCTGAACACCGGCTTCTTCTTCGTGGCCTCGAACAACCGGACGGTGGCGCTGTTCGACGAGTGGCACGTGGCGCGGGACGGGTCGGCGGGCATGAAGGAGCAGGACGTGCTGAACCAGATGAAGCGGCGCGGCGCGTTCCGCCGGCTCGGTGTGAGGGCGCGCGTCCTGGACACGGCGCGCTTCAGCGGCTTCTGCCAGGACAGCCGGGACGCCAGGGAGGTGGCCACCGTGCACGCCAACTGCTGCCGGACGATGAGGGCCAAGGTCGCCGATCTGAAGGCCGTCCTCCGCATCGCCAGACGGCTCAACGGGACGGCGGAGCTGAGGTGGCCGGCGCACTCGGAGTGCGCTAAGTCATGGAGGTGAGACGAGGGAGGACTTCTAGGGTGGTCTCTGCCCTGCGTTTTCGGTGTAGTTGTAGCCTTTGGTTTCGTTTCCAATGTTGCATTGGATTACTCGACTAATTTACTAGTAATCAGCAATCACACAGAAGTTCATTGGAGCACAGTAGAAATCACACTCCTCTTGAAGAAAATTTCATCTTTAACCACTTCTTATGGTTAACCCAACAATATATCTTATGATCAAAATAGCTATTCTGACCTGTGAATTGCAAAGTGAACTTCCATTGACTGTATGGTAATGGGACGGTTTCATGCTTTGTAATGTTGCTACTTGTTTCAGACCTACCCTTCAGTTGCAAAGCCCTTTTGCGCCTCGAATTTACAGTGCTCGTGAGCATGGTTCACCGCACATTAAAAACTCCACAAGCTTGGTATAACAATGCTCACGTGAACAAAGGATTTCGGCCCAAGTGAAGGATCAATGTGAAAGTAATATACCAGAAATTTTTTTAAAAAATGTTGCAAAGAAAAGTGAATTTTTAATACAGCCAAATGACGTGTCAGGATTTGGACTGTACTTATGATACACAGGGAACCCTGCATTCATTGCACTTTTATACACAGGGAATCCTGCATTGAGCTGTATCCAACAACTAACAGACTGGGTGATATTTATACAGAAGAAAATACTTCTGTGAAACCATTTTAAAGGCCAAAAAGTTATAACAGCTGATACAACTATTCTTCGTACAAACGATTACAGCCTTTTTTATCCGTCAGACTGTAAATCCCAGCACAAGAATATAGTGCCTCGTGATAGTATGTGCCTAAATCTTTACATTATTAGCTACTGTACAAGCATCGCTTGTGCAATGGTTCTACTAACCTTTGCCAAGCCATCAGCTATTATGCCCTGACCAACTCTGCCGAAAATTTACGCAACCTGCAAAACTTCTTGACGCTTGATCTCAAACACCTTCTGTAGCGCATCCTCAACAACCTGCATAAGCAGAAAGTAAGCATCATGGTTATGCAGTTTTATTTCTATCTGCACAAGTACAAGCAGGCTACATACAAAAGAAGCACCTGATCAGATCAGCTACATTACCTTGTCCGGAGTCGAGGCACCCGAAGTAACTCCAATTGTGATAGGCCCTTCTGGTAACCAGTTTTCTATCTCGACAAGCTCGCCATGCTGTTAAATAATTCAACTTTCAGTCAAAATGATTCTACAAGTTCAATTGTAATTTAACTTTTTCCCCAATTTCTTGTTTATTTTTTGCTAAAACCTCCTGAATTTTTTTACTCTTTTGGCAAGCTTTAACATTTCCTGGGGGGAAAACACTACATTCTTGATGAGAGAGAATTATGTCTGGGGGTATTAGAAAGTACATTTAGCTTGTAGCTGATCCTGTTTCCTGGTCCAATCCTTTGTTCACTGTCAATCCAGTAAGACGGAATTCCACTGAGTTCTGCAATTTCTTGCAAATGAGAGGTGTTACTGGAGTTCCATCCTCCAACAACCAGAATAAGGTCAACTTTCTCCTTCACTAGCTGATACATTGCATCTTGTCTTTCCTGAGGTATAAAAGTTGAAGGTCACCAATATGGTCTTTGTTCAAAGTGAGTACATGTCCAAAACACACATTTCTAGTGGACACTAAAAATAGATTAAAATAAAATAACTATGATCCATCCAAAATAGGCAGAAAGTTTGTTGCATGCTCGGCTACATATAAATGTGGATTGATTTGGAGCCATAAAGGATTTGCCGCAGCAGTCACTAACTCTATATTTCTCTTTCCTACAACAATACAGTCAAGAATAAGCAACTGTCCCACCATTTCTAAGAGAACAACGTTTTAGCCTGACACACAGACTAAAGAATGACATGAATACATGATACAATAATATTTCCCCTCTACCCTTATTGAATTTATCTCATGTAAAGTATTAATGGGGTAGATGGTGGTCGAGTGAAATGCTGCGCTCGTTTGATCCAAGCGATCTATGAGATGCATTAAACATGAAGGAGGGCAAGTTTATGAGTGCAAATTGCTTCAAAATCGTAGAACAACATTCTTTTAGGTAATTTTCTTTCCAAAACATCTTTATTTTAACAAGGTAAGGAGTAAAGATATTGTAGAGACAGTCCATTTTAACATATAGAAAACAAAGGTTTATGAAAAATTCACATGTAGGACTTTTAAAGGGGAAGATTCAGCCAGTCCAGTAGGGACACAAGATTTCTGTAAAACTAAAGGATAAGTTCAAAAGAAAATTTACCTGTGTGGCATCGCAAATAGTGTTGAAGGCAACGAAGTGGTCATTGACATTCTCAACTCCATACTTACGCATCATAGTCTTCTCAGCAAGTTTTCCTGTTAATTATATAGCATTATAGTCAAATTGTGGTATAAAATCACACAGCCATAAAGGTAACAACAATTGCTAGTATGACACACCAATTTCTTCAGTTTCGCCTTTAAGCATTGTTGTTTGATTTGCAATCCCTACTTTCTCTAAGTCAACATCAGGATCAAATCCTGGAGAAACAGCGTTTTTGAATTTCTGCAATTGTGGATCAAACAGTTCCATTAGACATTAATTATTTCTTTCCACATTTCAGCAAAAGGATAATTTGAGTAAAATCCTTACCTCAAGGAACTCCTCTTTTGTTGAGCTAGACCCATCAAGTTGGCCACCAAGTATATAATCACACACATACATTGTCTGTTACAATTAAAATCATGTTGTCTTTAGCCATAGAATGTATTCAACATGAGGTCCAAAATAATAACAAAATATAGATGCATAAAAATGTACCTCTGCTATATTCTTCACTATGATGTACTTTCCTGCAAAAGAAGCAGTGGCAACCGTCTCTTCATGGGCATATTTTCCATGAATAATAGAAGTATAGTCACCCTTCTTATGCTTTTCGACCATGTTCCACACCTATATTCAATTATGGAGTTCATCAGCCTGATATAAGTTTTGACTCTTGAGAAACAAAGGGTGGCATAGTATGAAAGAACAGGGGGGGACTTTAAAAGGGATAAATACCTTTGAAACCCAAGGGCACGTTGTATCAACTATCTGCACTTTCTTCTCATTTAGTGTGTACATCTCCTCCACGGTTGCTCCAAATGCAGGCAATACGACAACATCGCCTTGTTCAACAACATCAAAATCCTTAATACCAACGTCAACAGGGATGTTTTTGACACCCATCTCGTCCAATCTCTGCATGCAAAATCACAAGAATTTAACTCAAGTCAAATCCAGAGCTCCTCAGACTGACATGCCACAAAATAAACACATTAGACATGGAATATAAGTTTTTTGCTTTGCAGATAACAACATGAATACCCTAGACCCAAGCAAAACAGAAGTCCACGTTAGAGTGACTGAGGGGCTAAAAGCCTAAAACACATACGAATCTGGTATCAACTATTGAGGAACACTTTTATCACTATAATTTTACTTCCTACCGCTCAATTTGCTAAAACTAAAAATACGCATCTCATAGACAACAATATCTGATTCTTACAAAGGGCCATCCGTGAATGGGAAAGTTCGCCCCACGAGCTGCACATGGAGATGTCAAATCAAACGAAATCGATTTGTGGGAACAGTATACCTTGTTGACGGTGGGGTTGTGGATGATCTCGTTGGTGAGCCAGATGCGCTCCTCGGGGAACTGCTTGCGCGCCTCGTAGGCGATCTGCACGGCGCGCTCGACGCCCCAGCAGAAGCCGTAGGACTTCGCCAGCTTCGCGGTCACCAGCCCCCACGTGTACTCGTTCCCGTTCTCCTTGAGCGTCTTTATCACATCGCCTGTACGTGCCCAAGGACAATTCCCCCCATCAATTAGACACAATATCTGAATGAATCAGCCTGCAATTAGCTGCGGCTACTGGTTTGTTTGCGCTTACTGGTGTACTCTTGGCTCATGAGCTCGAGGGTCTCCTTCTTGTGGCCGAAGCCCTTGCGGTTGTAGTTGTCGCTGCGGGTGAGGTTGTGGCGGAAGGTCTTCTTGTCGAAGTCGGGGTCGAGGGAGGTGGACGCGGACGCCGCGGGGGGAGAGGAGTCGCAGCGGACGGAGGAGGGCGGGCGCCGGCCGCGGCGGCGCTGGGAGGAGGCGGCGGCCGGGGAGAGAAGGGCGGGGCGGAGCTGCGTGGTGATGGTCGCCATCGTCGTGGACCTCGTGGTGGTGGAGGAAGTGGGCGTGTGGTGCTGCGGGTAGGAGTAGTGGGCGGACGCCGAGTGCCGCGGCGCGGAATGGAATGGAATGGAATGGCCGCGCGGTGCGTTGGGTTCGGAATTGGGATACACCCTTGTGATCATCTTATCCCTGGGCGGCAGGGTTTTTTATGTGGAAATTTGAAGACAACACCCTCTGCTTTCTGAGTATCACCAATGCGAACATTTTCCAATTTATCACAGAAATTTCGCACTTCCTCGTCCCCGCCGTTCCGTTTCTATCATATTTCCTGGGTCAAACATAACTGAGGGGTTATTTGGTTCTAACCCAATGCAGCGTTGGTTAAATCTAGTACCTATTTGGTCTGTTACCGATGTGAACCTAAACTTTGGTAAGAAATTTTTTCATTGGATCTCTAGTTCATTTTGTTACCAAAGTTAAGACAAAAGACAAAACTTGGTCCAATAATTTCTTGACCAAACTTTAGTAGTGCCAAAATTTGCCACACATTGGTAGTGTTTGTACGGGTAATGAACCAAACAGGATTATCATTTATCATCAATCAATCAATTATATTATTAAAGTGATAGAAAAAAAAGTCACCATGTTCGCCTTTAAGGGCTAGAAAATCACATATTAATCAGTAGGAAAAGATAAAGATAAACCCTATCGATTATAGTGGGTACAGATTATAGCGGTCTAGATTAAAAGAAGGAGTCTATGTTAAATACAATCTAGAAATAACTTAAATTCAGAATAAAAAAATAAATAAAATTTGCAATTTGATTTCCATGTGAATTACTAAGTAAAATCGGTAAAAAAATATAATTAACAATTCAGTTTGTATACCAATTCTAACAAAAAATAACTGAAATTAAGAATGAAAAAAGAAAATTAGTAATTTGAGTTCGATACGAATTACAAAAAAAAAATATCCTTAAATAAGTCTAACTAGGAATAAAAATAAGAAAAATAGCAATTGGATTTCTATACAAATTTGAACAAGAAATAACTGAAATTTAGAATAAAAAATAAAATAAAATAAGTAATTTTATTTTGATACGAATTCCAATGTAAAATCCCCCAATAATTGTAGTTCAGAATAAAAATAAAAGAAAATTTACCCCATTGGATTTGTATACCAATTCCAACAAAAATAACTTAAATTCTAAAGAAATTAAAATAAAATTAGAATTTCGATTTGTATACGAACTCCAATAAAAATAACTGAAATATTGAATGAAAGAAAATAAAAAAAAAATATAACAAAAATAGCATAAATGGTGTCGAAGGAGACCACGAAAGAGTGCATTGACATCGATCTGTCATGCAAGAAGACATTGACCCATGGGGAAGCAATGAACCGAGGCAGCGCCGACGAAGGTGAGGACAATATTGTGCTGCTCATGTTAGCCGTTTGGCAAGGACAATACTGTGTTGCTCGCTAGAGCCATTGAAGAGAAATGTCAAAGTTGAAGGAGCCAAGGGCCGCAACGACAAGTGATGAGTGTCGACGTTGTTGAATAAGTCAATGGCCAAAGAAGCTCAATGATGTGGAATCCCTCATAGAGAGGATATGAAGCTTTGCATTAAAGACGAGCTATAGACGATATAAGGTCATCGGGTAGCTTGAAGCCTGTCATCTCTGGTAACGGGCACAACATCATCGGCGATTGTGAAAAGATACTCCATATCGTTACACAACTATTAAAGCAAACATGGTGGCATCATTCCTGACTCCGAAGTCTCAAAGGAGATTTGGGTGGTTCCTTCTGAAGAGCATCGGTAAGATGGAAGGTCGCCGCGGTTAGTGAGGAACCCACAACAAGGAGTTGGCCAACGTTGAATAAGAGGAGTTGTTGAAGAAGTCAGTGGTTAAACAAGCTCAATGATGCAGAATCGCTGGTAGAGAGGAGAGGAAGTTTTGTATTTAAGACGAGCTATGGACAATATGGGGCCATCGGGTGGCTTGAAGCATGCCATCGCTGGTGAGAGGCACAACATCATTGGTGATGGTGAGAAGATACTCAATATCGTTAGACAGTGATGAAAGCAAACATGTTGGCATCATTCCTGACTCTGAAGTCTCAAAAGAGACTTGTGTGGTGCCTTCTGAAGAGCATCAATAAGATGGAAGGTCGCCGCGGTTAGTGAGGAACCCACAACGTTGAGTTGGCAACATCGAATAAGAGGAGTGACCGACATGAAGAAAATGACATCGAGCATGTATAACATCACGCATGTGTATATACATGTCTGCATCTATACGAATAGAAGCACGAACATATAGAAACAGAGAAGCAAAGAGCTTGAAGTAGAGATGGTGCAGCCGTAGGGAATAGCCAGAAAGAGCATAACGGGTGTCCCCGGCGTGGATCGACGACGGTTGCACATGTATGTGCGTTTGATGGTGCAATAGTCAGCATTAAGCAATAGTAATTAGAGAGAAGTAGAAGATAATTATGCGGTAGAATATTGCATCGGAAGACGTAGCAGTTGAGGGGGATCAATCAAGAATTGGGCTTGGTGTTGGAGGTTGAAGCCGAAAAACAAACTTGATCATTAAAATCGACTTATAATTAAGGGGGAAATCAAATAACCAACACTGACAAATACCAATATTGAATATGTGAATGCTATGTAATAAATCTAGTCACGCAAATGAGCAGGACACATTGCTAGTTATTATATTATTAAAGTGATAGAAAAAGACGTCACCACGTTCGCTCTCAAGGGCTAGAAATTTCCACATTAATTGGTGAAAAAATAAAAAGATCTACCCCATCGATTATAGTGTGTACAAATTATAACGGTCAAGATTTAAAGAAGGAATCTATGCCAAATATAATCTAGAAATAACTAAAATTCGGAATAAAACTAAAGTAAATTTGCAGTTTCATTTCCTTGCAAATCACTAAGTAAAATGCCAAAATAAATATAATTCGAAATAAAAAATTAACAAAAATTAACAATTGTATTTGTATATGAATTCTAATAAAAATAACTAAAATTTAGAATGAAAAATAAAATAAGTAATTTGAGTTCGATATGAATTATAAAATAAAATCCCTAATTAATTCTAATTAGGAATAAAAAAAGAAAATAGCAATTGGATTTGGATACAAATTCCAAGAAAAAATAGTTGAATTTTGGAATAAAAAATAAAATAAGAAATGTTATTTTTATATGAATTCCAATGTAAAATCCCCAAATAATTGTAATTCAGAATAAAAATAAAATAAAAATTACCCCATTGGATTTGTCTACCAATTCCAACAACAAATAACTAAAATTATAATATAATTTGCAATTTGATTTTCATACGAACTTCAAAGTAAAATCCTAAATAACTAGAATTAGGAATAGATTAAAATAAATTTAGAATTTTGATTTGTGTACGAACTCCAATAAAAATAACTGTAATATTGAATGAAAATAAAAATTATAACGAAAATAGCACAAATGGTGTCGAAGTTGACCACGAAAAAGTGTAATAACATCGATCTATCATGCAAGAAGACATTGACCCATAGGGAAGCGAAGAACCGAGGCAGCGCTGACGAAGATGGGAACAATGTTGTGCTGCTCACGTTAGCCGTTCGGCAAGGACAATGTCGTGTTGCTCGCTGGAGTCATTGAAGAGAAATGCTAGAGTCAAAGGAGCCAAAGGTCGTAACGACAAGTGGTGAGCGTCGACATTGTTGAAGAAGTCAATGGCCAATGAAATGGGGAATCCCTAGTAGAGATGATATGAAGCTTTGCATTGAAGACAAGGTATGGATGATATAGGACCATCAGGTAGCTTCAAGTGTGTCATCACTGGTGAGGGGCACAACATCACCAGGGACGGCGAGAAGATATTCCATATTGTTACACAACGATTAAAGCAAACATGTTAGCATCATTCCTGACTCTAAAGTCTCAAATGATCCTTGGGTGGCGTCTTCTGAAGAGCATCGGTAAGATGGAAAGTCACCACGATTAGTGAAGAACCCACAACGTTGAGTTGGCCAACGTCGAATAAGAGGAGTTGTTGAAGAAGTCAGTGACCAAAGGAGCTCAATGATGCAGAATCCCTGGTAGAGAAGAGATGAATCTTTGCATCGAAGATGAGCTATGGACGATATGGGACCATCGGGTAGCTTGAAGCATGCCACTACTGGTGAGAGGCACAACATCATCGGTGATGGCAAGAAAATATTCAATGTCGTTAGACATCGATGAAAGAAAACATGTCGGCATCATTTCTGACTTCGAAGTCTCAAAGGAGACTTGGGTGGCACCTTCTGAAGAGTATTAGTAAGATGGAAGGTCGCTGCAGTTAGTGAGAAACCCATAACATTGAGTTAGCAAACGTCGAATAAGAGGAGCGGTCGACACGGGAGAAAGGACATCGAGGACGTATAACATCACCCATGTCTATATATATGTCTGCATCCATTTGAATAGAAGCACGAACATACAGAAGTAGAGAAGCAAAGAGCTCAAAGTGGAGATGGCGCAACAGTAGGAAATAGGCTTGGGGCTACCAAAACAAGTATAACAGGGTATGTGTGTTTGATGTCGCAATGGTCAATATTTAGCAATAATTTGAGAGAAGTAGAAGATAATTATGTGGTAGAGTATTGCATTGGAAGATGTAGTAGTTGAGGGGGATCAATCAAGAATTGGGTTTGGTGTTGGTGGTTGAAGTAGAAAAGCAGAATTGGTCTGTAAAATCGACTTATAATTTGGGGGGATCAAATAACTGTCGGACTCGGGAGCGAAGGATCCCGGATCCTTTGTGCATTCCACACTAGTCCCATGATCAGTAGCTAGTGCGCACAGTTGAACAAAAAGTGATAGTACAACCATAACATGCGAACATTCATAAAAACTTAAGTCTGTTACAAAAGGAGCATAAGTCCAAAATTAAAATACAACGGAAGCAAAAGTAGTAAAGTAGACCACACAATTTGCCAAAGGAATTCGTCTGGAGGCGTAGCCTAGTTGTCCACGTCGTCATTCTCCTCGTAGTAGTCCTCTCCTGATCAACAATTTATCGAGCAAGGTGAGTACAAATGAATGTACTCTGCAAGTTACACCCAATAACAGATTATAATGCATGAGGGTATAACAAAGGATGACTTATAATGTTTATTTTGCATAAAGCAAGGTTTTCTTTTTTCAATACTGGTATTAAGTTCCAAAGCAGTTATTCTATAACTAAAATTTATTTTTGTAAATTCTCAAGTTTTATAGTAGGATAACCTCCATGCAAGAGTGGTGAAGGATACCCTCCTATCACATGCCTACCCGCCCAATTTCTCATTTGGTAAATCACTTGATAAAATATTTTGAAACCAAAACTAAAATCTAACTTGGAGTGACTTTGCTAGCATGTCCATGACCGTGGACACGGCTATTTGAATAGTCCTTAACACTATGCAGATGTTGTACAGTTTTACCCACAAGAGACAATTGACTTATAATGTCCGTTTGACACACTACCGAAGGTGTGCGACTAAGTCATTATCACAAGGCCTTTACAATACGTCATCCTACCGTAGTCCCGCCTCGCTAAGGTTTCGCTTCCTTTGGATTGAACCACCTGTCGGATATAATTCCCCTCTTGCGCCACGTGGGAATATATAAAAGTAAGTCATAATGACACCCACGCAACCGCATGGCACAACCACGGTGAAATATTACAAATTAGTTAGCCAAGTCCTCCCCACTCTGGACATGTGGTAGTACGATGGAGCTTAGCAAGATGCGGCTCGAAGACCGGTCCTTAATTGACCTGGGCGACTTCCAATAAAACCCTGAGTCTCAATCATAGAAATAAATCGATCTCGTGCATAAACATGCACCCACCAAACATCCATTTCGCCCAAGTCTACATCAATTTTCATTTTATTTACCAAGTCAAATCATTTTACAAAATTTTTGTGGTAAAGACAATACCATAGGATCATTTTCAAATCATATTTGAACTTTTGGCTAAAATCCCCAAATCAAATATTTCGGGTCTAACCATTGCTAAGCATGATTTTCGAATATGTTCTAGTCATACTAATGTACTAACTAGATTTTAACTATGGTGTCAAGGAATGGCTACTTCAATAGCAAAAATTGGCTATACAAAGGTATTGGGAATAACTATAATTTAAAACAGGGATTTAAATAACTGAGTATAAATAAGCATGCAATAATAATTTAAAATAGAATTTAAATAATTTTAAATACTGGGCTCAAATATGATCAAAGGATGTAACTTACCTTGCTCGTATGCTTGAGGATCTAACTCTTCAAAGAGATCAATTTCCCCGGAGTCGTCGAAATCTACACGCGAAAACGAGCCAAATTCAAATAATATTCAAAGTGAATTCAAATGAACTCCAAAATGAATAATCCCAACATAAATAAGCAGATATTGATTTTATATGAATTTAGAAATTTGAATAACTGAAATCGGAGCTCGTACGAGGGAGAACGGGCTCTCGGAAGTTGAAAATCACATGAAATGAAGAAAATGGAATTTTCCAGATTTTTTGGATTTATTCTTCTGAAGGAAATTCTTTTAATGCGTCCTACTGATGTCAGCGGATGAATTTCATTTCGATTGGAATTATTTTTCCACTGAAAAGGTGCCTTGAGCCACTAACGTGTGGGCCTGCGGTCCATGGACTGGGCGCACGTAAGAAGTGGCGGCTGCCACGCAAGCTTCCACGCGGGCAACCACATGGGCATACACGTGAGCGGGGTGGCTGAGTTGGCGCGGATGTGGCGCTTACGTGCGCATGCCACGTCAGCGCCTGACGCGGCGACACTCGGTTGCGTGGCTGGCCAGTGTTTGGGTGGACGACAGAGGGCGGCGAGGGGCTCGTTGGAGAGAGAAGGGCGCGGGGAACTTTATGCACGCGGTTTGGTCACCTTGGGATAGGGGTGTTCGTTCGGTTTTTTTGGTTCGGTAAATACAGTATCGTTAATTCGGTAAATACGATGTTTTTAAAAATACAGTTCGGTTTTGGTAAATTCCAATTTTTTCGGTACGGTATCGGTAAATACCATATTTACCAAAGTTGACGTGAATTGAATATGATACGGTGCGGTCGTAATTCACAAATATTGATTATTAGTCCTAACACATAAGCAATGAACACTAGTGACTAGTGACCGACTAGTACTCAGCTTTGCTCAATGCCCATAAGGCCATAATTGTTGAAGCAAGCAATCATGCAACAATAAACATCATCTAATTGCCATGATACGATAATACACTGCATGATAATTAATGCCCTTGGTATTTGGCCGTGTCGACTCACTCACTTGGCACTCGGCAGTGCAGCAACCAACAAGGCAACAACTGCAGTCTGCACTAGCACTCAGCGGCACACTAGCGTCGCCAGGCTGCCAGCCCGTGGTGTTTGCCACGATGTTTTCGACCCACGAATACTTTTGGCCGAGCCAACGCCAGCGGCCACGGGCCAGCGCTGTTCACCTGTTCCGACTTCCGAGTGAATCTGGACTCCTCTTTAGTCCCACACCGCGCGTCTTGCTAGAAGTGGTGGCCAGCAACTCTATAAGAAGCTCTGAGGAGCGTGGTGGGTGGGACTTAGCCTGCGGGACGTCAGTTGTTCCTGGTTTTGCAAAGAATGTTTGGTTTGTTCGGTTTTTCCAGTTTTCAGCCAGTTTTTACCGAAAAAACCGAACTTAATAAAACAACAAAATTGCACTACCGTACCGAACACCGAATATTGGTCAAACCGAGTTGACCGACATGGTTCGATTTTTTCGGTTCGGTGGGGAATTGTACAACCCTACCTTGGGACGCAGTGGTTATCGGTGGCGAGCACGAAGGTGGCGGCTCGATGCGGGTGAAGGCGACACGGCGATTCCTGTGGAGCTCCAGCGAGGAGGAGGGAGGCGCGGGGTAGAACTCGAAGGCATGGTGCCGAGGGAGGCGACGGGAACGGCGGCGGACCAACGAGGCAGCGTATTCATCGGAGAAAGCTTTCTCGGTTGGCGGGCTTTAAATGCCAAGTACGGTGAGCATAGAGGGGGTGGAAAGAGGAGAGTGAGGGGGATGGGTAGAGAAGGTGGAGGTGCATGTGGTGATGCACACGGCGCGACGGGGGCGTCATCGGAGGTGGAGATGGGGCGAGGGGTGGTGTGGTCAGAGCCGAGGAAGAAAGAGAGTGACGCGGCTTCGGGCGAAGAAAGAGAGAAAGGGGGAAGGGGAGAGGAGAGAGGGGGATGGCTAGCTTTTATAGGCGGTGGCGGAGTTGATGAGAGGGGGAGGCATGGGCGCGCTGGCACAGGCGCAGGAGAACGGCGCCGCGTGGGCGTGATGTGGTGTGCGGCGGCGAGGCGTTGTGCTCGTAAGGAAGAAGAGGGCGAGGGAGACACTGACGGGGTAGGCCCACTTGTTAGTGAGAGGGAGGTGGGGAGGTGTAGGTGGGCTGGCACGGCTGCCTGGGCCAGGGAATGGGCCGCGCACGTGGAGGAAATGGATCAGGCCGAAGGAGTTTCGTCCCAAGGGGATTTTTTGATTTTCTTTTGATTTAATAATTTCAGAAATTGAAGTAATTCCTTTAGGGTTTTAGAAAATAGCTAATGGTGTCCAAAAAGTAAGGAAAGTTTCACATAAATTCCTTGAGACAATTTGGACTTAAATAAAATATTTCTAATTTAACATTGGTATTTAATTTTGTAAATAAATTAGTTTTCCCTTAACATAAATAGGAAAAAGCTTTTAAAATTCCAGAAAATTCAGAAACTCAAGGAAAATAATTAATTTTTATTTTTAACCAAAATTGAAAATTTAGAGTGTTACAAACCTACCCCCCTTAAAGGGAATCTCGACCCCGAGATTCAGACTTGGTTAGCAAAAAGGTGGGGATACTCGGCTTTCAAATTTTCTTCTCGTTCCCAAGTAGCTTCCTCTTTTGAGTGATTACTCCACTGAATTTTGCATGAATGGATGATTTTACTTCTGGTAACACGTTCTGCAACATCCAAAATCTTGATTGGTTGCTCCACATAGGTAAGGTTATCCTGAAGATCAATACTCTCAAGCGGTGTTTGCTCTATGTGAACTCGTAGACACTTCAGTTGAAAAACGTGGAAGATGTCATGAACTGCGGACAAAGATGTCGGTAGCTCTAATTGATAGACAACTTCGCCTCTTCTTTCTATAATCTTGTATGGTCCAACAAATCTGGGTACGAGTTTTCCTTTGGTCTGGAATCTTCTTACTCCCCTGAGCAGAGTAACCCTGAGATAAACGAAATATCCTATTTCAAAGGACAATTCTCTCCGACGATTGTCAACATAATTTTTCTGTCGGGATTGAGCTACTCTCAAGCGTTCTCTTATTGTTCTTAATTTACTTTCAGCCTCCTATATTATTTTAGGTCCAAAGAACTGATGCCAAGGACCATGAACCTAATGGAAGTGGCAAAAGAGAGTGGCACCCTACTAGATTAGTGAAAAATAAAAGGGTTTCTAAGTTGGCTAGATGGCTCAATTTTAAGCTCTTGGGTTTTACTGTAAGGTTGTTTTATCTTGTGGTAATATATAGTGATAGCAATTTGAAGATAGAGAAAAAATCAGAACTAAAGGTCTTAAAATTTGTAGACAGAGAAAACACAAAAATCGACGCAGCATCTCTAGTATCATCCTTAGGAATGACAGAATGTGAAAATTGTTCAATTGAGTTGTTTAGATGCTTCACATAAAAAAAAATACAGATTTTTTGAGAGAGATAGACACAAAGGAAAATTACCATGAGGTCCTCACATTCATCCATAGCTTGTCTTCAATGTAAAGCTTCTCTCGTCTCTGTCAGGGCTTCCCCATCATCGAGCTTCTTTGGCCACTAACTTCTTTAACAATGCTGACGCTCACTACTTGTCATCACAACTATTGGCTCCTTCAACACTAGACATTAACTTCATTGGCTCTGACTAGCAGTACAACATTGTTCTCATTGTACAACTAAGGTGAGTAACACAGTATTGTCCCCATCTCCGTTGTCACCGCCTTAGCTCTTCGATTCCCCATGGGTTAATGTCTTCTTGCGGGATAGATCGATGTCATTGCACTCTTTCATGATCTCCTTTGATACAATTCATGTTATTCTCGTTATAACTTTTATTTTTATTCAACATTTTAGTTATTTTTTATTTTTATTCTATAGAAAGAAACCATAGAAACATACGACCTTGAGAACGAACGTGATGGCTTATTTTGTGTCTCCTCCGACATCATTCGTGACATCCTCGTTACAACTTTAATTTTTATTCAATATTTTAGTTATTTTTATTGGAGTTCGTATACAAATCAAATTGTTAAATTTATTTAATTTATTCTAAATTTTAGTTATTTAGGAATTTTACTTTGGAATTTGTATCAAAATCAAATTATAAATTTTCTTTTATTTTTAATTCAGATTTTAGTTTTTCCTTGGAATTCGTATCCGAAACCAATTGCTATTTTTATTTAAAACTACAGTTATTTAGGGATTTTACTTTGGGATTCATATTGAAATAAAATTGTTAATTTTATTTTATTCTAAATTTCAGTTAATTTTTGGTTGGATTTCGTATACAAATCTAATTGCCAATTATTGTTTATTTTTTATTTCAAATTATAATTTTTAGAATTTATATAAAAATTAAATTCCTAATTTTATTTTATTTTAATTTTGAATTTCATTTTTTTTGGATTTTGTATATAAATTTAATTGCAATTTGTTATTTATTTTTTATTTTGAATTATAAATTTTTAGGGATTTTTCTTAGAAATTTGTATGAAATCAAATTACAAATTTATTTTATTTTTATTCTGAATTTTAGTTTTATTGTACTTAATGTAGACTCTTTTACTTAGGAACTCGTATGATTTTATTTTTTTATTCCGAATTTCAGTTTTATTGTATTTGATTTGGACTCTTTCTTTTAATCTAGACCGTTATAGTCTGGATCCACCACGATCGATAGTGTAGATCTTTCTTTTTTCCACCGATTAAAGTGAGAATTTCTTGCCTTTGAGAGCAAACGTGTTGGCTTGTTTTGACTCTACTTTAATTAGATAATGTATTCCTCCTAAATTCTCTTGGATTGAGCCATTCCATAGAAATTTCACATAAAATTTATGAGTCGATTTGTTTATTCCAGAGGGCCACACAGGGCCTGCAACTTTTGAGATAAAAAATATCTGAAATGCCCCTAAGGTGAATGATGGCTTGTTTGATGCCGTTTAACAGTAATTAACACACTTGATGGCAATTAATAACAACTAGCGCAATTAATGGCAATTAACGCAATTGACGACAACTACCGCAATTAACGACAATTAACGCAATATACCACAATTAACGTAATTGATGATAATTAATGCAATTGACCCCAATTATTATAATAAACAATTATTGTACTACTACGATTAACAACAATTAATGCAATTGACTGCAGTTATTACAATAAATAATTATTATACTACCGCGATTAACAATAATTAACGTAATGGACGACAACTACCGCGATTAACTACAATTAATGATAATTATTAAAATAAACAATTATTATAAAATAATTATTACATAAATATTTAATTTACAACAGAAAAAGAAAAAACCATAGCGGCTAGGTTGGGCATGGCCAGTGCAAGAGAGGAGGATGAGAACAATGGCGGCGAAGGGCGGGGAGGAGAGAGGCGAGCGATCGCGGGAGAAGGAGAAGTGGCGGTGGGAGAAGGAGGGAAGCGGCGCGGGCGTGAGAGGAGGATGGAGGAGGGGCGGCGGTGGCGGCGTGAGAGGGGGAGGGCGGCGGCACCGGCGCAGGAGGAGGGGCAACGGCACTTGCAGGGGAGGAGGCCGGCGACGCGTGGGAAGGAGGAAGGAAGATGGAAGGGCAGGCGCAGAGGGGGCACCGCTAGGGTTTCGTGCGAGGGGGTTTGGGGTTTTGTTAAATAGTAAAATGTGGGTAAATACTACCCAACTTCGGGGGTAAATTCAGAAGGAGGGCTGTGGGAAGCTGCCTTGCAGCGGCTTTCAACTTTCGGCTTTTGAAAAAGCCGATGGGATAAGACGGCTTCTGACTTTTCTAGACAAAAAATCAAAGTCGAAACTGTCCCAAACATGCCCCCCCCCCACACACACAAAAGCAACTCCTCCGGCCCTAACATGACCAGTTTTCGGCAATGGACATTCAACGGCTCAGTTGGAGTGAAATATCAAACTCCGCAAATAGCAGGACTTGTATGCAATAACCAAACCATGAAACCCCGTGAAATTAACAAGAGAGGGATATTCTGTCACTAGCAAGTCCTGGCTCCGGGAGCCCCCGGCTCCTTGTCCTCTTGCGCCGCTGCGTCCACGCCAAACTGTCCGGCCGGGAGAGGCGACGGTCAGCACCGGGAGGTGAAAATTTCCAGAAACGATCGAAATAAAGCGAGCACCACGTTTTTCTGACCGCCCAAATTCTGAGGACCCAAGTGCATATGCCCAACCCCCTCTTTTTTCCTGCGGCCGTTTTTCACCATCACGAAATGTACCTGAATTTTTGTGGGCGGTGAAAGAGAGATGGCGCCACGGCCAAGCCAGCGCCGAGTGACACGTTCACGGGAGCACTCGACCGACCCGCGCTGTTGCCGAAAGCTAGTGCGCGTGCAGAAGCGCAAAAAGATCGGTCCAGATCAGATCGCGCTGCTCGTCGTTGGGCGCTGCACGCTGTGTTCTCCGTCCCAACATGGATAGGTGTTTCGCCGGATCGGCTTAGGCCCAAATTTGGTGATTTCAGTAATCTCTTGGGTTAACCGGAGTGCAGGCTGGTACGCGCTGATGCTTATGGTCAAACCGTGCATGCGACTCCCAGGCATGAATGCACTGCACGAAAATGGTCTACATGTGCGTGGAAAGCGAGTCCTTAGTCTGAAAGTTGCGCAACACGTGAAACGGACTACATCAAACGTGCATAGAAAATGGAAGCTGAAACTGGGTAGTAACATATGATCCTGACCGCCTTCTGTCTTCTAAAATAGTCTACCGATCAATCTTGTTATCTTTTGAGTTAGTAATGAAATTATCATATACAATCGGAGGGTGATATAAGTTTTTTTAAATAGTATTGACAATATATTGTGTTCAAATATATCGAAACTAGTCTTATCATCAAATACGTGATAACATCAAATTGTCTGCATAATTCGATTACTCATTTGTATTCTAATTAATCGTTTGATGATACCTATCCATCCTGCTGTATTCCCTTACGACACCCACCCTCCACACACACGTGAGAGGAGACGGTCGGGTTTGGTTTGGTTGGTCAGTTCAGTTCAGTTTTTTATTTGATTTTTTCTTCCTCGAGCGAGGTTAGTTGGTCCAGGTTTTCCACGTGTAAAGTGTTTTCCACGGCAGGAGTCGCACGCCGTAGAAGCGCGATTTCGTCCTGATCAGCATTTCGCTGCGTCCTTCACGCGACCTCCTTCCCTTCCAATAATCGATTTCAGGCTGTTCAGTCGTGAGCCGAAGGAAGGAGGCCAAGTCTAGATCGTTAAGATGAGTCCTCCTTCTGTAAACCTTGTAGTACAACCTTTTTCTTAATTTGAGACGAGGATTAGGCGTTGTCCTCAGCTCGTGTTCTTTGTGGAGAAAAGAACCACGAATGGTGCTAATATGTGTTTTAGGTGTTATATCTCTCCTTATATTTATTTATATATATCGATTATTGGTTAAATAAATGTTTGTATTGTTTAGCCATGTATGTCTTAATTGTTTGACAATAAAAGAAGTATAACTTAGATTTTAGATCTGAGCCATGGCCCTCCTTCCGCTTGCTTGTATAATTTACTTTTGTGTTTGGTTCACCTCGGCCGAGAGGCCTGGCCTTCTCCGTAGAAGAAGTGCAAGCAAGAGATCGATCTCGCTAACTCCGGCATGGGAGACTATGGTATGGATGATCAATCCATGGACGAAACGAGGGCTTCGAGGATGCCCACGCCTCCACCCCAACGCTCCACCCGTGTCGAGGCGGCAACAAGCATGCAACGGTGGAAGCTCACCGCATGGTGTTGGGGACATATGAGTCGACATAGAAATAGAGGACGACGCGTACCTTATGCCACATGTAAATATTATCATACTAAATTGTGCCGCGGGAGGAACAGTCATCTCGGCGACATGCGGGGTTTGAAGAAGATAGCGGGCGACGAAAGAATGAACGCCCGACACTAACTTTGGCGATGGTTCGTAAGTACATGGATGTACAACTCGATAGCTAGAGATAAAATTGCTAGATATATAGTTACTAGGATCTTCCGATTAGCGAAATTCTAGTTTCAAAGAATGATCCAACGCGTTTTGCCCGCACTCGAACGTAGTCAAACAATCGAGACATAATAGAACTCTACCAACGTAAATGCCTAGTTTGAAAGAAAATTCGAAAGTTACCTTTTATTTTGCTTTAACCTCCGATATATGGACTTCATCTCACCAAAGGCGGCTATCTTAGTGTTGTTGCACATTACTTAGATGACGATTATAACTTGAACAAGCGAGTTATAGGGTTTAGGTCATCGATGAGGCACATCGAGAGGCCATCGACAACGTATTAGAAGTAATTTAGGATTTTAAAATAGAGAACAAAATTATTGGCATCACTCTTGACAATGCCTCGCTAAGACAACGACCATGGAGTTCTCACACCGCATCTCGGTCCTACACGTGGTTCGCCTCCACCAGATGCATGTGCCACATCTTGAACCTCATTGTGCAGCTTGTAGGTAATGAAACCTAGTATAGACAACATACGTGATGCTATCGAGTTCATTATAGTTTCGCCTAAGATATGCCACAGGAGTAGCAAGGCCAACAAGAAGAGGCCAAGGAAATTCAACTGACATGAAGGTGCAGTGGAACTCCACATATACTATGTTGGAGCGATGCAAGGAGTAGAGTACATCACCACTCTCTTCATTAATACTAATTTAGTAAATGTTTAAACAGTTGTTGTCGGTCATTTTGTGATTTTTGAAAGTATTTTACGATGCAACCATAATTTTATCCGTGTTTACTATCCTACTTTTGCTTGGTCATCAATTAGCTTTAGACTATTGCTAACGCTTTTAAGGAAAAAGATGATGCCCTTCGAGACCTATTATTGAACCAATGCGATAAAATTTTCAAGATATCCCACATCTCTTTGTTTTGGTACTATTATGGACTCTGAGAAAATTAGTAGATTTGAAGGGCTTAGGAATTAGAGAGGCATTTGATCTTGATTTTTCGATGCTTACACTCACATTCATGATGAGCTTTTGAGTTTTCGATTTGTATTATGAAAAGTTTGAGCAAGTCAATCGAGAACAAGCTCAACAACGCAACAAGGACATCGCAATGTGGCGCTCAATGTTTAAGAGAAGCGTCCTTCCAGACAACCCTTTGCTTGGAATTGAACATTTTGTGAGGAGGCCGGACGTGGAAGGAGGAAGGAAGATGGAAGGGCAGCGAGGGGCACCGCTAGGGTTTCGTGCGAGGGTTTGGGGTTTTGTTAAATAGTAAATGTGGGTAAATACTACCCAACTCGGGGTAAATCTGAAGGAGGGTTGGGAAGTCGCTTGCACAGCTTTCAACTTTCGGCTTTTGAAAAGCCGATGGGATAAGACGGCTTCGACTTTTCTAGACAAAAATCAAAGTCAAACTGTCCCAAACATGCCCCCACACACACAAAAGCAACTCCTCCGGCCCTAACATGACCAGTTTTCGGCAATGGACATTCAACGGCTCAGTTGGAGTGAAATATCAAACTCCGCAAATAGCAGGACTTGTATGCAATAACCAAACCATGAAACCCCGTGAAATTAACAAGAGAGGGATATTCTGTCACTAGCAAGTCCTGGCTCCGGGAGCCCCCGGCTCCTTGTCCTCTTGCGCCGCTGCGTCCACGCCAAACTGTCCGGCCGGGAGAGGCGACGGTCAGCACCGGGAGGTGAAAATTTCCAGAAACGATCGAAATAAAGCGAGCACCACGTTTTTCTGACCGCCCAAATTCTGAGGACCCAAGTGCATATGCCCAACCCCCTCTTTTTTCCTGCGGCCGTTTTTCACCATCACGAAATGTACCTGAATTTTTGTGGGCGGTGAAAGAGAGATGGCGCCACGGCCAAGCCAGCGCCGAGTGACACGTTCACGGGAGCACTCGACCGACCCGCGCTGTTGCCGAAAGCTAGTGCGCGTGCAGAAGCGCAAAAAGATCGGTCCAGATCAGATCGCGCTGCTCGTCGTTGGGCGCTGCACGCTGTGTTCTCCGTCCCAACATGGATAGGTGTTTCGCCGGATCGGCTTAGGCCCAAATTTGGTGATTTCAGTAATCTCTTGGGTTAACCGGAGTGCAGGCTGGTACGCGCTGATGCTTATGGTCAAACCGTGCATGCGACTCCCAGGCATGAATGCACTGCACGAAAATGGTCTACATGTGCGTGGAAAGCGAGTCCTTAGTCTGAAAGTTGCGCAACACGTGAAACGGACTACATCAAACGTGCATAGAAAATGGAAGCTGAAACTGGGTAGTAACATATGATCCTGACCGCCTTCTGTCTTCTAAAATAGTCTACCGATCAATCTTGTTATCTTTTGAGTTAGTAATGAAATTATCATATACAATCGGAGGGTGATATAAGTTTTTTTAAATAGTATTGACAATATATTGTGTTCAAATATATCTGAAACTAGTCTTATCATCAAATACGTGATAACATCAAATTGTCTGCATAATTCTGATTACTCATTTGTATTCTAATTAATCGTTTGATGATACCTATCCATCCTGCTGTATTCCCTTACGACACCCACCCTCCACACACACGTGAGAGGAGACGGTCGGGTTTGGTTTGGTTGGTCAGTTCAGTTCAGTTTTTTATTTGATTTTTTTTCTTCCTCGAGCGAGGTTAGTTGGTCCAGGTTTTCCACGTGTAAAGTGTTTTCCACGGCAGGAGTCGCACGCCGTAGAAGCGCGATTTCGTCCTGATCAGCATTTCGCTGCGTCCTTCACGCGACCTCCCTTCCCTTCCAATAATCGATTTCAGGCTGTTCAGTCGTGAGCCGAAGGAAGGAGGCCAAGTCTAGATCGTTAAGATGAGTCCTCCTTCTGTAAACCTTGTAGTACAACCTTTTTCTTAATTTGAGACGAGGATTATAGCCTTGTTACGCTAGTGCGCCCGTCGAATCATCATCAAATGCAACTGCTATGCCCAGCCTTACTTGAGGCCTGTTTGTTTTACCTTGGGCTTTTCTGCTAGGCCGAAACGCCCATCGGCCACTGGCCACAGCGATGGCCCATCACCCATGGGCTCGTTGTCCTCTTTCTATTTCCGCCATTCGCCGAGACGCCCGGTTGCCCTGGCCATTCACATGGGGGGATTTTCTCCATTTTGCAAATTTCGGAACATCTACCATTCGTAAGCCCATGGGCGGCGCAGGCGCCACGCTCTGATGCTGCTGTTGGGCCTCGTACGCCTTATTCGATCTTGGATTCGTGGGCTGCACTGGGGCGAGCTGCCGGAAACAGGCCTAGCTTAGGGCCGCGCGCGGTTGCATCATCATAGCCCAACGATCTGTAGGCTTTCTTTGCATTACAACGCATTGCCTACTTGGGCCGGACCGCTAAATCAGCCCCCTTTTACCCTTTTTCTTGACATGATCTGAGTAATGCCTTTTCGGATACATAACAACAAAATTCTACTGCATTTGGCAAATATTCTTTTACCTGCCTGGATTTGATCTTACTCCTTGCCAGTAAAACTGTAAAGCAATAAGTATTGCTTGGAGTAACACATTAGAACATGCGTTCGTCCTCCAGTCGCACACGGTGACACGAGTACTTTACCATTTTATTTTGACATGTCAAATTTTAATACTCGTTGAGATATTGAAGCCAACGTTTAGAAACTTTAATCGCATGCATCCCAAAACGCACCCTTTCGTGATTGTAGGGAGTACTTGGAAGCCAATCAAGCCAACATGCATATTTATTTTACTGCAGAATTCAGTAGCGTCAACATTGGTGTCACTTTACACATTAATGTAGTGTTACTTAAGAGTAATTAGCACGCTACTTTAATTAATTGGCGCGTACACGATTAATGCACGCGCTCCACTCACGTCACATATATGCACGCGCTGCTACTCCATCCACTCGTTCACAGAGAAATTGGCCAGAGTGACTGCTGCAAGATACCATGACCAGCTCCATGCATGAAAACGATCACTCGGCCGGGCCTCCTTTCCTTTATTTCGTCTCCTTTCCCTCCCTCCCTCTCTCTCACCGTAGCAAATCAACATCTGCACGCACAAATTCCAGTACTACCACGTCAAGGAACAAAACAAGTAAACGAACAGGGCGCGCGGCTCCACTGCCGCCTGAATGAGACAGTTGCTTCATCCGATCCACGCGTACAGACAAACCCAAGACTGAATTTCTGAATGAATACTTGCGCAACCGCTCGGCCAGTCCACAGAGATGGACAGCTCGTCACCTCGAAAACAACGCATTCCCTTTGCCCCAGCTAGCTCGCTAAGCTAGCTAGCCGATCGATCAGCGACGACGACGTACGTACAGCAGCGGCAGAGGCAGAGGCAGAGGCAGAGGCAGAGGCAGAGGCAGTGGCAGGCAGAAGGGCAGAGCGCGGCAGAGGCGCCTTGGATCGATCGCTCAGCCGCGCGCGGCGGGACCGGCCCGCGCGGTCCGCCTTTATTTCAAAAATCCTCAGCGAATGATCGTGTCAGGGCCTCAGGGGTTCAGAAAAACGGCAGCGCGCGCGCCGCAGATATGCGCAGCGTCTAGCTAGGCCTAGGGGCATCTTGGCTGGCGGGCTATAGTTCATCATCGGTTCATCATTCATTCATTCATGCAGCAGCAATGTGCATATATATCATGCGGTGCATGTGGAAGGACAGTAAACACCTAGACAAGGAGAGCCCAGTCCTGCCCTGCCTGCACCCGCTGCGCCGCGTGCTGGTGCTGCATCGCTTTTGCCAGGCTACAAATTGGAGCGGCAAACAGATTCTCTGTGTTACCGACAGCGCGAAATCACGCTACCCTCCCTCGGAAACTGTCCAATCGAGAATGAACGTCTTCTTGCGAGGAATTGTAGCATCGTTTAATCTCTCTCCCACTTCAGCATCCTAGCTTCCCCGTTAAGAACGTCGGGTTTTTTTTTTTTTTTTTGATTCAGACAGGAATTGAAACTGTTTTCTGCCGAGTTCCTGTGGAACTGATGTGTTCCCAACGAGGCCTGAATGTCAGTTTTCCGACGACTGACTTCCAAACAATACTTGAGTACAGAGGATCCTCACGGTATGCTAGTACCGAGTACCGATCGCTAGTGTTAGGGCATATACAATGCAAGATGTTTATACGTGAAAGTTTTAAGAAAGAGAATATAAGCATGTCATCAAGCACTGAGGTAGAATTCATTTTCTCCGATGCAAAATCTTTTTATAAGTGTTTAGATGTTGTGTATCTATTAATTAGATATAGTTATGTAAATAAGCATTCGTTAAGCACCGATGCTTACTTGCTACAAAATAATCACTTTCTCGTTAAGCACCGATGCTTACTTGCTACAAAATAAACACTTTCTCTGTTCTACTGGCAAGAAAATCAGTTTTTATTTGCTAAGCACCTCTCTAAACCCAAACCCCTGGCATCGTACATATACTCTTAGACTGCTAGTACTTGTACGGGAGGGAGGTTAGTTTAGCTTACAGGTTGCTCGGCAGGTGGATGGGCCTGCATGCATGGGATGCTAGCTAGCCGCACAAAAGCTGCCAAATGAGGCCCCCATGTTACTACCACTACATTCCAGGCCCACTGCCCAAGAGCCCAGAGGGAAAACTAACGCTACACCAGCTGGGGTTCTTTGGCACACACACGCTATACGTACGTAGCACGTACAAGGCCAGCGTATATATACGCGTACACGCATATGTTCTTGTTCCGTGGTGGGTATTTTGTACGTAGGGACGAGCCGGTACGTCTGGTCTCTGGTCCCCGGTATTCGGCTAGCAGCACAGCTCAAAGCAGTTGTCCATCTCTCTGGGCCGGGGCCGGGACCAGGTACCCTCGATCAGCTCCATCCTGGTCCCCCCGGCCGGCCCGGTGAACCAACCAGAATCACACCAACAACTAGAAGATCTCCTGTGACAAGCCCCTCTGGCCTCCCATCCATCCCACCCAATTCCTTCGCTAAACTCTTACTGCTAGAGAGACGGATTTTGATGGGAAACGGACACACTTAATACGTTTGGCACCATCAGGTACCCCTGCCTCCTTTTTCTCATAAATTAGTTACGCGAGAGACCGGTCCAGCGATCGATCCATCCATCGCCTATTATATAAGGCTCACGCAATTCCGATGGATCGCGCGCCGTGGGTTCAAATCCTGGAAAAATCCATACAGATTCGTCGCAAAAATGTAATCCGTGTAGATGACACATCCAGCCCAAGGCTGGCGGATATCGAACTCATCTAGTTAGTAGTTAGTCGGAGAACTGAGGTGCTGCACTACGAACTAGGCTACGCAACGGTTGGCAGCCGGTTGATCCATATTAATTCGTGCTATGCGTGCAGTTGGAGAGCTGTTATATATTCATAGGTTCCCAGCGATTTAACTATGCGTTGCTACGAAATATCTCATGGATGTAATAGTTTATCAATTAAAGTAGATATAATATGTCTCAATTCGTCAAGACGCGCGGAGCGGAGCAGAGCAGAAGAGCAGTGACGGAGAGGAGGAAGTGAGACCTATCCAGATCCGGCCGAGGGAAGCGGCGACAGGGGAGGGGGTGGAGGCGCGCAGAGCAGAGCAGAGCAGAAGAGCGGGGCTGGAGGCGAGGGCCGATAACGTGACCCACATATCAGTAGAGAGAGACAAGGGTGGGAAGAACGGACGATCAACAACTCTAATTTTTAAGTAGTAGCGATCGATAGAGATATGTAGTTATAAAACACCATTTTACTCATCCCATGATCATATCTGATGCACATGATTAATAGTGTACAGATATATAAGCTGTGCATGCACTTGAGCCGGACTCTGTTAAAACATATAGGTAGGTATACAGAAATTAACACATCCATGGGGATATATATACATGCACATTTTGGTGCGGTATTGCATGTATGGCGGCAGAGCGACCCACGTCGGCCGGTAGCGCGGGATGCCAATAGCAGCGAAATGCTGTCGGCTTTAATAATTTATTATGACCAGTACTGTTGTTATGGGCCTGGCCGCATGGCCTACCACCGCAACAAGTTGTTGCACCGGCGATTCCCTTGGAGCCCTTTGTGGGCATCCTCCCTCTCCCCCTCCCTTTCTCGGTTTCTCTCTCTACACACGTCACTTTCTTATCTTTAGTATTCTTCGTTTTCCCCTGTGGCACAGGAGAGAGGAGAGAGGAGAGGGAGACAGGCAGACAGGGAGATGTGAGAGAGAAGGTGTACATGTTAGATGGTACTATCATACAGTGTGGCAGCAGAGAAGAGTTAAAAGAAAAAGAAAAAAAAAGGATAGAGAGAGAAGAAAATGGTGCATCTAGCTAGCTAGGGGATGATGCCCTGAGCCCCTGATGGATGGGATTATTATCGGGGGCCATGATATGCATGCAAAAGACCCAGGAGGGGCATGTAGCTAACCCTATTGTCTTAAAAGGGCTAGCTACTGATGAGTACTGCTTCTGAGGAAGAAAGTGACTAACTGGAGAAAGATGTTGGGCATGCAGGTGCCATGGCCAATTGGAGATAATCACCACAGTGATTGGGGGGATGGGGGCTTTGGTTGGTCAGATGTGGCAAATTGTTTGTGTTGTATTGGTGGCCCTTGCCCAGTGCTACTAGCCAGGGTGCCCACACTTGTGGTGGTATGTCTACTGTGCCCTACAACTACAAGCTCCAAGAATTGACAATTCAGAGCTCTACTTTATAATCTATAGTTCTTCCCCTAGTTTTCCCTTTTGATCTTCCCCTCCCCCGGCCCGGCCCTGTCGTTATGAATTTATCATTGTGCTTGCAAGCTGCATCGGTTTAGAACTGTATTTTTTTTACTTACTTTGTGTTTTAAAATGATGCGCTCTAATTAAGTTAGCACTAGCATGATCAGAAGAAAAATTGGAATCAGTTACCAGTATCAATCTATCAGCAGAGTTATTGCAGATATATAAACGTCTTCTGCGAATCAATAATTGTTCTTGGTACAAGCTTTCCATATATGGTGATTGATCACCCATCTGCTGATCCAGTGTCGATTAGTCGCTTATATTGTTTTTTTTTAAGGAAGTCGCTTAATTATATTGATTGCTTTGACAAATTTGGCTTTCAGATTGTTCAGGTGCACCAAATCGATCGATCCAACGGAAGGAAAGGAAAAACAGTGATGCGGCATGAGCCTGTGCACGAGAACTACACATGTACCCTGAATATCTTTCTTACCTGACAATTAACCATCAATTTAGCTCGCCATTCCTGTCACATCCCCTCCCGTGTGCCCGCAAATCTTCAGAAGCGCTCACATTCACAGAGGCGCACGAAGATGAATTTTGGACACTATTGGCCCCCATATTGATTCTAAATTCTAAATCTAGCCCCTGTTATCTATAAATTTCATTTCTAGCTCCCTTCTGCTAGGTGTGCGAGCGGAGCAAGCAACTAGGTGCTGCCATAGGGACACAGAAGGCGAGGTAGATCTATGTAGCAGCATTTTTCTCGAAAATTCATTTAAGTATATTTTTAGAGAAATTTTTAAATATAGAAAATAAACTCTAAAAATTATGAAATTTTGTGTGGAACCTCCTGACATAATATCCTTGCTTGTGTAATTTTTTCCGAATTTTATTCATTACGATTTTTTTCTCTAAAATTCATTTAAGTATGCGGTTTGTAGGAATTTTCTAATATAGAAAATGAGGTCCAAACATTATGATTTTTTTTTCCAGACTTCTTACACAGTATACTTGATTGTGTAATTTTTCTAGAATTTTATATATTCCGAAATTATCTCAAAAATTAAGGGTTTAGGTCTCAAAAATTAAGATAAAAGGTTTAAAAAATTAGGGTTTCATGATAGTCCCCAAGGTCCTGGCGTTACAATTCCAGTTAATATTAGTCCCCAAGGTGCTAGATCCAATGGTAATTGGTCGACGCTGATATGCAAGTGTACTGCTGGAAAGTGCAGAAAATTAACAATTAAAGGGGTAGAGTACTATGTATGTCCTATACCAAAGTTAATCTTTTTTATTAATGTTCTTATTTTCATTTATCTTAAAATATTTTAGTAAATCATCATATGATTATGATCAGTTACATTGTTTTGTTATTTACAAGATATTTTAGTTCTTGATAGCATAGTATTTTTTTTTTCTATTATTTGTACTAGTCTTGAGAAAAGCTGCAAAAAAAATCATAGGAATCTTCAATTGATAATCTATTATATAATAAAAGCCGATGATGCATGATTAAATGCTCTCATAAAAAAAGAGAGAAGTATGCTAAATCTTCTCACAAAAAGGGAAAAACATTAGCCCTCAATTTGGTGGGTCCTAATGATGATGCGTGGTTAAAAAATAGAATTGATTCTTGTTGGCGTCTTGTGTCGATTCCCGTGTCATCCGCGAGTTTAAACCAATTCAAACATTAAATTTTGAAACTACCATCCTTAATCAATAATAGAGCATAAAAGATTTGTTCCCAACTTACCATGGCCCCACCACCTAATTCTTTATGTGGCATTTTTGTTTGTGCACACGTATTCCTCCACTTGCATCAACCACTTCTGGTGTAAATTATTACTATGTTAAAATATCTTACTATCTCAACAAGGAAGATTTGTTGTCATGACCCTGCCACGTAATTCTTCATAAGACTTTTTTGTCTGTGCACATGCGTATTCCTCCACTGACATCAATCGCTTCTGTGTGAATTGTTATGTGTTAAAATATGCTATCTCTCACTAAACAAGGTTTAGATAAGACATAAGTGAGCTATCCAGTACCTTTATACCATTGGATCTAGCACCTTGTGGACTAACATTAACTGGAATTGTAGTGCCAGGACCTTACTTGGGGACTAACATGTAACATCCCAATTTTGGGCTTGTGTTTCAAATGTAAGAAAATGAGTAGAAATTAAAACTTTTTCTTACATCATGTGTTTCCTGTTTGTATTGGACAAGTATTGTACAAGACTTATGGAAATGCAAAGTCACAAGTCTTTTGATCCAAATCTTGTTCCTTCAAAAATAATCTTGTCAAACCTTTTGATCATTCTCTGGAGATATTTTTCCTAAGTTCTTGGGATGGTATGTGACCCCTCTGAAAATTTTTATAATTTTTCAGAAATTGTTTGAATATTTTAGAGGGCAGTCAAACCTGTTTGACTCTCAGTCAAACCAAAAACCAGTACCTTGTAGAATTTTTGGAGAAAAATACAATGCATGAAAACCTCTGCAAATTTTACACAAGGTCAATGTCTCAGTCAGCAAGCTCCTGTAAAAATTTCAGAATTTTTGGAGTTATTTTGCTACCCCAAATAAATCCTCAAAAGTCTCAGCATATTTAAAACCTAAAACCGGTTCATGTTCCTTGTTCGAGTCGGGCTCGAGTCCGAGCCACTTGACTCGGTCGAACCACCTAGCTGCACCGAGCCGCATTTTAAAACGTGTGTGCGATATCACCGTTGGATTCAAATCGCCGGTCCACGTCAGGTGAGCATTCGGACCCTCCGGTTGCATTAACCAATTGGGACCGTTGGATCTCAATCCAACCGCCCGATTTCCGTAGCAATCGGATCGTCCGGCGCTCTTTAAATCGCAGCCGCCCATCCGAAATCCAACGGTCGTGGTTGCTTCTCTTCTTCTCCTCTGTCCCGCCGAGCGCGCGCGACAATGGCGAGAAGAGAGAGAGCAGGCGGCTTTGATGTGTCACCTCAAGTTTGCTTTCGTCAACGCTCTCTCGGGGCATTTAATGCGCACGTGCTTTCTCTCCGTTGTCACCGTGCTCACTTGCTCCCATCATTTCTTGGTCCATGACCGTAGCATGAACCGAGCTCACCATGGACTCTGTTCTTGCTCAAACCCTAATCCTTTCCCATATATTGCCCTCTAGGTCCTCCCGGTGTTCTTTTACACCACACCTAGCTCCTCTCTCGTGTTTGAGCTCAAAACCATCTCAAACCTTCAATCCACCATTTTTGACCCGAGGGCTCCAATGGCGCCTTGGTGTCCAGTGGTTCATCTTCAACCTTTCTTGCACCCTCTTGAACTCCTCAACCTCCTTTATATTTCCCTAACTTGATTTTGGGTTGCATTCAGAATCACTCAATTTTAAGTTTGGAGATTTTCGTTGGTTTCACCCCTTTCTTCTCCAAACTCCGTAAGTGGTTCTTTTGCAATTAATTGCTTTTGGAGCCTCTTTGAGCTATAATGAAGCGTGGTAATGATTTGGTTCCACTCATTTTGCTCGTAACCTCATCTTCCACTTCATCTTCTTCGCCCGGTGGACTTCATCGTGTTCAAGTCTTCCCGCCATATTTGGAGCTCCTCTGCTAAGGTAGCTTCTATATAGTCCCTAGAAGTCATGACACTCGCTTCCTTGGACCGCAATGAGCATCTTGCTATTTTCGTGTTTTGCCGTGTCGCCTCTTTCTTTGTTTTCCGCCACGGCTGCCTGCACTTCCACCGCCGACGAGGTCATCATCGCTGGTCCGCAACACTATTGCGAACCCATTTTGATAGTTTAGGGCGCGCACACGATCGAGTCGCCGCGACAAGCGTGAGAGCCACTCGGTTTTGTCACCGGGAGCCCTGTGCTCAAATATTTAGGACACGCTAATGCTTAATGATTGCCAATCGAGAGCATTAATGGTGTCTTAATCGCCTAATGTCTCATCGACATGTGGTCCACTTCTTAAATCACCCATCGGCGTTATCCGTGCGCTTAGGCATCATTAATGTTAATCTTAGGTTAATTAAGTGTCGCGATTTATTAGCCGTCGGGATATCCTCGTACATCGCCAGTGGGCCCATTAGCTTAGCCAAAACCGAAGTCATTAGGGCTGATTTTGGATTTATTTATTGCTAGCAATAAATGTGTCCGAAATTACCTTTTGTCATCGACGCGTGGGCCCTTTGTCCCTAAATCACCTCGCTCAAAATCTTTATGACACATTAATTGCTAATCATCACTAATCATTGGTTATTGGTGATTAGTTAGCCGCCCTAATGACTTCTTTAAGTCATCGCAGTGGGTCCACGGACACGGCCGTGTGTTAAATCTCGCATGTGTGACTTCGACCATCGACATGCGCCCACGGTCAGACTCGATTGCACTTCGATCTTGGACCACCGCCCATTTTGCGATCTGCGCCTAGATTTTGTATGCGTTCGACCCCGGTCCTCATCATTCTTGGTCGCCCATCGCTTGATCTGCGCCCGATCGTGTGTGCATCGGACCTTCCGACGAGGCGTGATCGAGTCGCTCATCCTTAGATCCGCGGCGTGGATCATCGAGGCAACCGCACCGTCCGGTTGCATCCTTCTCGTGACTCGTTGGATCTTGATCCAACGGTGGCCCCTTTGAGATCGCGCAGCACGACGCCGTCGCGTGTGGCTCGTTGGATATTGCATCAATGGCCCACGAGCGCCCACGCGCTTATTTTCGGTTGGGTTGGTTTTATTTCGTAAGTATTTATTTATCAACCAAAATTGTATCAAAACTTTAGAAATTCATAACTAATTCAAGATAAATCCTTTTACATGAAACCAATCGCAATAAATTTGTATTTCACTAAAGTTTAATATAAAAATGCTTTTAGCTATGCTTCTGTAGTAGAAAATTCTGTAATCTTTAATAGCCTGTTTTCTGCTATTTTATATATTCCAGAATTGTATTAAAACTTGGAAAATGCATATCTTTTTATGTATATCTGCTAATTGAATGATTTTAACTTTGATAAATTTGTTATTAACTAAAATTTAATCTAAAAATGGTGGTAGGCCTAAATCAGCACCAGAAAAATATGTTAATAGATTTAACCTTATTAGTAGCAATTAAAAATTCATTTAATGATGTAATAGACACCAGAATTCTCGTAAATCCTAAAAATAGAAATTTGATGTTAGGAAATCCTCTGTTATCATACTATAATGTGAAATGGGTTTTGCACATGTTTATATTTCGAAAGTGCATTATGCTAGTTTTGCATCCTAGAAAAATCATAACTAAATTATTTTAACTCCAATTACGATGAAACCACTTGTATTAGCCTTAAAATGTCAGTAGCAACCTATCATAAAATTTTCAAGTCCAGAAAACCTCTAGAAAATATTTTTGCTACGATCCTTATTATGGTAGAAAATGGGTTTTTAGGTAATATCTTTTGCACCACAAATCCAAATTGGGTTTTTCCAGTTTCTATGTCTAGGTATATTCGTATTCTACCTTATGTATATTCGTATTCTACCTTATGTATAAATTTCGTCGCATTTGGATAATTTTTGCTTGCTCGTTTGTTTAAGTGTGGCTCGTCTTATTGGTTGTTCTTGGTTCTTTTGCCTTTCGCTAGGGTTCGACATTTGCGGTAACCCAGAAACGACCCTCCACAACAGTTTGAGCAACAGCAAGAAGGCAAGCGTTTGATCATGTTAATCCCAGTATTTTAAGTATTTATGTTGATTACAAATTCTATGTATGCATTGCTACTTTGTGTTAATAGTTGGCCTAGTAGATGCATTTCCTTAGCAAATGATTATCCTCTACTACCATGAGCCTAGGTTACTTGCTGTGATTTAGAGTTCATGGATGTGCTCTTGTCACTTAGTAGTTGCGAATTAATTGCTTAGCCATGCTTAGTTTCGGTAGAAATGGCGGTTATCGACTTGTCGATAACCTTGATCACTTAAAACTTATTATGATTATGATTTCCACCTTGTGCCATGTCTACTTATGAAAACTAAACGAAAACAAAATGATTTAGACTTGGGCACAATGGTATGATGGTGTGATTTTTGGGTGTGATGGAATGGTGCCGGTCAACAAGGACCGAACATCTTGTTACACTAAACCAAGCATTTTAGCGTGCTAACCACATTAGAGGGTATGGGACCTCTCTTGACTTAGTACTTTGGCGTGTATTGGCTCCAGTCGCGGGAGGGATGGTGTTGGGAGCATTGTAGTGTCGAAAGACTTCACCCGTGATGGGATTTGTTGTCTTTCGCTTGCAATGTAAGCATATGTGTTTCTATCCATATGAGCGGCTCGTAGTTAATACACAAGATTGGAAATGTCTCGTAGGACTTAGCGTGGGCATACCTCTGTAGTGTGCTTTGTGGCTTGAAGGCGTCGAAGTGTGGGTACATTGGTACACCCTGCAGGTTAAAACTACTCGAATAGCCTCGTCCCTAGGTTATGGACACGCTTGGCAAGGTCTTTCAAGAGTTAGACTACAACCTTTTAAATTAAAACTTGATGGGTGGTAGCGAATCGGGATTCGTGCTATGTTGTGGTGGCTATTGGGATAGTCCATTTAAGGTGTTTTAAAAGGGAACCCCAAAACCAACCCCCAAAATTTGGGCCCCCCCAAAAACCCAAAGGGGATTTTTAAAATAACAATTCCCTTTTTAAATCTTGTTAAAACAAATGATTTGAAATGGTCTTCCCGGTTTTTCTTTTTCCCCTTTTTTTCCCCCCTTTTTGGGTAATAAGGTGAGGCTATGGAGAAATTTTCCTGCTATTGCTTAGACTTTTAAAATAATTCAATTAATCATGGAGTATGTTATTAATCTGAAATAATTAAAAAACCATCAGGATTGGATGAGTCTACATAGGCATCTTTCTCGCAGTTTGTCCTAGTCCACACCTAGCTTCGAACAGTGATGTGCCGTGTAATGTCATTGTATAGGATAGGAATTTGAGTGTGCCAACTAGATGAGAATCATTAACCTGATAGTCATGACATCTTGTTCTATTGGATAAATCTAATAACGGCACTGTACGAGATCTAACTTATAACATTTTAAAATTACATATCGAGTGTAAATGAACAGTTGCTAATTCCTGATCCACATACTCTCGATAGACTTGTCGATTAATGACTTTACAAATAAGATTCTATGCCTGATATGTTATAGGTTAGCATTTGATGGTCATCATGGCGGAGCTACTCATGCCGCATTGTACTAATGGGCAGGGTATGGAATCGACATATGGCTTATATGATCTGAATGTGATCCTTAGGTAAGTTGTATTGATGGCATCTATTTTATCTCTATTCATATTAGCATTTTAAGACGTGTTACATGCGATACTGGCTTAGGTTGGATGCTATTCTTAGAGCATCACTATGATATCGTGATGATTATATGTGAATTGAATCATGGATGATTTGGATACCTTTCGTAATGTTAGTATATCAGTGCATACATGTGATTGCTTGTTGATAGGTGTCTAATTGGCATGTCAAGTGAGTAGATGATCGAAGAATTTGATGATCGTTCTTGTGCAATGACGGTGCCCATGGTGATGTCGAATCGTGTATCGACGTGTAGGAGCTTATGTGACCATAGTGGCAGGTTATGTAGGTGGCTAGGCTGATTGCGTAGTGGATACGATCTGATTAAAGTGTTCGGTTGCATAGTCTGGTAGTATGTGGTTTTCAGTTTTGCTGGTATTTAGATTCCGCGGGCTCCAGAGTTGTCGATCTCTTGTCAGCTTGCGTGCAGCAGATCATCGACGCGGTAGGATATAGCATTGAGCGAGTTGCAATGGATCTTGGTGATTGAAGTGCTCATTCTGCGAGTTGGCAGATTGACCAAGGTGAAGTGTCCACGCGAGTGACATCGACAGTTCGGGCTGCATCCGGTGTTCCGGGATTGATGAGGCAGATGCAACATATGGCGTGTCACCTACACTTGGTGGGCGAGTCGCATGATACGCGTGTTAGTCAGCCGTTGCAGTTGACGATTCAGACTGGTTCGACTGCAATGTGATCGTTCTCGACGAGTTTGCAGTGGTCTGATGTGACAACGGCAGTATGGAATGACTTCGAGGTAGATCAGTCGGACAGAAAGCGTTATTTGAGGCTGGCATGAGTTGCTCATGAGTGGGCCTACTTCCATCCTCCCGCTAGGGTCCTCGCCGACCCAGAGCCCATCCTCTTCGAGGCTGCTCATTCCAGTGTGTTCATCTCTGCTCGCATCAATCTGCGGTGCATCGGAAGTCTGTTAGACGGCTGTATCGACGTTCCTTGGAGTGTATCAATGAGAAGCACTTGTTGTTATCGCGTTCGGTAGGCAGGTGAAGTCAGGTTGGTTCGTGTTAGGATCGTTTGTAGTCATTCGTCGTTGCGGTCAATCTGTATAGAATATTTCCTTATAGGATGGTTGTCGTGATTAAGTTTGCCAATTTATTGTGATATTCGTACTGGTTGTGCTAGATTGTTAATCTTAGTAACTCTACAGAATTGATCTTAGTTGGATTTTCATATGAGAATTGAGTTGAATCGTGAGTAGTTACACTTTTAGTTAGTATGGATAAGCGATTAATTTTCGATTGATAATGTTGATCAATTCGTAGTACAAGTTAAAGTGTATTGTAGTATTGTAGTTAGAGTTCGCAATTTGTTGTAGATTCAATGATCACTGATTCATTAGATTATCCTGTCAGGATTTGTCATAGATCTGAAATGGTCTATTATTCGTATGAGCTATTGATTTGATGTTCAGTATGTAATGATCTAGGTCATGATGTCAGATTGACCGTTAGTGACGACTATGGTTAGTATCCGTTATTATGTCACTTTGTAGAAGTTTAGTGCGTTAGGATAGTATATTCGCTAATCTGTTAGTGAAGCGTAGGTACATTGGCAATAATGCTTGTGCATATATGCTTGAATATATGAAGTAAATCGTGTGATTTGCTTATTGAGATCTGATATCTACTATGCATATGACATGTTTCATATATCATTGTATAGATATCATGATTTGCAATTGTTCATTTTATGGTGAGTCTTGGTATATCATTGTCTAATTGATTGCATGTGATCTGTGGAATCATGTGGTACATTGTAATTCAATGGATATGAATAATGTCAAGGCTTATTGGTATCTGTGGTATATTCTGTAGATATTATGTTAGATATGGTAATGCGAGTTGATTATTGTATCTTGGTAATTCGATGTTATGATATGATTATGGATATGACAGATGAGTATTCGCTTAAGGAATGGTGAGAATATTCATGTGTATGATATGTACATGGTAACATGCATTGTGGTTATTGATGATGCGTATCATGGCATCGATGCATACAATTGTTGATGGACGCATTATTGGAAATGCAGTTGCAACATAGTGCAGTATGATGATGAACTTATACTTGTAAGTCTCAACTTATGCAGATGTATGGAGATGATATATCATAAGTAATGCATATTGTATTGGAATTGACTATGTGGTGAAGTTATATTACAACAACGCAACTTGTGATAGTTGTAATGTGGAATTAGCCTGAGATCATCTTGGTGTGAGGAGGTAGTGTGTCGTGGTTGGGTTCATCCCTTGTGGAATGTAGGTTATATTGTTGGATTTGTCATAATTGTGAAGATGTGTACTGTAAGAAGTAAATGCAGGTAATGATGTTGATATTTGTTGTATGTAAGTAGTGAGTAGTATAATAGATATGAAGAATTATTACATTTGAATATTTAGTTATAGCTTGTAATTGTTGAATTATGGTGTGATTGTGGTTGGCTAAATTTGGATATTATGATTGTAGATAACTTATGATATTGTTACTTGATGATTGCTGGATCTTTATGATGTTGATTGTGTTGTATAGTGATGATTGTTACGTTAGTCAATGTTTGTTGAGATTTCTCACTAAGTTTTTCCCTCATGGTTGTATCATTCATGGGTGTGAGTGACACCACAAATGACTTTATAATCGGCTAATAATATTTTATAACATGATTTATTCAAAGTATGTTATTCTAGATAATGATTCTTTAATTGTTAATGATGGTTGTTAATTATTTCTTGATTAATCTGTTGTTCGTTTTATTATTAATTGCTTAGTTTTTTGTTACATTGTTAGTTTAATGTTCTTGAGTTTATGCTAGGATTGTTGAGTGTTGAAATTTCGATATTGACTTAGTGAGTGTTTAGATGGTAATTGTGATGGTTCATAGATGGAGTGGTCGTGAAGGGTCGAAGGGATCGGTTAGACTTGGGACTAACATGTAACATCCCAATTTTGGGCTTGTGTTTCAAATGTAAGAAAATGAGTAGAAATTAAAACTTTTCTTACATCATGTGTTTCTGTTTGTATTGGACAAGTATTGTACAAGACTTATGGAAATGCAAAGTCACAAGTCTTTTGATCCAAATCTTGTTCCTTCAAAAATAATCTTGTCAAACCTTTTGATCATTCTCTGGAGATATTTTTCCTAAGTTCTTGGGATGGTATGTGACCCCTCTGAAAATTTTTATAATTTTTCAGAAATTGTTTGAATATTTTAGAGGGCGATCAAACTGTTTGACTCTCACCAAACCAAAAACCAGTACCTTGTAGAATTTTTGGAGAAAAATACAATGCATGAAAACCTCTGCAAATTTTACACAAGGTCAATGTCTCAGTCAGCAAGCTCCTGTAAAAATTTCAGAATTTTTGGAGTTATTTTGCTACCCCAAATAAATCCTCAAAAGTCTCAGCATATTTAAAACCTAAAACACAGTTCACTTGTTCCTTGGTTCGAGTCGGGCTCGAGTCCGAGCCACTTGACTCGGTCGAACCACCTAGCTGCACCGAGCCGCATTTTAAAACGTGTGTGCGATATCAGCCGTTGGATTCAAATCGCTCGGTCCACGTTCGTGTGAGCATTCGGACCCTCCGGTTGCATTAACCAATTGGGACCGTTGGATCTCAATCCAACCGTCCAGATTTCCGTAAGCAATCGGACTGTCCGGCGGGCTCTTTTAAATCGCAGCCGTCCATCTGAAATCCAACGGTCGTGGTTGCTTTCTCTGTTCTTCTTCCTCCTCTGTCCCGCCGAGCGTGCGGGCGACAATGGCAGAAAGAGAGAGAGCGCGGGGCGGCTTTGATGTGTCACCTCAAGTTTGCTTTCGTCAACGTCTCTCTGCGGGGCATTTAATGCGCACCAGGCTTTCTCCTCCGTTGTCACCGTGCTCACTTGCTCCCATCATTTCTTGGTCCATGACCGTAGCATGAACCGAGCTCACCATGGACTCGGGTTCTTGCTCGAAACCCTAATCCTTTCCCTATATATTGCCCCTCTAGGTCCTCCTGGTGTTCTTTTACACCACACCTAGCTCCTCTCTGTGTTTGAGCTCAAAACCATCTCAAACCTTCAATCCACCATTTTTGACCCGAGGGCTCCAATGGCGGCCTTGGTGTCCAGTGGTTCATCTTCAACCTTTCTTGCACCCTCTTGAACTCCTCAACCTCCTTTATATTTCCCCTAACTTGATTTTGGGTTGCATTCGAGAATCACTCAATTTTAAGTTTGGAGATTTTCAGTTGGTTTCACCCCTTTCTTCTCCACTCAGGTAAGTGGTTCTTTTGCAATTAATTGCTTTTGGAGCCTCTTTGAGCTATAATGAAGCTGTGGTAATGATTTGGTTCCACTCATTTTGCTCGAACCTCATCTTCCACTTCATCTTCTTCGCTCCGGTGGACTTCATCGTGTTCAAGTCTTCCCGCCATATTTGGAGCTCCTCTCGGTTAAGGTAGCTTCTATATAGTCCCTAGAAGTCATGACACTCGCTTCCTTGGACCGCAATGAGCATCTTGCTATTTTCGTGTTTTGCCGTGTCGCCTCTTTCTTTGTTTCCGGCTCACGGCGTTCCTGCACTTCCACCGCCGACGCGAGGTCATCATCGCTGGTCCGCAACACTATTGCGAACCCATTTTGATAGTTTATGGCGCCGCATGGCCGAGTCGCCGGCGACAAGCGTGAGAGCCACTCGGGTTTTGTCACCGGGAGCCCGTTTTTCGTCAAATATTTAGGACACGTTTAATGCTTAATGATTGCCAATCAGTAGAGCATTAATGGTGTCTTAATCTGGCCTAATGTCTCACTGACATGTGGGTCCAGCCCCCTTAAATCACCCACTGGCGTTTATCTGTGCGTTTAGGCATCATTAATGTTAATCTTAGGTTAATTAAGTGTCAGCATTTATTAGCTGTCGGGGATATCCCCTGTGCCACTGCCAGGTGGGCCCATTAGCTTAGCGCCGAAAACCAGAAGTCATTAGGGCTGATTTTGGATTTATTTATTGCTAGCAATAAATGTGTCCGAAATTACCTTTTTGGGTCACTGACGTGTGGGCCCTTTGTCCCTAAATCACCTCTGTTCAAAATCTTTATGACACATTAATTGCTAATCATCACTAATCATTGGTTATTGGTGATTAGTTAGCTGTCCTAACAGCCCCCTTTAAGTCACTGCCAGGTGGGTCCACGGACACTGTGCACGTGTGTTAAATCTCGCATGTGTGACTCTCGATCCATCGACATGCGCCCCACGTCGGCGACTCGATTGCACTTCGATCTTGGACCACCGTCCATTTTGCGATCTGCGGCCTAGATTTTGTATGCGTTCGGACCCTCGGTTCCTCATCATTCTTGGTCGCCCATCGCTTGATCTGCGGCCCGATCGTGTGTGCAATCGGACCTTCCGACTGGAGGCGTGATCGGAGTCGTTCATCCTTAGATCCGCGGTCGTGGATCATCGAGGCAACCGCACCGTCCGGTTGCATCCTTCCTCGTGACTCGTTGGATCTTGATCCAACGGTGGGCCCACGAGATCGCGCGTCTGTTGTTCGCGTGCGTGTGGCTCGTTGGATATTGCATCAATGGCCCACGGCGTCCACGTCGCTTATTTTCGGTTGGGTTGGTTTTATTTCGTAAGTATTTATTTATCAACCAAAATTGTATCAAAACTTTAGAAATTCATAACTAATTCAAGATAAATCCTTTTACATGAAACCAATCGCAATAAATTTGTATTTCACTAAAGTTTAATATAAAATGCTTTTAGCTATGCTTCAGTAGTAGAAAATTCTGTAATCTTTAATAGCTTTGTTTTGCTATTTTATATATTCCAGAATTGTATTAAAACTTGGAAAATGCATATCTTTTTCTGTATATCTGCTAATTGAATGATTTTAACTTTGATAAATTTGTTATTAACTAAAATTTAATCTAAAAATGGTGGTAGGCCTAAATCAGCACCAGAAAAATATGTTAATAGATTTAACCTTATTAGTAGCAATTAAAAATTCATTTAATGATGTAATAGACACCAGTAATTCCCTGTAAATCCTAAAAATAGAAATTTGATGTTAGGAAATCCCTCTGTTATCATACTATAATGTGAAATGGGTTTTGCACATGTTTATATTTCTGGAAAGTGCATTATGCTAGTTTTGCATCCTAGAAAAATCATAACTAAATTATTTTAACTCCAATTACGATGAAACCACTTGTATTAGCCTTAAAATGTCAGTAGCAACCTATCATAAAATTTTCAAGTCCAGAAAACCTCTAGAAAATATTTTTGCTACAGTACCTTATTATGGCCGAAAATGGGTTTTTAGGTAATATCTTTTGCACCACAAATCCAAATTGGGTTTTTCCAGTTTCTATGTCTAGGTATATTCGTATTCTACCTTATGTATATTCGTATTCTACCTTATGTATAAATTTAAATCGCATTTGGATAATTTTTGCTTGCTCGTTTGTTTAAGTGTGGCTCGTCTTATTGGTTGTTCTTGGTTCTTTTGCCTTTCGCTAGGGTTCGACATTTGCGGTAACCCGAGAACGACCCTCCACAACAGTTTGAGCAACAGCAAGAAGGCAAGCGCTTTGATCATGTTAATCCCGTATTTTAAGTATTTATGTTGATTACAAATTCTATGTATGCATTGCTACTTTGTGTTAATAGTTGGCCTAGTAGATGCATTTCCTTAGCAAATGATTATCCTCTACTACCATGAGCCTAGGTTACTTGCTGTGATTTAGAGTTCATGGATGTGCTCTTGTCACTTAGTAGTTGCGAATTAATTGCTTAGCCATGCTTAGTTTCGGTAGAAATGGGCGGTTATCGACTTGTCGATAACCTTGATCACTTAAAACTTATTATGATTATGATTTCCACCTTGTGCCATGTCTACTTATGAAAACTAAAACTGAAAACAAAATGATTTAGACTTGGGCACAATGGTATGATGGTGTGATTTTTGGGTGTGATCGGAATGGTGCCCGTCAACAAGGACCGAACATCTTGTTACACTAAACCAAGCATTTTAGCGTGCTAACCACATTAGAGGGTATGGGACCTCTCTTGACTTAGTACTTTGGCGTGTATTGGCTCCGAGTCGCAGGAGGGATGGTGTTGGGAGCATTGTAGTGTCCGAAAGACTTCACCCGTGATGGGATTTGTTGTCTTTCGGCTTGCAATGTAAGCATATGTGTTTCTATCCATATGAGCGGCTCGTAGTTAATACACAAGATTGGAAATGTCTCGTAGGACTTAGCCGTGCCGGCATACCTTCGGTAGTGTGCTTTGTGGCTTGAAGGCGGTCTGAAGTGTGGGTACATTGGTACACCCCTGCAGGGTTAAAACTATTCGAATAGCCTCGTCCTAGGTTATGGACACGCTTGGCAAGGTCTTTCAAGAGTTAGACTACAACCTTTTAAATTAAAACTTGATGGGTGGTACGAATCGGGGATTCGTGCTATGTTGTGGTGGCTATTGGGATAGTCGCTTCCAGGTGGTTACTTGTATGTATCTTTACTTACTGTTACTTTGATAACAAAACAGATTTGCAAACTTGCTTTTAAAATGTATTACATTATTGCAAATAAAGTTGGCTTCATACAAAATGAGACATACAACCTCCACCTAAATAAGCTTGCATGTAGTTTATGAATAGGTCTGCTATTCCACACGTCAGTCTTGCGGGTACAAAGACAATCTTTGTACTCAGTTGCTACACTTAATTGTTTTGTTGAAGAGGAAGAAGGTGAGCTCGAGGGCCTCACTTTTGTGAGTCGTGTTGTGGTAGCTTGCTGGCGACTAGCTTAGCGGCCCGGTCGGTTGCCTTGTGGGTGTATGGCTAATCGGTCGACTTTTGTTCTAGCCATCTTATGGCACCTTTTGCTTCCGCTGTCTTTCTTGTATATTGCTCTATTTGGCCGGTCGGCCCTTTTGTAATAACTTTACTTTATGTATGTCGTTGTCGAACTTAGTGATGTATGTGTATGGAATTGATGTGTAATTTTGTGATGATGTGCATATGCTGCAATTCTGGGAAGCATATGTCCATCGAGGCTTAGAATGTTTAATTAGTAATGCCAGAACCATTTGGAGGTTAAGTGTTACTAGTTAAATATTCCGGGTCCTCACATAACATTAACTGGAATTGTAGTGCCAGGACCTTAGGGACTATCATGAAACCCTAATTTTCTAAACTTTTCGTCTTAATTTTTTAGATAATTTCAAAACATATAAAATTTTGAAAAAATTACACAATCAAGTACACTGTGTAAGAAGTTTGGAAAAAAATTTCATAAAGTTTGGACCTCATTTTCTATATTAGAAAATTCCTACAAATCATATACTTAAATGAATTTTAGAGACAAAATCGTAATGAATAAAATTTTGAAAAAATTACACAAGAAAGGATATTGTGTCAGGAGGCTCCACACAAAATTTCATAATTTGTGGAGCTTATTTTCTATATTTAAAAATTCCTCCAAAAAACATACTTAAATAAATTTTCAGGAAAAATGCTGCTACAGTACTACCATCGCCTTGCTGCTGTCCCCAACCGCAGCAGCTAGGTGCTGCTGTCCCCTATGGCAGCACCTAGTTGCTACCCTCCCCGGCGGCAGCACCTAGCAGAAGGGGGGCTAGAAATGAAATTTACGAATAACGGGGGCTAGATTTAAAATTTAGAATCAACAGGAGGCCAATAATGTCCACAATTCCACGAAGATATCCAAACAAAGTCGCCATCACACAATACGTGAAACAACCTCCAAGCAATCATGTGCTCATGTGTGCTTGTACTACGCTCTCGTGGAACAAGGGGGGGGGGGGGCAGCCAGTTCAAGTGCCTATGGACAGGCATACACATGCATAGCTAACTAGGCACGAGCATTGTTTAATTGGCCAGTGACGGGTGCACCAACATACGCAGGACCTGACCTGCCCCTTTCTTTGCAAAGGAGGTTTTTCTCCGGCTCTCCAATGAGAGCTCGATCGACAGGGAGAAGAAACTAACCAACGCATGGTTGGGCGCACACCACATCGATCATATAAATATGTAGTAGTCCTCCTGTCATAAGAAAGTGACGTGCGTGCACTCAAACCCTATTAATTTTGATCAAATATGTTATTTAAAATATATGGTTTGTATATACGAAAATGATATAAGTGAATTTGTCATGAAAAATACTTTCAAAACTACCAGGCCGAGCATTTGCGTGGCTAGATTTGTTACATATCGTTCATATATTCAATATTGGTATTTGTCGGTGTCGGTTGTTTGATTTTCCCTCTAATTATAAGTCGATTTTACTGACTACTGCCTTTTCTGCTTCAACCTCCAACGACAAGCGCAGTTCTTAATCGATCCCTCTTAGCTGCTACCCCTTTCAATACAATACTATACCACATAGTTTTCTTCTACTTGTCTCTAATTATTGTTTAATACTGACCGTTGAGACATCAAACGCATGTACACATGCAACCATTGTTGATCCCTGCCGGAGACACCCGTTATGCTCTCTCAAGTGGTCCCAAGCATATTTCCTACGACTGCGCCATCTCTAATCCGAGCCTTTTGCTCCTTTGCTTCTTATGTCTGTGCTTCTATTCGAACAGATGCATGCATGATGTTATACGCGCTTGATATCCTCTTCTTTTGTATCGGTTGCTCCTCTTTTTCAATGTTGGCCAACTCAACGTTATGGGTTCCTCACGAACCACAACGATGTCCCATCTTCATTGATGCCGAGATGTCTGCTTTAGTTGTTGTCTAATGTAAAGTTTCATCTCCCCTATACCAGGGATTTCCTCATCATCGAGCTTCTTCGACCATTGACTTCGACGCTCACCACTCGTCGTCGCATCTCTTGACTCCTTTGACTCTGGCATTTCTCTTCAGTTGCTATAGTAAGCATCATGGCATTGTCCTTGTCGAACGACTAAGGTGAGCATCACAACATTGTCCTCATCTTTGTCGACACTACCTCGACTCTTCGTTTCCCCATGGGTGAATGTCTTAATGTATGACATATCGGTGTCATTGCATTCTTTCGTAGTCTCTTCTGACACTATTCGTGTTATCATCGTTATAACTTTTATTTTAATACAAATTTTTAGTTTTTATTGGAGTTCGTATACAAATCAAATTGCTTTTTAATTTGTTCCCAAATTTATTTATTTAGGGATTTTACTTTAGAATTCATATTCTAATCAAATTGAAAGTTTTCTTTTATTTTTTTATTCCGATTTTCAATTTTTTTGTGCAAATTTGTATACAAATCCAATTGCTGATTTTCATTAATTTTTATTCTGAATTACAATTATTGAGGGATTTTACTTTGGAATTCGTATCGAAATCAAATTGTTTATTTTATTTTATTTTTTATTATGAATTTTAGTTATTTCTATATTGTACTTGACATGAACTCTTTATTTTAATCTAGAATGTTATAATTTGGACCCACCACAATTGATAGTGTAGATATTTTTTTTTACCGATTAATGTGGGAATTCTAGCCGTTGGCTTGTTTTCTATCGCATTGATAATATAATAGATATTGCACTTCTATAACTTTTTAATATATGATAAGACAATTTAGTGGTTAAAGGAGCGGCTTTTTGACTTTGAAAAGTAAAAAATGTTACTCTTTTGTGACCGGAGGGAGTGGTACCATGGTAGTATATGCAAAGAAAGAGAGAGAGAAAAACTTTACGCTAAAAAGTGCTACTGTTGACCAGCTTGTTAAGCTGAGCTTTTAATCACGCCTCACTTGATCATTTTTTTCTTTTCTTTTTCGGCCTCTTTGCTGAAGAGGCCGGGCGGGCATGCATGCAGCAAAAGGTACACGTCGAATGGCTGCATTTCTGTTGTGTTGTGCCGCACTAGTGGAAAAAAAAGGCGCCTTTAATCCATTCGTGGTGTGCGATTTGATACGCTGATTAGGACGTGGTGATCGACAAGGCCAATGCTTAAAATTTGTAGATAGAATATAAGTAAGTTGATGCCTACTAGCTAGATGATCTAGAAGGCAGCCAAATTTTGCCTTCATTACGTGTCCATGCTCTTTGATTTCAGCATATGCTACTACATACATGGAGTGGAAAGTGTTGCTACATTTTTAAAGTTTTTTAGATGTACACTTTTTTTTTTACTGATGACCATGCCATGCATTCTTAATAAACATCGCAAATTGGAATTCTTTTTGTACACCTGGTTCCAACCTTAGAATAATGCATTGTGGGAAGTATTAGGTCATATCAGGGAGCAGCTAATAATATAATTTTTCTCCCCTCCTTGACTCCAGTGCGGAAAACTTCTTGATCCTTTCCTCGGGAGTAGATTCATCGGAAGAATTTTCCTCAGAAGAAGAACATGGCGAAAGGGCTAGCTTGTCCTGGATTACACGTCACTCGTGTGGCATGATTGGAGGTGCTGAAAAACAATGGGCAACAGAGATCCTTGCAAGGATCTACAACTTTTTATATACACCCACTTTAAGTATTGGTGAAATTACATAACAACCACCCTCCCGAGGAACACTATCTCAGCTCATCAGGGTAATATTTGCAATTCGATGTTCTGTATGTCAATGTCTAATGTTTGCAACTCATTTTGTTGTTTACCATTTTCTAATGACCAACCAATGATAAATGGGTGTTTGAAAAAAAAAACTTGTAAGACCTAAGACGTGTGACCACGATTTTTTTTAAAATAATATTATTTTAATAAAGAATTACGAAAGTAAATAGTCTTCTTCTTTTATCATAAATGGGCCACTGCCACTATTTGAAATGACAAAAGATCCCTGTCGTCAATACAAATAGCTACATTAGCCCTGTCGTCGTTAGAATAGTGCTACAGGGCTTAATTCGCCAATTCAATTGGCGATAGGATTAGAGATTTTTTTTTTGAAAAATAAAAGTAAAAGTAACGGCAAACATAAATTACACATTACAATTGGACGTACGACATAATAAGAAATAGAAACAAAAAGTAATAAGAAATAATACTAGTAGTAGTACATAGGTTACACATCAGTACATCGGACAACACAACTAAATAGGACAGACATCATTACATAGTTTGTCGACAAATCATAATAATATTACAAAACATTCAGTAGAACATATTTCAACAAGATAAGCCATTCTCGTGGCCGCGACCTCAACGTCCGACATGTCGACCTCCACGGTGCCCGCCTCGAGTGGGGCGGTCAGATGAGATCCCCGCGGCGCCGTCCGGACTACCGACCTCTCCTTCATCCTGTGTATTTCTCACAGGGCAATTCTTGAAGGTATGCCCAGACTCCCTGTAAATGTAGCACTTCTTCGTACGATATTTAGCTTCTACTTCGTTCATGTCGTTCCTGATACGTTGTTATTGCCGTCGACCAACCTTTTACTTCAGCCTAGCAATGTCCGCACCCCAGATCAGTTTCTCCCTGGTAGGATGACGTGAAATGGCCAACCATGTCACGACCATACAGCTCCACATTCTAGTTTTGCATCACCTCTTCCTTGGTAAAAAAATTAGAAAGGTATTGGTCGGGATGCTGTGCCACCGTCGAACATGCAGCCATCACATATGAGCATGACCTATGCAGAAGAAGTGGCTTGTCGCAAATGCATATGCAACTAGCGCGGCGTAGTGTGCACTCGTGGATGATCCTCTCGCGGTTCGTCCCGCGGCGTTCTTTCTCCCTACAAAATACCTCAAAGCAAATCTCCCTTGTACCCATCTTGAATGCCCAGTGCATGTCACCCTACTTGCTCTTCTCCATGTACTTGGTGATCATGAAGGAGTACAGTACTCTACCATCTGCCATAGAGAGCGAGACGTTGTTGCTTCGGTCAACAAAGTACTTTGTGGTACCGTAGAGAATTGTCTTCACAATACCAACCAAAGGGAAGCACCTGACGTCGCGCATGACCCAATTGTACACCTCGGTTAATTTGATTGTCATGACACCATATCGAGCACCATCATTGACATGTAGCAATGACTACTTCACCTTGGGATCGTGTTCAATCCTTCTGAGAAACATTTCGCCTCCCCCCCAGTCTTCCTCCTTACACCAGGACCATCTATGGGTAACTCTGACAATGCCTCAGGGTCCTTGTCAGCGCTTGTAGCGGGTTTTTTCGTTGCCTCCTTTTTGTGTGTCCTCGTTCGTCCATCCAGAGTTTTCTAGAGTACATCAAACTTTCTCTACTAGTTCTATTTGTACAACCACCTGAAGAGGTTTATCAAGTCTTTATTGTGGAACAGCTTCTAAAAGTTTGCACCCAAGTGCCTATTCTGTAGATCCACTCACAGAAGTGGCTCATTTCCCCCTTGTTGTAGCTGAGCTATTGCACTTAACAGGCCCGCATGCCGATCATGTATGACGCATACGTTAGGATGATCTTGTACAACAGAAATTGTCACGTTCCTCTGAAACCACAACCAATTGTCTGTGTTCTCGCTTTCAACGAATGCGAAGACCATGGGAAGAACCTGATTGTTCCCATCCGTCGCAATTGTAATATCTGCTCCTTGTACTTCCCAATCTGGAATGTGTTATCCATGCACAAGATCGGATGGCAATACCAGAATGCATTGATGCATATATCAAAGACGAAGAATGCTCGCTTCAGTACCCTCTTCTTGGCCCACCACGGATGTGTGTTATCTTGAAGGTCGACATGAGTACTGGATTCCTGTCCTATATGACTCAGAGTTGGCTGGACATGCTATGGTAAGAGTCCTCCAACATACTGAACCTTGAGTCCAATGCCTTTTGCTTTGCTCTCCACGTCTTAGTATTGCTGATTGTGCACTGGAACCTTGACTCGATTGCCCGAATGATGGATCATGGTTCAAAATCCAAGTTCTTGTGGGATTGCATTGATTCAGCGATAACACATGTGTGAGGGATTACTATAGAGCTTTTTCAGTAGGTGTCCCATTTAGGCTAGAATGTGTGCATTTCACATTCTGCCAAAGAAGAAATTAGAAAACCCAGAAAACCTATAGGCTGACGCCAAAGATTCCAAAAAATATATATATTGACTGTGCTTAAACTATATCAACTATACTTGAAGTATTAGATAATCATAGTCAATGATAGCATCACAGTTCCCACCGCTATTCCAAAACTGTACATGAAACCTTAGCTTCATACAGTTTCTCTATGATCAGAAAAAGGAAAGGGTTGTTTTGTTTCGGTATTATCCCCCTGGGCATAGATAGAATTAGGTAAGATAAAATCGATTGTAAAGTCCTAAATTAGACCAAGGGCATCCCGCTATATCGCACTTCACATTGTAGCATCTTGGGTTAGACTTCACTAATGTGAATATACACCGCAGCGATAAGGCCCATAATTTGACAGCCTTCTGCATGGCCTCCTTGCATTTGTAGATGGCTCCTTGCCTAACCTCATTTTGGTTGTACTCCTACGGTACACGGGAGCCCTCGTCCACGACGAGATTGTCAAATTAGTATGTATTCCACTCGAATGAAACCTCCCGCTGTTCTACAACATCCTCCTCATCAGATCCTTCATCTTCTGACAATATTTCGTAGTCTTGGTCTTCAAGCGCCATCCTTTGAACTAGGGCTTTGATCTCATCACCTTCGTTAGCAATCCCATTCGCTTCTCGGACCAAAGGATCTTCTTCCACACGGTCTTCATCGGCAACATCAGTAACTCTCCGACCTTCGACCATTGTGTGCGCCGCGCTGTGGCTGAAGTCTCTAACTTCTTCTTCGACATCACTACCATCTCCTTCTTGTTCAGCCTCACATGAAGGAATGATCTTGGCATATGCCTGGGCTAGAGGACCAAATCCCACCCTTAATCCCTCGCCCTAAGTCGTATGACTGCCATGACCTTGTTCCTTTCAACTACACTAACTCTCAATATGTGCCATGTGGTGCTCGGTTGAGCTCAATTTCATATCGTACATAGCATGGTCCAAATCAAATGTGTAGAACAACCATCGCATCGCAGTGCCACATGTACGCTGCTCTGGTCTTGTTAGGCTTATGGTCGCCGATTAGAAATAACACAAATCAACCCCCTTGGGACCCTGCAGAACAGTCCACTAGCCGTAGTAAATTTTAAAATTGATTGCGTCCGACATATTCGACGTAGTACACCATAAACAAGATTGACACAATTAACCACATATGCAAAAATAAACTACACATTGGAAAGGATGTACTACAGCATACTACACCACATAACCATACATCTAAACCTATATAATCCATTCAGTTAAAAAATTACCCATGAGGTGTACAATCGGACGGGCAGCGCTTCGCTAGCTCCTCTCCTTCCCTCTACTCCTCTCCCTTCCCTCCCATCTTTTTTTTTTTGAATAAAAGTGAATTATGCCTGAATTTTGGGGTCTTTTATAGGGGAGGTTGTTGTTGGTGATATGCCTTAGAGACAATCATAGAGATGATTGTATTATATCTATATTTATGAGTCATTGAATAAATATTATTATATTTCTTGAATGAATCATTAGTTATAAAGATTAACAAGTATGTGACTTGTTGGTGAAGCTCTCTTAAACTTATATGATGTCATTCTAAATGTATCCCTGGTTAAATATCACTAGTCGGAACACTAGTGACTTATCGATCAGCACATGTGTTGATTGATGACCATGTTTCACCGGTCATGGATATAGAGATATCGAATCGATAATGTGAACACATGTTAGAGAACATGGTGTTGGATATGACCCATTTTGGTACGCGGACTAAATGGGTCGTGTCGTGCCGGTCCACGTGTCGGCTAGTGTGGATATCATGCAGATATGCTTACTATATTAAAGTGATGTTACAATTGGCAATGACTCTTTTGGTTTGTTGTTTCTCGTGTTTTCGGCAAAGATCTATTTGACTGTCATGTTTAGGCGGTCTGACCGGTGCTCAAGGAGCGGTCGATCGCCGTGCATGTCCGACCGGCCGGGTTAGGGCGGTCGAGGCCGGACGAGGCGGTCGACCGCCATTGAATGGCGGTCTGACCGGTTTTGTGCTGAATGTTGATCTTATTGGCTAAGTGATTTTGGGATAGGTCATATCTATGTTTATATTTGCATATGTGTTGCATATTGCATGTTTTCACTGACGTGGGTCAAGTTGTGAAGAACTTATTCCCGGAGACAATTTCTCTGTCTATTGCTGTGCAGGTGTCTTGAAGGTCAATGACAGTCAACGGCGAGAGGATCGGGACTAAGCTTGGAGAGCTGAGGTCCAGAACGATCATGGATGCTGGGTGAGGTTAAGTGGCTCAAGCGTGGCGCAGAATGGACGAGGATGACCGAACGGGAAGTTCGGTGCGACGGGTTGATCAAGTGGTGCGGGGGTCGGTGCAAGTGCCTTGGTGGTTCCGGTGGGATTCGGACGGGAGAGACTTGCCAACATGATGAAAGCCGTTGATCAACCTACACGTGGCGGAGCAGGCGATTGCTTCGACAAGTGTAATACCCCGTTTCCGTTTAGAAAGAAAGCATTTCGATTTTGAGTTTCGATAGACTAAAGAAATCAGATTTTCTTCTGTTTTACCTGAGTTTTGGGCCTAGGCCTTTGGACCAGCAGGCCCAAGAGGGAATCGACCTCGAGGGCCAGGGAGCCCAAGGCAGCCAAAGCTTTTGGGGAGGGCCTTTTGGCCCATGAGTGGTCGGCCATAAGGGGTGGGGCAAACCCTAATTTCTCCTCCCACCTCCCACTCCACCCTTGGCCGCCCCCATCTCCCTCTCCCTGCGCCCGCCTCCTCCCTCCATGACGCCTCCTCCTCCATTGGTGCTGCACCTCCCACCTTCGGAGCTGCCTCCCTTGGTGTTGTTTTCCACCTACCGGTCTCGCGAAGGGCGAGAGGTGGTCGTTTCGGGGTGGTGGATCAAGAAGGAGAGGATCAGCAGATTAGAGGCTTGTTCATCGTCGTCTTGCAGCGTGCCGTCAAGGGTAACGACCGGTTCTCGCGTTGGTTGTAGGTCTTTGATGCGTTGACAATTAGAATTGTTTGGATCAAGTCTGTTTTTAGTAGATTCAATTCTGTCCAGTTCCTTGCGTGGGTAATTTCGTGTAGTTAGAGGCTGAATTTTAAGATCCCATCTCCTAGAGTTATGTGGGATCTGTCGTTATCTTTCAGTAGCCACGAAGATCACTCAATTCCGAGGTCTGAGTCAAAAGTTATGATCGTTTTAGTATCTGCTGCCAGAAATCTGACGAGAATAATCTGTCTGGATATTTTCCTAAAATATGAAAGGGAAATTGGTGGAATCTGAAAGTTCACACAATTAGGTTATTGTAGATAATTCGATAACCTTTTCAGATTGATAAAGAACGATCAATTCGGAGTTACCTATTAAAAGTTATGGTCATCTTAGTATTGCTGTTCGAACGTGTAGGCAGGTTCTGTACTGAAAGTTCAAACAATGGTTAGCCTATTATTTTGGCCGAATTGGATTATCGTGTCAACTAGAGTATTGTAGATTAGTCAGTTAAGAATCTACAGAAATTGGGCTTACCTCTTTTCGACTTCCAGTTCATGAGTTATGTCAATTACCGTGCTGCTGTCCAGAAACGGTATATGGCAGGAAACGTTATTTTTCAGTTTCAGCTTTGTAATCTCGTCTTGAGTCATCAAGAAAGCGGTGTAGAACGCCGATTAGTAGCGCTGGGTTTATTATGTCCTTATTGAAATTATTTTACTTGTTTAGGAGGTGAGGCCTCAGGTTTAGGAGTATCACCTTTGCCGGCTAACGCGTCGCATCGTGGAAGGCAAGTACATTGCTAACCCTAATGCTTGTGATGGATGAATGCTTATATGATCATGCAAGTAAATACAGTTGGTTGTGCTACGGTTTAACTTGTTATTCTTACTATTGCAATATACATGTTTTTTCATAACTTGAAGTTATATGCCATGGTTGCATGTTTTATGGATGAGGTCGTGGTAGCAAATTAATATTCATTTTTGCCATGCGTTGGAAGAGTTGTTGGTAGTCATGTGGTAATTTGCTTAATGAGCCAAATGCGAATATGAAAATAAACTCAAGGTGGACATATTGATAATTCCTTGTGGTTATATTCATGATGATCATGTTATGGTCTATGTGGTAGAGTTCCCTTTAGATCGATTGATTTTGATCTTGGTGAATCGAGTGTGGGTTATGTGGTAATGGTCTTATGACACAATGGTATTGCGCTTAATGAGACACATGTGGATTATGAGAAAATATTCATGATGAGTATGTTGTTGACCATCGTGGTTAAATTCTTGTGGTTTATGATTATCATATCATTCATGACATATCATGACATTTGCATTGTGGATGCCGCCGCTTATAGCCGCGGCAGATGCAGTACAACATCGTGCATTGCCGTAGCACGATGCATACTTTTACCTTGTTGGGTAAAGGTGCAGTGGAGCATAGCATACATATGCATTACATTGTGGAAAGATCATTTGCATACTTATGCAAGATATTGTGGTGAAGTTATATTACAAACAACTGCAACTTTATAGTTGTAATGTGGAATTAGCTCATGAGAGTCACTTGTGGTGTGAGGAAGGTGGCTATGGTCGTGGATTGGGGTTCATCCCTTGTGGAATGGTAGTGGTTGTGATTGTGGCTTGAGATTCTACTCTCTTGTGATAATTGTTGATAGCAGTTGTGGATGCGTGAAATAGTAAAGAGATGAGGTAAAACTTGTTAATACTTTATTGTCATTGGTAGTGGTAGTGGTGAATAATATGAAGAAGTTAATCAAGACTCATTTGCAAATATTTTACTATTGATGGTAGTAAATATGGTTGAGGCTATAATTGTGATCATTATGGGAAATTGATATTGATGCTTAATATCTTTGTAGTTTAATTAACTTGTAATGAATGTGGATGCATATTATGGATGTGGACTTGTGGATACTGTAATGATGTTGTATATTTGTTTGTAGTCTGAATAGCTTGTTAAACAGTTTGCTTGCTGAGATTTTTATCTCACCCTTGTTTTTCCCCCTACAGGTGATTGTTGAGCATTCATGGGTTGGGTAGAGCGGCACCACAATAATGCACTTGGTTCATCAACTCATGCTGTAATAAAGTCGATGAAATTCTAGTCAAATGCTTAGCTATTCGAGGATGAATATTTTATTTAATAATGATGGACTTGTGAACCATTTCTTTGATTAATCTGCTAGAGGTTGTTTTAATTATTCAACTTGTTATCGTTTTCTTTGTTCCCTTAGTTGTTTATGCTTCCGCTTATTGCTTCATGTCTAGAAATTGTTGCCAGATTAAATTATCTTGAAATTTCTGGCTAGCTGAGTGGTTTAGTAGCATTCCAGGGTAATGTGGGTCCTGGGGTGTTACAACAGGATTGGACTCGGTCCGTGGAGAAGGATCGAGAAGGGGTATTTTGGTAATTTCACCAAATACCGCCTTTGTGACTTTTGGCTAAACCGCGGCGCGGGACGGCACGAGGTTAACAGGTTTAGGTCAAAAGATGATGGATACGACGCTTTAAAATGCGTGCGTAAGTGTCTCGTTTGTGTTGGGCCTTAACGGGAGCCCATTAGAGAAACTCTTCTAGAAGCTAGGCCTTTAGTATAAATAGGAGGGGTGCTGCCACACAGCCCCCAAGCACTTCATTTGTAAACCCTAGTTTGGTTTTAGAGACTTAGAGAGAAAGAGAGAGGCTTAGGATTCTAGGAAGATGAGTTGATTGTGTGCTCATGGATTGAGCTCCTGTCCTCCTTGAGGGAGTGGCTGTAACCAGCAACAATCACGAATCAATCCATGGATGATTTTCCAAAGATGTGTCTCTTTGTGTTCTTCCTTCTTGTTTTGTGATTTTGAGTCTATCTTTGATCCTTTGTTTTTTGGTTGATCTCTTGCCCTCTTCTACCTTGCTGTGATGTGTGGGAATACATCTAGAATCATCTAGACCATCAATCTCCCACGAGCAAGTATTTAGATCAAGTTTTCGTTTTTGCTCGGTTTTGAACATTCCTTCGGTAAAACTGAAAAAGGTCTAAACTTTGACGTGCATCTACTCAATCGTTGCTTGGAATAGGTTCCTAATATCCTTAGGAAGGTATGTTCCAAATTTGGTCAAGTTTGGTCATGTAGATCAAAAGTTAGATCAATTTTTGTTTTTGAAATAGTCTTTGAAATTCACGTTCAGGCCGATTTTACTATTCACCGGCTCGACCGCCATCAGAGCTGATCGACCGCCATCATTCGGCCCGACCGCTACATATGAAAATTATTAAAAATGAGATAAGCATATTAAAAATGTAATAAACAATTTTATTAATGTTTAAATAGCTGTCTCGTTAAAACCTTTGCCATTTATCCCATAAGACATGAAAAATTAAAAAATGTTAAAAAATCCTAGAAAATATATATAATTATTTAAAAAACCAAAATAAATAAATAAATAAACTTATAAAATAAACAATATAAAAGTAAAAAGTAAAACAATATAAGTATTAAAAATTGAAAATAAAATCGTATAAATATTAAAAATTGAAAATAAAATCATATATAGTATGAACACTCCTAGCTGAAGATAAGAGGACACCTTAAACAAAAAAAATTAAATATATGTGATATATATAAGAAGTAAAGATCATTTTCGTTCTGGATCCACCGACGCGTTCGCAGCGCCAGCCATCCCAATCGTACTACGTAACCTAGCTTTGGACTAGTAGTAAAGGCAATCGATCGAGCAGGGGTTGCAGTTTAGGCTATTTTACTAGTAGTAGCTGCCAGCTGATTATGCAGCTCGATCTAGGTAACTATATCCAAATTCTCAAAGTGACAAGGCAGTACGTACTACCTAACAGTAGCCATTTGCTACTCTCTTTTTTTTTTTGAGACGAAAAGCTAGTAGCTAGCTAGTAGTATGCATGTGCATCTTTTGTAACAACTTCCAATTAATAGTTGTTTCTCTTGGAACCGGAACAAGTCACACACACCAGCCGTGCGTGCGTTACGTTGCCGTACTAAACACCATCCGGACTAAGTTAATGTGCGATCCGATCGATTAGGTCGTCAAGCACTCGCACTCGATCATGTCAGTTCGAGTCTGTGTGCAGTTTTTAAGGCGTACTTAGGTGGTACTAGCACTTCCTAATGGCCACGTGTTGTAGAAAACTCTTCTCTGATCCCTTCGCAGATAGATGCCAAGATACAAAACTTAATTGGACTCTAATTTCAAATATATTATGTTGGTTAAAAACTGTAAAATATATTACTGTGAAAGTATTTTGGTGAATAAATTACTAATATTATCTTTATATGACCAATCTATATATGTTCTAGAATTTCTAAAAAAAAATAGGACCGTTAATCCGTGGAGCGTAATTACAACTAATCAACAACAACCATTATATTTTATCTGCGTCATATTTAAACTGAAAGAGATAGAAGATAGTACGTAAACCGTTTTAAAAAAAACAACTCTCATTACGATATCTTCAAAGCCAAACATTGAGTTGTGAACCAGGAGTTTATTTATACGTAGACTTGTTCATGCCGCACAATTGCGCGAGAAAAAGCATATAAATTAGGCGCGACCAAAATACAATTATATATGTATATATTGCCCAATCAAATTAAGGCTAGACCTGATCATGCATGCATTGGTCCAAAAACTGTGTATGTTTTAGCTAGGCCAGCCTGAGATTGAGCTCGAACATGCCGAATTAACCAGCTGCATGCCAGGCTTGAGATTTGAGGCGTATGGGATTTTCGAGCTTTCAATTCTGGTCGGGACCTACCCAACCCGATTGTGAAGTTGGACACCGTCTAAAGTTGGGAATATCGGGTGGAGGCTCGCCGTGCTGACCAACGCCAGGCTTGATTTTGGGCAGGTCCGGGGCAGCTTGCTTGAAAAAACGGGAAGAGCTGAGCTGATGGAGCCATGGAGGCCTATATGTGCACGTGGGGGAGCCGCCTTCTCACGTGACTGGGGCCAGATGCCAAAAGGACAGTGGGCAATGGCTTTGGATGCTGTTGGCGCGGTCCTTTTTTCTTTATTTCTTATTTCTTTTTTATTTTTCAACAAATCGTGGTCCCCGAGAAAACTACACATATGAATACGATCCTTCTTAGGGTTTGTTTGGATACATTGTGATCCGACTCAATTCCTTCGAATTGACTAGAAATTTAAACTAAAATCCCTTCCAATACCTCCCTAACCAAACAAGCCTTTAGGGGTTTTAAGAAGATGCTTTACATATAGTTTCTAGGCGTCAACTTACAAATGCTTTTGTGTTAGTGATTTTTTTAAATCTCCAAATCAGGCACACGATCGATGTGATTTTTTTAAGCTCTATCGATGTGACAGCATCCTCAAACTGAAGTCAACCAGGTGGTAAACATAACCTGAAGGTGCCATATGTGTATCAGTGTGTGTAGCGAGTAGTACTTGTTGATTCAGAATGTTGGCCCATGCCGGAAGGGCATTTCATTCGAGCTACTGCTTCTATCAAGTTACAAGTTACACTGTTGCCTTCTAGTAACTTTCAGGATTGATCTCTCTCCTCTCCTTAGTTGAATCCTCGAACTGTCATACACACAGATGCCAAACTGATTGGACTACTAACTGTTTCACAGATTCTAACGTTTTTTCTCCGTCACTAAAATGAGATAGGGTCAGCTAAAAAATCACACCTGCTGAAGTTCACACTGCACTGAACAAGCCGTATCAGCTTCAGGCTTGATCGGATATAATACATGACTTCCCTTCACTGTTGTTCTGACTCTTTTAACAAGCTATTGTAGCATTAGTCGCCATCTCTAATAGGTGCGCCAATTTATGCTGGTATTAAAACTTGTACTACTTTTTTTAGCTTGGCAATTGTCACCGACTCATTTTCAGGCCAATTAATACTGAAAAATCTCCCCATGCCCATAATGCATATATTCAATATATAGGTCTATCTATAAACGTTAACAAACTGCTGCGAAAAGAAAAGAAAAAGATAAACATTAACAAAATGTATGACACTACTTTCGTGACAGTATTAAAGTCAAGCAACTAGCCAAGTATTTCAGGATCATGAAGAAAGAAAATCAAGAAAGCAACGCGGGAAAGAAAGAAAGAAAGAAAGAAAAGAAAAGAAAGTAACAGGAGGTCCCCGTGTGAAGATGGGGGAGAAAGAGGAATAAGCAAAAAGCGCATTTGGAGGGATTACTCTTTAATGTGACAATTGGAGACGAAGGGAAGGGGGCTAGGCGTTGGGTTCAGTCACAGTCCATGTATCGGCCCATCAAGCAAATTGTTTTTTAGGGTACAATGTAGCACACGCACACACGCGTGTACATTCCCCTAACACATACTGGGAATTTTTGTGGAGGTACCGATGCTTCACAGAACGTGAACACGTGTTTTTTATTGAACGCGCACATGTGTATGTACCCGTTTTATTTCGATGAGAACGCACGTCAAACATGAAGTTCAAACGCAGGCGGGCTAGACGTACATCGGTAGTCGTAGCCAGCTAGACATATTCAAATGCCAGGCCGGGCTGGGCTTGAAAATCCCGGTCTCGAACGGGCTGGCCCGGCCCGAAAATACATTTTCCATTTAAAAAGTATTATTTTAATTCTTTTTGAGTAAAATTTAATATTTAATTTATTTTGAGAATAAAAATAGTTTTTTATTATTTTAATTGCATTTCACCATGCTTTCGGGCCGGAATTCAAGCCCCGAGCTCGGCTTGGGCTGCCGGGCCAGATCACCCGTGAACATGTCTATAGCCAACTGAGCTACGCTCAATCCTCCATCGAGCAAATTGTTGCGCGCACAGAATCCCTACTATGAATTTTTGGTTGACATGTAGGCACCGCTCATGGATCAGTAACCATATCCCTAAAGAAAGCCACTCGAACGTACATACCTGTAACAACGCTCATATATACAAAAATTAAGCCTGTCCGGTCGAGGAGAACATTTTCCCCGCCCGACTCGAGCGTACATACCAGCGCTCATATATACAAAAATTAGGCTCGCCTGGTTGAGGAGAACATCTTCCCCGCTCCGGCGTGGCCCCACGGGAGATAACATGATCACTGTGTGAGACTAGGATTGAGTTGGTGCGGAGTCCAAATCACAACGGCCCAATAATTGATCGGGACGCCACTGGGTGGATCCCCCTTCCTCACCCGTTCCCAGCGGCCGACAAGGCCCGCCCGTGGCCGCTATCGCCCGGCTGGACCATCCTCCGCTGCCGCCCGATCGCGATCCGACGGCCGATAAAGGTGGACGATGAAGCCCCCACGGGCGGCCTCTTCGTGTGGTGCTGCGCCTGGGGCTCACACCGGCCTCCTTATCTTCTCTTTTAAGCTGGGCCTCACAGCCTCACCCGCTGAAATGACTAGACCGCCCCTCCTTCTCCTACTCTTCATAGAGAAAAGTCAGAAATGGCCGGAGAAATGTGGCTTAATTACCTCTTGTGCTGTGCACTTGTGTGATGGAGCTCTCTCTCTCTCTCTCTCTCTCTCTCTAACCGCCTCTTAATTATTGCTCTACTACTAACCCAACAAGAGGGGGCTTAACTAGTTAAGCAAGTTCCTTAGGTCAACACATGCAGCAAGGAGCTAGCAGTGAAAAAGGCGTCGGTTTAATTAGTACTGACTGTTAGAGAGATGGATCAATTAGCTAGGCCTGCAACACCGCGAAGCAAGCAGAGAGGGTTTATTAAGGTTTACACTCCACTACATACGCTCGCGTACGTACCTAGGTACCCCTCGTGCTTGGGATCGATCGAGCAGCTTAGATTTTTTTTTTCTCCCCTTCTCTTTTGGTTTTTCAATAAAGGAGGGGTGTAACATATGGCACCCGTTAAAGCACATGAAAAGTTTTAATTTGCTGGGGTCAATTCCCCTTCACCCCGGCCCTTTCGAGTGCTAGTCAATTTGAAATGGAAAAGAAAAGCTGCAAAGATACAGAGGGGACTCCTCCGGCCGGCCTCCTCGCTTTCCTTTCCCATCCATCCCTCACTCTGCTTTATCAATTTCTTTCTGCTGGCTAATACAAGACATATTAACTACTCATGCATGCATAATTAGCAGGTGCAGTGAAATCAATACCCCAATCAAGTAAGTATATACAGTAACCCCTCTGATTCCAAACAAAAGTTGTTTGGATATTGACACGGTCTCTAAGATGAAACTTTGACCATTAATTTCTATGAAAATATGTTGTTTCAAATAAAAACAATCGTACATTATGAAAGTATATTTTATGATGGATCTAGCGATGTCAATTTCATGTTGTCAATCTTGATAATTCTTTTATATTAATGATCAAAGCTAAAATTGTTCGACCGATACAGATTCTGAAACGGCTTACCTTTAGAATCAGATGTGGTAGTAATTAAGCTTGTAGCAGTAGAACTGAGAGTGGAGGAGAAAAGGAAAGTGAAGGGAGAAAGCAGGGTGGAGACAAATAAAAACAAGGTACGGCGTCACCAGCACCAACAATAATAACTTAACCATAACACAACAACAACGCTGATTATTAAACGTACAAGCAAAAGAATAAAAGAGGGAGAGAGGAAGGGGATACCAAAGGAGGAGGAGAGGAGAGGGACAGCGACCTTTTCCTAGCCTCCCTTTGGGTTGGGCTCTGTCCAATTCCAATATCAGCAGCAGCGGCGGCAGCGGCAGGAGGGATCAGCAGCAGCAGCACAAAAAACAGCGTTTTTTTTATACTAGCAGTGTACTGGTATATTAGCCTCCCTGCCCTCCCCTTTGCGTCGCTCTTCCCTTTCAGAAGGCGATTGTACAAGGCGGACTGCTGTGCCCGACCAGACAAAGGAAGGATGAAAAAAATATAGAGTTAGTCACAGCACAGGAGAGGGAGAGATAGAGATAAAGAGATTTAGAGAGAGAGAGAGGGGGGGAGACAGACAGAGATGGAGAGGAGGTCTCGCAGGCAAGCCTTTCACTCCCTCACCGAGATAACGATGTGCTCCTCTTAGGTAAGGAAACGAGCGCGGCGAGAGAAGAAAAGATAGTTTTATACTTGCCCCCATCGATTCGGTTCAGTTCAATTCTAGCTGTTCATACGTACCTTAGTAGTAGGAGTTTGGAAAAGGAGATCTTTTCTAGTGCAATTCTTCTAGCTATTCAATTCTCAGGTTCTGATTTTTTTTCCTTGGTTCGTCCCCTGATGCTGCCGCGGTTGGTGCTGGTGAGCTCAGTTTGCTGCGGAAGAAGGGGGTTTTCTTGTCTGGAATCGCGCCGACGATGGTGACAGTGGCGCCGCCGGCATGGGAATAGCGGCGCCACCGTCTCAGCCAGGGCAGACGACCACGTACGTGAGCCAACCAAAGAGCAGTGCAAAGATCTCCGACGGCCGGCCGGCCACCGCGAGTTCTATGTCCCACTCCCAGGGATTCCACCAGGGCAGCAGCGGCGTCTTCGGCTTTTCCTCCGATGGCTTCGACCGGCCGGGCTCCAGCCAGGAGCAGCAGCAGCACGTGGCGCAGCAGAGCCGCCGCGACAAGCTCAGGGTGCAGGGCTTCGACCTGGCCGCCGCCGGTGGGCACGGGCTGCTCCCCATCGAGGAGAAGAGCACGCCGAGCCCGCCGCCATGTACGAGCACGCGGCGGCCGCCGGGGCCTCCAACATGCTCTCCGAGATGTTCAACTTCCACGGCCAGCCGCCGTCGGGACCCTCCGCCACCGAGCTGCTCGCTAGCCAGATGACCGCCAACTATCGCTTCGGGTTGCGGCAGGCGCCGGGAGGGGTGGCCGGCTTGTCCGGCGACGGCAGCTGGTTCGGCGGCGGCTCGGCCGGCCGGGCTGGGGTGGTCCTCGGTGGGGCCAACCTGGGCTCGTTAGGTGAGACGTCCTCGCCGAAGCAACAAGGCGGCATGCCGGGCCTCGCCACCGACCCGGCCGCCGCGATGCAGCTGTTCTTGATGAACCCTCACCAGCAGCAACAGTCGAGGTCATCGCCGCCGTCGCCGCCGCCGTCGGGCGCACAGTCCGCTATCCAACACCACGAAGCGTTCCAGGCGTTCGGCAGCGCCGCGGCTCCGTTCGGCGGGGCGGGGCCGGAGTGGTGGAAGGCCAGGGGCTCTCCCTCTCGCTCGCCGTCGTTGCAGCAGCTGGAGATGGCGAAGCAGGCCGAGGAGCTAAGGGCCAGGGACGGCGTGCTCTACTTCAACCGGCAGCAGCAGCAGGCGCCGTCGGTGCAGCAGCTCCCGATGGCATTGCACGGCCAGGTCGGCGCGCTAGGGCAGCAGCTGCACGTCGGGTACGGCCCCGCCGGAGTCGCGGGCGTGCTGCGCAACTCCAAGTACGCGCGCGCGGCGCAGGAGCTCCTCGAGGAATTCTGCAGCGTCGGCCGCGGGCAGATCAAGGGCGCCGGGCGGGGCGGGCGCGGCGCCGGCGGCTCGGCCTCGAACCCTAACGCGAGCAAGGGCGGGGCCGGCGGCGCTTCCAGCTCCGGCGCCGCTCAGTCACCTTCATCCGCGTCCAAGGAGCCCCCCCAGCTCTCCCCGCCGACCGTTTCGAGCACCAGCGCAAGAAGGCCAAGCTCATCTCCATGCTTGACGAGGCACGTACACTCAAACACACACACACTTCATCTCTCTCTCTCTCTCTCTCTCTCTCTCTCTCTCTTGCATGCATGGGTTTTTACTGGCGTCATAGGTCCGCCCGGCGATGCGGCCGCGGCGGCGTTTAGGTTGGTGCAACCGCGACGGACGGACGGACGGACGGTTGGTGGCCATCCGGGTATATAGGGCTAGTACGTACTCGCGAACGAACTGCCTGTTGCTTGTTTTTACCAGTCAGTTCCGGACGTGGCAGATGAGGCTGCCGCCAATGGCATGCAGGCAGGAGCCAACAAGCAGAGAATGCACGGCTAGCTTTTGGTTGATTGTCACGACACAAACCCCAAGAGATATGAATCTCCAATCATAGTAACATCCCATAGCCCCGATTTCTTTTTGTGCGGTTGTTGGTGTGTGGCTGCCGCCGTGATAGCAGCTGTTGCCGCTGCTGCAATGCATTCGTCGCCTCCATTTCTTTATGTTGCATTCTCTTTCCATATCCCCACAAGGGGCAAGAAGTACGGCCCCCCCTGCTTGCTATTATTATATTTTCATCGATCTCCGTATATATGATACTAATATGTGTTGCATGCGTCACTGTGTGAAAGTTTTTTTTTTCTAAAAAAATTATATATATGTGCACTACTGGCTACTATGTGAAAGCTTTTGATTCTAGTAGGTATGTGTGTGTGTATTATATATCGGGTTGGTGCAAGCAAGCATTCTTCATGCCTTGCTGCTAGCTATAAGAAGTTATAATAAAAATGGCCGGAGGTAGCTCAGCTAGCTTCTGGCCTCCTCGAACTGTTAGAATTGGCACAGTGAGAAAGTACGAGAGCTAGAACTCACATGCCCTGGCTACTATATATTACTACTCCTGCCGTCCTGCGACATAATTGGTAAGAGATCGATCGCACGGCTTGAGCACAGGAACAAATCGGCACATGCAAGTTAGATGCATATGTGCATGGCTAGCTATCGCCAAACGCCTGTGGGCCTCGGCTCCGTTTGTTCCTTCCCCATTTTCTCATAATTGTGCCAGCGACACATGCTACGCCATGCCCATGTCTTAATTGCCGCACCCAAGTTTTGTTTCTTGTGTTGCTTTGCTTTTCCTTCGTCGGTCGGCCAGCTTAGTTTTCTGCTGGTTTAATTTGGCTGTGTGTGTGTGTCTTTTTTTTTTTTTTTACTTTGAGATGAATCGTACGTACGTATATTTGATCGAGTAAATTAAAGTGTTTTTACAGCTTTGAGATGATTAATTTCTTGTTTGTTTGTTTGTTTGTCTTGGTTGGTGTTCAGGTGGATCGGAGGTACAACCACTACTGCGATCAGATGCAGATGGTGGTGAACTTCTTCGACTCGGTGATGGGGTTCGGCGCGGCGACGCCGTACACGGCGCTGGCGCAGAAGGCCATGTCGCGGCACTTCCGGTGCCTCAAGGACGCCATCGCGACGCAGCTGCGGCACACGTGCGAGCTGCTCGGCGAGAAGGACGCCGGCACGAGCTCCGGCCTGACCAAGGGCGAGACGCCGCGCCTCCGCGCCATCGACCAGAGCCTCCGGCAGCAGCGCGCCTTCCACCACATGGGCATGATGGAGCAGGAGGCCTGGCGCCCCCAGCGCGGCCTCCCCGAGCGCTCCGTCAGCATCCTCCGCGCATGGCTCTTCGAGCATTTCCTCCACCCGTACGTCAACGACCCATATCACCTCAATTCTTCTTGCATCTATATATATATATATATATCCTCTCTCTACACGTACGCGTACTTTCAGATACTCCATGCAAATAAATACTACATGTATTTGTACATGCAGTCCTGGCCAGTTCATGCATGCATCTGCTCTTCTAGCTCTAGCTTGTACGCATGCTGCAGTCCAGCTTAATTTTCTTCCTTGGTCGGCAATGGCATGCATGGCGTTTGATGCTTGTGTTAGGGGCGACCCAACTGCATTGTGCATGGGATCGAATGCTGCCGTACATGCCTACATGGTAGGAGTAGCAGTAGTAGTACTGCACTCATGACTCATCACGGGCAGCTTCTGCTTTGCTTTTGCACTCACTCTCTGGTTTGCTGCTGCTGCGCTTTAGCAAAAGCAGAATTTTTTCGAGATCTACGCTAAAACCGGCAGGAACCATGCCGATGACTGTGCGCTTGTGTATATTCCTCCTTTTGCCCCCCGATTTACTTTCCCATCATTGCAGAAATTTACCTTTTTTAGTTTTACTGCGGTTTAGTGGCTGGCTGGCCGGCGGGATACTGCCCGTCAGTGTACGTACGCACGTCACGCAGCAGCAGCAGCAGCGCAGGAATTCTGCTCCTTTTTTCAGGCTTTCGCGCGCATGCAGAAGCTCGGCTACACCACGTACGCTGCTCCTGCATCTGCAATTCTGCATGCCTAGGAGCCTTTCTGCAATATATGCGTGCTCTTGTGTGCTGTGCATGTACCAGCATGGGCGAGCTATCTACATCCCTTTTACTTTACATGCATCATCATCGTCGTCGATCTCCCTATCCTGGCTGTAATCCAAGCATGCACGATCACGATGCCATATTGCCATATATTGCCACCCTCTGCGAGAGATAAAAAGATCAGTGGAGAATATATCAAGGAATCCGTCTTCTCTTGGTTCCTGTTGCATGAGTGCATGCATAGATATCAGTGTTCATATGATCAGATCAGTTGCAAATATAATACGTATATGATTGGTGAATAGTGCTCGTAGCGGTGCTGCTGCTGCTGCAGTAAGGCAGGAGATAGTGCCGCAATCACTGCAGCCTTAATGAGTCCTTTCCTATGTGTGCTCATGCGTGGTTTCTCGTGCCGTCAGGTACCCGAGCGATGCCGATAAGCACCTGTTGGCGAGGCAGACCGGGCTGTCCAGGAACCAGGTTTGTACGCTTGCACCGTATGGAATCAGAGCCTTTTCTTGGCTGGCTGGCTAGCTGCAGATGCGCATGAGATATCTCCTACTGTTGACGCTAGCAGTTTGAGCAGTTTATGTTGTTTGCTTTGTTTGGATGCACTTCTTTCTGGCATCAACTCCAGATGGAGTTGCTGCATCTGCATGCATGCGTTGTCGTCTTAGCTAGCTAGCTAGGTCGCCTTTTATTTCCCCAAGATGAATATATAACGGTAGAACCTCCCTGTACGTAAAAGCCGGTTAAACTCAGGTCAAATTTCCAACCGCGCGTTGGCAATCTTTTTTAGTTACTTAGCACAGCTGAATTATTTAGGGCTAGACTACTGTAGAGAAAACGTGGTGAGAATACGGCAGAGACTACTTTATATATGTACACTTTATTCTTCCTTACTTAAAGATTACAAGAAGTTATATATATACTTAAGAATTAAGAACACAGCATCATGTCATGGTCAAATTGTGCTAAGGAGTGTGGAGTATAACATGTGTTTTTTTTTTAAAACAAAAAAAAAAACAAAATGAACAGAATCTGCACATTAGTTATATTTGTGTACGCAAAAATAACTCGAATCTTCGTATTTATAAGTATTCAAGAATAAAATAGTGCAAATAAGAATCACTACTATAGAGGCAAAATCTATAATATGTGCTTTTACATGTGCTCTCTTAGAAACTGAATTGCACAAATCCTGAAGCGGCATTATTGATAGTGGGGTAGTGGTTGGTTGCAAATCAGGCCCTTACTATGATTTAAAATCCGTGTGCTTTCCTTTAGTTACATACTCAGGCTAATCTCGACAAATGCTTGTAAACTGTCTAATAATTTCGAAATGGTCAATTAATAAATGCCCATGCTAAATTAACAGTAAAAATCTAGTCAGTTTATATTGATTTTTTTAGTGCCCTGTGTCTCAATTTTGACATCATTATCTCTACGAATGATTTTTTGAATGCATGATAGGGTAAGGGAATAATCTATTCAACTGTAAGAAGTCTTCTACACACCTCAGTGATGAATAACCAATCCTGGTATAGGCTGTACTAGCATATAACTGCAACAATTGAACTTCCACTACAGATATGTAGCAACTTTGGGGAGCACTGGCGGGTCCTATAACCCATGACCACCCCTAGTTTGGTACAAGAGATGTTATCTCCTCTGCTCTTGCCCAATGTGACAACGCAAGCCCCGTCGTCCTCTATTCAGCTCTTACCCAGTTATCCCTTCCAGCAGGTCCTCTTGAGCAAAAGCAAAACTGTACGCATGCATGTATATGTGGTCATTGCTAAATTAACCAGATTAATTTGAGTCAAGATGGTCGCTTTAAACTACACTATCCTCTATTCTTTGTGCATGGATTTGTTCCTCGTGTTTACTTTATGATGGTAACTACTCAATCAAACCGAAACATCTGAAACCCTGCCTGGCTAGCTAGTAAGTATTAGATATGCATTAGTTTTGTTATGCTTTGCGTGGTAATATATGTCGATAAGGAAAGCAACTTCTCATGGAGTAAAAACAATAGGTAGAATTATTTGGGTATAAGTTAATTAGGATCTATCATCCCTCGGTTGCACCGTATAGATGAGCCACTATTGTGTCCAGCCAGTATAGGTACCGCCTATTCCAACTTATTACCAATCTAACTTGTTTATGTACGTAGCTAGTAATTGGCTAGTGAACCAACATCGATCCATACGGAGAATTTCAATTATCCTTTTAAATTCATCATTTGGTCTAACTTTCTCAGTGAATTGTTGTTTTAAGAAGGCTTTGATTACATCAACATTGTTGACGTCGTGTGTATATACCTGCAAAGCACTTAATTATTATGCAACTAATGGTACCTTTTATGCAACCAAACTATACACGCCTTCGTCTTGAAGCAAAACGTTCAGTTTGCTCTTATCTTTTAGTTTATCCGACTTTGGTGTTATCTAAGTACCTTTGTTTGTTGGGAATTCTTGGAATTTTTGGCCTCCTTGTGCATCCGAAAATCTAAATCTAGCCTCTTATCCCCCCAAATTCCATTTTTAGCCCCCTCCTCTCGCCTGCTACACCCAGGGACCACAGCAGCATGCTTCGGCAGGTAACTGCTGTGCCCGAGGACCGCAGCAGCAGCAAGGCCTTGTCCGCCTGCTGCAGTCTCCGGGCACAGCAGGCGGGAGGAGGGGGCTAAAGTGGAATTTGGGGGGAGGGGTGGATAGAGGACTAGATTTGAAATTTCGGATGCACATGGGCCAAAAATGCACAACCCTGTGAACAGTACTGGAAAAAGCAAAATTAAAGTACGTTATTACCCGACCGATGTCGATCTATGCGTATGTATTTTATTTCTTCATGCAAACATATATGTAGTACATATGGTTCCAGAACTAGTTAATCACCTGCTGAATGAGCAAGAAATGGTGCGTATGCATTCTGCAAGACGTGCATTACTTGGAATTGTACAGTGTAGAATGGTCGAAATTAACCTAGCTACGGCAGGCAACAACGATAATAACTATGTTGGGATGTGCTGTAGAGGCTAATTCTAGTAGAACTAATCTAATTTTAATGGCCCAAAAAGATAATTTCAAGTAGTCAGTATAATAAAAAGCAACAAGATAGAAGTAATTTTAAAAAATCACCGTAATATCAAATGGAGCCTTAAATTGTTCATTGATATGCATGGAAGAAATTACACTGAGTTATGGTTGACTTTTACCTGTCTTTCGTGAAATTAAATTGTTTGGAATTATTGTCTAAGCTGAGTTGGAGGCTTTCAAATATTTAGTGCAATATATACAACCGCACTGGACAATCACATACTCCGTATTTACAGTATCATGATTTCACGTCCTAACGTCCGGTTTTCCTATAAGAAAACCAGCTCATGCTCAATGTAAATTATTGTCTTTTTGGAGTTTTGCAGTTCAAACCTATAAGGACGTAATACAGGATTTCATGTGACCCACCATATCCTCAGGGCAATTATAGAATTCATCTGTCTAAGCTAGTACAGCCTTGCCATTTCAAAACCATTTTAGCTGTTAAATATACAATACGCGCGAGCACGCGCACACACAGAGAGAGGAAATATGCACAATAAAAATATATTAAAATTAAAAATTATCAGCATGATGAAATGTGCCTTTTTTTTCTAGTTACCTATTAGATTGGTCATTTGAGCTCATGATCTAGTATTATAAATTATTACTTTCAATTTGTTTGTTTAATTATTTTAATCAAGGTAGCTACCAATTTTGCTAGCTTAATTTGATATGACTCAAAATCATTTTTTAACAAGCAATGCATATAAACATCTCAATTTATCAAGTCGTTGCAATGTTATTACTATCTCCGTTCTTTTTTACTTGTCATTTTGGACATCAACATGATCTCCGATACACATATTTGACCATTACTTTTTCTAACTATATGTTATCAAAAATTATAAAAATAATAATGATGTTGAAGTAGTTTTGATGACAAATCTACTCATATAATTTTCTTGCAACAAATCTATTTTTTTTTTCTAGGAATTAATGGTCAAAGTTTTAGAATGTTGATTGCACACATTCTAAAGCAGCGTCTATTTGAGAATGGAGGGAGTATTTAGCTGGCAAATAACTGGTTTACCAAAAATAAGTTGTCAGTGTGAATCGATATTCACACAACATAATTAAGAGTATAGGGAGTTCAACAAATACTTTGGGAAATATAGGATGGAGCAACATAGCTCTCAAAAGCTTATATTTTTCTAAATAAATTTCAATAGCATAATTTGCTCGGACATAGATATGCTAGGAGCCTAGGAAAGTAGGAATATTATGATCATGTCAATTTACTCTCTTTCACCATTTAGCCATGTGCAAGAGACACATGCATGCATACTCATCCAATCAAAGCAAGGCAAGTCCATATGTTACAAAAGAACTAAAACCAAAACATTGGACACAAACGAAACAAGACAAAGCCGGGTAAAACTCAAAACATGACAGTGAGGACTGAGATGAGCTAAGCTAGCTAGATAGCCCTACACGTCCCTGAACACATGCATGCATGCACGCATGGCGCCATTGCCCATGGACCCTATCGGTCCCTGCAATAATTCCTTTGTTTGCCTTTGCATCAACTCCAGGTCTCCAATTGGTTCATCAACGCCCGTGTCCGGCTGTGGAAGCCCATGATCGAGGAGATGTACCAGCAGGAATCCAAGGAGCTGGAGGGCTCCTCCGCCGCCGCCGGCGGCGGAGGGCCCGAGTCCGGCAACGACCCCTCCGGCGCCGATGACACGCACTCCCCGACGACCACCGGCGCGCAGCACTCGCAGTCGCAAGGAGTGCTGCAGCACGGGGGCAGGCACCAGCAAGAACACGGTGCGCCCGGCGTCCTCCCCCACAAGCCTGACCCCGGCGCCGCGGGGCCCTCGGCGGCCGACTCCGCCTTCGTCGGCCTCGACCCGGTGGATCTCCTCGGCGGCGACGCGCACGTCGGCGCCGCGGACGACTTGTACGGGCGGTTCGAGCCCGGGGTCAGGGTGCGGTACGGGCCCGCCACGACTGGCGCGGCGGCCGGCGACGTGTCGCTGACGCTGGGCCTGCAGCACGCCGGCGCGGGCAACGCGGGGCCCGACGGCAGCGGCCGGTTCTCCTTTAGAGACTACAGTGGTTGTTGATGCTTACACATCAATACATCATGATTCATGGCTCATGCATGCATTGCATTTGGAGTAGGAGTGAGGAGATTAAGAGAGAGAAAAGTAACAACAAGAGAGAGAGAGAGACATCTAGAGAGATAAATTTGCAAGGTGCCTGGAGGTGATGCATGGGATGGGATATATTAATATGAGACAAATTTCTTCTTCTTCTTCCCAGATGATTCTTAATTTAGCTAGATTAATTCCTTTTGCTAGGCATTATTGTTGGGGGGTTAAGGATAATTTGTATACAGGAAAGAAAGATAGGAAGTGTATGTTATAGATTGTTTAGTCACACTTTTTTGTTCTCCTGTTTTGTTCTCTGTTTTGTTTTTTGTTTTTGTCCGTTTTGGTTTTGGTGTACTTATTTTTCTTTCCATCTGTAACTAAACATAAGAGAAACATACGTACATAAATACATATATTGGTAAATATTGGGATATAAAAGAGAAGAGAAACATACTCCAGTACAAGTGTGGCCACAGTTGGCTGGCATGTACCTACAAATTGCGCGTGGCTCTTTTCTTTTTCCCCATCTTTTGGGGAAATCAATTGATGCCATGCATGTCGGGGTAAGATTTTCTTTTCCAATCGTTATCGAAACAACGTGTATCAGCAACTACCATTTTCTCGCCTAAAAAACAACTGCCACTGCTTACAAAATTGCTACGAACAAACAATTGTAGTATCTATAAATGGACCTGACTGAATTGCACCTGCCGGTCGGCCCTACCCTCGACAGTGGCTTAATTAAAAGGCACATATAGCCAGCTGGTGGATGCAATTCACATTGCCAACTCTTCCATACATACATGAACAAAGCTTGATTAATTAGTACAAGATGCTAAGTTATGCACTAATCCAACCAATCAATCAAGTGAGAGGCATGTGTGGGAAGCTAACCAAGCAAGCAAAGCAACCCTTAGAACTTGTTTGGATACAACGTGATCCGACTCAATCTTTCCGGTTTAGCTCAGAATTTGAACTAAAATCCCCTCTAATCCGAAAGAATTGGTTCTGATCCCTCCTTATCCAAACAAGCTCTTAAATGGACACGTGGGGTTCGCAACCAAAACCAAATGGTAGCTAGGCGGCCGGGCTCGCTTCACCACGGAACCTTTCCCCGTGAGGAAGGAGAAAATAGCGAAAGAAACAGAGCAGCGGCAGCGGCAGTACGTTAACGTACGTAGGCGCGGTGGGAGGCCAATCAATTGCAGCCGGCCGGCCGGCCGTTAGTTGCGTTGCGGAGGGATGCTGCCATGCTGATGGATGGATGGGATGTAATATGATTGAGCCATTAATGCGAGAAATGGTGGTTGATTGATCGGCGCGGCAGGGCGGACAGGGACGCTCGTAGGTTTGGTAGCCAGAGGAGAAGGGAAGGGAATCAATCAGTGCGGCAGCGCAGGGCAGGGCCAACCAGCTGCATGCCGTGCATCCATCTTCTCTCTCTAGAGATAGAGAGAGGGACCATCGCCCTTCTCATTTGGTCCGGACAGCGATCCAATGATGCAGTTTGGTTAAGCTGCTCGTGGGGGAGATACTGTTAGCGGATGGATGGTTGAGAGAGAGAGAGAGAGATGGGATTGGTGGTATAAATTTAAAAATTGAAAAAAATCATATATAATATAAAAACTAATAATAAAGATAAAAAACTTATAATATAAAAATTAAAGAAAATCGTATAAATATTAGATATATGATTTAAAATGAGTAAGCAGCTCAATTACGTACTATTGACTAGATGAAGCAATGCAACGTATCGTAACTAGCATTTGACTTATAGTGAATATATGCAGCTCGATCAGGATCTTATCAATTCTCAAATACAAAGTAGTCCTGAACAGTCACATGCTACTATCTTTAGTGAGCAGTACTAAACATACGAGCTAGCTATGTGCACTCATTTAGTTTTAACTACTAGTAGTCATGTATCAGCTTACAACTCATACGGTGTATTGAGCATACCAACAACGTGTTAGGCATTCGTCTAGTCTCAGCGACTCGACTAGTCAAGTCTCGATCAGTTAGTCAGTGCAATGCATTGTACAGTCATTTAGTAAGTCATTTTATGTCTTTAATCATTAGACACTTAATCAGATCTAGAAAACTTTCAATCTATGAGTATTAAATGTAGATCGTCAAACTTATGACACTAATTACTGAATGTATGTTGTAATATACTATATATTTAATACTAATTATGGTACGATTAATCCTTAATAGCATAATTCGACTAATAAACACATTATATTTCATATGTCAATACTGAACGAATAGCGAAAGATATAAACACCTTCAATTGGCATATTTAAATATATATAGCGTAAACTTAGTTAGTAACAATTCATTCATGTCAAGTTGTAGAACACATATTAGCTCGATAATTAAAAGATTATTAATGAAGATAGACCTTATGACCAATTCATGAATATACATTGTGGAACGTAAATGAATAATGCCAATGCAACAGTTATGGCAGCTGATTATTTCAATGCATGCTAAACTAGCTGAGTAGCCAGCTCTATATTGAGTAGATGTCCGAAACTCACATGGGAGCCTAGACCGAGCTTGGATTGGCATTCACTAGCTTGCGGACTAACAGAGCTAGTTGGACTACTTACAGTGGGCCAACTATCTGAAGGCTCGCCTGTTGAAAGACCGGAAGCTTGATGTTGGAGCTAGCTATTTAACATTACCCAACTTGTATTTAGCAGAGCCATGAAGTCTGGCACAGACTTTGTTGCGTGCATGTTTATCAAATTGCAGTGATTTTAGATTATTTATCTCTTCAATACCCTATCAACACTTAGGTTGATGCATATCGTAATTCAGGCGCATTAGCTGATTGAGATTACATTGAGGCCAGCAGCTTTGGTTCGAATGGAGCATTACTAAGTTTCACGGCTAACTACAATGAGTTTGTAGCAGTGCTTTAGATTATTCAGCTCATGACCAGTTGATTGATGCATAGCTGATGTGCATGCATTCAACTAGCTTTCACGATTCATGTGATCTCTTACTCCGTTAGTGAATGTGACTGTCAACTAAAGTGCAAACCTGCATGGAATCATACTGAGCACGTTGCTATACGTTCATGGCTTGATTTTGAGTAGATGTTCCTTAATCTCTCTTCACACTGCCTTAGTTAATCAGTAACTGTCTATCATAGTGCCAATTATGACTCTACTTACGTTCTGATTCTTTTAAGCTTATCAGCATGCGACTGATTAGCCAATTAGTCAAACACTTCACACTGAGTCATATGCATGTGTCACTATAGTAGGTCCTATGTAATATTTAAAACATTGCTATGTATTAAATTGCAATATATGCGCTTACTTAACTATATACGTTTAAACTGCAAGTATGTTCAACTATTTCATGATCTAAGACTATTCCAATGAACTCAATGCAATAAATATATAGGATCAAAAGATACTATAAGTGCGAAAGACAGAAACTAATTTAGGAAGTAAATCTTGTACAATGAGTAGCATAGGCTCAACTGCTAGTCAGAAGCATGATGAAAGCGATATGAAACGTTTAGAGGGAAAAAGAAATCAGACACAGACACGATGTTGTCTTAGTACAAGCTTAATTGTCGCACTGGCCAATTTAGCTAGAAGTAACGACCAAGTGAACGAACTGAAGAGTGCAGTGTATCAGTGAATTATGTAGAAGATCAATGAGCTTCAAACGCAAGCAAGTTTCTATGTGCAAGGCATTATAACGTACGTGGGCTTCAAACGAGTTCAAGACGGCGTATCGACCAACATTTGCCTTGTATGACAGTTTATTTAACAGTACTAAGCATGAACTTACATCTATTTCAGTATATGGAATGAGGTAAATTTAAATGAAAGTAAAATGTCTAAAGCTCAAGCGGATGACCGTTATTGGTGGAGACTACTGAAATTCATAAGCTCATTTGAGCATATACCATAGAATGCATCAATGCTGAGTTGACTTGGGTTCACAGCCTGATCAGCTCGGCCATCAGCAACGTAATTCCATTAACCACTGATTTATCGACAATGTTCTAGAAATAGCATTTGTGCGATGTACATTCCGATCAGTATACGCATATCTATTAAGGCATTCCTGTGTGGCAGACATTAACCGCACTTCGTGAGCTCGCGGTGTACTGAACTTCTAGGCCAATAGTATCAATCACGGCCATGTTGACAGAACCACTCGCGACTGCCCACGCTATCAGAGTCAGGTCCGCTGCTGATGCAGGCTGCCATAAATCGTGCCCGCGGACTCCACGAGAGCTACAGTTAACAAACCTTAAGTGGCTCCTTGCCGTGAGTCAACCGCATGATCTTCGACGCTCGATAGCTTCAGCATCGATCTTGAGCAGATGTCTACCTGGAGAGAATCGTCAGAGGCTCGGGAGTCCCGTGGCTAATACTGTCGCTACCTAACTGACTACGCTAACCCCAGATGCTTACTTAGTTCTGTCAAATGCACATATTACAGAGAGAGGGCGGTAATACGTCTTAGCGTAACAGTGCCTAGCTTACGGCGCTGACACCCGTTCTAACGCCGATGCTAATTATCTGCTGTCATAGGTGGACATACCCCCGGCGGCTGCTGGACTGGAGGGCGGCGGCGCTCACCTCGTGGCTCGTAGGGAGGCCGAATATTCCGGAATTGTCCTCCGAGATGTAGCCTGGGCGGGCCACTATTTTGCGGACGGGCCTGAGCCAGTACAGAGCCCAGCCCAGCCCACTTCACCCTCTTGTGCTAGCGTGGCTCGGATGCCGAACAACGTGGGCTCTCCAACTCCAGCTTGAATCGGCCCAGTACATCTATGCATCGAGTATTCGAGTTCTTAGTTCTTACCCACAAAAAAAATCTCAAAAACAAAAATCCTTGCCATTAAAACTCGTCAGGTAATGTTGTTGCACCGTTTCACCCTGAAACTTTTTTAATTAATTAAATTTTTTATTTTATTTTTAACCCCACATAAATTTTATTTTCTAATTCCGATCCTTTTGATCACGTCACCACCCGTGATGTGATAAAACAATATTGTCACATCGTAAGATAAATTCACTAAATAGCACTTTTTGTCACGTCATTAGTGGTGACATGACAGTATTATTTGGTCACGCTTTGTTTGTCACGTCACAGGTGATAGTACGATCAAAAGTACATAATTAGAAATAAAGTTTAGGTTATTAATAAAAATAAATTAATAAAAAAATCTTTCACCCTCGACCTTTCGATGATGTACCGGGGGTGCAGGGACTAATCAGAGTAAATAATGATTTATCTCTGCTTCCTGCCTGCCCATGTACTCTTACTCTCTTAAGTCTTATCATTGTCTCTCTGTTCATCTCCAATCATTTATCGTCGTGATGATGATCGGATATAACCCGATCGATTCGATCGACAAGCTACCATCATGGCGTCTCTCTGTTCATCTCCAATCATATAGCGTCGTGATGATGATCGGATATAACCGATCGATGCGATCGACAAGCTACCATCATGCACCGTTGACTTGGCGAATGTGCTCCACCCGGCTGATCATTAGCTCTTGTCGGGCTTCACCGTCTCCCAGGAATCTACAGATAGCTAGATCACATCATGACGTGTCAATCGCGTGGCTGCATATGAGCCCGCTTGTGTTAGTGATATACCATAAGAGGTAATTATAGAGATAATTACATTACAACTATATCTATATTTATGAGTTATAGAATAATTGTTATTATGTTCTTTGGATGAATTATTATTTATAAAGATTAGTAAGTATCAAACTTGTTGACGAAGTTCTTTAATAGTTGTACGATGTTATTCTAAAAAAGATCTTAGGTCGGATGTCTCTGGTCGAGACACTAGTAACTTATAGACCAACACATTATTGATTGTTGACCACATTTCACCGGTCATAGATATGGGGATACCGAATCAATAGTGTGATCACATGTTAGAGAACATGATGTTGGATTAACCCACTTTGAGATACTATTGAGATTGTTATGTTTTTATATGTCATTAATTAGTCTCAAGCAATGATGATGTATAAATATTTAGACCTGATATCAGCATGGTTTCTTATATGTGTAACAATACATTTAGGAATTACCAAATGCTACTCCGTGGTTAGTTAGTTATAAAGGTAGCTTTTGGGTATACTATGAAACATGTAGAGGGGTGTGATTGGTCAGTTATGAGATTTGCTCCTTAGCATAACAAGAGAGATATCTCTAGGCATCTCAATGTGCTCGGATAAAGAAAGTGCATGGTTGTACCACAAGTGGTTGAAGAGTCAACCACACAAAGTTATCCAACATTAGATCGATAAAAAATTGAATAGTCTATGGATGACATATACCTCACCTGGAGTTCGATCCGATATCATGAGGCAAAAATAGAATACGCAAGTAGGTCACTTAGTCTGACCAGATACGAACTAGTCGTATGGGAATACAGACTGGTTATGAGCTAGTCGTACGTGATCACAAACTAGTCAACGAACTAGTCGTAAGGTGTTACGAACTGGCCGTGAGTGATAAGGACTTAGTCTTAGATCATATTGCATAAGATTCGTCCGATTTAATCTTTATGTGTATTCGGGAGTCGCTATATCATGCTGGAAACCGCTATCGACTAGTGATTGGATAGAAGTTTCCTGGTCATAGCCGATTATGTTTGAACCTACAGTGTTACATACTTAACAGGTTGGAACAAACTAATTTATATTGGATCCGTTATGGACTCTTTATAAGGGGAGACGTGGGGCTTTTGGAAAGTGAGTTGCACCATCCGCTGAAACCCTAGCCACCACCTCTCCAAAGGCCCTGCTGTGCATGTTGGTGCTAGCATACTAGCGCACAACGTTCCATCCTTGAATGTGTGAATATAGTAGAGGCGTTGCTACGCTAATTGAGGATGATCCGCGACTTACGTAGGAAAAGCGAGAGGCTGCTCGAGGAGGTGATCGGTGGTCAAGGACGATGGACGATAACCATTACATCGACGCGCGTGACGTTCGACTAGGCTACTCTAACTCTTCTTCCGCTGCACTGCGCGTCTAGTGGTAACGATCGATGATCCCTTACTCGTATAGTTTTCTGGTTTATGTGGTAAAATGTTTAATTGCTCACTACTGTAGCCTACCCGTATCCCAACAACTTAGAATGCAGAAATTTCATAGAAATCGGTACAATTGCTTCAAAATTCCTTCAATCCTGCCTACCTGGATACATGCTAATTAAGAACAGGTAGCAGCTAGCTGCTTAGCTTCTCCCCTTGGCGTCTCTTCTCCTAATCGATCCAACACCCTTGCCGATCCAACACCCTTGCCTAGTTGCATAAGCGGGCCATTTCTTTAATCCTCTTGGTACAGCATGCACTTGGCAGTAGTATAAGGGAACGTACAATCAAATTGGTTCAACAATCCCCACTTAGATCCTTTTTATTTTCTGTTTGCATGCTGATGAGCCCATGATTGATTCTTAAAACAGCACATTATCATGGTGCTGTCCTTTTGTCTCAAGCTAACTAGCGCCAACAGAATCCATTCCACAGTGATCAATGTTCGTGAACTATGAATGCTCCTTATCGCAACAATCGGTTGCCATATGCTGATATATGCATCGACATTTTACGTCTAGATTTTGGCTGATTTTGATGCGTGGATTTAGTGTAACTGCAAGCTCATTAACTAGCTGAATGTTGCCAACCGTTCCATAACCCAACTCCAACCGGTGTGACATCTCGGTTTTTTCGCTGACGGGCGCAGTATATATGTCCACTTTGCTAGCTCTGTTACGTATTGATTGTTATCCGTCGATTAACTATATATCCCTTCCAAGCTCCTGTTGCGCCTTTAAGATTTGTAATGTGACCATCCTATACTAGAGATTCATCATTCATCAAGGATGGTCATGGGCTATAGGAATTGGGCACGTTAGTTTCACGCACTATAGTACGATAGAAGAAACTGAAACAGGTCATTGTTGTACCATGTGTAGATTCAGATACAGTGTGTTCAAGGCCAGCATGGGGTTTGATCACAAGATCTTTGATATTAATAGGATAGCGACTGGTATATTTGGTCAGTTTTGTGTAGACATGTGCATGGCTTGCTAACTACATTATAGTACTCAGAATTCAGAAATCAGAAGTGTACTGGTTTAAATTTACTAGTACCATTTTTCTGATGGATGTATGTCTTCGTCAAATCAAAGCAGCAAATGGGTAGATAGTTGATACACCTTACAAATGCAGCATAGTTTAAGCTATCTACAGCTCTGAATATTGACGCTTTTCAAGATACAGGTCATCAACCCCTTGTATATGCACGCCTGTCGTACTGTCTACTCTCAACTGACCTGACAAATCACGATTCAAAAGCAACGCAGCAGCTATTGAACTGATGAAGTAATCAGCTGCACTTAACTTCTTCCTCCCTGCCTGTCCATTAACTGCAGGCCTAGACCGAATCAAACCTAGTTACAGTCCTGATCGATCGACGCAAGAAGCGGTCAATTCGCCGCGCCGGCGAATGCGAGTACGTACGTTCAGACTGAAACTCACCCGGAAAGCATGCAATTCCGATGAGAAAATTGGACGTTTGGCGCATGCTCCAGGCCGGTCAGACACATGACGTTCACGCATATATACGAGCTACTCAGGCCGGCAGGACGGCACATACGGAGATGGATTGGTAGCTGGCTACCTAGCAACTGCAAGTCATCAACCACTACCGGAGGAAAGACGTACGCATCGGCAAGTCATTAGCCGGCCCATGTTTAGCTACCTCCCTCTGTTCCCCTCCTCTCCCTTACGTCTTGGCTTGCAATTTGTATGCATATTTTGGCTGCGTGATGCATGCTTGCTTGCTCTCTTTCATATGAGAGGAAGGCTTTGGCGAGACATTGACGTCTCAACCAATGTATATTTTTCTTTCTCTTTCTTTTCTTCTCGGCTTACGCCTGCGCGTTCATCGTTTCCGCCGCCTATTAATTCAGCTCCATGTTCCATTGTCAGTCAAGTTCTCGATCTCTTAGGTTTACATTGGGGGTTTGGCTATAACATGGTGGTCGGTTTGCATTTGGGGATCAGAGCTATGGTTGCCTCCAAGGATTATTATTGGCTGGGAGAGTGCGATGTTGGCATGGTTCAATCAAATCGGGTGATCCTTCTGCACTAGCTAGCGAGGTGCAAGGATGTTGTTTTGTTTGATCTGATTGAGCCGTGCCAATATCACAAACTTGCCTAGCCTGTAGTGTGAGGAACGACTGCTTTTTAAGGTATGGTATTTGTTTATTTGTGTTGTTTTACACGCCTAGCTTTTAGGTTTAAGTTTCGCAATTAATTCAAGTGTTTATATAGCATGGAAGGCTATATCCATGTAATATTCGTGGTGTCATCAGGTCAAGGAGCGGAGAGAGAGAGAGAGCGCGCATATTACGGCTATATACTATGGCCAGCCACATTGTAATTAATCTGGCCTTACTTGCTTTACTATAGCTTAGCTAGGGCTGGTATATTTGAACAAACGGATTTATGGGTGATGAGGATTAAATCCCCTGATATTCCATTAACATTCAATTAAAAACCATATAATCTTTGTGATCGTAATCCCGTGGTTAACGACCCTTGTGGTCGTAAGAATCCCTGAGGTTGCTCAATGAGTACCCTGGTCGGAGAGGTCCTGTAAATATTTGCCCGACCAGTTAAACTACTCGTAGAATCTTTGAGCTAGTATTTGGATCTGATTCTAAGTATATCCCTTATGTGTGATGAATGGAACACATGCTTTATTTGTTCCAAACCACATGGCATTTTTCAGCTCTAAGTCACAGACAATAACCACTCTACAGTTTCGTCTCCCATTGACACCAACCGGCAATCAGTTAGTGTTTCATTGACAACAACTGCTTCCCCGACAAGACGTGCCACTTCCAAAAGGTATCTTTTCTAGAAGTAACTGTCACATCTTCGTTGGTATTTAAAGGTGGATGGCGAACAACAGAGGGAAAAGGAAGGCAATTGTATTCGATCTGAAGATAATTAAAGCAAACCAAAGCACAGCAAGCAAAATACTCAGTTTAATTAGAGCCAGTCTGTCGCCTTACTTAAGACACCACTGTAAAGATCCAGTTCATTGTAATAAAGAGCAACCCAACTATCCTCCAAGAACTCTTTGCCATTTTCCTCTTTTTATTTCGTAAGGTCGACGACTTGATCGTCGACAGTTGGCGCTGTCCGTGGGGACGAATGTTGTTCAGATAGGATTCATCACGGGGCACTATATAAGGAGATACTTGAGGCTATTGGGGACATACGAGAGACGTGAGTTTCTACACCAAAACCCTAGCAGCCATCTTCCTGAGAGCCCCGCTGTGCGACTTGGTGCTAGCACACCGACGTACAATTGTTCCTTCTCTGGACGTGTGGATACCATAGAGGCACTACTGCGGTTGTTGTTGCACTTGAGGACTATCCACAATCTTCACAAGGAACTTCAGAGGTTGCTGGAGGAGACGATCGACTCGCGGGGGCGCTGGACGATCGACTACGACCACTACATCGACGTGCTCTTCGTTGGACCAGGCTGCTCCGACTCTTCTTCCGCTACACTGCGCATCTGGTGTAACGATCTGTGACCATTACTTGCTTGGCATCCTGGTTTACGTAGTAGAATTTTTGAATTGTTGCTATCGTAGCCTACCCGTATCCCTTCAGTTTACTTCTTGGAGCCACTAGATTGGTCGCTATGAGACGGAGATCCGACCTTCATCTCTTCTGCAACCCTGTTTCCGAAGGGTTTCACTTCCACGAAGAACTTGGCTGCATCCTCCTCTGAGTAGTTAAAGTCTACTTCAAGTGCTTGGAGGTTGAGGGAGGGGTCGGAGGTATTAAGCTTTGCTAAAACAAAACTAACCACGTCTGCAACAACATTCTTCATGGTCTTTGCATGGTTCTTCCAGGACGTTTCGAGCAGAACTTGGAGAGTCTCGAGCTATCGACCAAGACAGTCCGCCTTCTCAGTCGGGTCTCTTCAAGACAATAAAAATACTTCCGACCCTATGTCGAAAAGCATCTTATTGAAGGTAAGGAACTTCTCTTAAAGATTCATCTCAAGTTCTTTCTCCTTATTTTGCTTAAACTCAAGAGCTTTTTCTATTTGTTCTAACCTTTGAGCTGCACGAGTAGGTCAAAGTTAAAGAAACGAACTAAAACATAATAAACTAGTCGGATTTACGATCAGTTACCTTGAGTTTTCTTCTCAAAAGCCTCAACGGCTTTCTTATGCTTGAGGGAAGTCTCATTAGATCTGGTCGATTAGTCTTCGATCGACCGGTCTTTGACCTTGCACCTCTCCTCAAGTGAGGCTATCATGACTTCCTTAGCCCTAACCTCCTTCTCAAAATTCTCCAATTCTGTCAAAAATGATAAGAGGGAGAAGTTGAGAAATAACAAGGAATGAAATAACAAAAAAGAAAAGAAGAAGTCAAGAAGTACTTACTTTTCAATTCGGAATTATTCTTTTCTAAGAACGTTATTCGTTGGGTTAGTTCTCCGACCACAGCTATAAAAAATATGGTAAACTTCTTTAAGTTTTAAACAAACTTCATAAAAATGCCATAAGAGTGGTCGTAGGTACTCACCTGGACTGCCTTGTCCGCATATTTGGAGTAAATGTTCCTGGGATCTATCTTTGATGGCAAGCTGAGATCTTCCTCCAAGTCTTATCGAGTCTTTTATTACGAACAATTCTAGGGTGGTTAGGGATGTCGTTAGGATGAGGAGACCTCATAATTGAGGAAGAACTCCTCTCCACTTCGATCACTTTGATCCCAGCAATAGGCAGAACCTGCTGGGACTCTTCTTCAGCCTCTGCCTCCATAGGAAGAGTCAAAGCCACCAAGGATTCCTAAGTAGGTATTGGTGCTTCCACCTGCTCGGGGCCTGGCTCGACCATCCTTTTATCAGGAGTGTCCTCCTGACGGGTGCTCTGATCAGAAGTGATCGGAACACTAGAGGATCTACAAAAACAGAAGACAAGTAGATAAAGATTTTAGAATACAGGAAAATCTAAAGGTATGCATCTATATGAATTTTTAATTTTACATACTTGGTTTTCTTGGTTATGAAGTTGAAACGTCCTGGAGCAAAATCTAGAACGCTTGTCTTTCTCTTTTTCTTTTCATCTAATTTCACTGGTTCCAATCCGGTAGGGCTGGTTAGACCCCACACATCCTCCGACCATAGGTCGGAAGTAATCTCCCAAACCACTTGGTTGGGGAAAATTTCCCTAACCATTTGTTCGGAGGTCGTGGTTTCATCGACCTTTGGAACAGTTGCTTCAGTAGCAACTGCCTGGTCGATTATGACTGCTCTGGAGCGTACGACCACTGTAGCTCTGGTCGGTTGATTTTCTTTCTCTCCCGCCTAATTATAAATTAAGGTTAGTTTGGTGATAGAATTCTTCATCTAAAATGTATATTTATTTTTGGTACTCTTTTTACGTTCGAGGGGCCACCATCCTGAGTGGTCGTTGGGGCGGAAGAGGTCGTGGCAGCAACAGGATTCGAGCTTTAGCAAGCTCGCTGATGTTCGACCCAATCGAAAAATACATAAACGATTACAAGGGGTTGTTATTTATTACCTTAAGTCTCTCTATCCTCTCTTCTCGAGAGACAACAGCTAAAATCCAGGGAACATCAGCCTTATCACCAGACTCCCCGGCGCAGATCATCTTGATCTGGTCCCTAATATCTTCAGGGGAAAGGGCTATAAAAAGAGAAAAGACTTTTAAGGTTACAAAATAATCAACTAAACAAGACTGGTCGAGATTTTTTAGGACTTACGTTCTGAAGAATCCCTGGTCGTATCATCTCGACCAATGTACCAAAGCATGGCACGTTCTCAAGACTTCAAAGAACTTATCCGGCGTGTGGAGAAATCCTTTACCACATGCCAAAAAGTCAGACCCCTGACACTAAGGTGGTGGATGGCCTCGATCCATCTCCCCACCTTTCCCTCCTTCTTCGCAGAGGATCGCCACCTTGGGTTTTCGACTGCCAACTTACCGGTGAAGTAGAGGCTATCTCCCTTAGTGACTGTCATGTAGAACCAATTCTTCTTCCATGATGACCACGAAGACTTGGAGTACATACAAATGTACTCCTCAGCTTTCCCATCATGGAGGCGCAAAGCGCACTCCCCGGGTGATGTTGTCGACTTCCCTAGGTACGCTTCGCAACGATAGATGAAGATACTAAGGTTGGCAATCGAATTAGGAGCGAGATTCACCAACTCAACTTCGTAATACTCAAGAACATTAGAGAGGAACGGGTGCGCTGGTAACCTAAACCCGCACTCGATATATGCAAGGAAGACAAGGATTTCTCCCTCGTCGCCACTCAGAAAATGCTCTTCGACCGCTGATCTCCAAGAAATCAAAGTCTGGTCGAGGAGCATTCCATTCTTCTCCATACTCTTAAGCTTCTTCTCGCTCAACTCTGAAACTAGCCAGTTGGAGATTGAATCCGACATTTTTTGTTCTTAGCAAGAAGATGGAAGGATGTTGAAGAAAATTCTAAGAGCGTAAAACACCTAAGGCGGCGTATTGCGGGGATTTTATAGGCGCATCTCTTTAACTGCAAAAGGGAGTTGCCTAAATCCCAATGGACACAAACCTCTTTGGTTTCCCAGGCAGTTCCTCAAACTTTAAAGTGAATACAGACCACCTCGTTATCTATGCCATTAAACGAGGGTTTTCCCGATATAGATTCCGTCGGAAGAAGTTCACATTACAAATTCACTTAAAGTTCAGGGGCTAGCTGACAAGGATTAAATCCCCTGATATTACTTTAACATTCAATTAAAATCCATATAATCTTTGTGGTCGTAACTCCCGTGGTTAACGACCCCTGTGGTCCTAAGAATCCTAGAGGTTACTTTGTGAGTACCGTGGTCAGAGAGGTCCTGTACCTATTTGCTCGACCAGTTAAACTACTCGTAGAATCTTTGAGTTGGTACTTGGATCGGATTCCAAGTATATCCATTCTGTGTGATGAATGGAATACATTCCTTATTTGTTCCAAACCACACGACATTTTTCAGCCCTAAGTCACAGACAATAACCACTCTACAGTTTCGTCTCCCATTGACACCAACCGGCAATCAGTTAGTGTTTCATTGACAACAACTGCTTCCCCGACCAGACACGTTACTTCCCAAATGTGTCTTTTTCCAAGAGTAACTGCCACCTCTTCGTTGGTATTTAAAGGTGGATGACGAATAGCAGAGGGAAAAAGAAGGCAATTGTATTCAATCTGAAGACAATTGAAACAAATCGAAGCACAACAAGCAAGATACTTAATGTAATTAGGGCTAATCTGTCGTCTTACTTAATGCACCCCCTATAAAGATCTAGTTCATTGCAATAAAGAGCAACCCAATTCTCTCCTAAGAACTCTTAGCCATTTTTCTCTTTTTATTTCGTAAGATCGGTGACTTAATCATCGACAATGGGCTAGCGTCTAGGCCCTAGAGTTTTCTTGTGCTAGTTAGGTAAGTTTGTGATGACTATGATGATGCTATCCAAGTGTTGCATTTGTATAAAGAATGGTTGCCCAAGACTCAAAGTGAACAAGCCATACTAGGATTACTTTCCCCATGAGCGTGGAGGGGTAGGGAAGCGATCAAATTAGCATGCTATTACCTCACAAGTATTACATCGAACAACTCATGTATATCGACAAAAGAGCAAAATTTGCTTCCAACCTACACACATAAAGTTCTCAAATCTTCACAATAACAATACACATGTAAGATTCAACTCACCACAACATCATCATCAACATATCAAAGAACACGTGTTATCTCAAATGTCAACTTGTCAACACACGATCAACGTGAGCAAGTGTAACTATGGCTCTAATTCATCAACCAGCAACAATTGTGACAAGAGGGATACCAGATTACATGAAAACCCCTTGCCGAAAAAACTACCAGTGATAGCGAGACAAGCAATCCATTGTAGATATGATACAAGAAACATGACCCAATAATTGAGAGGAGGCTCCAAATCACCCAAATTTCACTCTGAAATGGATGGACTTGGTGGAATTAAACTCCTCTCTTCTCCCTTAACCTAGCTCTCCAAGGCACAAGAAAATAAACTCCCTGTTACACGTTTGAGTTGGGTTGGTTTAAAATGGCAACTATGTGGAAAGCGTCCTAAGGTTATAGATTGTTGCAAATAGCTTCATTTTTAGCGTACTATACATATAATTAAGCAATGTTTTCCATGATGTCTAGCCAAAATGAAGTCCAAAAGTTGAAATTAGGAGTTGCGCATTACCACATTTCCCGACGGAATTTATGGGGGTGTTCTAAATAATCTATTGTATTTGTGAGGTCTTTTTGGTAATTTCTCATTTGAGAAAAGGAAAATAAATGGAAAAAAGAAAAGGATGGTAGGACCCACCTGTCATTGGGGGAAAGGAAGGGCATAAGGTTGAGACCGAGTCTCAACCGGCGCTACACATTCGGATGGGGCTTGCTCCATCCAGAGCGGCGATGGAGGTGCAGGGCTAGCAAAATTTTCACTTGCTGTTTGTGGCAGCAGGTGCAACCTCCTCCTCTTTTCCTTCATATTAAGGTAACATTGCATTCTTCAGGAACCCCTGAATTTTTTTGAGTGCTACTCTCCTCTTTAGTTCCTTTTCCCGATCTGGTTTTCGGTTATGGAGGGATCTTCCAATCCATTGCGCTGCCATGTTCGATTCGACGCGGTCGGCAGTAAGGGTTGGTTTTTCCCTTCCTCCTGTGCATCTCGGTTTCCCTCTTGTTACCTCATCTCGATTGAGGTTCGGTGAGGATTAGTTTTGCGTCGATTGGAGGTGAGAACCGACTGACTTGGCTTGACCTTGAGAGGCAGAAGGCATTCAGTTTGTGCTCCTTGGTGATTTCGGTCGGAGCATCTTGTTGGTGATTCTTGTGCGGCATAACTCCCGGTACATCAACTTCACGTATGGTGTGTCCCAAATTGTGAAGAACGGTATTGTATCTCTAACGACCACGTCCTCACACTACAGCACAACGGGGCGATTGGTTTTCTGAGTTAGCACATTCGTGTGCCTTGCCCGGTTTACTTCTCGATGGCTTTGAGTGCCATCCGCATCGTGAGTATCGCTGTTTTCAATTTTTGCATTACTTTGCATATGTGATGTGCTAGTAGAAGTCTCAAATTGTGATTGATTTGATTGAAACTAACACATAGAGATATTGCTTAGTAATGTTTATGAGATCGGTTAATGTTCAATGAAGATTTGGGGTTATTGTGAGAATTGAATACAACAATTAGATATAAATTGGTCTTGTGCTTGTAGATTGCTTGCTGTCTGTTTATTGTGTCATACATGCTTATCTGTTCACTGTGATTTTTATTCAATCTCTGTTCACTGTGATCTTTGATCAATTCTGTTCATTGTGTTCCTTTTCGGCTAGTGTTATACATTGTTGTCAATTGATTTCTTAAGTGCTAGAATCAATTACCTTCAGTGCAGTGAATTCAGATGTGATGATTTGCATTAAGTGACTAATTAGACTAGCAATATTTTATTTAAGCTTAAGGCCTAATTTCTTTTAAAGAATTGTTATATTTAATTTATGATATTATATTGACCCAGGTGGCGAGGAGGCCAAGATTTCATCTTGAGCAGCCCGACATCTGAGAGCAAATAAACAAACAATTAAATATAAGCATTATGCTGATTTTATATGTTTTTGAATCATATCTTTCGAGCATATTATCATGTTTAATTGACATGAAGAAATTACATGTTTATATGTCATTTTGGTTATTTTTATGCTGTTAGAAATATGCTTTATTTATCATAATTTATACTGAAATTAATTCTGAATATTTGCTAAAACCTCTAATTTTATAACATAATCACCGTGTAAAAACCATTTAGGGCTTTATTTGGATTGTAGGGCATTTATAAATTTGTTGTAGCATTAGTTTGCCAGAAACACTAGCCAAAAATTGGCCTATGTCACAAAGTGTTTAATGGCTGGGTTATCTTGAATGTTCGTACGTAGTGAGTCTCTTTTTGAAACATACATAGTGACCGGTCTCTAAGTGGCACCCAGATTGGTTATCCCCAATATATAGTTAAAAGGACGTAGCTACAGCTCGGACGTTCCATCGTACAGTTTGATTTCAACACAATGAATAACATGATGCAACATATCAAGGAATAGCATGTAACATTTTTTTTGACGTTCGCAATATTTTTTAAAACGAGTCGCAAACGATGAACTTTTGTTACTCTTACAGCAACAAGAGCAAGATTATCCATCCAATAAGTACTTGAATTTCAAATCCAGTCTCTCCAAGACTTGGGTGGGATTTCTGGAATGCACCTCGCAGGTGCAGGCTCGACTTTGCGGGGTCTTGCTACTACAGCAGGAGGCTGTCGTCGCAGTCGAAGCCGCATCCGTAGGTGGGGCTCTCAGGGAAGTTGTCGGTGCTGAAGTCGGCAGAGGTGATGCCAATGGAGAAGCCGAGCTGGTCACCGTGGCGAGTGACCTCGACGATGTTTAGCCAGAAGAAGAGGACCTTCACGCGTTAAAATGCTCATCTTGCAGCATCACGATCAACAAAAATGAAGGACGTGATGCAACATATCAAGGAACATGATGCAACATATCAAGAAATAGCATACAACATTTTTTTCAACGATCATAACATTTTTTAAAACGGGGTGCAACATTTTTTAAAACGGATGCAACATATCAAGGAACAATTCGCAATATTTTTTTTCAACGGTCGCAACATGAGAACCAGAAACAACAATGTGGAACTTTTGCTGAAGAAGATGATGCAGATGATCTTAATTGTTTCTCTCTAAACTGTTCTGAACTTGTCGCCCCATCTACAAACTGGGACCTTATCCTTTATCCAGACATCTAACACAACACTACTAACCCCCCTTGAACTCTTACAACAACAAGAGCATGATCATCCTCCATCGTCTGCCAAGTCCACGATCTCCTCCCCGAATAGCACCCTGGCCGTGTCCGCCTCCTTCATCCCTGGCAGTGGCGGCCTGTCCCCCTCCCTACCACCCCCCGCCGCCATCACGATCGCCCCCCAAAACGCAAACACCCACACTTGTTCCCACTCCCAAGGCTAAAAATCAGGGACAAGTAAGCTTGTGTGGCACCCAGATCCCCAAAATTGGAGCTACCAAAATGCTGAATCGAGCGGAATCACCCAGATTTAACGGCGCCCAAATCAGAAAGGAACGAAAATGAACGGAGGCAGCGCCACCGTGGAGAAGCGTGAGGTGGGGCTGCTATGCTAGCTGGAGTTGGGGATTCGACTGGGAGGAAGAGGGCATGGGTGGTGGGGGAGGAGGAGAGAGGGGAGGGTGGTTGTGTGACTGTAGTGGTGAGAGTGGGAGAAGTGGAAGTGGTTGGAAAGAAGAAGCAGGGGAGGGGAACTGGGATTGAAGTCAGTAAAAAGTAGTGAAGTGAACTAGTGAAGTGTGGCGTCTAATGCGTCAAACACCCGAACAGTAGTGTTTTTCTAGGTAAAAACATAAATTTGCACAGCAATACCGGTCGGTCGCTAGCACTAATGTTCAAAACCTTGTGAATGTAGTTATATAGCTTATGATATAATTGATCAAACAAAAAAACACTCCCCTTGCTGCAACCTGCAGCATGTGAATTCGGATCTGCTCTGGCGTTCATCTCTTTTTTCTCTTCACAAATGCATGTAGCTAAATCTTAGCCTAGTTGCTCCATTTTATAAAGTTATTATGCTTTTATTTTTTGGCCCTATCGTTTTAATTGATCAGTCTATATGCTTAAGCAAGAATGCGTTGCTGTACATTGAGAAGTCCAACTTGATGTGTTGGTTTTGAATAGGCTAGCTAGGTTGATTCCTTGGATCAAATGGCTTATCATGTATACAATATGGGAAATGTTACTGTACATACGTCCGGACACATCAGACAACTCACTACCCTATACACTTTCCACCCTTCAGAACTTTATCAAACCCACCACCGCTAGTACTTCTCTTCACGTCCTCCTCCACCCATCCATTTCACCCCTTCTCATCCACTCATCTCCTCCCATCTTTATGCCTGTCCTTGACTCCATCTCTCTCTCTCTCTCTCTCTCTCTATATATATATATATATATATATATATATATATATGCATACGACTATGGCCAAAGCCAACGTAGAGGGGAGTTGCAAGGTTGCCACTGCTGCTCGAGTTCGTGTGGGCCTACTACCGGTGTCCTATCCAAGAACGCACGACGTCACTAATGCTCGTGCCTCCTGGCAGCGGCATCTGCGAGCTCCACCTCCTGGACTGCAACCTCAACGAGCGCTGAACGAGCTCCTCCACGACGCTTGGCCACCAAGAATGACCTCCATGGGTGGTGCCATGGCCAGACGAGCTCAGCATGGTGGACACGCTCTGGAGGGAGCTAGGGTGTCCAATGGTGAGTGCTTAGTTTCATACTCAACATTCTCCATATGTTTTTCTTCTTGTTTGGATATGTTGCATCCTTTAGTTCTTTTTTTGTTGCGACCGTTGAAAAAAAAAACTGTTGCAACCCGTTGAAAAAAATATTGCGACTCATTTTAAAAAATGTTGCGACCATAGAAAAAAATGTTGCATCCTGTTTTTTGATATATTCGACTCATTGAAAAAAATGTTTTGACCCGTTGAAATTTTTTTTGCATCCTGTGTTTTGATATGTTGCGACCCGTTGAAAAAAATGTTACGACCCGTTGAAAAAATTGTTGCATCCTGTTTTTTTGTATGTTGCAACCCATTGAAAAAAGTTGTGACTCAAATTCTCTCCTAATGATTGTGTTTTTTTTATGTTGTCTGTGTTGCGCGAGATGTTCGGGAGGAGGTTCGCTCGTGCGAGATGGACGGTTGAAGAACATATTTCGAAATCCGACGTTGGAGCCTGGCGAACAGCGTTAGTGCTCGGACCGTATGTCCGAGCGCTAGTTGCGCCCATACAAAATAAATATTTTCTCAAAAATTGTGTGTGTGATCGATTGCACTCGATCTATCGCCCATACAATATAAATATTTTCTCAGAAAAGTGTGTCTGTGGGGAGATCGATTGCGCTCGATCCATCGGTCTCATAGTTTCTTACCGCTACAGTGTGCATCGTGATGTCCAGTCTTGTTTGAAAGAAGCAGCTGATGCTGTTCAAGTCTCACTCAACAAAAGCAGAACAAGACAGATTATGGGGTTGAAGCCTAAACCCAAGGACGCATCACCAACGGCAACTTAAGCAGCACGTGCCTCCCAATGTCGTCCCGTCAGTTTGGGCAGCTGAAAATGAGGCGTCCGGGAATCGCGATGGCAGTGTAGCACTGAAAGAAAACCAGTCCTATCGACAGCGTTGCTTTCGCTTTGTTGACACCGCATGGATACATGAACTTGCCCAATTTGTTCGCTTTAAATTAATTCGAGAGGTTTGTTTTGTTACCATGCGGGCGCTAGTCCTTCGCGCCTACTAGCATTTCAGATTCTACTGTTTCTACACTAAATAAATGATGCTTCGCAACACAAATATGCATGTCTGATGAGTGGCCGCCATTGCAAAACCTTTTATGATAGTGAGGTTGCTTCATGTGCCTAGCAGATCTTGTCACAATTCATGTTGTCCATCCCAAGCCCTTTGTGCCATTGATTATGTGGATATCATGGGGATATGCTCATGATCTTAGGATGCTGATACAATTAATAATGGTGTTGAGGGTTTGTCGAATCACACGTTTTCTGCAGAGTTTAGGAATATCGATTTGACCGCAACTGAGTACCGAGTGGTCAAAAGCTTTAAGTACTATAACTACGAGTACCGGGTGGTAGAATGCTTCGAGTACTGTAGCTACGAGTACCGAGTGGTCGAAGCCTCCGAGTACTGTAGCTATGAATACTGAGTGATCGGAAGCTATGAGTACTATTCATCGAGTACTGCAGCTACGAGTACTATTTATCGAGTACTGTAGCTTCGAGTACTGTTCATTCCGAATACTGCAACTATAAGCATTATTTTTCAAATACTGTTGCTTCGAGTACTGTTCTTCACGGACAGTGGTCGTGGGCACTGTTCGTAGACACTGGTCGTGGACACTGGTCATGGACAGTGGTCTCAGACACTGGTCGTAGATAGTAGTCGTGGACACTTGCCGTAGACAATGGTCTCGGACATTGGTCATAGACAGTGGTTGTGGACACTAGTCATAGACAGTGGTCTTGGACACTGGTCGTGGATAGTGGTCATAGGTACATATGTAATGCATGTGTCTCTGATGTGTGTTTTGACTAACGTGGGTCAAGTTGCGAAGAACTTATTCCCGGAATCGATTTCCTGGTCCATTTTTGTGCAGGTGACTTGGTGGTCAACTATGGTCAACAGTAAGGAGGATCAGGACTTGGTTAGGAGAACTAAGGTTCAGAACGATCGTGGATGCCAGGAGAGATGGTTGGACTCAAGCAAGGCGTAAAAAGGACAATGATGACCGAGCGGGACAGTTCAGTGCGACTGGTTGCATCAAGCAGTGCAACAGTTTGGTGTGACGGGTCACATCAAGCGATGCGGCAGTTTAGTGCGATAGGTTGCATCAAGTGGCATGGGGGTCGATACAAGTGTCATGATGGTTTCAGCGAAAGCCGGATGGGAGAGACTTGCCGACATAATGAGAGCCCTTTATCAACCTACACGTGGCAAAGTATGGGATTGCTTCATAAAGATTGCTTTGAAATACGTGCGTAAGTGAAACCTGTTTGTGTGGGTGGGCTTAACGGGTGCTCGTTTAAATGTCTTCCTCTAGAAGCTAGCCTCCACTATAAATAGGGGAGGGTGCTGTCTGTGCACTCTTTAATGCTGGCACGAGAAACCCTAGTTTGGTTTTAGGGAAGTGGAGAGGTTAGGGTTATAGAGAGTTGGATTGATTGTGTGCTCAAGTGTTGAGCTTTTGTCCTCCAGGATGGAGTGGCTATAAACCAACATTAATCTGAAATCAATCCAAGCAAGATTTGGTAGACAGGAGTATGACAGGATATGTCATCTTGAGACCGCGCGCGAGATTTGGAACACTCTCGAAACTTACCATGAGGGTTCGTCCCAAATCAAGTAAGTACGCCAAACGGTCTTTAAGGAAGAATACAACAAGTTCAAGATGCGCCCTGGAGAGAGCATCGATGATGTATTCACTCGCTTCAACAAGGTGCTCAATCAGCTGAGAGCTGTTGACATTGAGTATTCTCAGTTTGAGAATGCCACCCACCTCTTGACTGCAATCAACACCAAGGAGTGGGAGATGAAGGCTACTGCCATTGAGAAGAATGTCAATATCTCTAATCTCACTTTAGAGCTGCTCTATAGCAAGCTTAAGACTCATGAGATCAAGAGAGTTGATCATCCTAAGAAGGAGAACATGACTTTGGTAACAGACCCTCTCAAGAGAACGTCTGATGTCTCTTCTGAATCTTCCTCTGGATTTTCTCTCGTTTGTTTATCTGCAATCCATGAAGAGCAACTTGAGAGTATTCTTGTGTCCGAATTAGCCCTCCTAGCTAAAAAATTCACACGAACCTATAACAATGTGATAAACAAGAAGAGATATGGCTTTGTGACATGCTATGAGTGTGGAGAGCTCTACCACATCTGTGCAAACTGCCCCAAGATTAAAAGGAAGAGCAACCACAAGGAGGAGAAGGCAGCTTGGAGGAAGCTTCAAGGGAACAAGTCTAAGTTTGATACTGCCAAGCTCAGGAAAGCTGCTCATCGGGTTTTTGCCGCTTTTGGAGAGCAATCTATGAGCGATGTGGACTCCGAGAGCGAGGAGGACAAGGAGGAGGAGAAAGGGAAGGTAAAGGACTTCACTAGCATGTGCTTCATGGCTGACTCTGCCGACGTCGATGATATCGATGAGATACTTCCATCCTATGAAGTTCTTTTTGCTGGATTTGATACTATCTATGAGTAACTACTTAGCCCGGATAAGGCATTAGAATTCACTATGGATAGGAATAAAGACTTAGAATCACAACTTGATAATCTGATGCTAGAACTTGTAAATGCTAAGAACCTTGATGCTGATGAATGTTCATTCTACCATGCTCTACATTCTGAACTTGCTAAATTGTAAAATGCTCATGATGTTGCCTTGCACCAACTACAGAATGCTAGGACTGAGTTAATTGAAGTTAAACATGCTCTATGTAAAAAAATGCCTAGAATCTAGCAAGTTGGTCGCTTCTGATAAGGCCGAGTCTAGCTTGTGCTCTTTCTGCTTAGAACATGAGTACGAAGTAAAAGACATATTAGAAGCAGTTAGAGCTAAGTATGCCAAGCTTATGGACAAGATTAGTTCTGCTCCTTGTGCTTCATGTGAAGCCCTTAAGCTTGAAGTTGTTGTTCATAAGGAGAAGCATGCTAGAGCCATTATGGCTAAAACTTGTGAATCATGTCTTAATCTTGAAAAAGAAAATGGTTATCTTAATGATACATCAATAAAATTCTCTAAGGGTAAGAAACAGTTAAACATGATTCTTGACAAGTCTGAAACTCCTTATAAGAAGCAAGGGTTATGATACAATTTTGCCCAAGATAAATCCAAGCCAAATATCATTCAAGTTTTGGAAAATGTCTTAGTTGAGTTCAAAACCCAATCTGCAAAAACCCTTTTCAAATCTGCAGGTTTTGCCCAAACCATCTATTGAGTCAAAAGGTTCTTCTTCCAGTGGTACCAAGTACCATTGCACCTATTGCAAGAAGGATGGACATTTACTTGAGTTCTATTGGCGTAGATTAAAAAATGCTAAAAAAATCTTGTTAGAATTTTATCTCATCAACCTAGAACCTTCATGAGACAGGGTCATCAACAAAAGAAGAAAATTGGACTAGGATTTGTTTCACATGGTCATCGTCATCATGTTCCTAAATAGAATACATCTAATGCTCTTGTGACCATTGCTCATGATAGAACCTCAAGTAGGATCAAGGCTAGCAATTCTGCTTTGCATACTCCTCGTAGACGTGTGTCTCAGTACTGGATTCCCAAGTCATGTTTAACTGACCCAGTATTGAGACACATTGATCTTTTGTACCTTGATTTTTAGGATCATCGCGGAAGGGGGAAGAACACGTGGTTCGTCAACTCTGGTTATTCATTCCACATGACTGAAGACTCAAGATGGTTCACCTCTTTCACGCGGTCAAAAGGTGATGACTTCATCACCTTTGGAGATGATACACAAAGGCGGATTGAAGAAACGGGATCAATCAGGGTGAACGACAAATTCAACCTTAAGGATGTCGCCTTTGTGGACAAGCTAAGGTACAACTTGCTTTCGGTCTCACAGCTTCTTGATGATGGCTATGCGACTAGATTTAAGAAAAATACTTGTCGAGTGCTTGATTCAGCTGATGAGCTTGTCTTTGGAATTTCTATAGTTAGTTGAATTTTTGGAGTTGACTTTTCTAAATCTCTTGCTGGGTCTCTCAAGTGTTTGATTGAATCTTCTCCTGAGTTCTGGCTTTGGTACCGTCGTTTGGGACACATTGATTTTGATCATCTGACGCGAGTTAGCAACCTTAATCTCATGAGAGGTTCGCCCAAACTCACAGCCGTCAAGGATGCTGTATGTGTGCCCTGCAGGTATGGAAAGCAAGTTGCCGCCTCACACCCTTCATTGACTATGGTCATTACTGATGGACTGGAACAATTGCTTCACATGGATACTGTTGGTCCTGCTAGGGTTCAGTCAGCCGGTGGCAAATGGTACATTCTTGTCATGGTCGATGATTTTTCTAGAAACTTTTGGGTGTTCATTCTTATTTCGAAGGATGAAGCTTTCGATCATTTTCATGATCTTGTTCTTCGCTTGACTTCTGAACTTTCTGGTGCCTTAACAACAATCCGCAATAACAATGACACAGAGTTCAAGAATGCCTTATTTGCCTATTTCTGTGCTGAGCGCGGTATTGAGCATCAGTTCTCTTCTCCATAAGTCTCTCAACAAAATGGCGTGGTGGAAAGGAAGAACAAAACCTTAGTCGAGATGGCTAGGACGATGCTAGATGAGTATAGCACTCCAAGGAGGTTTTGGGCCAAAGCTATTACTACAGCTTGCCATATTGCAATTCGTGTCTTCTTGAGACCATCTTTAGGAAAGACATCATATGAGCTTTGGTTTGGTAGAAAACCCTATGTTTCTCATTTTGAGTTTTTGGAGCCAAGTATTTCATTCTCAAGACAGAAAACGTAGATAAATTTGAGTCAAGGACTTCTGATGGTCTATTTCTGGGTTATCCTTCATATTCGAGGGGTTTTTGGGTTCTTAACATTGAGACTAACGTTATTTAGGAGACATGCAATGTCACTTTTGATGAGACTAACCCTGGAGCTTGATCAGATAGTTCAAGTGACACACAGGTGATAGAGAGCATATTTGTGGAGGAAGATGAGGACGAAGCTGTTGTTTGTCTCCCGCATGCTACTGCTACACCTCCTGATCTAATTGAAGAATCTATAGCCACTACTTCACCTCCAGTTGAGGCTCCTGCTACATCTTCATCATCAGCAGTACCTACGGAGATCGAAGAGGATTTATCTCCCCCAGGCGTTCCACTTCACATTCAGAGGCGTCATCCTCTGGATCAGATGATTGGTCATCTTCATGAGTGAGTCACTCGCTCCAAGTATCACGATCCGAGTCTCTACTCCCATTCTGCATTTGTTGCTTCTTTCGAACCCCGTGATATATCACATGCGTTATATGATTCGAGCTGGGTCAATGCCATGCATGAGAAGTTAGAGAACTTTGAGAGGAACAAGGTTTGAAACCTAGTAGAGCCTCCTAGTGGTAATAATGTGATAGGAACCCATTAGGTATTAAAAAACAAACAAAGTGAGGATGGTTATGTGGTTAGAAACAAGGCTAGATTGGTAGCCCAGGGTTTTAGCCAAGTTGAGGGGTTAGACTTTGATGAGACCTTTGTTCCTGTTGCTAGATTAGAAGTCATTCGCATTCTGCTTACTTTTGCTGCATTTAAGGGAATTAGGTTATATCAGATGGATGTTAAGAGGGAATTTCTGAATGGTTACATAGATGAGAAAGTGTACGTTAGACCACCCCAGGATTTGAGAATCCCAAGCATCCACATCATGTCTTCAAGCTATCCAAAGCCTTGTATGGTCTTAAGCAAGCCCATAGAGCCTGGTATGATAGGTTTAAGACTTTCTTACTTAAGAATAACTTTGAAATAGGTAAGGTAGACAAGACCCTGTTCATTTTTAGGCATGGCAATGACTTCCTACTTGCTCAGATTTATATAGATGATATTATCTTCAGTGGTTATTCTCATACTATTGTTTCCAGTTTTTCTGAGACCATGTCCAGAGAATTTGAGATGAGTATGATGGGAAAGCTCAACTACTTTCTGGGGCTTCAAATCAAGTAATGCAAGGAAGGGATCTTCATCCATCATATGAAGTACACTAATGATCTGCTCAAGCGCTTCAAGATGGGTGACTGCAAGCCGATCGTCACTCTCATGGCGACTTCGATTGTGTTGGATCCAGACGAGGAAGGAGAAGTCGTGGATCAACACGAGTACCGCAGCATGATCGACTCCCTCCTCTACCTGACGGCCTCAAGACCGGACATCCACTTCGCGGTCTACCTCTGCGCGAGGTTTCAGGCGTCTCCGAGGACTTCCCATCACCAAGCCGTAAAGCGCATTTTCAGGTACCTTCACTCTACACTCCAGTATGGTATTTGGTATTCCTGCTCATCTTCGTTGTCTATTCGGGGGTTTTTTTATTCTGATTTTGCGGGTTGTTGGCTAGATGGGAAGAGTACCTCAGACACTTGTCACTTTTTAGGTACTTCTCTTGTCTCTTGGTCTTCTAGGAAGCAGTCATCTGTTGCACAATAAACTGCAGAAGTTGAATATGTAACTACCGCTAGTTGTTGTAGTCAGATTCTGTGGATGGTGTCCACCCTTAAGGACTTTGGGTTAACTTTTGCTAGTGTTCCTCTTTTCTGTGATAACACTTCTGCCATTAACATTGCTAAGAACCCTATACAACACTCTATGACCAAGTACATTAGCATTCGCTATCACTTCTTTAGAGGCCATGTAGAGAAGGGTGATAGTGTGCTAGAATTTGTGGAGTCTGAGGCTCAGTTAGCTGATATCCTCACCAAGCCTTTAGACCAAACTAGATTTGCCACCTTGAGAAGTGAGTTAGGGGTAATTTACCCTTATGGGTTTGTTTGAGGGGGAGTTGATTCTTTTATGAGCTTTTCTTGTTCATCTGATCTTTCCTTGATCTTTTTCTGAACTGGCTATTCTTTTTTTATCTTTTTAGTCTTTTCAGTTTTTCTTACATCTCATTGTATCATATTGCATTCATATGAAAATCACAAAAAGATGCACTGTAATATAAGCTTTACTGCTTATCTTTTAAAATAATGAAGCTTTGCTTATTACCCTTTTGAGCTTTAGTGTTTCAATTTTTGCTCAGTTTCATGTCTAGTTCTTTGACTTGCTAGAATTATCATGCTTTCACATATATAGCTAAGTCTTTGCTAAATAAGCTAGAACTTTGAGATAACTTGAACTAAAAATTGTAATTTGTGAATCTTTTAGCTAGTTACACAATTAGTGATCTTTTTGTGACATTAGCCTTGTCAAAATTGCTTTGTTAACTCTTGAATCTAGGATTGATCATCTCTTGAGCTTCTTGTTTCTTTGTGAATCTAAAATTGCTCTTGTGCAAAATAAAAAATCAAATTTTAAGATTCTCATTTGGTTAAATTGTGCCAAACTATTCTCACAAGATTACATATCAAAGACAAGAACTTGGAGATAGTTTGATGATCCAGACGATCTCATGGGGACTGCTTGTAAAAATTGACATGAATCTCAAGATTTGTTGCCCTGGTTGAAGCTTAGGAAGAGTTCGTGGATGGCTCCTAGTGTAGGATCTTCTTCACTAAGATAGATCTTTAATCAACATCAATATTCATTACAAATAAAATCTGTTATAAAAATTGGATGATTGAGGTAATTTGAGCAAAATGATTCAATTTAGGACATCTCACATTGACATTCTAATATGGCTATTATCACTTTATGATCCCTGTTGATGAACTTGCTAATTTTGAAGTTTTGCTTAAATTGTTACAATTCATCGCTTTATCTTGAGCCTTCTAGCTTAGCTTTGATATATATGTCTTAACATGATCTTTGCAAGCGCTTTCAGGCTTTATATGTATTGAGTAATAATAGAAATGCTAGCTTGTTCTTTTGGGTAATTTCCTAAGCTTCTTGTACTAAATTTTTGAAAAATACAAAAAATGAAGCCACTCCATTGCATTTCATTCATGCTCTTTCTTGTGCTTCTTTCTCATTTCTGCACTTGTTATCTCTAGATGAGAGGAAGACGTGATTCCTTGATGACTCCATTATCAAAGGGGGAGAAGATATATAAAAAATGTTAAAAGGAGGAGCAATTTGGAGAAAAAGGGAGAAAATAAAATTTTCTGAAAAATGATAATCATAGTGAGGGGAGCATCTAATTTGCATTCTTGTGATCTTATTATCTTTTCTGAACTTAAATTGTAATTCTTGGAACCACACAATGATCAAAGACCAAATTAAATAATTGTTCTTTCATATGGACCGTAAGTGAGATTTTTGTCTCTTCTCTGAAAATTAAAGCTTTTTGTTTTCTTTTGCCTTATCTCAATTGCCTATGCTGATCTGAAGCCAACTTGGTCATTTCCATTATGTCCTCTTGCTTTTGGATCAAGTTGTGCCTTTACGCGAAAACAAGATGTAGTTTTTCAAAACAACCTCCAATCTGCATTTTTGAGAAGATTGCCAATGTGTTCATCAAGTGGGAGATTGTGGATATCCTAGAGATATGCTCATGATCTTATGATGATGATACAATTGGCAATGGTGTTGAGGATTTGTCGAATCACTCATTTTTTGCAGAGTTCAGGAATATCGGTTTGATCGCAACTGAGTATCGAGTGATCGAAAGCTTCGAGTACTGCAGCTGCAAGTAACGGGTGGTCGAATGCTTCGAGTACTGTAGCTATGAGTACCAAGTGGTCGAAAGCTCTGAGTACTGTAGCTACGAATACGGAGTGGTCGGAAGCTATGAGTACTATTCATCGAGTACTGCAGATACGAGTACTATTTATCGAGTATTGTAGCTTTGAGTACTGTTCATTCTGAGTACTACAGCTATGAGCACTATTTTTTAGTATTGTTGCTTCGAGTACTGTTCTTCACGGATAGTGGTCGTGGGCACTGGTCGTAGACAATGGTTGTGGACAGTGATCGTGGATACATATGTGATGTATGTATCTCTGATGTGTGTTTTGACTAACGTGGGTCAAGTTGCGAAGAACGTGTTCTCAGAATCAATTTCTTGGTCTATTTTTGTGCAGGTGGTTTGGTGGTCAACTATGGTCAACGGTAAGGAGGATCGGGACTTGGTTAGAAGAACCAAGGTCCAGAACGATCGTGGATGCCGAAAGAGATGGTTGGACTCAAGCATGGCGTAAAAAGGACAATGATAACCGAGCGGGACAGTTCGGTGCAACTGGTTGCATCAGGCGGCGCGGTAGTTCGGTGTGACGGGTCACATCAAGCGACGCGACAGTTCGATGCAACATGTCACATCAAGCGACGCGGCAGTTCGATGCGACGGGTCACATCAATCAGCATGAGGGGTCGGTGCAAGTGTCATGATGGTTTCGATGGGAGCCGGATAGGACAACTTGCCGACATGATGAGAGCCGTTGATCAACCTGCACGGGGCAAAGCATGTGATTGCTTCATGAAGATTGCTTTGAAATACGTGCGTAAGTGAAACCTATTTGTGTGTGTGGACTTAACGGGTGCCCATTTAAATGTCTTTCTCTAGAAACTAGCCTCCACTATAAATAGGGGAGGGTGCTATCTGTGCACTCTTTAATGCTGGCACGAGAAACCCTAGTTTAGTTTTAGGAAAGTAAAGAGGTTAGGGTTCTAGAGAGTTGGATTGAATGTGTGCTCAAGTGTTGAGCTTTTGTCCTCCAGAATGGAGTGGCTGTAAACCAACATCAATCTGAAATCAATCCAAGCAAGATTTCTCAAGATGAGTTTCTCTTTGTTCTTTCTCTCTCTTTTGTGGTTTTGGGGCTTTCTTTTATCCATTGGTTTTCCTTTGGTTTTTAGCCTAAATCTTGCTTGTTGTGACTTATAGGAATGCATCTATGATCATCTTAATCATCTCTTACCGACGAGCAAGTTTTTGGATCACATTTTGGTTTTGACTCGGTTCTGAAGCAACCTTCACTCAAACCAAAAAAAGTCAAAACTTTGGCAAATAATCTTCACGATCCTTGACTAGAATAGGTTCCTGACATCCTAGAGAAAGTTTGTTTTAAGTTTTGTGCAGTCTGGGATTGTAGATCAAAAGTTAGACCTATTTGTGATCTTGCGTTCGGGTTGACTTCCCTATTCTTCATGCTAGCGGTCTGACCGCCCCTCTCTGTGAGGTCCGACCGCTCTACTCTTTCGGTTTTGAGTTTTTGGTGTTTTTGGTCTATTCTCTTCGGGGAGTTGATTGGATTCAATACAAGTCTTCCGCGATGCTTGTTTATTGATCTTTATAGCTCTCATAGCTATTGGAGTGAAAATCTGGTTGAATCTGATCAAAGTAAAAAAGAGACAGTGCTCCTATTCGCACACCCCCTCTAGTCGCCTTTCGGTCCAACAGATTGTCATAATCAAACCACGCTATGTAAATGTACTTAGTGGAAAAAAAATGTAAATTGCTCTGAGATCATTGCATTATTGTTGGCTCACCCAATAATTTTTCAACGGATATAATAACAAATTATCTCAAATTTGACATTTCATAACATCCACAAATCATCTCACAATCACAAAATCACCTGGAGGCAATTTGCTAAGCGATTGGCCGAACTGAAGATCATCCTAATTAATAACTCAATCAGCAACTAAAACCTCTGGTCGTTGCAAGCCTCGTCGCTGCCCTATCCGGCCATCTTAAGACCACGACTCGGTTCACCTCCACCAATAGCTTCCACCTCGGCTAACTTGCCACAAGCACAACGTGTGTTGCCCTCGCGTCGCACGATTGAGCCATGCAGGCTGCCCCATGCATGTGTCTCCCTCTCCTAGTCTGGCCGCCGCCCATACAAAAGAAAATTGCAATTTGCAAACGATAATCACGAGGGTTGCACAGTTAGAGCGACATGTACGCTTTTACCAACTTACTCTTCTATTCGATAAGGATACGAAATTACTTATGGGAATGTTATAAGGTGACTGAAATTTTCATAAGTATAAGTCACGTTTTTTATCCATTTGATCAATATCTAATCATATGATATATTAATATTTACACAAATCCAATGGTCACAACAATTGACTTAAACTTAAGAAAATTTCAGACGACTTAAAAATAGCAAATCTGATTAATTACTTATCTAACATTCCACCGAAACTTTTAAGTTAATACATAGCCCACAATTTAAATACCTTTGTATAGACACATTTAATTGTGGATCATCGGATTGCAACTAATAAACGGCTCACGTGCCTTTCAAGCACCGACGAAAGTCTCATACTTGAGTAGGAAAAATCTATTCTACTACCGGTGGTAGTTACTTCCATATGATATGCCACCTAAACGAACTTGTCATACTCATTTATCACTTTGAGTATACTTATCTACTAATTCTAAGATACTCTAATGCAAACAACATGAAAAAATTTGCAAGGGAGCACATAGCTTTATCATATTTTGCTTATATTGTCTTATTCACACATAAAAAGAAGTATGTTTAAAAAGTGTACATACCACCTCCAAAAAAGTATACACACCACTTCGGTAGTCTTATATACTTGTGTACTCCATGTACATTATATCTGTCGCGCGAGATACTCTCTATGTAGTGAGATACAACATAGGGAGTAACTACACACAGTAATAGAGATTGTTATTCTTGCTTGCTGGAGTATTTGGTTAATTCGAAATAGGATCATCTTCAATCAGGGGGTGGTTTCTTTGTCAGCTTGGCGGAAGGAGTTTAGAGAGGCTTTTGCACTGGTTATCCATAGGGTCAAACCTTCTCGGAAAGAGAGTTTCCTTGTTTAGTTGAGAGATTTTGGTTAAAGTAGAGCTTGTGTCAGTGTGTATATTCTTACCTTTTGTCTTGTACATTATCCTTTTTTTTATTATATTTACAGTAGGGGTGCTTCCCCTCCTGTTTTACGTCAAAAAAAAAAGACTTACTACTTGAGTATTCGTTAGGCCAACCTCAATTTGGGTTAATCTTTTCATGAGTAACAAAATACATTTCCCGTTGGTGTAGTCATCTTATTACCTATATCCCACGTGACATTAGGAATTTTTTCAATAGAAATGGTTTGCTTTTGCATGTACATTCAAAGCCAAAAATTAATCTTGTGGATACATATAATTCAGAAGAATAAGTGAGTGATAGATACACAATGTCACTTTCTTGTATCGAGAGGGTTCTAGCAATTGATATCCGTTGAAAAACAATTGAAATGCAATTTTGTGATTTGGAAGCTTTCAAGTTCTTTTACCAAGCCTTGATTAATAAACCTAAAAATCCCCTAAAATGGATCTAACAAAATCCAAGAGGCTAAATACTATGAAATAATAATGAAAAATTCATACAAATAAACTGCCTGAACTACGGTTGGTGGGACCACTAGGCTACGCAATGGTTGGCTTGCGCATAATGTAATCAGGGGCGATTCCAGGGTGCTTCATCATGTTTCAGCCTACCCTCCTGTTGGCGCCGGAACCCCCCCCGCCTACCCTCCCCGTTGGTGCTGGAACACCCCCCTCCGGTCATCCGGTGGCCATGGCTGATTTGCAAAAGAAGAAGTAGGAGGAACAAAAGCATTTGTGGGCCTTTGTCGAAGCCCACGAGGCCTAACTACGGCCTCAAGCCCTCACTTGCTGACATCTACCCCACCCCACGTCCTCACCGGTCCCCACCTCACGTTCCCTATTTCAAAATTCTCGAATCGATTGAGGAGAGGTCGAGTGGAGGGCCCGAGGCGGCTGGCAACCAGTGGTGACGAGGTGCTAGTGTGCCACCGAGGACAGAGTTGGGGTGGGGGAGCCACCGCGGCCTCGCTGGTAGCCGGAGGAGGGGAGCCGATGAGGCACATGCTAGTGCGCCACCAACACCGAGGAGGGAGCTAGGGTGGGGGAGCCGTCGCGGCACTACCGGTAGCCGGAGGAGGGGAGGCAGTGAGGCGCTAGTGCACCACCAAGGACGAGGTGGGACCTAGGGCACAGGAGCCGCCACGATATCGTCGGTAGCCAGAGGAGGTCGACTGGCCGAGGCAGGGAGCCGAAGGAGGCGAGGAGGAGGAGGAGGGATTCGGAGCGGGGGGAGCCAAAGGAGGCCTCGATGAAGAGAGGAGCTAAGGGAGTGAGGACTAAGGCTGTCGGTTGACTTGATGTTGGACCGAAAAGGCGACTAGAGGGGGGTGAATAGCAGCACACTCTATTTTTCACTTTGATTGGATTCAAACATGATATTAACTCCAATAGCTATGAGAACTATGAAGATCAATATAAATAAGCGTGACGGAAGATCAATACAATGAGATGCACAAAAAAAAACTTAAAAATCCTAAAAAGATCAAAAGGATCAAAAGAAAATATCACTAGAAGAAGGTATCAGAAAAGATCCAGAAAAGCTCAGATGAACAAGGAAATTTCAAAACAGAGCCAACTCCCCCTCAAACCAACCCGTAGGGATAAATTACTCCTAACTCACTTCTCAAGGTGGCAAATCTAGTTGGGTCTAAAGGCTTGGTGATGATATCAGCTAACTGAGCCTCGGACTCCACGAAATACAGCACAATATCACCCTTCTCGACATGGTCTCTAAGGAAGTGATAGCGAATGCCTATGTGCTTGGTCCTAGAGTGTTGCACAGAGTTTTTAGCAATGTTAATAGCAGAAGTGTTATCACAGAAAAGAGGAACACTAGCAAAATTTAACCCAAAGTCCATAAGAGTGGACACCATCCACAAAATCTAACTACAGCAACTAGCAGCAGTTACATATTCAGCTTCAGCAGTGGATTGTGCAATAGAAGACTGCTTCCTAGAAGACCAAGAGACAAGAGAAGTGCCTAAGAAGTGACAAGTGCCTGAGATACTCTTCCTATCTAGCCGATAGCCCGCAAAATCAAAATCAGAAAACCCCCGAATGGACAAAGAAGAAGAGCAGGAATACCAAATGCCATACTGGAGGGTAGAGTGTAAATACCTGAAGATGCGCTTAACGGCTTGGCGATGGAAAGTCCTCGGAGACGCCTGAAACCTCGCACAAAGGCAGACCGCGAAGTGGATGTCCGGTCTTGAGTCCGTCAGGTACAGAAGGGAGCCAATCATGCTACGGTACTCGCGTTGATCCATGACTTCTCCTTCCTTATCTGGATCCAAAGCAGTCGAAGTCGCCATGGGAGTGGCGATCGGCTTGCAGTCACCCATCTCGAAGCGCTTGAGCAAATCCTTGGTGTACTTCGTCTGATGGATGAAGATCCATTCCTTGCATTGCTTGATTTGAAGCCACAGAAAGTAGTTGAATTCTCCTATCATACTCATCTCAAATTCCCTATACATGGTCTCAGAAAAACTGGAAACAAGTGCATGAGAAGAACCACCAAAGATAATATCATCTACATATATCTGAGCAAGTAGGAAGTCATTGCCATGTCTAAGGATGAAAAGAGTCTTGTCTACCTTACCCATCTCAAACTCATTCTTAAGCAAAAAGTCTTAAGTCTATCATACCAAGCTCTAGGAGCTTGCTTAAAATCATACAATGCTTTGGATAGCTTGAAAACGTGATGTGGATGTTTGGAATTCTCAAAGGCTGGGGGTTATCTAACATACACTTCCTCCTCTATAAAACCATTCAGAAAGGCACTCTTGACATCCATCTGATACAGCCTAAATCCCTTAGAAGCAGCAAATGTAACCAGAATGCGATTGGCTTCCAATTTAGCAACAGAAGCAAATGTCTCATCAAAGTATAACCCCTCAACTTGGCTAAAAGCCTGAGATACGAGCCTAGCCTTGTTTCTAACCACAGAACCATCCTCACTTGGTTTATTTTTGAACACCTAATGGGTTCATATAACATTATGACCACTAGGAGGTTCTATTAGGTTCCAGACCTTGTTCCTCTCAAAGTTCTCTAACTCCTCATGCATGGCATTAACTCAGCTAGAATCAGATAAAGCATGTGATATATCGCGGAGTTCAAAAGAAGCAACAAATGCAGAATGAGAGTAGAGACTCGAATCGTGATACCTGGAGCGAGTAACTCGCTCATGAATATTACCAATCATCTGATCCGGAGGATGACGCCTCTGAATGTGAAGTGGAGCGCCCGGGGGAGACAACATCTCTTCGACCTCCGCAGGTATTGCTGATGAAGAAGATGCAGCAGGAGCCTCAATTGGAGGTAAAGCAGTCGTAGCAGGTTCTGGAGCTTGAACAACTTGGACAGGAACATCAGCAACAGGTGGAGGAGCAGTATCAAGTTCATCCTCATCTTTTTCAACAAAAATGCTCTCTGTCACCTGTAAATCACCTGAAACATCGGAACTAGCTCCAGGGCTAGTCTCATCAAAAGTGACATTGCATGTCTCCTGGACAATGTTAGTTTCAACATTAAAAACCCGAAAACCCCTCGAATGTGCAGGATAACCTAGAAATAACCCATCAAAAGTCCTTGATTCAAATTTATCTAGGTTTTCTGTCTTGAGAATGAAACACTTAGCTCCAAAAACTCGAAAAATGAGAAACAGAGGGTTTTCTACCAAATCGAAGCTCATATGAAGTCTTGCCCAAGGATGGTCTCAAGAAGACAAAGTTTGAAATATGGCAAGCTGTAGCAATAGCTTCGGCCCAAAACCTCCTCGGAGTGCTATACTCATCTAGCATCGTCCTAGCCATCTCGACTAAGGTTCTGTTCTTCCTTTCCACAACGCCATTTTGTTGAGGGACGTGTGGAGAAGAGAACTGATGCTCAATTCCGCGCTCAGCACAAAAAGAAGAAAAAGAAGCATTCTTGAACTCCGTGCCATTGTCACTGTGAATTGCTCTCAAGGCACCAGAAAGTTCAGAAGTTAAATGAAGAACATGATCATGATAATGACCAAAAGCTTCATCCTTCGAAGCAAGAAAGAACACCCAAGTGTATCTCAAAAAATCATCGACTATGACAAAAATATACCATTTGCCACCGATTGAACGAACCCTAACAGGACCAACAGTATCCATATGAAGCAACTGTCTCGGTCCGTCAGTCTTGACCATAGTCACTGAAGGGTGTGAGTCGGCAACTTGCTTGCCATGCCTACAGGGCGCACATTCAGCATCCTTAACGGCTTTGAGTTTGGGTAAACCTCTCATGAGACAAGGTTGCTAACTCTCGTCAGATGATCAAAACCAATGTGCTCCAAACGTCGGTGCCAAAGCCAAAACTCAGAAGAAGGTGTAATCAAACACTTAAGAGAACCAGCAAGAGATTCAAAAAAGTCAGCTCCAAAGATCCTAGCAACTCTATAAATCCCAAAAACGAGCTCACCAGCTGAATCAAGCATCCAATAAGTATTTTTCTTAAATATACTCATAGCCATCATCAAGAAGCTGTGAGACAGAAAGTAAGTTGAACATGAGCTTGTCTACAAGGGCGACGTCCTTCAGGATGAAAATGTGTTCACCCTGATTGATCCCGTTCCTTGAATCCGTCCTTGTGTATTATCTCCAAAGGTGATGAAATCATCACCTGTCGATCGCGTGAAGGAGGTGAACCATCTTGAGTCTCCGGTCATGTGGCGTGAACAGCCGGAGTCGATGAACCACGTGTTCTTCCTCCCGCGGTACTCCTGAAAATCAAAGCACAAAAGATCGATGTGTCTCAATACTGTGGTTAGTTAAACATGACTTAGGAACCCAGTACTGAGACACACGTCTGCGAGTAGTATGCAAAGCAGAAGTGCTATCCTTGATTCTATTTGAAATTCTGTTATGAGCAATGGTTACTCTAACATGAGAGTTATTCTGTCTAGGAGCATGAGAATGATTAGCATGTGAAATAAATCTTAGACCAGGTTTCTTCCTTTCTAAATTACCATGTCTCACAAAAGCTCTAGGTTGATTGAATGAAGTTCTAGCAAAGTTTTTCCTGTCATTTTTCAACCTACGCCAACAGAACTCAACCAAATGTCCATCCTTCTTGCAATAGATGCAATAGTACTTGGTACCACTGGGAGAAGCACCTTTTGACTGAACAGATGGTTGGGCAAAACCTGCAGATTTCAAAGTGATCTTTGCAGGTTGGGTATCAAATTCAACTAAGTCAGTTTTCAAAATTTGAATGTTATTATATTTGTCTTGGGCAAAGTTGTATCCTAACCCTTGCTTCTTATAAGGAGTTTTTGACTTATCAAGAATCATGTTTAACTGTTTCTTACATTTAGAGAATTTTTCTAATGTGTCCTTAAGATAAGCAATTTCTTTTCCAAAGTTAACACATGACTCACAAGTTTTAGCATCAAGCCTCTTCTTATAAAGAGCAACTTTAAACTTAAGAGCTTCACATGAAGCACAAGTAGCAGAATCAATACTGTCCTTAAGCTTGGTATATTTAGCTCTAGCTGCTTCTACAACATCATGTACTTCACGTTCACGTTCTAAACAGACAGAGCAAAAGCTAGATTCGATCGCACCAGAAGCATCCAACTTGCTAGACTCTAAATTTTTTTCACAAGGAGCAATTTTAACTTCAATTAATTCAGTCCTAGCATTTTCAAGTTGGTGCAAGGCAACATCATGAGCAGATTGTAATTTAACAAATTCAGAATGTAAAGCATGACAGGAAGAACATTCATCAGCATCAAGACTCTTACCATTCACAAGTTCTAATGTGAGATTATCTACTTGTGACTCTAATTCCTCATTCCTATCCATGATGAACTTTAAGGCTTTATCCTGACATAGCATTTGCTCAAAGATGGTTTCGCATCTAGCAGAAAGAACATCATAGGAAGGAGATACCTCATTGTTGTCATTGACGCCGTCGAAGTCGGCCATGAAGCACATGCCGGTGAAGTCTTTGGCCTTCCCTTTCTTGTCTTGAGGGAGCTTCTCCTCCTTGTCCTCCTCACTCTCGGAGTTCACATCGCTCATGGATCGATCTCCAAGAGCGGCAAGAACCCGGTGAGCAGCCTTCTTGAGCTTGGTCTCATCAAACTTGGACTTGCGTCCCTGAGGCTTCTTCCAAGCTGGCTTTTCATCCTTGTGGTTGCTCTTCCCTTTCAGCTTGGGGCAATTTGCCCGGATATGATTAAGCTCTCCACACTCATAACAAGTCACAGGCCGCCTCTCTTTTTGTTTCTCATATTGTAGTAGGCCCGTGTGAACTTCTTAATCAAAAGTGTCATCTCGAGCTCAGGAATACTTTCAAGGTCCTCTTATTGGATTTCAGATAAAGAAGCAAGAGAAAAACCAGAAGAAGACTCAGAAGACCCATCAGAAGCTCTCTTGAGTGGGTCTGCTACCAAAGCCGTGTTTTCCTTCTTGGGATGATCAACCCTCTTGATCTCTTGAGTCTTGAGCTTGCTATAGAGTAGCTACAAAGTCAGATCAGAAAGGTTGACGTTCTACTCAATGGCGGTAGCCTTTATCTCCGACTCCCTGGTGTTGATTGCAGCCAAGAGGTGGGTGACATTTTCAGACTGAGAGTATTCAATACCAACAACTTTCATCTGATTAATCACTTTGTTAAAGCGACTGAAAATATCATCGATGTTATCTCCAGGACGCATCTCGAATTTGTTATATTCTTTCTTATAGACCGTCTGACGCACTTACTTGATTTGGGACGAACCCTCATAATAGGTTTCGGGGGATTTCCAAATCTCATGTGCGGTCTCGAGATTGCAAATCCTATCATACTCCTTTCTACCAAGCCCACCATACAGAATGTTCTTTGCCTTATGGTCGTTAGCCAAGAGGGCTTCAGAAGCTGGCGTAGCAACCTCAGGCAAGATGAGCGGAGCTCGAACAGCCTCCCATACACCTCGTCCTTCGCTCTGAACAAAGACACGTATGCTGTTCTTTCAATAGGCATAGTCGTGCCCATCGAAGATATGCGGCTTGGAGGAGTACTTATCCATCGCCAAGTTCAGTGACCGGTTAAGATCAAGATTGAACTAATCGGGCTCTGATACCATTTGTTGGACTGAAAAGGCAACTAGAGGGGGGGTGAATACGAGCACGTTCTATTTTTCATTTTGATTGGATTCAAATATGATATTGACTCCAATAGCTATGAGAACTATGAAAATCAATATAAATAAGCGTAGCGGAAGACTAGTACTGAATCCCCTTCAAATCCCCAAAAGAAACGACCAAAAACACACAAAAAAAACAGCCTGATGAACAGTACTAATGAACAGTACCGGTTGTACCAGATGAACAGTGCCAGTCGTACCGCAGTTCGGAACAACTGGATGAACAGTGCCGGTCGAACCGCAATGAACAGTAAAAACAGGAAAACTGCCCGAAGTTTCAAAACGAAAAACGACGTAACTTTTGATCCGTAAGGCCAAAACCCACGAAATTTGAGACACACTTTCTCTAAGATATTAGGAACCTATTCCAATAAGGAATCGCAAAGATCCATGCCAAAGTTTCTATCGTTTTTAGTTTGAACGAATGATGCTCAAAAACCGAGTCAAAATCAAAATATGATCTAGTGACTTGCTCGTGGGTGATTGATGATCCTAGATGTGTTCCTACATGTCACAGCAAGCTAGATCAAGAGAAGAAACCAATCAAAAACTCGCGGATTAAAGAAATACCTGAAATCATCAAATAGAGAGAAAGAAAACAAATGAACTCATCTTTGAGAGAACTTTCTTTGGATTGATTTGATACGGTATTGGTTTATAGCCACTCCATCAATGGAGGACAAAGACTCAATACATGAGCACGAAATCAAATCTAACTCTCTAGAACCGTAACCTCCAACTATCTTCTCCCTAAGCACAAAAGCAAAACTAGGGTTTTCAATAATTAAAGGGTTGAAGGGGTGCAGCCACCTCCCTCCCCTATTTATAGTGGAGGCTTAGACCTTCTAAAAGAGTTCCTATTGGGCCCTCGTTAAGCCGACACACAAATAGGTCACACTTACGCACGTATTTTAAAGCGTCGTCTTCATCTTTTCTTGACCTAATCCGCTTCTCCACGCATCGTCTTGCGCCGCGGGTTGGCAAAAGGTAATCAAGGCGGTATTTGGTAAAATTACCAAAATACACCTTCTCGGTCCTTCTCCGAAGACCGAGTCCCATCTTTGTGAAGCACTTCCATGCTTCGCCACGTATAGGTTGATCCAACGGCTCTCATCATATCGGCAAGTCTCTCCCATCCGGCTCCCATCGAAACCACCATGGCACTTGCACCGACCCCCGCGCCGCTTGATCCAACCCGTCGCACCGAACTGCCCGTTCGGTCACCTTTGTCCCTTTTGCGCCATGCTTGACTCCATTGACTTCACCCGGCATCGTCGATCGTTCTGAACCACAGCTCTCCAAGCCTAGTCCCAATCATCATCGCTGTTGACCGTCGTTGACCACCAAGTAACCTGCACAACAATAGACAAGCAAATCAAAACCGGGAATAAGTTCTTCACAACTTGACCCACGTTAGTCAAAACATGCATCATGCAACACATATACAATGAAACCCATGAACTTGACCTAACAGCATTCCAAACTATGACGAAAACGCGGGTTCGACAAACCGTTAACGACATTGCCAATTGTAACATCATCCAAAGATCATGAGCATATCCCCATGATATCCACAATCTCCCCCCTTGATGAACACACTCGCAATTCCCAACAAATGCAAATATTGAGGTTTGAAAAGTAAAAACTCGACGTTTTCGCACAAAGGCGCAACTTGGTCCAAATGCAAGAAAAAACAAAGGAAATAACCAAGTTGGCTTCAGAATAGCAAAGGCAAGTGAGATAAAACAAAAGAAAGTAAGAAAGCTTCAATTTTCAGAGACGAGTCAAAAATCTCACTTAAGATCCATATGAAAGAACAATTGTTCAATTGACCTTCAATCATTGTGAGGTTCCAAGAATTGCACTTCAAGTTCAGAAATGACAATAAGATCATAAGAGTGCAAATGAGATGCTCCCCCTCACTGTGATCATCATTTTTCAAAAAAAAATTCATTTTCTCCCTATTTCTCCAAATAGCTCCCTCTTTCACATTTTTTTACTATATCTTCTCCCCCTTTGACAATGGAGTCATCAAGGAATCACACCTTCCTCTCATCCAGAGATGACAAATGCAGAAATAAGGCAGAAGCATAAGAAGGAGCATGCATGAAATGAAATGAAATGGAGTGACTTCATATTTTTGTATTTTTCAATTTTTGATTACAAGAAGTTTTGGAGATTACCCAAAAAGAGCAAGCTAGCATGTCTAATCTTACTCAATACATATCAAGCCTATCAGCGCTAGCAAGATCATGTTAAGATATATATATCAAAGCTAAGCAAGAAGGCTCAAAGTAAAGCGATAAATTGTAACAATTAAAGCAAAGCTTCAAAATTCAGCAAGTTCATCAACAAGGATTCTAAAATGATACTAGCCATGTCAAAATGTCAATGTGAAATCAAAAAGCTAACAATGACCACATTAAGAGACAAACAGGTCCTGAAGTGAATCATTTTGCTCAATTTTCTCAAACACCCATTTTCAACAGTTTTTCATTTGCAATGAATATTGAAGTTGACTAATGGTCTAACTTAGTGAAGAAGATCCTAGACTAGGAGCCATCCACAAACTCTTCTTAAGCTTCGATCAGAAGTTGATTAAAGGTATATCTTAGTGAAGAAGATCCTGGACTAGGAGTCATCCACAAACTCTTCCTAAGCTTCTACCAGGGCAACAAATCTTGAGGTTCATGTCAATTTTGACAAGCAGTCCCCATGAGATCATCTGGATCATCAAACTATCTCCAAGTTCATATCTACGACATGCAGTCTCGTGAGAGTAGTTTGGCACATTTTAAGCACAAGACAATCTTTAAATTTGATTTTTCATTTTTCACAAGAGCAGATTTAGATTCTTAAAAGAACAAGAAGCTCAAGTAATGATCAATACTAGATTCAAGAGCTAGCAAAGCAATTTTGACAGGGCCAATGTCACAAAAGGATCACTAATTATGCAACTAGCTAAAAGATCCACAAATTGCAGTTTTTAGTTCAAGTTGTCTTAAGGTTCTAACTCATTCAGTAAAGACTTAGCTACACATGTGAAAGCAAGATAATTCTAGCAAGTCAAAGAACTAGACACAATATTGAGCAGAATTGAAATACTAAAGCTCAAGAGGGTAATAAGCAAAGCTTCATCAATTTTAAAAGACAAGCAGAAAAGCTTATATTACAATGCATCTTTTTGGATTTTCATATGAATGCAATATGATACAATGAGATGCACAAAAAAAAACTTAAAAAGCCTAAAAAGATCAAAAGGGTCAGAAGAAAATATCACTAGAAGAAGGTATCAGAAAAGATCCAAAAAAGTTCAGATGAACAAGGAAAGTTCAAAACAGAGCCAACTCCCCCTCAAACCAACCCGTAGGGATAAATTACCCCTAACTCACTTCTCAAGGTGGCAAACCTAGTTGAGTCTAAAGGCTTGGTGATGGTATAAGCTAACTGAGCCTCGGACTCCATGAAATGCAGCACAATATCACCCTTCTCGACATGGTCTCTAAGGAAGTGATAGCGAATGTCTATGCGCTTGGTCCTAGAGTGTTACACAGAGTTTTTAGCAATGTTAATAGCAGAAGTGTTATCACAGAAAAGAGGAACACTAGAAAAATTTAACCCAAAGTCCATAAGAGTGGACACCATCCACAAAATCTGACTACAGCAACTAGCAGCAGTTACATATTCAGCTTCAGCAGTGGATTGTGCAATAGAAGACTGCTTCCTAGAAGATCAAGAGACAAGAGAAGTGCCTAAGAAGTGACAAGTGCCTGAGATACTCTTCCTATCTAGTCGATAGCCCGCAAAATCAAAATCAGAAAACCCCCGAATGGACAAATAAGAAGAGCAGGAATACCAAATGTCATACTGGAGGGTAGAGTGTAAATACCTGAAGATGCGCTTAACGGCTTGGCGATGGAAAGTCCTCGGAGACGCCTGAAACCTCGCACAAAGGCAGACCGCGAAGTGGATGTCCGGTCTTGAGTCCGTCAGGTACAGAAGGGAGCCAATCATGCTACGGTACTCGCGTTGATCCACGGCTTCTCCTTCCTCATCTGGATCCAAAGCAGTCGAAGTCGCCATGGGAGTGACGATCGGCTTCCAGTCACCTATCTCGAAGCGCTTGAGCAGATCCTTGGTGTACTTCGTCTGATGGATGAAGATCCCTTCCTTGCATTGTTTGATTTGAAGCCCCAGAAAGTAGTTGAGTTCTTCCATCATACTCATCTCAAATTTCCTAGACATGGTCTCAGAAAAACTAGAAATAAGAGCATGAGAAGACCCCTCAACTTGGTTAAAACCCTGAGCTAGCCTTGTTTCTAACCACAAAACCATCATCACTTTGTTTACTTTTAACACCCAACGGGTTCCTATAACATTATGACCAACGGGTTCCTATATTTCTGAACCTCAGCTCTCCAAGCCTAGTCCCGATCATCCTCGTCGTTGACCACCAAGCAACCTGCATAACAATAGACAAGCAAATCAAAAGTGGGAATAAGTTCTTCACAACTTGACTCACGTTAGTCAAAACATGTATCATGCAACACATATGCAATGAAACCCGTGAACTTGACCTAACAGCATTCCAAACTATGACGAAAACGCGTGTTCGATAAACCGTTAACGACATTGCCAATTGTAACATCATCTAAAGATCATGAGTATATCCCCATGATATCCACACTTGAGGTTGAGGGCGTGAGGGCTGGCTGTCGGTTGAGGGCTTGAGGGCGTGAGGGCATGGGGATGAGGACTTGAGGAGCCGAGGAGGAATCTGGCCATCTGTCGAAGCTGAATTGAAGACCGAACTACTGATTTGCTTTTCAGCCCGAACTGACAGCTGGTATATGGGTATATACTCATAACTTATTACTCAACGTCTCAATTAGCAATTTGTTCGCCGATTAGAATATAGAGTGGTATATAGTATATACTCAATTAGCAATTTGCTCGTAGATTTGCAATAATGGAGAAACGAATGCATGAAATCTTGTAGAATGAATTTGCCTCGTGAAAGTCGTGATTCAAACTAGCGCCTTAGTGGTATGGTTCGTTTATTTTGAATGTTTATGATCATTTAAATATTATTTGCTATTGTATCACTAATTTTGATGTATATATCGTTACCCACTGGAACCATATTTATATATTTTGGAGATGCGCTTTCCATTAGCGAGGTATCTTAAGTGTACCTCTCTTCTTCTTTTGCATCACTGTTTATCTCAAATTATTTTAGTTATTTAAAGTTTTAGGTTTACTCTCTATTTTCATTTTAGCTTCGTCACTTGATATAATCCCGGGAAGCTTCAAGTCATTCCAAATCCATAGTTGCATCACTGTCCATTCACATAGGCACAGTACCCAATCGATTTTATGATGTACCTAACCCGATGCTGATTGCGATGTGCATAGCTTTGTGTATCTAGCTTGTTGCTGCATTTGACACAACAATTCGAGCTGATTTGAAGTTTCAAGTCGCATCTCAAATATGCAGTCTTGTCAAGGGTTTATAACTTCGAACAGTCGCTGGCATTGCGATTTCTTATCGAGTACTTTTTGTCAAAATTATTTGTGTCGGGAGGACTAACTCCACCCCCTTTTTCACAAAAAAAAAGGTGGTGTAAGTAGAGAGTACATTATGCCCACATTTCACTTTCGTACTAGTCCACTACATCTACTACAATAATATTATAGAAAACATATATATTCTCAATCTTTCTACTATTTTCATACTGCAGTATTATTGAACCTACGCCACTATGGCTCTCTCCCATGCAGCCATGCTATATAGCCTTAGTGAGTCCTACTTGGCATAGACATAACTTCTTAACTTTCATGAACACGTGATGTGTCTCCTTAGACCATCAAAGGGTGGCACCATGAAAACGAGAAAAGAGAATGCAAACTAACTCGTCTGAATGTCTGATCAGTGTGCGGGAATAATTTGTATTATTTGCCCAATCTACACCTGAAAATCGGTTGAAAATCCTCCAAGAGATCGTGGACAGTTAGATACAAGCGTGATTTCTCAGTTGATACATGCCCACTAATCAAGATAGGATAGGTCGACACATGTTCTTAGGAAAAGCAGAAGGATTAAAGTTTGTCAAAATGGAACATATTATTATTCAAAAGAAATGTAAACAGATTATAGTGTGCATTTCACCACCATTCTGGCAAGCTCAAGCGTCCGCTAGACCTAAGCCACCGGAAACCCCAGACAACCCCTCTCCCGCCTGTGTGTCTATCTGACACCGAAGAAGAAGCCATGAGCGTCGCCGGGAGCAGGCGGCGGCAAACGGCCGTGTGCTTGGGCGGACTTGTGGGGCATCAGCGCTTGAGAGGGCCCAGCCCAAGAAGGCAATAACCATGTCCCGCACTCTGTTCCAGTCCTGGTCAAGCTCGAGCACAGGTTTGCACATCGAATTCGAACCCTAGTTTCATTTCCTCCGGGCGGGCGGCGGCGGTGGACGGGCAGCAATGTGGGGCGGTAGTGGACACTGGGCTATGGTTGAAGCTTCTTGCACGCAGATGGATCTTGTGGCGTTCGTCTCCGGCAGCCCCATCACCGTCACGGTTCAAAATTTCGGTGAAAATCGGTTCTACCGAACCCGGTAAAAGTTCAAACTGGTCTCGAAATATTTGTTTTGCATGAATTTTATCAAATATAGAAGAAATTTTTGCCAAAAAATATTTTCTAAAATTTTGGCCGATATTCTCAACCGATTTTCAGTCAATTTTTTAAATTTTGAAATTTTCGGCCGAAATTTTTCCTCTTTTCGGTCAAACCGGTCCACTTCTTTGACTCCCTTGTCTCCGGAGACCATGTCTAACACACCCACATGTAAGCTTTTGTTTGCCTCTAGTTGTTTCATGAATCAAATGGTGGGTTTGGGAGTGAATTTGGTAAACCAGAAGCTTTTGTTTGGTGCGATGCCCCTAAAATGTTCTATCAAATGCCAACGAGTGCCGCTTTTAGTAGAAAGCGAGAAGCCATGTGTCGAAATGTCCATGGTCAGTACTGCTAATGGAGTATTTGGTACCTCAAGATTAATCTCTTCTCTGCTGTCGTAGGATCCTTATATTTTGGTGCTAGATATCATGGACCAAATGTTTAGTCCTTTAGTCCAAAGTCCATACTGAGAAGTTTTGGTTGCAACTTAGCTTATGCATGTTTTCTTAGTATTAGACATAAGTAGTGTATTTCTGGTCCGCCGCTGCATCCTAGTTTAGAATTAGTGCTAGCTGGTTGTGGGAAGCGTGTGTACACAGTAGCTAATAGGGGAAGAGAAGAAAGGAAGCTTTGCTAGTTGATGATCGATCTACTGCAAACTCGGTTCATGCATGCATGCAGCTATGCAAAGTAAGCAAACCATCGATCAAATCCGATGGAAGAAGATGCTAAGGCCGCCATCGCCGTTAACTCCCAGCCATCCGATCGGTTCCACGAGGTGGAACGACTCCGCATCCGACGACCCGACGACCTTCTCAAACCTCCCACGCAAGTACTCCACCCCTCCGCCGGGCAGCCGCCCGGCGCCGGCCGTCACGGCCCACAACTTCTCCAGCACCCACCCCTCCGCGTCCGACGGCTTCTCCCTTCTCGCCGCGAACCCCACGCGCCTTCCGTTGCAGTACACCAGCCACTTCGGCGACTCCAGGAGAGCGCCTCCGCCGCCGGCGCCCCACTCCCGCTTGCACTCGAGCACGAGCCTGCCCGCGGCGGCAATGTCCGTGCCGCCGAGGCCGGCCGGCAGGTCGAGGACTAGGAGCAGCGCAGGCACCGCCGACTCCGCGGGCGCCGCGTGCTCGTGTAGGAAGAGGCGAATGCGGCGGTCGCCTGTGGAGGGGAGGAAGAGCGTGCCACGAACGATGGCGGCGCCGCCGGCGGGCGCCGGGGAGAGGCCGAGCGCAGCGTGGCACGGGAGAAACGTGGAGGCGAGGAGGCACCGGACGTGGGCCCACCACGCCAACCACGCGACGTGGCAGCTGTGACGCACCGCCTCCTTCCCGGCGCCGCCACCGCCGTCTTCGACAGGTGCGACAGGCGGCGGCATGTGTGTGTAATACGTGAAGTACGGGCGTGTGTGCACGGATACGGCCGGTGCGAACCGCATGCAAAAGAGCGCGAGGAATATATTGCGCTTGTTTCAGTTAGGGTTTGAGACGAACCGAGACGATGGAGAGTTTGTTGCGATACATTCGCATGCATGCAGATCCAGTTGGTAACAACGTACAAACTCTTGAACGTGTCCCTCGAAGTAGCCTTTTGTCTTATTTGGCACCTTTTTGCCATGGAAATAGCAAATTTAGACACATCCGAGAGAAAAGCAAAAAATGACACCGTGAACGCACCGACAGGCGATATGTGTCGTTTGCCGCGCCATGGGCGCCTGGCCCCACCTCTACCGCACGCCAAGCGCTTGGACCCGCCCCTACAGTGAGTCGGGCGTCCGGACCCCCCTCTGCCATGTTGTCCCATCGCCCGGTCGCTCGCTGTCCCTCCTGGATTCCCCCTGATTCCAGCGTGCCCCACGCCACGCGGTGTCCCGTCGCACGTCGTGTCCCTATCTCCCTCGCGTCGCTTCGCGGTCGACCGAGTGTTTTTCTGCGGCTATAAAACCCGTCGTGCATCGCTCTCATCCTCCACACTTCTCATTTCGATGGGTGCAGAAAGACAGAGAGGATAGAGTGAGCGAGAGCTAGCGTGATCGATCGTTCCGATTTCGCTGCCCATTTGAGAGTGTTTAAAGTAGTGTTTAGTAGTTGTATTAGTAGAGAAATTTTGATATCAAGCGAAGATCTTCTAGAAGAGATAATTTTTTCCACATGCATTATGTTTATTAATTATGTAATTAGTGTTAAATTAATTAGTTGTAATTAATTTAATCATAATTAATTTAGTCGTACTTACTTAGTCCTAGTTAAATAGTCGTAGTTAATCAGTCGTGTTTAATTAGTCGTAATTAAGCTTTCGTAATTAATTTAGTAGTAATAAATCAATTGTAATTAAGTAGTCCTAGTTAATTAGTCTTAGTTTCGTAGTTAATTAGTCATTATTAAATAGTCGTAATTAATTTAGTCATAATCAATTAGTCAAAATTAATTAATTGTACTTAATTGATCATAATTAATTAGTCTTAGTTAGTTTGTCATAATTAATTAGTCGTAAGGATTAGTAATTTTTGCAGAAATTTAGTAGTTTTTTTTATTATGCACCGATTAGGTTAAATTTGTACATAAGGATTACCGAAGTGTAGTTATTTTAGGGAGATAAGATAATGTAGACTAAACAGTGTGACATTTTTTATATTGGTTTGGAGGGCAAAGCATGATAAATTTGGCCTAATGGAGCTAAAGATGAAGACATCACTTTAATAAGCATGCGTGAGTGAGCCCCATTTATATATAAGCTTAACAGGTGTCCGTTAGGTTTTTCTCTTTAGAGCTATCCTCCACTATATAAGAGGGTGGTGCAGGATTTACACACCCACCTAAGCCAAGGAACCCTAATGTGAAATTTGGAGAAGCGGAGAGAGAAGGAGGGTAGGGTTTGAGAGATGTATTGAGAGAGATGAGAACACTTATGTGTGTGCTGCCCTAGTGGCTTTGTCCTCCCAAGGGAGTTGTTGTAAACATTTATCTCTAAAAAGAAATCAAATCTCCAAATTCATCCAAGTCTTCCTCTCAAATGCTCAAGTATTGATTTCTTGATTTGGCTTGGGTTTTGATGTTCTTTCCTCCCCTCTTGATCTTGATTTGTACCTAGGACATGTAAGTGATGGATATATCTCTTGTAGACAAATCTGATCCATCTAGGTATTTTCTATTGTATGTTCTTGAGTTTGCCCAATTTTGGTGGAAGAAATGGTGATTTTGGGGATTGCTCTTGAGGGTTTTTGGTTTGATTCTTGCTATGAGTAAGGGTGCTAGGACGTGTGAAAAACCATCCTTAGCCATCTGGGATTGATACCTCCCACGAGCTCCTTTCATCCATCGTTTTCGTATTTGGCACGGTTTTGGTGCAACCTTCATTTAAACAGAAAAATATCAAAACTTTGGCAATGATCTTCAAGATTTTGATTGGAATATGTTCTTGACATATTAGAGAATGTGTGTTTCAAGTTTCGTCAAGCTTAGAGTTGTGGATCAAAAGTTGGATCAATTTGTGATTTTAAAATCGGGTTGAAATTCAGTTTCTGTGCTAATTTTACTGTTCACCGGTATGACCACTACTGCTCACCGGTCTGACCTATCTGGTGGGAATTTGGCGAGTCTCGATCTTCTTGTTGCCTTGTTCTTGTTTGAATGATTCACTCTGATCTTCATAGCTCCACATAGCTATTGGAGTGAAAGAACATAGAACTATTTAAGGCAAAAGAATTCAAAGAGGCCATCAATTGTCTGACACCTATTCAACCCCCCTTCTAGTCACCTCCTTAGTCCAACAGTTAAAAACATATAGCTTTCAGCCTTTCACATGCATCAATTTTCAACAAGAAATGAAAAAATATCATAAGTTCATAACATCAACAATGAGAATGAATCAACAACTAGCCAAGAACGACCTAATGAACAATGCAAACATCCATAAATTTTCCAGTGGTTCACACAAACAAAAAAAGAGGAGGCATCAGAGGAATAGTTCATACTCAGATCTGACTTAAAGAGGAGAGTTGGCGGTGGAGGAGGAGAAGTGATGGAGGCGGGGTACCCGATCTTTCGATGAGATTGATAACTATCGATTTTGGTGGAGGTGACTCTTGCGATCCGACTACAACTGTACGACGACGCTTGCGCCTTAGCAATCGTTGAACCAACTCCGAGATGTTATTGACCGTGCTAGAAGCGCAATCAACCTGAACACGAGGTTTGATTCCTGCGAGCAATCGAAGAACTAGCAAGAATAAAATATAGGCAATCTGATATTGTGAATAAGAATGTAGCGTAGATGGTATTGAAAATCAAAGGTGGGATCCCGAAGGCTGTCTTGACAGGTGATCGTCCGACACAACTGAAGAACAGAAGTTTGCACAATGGCTAAACCTAAACTCAACGAAATCCGAGTTCTGGCCAAGGGAACGGCGGCTCCTATATGGGAATACGACCAGGGGTGGCGGCCAGGGAAGTGGACGCACGCCCCTAGGGTTACAAGGCCCATGGGCCCAAGAGGAGGTGGCGCAGCACCCTTTTTGACTCGGACAAAAAAATAGACGTGAATTGTTTTGTTTATTGTGGCTGGCTCGATTGGAATTTGAAGTTGAGGTTGGATCCATTAAAAAGTAGACTTGATAAGCTTTCAATGAAGTCCAAGAACGTTCCAAACGGAGTCCGTATGAAGAAGTTACGTCCGTTTGAACTTAGTGTTGTTTCTGCAGTCCGAACTTGAATCCAGAACGAGCCCAACTCGAATTCTTGCTTGGCTCGGACCCAAAGTGACGTGATGACCTCCATTATGCCTCCTATGCTTGTCCATGACTCCACATACCTCTCCTTGGTCCTTTCCCATATTCCTAAGCACAATTAAATCACTTGCATTAGGTAGCGATCTATTCTTAGTAATATATAAACCTATGAACGAATTCACCTGGTGATTAAGTTGGCGAGCACGAGCTCGAGTAATTGGTCCTTGTAATATTTGTTATGGATCAGCTGTGTGTGTAGACGCGGTTGTATCCAAGTTAGGGATGTCCTCATCATCCTCCTCTTCTTGCATTTGAGTCGTCCTCAACTCAAGCTCATCCTCTGCTCCCAAGTATGGCTTCAAATCTGCAATGTTAAATGTGGAACTAACCCCAAAATCTGCAGGCAGGTCAAGTTTGTATGCATTATCATTAACCTTTTCTAACACTTTAAAAGGACCATCAGCTCGAGACATCAATTTTGACTTTCTCAATTCAGGGAACCTATCTTTTCTCAAGTGCAACCAAACAAGATCTCCTGGTTCAAAAGTTAAATGTTTTTTCCCGACTACCAAAGAAGTTTATATTTAGCATTCATGCGCTCTATATTCTCCTTAGTTGTCTCATGCATTTTTAAAATCAATTCAGCATGTTGTTTAGCATCAAAGTTCAATTTATCTGAAGATGGAATAGGCATTAAATCAATAGGAGCACGAGGAACAAAACCATAAACAACTTCAAAAGGGCACATCTTTGTAGTAGAATGCAATGAACGATTATAAGCAAACTCAATATGAGGCAAACATTCTTCCCGCATTTTTAAATTCTTTTTTAACACAGCCCTAAGCATTGTAGATAAAGTTCTATTCACAACTTCGGTTTGTCCATCGCTTTGGGGATGACAAGTAGTAGAAAATAGCGTTTAGTCCCCAATTTAGCCCATAAAGTTCTCCAAAAATGGCTAAGGAATTTAGCATCACGATCTGAAACTATAGTATTAGGCACACCATGCAATCGAACAACTTCACGAAAAAATAAATCAGCAATATTGGCAGCATCATTGATCTTATGACATGGTATAAAGTGAGCCATCTTAGAAAATCTATCAACAACCACGAATATACTATCTCTCCCCTTCTTTGTTCTAGGCAATCCTAAAACAAAATCCATCGAAATATCTTCCCACGGAACACTGGGAACTGGTAGAGGCATGTATAAACCATGATGATTAAGTCGTGACTTAGCTCTTTGACATGTAGTGCAGCGAGCAACGTAGCGCTCGACGTCCCATCTCATCTTTGGCCAAAAGAAATGATCAGCAAGTATATCCTCTGTTTTCTTCACGTCAAAGTGTCCCATCAGCCCGCCTCCATGCGCTTCCTGTAACAACAACAAACGAACGGAGCTAGCTGGAATGCATAGCTTGTCAGATCTAAACACAAACCCATCATTAATAACAAATTTGTTCCATGTTTTCCCTTCTTTACAATTCACAATATATCTGTAAAATCAGCATCATGCACATATTGCTCTTTAATAGTCTTCAATCCAAAAATTTTGAAGTCAAGTTGTGAAAGCATGATATATCTCCTAGACAAAGTATTAGCTATAATGTTCTCCTTTCCCTTCTTGTGTTTTATGACATAAGGAAAAGACTCAATAAATTCAACCCACTTTGCATGTCTACGGTTCAATTTACTTTGACTTCGAATATGCTTTAAAGATTCGTGATCAGAATGTATAACAAATTCTTTGGGCCATAAATAATGTTGCCAAGTTTCCAAAGTTCAAAATAGTGCATATGATTCCTTATCATAAGTAGAATAGTTCAAACTAGGCCCACTCAATTTCTCACTGAAGTATGCTATAGGTTTACCTTCTTGTAGCAATACACCACCTAAACCAATTCCACTCGCATCACATTCTAGTTCAAAAGTCTTATTAAAGTCAGGGAGTTGGAGTAGTGGTGCATGTGTTAACTTATCTTTCAATGTGGTGAAGGCGTTCTCCTGTGCGGCGCTCCAAACAAATAGCACGCCCTTCTTGGTGAGCTCATTCAATGGTGCAGCGATGGTGCTAAAATCCTTCACGAAGCGGCGGTAGAATCCAGCAAGTCCTAAAAAGCTTCGTACCTGTGTGACCGTGTTAGGAGTCGGTCAACTCTGTATTGCTTCAATCTTGGCTTGATCAACTTCAATTCCATGTGGAGTAACAACATAGCCAAGAAACGCGACTCGATCGGTGCAAAAGGTGCACTTCTCAAGGTTACCAAATAAACGTGCATCACGTAAGGCATTAAAAATAGCACACAAATGGTCAAGATGTTCCTCTAAGGATTTGTTGTATATCAATATGTTATCAAAATAAACCACCACAAATCTACCAATGAAAGCACGCAAAACCTCGTTCATTAGTCTCATGAAGGTGCTAGGTGCATTAGTTAATCCAAAAGGCATTACTAACCACTCATATAACCCGAACTTAGTTTTAAATGTTGTTTTCCATTCATCGCCTAATTTCATACGAATTTGATGATATCCACTACGCAAATCAACCTTAGAGAAAACAATAGAGCCACTCAATTCATCAAGCATATCATCTAACCTAGGAATAGAATGACGATACCTAATGGTGATATTATTAATTGCTCTACAATCTACACACATGCGCCATGATCCATCTTTCTTAGGCACTAAAATGACCAGAACAGCACAAGGACTAAGAGATTCACGTACATACCCTTTAGCAAGCAATTCTTGAACTTGGCGCTGAATTTCTTTAGTTTCTTCTGGATTGGTCCTATATGGTGCGCGGTTGGGCAGTGATGCGCCGGGAATTAAATCAATTTGATGCTCAATCCCTCGAAGCGGTGGCAACCCCAGCGGTATGTCCTTCGGAAAGACATCATTGTACTCCTGCAAAATGTTAGTGATAGCAGGAGGCAAAGAAGAAGATGCATCCTCAAACGAAAACAAAGCTTCTTTGCAAACTAATGCATAGCAAATGAATTACTAGCATCCAATTCACCATATCAGATTTGGTAGCAAGAAAACTAGCACCTTTCAATTTAATTTCTTTATTCTTCACATGAGTAGATTTAGGTTCTTTCTTTTTATGTTGCTCAAGTTCTTTTGCTACAATATGATTTTCGCTCCTAACATTCTTCTGATTCTTCTCTCTACTAGCTCTAGCAAGTTCATCCTTAACAATTTGTTCAGGAGTCATAGGATGCATCACAATTTTCTTTCCCTTGAACATGAGAGAGTATTGATTATTCCTACCATGATGCACACAATCAGTATCGTATTGCCAAGGTCGTCCTAATAACAATGAACAAGCTTGCATAGGAACAACATCGCAATCAACATAATCATGGTATGAACCCATAGAAAAGTTTACTCTCACCATTCGTGTTACCTTCAACTTACCACTGTTGTTGAACCATTGAATATGGTATGGGTGGGGATGAGGGTTGGTCGGCAAAGCAAGCTTCTCCACCATATCCATACCCGCTAAATTGTTGCAACTCCCACCATCAATAATTATGCGAATCGAGCGTTCCTTGACAACGCCCTTGATTTGAAACAAATTATGGCGCTGATTTTGCTCGGCACGAGAAACTTGTGCACTTAGTACGCGTTGCACTATAATGCTTAAATACTTGTCGGCATCTTCGGCGCCAACATGTTCCTCCTCATGATCAGATTCATCATCAAGTCCTGTAGGGTCAGTTACAAGCATAGCATATGTTTCATCATCAAAATCACTAGCAGAGGAATACCCGCCATCATCGCGTATGATCAGTACGCGCTTGTTTGGACAATCCCGCATCATGTGTCCATAGCTTTTGCACCGATGGCATTGAATATCCTTAGTTCGTCCTGTCAAAGCAACTGAAGAGGAGGTTTTTGCACACGCTTGTGGTGCTGATTTGGTTGCTTCAGAAACTCGTGGTGCTGGATTTGAAGTAGCAGGGCGCGGCTTGTTGAAGGGTGGCGGTGGGGTGCAGCGATGGCGAGGCGATGAGGTGCGTGGTGTCCATGAGTTTGTGCGATCTGCAGAAGAGTTAGATCGTGTCCTCGTCTGGCGTCCCTGCACTTCACGTTTAGCTTTGCAAGCAAGATGAAACAATCTAGTAATGGAGTTGTATTCTTTATAATCAAGGATGTCTTAAATTTCTCGATTCAACCCTCCCAAAAACCTAGCCATTGATGCCTCCTCATTCTCATCTAAACCACAACGCAACATACCAATTTGTAATTCTTGATAGTAGTCTTTCACAGACTTTGTACCTTGTCTTAAGCGTTGTAATTTATTTAACAAATCACGAGCATAATATGAGGGAACAAATCGATGCCGCATAAGCAATTTTAAAGCCTCCCAAGTGTTAGGTATGTTATTGGGATGTTGACGGCAATGTTCTTTCCAACAAATAGAAGCAAAATCAGTAAATTCACTAGTAGCAGCCCTAACTCGTCTAATCTCACGAACTTCATGGCAAGCAAATTTTTGACCAACAGCTAGTTCCCAATTAAGATAACCACCAGGATCATATTTACCATTAAAAGAGGGAATAGTGAATTTAACCTTAGCAAAAGAATCATCGTGGTCACGTACCTCACGTCGTGGGGCATCTCGTCGCATACCTTGTCGGTTAAACGCATGGCGTCGATGAGCTCGATCGTTGTTATTATTACCCATGTCATTGGCCTCGGTATCGTCACATAGTCGAATTCATCTTGTCCTCTACCACCGGGCACGCGGGGAACAGCGGTGGATGCATGGGCCATCTCGTCAAGACGCGCCATAATACCGCCAAAGAAGTGTTAGTGGCGCCTTGCGCTCTCCATCGCGCGAGCGTGGCGTTTGTCTCAATTTGGGCACCCTCAAATTGAGCAAGTCGCTCATTGTGACCACGACATCTTCCTCAAGACCCTCCGTCACGAAGGTTCATGAGGCGCAAAATGTTGTACGATTCCCTTCGTGCGAGGAGTATGAGATGTATCCTCATCCGAATGCTCTGCAGAACACGCCATTGTTAGCAAATCACAAGTATATGTCCCTAACAACTACTAGGATGTGGTGGTTCAAAAGTCGCTCACACTCAAGCCTTCTATCAATTCTTACTAATTCTTACCAAGCAAGCAGGGTTATCGGCAACCAGCGGTGTCAATGTATCTCAGAAGATTGGATGGAGCGATTGTCGGTGAAGTTCAGCACATGCGGTTGTAGAAAAGGTGTAGCTGGAAGGCTCAAGTATGGTAGCAATGGATTAGCAACTATCAAATCGGAGAAAGTAAGTGAAAAATCGTTCAACGCCGGTTAGTCTTTGGTCCTAGACCGGCCAGTACTAGAGACGCGAGCCTAGAACACAAACGAAAGCACGATGCGGCAGAAGCTCGAAAAAGGATGCCGTCTTCACGGGGAACCTTAGAATCACTTACAAAAGGGCTCTATCAATTTTGAGCAAATTTTGAGAAACTTTTTTTTTCGTTTTTTTTTTTGCTCCTTTTTTTTTGCAAATGTGCACCTCACTCAAAACTCTTCAAAATCCTCTTCCAGGCCTAGGGAGGTATATGGGTCACAAACTCTCTCTCTCTCTCTCTCTCTCTCTCTCTCTCTAAACTTTGATTTTTTTTATCGCGTTGCCGAAGTCAGATGAAACTTATGTTTACTTTTGGCAGCACGAAAACAACCTCTCTTTTTTTCTTTTCTTTTCTTTTCTTTTCTTTTTTTCTCTGTTTTTTTCTCTGTCACAAACCGAAACGAACTTTTGTTCTTGGTTAGGGTTTCCCTTGGTGTGGCGGTGGCAGGAGGATGGTGGCTTGCCACAGCAGGAGGATGGTGGCTACGGTAGGACGCGACAAGGGATGGTGGCAGCGCTGGTGGTCGCGGCAATGGCTCTGGTGGTCGTGGCAGCGTGAAGGCAAAGACAACGGCTTTGCGCGCGCGCAAGGACCGCAACGATGGAGGTAAGCGCGATTGAACCCAAGCGCAGCGGTGCGACCAAGCGTGAGCGAACTCGAAACTCTAAAGGAACTAGACACTAAGACCAGCAAAAGACACGACGATGCACTCAAAAGTTCAACAATGCAATGCACTGAAAAGAAATATGCAATGACGCAATTGGTCTTGGACAGATAGATGATCTAATCCTATAATTTTTTTTGGCTTTTTCTGGACTTTCGGAATTAAGCAACCTAACTACGAAAAACAGTAAATTCTCACCGAGCAACCTTGAGCTCTGATACCACTTGATGGAGGCGGGGTACCCGATCTTTCGATGAGATTGATAAATATCGATTTTGGTGGAGGTGACTCTCGCGATCCGACTACAACCGTACGACGACGCTTGCGCCTTAGCAATCGTTGAACCAACTCCGAGATGTTATTGACCATGCTAGAAGCGCGATCAACCTGAACACGAGGTTCGATTCCTGCGAGCAATCGAAGAACTAGCAAGAATAAAATATAGACAATCTGATATTGCGAATAAGAATGTAGCGTAGATGGTATTGAAAATCAAAGGTGGGATCCTGAAGGCTGTCTTGACAGATGGTCGTCCGACACAACTGAAGAACAGAAGTTTGCACAATGGCTAAACCTAAACTCAACGAAATCCGAGTTCTGGCCAAGGAAACGACGGCTCCTATATGGGAATACGACCAGGGGTGGCGGCCAGGGAAGTAGATGCACGCCCCTAGGGTTACAAGGCCCATGGGCCCAAGAGGAGGTGGCGCAGCACCCTTTTTGGCTCGGACAAAAAAACAGACGTGAATTGTTTTGTTTATTGTGACCGGCTCGATTGGAATTTGAAGCTGAGGTTGGATCCATTAAAAAGTAGACTTGATAAGCTTTCAATGAAGTCCAAGAACGTCCCAAACGGAGTCCGTATGAAGAAGTTACGTCCGTTTGAACTTAGTGTTGTTTCTGCAGTCCGAACTCGAATCCAGAACGAGCCCAACTCGAATTCTTGCTTGGCTCGGACCCAAAGTGACGTGATGACCTCCATTATGCCTCCTATGCTTGTCCATGACTCCATATACCTCTCCTTGGTCCTTTCCCATATTCCTAATCACAATTAAATCACTTGCATTAGGTAGCGATCTATTATCAGTAATATATAAACCTATGAACGAATTCACCTGGTGATTAAGTTGGCGAGCACGAGCTCGAGTAATTGGTTCTTGTAACATTTGTTGTGGATCAGCTGTGTGTGTAGACGCGGTTGTATCCAAGTTAGGGATGTCCTCATCAAGAAGGGCGTCCAAGGTTCGGCGCGAGGAAGAGAGGGTCGTCTGCGCTTGGTGGAAGAGGAGGAGAGGTGTCGCCATCGGCGCTTGGCAGCGAAGGAGGAGAGGCATCAGCGTGTCGTCGTCTTGCCTCAGGGCAGGGGTCGAACTGCCGAAGGATGGGCAATGGCCACCTAGTCGGCTAGGTGGGAGAGGCTCGATGGGATAACGGGTTGGGGAATGGGAACTAGTGGTGAGGGGTTGGCTAGGGTTGGGAGTGTATTTCAAAATTGGGCCAAGCGAATTGGAGAAATTTGGCACTTTGGGGGGGTGCGCGGGAGGACTACACGGGCTATGAAAACTAGCGAGCCAAATTGAGCTATTCGAGCTTGGCTCGTCAAAGCTCGCGAGCCTGATATCAGACTAGAGCTCGGCTCGTTCTACAGATCGAGCCTAGAACGAACCGAGCTCGAGTAGCTTGTCGAACCCGAGCATTTTTTACAGGCCAAGTGAAGACTTTGTGGGCTGTTGGAAGTTGGAAACCCTTCTTTTTTTATGTACTTTCTTGTGGGCCACATTAGGATGAGGTAACGAAGACTAGCAATATACATCACCTCACCTTATTGGTAGGTTACCTCTTCGCTTAGTGCACTAGAATAGAGCTTCAAGTAAGATGTTTATGGAACATCTCTACTGCTTGTATTATCTAGTGTTCACCTAGGCGCTAGTCGGGCAGTGGACTGGCGCCTAGCGCCTAGGCACCTCCAAGGTGCCGCTTAGGCAGCGACTCAGACGGAGGCGAGAGGGAGCAAAGGCGAGCGCGCGTGTAACACCCTAGCCCAACATGAGTCTGGAAAGTTACTAAAACAATCTATTAGCAATTTGAAAGTCTAAGTCAATACTCTAAATTTTGGCAGAATCTCCCTTGTATAGTTATCCATATAAGGGATTCTAACATTTAACAATAACATAGACAATTATACCAAACATCCAACTTAAATCATAATCATAGAAACTTTCATGAAAACACTAGTCAAATCTATTACAAAGTAATAGGTGTATAAAGTCATAACCAATTAATACCATCTTAGTAGATTGCTCAATTATTATATCCTATTTCAAAATTTAGCATTCAAGGAGTTATTCGTGGTGGAGTGCATAAATCCTTATTACTAGCCCTTCCCATACATGTCGTTCATGTAAAAGGTACCTAAAAGATAAACAAAACAACAAACGTGAGTCCACGACTCAACAAAGTACAAATAAGACAATAATACAAAATTTGCCTTTGCCGCAATCAACCATTCACAATATTTCATATTATGCAGCTCATGTACTCATGCAATGCAAATGCCTCAAATGCACCTTTTCTTTACTCTTTGAATTTACCGGTAATGCGGAGTATGCATCCGTCAATGCATACCCATGCATGTGCCTTCTAGTACAGGGAAAATAAGCCCACACTCCATGAGTGTGGGGACCTCATACCCGTCTAATGTATGACAGGGACCTCAAAAATCAATACTTGGCCACCACATAGGCAAGTCTCAAGGATAATGACATGATACATATGAGTCTATTCATTTATTCATCGTGAGAATGTAATGACCAGCAGCGAAAATCATGAATAAAGAATATAATCATAATACAAGCATTCATGAACATTCTCTTTAATTTTTCTACCCACTAATTGCACTTGCCTCAACCGTGTAAAGCTTGATGATGTGAAGAGGGCGCTGCCTCCGGATTCAAACCACCACCTGAACATTTTAATAACCACACTAAGAGGATATTTGTGATCATACGATATTATTTAAAACAAATTATATAATTATCTACATTCCTTAGCGCAACCCAAACATCACTTCCCAAGAACAACGATTTGTCCCAAACAGGACAGACCTCTTCTAAAAATCATAACTTTTTGTCTGTTTACCCAAAAATGGTGTTCTTTGATTCTCTGTAAAGCTTACTAAATTACCCACATTAAACTAGTTGGTGAGATTCCCAGATTCTGTCATTCACTATCTCTACTAAACATATTATTAAAATTGTCAGAACCTGACAGATGTTTTGGACAGGAGAACTAGAACATTCATAACTTTCAGTATGTTTATCCAAAAATTACGTTCTTTAGATTCCTAGAAACCTTATTAGATCACCTACAATTTTCATGTTGGTGGTATCCTCTAAATAATTTGTTAACTAATTTCTATTATCCAGTTAATACAACTTGTCTGAATCCTCACAGAGCCTCGGGACAGGAGCGTTGTAAAATCCATAACTAACAATCTGTTCATCCAAATGACCTGATCCAAGATTCTACGAAAAACTAACGATGCTACCCACAAAACTCTAGGAGGCGGCCAGATCAAATTTCACAATTAACAACCCTAAAACTACAGATCACTACAGACTGTCAGAACTCGATCTATTACCTGATATCGCCAAATCACACGACTAAAAGACTAAGCGAGCGGGAACTGAGAGTTACCCTTGAAGAACACGCTGAAAGTTGCAAGATCAACCATGAGATCCCCCTCGCTTCTCTTCTCCCTTCTCCCCCTTCCTTCTTCTTGACCGGTCACTACCAATAGGTATCCTTCCCCTTCTTCTACTTGGCCGGCAGCAAAGGAGGGCTTCTTGGCCGGCAGCAAGGAGGAACACCAGGGGGAGGAGGTGTGACAATGGTGTTGGACAGGGAGGGAGGAGGCGCAGGGAGGGGAGGAAGTGGTGGCCAAGGGGGAGGCTCCCTAGGGTCCCCCCTTTATAAAGCCGACTTCCCCCTTTGGGCCAAATTGCTGTGGGCTGAGAGACCACAGCCTGGGTTGTCTGAATTCTAAAAAAACCCTGAAACCTATGTTAAATCCATTCTCTCTAATTGGTTCTCCTCCCTGAAGACTTTCTTCTCACCTAAATAATTGGGGTATTGCAGCGCGGAGGGAGCAGAGGCGAGAGGGAGCGCGGCGTGGAGGCGGTGGTGAGGGGGAGAAGGAGGCGAGGGGGAAAAGGAGGCGCGGGGGAAGGAGGAGGATGCGAGGGGGAGAAGGAGGCGCGGGGAAGAAGAAGGAGGCGTGGGGAAGAAGAAGAGCTGGTCGTCCGATGTGAAGCCGTATCGGCCGTCCAATGTAAAACAAAATATCTCCTCACTCGCAGCTCTCTCTCCCTCCACTCGCAACTCTATCATGACTCTCTCTCCCTCTCGCTCTCCCTCTCACCTCCACCACACAGATCCGCCGCCTCTGACAGCTGTAGGATCAAGGATAACCGACTAGAGGGAGGTGAATAGGAGGTTTCTAAATTTAATCGATCAAATTAAAATTTAGGGGCAGGAAAGACCTACACAGATTTCTAGCACAATTTAACAAAGGAATTAGTACGCTACTAAACACAATAAAGAGCTAATGTCAATACTATATACAATTATAGCTAAGCAAATCAAGCACAAAAGAAATGCTAGAATTGTACATGCGAAAAGTAAAGACTATAAATAACCACAGTGAAGACAATGAAGTTTTTCCTGTGGTATCAAAAACCGAAGTCTTCACTAGTCCACGTTGAGGAAGCTTGAACCCATCAAGCCGGCTCCACGAATTAAGTCTTCCCTCGATTTCGCTAGTAGTTATTCTTCCTCCGCTCCAGAGATGGTGAACACCGAACCACTCACAATTGGCACTGGACCTTTTCACAATCTTCTTGAAGAGATCTTCCGCCAAGTCGTCTAGGTGTTTGACAACACCAAGAGTAATGAATCACAATGTTTGCTTGACAACAATCAAGTGCAATGGACCAAACTAGAATGAATGCACTTGAATTTGGCTCAACCACCTCACAATGAATGCACAAGTGTAAATGAGGTGTAGAGTGAATGCTCTTGGCTCAAGAATGTGTAAATGTAAGTTCTTTTTCTGTCCAAGAGCAGGTGGAGGGGGTATTTATAGCCCTCACAACCAAATTCGACCGTTGGGACCAAATCCCTGAACTTTTCAGCACAAACGGTAGTTCCACCATGCAACGGCCGGTACTACCACTCCTACCGAAAATAGACATTAACGGTTAGCATAGACACAATAAATGCTTTGAAAGAGTTGTTGGAAAAAACTGCGCGGTACTACCACCAACTATCATGCGGTAGTTCTGATAAAAAAGGTAGTTCCGAAAAAGGTGTCGGTACTTCCGTTGAGCTTTGAGGTGCAAAGCACCTCCTTCTGGAAATAACGTACCACTACTTAATATCGGACATACCGAGAAGCGGTAGTTCCGCTCAAAGCACTGCGGTACTACCGTTCTACCAGAGAAGCAAACAAACTCCGAAAAACACACATTCTGAAAAAAAACATACCGCGCTATATACGGTGCTACCGCTATGCGGTAGTTCCGCAACCAACATGCCGGTACTTCCGCAAGTACAAAAACGAGCATAACAGTTCACAAGAACGAAGTGTTCACATGGACGACTTAGATTCAAAGGGACGATTGGACCAGTGTCTAAACCACATGATCTCAGCAATTCTCGGACGGTCTGAACGTTCACAGCTACATGGACGTCCCAAATTGTAAGGGACGTTCGGACCACGCTTCTTAGCCACATGATCTTGTGTTCGGACGAATTGATCAACAACCGGTAGTTCCGCCAAGGAACGCGGTAATTCCATTGAGAGGTAGTTCCGCAAAGTGCACGTCAGTACTACCGCTACACATGCGCGTACCAGACCACTTTGCCTGATCGGACTTGGACACGTGGACAGCCCAGATTCAATTGAAATCTCGGACCATGTCTTTTAGCCGCACGATAGGTTGATACGTTCGGAGGACCGAACGTTTTGAGCTTACGTGGACGGCTAAGATGTTTGGGATGATCGGACCCAAGGTCTTAACCGCACGATCAAATTTGCGCAAGATCCAAACCGCATGATCAAATCTGTGCAAGATCCAAACGAACTCTGATAGTTCCGTTAAGAACTCCGATACTACCGTTTAGCGGTAGTACCGCCAAATACACGTCGGTACTTCCGGATTCCAAGAAAAAACATATTATTGCTTTTCAAAACAATCTCCAAAAGAATGCATGATCCTAGACTGATCCAAAAGCACAAGAACAAGCTATCAATCTACTAGTTGTGATCCCTCTTAATAGTACGGCATTTATCCTAAAATCTGGTCTTCCAACCTTTTCTCCTAAGACCAGTAAACCGAAAAAATATCCTAAACTACTTGTACCTTGTCTTGAAGCCATATTGATCTTCATGTAATCCTTTAGCATACATCTCCATGTTATTTGCATTCACCACTGGGACTAAACCTTTTTAAACACTTGATAATCACATTAGTCCCATAATTCATATGTTATTAAATACCAAAACAATCTTTAGGGGCCTAGATACTTTCAGCAGCCTCCCATGTCGCTGGTGCCGTGGAGCTGGGGAGGAGGCGGCGCACGGAGGGGATTCACAGAGGAGGAGCCTCGCGATGGGGAATCGTGGGAGGATCGTAGGAGGCGGTGCAACGGGGAACCAGAGGAGGCAGCAGCGTGCGACGGGAGCAGAGCAAGAGGTGAGAGCTCACATACCTTTTTGCAGTTTTCTCCACCCTGCGCCCAGATCCAACTCAGAACGCCGCCACAGGCCGCCCAGTGTCGCTCCAGAATGCCCAGAGCCACCGCGCCTTGCCCACCTCACGCCACCTGGGACCGCATTGGACCGCCTCAGCGCTCGGCCCGCCTAGGGTGCCGATTGGCACCAAGGCGCGGTGACGGGGCTTCGCCCAGTGCCTAGGTGGCCTATGCGCCCGCCTAGGGGAACACTGGTATTATCCCCTACCCTCTTTTGGTTCCTTAGAAAGAAAGCTTCAAACCGCACCATTGGTCGAAGCAATTAATGTAGTGTGTGGAACCAAGGGTGATGACACAAATGAATGAAAGTCTTGGGGCGGATTTCACAGAAGAGGAGGTTAAGAATGTGTTGGATATGATTGGTGACCTGAAGGCACCTGGGCTGATGGTATGCCACTACTCCTCTACAAAACGTTTTGGCATATAGTTGGGTCCAAGATCACAACGAAGGACCTGAACGTGCTTCATGATGGACAACTACCAAATGGGTGGGATGACACTGTTGTGGTGTTGATCCCTAAGGTTCACAATCATGAGAGAATCACGATTGTCTTTAAGGTAACCCTGAAGGAATATAGGTATACTACACTAGCACACAATTCAAAATTCTACCGCATAAATCAGGAATCCATGTGAGTGAGAGATCATATATTGTTGCCACTAGATGCGCAGTGCAACAGAAGAAGAACTGGAAAACGTCGAGCGCGTCGATGTAGTGGTCGTAGTCGATCGTCCAATGTCCTTGGCCACTGGTCGTCTCCTCCAACAGCCTCTCAAGTTCCCTGCGTAGGCCGTGAATCGTCCTCGATCAATGCAGTAGCTCCTGTACGGTATCCATACGCCTAGAGGTGGAATGCCATACACTGGGGTGCTAGCACCAGCGCTCATGGCAAGGCCTTTGGGGAGATGGTGACTAGGGTTTCGGTGGGTGGTGTAACTCATACTTCTAAAAGCCCCTCCATGCCTCTCCTTATAAAGATCACATAACGAATTCAATCTGAACTAGTTTGTTCTAACCCGTTAAGTGTGTGACCTTGTAGGTTCATGCATAAATGGTCGTGACCCAAAAACTCCTTTCTGACTACAAGTCAGTAGCAATTCCTAGCAGGACATAGCAACTCCCAAATACTCATAAAGATCAAATCGAATGAACCTTATATAATATGATCTGCGACCAGATCCTTATCACCACGATCAGTTCATAACTCTTTACGACCAGTTTGTAACAACTTATAACCAGTTTGTGATCATGTACGACCAGCTCACGATCAGTATGTGTCCCCAAATGACCAGTTCATATCTGGTCGGACTAAACGACCTACTTGCGTATTCTCCTTTTGCCTCACAATACTGGTCGAACTCCAGGTGATATATATGTCATTCTTGGATTGTTTAATCTCTTCTCGATCTAATGACGGATAAATTCATGTGGTCGACTTATCGATCACTTGTGGCACGGTCATACACTTCTTTTATCCGACCACATCAAAGAACCCAGAGATATCTCTCTTGTTATGTTAGGATGGGTAAATCATATATCTGACCAATCATATTTCTCTGCATATTTCATAGCATACCCGAAAGTTGCCTCTATAACTACCCAATTATGGAGTAGCATTTGGTAACCTCTACGTGTATTATTACACATGTAGAAAGTCATGCTGATATTAGGTCTAAGAATTATACATCATCATTACATGAGACCAACTGATGAAACATAAAATCATAACAATCTCAATAGTGTCTCAAGGTGGGTCAATCCAACACCATATTCTCTAACATATGCTCACAATATTGATTCGATTTTCACATATCTACGACCGGTGAGACATGGTCATCAATCAATAAATATGTTGGTCTATAATTCACTAGTGTCCCGATTAGTGACATCCGACCAGAGATTCTTTTATAATGATATCATACAACAAATAAAGAGCATAACCAACAAGTCACATATTTGCTAATCTTTATAAATGATAATCCATTCAAAAAACATAATAATATTTATTCTCTAACTCATAAGTATAGATGTGATACAATCATCTCCATAATTACCTCCTATGTCATGTCACTAACACATGCTCCCAGATATTATCTCGCCAAACCAGAGTGCTTTCGACCCGGGTCGGTTGATCTCTAACAATATTCTACTAGCCTATGGCATGTCACATTTTCTATAGGATAGGAGTGGTGCCACGGGCTATGCGGCATTAAAACTCGATATGTGTAGAGTGGCCTTTCTTAAAGGACATGCTGATCCGGCTAGGCTTTCATGAAGGGTTGGTGCAGCAAATCATGAAATGTGTGACCACAGTGAATATTGCTTCTCGATGAATGGAGATATCATAGAAGAAATTGTCCCGCAGAGGGGGGTAAGAAGGCGATCCGCTATCACCGCATCTCTTCCTCAATTGTGCAGAAGGTTTTTCGGCTTTGCTAAACATGGTTAGATAAGATCGAAGGATAAATGGGATTTTGTTGAATCCAGGAGCTCCGAGCATATCTCACCTTCGATTCGCTGACAGCTATTATTGCTGAAGGGATGAAGCAAAGGAGGTTGAGCGTATTCTGGATCTTTATGAGCGTTGGAGTGGCGATAGGTCCTATCGCTATTTCAACTGGCGACAGGGATCCCACAAGCCCCTCAATTTTGGAAAACAGCCAATTGAAATGGCGACAGGGATCCCACAAGTCCCTGTCGTCATTCCAAATGGTGGCACAATGTACCCTATAAAAGACTCCAAAATTCTGACATAACTCACTTTTATTCAGAAAAAAAAAAGAAAGAGGGGAGGGAAGGGAGAGGAGCAGAGAGGAGTAGACGGGAGGAGAAAAGCTAGCGAAGCGCTACCCGTCTGGTCGTCCACCCTTTAGGTAATTTTTTCTTAACTGAATGGATTACATAGTTTTAGATGTATGGTTACGTAGTGTAGATATGTGGTTAATTATGAAAATCTTGTTTACGTTACAGTACGTCAAACATGTCAGACACTACCATTTTCAAATTTACTACAGTCAGGGGACTCTACATGAGGGTCCCGAGGGGATTGATTTGCATTATTTCCTATCGGCGGTCGTGACCCTAACAAGACAAGTGCAGTGTACATGGGGTGTTGTGATGCGGTAATTGTTCCACACATTCGATTTGGACTATACTGTGTATGGTCTGAGATTGAGTTGTCTTACCAACCGAGCACCACAGGGCACATGTTGGGAATTAGTGCAGCTCAAGGGAACAAGGTCATGACAGTCATATGTACGTAGGGCTAGAGAGGAACGATGGGATTTGGCCCTTCTAGCCCAGGCATATGCCAAGTTCACTCCTGCATCGGCGGCTGAACAAGAAGGGATGGTGATGTCGAAGAAGAAGTCGGGGACTCTAGTCATAGCGCGGCACACACAATGGCCGAAGGTCCGGGAGTTGCTGATATTGTCAATGAAGACCCTGTTAATGGAGCTCCTTCAGTCAGGCAAGCTAGTGGGTTTGCTGACGAGGCTGAGGAGCTGAAAGCTCTTATCTAAAGGATGGATCTGGAAGACCAAGACTACATAGCATTGTCAGAAGATGAAGGATCCGACAACAAGGATGTTGTGGAACAGCAGGTGGTTCCATCCGAGTGGAACACATACCATCCGAGTGGAACAACAGGCGGTTCCATTCGAGCAGAGCGAGGTCAGGCAAAGAGCTATGTACAAATGCAAGGAGGTCGTGCAGGAGGTGGACAAATTCTGGGCCTTGTCGGTGTGGCGTACATTCACAGTTGTCAAGTCTAACCCAAGATGCTACGACGTAAACTACGACATAGAGGGATGCCCTTGGCGAGTGCATGCATTTCACCCTAAGTGGGACACCTACTGAAAATGCTCTATAGTGATCCCTCACACATATGTCATCGCTGAGTCAGTGCAGTCCTACAAAAACATGTCATTAGGTTTCATCGCAAACATCATGTATGGTGAGATCGTGAATAATCTAGATTTTGAGCCACGGTACATCATTTGGGCGATTGAGACAAAGTTCTGGTACACAATCAGTTACGCCAAGGCGTGGAGGGCAAAACAGAAGGCATTGGAATTAAGTTTTAATATATTCAATGACTCTTACCACAACCTCCCCGGCCAACTTCAGGCCATACAAGACAGGAATCACGGCACTTATGTCAACATTCAAGATTCCACGCATCCGAAGTGGGGGGCAATAAGAGGGTACTAAAGCGAGCATTCTTCATATTTGGTCCATGCATCAATGCATTCCAGCACTGTTGTTCAATCTTATGTGTGGATGGCATATTTCTGGCTGGAAAGTACAAGGGCCAGATACTGACTGCAATAGCGACAAATGGCAACAATCAAGTTCTTCATGTGGCATTTGTATTTGTTGAAAGCAAGAACACGGACAACTGGTTGTGATTCCTGAGGAATTTGAGGATTTCTATTATACAGGGTCATCTTAACTTATGCGTTATACATGATCGACATGCGGGCCTATTGAGTGCAATAACTCGGCTACAACAAGGAGAGAACGAACCACTTTCTTGGGTGGATCTGCAGAGCAGGTGGTGCATGAGACACTTGAGTACAAACTTCTACAAGCAATTCCACAACAAGAACTTGATGAACCTGTTCAAACAGCTGTGCAACCAGAACTAGTAGTGAAAGTTTGACGCATTCTGAAAGATTTTGGATGAGCGGATCTAGACACAGAGAAGGGAGGCAACGAAAAAAACCGCTACAAGCGCTAACCAAGCCCCCGAAGCATTACCACAGCTACCCATAGATGGTCCTATTGTGGCGAGGAAGATGAGGATGCAGGTGAAATGCTTCTCGGACTAGATTGAGCACGAGCTTAAGAAGAAGTGGTTGTTGCTACATGATAAGGGTGATGCTCGATATGGTGTTATGACAACTAATCTAACCGAGGTATACAATTGGGTGTTGTGCGGCACCCGGTGCCTCTATTTGGTTGGTATTGTGGAGATAATTCTCTGTGGTACCACAAATTACTTTGTTGACATAAGTAACAACACGTCACTCGCCATGGCAAATGATAGAGTACTGTACTCTGCCATGATAACCAAATACATGGAGGAGAAGAGCAAGAAAGGTGAGATTCATCGTGCATTCAAGATGGGCACAAGGGAGCTTTGTTTCGAGATACTGTGCAAAGATAAATGACGCTACGAGACGAATCGCTAGAGGATCACTCATGAGTGCACACCACGCCGCGCTAGTTGCATATGCACTTACAATAAACATATTCTTCTGTATAGGCCCTGCTCACATGTCATGACCGCATACTCGACGGTGGCGCAGTATCCCGGCCAGTACCTCTCTGATTATTTCAACAAGGAGGGGGTGATGCAAACCTGGAGTGCAGAGCTGCATAGTCACCGCGTGGTTAGCCATTTCACTAGCCATCTAACCTGGGAGCAACTTATCTAGGCCGCGAACATTGATAAGCTGAAGAGAAAGGTTGGTCGGTGACAGGTACGGCGTATCAGGAACGACATGGACGAAGCAGAAGCCGGGTGTCGTACGAAGAAGTGCTCCATTTGCGGGGAGTCTGGGCACACTTTTAAGAAATATCCTACGAGAAATCCATAAGATGAAGGAAACATCGGCAGTCCGGACGTCGCCGCGGGGACCTCATCCGACCGCCCTACTCTTTGATTTGTCCAATACTTTGTAATATCACTTTGATTTGTCGAAAAACTAGGTAATGACATCGTGCAGAATGGTTTGTAATATCAGTATGATTTGTCGACAAAATATACGAGGACGTTGCGCAGAATGTTCTGTAATATCATTGTGATTTATCAACAAAAAATGTGATGACGTTGTGCTGAATGTTTTGTAATATTATTGTGATTTTCCCACAAAATATGTGATCGAAAATAGACAGTAAAAAACAGAAAGAGATCCATGTCGCTAGTTGAAATGGCGACAAGAATCTGTCGCCATTTGGTGTGACGATAGGAACCTGTCGCCATTTGGTGTGACGATAGGTCTTTGTCACCATTTTAACTGGCGACATAGACCTCTCTGCATTGTTCAAGTCCCTGTCGTCATTCTCTATACTACTATCGTCATTTAAAATGGTAATAGGGTCCTTTCGTTATTTGAAATGGGGATAATAGCCTAGTTTTGTAAAAAAAAAATGACTATTTACTTCTGTATATTTCTTTTAAAATAAGATTATGTCAAAAAAAAATTCGCACAGGCCGTGCCAACTTATGCTATGGCTGTTGGGAGAAGCTAATTTCAATATGGCTATGCTGTCCAAGCAGGCATGGAGAATGTAGAGAAGAACCCTGACTCCCTCTCTGCTCGCGTTCTGCAGGTCAAGTACTTCCCATCTAGAAATATTGTGGAGGCCAAGCCGGTATCGGGTATGTCCTACGCATGGTGCAGTGTTCTAAAAGGCCTTGATCTTTTACGTGAGGGAATAATTTGGCGTATCGGTATCGTAAACGGAGCAAATACCAATATCTGGCAGGATCCGTGGATTCCTGGATGGTGGACAAGGAGACCCATCACTGTTCGAGGCCAACACCTGCTGACACAGGTTGCAGAACTGATTGACCCGAGTACTGGTTCGTGGGATAAGGAACTGGTGTTACAGACGTTTTGGCCAGAAGATGCTGAGGTGATCCTGCATATCACAACAAATGAAAATGTGGAGGATTTCGTTGCTTGGCACCCCAACAAAAAAGGGTTATTCTTGGTTAGGTCGGCTCACAAAATTTTTACTGAGATAAGAGCAAGAAACTCGGTTGGAGGAGTCACCTCGTCATCACACTCGTCTGTGGAGGAGAATGTGGTGTAGGGCTGTAATAAAAGCTCGGGCTCCTCGAGCGAGCCGAGCTCGAGCCTGACGCAAAACTCGCTAGCTTCTACGAATAGAGCTCGAATAGATCGAAATGGCTCGTGTGTCGCCTCCTCTGCTACTCCACCTCCAAGAGATGTTGCGGCGACACCCCCAGGCCCCGCAACGAGCCAGCGATGCCGATGCCCCCGGGTCCCATGACGAGCCAGCGACGCTGCCATCTCTCAAATCTGAGTATGAACTACTCCTCTTACCCCTCGTTGAAAATTTCTGCATGCGAAAGCTGCTACAATATTGCTCTGCTAAGCAATATACGAAAAAAGAACTCTGAGAATGCTGATTTTCTTGTAGTCCTGTGTTACCGATCCTTAGCGAGCCTACGCGAACCGAGCTCCAGCCCAGCTCAAATCTCGACCGTCAACTCAGCCTCGCTCGCTCGTTTACACACCTAATGTGGTGTTGTGGAAGAAGCTATGGAGCTGGAGTTCCCGGGGAAGGTTATTCATTTTCTGTGAGACTGACCCTAATAGCCTGGCCCACAGATTGAATCTCCAGCGTCGCGGCATGGAGGTGGACACTGGTTGCCCCGTCCTCTATACCGCCTGGCAGGGGCGGATCCACGCTGGTTCGTGGGTGTTCAGTTCAGTTGAACACCCAAATATTTGGCAAATTCATTAGAACCCTATAACAAAAGTAGTTCTGTCTAGTTAGTTAGTGGTTCTTTCTCTAATTCACTAGATCCTGCGTATGATTCCCAGTGGCCTTATAGTTTTTTTTTTTCCTGTTTCCTTCTCTCTAATTTGATCGCTGTGACCTCATAGTTTTCTTCTCTGTTTTGATTGTTGTGAGTTATTGAGATCTTTTTGTTGTTGTTTATTATTATTTTAATAACTCTACATTTCATTTCAAAAATTAATATATATGAATGCACTGTATTTCATAAATTGCAAGGCCAATAAGATTAGTAATTCACTATTGTATGTTCCCACTTTCCATCTGCTCTATCAAATTTTTCAAAACTAATATTTGCATATTCTACTGCATACAACCTTTTACACCTAATATTTCTCTAAATTATTTTGTGATGTTGTCTCTAGTGTGAACAATTTGTACTTTTATTTTTTGCTATTGTGTACCTTGACCTTTTCCATTCAATAATATTTTCTCTGTTGATAAGGCGCCCACGTATTTCGAGATTCAAACTTTGTAATGTTTGATGAATAATTAGCTCAAGAGCATATAGGTTTAGTTGCACAAAAGTGGTGTTGTTAGATTCGTATTTGAAAGTACTTTCGTACAAGTTTGATTTTATAGTTGTTCACAATATAATGTAAAAGAAATTAACGGTCACCCTTCAATTTTGGAGACTGTGCAAAGTCAAACCGCGTCTTATAAAAATCAATGGAGAAAGTATTTTGTTGACTCCAATCCCTCATCCTAAAAATTTTGGATCCGCAACTGCAGCCTGGACGAGAACGGAGGACACCTCTTCCTGAGATGTAAGCTGGTCAAGCAATGTTGGAGGGGCCTTCAACTGGAAGATTTTCGCGCAAAATTCCTCATGAGTAACTCGACCAAAACTTTCATTATGGATTTGCTTCAACTTGCTCCTGATACTTGCATCAAGACGTGCGTGCTACTGTGGCGCTGGTGGAAGATGTCCAGTTTCTGGTTAATCGTTGCACGCTGGAATTCTTGCAGACCTCGAAGAAGAAGAACAACGTAGCTGTCCTGTATTGTCCACGCTGGCCGCCGCCCGCCCCTGACATGCTCAAAGCTAATATGGATTGTGCAGGATGGGGCTTCGCTATCAGTAGGGCTGGAAACAAGCCGAGCTCGGCTCGGCTCGGCTCGTTCAGGCTCGTTTCCAAAGTCGGCGGCTCGGCTCGGCTCGGCTCGTTTGGAAAACGAGCTCGAGAGCCAGCTCGGCTCGGCTCGAAAAAAGCTCGAGCCGGCTCGAAAAGCTCGTTCAAGCCAGTGAGCCCCCAAGTCCAGAAACAGAGGCAAAATGTGATTATGTGAACCATTCATCCTAAATTTATAAACCAATCATCATAAACAATAAAACAAAATCAACAGGGGTTCATTGTCAGTTGCTTAAAGTGAGCTTAACACCTGCAAAGAATCCATTTAAGTGACCAAGTTTTGGTTGTTCATTAACAGACTATCAATTCTCCATGTCAAGTTCCTCGCTAATGTTTTCTTTACTAGCAATAATACTCATCTAGTTTCTAAAGAAGCCTTCGAATATACACTCATCACACCAATTAAACTGAACTGTATGAGTATGACATATGAAGTGGGTGGAGCTGGGTGAAGGAGAGGCGGCGGGTGGAGATGGGGGAGGCGGAGGCGGCAGGTAGAGATGGAGGAGGCGGAGGCGGAGGTGGCGGGTGGAGTTGGGGGAGGCGGAGGCGGCGGGTGGAGGAGGTGGAGGCAGTGAGTGGACTCCTGAAGCATGTTCGGCTGGTGGTTTGTGGATAAGGCAAGGGAAGAGATTGGGAGTAGAGGAGGGATGAAAGAAGAAATGGAATGGGGAAGAACTAATAGAGGGAGGCAACGAAATGGAATGGGGAAGAACTAGAAGTCAAGGACTCGAGAGAAATAACAGAGGGAGGCAACGAGCCAAGCGAGCGGCTCGAGCTTGGCTTGAAAAAATTACGAGCTAGAAGCAAGGCTTGGCTTGGCTTGAACAATTGCGAGCTCGAGCCGAGCCGAGCTTAATTCAAGCCGAGCTGGCTCACGAGCCTCGAGCTATTTTTCCAGCCCTAGCTATCAGGGATCACCGAGGCGAGATACAGGCGGCAGGAGCAGGTATCATCTCTAAGGTTAGCTCTGCAATTCAGGCTGAGGCTGAGGCTGTGGCTCTCAGGAAGGCAATTGAAACTGCCGCCGAGTTGGGCATGGGCAGGGTTATCTCTGAGACAGATGCGCTGGTTCTAAAACTAGCGGTGTCAGGAAATGATTTTGATGCAGCCGAGGATGGAGTCCTCTTTAGAGAGATCAAAGCTCAAATGCTTCTTGGTTTTGATGTTGTGGAGACTATGCATTGCCCAAGGTCTTTTAATAAGGTCGCACGTCACTATGTTTGTCTATCCCAGGAAATAAATTCTATGAGTGAGGGCCTCTGTGAGGCCCCTCCTTCATAGCCGTCCGATCGTTATGTTGGCTCGTGGGTTCAGTCGCAGACCTAGACACGATAAGTTGAGCTCACGTGTCGTGTCGTGCTGGTCCGGACATGTTTGGCCTGACGGGTCAGGAATAGGGCCGTTTAGCCCATCTCGACGCCCCACCACATCCCCTCGCCGAGGCCACTGCTGCACTATGGTTACTCGGCTAGGACGTCTCATATCTAGCTGGATTTGGGCGCTGGCGGCGTAGATCCAGACGGATATGGGAGGAGGCGGGCGAAGGAGGGGAATATCCTCTCATTGCGGCCGACGACGATGTCCATCTCATGAAGGTTGTTGAGGGTGAGGGACCTTAGCCAATCGTCCAGCTCGGCAAAGATGTTGCGGAGGGAGGGGAAGAGGGAGAGCCAGATGCCCGGTGCTCGGAGAGGACCTTGGAGATGACAGCAATGCGGTCGTGCGCCTAGCCGTGGATGTGCTCGTCGTCGATGGGGAGGAAGGAGGGGGAGATGCAGTCGTGCGCCTGGGCGAGGTTGAACAAAGCGCCAGAGTTGGCGCCAGCGGCAGTGCGCGCAGCGTCATCGGTGGGGAGGAGTGAGGGGGAGACAGGTGGGTGTACAGGGGAGGAGTTGGTCTGGTCTCTGGTGTTCGGTCGGGGGAGGTAGAGGGGGAGAGGGAGATGGAGGGATTACAGGTCGTGCTTAGGTCGTGTCGTGCCAAACATGATACTGTGTGTTGGGCCGAGCCAGCCCGCTGGGCTGAGGTCGTGATCCACGCATAGCACAACCCGTTTAGATGGTAGGCCGTGCTGTGACTGGGCCAAACCAAAAGTATCATGCTTCATACCGGCCTGGCTAGTACGACCCATTTGGCCACCTTTACCCATAGTCCATTGCATACTACTACCTTCACAACTCCCTTGCTACGCATTCATGCAGAACAGCGGAAGTCTGAACTAACCTCTGTCTTTCTTGAATTTAAAAAACACGTTTGTATTTTCTTTATGTTCTCTCTCTCTTTGTTTTCGATTTGGCGGGAACCTTAATTTGTGACTAACTATCCGCTTTGTACGTTGTATGGCCGTGTTTCTTCTTCTCTTTAATGAAATGGCACGCAGGTCTTTTTGCGTGGTCTATGAAATATTCGTGATGGAAATCTAGATCCGTAGTACAGGACTCCTTTGGCCCGACCCAATAAAACCGTCTCACGTCTGCGTGTGGCGCCGTCCTTGCCGATGCGGCGCCGCGCGTGGCCGTACGCGATCTGGGTGTACGCTTCGCGCTCTTGGTCGGCCGCTGCCCATTGCAGGCGTAATGTTTGTGGGTGTAGCACCGCCTCTCCGCCCGCCACCCACGGCGCGACCACGTGCAGGCCGGGACCGTGCGGCGTGGCGCTCTCGTCCGGGCTTCACGGCGGCCGTGGCGCTACTGATGTCGCGTAGTGATGTTCGCCGCGTCGTCGGTCAGCGAGAGGCTTCACACCACTGGGGCGCGACGATCACGGCAAACTGGAACTACCAGTAACTAGTATCTTTTGCGTGCGTGTGTGTTCAAAACAACCTGTCAGGTGGTATAATGTGGTATAGCTCGCCAAATTGTGGGTTTGACAATATAACATTAGTACTAAAGAAAAGGGTCGGATCAATCTGTCGATTGGCTTGTCACTAGAATGACGCATTGAACACAGGGAAAGGTCGCGTATTCTTCTTCACAATGTAAAATTTTGCAACCGGCATCCAACTTAATCTGGCTCAGACGTCCGTCCTCGTGTGAAGTTACCCATTTGTTCATTGCTCCTGTCGCAACGTCAATACTCTAGGCTCTAAGCTCTAAGCCCAATTCTGCAGAACACGAGTAATCAAAGAGAGCCTGATCTTGTAACACTTCTGCGTAACTCATCAGGTCAACGCAACTTACACGGCAATACCCATCACAAGCGTCCCTCCGAGCAACACACGCTGACACGCCGCCACATTTGTTTCTGACCAAAGCGGTTCTAAACATCAAGAACACCACCAGATCACAACACAACACAACACAACGCAACCGTAACCGAACAAGAAAAAACGAAAGCTACACCGTACGTTCGCACTCTAACCATGCTCCGGCGCCGGCGGCAACGGCTCAACGCAAGAGGCACCACCAGCATGATAGGCAGCCGTGCGGCAGCTAGTAGGGGCTCTGCCCCTGCACGTTGCCGTGCGGGTTGTAGAGGCAGAGCGTGAGCGTGGCGCCGGTGGCGCAGCTGGCCTGCGCGCACCCGACCTCGGCCGTGCGCCGCCACACCACCTGCGTGTACGTCCCGCACTGCTGCCCCGCCGCGCACGTGTTGTTGGCGTGGCTGTAGTACCGCCCCTGCGCCACCCACGCGCCCACCACCTCCGCGGGGCGCGCGCGGTAGCTCGCCCACCCCTGGTTCGCGCCGTACGGGCTCGCGCCCATGTCCGCGAACGCGCACCCGCTCTGCCGCTGCTGCTGGGACACGGTCCTCGCCGCGGCCGCCGCCAGGTCGGCGCTCCACAGCAGCGGGACCACCCCTACCGCCGCGCGCGCCTGGTTCTGCGGCGCCAAGAACTCGTCCGTCGTCGCGTTGGGCGCCGGCGCCTGCGCCTTGGTGACCGCGCCGCCCCGCAGGGCGCGGCCGCCGTGAGCCGGAACGACCCACAGCGCGAGGAGGACGAGGAAGCACGCCATGGCCATCGCGCGGTGGTGGCACTGTGGCGCCATGAGATCTGGAGTAGGTGAGCAGAGTAATGGCCAGTGATGAGTGAGAGCACAGTGCAGCCAGCACTTAGTGTGAGCTTGTGCGTGATATGTTGTCGCTAGTGAGTTAAGAAGCCCAGCAGCACCGGCAGAGAACGATGGCTACGCCTACGCGACACGCAGGCAGGCAGGTGCTACTGCCACCGCTCGCAACTCGCAAGTGGAGCGCCGAACCTGGCGAGATCCGGGTGGTTGTTGGTGCGTGTCAGTGTCCCATATCCGGATGCGATTCTCGTCTCGAGATCCAGATCAGCACCATGTTTTGTACCAAAATGTAGCTGGACGGAAACAAGCAAGTTGGCCGGCGTGGAGCGCGTGCGGCGGGCGGGCGTGGGAGCACTTGGGAGGCAGGCGGCGTCGGGGGAGCGAGCACCACCGGCGCAAGTGTGCCATGCCGCCATATGGGCCGGCATGTGAGCTTGATGATTAGCAAGGGGACGAGATGGCAGGAGCACGGTTTCTCACGGGGAGCAGAGGAACCCAAGACCAAGGTGATGGTTTGGGATGAATGGTTGATCAACGACGATTCGGATGGCACTGTGAAGGTGCGCCCAGAAATTTGTGACATTGTTTGGTTACTCGATCTGCTTTCACAGTTGTAAACTGCAGACGTGCTCCTGCCTATGAAGATCATATCAGTCTTTGGACGTTGTCTGTAAGGCCTTCGGGTGTACACTGGCTATAATACCTTCGGGCATTGGTTGTTTTCCCTTCCTCTTAATACTAGGACGTGCAAATCTGTGAGCGGTGGAGCAAAAGAGCACGGCCAACTTCAATGGCCAGCAGCAAGCGCGAGCTTTCAGACTGCACATCGCATTGTTACCTGTGTCGGAGCTAGAAAAGTTGTTTTAGGGGTGCACATTGATGTTTAAAGATGGGATCAAAGCAGTGGCGTACGCAGAACAAAAATAGAGAGGTGCTAAAGCTAATAGGATAAAATCGTACCAAACATATATAATACATTTGAATGTCTAATGCAATCCAAATTTATACATAAATAAATAAAAAACAAAGCGAGAATGTAAAATAAACTTAAAGTAGTACCTGGTTAATGAACACAACAGTCCGAATGCCTATAAATACATGCGAGTAGCAATCTGTGGAACAAAAGTAGCTAAATTAGTGAGATAATCAAAAAAATTATGACTAATTACAAATATTAGAATGAAATGGAAGTAGGGAACATACCGCAAAATCGCTAGCTATGACTAGGTCCACTAGGAGCAGGAGAAGTCCATTCTACAAGATTTCATTTGTTGAGTTGCGCTCTCATTGGTTCGAGGAGTAATACTTGTATTTGGATTGTTGGAGAAATAACTATGCAAAGTTTGTTTGTCCATGTTTTATGAATCTACAATAAATTTTATGTAATCCATGAGTACTAAGTATCTACAATAAATTCACAACATCATCTCAACATTCCAATTTTAGAGTTTGTAAGTTATTTTTAAATTAGCAATCAATCATCTCAAAATTCACAACAGCATCTCAAACTTTCCACGGGCCACTGAGTACTGATCCTACTCTAATTAGCATTTAGCAATTAGCAATCAATTTGAGTTGGCCGTATTCGGTATTCAGTACACCTTTACCTCAGCAGTCAAAAGCAGCAAGCCAGCACCGCAGCGGCAGCAGGCCAGCAGCTCAGCGCCTCAGCTCCTTCACAAATCACAGGTTCACAACCTCCTCGGTCCTCACGCGTCCTCACTCCTCAAAGCCAGGCTCGAAGCCTTCCTCTTCAGCGCTTCCTCTTCTAATTCTTTAGCTACATTCTAATCCCTCAAATATTTTTTAATCGCTTTCTCACGTTAGTCTTGATCGATCTTCTTTTCTTACATTTTCAAGAAATTTTAAAATTCCACTAGATACCGGTACTCTAAAGCCTTCGTTGGAGATATCCAAACCATCTCAAGTAATGTTGGATAAATTTCTCTTCAATTGGTAACCTTCACCCTATCACGTATATCCTCATTGTGGATTCGATCTCGCCTTGTGTAGCCACATATCCATCGCAGTTTTCTTATCTCCGCTACACTCATCTTTTGTATATGTTGTCTTTTAGTCGCCCAACATTCTACTCCATATTTCACAATTTTTGTTTTTAAAATAAATGTTTTCACAGTTGCAAATTGCAGATGTGCTCTTGCGTATGAAGATCAGATCTGTGCTGCCAACGGTGGCAGACTCATGAGCGATGGAGCAAAAGAGCACAGCCAACTTCAATGGCCAGCAATAGCATCAGCTTTCAGACTATGCCACGCATGAATTAGACTGTATATCACATTGTTACAAGCGAAAGGGGGGAAAATGGGATCCTGAATTTCTTTAGACCCTACGAAATCTCAAAATACTAATGTCGTATAACACATAATCTGCAAGATTAGAAAGGAACATTTAGCACCCAGAAGAACAAGAGACGAACAAATAATGCCAATGGACTTTGAACAGTTCGACCTTCCGATGAACATAACGAAACCAGTCGGGACTGCACAACATCAGTCAAGTGAAACGACTATAGTGGGAGGAAAAAAAATAGCACAGGTTAGTTGCACAATCTAGGATGAAATGAAAATGCATGAACAAGCCAACAGATGATGATCATACGACTCGTACATACGAACAACATGCAACAGTATATCACAGTTCACAGGCAAGCACCCAGTTAAGCGTGTCACAATCACAATAGCAGGAGTAACCGAGAGTGCGAATTACATCTAGGAGGTAGCTAGAACATAATCGAGTCACATCTATGTTCGAGACCACTAGCACAGCTAAGTTCAAAAGTAAACACCACCAAATAGCCTGCTTCAGCAAGAAGCCAAGAACTACTAAGAACCTACGGCTCCGTCTTCACCAATGCAGAACTGGGAGCTTCCGGTACAGTCGGCGAATGCTGGAGCCAGTCTTTTGCACAGAAAAGAGCCTCCACAGTTTCAGGACGCAGTGCGCTTCTGTAGTCATCAAGCATCCGGCTTCCTGTTGCTGCCGCCGAGAATATGGAGCTGCCGCTGCTCACCATGGACATAGGAATGGCCAAGATATCACGGGCCATCTTCGAGAGAATTGGAAACTTCAGGGTGTTAAGCTTCCACCAGTCCATAATGTCAAACTCTTGGATGCGCGGCGTAAGGGCCTCTTCCAAGTACTGCTCTAGCTCAGACTTTGAGGGTTGGCTTATTGCTATCTCTGAAAGATACGTGTCAAAATCTAGAAGTCCATCACCAGTAGAAGGTGGAGCTACTGGAGCATTATTCTCAATCATCTCAAAATTCACAACAGCATCTCAAACTTTCCACGGGCCACTGAGTACTGATCCTACTCTAATTAGCATTTAGCAATTAGCAATCAATTTGAGTTGGCCGTATTCGGTATTCAGTACACCTTTACCTCGGCGATCAAAAGCGGCAAGACCGGCAACGCAAGAAGCCAGCGGCGAGCTCAGCGCCTCAGCTCCTTCACAAATCACAGGTTCACAACCTCCTCGGTCCTCACGCGTCCTCACTCCTCAAAGCCAGGCTCGAAGCCTTCCTCTTCAGCGCTTCCTCTTCGGCTCTTCCAGTCTTCTTCACGCACCTGCGCCTTCCTTCCTCAATCCTTTTCCTCCTTCGGTAGTTCGGCCTTCGTCGCCCGCCTCATGGCCCGCCGTCACGGCCGCCCAGACCCGTGCCGGCCCCAGCGGCCAAACCCCAACCGCCAGGGCCTAGGCTCGCCGGCCGTGCTTCGCCCCTAGGCTCCCAACCGCCCCGCTGTGGCTTGCCGCCGCCCCATGTCGCCGGTCGTACCACGCGTGCCTAGCCACCCAGGTGAGGCTGTGAGTGAGGATTTTGGGAGTGGGGATGGGGAATTTTGAATTTGGGAATGGGGAATTAGGGATTTGAGGAGTGCGAAAATGGGCCTATGTTATTGGATTGTGGAAAGAATGTGGCCCAAATGGCCCAAATAACCTTGCTTGAGTTGCTTCTTCCTGAGTTCTTCAAAGCTACGCTGCTGCCCCGGCCCTCCGGTGGTGGTGCTCCCTTCCTTCCTTCATCAAGCCAGCCAATGCTTTGTGTAGATGGGGAACTGAAGGAGGAGACAGTGGCAAAGGGGGTTTCAGGGGCACGGCAAGCAGAGCCGGTGCGCACGCCCCTGCGTGTACCGGTGGTGCGTCAACCACTGGGTAAAAGGACGTCGGTTAAGTGATTATTAACTGATTGAATGTTAAGTCGTGTAAATAATGCATTATAATGAATATAGTATTCACATGGTATTTAACGTTCCTATATAATGACTTAGGTTTTCTTTCTAATTAATTGGCTACTTACATAATTAGTTGCGAAAATAACTTATTTTATAGAGTGATAATGATAACAAATACTAATATTGATAAATAAATTTTAAATGTGTGAAAATATTATTAAAAATATAGTCATTGTATAAATTTTTATTAGTATGCCACATGAGTCGCATGGTCGCCATGGCGCAAACATATAGAACATCAAACACTTGATTTTTTTCAGTTAGAAACTAATGAAATTCCTAAGAGCTAAATAAAATAAAGTGCTTTCGTACCATTCACACAATGTCATGCATGCACATAGGTAGAGAGAAAAAATATGTTCTACAAAATGTGAATAGAGGATATGGAAAACAATCTGCATATAATTCCTCTAAGTGTTATCAAATTACAACGAAATCTAAACTTAATTGAAACCTATAGCTAGCAAGGGTATATACATAAAATGTCAGAAACTTTGGGGGCGGCCGTGCACACCAGGCACCCTAATTGGCTCCACCCCTGATTGTTTTCAAGCAAGGAGGTGAAGGATTTTTTTTATTTTTTTATTTTTGCGAAGGAAGGAGCGAAATTTCATTCACGTTAATAGGAGTACCATCATGCTATAGGCAAATATAAAGAAAGTCCGGCACGTGATTAAAACAAGTGCACCATTGCCTATCAGCAGAAGCTTATTTAGCACATAAATGGGCTGCGAAGTTAGCAGTCCAACGAGTATAACAAATACTAAACACGGAGAAACTCCTACTTAGCTCCTTGATTTCGGCGAGAAGCGAAGAAATCTTAGCACGATGATGTTGAGTCTCCCACATATTGACGAGGATCTATGAATCACACTCAAATCAACACCTTGTGAAGACCCCAAATCGGTTGGGGGCCTAAGAAATCTAAAAAAATATTAATGCAAGATAACACGGAATATTTAGCACCCAGAAGAAAAGGAGATTAACAAATAATGCCAATGGACTTCGTACAGTTCAACCTTCCGATGAACATAACGAAACCAGCCGGCTCTACACATCATCAGTCAAATGAAACAACTACAGAGTGAGAGAGAGAGATAACATAGCACATGTTAGTTGCAAAATCCCGGATGAAAAGAAAATGCATGAACAAGCCAACAGATGAGCGTTGATCGAGCTGGTTACAGGAGGTTAAGACCTTACACGTTGAGCATGCTGCTTGAAGAGTAAAAATGGGATGAGGAACCGCTTGAGAAAGCACCTAGGAGGATGACTGTAGATGATGATGTAGTTGTGTACTGTATAGATGATACTATGATTAGTTTCATCGATTAAAATCGAGGGAGATAAACACCCCTTTAAAAAAAAAGCCAACAGATGATGATCATACGGCTTGTACATACGAACAATATGCAACAGTGTACCACAGGCAAGCACCAAGTTAAGGGTGTCGCAATCACAATAGCAGGAATAACCGAGAGTACGAATTACATCTAGGAGATAGCTAGAATACAATCGAACGCATTCTATGTTCGAGAGCATTAGCACAGCAAAGTTCGAAAGTAAACACCACCAAATAGCCTTCAGCAGGCCAATCTCAACTAACCACTAAGAAGCTACGTCTCCGTCTTCACCAATGCGGAAGTGGGAGCTTCCGGGGGAGTTGAATACTGGAGCCAGTCTTTTGCACAGAAAAGTGCCTCCACAGTTTCAGGACGCAGTGCGCTTCTGTAGTCATCAAGCATCCGGCTCCCTGTTGATGCCGCCGAGAATATAGAGCTGCCGCTGCTCACCATGGACATAGGGATGGCCAAGATATCACGGGCCATCTTTGAGAGAGTTGGAAACTTGAGGGTGTTAAGCTTCCACCAGTCCATAGTGTCAAACTCTTGGATGCGCGGAGTGAGGGCTTCTTCCAAGTACTGCTCTAGCTCAGACTTTGAAGGCTGGCCTATTGCTATCTCTGAAAGATACATGTCAAAGTCTAGAAGTCCATCACCAGTAGAAGGCGGAGCTACTGCAGCATTATTAGCTTCCCCTTGCTCAACATAGGCTGGCGTCAAGGGGAGGGGCTGTGCAACATATTCCTTGTAAAGCTCATGAACAGCATCATCCACAACCTTAACATACTTCGCTGCCTCCACACCATAAATTTTGGAATAACTAAACTCAACAAGCTTCATCTTGAAACGTGGATCCATGACCACAGCAATGGCCAGCACAAGGTTGCAATCCTTCCAGTACTTGTCAAACCTCTCGTGCATGTCTTTGGCGATGCTACTGAAAACTTGATCTTCATGAGCTATACCATTTGAAAGCTCTAGCTGAAGTTTCCACGCCTCATGGAAAAATATGTTTGAAGTTGGATTTGCTGCTGCCATGATACTATGTGCAGAATCATAGAGAAGCTTCAAATAGTTGCAGGCAGCCTCCACCTTCTTCCAGTCCTCTGCAGAGGGTGCCTCATTGTAGTTATCATCACATGTCTCCAATGTGGTGAATGCCTGCCTGTAATCCAAGGCAGCCAGCAGCATAAGATAAGTGGTATTCCACTGGGTTGTAACATCCAGACATAGGGTCTTGGTACTGGGAACCTCCAGTTGCAGAGCAATCTCAGCAAACTTCTCCTCACGGATAGAAGAAGCTTTTATGAACTTTATGCTTTCACGGATATTGTAGATCACACCGTGAATTGAAGCAATGACATCCTGTGCGACTGCATTCAGGATATGGGCATAGCACCTCACAACAAACAGCTGGCCCTTAAGCATGAGGTTGTTCTTATTGGAAAGATGATCTCTCAGATTTGCACTGTAGATATCATGTGACGAGCAATCATTATCCAACGTGATGGTGAATAGCTTGTCCTTCATATTCCAGTCCGACAGGCTCATGCTAATAACTTCACTAAGTGCATTCTCTGAATGAGGAGAAGACACCATCATAAAGTTAAGCATTCTTCGCTGCACTTTCCACCCTGAGTCAATAAACTGCCCTGCAAGTGAAACATAGCCAAGAGTTTGACTAGTTGTCCACAATCCTATAGTAAGGCTGATCCTTCCGGGCATAGTGCTGAACGCTTGCAGCAGGTTATCCTTTTCTTTCTGATAAACAGTATACACATGTTCCTCAATTGCATCAACATCTTCGACCTTGAAACGGGGCTGCAGACTCTCAATGAAAGCAGTGAAGGCTGGCTGTTGAACAATGTGAAGTGGGTAGTCATGCAAAATGATCATCTTCGCCAGATATGAGCAGCTACGGTCTTGATCAAATGTAGCATTTGCATAACCAGTATATCTGTAACGCCTCTTAGAAGGACGCTCTACGGTACCCTCACCGTCATTGTCAGTCCCTCCTGCTGAAGGCAGTGACAGCTTCCTCTCTTGGTTTTTTATCATAGGACACGAACCCAGGGTGATGTGCCTCTTGAGATGGCTAGTACCTGCAATTTTTGAGCCAGAGCTGTATGCAAAGGTATGCTTGCATAGATTGCAGCATGCTCGTGAGCATCCCCCAGGCATGGCTTCAATAGTGAAGTGCTCCCAGACTGGTGACTTCTTTTTCCGGCGTCTTGACGAGGTTGGTGGGGTCGCCTCAGCACAGACCAACTCACTACCATGGGCCATCTCATCACCATTGACCATGTAGTTAACTTGAACCATCTCATTACCGTGGATCATGTCGTTAACTTCAATCATCTCATTACCATGGACCATCTCACTACCTTGAACCATCTCATTACCATGGACAATCTCACTCCCTTGAACCATCTCGTTACCATCGACCATCTCACTCCCTTGAACAATCTCGTTACCATGGATCATCTCGTTGCCGTGGATCATCTCGTTGCCATGGATCATCTCATTACCATGGATCATCTCATTACCATCGACCATCTCACTATCATGCACCATTGCATTGTCAGTGCCGTTTGGTTCACCCATGTTGAGAGGGGTTGGCTGGTGAAATCCAAAAGGCCTATTGATTTGAAATGATTGGCACAAATAAAATAATGTCAGATCTAATGTAGTTAAATCTGAAATTGATCATTTCACAAATAAGGTTCAAATGAACTTATAAACTTCAAAAGTCTGCTAAAAATATAAACTTCAAAACATGATATGTCAGATAAATCCTGAAACTGATCACATCACTGACAGACGTCAGAAATCTTTCATAACTTCGTACGATAAGATCCAGTTGCTTTAGCAGACCACTCCTCAAAGCAACATAATAAATTCTCAAGACGAGATTCAGAAATCAGTCAAATCACTAGTTAAAGTTTGTAAATTTGAGAATTCTAGCACTACAGACTTTCAACAAAATAGTAAATTTGTCGATACAATGATGACATTTTCAATTATTAGCGTATACTTCTGGCAAGGCTCTCATCTCTTGAAAAGAGAAGGCGCCCAGCAGTACAACAATAGAAAATATCAAAATATATTGTACAGACAGAGATAGATGCTCGCAATATTCTACACAAATATGGACATATCATAACAAATCCAATAGAACAGCAGATCTATCCAAACCAAGCAAAATGCTGGAAGCAGGTCGTTCAATTTTAAAGAGTTGTAACAGAAAACAAAATTTAAATTGTAGCGAAAATGGAGCCCCCTAGATATTTGATTGGCAATTTAGCCCTGCCAGTAGACTAGTAGAGCCATTGGCGCCTGCGCATAAGTTGCAAAGATATAATGGCCCCCACCTAACATAGCTTCTTCTGTACAAATGCAAATATGCATGTTCCTCGGCAGTTGGCACAAGCTAAGCTCGTAGCCAGACCTGTATTCGTGCTTGCCAGAACTGCATAGTAAGGAATAGGTACTGGTGCAGCACAGAAGAGCTGACCTGATAGCAACCTATCAAGAATGGTAGGAACCTAGGTGAGCTATCAGGCATCAAACTATTCTCAACAATCCAAGCACCACAAAAGCCTATGCATACAATTATTAGCTCCACAGACAATGGTACAACCGTATTTCCGCAGAATTACAGCTCCTAAGGGTCGTTAAGATGTACAGATTTATCAACCGCAAAAAGATGCACAAGTGTCCCACGAAGCGATTTCTGCCCCATCAAAGTTCCAAGACCTTCTTCACCAACTAAAAGTCATGCCTAAATCCCTTGCAAAATCCAAGCTATCAACCCTAACGAGGCATGAACAAGTGTCCCACGAAGCGATTTCTGCCATATCATAGTCCCAAGACCTTCTTCACCAACTAAAGATCATGCCTAAATCCCTTGCAAAATCCAAGCTATCAACCCTAACGAGGCATGAACAAGTGTCCCACGAAGCAATTTCTGCCATATCAAAGTCCCAAGACCTTCTTCACCAACTAAAGGTCATGCCGAAATCCAAGCTATCAACCCTAACGAGGCATGAACATCTACTTCCTACCGCAGCGACTGATGAACCATCCTCCCAACAAGAACAAGAGTACACAAAATCTGGACTCGCAAACCCCCCCCCCCCCCATCATTTGCTCGTACAAAACAAATGAACAAAGCCACGAAATAACCCGCGTAGGCCCAATCCAAGCATTCAGAGGCCAAAAAAACCAGCAGAAATCTGAATCGAAACAGCCATCTAAACCCATCCCGAAACTTGTCGAACAAACCACATGCTCCAGCACAGATCCGGCCAACCACAGCCCAACAAAGCCGAGCAAACGAACTCAAATCGAAACCAGATCTAAACATCTCAACCAAACCAATCCACGAACGAAGCTAGCAAGAGCGGCACGAGTAGGAGAGGCGGTAGGAGGAGGAGGAGGGTTTCAGAGTCTGGGGGCTTACGGAGGGGAGGCGGAGAGGAGCGCACGTGGGAGCGGAGATCCAAATCGGGGGGGGCGGCGCAGGATTAGGGCTCGGCCCAAGAAGGACGAAGGCCGAGCGAAGCTTTTCTTCGGGGAGGAGTGGGGGAAGAGAGAGGCGGGGGAGAGAGAGAAACGAGGTGGGATTTCGTGGGTGGCGGCTGCGGGAAACGGAAAATCGGGAGGGGGATTTGATGGGCTCGCGGCCCACGGCGATGCGCCTGCCGAGCTGGCGCGGGTGTGAGGCTGCCGGTGGGCCAGGGGTGGGTTGACTGTCCTTTTTTTCGGCGCTTGCGTATCGTATCTCGTCTTTCTGGAGGCGTCGTCTCATGTGGGGTTTTGGGTTTGGAGTTTTTGGCGGATACGGTCAGTTTACGAATCGTATTTATATTTCTGATCATACACGTATGGTATTTACAAAAATAGCAATCTGGCGTCACGGTCACCAGCGCCGTATTTCTTTGTCAGTATCACCACGTCGGTAGCGGCGCGCGCTCACCCCGCGCCACCCCGGTCCCACACCATCGCAGCAGCGCGCACGCCACCTGCGCCACGTTTTTTTTTCTTTTTTTAAATTTTTTTAATTTTTTTTAGATGTAAATTTTTTTAAAAAAAAATGCTACAGTGGTGGGCGCACGCTCACCCTGCATCCACCACTGTAGCATTCTCTTTTGTTTTTTTTAAAAAAAATAATTATGTTTTTGTTTTTTAAAAAAATCATTTATGCATATTTTTTGTAATTTTTTTAAATATAGTAAACAGGGTTCAAAAATTATGAAATTTTTTGTGGAACCTTCTGACTCTGTGTACTTGCTTGTGTAATATTTTTAAATTTTTATCTATTATGAATTTTTCTCAAAAATTCATTTAAGTATATTGTAAATAGGGTTTCATCATTTCATGTGACTTGGAATGTATAGAAAAAACGCTGCATTGCAACTCCATTGGAGATGTCGATATACAATATCACAACATATATAGCAACCAAAATACGCTGCATTGCAACTTCATTGGAGATGTCTGAAGGAAGGAAGAACAATTGTCACTCTCGTACAACATCCCAACGGTAATCCAATATCATCACTGCATTGGATGATATTCTTTAATATTGTATCCAATATCATCACTGCATTGGATGATATTCTTTAATACTGTATTGTACCACAGGCTAGATAAACTTGTACATGAATCAACTGAGGAAAATGCGTAGCATGCAGATCATATAACGATGTACCGTAACCTCCGACTCGTGTGCGTTTCGAAGGCTACGGTACATCGTTATATGATCTGCACGCCACGTATTTCCCCTATTTGGTTTATGTACAAGCCTATCCACTTTGTGGTGCGATGCGAGATAAAGAATAGTATCCACATTAGGGTTTCATCTTGCATCCCGAGCTTGTCTGGCTCCCTCTCTACCGTGAAGTGGTAGGATATGTCTCCTCGTAGATGGCTCTTCGAGTAGACGGTGACCTTGACACGCCATATTTCCTTGCCGTACTTGTTGATAGTGAAACCATGATACTCTGGTCGGTGGACGTAGCCCAAATCCTAAAGTATGCACCACAACTCTGCACAGAAACCCCTCTCCTTCTCAGCGCAGGTGTTCATGAAACACATCTAAAAAAATTTAAAATTAAGAGAAGATAAGTATCCAAATTAAGCTATAACATTTTTCTACATACGACTAACAAAGTTAATTACCACTAAACTAATTCATTACTACTAAACTAATTCATTACTAGTCAGCTAACTAATTACGACTAATTAATTACCCCTAAACTATCTAATTACGACTAACTGACTAAGACTGACTAATTAAGACTACGATAATAACGGCAAAAGCATAGCACAAATTACCTGTCCTTCGGAGGAAGTAATCAATCAGCCATTTGGGGGAAGTAATCAATCAAGGCTAAGCGACGAGCGAGTGCCAAAGTTCGGTATTTATAGCCGAGCGGAGAAGGAGTCGCGGCGTTGGCGCCGGGAATTTCGTCAGATTTGGCGCCGGAATTTCTGGACGAGGCGATAGATGTGCGGTGTAGGAAGGAGGGATGGTGGGATAATGGACAAATTTTCATGAAATCATTTCAAGTCACATGAAATGATGAAACCCTATTTACAATATACTTAAATAAATTTTTGAGAAAAATTCATAATAGATAAATTTTGAAAATATTACACAAGCAAATACACAGTGTCAGAAGGCTCCACAAAAAATTTCATACTTTTTGGACCCTATTTACTATATTTAAAAATGCTTACAAAAAAATATGCATAAATGATTTTTTTTAAAAAAAACAAAAACATAATTTTTTTTTAAAAAAAAACAAAAGAGAATGCTACAGTGGTGGGCGCAGGGTGAGCGTGCGCTCACTACTGTAGCAAAAAAAAATTAAAAAAAATATTTTTACATCTAAAAAAATTGAAAAATGAAAAAACGCGCGCAAGCAAGGTGGCGTGCGCATGCGCGGTGGTGGAACCGGGGCGCGGGTGGCGCGCGCGCGCGACGACGTGGCGGCACGCGGCGCGCGAACGCACGGGTGACCGTGCGCCCGCGTTGCTATTTTTGCAAATACCGTGCGCGCATTGTCAGAAGTGTAAATACGATTCGTAAACTGACCGTATCCGTCAAAAAATCTTGGGTTTGGGTGGGTTGGTTGCAGCACGGCGTCGGTAGTAGTCCCGAGTCTTGCTGGGTTGGGCCGTCCGTTTCTAGGGTTTTGATTTGGACCGTCGGATTGTTCTGGTGTGTGTACGGCTTAATATCAGTAGCAGATCCGACTCATCGAAAGCTTACGGATTAAATATGGAAGAGATAAATGGTTATCTGACATTATCCGTGTCTGACTCTAACTCCGAGGGAAAAATATGAAATATGATACGGGACGAACGATATCCGTCCGTATGTATCCGTATGTTGGTATAAGAAAAGCCTATTGCGACTTCACTTAGGAACATGATAACAGATATGTGGATTGATGCATCTGAGCAGACACGGGATACTGAGTGTTTTCCTTCGACACCTCAGCGATTAGTCTCTCCGTGTTCGTTCTGATTGCATTCTTACTGTCTAATGTCTTGTGTAGAGGTGCAAAATAAGTGGATAATATCTATCCGCCCGACCAATCGAAGGCTCGCGAAGCGAATACGAGATGGAGAAATAGATATCCGATACTATCTGTGTCCAACTCCAACTTTAAAAAAATACAGAATGAGCAATATCTAATTGTATTCGCTCCGATTGCACCCTAAGTACCAGTATGTTCGATTGGGTATAGAGAGTCAAAGAGAGATCTGGAGAACTAGCCATACGGAGTCAGAGAGAGATCTGAGAACTGGCCCGACCAGCCGCGGCTGGGCTCGAGTCTGTCCTCTCATTGGTATTAAATTAGCTTGGCCCGGTTACGTCCGGTGTCGTCGATTGCGGGCGACGAGGACGCGCGCGGGCATCGGGAGGGAAAGCAGAAAGCCCACCGGGTAGGCCACCGTCTCTTGTGCCAGCCGGCCTCGCCGTCTTCACGAGCTGCCGCCGCCGGGCCTGATCTAATCAGTCAACGTGGAGTCTCGACTCTCGAGTCAATCTCAAATTCTCAAACTCAGCCGGAACACAACGTCTGAGTCCATTCGAGCAAACCTCGAGCTAGGTTCGATTTTATTCGAGTCTCTTTTCCTACTTACACTGGGTTTGAGGTCCTACAGTCCTACTTTGACGGTGCCTAATCAGTATAAGGGTGTATCTACACAACTCCCGGGTGTTTTCTCTCTAAAAAACATCCAAATTTTGGACCCTTGGATCAAATAAATCTGCCGTTCGATTAAATGGAGCTTAAGCTTATCTGAGAAGTCCAGTAGGCGACACAGACTTATTTAAGCTGGTCTCAAGTATTTCTCAGCACCTGCTCTTTGCTAAGTGGCTAGTAATGGAGCTCATTCGACGAGAACCTATTCGCAGATCGTGAGCTTCAGTTCCAGCCGAGCATGGATGTCCCATAGATAGACTCGAGAAGTGAGCTCAATACAATGAGAACACAGCCGCTAAGGTCCACTTGGAACGTAAAAATTCTACAGGAATTTCGAAGAAAACAGTTCAATTCATGTACAAATAGATAAAATTAACGCGTTCCTGAGGAAGCCTTAACGAACGGGTCACCGGCAACAAAGGCATCTTTGCCGCTACCTCGGTGTTGCTGTACTATCAACTGAGGATGCGCATGGCGGTATGGATTAGCCGTAGTGATTGCATCTAGTACCCGTACAACTAGAATATCAAAACGCTAACGTGAGAATAGTCGCAATACCAGCCAGATGCAAAATTTCAGTGACACGTTATCCAGAGAGAGATGTGGGAAGGTATTCATTCACAAAGGTTGCAAAATTTGGCAAATGAACGCTGCACTGTGTCCCATGCAAGCATCAGGTCGGCACAGGCAAACAGTAATAACAATATACTAGTCGCATCCTTGAAAAAGATACTCTGACCACAGATTTCAGACACGACACAGCCACACAGGACAGGGTACATAACAACACGAGCGAGTTAACAGAGTTCGGTACAGCAAGTTACACTCTAGAAGATACATACTGAAATAGAACATAATCAGTTCGCGATCGACTCCCTAAAATACGCCTACAGTTAAGCCACACATAGGTACCATAAATAGATGCATACTTCAACAAGGAAGCGGGCAATCACTGCGAGCCTACGATGCGTCCACCTTGACCAGTGCAGAACTTGGCGTCTCCGAGGCAGTTGGTGAATACTGAAGCCAGTCTTTCGCGCAGACAAGCGCCTCCACAATTTCAGGACGAAGAGAGCTTCTGTAGTCATCGAGCATGCGACTTCCAGTTCCTGCAGAGAAGATAGAGCTGCCGCTGCTTACCATGGACATTGGAATGGCCAAGATGTCCCGGACCATCTTCGAGAGAGTTGGAAACTTGAGATTGTTAAGCTTCCACCAGTTCAGAATGTCAAACTCTTGGATACGTGGAGTGAGGGATTCATCCAGGTACTGTTCTAGTTCAGATTTTGAAGGCTGGCTTGTAGCTATCTCGGAAAGGTACATGTCGAAGTCCAGAAGTCCATCACCGGTTGAAGGTTGAGTTGCTTGAGTATTATTCTCACTGGCAGGTGCGTTATTAGCTTCCCCTTGCTCAACATAGGCTGGTGTTAATGGGAGAGGCTGTGCTACGTACTCCTTATAGAGCTCATGCACAGCATCATCTACCACCTTAACATACCTTGCAGCCTCAACACCATAAATTTTGGAGTAGCTGAACTCAACAAGCTTCATCTTGAAACGTGGATCCATGACAACAGCAATGGCTAGAACAAGATTACAATCTTTCCAGTACTTGTCAAACCTCTCATGCATATCTTTGGCAATGCTACTGAAAACGGGATCTTCATGTGCTGTGGCATTTGTCAGCTCTAGCTGAAGTTTCCAAGCTTCATGGAAAAAGATGTTTGCAGTTGGGTTTGCTGCTGCCATGACGCTATGCGCCGAGTCATACAACAGCTTCAAGTAATTGCAGGCAGCCTCAACTTTCTTCCAGTCCTCAGCTGAAGGTGCCTCATTGTAGTTATCATCACATGTCTCTAGTGTAGTGAAAGCCTGCTTGTAGTCCAAGGCAGCTAGCAGCATCAGATAGGTGGTGTTCCACTGGGTTGTAACATCCAGACAAAGAGTCTTGGTACTGGGGATCTCCAGTTGCAGAGCAATCTCAGCAAACTTCTCCTCACGGCTAGGAGAAGCTTTTATGAATTTAATGCTTTCACGGATATTGTAAATCACACCGTGAATTGAAGCAATGACATCCTGTGCGACTGCATTCAGGATATGGGCATAGCACCTCACAACAAACAACTGGCCCTTAAGCATGAGGTTGTTCTTATTGGAGAGATGATCTCTCAGATTCGCACTGTAGATATCATGTGACGAGCAATCATTATCCAACGTGATGGTGAATAGCTTGTCCTTCATATTCCAGTCAGAAAGGCTTGTGCTAATAGCTTCACTAAGTGCATTCTCCGAATGAGGAGAAGACACCATCATGAAGTTAAGCATTCTTCGATGTAATTTCCATTCAGAGTCAATAAACTGACCAGCAAGTGAAACATAGCCAAGAGTTTGACTAGTTGTCCACAATCCAATAGTGAGGCTGATCCTTCCAGGCATAGTGCTGAATGCTTGCAGCAGGTTTTCCTTTTCTTTCTGATAAACAGCATACACCTCCCCTTCCACCGTATCAACATCTACGACCCTGAAACGAGGCTGCAGACTCTCAATAAAAGCGGTGAAGGCTGGCTGTTGAACAATGTGAAGTGGGTAGTCGTGCAAAATGATCATCTTCGTCAGGTATGAGCAACTGCGGTCTTGATCAAAAGCAGCATTTGCATAACCAGTATATCTATAGCGCCTCTTAGACGGCCGCTCCACAGTACCCTCACCATCATTGTCAGTCCCTCCTGTTGAAGGTAATGCTAGCTTCTGCACTTGGTTTTTTATCTTAGGACATGAACCCAAGGTGATGTGCCTCTTGAGATGGCTAGTTCCTGCAATTTTTGAACCAGAGCTGTAAGCAAAGGTTTGCTTGCACAGCTTGCAGCATGCCCGTGTGGCCCCTCCAGAGACAGCTTCAATAGTGAAATGCTCCCACACAGGGGACTTCTTTCTCCGGCGCCTCGATTGGGTTGGAGGAGTGGTCACCTCAGCACTGACCAACTCATTTCCTTGGACCAACTCGTCGTCACCTTGGGTTAAGTCGTCACCTTGAGCCAACTCATCACCTTGGACCAATTCATCACCTTGGACTGCCTCATTGCTGGGGACGATCTCGTTACCTTGAACCACCAGATTTTCATTGCCGGTTTCCTCAGCCATGCTGACAGCTATAACTCGCAAAATCTGTCACATATAACCTGGTAAGATCAGAAGTCAGAGAACCAGTTATTTGACCAAAAGGAGGATAAATCAACTTCAACATGCAGTCATTCATGCAAGGAATCAATATACTCACCACATTACAAATAGATATTAGAAACACGACAGAATTTCATGATAGCAACTTACCAAGGTGCCAAGGCCTAATTGGAATAACTAGTGCACAACTCAAACAATAAACTTTTGGAGGTTCTTCAAAAATATCTAATTTATATTCACACGTTCCAAATTAGAAAGGCTATAGAAATATTTTTTGAAAAAAAAAAACGTAATGAAGTGCTCAATGCAAAGATGAAAAGATCAAACTTCAATAATTACAAAAGCAAGTCATCTGCTCACCTCAGTCAAAATGCTTAAAGCGCGCCATTTAATTAAAGGGTGAATTCATTATTTACCCTTTCGTTAGATCCGTATTCAAAAAATACTCTCATTCCCAACGTAATTCATGTTTTACCCCCACTTATTGTGTTGCTTCATTAAATACCCTTTTTGCCTTATTTTAATCATTTATGGGCGTTTTCCCGTTATAAGCCACGCGAAAATACCATTTTACCCCTCGGTCGCACCAGGTGTTTATCATACTAGATGTAATCGAAATAAAACAGTGTAATTGATGGAATCAGTCACCTGGCAAGGCGAATCTAACAAAGGGCATTAGAGATCTCATGACCTAAATCAGACGACATGTACCTTTGAATGGTTGTACCCTAATCTCATCAATTATGCATATATCAAAGTTGAGCCTGTAAGTCAAGCTCTCCGGCACGTCAGGGTTGCCCTGCCCGCCGCTCGACCAGTATGAGGGTCGGTGAGTGACCCGATCATGCGGCTCAAGCGTGCTCTCCTTGCTCTCGTCCGGGAAGTTGTCGGTACTGGACGCACCGATGCAGTCCATGGAGGGCTTGGTGGAGACGAGGCCGCCGCTGAGGTAGGAGTATATCCCATAATCCCTCTCGCGGCTCTTGAGCTCGGCGTCATGGCTAGATTCGGGCGCAGGAGCGGTAGGTTGCGGCGGCGGCCATCTGCATACCTCAACCGCATAGGTGAAGTTGGTGACCTCAGGGCATATCCGCATGCACAAGCTCTTGCTAAAGTCATTCTCAACCACTGCATAAAAAATTCCCAGGAGTCAAACTCGGCAACCACCATCAGAGCAGGCGAGATTTTTCTAGAAAAAAAACATTGGATTCATGCGTGTGCGCGCATGCGTGTACGAGGGAGGAGGCCAGGAGGGAATTGGTGATCGAGCGTACCGAATCGGTGCCAGGAGCGGGAAACAGTGCCGACGCAGACGAGGTCAGCGGGGTCGTCGAGGCGGTGGAAGACGCAGGCGGAAGTGTCGGCCTGTCGGGGCCCAACCACAAGAGGAAGTCCCAGCTGCAACACTCCTCCATGGATGGCAAGCTTCCTTAGGGTTAGGGTGCGGGGGGTGGGGAAGAAGTAAGGGAGGAGGCGATGGTACTGTTTGGATGAGGGACTCCAGCGATCCGGAACCGTTCGGTTCGGGAAACTGACTTGTGCACGCGTTTGGTTGGATGAGCTGAATCGATCCGTTCTGAACGAAGCCATTCACATTTTGAGAATATTCCTTCAAGATGTCGTACCAACTCGTTCCAAAAAAACAACCGAACCACGCCATCCCACCTCGTTCTCGAGCAGGCGCCGGAGGGAGCAGCGGCCGGGGAGGCGGCCCAAGCCAGGAAGAGCCGAGCCGGACTAGTTGGGGCGATGCCGAGCGGCCGAGGAGGAGCTGGGGCCTAGCTGCGCCGACGGCGGCGCCGTGCGGGAGAGAGGAGCCGAGCCGGACACGAGGCGACGGCGAGGCCACACAACCTCACCTCACCGCGCCACCATGTGACTCCCCGGCGGCGCCTGCCTCGCGCTCCTCCTCGGCCCTCACCCGCCGTTCCCTCTCCTCCTCCACATCCACCTCCTCCTTCCACCCCTCGCGTGCCCATAGAGGTGAGATTCCCTACTAGCACCGGCGGTCGGGAGGCCGAGCCGGCCGGGCTGGCGCGCACAAGCGGCAAGATTAGCGGCGCTGCCATCCGGCCGCGTCGGGAAGAAAAGCGGCGGCAGCGGGCCGCAGCCAGGCCGGTGAGGAGCAAGGAGAGGAGCGATGGCGGCGCAAAGCGGCCATGGCGCAGCGTGGCGGCGCCAGGAAGAGAGCCGGCGGCGACAGCGACGAGGCGCAAGCGCGATCGGCGTCATTGGAGGAGAAGTGCCAGGGGAGCAAGAATGGCTGTCGGCGGAGAAAGGGAAAGGCAGAGGCTGGAGAAAAGGAAAGTGAGATAAAAAAAAAAAAAAAGAAAAATAAGAAAAATAAGAAAAATAAATGTAAAATTGCGGGATCATCCAATCCAACTAATCAAACAAAATCTTGAATCATCCAGTACCATTCTATCCAAGCAATCAAACAAAATCATGTATCATCCTATCACACCAACCAAACATCAAACCCTTACCATACCATTCAGGATCATCCCATACATCCTGTACCATCCCATTCACCCTGGTTCACCCATCCAAACGCACCCTTAGGGGCCGCATTCTCTTCGGGGCAAGACCAGACCTGGTGCGACCGAGGGGTAAAATGGTATTTTCGCATGGCTTATAACGGAAAACGCCCAGAAATGATTAAAATAAGGCAAAAAAAAAAGGTATTTAATGAAGCAACATAGTAAGTGGGGGTAAAAAATGAATTACGTCAGGAATGAGAGTATTTTCTGAATACAGATCTAATGAATTCCCCCTTAATTAAATTTTGGTTGCCCTTGTCATGATCATGAGTGGAATTAGCCACTGTGTTGTTTCAAAGGAAAATTTCAGGAAAAAGACACCCCATGCAGATTTAATCTCTCTAGAATGGGCCATGCAAATTTAATTGGCGGCTTTAGTCCCTATAACTAAATTGGCACCCTCCAGGGAAGTTTGTTCGTCCGCAACTCGGATCTTTGCTTGTTAGTACAGTGCAGTTTTTGCTGTTCCTCGGGAATACCAACTTAAGTTCATTGGTGATAAGGGAAAATTGGAATAATCCAGGTCTCGTTTGAGCAGGCGAGGCACAACACTTCATATTAATGCTTACCTACATGGCACGAACCTGACTTGAGCTATGAAGCTTCAAACAACTTTTGAAGTTCAAACCTGACCGCTCTTAGTTAGACAAGCATGATTTACGTGTTTAAATACTAACTACAATTCTTCAAGCGTGAAAAGATTAACCTTTTCGCGTAATTATGCAGGGAGAAAAGCTTATGAATCCAATTATGTAAGCACAACAACAAGCGCAACAAATCCACCGTCATGTAGTTCCCCAAATCGACCGAACCAAGCTGCTCTCTCCAGATTCCCCTCAAATTTCGGCCACGGCGGCATTCGGACTTCGGAGGACTCGACCTATAAATCTGGCCGAAATAGTTAAATTCCTGCCCTAAAATTTTAGATCTGCTTCCACAGAAAGCACGGACACCTTACAGTAAAGCCCCCATGGCCGAAGCTTCTGAATGAACTGCGGTTCCCCCGAATTACGAACCCAAAGGACCAGAAGATTCGAGGAATCATGAAATCGGAAACAAATTGGGCCTGGAGAACACACCGCATCGGTAAATTTTTTTTCGTAAAAACGAGACAAATCCCTCGCAGGGCCCACCTTGGCCCAATCCGAACGCGCAAAACCCCTCGAAAAATCGCGATCAAACGCACCCAAAAGCCCAGAAATTTCAAACCGCGCGCCTCCATCCCCACAGATCCGACCGAAATAAGCCCAAACGGGCTCCAAATACAAACAGATCTACTCCCAAAAGGAAAGAAGTTAAACCCCCCCGACGCCACGACGACGGGCGGCAGAGAAATGTAAAGAATGGGATTTGGAGTTTTAGGATCTTACGGGAGGAGGATGACTGGATGAGGAGATGGTGGTGATGGTGGTGGTGGTGGCCGATCCGGAGTCCGGACTAGCTAGGGCTCGGCCCAAGAAGCGCCAAGGCCGAGCGTCAAGATCTGGTTTTTTTGGGGGTAGGAGGAGAGGGACTGAGGGAGAGGTGAATGTGGGATGGGAGCAGTAGCCTAGCAGGTAAGGGAGACTCGGTTTGGTGGGGAGGCTGCGGGGGCGGAGAGAGGGGGTGACGTTTTTAATGGGCTCACGGGTCGCGGCCCATGGCGATGGTCGTCGCGTGGGGGTGTCGCCGCCATGGGTGGCCGGGGGAGAGGAGGATGTGTGCGCGTGGATTGGGCGGCTTGCTGCTGACCTTTTCTCGGGCACCGCTTCCGGTTGCTTGTTCCGGGGTAGGGATTCCTAGGGTTTGGTGAGGCTGGGTGGGTGCCGTGCGCGCACGGGCCGCGCAGGCGCTTGAAACTGGGTTCGGACGGCGGGTTGGGCCTTTCGTACGTGCGAGTCGCGACCCGGCGTGTTGTGCCGCCGCGTCCGCTCTGAAGATAAGCACGTACGCATGTGGGTGAAGATAAGAAGCGTGTCGCGGCCGCTTCAGGTGGGCCAGAGCTGCCCACTAGGCACACTGCGGCGTATCAAATGGGCGGTTTGTTGAGCCGCTGACCATTTCTGTCAAGACCTCATCGCCGGCGAGTTACCGGCGGCAAGATCAAACGAATTCAATCACACTTCGGAAGAACAGAAAGGAGGATAGAAGAACAAGAGGAGGGGAAATTTCAGAATGTATTCATTTCATCGTTGTTTCCCAATAGAATTACAGAACTACTCTTATACAAAACATAGGACACTGACTTGGACACTGGCTGGTGGCCCCTTTGGTCCATACACATAACCACACACGTTGACACACACACAGTTTCTCCGTGTTTCCTTGTTGCATGTGTTTTTTTTTTTTTGACCTCTTCACGGCTCGCTGGCTAGAGAATTTTTTTAATAATTAATCCTTTTTTAAAATTAATTTTAAAGTTAACCTCTAGCGCACTTTATTTCCAATTCTGACTCCATTGGTCACGCCACCATCCATGGTGTGATAAAACAACATTGTCACGCCATAAGATAAGTCTGCAAAAACGCATTTTTTTGTCACACCACTGTTGGTGGCGTGACCAAACAACACTATCACGCCACCACCAGTGGCGTGACAAGAATTGGTCCAGAAACAGGCTGGCGTGACAGTGTTATTTGGTCATGCTACGGATGATGGCGTGACCAAAGAGGTCAGAATTGGAAATAAAGTGCGTTGGAGGTTAACTTTAAAATTAATTTTAAAAAATAATTAATTAATAAAAAAAATCCTGACTAGAAGAGGCTGGAGCGGACGTGCAGCCATGCAAGGCCCAAAAAAACATGCGTAAGCTCATGATGGACTCGACGGCTCGCGGCTCCTGCAACGTCCGTTGCTTTCTCCCATCATCACACCAGGAATCCATTGCGGATTGGGTTTTGTCTGGGTAATGTAGCACCAGTTTTGCTAGTTTTAAATTGCCTGAAATTTTCTTAAGTTTAAGTCACTTGTTGTGACCATTGAATTTGTGTAGAGATTTGTATGTCATATGATTAGATATTGATCTAATGGTCACAACAAGTGATTTAAACTTAAAAAAAAAATTCAGGCAACTTATGAATAAACAGTCCCATACAGCACATAGCCGACGCCACCCCAAACATCAACCGCATGTGTATACTGTTGCAAACAATTCTTCAACAGACCGTAACATAAGCGGTCGTGTCACGATCGGAGTGCTATCTTGAGTCATGCCCCAGCACGTTGTAGCCGACCTTATTTTCACCGATTGGGTAGACAGAAGTTTCGGGCAATTAGCAACGACCGCACACATGAAGAAAATTCTCCTAAATAAGACATGCAGGGCCAAACCTGGAGTTTGAATTCTGATAGGCTGAGGGTACAACCACCTCCACTAGTCACCCAAACAATACTTGTTGCACATTGTGGGTGCCCTTATGGGCATGTTTGGAAGCACGAATTTCTTAGTAAACAGTTCAGCCTTGCAGAAATATAAAAATAGATTTACTATTTTTAATTCACATAAATTTTTAAATTTAAATCAATTATTGTGACCATTAGATTTATGTAAAAATTGATGTATCATATAATTGAATATTAATCTAATAGATAAAAAACATAACTTATACTTAAGATTCTTAATTTCAGTCCCGTAGAAAAAATCATCATACTCCAAACGGAGCCTAATTCTACAGCATATTGTGGCCGTCCGATCTGTGCTGAATGGACGAGCTCATTGGCGCGGCACTGCAGGCCAGGAATGGGGGCATACGAGATCTAAATCGTTCAGGTCCGTGCCGGACGGACAGCTCCACCAAGAGCACTTCCTAACTGAAGCTGTTCCGATCCAAACCGTAACAAGCATATCATGATCACAATGAACAAGGCAGTGAGAAGTAGTAAGTAAACACCATCGGCATTCAGCGCTACATATATAGGGAATGTTCGCAGACCATCGCCACCATGCAAGAAGCCACGAGCAAGCAAATTCATTACTACATCTTAGAAGAACCTGCCATGCCTTATCCAAAACAAGTGAACCCTGCATGCAGATGCAGATGCAGATGCAGATGCAGGCCACTACCACTCCAGGTTCCATGGAACAAGCCTAACATTAGCCACCACCACCTACTGCTACTAACCTCCTCAGAAACTACCTGCTACTCCTCCTGCTGCTGCTGCTGCTGCTATGCCAGTGACAGTGACAGTGACAGTGCCCTAGCTGCCTTCCTCCTCGGTGCCTTTCAGGTACTCCCCATCGCCGCTGTGCGCGCCGGAGTTGGCGCCCCGGACGTCGGCGGACAGCGAGGTCGAGCACTCCTTGGCGCCGCTGGCGCTGCGGGCATAGTCCGAGAAGACGCCGGCGTTCATCATGCTGTTGCCAGCAGCGGCGCCTGCGCCGCCCATGCTGGCCTCGCCGTGGAGGATGTTGAACCCGCTGGTCGTGCCGGGGGCCATGCCCAGCTGGCCGTGCGCGGCAGCCGCCTGCTGCTGCTGGAGCGGCGACAGGGTGGGCTGCGCGTACATCATCGACGACCGGGCCGCCATCAGCGACTGCGGGGCCATCATCTGCGCCGACTGCTGCGGCATGTACCGCGGCCCGGACTGCATCATCAGATTGGACGGGTACTGCGTGCAGACATGTCAAATGAGCAATGCAGGCTGAAAAACTACTCCAGAAGAATTCTCACAAAACTAGAGCAAAAGAGAAAGAACTGCAAGGCGAAGCCGAATGGATACCTGTGATAGAGCGGCCGTCTGCGGCGGCTGGCTGTCGGCGATGGCAGCGAGGTACATGAGGTTGTGCTGGAGCTTAGCTTGGTTCCTGCAGAGCACAGCAGCAAGTGGCACACACACGAGAGCTCAGCTTGTGGGTTGTAGGGCAATGCGCAATAAGCAAAACGTGGGAGGATTGTTCAGTGGTACAAATGCGTTTATTGTCTCTACAAAGTAAGAAGTGAACAGGCATATGCACATGAACATGCATGCTATAGCGTGACATGATGATTGAAAAAGAAAGATTAGGAGTTGCTTCAGTAGGGGAAAGGCTATACGAGGTGGTAGAAACTGTTGTGTGACAATGACATTACTGAACAAGAAACCGTCCTTTTCTAGTACAAAACCACACATTAATCACTTCTTGATCAGGAGGATACTTGATAAATATATTGATCAGTCTATGAACTAGAACCCGCATGAAAGGACAACACCAAATGGAACATTTCATTTATAAACATGTTTGATTTGTCTACTAAGGTCAGACTGAACAAAAGGACAATCTTGTTCTTGTAAACACTAATCAAACTGATGTTACCATAAGAGCTAATAGAGTAAAAGCTACAAAAAGGCCAGCAACATTCCAACATGAGTTCAGTGCTCCTACAGTACAGTTGTTAGTTGCTACCACACCACAATCACAAGGAGAGAAGAGATCAGACTCACCGTGCGCACTCCTCCACCTTCCCGTTGTTCTGATTGTCGAGGATGGCCAGGATCAGCTGCTTGTTCTCATCCAGGTACTGCACAGTTTTAACGTCGAAACTTTTCATGTTAATACATTTCAGTACACGCATGTCTTCATCATTACTAACCAAAGATAAAAGTACATGCATATCTTAAACACATTCCAACTGCCCAACACCTCATATTTTGGTTGTTTTCCCATATCAGCCAGTCAAACACAACATTTGCTCCATGAATGACCGACATATGAAAATATCAGTTATCACCGATGAAGTACTAGAATGGAGATTGGTATCTTGATACCAAAGCAGAACAACACAAATACAAAAGATCTGATTGCCAGTCTATCCTCTCAAGCTCAGGATCAATCATTAACTGACACGATGGCATGTAAAGCAGGCTATCAAGGCTAGGACAAAGCAGAGCGGGCCCCTGGTTGTTATATCGGCCTTTAGCCGTGTAGCACAACTTTAGGGGTCTAGCAGTCAAGGTCCAATGGGTGACCGGCAGTACAGCGCAAGCGAACCTACCTTCCTACCCACATGAATATCAATAAGGCCAGTGACCAGCCAGTGTGTCTGCTAATTTTCTTTCTGAAAACACGCATAAATCTTTCTTCTGAGAAAATATTTTGGCATAACAGATTGCACGTTGGATTGGTGGAAATGAAATGGGGAGATTTATGATAATCTCACAGCCTTTCTTGTTTCCTTCGATGGAAGATTGCACATGATACATTTGCTTAGAAAGGGGGCAAGATTTAATGGTGGTTTGCCAGGGCAGATGCAGAGGCCAGAGGGAACAGCTCTGGCATGGTTATTATTTGCCAAATACAAGAGGGGGCAGATATGATCATGGACGCACACCAACCAAAACAAGCTAAAAATAGTATTTAGATTAAGAGGGTATAATGATATGGAAATCATCGCAGCAAGAGCAAAAGAAAGGGACCAAAATAGACAGCAACAGTTTGAACTGCAGAGAAAATCGTATGTGAGGGACCATACGAGAACACATCAATATAAAAAATACACAAGGGTAGAGTATGGAGAGAAAAATCAACATTATGAATAGAAAAGAGGGGTCAAACTGAACATGTCCTAGGGTTGTTCTATAATCTCTCAAATATGTCTGTGTTTGTTCAAAATAGATACCAAACTGCAGCAAGTTAAAAAAAGAACAAGAAAAAAGGAGCAGAGAAGAACGGAGAAGGCGAGAAATTGGAGAGGAAGATGGCACGAGAACAAACAGAAATGGAGAAACTTCGCTGCATACCGGGTTTTCAAAAGGGTTTGTCATGAGACCAATCAATGGGCACACAAAAAGGTACCAAAAACAAACAAGGATGGAGGGAAAATGAGCAAAAAGGAAGGAAAGAAAGAAAGCAGAATACAAAGAAACAACAAACATGAACGCCTTTCCACGAGGAAACGTTTTTCATAAACTTCCAAACCAAACCATGGAGCAAAAAAGAAAGAAAGAAAACAAAACGAGAGAGAAATGATTCAAGAACCAAAGGAGTAAGCAAAGAAGTATTAGGGTACCACAAAAGAGAGAGAGGGAGAGAGATATTTGGGGGATCATGACCTGCTGAATGAGATCAGTGGTGACAGTGGTAGGGGAAGCATAGCCCCCCATCATGCTCTGGTTCATCTGCATCAGGTGTTGCTGCTGCATCCCAATACCACCCTCTTATTAAAAGTTTATATCCTTCCCCTCTCTCTCTCTCTCTCTCTCTCTCTCTCTCTCTCTCTCTACTCACCACTGCCTCTTCTTTTGATCTGCTTCCTCCTCTCTCTCTCCCCCCTCCTTCCTCTCTGCTCTTTGCTTTAGAACAGGTTGGTGTAAAGGGATGGGGGCGCAGAGGGGGTTTCTTGAGGTTTCTTGGGGTTTTGGTGATGAGAGGGGGGTTTTGGTCTGTGTGTCTCCCCTTCTCCTTTGCTTTGCTCTTTTGGCTTTGGAGTGGCGTTGTTTAAAAGGGCGCACTAGTAGTCTAGTGCTCCTGAAGGTTTTTCTCCCTTTCTCCTTTTTTGTCAAGTTTTTAAAGCTGAAACTTTTACCATGCAACTTTTACCACACCTACCAAAAGCTCTGTAACTTTCTACACTTGGACACCTGCACATTAAAGAATTTGGGATTGATTCTTTAACAATGACCACCACCCAGAGGAAAAATAAAGTTTGATCGTATGTGTAGGCGTTAGGCTGTCTAATTTATTTCTGGCTGCACGCCCTAAGAGTATTTATGTCTGGCGTAGCATACTGGTATGCAGGGTTTAATAATGTCTGTCAACACAGCGATTTTGAAGTGCAGGGACTACATAATCCGAGCAGCTTGCGAGCAGGCTAGATTTCTGGAGTACTAAAACAACCGCGTCCAGCAGTCTACATGGTTGCAGAACGCCTCTCACCAGTTCCACGTGGAATTTCCGGGTTCCAAACACGGTGAAAGAACACAGAGAAATGGCCACTATCTGCCTGCTGTGCTCAATCCGAGCCGCGGCGTGTTAGGAAGCTCAATTTCGCTACTTCGATAGGCAGTGATTTCTTGGGGACACAGATCCAGTTCCAAGGTCACGGGTTCGCACCGTCTGCTATTCCCGTAGAAATGTCACGGGTGTACTGTATTATAATATTCGATAGTTCTACAGTATTTTGTGAACTGTGCAATTCTACAGCATTTGTGAACAGTATCATAACATTTAAAAGCCGCTTGATCTAAAAAGAACGGACCAGATCAGTTGCTATGGACTTTGCAATTCTACTGTTCAATTTGTGAACAGTAGTTTTGCTGCATTGTTTTCGTTTTATCCATTGTTTTTTTTTTATTCAACAGATGTTTATACAATATCATAATATTGTTCGTGACACTGCATAGCTACATGGGAGGATTCGTTTCCCAATGTCACACCTCACACGTATGAATACGTGTCCGGGGATGGAACGGCTCGCCCGTTCCGCGGCGCGGCAGCGCCAGCCCAAACGCCAACGGCAACGTTCGGAAATTTCAATTTGTCGCGTGCGCTCGCCGCACGCGACGTCGTGCGTGCCGCTGTTCACCGTGGGCTAGTAGCTAGCACCAAAAAGTTGCAGCCAGGTTACAGCCTATGCACGCTGCACACGGTCACTGCACACATATGCTATTGCCATCTCTCTCACCTCTCGTGCATGCATGCCCTAGCTGCCTGACCAAGGCGCAATGGCTCAGAAAAATGTTGCGTCATCTGACCGGTCTCCTCGGAAGCCATGGTCTAATACATAACGTACACGAGATCATTATCTCCACTCCCCAACAAATTATCTAGATCAAGCGATACAGCATCTAAAAACAGTAAAATCATTGAAAAATATTTTAACCGTTTGTATGGACCGAAATCACTGTCTAAAGAATGATACTCCGCGGTACACCAGCGATCCGGATCCGGCTCCTCGCGTGGCCGCGGTGAAAGTGGTGTGCTAGTAAAAAAAACTGGCTTGCTTTACCTTTTAGCCTAGAGTAGTTACTGCTTTACAGCTCTGGGTGTTACTTTTGGTAAAAAGGTAAAAAAGTACAACAGGAAAGACTTGGGGGAGCCGAGGAGCCTTCAAAATGTTTTTCTTTCTTTCTTTTGCACTTTTGGTTTATGGCCTGTGGGTCAGTGGATGTGACCAAGGGCATTTTTTTCTAGCAGGTGACTATTTCCAGTACCGGCTTACTGCACCTGCTCATGGACTAAATTGACGAAATGGTCCGGACAACACCACATTGCAAAATTTATCAAAGCTTTAGGAAGAAATCAGTTCGTCGATCTCCTGACAATGAAAAAAAAACCTTTTAACTTAACCTTCTCCATGCGGTTACTGAGTAGTGAGTACTACTCAAACAGGAGACCATGATCCCCAAAGGGACAGTGCCACACGTTGTGTCAGGGCATGTACAATAGGGTGACATCAGCCGTTTATAATACTTGTCACGTAAGATTTTTTGTGACATGGATGAGAGAGAACGATGAAAGAGGTAGAAGTCATCTGGCATGCAACAGACGGTCTATAAGGTCCTTATAGACATCATTTTTGTTGTTGTATCTATACCGTCTGTAACTCACATATTTTGTGATCTCATTTTATGAGGGACATTTATAGACAACTCATTGTATGAATTGTGTTTATTTTTGTCTACAGATGACATGTAAGATACTAAAGACAACCACTATCTATATCATTGTACATGCCCTCAGAAGCAGCAGGCTAGCAGCATGCATGAGTTTCACGGGCTAAACATTTCGGGCAACATAGTCCAACTCTTATCTTACATTTCAAATGTAGCATCATCAATCATGCTTGCACGCTAATCTTATCAGCAAAAAAAAAAGGAACCCCAGAGCGACAGATCAATCGGTCACAGTTGCCGCCACCAACGGTCGATCGAGGCGGATCATAAGCTTGTTCAAAGCTGAAATTAACACGAACGGATTTGGAGTTGGGATGGACCCTGCCGGCCCGAGGGACACCACGGGCCTTTGGCCGTCCGATCAATCAACCAACAGGGGGGTGGTTAGCAAGTTCAATCACACAGAGATCAGACTAGAGGACACTAATCACCGATCTCGATCAAGCTCCATCAATCGACTTCTCAATTGTATCAGTGAGGCGCAGCACTGTATATGTGATAAGTAATGCTGACTTAGAAGTATTGTCACAGATCGAACTGGCATTATAGCAAGACACCAAAGTTTCTCTCTGCTTCTAGACTATGACCACGTTTCAAGTTCGGTAATGGTGGATTATCCGAATCTTACTGTGTTGAACAATAGACAATAATATCGAGACATTTAGAGAAACCATCATTTTCGAAAAGTCCTCATTCTTTGTCGGGGTTAAGACGGTCTGACCGCCCCTGTGGGTGGTTGGACCGGCCGGTGATCGACTGAAAGTGAAAAGTTGAATTTTTGAAATCGGTCAAAAATCATTTGTGTAGAAAAGTGAGGTGATGTGTTTGCACTAGTTCACATGGAAAATGAAGTTTTAAGGTGAAACTAGATAGAGTTAGAAATTTTCAGATAGAGTGCGGTATGGGACTTGGGAAAATTCTTAAAGCGATCTAACCGGCTGTTTGCTGGCAGTCAAATTGACAGAGGGCGATGGTCTGATCGGCCAAAAGGGGTTCAAGGGCCGGAAAGGCAGCGAACTTTGTTGAGTTGGTCCTAGGAGTTTGGGTTTGGTGCATATGTTTGCATTATACTTTTATGGACTAATATGGATCAAATTGCGAAGAATTTATGCGTGAAAATGGATGTTTAGTCAACTATGATCAACGGCGAGGAGGATCAAAACTTGGTTATGAGAACTAAGGTCCAGAATGATCGTGGATGTCGGGTGAGATGGTTGGACTCAAGCAAGATGCAAGATGGTGAGGCGGATGGGATCAGGACTAAGCTAGAAAAGCTTAGATCTAGAACGATCAAGGTGTCGCCAGAAGATGACCGAGGCTACCGGGATGGTTACCAGCCAAGAAGACGAGAAACTGGAGTGGGAGCTACCGGTGATGGAAATCTCAAGCAACAGCAAGGTGAACCGGGACTAAGCTCAGGGAGGAGTTGAGGTCTAGAATAGTCAAAGAAGCCGGGTACAGTCATGGTACATGGTGAGACATGATGTGCGCCAAGTGACTTGGGCCTATTTGCAAGCGATAACGGTTCGGTGGGATCTAGATGTGTGAGAGGTTATGGTCCAACAGCTAGTTTTATAGCCGTTAGAGCATGGCCTTCTTTCTGAAAACACGCATAAATCTTTCTTCTGAGAAAATATTTTGGCATAACAGATTGCACGTTGGATTGGTGGAAATGAAATGGGAGATTTATGATAATCTCACAGCCTTTCTTGTTTCCTTCGATGGAAGATTGCACATGATACATTTGCTTAGAAAGGGGCAAGATTTAATGGTGGTTTGCCAGGGCAGATGCAGAGGCCAGAGGAACAGCTCTGGCATGGTTATTATTGCCAAATACAAGAGGGGCAGATATGATCATGGACGCACACCAACCAAAACAAGCTAAAAATAGTATTTAGATTAAGAGGGTATAATGATATGGAAATCATCGCAGCAAGAGCAAAAGAAAGGGACCAAAATAGACAGCAACAGTTTGAACTGCAGAGAAAATCGTATGTGAGGACCATACGAGAACACATCAATATAAAAATACACAAGGGTAGAGTATGGAGAGAAAAATCAACATTATGAATAGAAAAGAGGGGTCAAACTGAACATGTCCTAGGGTTGTTCTATAATCTCTCAAATATGTCTGTGTTTGTTCAAAATAGATACCAAACTGCAGCAAGTTAAAAAAAGAACAAGAAAAAAGGAGCAGAGAAGAACGGAGAAGGCGAGAAATTGAGAGGAAGATGGCACGAGAACAAACAGAAATGGAGAAACTTCGCTGCATACCGGGTTTTCAAAAGGGTTTGTCATGAGACCAATCAATGGGCACACAAAAGGTACCAAAACAAACAAGGATGGAGGAAAATGAGCAAAAGGAAGGAAAGAAAGAAAGCAGAATACAAAGAAACAACAAACATGAACGCCTTTCCACGAGGAAACGTTTTCATAAACTTCAAACCAAACCATGGAGCAAAAAGAAAGAAAGAAAACAAAACGAGAGAGAAATGATTCAAGAACCAAAGGAGTAAGCAAAGAAGTATTAGGGTACCACAAAGAGAGAGGGAGAGAGATATTTGGGGGATCATGACCTGCTGAATGAGATCAGTGGTGACAGTGGTAGGGGAAGCATAGCCCCCCATCATGCTCTGGTTCATCTGCATCAGGTGTTGCTGCTGCATCCCAATACCACCCTCTTATTAAAAGTTTATATCCTTCCCCTCTCTCTCTCTCTCTCTCTCTCTCTCTCTCTCTCTCTCTCTCTCACCACTGCCTCTTCTTTTGATCTGCTTCCTCCTCTCTCTCTCCCCCTCCTTCCTCTCTGCTCTTTGCTTTAGAACAGGTTGGTGTAAAGGGATGGGGGCGCAGAGGGGGTTTCTTGAGGTTTCTTGGGGTTTTGGTGATGAGAGGGGGGTTTTGGTCTGTGTGTCTCCCCTTCTCCTTTGCTTTGCTCTTTTGGCTTTGGAGTGGCGTTGTTTAAAAAGGGCGCACTAGTAGTCTAGTGCTCCTGAAGGTTTTTTCTCCCCTTTCTCCTTTTTTTGTCAAGTTTTTAAAGCTGAAACTTTTACCATGCAACTTTTACCACACCTACCAAAAAGCTCTGTAACTTTCTACACTTGGACACCTGCACATTAAAGAATTTGGGATTGATTCTTTAACAATGACCACCACCCAGAGGAAAAAATAAAGTTTGATCGTATGTGTAGGCGTTAGGCTGTCTAATTTATTTCTGGCTGCACGCCCTAAGAGTATTTATGTCTGGCGTAGCATACTGGTATGCAGGGTTTAATAATGTCTGTCAACACAGCGATTTTGAAGTGCAGGGACTACATAATCCGAGCAGCTTGCGAGCAGGCTAGATTTCTGGAGTACTAAAACAACCGCGTCCAGCAGTCTACATGGTTGCAGAACGCCTCTCACCAGTTCCACGTGGAATTTCCGGGTTCCAAACACGGTGAAAGAACACAGAGAAATGGCCACTATCTGCCTGCTGTGCTCAATCCGAGCCGCGGCGTGTTAGGAAGCTCAATTTCGCTACTTCGATAGGCAGTGATTTCTTGGGGACACAGATCCAGTTCCAAGGTCACGGGTTCGCACCGTCTGCTATTCCCGTAGAAATGTCACGGGTGTACTGTATTATAATATTCGATAGTTCTACAGTATTTTGTGAACTGTGCAATTCTACGCGTTGTGAACGATGTCATAACATTTAAAAGCGCTGATCTAAAAGAACGGACCGAGATCGGTTGCTATGGACTTTGCAATTCTCTGTTCAATTTGTGAACAGTAGTTTTCTGCATTGTTTTCGTTTTATCCATTGTTTTTTTATTCAACAGATGTTTATACAATATCATAATATTGTTCGTGACACTGCATAGCTACATGGGAGGATTCGTTTCCCAATGTCACACCTCACACGTATGAATACGTGTCCGGGGATGGAACAGCTCGCCCGTTCCGCGGCGCGGCAGCGCCAGCCCAAACGCCAACGGCAACGTTCGGAAATTTCAATTTGTCGCGTGCGCTCGCCGCACGCGACGTCGTGCGTGCCGCTGTTCACCGTGGGCTAGTAGCTAGCACCAAAAGTTGCAGCCAGGTTACAGCCTATGCACGCTGCACACGGTCACTGCACACATATGCTATTGCCATCTCTCTCACCTCTCGTGCATGCATGCCTAGCTGCCTGACCAAGGCGCAATGGCTCAGAAAAATGTTGCGTCATCTGACCGGTCTCCTCGGAAGCCATGGTCTAATACATAACGTACACGAGATCATTATCTCCACTCCCCAACAAATTATCTAGATCAAGCGATACAGCATCTAAAAACAGTAAAATCATTGAAAAATATTTTAACCGTTTGTATGGACCGAAATCACTGTCTAAAGAATGATACTCCGCGGTACACCAGCGATCCGGATCCGGCTCCTCGCGTGGCCGCGGTGAAAGTGGTGTGCTAGTAAAAAAAACTGGCTTGCTTTACCTTTTAGCCTAGAGTAGTTACTGCTTTACAGCTCTGGGTGTTACTTTTGGTAAAAAGGTAAAAAAGTACAACAGGAAAGACTTGGGGAGCCGAGGCCTTCAAAATGTTTTTCTTTCTTTCTTTTGCACTTTTGGTTTATGGCCTGTGGGTCAGTGGATGTGACCAAGGGCATTTTTTTCTAGCAGGTGACTATTTCCAGTACCGGCTTACTGCACCTGCTCATGGACTAAATTGACGAAATGGTCCGGACAACACCACATTGCAAAATTTATCAAAGCTTTAGGAAGAAATCAGTTCGTCGATCTCCTGACAATGAAAAAAACCTTTTAACTTAACCTTCTCCATGCGGTTACTGAGTAGTGAGTACTACTCAAACAGGAGACCATGATCCCCAAAGGACAGTGCCACGTTGTGTCGGGCATGTCTGATAGGGTGACATCACCGTTTATAATACTTGTCACGTAAGATTTTTGTGACATGGATGAGAGAGAACGATGAAAGAGGTAGAAGTCATCGGCATGCAATGAGCGGTCTATAAGGTCCTTATAGACATCATTTTTGTTGTTGTATCTATACCGTCTGTAACTCACATATTTTGTGATCTCATTTTATGAGGACATTTATAGACAACTCATTGTATGAATTGTGTTTATTTTTGTCTGAGATGACATGTAAGATACTAAAGACAACCACTATCTATATCATTATACATGCCCTCGAAGCGGCGGGCTAGCAGCATGCATGAGTTTCACGGGCTAAACATTTCGGGCAACATAGTCCAACTCTTATCTTACATTTCAAATGTAGCATCATCAATCATGCTTGCACGCTAATCTTATCAGCAAAAAAAAAAGGAACCCCAGAGCGACAGATCAATCGGTCACAGTTGCCGCCACCAACGGTCGATCGAGGCGGATCATAAGCTTGTTCAAAGCTGAAATTAACACGAACGGATTTGGAGTTGGGATGGACCCTGCCGGCCCGAGGGACACCACGGGCCTTTGGCCGTCCGATCAATCAACCAACAGGGGGGTGGTTAGCAAGTTCAATCACACAGAGATCAGACTAGAGGACACTAATCACCGATCTCGATCAAGCTCCATCAATCGACTTCTCAATTGTATCAGTGAGGCGCAGCACTGTATATGTGATAAGTAATGCTGACTTAGAAGTATTGTCACAGATCGAACTGGCATTATAGCAAGACACCAAAGTTTCTCTCTGCTTCTAGACTATGACCACGTTTCAAGTTCGGTAATGGTGGATTATCCGAATCTTACTGTGTTGAACAATAGACAATAATATCGAGACATTTAGAGAAACCATCATTTTCGAAAAGTCCCTGTTGCTGTCAGGGTTAAGACGGTCTGACCGCCCCTGTGGGTGGTTGGACCGGCCGGTGATCGACTGAAAGTGAAAAGTTGAATTTTTGAAATCGGTCAAAAATCATTTGTGTAGAAAAGTGAGGTGATGTGTTTGCACTAGTTCACATGGAAAATGAAGTTTTAAGGTGAAACTAGATAGAGTTAGAAATTTTCAGACAGAGTGCAGTATGGGACTTGGGAAAATTCTTAAAGCGATCTAACCGGCTGTTTGCTGGCAGTCAAATTGACAGAGGGCGATGGTCTGATCGGCCAAAAGGGGTTCAAGGGCCGGAAAGGCAGCGAACTTTGTTGAGTTGGTCCTAGGAGTTTGGGTTTGGTGCATATGTTTGCATTATACTTTTATGGACTAATATGGATCAAATTGCGAAGAATTTATGCGTGAAAATGGATGTTTAGTCAACTATGATCAACGGCGAGGAGGATCAAAACTTGGTTATGAGAACTAAGGTCCAGAATGATCGTGGATGTCGGGTGAGATGGTTGGACTCAAGCAAGATGCAAGATGGTGAGGCGGATGGGATCAGGACTAAGCTAGAAAAGCTTAGATCTAGAACGATCAAGGTGTCGCCAGAAGATGACCGAGGCTACCGGGATGGTTACCAGCCAAGAAGACGAGAAACTGGAGTGGGAGCTACCGGTGATGGAAATCTCAAGCAACAGCAAGGTGAACCGGGACTAAGCTCAGGGAGGAGTTGAGGTCTAGAATAGTCAAAGAAGCCGGGTACAGTCATGGTACATGGTGAGACATGATGTGCGCCAAGTGACTTGGGCCTATTTGCAAGCGATAACGGTTCGGTGGGATCTAGATGTGTGAGAGGTTATGGTCCAACAGCTAGTTTTATAGCCGTTAGAGCATGGCCGGTCTGACCGGCCCTGTGCCTGCAATCTGACCGGACCTTCCTGATTTTCGGCAGATTCTCCTCCAACGGCTAGTTTTTGTGTGGGCTATAAATACCCACATTGGTATCTCATTCCATTCTCTTGAGCTAGTGTGAGCTTCTCCTCTCAATTGTGCATGTGTTGCACTTTGTGAGCAAAGGGAGATAGTCTAGTTGCCTGTGTTGCAGCTAGAATTGAATTGAGCATCCAATTGTGCATGTATTGCACATGGTGAGAATCAAGCGAGAGGCTTTGGGTTATTACTCTTGGTGTTTATTGACACCTAGACGGCATGGAGGCGTCGTGGTCTGATGATCTTCTCAAAAAGCTTATGAGAAGGCCTCATGGTTTGTGAGTGGTTTGGTGCTCGCCATCTCCGAGCAACCCCGAGTGGATTGAGGTGTTGGTTCAGTTTGTGTAACATCCCAATCCTCAACTTGTGTTTCAAATGTAAGAAAATAAGTAGAAACTAAAACTTTTTCTTACATCATGAAGTTTTTGAACTTTCTGTAATTCTTGTAAAGGGATTGTGGGAAATCAAAAACCCAAACCTCCAAATTGACTAAAGTCATGACCCTTCTTTCCCAAACCCTTCTCAAATCTTGTGATCATCCTCTGGAAATAATTTTCCTGGGTTCTAAGGTTGTTGTGTGACACCTCTGAAAAATTTCATAATTTTTAGAAATTGTTTGAATATTTTCAAGAGGCAGTCAAACCAGTTTAACCTTTTGTCAAACCCTAGAACAAACCTTCTGGAATTTCTTGAGAAGAATCCAGTGCATAAAAATATCTGGAAATTTTATTTAAGGCTAATCCTGAAGTCAGTAACCTCCAGTTAAAATTTCAGAATTTTTGGAGTTAGTTTGCTATCCCTAAAGACTCCCCAAAGTTTTTAGCCTATTTTCTAAAACCCAAAGTCAAAACTGTTGGACTCGAGTCGGACTCGAGCCCAACTTCCTTTTCGGGTGCGACCCAACCAATCCCGAGCCCCTTTAAGCGTGTACTCTATATCAGCCGTTGGATTTCCTCTCCACGGCCTATATCTTGGTGACTTTTGGGTCACCCGAACGTGCCAACGCTTCTCAGCCGTTGGATCCCCATCGGGCGGTCCACGTTGCCGTGAACTTTCGGACCCCCCCCCCCATCGCGCCAGTGATTCTCAGCCGTTGGATTTTGATCCAACCGCCGCGAAGCGTACCCCTTCGCGCTCGGTCGCTCTTTAACCCCGGGCTCGGGCCACTTGGTTGGACCTAACCAACTAAATGCATCGGGCTCATTCTAAAGCGGTGCGCGTGTTTTAACCCTTGGATCTTAATCGAACACTCCAGCTTTCTTTGAATCGTGTAGACATCAGAGTTGGAGGATCAATCTCGACCGTCCATTTCTAATCAAGCGGTCTAAAGCTTTGACTCAAGTTAATGGGTTTGACTCAAACCATTTGTGAGTTAGCCCCGAGCCACTTTGAATTGTGTCACTTCCAGGTGGGACCCCTTTGAACCTGGTCATCCCCTACCTCTCGCTCACTCCATTGCCTGTACACAAACGTGGAGAGGTAGTGCCCTGTCACGTCCATGGAAGCTTTAAACGGCTCTTTGCTGCAAGCATTCAATGCGCCTCAGAGTCCTCCTCCAAAAGTCGTGGTCTTCACCTGCTCCCGTCACTCACATCGTCCATGGCAGGCTTGACCGTGGTGGAGCCTTGCCTTGCCCTAGCTCCATGCCTCACTTCTCTGGCTATTTAAAGCCTTTGAGCTCATCCTTGACCTCCTTTAAACACCACCGTAGCCTGGCTTGGCTCCCTCTTTGCTCTCTGGAGCTCAAATCGCAAAAACCCCCAAATCCACCATTGTCGGCCGAGAGCAAGCTTCATTGTTCTTGTTGTTCCAGTGGTTCATTTGCGAATCTTTTTGCTCCCTCTTAAGCCTCTCATCATCTTGAGCATTAACCCAACTTAATTGTGGTTTGCTTTCAGAGGAGCAGCTCAATTTTGGGGATTTGTTCAAATTCGGCCGAAATCACCCCTTTTCTTCCTCAGCTCCGGTGAGTGCCTCATTTCTCAATTGGTTGTTCATGGACCTTCTATGAGCTATTGTGAAGCTATATTGATGACGCGGTCTTTCTCATTTTGCTTAAGTCGTCGTCTCCACTTCATCTTCTTCGTTGCCGGCAAGCCTCTCCGCTGCCAGAGCAAATCCGGCCACCTCTGTTCCTCTCCAGCGATAAGGTAGCTCCTATGTAGTCCCTAGAGGCTTGGCACTAGCTTCCTTGAACCGCGGCGGAGCTATTTGCTATTTCCCATTTTGTCGTGCTTTGCACCGCCGTTCAACTCCGGCTAGCCGCCGTTATGGTCTTTCCCCGTAGTCACCACCGCCACCAGCGTGTGCGTCGTGCTATTACAGTTCCATTTTGGCACTTAGTCCACACCGGCGAGGCCTGCATCGCCAGCGATGAGCTCGGGAGTGCTGTCGGGTTTTGTCGGACGAGCACGGCACTGTGCCGTGTCACATTAGGATAAAGCCCAGCAATTAATTGCTTAATCATTAGTTAGTGATAATGATGTCTTAAGTCGGCTTTTGCAGCCACTGACAGTTGGGCCCCGCATCTTAAACACCCCCTCTCGCACTGTGCAGAAGCGTTAGGACATCATTAATGCTAATCATTGGCTAATCACTATTAACCATTGACTAGTGATTAATGGTGGTCTTAATTGAACTTTTGTGTCACTGCCGGGTGGGCCCGCGTGCACGGTGTGCGTGCGTTAAAACCTCGCGGACGTGACTCTAAGTCGCTGACAGCGGGCCCTACTTGTCAGAGCTTCTGTTCACGTCGCGATCGGCCCAACTATTAGCAGCCGTCCATTTCCAGATCAGCGGCCTTGATCTATTGGGTCGTTCGGGTCACCCGATCTTCCCAATCCTTGTGTACCGTCCATCCTTAGATCAACGACCCAGATCTGGGGAGCGTTCGCGAGGTCCGAACGTCGCCTGGATCTAGACCGATGATCTTAAATCCAATGCTCGTCTTTTGTGGTCATGCGCGCGTGCGGCTGTTTTCGATCTTGGCGTGGGCGTTGAATTTGATCTCAACGGCCCGTTTGCCTACATCTATTCTTTTGGTAAATGGTTATTAATTCCCGATAAGCTTTATTTCACAACTGAAAAATGCATTAAACTTTAGAAATTGATATCTAATTCATTTTAAGTCATTTTCGGTTGATTCAAATTTTGATAATTCTGTTTTTAACTAAACTTTAATCTGAAAATGGTTTTAAGCTTAGTATTAGCTCCAGAACAATATGATAATAGTTTTAATTCCTGTTAGGGTTATTTTGTGCATTAAAAATTCATTTAATTTGAAAAATGCATAACTAAATCTCTGTAGATCCTTTTTGGGCGAATCCAACTGTGTTAAATTTCTGTTTAGCTAAAGTTTAATCTAAAAATACATGTAGGCATTGATTCTTTACCAGAAAATTATATAGGTTGAACTGACTTGATTGGGTATAAACATTGCCTAAAAATTTATTTAAAATTTGTAAAAGACACAAGTAATTCACTGTAACTCCAAATGTAACAAACTAAAATCTGTTAAATTCCTCTGATAATGTAATTCAATATAGGATAGGTTTTGTTCATTTATTTGACTCTGAAAAATGATATGTTCCAGTTTTACAACCTAAAAAAATTCATAAGTAATTCATTATAACTCCAAATTTAGTAAACTCAGTTTTGCTAACCTTAGGATGTCAATATCTACCTACCATAAAATTTTCAAGTTCTAAATCTTTCTAGAAATTTATGCCATAAACAGTAACAGATAGCAATTAATTTCGAATTTTCCAACAGATTGAAATTGATTTAGCTATAACTTTTGCATCCTTAATCCAAATCAAATGGTTCTTGTTGCTAAATTTGTATAAAATCATGCTCTACTTGCTGTATAAATTTCATGAATTTTGGATGACTTTGGCTTTTGAGTTTCTTTCAGTGTTCTTCGTTTTTTATTGGATTTTCTCGTTCTTTCGATTGGTTCCAACGATCGTGTTGATTGCGTGAGTGATCCTCTGCAGCAAACAAGTGACCTACAGTAAGGCAAGCAGTGTAACATCATTTGATCATATTGCTCCTATTACTTTTAAAGTCTAATATCTTGTTTGTAAAATCTAAGTATGCATGCTTCTTTATGTCAAGATTTATTTTGTCGATTAGAGGTAGCTAATCCCATTGCATAGTTTTCCTGAAATTGTTCAGCCCTGCCACTACCCTATGTTATTATCCTCACTAGTGAATTAGAGCCCGGTGGAGGATTTATGGTCTTTTTATTGTCTTTACGATATGATGCTTAGCAATGCTTAGTTACCGGTAGAATTGGGCGGTTATCGACTTAGTCGATGACCTTGATCACACAAACTTATTATGACTTTATGATTCAGTCTGTGTGCTATGTTTACTTGTAAAAACAAAAAAAAAACTGAAAACAAAATGATTTGGACTTGGGCACAATGGTATATTGGTGTGCTTTTGGGTGTGACTGTAATGGTGCCCGAGTCATTTAAGGACCGAGTTACTTGCGATACCGTACTGAGCAATTTGCGTGCTAACCACACTGGAGGGTATGTGACCTCTCTTGACTTAGTACTCTGGCGTGTGTTGGCTACAAGTTGCAGGAGGGTGTGTGTGTGTTGTGTTGTGGTAAAATAAGGTAGTTTATGTGTGGGAGTATTGTAGTTGTCCGGAAGCTTGACCCCTATATGGTAGTTGACTTTTGGCTTTACAATGTAAGCGTATGGGCTTCGGTCCATACGAGCGGCTCGTAGTTGATACACAATATTGGAAATGTCTTGTAGGACTTAGCCGTGCCGGCATACCTTCGGAAGTGTGCTTCATCTAGTGGCAAAAAGGCGGTCTGAAGTGTGGGTACATTGGTACACCCCTGCAGGGTTAAAACTATTCGAATAGTCTCGTCCTAGGTTATAGACACACTCGGATACACACCGTGAGAACTAGACTACAACCTTTTCAATTAAAACTTGACATGGGTGGTACGAATGGGTAATTCGAGCTATGGTTGTGATGGCTAATGGGTTAGTCATCTCCAGGTGGTTGTTATGTTATTATTTATTGTCTCGCTGTTATTTATGCAAATAAATTTCGGATTGTTGAAACTGCCTTCAAATTATTACTTATTGCAAATAATACTTGCTTTATGATGAAAATTAACCTTGAGCCTTCTCCTTTGATTAAAGCCTGCATGTAGTAGTAACTAGGTTTGTTACCCGTAAGTCTTACGAGTACATTTTTGTACTCATTTGCTTTGCTTAATTGTTGCAGAGGAAGGAGGTTGATCCTCAAGGGATCAATTTTGGTGAGTTTTGCTACGGTGTGGACGACTAGCTTGGCGGCCCGATTGGTTGCCTTGTGGGTTATGGCTAACCAGTCGTATTTTGGTTAAAGCCATCTTATGGCACCTTTTGCTTCCGCTGTTATTTGATACTTAATGTCATTTGGCCGGTCGACTCTTTTGTAATCACTTCATATTATGTATGTCGTTGCTAGACTTGTTATTATGTGTTGTATGGAATTGATGCATGATTTTGTAACGGGGTGTGTATACTGTATTTCTGGGAAGTATACATATCTCGAGGCTTAGTTTATTTGATTTGTGATGCTAGGGCCAATAGAAGGCTAAGCATTACAAGCCGAATAAACCGGGGTCTCACAGTTTGGAACCGGTCCAAGTGGTTGGACTTACCTCGGAAGTGTTAGCTCAGGTTATGGAGCCGGTCCAACGTGGTTGGGCTTACCTCAATGTGGATTAGGGCATACCGACGAGTCTCCGAACACCACGGTAAAACATAATCATTTCATTGTGGTTTGATTTCTTGTGCTTTACTTTATTGTAATTTACATTCATATAATTAAATTGCTTATTCATCTTGTATGGTTGCTATCATTCAATAGTCTTATATTGTTGGTGCACTTAGTAAAGACTAGTTGATTTAGGATTTGATTATGCAAAATCGTTTTGATATTAGCTTCCGCATTAGAAAGGTTTTAGCCAAAAGATTTTTTTTAAAACCGCCTATTCATCCCTCTCTAGTCGGCCTTCTCAATCTTACAAAGTGATGGATATATCTTTTGTAAACCAGATTCCATCTATTTAGGTACTTTCTATTGTAAATTCTTGAGTTTGCCTGGTTTTTGTGGAAGAAATAGTGATTTTGGGGAGGTTTTCTTTTGAGGGCCTTCGAGCTTGATTCTTGTTGTGATTGAGAATGCTAGGACATGTGGAAAACCATCATTCACCATCTTGGATTAATACCTCCCATGAGCTCCTCTCAATTATTGTTTTCGTATTTGGGGTCAGTTTTGATACAACCTTCACTCAAATGGAACAATATCGGAACTTTAACAATGATCTTCAAGATCTTCGATTGAAATAGATTTCTAACATCCTAGAGAATGTGTGGTTCACGTTTTATGAATTTTGAAGTTGTAGATCATAAGTTGAATCAATTTGTGATTTTGAAATCATGTGAGATGCAGTTTTTGTGTTGCTTTTACTTTTCATCGATCTAACCGATCCAGTGGGGATTTAGCATGCTTTGATCTTCTGGTTGCCTTATTCTAGTATGAATGATTGTGTCTGATCTTTATAGCTCCACATAACTATCTGAAAGAAAAAATATTGAACTCATTAAGGCAAAATAATTTAGATATGTCGTCTATTGTGTGAGACCTATGCAGCGTCGTCTTGGTCGCCTCCTTGATCTAACATTAACCATGATATGCATGGCTTCTACTAAAATTTTTGGATGCGCGCTTACCTCGATTGGCTTTGCTTGAGGCCTCGTTTAGAACGGCTTCGGCTTCCGGCTTTCGGCCGGAAAAGCCGGAAGCCGATCCAAACGGCCGGTTTCGCACCGTTTCGCGAGCGACTTCCTACCTCAATGGGAAAGCGGGCGCGGAAGGCGCCCTGGCGACTTCGTGGCTTCCCACCACTCCCCTTCTGAACTTGCCCCTCAACTTCAGATATTATTACCCGCTTTTCCATCACATAAATAACCTTAACCCAACCGGCTCCCCCCCGCCCCGAGCCCTCCTCCCCTCTTCCCTGTGAGCCCTCCTCCCAGCCTCCTCCCGGCGCCACCCTCCTCCCAGACTCTCCTCACGGCCACCTCCTCCTCCTGGCGCCTCTCCTCCGCCAGGCCTGCCCGGATCCGATCGGATCTGGATCTTGCCTCCTCTACCTCCCTCCTCGCCGACGCCCCTCCTCCCCGACGCGCCTCCTCCCCCGAGTGGCACCGCTCCGCTCCCCTCCTCCTCCTCCTCCCCGGCGCCTTCCTCCCCGGCCACCTTCTCCCGCGCCTCCTCCAGGCAGCGCCGGCCGCGCCGTGGCCACATCCTCTGTCTTGCTTCTTCTCTCGACCACGACGTCCCACTCCTCCACCTAGGCGCCTCCGCCTTGCCCTCTGCCGCCGCTGAGCTCCTCCCCCACCACTGCCGCCGCCGCCGCATTCGTCGCTAGAAGCCTAATCCTAACCCTAGCTTTCATTTTTTTCTTTTCTTTTCTTTTTTCTGTAATGATTATTGTTAATTATAATTGTAATAATAGTTAATTGCAATAATAATTTACTGTAATGATTATTTATTGTAATTATTTATGTAATAATTATGTGTTGTAATAATTGTTAATTGTAATAATTATCATTAATTGTTGTTAATCGCGGTAATTGTGCGGTATATTTCAATAGTCGTCGTCAAATGCGACCAATTGCCCTAATTGCGGTAGTCGGCGTTAATTGCCCTAATTGCGGTAGTCGGCATTAATTACTCTAATTGTGGTAGTTATCGTTAATTGTGTTAGTTTTTCATTGTCTTTAAATGTCATTAATTATCGTCAACTGTCGTTAGTTTTCATTAAATGTTCTCAGGGGTATTTCAGACATTTCCTATCTCGGAAACTGCAACCAGCCTATCTAAAAGCCAGATAGCCAAACACCAAATCAAAAAGCCCGTAGTTCGACTGCTGACGAAAACCTTCAAAGATAGCGAAACCGCTTGAAAACCCACTAGTTCCAAACAGAGCCTGAGTTCATATGCGTAGAAACAAGGGGGGAAATTATATGGCATTGTAAAATGCCACTGTAAAATCGCCCCTTCCTTATTTGGCAAATTTTTTTTGCAAAACAATCTCGTACCGCTACTATCGTCCATTTGACTGTTAGTTGACCGTTTTTTCCTTATCAGTTTTCCACAAATGACATCAATACCCTCGTCTCTGTCCTCTTCCACCACCTCTCCTCTCTTACCCTCCTCTATCCCCATCCGCTCTGCAATGACCGGCGACTTCTCCGGCGGTGTCCCCGACGGCCCCACCGCCACCGCTGCCTCCCACTTCCAAGATCCACCTTACCGCAGGCGCTACTTCACTGCGGGCATCACGATCGATGTCTGCGCCGGCGAGGAGGGAGGCCACCGCCGCTCGGTCTCACATCAACGAAAGGGAGGCGGCGCCGTAGGTGGAGAGGATGCCGCCGCCGGCTGATTCGTGCAGGGTGGAGGAGGAGGTTGCCGCTGGCTCGATCTACGCCCATGGTGGAGGGTGCCGCTGCCGGCTCGATTCGCGCTGGGGGTGGAAGAGGACGCTGCCGCCAGCTCGTCGGTGGAGGAGGAGGCCGACGGCGAGGCCCAGGAGCTGCCGCCATAGCAACGGCGTTCGAGGTGGAGGAGCTCGGGTGGGTGAGCCAGTCGGCCTTTGCCATGGCCTCTGACAAGAACGAAGGGGAAGAGAAGAGGAAGGTTGAGGCAGCCGGCGGGCAGAGGAGGATCCTGCGGAGCGGAGGAGGGCCAGATCTAGCTTCACCACTCCCCACCGGCGATGAAGGGGAGGACAGCGGCATGGTGCAGAGCAAATCCGGGGGCGGCGCGGTTGTGGATGTCAGGATGCGGCGGCGGCGACAGGGTTGGGGATGCTGGTGGTGCGAGGGCAAGTAATGGCGGGGAGACGCCAGCGAGTCTTTGCAGACCAGTTGTGAAGAGGGGGAAGGACGAGGGAGAGACGGGAAGAAGGGAGAAGGGGCAAAATGGTCTTTGCACACCTCCGTCGGGGGCTTGCCTGCTGAAAACGGTCAAGTTGTCAACAATGACATGGAGGGGGGTGTTTTGCGAAAGGAGTGGTAAATAGGGGGTGAGTCCAGGAGGGGCTTCGTTAGGCTCGTGTCTACTATTCGTTGGCGCCATAACACCCCTCAGGCGGCGGTCAACCATGGCTATGGACATAGCTATGAGCTGAGAGAGAAAGAGATTAGAAGATTAGCCTTTTCTCACCGGTCGACTCACAAGCACCAATCTACAAAGCCCAATTAGCAACTAATCCTCGCATCCACCCCACCCCACCAGATCAAATGAAATCGAATGGAAAGAGGATCGAGGTGATTGTGCGCACCTGAGGCGACTGAGCACGTGAGCCCAAGAAACCCTAGCAGTAGGTAACGGGGGATCGACACCCGTGCATGGAAGTCGAGGCCCGAGGCAGCGACACGAGGAGGCGGACAGGAGGAGGTTGCACAGAAGCTCGAGCTTGACTGCTAGGGCTACGACGGGCGGTGTCGGGGGGCGGCGTGACAAGCTGGAGAAGAATTGGGGAGGGGAAGCCGCTGGAGGGTGGAGCCACGGAGGGTATCTCCATCTGCCGCCTGTCGGGGATCGGCTACGGGCTGCGCCACTATGCTGTGGCATGGAGGCCGACTGGCCGAGGAGGAGGTGAGGAGGCTGAGGGAACTGAGATCGAGGGTGAGGGCGTGCGAGGGGTCGACCGTGGAGGGAGTTTTGTTGACACCGACTTGATTGGCTAGGCTAATCGGTTCTTTTTCTTCTAATTGGCTTGATTACTCTTGGTACCATGCATAATTGGTGTATTTCATATTGATGTTGTAATTCTGACAGTTGATGTTGTATTGTATACCTGGATAGACAATTATACAGTAAATATCTAGACTATATTGCATTTTTTGTAGTGATGAATTTTACAATTTATTCGTAGATTCGCAATAATAGAGAAATAAACTGAGTAAAAAATTCACAAGCAACTCAAGCCGTACTCCTTCAACTAAGGAGAGAGCACAAACTTAGTAGTATGTTTCATTTATTTTGAATGTTCATGATTATTTATAATTTAATATTGTATCACTAATTTTGCTAGTTTTGGTATACAGATGACAGATCGATACTCACTAGGATAATATTTATTTGTTTTGAAGATGATTATAGACAATTTAGCGAGGTACTTTTATTATATTTCTCTCTTATTTTTTTGCTTTGCTTCTCTACTATTCATGTATAATTTTGATTGCTCATGAGTAAAAGACTCTCTTCATGTCAATTTAACTTAGTCATTTGAATTCACCCCTATTTTTCATCGTGGCTTGGCGCCGTTGGTATATTTTACAATGATATATAAAAAAAATTCCTCCAAACAAACACATCTGTGCAGTATTTATTGGTCAAACACAAGGAGCACGGAGCATTTAACCGGCATGAATGAAGCAGTCAGTCCGGCCCGCCCCGGATGATGCCAGGAGACATCAAGAGGCCGGAGGTGCTGAAAAGTTGGCCTGCACGCGAGGAGATAGACGGGGGGGGGAGAGAGAGAGTCTGATGATCAGACCGAGGAGGAGGACACGAGCTGATGGGGGCATGCAGATGCAGGGCAGCGCAGCTGCACCGCAGGGGCGCTCAGCGGCAGCGGTAGCGGCAGTGCAGGCGCAGCGGCAGCAGATGCGAAGGGACACCGGCTGGGGCCCTGCCCGTAGTCGCACTCAGCCTCAGCGAACCCAAGCCCGAAAAAACGAGACCGAATCTTTGACCGTCCCCCCCCCCCTCCGTCCTACGGTGGTAGGGCCCTGCCGCGCGGGCGTCGGGGAATGGCATCTCCTAACATTGTAATAGGGCTATCATGGTTAAACAGTATCATGATATTCAGTAGATTTAAGTTGTCGGTTTCGAGAAGAACAGTTCAGATTAATCTTTACAGTGATGTCATAGCCCTCATAAACAGTGCAAATGCTACAGTGTTTTGCCACCGTGTTTAGAAACAGTACACAATTCAATCTCAACCTCTCATCAATCCGATGATCCGTATATAATGTTATGATACTGTTTATCCGTCAGAGAGGGTGTGTTTCTGGCATGACCAGGGCCGTGGTGACCGGCTCCCCCGTCACCCTAGCTAGCGAGTGCTTAAAGGCTACTACTACTCTGCAGCCTCTCCGCGGCTAGTAGTGGTAGGGGTATGTGCCGGCTCAGGGCTGCAGGCATAACGGAAATGGGCAACTGCGTAACGGCTCGGCTCCCTGTCTGTCTGGCATGTGTCAAATCAAATCCTGCCTGCCTGCGTCTGCGCAGGCTAAGCTGGCAGAGCTAGCTAGCTCTACTACCTAGCTGCCCCCCTTGCTGACACGCAGACGCAGCAGGGTTATCTTTCTTCCGCACGAATAATTTGGGATAGAGATTAGACGTACGTGCTCGCGTATTTGACTCGCTGGCTGAAACGGGTACTACGCACTGCAGTGTTGCTTATGCGACCCGCCATCGATAGTAGTCAAACTTGGCTAATTTAGCTGTAGCAAAGCGTGGCACGAACTAAGCAGGTCTTAAGTGTTGTGTTGTATAATAGCTAGCCACACCATCGCCGATGATGGGGTTTCGCCGTCTGCCGCGGCGGGTATCACCGACGACGACGGGTGGGAGGTATGTGGGGGGAGTTGGATGGTCTAACAGTACTACGGTAGCACGATTCTCACTTATGACAATCAGATGGTTCAGAATGTTCACTGGTTTGTAGCTTTGGCATGCGAGAAGAACAATGCGATCGACTCAATTTCGAACTTATCAGTAATCTCCAGCCCGGTTAATTGATCTCGCTGCTACGTACGTACGCGCGCGTATAGATGAACACTTGTCCGCCCCGGCAAAACCTCGTGCATCTTCCTGCCTGTTTGTCTCTCGCGCGCGGCGTCCCGCTGAAATTATTCCGCCGTTGACTCGGAGCGCGCGGTGCGTGATCGACGCTGTTCGTGCCAAACTGACAGGTAGTGATTTGGAATTTGGACGAGATCGACGCCCCAGAGAGAGAGAGAGAGAGCTCAGGGACACGCATGTGGTATAGGCCCGGTCGGGTCGGACCACATGTTTGCCAAGAGCACCGGACAGCGGCTAGCAACCTGTAGCCTGTAATAATTTTTATAAATAATATTAATTTAAAAATAATTAAAAATAGTTGTTTTCTTTTTTACAAAAATAGACCAATGCCACCATTTGAAATGACAAAATGATCTTGTCACCAATTGGAATAGTGTCGATAGGGTTTTATCGCCAATTGAACTGGCGATGTGACCATTTCGCCATTTCAAATGGTGACATAAACCTGTCGCCATTTGGAATGACCCTATATTTCAATTTTGTTAATTTAGTGTGTAGAAATTCAACCTAAAGAATTAATGTACTTCACAAAAATTTTGGTGATACATTGGAGTGTCTCGTAGTTCGGAATCCAAAAATGGAGAAGATAACGAAATGTGAAGTAAGCGTGAGATCAGTGGTGCAATTTGGAACACGAGTTCGTAAATAACACAAACAAACCCCTTGAGCAAAATGAAAAGATATTTGGGTTTAGGGTTGTCATGCGCCTATTGTTCTAATGTATTGTTCGTTAAACCGATTCCTTCGGGAAAATATTACGTAATATTTAATAGTCAAAATATTTAGAAAAAGAGATGTAAGTTTGAAAGACTTCATAATATAATTGTGAATTACATGGCGCGTTGGGTTTGGTTATGTACATTAGAAGCGTCAACATGCACGAATCACACAAACCGAAATATACCTACGATACATGTGCGCTCAACGATCGCCATATCGACCGCCTCGAGTGGAGCGGTCGGATGAGGTCCCCACGGCGCCGTCCGGATTGCCGATGTCTCCTTCATCTTATGCATTTCTCGTAAGATATTTGTTGAAGGTGTGTCGAGACTCCCTGCAAATTGAGCACTTCTTCGTACGACGTTCGGCTTTTGCTTCGTCTATATCGTTCTCGATCGTCACACTGCCGGCCAATATTTCCCTTTAACCTATCAATGTCTGTGGCCCAGATAAGTTGCTCCTAGGTCAGCAACCATACCGTAATCATACAGCTTTGCACTCTAGGTTTGCATCACCTCTTGTAAATATAATCATAGAAGTGCTTGGTCGGATCTTTGCCCCGTCGAACATATAAACATGACATATGAGCAAAGCCTATGCAGAAGAAGAGGCTTATTGCAAGTGCATACACAACTAGCGTGGCGCAGCGTGCACTCGCGGGTGATCCTCTCACGGCGTTCTTTATCCCTACACAGTATCTCGAAGCGAAACTCCTTTGTGACCATCTTGAACGCCCGGTGCATCTCATCCTACTTGCTCTTCTCATCCATGTACTTGGTGATCAAGGCGGAGTACAGTACTCTTATCATTTGCCATGGAGAGTGACATGTTCGGCGCAACCGCTGCCCCCAGGGGACTGGGACCTCCTATCACAGATCAAACTGGTGCATCACCCGGTGTATGTGGTACTCCTCCACAAAGACATCGTGCACCAAGCTTCTTCGCGTGTACCAGTACGCGTGGTCTCGCGTGCACGGGCTCGGGGTGCGTGCGCGTACAACCTGTCGGGAGTGTACGGTGTCCAGTTGGTGTGGTCATTCGTCAACTAATCAAACATCACAGTGTAGTTCGGATAGGACATGTGCGTAGGATCGGAGTGAAGGTGACCTATGGAATAGAACAACAGAAACTTAGCACAAGAAATAACAGTACATTACGAAAAGGAATAAACATTTTAAAAACTTACCCGTCGGTGACACCACACCGTACCCATGGTCGTCCGGACCACATCGTCATGAGTGGTGGCGTACATGGCGGCGTTGTAGGCTCTCAGGTCCAGCTGTGGTCATCCGATCTGGAAACGCTCGAATGACCACAGTTGAAGAAGCAGCGGGCATCCAGAGAGGATGAGCTATCTCGAACCCGGTGGGACACGTCGCACATGGTATGGTACGTCACACACAGCACCACTGGCCCCAAGCGTACGACTGGATTGCGTCCACCTGCAAGTCTGCCAGCTCGCACGCGTAGCAAATCATGTGCTTGTCGATGTTGTCACCGTGGGACCCTAGGAACATCACCCACCAAAATAGCCCCAGCAAGTAGGCCTCGATGTGCCTCCTCACAGTGTAATCGGGTGCATCCTCTGCCATACGCTTCGGCTGTAAGAAGACAAAGACACATCACTAAGTTGCACAAAGCAATTGAAGCAGAAAGGGAATAGTTATAAAAACTTACGTAGAACTGACATACTCACTTGAGTGATGGCTCGTGGGTACTCTTGACCTGTAGCCAATGTTAAATGGTCTTTGCACACCTCCGTCGGGGCTTGCCTGCTGAAAACGGTCAAGTTGTCAACAATGACATGGAGGGGGTGTTTTGCGAAAGGAGTGGTAAATAGGGGGTGAGTCCAGGAGGGGCTTCGTTAGGCTCGTGTCTACTATTCGTTGGCGCCATAACACCCCTCAGGCGGCGGTCAACCATGGCTATGGACATAGCTATGAGCTGAGAGAGAAAGAGATTAGAAGATTAGCCTTTTCTCACCGGTCGACTCACAAGCACCAATCTACAAAGCCCAATTAGCAACTAATCCTCGCATCCACCCCACCCCACCAGATCAAATGAAATCGAATGGAAAGAGGATCGAGGTGATTGTGCGCACCTGAGGCGACTGAGCACGTGAGCCCAAGAAACCCTAGCGGTAGGTAACGGGGGATCGACACCCGTGCATGGAAGTCGAGGCCCGAGGCAGCGACACGAGGAGGCGGACAGGAGGAGGTTGCACGAGCTCGAGCTTGATCGCTAGGGCTACGACGGCGGTGTCGGGCGCGTGACAAGTCGGAGAAGAATTGGGAGGAAGCGCACGAGGTGGAGCCACGGAGGGTATCTCCATCCGCCGCTGTCGGGATCGGCACGGCCGCGCCACTATGTGTGGCATGGAGGCCGACGCCGAGGAGGAGGAGGAGGCCGAGGAACGAGATCGAGGTGAGGCGTGCGAGGGTCGGCACGTGGAGGAGTTTTGTTGACACCGACTTGATTGGCTAGGCTAATCGGTTCTTTTTCTTCTAATTGGCTTGATTACTCTTGGTACCATGCATAATTGGTGTATTTCATATTGATGTTGTAATTGACAGTTGATGTTGTATTGTATACCGGATAGACAATTATACAGTAAATATCTAGACTATATTGCATTTTTTGTAGTGATGAATTTTACAATTTATTCGTAGATTCGCAATAATAGAGAAATAAACTGAGTAAAAAATTCACAAGCAACTCAAGCCGTACTCCTTCAACTAAGGAGAGAGCACAAACTTAGTAGTATGTTTCATTTATTTTGAATGTTCATGATTATTTATAATTTAATATTGTATCACTAATTTTGCTAGTTTTGGTATACAGATGACAGATCGATACTCACTAGGATAATATTTATTTGTTTTGAAGATGATTATAGACAATTTAGCGAGGTACTTTTATTATATTTCTCTCTTATTTTTTTGCTTTGCTTCTCTACTATTCATGTATAATTTTGATTGCTCATGAGTAAAAGACTCTCTTCATGTCAATTTAACTTAGTCATTTGAATTCACCTATTTTTCATCGTGGCTTGGCGCCGTTGGTATATTTTACAATGATATATAAAAAAAATTCCTCCAAACAAACACATCTGTGCAGTATTTATTGGTCAAACACAAGGAGCACGGAGCATTTAACCGGCATGAATGAAGCAGTCAGTCCGGCCCGCCCCGGATGATGCCAGGAGACATCAAGAGGCCGGAGGTGCTGAAAAGTTGGCCTGCACGCGAGGAGATAGACGGGGGGGGGAGAGAGAGAGTCTGATGATCAGACCGAGGAGGAGGACACGAGCTGATGGGGGCATGCAGATGCAGGGCAGCGCAGCTGCACCGCAGGGGCGCTCAGCGGCAGCGGTAGCGGCAGTGCAGGCGCAGCGGCAGCAGATGCGAAGGGACACCGGCTGGGGCCCTGCCCGTAGTCGCACTCAGCCTCAGCGAACCCAAGCCCGAAAAAACGAGACCGAATCTTTGACCGTCCCCCCCCCCCTCCGTCCTACGGTGGTAGGGCCCTGCCGCGCGGGCGTCGGGAATGGCATCTCCTAACATTGTAATAGGGCTATCTGGTTAAACGATGATCATGATATTCGATGATTTAAGTTGTCGGTTTGAGAAACGTTGATTAATCTTTACGGATGATGTCATAGCCCTCATAAACAGTGCAAATCTCGATGTTTTGCCACCGTGTTTAGAAACAGTACACAATTCAATCTCAACCTCTCATCAATCCGATGATCCGTATATAATGTTATGATCGTTTATCCGTCGAGAGGTGTGTTTCTGGCATGACCAGGGCCGTGGTGACCGGCTCCCCGTCACCCTAGCTAGCGAGTGCTTAAAGGCTACTACTACTCTGCAGCCTCTCCGCGGCTAGTAGTGGTAGGGTATGTGCCGGCTCAGGGCTGCAGGCATAACGGAAATGGGCAACTGCGTAACGGCTCGGCTCCTGTCTGTCTGGCATGTGTCAAATCAAATCCTGCCTGCCTGCGTCTGCGCAGGCTAAGCTGGCAGAGCTAGCTAGCTCTACTACCTAGCTGCCCCCCTTGCTGACACGCAGACGCAGCAGGGTTATCTTTCTCCCGCACTAATAATTTGGGATAGAGATTAGACGTACGTGCTCGCGTATTTGACTCGCTGGCTGAAACGGGTACTACGCACTGCAGTGTTGCTTATGCGACCCGCCATCGATAGTAGTCAAACTTGGCTAATTTAGCTGTAGCAAAGCGTGGCACGAACTAAGCAGGTCTTAAGTGTTGTGTTGTATAATAGCTAGCCACACCATCGCCGATGGCGGGTATCACCGACGACGACGGGTGGGAGGTATGTGGGGGGAGTTGGATGGTCTAACAGTACTACGGTAGCACGATTCTCACTTACGACAATCAGATGGTTCAGAATGTTCACTGGTTTGTAGCTTTGGCATGCGAGAAGAACAATGCGATCGACTCAATTTCGAACTTATCAGTAATCTCCAGCCCGGTTAATTGATCTCGCTGCTACGTACGTACGCGCGCGTATAGATGAACACTTGTCCGCCCCGGCAAAACCTCGTGCATCTTCCTGCCTGTTTGTCTCTCGCGCGCGGCGTCCCGCTGAAATTATTCCGCCGTTGACTCGGAGCGCGCGGTGCGTGATCGACGCTGTTCGTGCCAAACTGACAGGTAGTGATTTGGAATTTGGACGAGATCGACGCCCCAGAGAGAGAGAGAGAGAGCTCAGGGACACGCATGTGGTATAGGCCCGGTCGGGTCGGACCACATGTTTGCCAAGAGCACCGGACAGCGGCTAGCAACCTGTAGCCTGTAATAATTTTTATAAATAATATTAATTTAAAAAATAATTAAAAAATAGTTGTTTTCTTTTTTACAAAAATAGACCAATGCCACCATTTGAAATGACAAAATGATCTTGTCACCAATTGGAATAGTGTCGATAGGGTTTTATCGCCAATTGAACTGGCGATGTGACCATTTCGCCATTTCAAATGGTGACATAAACCTGTCGCCATTTGGAATGACCCTATATTTCAATTTTGTTAATTTAGTGTGTAGAGAATTCAACCTAAAGAATTAATGTACTTCACAAAAATTTTTGGTGATACATTGGAGTGTCTACGTAGTTCGGAATCCAAAAATGGAGAAGATAACGAAATGTGAAGTAGAAAACGTGAGATCAGTGGTGCAATTTGGAACACGAGTTCGGCGGCGTAATAACACAAACAAACCCCTTCGGAGCAAAATGAAAAAGATATTTGGGTTTAGGGTTGTCATGCGCCCTATTGTTCTAACTGTATTGTTCGTTAAACCGATTCCTTCGGGAAAATATTACGTAATATTTAATAGTCAAAATATTTAGAAAAAGAGATGTAAGTTTGAAAGACTTCATAATATAATTGTGAATTACATGGCGCGTTGGGTTTGGTTATGTACATTAGAAACGTCAACATGCACGAATCACACAAACCGAAATATACCTACGATACATGTGCGCCTCAACGATCGCCATATCGACCGCCTCGAGTGGAGCGGTCGGATGAGGTCCCCACGGCGCCGTCCGGATTGCCGATGTCTCCTTCATCTTATGCATTTCTCGTAAGATATTTGTTGAAGGTGTGTCCAGACTCCCTGCAAATTGAGCACTTCTTCGTACGACGTTCGGCTTTTGCTTCGCCTATATCGTTCTCGATACGCGTCACTGCTCGTCGCCAATATTTCCCTTTAACCTATCAATGTCTGTGGCCCAGATAAGTTGCTCCTAGGTCAGCAACCATACCGTAATCATACAGCTTTGCACTCTAGGTTTGCATCACCTCTTGTAAATATAATCATAGAGGTACTGGTCGGGATGCTGCGCCCCCGTCGAACATATAAACATGACATATGAGCAAAGCCTATGCAGAAGAAGAGGCTTATTGCAAGTGCATACACAACTAGCGTGGCGCGGTGCACTCATGGGTGATCCTCTCACGGCGTTCTTTATCCCTACACGTATCTCGGCGAAACTCCTTTGTGACCATCTTGAGCCGGTGCATCTCATCCTACTTGCTCTTCTCATCCATGTACTTGGTGATCAAGGCGAGTCGATACTCTTATCATTTGCCATGGAGAGTGACATGTTCGCGAACCGCGCCCCGGGCGGGACCTCCTATCACAGATCAAACTGGTGCATCACCCGGTGTATGTGGTACTCCTCCACAAAGACATCGTGCACCAAGCTTCTTCGCGTGTACCAGTACGCGTGGTCTCGCGTGCACGGGCTCGGGGTGCGTGCGCGTACAACCTGTCGGGAGTGTACGGTGTCCAGTTGGTGTGGTCATTCGTCAACTAATCAAACATCACAGTGTAGTTCGGATAGGACATGTGCGTAGGATCGGAGTGAAGGTGACCTATGGAATAGAACAACAGAAACTTAGCACAAGAAATAACAGTACATTACGAAAAGGAATAAACATTTTAAAAACTTACCCGTCGGTGACACCACACCGTACCCATGGTCGTCCGGACCACATCGTCATGAGTGGTGGCGTACATGGCGGCGTTTGAGCTCGAGTCCATTGTGGTCATCCGATCCGAAACGCTCGAATGACCACGTTGAAGAAGCGGGCATCCGAGAGGATGAGCTATCTCGAACCGGTGGGACACGTCGCACATGGTATGGTACGTCACACCAGCACCAGGCCCTAAGCGCAGGTCGGATTGCGTCCCACCGCAAGTCGCGGCTCCGCAGCGTAGCAAATCATGTGCTTGTCGATGTTGTCACCGTGGGACCCTAGGAACATCACCCACCAAAATAGCCCCAGCAAGTAGGCCTCGATGTGCCTCCTCACGAGTGTAATCGGGTGCATCCTCTGCCATACGCTTCGGCTGTAAGAAGACAAAGACACATCACTAAGTTGCACAAAGCAATTGAAGCAGAAAGGGAATAGTTATAAAAACTTACGTAGAACTGACATACTCACTTCAGTGATGGCTCGTGGGTACTACTGACCCCCTGTAGCCAATGTTTGGCAGCAGCACCCCTTGTGTAACATCCCAAACAATGATTTATGTGTTAATTGTAATTTGGGAGGGTAATTTAAAACTTTTGTTGCCTCATGAAGTCATTTGGAATTTTCTAGAATTATCCCCCAAAAATTCCTTTTTGAAAAGAGCCAAGTTTCTTTGATAAAAATTGTTGTCATTACAAATTTTCAAACCAAATCTTGTGATCATCCTCTGGAAATATTTTTCCTATCATCTTGGCCATATTGGGAACCTCTCTGAAAAATCTTATGTTTTTTAGATTTTATTTGCTACTTCAAAAGAGCAAGTCAAACCAGAATAAATTCTGGTCAAACCCCTGGGAAGCAACTTGTGGATTTTCTGGAGAAAAATGTATTGCATGAAAAATCCTAGAAACATTACACAAGGTTGTTCACTGTCCCAGTAGGTTCACATAAAAATTTCAGAATTTTTGGAGCTTCAGAGCTACCTCTAAAAATTCCTTAACCTTCTTGGCCTTTTAAAACCAAAATCAGGAAAACACTATTTATCGGGCTCGAGCCCAACTCCGACTCAAAACCGGCGCGCCTCTCGGCTTGACCAGACCGCCTAGCTGCGCGCGCTAACCCTTCGCACGGGCCGTCCGGATGCGAAATCAACGGGCGGATCTCGCGACCATCCCTCCCGTCCGAGCGTGGTTCTCGCCGTCGATCGTTCGATCGCGCATCGGCGCCACGAGTGCGTCGGTTCGTTTAGGTTATAAATCCTCGCGGCGTCTGCCGTCCGTTAGATCTTGATCCAACGGTCCGCCGCGCCTCTCATCACGATCGCGCGCCTGCTGTCCACGCACGGGCCCGCCGTCGCTTCTTCTTCTTCTCCCGTGCGCGCGACCGGCCTCGCCGCGGCCGAGCTCGCCGCGCATCTTCACGCCGTCAATCCACCGCCCGCTCCGACCACTCCCGAGCTTCGCCTCATCACGCCGCCTCGCTCGTCACTCTCCCAAGGATAATACCCTCCATGTCTCTCAACTCCTCACTTCTCCTCCGTGGTGAGGAGGAAGCTCTTGAGAGCGATCCTCTGGTAAGCTCCAGTCCTTTGCATCCCCTAGCTTCCTCGAGTGTACCCTTTCCATTTTTGCTCACCTGGAGGCCTTGGTGTTGCTTGTAGGTTCCTAACCGAGTTCGTGCTCTCGGCGGTCTCGAGCGCACTAAAGCCATCTTGGTGCAAACTTGGTCGCGGTGAGTTGTTCCCAATTCTTTCCGTGTCACTTGTGTTCTAGACTATAAGGAGTAAAACCCTCACTCAATTTGTCGGATTACTCACGAGAGCTCTTGGGATTTGAGGATTTTCCTTTTCGTAAAAGCTTCCCTTTCTTCCTCATCTCCGGTGTGGTAAGCCATCCATCAATTCCTCGCTCGACACCTTACTTGGGTCTAGCTTGAGCTCTCTTGACCTCTCTTTATCCCTTTTAGCCCGAGCCATCGCATCCTCGGGGAACCTCATCGCCGCTTCACCTTCTTCGTGCCGCAGCAACTCGCAACCTCTCCACCTCCGGTCATCGTGGTGAGTTCTGGAGCCCTCCGCGCCCATGCGTGCGCTAGTTTGTCGCGGCGTCCCTTTTTCGCATGATGCCATGTTTAGCCGTAGCTCCTCCCGCCCTTCGCGTCGCGCCATCGCCACCGTAAGGTCGCCGTCGGTGCGATGAAGCGCAAGACTATTGCGACGCTATTCGACCTCACCTTGCACGCCATGGACCACCGCGCGGCAAATCCCGGCAAGTGAGCGGAGCGAGCGCTGTTGTCGCGCGACACGATCAACTGTAGCATCATCATTAGAAGTAAATCGCGATGATTAGCATTTAAGTGTAGATCTTTGTCGGGATCACGTGTTTAGGTGTAGCTCCGTGTCGCTTACCTGTGGGCCCGAGATCGTAAGTGCACAGTCGCGGACTCGTAGACCGGTCGTGGACCAAGAGTTCATGCACTGTGTTGTGGACCGAGAGAATGACAGGGTCCCACCGTCGAGCTTAAACGAAATCGTTAGAAAATAGAAAATAGCACTATTCACCTGGACCCCTGGTCAGTCTCTGCGCTAGAATAGGTATCGGTGTAAGAAAGTATTAATGTATATGTAAATTCCGAAATGTTTTATTTCAATCGAAAAATGGGTTTAACTTCTAAAATGCATAACTAATTCATTTTAGCTCCAAAATGGTTGATTCAAATTTTGTTAGTTTCCATTTTAAAGGTACTTTAATAAAAAATAGTTGAGCCATGTTTCTGTCCCAGAAAATGTTTTGTTAATAAAATGACTCTAGGTTAGGTTTATTTGTGCCTGAAAATTGATTAAGTAATCTCCAGCCCGGTTAATTGATCTCGCTGCTACGTACGTACGCGCGCGTATAGATGAACACTTGTCCGCCCCGGCAAAACCTCGTGCATCTTCCTGCCTGTTTGTCTCTCGCGCGCGGCGTCCCGCTGAAATTATTCCGCCGTTGACTCGGAGCGCGCGGTGCGTGATCGACGCTGTTCGTGCCAAACTGACAGGTAGTGATTTGGAATTTGGACGAGATCGACGCCCCAGAGAGAGAGAGAGAGAGCGAGCGAGCTCAGGGACACGCATGTGGTATAGGCCCGGTCGGGTCGGACCACACGTTTGCCAAGAGCACCGGACAGCGGCTAGCAACCTGTAGCCTGTAATAATTTTTATAAATAATATTAATTTAAAAAATAATTAAAAAATAGTTATTTTCTTTTTTACAAAAATAGACCAATGCCACCATTTGAAATGACAAAATGATCTTGTCACCAATTGGAATAGTGTCGATAGGGTTTTATCGCCAATTGAACTGGCGATGTGACCATTTCGCCATTTCAAATGGTGACATAAACCTGTCGCCATTTGGAATGACCCTATATTTCAATTTTGTTAATTTAGTGTGTAGAGAATTCAACCTAAAGAATTAATGTACTTCACAAAAAATTTTGGTGATACATTGGAGTGTCTACGTAGTTCGGAATCCAAAAATGGAGAAGATAACGAAATGTGAAGTAGAAAACGTGAGGTCAGTGGTGCAATTTGGAACACGAGTTCGGCGGCGTAATAACACAAACAAACCCCTTCGGAGCAAAATGAAAAAGATATTTGGGTTTAGGGTTGTCATGCGCCCTATTGTTCTAACTGTATTGTTCGTTAAACCGATTCCTTCGGGAAAATATTACGTAATATTTAATAGTCAAAATATTTAGAAAAAGAGATGTAAGTTTGAAAGACTTCATAATATAATTGTGAATTACATGGCGCGTTGGGTTTGGTTATGTACATTAGAAACGTCAACATGCACGAATCACACAAACCGAAATATACCTCGATACATGTGCGCTCAACGATCGCCATATCGATCGCCTCGAGTGGAGCGGTCGGATGAGGTCCCCACGGCGCCGTCCGGATTGCCGATGTCTCCTTCATCTTATGCATTTCTCGTAAGACATTTGTTGAAGGTGTGTCCAGACTCCCTGCAAATTGAGCACTTCTTCGTACGACGTTCGGCTTTTGCTTCGTCTATATCGTTCCTGATACGCCGTACCTGTCGTCGGCCAATATTTCCCTTTAACCTATCAATGTCTGTGGCCCAGATAAGTTGCTCCTAGGTCAGCAACCATACCGTAATCATACAGCTTTGCACTCTAGGTTTGCATCACCTCTTGTAAATATAATCATAGAGGTACTGGTCGGGATGCTGCGCCCCCGTCGAACATATAAACATGACATATGAGCAAGGCCTATGCAGAAGAAGAGGCTTATTGCAAGTGCATACACAACTAGCGTGGCGCAGCGTGCACTCGCGGGTGATCCTCTCACGGCGTTCTTTATCCCTACACAGTATCTCGAAGCGAAACTCCTTTGTGACCATCTTGAACGCCCGGTGCATCTCATCCTACTTGCTCTTCTCATCCATGTACTTGGTGATCAAGGCGGAGTACAGTACTCTTATCATTTGCCATGGAGAGTGACATGTTCGGCGCAACCGCTGCCCCCAGGGGACTGGGACCTCCTATCACAGATCAAACTGGTGCATCACCCGGTGTATGTGGTACTCCTCCACAAAGACATCGTGCACCAAGCTTCTTCGCGTGTACCAGTACGCGTGGTCTCGCGTGCACGGGCTCGGGGTGCGTGCGCGTACAACCTGTCGGGAGTGTACGGTGTCCAGTTGGTGTGGTCATTCGTCAACTAATCAAACATCACAGTGTAGTTCGGATAGGACATGTGCGTAGGATCGGAGTGAAGGTGACCTATGGAATAGAACAACAGAAACTTAGCACAAGAAATAACAGACATTACGAAAAGGAATAAACATTTTAAAAACTTACCCGTCGGTGACACCACACCGTACCCATGGTCGTCCAGACCACATCGTCATGAGTGGTGGCGTACATGGCGGCGTTGTAGGCTCTCAGGTCCAGCTGTGGTCATCCGATCTGGAAACGCTCGAATGACCACAGTTGAAGAAGCAGCGGGCATCCAGAGAGGATGAGCTATCTCGAACCCGGTGGGACACGTCGCACATGGTATGGTACGTCACACACAGCACCACTGGGCCCCAAGCGTACGACTGGATTGCGTCCACCTGCAAGTCTGCCAGCTCGCACGCGTAGCAAATCATGTGCTTGTCGATGTTGTCACCGTGGGACCCTAGGAACATCACCCACCAAAATAACCCCAGCAAGTAGGCCTCGATGTGCCTCCTCACAGTGTAATCGGGTGCATCCTCTGCCATACGCTTCGGCTGTAAGAAGACAAAGACACATCACTAAGTTGCACAAAGCAATTGAAGCAGAAAGGGAATAGTTATAAAAACTTACGTAGAACTGACATACTCACTTCAGTGATGGCTCGTGGGTACTGCTGACCCCCTGTAGCCAATGTTTGGTAGCAGCACCCCTTGGAACCTCGCGAGGAACTCCGTGTGCCACGTGGCCGAGACGTCGTGCGCCGCTAGGGGGAAGCCCGCGCAAGGCAACCCAATCAGGATGGTCATGTCCTGAAGCGTCGACGCTATCTCCCCGCACAGAAGGTGGAACATGTGCGTGTCCGACCTCCACCTGTCAATTAGTGCCGTTTGGAGGCACCGGTCGTACGAAAACCAACTGGACGTACGACCACTGCTCGCACGGTCCTGGTCATCCACCCACATCACCTCCACTATCCTCGCTAGTGGAAGGATGTCTGTCACTCTTAACCTGCGCCAAAAGGATTAAGAACATATGTGAGTCCTACTGCTCTCTATTTTCCTTGTTTACAAAATATTTATCGTGTACAAATGGAGACCAAAATTAAGTTGGGATTATTTCGATTAAGCTCTACATACCATATTTAGCTACTATACCATTTTAATTGATTTTTTATAGGTATCTTGCTATTTTTCTTGTTTAAAAAGTGTCTTTAGCATTTATAAAATATTTACTGAGTACAAATGGAAATAAAAAATAAGTTGGCAATATTTTAGTTCAGATGTACATACCTTATGTAGCAACTCTGAATTTTAAATAATTTTTAGAGGTGTCTTTCTATTTTCCTAGTTCAAAAATATTTTAGGCATTAATATAATGCTTTCCGTGTACAAATAGAAACAAAAAATAAGTTGGAAACAAAATATCCTATTTAGCTACTTTGCAATTTTTATAGATTTTTATAGGTTTATTGCTATTTTTATTATTTAAAAAGTGTCTCCAATATTTACCGAGTACAAATGGAAACAAAAATTAAGTTGCTAATATTTTAGCTCAGCTCTACATACCCTATGTACTTACTCTAGATTTTTTATAATTTGTTTTGAGGTGTCTTGCTATTTTTCTAGTTTAAAAAGTATTTTTGATATTAACAAAATATTTACTGTGTAAAAATGAAATCTACAAAGTTTTTTTAGTTTTTTTGTTGTTTTATTCTAAATCATTCAAGTACTGCACCAAACTGCAATATAGCTAAAATTATCTGCTCCATTGAATTATATGTCGCTATTTTTATTTACTAACCTACTAGATTTCGAATTTATGCACAAAGTTGTAAGAACATTTACTTGAAAAATGGGCGACAAGATCTGCTTCTCCTCCCTCTCTCCCCCGCTACGAACCGACAGGGCTTCGCTACGTCACTTCTCCTCCTCTCTCTCTTCTCTTTTCTCCGGAATTAAAATGACTTTTCATCCGATTTTTTGGGTTTATATAGCTAGCATCTGTCACCAGTTCAACGGGTTCTTGTCACCATTTGAACTGGCGATTTGCATACTCTTCGAAACAAATCGTCAGTCCAAATGACGATAGGGAGTTGGAACGACGACTGGCGTTAAATGGCATTCTGTCGTCATTTCAAATAGCAATATGAGCCTATCGTCATGTGAAATGGCGATAGTTGCATGTTTTTGTAATATTTTTTTTAATAATTATCTTATATATATATATATATATTAAAAAAAACTAGCTTGTAACCTGAGTATGTGTAGTGCGTGCATGTGTGCGCTGCAGTGCAATCACGCTGATGGCGAGCCAGATTTCACATAGCCTCGGGCCCAAAACAAAGAGTACTCGCAGCATGTTCGAAGGTCACATGACTTGCAACAAAGATGGCCAATGAAAGATGTCATGGCAAGTTAGCAAGTTCTAACACCCATTTAGGTAAGCAAGGTGACAATATACCTTCTTTTGAAGCTCGGAAATGGACTCGAGCCTAAGTCGGCTCTGCACATCCAAGGAATTTATAGTTGTCGGCTCTTGAGCATACAGAGCATATCATTGTAAATCGCATACACATAATGTGGATATCTCGATCTAGAAGCTACCTACTTACGAACTTATCTGCTAGTGTATTTCTTTTTCGAATTAATCTGCATCTTGTATTAAGCGATATGAATTACTACCTTCTGGATCGACATGTTTCGTTGAACTTTCCATTTCTTGCTCGAGTCTGCGCACTCCTTGAGATTCAAAGATTCAAGATCCTCTCCCATGAGGTGCCTGCAAGAAATAGAAGTTCATCACATTTACATCTTTAACGATGTATAGTACACACCGCAACCAACCGAAATCACTATAAATTACTTTTGACATTTCTGCATCGTCTCAACCTTCGCCTTGATTTCCTATATTCGTGACACCGCTTGCCCTACACAAGCAAAGAATATTTGCATTACTAAATTTGGGTGTAACAGAAGTAACACGAACAGGAATGCTATCAATTAGTTCATGAATGCAGAATTGAACAAAGAGACTTAACAACATTGATCGTCGGGAGAATTAAGTATATAGGAAGTAATGTTCGTGTGGTGAACTTAAATTTTCGTATTGACTTAAAATCAGTTTTGCACTGCATATAATTAGGATCATAAGAAACAAATGCTTGAGCACATCTGCATAAACGATTTATCATCTGTTGTGCTTGCGCAAGAAGAGGGCATCGCTGGCTGAGGTGGAGCACAGAGCACCGGCAGAGCGAGCAAGCAAGCAAGCCAGGCTGGGTCATGCGGCGTGGGCGGCCCCGTGAGCCGTGGAGTCGGGGGTGGCGGAGGAGAGCGGGCGGCGCGCGGCGGAGGGGCGGGCGGCCGGCGGAGGAGGCGCTGCGGAGAGGGAAGTCCGGAGAGGGAAGAGACGGCTAGGCGGCTAGGCGCGCGGCGCGCAGCAGCCTTGGACTCGGCCGCTCCACGGGTGGCCGTGAGGATAGCCTCGGGCCGGCCGGCTAAACCTGGGGCCTGATCATTGTGCACTTTTTTTTTGTATACTTACTAAAAAATCTCATTAGTATTTTCTCTGGGCCTCGGGCTGTTGTCCAACCGGCCCAAGGTCCATCTCCGCCCCTGCACTGCGCCACCCACGTACTCGGCCGAGCCAATCCGATTAAATTTGGTGAGGGAGAGCCTCATCCTGAGACCCTCCCCATCGATTTCAATCGGATCAACTGCTGATGTAGAGGGCGTGAGGATCACATTTTCTTCCCGATTGCTTGGCGCGCGCACAGCCGCGCAGTGATCACCGTACGTACCAGGAGTACTACTGGTATTTTACAAACAGTACTGTTGCTGCATTAGGTGGTACACAAGAGACCATTTTTTAATTTTTTAGAGGATCACAGGAGATCAATTAGTTTGAGATATAGGAATGCGCCACGTACGTATACATGGGAGGCTGCAATGGCGCCAACTGCAGCAGACACGAGTGGGTCGAGGTGCAACTACAGGGTCACGAGACCCGGTGACCTCACTATAATCAAATGTGGCATGAGGTCTCCTTAATTGTCAAGCGAGATTAGTATACAGTGACATCGGTTGCCTTTTTTTTAATTTTTTTTGATCCGCTACCGACAGCGGATGCATCTATGTAAATTTTCTGTTGAACTTCTGTAATGTATGCATATAAGGCTAGCTCGAGGCTGCAAGCTGCGTTGAGTTGGGTTCACTCTCTTTTCGTTTTTCTGCGTAATATATATTTTTGGTATATTTTGAAATATATCACTTCTGAATTTGTGGTTTTGAAATATGCCACTTCTGAGTTTTTTTTTTGAAATATGTCACTCCTATTTCAAAAAAAAAAAACTCAAGAGTGACATATTTTAAAACCACAAACTCATAAGTGACATATTTTAAAATTCCCCTATATTTTTCGTTCAGTCGATGTTCCGCAATGCACGCCATCGCCACAGAGGTGCAGACGAAATCAGCTGGCACGAAGCATATAATTAGATTTTTTTGCCTGGATGGAAGTATAGCTTCTACTTAGAGGGAAGTTTCAAAGAGATTTTGCCGGGAGCTTCACATTATCCCATGGAAATTTTCAAGAAACTACCACTGAAACTTCATAGCAAGGTTGACTACTGATTTTATTTGCAGACGGGCATTTCGCTTCGCTTATATTTATCTGCAGCCAAATCACGCACATCAAGGCTCGAGCCCCTGGAACTCGACGACCGTACGACGTTAGTACCGTGCTACGGAGGCAACTCCCACTCGGTTCTGTGCACTGCACTGCAATGCACGTACAGACCAATTCCTACTTTGACAAATTCCATCTCATCCCCGAGTTGACTTTATGCAACATTTGCACACAATTTCACAGCAATTGGCGTGCTGCTGCCTCGTATATTTATACTCACAAGCTCGTAGCTTTCTTCGTGCCTCCATTTCAGAATCAGAACTAGCCATCGATCTACTACTAGTATCTAGTGTTAGTTAATTGTTTCAGGGACAGAAAGCGTCATCTCTTCAGTACACTTTAAACTCTTTCTCTGTCTTTCTGTTTTTCTTTCGACATTTCTTTGCTGCACTGCAAGAAGCTCAGGTGCCAAGGATGGCCGGCGTCCTGAAGGTAGAACAGCGTGCGAAGCTGCTGATCGTTCTGGTCCTTCTGATGTCGGCATCGGAGGGCTCGGATGCATCGAGGCCTCTGAAAGGAGAAGCGGCCAGCAGCAACCTTGTGGTTTCAGTTATGAGAGCTGTTGTGAGCAAGTCGTCGGCCGGGCATTCAGGCTGCACCAACGATCCCAACACCGTAGGAGGGCATTGCCCGTGATGTACTCCTATCTGGCCAATTAGTTATGACAAGTACGACCTGCTCTTTGATTTGAGAGATTGATTGATTTGTCGTTGAATGCATGTGTAAATTCTTGCGATATTTGTAACTAATCGATTCAATAAACAGTGTATTGTATAGTACGTGTGTAAAAACTGAAGTGTATATTGTAGTACTATGCTCCAACATAGAAATGTGGTTTACTGACAGTACTTCTTGATCTTTGTACACGTCCGGATGGAATGTTGATAAGCAGTGCCAAGTACGAACCACATGCATGCACCGAGTCAGTGTCTACACTAAAGTATATCAAATCGCACTGTTCATGTGTGCTCATACATTAGTTCCAAGAAATTCCTCTTGAAGTTTTATGGTGAGACATGAGATGGCATCAAAGTTCTATCACATCTTTGAGTTCAAGACAAAAGGACTAAAAAAACACAGAATCCCTTGATGTTCTATAGTTCAGTTAAGGACATGCATGGTGACACCGAGGAAAAAGATCCTCACAACTTGCCATTACACAGGTCAGGTTACTGTTAGGATTAAAAAACTTGCATCCTAGAAAAAAAAAGGAATAAATATTATATTCCTGTGTTTGCATGGGAAAACACCAAACTGATGAGTCAGGGCCCCTCATATTCTCCTTGAACTCCAGCTCCAAGAGTATCAGGACACGGATCACATTGGCCTACCAAAATGCGTACTAAAAGATATCTCCAAGAGAGCAAACAAGGTGCTCCACCTTGTCCCCTGGCGCCATTCTGTTATTCAAAACAATATTGTTGGCACAGGAACCATCACTTTCATGGCTTGTCAATGTCATAAGCCCAACCAAACGTTGTCCAGTGAGTAGTCCATCAGATCATCGATCACCCATGATACTGAGCTGGGGTCCACTGGGTCTATATATTTTAACTCATTTAGTGAGGAGGAAATTCCAAGAATACCTCCAGGAATACCTACTTCTTTCGTGCAATCTAGCTCATGCGTGAATATTTAAGGATGGATAAAGATTTCCATTGTGAACCCTAAATGAAGTATTGGCAGCGTGCATTGTGCTACAGTACCATACTATTAATTTAAAGTTATCCGGCGTAAGAGAGCGGCTTAGAAAATCAGACGTGTAATTATTGGAATGATCGTTGGAGACTCGGATGCAGCCTCGCACTGCAGCTTTTCTATGCAATGTAGCTAAATCTGCGTATCAGTTAATCAAGACATTTTGTTTTTATTAGGCGGCCGAAATTGAGAGAGTAGCACGGTACAGTTGGTACTATGCGCTCCTCATATAGGTAATTTGCTTCCATTATGGATTTATGATTAGGAGTACATTGAGGAGAAGGGGTGGGCCAACCAGCGTTTTAGATTAAAGCGGAGCAAGTTTTTTTTTCTTTTCGAATCACCCGGTACAACACAAAGACATCCACACACATGTACATCACTACACGCACGCACTCACACACATGACGTCTATAGAAGACTGGACGAGAGGAGCTTGACGAAGAAATAAGCAGAGCAAGCCTTAAAATCTCTCAACAAAAAGAAGTGACCCTTTTTAGTTGAACTCGGAGTCTCGAACCATGAATATAATCAGTAATAACAAGGATAACAGTCTACCTGTATTGTATGCTGGTGTACTGCGGATCATGCATTCATGCTCCATAGAAAGTGTAGGTGAAACATGGATAACAGATTACCTGTATGCCAAAAACCAACAGTGAGTACAAAATTAACGTGGTAAAACGCCCACCGATTACCATTGCATGACACAGTGATATTTCAACTGCATGCGTTTCGCCAAACTGGCCGTGCATTGTGCCGGCAAGGAACTCCTTTGGCATGCCAACTTTTTTCGGCCGCCATACAAGAATTATGTGGGTTGAGAAAACGAAACAATGCTATAGGCTGTTGCTGTTGGAGTGTTGGTGATCCAATGCAGCTGGATAGAACTTTTCAGGGGGCTGTCCTCGATGCCGTCCATCTGCTTTACAGCTCCGAGGGCAGTCCCCACGCCGGGACAATCCTCGGAGAAAAGCCCTCCAATGCAGCTACCCAACTCCGAAGAGTAGACCAATCACTATGTTCCGGACTTCCAGTCTCAAGGACGCACCAAGTCCAGCTCAAAAGTGCTGGGCATGCAGCCTAACAAAATGCTCGGTCTAGTGACTCAGTGACTCCGCGGTTGAGCCATGGGCCGATACGGTACGATCTATTTAGTTAGTCGGGTTAACCGGGTCATGTCTAAATGGATTTATGCCCGCATGGGCCCATGCCGTGTCGGATGGTGTCGTCCATTTGACCACCTCTAGTCGAGTCCATTTCTTCCTGTTAACAGCAGAATGGATGCCTGGGCTGATACGGCGGTTGCAAATTTTCGGCTTTCGCTGACCGTAAGACTGAACCAAAACCCCAGACTTCAAACCGGCAGACCAAACGCGCCATCCACCATGAGATTGTATCTGCATCATTTGCATGGCGGCAAGCAAATGATGCAGGGGCGTACGACTTAGCCGCAAACTGTTCCATCATATGGTTTTGACCACGATGAGGCTGAAACTACACAACTTTCGCAAACTGTTCCATCATATGGTTTTGACCACGATGAGTCTGGAACTACACTACTTTTTCCAACAAAAGATGCAGCATTGCTGCTGCTGCTACGTAAGACTAACCTGCAGCTGACGGCGACGTCAAGCTGCAGGAGCAGACCATGAACGTGCTGGACAGGTACGGGCCATCGACCCGTCGTCAGAGGCGTCTGGCACTCTGGCTGCACCCGAAGCACTGACACGCCCTCCGGCGAGCCGTGCCATTGAACCGTTGGGTGCGTAGACGATCCGGAGCAGAAACCGGAGGTCGTCCGGGGGGCTTCCGGCGGCGGCCTCCGGCTGAGCGTCAGCGAAGTTCTGTCCTCTGCCTCCAAGCGTAGATGTACAGGCGTACGAGGGCATTTGCAATTTGCTGCCCTTTCTTTGCTGATCTCTGCAACCTCTGTAACTGTAACTGTTCTGCACACCATGAGCATGGATGCGATCAAGCTTTTCTTTAAAGAGATCGTTCAGAACAGCTTTTTTCTACATCACTGACTTGTCTAACATACTAGAATGATAAGCACGCTACGCTGCGTCCGTAGAGTGGATGGAAGGACCTTGACGTTATTTCGGAAACCACAAGAAGCTTTTCGCAAAAACGGAGTGAGACCTTGACGGTATTTCGAAAACCACAAGGGGCTTTTCGCAACAAAAGACATGGAGGGCCTCGACATGATTTTGGAAACAACAGGGGTTTTCTGCAAAAAAAACTACCTGATGTGATTTCGGAAACAACGGTGCTTTTGCAAAAAAACTAGACGCAGAGGACCTCGATATGATTTCAAAAACTACAGGAGCCTTTTCGCAAAAAGGCTGATGTGGAGCTACCCTTGGCTCGACGAATCCTTCAGAAAGAGAGTATGTACGAGCAAAACTAGTCTCAATACAAGGAAGCTCTATAACTGATCACTGTATATCCCACTAGCTGCTCCTCTGCAACACAACGAACATTCTGCTTGTACGAAATTACATTCTACGTACTGCACTCCCGGTTCGCGGAAGCATAGGCTTTTGATCCTTTAGTAGTTGTTTGTTCCAGTCCACAATACGGTCCTTCAGTGGCTCCGTTCTGCGGTACATGGGTTTCACAGAGTGGGAGCGCGGCACCCGACTCCCACAGATTGGAGCGAGGTACATGATCTTCCCAGCTTTAGACAATTCAGTAAAAAAACTGCCGTACTCCCGAGTCTGAAAATATTGTTGAGTATACACTGTTTCACCTGAGAAGTACCTACGGTATCGCTGGTGGTGGGACCTGGATCTTCTGCACCTTCCTGCAGCACCTTCTACAACCTATAACAATGATTTAACCAAGTGGAGCATCTACAGATGTACCACACGAATCCTTCTGCTACATCCGTACATTCACCAGATAAGTATTTAGGAGTAGCTACCTGAATCTCCAGCTTCTGTAACTTCTCTGCAGTGTGTCGTTTCAATCATGCAAGGCAAACGTAAGATTAAGTCGAAGGAACATAACAACATCCTTTCGGATTGACAAAAAGTTATTGGTAGTTAGTTGTCATGATCACATTTGATCACAGTTTATATAAAGGTGAAAATGTATGTTAGGCACCTCTTCGATCATGGCAAATTGCACGGGAAAGCGGTTAAAATCCTTGCGAAGGAGGTTCCATTACCAAATACACCTTACATGGAAATTTCAAAGGGGTGGTACCCAGTAAAAACGAAAAATACTAGGTAAGCTTTGCCATTGTTTGGCTCCCAAAGTTCTGTATATCTTCTGTCTAGGGTCTGCAAAATCCAATAGGAAACTGCTCCCAGCATGTACAATTACTCTTCCGGTACGGAGAGGAGGAGGTGTAAATACAACTTACCCTCTTACGTCTCAATGAAACACCTGCAGAAAGAATAGATTGAAGAATGCAAGGGTATGAGGCATGAAAGTCAAAACAAAACCGTACTAATGAGGAGCAAGAGAACACTTACAGTTTAAGATTCAGTTAGGAAACACCCTTTTTAACAGTTGAAGAGGTCTGTTGTTTAATGACTTCCTCAATTGAAGATCCTTTTTCATGTACAAATTTGACAGATTCTGACAGCCTATTCAGAAGATTTACCAGTGCAATGACCTCATTTCTCTGCAGCTGAAACTGGATAATTACCAACAAGAAACATCGTTAGACAATTCACCACTGTGAACATCTTAGAATTCAAAAGGTAAATTCATAATAGTTTCAGAGAGGAAACACCCTTCATTCAAACAGACATTTTTTTGCTCTCATGTTGAAAGGTTACTTTTGTAAGTTATTAGCATAGAATAGATAAATTACTGAGTATTTCTTTGAACAACTTACTCGTAGGAAATGTAGGCGACCAATAAGCCAAAGCATTAGGTGCTAGGAACTTAGGTCATATGAGGACAATATGTAAAAAAAATGCTCTCTTACAGGAGCATGGACCAACAAAACCCACAGCATCTGCCCCATATTACTTCATGTTGCAAAGTGGAAGTAGGTAAAGATAAATGAACTACATACTGGTTGGTTCAAATGGTTCTCTCCATCAACAGAGAACAGAATCTTCAGTGCAGTTCCAAGACCAAGAACTTGGAGCTTTCCCCATAATCGACACTTCTCACATCCAACACAGTCCATAATTGCACTACGAACAGAACATTGCAAGGGGTAAGATTTCAAGGTATGTAAATGAATAATACGAATTGAGGACACATATTATGACACAGACCTGATATTTCTAAATTGCTTCTGAATCTCCTGCTTTAGCTCAGGGCCATTCTCACCCTGCCAGAGTTTTGCTTCATCAAAAGGTAACGGGCATGCGGATCTTAACTTGGGGTTGTAAAGCAGTTGCTTCACTAAAGATTGTGTTTTCAGGTCCTCTTCAGGATTGACAGTGTTGTACTCAGCCTGCTCAAGGTAATCTGCTGCCTATAAGATAGCAAATTAAATCATTATCCGCTAGAAGATTTATGACAAAAGCAAGTTGGTAAATTAATATTTCACTGCAGTAAAATGTAAACCAAAGATTAAATTTGAAACAAGGATTAAATAGGAACCTTTGTCACTGCCCGAAGAACAAACAGGTACGTGAAGTACAGATTTTGGACACGCTCTGGGTACTTCAGAACACGGTCATACAACAAAGGAAGATTATGTCCCCACTGTGGTCATTTACATGAAAATTGTCAAAACAATTATGAAAATGGTATAACAAAGTAAAAAACACCAAAATGAGGAGTATAAAAGTGGGCAAATACCAAGTTAACAGATTCATCGAGAAGATAATCATAAGCAATGTGTACTGAAATTGAGGAGTGCAACCCTGAAATTAGCTTATACAACGCCTTCTTCTCCTGGCACATTTCTTCTGAAGGATCTGAAAGAAAACAAGGCAATTTGAAAAACTTGTGTCAAGATAAGTTTAGTGATGTAAGCACAGGATAGGATCATCTCATGCAGGACACTATGACATTGACATCAAACTTGACTAGAGCATGTCACTATACCATACCACACCACACCATACCACAGAAGAAGAATAAACAAGCCAAATACACCACAATACCACATAGAGGCTTAATTTTAGAAGACAAGTGACCTTGGCTTTAAATGTTGAACATATGAAGAGAAGGATGCAACCAATCAACCCAGCACTTATTCATTTGATATGCTGTGCTTTCAACAGAATGTACTTAGAAACAAAGGCAATCAACCAGACAATAAATAGGATATATAATGCAAGTTAACAACAACAATGGAACAAAATAAAAAGCTCAATTGTATATTAAGAATTAGACATTAGGCATGGTCAACATAACAAAACATCGGAATGAGCATGAGAGAGAAAAATTCTGAGAGCACATATGCTTACATGTTGGACAATTTTCTTTGTAGACAGAGTCCCATATCCTTCTAGCGGAATCACCAGTATAACCAGTGTAACGTTCAGGATTTAATTGAAGATTCACATAAGTCATCTCAGCTGAAATGGTGATAAAGGTTTGATAGTCATCCATAAAGAAGAAACAAGGGGAGCACAATATACTAAAATGAAGCAAAACAATGTACCATTATCTGTCTCATCATCATTTGTCCATGGATTATCAGTTTCAACCCATCCTTTAAAAACCTTGGTGTCAAGGGTCCTATCAACAGTAGCCTCTGGTTTTCCTTCTTGACAGATCATATCACCCGGAGAAAGGCCACTGTAAGGCTTCTTGAATGGCTCAGGAAACTCATTCTCTGGGCACTCACAGACACTACAGTCCCTAAGCCGACACATTCCATCATCAGGCCAAAAGGGCAGTCACACCACAATTTAACCTAAAAAGGGAAACAAAGAACCCATGACTTAGAACAAATGAATAATAATTTTCAATGTTTATTTTCAGTGATAGCATGTTGATACAATCACATATGTAGTTAACAACTATAGTAGAAAAAATAACCTATGCATGGTCCATTATGCTAAGTAAGAAAGCCCTAAACAGTTTAGGAGCGATTACATTCTCACATATTTTCATTCCAAAACCTCACCGAGTATTTTATGTGGAGGTTATTATGATTATCTATATGACATTACCTGGTTAAATATTCTAACTAAAAAGTAGCCACACCAATCAACTCCAATTTTGCTATAAACAAGGACTAACAACAGAAACATCAAATTTAGATCAACGCCATCTCCTCTACACCACCATTTTCCAGTTCTATCACATCTCTAAATGGCCATCAAGCTTACTTTTAGCTACAAATTGCCATGAAAAGGGAATGTATGAAAGAAAGGGACTTGGGCCATGTGGCACCAAGAGAGCCAGCAAGTTTCATCAATCATCGTATGGTCCTCTGTCCTCAAGATTAGATTCATATAGCACTCGCATCAAAATTTCCTATAAATCTGATCTATTAAGCTTGATGCTGCAATCAAGCAACCATCACTCTTTTTCCAAGCATAATTGACCATTCATTGCCAATCATAGAACACAGACACGTGAAAAAATGGCACCATTTTTACACTGTTACACAAATGGAACCCAGATCAGTCTGGTAGCTGAAGCTTAATAACCCAACGATGAAATCATACAATTCTCACTACAGTATCCCACATATCAAAATTCGGTAATCAAATCATACAGCATACTCTAAAAAAATGGCTCTATAGTTATTCAGCGAATGCTCCAATCCAACATACATCACTCCAAAATTCCAGAATGTCTAGCTGGCTATCACAACATCACGACATACATTTTGCATAAGGCACTAAAATCACACACAAAACCGTGAATCCCCCCACCCCAACAAATCCTCACCTTGAAGTACCTGAAGAAGGGCAGCGTGACGAGCTCCTGCAGGATCGGGTGCAGCACCTCCTCGTTGATGGTGTCCACCGTCTCGTAGTCGCAGCAGCAGTCCTCCACCATCCCCGTGTACTTCCTCGCACCCTAATAGAATGCACAACACGACAAACACCACCCAAAATCACATCGCCAAATCAAAACCCCCCAAACCAGCAAAAATTCTTCTACGAAATAGCAGGAGCAACGGAGAGAATCTTACCGGGCAGCCGCACCCGCCGCCGCCGCCGCCGCCGCGTGAGGAGTAGATGGCCAGGAAGCTGCGGGAGCTCACGGCCACGGCGAGGAGCGCCACGAAGAGGGCCCCCACGGCGGCCGCCCACCGGCTCCGCCGCCAGCGTTTGCCCCACCGGCACCGGCGGCGGTGCCGTTCGCCGGGGCAATGGGTTCCGAAGACATCCCGCGCCGGGTTGGAAGCTTCTAGAGGCGAGATCTGAACGGCTTCGAATGGAGTCGAAGAATTTTTCTCCCTCCCCGTGTTCGACTCGGGTAATGGCGGTTGAGGACGGGGCGTTGGAATTTAATACAGGGGTTTGATTAGAAGAATCCGTGTGCGCCTGTGAGCTGGGTGCACGGTTTAGCGAATTTTGAGAGGCAATTGCTAGGTGCACACTGCACTGAAGGTGTTCTCTTTAGCTACTTCTCTACGAACGCCCTCATGTGGCATTTTATTCCGCACGCAATTTTAGATCGATTATTGCTTGCACAGTTTATATTGGCAACATAATTGTAAGCATGTTGATATTTCACTTTTCTGATTGTAAATTACTTACGTGAATTATTCAATTGAACATTCTAGTGTTCGTTCTGAATCTTAAATATTGAGAACTACACAAAATATTGAATAAGTGCATTTGACATACAACAAATACTTAAGAACATTAAATCAGAATAAATCACAGGACATAAGTACTAGCAATATATGTCATCCAGAGCGGTACTAGCAATATGTTAATCTATGCTATAATATCTCTTACATGCATATTTATTAATTAAACCCTATTTTAAGGCTAGCAATATGTTAATCTATGCTATAATATCTCTTACATGCATATTTATTAATTAAACCCTATTTTAAGGCAAAGTTAAGTACCAGAGTATTAGCAGAGTTCCTGTTGTACAATATTTGTGTTTAATTTCTTACAAAAATGGCGATGTCGGCTGGATCTTTCTCTTCTGTAGACATTTTTACTCCCAGCACCGTGTGCACGTAGCGATTTGTCACGGTTTAAGTGTCGGAACCCCTGGGAGACATTCCAGAAACCGCCAGTTCTGAACAGAGACGCTGATCCAACGGTTCATATAAGCCGACGGATATCGGACAGCCAGGGATGTCCCATTTGACGTGGCTGTGGACCTGTGGGCCGTAGCTTTGACCTGTGGGCCATTGACCAGCTCGCACGACACGTTACGTTAGCACGGGGGCTTTTTTCTTCGCGGGCGAGGCAACCGGTTAGCGTCTACACTACGACGAGTAAAAAGTCTTTGGAAATTAAGGATCCATTTCCCCTGGATTGAATTTTTCATGAATTGATTTCTATGAAATTCATGTGTTCTAACCAATCCCTAATCATTTTAAAGCGAAATTCGGCATTTTATTTTGACCTTTTCAAGTTTTTTTGTGCTGAGTGCAGAAGTGTAGAATAAGTACAGTTTGACTGTTCGACGTTTGCAAATATACTATGTGTCGATTTGCAAACAAAGAGTGATTGAACTCCTTGTAAATTTCATATTGAAATTCCAAGCTTTTTTTTTCAATTGCATAAGTTTAGCGTCGATCAGGCCGAACAGGCCCATAAATAGCCCACACAAGAAGTACAACTCGGCTGAACAAGCCATTCATCGGCTTCGTAAGGCCCATAGTAAATAATTGGGCCTGTCTTAGCTATTTCTTTTCTTTTTCATTTTTAGGGAAGGCAACAGGGATGGCTCCGGGTGAGGTAGTAAAGTAGTGCAGCACCTCTTCATTTTGTCATTTGCAAATGCGAGTCTTTCACTGCATTATTTTCAGGGAAACCAAATAGCAATTTGCCGTTTGATCTCGCTGTGCCTTTGCGTGCTTCCTGTTTTTCGTTGTGGACTGGGACCAAGCACTTCGTGTGCTGTTTCTGACTGACAGAACAATGTCCTCTCTTCTGGTGGCTTTTGCTTGCTTTGATTTCCGGTGTGAGCTCGGAGATCAAGCCGCCCATGAGAGAGTGCACCAGGGCTATCAACTGGTCACTGTCTTGGCTACTTGTTTGGCCTTTACAACCGAGGCAGATAGTAACAGACTCATGACTAGGTGTGAAAACGGATCGGATAATTTTTGACTGATCTGGACGGAAACGGATTCAGATTGTCTCCGATCGGAAACGAATACAGTAGCCCTGGTATATGTCGAATATGGATTATCCGGATAGTACGAAGGCCGGATATCCGGAATACCAGCCCAACATGTAACCTTCCGGACGTTCGTTCTCCCTCATACGAATTCCGATTCCGTCGATTCCTATTTCTAAATTCGTCTAAATCCAGTACCTTTCTTTTGGTTCTAATTTTATAAATTTTAGATTTTATTTGAAATTATTGTATTTATTTGGCTTTTTCGCACGTATAGATTCCAGCGTTTCCGAAGAATTCTTGGACCCGTCCGCCGAAGCAACTCAAACTTTCAACAAAGGCAAGTCGTATACTTTTGATCATACCGTACCCATTTTATAAAAATTATACTATTTTATATCAACATGCATTGCTAATTCTATAATAACTGCTTTCGAGAATAGTTATGCCACCTTGAATAATTACTATTGACATGTATCCTTGAACACCATAGGTTGGTTAATTTTAGTTGCACATATTTTATTTCTAACATGGGTATCGTATTATGTTTAGTCATTCATGAATGTTTGCATCAAATAAACTAGTTATATGTTTTTGTTAATCTCTGGCATACAATTTAAGGGGTTTTCATGTTTCAAAAATATCTGTGACTATATTCGTTTCAATTCGTATTTGGGGAAAAATGAAAACAAATATGACAGAGCCATTATCCGTCCGTATCTGATCCCATATAACCGAGTTGCCAGACAACGACAATCTGCCGCTTGCCTATCAAGTGTGACTGATGACAACGGAGAGCTAGTGAGATAAATGGACTTTGGTGGGCTTAACTGATTGGCCTAGGTGTTCATCATGGAACATCCAACTACTAACACATGGTTTGACTTTGGTGTCACCCACGCAACCCAAATCTCCTCGTCTTCTTCTTCTACCTCTGAAGGGAGGAGGGGAGCGCGAGGATGACCTACTCGACGGAGTTCCTGCTCTCTATTGGGCGGCTTAGACCACTGCAAGAAGCTGCTCGCCGACATTGATGCCTAGGTGCATGCTTTGCTAATTCCAGCCACCATCATCTTTTCCTGCCGAGATGGGGCTGTTGTTTCAGGTGGCTTATATATTTGTGTTTGTTTCGGAGCAATGAGCTACTGGGGAGGTCAGATACCTGAGCATGGCTGGGCTAGAGGTGCTATGAGATACACCATGAGCCGACCGTTGGTAGGCAGCCCCGCGCACCCAAACCCAGGCAGATGCTGCAGACTACTGTTCGTACTGTTGACTTTCGCTGAAGCTAGAAAATCCAATCGAAGGTTCCCTTCAATCCTTTTTCACCACAAATTGAAGGTTGGGATCAACAATGTTAGGGAAATTATAAGAAGTTGGGAAGGTGTTGTATCTAGTGACGGTTAAACCTTCTCTGCTTGTTATACAAACCCAAGCTAGTTCTATGGATGCTTGGACAGAAGAGACACTGAAACAACACTACTACTGTCAAGACCCCGGGATTAACATTGCAGATCTTCTGTGCATAACTGAACTAGTCCTATGATCAGTGGCTAGCTCACACAGTAAACAAATGTGATAACACAACCATAAACGTTAAAAGTTATTAAATAACAAAAGAGTTGATTACGAGATAGCCTTACAGGGCAACATTAAATAAACACAGCGGAAGACGATGAAGAAGTAGTAGGGTCCAGCAATCTGCCACAGGCAATCAACTGGGGTAGCGGCCTAGTCGTCCTGATCCACACCTCAAGCGAAGTTCTTCTCCTCTGAAATTTATTTGCATTAAGCAAGTATGAGCACAACTTCCGTACTCGCAAGTTACACCCGTCAAATAACAACATGTTATGCATAAATAGATGTAACAAAGGAAGGCTTATAGTGTTATTTGTGCGAAAACAACATTTGACATTAAATACCATACTAAGTTCAAAAGCCCAAGTTTTATAAAATCTAAAATTGATTTTGAATTGATAAAGATAGTGTAGGCACCAACCTAACACCAACATAAACACGGGCACCAACCCGGGGCTTCAACCCATAACTTTTCTCATGGACACCCATCCATGTCAAATTGTTTTTAAAAACATTTTGAAATCAGAGTCTAACTTTGAGTGGCTTTGCCAGCATGTCCATGACCATGGACACGGCTATTCGAATAGTTTTTACACTCTGCAGAGGTTGTACAACTTTACTCACAAGACATGACTTCTCTAGTTTGTTTGGCATCCGTCGATACCACTGCTCACTACCTTAGGTAAGCAGTCTAGAGCACGTAACAAGGCCTTTACAATGCGTCATTCCACCGTAGTCCACCCTCTCTAAGGTTTCGCCTCCCCCTTTGGATGGAAATCCGCCGGGCTTAGGGGCCCCTCTTGAGCAAGGTGGGACAACATAGTCATGAAAGACAATCCACCGAAACAGTTGGATCGACCGCGATGGAACTTTGCAAATTAGTCAGCCAGGTCCTACTCCCCATACTGAGGACATGTGGTAGTACGGTGGTGGCATAGCAAGATGCGGCTTGAAGATCGGTCCTTAACTGACCTGGGCGACATCCATCAGAACCCTGGGCCTCAACCTACCCGGTTGAGCCCGTGCATAAACCTGCACCCACCAGACAACCAATTCGCCCAAGTTCAAACCATCATTTAATTTAATTTTATTTTTCAAAGTCATCTATAAACTTTCATAACATACCAATGCAATGGATATAATTTAAACAACAATTAATTTTTGGATGAAATTCCCCAAATCAAACATTTTTGGGTCTAAGCATCGCTAAGCATAATTTTTCTCAAAATGATCCTAGTTCATACTATCGTATCAACCAGGTTTTGTTTAGGGTGACATTGTGTTTGGTTCAATTATCAAAATTAGCCATACAAGGGATTTTAGGCATAACTATACATTTAAACAAGATTTTAAATTACTGATATAAATAAGCATGCAGTAATAATTTAAAATAGAATATAAATAATTTGAAATAATGGGATCAATATGATCAAGGGTATAACTTGCCTTGCTTGATTACTCGTTGGCGTCGAAATTCAGTCGTTCGAAGTCGTCGAAATCTATACGCGAAAACGAGCTAAATTCAAATAACACTCAAATAAAATCCAAATAAAACCCAAAATAAATACTGGGAGGAAGGTATCGACTTTATGTGAATTTAAGAAGTTGAATCGACGGAATCGGAGTTTGTATGAGGGAGAACGAAATTGTAGAAAATAAGATGCACGCATAAAACACTATACATGTATGGCACTGTAGCTATGCATGCATGGTACTGTACAACATCAACAAGCCCATGCAGTGCATGGAGAAATGGCGATGCCGGGCGAGAGGAAAGGACAGGCGGCTGGTGAACTACAAAAATAGAATCCCGGGAGCAAGACGGACCCACTGGTGGTGGTCGCGTCGCCGGCGAAGGTCCGGTGTGGCGGCGGCGTGCAAAAATAGTGTTGGATGAATAGTAGCATCGGTGAGCCGGGATGTTTTGGAGAAAAAGGAAGGTAGCACTGCGTAGAATGTTGCGAGGCGAAGCCAGCGGTGTGGACGATGTCGTCGGGGGATCAAAGATGGCACCGGAAATGATGATAGAAGGTGGTTCGACCGCTCGCGCAAAACTTTTGCTTGAGGCGAGATAGAGGGACGAATTCTAGGGATATGAAGAGGACGCCGAGGGGCACGCGGCGACACGGTCGGCTCGGGAAATGAGTGACCGAGGAGAGAGAACGGAGGAGGGATGATTAATGGATCAAATAAATGACAGAAAATAAATAAAATCTAAAAATTACGAAATAAATACTATAAATAGTAGATGAATTTAGATGAATTTAGGAGGAAGAATCAACATATTTGGAGCTTGTATGAGAGAGAACGGATTTTTAGAAGAAATAAAATGTGTATGTACAAAGAATAGCACATGACTAGATAATAAAATACTGTTCATTGTCTTCTAGCTTGGTTACAGCACGCATGGAAGAAAAGGAAGGATGACAGCGCCGGCCAAAGGAAGGGAAGAGGTGACCGGCAAACGACAAAAATGGATTGCTCACCTTGCAATGAGGCCGTAGGAGGTGGCGGTGCGGCGAACGGTGACTGGTGACGGCAGCGGCGAGCGCACGGTCTCACGGTGGCGGTGATGCTCCGGTGATGCTCCGGCGACGAGAGGGTGAGCACGGCGTAGAACGTCGCGGGGCGAAGCCAAGGGTGTGGTCGATGGTGGCGGGGCTCCACTGTAGGCGACGCAAATGGCCGATGAATGACGTTCGGCCTACGACGGAAAAACTTCGATTGTGGAGAGGATAAAGGGAGGGAGGAGTTAAGATTTTCGGGGATGGATGAGGGAGATGAGAGGCACCCAGGGCTCTCTTATATAGGGGTGGACGTGGACCGTGGAGGGAGATCGACGTGCGTGGTGAACGTGACGGCCGTTGCGGAAACCGACGAATTCGTGTGCAAGAAAGAGGGAAAGTGGGTGGAATGAGGGAGTCTAGATGATGGGGTTTGAATGCCTGAGATTTCGAGAGGAATCGTGGATAAAATCGTGGGATTGGGAAGCTTTTGTGTGGGCGTTAATGGAGGTCGTGCTGCTGCACACGTTCTGGACAAGAAATTGGTTGGAGAAGAAAGGGAAGGGAAGGAAAGAATAAAGGAATGAGAGAGGGATAATAATCAAAGAAAGAAAGAAGAAAAGGTGGTAGTGCATTTGGGAATTTTTTTGAAAGTTAAGTGTGCTGGGCTTGTGGCAGAGTTGGGATGGGTGACCAACGGGAAGTTTGAAATTTTTTAAATATATATATATATATATATTATTTTATTATTTTCAAAATAAAGGTTTAGCAATAAATCAAATATATTTGAATTGAGGCTCAGATTTTAGATAGGTGAATAGGATCAACCCATCTGGGATGAACTCATCAAACGGACAAATATTCGCTCGACATCGTTTGCGGAGTTCGATCGAGATGTTTCAAGGATAAAATAGAGAATAAAATTATAAAACCGAAATAATTTGGTTCAACTCATTTGGAGTTCAGAAATATTTTTTATGAAGTTTTCAGGTTAAAAGCATTTTCTAGTGTGAAAATAATCCGGTTGAAGGATCAATTTCCAAAAACTATATTTCATAAACTAGAGACAAGTTTGAAATCTATTTCAAAATAAAGTTAATTTAAAATTAAAAATATCAAAACTGGTTTCACTTGATTTGGAGTTAAAATGAATTAGATATGATTTTTTGAAGTTAAATAGATTTTCAGCGAGGAAAAATAAAAATAAAAATAAATTCTTCGGACGGTCCGAACAGAGATTTTCACTGTTCATAATGTACTGTGCAAAGTTACTGTTTATGATGTTCGGACGGCCCGACAATTTTTTTGATTTTCGGATTTTTTAAAAAAACAATAAAACAAATAGATTTTTAGAAAATAGCAAATAAAGTAAAAAAATTCTAGAAAAATTCACAAAAATTCCTTGAATTATTTTTGACTTAATAAAAATAATTTCAACTTAAAGTTGGTTTTTATTTTTGTACAGTAATTATTTTTATATTCTGGAAAATAGGAAAAACCTTTTTAGATACCAGAAAATTCCAAAAAAATATTTAAAATTTTATTTTTCACTTTAAATACAATAAAATCTCAGAAAACTTAATAAATTTTATTTTTGACTTTAAAAACCAAGAAATTAAATAATTAATATTTTTTTCTTTTAACGAAGAAAACTCCTTTTAAATTACAGAAAATCAATAAAAATTATTTAACAACTAGAAAATCTAATAAAATAATATATTTATTCATTTTATTTTGGTAACAGAATTTTAGGATGTTACAACTACCTAGCAACCATGCCCTCCATGAGCTTCTCCCACACATTAATCATCACCCTCTTTGATAGGTGCTCCGTTTTAGTGTGAATTTCTCACTACTTATTTAACATCATTATGCATTTCAACTGCTGAGTCCTGAATCCTGATATATTTCTGAATCTATCATGGTGAGCAGCTCTACGGGTGCGCTTGCAAGTGCGCGACACTGAAAGGCAGGGGCTGTGTCATCCACTTCGCCGATGGTTCGACAGAGCACTAGTGAAAACACATGGAAGGATGCTTCTTGCGTTCTTCTACTTTCTGTTTGCATGTGAATTCTTAAAAGAGAAAACTGCACCGTAAGTTTCTGAGCTTGCGAGATTGTGCCACTTAGCTATATGAACTTGCATTTTACTTTCTTATTTTCCTAAATTTGCGAGATTGTGCCACTTAGGGTGCGTTTGGTTGGCGAAATCCTCTGAGAATTACTAGGAATCCTTCAGTAATCCTATGAGACTATCTTATTTGGTAAAACATCCAGGAATTTGAACCAGGAATCTAAGATCATCTTGAAAAACAGATTACAATCAATTCCAGGAAGCCGTTTCCTATAGAAAAGGGTGTCCATCTTAGATTACCAAGGGAAATGAATCTTTGTTATTGCGTTTTTATAATATGCTTTTGATTCATCATAGTCAAATTTTGAACTTTCAGAATTCAAAATCCAAATTGTGATTTATTTTAATATTCGAATATCTGAATTATGGAATTTTAAAAATCATTTTTTTTCTTCAAAATATGAATTTCGAAACCAAAATATCATATATTTGAATCCTAAATTTTGGAATCTTAAATTTAGACCGTTTAAATTTTAAAATTCAAAATATCAAGGTTGGGTTTCAAAAATCTTTTTTTTTTCTTTCAAATTCCGAGAATTAAATTTTATAAATATGAATTTTGAAAGTTTCATTTTTGAGTTTCGGAATGTCAAATACCAAGAATTTAAACTCCAAAACTCAAAATTTAAAATTTAAAATTTCAAAATCCAAAATTGCGATGAAGCGAAGTTCGTCGGATGCGATGTTGACGACTTCATCCCCTCCGAGTTTGGTGGAATCGTCGCTGGCTCGTTCCAGCCGTGTTCATCGTCCCCATTACCTCACGTTGACAAAAATGGATTCTTCGGATCCGGGAACGCACCGTGCTCGTGTATCGCCGGAGCTCCACCATCGCAACTTATCGCCACCCTCGCCCTTACCTCCTCTGAGTCGGTCGTGAGAGGAAGAACTACATTCTCAGTGCTAGAGTAGAAGCTACGCACCCTGCACGAAGTTCATTTGGCCGTTTGCTAACAGAAAAGGCTGAGCTGGCGAATCACCGTGAGAGAGAGAGAGAGAGAAGTAATGTGTCCCTGCTCTGGCACTCGAAATGTAATTCTCTCTCTCACGGCCAACTCAGAGGAGGTAAGGGCAAGGGTGACGGCAAGCTGCGATGGTGGAGCTCCGGCGATACGCGAGCACAGTGCGTTCCTAGGTCTGAAGAATCCGTTTTTGTCAGCGTGAGTTGACGGGACGATGAACACGGCTGGAACGGGACGACGATGAGTCCACTAGACTCGGAGGGGACGAACTCCGCTTCAACATAAGTTCAGAGAGCTAAGTGGCACAACCTCGCAAGTTCAGGGGGCTGAGAAAGTAAAATACAACTTCAAAGAGCTAAATAACACAAACTCACAAGTTCAAGGGCTAAGAAAGTAAAATACAAATTCAAAAAACTAAGTGACATAACCTCACGAGTTCAGAAACCTACAATGCAATTTTAATTTTCTCTTCTTAAAATGACCGATGATGTTGTGTAATAACGAGCAAGAGGACTCGCTGCCTCTTGCTTGTGTCGCTGCTTATCTTTCACTGTCTCTTACAGAATGTTGCAAGATATTGTTCGCTCTTGGCACGCTGAAATGTTGCAAGATACTGTTTGATCTTGGCATGGAGCTCCCATGAAATTCTGTGTAACCTAACCTCCGAATTGTTCAATAAGGATTTTCATTCAAATGATTAGACGAATTTGACCTGAACTTGGATAAGGTTCTAAAGAAAAAAAGTAGTATTGCTTTTGATCAGACATGCATTTGCAGCTTACATTGAATTCCTTTTTTTCGATCATCTTACATCCAATTCGTTGATCTTTACGGATAAGCCAAGTGATGATGTGCATGTTGGGATATGGGTAGGCTACACTAGCGATCAATTGAAAATTCTACCACGTAAATCAAGAAGCCATGCGAGTAAGAGATCATAGATCGTTACCACTAGACACACAATGCAGCAGAAGAAGAGTTGAAGTAGTCTGTTACAACGTCGTGCGCATCGATTTAATGGAAGTAGTGGATCGTTCAACATCCTTGGTCTCCGATTGTCTCCTCCAGTAGCCTCGCGCATTCCTTACGTACGCCGCGGATCATTATTGATCAACGTCTCTACGTTATCCACACGTCTAGGGGTGGAACACCGTACGTCGGTGTGTATATGTAATCGATCGTGACCCATAAGCCTTTTTCAATCAACAAGTTGGTAGTGGTTCCTAGCAGGACATAGAGACTCCCGAATATACATAAAGATTATATCGGACGAACCTGATGCAATATGATCTGCGATCAGGTCCTTATCCCTCACAACCAATTCGTAACTTCATACGACTAGGTCGCATCTGGTTATGACCAGTTCGTAACACCTTACGACCAGTTCGCTGACCAGTTTGTTATCATGTACGACCAGCTTACGATCAGTATGTATCCGGTCGGACTAAGTGACCTACTTGCATATTCTCCTTTTTTCTCACGATATCTGGTCGAACTCTAGGTCAGATATATGTTATCCATAGACTGTTCAATCTTTTCTCGGCTAGTAATGAATAACTTCATGCTATCGACTCCTTGACCATTTGTGGCACAACCAAGCACTTCCTTTATCTGAGCACATTGAGGGGAGGCCCGAAGATATCTTTCCTGTTATGATAGGAGGGGCAAATATCATATCCGACCAGTCATTCTTTCGCATGTTTTATAGCATACCCAAAAGCTACATTTATAACTACTCAGTTACAGAGTAGCATTTGATAACCCCTAAGTGTATTGTTACACATGTAGGAAACCATACTGATTTCAGGTATAAGGATTATACATCATCATTGCTTGAGACCAATTGATGATATATAGAAACATAACAATATCAATAGTGTCTCAAGGTGAGTCAATCCAGCATTATGTTCTCTAACATATACTCACACTATTGATTTGATATCCCCCACATCTATGATTGGTGAAACATGATCATCAATCAATATATGTATTGGTCTATAAGTCACAAGTGTCTCGACCAGTGACATTCGACTAGGACCCTTTAAGAATAGCATCATATAATTATTAAAAAGCTTCACCAATAAGTCACATACTTGCTAATCTATATAAATGATAATTCATTCAGGAACATAATAATATTTATTCTATAACACATAAACATAGATATGATATAGTTATATCGTGATTCTCTCTTGGGCAATATCACTGACGGTGCATCCAGATATGATTGGATTCGGTTGCAGTAATTCTTATGCCGGCCTACCTAATCGTTCCTAGAAGTCAATAACATGTTTCCCTTAAATAAAAACAAGTCCATATCCTGTTCTGAAATTGACATCCCAGATACTGTTAGAAATTGGCCCATATGAGTGAGGCCCATTTTCTATAATTCCAAAGCATTTATGGGTTAGTACCATATTGCTAAGGCAAGGTGGAAGTGACCAACATATAAGGTGGAGTCCTTGCCACTCCTTGAAACATGTAACACATGGATGGATGAGGATGGCATGAGGAGGGCTCTGGCTAAACACACACACGCACGCACGCGCGCGCGCGTTCGCGTATTTTCGCGTGAAAAATCGCGTGACTTGTGACTTGCGGCGCGCGATCGATGCCGTGACGTGGCACGCCATTTGGCGAACCAAGTCCACCTTATTTTTGCTGAACCATGCATCTCTCTCTCTGCTTGAATGAGATTCAAATGTTTAAATTTCGAGCTTTATTGAGTGATGATGACGATTACGATGGGTAAATGATCGTTATGTGACAACGATTACGATGGGTAAAAGGTGGTTAAGTGTGACGATTACGATGGGTAAATGGCTGGTTAAGTGTGTCGATTACCGGTGGGTAAATGGTCATTTAATCTGCTGATTACGATGCGCATCTATATATGTCCGAGACGCCCATGCATAGTGAGTACAAGAATAGCCTCCATTTCTTCTTCCTTCTAATCATGCTTTGCATCGCGCTGCTCGAACCTCGCCGACTCTTCTTCTCGCGCACACCGTGAAGAAGGGAAGCGGTATCTCGAACCGTTCTCGCTGTGGAGACTTGCACGAGGCGGCAATAAGGTTTCGGGCAGCGATCTGCGCGACCGCTTGTCGCGATCGCGACATCTACGCTTCGCATCGCATCAACTCGCGCGCTTCTCGCTCTTCATCGGACCCATCCGTAAGTCTCTGTGTGATTGATAGACTTGTTTACATCCTGGTTTTCATATATTGTGAAGTACAATGAGTTGTCTCGCTAGCATGATCGCTTTATGCATCATTAGTCTTTTGCAATATTTGCCTTCTAATAAAATTTGGAATTAAAATATTGCCCTCATTTTTAACATTCCGAAAACCTTATTATAAACTTTGTTGCAACACAACTATGGTCGGAGCTTCGATGCTATGAAACCCGAGAGGTTTTCCGTCGAAATTTCGTAGATGGCGCACTAGAGCCAAGTTCGCTCATGTCTTTGGGGTGTGGTGGGTAATCCACCCACGATGATCCGCTTCTGATTGACCAAGATATGCGATTCGATAATGCGAACAACATCGCTCTTGGTCGCCTTTCGACCATTCAGCGGATCGGCTCTATGATGTGTACATGGACTATAAGTCCGCCACGAGTTGTGGGATGCACTAGAGCACAAATATGCAGAGGCGAGAGGCGTCGTTGGATCTATATGTGTGAGCAATTCTTCGACTTTACCATGGATGAGGCTAAGTCCATAGTTGGACAAGCTCATGATCTCCACTATTGGTTGGTGAGATTGCGATCCGGGTTGTGTGTTGCCTCCTAAGTTTGTGGCTGCGGGCATTGTCGCCAAACTTCCTGTTTCTTGGCGGGATTTTGCCACTAGCTTGAAACACAAGAGGGAAGAGATTTCTGTTGAAGATCTCATTGCCGCCCTCGATGTGGAAGAAAAGGCAAGAGCAAAAGATGCACCCAGATTTCGTCGAACAATGCAAATTTTATAGAGAAAAGATCATTGCAAAGAAGTACAAATCCAACAAAACGAACAAGACAACTAGCTTTAAGAAGAAAATCGAGAAAAGGATATGAAGAACATCACCGCTTTGTGTGTGGAAAACGGTCATATGGCGAAGATCGTCATTTCGCAAAGCGCGAGATGGTGAACACCAAAGAAGAAGGTCATCAACGTGATCATAGGCGAGGCCTCGACTTCAGGAGGGTATAGTAATTCTCCTGTTGTTTTTTCAGCATGTCAATCCACTGATTGGTGGGTTGATACTGGTGCTAATGTTCACGTATGTTCTGATATTTCCTTGTTTTCTTCTTACCAGGCAGCAGGGGCTTCCTCCGTCATAATGGGAAACGGATCGCATGCTTCTGTTCTTGGTGTTGGCACGGTAGAACTGAAGCTTACTTCAGGGAAGACTGTCCACTTGAAGAACGTGCAGCATGCTCCTACAATAAACAAGAACCTCGTTAGTGGTTCTGTTCTATGTAGGGACGGTTATAAGCTAGTCTTTGAGTCAAATAAAATTGTAATGTCTAAGTTCGGGAATTTTGTTGGTAAAGGCTATGAGAGCGGAGGCTTGTTCCGCCTAAGTACTTTAGAGTCTTGTTATAATCTGAATGTTGCAACTGGTTTAAATAAATGTGAGGCAAATATTTGGCATTCTCGTTTCTGTCATATTGGTTTTGATAGTATTGCTAGAATGTCCAGATTAGATTTAATTCCAAAATGTGAAATTGTCAAAGGATCAAAGTGCCAGTCATGTGTGCAAGCAAAGCAGCCTCGCAAACCCTTTAAGGGATTAGAGGACGAAAAGAACTTGGCACCATTAGATCTTGTTCATTCAGATTTGTGTGAAATGAATGGATTGTTGACAAAAGGAGGCAAAAGATATTTTTTAACTTTTATTGATGATGCAACACGCCATCGCTATGTGTATTTGCTAAAAACTAAGGATGAAGCTTTATACTACTTTAAGACTTATAAGGCCGAGGTTGAGAACCAACTAGAGAAGAAAATAAAAGACTAAGGTCCGATCGTGGAGGAGAGTACATCTCTCATGAATTTTCTCAATTCATTACGAGCATGGAATAGTCCATGAATTTACACCACCATATTCACCCCAATCAAATGGGGTAGTGAGAGGAAAAACCGCACACTAACGGACTTGGTTAATGCCATGTTAGAGAGTCTTTGGTATGCCTAAGACATGGTGGGGAAGCTATATTGACAAAGAACTTTCGTCCTAAACAGAGTAATCACTAAAAAGAGTGATATTACTCCATATGAGGGATGGAAGGAGAAAACCCAATGTCAATTTTCTGCGAACTTGGGGTGTTTGGCCAAGGTCAATATACCATTGCAGAAAAGAGAAAGCTTGGACCTAAAACAATCGATTGTATTTTTCTAGGATATGCTCATAATAGCACGGCCTATAGATTTTTAGTAGTTAAATCAAATTCTGAGATTATTGCTAACACAATAATGGAGTCTAGAGATGCTTCATTCTTTGAGGATTATTTTCCTATGAGAATAGCAGCGAGACTTCACAAACCGAGAATGTTCAAATTGAAAATAATCAAACTTCAACTTCCCACCATCTCTGAACCAATATGTGATATCTCGAGGAGGATAACAATCTAGTCACGAAGCTCTTCAGAGGAGCAAGAGACAAAGGGTTGAGAAACCTTTGGTGATGACTTTATTGTATACCTCGTGGATGATGTGCCAAAGACCCTTTCAGAGGCTTATGCATCTTCCGATCTTGAGTATTGGAAAGAAGCGATCAGTGCGAGATGGACTCTATCATGGCTAATGGGACTTGGGAGATCACCGATCGTCCTATCGGTGCAAACTCAGAGGATGTAAGTGGATCTTTAAAAGAAACTAAGACTGATGGTACTATTGAGAAGTACAAGGCAAGACTTGTGGCCAAGGGTTACACCTGAAAGAGGAGAAGATTTCTTTGATACCTATTCTCCTGTCGCTGGACTAACCACCATCGAGTGCTCCTTGCGTTAGCATCCTCTTATGGTCTACATGTCCATCAAATGGATGTAAAGACAGCTTTTCTTAATGGAGAGTTGGAGGAAGAAATCTATATGGATCAACCTTGATGGTTTTGTGATTTACGGACAGAAAATAAGGTATGTAGATTATTGAAATCCTTATATGGTCTAAAGCAAGCACCTAAACAATGGCACGAGAAATTTGATAAAACTTTAACATCTGCGGCTTTGTTGTGAATGAAGTCGATAAATGTGTATACTATCGTTATGGTGGGGTCAAGGAGTGATCTTGTGCCTATATGTAGATGACATACTTATATTTGGAACAAACATCGCCAGTAATTGACGAGGTCAAATCTTTTTATCTCGATGCTTTGATATGAAAGACTTAGGAGAGGCAGATGTTATTCTGAATATTAAATTAATCAAGAACGAGGTTGGGATCACTTTGAGTCAATCCCATTATGCTGAGAAAATCTTAAGCCGTTTTGGCTATGAGAATTGTAAAATATCTCCAACTCCCTATGATGCAAGCATTAAGCTTCGAAAGAATCAAGGGTTAGGAAAAGATCAATTAAGATTTTCACAAATTATTGGATCACTTATGTATCTATCTGGTGCCACAAGACTGACATATCATTTCTTTGTGAGCAAATTAAGTCGGTTTACTTCTAACCCGGAGATGATCACTGGAGGCACTTGAGAGAGTGTTGCGCTATTTGAGAGGCACAACCTCATACGAATTCACTATACCGGGCATCCTTCGTATTAGAAGGATATAGTGATTCAAATTGGATCTCGATGCGATGAGATCAAAGCTACAAGTGGTTATGTCTTTACACTAGCAGAGTCGCAGTTTCATGGAGGTCGTGTAAATGGACTATATTGACGAGGTCAACTATGGAAGCGTAACTTGTAGCACTAGACACAACTCATCGTTGAGGTGAATGGCTTAGAGAGCTTCGTTGGACTTGCCACTGGTTGCGAAACCAATACCAGAATCCTAATGTACTTGTGATAATCAAACAAAGTGTTGATTAAGGTTACAAGTACTAAGGATAACATGAAGTCCTCCGCACATGTGAAGCGAGGCTTAAATCATCGAAAAATTGAGGAACTCCGAGTGATTACTGTGAATTATATACGTCTTCGAGAAAATCGCGCACCCTTTCACAAAGGGGCTAGCACGGAAGGCGATTTCCGTTGCGTCTATGGACATGGGAATGAGGCCCATTGGAGTTACAACTCAACAAGAACCCATACCTTTTTGATCGGAGATCCGTGACTTAGGCAATGGGAAAAACAAGTTCATGTTGTAACAAGAGAGTATATATTCTTTGAATCCATGTCCTAATAGACAAATTACTCTCGATCAGTATGGAAGGATGGCATAAAGTCTTAATATATTCTGTTGTCCAAATGAGGAAAAGGTATTAGCTCAGGATACCTAGAAAGAATATACCTACTTGAGCCCAACCGTGAGGTCGCAGTTCACGAGAATAGGGCATTCTCTAGAAAGCTCATGAGCGATAAGGAGCATGACCAAATAACGCTCCGTTTAGGCGCGGTTCTTTGACACTTAGTATCGCTTGAGATTTCAAGTGAAATCTAATCACAAAAAGCTGTGAATTCAAGGCATGGTCCATTCATCACCGTGAATCTTGTCATTCTAGGTGCAAGTTCAACCTGCACGGGACTTACACTAAAAGACTCGGTATATTAACAAGATTGACAATATCTTTGATATCCTTTTGCTTCTTGCTTTGGAATTGGTGGGGATTGTTAGAAATTGGCCCATATGAGTGAGGCCCATTTTCTATAATTCCAAAGCATTTATGGGTTAGTACCATATTGCTAAGGCAAGGTGGAAGTGACCAACATATAAGGTGGAGTCCTTGCCACTCCTTGAAACATGTAACACATGGATGGATGAGGATGGCATGAGGAGGGCTCGGCTAAACACACACACGCACGCACGCCTGCTGTGCGTTCGCAGATTTCGCGTGAAAAATCGCGTGACTTGTGACTTGCGACGCGCGATCGCGCGTGGCGTGGCACGCCATTTGGCGAACCAAGTCCACCTTATTTTTGCCGAACCATGCATCTCTCTCTCTGCTTGAATGAGATTCAAATGTTTAAATTTCAGCTTTATTGAGTGATGATGACAGCGCTACGGTGGGTAAATGATCGTTAAGTGTGACGATTACCGATGGGTAAAAGGTCGTTAAGTGTGACACGATTACGATGGGTAAATGGTCGTTAAGTGTCGATTACCGTGGGTAAATGGTCATTTAATCTGTCGATTACGATGCGCATCTATATATGTCCGGAGACGCCCAGGCATAGTGAGTACAAGAATAGCCTCCATTTCTTCTTCCTTCTAATGCGGCCAGCATCACGCGCCGTCGAACCTCGCCGACTCTTCTTCTCGGCGTGCACCGTGAAGAAGGGAAGCGTATCTCGAACCGTTCTGTCGCCGTGGAGACTTGCACGAGGGCGGCAATAAGGTTTCGGCAGCAGCGCATCTGCGCGACCGCTTGTCGCGATCGCGACATCTACGCTTACGCCTCGCATCAACTCTGCACCGCTTCTGCTCTTCATCGGACCCATCCGTAAGTCTCCGTGTGATTGATAGACTTGTTTACATCCCGGTTTTCATATATTGTGAAGTACAATGAGTTGTCTGCTAGCAGTACTGTTTTATGCATCATTAGTCTTTTGCAATATTTGCCTTCTAATAAAATTTGGAATTAAAATATTGCCCTCATTTTTAACAGATACATCCTACATTCGCTTTGGTTTGCTGGCACACTGGAACTGAAATTGCAATTTTGGAGCAAAGAAGGCCAACTAACAACTTGGAGTTCAGTTTGTGACCAAATCATGTTATTGATCCCTTTGATCCTAATGTTCCTCTCGTAGACAATTACACAGAGATAGGTCTTAAAAGACTAACCCCTCAAACAAAATCTTCATTTGCCCCAAGCAAGCTCTGCGGATTACTTTAGCCCGAAAGGTGAAACCAAGAATTGAACGTTATGTCAACAAAAACGTGCACCTTGGGCAAGCTGAGGTCGCCGACGACGTGGAAGATGGAGTGGTCGGACCCGGTACGTCGGAGTCACGTAGCCACGGTGGTAAGGCGGAGGGCGCCCATCTGCTGGATCCACGAAATACAGAGCTCCAGGAAGCCGTGGGTGAGGAGCATCAGGGGCGGCGGCGGCGGCGTGAAGGGAGACTCCGGCGTTGGCGATCCAAATCCGGGAGGGTGGAAACGAATAATACAGAATACTGCAACGGTCCTTCGTGAAAAAGTTCTTCCACGACGTTCTTCTACTTAATCGGAGCCGCACAACTGTGATCGAACGGTTGGCGGAGACCACGACCAATAAACCCCCGGACGTAGCCACGGCCACGGGGACGTCCGGGATGGACGTGCCATGACTGGATGGGCCACACATGGGCCGAATTTTTTTTGTGGGCCGAAGCTTGTCATCGCATAGCAGCGTGGTGGGCCTCGTGTGGGCCAGAAGCTTAACAAGCAGATGACGAAAGCTGAATGCATGTATCCATCCATCTAATTTTTTCTCCTTTTGGTTTCTCCCTATTCTGATGTCGGTTGGGTCTGAAATTTTGCACTATGTTGAGCCACTCTGTTACGCATCTCCATATTTTTTTCCCGATTTTTTGGGCACAGTTAGCCACCAAATCAAAGCGAGTGTAGGATGTATGAGCTTGGTGATTCTGACTGCAGTTGAAGCCAATAAACTCTTCATATGTTAATAGCTCACCACAAATTGAAGTTTGTGATCAACAATGTCAGGTGAATTAAACAAAGCTGGGAAGGTTGCAAATATTAGGGAAGGCTAAACCTTCTCATTTGCTTATATAAGCCCAAGCTAGTAGGGATGGAGCTTTGCCTCGGCCAACCTGGGACATGCCCCCTAGCATGTCAGAAGAAAAGAAATTAACAGTATGTATTCAGTCCATAGCCAGTCTAATTTTGTTAGGTCAGGTCTATCTAGAAGATCTATTGTTACTGTCTGCTACTAGTTGTGATACTACTCAGTAAGACAACGACTTCAATCGTACGGTGGTGTAGCACAGAAGCAGCAGACGAAGAACTAGCCGTTGGTGCGTCATGGGCTTACCGTGGCCGGGCCCAGCAGTGACGATAGATGCGCAACCGACAGCGAGAGAGCCAAGCCTGTACAACGTGTAGGGCGTGCAGCCATTAGTGAGCGGTGCGCTTCTCCTCTTTTGAGATTTTGGTCAATCTCCATCGCTGCAAGCTAGTATATAATGTCTGGAGATAAAGTGTACTACTTACTAGTGCTACCTAGCAACCATGGTCTTTATCAGCTTCTGCCTCACATTCGTCGTTCTCCTCTCTGGCAAGTGCTCCATTTCAGTGTGATTTCTCACTACTGCCGTAGTTTAGTTACGCATTTCGATTCCCGAGTCCTAAATCCTGACTGCTGAGTCTTCCAAGTAGACACTGATAAGATATTTCTGAATCTTCCAACTACTCAACGGCCTCAATCAGGTGTTCTGGTGCACGGGACGATTGAGCGCGGTGAAGCGGTCTGCAACCTCGCCTGCGCGCGGGGAGCATACATCACACTCTGCAACTATCCTGGCGAGCAGCTCTACGGGTGCGCCTGCAAATGCGCGCCGCCGAACGGCACGGACTGCGTCGTCCACCTCGCCGACGGCTCGACTGTGCGCTGCTGAAAACGCAGGGGAAAAGAATGTTCCATTGTTCTACTTCTTACGTTGAGCAATGATGTTTGTGTAATAACGAGCTGGATAGCTTACTTGCTCTTGGTTGTGTCACTGCTTGCTCGATCTTGACATGGAGCCGCCACGAAATTCTGTAACCTAACCTCTGAATCGTTCAATGATTATCCTTTCCTTGAAATGATTAGCCAATTTTGAATTGAACTTGGATAAGGTACTAAAGAAGACAAGTATTAGTTGTTTTTTTTTTATTGAACATGCATTTGCAGCTCTTACATTGAATTCCTTGATCTTTAAGGACAAGCCATATGATGAGAGACACAAAGGGGTTCGTCACTTCTCCAGATCTGCGTACATTCAGATTTGATTGGTTTTGGTTGACAACTATTATTCTCCCTGCCTAATCGCTCCTAGAAGTCAATAATCCGTTTCCCTTTAATAAAAAGAGATAAATCAATAGTCTGTTCTGAAATTGACAACTACTACGTGTTGGAAATATGCTACAAACGCAATCATAAAGATGATTATATTTTGTTATGTTCATAATTTACTGGATAAAATGTTATATTATTCTAATAATAATATCGTTAATATTTATTATCAAGCATGTGACTTGACTGTGAAACTCTATATTTATCTTTGGGATGATTATTCTAAAGTGATCCCTAATCAGAAATATATGAGTACACATATGAATAGACTAGTATATGTATTGGTTGATGACTATATTTCACGGATCATAGATATGGAGATATCAAACCAATAATATTGACACATGTTAGCGAACAAGGAGTCGACCCACCATGAGACACCGCGAGAACGTTACATTCTTATATGTCATCAGTTGATCTCATTTACAATGCGTGTGCTATATCCTTAGACTTGAGATCGTCGCACATACTCGAGATGTGTAGTGACATACTTAGGGGTTGCCAAATGCTACTCCGTAATTGAGTAGTTATAAATGTAGCTTTCGGGTTTATCATGATACATGTGTCGAGGTATAGTTGATCAAGATATGAATTGCCCCTCCATGCAACAGGAGAGATATCTCTAGACCTCTCGAGTGATCGGATTTCAGAAATGTATGACCATGCTACTCCCGGTTAAAGAGTTAACCATAGTCGGGGAATTCGAATCACGTGATCGAGAAAGAGTGGTCGAGCTAACCAACAAGGATGTCACGTACTCGCCTTGAGTTTGACCGATATCTGAGGCAAAAGGAAATACATATGAGATTTGTTAAGGTTCGTCAAATGTGATCTTTACGTATACTCAGGAGTCGGTATGTCCTGCTAGGGGCCACTACCAATTAGTAGATGAGTAGGAGTAATCGGGCCATATCCAAGTGTACGTGAACCTATAGGGTCACACGCTTAAAGGGTTAGGACACATTTTGGATGGTGATCCGAATTCTTATGGGCCACAAGTTCCTAATGAGTCTCAAAGTTCGAGACCCATCATGGATGCCTATATAGAGGGGCGGTGGCATAGGGTTAATGTGATTTTCGGAATTCCCGAAACTCTAGCCACCACACCTCCTTCGCCCAAAACCATGCAGCCGGTGCTAGCACTCTGGCGTGTGGTGTTCCTGCCCCGTACGTGTAGATACCTTGGAGGCGTTGCTACGAGGCTTCAACGCTAGGACGATCTGTAATTTGTGACGGTCACGAGGAGCACTTGGAGGAGGCACGAGACTAGTACGACTACAACCGCACCAACGCACTACATCGACTCTTCTTTCATTGCGAATCTGCTTGTCTAGTGGTAATCCCGTGATCTATCACTAGAAGAGGTTTCTTGGTTGCACAGTAGATTTTTGAAATCACGCTAGTGTAGCCTAACCGTGTTCCTTCACTACGTTACTAAATTGGATCATATAATGGAACACCTAACTTTTGCTGAAAACTTGCAAAAATGGAACTTTTGGATTAGTCAAGTTCAGTTCCAAAATTGAGTGCCAAACCTGCCCACCTGCCTGGAAGAAAGAAGTAACGAGCATTGCATTGCTTAGTGTTAAAGCACTTAGAAGTTATAACTTTCTTTTTCTGAAAAATCACAAGAACAAGGCACGTACTCATAGTGCAATCATACAGGATGAAACTCAACATGCATGAGCCAAATTTCAATGCCTCTTAACAGAATATAATTTTCTCGAGATTCAGTGTGAAATCCACGAGATGATCAGGTCGGAAACTTTGAATGGTCTATGGTCTACACCCTACCGATTTGCATTGGAAGCAATGGCAGGATATCCTATTTTAATTTAAGCCCCTGCATTTTATTTTTTGACATCGTAGGCGAAACGAGTACCAAAGTCCTATTTTTACTTTGCTGACTTCTTACCTGATCTTAAAGCACAAGACAATATCGGATCAGCAGGAAATTAACTAAAACGACACGATAATCTAAGTAGATAATACATCGCATGAGAGTGCCCTATTTGGTACAACTTCTGCTCTCAGCTTCTCAATCGATTCTTGTGGAGCTGTACCAAACACTCTGATTCTCAAAACCACTTGATTTTAATTCTCGCATGGAGCTGTCTCAAAAATACACTAGAGAGGAGAAGCAGCATTTCCTTGGATTCTCGTGAGAATCCAATTTAATAAAATAAAAATACCCTTTGAAGTTGAAGTTGATCATATTTACCCGCAAAATGCCATTACTATTCTCCCACCCGCGCATCGCGCTCGATTCCTCGGCGCATACCCCTCGGCCTCGCTTTCTTCTCTCTTCCTCTTGTGACTCCCCTCAGGCGGCATCGCGCTCGATTCCCCTGAGGAGCAGTGGGAACCTCCACGCAGCTGTCGCCGCACCTCCCGAGGGCACCTCCGCCGGACCTCCATTGCGCCGCCGCAGGACTCGGTGTGCGCCGCCGCGATAGGGCTACAGTCGCCGACCCATAACCCTAGAAGCAGCCGGACCCGGAGTGCGCCGCCTTCGGCCCCCGAGGGCACCCCCACCGTTTTCCAACGCGCGCCGCGGACCGGTGCACCGCTGAGAAGACAACCGCCAAACCCTAGAGGCCGCCGCCGTTCCCCACCTTCTTCGCCGCCGCCGTCCCCGAGCACCCCCAGCCGCCTCCTGTGAAGGTATAGCTCTAGATCTGGCCATCCCCCTTGCCCTCCCTACTCCTCCCTTCATGTGTGAATGTAATTTTTTTTCTCAGTGATTCATTATTGTTGTCATGCATCTGTGAATGGAATCTGTGAATGCAATATTTTCTCAGTGATTGATTATTGTTGTCATGCATCTTTGAATGGTTGGTCATGATCTGTGAAGTAGCCTCAAATGATTTAAGCATGTGTGTTCTCTAGTGTTGAGAAGGGGCAGATTGTAGTTGAGTATGTGTGTTCATCAGTGCAGATGTTCTCACAAAAGCATTGGGAAGAATCAGATTTGCCGAGATGCACTCACAAAAGCATTGGGAACAAGTCACCGGATCGCTCTGTCTTCGATTGTTTCAGTGATCATTTTGAACTAGAATGAAGAAGTTCAGAGTATTGTTTCTTTTGTGTAGACTGAACTAGAATGAGTGGCCTTCTCTTTTAGTTAGGAGAAGAGCAATCTTGAGGGCTAGCATGGGGATTGTGATTTGTTTCCCTTAGGGTATTATTTGTTGCTTTTGTCTTTCGTTTTGCTTGTAAGAAATTGACTTTGGTTTAGGGTTGAGTTGTGGAGGAAATGTAGATACTAACATATTGTAATGATCCTCGTTATCATACCTGATAGCATCTCGATCACATTTCTGTCTACTTGTATGCCCATAGTTGTAGTGTCCATATCTTCTTGTTGATGTCAATTTGACAAACAAAATTAATGGGCTAAATATGCAGATGGCTGATAACGCTGAGTGGAACGACGAGAACACTAGGATAGTGTGTGAATTGTTCGTTGAACAAGTAGAGGTAGGCAATCGTCCGAGAACCCATTTGAACAATTCAGGGTATACTCTTGTGATACAAAAATTTGCAGAAAAGACTAGGCTGCAATACAAAAAGTTGCAATTAAAGAACAAATGGGATAAATTAAAGAACGATTACAACATTTGGAGGAAATTGAGGACAAAGGAGACAGGCTTAGCTTGGGACCATGAAAAGAATACAATAAAGGCCACCGCCAAACGGTGGAAGAAATTAAAAAAGTATGTTATTACTCATTATCTATTTTTAAATGCACTAATGTACACACCTAGCTCAATTATTAGTGAAGGTTTAACGTGTAACACTTGGCATTGACAGGAATATAAAGGATGTTCCAAGTTTGAGAAGGCTGGACTTCAAAATGAGGAGTTGTTGTCCAAGATGTTTGATGACATTCGCAACACCGGTGAAGACCATTGGTCTCCTACAATGGGAACATTGCCTCAAAGCCCTGTGTGTGCACCGACAGCTATTGATATTGAAGAGATTGGAGATGAGTGTGATGACAAATATAACAGTGATTGTGAAGATGAATCACCAATTGGTAGGAAAGGAAAGAGAGCTTGCGGCCCTAGCAATGATAAGGGGAAGAAACCGAAGAGTGGTTATGTGGTCATGCAAGATCAACTGAGAAGAATTCTTGAGTTGAATGAGAAGTCGCATGCATCTTTTGAAGCATTTGCAAACAAAAGAGAGGAAAACTCGGTGTATAGCATCAACGATGTAATGGAATCGGTTAAAGAGTGTGATGCTATTAATGGGAGTAATGAACACTTCATTGCATCTGAAATTTTTGTAAAGAAGGAGCAAAGGGAAATGTTCATGACCTTGTGCAATAGTGAAGAACGATTTGCATGGCTCAAAAGGAAATACGATGCCAAGTATGGTAAATAGAAAATTTATTGTAACGTTAGGATGATTTTGGAGACATTACTACAAGTAGTTTATCTTGTGTTCGCTTTTATTATTCTTTATTTCTCTATTAGTTGTAAGATCTTTTTTGGATTATAAGACATTTTTCACTAGTTATAACTGTTATTTGGACCCAATGCGTGCTCATGTATTTTTAAATTGTCATTTATGTTGTTGTGTTTTTGTATGTTCATGTACAGATGTCGTCTTCTGAAAGCGATAGTGAAGGGAGTAATTTATCAGATGAGGAACATGAGTGTGACATACAGATGATGCGTCTGTGGCAAGACATGTCAAGTCACCTCGCTGCTACTGCAATTATCATGGAGAATTATCACTCAACTTACTTGGACAAGATTGAACCTAGGAGTTCTCGGCTTAGTGGAATGGGTTGGGTGAAAGAAACTTTGACCACTCCGGGAGAAATCTACCACATGTTTCGTATGAATGCTACGATCTTTCACAGTTTACATGACCTTTTGGTGAGTACATATGATTTGAAATCAACTACACATACAAGTTCAATTGAAGCACTAGCTCTTTTCCTATACATATGTGGTGGCTGTGAATCTAACCGAAGAGCGCAAAATCGGTTCAAGCATTCTGGTGAGACAATTAGTAGGAAGTTTGATGAGGTTTTGCAATGTGTGGTCAAAATGTCTAAAGATTTTGTGAGGCCAAAGGATCCAAACTTTTCTACGGTTTACAGTAGAATTAGAAATGGTCGAAGGATGTAGCCATATTTCAAAGACTGTATTGGAGCTATCGATGGTACACACATTCTTGCAACTGTTGCTCCAGAAGATCTAATTAGATATATTGGTAGATCAGAAAGTGCAACACAGAATGTCATGGCGGTATGTGATTTTGACATGCGCTTCACATATGCATCTATTGGACAACTAGGAGCTATGCACGATACTAGTGTGCTTTATCATGCATTGGATGTAGACCGGGAAGTCTTTCCACATCATCCACAGGGTAATTTTCTTTGCTTCGTATCATTTACAAAAATATTTACTTGTAATGTTCATGCATTGGATGTTGATATACATGAATTTTTCGTCTTATGTTGCAGGTAAATATTATCTTGTCGATGCCGGTTATCCGAACAGGCCTGGGTACTTAGCGCCATACAAGGGCCAAAGGTATCATGTTCAAGAATTTCGGAGAGGTGTTGCTCCTAGTGGTGAGAAAGAGAAATTCAACCATTTGCACTCGAGTGTTTGCAACGTAATTGAGAGGTCATTTGGTGTATGGAAGATGAAATGGAGAATTCTTCTTAAGATGCCGAGCTTTCCTATGTCCAAGCAAAAGATGATTGTTGCAGCAACCATGGGAATCCACAACTTCATACGTGAACATGCTTCGCCGGACATGCATTTTTGTAGGTTCGATCGGGATCCTAATTATATGCCCACAATACCACCAAGATATGCCAAATATGTCATTTCTCAGGATGCATCGGATGCGTCAACGTCGCAAACTAGTGCTACATCCATGGATAGTTTCCGTGATGACCTTACAAGTGCAATTGCTCATTCAGGATGATGGACACACTACTTGCGAATTTTTGTGGTATTTTGTTATGACTCATTTATCATTTTAATACTTGTACATAATATCATTTAATAATCATTTGAACACTTTTACGATATGAATGCAATATCTCTAGCTTCATCTATTGCAGCGACAACAGTACAAAATTTGCTTATACACAGTTGTAATCCATTATGAAGTGTAAATGCAATATAACCTGTCATTGTGTAAAGATACAACGTATATACATTCACATGGTCTAAACAAATTTAAGGGAAAAAATTCTATAATTTATGTACAAATACATAAGAGAAAGACACAAATACAATTGAATTATTACAACCAGGGGTAACATAGTCTATTTGCCTCTAATCCCCCTCATATGGTTTTGGAAGCCAACCTACCAGCCAAACGCTTTTATCAGACAGCTCCAGATTATCAGAGAAGTAGATTCTCAGAGAATCAGGAGCAGAATCTGAAAAATGAGAATCCGGAGCTCTACCAAACAGGGCGTAAAACTCCAGGACATGACGTGAGCCACATGATCATATATCCGAGTAGCTAGATACGTACGTCGCGCGATCTTCGTTTCAACATCTCTCAATGCTGAATTGAACAATGTACTATTCCACATCACGCCGTTCGTCAGAGAAAGCGGCCGTGCAACTAACAGTAACTTAGCCGGGGACGTGCACGCTACATGGACTGGTAAACCTCTGCATCCCATGAATTCTCAAGGATTTACACCACCAGCTTCCCCATATAAACCCCAGCACATATGCAGGCCTTGAAACACAGGTACGCGAGCTAGCAAATCAAAGCAACAATGGCCTCCATGAAGCTCTCCCTCACCTTCTGTTAGAAATTGGCCCATATGAGTGAGGCCCATTTTCTATAATTCCAAAGTATTTATGGGTTAGTACCATATTGCTAAGGCAAGGTGGAGGTGACCAACATATAAGGTGGAGTTCTTGCCACTCCTTGAAACATGTAACACATGGATGAGGATGGCATGAGGAGGGCTCTGGATAAACACACACACGCACGCACGCGCGTGTTCGCGTATTTTCGCGTGAAAAATCGCGTGACTTGTGACTTGCGAGTAAATGGCTGGTTAAGTGTGTCAGTTACCAGTGGGTAAATGGCTGTTTAATCTGTCAGTTACCAGTCTGCATCTATATATGTCTGGAGACGTCCAGTGCATAGCGAGTACAAGAATAGCCTCCATTCCTTATTCCTTCTAATCTGTGATGTTGTACTGCGCCGTCTGAACCTTGCCGACTCTTCTTCTCGGCGTGCACCGTGAAGAAGGGAAGCGGTATCTCCGAACCGTTGCTGCCGTGAAGACCTACACGGGGGCGGCAATAAGGTTTCGACAGCGATTCTGCGCGACCGCTTCGCACCGCGACATCTACGCTTCGCATCGCATCAAGTCTGCGCCGCTTCTGTTCTTCATCGCACCCATCCGTAAGTCTATCGTGTGATTGATTGATTTGTTTACATCCTGTTTTTCATATATTGCAAGTACAATGAGTTGTTTGTTGTCGCGTTTGTTTTATGCATCATTAGTCTTTTGCAATATTTGTCTTTTAATAACATCCGAATTAAAATATTACCCTCATTTTCAACATTCCGAAACCTTATTGTAAACTTTGTTGCAACACAACTATGGTCAAGCTTCTAATGCTATGAAACCCGAGAGGTTTTCCGTCGAAATTTTCGTAGATGGCGCACTAGAGCCAAGTTCGCTCATGTCTTTGGGGTCGTGGTGGGTAATCCACCCACGAGATCCGCTACTGATTGACCAAGATATGCGCTTCGATAATGCGAACAACATTGCTCTTGGTCGCCTTCGACCATTCCGCGGATCGCTCTACGATGTGTACATGGACTATAAGTCCGCCACGAGTTGTGGGATGCACTAGAGCACAAATATGCAGAGGCGAGGCGTGTCATTGGCTCTACATGTGTGAGCAATTCTTCGACTTTACCATGGATGAGGCTAAGTCCATAGTTGGACAAGCTCATGATCTCCACTATTGATTGGTGAGATTGCGATCTGGGTGTGTGTTGCCTCCTAAGTTTGTGGTCTGCGGGCATTGTCGCCAAACTTCTGCTTTCTTGGCGGGATTTTGCCACTAGCTTGAAACACAAGAGGGAAGATATTTCTGTTGAAGATCTCGTTCTTTGCCCTCGATGTGGAAGAAAAGGCAAGAGCAAAAGATGCACCCAGATTTCAGTCGAACAATGCAAATTTCATAGAGAAAAGATCATTGCAAAGAAGTACAAATCCAACAAAACGAACAAGACAACTAGCTTTAAGAAGAAAATCGAGAAAAAGGATATGAAGAACATCACCGCTTTGTGTGTGGAAAACGGTCATATGGCGAAAGACTGTCATTTCATAAGCGAGAGATGGTGAACAACCAAAGAAGAAGGTCATTAACGTGATCATAGGCGAGGCCTCGACTTCGGGAGGGTATAGTAATTCTCCGTTGTTTTTTCAGCATGTCAATCCACTGATTGGTGGGTTGATACTGGTGCTAATGTTCACGTATGTTCTGATATTTTCTTGTTTTCTTCTTACCAGGCAGCAGGGGCTTCCTCCGTCCTAATGGGAAACGGGTCGCATGCTTCTGTTCTTGGTGTTGGCACGGTAGAACTGAAGCTTACTTCAGGGAAGATTATCCACTTGAAGAACGTGCAGCATGCTCCTACAATAAACAAGAACCTCGTTAGTGGTTCTGTTCTATGTAGGGACGGTTATAAGCTAGTTTTTGAGTCAAATAAAATTGTAATGTCTAAGTTCGGGAATTTTGTTGGTAAAGGCTATGAGAGCGGAGGCTTGTTCCGCCTAAGTACTTTAGAGTCTTGTTATAATCTGAATGTTGCAACTGGTTTAAATAAATGTGAGACAAATATTTGGCATTCTCGTTTCAGTCATATTGGTTTTGATAGTATTGCTAGAATGTCCAGATTAGATTTAATTCCAAAAATGTGAAATTGTCAAAGGATCAAAGTGCCAGTCATGTGTGCAAGCAAAGCAGCATCGCAAACCCTTTAAGGGATTAGAGGACGAAAAGAACTTGGCACCATTAGATCTTGTTCATTCAGATTTGTGTGAAATGAATGGATTGTTGACAAAAGAAGGCAAAAGATATTTTTAACTTTTATTGATGATGCAACACGCTCATCGCTATGTGTATTTGCTAAAAACTAAGGATGAAGCTTTAAACTACTTTAAGACTTATAAGGCCGAGGTTGAGAACCAACTAGAGAAGAAAATAAAAAAAGACTAAGGTCTGATCGTGGAGGAGAGTACATCTCTCATGAATTTTCTCAATTGCATTACGAGCATGGAATAGTCCATGAATTTACACCACCATATTCACCCCAATCAAATGGGGTAGCTGAGAGGAAAACCGCACACTAACGGACTTGGTTAATGCCATGTTAGAGAGTCTTTGGTATGCCTAAGATATGGTGGGGGGAAGCTATATTGACAGCAACTTTCGTCCTAAACAGAGTAATCACTAAAAAGAGTGATATTACTCCATATGAGGGATGGAAGGGGAGAAAACCCAATGTCAATTTTCTGCGAACTTGGGGGTGTTTGGCCAAGGTCAATATACCATTGCAGAAAAAGAGAAAGCTTGGACCTAAAACAATCGATTGTATTTTTCTAGGATATGCTCATAATAGCATGGCCTATAGATTTTTAGTAGTTAAATCAGAAATTCCTGAGATTATTGCTAACATAATAATGGAGTCTAGAGATGCTTCATTCTTTGAGGATTATTTTCCTATGAGAACAAAGAAAAGATTTTCAAACCGAGAATGTTCAAATTGAAAATATTGAAAGTGAGAATAATCAAACTTCTGAACTTCCCACCATCTCTGAACCAATATGTGATATCCCTGAGGAGGATAACAATCTAGTCACAGAAGCTCTTCGTAGGAGCAAGAGACAAAGGGTTGAGAAAACCTTTGGTGATGACTTTATTGTATACCTCGTGGATGATGTGCCAAAGACCCTTTCAGAGGCTTATGCATCTTCTGATGCTGAGTATTGGAAAGAAGCGATCAGAGCGAGATGGACTCTATCATGGCTAATGGGACTTGGGAGATCACCGATCATCCTATCGGTGCAAACCTCAGAGGATGTAAGTGGATCTTTAAAAGAAACTAAGGCCCGATGGTACTATTGAGAAGTACAAGGCAAGACTTGTGGCCAAGGGTTACACCTGAAAGAGGAGAAGATTTCTTTGATACCTATTCTCCTGTCGCGGACTAACCACCATCGAGTGCTCCTTGCGTTAGCATCTTCTTATGGTCTACATGTCCATCAAATGGATGTAAAGACAACTTTTCTTAATGGAGAGTTGGAGGAAGAAATCTATATGGATCAATCGATGGTTTTGTAATTTCGGACAGAAAATAAGGTATGTAGATTATTGAAATCCTTATATGGTCTAAAGCAAGTACCTAAACAATGGCACGAGAAATTTGATAAAACTTTAACATCTCTTTGGCTTTGTTGTGAATGAAGTCGATAAATGTGTATACTATCATTATGGTGGGGTCAACGAGTGATCTTGTGCCTATATGTAGATGACATACTTATATTTGGAACAAACAACTGCGTAATTGATTTAGGTCAAATCTTTCTTATCTCGATGCTTTGATATGAAAGACTTAGGAGAGGCGGATGTCATTCGAATATTAAATTAATCAAGAACGAGGATGGGATTACTTTGAGCCAATCCCATTATGCTGAGAAAATCTTAAGCCGTTTTGGTTATGAGAATTGTAAAATTTCTCCAACGCCCTATGATGCAAGCATTAAGCTTCGAAAGAATCAAGGGTTAGGAAAAGATCGATTAAGATTTTCACAAATTATTGGATCACTTATGTATCTATCTGGTGCCACAAGACTGACATATCATTTCTTGTGAGCAAATTAAGTCGGTTTACTTCTAACCCAGGAGATGATCACTGGGAGGCACTTGAGAGAGTGTTGCGCTATTTGAGAGGCACAACCTCATACGAAATTCACTATACTGGGCATCCTTCTATATTAGAAGGATATAGTGATTCAAATTGGATCTCGATGCGAGATGAGATCAAAGCTACAAGTGGTTATGTCTTTACACTAGCGGAGTGCAGCTTCATGGAGGTCGTGTAAATGACTATATTGACGAGGTCAACTATGGAAGCGTAACTTGTAGCACTAGACACGCCATCGTTGAGGCCGAATGGCTTAGAGAGCTTCGTTGGACTTACCACCGGTTGCGAAACCAATACCAAAGAATCCTAATGTATTGTGATAATCAAACAAGATTGATTAAGGTTACAAGTACTAAGGATAACATGAAGTCCTCCGCACATGTGAAGCGTAGGCTTAAATCATCGTAAAATTGAGGAACTCGAGTGATTATCGTGAATTATATACGCACTGAGAAAAATCTTGCAGACCCTTTCACAAAGGGGCTAGCACGTAAGGCGATTTCCGTTGCGTCTATGGACATGGGAATGAGGCCCATTGGAGTTACAACTCAACAGTAACCCATACCTTTTTGATCGAAGATCCCGTGACTTAGGCAATGGGAAAAACAAGTTTATGTTGTAACAAGAGAGTATATATTCATTGAATCCATGTCCTAATAGACAAATTACTCTCGACTGTATGGAAGGATGGCATAAAGCCTTAATATATTCTGTTTGTCCAAATGAGGAAAAGGTATTAGCTGCAGGATACCTAGAAAGAATATACCTACTTGAGCCCAACTGTGAGGTCGCAGTTCACGAGAATAGGGCATTCTCTAGAAAGCTCATGAGCAGATAAAGGAGCATGACCAAATAACGCTCCGTTTAGGCACGGTTCTTTGACAGCCTAGTATCAGTTGAGATTTCAAGTGAAATCTAATCATAAAAAGCTGTGAATTCAAGGCATGGTCCATTCATCAGCTGTGAGAAGATGAATCTTGTCATTCTAGGTGCAAGTTCAACCCGTACTGGACTTACACTAAATACTGGTATATTAACAGTACTTCAGCAAAATATCTTTGATATCCTTTTTGCTTCTTGCTTTGGAATTGGTGGGGGATTGTTAGAAATTGGCCCATACGAGTGAGGCCCATTTTCTATAATTCCAAAGTATTTATGGGTTAGTACCATATTGCTAAGGCAAGGTGGAGGTGACCAACATATAAGGTGGAGTTCTTGCCACTCCTTGAAACATGTAACACATGGATGAGGATGGCATGAGGAGGGCTCTGGATAAACACACACACGCACGCACGCGCGCGTTCGCGTATTTTCGCGTGAAAAATCGCGTGACTTGTGACTTGCGACGCGCGACCGTGCCGTGACGTGGCGCGCCATTTGGCAGACCAAGTCCACCTTATTTTTGCTGAACCATGCATCTCTCTCTCTCTCTCTCTGTTTGAATGAGATTCAAATGTTTAAATTTGAGGCTTTATTGGGTGATGATGACAGCGCTTACGGTGGGTAAATGATCGTTAAGCGTAACGATTACGATGGGTAAATGGTGGTTAAGTGTGTCGATTACCGATGGGTAAATGGTCGTTTAATCTGTCGCCACCGACCGCATCTATATATGTTTGGAGACGTCCAGTGCATAGCGAGTACAAGAATAGCCTCCATTCCTTCTTCCTTCTAATCTGTGCTGTTGTACTGCGCCGTCTGAACCTTACCGACTCTTCTTCTCGGCGTGCACCGTGAAGAAGGGAAGCGATATCTCGAACCGTTGTTGCCGTGAAGACCGCACGGGGCGGCAATAAGGTTTCGGCAGCAGCGCATCGCGACCGCTTGCTTGCGATCGCGACATCTACGTTTACGCGATCGCATCAAGTCTGCGCGCTTCTCGCTTCTTCATCAGACCCATCTGTAAATCTATCGTGTGATCGATTGATTTGTTTACATCCTGTTTTTCATATATTGCGAAGTACAACGAGTTGTCTGTTGTCAGTGCTGTTTTATGCATCATTAGTCTTTTACAATATTTGTCTTTTAATAACATCTGGAATTAAAATATTGCCCTCATTTTCAACACCTTCATCCTCCTCCTCTCCGGTACGATCGATCGCATGCGCAAACAAACACGGATTCATCGAAGAGTTTTGTACTCTGTTGAATTTGTACATAAATTGTTCTTGAGACAGACTCTTGTGCTCTAATTTGGTGTTCTGAATCATATATTCATGCAGGGCTCGTCGTGTTCGGCGAGGTTGGGAGGACGGAAGCGGCGTGCGAGGTGGTGTGCATCCAGGGAGGGTACATCACCTGCGACAACTACCCCTACCAGAAGCTGGACGGGTGCGACTGCGAGTGCGCGCCGAAGGACGACAAGAACTGCGTGCTTCACCTCCATTCCGGCTCGATGTCCAAGTGCAAACCGCAGGAATAGATGGATCGAGTCATGGAGGGGTGATACAGATGTATTATAAGTACATGCTCATTTCTGCTGTGGATTAATATGTGATTGTGATCGAGTCGAATAACGTTTGTTGCTGAATAATGAAAGAATTAGTGTGTGTCACTTGGATCTGTACATGTTGCTGAATGATCGGACGTCAAGAGCGTGCCGTCAGTGGCTTAATTGATCGTGGAGTAATAACAGACTATCAATAGGATCGTATACTGAACAATATATATGATGATCAACTGAATTCGATGCAAGCGATTTTGGTAAGAATTTTACATCAGAATAACTAGCCAAATTCCCCGCGTAATTTGCACGGCTAGATACTAAATACATTATACATAGATTTATATTTGAAAATAGAGTTTGTATTTGTTAGACAACTCTAACGTGTCATGTGTGTGATTGAAAATATAGTTATATTTCTTATACAACTGTAATAGCCCTAATATATATTTGATCGCTCTCCACCGTTATAATTTAGACCGACCACAATCGACGGTGTAGATCTTTATTTTTTTATTCAAGTAACTTAGTAATTTTTAGCCCCTTTAGAGTGAACACGTGATGGCTTCTTTTGCCTTTGCTTTAATAATATAATAAAATAAATTAGATAGATAGATACCGTTCCTCACCATTGATAGAACAAAGTGGTGAGGATCAAGAAACTATGAAGTCATAGACCTTATGGGATATGAAATATAGTTTTGACCAATTACCAAATTGCCAAATTTACATTTACGAATTCCATTCGTAGTGCAATCTTAGTTCTAGAGAAATGTTACGGTACATTCTACTTTCCTAATATCACGTAGTATAAATTAAATCTAATCAAATTAACTAACATATTTTTAGTTTTAACATCACAAATATAACCACACCCTTAATCAATTGGGACTGTCTACAAGGAATGTGACAATTTTTTTTGTAAAAAACTGTCACATTCTGAAAGTTCATTTACAACTCTTTATACATAAATTATAGTAAATTATTTATATAATTTTTGTTCTTGGTCACTGTACTTATTCTTGAAAGCCTTAATAACTCATATTTCCATCACATTTAAAATTTCACATGTACTTTGAGAGGTTGAGCAAAAACAAATCATTTACAACTCCATTATACATAAATTACAATAAATTATTTATGTAATTTTGGTTCTTGGTCACTGTAATTATTCTTGAAAGTCTTAATAACTCATATTTTCATCACATGATTCAAAATCTCACATGTACTTTGAGAGGTTGAGCAAAAATAAAGACAAAAAATAATATACCAACAAAATGTGGCAATGTAGTGAACCCGTTATGTTCTTCACATATACTTTGAGAGTTTGAGCAAAAATAAAGATAAAAAATAAAATTATATACCAACAAAATACGGCAATGTGGTGAACCCATTGTGTTCTGAATAAAAAATTATAATAAATTCAGACCCAATTCATCAGATGGGAAAAAGTGCAACTCACAAAGCATATCGGACGAATGAAAATTAATCTATTATGATTTTTCTTACAACACATCAACAACACGAATCATATATCACTTTGTGAACAAAGAGGAAAATAAACTTTAATCGATCTATTCTGTTCAACAAAAGATTAAAGGGATGCATTGTTGACGATCGAGTCGCAGATCTTACGAAATAAAAGAAAAAATAGCACGAGATTTCTTGGGAAAGAATGGAACTGCTCTTTATTGGTACGAATTGGTTGTTACAGGGGGTGCCTGCGATTAGGCGGTGGACTAGATCTAATTACACTGAGAGTAGCGATGGCTAGTTTACTGTATCAGGCTTGAAACATGAACCCAATGCTAATGCCTATGCTTCAATCTGATCTCTATGCTTCAATCTCCTTCCTTTGACTGATTGCTCCGTCTTTAAATAACTTCTGAAGGGGTGACAGTTGGTCCTGGAGAGACGCCTGTTGTGAAGTGATGCGACTGGTCGGAGCGAGGTAACGGTTAATGAAGTATCAACCGTTATATGGTTGAGTATCTGTGAGACACTCAACCGTATGGTAGTTGTTGTCAATGTCCATGGTTATATAGCGTCATGTGGCATGGAATATATGACATGTGTTCCATTCATCACACGGTAAAGAATATTCCTGGAGTTTGATCTAGATACCAGTTCATAGCTTTTACGAGCAGTTACCTGGTTGGAGGCTAAGACCTCTCCCGACCAGGGTACCCATTCAAGTAACCTCTGGAATCCTTACGACTAGTGAGGTCGTTAGCCTTAGGGATTACGACCATAAAGACGTATGATCTTTTATCATGTATTAAAGAAATACATTGTGATTTTAATCCTCGTCATGCATGCATGGTAAAGAGAGTTGAAGGGCTCAAGGAAAGAGTCTTTGCCGTTCTTTAGCTAGCTGTTCCATCTGGCGACGTGCATTCTTTTTAGGATTGAAAAGCGAATGTATAAAGCTTTCTGTCTAAATGTTATAACACTGTGTAACTTATAAGAAAACGTCTAAAGCCTAAAGGTCATACTACACATGGTAAAGCATGCGTAAGTGATAAAACGTGTGTAAGTGATTAGAATGATGATTAGCTAGCTGAGCGGTGAGCTGATCAAGGCCAAACAGTAGCTATTAACACGAATCTTATAGCACATCTAACGAACAGAAAAGTGACAGTTTTGGCTTCAAAAAACTGTCAGAAGTTATATAGCAATTCCCAAACCAATTTCACCGATGCTTCCCTATCCCCTCTGTATTTGATCTCCGTTCTGAGACTTGAGACCATCTTGGTGGGTCTCACACCTCAAACCCTAACAACGTCCTCTCTTCCTCCATTAATCGAAGGGCAAGCCCTTAATTCCCGGCGGTGATCAACTATAAATCTGGTGTCGCATTCATGCATGAACAGATGAACACATCTTTCTATCTGATCCAACTTGTTCTTGGAGATGTAGGTACAATTTTTGAAGAACTTTTTAGAAAACATAGGGCAGAGAAATTAAACACCCTAGTTCCATTCATTCAAATGATCTAAAAAACTAGAACCAAACAATTCAGCCAAAGAAATTAAAGAATCTACCCTCAAGTGGAAAGAAAAGAAAAGGAGAACTATTGGTGTTTTTAGGGCGTGTTTGGCTTTGTACCCCGATGATCCTTACCAAATTTTGGCATGATCAAAATATTTTGTAGCAAACCAAACAATGACCAAAACTGGGGCAAGCCAAAATTTGGCTAGCCCACGCTTGGCCCGCATGACATAGAGAGAGAAAAGTTATCAAAATTTTGGTCACCCATGTTTTGCCTCAAAATCTTGCTAAACATTACCAATTCTATGGGACATGCCCAATTTTGAGACCAACCAAAGTAGAGACCAAAATACCTATGCATTACCAATATCTGGCTTGGCCAGTTGGTAAGCCACGTATGGCCCATAAGTACACGTATGGTGCAAGATCTTTAATTGATTATGAGTTGGAGACACAAACTATCTAAGTAGTTACAAATTACAATTTCATGCTTATTAAAATTGTGCTTCCTCGTACTTCATGGAGTAGTATAGCCAAATCTTAATTAATATGATCTGTTCGATTGAGCAAAATGAATGGTCCATATTAATCGGTATGTACCATAAAAGAGCTCTAGGCCTAACCAACAGATGATTTTCCTTTAAGGGCCGGCCAGTTGCTCATTGGAAGTAAATCCTAAGCACTGTAACTTACAGTTAGCTCTAGCCGTTTCATTGATCGGTTCACATTCTTCTTCTAACCTATCAGATAGCAAATTAATGTCTACCGATAAGAGTATGGACATTGGTATAAACAACCGTTGTTTATAGTATTCCATTACGTTATCTATAGACAGTGATAGAGACAAACTCTACGATAGACCGTCTCTAAGAATTAGTCCACACAATAAATACAACACAAATTATAATTTCCATATGCACCTGGCCACAAGTCAATCTAGTCTTCCCTCACATTCTCTCTCTCAACACTCAGTACTGAACAATCAACGCTGCTAGAATCCCCATTGCTGCGTGTAAAAAAAGAATCCCCATTGCTCAGTTGTCTTCTCTCCTCGATCTTTCACACATGAACACAAAATCAACTCATGCATGTTATACCACTAAAATCCCCATTGCTCAAGCTTTTAATCCATACTAGTATCATTCGCATGCATGAAGGTTTCATGGAGAGGAGCTAGCAGCGGAAGGAGGTGACCGGCATTGGCATTTGGGCCGACTGGGGTGGCGCAGCCTCACACGAGGATGAGTAGGGGTGGACATTCGTTTTTTTTTTGGTAAAAAAACATTTGGTTAGCAACCGAATTAACCAAAATAAAATAAAAAACCAAACCTAATTAACTAAATTAAATCAGTTCGGTTTATTCAGTTTTTTTGTAAACCAAACCACACAGTGCAGACGACAGTGGAGGCCTAGTGGAGAACGGGCGGCTGACAGTAGTGGAGGCTTGGAGGCGGCAATAGCAGTGGGGAATGGGCTGGCGGCGAGCGGCGTAGTGGAGGCCTGGCGGCGGCGGTGGCGAACAGGTGGGGAATGGGCAACGACAGCGGCAGTGGGGAACGAGTGGGGACAGCGGCAGGAGGACACCTGGTCCGTGACGGAGGCGAAGAAGAAGCTCGGATCTATATGCCGACGGTGGCGGATGAAACTGATGCGGAGCAGATCCGGCGGCCTCAGGATCAGGAACGGTGGATCTGATGGTTATGTGTTAGGGAACAGTGGATCTAGTGGTGGCAGGCTCAGCGACACAGCGAGATCCGATGAGGTGCTCCGTCGCTGCCTCCTTGTTCGTCTCTGTCACCTCGGTCGAGTGTGGGGGAATGAGCGGTGGAGAGAGAGGAGAGTGAGTGGTGGGGAGAGAAAGAAGGGTTGGAGGCCGGAGCCGAGAGGGAAGGGGGAGGAGAAGGCAGAGAAAAGGAGGTTTTTTTTGTGTGCAAGAAATAGCCGAGCGAATGGTGGTACATTTTGAGCGGCAGAGATAGTGCATGCTGTTCTATGTAAATGCGATTTTTTAGAGTTTTTAAGCATGAGTTTGCTATGGTTATCCATCGGTCAAATAAAACTTTCAAAATTAATATTGAGAATTGGCTTTATAGTCTCGCTTGATCTTTTTATTTTCATGTAAATATCTTTTGTAACTTTTTTTTTATAATCGCTTAATATATATACAGTATATTATTTTCTCCCGTTTTCCTTTTTAAAAAAACTTCTCTAACTTTTGGCCTCAGTATAAGACAAGGCACGCTGATCGATGCCAAGTCTGGGCAATTCGGAAATTTAAGATTTAAGAAGCAACACGACGACGCATAGCGATGCAAGCATACATCTGTACTTGTACTGTTGTACAGATGGTACAAAAAGTTTCCCTATATAAACCCAAGCGATGTGCAGGCCTTGCACACACAAGTACACGGGCTAGCAAATCAAAGGAACAATGGCCTCCGTGAAGCTCTCCCTCACCTTCATCCTCCTCCTCTCCGGTACGATCGATCGCATGCGCGACCAACACATGAACTCTGTTGCATATGCACTCAAATGATTCTTGAGCTCAGATTTGGTGTTCTGACTTCTGAACCGTACATGCATGCAGGGCTCGTCGTGTTCGGCGAGATCGGGAGGACGGGAGCAGCGTGCGACAACGTGGTGTGCCTCCTCGGAGCGCACATCATCTGCGACAACTACCCCAACCAGAAGCGCGACGGTGCGCTGCGAGTCTTGCCGGAAGGGCGGCAAGAATGCGTTCTTACGGCGAGCACTACCGAGGACCAAGTGCAAACCACAGGAATAGATGGTTGGAGTCATGGACGGATGATGTTCCGCTATACATGTTCGTTTCTGCTGCCAGTTTCTGTGTGAGATCACAATTGTGATCGAGTTGAATAATGTATATGTTGCTGAATAAATGAATAGTGTATGGACTAGAGTTTGTCACTTGGCTGCGTGTTGCTGAATGATCGGACGGCGTGAGCATGCAGTAGATTCCCAAAATTGATGGTTTGAGCATGTCTTCTTACAATATCGTTATAGAAAGTAGGGCGAAATAGGACGACTTTCCACTCGTGGAACATCTGGGAGGAGTGGAACAGAGGACTTTCCAAAATCAAACGAACAAGGCACGAGAGTTCGCCCAGAAAGTAAGAGATGACGCACAGAGACGTAGGAAAGCTTTTCACCATTTGTGACACCCAAACACGCACCACTTGAGTTTTCAAACCCCCATAGGGTTTTTGTTTTCACCTTTGTCCCTACCTTGTAGGCTGGTGAACCTATAATCTGTACCTCTTTTCCCTCTCGTATCAATCGGAAGAGCTTCTACCTTTATTTTTAAAAAGAAAGAAAGAAAGTTGGGTGAAATCCCATTACTATGATGTGATGCCATCTGAGGGCATAACAATTTTTAACTAGATGTGTAGTAATAACATTTTATGAAAAAAAAAACTAGGGATGGTCGGAGTCTTCCTAAAAACTAGGGACAGGGTAATAGACTAACTAGAGAATAGGTATGAATACAGAGACGAAGTAATATTCTTTTTTGAGAGAGTATAAGGCAGACACATACACTCGAAACACACCACTCATGCACGGAGAGATGTGCGTGTCTCGCATATATGCTTGAAATTTATCGGAGGCAACTAAGGTCTCACACAGCGCGGGCGCACACTTTTCTATTGAACGTGCACACGTGTGTACTTCTAAAATTGGCGGACATCAACGCCAAATCTAATACTTGCACTCTAGTGGACTTGGTGCCTACCCTCACGCCTAACCATATGGCCGCATGCCAGCTTCCAGGGGCGAAGTAATATGATCAACTGAATTTGGTGAAAGTGATTTTGGCAAAGAATTTTGCATCAGAATAAAACTTCTTACAAGAATAGAACAAATTAAGTGGCGAGGGATCGAGATAGAACAAGATAGATAAGTGATGACGCATCAAAGCTCCAATGCCTCAAACGGCGCAGCCTTCTCCAGATGCAGCGTGAACTGTGAACTCCACGACTTGACGTTTCAATGGTCAACCCGATCCGCACAGAAGCAATCCTTAGGATATTGCTTTTTTTAAGCCGCCGATTCAACACCTCCAAAAAGAAACTCTTCTGACTTTTGGCCTCGGTTCAGGACAAGCCATGCTGATCGATGCCAAGTTTGGCCAATTCGAAATTTTAAGCAATGACACGACGACGCATAACGTAGCGATCTGGTACATCTATGATCTATCTGACATGCCGCTGATCTCGTCACGCACCGAATCAGATAGCGGCGTAACCGAACAATTTAGCTGGACATGTACGCCGACTGATTAGTGATAGTAACTATCTGCATGCGAGCTTCATTATGTATCTCCAATAGTATCATCTCTAATTTTATTATATCAACTCTACTTCACCGAAAGACAGATTTAGAGACAACACCTTCAGTAAACTGTTTCTAGCAAGTTATCTCTAATATTCATGCTAAACTTATAATATTCCCACTCCTTCACCCCTCTCACATGTATTGGTTGCTTTGTCTTGGTCGTGTGTAGAGATGATTATTTTGAGGAACATACAACTTCCCTTCTCTCTTATGTTTTTCTCTGTTCTACCTAAGATTTTACTGATATAGAAAGGCCAGCCGACGGTTGATACGGTACTATTGAAGATGTCCTTATATAAATGCCGGTCGTACAGCACAGCCCCGCCGACTCGACCACACAACACAACAGTGACACACAACGCAATTCGGAAATTTAAGATTTAAGAAGCAACACGACGACGCATAGCGATGCAAGCATACATCTCTACTTGTACCGTTGTACAGATGGTACAACCAGCTTCCCTATATAAACCCAAGCGATATGCAGGCCTTGCACACACAAGTACACGGGCTAGCAAATCAAAGGAACAATGGCCTCCGTGAAGCTCCCCCTCACCTTCATCCTCCTCCTCCTCTCTGGTACGATCGATCGCATGCGCAACCAACACATGAACTCTGTTGCATATGCACTCAAATGATTCTTGAGCTCAGATTTGGTGTTCTGACTTCTGAACCGTACATGCATGCAGGGCTCGTCGTGTTCGGCGAGATCGGGAGGACGGGAGCGGCGTGCGACAACGTGGTGTGCCTCCTCGGAGCGCACATCATCTGCGACAACTACCCCAACCAGAAGCTGCACGGGTGCGCCTGCGAGTGCGCGCCGAAGGACGGCAAGAACTGCGTTCTTTACGGCGAGCACGGCTGGAGGACCAAGTGCAAACCACATGAATAGATGGTTGGAGTCATGGACGGATGATGTTCCGCTATACATGTTCGTTTCTCCTGCCAGTTTCTGTGTGAGATCACAATTGTGATTGAGTTGAATAATGTATATGTTGCTGAATAAATGAATAGTGTATGGACTAGAGTTTGTCACTTGGCTGCGTGTTGCTGAATGATCGGACGGCGTGAGCATGCAGTAGATTCCCAAAATTGATGGTTTGAGCATGTCTTCTTACAATATCGTTAGAGAAAGTAGGGCGAAATAGGACGACTTTCCACTCGTGGTGGGAGGAGTGGAACAGAGGACTTTCCAAAATCAAACGAACAAGGCACGAGAGTTCGCCCAGAAAGTAAGAGATGACGCAGAGAGACGTAGGAAAGCTTTTCACCATTTGTGACACCCAAACACGCACCACTTGAGTTTTCAAACCCCCATAGGGTTTTTGTTTTCACCTTTGTCCCTGCCTTATAGGCTGGTGAACCTATAATCTGTACCTCTTTTCCCTCTCGTATCAATCGGAAGAGCTTCTACCTTTATTTTTAAAAAGAAAGAAAGAAAGTTGGGGTGAAATCCCATTACTATGATGTGATGCCATCTGAGGGCATAACAATTTTTAACTAGATGTGTAGTAATAACATTTTATGAAAAAAAACTAGGGATGGTCAGAGTCTTCCTAAAAACTAGGGACAGGGTAATAGACTAACTAGAGAATAGGTATGAATACAGAGACGAAGTAATATTCTTTTTGAGAGAGTATAAGGCAGACACATACACTCGAAACACACCACTCATGCACAGAGAGATGTGCGTGTCTCGCATATATGCTTGAAATTTATCGGAGGCAACTAAGGTCTCACACAGCGTGGACACACACTTTTCTATTGAACGTGCACACGTGTGTACTTCTAAAATTAGCGGACATCAACGCCAAATCTAATACTTGCACTCTAGTGGACTTGGTGCATACCCTCACGCCTAACCATATGGCCATATGCCAGCTTCTAGGGGCGAAGTAATATGATCAACTGAATTTGGTGAAAGTGATTTTGGCAAAGAATTTTACATAAGAATAAAACTTCTTACAAGAATAGAACAAATTAAGTGGCGAGGGATCGAGATAGAACAAGATAGATAAGTGATGACGCATCAAAGCTCCAATGCCCCAAACGGCGCAGCCTTCTCCAGATGCAGCGTGAACTGTGAACTCCACGACTTGACGTTTCAATGGTCAACCCGATCCGCACAGAAGCAATCCTTAGGATATTGCTTTTTTTAAGCCGCCGATTCAACACCTCCAAAAAGAAACTCTTCTGACTTTTGGCCTCGGTTCAGGACAAGCCATGCTGATCGATGCCAAGTTTGGCCAATTCGGAAATTTTAAGCAGCGACACGACGACGTACACGTAGCGATACAGGTACATCTATGATCTATCTGTACATGCCGCTTGATCTCGTCGCGCACCGAATCAGAGAGCGACGTAACCGAACAATTTAGCTGGACATGTACGCCGACTGATTAGTGATAGTAACTATCTGCATGCGAGCTTCATTATGTATCTCCAATAGTATCATCTCTAATTTTGTTATATCAACTCTACTTCACCGAAAGACAGATTTAGAGACAACACCTTCAGTAAACTGTTTCTAGCAAGTTATCTCTTATATTCATGCTAAACTTATAATATTTCCACTCCTTCACCCCTCTCACATGTATTGGTTGCTTTGTCTTGGTCGTGTGTAGAGATGATTATTTTGAGGAACATACAACTTCCCTTCTCTCTTATGTTTTTCTCTGTTCTACCTAAGATTTTACTGATATAGAAAGGCCAACCAACGGTTGATATGGTACTATTGAATATGTCCTTATATAAATACCGGTCGTACAGCACAGCCCCGCCAACTCGACCACACAACACAACAGTGACACACAACGCATGGCTTCCTCCGTGAAGTTGCCACTCGCTTTCGTCGTCCTCCTCTCCGGTACGTACATGCGTGCGCTCGACTTCCTGACACACATTCTTGGCAAAATTTGATTCATGCCACTCAGAAACTTGCCACTTCAACATATGCCACTCAGAAACTTAATTCTAAAAATGCCACTCTAAAAGTTACCACCTTTGATATATGCCACTTTAGGGCTTTTTTTTTGCCCTTTGCCTCTCCTTCCTCCCCACCGGTCACCATCCTCTCCATCTTCTTCCCGATGCTCCGTCGGCGAGGAGGCGGAGGTGGACGCGCTCCTCCGGGCAGCGCAGGACGCTGTGCTCGGTGTCGTCGAGCTTGCCCAGGCGGCACCACCCGTAGAGCAGCGCGGTGTAGTGGTGGAGCAAGAGTGGGAGCCGGGGCTCGAGCTCCTCGACAAGCCACTCTGCGGCAGCGACATGGCCGGTCTTGGAGAGGGACTCGAGGAGGGAGAGGAAGGGGCGGTCGTGGTCGAGGCGGGAGGAGAGGAGGGCGTGGGCGAAGACCAGGAGGCGAGGCGAAGGACGGGGGTGAGGAAGGATGCGGAGAGGAGGTGGGGAGGAAGAAGGAGGGGTGGCCATGGTCGGGGCGGGGCGGGAGGAGAGGAGGGCGTGGGCGAAGGCCAGGAGGGCGCGGTGGCGGAGGACGGGGGTGAGGAAGGATGCGGAGAGGAGGTGGGAGGGGAGCGGCGCGAGGAGGGAGGGGGAGGGCACGGGAGAAGGACTTGGCGAGGAGGAGGGAGGGGGAGGCCGTCGGTGGGGAGGCGGCGGCAAATGGGAGCGGAGAGGAGGAGAAGGATGAGAGAATGGTGACCGGTGGGGAGAAAGGAGATGCAAAGGGCAAAAAAGTCCTAAAGTGGTATATATCAAAGGTGGCAAGTTTTAGAGTGGTATTTTTCGAATTACAAGTTTCTGAGTGGTATATGTTGAAGTGGCAAGTTTCTGAATGGCATGAATCAAATTTTGCCCACATTCTTTACGCGTTTCCTTGACGTTTGCGCTTGCGCGGTGTTCCGGATGAATTAGGGCTCGTGGTGCTATGCGAGGTCGGAGGCGCCAGCGCGGAGTGCGGGGTCCGGTGCCTCCAGGGAGGGTACATAACGTGCGAGAACTACCCCGGGAAGACGCTCGACGGGTGCGCCTGCCAGTGCGCGCCGCCGGACGGGCAGGGCTGCGTGCTTCACCTCTTCACCGGCTTGACGTACGAGTGCCACATACCGGGCTAGCCGAAGCGCACATGCTCGTCTTGTCGCACCTCGCGCCGCGCCTTCCATGTTCTCCGATAGCTTGGCATCGTGGCTTGTGCGTATCTGATCGAGTTGAATAATGCCGGCTTAGTTTATGAGTTCACATAACTTCACATCAATAATTCAACGCTCCGTCCTTGGAACAAATTTTCTAGCAGAATGGTAGATAGCGGCTAAATCTTTCGGCATACAAGATGGGCAACGCCCCTTACTAGTGGCCATATGATCACAGAATATACGATTTGGTAAATAATTTCACCCGAATAACAGTAGCGATCGTGGCGAGGGAAGAGAACGTGGGGTCCTTATGTTGGGTTGATCTCTGGGCTAACAAACCCCGAGAGACACGGGAGTCATGGCCCTCTACGCGCCCTGATCGGGGCGCAACCAACAAGTTGGTTTCGATCCCGTTCACGCAGCGCTACACAAATAGGGACTTGGCAGGCCTCTAATCGTGAGTGGTTCTTGGCTGAAAACGTCCTAACAACCCGATCTTTTACGTGCGCTGTTGTGGGCGAAGACTGAACACCGCCGACCTCGTCCACGCCATCTCTACGGCCACCGACCACGACTGCTACCCCATCCCGGCTCTACCTCGACGCATCTACACCATCAGATCACTACCTTCATGGCATCTTCATCTTCAGGTAAGGTCTCACGTTTCCGCATCTAAGTTTTAGTCTAGGTGTTCAAGAATGAGCCAGGGTTTACGTCTTTAGATGATGTTTAGTCTTAGATCATATACACATTTGGTATCAGAGCCTTTCCTATACTTGTTTTGAACCCTAATTAGCCCCAAACCGAACTTGAATTTGCCCAGATCTAGTGATTAAAGGTTTAGATCTAAGGGTTAGAGGCTCGGGTTAGCACTTAGAAGGAGGGGATTTAAGTTTTTTATGCCAAATTGGAACTACCCGAACCCTTAAACCCCAAATCGGAACCCTAAGAAACTTTAGATGCGACGAAAACTTACGTTTGACGTTCGCCGGAGCCTCTTCGGGTTCGGGCGCCATCGTGGCTCCACTCGACGGCGGTGCGCGCAATCTCAGTCCCACGCACGCGCCGGTTAGAGGGGCTGCAACGGCGCCGCCTTAAGCCGCCGCTGCCGCTGATGCTCCCCGCGCGCTCGCGTTGCCGCCGCTCTGTGTGCGCGCCGTCGCCGATGCCGCATCGCGTGCGCCGTCACTCCGTTTTTTCGGGGAGGAGAAGGGGAAGAATGAGTTAGGGTTAAGGTTTTTCGGGGATTTTATGTTGCTCAAGTTTTCATCTCGGCCGTTCGATCAGATCAAACGGCTGTCATCCTCTGGGATCGGCGGATTGGAAATGACCGAGTGATCCTCAGCTGTTCGTCAAAGATCCAACGGTCGGTGCCTTTCGGGCCGATCGAACGCGCGATAGGCGTCAGCCGTCTGATTTAGATCTAACGGCTGTCGCGTCTTGGAACTTTCAGACCGCGTGAAACTCAAGCAGCCTCCAGCCGCACGATCCAGATCCTACGACGCACAAGGTTTTCGGTGTTTTCGGGCCGACGGAGGAAAGTTTTGGGCCGCGCGCGTGTGGGCCGCACACATGAAATTTTGGCAGCGCTCGGTTTTCGAGCCTACCGAGAGTCGCTTGAGTTTTGGGTCACCGAGATTTTGAAATGGGTCGTTGATTAAATGTTTAGTGATTAATGTTGATTTTATGCACTGATTTAATTGATGTATTATTGCCCAATTACAATATATCATGAAAAATGTATTGTTACCACTTTATTATGTTTTTATCTCTGATTAAAATTGAACCAACGGGATATTCTAATTAGAGATTTTATGTTATATTCTGGCATTTTGTATGCATACGATTACATTCTGACCAACGTTAATTTTAGTCGTGTGTAGCCATAATAATTGTTTAGTTCTTTTTCATTTTCTGCCCAAAGGTGATATGAATTAGAATTATAGTTTTTGCATGTTATTAATCAGACCAACGTAGGATTAATTGCATGCAACATATTCTTATGTTAATTCTAATTTTTGCCCTGTATTTTGGTATTTAGCAATAAATGCATCAAATGTTGCTGCCACAATCGACAACATTGAGCAGCTTACGGGGAGCAATTTTCCCACCTGGAAAGAAAGGATCCATGTTATCCTTGGGGTTTTAGATCTCGATTATGCTTTAAGGATGCCAGCTCCCATTCCCCGCATCGAATGTGAGGAAAATTATGATGACAAAAAGAAAATTTATGAAACTAATGATGAGAAATGGGAGCGGTCCAACCGTCTATCACTTATGATTATAAAGACCTCCATTTCAGTTAGGATCAGGGGAGCAATCCCCGATTCTAAAAATGCTACAGAGTATTTGGCATCAGTAGAGGAGAAATTTCAAGGCTCCACAAAAGTTTATGCCAGTACTCTAATTCAGAGGCTCTTGACAACTAAGTATGATGGATCCGGTAGTATAAGAGAACACATTATATTTCGTCAAATCTAGCGAACCGCTGCCCATCGTGCGCGCACTGAGTCAGAGAGGGGCGGATTGGCATGCAGTTTAGCTGAAGATGTGCGCCGACTGACAAGTGACAGTGCTAAAATAGCTTAGTGTTATCCTGTTGGGACAATTGGTTGTGCTGGATACTGTAGCGTATCCGGCAAGTTGAATCCTTTGGTTATCCTCTGTATTATGTTATACAGTTGAGATATGATTGTAACCATATGTAAATCTCGGTTGTAATCTTGACATGAGTATATAATACATAGCAAGTTCGTCATGACTTCATGCAGCTAAACCCGAAACCAATCTGAATCATTTCATGGTATCAGAGCCATCTCTCTTCCATGATGAGCCAATCTAGCCAAGCCTCCACGGGCAGCACGACAATGAACTCCACATTGTCTATCTCTGCTCGTGTTGCCACACCCACCTTCAATCACTTCATCAATGTCAAGCTTAACCAAGAGAATTTCCTTCTCTGGAAAGCTCAGATCATCCCCTACCTTCGCAGTCAACAATTGCAAGGTTTGGTAGATGGATCAAGCTCAGCTCCACCGGCAACTCTCACCCATACCGTCGAAGGAGAAACCAATCAGGTGACCAATCCTGGATACATCTCATGGTGTCAACAAGATCAGTTAGTGCTAAGTGCACTACTTTTGTCAACGACAAAAGAGATCCTCTCGCATGTTCTCTTCCTCAACTCATCGGCACAAGTGTGGGCGGCATTGGAAGCCATGTTTGGCTCACACTCCAGAGCCCGCATCATGCAAGTTCCCTTTCAACTTGCAAACACGAAGAAGAAGGAGATGTCAGCCATGGACTACTTTCGCATGATGAAGGGCCTGGCTGATGAGATGGCATCTATAGGTCAAACAGAGACTACGAGAGGAGGAGGTCATCTCCTATATGTTGTCTGGACTTGGATCCAATTATGATGCCCTTGTCACATCCGTGACAATGCGATCAGATTCGATCAATCTCATTAATTTCTATGCGCATTTGCTTAGCTATGAGCTGCGCATGGAACACAACAACTCTGCTCTTCAACTCAATTCCTCAGCCAATAATACAAGTCGTGTCTACAACAACAATCGTGACAATGGTCGTGGTGGAGCAAGGTCTGATACTCAGAACCGTGGCCGAGGCCGTGGGCGTGGGCAACCAGGGCAAACCGGCAAGCCGCAAGGAGGAAATCGACCAACTTGCCAAGTGTGTGGCAAGTATGGTCATGATGCACTATGGTGTTATCACTAGTTTGATCGTTCATACCAAAATGAAGAATCCAATATTGTAGCAGCTGTGCACACGGCGTCCTATGGTGTTAATACAAACTGGTATGCTGGCACAGGAGCAACTGACCATCTCACTAGTGACTTGGACTGACTGACAACGCATGAACGCTACAATGGTGGAGATCAAGTCGATCCAAGTTGCAAACAGCACAGGTTTGAAAATTTCTTACATTGGTCATTCTGTTGTTCCTAGTTCATCTAAATCTCTTGTTTTAAAGAATGTGCCCGCATGTTCCAAATATCAACAAACACCTTATTTCGGTTCATAAACTCACTGTTGACAATAATGCCTTTGTCGAATTTCACCCCAATTCTTTTTTTTTTGTTAAGGATCGGGTAACGAGGAAGGTTCTTCTACATGGTATAAGCAATGGAGAACTTTATCCTCAGGGTGCAAGCGGGATAAGTTGCGGCTAGCCCACACTTGTCTGCACCGGTCGCCGAACGTTACGCGTATATATGCGGCAACCCGCCAAGCATTACGCGGGTAGATGCGGCGGTCGCTAGCCCACAACTAAAGTTGATTTTGTCATTCAAGGCATGCACGTCTCTAGCCGAGAGGCACGAGACCATGAACCAATGCAGCTACCTAATACTGGGGCTCGCCGCCTGACCGCCACCAGCGCGGCCGTGTCCGCTGGGACCACCCTGAAGCTCGGTCTTTGGTACCGTCCTTGCGAACCGAGCCCTTCACGGTGTTGTGCCGCTGTAGCGTCTGCTTCAGTGAGAAGATCTCCTGCTCCAGCGCCTGGAACTTGAAATTGGTCGTCTCGTAGTCCGACGCGTCGTCGCGGGCGCGGAGCTTCCGCCACGCGGGCGTGGCTCGGGTGGGCGTCCGTACGGCCGCCTTGAGAGGGTGGTTCGTGGGGACGGGCACCGGGCTCGGCCAGACGCACCGGTGCAGCCCCGAGACCAGCTCCCGAGTGCACACACCGAACGAGTCGAGCACTCGGTGAAAGCGCCATGCGTGTCAGCGGCTGCCGTGACAAACAACGCTCGACGATGAGCCGGAGTGGCATCCGCCGTTCGCACCACCGGACGCACGCCTCGCGGCGGCTTTCGTAGTCGATGTGGCCGTGCAAAGAACGCCTTCTCCTCCCGTCAGAGTCATCGAACAGAGCGAAAATTCGAGTTCAATGTTTCGGATGGGCTACAATGAAGTTTCGAGAGATTCGTAAGAAACGAGAATACACATGTTTTGCCGCACAACCAACTCACACGCTTTTCTGTTTCTTCTTCTATTTATTCCTACTGATTACAAGAATCGCTTATATGCCAATTAATGGCTACAATCCACGATTGAAGAAACGTCACGAATTGACCGCAGACGTAACTAAATGCGAGAACTACATGCAGGATGAATTGAATGTAAAGAACTAGTAGTCAAGACCAAACAATGCAAAATGAAATTAAACTAACAAATCCCGACATGGCGTAATTAGCGACCTCTCATTGTTAGTGATAGTTTAAACTCGCAACTAACTAGTAATAATCATGGGTATGACCGAGTGCTTGTCTTACCATTAAGTATGTGTTGATTGCTTTGTATAGATGGTCATGGGTCTTCCGGTCGCGGCGAACGACATCGATCGATTCTGCTAGCCTCGGTCTGAGCTTCGATCACCGACGATCGGACGAGGTAGCGATCCCACAACTCCGCAATGGCCTCCGCGCTCTTCTCTCGCATGGAGACATGGTTTGAGACGATGCTCCCATTGCCCTCACCTCCGGGCTATCGGCGATGGACCGGCCAGCTTCTTGCTCCGGCAGCGGCAGGTCGTCCACGCAGGCTATCTGCAGGTGGGACGCGACCTGTTCACGCAGCCTCGTCCGGCTCTCCTCGCTCGGCTCATGGGTGATCACACCCGCGATAGTGACAGCAAAGCGAAGTAGAACGACGCCGGGCTGGTCTCGCGGCTGCTCGGGGTTGAGGATCTCTATGCACGCCATGGGCTATGTGGGTACGTGGACATATAGTGGGCGTCCGCAAATGGTCATTTAATTTTTCAACTAGCCCGCGGATGTTCACTTAGTGTTTTTTGCGGAACGGACTAAGTGGGCTTGCGGGCAACCCGCACCCACTTACACCCCTACTTTATCCCCTTCTATCTGTTCATCAACATTGGCATTCCCTTTCCACACACAAGCTTTCTTAGGAATGGTGGCATAGAAGGCTTGGGCATCCATTCTCTTCAATAGTTGATTCAATTCTTCAGTTAAATAAGTTAGGTTTCCTTCCAAATAAAGAGTCTATGGTGTGTGATGCTTGTTAGAAAGATAAGATTCACCAACTCCCCTATAGTAGCTCTACTCATGTAATGACCTCTCCTCTTGAACTTGTGCACACTGATGTATAAGGTCCTGCACTAGTTTTAGGGCTGGAAAAATAGCTCGAAGCTCGCGAGCCGGCTTGGCTCGTATCAGGCTCGAGCCGGCTCGGCTCGGGCTCGGTCAATTTTTGAGCCGAGCCAAGCCCACCTTTTGGCTCGGTCAATTTTCGAGCCGAGCTCGAGCCGGCTCGTTTCCTCGGTCAACGCTGCCTTATAACCTTATCCCCTTCAGCCCGACGGCCTTATCCCAATCCCATTTGGTGTATCTCCTCCTCCCACCATGGCCTTCAACCTCTGGCCTCCCCAAAAGCTCCCGCCGCCTCCTCCTCCCTCGCCCTCGCCTTGCCCCGCCCGACTCGCCTCCTCCACTTCCACGCCCGCCAGCGCCGCCTCGCCCTCGCCACGCCCGCCGGCGCCGCCTCCCCCTCGCCCTCCTCGCCCCTACGCCCAACTCCACCTCTCCAGCCCCGCTCCGCCGCCTCTCCTCCTCCCCATGCCCTTCCTCCTCCCGCGCCGGCCCCCTCCTCCCCACGCGCCGCCGCCACCTCTCCTCCCCCAGCTGTGCCCCTCTTCCTCCCCAATCGTGGCCCACCTCCTCCCTCCTCCCCCGCTGCCACACCGCCACACCCTCCTCTCTCCTCGCCCACGCTCGCGGAGGATCCAGATCTGGATCTAGAGAGGTGCTTGCTTAGTTGCTTGCCGAAGTGGTGGAGAACGTGGTGGCCCTCTACTTCGCTAAGTGGGAGGGTGCAGCGTACCGGCGATGGAGGGACTGGAGGCCCTCTTGGCTCCTGCTCTGTGAATCTCATGTGATGCTTGCTAGTTGCTTGTCCAATTTGATGCTTGATTGTCTGAGAAAGTTTGATGTGTGATTGTCTGAATTTTTGATGCGTGATTCGGTGATTGTTTTTGTTTGAGAACCGAAGGCTCGCGAGCCCATTTGAGCCAGCTCGAGCCCAGTTCCAAGCCGAGCCAAGCCCCTCTCCCAGCTCATTATCGAAATGAGCCGAGCCGAGCTCACTGTTCAATCGAGCCCAAACGAGCCAAGCTCGAGCCGGCTCGGCTCGGTTCCACCCCTAACTAGTTTCATCACGAGGTTTCAAGTACAATGTGTGTTTCTTAGATGATTATAGCAGATTTACTTGGATCTATTTAATAAAGAGCAAGTCCGATGTGAAACATGTGTTCTATAAATTCCAAAACCATATTGAACAATTGCTTAGTACCAAGATTTAGGCTATTCAATCTGATTGGGGAGGTGAATATAAAAAAACTACATGCTTTCTTTGAAAAACTTGGCATTGCTCACCGAGTATCTTGCCCTCACACACATCAACATAATGGTGTCGTAGAAAGGAAGCACATACACATTGTTGAAATTGGCCTTTCGATCCTTGCTCAAGCATCCATGTCGATTAGATACTGAGATGAGGCATTAATTTCCTCACTGCATGCTACTTGATTAATCAATTAACTAGCAAAACCATTCATAACCATACTCCTATTGCTCGCCTTCTCAAAGTGTCGCCTAATTACACAATGCTCAAAATATTTGGCTGTGCATGCTGGCCAAACTTAAGGCCATATAACTCAAGAAAGTTGCAATTCAGATCTAGGATGTGTGTTCTTGGGTTATAGCAGCATGCATAAGGGGTATAAGTGCCTTGACAAGTCTTCAGGACGTGTGCTTATCTCTAGAGATGTCATATTTAATGAATAAGTATTTCCTTTTGCTACCGAATCTGATTCAAATTCACATATGCCTTCCTCCTTTAATGGATCATGCATTCTTCTTCCTATCACAGCTCAAATTCTTGAAACACCACCAAATTTTCAAAAGGAACTAGTAGCAGTAGATGATCGTGTGAGGAATTATCAACTTGCAACTAACCCATGTGATACAGGTACTGTAGAAGAAACTACAAGTCTAGAACAAGATAGTTCAGACAATCTTTCTGAGCAGCGAAGTGTTGATAATGCTCTGTAGCCTCAAGGCAATGAACATCAGATGAGAACAAGGTCGAAAAAAATCTGAGTATGCAAAAGGAATAAACATATGGAATAGTGAGATATTCATTAAAAGGTAGAGCATTCTTTGCTGAACATGTGTCTTATGTTCAAGCACTGAAAGCACCAAAATGAAAAGTTACGATGGATATGGAATATAATGCTTTACTGAAAAATAAAACATGGAAGCTTGTACCACCTAATCAGGGGAGAAATATCATAGGATGCAGGTGGGTTGGGTTTACAAGCTTAAACAGAAGCCAGATGGGACAATCGAGAGGTATAAAGCTAGACTTGTAGCAAAGGGGTTCAAGCAAAAATAGGGAATTGACTACTCAGATACGTTTAGCCCAGTTGTCAAACCGACAACAGTTTGGCTAATTTTGTCAATTGCTATCTCAAGGGGTTGGACACTGCGACAAGTTGATGTTTAAAACACCTTCTTGCATGGAATACTATAGGAAGAAGTATACATGGATCAACCTCTTGGATATTAAGATAAAAGATATCCTAAGTATATATGTAAATTGAAAAAAAACATTATATGGCCTGACAAAGGTGCCAGAGCCTAGTACTCAAGGCTTAGTGAGAAGCTTCAAGCACTTGGCGTTGTTTCCTCAAAAGTAGATATCTCTCTATTCATCTATCGTAAAGCACAGGTAACAATATATATGCTTGTGTATGTTGACGATATCATTATTGCCAGCTCCTGTTCTGTGGCCACAAACAATCTCCTTAAACAATTGACAACGGATTTTGCTATTAAAGATCTTGGTCAGCTGAGTTATTTTCTGGGCATTGAAGCAAATTCAGAGAAGAAGGGTCTAGTGTTAACTTAGAGGAAGTACATCAATGACCTTCTTCAACGCACGAATATGACAAATTGCAAGCAATACCAACTCCTATGATAGTGACTGAAAAGCTATCGAAGATCCAAGGGGCATTACTGTCAAATGAAGAAGTGTTTGAGTACAACAGGTACCGTAGGTGCATTGCAGTACCTTACACTCACTAGACCTGATATATCCTTTGCTGTAAAGAAGGTATGCAATTTTTGACAAATCCTACTGATGTACACTAGGAAGCAGTAAAAATAATACTCAGGTATATCAAAGGAACTGCAACTGTTGGTCTAGCTATTCAGTCATCTAAGTCCACATTGCTTAGTGTTATCACTAATGCTGATTGGGCTGGATGCCCCGATGATTGGCGCTCTATAGGAGGATATGCATTATACTATGGATCAAACTTGGTGTCTTGGAGCTCTAGAAAGCAACCTATAGTCTCAAGATCTAGCATAGAAGCGGAATATAAGGCACTGGCTAATGCAACATCTGAGGTTATCTGGGTTCAGTCCCTACTGAAAGAGCATCAGTTTATGCAATATAGAGCACCAATTCTCTGGTGCGAAAATCTTGGTGCCACATACTTGACTGCAAATCCTGTTTTTCATGCTAGAACAAAGCACATTGAAGTCGACTTCCACTTTGTCAGTGAAAGGGTCACGCTAGGAGCTCTGGAAGTTCGCTTTGTTTCCTTAGAAGACCAAGTTGTAGATATCTTTACAAAGTGACTGCCAACACGGTCGCTGAATCGTCTTCGATACAATCTCAACTTGGTATCCACCAGTTGTGATCGAGGGGGGTTGTTAAAATAGCTCAGTGTTATTTGTGTGGCCAAACATCTTGTTGGCAAAATTGGCTATGTCGGATACTGTAGCGTATCCGGCAAGTAGAATCCTTTGGTTATCCTCTGTATTCTGTTATAAAGTTGCGATATGATTGTAACCATATGTAAATCTCAGTTGTAATCTTGACGTGAGTATATAATACATAGCAAGCCCGTCATGACTTCATGCGGCTAAACTTGAAACCAATCTGAATCTTTTCAGAGAGCAACTCTCTGCATTTCCATGCTCAAACTTAAGTAGCCATAGTGCCAGAACTTCCTTCTATAAACCCCGCCCGTACACACTGCCACTACTCAATCACACAATGCAACGCAACACATGGCTTCCTCCATGAAGTTGCCACTCACCTTCATCTCCTCCTCTCCGGTACGTGAACCATATCCGCATGCTTCAAGTACACCTGTGTGATCCTTGACTCCTTGAGATCGATAGATTCTTTACAAATGTTTATTTGACGTTTATGTGGTGTATTCTGGATCAATCGATCAGGACTTGTGGTGCTCGGTGAGATTGGAGGCGCCAGAGCGGAGTGCGCAGTCCGATGCTTCCAGGGAGGGTACATCACTTGCAAGAACTGTTGAAGTTAATCCAGCGGCTCACTGTTTCTGCTTCAATTAATGGTTGCCGTTTCTTTGTTTAACTGCGGTTAGCACTAATCGTGGTAGTCCTGACCTGACCGTGGGTCATGGGCATTAGTGTTTCAGTTTCTTCTTTGTTTGCATTAGCATCATTAGTGCCTTTCATTGTCGCTGCTTTCTTGCATGTGCTAGAACGCAAAGACTAGTGTGTGATTATTGCTTTGCATGAAACCGCTTTGTAGTTTTTATCGTAATAAAAGGAGAAGGAAAATGTGAAAAGCTACGGCGCTTTAGTAGCACCAAAATCAATTGTGTGTTCTGCTTGTCGCCCACGCCAGCGTGTGTTCTCGTGTCCAGCGTTCGAGCGTTCACGTTGGTGGCGAAAGATTGCCGGTGATCCACGACAATTGGTATCGAGCTTGGGCGCCCCGGATCGCTCATGTTCGCCCAACCGCTTTCGTTGGCGGTGGTGATCGTTCGCCATCGCCCCCTCCTGGACGTTGGGTCTCGCACTTGCCTGCGCCGCACCGAGGGCGCCATCGCGGGGTGAAGTCGCCATCGGCGCGTCGTCAGGAGGCGGGCGGCTCGGTCCAAGATTCATGCTCACGCGCACCAATTACCAAGAATGGTCTTTGTTGATGCGCGTGAATCTGCATCCCAAGGGTTGTGGCGGCCGCCGAACCGAGGAGGGTGAGGTCGCCGAGTACCGCGAGGACCGCCTCGCTACCGGCGGCCATTCGCGCCGTGCCGCTGAGATGCTAGGGTCGCTAGCGCGCAAGCGCGCAGCGCGCTCGCCTCGAGGCGGTTAAGACCGTCGCGGCGTCGGCGTGCGCGCAGCGTCCGTGACGCCAACGCGCAATACCGCTCGCGCTTCGGGAGATCGCGTTCAAGGAGGGGGAGTCGGTTGACGATTTCTCACTCCGGTTAGTGAGCCTCGCCAACAACATCCGCGTCCTCGGCGGCGACGTCACCGATGGAGAGATCATGAAGAAAATGCTACAGGTCGTCCCCGAGTACCTCGAGCAGATCGCGTACTCCATCGAGACTCTCCTCGACGTGAACCAGCTCTCTGTCGAGGAGGTCACCGGCCGTCTGCGCGCCATCGAGCAGCGGAAGAAAAAGCCAGCACCGTCCGCGCCCGTCTACGACAGCAAGGGCCGTCTTCTTCTCGCTGAGGAGGACTGGCTAGCGCGGATGAAGCTGCGCGACACCGGCGAGGCCGGTGGCTCTAGCAACGGCAACAGCAAAAAGCGTGGCAAAACACGTCGTGGCCACGGCGGTGGTGGCGGCGTACGTGAAGGCAAGGGCAACTCGTCTTCAAACGGGCCGGTCCAGGAGAACACGGCGGACCGGTGCCGTAACTGCGGGAAAGTTGGCCATTGGGCCAGAGACTGCCGCAGCAAGCCCAAGAAAACTGCACAAGCCCACGTCGCGGAAGGAGAAGAGGACGAGCCCACTTTGTTGGTGGCGCACGCAATTCTTTCTTCTTCATCCACTCCAGTTGTTGCGCCGCCGATTTAATCGCGCCTAAATGCATCGCCGTGCGTCTTGCGTCGAGATCCACGAGGCCAAGGTTTTCGCCCAGCTCGGATCGCGGGAGGACCATGACGATTGATGATGGGTGCTCGACACCGGCGCCACCAACCACATGACAGGCGCGCACACTGCTTTCTCCGATCTCGACAGGGGAGTCTGCGGTACCGTCTGTTTCGGCGACGGATCCGTGGTGGAGATTGAAGGACGCGACACGATCATCTTCAATTGCAAGAACGACGAGCACCGCGCGTTGGTGGGGGTGTATTACATTCCCCGTTTGACGGCGAATATCATCAGTCTTGGTCAGCTGGAGGAGGCCGGATGTCGGATCGAGATCTACTCCGGTGCCCTGTGCATCTACGATCAGCAACGCGACCTTCTTGCTTGGTGCGTCGCTCGCATCGCGCTCTACATCCCGGAGCTCAGACGGCGCAGCAGTGTGCTGTCGGCGCACCTGAGGCGGCCCGCACGGCATGCGAGGTACGGGCACATCAGCTTCAAGTCGCTGCGTGCGCTCGCCCAACGGGAGATGGTACGTGGGTTGTCGCTGCTTGATCAGGTCGATCAGGTGTGCGACAGCTGCCTCGCCTGCAAGCAAAGACGCGCGTCGTTCCCTGACAAGGCGCTACGGTGAGCAGAGCACATCCTCGACCTAGTCCACGATGACTTATGCGGGCCCATCGAACCTACGACACCAAGCGGTAACAAGTATTTTCTACAGCTTGTTAATGATGCGAGCCGGTACATGTGGCTCCATCTACTGTCGAACAAAGATCAGGCACCTGCGGCGATCAAGAACTTCCAGGCGGCGGTGGAGGTCGAGTCGGGCAGACGGCTCAAGGTCCTCCGCACCGATCGTGGGGGGGAGTTCACCTCCATGGAGTTTGGTGAGTACTGCGCCGAACGTGGTGTCGGCCGCACTCACCGCCCCTATTCACCACAAGCGGGTGGTGGAGCGTCGCAACCAGAGCATCGTCAGCATGGCGCGGTGCATGCTCAAGGCGAAGGGACTCCCCGGCTATTTTTGGGGTGAGGCCGTGAACACTGTTGTACACGTCCTCAACCGCGCCCCGACACGTGCGCTCGACGGCAAGATTCCCTTCGAGGCTTGGCACGGGGAGCGCCCCGCTGTCCATTACTTCCGGACATTCGGCTGCGTCGCGCACGTTAAGTCCACACGGCCGGGACTCAAGAAGCTTGATGATCGCAGCTCGCCAACCATCTTCATCGGCTACGAACACGGCTCCAAAGCCTACCGCTGCTACGACCCCTCAAGCAGGCGTATTATTGTGTCGCGCGACGTCGTGTTCGACGAAACGGCGCAGTGGAGCTGGGGCGGCGACGGGAATGCCAATGATCCGGACAGTGGCGAGCCATTCGTCGTCAAGTACACCTCGGAGTACATCTTCGGCACACCGCGGGACGATGCGGAGACACCAGCGCACCCAACTCCTTCCCCTACGCCCGCGGCGACTCCAGGACCCACCACGTCGCCCACAGCTGAGCCGGTCGAGTTCGTCTCGCCACCGCTCGATCATAAGGAAGATCTGGACGCGAACCACGACGACGCTCCACTTCGGTTCTGCACCATCGACGCCATCATCGGACCAGCCTCGCCGCCTGGGCTTGTGCCCCGGGTGCTCGACGAGGAGTTACAGTTCACCACGACGGACGAACCTGTCTCCTTCAGCGAGGCAGAGCGCGAGGCGAGCTGGCATCAGGCGATGCACGATGAGATGAAGTCGATCAAGGACAACAACACGTGGGAGCTCGTCGCGCTCCCCACTGGGCACCGTGCGATCGGGCTCAAGTGGGTCTTCAAAGTGAAGCGCGATGAACACGACAATGTCATCCGGCACAAGGCGCATTTGGTTGCCAAAGGCTACGTTCAACACGCGGGAACCGACTTCGACGAGGTCTTCGCTCCGGTCGCGCGAATGGAGTCCGTGAGGGCACTGCTAGCTCTGGCAGCCCACGAGCGCTGGGAAGTCCATCACATGGACGTGAAGAGCGCCTTCCTCAACGGCGACCTCAAGGAGGAAGTGTACGTGAGCCAGCCGCCGGGTTTTGTCGTCAACGGCAGCGAGCACAAAGTACTGCATCTTCGCAAGGCGTTGTACGGTCTCCGACAGGCACCGAGGGCCTGGAATGCCAAGCTTGATGCGTCCATGACGTCACTTGGTTTCCAAAGGAGCAGCTCCGAGCACAGCATGTACATGCGGAGCCGAGGGTCATCGCGGCTGGTAGTCGGGGTCTACGTCGACGACTTGATCATCACCGGCACCAGCAGTGACGAGATCGTGGCGTTCAAGCTCGAGATGAAGCGCGTCTTCCTCATGAGCGACCTCGGGCTGCTGTCGTACTACCTCGGCATCGAGGTAAACCAAGGGCCAGGCGGCATTTCGCTATGCCAATCTACCTATGCAGGGAAGCTGCTTGAGCGCAACGGCATGAGCACCTGCAACTCTAGTCTGGCGCCGATGGAACCAAGACTCAAGTTGAGCAAAGAGAGCAATGCTCCACTTGTGGACGCCACCGAGTACAGGCGCGTCATCGGTGGACTGCGCTACTTGGTGCACACCCGGCCAGACCTTGCCTACGCGGTAGGCTATCTAAGTCGGTTCATGGAGAAACCACACGAGGACCACCTCAACGCGGTGAAGCGCGAGCTACGGTACGTGGCGGGAACGCGTGATTACGGTCTTCACTACGCCAGGAGGGAGGATGACCAAGCTCGACTGGTCGGCTACAGCGACGCCGACATGGCGGGCGACGTCGACACGCGCAAGAGTACCAGCGGCGTCATCTTCTTCCTCGACGGCAACCCCATTACCTGGTAGTCCTCCAAGCATAAGGTGGTGGCTCTGTCCTCATGCGAGGCAGAGTACATTGCGGCGGCTACAGCAGCCTGCCAAGGCGTTTGGCTAGCTCGGCTCGTATCTGACATGGTCGGCACGGAGTCTGGAGTGCCAGAGCTCAAGGTGGACAATCAATCCGCTATCGCCCTCAGCAAGAACCCCGTCTTCCACGACCGAAGCAAACATATCGACACTCGTTACCACTACATTCGGGAGTGCATCGACGGGAATAAGATCATCCTTCGTCATATTTCGACGGAAAACCAGCTGGTGGACGTTCTGACCAAGGCGCTTGGACGCGTGCAGTTCCAGCAACTGCGTGCGTTGATTGGCGTCAACAAAAATCAATTGTGTGTTCTGTTTGCTGTCCACGCTAGCGTGTGTTCTCGTGTCCAGGCGTTCGAGCGTTCGCCGGTGGCGAAAGATTGCCGGTGATCCACGACAAGAACTACCCCGGGCAGAAGCTCGACAGGTGCGCCTGCCGGTGCGCGCCGCCGGACGGCGAGCACTGCGTGCTTCACCTCCAAACCGGCTCGACGTACAAATGCCGCGCTCACAAGTAGCTAAATCACACGCGCTCATCATGTCATCTTGACGTTCTTCCCCTGGCTTGTGTGCGTGTCTGAGTAGAACAATACCTTCAGTTTGTCGTGGAATAATAATATGTTGAAACTTCATGGATTGGCAGGGAAAGCTGTTCCTCTGCTGTGTACGTACTCGGTATTCCTGTGTCCAGCGATTTGATGCCAGCTTAGTTTATGAGTTCATAACTTTGTATCAATAATTCAACACTCCATCCTTCGAACAATTTTTCCAGCAGAACGCAAATAAGTACTTTATTCGCTAAAAAAACATGTAAATCTTTAGGCATACAACAATACAAGATGGGTAACGCCTCTTCGAGTTGAACTAGTGGCCAACTGACCAGATAATACAAGAATGAATTAGTTGTTAAGTGTGTCACTTGGATCTGTGTTGCTGAATGATCGGACGGCATGAGCATGCGGTCAGTGGCTTTTATCGTATATACATTCTGAATATTGATGATTTGAGCATGTGTTCTTCCAATGTCGTTAAAGAAATTTGAGCGACATCCCACTACTGTGATGTGATGCCATCTGAGTGCATGGCAGTAGTTTTACTCGGGGTGTAATAAGATTTCTGAAGAAAAAAATACCAGGGATGGTCGAATTCCTCTCAAAAACTTCGGACGGAGTAATAGACTAACTAGAGAAAATACAGGGACGGAGTAATATGATCAGCTGAATTGGCGATAGTGATTTTGGTAAGAATTTCACATCAGAATAAAACTGCTTACAAGATAGAACAAAGTGGAGAGGGATCAAGAAAACTCTGCAGTCTTAGGCCTTATGGGATGAACTGTGATTTTGGCCAATCACCATATTGCCAAAATTACATCTACCAATCCCATTCTTAGTGCAAGCCTGGCCTAACCAACATAGATTTTCTTTTGAGGCCTACCAGTTGGCGATCGGAGGTAATTCCAAGCACCGTAAAACACTCGTAGTAAGATTTAGCCGTTTCATTGATCAGACAACAACTTACTGATAAGTTTTCACTGAAACCCACTGATAAAGTGATAACGCATCAAAGCTCCAATTCCGATGCCCCAGACAGCGCACCGCTCTCGAGATACAGTGTCAACTTCTCTGCATCGAAGCAATCGTTAGGATATGATATCTCAAAAGAGAAACTTATCTGACTTTTGGCCTCAGTTCAGGACAAGGCATGCTGAGTGCTGACCGACGCCAAGCCTGGCCGGTTCAGAACGAAACTTAAGAAGCTACACGACGACGCATAGTGATGCAGGTACATCTATCTCCACATGCCGCCTGATCTCGTCGCGCACCAAGTAAGTCAGAAAGCGCGGCGGATCCGTACAACTTAGCTGAACACGTACGACGCCGACTGATAAGTGACAGTAACTCTGGACGCGAGCTTCCTTACATAAACACCGGCCGTACGCAGGCCCTGACGACAGACTCGATCACACAGCGCAGCAGTAACACGTAACACATGGCTTCCTCCATGAAGTTGTCACTCACTTTCGTCCTCCTCCTCTCCGGTACGTGCGCACGTACGCTCGACTCCTTCTCACAGATTCTTTACGTGTTTCTTTGACGTCCGTGCGGTGCTGTGGATGAACCAGGGCTCGTGGTGTTGGGTGAGATCGGAGGCGCCAGAGAGGGGTGCCCGACTGCCCGTGCCTCAATGTCCGGATACCCATAACGTGCGAGAACTATCCCAGGCAGAGGCTCCACGGGTGCGCCGGACGGCCAGCACTGCGTGCTTTCACCTCTTCCACGTCTTGGAAAAGTGCCACACACCGCCACCGGAATAGCTGAAGCGCGCCTGCTCGTCGCGCCGTCTCGTCGCGCCTTCCATGTTCTTGCCTTGTCCCGTGTGTGTCGAGTTGAATAATGCCGTGAGTTCAGGGGCGGAGATGGGCCTCGGGCCGGTTGGGCAACGGCCCGAGGCCCAGAGAAAATACTAATGAGATTTTTTAGTAAGTATACAGAAAAAAGAAAGTGCACAATGATCAGGCCCCAGGTTTAGCCGGCCGGCCCGAGGCTATCCCCAGCCGGCCAGCCCAGGGGAGCGGCCCAGAGTCCAGCACCAAGCTGCTGCGCCTGGCCGCCTGCCCTAGCCGCCTCCTTCGGTCTCTTCCCCTCTCCAGACTTCCTCTCCGCCCAGCGCCTCCTCTCCGGCCAGCGCCGCCCCCAGCGCCTCCTCTCCGCCCAACGCCGCCCCCCACCGCCTCGCCTCCTCTCCGCCCAACGCCGCCCCCAGCGCCTCCTCTCCGCCCGCGCCGCCCCACCGCTCGCCTCCTCCGCTAACGCCGCCCAGCGCCTTCTCCGCCTAACGCCGCCCACCGCCTCGTTTCTCCGCCCAGCCGCCTCGTCTCCTCTCCGCCTGGGCCGCCCCACCGCTCCTCTCCGCCGCCCCCCCGCTCGTCTTCTCTCGCCCAGCGCCACCCCCCCGACTCCACAGGGCCACCGGCACCACCGCTTAGCGCGCAGCCTCTGCGGGTCTACCGCCGCCTCGCTCCAGGTGCTCTGTGCTCCACCCCAGCCAGGCAAGGTGCCCTCTTCTTTGCAAGCACAACAATGATAAATTCGCTTATGCAAGATGTGCTCAAGCATTTGTTTCTTATGATCCTAATTATATGCAGTGGCAAAACTGATTTTAAGTCAATACGAAAATTTAAGTTCACCACACGAACATTACTTCCTATATACTTAATTCTCCTGACGATCAATGTTGTTAAGTCTCTTTGTTCAATTCTCATTCATCAACTAATTGATAGCATTCTGTTCGTGTTACTTCTGTTACACCCAAATTTAGTAATGCAAATATTCTTTGCTTGTGTAGGGCAATCGTGTCACGAATATAGGAAATCAAGGCGAAGGTTGAGACGATGCGAAATGTCAAAAGTAATTCATAGTGATTTCAGTTGGTTGCCGTGTGTACTATACACCGTTAAAGATGTAAATGTGACTGAACTTCTATTTCTTGCAGCACCTCATGGGAGAGGATCTTGAATCTTTGAATCTCAAGGAGCTGCAGCACCTCGAGCAAAGAAATGGAAAGTTCAACAAACATGTCGATCCGAAAGGTAGTAATTCATATCGCTTAATACAAGAGCAGATTAATTGAAAAAGAAATACACTAGCGATAAGTTCAAGTAGGTAGCTTCTAGATCGAGATATCCACATTATGTGTATGCGTTTACAATGACATGCTCTGTATGCTCAAGAGTCGACAACTATAAATTCCTTGGATGTGCAGAGCCAGCTTAGGCTCGAGTCCATTTCCGAGCTTCAAAAGAAGGTATATTGTCAGCCTTGCTTACCTAAATGGGTGTTAGAACTTGCTAACTTGCCATGACATCTTTCGCTGGCCATCGCCTGTTGCAAGTCATGTGATCTTCGAACATGCCTGCAAGTACTCTTTGTTTTGGGCCCGAGGCTGTGTGAAATCCTGGCTCCGCCACTGCGTGAGTTGGTCACCTTGTTGTGGAATTACAGATGTGATTGTATGCAAAACGTATTAGCAAAAATAACACCGTTAGCGTACGGCCATCAATGCCGTGAGTTGGTCACCTTGTTGTGGAATTGCAGATGTGACCGTATGCAAAACGTATTAGCAAAAATGACACCGTTGACGCACGGTCATCAATGCCGTGAGTTGGTCACCTTGTTGTGGATTCCAGATGTGACCGTATGCAAAATGTATTAGCAAAAATGACACCGTTGGCGCACGGCCACCGTGCGCCAACATCGGCCCCACCGACGCATGCCCACCAGCCCCGCCAGCCTGCCGCTGACCCCGCCACCTCAACTCAGAGGATCGGGACATAGCGACCGTCCAACTCCCAGTAATCCCTCCCCGCCTGAAGCAGCAGGGGTGAAGGGCCATCGACGTCACTGGCGATCCACAGCTTGCACCGGTGGTTCTCATCGTAGAAGTGTTCTAACAGCTCCGGTAGAGACATGACTTGCAACACATGGAATAGAGGAACATTAGTGAAAAGGTGGCTAATGAACAAAAAAGATTGTAAATTAATTGCAGAGTAGTTTTTCTAAGGTGATAAGCTACATGATAAGCTAGCTTAATTAGAATATGCTCATCTGTTCTTCGGTGAATGCATTTCTTATTATTTGATTTCGCTTTACGACCAAACTAACACTACAAATTAATGTACACTACTTTATTAATTAATTACTACTAATTACGACCAAACTACCTGCGAACAACGGCGGTTAATAACGCTGAAATGTCTCTAAAAATATAATCGACAGAGCAAGAGAGCGAGCGACTACAAAATGAAATGAACGAGCGGAAGAGCGAGCGAGCGACTACGAAATGAAATCACGTTCGCTCCCTCTAATTTATAGCCACTGCTCGAAGGGAATCTTTATCCCCCGCGCGCTAATTAAGCCGTACATTTCGGATGGATGAGACAGGGAGGTGACGGGATAACGAGTGATTGATGCCTTCGGTAGAAAAGTAAGACAAGTGGAGGGAGGGCCTCATTCAGATATTTGGACAATCAACATATGCCATGGGCATTTATTGATTCGTACGAAAAGAACATTTATACGAAATAACGATAAAAATTCTAAACGAATAAAATTATAGAAAATTTACACAAACAAGTACATAGTGTTAGGAGGCTCTACAAAAAAATTTATAATTTTTAAACTCATTTACTATATTTTAAAATTCCTCCTAACTTGGGCCTAACTAACCTAATTAATTAGCTAACTAACTAGCCTAGCTAATTGGGTGGCGCACGGTGACCATGCATCAACTGGCGCATGACCACCGTGCGCCAGCCAAAAGGCGCGGCTGAGGTGGCGGGGTAGGCGGCAGGCTGGCGGGCACGCGTCGGCGGCGCCAACGTTGGCGCACGGTGGTCGGGCGCTAACGCCACATGGCGTGATCTTGGACGTTGGCGCACGACCATCATACACCAACGATGCCATTTTTACTAATATGTTTTGCATATGATCACATCTGCAAATACGTGACGAAAACGTGCTAGCCAAAAAATCACGATTTAACGCCAGCTTAGTTTACGAGTTCGTAGCTTCGTATCAATGATTCAACACGCCGTCCTTCGAACATCTTGTCACAGAATGCAAGATTGACACCTAGTAAATCTCTAGGCATAGAGGATGGCTAACGTCCCCTAGAGTTGAACTAGTGAACATATGACCAGATTGGCCTCATTCTTCAGGAAGAGTCGTCGCCAGGTTTGGCAATTGACTTTTGCAGAAAATAACGGGCTGGAGATACGTCAAAGATTGTGCTCGAAGATCATACAAAGTCCCTAGACCCGTTTTGAGATAAATTTTTGGAGAGTTGTGGCTGTTCTGAACGTAACTTACTTGTACAGACAGTAACGCGTGACTATTCTGTCAGACAGAATGACAACTCCTTCATTTGTGTTGCTTGCCTGTCAAGAGACCATAGATCAAACTTCTCCCTGTCAAAGTAAAAACAAGGCCTGTATTAACACTACCAAAGGAAGTAGAACTAGCTTCTCTAAGCACACGAAGCAGGAACGAACCCTTCTGAGCAGCAAACTCAATGGGCACGAAGCTTGGTTTTGTCAGATCAAGCCTGATATATTTTATCGGAGCACTGGACCGAATTTAATCAGAATAGAATTCTATGCATCTTGCGCGGCACGACTATTTTTTCTTCTTCCATTCAACCCGATGCAATGAATATGCTATGCCTGATGGATCTCGATACACAGCATTTGAAGAAAGAAAGAAAAGAATGGTGATTGTTTGACTAGAACATCTAGGATCCAGAGCACACACTTGAACGGCGATCACTACATACTTTCAAAGGCAAAAGGCGAAGGTCAGCGAAATTCAGGGAAGGGAAGGCCAGATTTTGCTGACTTGAGAGGCCACATCCCACTTCGCACGAATGCACAAAACAGCAGGATGTTGACCAAGCTTCTTATTATCTTATATAAACTTTACTCTTGCAGAGAGGCTAGATGAACAGTGCATGGCTTCTATCAAGCTTGCTCTTCCAGTGGCTCTCCTGCTGTGTGGTAGCTGTCTCTACCCCCTCTCTTCTTCCTCCAGCTCTGCTCTCTCATCGCTCTTGCGCACCGTCATGAATGGTTTTCTTCTCTAAATTGTGTAGGGTTCATGGTGATTGGACACGTACAGAGCACAGCGGCAGAGGAGGGAAGGCAATGGGGAAGTGATGAATTGCAATTGATTTGAAGAGCCTGTTCATGAACTCCTCAGTATGTTCAGAGAAGATATGTTTTGCTGTTGAATAAAGGTCTCTCCGGTGTATCACTACAAGAGAAGTATGGCTGTATGGGTGATTTTTTTTTCTTTTCAAAAAAACTAACGATTCGCAGTAATCATTCAAAACAAAAATGAAATTCACTGGCTTCCTGCAAAAAAAAAAAAATTCACATTCACTACATGATAAGACAAAAAATTACATTGCAGTGTTGCACAGCTATGTTTTATAGGAAAGGAACGAGACGATGAAACAAAAAAATTACAGAACTGCAAAGCTGATTCTCCTAGAAAGTTAACTTCTGACTCCAATACTCCATACAGCTGAATACTCATGCAATACCACACATTGCTACACAAGTAACAAACGAAAAAGACACAAAAATACAAGGTACAAACACAACTACAATATAGAGATTTTTCTTCCAAGAAATTATTTTAGAGCCTTTTCAACTTGATTATTCCCTTGCATAATCAAAATGTTATCTCATACATAATACACCTTATAATCAGCACATCATTTAGTTTGTTTGACAGTATCCAATTCTTCAAATCCCTACAACACGTAACAACTCCAGTACTTTATAGCTACTCTCATACATCAGGAAATGTTCACAGGCAACGGGGTAGGTACAAGGTCCATGAGATCTTCTATCATTTGTTGTGCTGAATGGTAGAACAATCAAGATGACTCAAGAAAACAAATTCCATAGGATCAAAAGAATAAGTCAGAGAATGACAACTAAAACAGAAATAATCAAAATTCGGTTAGCTGACCTATATGGAAGATGCTCCACTCCATTTGATTCAGAGGTAAAGCATGAACAGTTTTCTTCAGAGTTGGTGTAGACTGAGTGCTATACAAAGTTGCAGCACATGCAGATCAGACAAACAAAACATGGCTTTTGTCAATTTTTCTCTTCAGAGGCACTCCGCACTTCATCTATGCAGTGTTTCTACCTTCCACTTTCTCATGTGCCGTGCCTGCTCACTTGGTCAAGCATTCTAGTGAATTTTTCTTTTCGTATGAGGTATCACAGCATCAGGTTAATGGCAAGGCAACCACTGAGGCAAGAGTCTGCCGCTTTCTGTGTCTGCAAGTGAAGTGCATGGCATGCCCATCATGTGGAATGGAGCAGGACTGGAGCTTGTATGCAACTACTGCCTTGCCAATGAGAAGGGTTACACCACCAAACAGTTGCTAAGTGGGGAAGAGGTTAAATGACCATGATTCACAGGGCACATCTCTGCTTTATTGTGTGAAGTCAGGACTTCCAAAGCCGAGTGATACCGTAATGTTGCATACAGAAATCTTTGGTTACATCTTACAAGTTATAACAGAAACATGCAGTTCTCGTGGACCTGACAAAATAAGTTACTGCCCTTATGTCAGCTAATTAAGGGTTATTCTCACCAGAAGATACAAGAGGTAGACAGACCATTCCTATTGGTTACTCGAAGAATGCAGGTTACCCATTTCCCCTCTTATTTACGCCCTGCTCCCATGCTCATATATGCACTAACCAATCAGACTATGTAGATCCACATGTCAGTGAGCAGGAACATGGGTGGGAACAGGGAAAAAACAGAGCCCAACGCTCATCCAGCGCCACAAATCGGATTCGCAAACATATAAGTTGTTGTTAATGAGGGTGCCAAGTAAACATGTGCGACAATAAAACAAAGCATAGACTTTAGAAAGTTCATGGCATTTCTACATAAAGATCTTCTCAACTAACGAAGGTAATTTTTTTTGGTAATCCTGCTAAACCATTGACCAGACTCACAAGCCAATTACAGTATGACAAACGAAAAAAACTATAGAAACCGAAATATGTAAAGCATACCGAACAGAGTTCCCACAAGTATAATCAACTGATAAAGCATTAAGCCATTAACTGTTTTTTATCCATTCAAATCTTTAGTCAGAACTAACCAGATCTTCAACAACATCCTCAAAACCTCAGAAAGGTCGCGTTTTCAACCACAAGATAGCAACTTACAGTGATATGCACATAAGACTACCCCAGCTTAAACATTTTATAAAAGTCATATACTGCAGAGCATATTAAAGTAGTCCGACAACAATTTCAACTAATACTCCCCTCTACATCAAAACTTTAGTTCAAATTAGTGACCAATGCTGCCAGAAATGATCATAACTCTCTAAGATATCAATTTCCCCGAATGCAAACAACTTTACAACATCCTGCTTTGCAAACACTACCCAATGCTGCACCTTTTTCACCACAGCTGCAACAGCTGAACAATGAAAACCGAAATCCTTTCTCTTTTGGAAACAACATCATTGCTACTAATGAACTCCACTGTTCATCAACTAATAGCCTCATTCTAAGTAATAATTCTCAACAAACAGTCAAGAGACAGAGTTCAAAGCTATATTACTAAGTCTAAGACCACATTTTTAAAGCCCAATTGGCATCTCCGCTAACAATGAAAAGATCTCCACATTTAATTTCACTAATTATTGCTTCCACGTTCCAAAATTCTCTCTTTTTCTTCGTACAAGAAAGACAAGCAAATCAAGAAACAAAGCCATACAGAGCTCTCGTCCTCTCATTCGAGAACAATCTTGGCGCCGACCGCCCGCATCTTCTCGGCGATGCCCTCCGCCTCCTCCTTCGGCACCCCGGACTTCAGCACGGCGGGCGCCTTCTCCACGAGCTCCTTCGCCTCCTTCAGGCCCAGATTCGTGAACGCCCGAAGCTCCTTGATAATCTTAAGCTTCGCAGCGGCGTCGAACCCCTCCAGCTTCACGTCGAATGCCATCTTTTCCTCCTTCGCCTTCGCCTCCTCACCGGACGCCCCAGGGGCTGCTCCGCCGCCGGCAAGCGGGGCTGCGCCACCCGTTAGGATAGCTAGGGGAGGGAGCTGGTCGACGCCGAGGCGGTCGCGCAGGGCGTCGGCGAGGGAGGAGGCCTCGATGAGGGTGAGGCCGCAGATCTCGTCTACGAGCGCGGAGACGCGCGGGGTCGGGGTGAGGGTGGAGAAGGAAGCGGCGGCGGCGGACGGGCGCGCGGTTGGGAGGAGGCGGCGGAGGTGGAGGAGGCGGGAAGCCATTAGGGTTTTGAGATCGGAGAGAGTGACAATGAAGTGGAGAGGAGCAAGACGAGATACGAGGCCACATTTCATCGCTTGAATGAGAAATTCATTCTCTACGTAAACAACACCAGAAGGCGGATTTCTTGGACGATAAAAGGCAGAAAGTGTTGTTGTACTGTTTCTGTAATCCAAATCTGTAGACGTATTCCTGACTTAAAATGTCCTGTCCCGCAGCAATCGCCGTTGCATTCCATCAAATTTGGTGAGAAAAAAAACAATTTGCTATAAAAAAAATAGCAAGATAGTTCGTGTATTTGCGCAGCTAGCTTTATTATAAATCCGTTTGTTTGTTTGAAAGAGTATAATTCAACATATTCCTTCCCATTTTTAGCGAGAAATATCTTATATATATACAGTGGCATATGTATTTGCATGGCTAGCTATTTCCTTCCCATTTTTGCAAGAAATTTCCATCCCAATTAACTAACTGCATAGTTTGCTTTATGCTTAGTTCATGTTTTTTTTCTCCAATTCATGGTCAAATGTGTTCCTTATATGATTTTTTTTGTGTTTCATGATTTTTCTTCATGTTTTGCAACGACCCGCCATACTACCCTTGATTTCAGTAGCGTCCAACAAAAGTAAAAGTTTGATTTAAAATGAAAACTATCTGAGAAGATTAGATTGCTCAATTAATCCACATAGATGGTCACAGACGTACACAATGGCTGCGTACCAAAACCCCTCGATTGATTAATGCAGCGGGCAAATACCTTCTAGTTTTTCGGCCATGAGAGAAAGCATCTCCGGGGATGGAACAAAATTTCCGCTTTTCCCCACCGGAGTCGGACGACACAATAGCTCCTGCCCGTGTTTTTTTTCCGCATAAACTAAGGTTAAACATGATTTAGATGACATTATTCATAACTCAGTGAAGAACACCTAGACTAAACATTAGAACGAAAGCGAGATTTTCATACCCGAACTTAAAGATTCCATTAGGTTGTAGATCTGTCGATGGTCGCAGAGGTGGCGTGGACGAGTCCGACAGTGTCGCATTGATGGCGGCGGCCTTCGGTCTTCACCCACCTCAGCGCACATAATAAATCGGGTTTGTTTGGGGTTTCTCGTAGCCTAGAACCACTGAGCACAAGGCCTATCGAACCCCTGTTTTTCTAGCGCTGGGCGAACGAGACAGAAACCAAGTCTTGTTGGTTGCGCCCCTGATCAGGGCGCGAGTGGTGTGTGGCTCCCTGAATCTCGGAGGTGGTTAGCCGAGATCAACCCAACATTCTCCTCTTTAATCGTAAGGCTAACATCATAAGTCCATTCTCAATAAAACAGCATACCAAGGTAATACGTCGTATGGCCAATGAAGTGCCATACAACCTAGTACCTATAGTTCACTATCTCATTTTGAAATGGATATTCATTATACTTAATGAGAGTTTGTTTGTTTTAAGATCCTTTTATCCAGAATCAGAAGCTTTCTAATAAACTCATGTCGGCAACATGATCACAAAAGATATTGAGTGGTAAGTCTTTAGTAAACGGATCCGCAAGCATTAACTTAGTAATAATATGTTTGATACTAATAGTTTGATCCTGGATTCTGTTTTTCACAACATAGTACTTAATGTCAATGTGTTTGACAGCACCACATGACTTATTGTTACTCGCATAAAAGACTGTGGGTTCGTTATCGCAGTATAAGGTGAGTAGTTTAGAGATGTTGTCTACCACTCTAAGTCCCGGGATAAAGTTATTAAGCCATACAGTCTGCCCAGTAGCCTCATAACATACCACAAACTTAGCTTGCATCGTTGAAGATGTCGTAAGGGTTTGTTTGGAGCCTTTCCACGAGATAGCTACCCCAGCGAGTATCAAGATATAACCTGACGTTGATTTCTTAGTATCAACACATCCCGCAAAATCTGAATATGAATAACCAACAACTTCAAAGTTATCAGAATTCTTATATGTGAGCATGAAATGCTTAGTAGCTTACATATAGCGCAAAGCTTTCTTAACGGCCTTTCAGTGGTCCGGTCCTAGATTTGACTGATATCTGCCAAGCATCCCGGTTACAAAAGCTAAATCAGGGCGCGTGCATACTTAAGCATACATAATGCTTCCGACAGCTGAAGTATAAGGAACCGACTTCATCTGATCAGCTTCATATTGGTTCTTTGGACATGGAGATGTCCCAAACTTATCGCCCGTAACAATAGGAGCAGGCGAACTAGAGCACTTATGCATATTATATCTCTTCAGTACTCTGTCAATGTATGCCTTCTGAGATAAATCTAATATTCCTTTGGATCTATCTCAGTGAATCTCAATGCCAAGAACGTGAGAGGCATCACCAAGATCCTTCATATCAAAATTAGATGAAAAAAATCTCTTGGTCTCAAACAGTATATCCTTATCACTGCTAGCCAATAAGATATCATCCACATAAAGTACTAAGATGGTGAATTTACTCTCCTTGAATTTAACATGTATGCAGTTATCAACTCCATTTTCCTTAAATCTAAAATTCCTTATGACCTTATCAAATTTAAAGTACCACTGCCTCGACACTTGCTTTAAGCCATAAATCGATTTCTTAAGTCGATATCCCATATGCTCCTTGCCTTCCACAACAAAACCTTCTGGTTGAGTCATATAAACGTTTTCTTGCAAGTCGCCATTAAGAAATATCGTCTTAACATCCATCTGATGCAACTCTAAATCATAATGAGCTACAAGTGTCATAACGATTCTGAATGAATCTTTAGTTGAGGCAGGAGAAAAAGTATCATTATAGTCAATCCCCTCTCTTTGTGAGAAGTCTTTTGCTACAAGCCTTACTTTGAACATTTCAACATTTCCCTTATAGTCATGCTTGGTTTTGTAGACCTATTTATAGCCTACTGTTTTGACTCTGTCAGGAATTTCTACTAATTCTCATACATCATTAGTGCTCATAGACTTTAGTTCATCCTTCATAGCATCAAACCACTTAGGAGAATATTCACTAATCATGGCCTCCTTATAAGAGATGGGATCATCTACCTTCCCTATATTATTAATATTCTCATTCATATAAACAACATAATCATTTGGGATGGCAGATCTTCTCTCCCGCTGTGATTTTCTAATGGGCTCATCAGCTATTGTAGGAGACTGTTGAGGCTCATCATTAGGTGTGACATCAGGAATTTCAGAGACCTCAGCAGTGGGTGCAACAACAGTATTCTGTACTGGAGATGCAACCACCTGAGATACAGGAATAAAGGTCTCTGGGATAAGCGGTGAAGGAACATAAACCTACTTCTCCTAAAGATCTATTTTCCTGGGCTCCAGGTCGTCGCCATTATCTAAGAACACAACGTGCCTTATTTCTACAAACTTAATTATTCTATCAGGATAGTGAAATCGATATTCTTTGGATCTCTCAAGGTACCCAATAAAATGGCAATTTACTGTCTTAGGATCTAATTTCCTAATATGTGGATTAAATATCTTAGCTTCAACACGACAACCACATGCTCGTAAATATATATTTCAAACTCGGTTTTCTCTCAGTCCATAATTCATAAGGTGTCTTAGTCACTAATTTACTGGGAACCTGATTAAGAATATGTGCGGCTGTCTTTAGTGCTTCCATCCACAAACCAATTGGTAAACTAGAATAGCTAAGCATGCTCTGTACCATATCCATAGGTGTACGATTGCGTCTCTCAGCTACCCCATTCTGCTGAGGTTCACCTGGTATATAATACTAGACAACAATGTCATTTTTCTGAAGGAACTTAACGAAAGAGCTAGGAATTTACCTATAAGAGGCATGTCTTCTATAATATTCTCTCCCATGGTCCGATCTTTTACTATCTATCTTTTACTAGTTTGGATACATGCTTGAAGCTTTCTTATAAGTCAATCTGAATCGTTATAATCTAGACCCACCAAGAGTTGACAGTGTAGATCTACCTCTTTTTCCTCCGATTAATGTGGTAATTTCTAGCTTTTGATAGTGAATGTGGTGACTTCTTTTGAGCTTGCTTTAATAAGGTAATAGATAGACGCTAAAAATCCATTCTTTTAGGGGGGAAAGTGGTGAGAAATCGTATTCGAGTTAGCTGATCAATCAATTTGGACTTAGGGTTCCACTGGAAATCGCTATTTCGGTCAAATTAATTGAAGTGCTCCTTAAGTAAGTTTTGAAACGTGTTGAACATTCCGCCGACGGCGTAACTGCTACTATGGATGCAATAGGAGTGGATACAGACGGATATCGTTTGTCCTGTATCCTATTCCGTATTTCGTTTCTCGGAGTCGGACACGGATAGTGTTAGATACCTATTTCTTCATCCCATATTCATTCTGCGAGCCTTCAATCGGTCGGTCGGATGAAAATCATCCTCTTCTTTTGCACCCCTACGCAGAACATTAGACATTAGAAGTGCAATCAGAGCGAACACTGAGAGACTAATCGCTGAGATGTCAAAGGAAAAACACTCAGTATCCCCTGCCTATTCAAATACAACAACGCACCTATCTGTTATCATGTTTCTAAGTAAAGTCACAACAAGCTTGCCTCATTCCACCTAACATACGGGCACATATGGCCGGATACCCATTTAGACCTTCCATATTCGTTCCGCAGGTCTTCGATCAATTGGACGGAATTATCCGCTCCGTTTGCACCGCTGACTGCTACTACACATCGAAAATGAATTAGCAAACACGCACCCACCTCGCCCGATTCATAGAATTTTGTCGTGCGGTTTCGCTTTCACCGACTTAAATTTGCTTGCTAATACTATTTTTTATGATTTTATCTGCTATTGGACGAGACTGTTCCATCAAATTTGACGAAGAAATGAAACATTCTTTGATCAATTTCAGGCTTTGAGCCCTGGCACAAACGAAAGAATGGAGTATACACAAGTATAATTAATCCCTCTGTCGCAAATTTTTATTCTCGTGATAAACCTCTCCTGGCAGTGGCACTAATCAAGAACTTCTCACATCACGTCCTCCTCATATGACCTCATAGATGATGACCTGAGCGGTGTCAAAGCCAAACCCCGACCCGTCGGCGCCGAACTCCCTTGCCGCCGCGAATGGCCGCATCACCGACGCTACCTCGTCATCGAAGTCGACGGCCGTCCAATCCGACGCGGCCTCAGCCGTGCCCCCCGTCGCTGAGGATGTCATCCGGGGCGACTAGCTTGTAGCACATGGGCGCCATCTGCGGGCAGTGGGAGTGGAACCTTGCCGCGATGCGCACACCCATGACCCATGTCAAGCATCTCCACGTACCGGACATCTCCAACCTGTGTACACTGTTCACCCCTCTCCTTCTCAACAAGAGCAGTGGCTTTATCCAGCAGCGGAGCTTGAGCTGATACTAAGGAGGGGCAATGGGTGACAATCTCTTAGATCAAGCAATATGTGTGTTCAAATCCTACTATTTTCTCTTAAGAAATATGAAAATGTTGGGGTGGCCATGGCCAAGGTTGGCCTGTATTATCCTCCGCCCCTGTCTTTATCGAACTCTTTCTGTGCGTGTGATTTGGGCGGCATGAGAAGGGAGGGAGGAATTGGTGTGTGGTTATGTAGCTATGCTAGCAGGGTGGGGCAAGGAGCTGGGAGTTGGGACTCCACGCGTGGCTTTCGTGGTGGTTACTGGTTTCTGTTTGCGATGCACACGAAGTTGACTTGAACAGTTAAACATGTCTTTTGGGCAGCGGTTGGGGGAGGCACATGATTTACCTCTAGTAAAATTGACGAGTTCTAATAATGGTATGAGGGTGATGATGTTTTATAGGATTTTCTTCGAGAGAGGTTGTACCAGTTGTTGGAATTAATACGGGCTAGGCCCAATTTTATTCTAATTAATTTCTGAAAAATCCCAAAGGCCCACATGCATGTGCTAAAACTGTTTAGTCCTATATGGAGAGTTGAATGGGAGTTACACCACTTTAAAAGGTGGAACGTGGTAACCCCCTTATGGAATTGGAGAGAGTCAATACACGCGCGTGCTCACTCGCTCGTCTCGTCGAGCCGTGCCATGCATGTGCGCGCGTACGCAGACGTATCGGGTGCGTGCGTGTTTTTCTTTATCTATTCGAAAATCGAAACACACCGACTCGCAGTAAATGGTATTAACGAAGCACTGGTTCTGTGATGTTTTCTCCATCCCGGCGAGGCGCATGTACGACTACACCGGGAGAGCAGGCCTCCAGAACCCTCGTCCTTGAAAGCTTGCACGAGCGAGGACGAATAAGGTTTTTGGGGAGCGTTCGCGCGACTGCTCGCTTCATCTGTTCTTCTGCTACGTCTACATCTGCACGACTACTACCACGGCGTCCACTACGCTATGACTAACGACGACCTCACCAAGAATTCTGCTTCTGCTGCTCCTTCCGCTGGATCTGGGTATGCCTAGTATTCTCCATGATTTATCTAGTACATTTCTGGATTAAAGTAATTCAAAAAATACTCATATATTCAACAATTCAAAAACTTTATTATAGGCATTTTTCGTCAACTGACTTTGCTTCCGCGCTAAAACCCTCTGAATTCGATGGTGCGAATTACAAGAGGTGGCGCACCAAGATGGTGCTTTGGCTTGCCATGAACGTTTTTCATATGGCAAGTGGCAAGCCTGAAGGAACACTTACTCCTGAACAGGAGCAAGCGTTCAAGACTGCTAATAACCTTTTTAAAGGTGTCATGATTAGTGTTCTTGGTGAGAAGTTAGTTGATGCATACATGGTGATTAAAACTGGGAAAGAGATGTGGGATGCACTCGAGGCCAAGTTTGGGGTTTCGGATGCAGGCGGTGAATTGTATCTCATGGAGTAATATCATGACTATAGAATGGTTGATGGCCGTTCTGTAGTTGAGTAGGCTCATGAGATACAATCCATGGCCAAAGAACTTGAGCACTTCAACTGTGTGTTACCGGACAAGTTTGTCGCGTGAGACATTATTGCCAAGCTTCCTCCTTCTTGGAGGAATTTTGCTGCTTTCTTGAAACACAAGAGACAAGAGTTTTCTGTTGAAAATCTCATTTGGTCTCTTGATGTTGAAGAGAAGGCGAGGGCAAAAGATACACACATCAGAGGTAATGAGGGACATTCTAGTACCAATTGTGCAAAAGAAGAATGACCAAACTCAAAAGTTCAAAGGCAAGAACAAGATTGCACAAACAACTAGCTTCAAGAAGAAGAAGAAGAAGACAAAGGATAGCCTTTGCTTTGTACGTGGCAAGTCTGGTCATTGGGCCAAGGATTGCAGCCAACGCAAGGGTGGGAAGAATCAGCAAGGGCAGAATTCCAAGTCTGCTAATGTTGTTGTTGGTACTACTGAGACGGGAACATCAGGGTATGATAATTTACCAACTGTTCTTTCCGTATGCCAAATTACCGATTGGTGGATAGACACTGGTGCTAATATACATGTGTGTGCTAATATTTCATTGTTCTCTTCTTACCAGGTCACTCAGGATTCAGCCGTTCTAATGGGGAACGAGTCATATGCCACTATTCATAGTGTTGGCACGGTCGATCTGAAGTTTACTTCGGGAAAGATTATGCAACTGAAGAACGTGCATCATGTGCCATCTATCAATAAGAATCTCGTCAGTGGATCTTTTCTATGTAGAGGTGGCTTTAGACTGGTATTTGAGTCCAATAAATTTGTAGTGTCCAAGTGTGGACAATTTGTTGGTAAAGGCTATGTGTGTGGAGGCTTATTCCGCCAATCTCTTTCAGATTTATGTAACAATGTTGTGAACCATGTTTGCAGTGGTAATGAGACTACTATCTGGCATTCAGGACTTTGTCACATAAAATTTGGTTGCATGACATGGCTAGCCAGTTTAGAGTTAATCCCGAAATTCACCCTTGTCAAATGTTCTAAATGTCAAGTTTGTGTGCAATCAAAGCAGCCTCGTAAGCCTCATAAGGCTGCGGAGGTAAGAAACTTGACACCATTAGAACTCATACATTCATATCTGTGTGAGATGAATGGTGTGTTGACAAAAGGTGGTAATAGATATTTCATGACTTTGATTGATGACTCCACTAGGTTCTGCTATGTATATCTTTTGAAAACTAAAGATGAAGTTCTTCACTACTTTAAAATCTATAAGGCAGAAGCTGAGAACCAACTTGAAAAGAAAACCAAAAGGGTTAGGTCTAATCGTGGCGGCGAGTACTTTTCTAATAAGTTCAATTTATTCTGTGAGGAATATGGTATAATCCATGAGAGAACGCCTCCCTATTCACCCCAGTCAAACGGGGTTGCTGAAAGAAAGAACCGCACTCTAACTGATTTGGTTAACACCATGTTAGAAACAGCGGGTCTTTCCAAAGCATGGTGGGAGGAGGCTATATTGACTTCATGTCATATCCTAAACAGGATTCCCACAAAGAATAAAGAGATAACCCCATATGAACAATGAGAGAAGAAAAGACTATCACTTTCATACTTGCGCACTTAGGGTTGTTTGGCGAAAGCCAATGTGTCAAATTTCAAAAAGCGTAAGATTGGACTAAAAACCATGGATTGTGTCTTTCTAGGCTATGCTCACCATAGCGTTGGATATAAATTTCTAGTGGTGAAATCTGGAGTACCTGACGTGCATGTTGGTACAATTATGGAGTCCAGAGATGCTGCATTCTTTGAGGATATTTTTTCGATGAAAGATATGCCTAGTTCATCGAGTCAGGAGCCTGATACAACTCCTGAACCTGCCTTTCCAATGGAATATTTTGAGCAAACCACCCCTGAGAAAATTCCTGAGGAGGAAGACAATGAAACTCTGAGGAAGAGTAAAAGATAAAGGACTGCAAAGTCTTTTGGTCCTGATTTCATTGTGTATCTTGTAGATGATACTCCAAGTACCATTTCTGAAGCATATGCTTCTCCAGATACGGAATACTGGAAGGAAGCAGTCCGTAGTGAAATGGATTCTATTATCTCTAATGGAACCTGGGAGATCACTGAGCGTCCTTATGATTGTAAACCTGTAGGATGTAAGTAGGTGTTCAAAAAGAGCTTAAGCCTGATGGTACTATCGAGAAGTACAAGGTACGGCTTGTGGCCAAGGGTTATACCCAAAAGGAAGGCGAAGATTTTTTTTTGATACTTATTCACATGTGGCTAGATTGACCACTATTCGAGTACTACTATCTCTGGCTGCCTCACACGGTCTTCTCGTTCATCAGATGGACGTTAAGACGACTTTTCTAAATAGAGAGTTGGACAAGGAAATTTACATGGAACAACCAGATGGATTTGTAGTAGATGGTCAAGAAGGAAAGGTGTGCAAGTTGTTGAAATCTTTGTATGGTCTTAAACAAGCACCTAAGCAGTGGCATGAAAAATTCGATAGAACTTTAACATCTGCAGGCTTTATTGTGAATGAAGCTGACAGATGTGTATATTATCGCCATGGTGGGGGTAAGGGAGTCATTCTATGTCTGTATGTTGATGACATACTGATCTTTAGGACCAACCTTAATGTGATTAAGGAGGTCAAAGATTTCTTGTCTCAGATTTTTGAGATGAAAGATCTAGGAGTAGCTGATGTTATCTTAAACATCAAACTGTTGAGATGTGGTGATGGTGGGATTACATTGTTACAATCCCATTATGTGGAAAAGGTTATGAGTCATTTTGGTTATAGCAACTGCAAATCATCTCCAACACCTTATGATACGAGCGTATTGATTAGGAAGAATCGGAGAATTGCCAGAGACCAATTGAGATATTCTCAGATAATTGGTTCACTCATGTATTTAGCTAGCGCTACAAAGGCTCGACATCTCGCTTGTCTTTGTGAGCAAACTAAGCCGTTTTGTTTCCAATCCGGAAGATGATCATTGGCACACTCTTGAGAGGGTAATGCGTTATCTAAAGGGTATTATGAGCTATGACATTCACTATACCGGGTACCCTAGGGTACTAGAGGATTATAGCGATTCAAACTGGATATCTGATGCTAATGAGATTAAGGCCACAAGTGGATATATTTTCATACTTGGAGGTGGCGCTGTTTCATGAAAGTCTTGCAAGCAGACCATCTTAACAAGGTCAACAATGAAAGCAGAACTCATAGCATTAGATACTGCCACCGTTGAAGCTGAATGGCTTCGTGAGATCTTGATGGATTTGTCGGTGGTTGAAAAACCGATACCGGCTATTCTGATGAACTGTGACAATCAGACTGTGATCGTCAAAGTGAACAGTTCTAAGGATAATTTGAAGGCATCAAGACATGTGAAGAGAAGACTGAAGTCTGTCAGAAAAATAAGAAACTCCAGAGTTATAGCTTTGGATTATATCCAAACAACTAAGAATCTGGCAGATCCCTTCACAAAGAGTTTATCACGGAATGTGATAGACAATGCATCGAGGGAGATGGGTTTGAGACCCACATGAGTTATACCATAGTGGTAACCCATCCTATGTGATCGGAGATCCCGTGAAGTAGGATTGGCGAAACAAGCTATTGGTTAACTGGAAGGAGAGAATCTTTATAGACCCACTCAATTGGAGATACAATTCTCTTCTAAATCTGTATGACAGGTTAATTTTTATTTTAATGTGTTATGTGGCTTGTTTAAGCAAAGATGCTGTCCTACAGAGCAGTCTTGAAAGAACACACCTATATGAGCACGACTGCTAGTCACAGTCTATGAGATAGGCTAATCTCTAGGAAGCTCATGAATAGGCTAGGAGTATGACTTATATGCTCCAACCCGCGGGGATGCCTGGCAGCCTAGTATCTGTTAAGAACTTAAGTGAAACTTATTCACACAAAACTGCCAATTCAAGGCTTAGTCTATTATGCAGTTGTGGATAAGTGTAGCTTCTGTTCTAGGTGGATGTTCAACCTTAATCAGTCTCCATCGAAACACTGGTATATCAAAATAATACTGTGGATCAAGGCATTTGACATGTACCCTTGGGATCTAGTGGGGGATTGTTGGAATTAATACGGGCTAGGCTTAATTTTAATTCTAATTAATTCCTGGAAAATCTCAAAGGCCCACGTGCATGTGTTAAAACTGTTTAGTCACATACGGAGAGTTCAATGGGAGTTACACCACTTTAAAAGGTGGAACGTGGTAACCCCCTTGTGGAATTAGAGAGAGCCAATACACACGCGCGCTCGCTCGCCTCGCCTCGCCTCACCGAGCCGTGTCGTGCGTGTGCATGTGCGTGTGTGCATGTGCGTGTGTGTGTGCGCGCGTACGCAGGCGTGTCGGGTGCGTACGTATTTTTCTTTATCTATTCGAAAATCGAAACGCACCGACTCGCAGTAAATGGCATTAACGAACGACCGACAGTAACGGTGCAGTTACTAGTGACTAACGGCTGCGGTTACTATTTCCGACGATCTCCATCCCGACGAGGCGCATGTACGACTACACCAGGAGAGCAGGCCTCCGGAACCCTCGTCCTTGAAGACTTGCACAAGGGAGGACGAATAAGGTTTTTAGGGAGCGTTCGCGCGACTGCTCGCTTCATCTGTTCTTCTGCTACGTCTACATTTGCACGACTACTACCACGACGTCCACTATGCCATGACTAACGACGACCTCATCAAGACTTCTGCTTCTGCTGCTCCTTCCGCTGGATCTGGGTATGCCTATCTCGCACTTGTCGTTTACTTAGTTTTATTATGGGTATGCTAGTTTCTGTCTTTCTAGAAATTCGTATATCTATAGTGTTCTTGTATACCTACTTTGTGAAAATGGCTATAGTATTCTCCATGATTTATCTAGTACATTTCTGGATTAAAGTAGTTCGAAAAATGCTCATATATTCAACACCGGTTCGCATATGTATGTACTCTGATTCCGTTGTTCCGTGCGCAACAACCATGTAGAAAAGGAAGACAAGCATGGTCACAACACACTTGTGCGAGTTTTTGGCTAAAATAACACTGTTGATGGCCATAATAGTAAATCTAGCCTCCTCCTGACATCAATAGCAAAAATGGCACCACGGAGTTGTCGCCGCTTGACACGTCGCCAAGTCCGGTCCTCAGGGGCCGATAATCCACACAGAATCACCATGAACCATCTTGTTTCTTAACCAACAGAACAGGCACGGAGAATGCTGAGGAACTCAGATGAATAGACTCCTTTCAGAAGCATCTCAATGCACTGTTTCTCTGGTTCATATTTCTGCGCATAAGTATAACAATACGGCCTGGCCACAATTGGGAGGGTATCGGGCTGAAGGGTGATGCGGTGATCCCATGTCCGTTGGGGCGGCAGTCCTTGAGGTTCTGCAAATAAGTTGTTGAACTCCTCTAATAAATCCTGCAATAGATCTGGTCGATCCTGCGAACATGCAATCAAGGATTGTCCGGGTGAAGGAAGCCTATGCCAAATAATTTGCCACCCATTATGCCAAAAGGCAGGGTCAATTGTTGGAAGTCCCAGAGGAAAGGACCCAATGTACTTAACCATTGAACCCCTAAGACCATATCAAAGCCTGCTAATGGACTCGAATAGCAGTCCAAGGGATAAACTTCTTGATCAATGCGCACTGAAAGGTTAGGACAGATCCCTATGTTGGGAACACTATCTCCATTGGTGATTGCCACTTTCAAACCTTGTTGGGGTTGCAAAGTCAATCCCGCACGGAAGGCAACGTCGTCACCGATGAAATTATGTGTAGAACTGGAGTCTAGTAAAGATGTTAACTGTGTTTAGCCTACCCAAACATGCAGTTTCATCGTTTGTGTAGACCATGGTTGAATTCCTGATAGTGCGTGCAGCGACATGGCGGGCTCTGTTTCACCAGCACTGTTGTTTGAAGGCGGTTCATCCGACTCGTCTAGTCGTACTTCAAGGAGAAACAACCGCTTACATCGATGCCTAGGCACGATTTGTTCCACGCAGTTGAAGTAGAGGCCTTGTCGACGACGTTCTGCCATTTGAGCCGCAGTCAACTGCTTGCGAGGGAGAGGTCCTTGGCCTGAAGTTGCCGTATTGTCCCTGGCTATTACTGTAGCTGATAATTATCGTTGCGATACAGAGCCTGTAGGCAGTAAGACACATGTGTTGATCGGCTGTTGCTACGGTCGGCTCTGGGTGGGCTGTTTCCCACTCGGTCGAAGGAAACTTGAAGCCACCGTGTGACATTTTCATAGACGCGAGCCAACACCATGGCCAACTGAAGACCGCCAGGATTCTAAACCTGTTGGCCCGGTGTTAAAGAATCGGTGCAGCACAGAATGTTGATATATGTGATCCGTATGTGATCCGAATTTCTAATACAGTCGAATCCAAACTTGCCATATTAGCGGATTAGTTTCTTACTTGGACTCCAAGTCTTTTTACCCCTTTATATATCTCTTGTAAGCCGCACGGGGAGAGTCGACGTCTTATTGTAATTCCTTTGTATTTTGTAAACACTCTTCATATAGTGATCATTGCCAGTTAGCGTCTGTGGTTTTTTTCGCAAAGGTTTTTCATATAAAATTCATGTCACTTTTGTCCTTATTTATCTAACAAGTGGTATTAGAGCATAGGAGATTAGGATTTTGAGAGATACTAGAAAAATAGCATATCCAAAATCTGGCGCCACCGTCGCGCCTTCGCCTCAATCTTTGTCTCACGTCGCGCGTCGCTCCAGATGGCAGAGCTCCCGTGCGTCAACACGTCGGCTTCGAGTTTTCGTCCAGCACGCGAAAAGAAGTAGCGGTCGGTCCATGCGTGCGAGCGATTGAAGGCAGCGGCCAGCGCCGTTCGCCTCGACCCATCCGCAAGCGACAACAGCGCAGTGCGCGGGGAAAGCATCAAAAGCAGCCAACACCGTTTCTTTGCTTCGCCTTGATTTGCAATCGCAAGCAACTATCTCGTGTGCGTGCGTACAAGACCGAGGACAATGGACAATCTGAAAGCAAAAAGTAATCCAGCATAGGTTTCAACTAAAAATCTTTCTTCAATTAATCATCGAGCAACCTTTTTGGTTGATTTACGTAGTGCTCAATTCCGACGAATTTTGCTACATCCACGTGAGAAGAGTACCAGGAGATTCAAAGCTCTTTGATTCATGTACACAGAAGGTGTACCAAAGAGATCATAATTTTTGCTAGGTTTACACAGATTAATACCAGTAATTTTAGGATTGATCCATCATGGCGACTTTGAAGTATGATCTTCCACTCCTAGGTTGAGACATAAGATTTTCACTGTGACAAATCAAGATGAGGGTTGTATTAGCGCAAATGGATTTGGATGATGCGTTGAAAGGATTTGAAAAACAACATACCACATGGACCGCAGATGAGAAACGTAAAGACTGTAAGGTTTTATCATAGATTCACTTTTATCTATCAACTAATATTTTGCAGAAAGTTTTGAAGGAGAAAACATCTGCTGCATTATGGCTAAAGCTAGAATAAATTTACATGATAAAGGATCTCACCAGCAAGATGCATCTCAAGCAGAAGTTGTACTATCACAAATTGCAATAAGGAGGATCCGTGCTTGATCATCTTTCAGTGTTTAAGGAAATCGTTACCGACCTAGAGTCGATGGAGGTAAAATATGATGATAAGGATTTGAGTCTTATTCTTTTATGTTCATTGCCTAGTTTTTTTTTCAAATTTCAGAGATATCATATTATATAGTAGAGATACTCTCACTCTTAATGGAGTTTATGAAGTTTTGCTTGCTAAGGAGAAGATGAAATAGAAGGTATATTCTGAAAATTCAAGTTCAAGAGGAGAAGGCTTGTTTGTTTATAGTAGGCAAAAGGAGAACTCAAACAATGGATGCTGATGATAGTTCTGATGGATAAGTTTTTATTGCCTTTGCTGGATGTGTTAAGACCAATGATAAATAGATTCTTGATTCCACCTGTACCTTTCATATATATCCTAATAGGGATTGATTTGCCACCTATGAACCTGTTGAAGGTGGTACTGTATTGATGGGTGATAACTCATCTTGTAAGGTTGCAGAAATTTGTTCAGTTCAGATCAAGATGTTTAATGGTATTGTTAGAACTTTGACAGATGTGAGACACATTCCAGATTTGAAAAGAAACCTCATTTTTTTGAGTACTCTTGATGCTAAAAGGTACAAGTATTCTGATGAAGGTGGAGTTTTGAAGGTATCAAAAGTCTCTCTTGTTGTGATGAAAGTTGATATTAAATCTGCTAATCTGTACCATCTACGAGGTACTACAATATCAGTTAATGTTGCTATAATTTTAAGTTCATTATCTGATTCTGATGCTACTAATCTTTGACATATGCGTCTTGGGCATATGAGTGAAATTGGTTTGGCAGAATTGAGCAAGAGAGGACTTCTTGATGGACATAGCATCGATAAGCTGAAATTTTGTGAACATTATGTGTTTTGCAAACACAAGATGGTGAAGTTCAATACTTCGGTACATACTATAGAAGGTATTTTAGATTATGTGTATTCTTATTTATGAGGACCATCTCACAAGACATTGCTAGGAGGTGCTCGTTATATGTTAACAATTATTGATGATTACTCTAGAAGAGTGTGGCCTTATTTCTTGAAGCATAAATCAAAAGTATTTTCAGTATTTAAAGAGTGGAAGACTATGGTTGAAAGGCAAATTAAAAAGAAGATAAATTTTTTTTGCATTGATAATGGGATTGAATTCTGTTCTAGTGAATTTAAATCATATTGTAAGACTGAAGGCATTGTTAGACACTACACCATTCCCCTACTCCTCAATAAAACGGTGTAGCTGAGCATATAAATAGGACTATCATTTTCAAGACCTGTTGCATGTTGTCAAATGCAAGTTTGCATAGACGTTTTTGGGCTGAAGCCGTTTCCACTGCTTGCTATCTTTTTAATCGACCACCCTCTATTTTAATTGAAAAGAAAACTCCAATTGAGGTATGATCTGGTTCCCAGCAAATTATTTAAAATTACGAGTTTTTAGTTGTACTGCTTATGCTCATGTTGGTAATAAAAAATTAGAGCTTAGAGCTGTTAAGTGCATCTTTCTTGGTTATAAATCTGGTGTTAAAGGATAAAAATTGTGGAATCCTGAAACAAATAAGATTATAATTAGCAGAAACGTTGTCTTTAATGAATCTGCTATGCATCATGATAAACTGCCTACTAATATTCCTGTTGAGAGTGAGCAGAATTCAAGTGTTCAGACGGATCACTTTGTTGGTTCAGATAACACATCAGATAAGAAAAATATTGTTGTTCATGATGCACCTATTGTTGAGGATCCTCCTATTGTTGAGCAGCTACCACAACGGTTCATTGCAGTTGATAGGCTTGGGAGGGAGATTAATCCACCCAAGAGGTTGATTGAAAAAGCTAATATTGTTGCTTATGCTTTAAGTGTGGCAGAAGAAATTGAAGGTAATACAAAACCTTCATCATACTCTGAGGCTATTAACTCCACTGATTGTAATAAGTGGATAACTGCTATGCATAATGAGATGGAGTCACTTGAAAAAAATGATCCTTGAGAATTGGTGAAATTGCCAAAAAGAGAATAAGCCTGTTCATTGCAAGTGGATTTTCAAAAGAAAAGAAGATATTTCTCCTACTGACTAGCAAGGTATAAAGCAAGATTGGTTGCTAAAGGTTATAGTCAGATTCCAGGTATTGATTTTAATGATGTTTTTTCTCCAGTTGTGAAGCATAATTCTATTCGCACTTTACTCAATATTGTTGTTATGCATGATTATGAATTTAAGCAATTAGATGTTAAAACTGCATTCTTACATGGGGAGTTGGAAGAAGACATTTATATGGACCAATTTGAGGGTTTTGTTATTTCTGAAAAAGAACACCTTGTTTGTAGATAAAAGAAATCTCTTTATGGTTTGAAGCAATCTCCTAGGCAATGGTACAAGAGATTTAACTCATTTATGCGGTCTGATTATGATAGCTATGTTTATTTAAAGACTGAGTACTCCATTAGCTTCCCATTTCAGATTATCTTCAGCCTTATATCTTGAGTCGGATCATGATATTGAGTACATGTCTAGAGTTCCATATTCCAGTGTAGTTGGTTCTCTTATGTATGCGATAGTTTGTTCTCATCCTGATTTATCTCATGCACTGAGTGTTGTTAATAGATACATGACTAATCCTAGAAAAGAGCATTGGAAAGCAATTCAGTGAATTTTCATATATTTGCGTGACACTTCTAATGTGTGTTTGCAGTTCGAAAATTCTAGAGATGAACTTATTGGTTATGTTGATTCTGATTACGCTGGTGATTTGGACAAGAGGGGATCTCTCACAGGTTATATTTTCACCATTGGTGGTTGTGCTGTTAGTTAGAAGGCAAGTTTGCAAGCTACTGCTGCCTTATCTACCACTGAAGCAGAATATATGGCTATTTCTGAAGCTTGTAAAGAGGCTATTTGGTTGAGAAGTTTGTACATTGAGCTTTGTGGAGATAATTCTTGCATTACTATATTTTGTGATAGTCAGAGTGCTATATGCCTTACAAAGGATCAGATGTTCCATGAGAGAACAAAACACATTGATGTGGGATATCACTTTATTCAAGGTGTTATTGCTCAAGGTGATGTCAAGATGTGTAAGATAAGTACTCATGATAATTCAGCTGATATGATAACAAAGCTAGTTTTTGTTACTAAGTTTGAGCTTTGCTTAAGTTTAGTTGGCGTTACACAGTTTAGTCATAGAGACTAAGTGGCGCACGATAGTTTTTATCTTATTATAGAGTTATTTTAGTGATTGATGATTCTTTATTATGCTATAAGAGGAAATTCGTCTCAAGATGGAGATTATTGATATATGTGATCTGTATGTGATCTGAATTTCTAATATGGTTGAATCCAAACTTGTCATATTAGCGGATTAGTTTCTTACTTAGACTCTAAGTTCTTTTACCCCTTTATACACCTCTTGTAAGCCGCACGGGGAGAGTCGACGTCTCATTGTAATTCCCCTGCGTTTTGTAAACACTTTTCATATAGTGATCATCGCCGGTTGGCGCCAATGGTTTTTTCCCGCAAGAGTTTTTCACATAAAATTTATGTCTCTTTTGTCCCTATTTATCTAACACAGAAGACCCAGAAACTTCTCTTGATAGTCATCGACCGTGCTGGCTGCCTGTAGTTTCGCCAATCCCCCCCCCCCCCCTCAAAAAAAAATGTTGCGGATCGGCAGTCCAAATCGGAGATTGCAATAATCTTTTAATGTGCGCTAGGATGGCTCGTCCTTATCACGCTCCAACTGAAAATACCATTGCTGTGCAGCGCCGAACAAGTGGTACACCACTAGCCATACCTTGTCCCGTTCCGGTGTTTGTTAACCTTCAAAGAATTGCTCGCATCTATTGAGCCAGCCCAAAGGATTCTCACTGCCATCAAAGGTTGGGAAGGATAATTTGTGACTACACATGCCTTGGAAGCCACCTCCGGACGAGTGCTGCTGAAAATTGGGTGGGTGGGAGGGCAACGCGCCTGCAGGAACCGGCAGCAATCCATCGCCGGATTGCATCGGCTTTTTGTCAAATGCCCCGACGCGTTCCTTTGAGGCCTGCAACTTCCGCTGTGATTTCTGTCTTGAGTTCTTCCATCTTGAATGTCATGGCGGCCGTGAGATCGGTGATCTGTTGCGTCAACGCCGTCATCTCCGATACCAAGATGTCACGAGCTCGGTCTCGAGTTCGCAGGTTATAGCTGTGCGCAATCGGAGGTCGTCCCTTGCGGGAGCCGTGATCGCTGGATTGGTCCGTCGTGAAGATCAGGAAGAAGGAGGCGCGATAGCAAAAACAGGGTCGAGACAGAGAGTTGGGATTGAAGGGATAGTTCTGTTCTTATCCCCTTGAGTTTACAATGTCCAATACTTATATAGCAATGCTAACTAACCTATCTGTGGAAACAAAAAGATATTAACGAAATCTGTGGAAACAAAAAGATATTAAGGAAACTTAACAACTTATTCGTATCGGATTACAACTCTTGCTAGACTTCATCCGTTTCCTGCGAACCTGCTGTCGTATTCCCAGGGAAGACTTCAACCGAGTCGGTCTTGTCTTCAGAAGCAACCGAGTCGTTCTTCAATTCAGCAACGTTATCCGATCCGGTCATACCAGCTCCAGCTCTAGAACGGTGACGCCTTCGTACGTACGTACGTACGCCCCCACATGACAGTTGTTTTATCGACTTCATGTCCATACATTCTCTATTTTTTTTTAAAAAAAAAGTCCATACATTCTACTCTCTCCTAGTACATGTAAGCATCAATTGGTGTTTACATGAAAACTAGACTATATGGCTCGCATTGTTACCTGCTAAATGCTGTTTTTCCTCAATTATATCCAAGTCTTGCATTGTAATGTTTGTTTTTCCCTGCAGCGGTGTTTATTTAATATGTTTGCTTTGTTTCTCTATAAACAAATTTGGGTTGTTTCTCAGATGCAGTATGTTAGACGTTAGACGCCCCCCCCCCCCTCTCTCATACCAGAAAATTGTTTTGATTGACTACAATTTTTACTTCAACATTGGTTAGGTCCATGCCAACCAGTACACTCGTTACATTGACATTGGCTCAAACTCAAATACTAAGTCCATCAGCAATTGCCTTGTTCCCCTTGCAAATCTCTCTCTCCTCTCCCTCTCCCTCCCCCTCTCCCTCTCTCTCTCTCTCTCTCCCCTCCCTACCTCTCTGTGTGTGTGATACTGGTTGACTTTTGTCACGCAGATCCTTCACGATAGGTTTGGCACATGTGTTTGCTCTCCAGCTACTTAGAATGGTTGCAGGGTTCCCATTCTTAGGATTTATTTTCGCTGTTCCTTATAGTTAACCAACTCTCATTTTGTAGTTTCTGACTGTGTTATGTTGTGGAAATTGCAGGCAATTAGCGAGGTTCTTCCTTGTTGGAATGGCATGAAAACTGGCATGAGATTCCATGCCCCGGCTGTTGATGCACCGCTATTGGATGCCAATGTTGAGTTGGAGAAGTTTGAAGATTGCATGCTGAACTTAAGCAACACTAAGTAAGTTTACCCCCCTCCTTAATCTTTTATTGATTGCTCACCTATGCGCTGCCCCACTTGCGTTGTTCCATATCTTTCTCATTCTGTTTGCTTTCTTTCGCCATAGGCCTAGCGTCGACTTCGGCAAGCTCGCGGCCTGGCGTGTTGATATGATCCGGCAAATCTGTGAGAACCCGAACAATTAAACTAAGCTAAACAACAGTAATTGGTAATTAGTGGTAATTAAAATTCTTTAATCCAGAACAAAATGTAATATCAATTTGATCAGTGTAACTTAAAATCCTTTACAAAAGAATTGCATTACAAGCTTAATTGAACATTAGCTCAACTCAAGATCAAATACATAAGCTTAAGGCATCTCTGAATCCTCTTTTGTTACAACCTTGAATGCGTTACAACCAATCACAGTACATCTTACAAGAATTAACTAATTAATTTACAATCCAAATTTTTGCATTCATATCGCCGAAGCCCTCCTTGAATCTTTGTCCATTTATCGCCTGTTGTCAAACCCATTTAATCGCCAACCCAACCACCCTCGACCGCCAACAAAAACACAAGATCGGTATTAGACCAAAAGCAATGAAGAAGAGTTAGAGAGAGAGAAGATTGCCGTCAGATTATTTACGAAGGTCATGAAGGCTTCCCAACCACCCTAGGGTAGTGGCACCATCTCGCCTTCTGTGGGCCTCATCACCCGACAATATTAGAATTGATGCCCACATTTTACCGACTTACCTCCATTAGCAGAATATCCGAAAATAGCCTCAAAGCATCCTTGGACCAAAAGGTCCTTAGCCCAAATAGTATCACAAGAGAGCATTGAGGATAAGGGCAAGGGGCATAGTGGTCTTTGGCCAGCCACAAGAGAAGCCAGCCGAAATGCATCCCCCTGATCAGCCATGCTCATCCACAAGCCCCCCCCCTCATTCTCAAGCACCTCAAGCCAGCAACGCCACAAGCAAGCACAGGCAAAGCTAGCACCAGCCGAAAGCCAACACCCCACACATCCCACTCCATCTCCTCATCAACCGAAGGCAACCAAGAACAAGAAGGCCAAGCTCCACAGGCACAACCAAGCAACCCACAAGAGTAGAATTATATCACCACCATCCATCACTCCTTTTGCACCCCCAAACCCAAGACCACAGCAGGAAGGAGGCGGGAGCAGAAAGAGGAAGGAGAGCCAGGAGTAAGGGAAGCCAAGAACAAGGAGCAAGGAGACCCAGGGCAAGCTCAGCCTCACCTTCTTGCTTGCAAAGCACCAGGGAGAAGAAGAAGAGCACCAGCCCGAAGCCGGCACTACCACCCTTCCCCCCACCCCAGAACCCACAGAAGGTAACCCTAGATATGCATCAGTATCCTCTACTCATTCACACAAGGCCACATCACAGTAGCATCGTAAGCATCACAGAACCATAGCCATATCAGCATCCCAACTCAAATCATCACAGAGCAATAGGGGGAGGAGTAGAGAAGGAGATTTGGATGATTTTATACCTTAGTAGCCGACCGGGTCTAGCATCCACAGCCGCATCCATCCTCGCATGAGGAAAAGAAAAGAACAACAAATCGTTAAGAAATCTCAAACAAATGGGAAACTGAAGTTAATCGCAATTAAAAAGGGGAAAGAGAGGAGGAGAACAGGAGAAGAGGGGGGCCTCGGTTCTTCAGCGCCGGTGGCCGGGAGGCCGAGCCGGCCGGGCCGACGCCCTTGGACCGCAGATCGGCGCAGCAGAGGGGAAGGAGGACCCGAGCCGAGGCGAGTAGAGCACGCGGCGGCGCTGGCCTCCGGCCGCGTCTGGGGTAGGAGGACCCGAGTGGCGACGGTAGGGCTTGTGGTGGCGCCGGGCGAGGAGGAAGCCGGAGAGATAGCCCCGGGCCTGAGCTGGACCGAGCCGAGGAGAGCGGGGAAGGCAGGAGGCGGCGGCCGGGCGGCGGCGGGCGCGCGACGGACGAGGAGAGGTCGGCGGCGTAGGGGTGAGTCGAGAGGAGGCGTGGGAACTGATCCGCGCGCAGCGGCGCCCCGTGAGTCCTGCACGAGGAGAGTTAGAGGCGCGGCGCTGCAAATGGATAGGGAGGAAGAGGGGATCGAGAGAGAGAGAGAGAGTAGGAGAGGTGTGGGTGTGTGTGTTTGGAGAGGCCAAAAAAAGAGGGGAGAGAGGGGAGATGGGGATTAGGAGGAGGAGGTTAAGATTAGGTTAGGATTAAGTAGGATTTTGGGAAATATCGAATAAAGCAATTAGAGTATCTCGTGCGCTTAAAATTTGATAGACTTAGTGAGTGTCAAGTGCGAGTAGTATTTCATTTCTAGTTTGTCAAAATGCGAACCTCAGGTTTGTGACCTTAGCACGCTAGTCAGTAGAGCGACCTTTTTGGGGAGTGCTAACTTAGTAGAGATATCGAAAAGTTTTATTTAAACTAAGTTGTGCTAACAATTAGAAGTCACTAACTTAGGTATCTATTGTATCACTCAAATCAACTATATATTTATTTATATTATTCGTGCTATCGGTTTGCTACAGAGGACGAACCATGCAGCCCGGAGTACCTGCTACTGATCTCATCGGCACCGACCGGTTTTACTACTACAAAGGCAAGCGATCCTCTTGAACATTAATATAGTTACTTTAAAAATATACCCTATCTTGCACTATTATATGTATTGCATCAAAATGGTTTTCCAAAACCTAAAGAAAATAATTGAGATAAGATAAGATGATTAAGAAAGAATGAGACTTATTAGGAGGGTAAAAGGGGGCCCTGGCTGGGGAAACGCGATGATGATGTTAAGGTAAGAGGTGGGCCCCTTTTTACATATGGTTATAATATAAGGACCAACAAACTCTTGCTCGGTCGATGTCAGATCTGCCAACCATTTTCCCGCTTCGTGGCGTAAAATGCTACCTTGTTACGTGACTATGCTCTCCACATCGGGTAAGTAATAGGTGTGTGTGAGTGATATGGAGGAACCCAGACCGGTGGGGATAGTCCTGGTGGGGATCCAAGGCGCTATATGCGCTAAGGTGGAGTGTTGAGTGTAGGATAGAAGCTGCCTCAACCAACCTCACCAGAACTCGGTGGATGATGAGGTCAGCAGCGTGACTTAATCTGCACCTACGGGAAGGTGATGGGTGGAGAAATTAATCACGTAACTCGAAAACGCTCAGATTCTCGATCTCAACCCGCATCTAAGGTAATGCGTGGACCCTGCTCGAGAGAGTTCGAATAGCTATGGGTAAAGTGGTACAAAGCTCAGCAGTATGCTAAACTAAATCATGAATTCATGCCGCCTCCGTGATTGGAGTCTACGGAACCACAGGGGTCTTTCGCCTCCGAGTGACTAGTAGAGTTTTTCAAGATAAAACTTGCCACATTTTTGTCGAGATTTATTTTCTAAAGTGAGATGATTTAGAAATTGTGATAATGAGTAGAAATAGTGCATCCTGTGCATCTTTTGCTACTAATGCTTGCTGAGTACATTCATTTGTACTCAACCTTGTTAGTATTCTCCTTTGTAGACCTTAGTCCGCCGGAATTATTCCGAGTGGGACGAAGGGCATGCAGTACCAAGAGGCAAAGATGAGGCAAGGGCATCGACTACGAAGACCAGGTGAGATGGGCAATTGATTCAACAAACAGGCGAGTAGAAGGTCGAGGGGCCGAAGGCCAGCAAAGGACTTGGTCCCATGGTTGCGCTTGTAAAGTACTTTGTAAGAACCATAGCTGCGTGGCTAACTGGAATAAAAGTACAGTTTCTATCTTATTGTTCTGCTGTGTAACTCTGGTAAAAGCTTACTATTCGTTGGAGCAGTGTTCTACTGAGCAAACGAATAGTAATCCGTGTGCTTAAGTGTTATTACCCCTAGGGTAATGACACAGAGCGTCACAAAATCCCACAAGCCTGGCGGTGTGGAGTGGAGACGTCTCCTCCTGCGCTGAGATGAGTTTGCTCTGTTGAGGTCGACTAGAGATGTATGTTCCTCCTCCAGTGCAGAGAGGCCGTCTGTACAAGTGTACGTACAGCGACACACACACATCTTGTTGTGTTCTATACGCATGTATACATAAACCGATACTCATACATGTAGCTTGCGTGTTCTGCTATATACACATGTATAGCACACTGATCGATATACATACATGTAGCCTGCCTGTTCTGCTATATAATATAGCTATATAGTGCTCAGTTTATACATTAGCATACGATTTCACGAGAGGTCCTCGATTTGATATTGAGTTCAGTTCTAGTTTGTCTTGGGTTTGAAATAGAGAGCAACTGCTTAGTTGCTAATAAATATATCATCACATCACATAGCATCTGTTTGATTAACGATTGCTAGTAGTATTGTCCTGGCACGCGCATCGTTGTTAACTGTCAAATAGTGATCAGCATTCAGGACCGACTTGCTTGCCTCAAATTCTCTTGGGAACGCATCTGATGATCTCTTGTCCCTTGTTCTCATAATGTACACAGAAAGCACGTTATAGCATAGCACTATGTATATCACACTCAGGTTCAAACCAGCCCAGCACGAATGTTGGATCAACTTAGAAAAAAAACTAGCTGACAATTGATCAAAACAGGTAAAAAGGATTGCATTACTCAACTCTGCGTTCCAATCGTATAGCATGAGTAGGTACAATACATGGAAGAGACAAATATGGCGCGCCAATGTGTGCGTCTTTCGCAACGGAGTTGATTTTGTTAGTTTTTCTGCCTTATATATCATCCTAAAGTCAGGAGTTTCTGACAAAAACCTATGTCTCGATTTATACACACGCATTTGAACACTTGTCATGAAGCTGCCTTGCTATCGTCTTCGGTTGGTGGCCGCACTTCTAGCTTCTGCTCCTGTTCTGGAATCCTGATCAAGGAACTTGAAGATTAGGTAAATGTGTTTTGAGAAACCTAGCTTAAGTCAAAACTTCTCTAGGCAGCAACCATATGCTCCTGCCAAATGGAAATTTTCACTTAAACCTTGCTGTGAGAATTTTGTTTGACCCAGGCCTATTCAGAGTACAGTTGAAGTTTACATTATTATATTTGACCAACCACCCAACCCTATGATATTTAGCTTCTAGGCAGTGATTTGAGATGCGGTAAAGAGGGCATGATTACATCTCAGAGTCAATTTTGATCGTGGCTTGATTATGCTCAGCATGAAGAATTGCTTTGTTATCATCTGTATCACCCTGCGAATAAGAAACACAAATAAATTAAACGTGAAATGTTCATATAAACAAGTTCATATTACATACGTAACGCACCATTTTACTCAGATTGGCGGGATGCTGCACAGTCATTTTGGGGGCATTCAATGGACTTCTCAGTGTACCCTGAAATATTTTGAGGTTAAGTACTAGGAATGTAGGATGTGGCTAGCAGGGACCATAAACACAATTAGTTAATTAATTAGGCAATATTATAACCAATTAAAATACATTTTTAGAAAATTGGTCAGATTCAGGAGCATCCTGTTTTTGCTTTGACATGCGAAAACAAGAGGCAACAAAACAGGCATCAGGGTTGGCAAAGAGAGGAAAGTACCTTATTTGCCCACATTAGGCCACAAGCATTACAGAGAGACCTTGGACCAGCTGGCCCCCGACGCATTGCTGGAGTAAGCCTTGAGCTGATGCCACAATTTTGGCAACTAGGAAAGCAAACCAACATTAGTCCATAATATACACAGGCAGCAGCCTTCTGCATATGAAATTGATGTACACGATTTGCACATACACACAGTTGACAGTTGACACACATCACAACTAACTCACTGGGTTTCTCGAAAATGATCATCCTCTCCGTTAGCTGGGGAGCCACAAGCAGCAGAAGAACATGCACCATCACCAAAATGTGCCCTTCCAGCAAACTGGCCTTTACGCCGTTTCATCCTGACAATGTTAATGAGTATATATTGTGCAATGTATGAAATAAAATAATTCACAAGAAACAAAAGCTCAGTAGCAATCTTTTGAAGCTAGATATGGTTTTGTAGTAAGAATGATAAACATAACATGACTAACTGGCAAGGTAATGGTAAATTATAAAACTGTAGAAATCCGAATTAGTTTCTGTAGAGACCATGTGGTTTTTTCTTACATCTGGTGATGAACAATTATTGTCGAAGAGTTTGGGGAGTTTGGGGAGTAAGCTCTAGTCAGACCGGCGATGCAAGCTCGTGCAAAGTGGACATCAAACACTTGTGTAGGTGTGTTTAACTGAAAAGTACATAGAGGAGTGTTTTTTGGTGATGGAAAGAGGTCAGGCTAGCCACACCATGGTTGTCAAACTACTGGCGATCAGACCGGCCAGGGGTTGGCAGTCTGATCGGCATGGTGGCAACGGTCAGACCGGTTGTAGCATTTCAGTGCACAGTGAGATGTGTTTTCGAGTTGAATTTTGGGAATTGACCTAGGATCATGGAATTGTTGCATGTGTTGCATAATGCATGTTTTGATTAACGTGGGTCAAGTTATGAAAAACTTGTGCCTGAAAATAGTTGTTTGGTCTATTATTGTGTAGGCAGCTTGGAGTCAACTATGGTCAACAACGACGAGGATCAGAACTTGGTCAGGAGAACCAAGGTCCAGAATGGTCATGGATACCAAGTGAGATGGTTGGACTCAAGCAAGGTGCAAGATAGACAAGAACTATGGTCAACGACGACGAGGATCAGAAGATGGTCAGGAGAACCAAGGTCCAGAATGGTCATGGATATCAAGTGAGATAGTTGGACTCAAGAAGACAAAGTTTAAGCAAAGACCTTTGAGGTAAAATGATACATTTGGTGCATTGTGAGCCATGTGATGGCGATGTGGCTTGGTGATGCTTTCGAGAGCGAAATTTTGAAGGTATGTGTTCTTGACTCATCAATTGTGTCAATTAATGATTTTGTGTGTTGTGAGGTGCTACATGACGGTTTGCTTGTTGGTGTTTGTTGTAGGACTCTAGAGCTACGTCATGGTGAGGAAGATGGGACCGGGACTAAGCCAAGATAGCTTAGGTCCAGAGCAGTCAAGGGATCGAGACTAAGCTAGGGGAGCTTAGGTCCAAAATGATCAAGGTGTTGCTGAAAAATGACTGAAGCTTGCCGAGTGGTGGACGTGATGGGGAACGACAAGGTGAACTAGGACTAAGCTCAAGGAGGAGCTGAGGTCCAGAACGGTCAGAAAAGCCGGGTGCAGTTATGGTGCATGGTAAGGCATGTGGTGCGCCAAGTCACTTGGGCCCGTTTGCAAGTGAAGGCAGTTTAGTGGGATCGGAAAGCGTGAGAGACTTGGTGGGAAGTCATTAAGGCCACATGGATGATGACGAAGCATGGACAATGCTTCAATGTGAAGGAATCGGAAAATGTCGGTAGATAGACATTTTGGTAAATTGCCTAATACCAGAAAAGTGGTGGTGTGCGAAATCACGGCGATGACCTAAGTGGATTAGGTCAAAGATACTCCATGGAGGACAAGGCAAGATGGATTTGGCCTAATGGAGCTAAAGATGACAACGACGCTTTGAGAAACGTGCGTGAGTGAGATACCCGTTTGTTCGTGGGCTTAACGGGTGCCTGTTAGGGTTTCTCTCTAATCCTAGCCCACTATATAAGAGTTGGTGCAGGATTGCAACAACCAAGCTTTGGAACCCTAATTTGAAAAATTTAGGGAAAGTGGAGAGATGAGGAGGCTAGGATTTAAGAGATGTATTGAGAGAGATGAAAGCACTTGTGTGTGTGCTGCCCTAATGGATTTATCCTCCCAAGGGAGTGACTGTAAATATTCATCTCCAAGTATAAATCAAATCTCCAAATTCGTCCAAGTCTTCATCTCTTACGCTCAAGTGTTGATTTCTTGATTTGGTTTGGTTTTTTGTGTTTCTTCCTCTCCTCTTGATCTTGTTGTGTACCTAGGACGTGTAAGTGATGAAGATATATCTTGGAAACCAGATCCCATCCATCTAGGCACTTTCCATTGCAAGTTCTTAAGTTTGCCCCGTTTTGGTGGAAGAAAATGTGATTTTGGGGGTTTTGCTCTTGAGAGATTTTGGTCTGATTCTTGCTGTGATTGAGGATGCTAGGATGTGGGAGAAACCATCCTTAGCCATCTTGGATTGATTCCTCCCAAAAGCTCCTCTCTATCATCATTTTTGTACTTCGTCCGGTTTCCGTGCAACTTACCATTGGATCGAAAAAGGTCAAAGCTTTGGAAAGATTTGCTTTGATCTTTTCATGGATTTGGTTCACAATATCTCAGGCAAGAGGTATGCAAGTTTTAAGTAATTTGGAGTTGTGGATTAAAAGTTACATCGATTCTTGGATTTGGAATCGTGCTGATTTTCTCATCTGTCCTGAGGGAGGGGTCAGACCGCTTGGAGGAGAGGTCAGACCGCCCACTAGTTGGAGGTCAAACTGACCGAGCGAGTTTTGGTTCGTTGTGCTCGGTATTTCTTGGAGATTCCATTGAAGGGTTTAGAGGCTCTGATCTTCATAACTATTGGAGTGAAAGAATTGTAAACTTCTTAAGGCAAAAGAATTGGAAGATGTCATTGTTTGTGTGGCGCCTACACCCCCCCCCCCCTCCTAGTCGCCTCCTCGGTCCAACAGTTTTTTTTTTAAGTGCAATCCATGTAAGCAGTTATGTGATATTTCTTCCTAAAGCAACAAACATCAAGAGTAGGTTTTCATTTATTTTGATAACCAATTGGAATAAAGTGCTGTAAGCATTCATTTAGCTTATGACAACCATGCGAGTTTAGCAATTTCAAACTACAAAGGTAGTATTAAAATGTACCAGAGCACATTACTTTTAGTAACAAGCCTTTAGTGCACCAATATTCTCAGAGATAAACATTCCATGATCCACATTCTCAGACTATTATTCGTTGCTACTAAAAAATTTGCTCAGGCATTAGTACTTAGAGAACTATTCAAGACCAACAAGTGACCTCATATTGGATAGGCTAGACATTGAAGTTAATCCCCATAAAAATCATAGTTTAATTTACTCTTGTAAAAACAGGTTGATGTGAAAAAAAGAATTAGGTAAAATTATGGTTTTGTGCCAAAGAAGATTGTTTTTAGGAAGGCCGAAGAAGATTGTGGCACTAGGAATGTAGAAGCTGTGGTACATCCTTATTTCTGTGGTCTAAAAGTGTAATCAATAATCAAATCCTGCTTTCTTCCAGAGTGTAATATAGCAAGTGAATCGAACAAGTTAATAACTCCTACCCTGCACACGAGTAGACTCCCTAATGCAAACATTGTACCATTTTTTATGGGAACAGACATTGCTACATTAACTTTGCATCTCAGGAATACCATTTAAAAGCTCATTACACATTCACCCTGGTAGGTTATGATGGTCTGAATATGTTCAGCGTAGGTATATATTATGACAGCACCTAGAAGGGCATGGGCATGAATTTAATACGTACTTTTGTGCAACCTCCTTGCGCACACTGTATCTTATCTTCTTATCAAAACATCTTTCCTTCCTCTTCTCACGAAACCTCATTAAGGAAGCAACCCTTCTGGCAGCCACAGTTGTACTCTGCACACATGAGATAAAGCTTTAGGAGAAACTAGAAATAGTCAAAAACCTTAGTGCAGAGATTATACAGGGCATAGATACCTTTTCATCATATGCAGTAGGTACAGACATGCTTACTAAACCAGGAGGCACCTCACACCCTCCAAGTACCAACAGAACAGCCTGAACCTGTATAACACTAACAAAATAGTTAGTCAAGTAAATCAATTACAAATGACCATGAACAATATGATCACCGCAAGCAATCAAATAATAGTTTATCAATAGTGACTTAATCATATGATCACCCTTGGAACTTTAATATGGTTGAATCACAACTGATTCATGGGACAGGAAAAGCTGGAAAAAAAAAGAAGATGCCAGATTAGATATGGCGCATCATCTTGAGTTCTTGACTAAGGTCACATGGTGAATACATCAGTTGGAACTTAAAACAATGTTCATTCTAACTGTAATCACACTTATTTTGCCATCAGGGGGGTTTGTCCATCTCATGTTAACTATAGGCAACAGGCACAATATCCTTATTCTCATTACAGAAATCAACCAGTAATTTATTTACATGCATACTTAGATTTTTACGGGTTTTTTCAAGTCAATTTTACTAGATTGCCCTTCATCTGAACTAGTAACTTAGTAAGTATATTATCTTAATATATTAGGTGCAACTCATACCAACAGGACTGTGTTTCTTTAATATACTAGCCAAGTGCTCGTGCGTTGCAACGGTTTTCAAATAAACATAATATAAGTTATTAACTTAGAAACCCAATATCCATCAGGTAATTATCCTACAAATGAAAGTTTCATACATAATTTGCATCTAATCAACAAGCCACGTATAATCTTATCATAATCCACAAGCACAAATAATTTAATTATCCTCAGAAGATCCTTCAAATAACTTATGCATGTATACATATCTATTCACAAAAGATCCTACCAACTCAAAAGATAGGGAGGAGAGGTGGTAGATAGTAGAACCACCACCACCACCAGGTTCTTCTTTTATAATGGTAAAGATTATTTTCCCTTCTTGTGTTATATATTATATTCCTTTCTTGTGATAAGTCAATGAAGCTTTTCACTTCAATTGACTTCAGAAGGCTGTTCATGATTGCATTGGCAAGATGTTCTCTTTATTAAAAGAGTAAAACTGTATTTCAGAAAATAAGCTAGACACCTTGTCATTGTGTAGTTGTATTTTACAAACGATAAACTAGGATTGCCATTGTCCCCAAAACGCCTTTTTGTAATGGAAGCTGGGCAAAACCACCTTGTAAATATTGGACCAAATCATTATACTATTTCATGACTTTAGCCCTCAAAACAGTTTTTTAAAAATAAAGCACAATTATAAGGTTGACCAATCCAAGATACTTCTTCATCTCAATCACTCAATACAACATTTCCTAAAAATTCAGTTGGCTCCAGCTTTCCAACAAAGAAAAGTCAAAGTTCATATATTCTCCCCCCAGATAACCAGAACCAACAAAATTATTCATCAACAATGGTATCCAATAGGGTGCAAGAATTATTCCACCTTAACCCAGGACCACAGATGAAACATACTTTGCAAAACTGCATAGTTCTTTTTATTGTCAACTTCATTTCAAGTGTCCCTAGCATAGCAAATATTCATTACTTTGGTTCCAAACACTGAAAACTAAAGGAACAAAACAATTTTAATGGCACAGAATATATGCTTCCAATGCCATTGGATTCAGCAAAGGTAACTCTTTTCTCCACTTGACTTCAAAAACCCAAAACACATGCATGCATGCGCATGTGTGCACACAAACAGAGAAAATGGACTTCTTTTGCACAATTCAGTACAACCACCTATGACCAGTACCATCAGGACAGATACCTACTAGCAATGCTAAGGGGGTGAATTTTTGTCAAAGCAAGAAATGTAGCCCAAAACCATGAAGAACCATACCCTAATAAAGTAGTAAAGTCCTCTGTTAAAGCTGTGAAAATATGTCGACTACTCAACTATTGCACCTAAACCAGTCACTGTAGTAACAGATAAACGGCTACACAAATGCAATAATTTATAATCCTGGCAGAAGAAAGGAAAAAGGTAATAAATTTGGCAAAAATACAAGGAAAACAAGAGGACAGGGAGGGAACTTCTCAGTTAGGCAATAAAGCTTGCTAATTTCCATTTGACACGATGAAAAAGCATTCAAAGCAATCATACCTAACCAAATATTGCAGCATTTGTTGCACTATTCAGCAACCGTGCATACTAACCTCCACTCCACCGCAGCAACCACTAAAACACATCAAAAGTCAAATCTACCTAAGGAAAACACCGCTTTCTATAAAAATTAAAACTGTGGGATTCAGCAATCAAGCACTTCAGATTCAATTTCACTGAAACAGCATAGCAAAACCGATAAAAAATAACCAATTCTATTCACAATTTTAGCCCCTTAAGCTAGACCTATAAGAGTCACATATGACGCGTTCTTTGCCGCACTTCAAAAGGACGAAAACAAACCTCTCAACCTACAAATAGCACCTCAGGAAACAACAAAAATAACCAATCTATTCATAAATTCTTACAAGAGCACCAAGAACACCATTTGCTTTGTGCAATTCGACGAAACGGCACACCAATCTCCATGACTCCATTCGACTGCCACAACACATGCAAAATCGAGGGAAACGACCAAATCTATCCCACCGGAGCCGCCTTGTCGGAAAACTCCAGCAACATCACCGACAAAACCCGTATTTCCGGGTGCAATTCAGCGCCCGCGCTCGCCAACCTCCGCCCAACGCAGGCAAGTCAACACGGCACATCGAAACTAACGAAAAAAAGAGAGAGAACCAAACGGTGCAAAAGGCGCGACCTTTTGGGGCGGGACGGGGTCGAAGACGTAGACCTCCCCCTGGTACACCAGCGTCAGCTGCTCCGACGCCGCGCTCAGCAGCGCCTCCGCCGCGGCGGCGTCGTCCCCGCCGGCAGCGCCGTCCGACGGGGGCGGGGGATCGTGGCCGTCCGCCGCGGGCTCCGCCGCCATCGGCTGGGGGTCGGACGGTGGAGATGGGCGGAGAGGGGGGACGGGCTCTGTTTGCGCGCACGTGTGGAGGATGGGTGGGAGCGCGCACGTGTGATGGATATATATACACCGTGTACGTGTCTGTCCGGGCGATGTGCGAGGGATACGTATTTTAGTTCTACGCCTCTAGGGCTGAATAGCGTGTTCTTAAAGAGCTTACGAACGCAGAATTTTGGCGCCTTTAGATTCAAGTAGTTTGTTTGCTGGGATGAACATATGAGAATTGCGTTAGCTTGTAGCTTATGCTGACAAACCTAGATAATCTTACTAGTGGTTATGAACATGCAATCTGTAATAAAATTTTGCACAAGCAACTTACAAAAAAAAGAAGTTATGTACACGCAGATTGGCGCATGTATCAACTTGTAAACATAAAAGGAGATAAAAGCTTCTGACGATGTACATTGTCCAACAATCAATGACATTGAAACGCTGAAACGCAAAAGTTTTCCAGCTTAATTTGGTGTTCATGTTTTACATTGATGTTTGAGTTTGACACCTACACGGTGAGACACATAGATTGTGAGCCAAAATGATCTTGCACAGACAGGCAGCAGCTCCTGAATGTTGCACATCTTTCTTTTTTTTCTTTTTTTTTGAAAAGTATGACAGGAGAGCTACCACACTGCATTAAAGATGAAGAAAAAAAAACGGTACACATCTTATTGGAAGAGTACAAAGAACTCCTATGATTATTCTAGTCCTGCCCCCAAATGTTCGTGTCTGGTTTTTCTTGTTGGATTGGGATTTTTTGCAGCTCATATTACTAATCCGTCCGCTATTATTGAGTTTTTTAGTACGACCGTGATGCCGGATCGGATGTAGAAGCCTTCGGAGATCCTATCTGCTTCCTGCACACCCTGCAAAGACCCAACAGGCAACCACAATTTCATTACATTTGGTGACATCAACTCTGAAGAGTGGTGCACTAGAAAGAATAATTCCAATGGTGGTAAACACAGCAGAAAATCATTATCATAATTCTCAAGATGACATAGAACAACATTGTGGAGATCTTAATTTGTTGCAAGTTGCAACTGTTGCTTGGTGATTTCAGGTACTGTTAGATGATTATGGCACTGTTCTTGAAGAAAAGAGGTGGCAGGGATCATGCATACCTCAGAGTTAGAAATTGTCACATTCTTCCCTATCCTCGCATTCTTGTCTATGATGCAGTTTCTGCCAAGAACAAAAGGGAGACATTAGGAGTCAATAATAATAAAAGCTGATGTCTAAATTGATTTGCCAATGAGCTAGGAAGTAAATATGCATGCATACTGAATCTTTGTGTTCTCCCCGATCCCAATTGGAACCTTTCCTTCAGCCAGCAGTTCTCCTCTTTCCACATCAGTTTCGTAGAAATCAGCACCGAGCATAACTGTATCCTGCAGATAAATGAAACGGCACATTTGCTGTAATCGTGGAAGACTCGATCGACTCTATTGATGTAATATGCTTCTAGCAACAAAGAGGTCTGACCTTAAGGTGCACATTGGAGCCAATCCGTGAACGGATTCCAACAACACTATGCTCTATCCTGCAGTTATCCAAGAAACATCCATGGGAAATGATTGAATCAGTGATCTGCAACGATATCAACGTGTTAGAAGGTGACACAGGAACCAAATTGATTTCTGAAGAAGAGTAACTGAACTCCAAATTCAATATCAGTAGGGAAGCAAAGTTTAACCAAAATAAAGGGAGCCATGGTGGATTGCTAATTAGCTACATGAGTGAAATAAAGAATATTTGGGAACTAAAATAGAGCAAAAAGGGAGTCATGCTAGTTCAGATAGGGCACCACACACCTTACTGTTGTTGATCATAGATGGTGGTAGGTTTCTCCGTGACGTGTACATTGGTTTGTTGGCATCATAAAAGCTGAATCTTGGAGGCTGCATAGTTTAGTCAAAAGATGACCAAAAGTTACAAAGAGTTGAATTTATTACACGATTTGTTTTTTAAAAAAGTTTCTGCTTTATACTTAACAAGTACTATCACTAATTCACTATCACACACGATACATTGACTAAAACTCGTTTTTGTGAGAGAAAACTTAGTCGAACATAGAATGGCAGCCGGGCTGCGTCGCTTAAGGTACCCTTCAGTCCATTGTAATATTTTATTATAGCATTTTCTTGTTTTTCTTGTTTGGGTGCCTACCCTCTTGTTTTGTTTTCAACTATTCGTTATTTCTATCTTAATACAATGACACGCAAATCTTTTCTGTGTTCCCGAAAAAAATGCCAAAACCGAGAACATGAAAGAACGGGTGTAGGAAAAGAAGAAGGGCAGGGACTGATACAAGGATGATGAAAAAATAGATCTATCAATTTGTAATGTCTTCAGTTACATATTTATCTGAGGAACACAACCTGAAGTATACAAAGGCACCTTTCCATTAGTTTGCACAGACAGGGCATACCTGTTCAGCAAGGGCAAGATTTGCTTCAAAGAAGGATTTAATAGTTCCAATATCTTCCCAGTAATCGTTGAAAAGATATGCCTGAAATGTTCAATATTAGGTACTGGTGACATCATGTGGAAATTAAGGTTTAGCGCAAAGAATAAGACATATAGACACAGTATTAATATTTTTGAAACCTAAAGACTAAAGTTGCTACTTGCTAGTACAGCAACAGAGATAAAATGGGGATATGCTGCCAATGATGTTTTCCTCATTTTCTGTCTTTTAGTTGTGCAATTTTAGGTGCCTGACTGTAGTTGAATAATGGAAATGTAGGTAGTGCTGAAAATATCACATACTAGGCTAGGCATGTATGGCATATTACATTTTCTACATGCAATTAACAAAAATATGAATGAAGTAGCGAACTAGCGATAGTCATTCTATTTCTCGAACTGCCCACTTACACTGTACCTACTACTGGATGGAACTTGTGATATTAAACCCGTACCTTTACATTGATCTCTTTTGCTGAAGCAGGAATTATTTCAGATCCAAAATCATTTGCAGTGGGAAAGCGCCATCTGACCTAACAATGATGCACTACAGATTAAGATTACGATGTTCTATTAAAAATGTGCCTTACTACAAACAAAACATTTCAACATAAAACGGTTAGAAACTGGGTCTGGCTTAGTTGGTGAGAGGTGTGGGTGTACACCTCTACCACCCAGGTTAAGTCCTCTCCTACTTGAATTTGGGTGTCTATTCTTCTTCTTAATGAAAAAGATACCTAGTTCCTTCCTAGGTATTATCGTTTTTTTAACATAAAACGGTTGGTTTAGTACATCACATGTCATTGAGCGTAAGGTTTCAAACTTTCAAGGAAAGGGCATTTGATTGGAAATTCTCTTTATATTTGGATAATAAAAAGTATTTTACTAAAAATTTTGTGAGCTCCAATGAGCTGAATTGGCATACCTTAAAAGATTTAGAAGTATCTCTTTCTTAAATACATAGATCCCCATTGAAGCTATGTATGGTTTCTTTTCTGCTTCCTCCTGTGATAAGCCTAGCACAGTGGTGTCAACTTGCTGCAAAAAAAAAGGCTCATGAACTTCTGTTTTTTTTTTATGCTCATTCTCATTTATGCAGTACTAACTTATGCATTGTGCATTTGACCAACTAGAAAATGATTCTAATGTGTACAGGACAGGTGAGTGGCATGAAGAAACCGATACAACTTACCATTGCCTTCAAATCATCTCCTTTTGGTTTTTCACTAAATGAAATAACTCTCCCTGTGTCATCTATCTTCATTAGACCAAAATCAGATGCCCGTCTGACATGATAAATAGAGTCATTAATGTTCAAGTCCACAAGGACCAAATTAACAGAGTTTTAAGACATGAAAGAGAGTTTAGTATATGCTGATTTTTTTTTGAAGAACATATGCTGAAAATTAAACTGCTGTCTTAACAAAGCAAAGACAACTCAATTGATCTAAAAATTTCATATGGAAGCAACTTTAATGTTCATGGACAGTAGCTACTGAAATATAAAGGGAATCACCTGTCATCAATAGGCAAGCAACATATGCTGATGCCTGCACCTCTTTGCCGATGACTCTGCAAATTAAATCGCCAAAGCCAATTTAACTATATTACTTCAACATCCAACTGCGAGAAATAATCTATCTGCAGCAGTTACCTGAACAAAGTCCATGTAGTCCATACGGTAGAGGTGATCACCAGAAAGAATCAGCACATCTTCTATGTCTTTAGCTTTGGCATCCTACAGAGCGAAAACAGCATTACAGTGTGTCAGGAAGAGCATGAGGTTTTTCAGCAGAATATTGCGATTAAATAACAGGGGATTGAACAGTACGTTTGAACATGAATGACTGATTCTCGAAATGAAGTAGTACAACAAGACATAAATGATTTTCATCACAAGTATGTACTGGTAGACTAATTTTATTAGTGTATCTCAGTGGGCTCTGTGTATTTGATACTACATGAACACCATATGGACATTTTTGTACCACACTGCACATCTACACACCCTGCATCACAATTGAAAAAGTATGCAACTAAGCATTGTGTGTATCTCATACTCTAAAGAGAAACGTACATCGAAAAGCCAATCAAATTGCCGAACAGCGTCAGCGGTACCCTGGAACCACCTTTTCCCCTCCAATCCAGGCGTCTGAGTTGCTGCTAGAACCTGAAAAACAGTGAATTCCCACCTGTTATCCTTTTTCAGATCATCAATGCAAAGCAATACCCACAAATCCTTGCGGTGTCATTCTGATCCCCTAAAAAGTACAGAATAGTTTGAATTTCACACCTCGACGAAGCCATCTCCGAAGGCCACGCCATTGCTGAAATTGTAGGCCCTAGAAAGGTGCCGGTTGAGGGACGCGGAGTTGAACTGGGTGAGGATGTACACCTTGTTGATCCCGCTGTTTATGCAGTTGCTCATCGGCACGTCGATCAGCCTGTACGCGCCACCAATAGGCACCTGGAGTAACGATTAACACTTGACGGTTACAGTAACCTCCCTATTTCATCAACCATGAGACAGCCTACTCACATTTGCCGAATCTTGGCAGAGGAAGAAGATGCAAAAGAGTAGCTCGATCGAGCGACTAAGTTGTACTCACCGCGGGCTTGGCCCTGCGCTTGGTGAGCGGGAAGAGCCTCGTCCCCGCGCCGCCGCCGAGGATGACCGCCACCACCGTCCTCGCGTTCCTCGTCTCCATCTCCGCATCCTCCGTCTGCATCACCCACCCACGCAAAAAGTCGTACGTGACTCGAGAGTGACGTAAAGAAACAAAGAAACACGCGCGCATAGAGAGTACGAGTACCGACCGCGCCCACGGCGGTGGCGGCCTCGGTGGTCGCGACGGACATCCGCACGGATAGGCGCCGCCTGCTTCCGAGCGCCCGAAGCAGCTGCGGCCGCGGCAGGCGCGCGCCGAGCACGCCACGGCGCGCGGCCGCGGCCGCGCAGGCGGGGGCGGCGACGCGCAGGTCCATCGCGGCCGCCGAATCCAGCGGAGCTAGCCTGCCTCTCGCGCCGCGCCTAGCTCCCCTCCCCTCGCAATGTCAGACAGAAGTGATGAGTGGTGCTCGTGTCGCTCCAATCCAAGCTTGCCCACCGGCCCGTGAGTCTTAAAACTTTCTCGTGAAATTTTTACTGTTTTGGCCCCGTAACATACTTTATTTTCAAAAGTAGCTCCGTTCGGAAGTAATTAACGGAAATAGCCGTAAACATGACGCGTCTACACCACTAGCGCGCGGAGGCATACCTCAAGACCGGAGCGCAGGAATCGCCGACACGGGCGCGGTTCATCGGCTCCCGCCCCGCCAACCCGCGCGCCACCTCCACCCCGCCCCGCCCGCCACCTCTCTCTCTCTCTCACCTCTCACCTCTCTCTCTCAAGATGTCGCATGAGGCAGGCGCCCCCTTTTTTTGCATGCCGCATGGGGGCCATGCGCCCACCCCACCCCGCCACTATTTGCATGCCGCATAGCCCCCATGCGCCCACCCCACCCCTACTATTTGCATGCCGCATGGCCACCATGCTGTTAGGTTAGTTAATTATAATTAGTAGTTAGTTTAGTTAATTAGTACGGATAGATTTCGAAAATTTTAAAATATATTAAATGATTTTAAAAAATTATGAAATTTTTTTTGTGTAGAATTCTACTACCATTTACTTATTTCTATAAATTTTTTATAATTTTATTCGTTCAATTATGTTTTATTAATTTTTTATAATTTTATTCGTTCAATTATGTTTTCGCTAATTAGTATGACTGTATCCTTAGTAACATTTATTGATTGATAAAAGATTTAAACCAGCCCTCAAGCACGGTGTTGATTGTACAAAGCTTTGAACCAGGCCCTTCCTCTTTTCACAATCGATTCACACCATGTGTTGATTGTTTGAGCCAGCCCTCCTCCACCTCGCCATGTGTTGATTGTTTGAGCGCACCCTCCTCCACTCGCCATGTGTTGATTCTCCAAGACGCAGCAGCGTGCCTCCTGCATTTGCACCGAAAGCAGCGATGTCACTTCCCTACATTTATGGCTTAATTTGCGGAGCGCGGGATAAAGATTCGCTATAAATTGGAGAGAGCTTCATTTCATATGTCACTACCACTTGTTCATTTCAGGTGAGCTCATGAGAGTGCATGGCGAGCACACAAATTTCATATCGCAGTTGATCCCGGGCAGAGCAGAAGGAGCAGAGCGCAGAAGTTGAAGTTCATTTCATTTCGACTATATTTTTAGCTAATTTTAGCAATGTGATTAGGTGTAATTAGATGAATTTTAGTTTGTTATTGCAGAACATGAAGTTCTCACTAATGTTCTTTATCCATGTGTTGGTAGGCATGTGTCCACCGAGCTACTAGACCAATTCTACGATGAGGACCACCGTGCAAGTGTGGCTCACCGCCGCGCGATGGCCCTCCGCCCCGACACTTCGGGCGGGAGGACCGTGGGCGTTGACGAGCGTTACACCCCGATCCTCCGGAGACGGCTTGTTGCCCTTTGCGAGGATGGTCTCCGTTGACCGCGGGTTCACCTAGACGGCAGCCTTGTCGTCGCACTTGTTGACCGGTGAGGCCCGAGACACACCTTCCACTTTCGGTGGGTGAGATGACAATCACCCTACAGATGTGTCGGTGTTGACGGTCTCCGATCCGGTGTGCCGCTTGTTCCGACCCTGAGCTGGGACTGAAGGCGTGCTTGAGCAACGCACCAATCTCTCCCGAGGGTGCACGTGGTGTCCCCGGCATGGCCGAGGCGCTTAGGAATTGCCGCAGGCGCACTGACGAGGTCGTTAGGACGCACTCATTGCTTACCTTCTCCACTCTTTGGTTGGGTCATGTTTCCAACCACAAAGGGCGATATTATGAACCCCGCTTCATCCAAATCGCCGAATCTTTGGTTGACGCGGGCCGGGCCGATGCCTCAAGATACCGGGATCGCCCGCCCTTGCGCCACATACGGGGTTGTGTGACGCCGCGCGCGCAGTAGCACCGCCTAACTCGCCATCCGCTACGTGCTCTCGCACTGTGGAGTTGGGAGCACTTCCTATTGGGCGACCGACCATCGAGAGAGCGCGCACCCGCACACTATGACGGACCCGCCCACATGACCCCATAGACGCGCCACCATGGGCTTACGGTGGATCGCGCCTGCTTGCGCTGGCCGCAAGACCGGCGAGGTGCTACTCGTTGTACCACAACGAAGTTCGAGTTGTTGCACGAGCGACATCATCCGTGTCCATGGCATCCTACTTTCCTCGCCGATATAGCGCGCACGGATATCCTCGCAATGCATCCAGACGTACCACCGTGGAAGACGACCACACCGTATTCTCGCATATGGTGGAGCCTTACGCGCGCAGCGCGTAATGCGACGGGCTTAGTGTACGCATCGTGCCTCTGACCGCAGCCCCTCGGATCGAGCCGCATACACGTGAGTCAAACTTAATTGGACTATTGTTTGCGTCCTTACGCCTTATTTTCTAACATTAATCTCTTGAAATGCAGCAAACAAGGTGGGTGGGCGATTAGGGATCGCCATTGCGGCAGCGGCCGATTTCGGCATGGATGAACGCGCCCATGTGGATGTTCGGGTGGCGGCGTCCCGCGTGCGGCCGTGAGTCGTCATGCGTGCGTACATGGAGTGGTACGTGCTACGAACGCGCAAGGATCGACCATTTTCCTCCGGAGCGCGCAGAGGAGGTGACACGGCCGACGCAAAGACCACGAGCCTCCGCGCACGCATTTATCGTCACAAGTGCTTCCCGACTTGACGGCTGCACGACACCTACCACCTCTGTTCGGTTTCATTGAGTCGCACTTTCATTAATGAACATGTTACGTATGTCACTGCAGCTAGAGGGGCGCCAAGGCGTCGAGCGCATCGGACGACGCTCAGCGAAATTTCGTATAGAACCCCACCGTATAAAAGTTTTGAAGCACATCTCGCGGAGATGAAGAAAATTGTAAAGAACTTGAGCCGCGGTCGCTCGAGGGACGACGCCCATCAACTGGGGGCCGTGCTCACCATGGGCACCACGACCTAGGAGTCCGGCAGACGCCATAGCGTTTCGGGTATGGAAGCATGCATCCAATCGGCGCCTCGCTCGGTCATCCGCACCGCACATCCGGAGGTACGGGTTCTTAGTTTACGCCCGAGTGTTTACTCAGCACTAACATCGTTCCGCCTTGCGCCTTTCGCCCCGTGGGGTGACGGCGATTCGCCGATCGATGATGAGGATACGGGCCTCCCGGCTCGTGCGAGGGAGCGAGACACAACACTAGGGGACGATCGATGGCGGCCAGGGTTTCTAGCGTACTCGGCGAGTTCCTCCGGTTCGTGCCCCATCGTGCGTCGCGCAGCCGAGCTCCTCCGGGTCGGTGCCCCATCGACGCCCTGTGCCGAGCTCTCGCGCAACCGAATTGGATGCCTCCACCGTGGATGAATTCCTCGGACTTCTCCCCAGCCGATCACGACGACATGTACGCCTACGTGCTCTTCTCCGAGTCGACATCGTCCACCTCCACCTCAACGATCTCCATACCCTCCGAACCGACACGCGCTTCTCCGGACCGGTGGACGATTCGACGGGTCATGCTCGCAAGAAAACAAGGCGCGCGCGACGCAACCGCGCAGCGAGGAGAGAGTAGTGGCTCAGACGAGTGAGCCATATAGTATCGCGTGTTATGCGATTTTGTTTTACTATATTTGTACACATATTTTGGTTCCTACGTGTGTACTTGCCACTGTAAAATATAGGAAAATTTCGAAACTTTTTGTGGAACTCAGTGATAGTTTTGTTTGCTTCTTTATTTTTTGTAGTAATTTGAAATGATGATTGATAAGCATATCGATTTTCAAGCATATTAGACATTTGTCACGCCATTTGGTACGGCGTGACATTGCATAACTCGTTTTGAAGTTGGGATCATGTTGTTAATGCGAGTTGCGAATTAAAGTAGACTTTATAATAAAGCTTGGGCTTGCACTACAAAGGGTTTGGTTACGTGCATAACAAACAACATCATGCACGATGCAACAAACCGACCGACTCCTACGATACATATGCGCCTTTTGGAATTGAAATAAATTCGACATTCGATGGGCGACTAGTACGGAATGGCCGGACCTCATCGCGTGGGGAGCGGGGCCATTTTCCTTCTTTGCCCGCCGTTGTTGGACTCCTCGCAGCCTCTTTGGCCTTGGCCGCAAGTTCTCTTTTGTCGCGCCCGCCTCGCGAGCCTCGCGTTCCTCGCGATTGCATGCCTCGAGATGAGCTTTCGTCTCCGACGATACGCCGCTTAGCTCGCCGCTTGCGGCGCTCCTCCTCCGGATCTCGTGTGATCTTTTGTCATTCCACTCGTAGAAGTCGAGTCCACTGGTCATGCGGGTGGATCTCCTGTCGATCCACTTGCGGTAGTCACATAGTGCATCCGGGGACTACGAGTAGATGGGAGAGGTTGTTAGTGCGCACTTTCAAAGAGGAAAGTTACGAAACATATCAGATCTACTGGCCGCACGATAACTTCTCGTGTCGAAACGACGATCGGGATAGTCGAGGAGTAGTTTGTACAACCTCGATAACGCATGCCTAGGCTTAGCGGATGCTTGGACTTGAAGAACTTGCGGGTCCTCGCACGCCAGAGGGCGCCTCCCTCTCAGTGGGTGCCGCGCGAACGCCGGTTGGAGGGTTCGGCCGGGTTGCCGCTACGGGGCCTCTTTGGCCTTAGCCTCATTGTGGAGAGCTGCGATCCCGGCGTCGATCTCTTCCGACCGGCCGCAGAGCCTTGCTTCATCTTCCATCTCCCAGCAGACCCTTGCCGCACGATCTCGCCCCATTGCTTCGCTATCTTGTCCATTGCTTCTTCGCTCTTGTCCATCTCGGCGTGGTCAAGGAAGTTGTGTCAGAGTGTTGGGTTTGTTGTGTATTGTTCTCTCCTGTATCCTCCACCCCCTTTATAAGCAACCTAGTTGGAATGGAATGATTTTTATGCACGCCTTGTCTTGTCATGTCATGTCGATATGGAAAGTCGACAAGGTAGAGTGTTGTCACGTCCGCTTTGCAGTAAAGTAGTCATGTCAACGTTTGCGAGTCATGTCTTTCGCACGAAAAGTCGAGGAGGTAGAGTGTTATCATGTCGATCCAAAAAGCGGCGGGCGAGTGTTGTCACATCGTGCTTTGCAGAGAGTAGTCATGTCCACATTTGGAGAGTCGTGCTTACCCTAACCGTAAAATTTCCAAATAATTTTAATTAAGATGTCTGTTTCAAATGTATCATAACATTAGGTTCACGTTGAAATGTAATAAAATGTGTACAATTTTAAACTTTTCTTAGATGTTAAGCACCAAAAGCTACTACAATTGGATGAGAGTTAGAAAATCTCGAAAGGTGTTGTCCCGAAATGTAAATATGTTAGGGTCTTCTCATTTTCATATGTTTGTCATGTTAGCTCCAAATTACATGATTCCAATTTTGTTTGCTTCCTTATAACTTGAAGTTAAATAGATAAATAATTGTTGGCCATGATGAACCCTACAAAACCAATTTAAAAATTAGTAAAGAAGTGAACTTAACATCAAGCTTCTCGAAATGTAGCAAACTTATAAAATGCATATCTTTTTCCTATAGATCATTTTTGTATGAATCCAGTTGGAGTAGCTTCCATTGTTAGTATATCGTGCATATCTTTATACTTTACTCGACGCAGACTCGCGAAGCACGCGACGACCTGCGGTCTCGCTCGCGGCGGACGCGTGGGACTCGCCTCCGCGAACGCGCGGACTCTCGACGGACCGCCCCTCTCGCGGACGCGCGGGGACTCGCCCGCGTAGGGACGAGCTCGCGACAGTGCGGACCTCGCGGTAGGGACTCGCGCGTAGGGACTCGCCCGACGGGCGCGGTAGGGAGGGACTCGACTCGCCCCTCCGCGAACGCGTAGGGACTCGCCCCCTCGGCGCGGTAGGGATGGACGAAGCGCGCGTAGGCCGACGCTTTAACTCGCCCCTCGACGGGCGGTAGGGAGGGACTCTTCTAGCGAACGCGGGACTCGCTCGCGGCAACGCGTAGGACTCGCCGCTCGCGCAGCAGGACTTCACGCGGTAGGGACTCGCCCCTCCGGGCGACGCGGTAGGGACTCGCCCTCCGACGGCGCGGTAGGGAGGACACAGGACTCGCACCGCGAACGCGACTTGGTAGGGACCGGCGACGCGGTAGGGATGGACTCGCCTCTAGCGAACGCGGTAGGACTGCCCCTCAGCGAACGCGTGAGGGACTCGCCTCGCGAACGCGGTAGGGAGGACACGCCGCCTCGCGAACGCGAGGGACCGCCCCTCGGCGGCGTGGTAGGGACACGCCCTATGGTGCGGCTATTTAAAGGCTCGATCGCACACTCGGCCGATCGTTCTCTCGTGAAAGTCTCCCTTTCGAGGTGCCTCCGCTCTGAACTTACCATCCGCCAAGTCGGCGTAACGGTAAGTTAATTTGATCAACAATCGTATTACTTTAATGGTGTGTTTAGGCTTAAATATTGTTTTGTTTTCGTCGAAATGGAGACACTTTACGTGTTCCACGAAACGCTCGCGGGTCCGCGGAGTTGATTTGTCCACCGCGAAGCGCCGTCAACGCTCCCAACCCGGCACACGCCGATTTGCTCGATCTACGACGGTGCATTCGGCAATCGCTCGATACGCACGCCGCTAGGAACAAGATAGTAATAGAGGCGGTCACGGCCACCACGGTCCCCACCACACGCCATATATGGTGGGGCCTTACTAAGGTGACTAGCGATGCCATGTGGGCACAGTACATGCAGATCGTTACCAATCCTCCACTACAGGACATATGGCGGGCGCATGAAGTGGTCACCGAATGAAGCATCGCGCATCCGTGCCGTGGGAGACGTCAGTCAAGGCGCATCCGCAACGACATGGACGCGAGCCAACGTGGAGATCGGCCAAGAGCAATAAGGTGCAGGCTATGCAAGACTCATGGGCACTCATTCCGAAACTGCCCGAGTAGACCTTCTTCGTCCGGCGCCACCTAAATATGGGTCTGTGTTTGAAATGTAAGAAAATAACAAGAAAATGAGTGCGCACCTTGTTCTGCACTGCATGCGCGTGGTAGGTCGTATGACTCTTTGCGAAGCAATAAATGATATTGTACGAACATTTATTGGTCCTCTCGATTCCTGAAAAGATTCTCATGTCGTCCCCAACGTAGACTAAGTCCACTGCACGACAGAAACCGGCTATATAAAGGCCTCCTATGGGTTCACCACAAAGACATCTCGCTCACCTCCCATCCTAATTCAACTTCCAAACAATGTCGTCCGGAGGACCGACCCAACTCAACTCCCGAGTGGCATGAGCGCCAAGTGCCATTGCGGGTTTAGGACAATCCTGTCCGTGTGGTTCGATCCGGACCAACACTACGGTTGTAGGTACTTCACGTGCCCAGATCTGGACAACGACTTCGTGGTAAGAACGACAACTAAATCTTTGGTTTCTCGTTATCTTTTCTCAACTTTGATCCATGACATATGCCACTATGCACGTAGCCTTGCAAGTGGATCGAATGGGTGGATCAGAGTTCCCAAAGATGGCCAAGAAAGATCCCACGGTGGTGGAAAACAAAGGCCAATACTTTGTGAAGATGACTCAGGAGCGCGAGATGGTCCAAAAATCGGGAGGAGCAAGAGCGGCGTCGGCGTGGACCACATCCGTCTAAACGGTAAGATCCGTCGCTGTGTTTCGCTGGTACGTGGGTCCGAGTTTCCGCGGGCCCGAGGCGTCAGTGGGGTGTGGGGTGGGGATGGTGAACGTGGGCGTTGCGGAGAGATCTCTCTCGCTCGCCACGCTATCCGGCGCGAGGCCTGGCGTCCACACGTCGGCTCTCCCCGCGGTTGCTTCGCCGTTCTCGTTTGCTGTTCGTTTTCTCCTCCTCGTGTCTCATGGGAGCGGGTGGGCCCACCGCCAGGCAGCGCAGCCACGAGATGGCTCGGGGCTTTCAGCCTGGGTGGCATATTCCGGATCGTTGATTCGTTGTAGCCTTGGACGCTTGCATGCTAGACTGTGATGGCAGGCCATGGCTCGATCGAGAGCCATGAGAGGGGCTTATTGGGCCAAGCTAGCATTCGGCTCGCAAACCTAGGCCCGAACCCAGCCCATTCGGAGTGTTAGGCCGGATGGGCTCAGGCCGAACCCCGGCCTACCTCAAACCATATTTTCCAAGGCCATGTTGGCACTAAACCCAGGCTTGGGTTTGACCGAGCCTGTTAGGCTCGAGTTGGGTTGGATGGATCTAAACATACTTAGGTCTAGTGTCCACCTTTAGCCTCGGTAAAGTTGCTAGGTCTTCATCCTCTCACACCTTTCCTCTTGAGAGCACACTGCTCCTCTCTCACCGCGTCTCCGTATTCCATTGCAAATCGTGGGAGCCAAGCCCAGCACAGCCGAAAATCACGTCGTTGACGTCTCGAGCATATTGGGCCAAACTGCCGGCTCACGAAGGCCCACGGCGCTAGCCTCACATCACGTGGCCCGCACGCTTGCGTCGTGTCTGCCCTCGCAAAGCCAACCCTAATTGACCTCCTCGCCCCTCGAGAAACCCTAGCGAGCGGCGAGCCGCCTCTCTCGAGCATCACCCCACTACCCCCCTTCCCCACTCCGCGCCATCGCGGTGCCCTCGAGCTCCCCTTGCAGAACCTTCCAGAACGTGCCGATCACTAGCTCACCCGCCGCATCGGGCAGCTGCCGCCGACGCCCATGGAGAAGCTCCGCGTGCACCGCTGCGGCGGCGGCGCGGTCGCGTGGACTCCCTCCCCAATCGTCGCGCTCGCCACCTCCCCCTGCGCCTCCCAGGTCGCCGCCGCGCGCGACGACGGCTCCCTCGAGCTCTGGCTCGTCTCCCCCGGCTCAGTCGGGTGGCACCACCAGCTCGTACGCTTCCAATCCCAACCCAAAGGCTACGCGGTTTCTGCGAGCAATCTGGGAATTTGCTGTGATCTGAATGGGGTTTTTTGTGGGTACAGACGATACAGGGGGACGCCGAGTCGAGGGTCACGTCTCTGGTGTGGGGGCGCAGCGGCGCGAGGGGGCGGTTGCTCTCGTCCTGCGTTGACGGGTCGGTGTCTGAGTGGGATCTCCTCCGCCTACAGCAGAAGGTGCCTCGCTTTCCGTGCTTGTGCTACATTCCAATTTCTATGCAAATTTGGATTTCGGAATGGTGTATTTTGTTTGTACGCAATATTTGGGGGTACATTGGGAATTAATGTCGAACGTGTTAGAGAATGCGTAGTATTGAACTAAAGTTGTCATTTTTGTGCATAGCCGGTTGTATATATGCGATTGGGTGGTGAAATGCTGGGTCTTCTTAACGTATTGGGTGTAGAGAATGCAATAGGCTAGGAGTGCATCTCACCTAAATTCCAATAGTGTAGAGAATGCAATAGGCTATCTGATAGTCATTTTAAGTTCATAGATATAATCATTGGTTTGCCATTCCGTTTTGTAGAATGTACTGGATTCTGTTGGGGTACCCGTCTGGCAGATGGCTATGGAGCCTTCAGATGATCCTATAAATTCTGAAAATAAAGGCTCAGGATTTGCCGCCGATGGCCATGCAAATCATAATGGCCACACTGACTCCGACTTAAGTTACATCGATGATGGTGACAGCTCTGATGATGAAGACGATTCCGCCAAGACAAACTCTTCATATCATGTGAATGAATTTCAGCGTTTGGCCCTGGCCTGTGACGATGGTTCTGTACGCTTGTACAATGTACCCGAATCTGGTGCATTGACGTACTATAGATCTCTCCCAAGAGTAAGCGGTATGTCTTTTGTATATTTTATCTCCCAGTTATGTTGACAAGAATTTCAACTCTGGTAATTATGTTTCCGCTTCCATACAGGGCGAATTTTGAGTGTGACATGGAGTAATAATGCGAAATTCATATTTTCTGGAAGCAGTGATGGGTATGTAACATTCCTAACTGGTGTAAATTGCCTTTTCCGACAAATTGCATCATTCTTTCCACGCATACCGCAATCAGACTGTTCAGCATCTTTCTTTTTCTTTTCTTTTTTTAAAAAATCAGCTATGGGTCATCGGTCATCACATTTTTTATGGGGTGCGCACTCGTCATCCCTTCATTTTTATGATATTGTTTTGTACTGCTGTTTACAGTTTGATTAGATGCTGGGATTCAACATCTTTCCATGAAAAGTATCGTATCACTGCTGGACTGGGAGGTGCTGGTAGTGGTGATGAACTTTGTATATGGTCATTGTTGTTTCTGAGGTGAGATAAAGTAGAATGTTTCTCAAATGTTTTGTTTTCCCCCGTAATCCGCTAGTGTTGATTATTGTTCCTGGTATCTAGGTGTGGAACACTTGTTAGTGGAGATAGTTCTGGGAGCGTCCAGTTTTGGGATAGCCGCCATGGAACTCTTCTGCAAGCTCACACATATCATAAAGGCGATGTGAATGCACTAGCAACTGTGCCTAGTCAGAACAGGATATTTTCTGCCGGATCTGATGGGCAGGTTGGTGGCATTACTGAAACAGCCATTAGGTGGATTAATTACTCTTAAAGAAAATCTTTCTCTCTCTCTCTCTCGTCTGTGTGTGTTTCCTTTTGAAAACTTGAAAAGCTATTGGTTCCTATCTTAAGCATGATATGTTGGAACCTTGTCTTCTATAAACTATAGTTCTTCAGTAGATTAACTGTATAAAAAAGAAAGAGACTTTAATTGAATTGAATTTGTGACATTTTATTCAATTGCAATTCAACAGTTATCGAGTGATTCATCTTGAACCTACTACTTTTCTTGTCTTACTAATTTGTTTGTGGCTTTCTAGGTAATTTTGTACAAAGTATCAAAAGATGAGTTTGGTGCTGATAAAGAGAATATGGCCAAAGAGCAAGTGCACAAGTGGGTCTATGTGGGATATGTAAGAGCTCATACTCATGATGTAAGGGCATTGACAATGGCTGTACCGATTTGTAGAGAAGGTTTGTGTTGACTTAGCTGCATTTGCTAAACTTACCTCCAGTTGGGCTTAAACAGGTTTATCTGTGTTCTTTTGTTCTCTAGATGCTTTACCAGAGGAAAAGATGGTGAAGATTCGCCGGCGTGAAAAACCTATTGAGTTCAGTTACCACAAATGGGCACATCTGGGTGTTCCAATGCTCATTTCTGGTGGCGATGACACCAAGCTCTTTGCTTATTCTGCGAGGGATTTCACTCAATTTTCACCTCATAACTTCTGCCCTGCACCTCAACGCCCATTGATAAATCTGGCAAGGGATAGCACAATCAATGGAGATTCTGTGATGCTTGTCCAGTCTACGAGCTGGTTAGATGTTTTACTTGTGACAGTTCAGAACAAGTTGAATCCTAGTACATCATCCAGAGGAGACACTACAATGCGACACCTTGCTCGTCTGAAAAGCAAGGGAACCCGAAAAATCATTTCTAGTGCTGCCTCTACCAATGGAATGCTGTTGGCCTATTCAGATTGTGTGAAGCCCTGCCTTTTTGCACTAAGGCATAAGGGTGGAAAGAAGTACACTCTAGACAAACTAGAGCTGCCAAAGGGGTTACCATGTTCTCAGAGTATGCTGTTTACTGTTGACTCATCCAGTTTGATACTAGCTGGCCGTGATGGAAAGATATATGTAAGTGTTTCGCTGATCCTGCCCCTTTTATACCTATATGAGACATGATAAGTTGTCTGCGATGTATTTTTGCTTCACTCATATTGTGTGTTTCTATTGAAATGTGAAATAATTGTAGTATACAGGAGAAAACAATACATTCTAATTAGTCTGTAAATTCAAATTTATTATATTACCATCAGACGTTGAAACCTAGCTGTCACACATGTTTCACCAACTCATTGAAAATGTGCAAACTGAAACAGGACGCACTTCTCTATCTTGTGGAGCCTTAGTCGTAGCAATGTCAGTTTTGAGTTGAGCACAAGTGATCAAATTATTGTGTTTTGGCCTCTGTGCTATGTAGTATAGTACATGTGTGGCTCGATATTGGTTAATGAGATGTCTATAACCCAATCATTCAACCTCTTTGGTGTTCTCCAAAGTAGTTAACGTTTTTCAAATAATGTAATATGATTTGACTGCTACAGATCATGATTTAATGAGTCACGGTGCTAAGACCGCTGACAATGTTTTTATATCTTGACTTGTCTGCTATTTTTCTAAACTTACTGTTCATCATTTCTCCTGCACCAATCAGATTATAGATATTGCAACCAGAGAAGTTTCAAATGTATTTCACCCTATGAGAAAGATGGATAGAACAAAAACATCTTCCAAAGAACCACCGGTTACAAAAATGTTTCCGAGCGCAGATGGGCAGTGGTTGGCTGCTGTTAACTGCTTTGGGGATATTTACATATTTAACCTTGAGGTGCAGAGGTATGTTACATACCAATTTGATTCTTTATGACTTGTCTTGAATGTGCTTTATGTCTAGCAAGGTAGTAATTCAGTACTGTAAATTGTGTTTAATCCTGCAATTCACTCGTTGTTTTGATTTGCAGTCCTTTTGCCTGTGACTAGGCAGACCTGCAGCTAGTATTAATGATTGCATGCATTGTATTTTTATCAGCACTAAACCTGTTTCTAATATTTGCAGGCAACACTGGTTCATACCTAGAATGAATGATGGCTCAGTTACATCTGGTGGCTTTTGTCCCAAGAACAATTCCCTTGTCATAACTACATCTAAAAATGAGGTGTATGTATTTGATGTAGAAGCAAAACAATTAGGCGAATGGTCCAAGCGCTATACGCATCACTTGCCCAGGAGATTCCAGGAATTTCCCGGAGAGGTCGTTGGCCTCTCATTTCCACCACTGGCACTAAGTTCATCTTCAGTTGTGGTATACAGTGCAAGGTAACCTTCTATTGCTGATGTGTTTCAGCTAACTTACTCTACTGCCTTAGTGTTCTAATGTTCTGAACTCCTAGTCCATTGGCCTTTTTACTCTGATAACTCATTCTTAGTACCGAGTTGATCTGTGTTTGAAATGTTGCTTTGATGGGTATTTGTGAGGAATTTGGCATATATGGGGCTTGATCTTCTCTTTACTACTTTTCTGTATTGCTAGGAGACTTTGGATTGCCAGTTGATCTAGATGATGCTAAAGTACAATCTTTTCCTTTCCTTTGCAGGGCAATGTGCTTTATTGATTTTGGATTGCCAGTTGTTCAGGATGTTCAATTACTGAATGGTTCAGTTGTACCAGCAGAAATAACAAACTCACAAAAGGTTACAAAAACAAAGCGGAAGCGGAAGGCTCGTGATGAAGAGTTGAGACAAGAGAAAAGGAATAACTTTGACTTTTTTGCATTTAAAGATCCAGTCCTGTTTGTTGGCCACCTATCGGACAGTTCGGTTTTAATAGTAGAGAAGCAATGGATGGATGTAGTTGAAGGTTTCGGCGCACCGGTTCATAGACATATATACGGGACATGATTCACGGTAACATCTCAACTTGTGGCACACGTGACAGGCAACCCATTCTTTGTTTTCGCCCAAGCCATGAAATGCTCCCATCCCCCAGCAGCTCATTGTTTGATAAGAGGTTCCAAGATTTAGCAGCACAAAACGTTTGCTGATATCGTCTAGTGATAGCAACTAGTGTGGGTTAATGGTGTCAAATGTCTTTTGTTTCGTGAGTAGTCGTTGTATTCTTTTCCCCACCTTCGTCTGAGTAATTTAGTGGACTCTTCACTGCGCCAGTTGTCATACCTTGTCACTGCGCAAATTTTTGTCATCTGTAAACAATGTATCATCACTTCTGTTAAGCCAATGTCTGTTGTTTGCCTCAGGAAAGATATCTTAACTTTGTAAGGAGGAGCAAACGACTGAACTTTTGTAAGGGTTTCAATTGTCAAAAGTCAGCAGATCATCTGGTGGGCTGTGAACGCTAATACTACGGTTTTTTCTTCCAAACGCATGCGATCGGTCGCGTTGTTGCTGGTTTGGCCAAATCGCATCTACATGTCACAGGTTTCTCGAATCTTGATTGTCTGCAGTAATTAGCCATTTTTAGTTGTAAATTCGCACTGCGGGTTGTTTTGAGACTTGAAAGGTGAGCACGTGCAAGGACGGCTACTTGAAAACGAGCATATACATGGTGCAGGTAAATACAAAGGGGAATTAGTTATTTGTCATCCTTTTAGATCCATTTTCAGAATTTACTTTTATTCCTGACCTAATACATTTTTTGCCTCCTCTTTTGTCTATTTCTTCAGATTTTGCCCTTTTTATATTATTTTATTCTTATATGCCCGTTTTCCCATTACATGGCATGCGAAATTACTCTCTTGCCCTCCCGTCGCACGCACGGTCGCACCTGACCAAATCGGTCTCGGTCGTTTGAGCTCGCTAGGGTTCATCTTTTTCTCCCCAATCCCCTTCTCTGTGCTCGCGCTCCCGACGACACTTGAAGGCAACGACGCGGCGTGCAGCAGTGATCCATTTCCCCCTCCCCCCTGCTCCCAATCCCCTTAGGGTTTAGCGCAGCAGTTGCAGCGGGTTGGCAAGGACGGCATGTCGCAGTCGAGCGGTTCCTCTAGGCGTTCGAAGGGATGGTCCCAGGTATACTTCCCAGGTTCTTCGATGATGAACTTGCCTACGCATTCTCTTCGGGGCGATATTGAACTTCCCTTGTGGAGTGCCCGGACTGCAAGAATTCCGCCTTGGAACTCACTTGCAGAAAGGGGGCAAATGTGGGGAAGATATTTTACAAATGTCCTATGAAGCAGCTGAACGTAAGTAGTCCTTGCTCGATTTGGGTTTCAATTTGGAAGGGGTTGCTTCATTTGATTTTGGGATCCCCTTGCTGTTTGGTTTGCCGTAGGAGCGAAAGACTTGCTCCTTCATGTGGACTGAAGAATATGTGGATTTTCTAACCAAGAAGGGGGTAATTCAAGAGGACACCACTTCCCCCGAAGATGCAATTCCAGATTTACTTGAAGCCACATCTACTCTGAAGACTGATTTTGAGGCTATGAAAGTAGAGCTCGCGGAGTTAAAGGTTTTCAATGGTAACACTGATGCCACCATGTACAAGATGTTGAAGCAAGGGAGAGTTTCTATCACAATTGGTGCTCTCAACTTGTTGGTCATTGATTTAGTTGTAATGGTTGTAATTGTTGCATCGGGGAACTAGTTTGTCACTTGATGTGTAATAGATGCTGATCTTAGTTAGGGCATTTTAGTTGTTTGGTGTGAGCAAGGTGGTGATCATTTTATTTGCAAAAGTGAACATCATGTGTAATTTCATCTGTTCAAAATGGCAAGCATTATGTGGATCATAACATGTGTGACATGATGACTATTATCTCTTTTGTATATGTGTTCATATTGAATGTTCAGATCAGTAGTCTGAAGATAGCAATGTACTAACATACTACAAGTCTGTGAGCTAATTGACAACATAGAGTTGAGAACATCACAATATCAGAAAACTAGATAGGGCTTCATTTCAAAGCAACTGTGAAGGCATAAGGTGATACCTGAGCCTATGCCTAAACACATCAAATGCGAACTTCAGAAGCGTTGGGAGGTCCAAGACATTATGCTCATTGTGCAAGAAATCAAATAAGCTTTCTCCAGTAGTGACATTATACTAGCAAATGCTGATTTTTCATTGGCATACATAACATACATAGCATACAGTCCAGTAGTCCAGAACAAAAACTGCAGAATAAGTCTAGAACACAGGAAATATGGTCCAGTTCTCAGCCATAGGCATACATTGCAAAAAAACTACAGAACACAATATACCGACAAAATATTCTGAAATGGCTACAAGTCCATGCAAACAAGTCTAGAACACAAATTGTTGTTTTTTGCTCATTTCTTCTTCTTGATTGGTGTCAACTTTTTCCTGGGATTAGTAGTGACCTTCTTCCGGGGAGGTGTGAACTTCTTCCTACGAGTAGTGTCTTGGCTGTCAACTACTCCTCCCATTGTCAGTGCTAGCTGCCTGCATACATATTACATCCATTGTGAGATGCCCATACATACTAACAAAATGCAAGTCTATACCTCCTAGTGACAGGACCAGGGTTGTTGCTCAGAGTTGTTGGCTGCAATGCAACAGGGGGTGTACAAACAGACGCACCCTCTGCAATTCCTTTCTTTGTAGCCTTTCTCTTGCTATTGTACACAGCAGTTACACAAGGCAACAAGGAAACATGTAATGCAAAAGGTATAAATGCATCCCTCATGATGTTACCTTTTTTTGTTTGCATTAAGACGACAACCATCAGCATGATGGCCAAGCTCCCCACACCTGCTGCATTTGCACTGCCTTCTTCCCCTACTTGATTTCTCCTTCTCCAGGAATGATGGAAACCTACTCTTGTGAGGTCTTCCTACTAATCTCTTCCCAAGTGGTGGAAACAACTTAAATCCCAGGTCAACTTTTGGTCATTGGTTCTTACCGGTTATTGGCTGAACAACCCCTTCATAAGCAGCTCTGAATTTGGCAACTGAGTAGTAATTGTGTACATATCCCTTCATATTTGCATTTCTTACAGTTGTAATAAATGTCATTGCATGAGGACATGGTTTGTCTGTTAACTGCCACTCCCCACATATGCACTCCTGTGCAAGGATGTAAACAACATGTCTGTGAACTTCATGATTGTTGTCAACCTCAGTTACCTCTGCAGATTCATGTGATGATGTACCCACCTTCAAATTATCTAAATTCCTAGTCTTCATATTGAGTTGGTGTATTATGGCTGGGAGAATTTCCCCCTGCAACCTCTCTCCAATTTTCCTCTTGTAAAACATTTTCATTATCTTTTCTCTTAGCTTGTCTACTAATTCCACAACAGGCAAGTCCTTCAACCCTTTAATCCAACTGTTGAAACTCTCTGCTAGATTGTTGTTGATGTAATCACATTTGATGTCTTTTGAGAATCTACTCCTCATCTATAGCAAATTATGGTGCTTCTTCAAGTAGACTCCAACCTCAGGACTTGCTTCAAGTATTCTACCCATGTAAAAGTCAAATCTGTCTGCTCTATATGCCCTAGCAGCTGGGTACATGTTACCAAAAATAGGACCATGAAATTTCTTCACAAAGTTCTATATAAGGTGCCTAAAGCACTCTCTCTGCTCAGCTGCAGGGAATACATTCTGCACAGCATTTTCTAGACCTTTACAAGCATCAGAGCATATAGCAAGGGTAGGAGGATTACCTATTGCTTTCTTCAACTGCTGCATGAACCAAGTTCAGTTATCAGTTGTCTCAAATTCTATAAAACCAAAAGCAACTGGGAACATCCAATTATGTCCATCTAGAGCAGTAACTACAGCTAGCTGTCCATTCTATTTGCCATTCAAAACTGTTGAGTCAACACTCAAGTATGGTCTATAGCCTCTCAAAAAAACATCAATACATGGTTTCAGAGCCATGAAAAATATATAAAAATATGTCTTGTCACCTATTTGTCTATTTGCTATCTCAATAATACTACCAGGTGACCTCCCTTGGATTTCTTTGGCCCCTAGATATGGGTGCTTCCTCAAGGTCCCTATAACCCTGTCAGCCACCCAACCTTGAGATGTCATACTGGTCTTCACCCTACTAGTCGATGAACATGTGTGTTCAAATGGCTTCTTGATCATCTGCAAATACAAACATGACAGTTAGCAACATCATATAGCAAACATAACAGTTAGCTACACTTATCAAATATAGTTAGTACCCAGATGGTTTCTCCTTTCCTGGTGTTATGAGCATTAATTGTTCATAGGCAGCACACATCCTTGCATCTGCTTCTGAACCTTGTTTTGTTAGATTTAATAGTGTGGATGTCAAATTGCCCATTAATTGCATACTTTCTGACAGCCAGTCTGAATGCTTCCATGTTAGGGAAGATGTCGCCAACACTCATCGTTGGATTATCCTGATCAATCACATTCCCAGTCTCTCCAGGTATGTCATCATCTACTGCAATTGTTGCCTCAGTAAATTATTCCTCAATTCCACATGGAAGAGGGCTTGCCATTGGTGTTGTTCTTCTAGAATTAACCCTGGCATCATCATCAGCTCTCAAGCCAAGTAAGACATACATGTCATCCTCACCCATAGCAACATCTCTGTCATCATCAGCAGATGGAGCACCTTCTGTGATTTCAATAGTTGTCCAATCCACTATACCTTCTGATGCCCAAGCGTTGCAGGGATTATTGGAAGTACTTGCAACTAGTTGTGATACGGCAATGGGAGCAGGAGAATGAGGTGCATTGGAGGCACAAGGACCATCTGCACTGATATCAATTCTTGCTACAATTCGATCATTACCTCTAAAAACTTCATCAGGACAGATCACACTAGACTGACTACACTGATATCCGGCTTTGGAGATAACCTCTACAAATAAGAACAAGTATTTAAGGTTCCATCGATCTATTAATGCCTCCTGCAACTCATGTGTGTACAGAAACTTGACATGTTCATTGGTTATCTTGTCAACTCCGTATGCAAATGCCTCCTGAGAAGGTTCCCAAATAATCCTCTCTTCAAGATCAGCATACAACTTGTCAATCGTGTAACCCTTAACATTTACTATCCACTCCAGATCTGTACGTGGCATAGCCATTGTGCTACCATCATTCAACACGGCAATGTAATCCCCAACTCTAACGTTTATCTTAAACGCTAATTCAAGGTCAATCCTACCGGATTTGCAACAGAGAAAAACATAAATTTCATCACTCATCAGTAGTTCATACCTACGCGACAATGGCACAACAGAAGGTAGTGCAAAGAAAAAAATAGAAATTTCATCACTCATCGTTCCAAGTTACGTTGTTCACAAGCATCAAGCACAACAGAAAGGGATACAGATCAAGCAAGCAACAATGGTAAGCGGGGAAACGGGAACATACCCGACTAGGATCTCCTTGAAATCCATGGCGCCCTACTAGCTTGCTCCGCCGCCACACCCAATCCACATGCACCACTGTTGCGCTAAACCCTACTACACACCGCGTCGCTGCCTTCAAGTGTCGTCGGGAGCGCGAGCACAGAGAAGGGGATTGGGGAGAAAAGGATGAACCCTAGCGAGCGTAAGCGATCGAGACCGATTTGGTCGGATGCGACCGTGCGTGCGACGGAAGGGCAAGAGAGTAATTTTGCATGTCATGTAACGGGAAAACGGGTATATAAGAATAAAATAATACAAAAAAGGTAAAATCTGAAAAAATAGATAAAAGATAGGGCAAAAAATGTATTAAGTCGGGAATAGAAGCAAATTTGAAAAATGAATTAAAGGAGGGCAAATAACTAATTCCCCTTTTACAAATCACTAGAAAATAATGGAAGGAAAACAGAGAGACGAATGCCTCGAAAAGGACTCATACCGTACAAATTGAAACAAAGCACAAAGCAGATTTCTCCATTTCTCTGATGGAAACGGAACCACCCCAAAGTATGTCAATTCATGCAACCTGAACGAAATCGCCCAGGTCGATGGGCTCAGCGTACAGAATTCTGCTCTGCAATATTATTTCTTTCCCCATTCCTTCGTCAACAAATGCCGGGTGCTGTCCCAGTGCTTGTATTTGTATCGGCCAAGTCGCCGAGAACCCGTACTTCACTGCACTGTTTCAAGGGAAAATCAGTGCGGTTCCCTCGAATTTCTTGTTACGACAACGCAACCGAGGTTGGCTTCTCCTGCCTGTTCTGGCTTCCGTCCCATCTGGCCTGCCAGAAGCCCGAGCACCTCCCATATCTCGAAGCGGCGCGGATGAGCCTGGTCGTCGGCGACGAACGAGCTAACCTCGCCGTCGACCTCTATCGCGCTATACGCAGCGACCTTCTTGATCCCCCTGCTGCCGATCAGCTTCCGGACCCTCCGCGCGTCGTCCTTGCGGTTGGCATCGAGATAAATGTTGGACAATTGGACGTAGACGCCCTCGTCGGCGCCGACGCCTAGCTTCTCGAGCTCCGTCGCCGCCACCTCCGCCAACTCCACATTGCCGCGTATCCGGCAGCCTGCTAGGACCGAGCCCCAGACGGACGCGAGCGGGGTCATCGGCATCGTCTCGATCAGCCCCACCGCGTCCTCCAGCCGCCCGACCCGGCAGAGCATGTCGACCGTGCAGCTGTAGTGCTCGTGCCCCGGCGCGACGCCGAACCGGCGGTGCATCTCCTTGAGCAGCCTGAGCCCGTCCTCGACCTTCCCGGCGTGCGCGCACGCGGACAGCGCTCCGAGCACCGCCACGCCGTCCGGCCGCACCCCGTCCTCCCTCGCCATCCTCTCCAAGCACGCCACCGCCTCCCCCGCCATGCCGTGCACAGCGAACGCGCCCACCATGGTGCCCCAGACGTACTCGTTCCGCTCCGGCATGCCCTCGAACACCCTCACCGCCTCCTCCAGGCAGCCGCACTTGGCGTACATGCTCACCAGCGCCGACCCGACGAACGCGTCCGCGAGCAGCCCCGGCGCGCTCCTCTCCACGTACCGGTGCACCCACTCCCCGCACTCCAGCGCACCGGCCTGCGCGCACGCCGCAATCGCTGTTGTGAGCACAACGGCGTCCGGGGCCACCCCGTCCAAGAACATGGTCCTGAACAGCCCAAGCCCCTCCGCCGCCATCCCCGCGTGCGCGTACGCCCCGATCAGCAGGTCGTAGTGTATCGCCTCCCGCCTCGGCAATTCGTCGAACACCCTCCGCGCGTCGTCCGGGCGGGGCGCGTGGAACTGAAGCAGCGCGGTGGTGACGTAGTGGTCGGAGGGGAAGAGGGCGTTCTTGAGGAGGAGGGCGTGGAGCTGGGGCCCCGGGGACGGGGCGACGATGGCCGCGGCGGAGAGGGCGAAGGGGAAGGAGAGGTGGTCGGGGGAGGGGAGGGGCGAGGCGGGGGAGAGCATGAGCATGAGGAGGCGGAGAGCGAGGAGCGGGTGAGCCGGGGAGGAGGCGCGGCGGGAGAGAAGGCGGATGAGGGAGTTGAGCGCGAGAAGGGAGAGGTCGGGGTGCCACGGGAGGAGGCCGGCGGTGGTGAGGAGGGTCTGGACGGGGAGGAGCGGCGCGGCGGGGGAGGCGACGGTGGACGGGAGGAGGCGGGAGGCGAGGAGGGAGTGGCAGAACGCGAAGGTTGGCTTCGGGATGTAGGGGCGCATGCTTGGCTGGCTCGAGCGGTGGGAATCGGCGTTGCTTCGAGCCTCAGGGGGAACGCTGTGTATTAGTCGCGATGCCAAGTGCATCTCCAACATGGCAAACACTTCGTGGAATTGGATAGGCGCTTCAGTCATCCATGTTGGCTGTTTCAAGGGCTTTCTTGTAAATTCTCATTTTGAGAAAAGGATTAAAGAAAGAAAAGGGAGTCTGCGTGGGTGCTCTCAAGTCAGAAGAGGAGGAGGAGATAAGACTCGGTGCTTTTTCATTCTCGTTCGGTTGCCTTGCAGCTTCGGCTTTCCTCCCGAAGATGGCGGCGATCTGGGCGAGATGGGAGGCACGAATGAGCTCGAGCGCTTCAGGCGCGGGGTTTTGGGCAGCCACCGGTCGCTCTCTCAAGATCCTCTCTGAAAAGGTGAGAAAAACACCTCCAGATACATCAAGAACGTAAAAATTCCCATTGATTTTCTGATTTTTGATAGTCCCACTACCGATCTGATTTGGTTTTTCCTTCCACTCCTGGTGACGCCTTGGATCCTGATTCCTGGTGGTGGTTCGGTTCTGAGCTCTACTCCTTTGCACATTTGGTCTAATCCCCTCTTGTGCCTTTCGGGATTTTGGAGGCCTGGAGAGAGATTTGAGACTTTTGTGTTAGGAGTCCGGTTCCTAACTGATCTGGAGTGAGTTTCGGTGGTGAAGGATCATCTAGCTTGATTGATTGGTGCTGATTAGTGCTTTTGGCCGAAGCACTCTCTTGGTGGGCTTGTGCGGCAATCTCCCGCCTTCCTGGCCGTTCTTTGGTATATTCCAAGAAGGAAGAGCGGCATTGTATCTCCGACTACTTCGTCCCTTGCTCGGTGTTGCAGGGCGATAGTTTTTCTGGGTCAGTGTCTATCGACACGCCTTGCCGATTGCATCTTGGTGGTTTTGAGTACCACCGCTTCAGTGAGTATTACACCTCTTTGACAGTTCGGTTGATACTTGCATATATATATATTGCAGTTCTAGTTGTTAGTCTTGACCTGTGTACTTTGTCTTTGAGACTAGTTCGGAGATATTGCAAGTTAACCTCGTGGCTCTAATGCTCGATGATTAAACTTGTCTTATACTGAAATTGATTGAGATAATTAGTTCATACTTTGAGCTCTGTTGTATTACTTGCTTATGTATGATTGATCTGCTGGCAGTCTGTTATTTCGAGTTTAACTAGTGATATTGAACCTTCGATTACTTTGATCTCTAGCATCTCATTTGATCACTGCATCGTTAGCCATTCACGATCTTGTGTATTGGTGTTCATTTATTCAAGGGTGATCAAATTCGTTGATGGTCTAGAGTTCGATTTATGATCCTAGTTATCCTCTATTAGACTGATAATACATTCGTATTGTCGCCCAGTTGGGATCTTTAGACAGTTTAGTGAATAATTTTTAGAGCTCAAAGTTTGAAATTATATTGTCTTGTTCAATTAATGAAGAGTATAGACAATAGGATTGAGATGGCAAAGAATTGTTCTTTTGCAACTCTCCTTCTCGAGAGCACACTCTATCATCAATAACTGCGGCTTTATGTCGCTAATTGATGATCCGCTATTAATGCTGAGAATAATATCGTGCTTAAATGACTTGATAGAATTTCATGAACACATGTTATTATGGTCATTTACTTCATGCTGTTATTATGCTTTAGTGCTAATGGTGATTGCTGGAATTACTTATGTTCATTTGCTAAAACTGCACTGTCTACAACAATCCAGAAAAACTATATTTGAAGAAATGGCTTCATCGTCAGATGTCGTTAAGCCGGAAGCTTTTGACGGTGCCAACTTTAAGCGTTGGCAAGCTAAAACCAAACTTTGGCTGACCGACCTCAGACTTTTCTGGGTCGTTTCAAATCCTCCGATGTTCCCTTTGGAAACCGCTGAGATGACGCGGTGGGAGGATGCGAATAATTCAGCTTTAGCTAGGTTGTTAGCAGTCTTATCCAACCGGCCGCTCGACGCTTATGTCACTTTCACTAATGCCAAACAACTCGGGATGAACTAGATGAGAAGTATTCAAGGGAATAATGGTAACGAGTCCTTTATTATCACAGATACTTGAACTACAAGATGGTGGAGGGACGATCGGTGATGGAGCAAATCCATGAGCTTCAACTCCATGTACGTGATCTTAATCAAGACGATCGCTCTCCTACCAAAGCTTTCAAGTTAATGTCATTTTGGCTAAGTTACCGCTCGTGGCGTGACTTTGTGACCGCGACGACATATAAAGGAGCGCTTGACACTCAATGAGTCACGCCACTATCAATGTCGAGGAGCGGCAAGAGCCGTGACGACAAAGGTAAGGCTCAAGTCCAAGCTCATTTAGTGGAGGTCAAGAGTGCTGGTGGCTCTGGGAATCATAAAGTCAAGAATCAGCCCAAGATCAAGCTGCAAGGAAAGAAGATGAAAAAGAAGAAGGAGGACATTGTCTGCTTTGTGTGCGGAGTGGCTGGTCATAAAGCCAACCATTGCCGCAATCGTAAAGGCAAGGGTCCTTCTCCACTCAAAGACAAGGGCCGAAGGTCGAGGTGAATGTCGCTCGATAATACCAGTTCGGAAGGGTATGTACCTAAGGCCTTTATGGCAAATCCATCTATAGATTGGTGGATTGATACAAAGCTACTAGACATATATGTGCCGATCGATCGTGCTTCTCTTCTTTCGTGGTGAAGGTGGTGGATCCGTCTCCGATGGGCAATGGAGCCACCGCATAAAGACGGGATTGGGCAGTTTGCTTGAAGCTTACTTGTGCAAAACACTCATTCGAGAGACGATCAGATGTGCTCGCAATGACTCGTAATCTCATTAGCGGGTCGATGCTTTGTAGGCAAGGAAGAAAGCTTGTTTTTGAGTCTAATAAGGTCGTGTTGACCAAATTTAGTACTTTTGTGGGCAAGGCTATGATAGCGGAGGCATGTTCCGCTTATCTATTCTTGATTCGAATAATTTAAACATTTTTAATGTTTCCCATTGCAATAAATTACATGATGTTTGGCATTCACGCTTGTGTCATGTTAACTTTGAAGCTATTGTGCGGTTAAGCAAAATGGATTTAATTCCAGCTATAATTATGAGAAGGGTTCAAAGTGCGAGTGTGTGTGCAAGCTAAGCAACCCCGAAAACCTTTTCACAGCGTTGAAGGGCGAAGCACCTCTCCACTTGAGTGATCCATTCGGATCTTTGTGAGATGAATGGAATATTAACTAAAGGTGGCAAAAGATACTTCTTAACTCTCATAGATGATGCGACTAAGTATTGCTATATCTACTTACTTAAGTCGAAAGATGAAGCACTAGAATACTTTAAAATCTTTAAAGCTGAAGTGGAAAACCAACCGAAAAGAAAATCAAACGGTTAAGGTCTGGACTGAGGCGGTGAATACGCCTCGCTTGAATTCTCTCAATTCGTGAAGAAAGTGGAATAATTCATGAAGTTACTCCACCATACTCACCCCAATCTAACGGAATAGCCGAAGAAAGAACCGAACTCTATGTGACTTGGTTAATGCCATGTTACAAAGTTCGTATGTCGGACTATTGGTGGGGTGAAGCGCTTCTCACACTAATTATGTGCTAAATAGGTGCCACCGCAATCGGAGGAAACACCTTATGAAGGATGGAAGGGAGAAAACCTAACTTGTCCTTTCTTCGAACTTGGGGATGCCTTGCAAAGTGCATGTGCCAAGTTATCAGAAAAGAAAGCTTGGTCCAAAGACCGTTGATTGTGTTTTTCTAGGGTATGCTTCTAATAGCACGGCTTATAGATTTTTAGTGGTCAAATCCGAGGTAAGTGACATTGCTACGAATGTAGTGATGGAATCTCGTGATGCGACATTCTTTGAGCATGTGTTTCCTATGAGACCAAATGAAGTCATTGATCCTATTGGTTCAAGTGAACACTCTATTCTTCCTAGGGTGGATAACACCGCTCCAGAATTGGAGTTGAGGAGGAGTAAGAGGCAGAGGACTGAAAAGTCTTTAGGCGATGACTTTGTCACCTATGTCGTGGATGATGAACCACGAAACCTTTCAGAGGCATACGCATCCCCGGATGTGGATTACTGGAAGGAAGCAGTCCGTAGCGAGATGGATTCCATTATAGCTAACGGAACGTGGGAGGTTACGGACCTCCCATGTGGATTCAAGCCAGTGGGCTGCAAATGGATCTTTAAAAGAAAGCGTAGACCTGATGGTACTATTGAAAAGTACAAGGCACGTTTAGTGGCTAAAGGTTTCACACAAAAAGAGGGTGAAGACTATTTTGATACATACTCTCCTGTGGCTCGTTTACCCACAATTCGGGTGCTTTTAGCACTAGCTGCTGTATATAAACTCCAAGTACATCAAATGGATGTAAAGACCGCTTTCCTAAATGGAGAATTGGATGAGGAGATTTATATGCAACGATCGATGGTTTTGTGGTTGAAGGGCAAGAGAGAAAGTATGTCGCTTGATTAAATCCTTGTATGGTCCAAACAAGCTCCCAAGCAATGGCATGAGAAATTCGATAGTACTATGACTTCGGTCGGCTTTTGTGTGAACGAAGCCGATAAATGTGTCTACTATCGGTTTAGTGGGGACGAAGGTGTCATTCTATGTCTTTACGTTGATGACATATTGCTTTTTGGGACCAACATAGATGCAATCAATAAAACAAAGTCCTTCCGTCCCGAATTTTAATATGAAAGATTTGGGTGAAGTCGATGTTATCTTAAACATTGCTTATAAAGGGTGAGAATGAGATTACTCTTTCACAATCCCATTATGTGGACAAGGTCCCGTCGGATTTGGATTCATGGATTGTAAATCAAGAGCCACACCCTATGATCCAAATGCTAAGCTTCATAAAAACACTGGACATGGAAAAGACCAATTTAAATATTCTCGGATAATTGGATCTTTAATGTATCTTACTAGTGCAACGAGGCTCGATATCTCATATGCCGTAGCGATTGAGTCGTTATACGCCCAATCCAGAGATGATCACCGACAAAGACTAGAGAGGGTACTTCTGCACTGAAGGGACCTCTAACTTGGGAATAATTATTCGGCCATCCGCAGCCTTGGAAGGATTCAAAGGATTCTAATCGATCGGTGACTCGGATGACATGAAGGCTACGAGTGGATTGCCAAGTGCATCTCCAACATGGCAATCCTCTTGTGCCTTTCGGGATTTTGGAGGCACTTTTGTGTTAGGAGTCGTGGAATCATCTAGCTTGATAGGCGATTAGTGCTTCAGTCATCCATGCCACGGAGAAATCAGCATCTTGGTGGTTTTGAGTACCACCGCTTGATGAGTATTACACCTCTTTGTGATTCGGTTGATACTTGCATATATATATATTGCGCTTCTAGTTGTTAGTCTTGACTCGTGTACTTTGTCTTTGAGACTAGTTCGAGATATCACTTGTCTTATACTGAAATTGATTGAGATAATTAGTTCAATGTATGGGGTGGGTTGATCTAGAAAAATGAGTCGTCATCTTTAGACGTCAAAGTTTGAAATTATATTGTCTTGTTCATGACTTGGGTCACCGCTTTAGTGCTACTAACCTCACTTAAGCTCTTGCATACATAGAGTACCGCCATGGATTGCGCATAAGGCCATTGGGGTCATATGACCTCGGCAATTATAATGTAGATCTGCCTCTGTCTGCATCAACCACTGAAAATAAGATTGTTTTGTTATTAGTTAGTTGATCTAATACAATGTAGTTTTTGTTTCAACGGTGCTCACTGTGGACATGTAATGTTCCGAACTTACTTTAGTAGTCGTTTGTGCGTGGTTCTAGAGTTGTGGTCGTCTCTCCTTCTGTATTTTGGTTTGTGGGTACTCCTAGTAGATTCATCCCTTTCTCTCTCTTTATCAGAATTTAATTATCAATATATTTTGTTCTCAATACAAGTGGGGAAGTTGCTTGTTGTCAAAAGAAGGAACTAACGAGGACCGAGCGTTCGCTGGAGTGGCTAACTACGCTAGGTGTGCGAGCAACCCGCCAGGGTTCGATCACAGGGATCGAATCTCATGTGCCTCTCCGAATAAATAGGGTATACACACGCGTGCATGTTAAGTGAGACAATATGTACCTGCGCTCCGGAGGCCATGGAGCCTTCGATTAATTCCCGCGAACGCGTGTGCATGCGTGTGGTGTGAGTGGGTTGTGTTCGTCCGCCTTGTACTCCTAAAAAAAGAGAGGAACTAACACTGAACATAGTCTTTCCTTTTCCTTTCTTTCTCTTTCTCTTTCTCTTTCTCTTTCTCTCTCTGAGAGGTTTTCTCTTCTTCTTCCTTGCAACAGAATGAGTAACCAATCTCTCTTTCAAAGAAAGAAGCACGTGTGCTGGCCTGGTTTCGGGCGAAGGCCCATTATAAATTGCAGGGGAGAAGGTGGAGCGAGAGAAGAGAGACAAACTTGGTGGACAACACAGAGGTCGGGAGAATGCCGGCAAGGTCTACATGTAGGATCTCTATTAGACGTGATATTACTCCATCACCGGGTTTTTACTTTCCAAAAGGCGATATGTATTGTATGATTCGAGATGTTCGTACAGTATATTATTGTACCATAGCTTTAGTGTGACATGCATATGTACTTCGCCTCACCCTATACACCATGTTGTTGAACTACTCTTGAAACTCCTCGTAAAACATAGGATGTTGAATTCAATGTGATGTTTGTGTTGTTGAAGTGTTTTATTCTTTCGAACTTCATGATAATCATTCTTCCACTAACTGCCCTCCTCAGTGGCCGAACTTTGCCACAACGACATGACCACTCAATCCCCGACATAGATGCAAACTTTGGTCAGAAGGACAAGACTACTCACTGCACTCATTGGATGTCAAACTTTGCACAGGAGGACACGACAATTCACTAGCTTGATTGCATGCCAACCTTTTGCCAGAACGACAAGACACCTTGCTGCAAAACTGCACGCATGGGCCAAAGGGTTGCGACACGACTCACTACGACAAATCCACTTCAACTCCCTGCCCCATGTACCTGTCTAAAGTTCGTCGCTCAGGTCCAATAGGCCCTATAGATTGCCACAACATGGGCAATCAACACAACTACAATCCCACACCATGGCCAGTAGAGGGAGAGCTCGTGGAAGGAGAGTACAAGGCCCCAATCCATTTAAGGGAATAGACTATTACAGTCCACCCCCCCCCCTCCCACACACACACACACACACACATCTCAATCTTCCCATTCGATCCAAGATGGATTACGGTCCTAACAACACTTTCCGTGACTAGCCATAACTACGAGCCTTGGCTGCATTTAGGGGTGTAAAACGAATCTGGATAGTCTGTTTTATCCGGCATCTGTATTCGGATGGTAGCAAATGTGGTAAAGAAAATAGCATTCGTATTGCAAAACGAATCCGAATCCGAATAATATCCATTTTTTGTCGGATATGAATACGAATATGGATAATATCCATATCCGATAGTTTTATTTCCCTTGTCATCTAGTCCACTAACATTTTTGTGTGTGTTGTATTACCATGTTGCTTGTGGGAATTTATATGTAACTCCATATATTGGAACTCTTTTTGTAGATGTTTGAAATTTGAACTTCTTGTGTGAAACTTCATAATATTTTAGGATATTCGAATTCAACTGAATTCAACAAGTATTCGATTCACGTTCATATTTTTTACAACATTCGATTTGTATTTGTATTCGTATTCGAGCATATTCGTATTTGTTTAAAAAATAAGAATACGAATGTGGTATGGCCACTATTCGATTCATATTCGATCCGTTTTCACCCCTAGCTGCAATGCACGCATGGAGAATACATGGTGGCCCAGGTTTGCGATGACTGGGTCAACCCAAGACGTCGATTCTTCCGGTGCCCTCGGTTTAGGGCAAGTTATTACTTCCATTTTTATTCTTCCTTTTGTGTAATGCTACAATACTCATACTAACCTCCTCGTACCTTTAGACTCATGATTGCCTCTTCACCGCGTGGGTCGACTCGGAGTATCTCATATTGGCTTGAACATACAAGGCCCACCTTGGAGTGAGGATCCAAGAGTTGGAGGATCAACTCTAGGGCGAGAGGGCCAACAACGATGAGCTCCACAGGTAGAGGCTTATGGAAAGGTACAACGAGGAGGTGGTCCACCTCCGTAGTGACTACCACCCAATGTGTTGTTGCTCCAATCCAAGATGCCCTTGGGCCTATCACTACTGCGACAACCAGCCACATCTGCGACGCCCTCACAACTAGCACTCCATGTGGGTGCCCTACGGTGTTCCATTTTCGTCATAGGGGAGTACATCAATAACCCCGGTTAGATCTAAATCCACCATGCCATTTTCATTCCAAAAGGCGTGCATGTCCTCTAGTTGTAGTTCCTGTGGTGTGTTCGTGCTAGTTGCAATGTGTACCGTAGTAGTAGCCAAGCAACATTTGCACCTAAGAACACCATGTGTGTCATGCAACTCCCCATTTGCTTGTTCAACTATATCCAAATAATGTCGTGTTCTCGCACACCGCATGCTCACTATGTCAAAGTAAATGCCTTACTTATCTCGTCTTCCATCAACTGCCTCGAAGTTCCAAAATTTTACGTCGTGCTCTACCATCTCAATTCTAATGACATTCCCTTTTCTCAACAAGAACAAAATAAATTATTTACCCATCTCAATGTCCACGTAATTGAAAATTAAACAAATTGTTCGTAATAAATAAAATACATAGCGCCAGAAACCCTGTGTACACACATACTCATCGCCAAAAAAACACGGCACTGAATTTCTACACGTCTGCGCCAAGCCTTCTAGCGCCGAGGTCTGGCTAACATGGTGAAGAATCAAGACTCGCCATTATAAGTTAATGAAGTATTTTGGTAATTAATGATAATTATTTTGTGGGGCTAATCTTTTCCATGAGTTTGTCAAATAGGTTAAGTCCTATAATGATGAAGACTTTGGATGACATCATGTGTTGATGGTCATCAAGTCAAGGTTCGGGATAAGGATGTCATCATATGTTGATAAGCACCAAGTCAAGATCCCGGCGTGAAGCTTGAGCTCATTATGCATTGATGAACAAGACAAGAACCCGGACTTAAAGAGAACATTATCATCATCAAGTGAAAGCTCCAAGTAGATGTGCAAGGCAAAGGTATAACTAGCATATGCTAAGGATTTATTTCTTGGTCATTTTATTGGTCACGGTGTTTGGTTGGATGACCGGGTTGCTAATGTAGGTTACCATACTATTAAGAGGGGTTCTGACTAATAGCTTGAGTTGTTCGGTGCTCACCACCTCCAGAGTGGAGGAAGAGAAATTCTAGTGGATTCGAGGTGTTGGTTTAATTCATGGATTTGATCTAATTCATTTGGGCTTACCTCAACATGGATTAAGGAAGATCGGCAAGTCTCTGAACACCATGGTAAAAAGATTGTGTATCATTGTGGTTTGCTCTTTTGTGCTTCATATTCTTGTAATTTATATTGATAGAATTAAATTGCTTGTTTGTCTCACTAGGATTGCAAACCTTGACATATACTTAGGTTGTTGGTGCACTTAGTTGAGACTAGTTGATTTAGGTTTTAATTGCGTAAAACTGTTTTGATTTACACTACTGCGTATAAAGCCGATTTTGTCCAAAGATATTTTTAAAAGGGGCCTTTTAAAAAACCGTTTATTCACCTCCTCCCCCTTTAGTCAGCCTCCTCGACCTTACACATGGTAGCACTGTGCCATATTGGCGACGAGGGCTAACGTGGTGCCAAGCCTCTGCACCAGCATATATGGCACTAACACGTTATATAACTTAGCATTGTTCGTGTTGGCGTTGAAAAAAATGCCATTTCCTGAAATAGCTTTACTAGGGGTCATTTTTTGAAATAAAATAAAAAGGGGCCAAGATAGGCAAAAAAAACATAGATCTATGGGTAAGCTTGTAAGGTATCTACAATCAATATAGCTTGCAAAGGACGGTATGGATAAGCATAAGAACATGTTGCATAGACCTATGGGTAAGGATAAGTTATATGTTGCAAATTGTTGCGTCCCTCGTCGACTACATTGATGGACGATGTCGCCAATCTCCGCCCCAAGCCGAGTTGGTCCCTCAAGAGAGTAACGGCGATGGTGGCTGCTTGAGAAGATGATGGTGTTTCAGAGAGGTTTCTATACTAATCACGCGATAAAGATAAAATTGAGTATTTGCCACTCCAAAGGTTGTAATCAATTATTTGCCACTCCAAAGGTTGTATCCTCTTTGGACCATTTTGCCCCTCTTTTCTTGTCCCTCCCCTTCTTACTTCTCCACCTCTCTCACCAGCCACAGCAAGCTTCTTGCCCACCATCACTGTCCTTTCTTATTCTAATGTGTCGCTCCTATTCTCCTTGGGCAATCGGGTCGCCTCCAGCGTCGATCCTCTCTCCTCTCTTGCATCCTTCCTCTCCTACCTCTCCCCTTCTCTTTCCCGCACGTCTCCCCCCGGCTCCCCCAAACCTAGCATCGTCATCTCTACTGGCCCTGGCCAGCTCACCAGTGCTAACCTTCTTAAGAAGCCCACCACTACTTGGCTCTGCCATACTGCTACAACATTGCAAATGTGCCAGGATCCCAAGCCATTGTCACACCCCATCGCCATTGGGCTCTAGCGAGGTACAATTTGCCAAAGACAACTGCACCATGGTCGAGGATAGATATAGCAACGACAACACTACGTGGTGGTGGAAAGCAATGACGGTAGCAACGATGACCATGTCGTGGTCAAGGAAAGAGATGGTAAAGATAGTAGGCGGTGGTGGTGGGCGTCCATGGTAGAGTCGACCATTGACGATGAGGTTGCAAGAGGAGTAAGTGTAACACGAATAAGAGGGGGAAGAGAGGCAAAATAGTCAACAATTGCAAAGTATGGAGGCTACAATATTTGAAGTGGCAAATGCTAGAAGGTAAAACTTTGCAATGGCAAATACTAAAATAAATTCCGCAAAAAATCCTAATTAGGGTTTACTGTGACCATAGTATATTATATGAGAAAATTTCATCCATAGCACAAGTCTAGGCTCGGTACCAAATAATACCATAAACAAAGCTCAGTTCCAATCAATGGCATGCAAATCTCCCATCCATACCACAAGAGTTAGTTTTCTCTTATGAAATTAGTCTTTTCTAAATTCCATTTGCCCTAAATTCACCCTTCATCTTCTCACCTTAACATCCAGCAATAGAGCAAGTTGGCGTTCGCGCTGCTGGTCACCAGTCATTGTTGTAGACCTCCTCTTTCCACCATTCGCCGTTGCTAACATGCACCCGGTACAGATATGAGCCTGTGTCGTCTTCTTGCCAGAGTAGGTGGGGAATGGCGCCGATGAAGGAGGGGAGCATCGGGGTAGGTGGGAATGCATCGTTCACCATCGATGGTGGAGAAGGGGGTAGCAGCCGGTGGAGGAGGGGGAATTTGGCCAGATCCAGAAGTTGGGGATGACAACAATCAACAACCGGTGGATCTGATGGAACCATGCCTTCTCCTCGTCCTTAGTGTCAGTGGAGATGAAGACGCCAGAAGAGAGGAGGACGCTGATAGATCTAGGCTAGAGGGGAGGAAGACGACGTAGGTGACCCTCATGGAGGTGCTCGCCGTGCTCGGGGTTAGCAACAGCTGCTTCCTCAGCGGCAGCCATTGCTTGGCTAGGTTGAGAGGAAAAGAGGATGGGAAGGGGAAAAGGACAAAAGTGTACAAGTGGTATAAATGAGAAGTTTTACCACATATGCTATTGATTGAAACTGGACTTTGTTTGTGGTATTATTTGGTACAGGGTCCAGACTAATGCTATAGATGAAAATTTCTCTTTTTGTTTATATATAGTATACTAGTGCTATAGATGAAATTTTCTCTATTTATTTATATATAGAACGGAGGATGGCGGCTGAAGAGCAATTCGGCTTAGGCACGTGACAGCAGGCCCAGAACCTTACCAAACGCAAAGACCTAGTACTAGGACAAGAGCGGTTGAGAGATTGGACTCAAGTCATGTCGGAGCGACGACTGAAAAGCGACTGGACAGTCATACCAAAGAAGCGCGGACCTATTTGGCCTCCTAGTGCTCCATAATTCCTAAACTAGTCTCGTTAGCTCTGAAATTTCAGTTTTGGCCCCCTTGGGTCACGTGCTCCCGTCGGGGACGGCAGGAACTCACATGCTGCTATTTGGGACAGCAGCACCTAGTTGCTGCCTCCGGGCACGGCAGCAGCAAGGTGCTGCCCTCCCCCACGGCAGCAACTCGCCTCCCCCCTACGCGCAAATCCAAGCGGAGAGAGAAAATCCATTTAAGAATATTTTTGGAGGAATTTTTAAATATAGTAAATGAGCTTCAAAAATTATGAAATTTTTTGTGGAGCCTCCCAGAACAGTGTACTTGCTTGTCTAATTTTTTTAAAAAAATTCAGTTATTATTTGTTCTCTAAAATTTATTTAAGTATACTATTTGTAGGAATTTTCTAATATAGAAAATGAGGTACAAAAATTATTTTTAAAAAAATTCTAGGCTCCTTATACATTGTACTTGATTTTTAAATTTTTTTCATAATTTTATATGTTCCGAAATTATCTCGACAAATTAAGGGTTTATATCTCGAAATTTAGAACGAAAGGTTTCGAAAATTAGGGTTTCATGATTTCATGTGACTTGGAATGTGGGAAGTTTAGTACCACATGTATACTGTAGGTTAGAGACACTCTCTCCTCTGTACATCTGTCGCCTCGTCGCTATTGTCCCCCCTTGCCCGCAGTGCTCGCTTTTATAGCGTGCCGAATCTCGAGACCCGACTCCCGATTGATTCGCTCACGCGCCTCCACCAGCAAGGGTGTTGTGTGACGCTTCATAGCGCCACACCGGTGTTAAACCAAACATATTAGAAACCATTCCTGCAAATATGTCTTGTCCATTTAAATACATATAAATACATACTTCAAGTGCATATAAATACATACTTACTGCATATACAAAAGATTGTGCCGGTTCAAACATTAAATTTTAAAACTACCACCCTTAATCATTAATAGAGCATGAAAGATTTGTTGCCAACTTGCTATGGCTCCACCACCTAATTCTTTATGTGGTATTTTTTGAAATTTTTGCCGTATTAGCACATTTTAGGATAATTTTTTATGTGTTCTGAAATTATCTCCAAAATGAAGGATTTATGTCTCGAAAATTTGGATTTTAGGTTTCAGAAATTAGGGTTTCATGAATTCCCACACAAAGTACTCATAACATAATTAGGGTTTCAGAAATTAGGGTTTCCAATGGAGTTGCAGTGTACGTGTTCATACATAAAATTGACGACATTTGAAGCATTACAAACATTACATGATACACGCGCGGACGCGAGTTTATTGCAATCGAGACACTCTTTGTTAATTTATCAGTTTATTGTTGATGATATTATTTAATATTGTATTATACTACAGACTAGATAAACTTGTGTATGAACCAATTGAGAAAAATATTTGGCATGCATATGATATAACGATGTGTATGTTATGGTATGTTGTTATACGATCTACATGCCACACATTTCTCTCTACTGGTTCATATACAAGCTTATCTAGCCTGTGGTACAATACAATATTAAAGTAGGACAACAGCGACGAGGCGACAGATATACAGAGGAGAGAGTGTCTCTTACCAGAGTATTCATGTGGTACTAAACTTTCCACATTCCAAGTCACATGAAATCATCAAACCCTAATTTCTGAAACCTTTCATTCTAAATTTCAAGACATAAACCCTTAATTTGTTGAGACAATTTCGGAATATGTAAAATTATGAAAAAATTACACAATCAAGTACATTATATAAGGAGCCTAGAAAAAAAATTATAATTTTTAGACCTTATTTTCTATATTAAAAAATTTCTACAAACAGTATACTTAAATGAATTTTAGAGAACAAATAATAACTGAAAAAATTTGAAAAAAAAATACACAAACAATTACACTGTTCGGGAAGGCTCCACAAAAAAATTAATAATTTTTGGAGTTCATTTACTATATTTAAAAATTTCTCCAAAAAATATTCTTAAATAAATTTTCTCTCTCCGTTTGGATTTGCGTGTAAGGGGAAGGCGAGTTGCTGCCGTGGGGTAGGACAGCACTTTGCTACTGCCGTGCCCGGTGGCAGCAACTAGGTGCTACTGTCCCTAATAACAGCACGTGAGTTCCTGTCGTCCCCAACGGCAACACACGACCCAGGGGGCCAAAACTGGAATTTCAAAGCTAACGGAGCTAATTTAGAAATTACGAAGCGCTAGGAGACCAAATAAATCCAATATTCCATACCAAACGCGGTCATAGTCCCGTGTCAGGCCCAGAACTACATATATGAGCCTTCGAGCATGTAGTAACTCACGCTGCTAACGGCTGCTAACGTTCTGACTTCTGAGGCACACCACATTTCGTCCAGGGAAACTGCGTAACTTGGCTTTCATGCAGTCAATCATCATGAATATAAAAACTGAACAACGCATCGACAAGGCAAAACTGCACAAATAGAATGAACAATTTAATAGTGTTTCATCAGGTAATACGACGGGCATGAACATAGAGCAACATGGTCAGCATTCATCGACCATTGGGAAAACAAGCAAACCTCGCCAGCAGCAACATCGAAAGATGACTACAGGATACCTTGGGAAAAGCACTGTGCTCATAACCAAACCTCGCGCTCAGGGAAAACAACAAACATCCACACGACCGACGGCTTCCAACACAAATCCTTAGATAACTTCTCCTTCCACTGATATTAATAAAGCATGCATTTAATTAACACCAGAAGCCCATGGATTTTCCCTGCCTGTGCTCAGTTCCCTCGCCCACGGCCACCCATTCTTCCCCATCCTCGGCCACCATATCCCCTTCCACCAGGAACACCGCCACCTCTGCCGTGCTCATACCCTGTGTGCAAAGAAGAAAATTCAGACCAGTTTTATGGATCTTTGTGCGTAAGAATTCAACTCAACAGTACATGATTTGCATGGCAAGCCAACAGAAATGATACAACTATACAAGTATCAGGCAAAGTAACATCTCAGAAAAAAATGTTATATCTACATGTGTGGAAGAGGAAAATGGTCAGTGAACCTATTAGACTGAAATAACAAGCACGGAACTTGATGAGTAGAAACTACTATAAAGGTATACAGGGAAAAATGGAGTGCTTCCAGGAAAGAAGTAGTTCTTTGGTTACATGACCCTAAGAGCTAGCTAAAAAGGGTTTGTGAAAATTTTGATAATCTTATCAGAACCACCACTGTGTATTTACAAGAGTAGCTTGTAAGAACAAGAAAAAAAAAATGAAACTATGCATGGGATGTGAAGAGTCTTGGGATTGCATAGGAATTGTTTATATGTTAGACCTACGGTGCTTTCAAGTGGGCACACGGTAGGATTGTGTGTAAGGCTCATGCTACACAGGTTGAAAAGCATGTGTGCACATGTATAACCGAATACCAGATCAGAACATGAGTTAGACGTAATCGATTACGAAACGTCAAGTATGTTATAACAGGCCATACCCCCACGGTAATTCCAATTGCCTCTTCCGCGTGTACCACCCCGTCCTCGGTTATATCCACCATTTTCTGATTCCAAAAATCAAAATAAGTGAGCATCCATAATTTCTTAAATAAGCAAGATCAATGATACAATTGTACAAGCTACCCTTCAATACCTTGGTAGTTTCCATATCTGCCTTGGTTGTAGCCATATCCACCACCATACCCACCTTGATTATCATATCCACCATATCCACCCTGATTATCATAGTACCCACCACCTTGGTTGTAGCCACCTTGGTAATACCCACCTTGGTTGTTTCCATACCCACCTTGGTTGTTTCCATATCCACCATAACCTCCTCTACCCCAACCCCTTCCACGTCCACGGCCCCTTCCTCTGCCACGACCCCGCACATAGGAGTCTAACAAAGCAACGATTATCAGAAGTTTGAGCAACAGAAATAAAAAACAATCAGTATGAACCATCACTATCGTACCTTCGTAATCAGGTGGTGGTTGGCGAGGTTGGCGTTGTGGTGGCAGTGCCTGCTGGAGGCGCTGCTGTTGCCTGGGCTGTTCAACATACGCTGGGGTTTGGTACCTACAAGAAAATGTATTATATTAGAAATGTAATTCATGTTCGTCACCAAGAATTCTAAATAATTAACGGATATATGCATCTGACTTACCCAGGAGAGTTCTTGTCCAGCTCTCTGGGAGACAAGGTAATTGAAATCATCGAAACATGGCGAGTCATCTCCAGTCTGCAAAATGGGAAACCCTTGAAATAAGTAAGAATTCTCAATGCAAGAGAAGAATGTATATGAATAGAAAATGGTAGAATGAAACAGAATCTTAACGGGACGAGGCCTTCTTCAATAGGTTCCCACACATCAGTGATGCTGACAGAACTGATGTTGGTATCTTGATACAACTCAGGGACTCTTTTCTGTTTTCAAGAAAGCTGTCAGATATGGTTGCATACAATGTGGCAAACATGAGAAAACAAAAATGAAGAATTACCTTGATAATCTCTGCAACAGCAACAGATTTACTGATTGCCTGTCCCATGGCCTTCAGAACAATCTCTTTAATCCTCCGGTCCTGATTCAAAAATAATAAACATGATCTATGAAAAAGCAGATTGATTATAGAAAACACAACATTAAGTAAACAGGAGCTGAACAATGCTTGCACTTGATATAATATAAATAGGCAATACTTCCTAGGACAATAAATTAATGATTTACTGCAAAAAAACCAAAACAATGGAGCAAAGTCCATGTGTGGTATTCACAAACAAACTAGAACGTTTAATAATTATAGAAGAATATTGATTGGTATGACCATGAAAAAAATCAGAGTTCGCACACTTCAATGCTAGCCGAGCTATTAGACCTCTTGGGTTAAAGAAAAAAAAGCAAAAAAGTAGAAACATTATTTCATCGAATCTTTGACACCCGGAATGGAACTCTGCACCTCTAGTTTGCCACCAAAGGGACTGATTAGCAACAACAAACACCCAAAAAATAACACAGCACACACCCGCACGGTTGGAACTAATTTTAGCACGGGGAGCGCCTTAGAAATAAGGTAAATAGGTAATTATAACATAGAACTGCATTAACCACTGAAAAACCAGATTGTAGATACCTAAAACCCTCCTACAGAGCCCACATAATCTAAATGTACAGATCAGCATGCACCGTTGCGCTAGATCGCAATAGTTTGGCACGAAATTTGCAACGGAAAACGCCATACTCCATAAATAGCCCTATATAGCTGCATGCCTGCATTTATATTCCCAATACTAAACTGAAGTATTCACAAACAGATCAGATTGGCACGTCAATTGAACAGCAAAGACTTCACAATCTCAACATCAGACATATCAAAGAGGACCGCACGAACTGAAAACGCCAAACTCCACAAAGAGCCCTGCATAGATGCATTTATATCCTCCATATATAGCTAAAATATGCACAAACACATCAGACTGGCACGTTAACCTCCACGTTTATCCACTTTACACATAGGCTTAGCAATCTCAACATCAGACACATCAAATTGGATTTTCAGTGAATCAACTGCTAAATCACACATGTTCAACAAATTTCTTCATACGATTAAAACACCAACAAATAAGTAACCCACCTATCCCCTCCAATAGGCGAAAATTAACACCATCGAATTTGTGCACCAATCACCGCCCTTCGCATCTACACCACAAAAACCCAACACAACCACACCATCAAAACTCACATAAAACTAGCCGTTCGAATCAGTCCACCTCTCAAGCCAAACCGACCAAGCCCACCGCGACCTCGCACTCTTCCCACCACCAAAACGCGGCGATTCGAATCGACACACACGTACAAAGCCGATAGGACAATAGGGGAGAGGGGAACGCACCTGGAGGAGGGATGTGGCATAGGAGACATAGTTGCGGATGAGCCCCTGCGCAGTGATGCGGATCTCGTTCTCCTCGATGGCCGACTCGGGCCGCGGCCGCTCCACCCTCTGGTACCGGTCCATCTCCGCCGCCGGCGCCGGCGCCGCTCGTCACCCAGCGGGTAGTGGTCGGGGAAGGGATTGGGGATTTGTGAGGACGAGGGGTGCGGCGGGAGGGTCGCGGTGAGGGCTAAAACCCTAGACGGAGCCAACGATACGATGCGCTCGTGGGGGTGCTTGGGTTGCACCTTGCACGAAATAGGCCTTTAATTTTATAGGGAAGAGAAAAAATAGGAATAAAAAAGATCGTTTGGGAAATCGGCAGGCCCTTCGGATTTATGGTCTCCCATTTTGGGCCGTTTTGAGGGGTGACCGTAGGGAAAGAAAATTATATGGGATGGTTCCTCCCAACACTAGTGCTTAGGGGATCATCGGCTAAAATGATACGTCGTGAGACGAAATAGTAAAAATAGTCATCTGCGAGCGAATTGATAAAAATAACACTGCAGATATACTAGTAGGCAGCACGTGCAATCGTCCGCGCCCTCACCGCACAGGATCACCGCTACAATGCTCATCCGCGTGCCCACAGCACGGAGTAGGCAAAAAAACGTACTACAGTGCTCGTCCGCTCCTCCTCATGTGGAATCGAAAAAACGTATAAACAATGCTCTGCAGTGTATAAAAAGTACAAAACCACCCCACCCCTTGCCTCACACGGACTCATCCAAAAAAACCGTACAAACAGTGTGCTGCAGTCTCGTCCACTCCCCCCTCACACGGGCTAGGCCAGAAACTACTATTTTTCTAGGTTTTTGCGGCTGTCGTGCGGACGAGAACTATAGCAGCGGTTTCGTGCGGTGGGCGCGTGAACGAGGGCACATGTCACCTAATGGCAAATCCGCGGTGCTATTTTTATCTTTTCTCTTCAGAAGAGACTAAAATTGCTATTTCGACACCAAACAGCGCCAAATGAGCCCAAAGAGAAGAAGAAAGGGAGGCAAAGGACTTCACCATAATTCGGTTCGATGCCATACAAAGCTTTGTAAGGAGAACAACCCAATGTGGTATGGTAGTTAGTGTTGTACCAAAACTCTACTAAGGCCAGCCATTGAAATAATTTAGTGGGTGTCGCTTGAACCGCACAACGAAGGTATATCTCTAAACATTGATTCACCCATTCACTTTGCCCATCCGTTTGAGGATGATAGGCTATTGACTTCTGTAACTTAGTGTTCCATAACTTGAACAATTCCTTCCAAAAGGTGCTGGTGAAAATTTTGTCCCTGTCCGACACAATTGAGCTAGGTACTCCATGCAGTTTGACAGTGTGCTGCACGAAAGCTTTAGCCACTATACTGGCAGTAAAAGGGTGTCGCAAAGGAATAAAATGGGAATAATTTGTGAGTCGATCAACCACCACCAGAATCACATTGTATCCTTCGGATTTCGGTAAGCCCTTAAGTCCATTGTTATATCATGTCATGCATTATTTGGAATCGGAAGGGGGTTCAGGAGGCTAGGCAGTTTGCATTGCCCGTGTTTAGCCTACCGACAAATTGCACACTGTTGTACAAAGTTCTGCACATCGTGCTTGAGGCCCACCCACTGGAACAACTTCCTTACTATCTGAAAAGTTGCATGAATGCCCGAATGACCACCCATAGGGGTTGCATGAAATGCTTGGATAATCTTTGTCTGCAAACCTGTACTAGCTCTTACCCAAATTTTGCCATGGTGCCTAATTAGTCCATCATGTAGACTGTAGCCCTCTTCATCAGGTTGAGAGACTGCTAGCCGAGTCAATAACAACTGAGCTTTACTATCCACAACATAGGAGTTGAGAACCTCTTGGATCCACAAAGGTTGACCCATGGAAATGGCTTGCAAAGAGAAGACATGTCCAACCTGGGATAAAGCATCCGCTGCCTTGTTTTTCATACCTTTTTTGTATTGAAACTTGAACTGCAATCCAACTAATTTGGTCATGGCTTTCTTTTGTAGTTCAGATGTAATCACTTGATCCTCCAAGTGACATAGTGCTTTGTGATCTGTTTTAATAACAAAAGGTCCCCGCAACAAATATTGTCTCCACTTATCCACAGCCAGCATAATAGCTAAGAACTCCTTTTCATAAATAGACAAATTTTGATTGTTGACTCCCAAGGCCTTGCTAAGGTATGCTACTGGATGCTCTTCTTGGGTTAACACTGCTCCAATGCCAGTGTTACATGCATCTGTCTCAGTGCAAATCGGTTTGTCAAAATCTGGTAAGACTAGAACCGGAGTACTGCTCATTGCTTTCTTCAAGACTTCAAATGTTGTATGAGCTTCATTAGTCCAGTGGAACATCTTCTTTTGCAACAACATTGTCAGGGGCTTGGCCAATATTCCATAACCCTGCACAAATTTTATGTAATATCCTGTTAAACCGATAAACCCTCTCAATTCAGTGACAAAAGTAGGTGGAGGCCACTCCACCATTACCTGTGTCTTCTCAGGGTCGGTGGGTACCCCCTTGTCTGAAATTATATAGCCCAAATACTCTAGTTACTTTTGAGCAAAAGAACATTTACTCCTCTTGACATAGAGCTGATGTTGTTGCAATACTTGAAATACTAAAGTGAGATGTTCCACATGTTGATCCAGAGTTTGACTATAAACCAATGTATCATCCATAAAAACCAACACAAACTTCCTTGTATACCCAGCAAATATAGAGTTCATCAAACATTGAAAAGTGGTTGGAGCGTTTGTTAATCCAAATGGCATAACCCTGAATTGAAATTGCCCATGGTATGTTTTAGATGCAGTCTTGTGCTCATCTTGCTCAACCATTCGAATCTGATGATAGCCAGCCTTCAAGTCCAACTTGGAAAAGATTATTATGCCAGCTAACTCATCTAAGAGCTCATCCACCACAGGTATAAGAAATTTATTCCTAATTGTAAAGGCATTCAGTTTCTATAGTCAACACAAAAGCACCAACTACCATCTTTTTTTGGAACCAATAGCACAGGTGATGCAAAAAGGACTCATGCTTGGTGTTACTAGACCAGATTTTATCATTTCAGTGACTTGGTTTTCAATTTCACTTTTCTGTAGTGGAGAATACCTGTAGGGCCTGCTGTTAATATGAGCAGCTCCAGGCTGAAGAGGGATTAAGTAATCAAATACTCGATGAGGAGGTAGGTGAGTTGGCTCCTGGAAAACATTGCCATAATGTTGTATCACAGCTTGCACTGGTGCTAGTATTTCGCCAACAGGACTATCTCCCATTGGTTCCAGAATAGCCGTAGCCCAAATCTCATTTCCTCTATACAATTTCATCAGTGTGTCCCCTGACAATTCTTGTAATTCAGAGGAAAGCGTATATGTAATCCCTTGTAACTGAATGAGTTGGCCTTGATATTGAAATTTGACCCACTTATGAGCCCAATGACATATCATCTCTCCCCTTTCCTCCAACCAATCCATTCCCAATACCGCATCATAACCGCCAAGCTCCAACACTTTCATATCTTGTTGGAATGTGTACCCTTGTATCCACCAAACGAAAGTGAGTACCTTACTTGCACACTGAAGTAAGTCTCCATTAGCCACCTTGACTGGTAATGGAACAGTAAGCTGCCTCTGTTTACTTCCTAATTTCTGCACCAAAGTATTGCTCAGAAAACTATGTGAGCTCCCTGAATCCAACAGCATGAGCATTACCTGGTTACCTACCAGGGCTCTTAACCTCAATGTCTTTGGGTGAGATTCACCTGTTAAGGCATTTAGAGAAATGTGCATACCCTCATCTTCCTGACTCTCAGAGGTCACCAGAATATCCAAAACCTCATATGCTAGCACTTCACTGCTGTTCTCAAGCTCCATAGCCTGTAGTTGTGCAGGTTGTTTTCTTGGCAGTCATGTTGAGGAGTGAATTTCTCCCCACATCCATAGCACAAGCCATTTGTTCTTTTGTACTCCTTCAGTTGTCTTGTCCTCCATAATTCTCTCAAAACAAATTGCCCTTTCCCTTCAACTTTGTTTCCACTTCCCTGATTGTCTCTCCATTGACCACCCTTCTGAGTTCCCTTCTTTGTTCTTTCCAAAACTCCTTCCTGCACCATAGCATATGTAGCTGCCTGACTGACAGTCTCTGGCATATGAATCTCTACTACAACCTTAATCTCCTCCTTCAGTCCCAGAGTGAACTGAGTAACCAACATTGTCTCACTAAGCGCACTGTCAAACAATTTGATGTGATATACCAATTGCTCGAACTTCCTTTTGTACTCCTCTACTGTTCCCTTTTGCCGGAACGTGAGTAGTTCCATCGTCTTGTTTCGATGAGTGTTAACCTCAAACTCTTTCATCACCGCATGACTGAACTGCACCCACCCGATGTACCCCACTATAAGTTTGTATGCGTGATACGAATGCGCAGCGCTATCCACCATGTTCAGAGTAGCCGCCGTCACCCTGAAATTGTCAGGTATTTGGTACACAATGAAGAACGTCTGACACTTGTCCAACCAGATGCGTACATTCGTGCCATCGAATTTCAGAAAATCCATCTTGGACATCTAATTGCGCCTCTGGTTTGCTTCTTCCTGAGATTGAGTTGCTTCCTCTGTATGCCTCATTTGTGCTGGCAGAGTCGCCCATGATAGCGGTGGTGACGGCGGGGGTCGCTGTAGCGATCGCACCCCGTCAGGTGGAGCTCTGAGTACCCCGTTCCCGGCCAACATCAGAGATTGCGACGGCGCCACCTCCTTCAAAGACCGTGACACCTGAACTTGTTCCTGGTGTACCTCCCCAAGTGATGTCATCGACATGTTCACCTTGGTTTGGACCTGGTCCAGCCTTTCCACCTGCTGTTCGAGCCTCAATCCCAAATCCTCTAGTCTCTCCTTCACCGAATCAATCAATTCCACCTTCTTTCGCAACACATTCAGCACTTCTAGCTATTTCATCACCCGTGCCTCGAACCCTTCCATCGCCGTCACCACCTCCCTTACCTGGACACTTTGCTTAGCGGGCGCCGTGGTTAATCCTTCTCCGAACCTGCCAAACCCGGATTAGGGCTTACAACAATAGCCCAAGAGTAATCACCACCCTTCATCATGGAATTTTACCAGTCAAGGCCAAGAGTTTGCAAGGAAGTTCCCACGAATCGAGCTAGCTCTGATATCATATGTCATGCATGATGCAAATGCACTCCAATTTGAGAGTCCCAATCTCTTTGATTCAATCAGGTTACCATCCAGAGATACATGTTTGGGGAAGAACAGGAGGAGACGGAAGAGAACGGAAGGTGACAGGAGGGAGACAGGATAACAGAAAAGATACTTTGTCTACGATGCTCTCTTCGATCACAATCCGATGACTTATATGCTACGACAACAATAGCAGCCCAACTCACTTAAAGCCTTCTTTACGGCCCATCTTGGCCCAATTGAACCTTTGCATCATCTTTGCCTACCTTGCCTTCACGCTGGTCTCGCCTGTCCCATTGCCGCCAACAGGGCAATGACATGTTCTTGTCGATATTGGGATTGAACCTTTTTTTTATTAGCATCACAGTTTATTACTAGCATCCCATGACCTTCTTATCGATGTTTGGGCTTGGACACGACGGTGCCGTCGTTGCCGGCGAGCGCCTTGTACTTGTCCTTCCTGGTGAAGCTTGTGCACTCGTAGGAGAGCGTGGAGGCGATGAGCCTCTGGATGTAGTTGGCCACCTCGTGGCTGGTCTTGCCGCCCTTGCAGGTGAGCTCGTGGGGGAGCTTGTTGAGGAACGTAACCACGTACCCCGGGCTCGGGTTCATGAAGAAGTAGAAGGGGTCCAGCCCCTTCCACCCGCGCGCCGTCGTGCCGTGGAACATGCTCATCTGGTTCTCCATCGCCACCGGCACGATCTCGTCCGTCAGCTCCGCGAACAGCGCCGAGAACCGGAGTAGGAACGGCTCCCGGCACGTCGTGCCCTCGGGGCAGATGACAAGGTCGCCCTCCGCCAGCAGGCGCCGGATCATCGCCGCGTCGGCGGCGCGATCACGGGTCAGCCGCACCGTGCGGATCGGCGACAAGATCTCGGAGAGCCGCGACACCTGTTGATATCAACGTGGTCAATGGATCTGACTAGAGTAACTGCATATGGAGTGTAAGATTGAAGTTGTCAGAGTATGTACCGAGTAGGTGACGGTGGTGATCGGCCGGCCGAGGGCGGTGGAGAGGAAGATGGGGTCAAGGAGGGTGCGGTGGGAGCAGATGAAGAGCACGCCGGTCTGGCCGGTCTCGCGGCTGGCCGGCGGGGGCGGGTTGCCCTTGATGGTGACGCGCACACCGAGGGCGCGGAAGGCGTGGTACACCATGCGCATCGGGAGGAGCGCGCCCGCGGCGATGCGGAGGCAGGCGAGGGCGAACCCGATGGGGATCCAGAGCACGGTGAGCAGCGCGAGCGCCGGCGACGGCTTCTGGACGAGCCGGCCATCGTGGAAGACCACCGGCTTCGGCAGGTACTCCCGTGGCACGGGCTTCAGCTTCGGCGTCGGGGGCACCACATAGCCCTCCTTGCACAGCCTCATGAACGGGTAGTCGGTCTTCCTATCGCCAATGCCGACCTCCGGCGCGGCGTCGCCGAACGTCCTCCTGAGCGCGTCTGCCTTTTTTTCGCCGACGAGCACGCCGGGGGAGAGGACGAGCCCCGTCGCCCGACCACGCCAGATCACGAGCTCCGTGCCGACGACTATGTCGGCGCGGATGTACTCCTTCAAGAACGCCTCCACCATGATCCTCGGGTTCGCGGTGAGCACGCACCGGCGCCCGCACGCCGAGAACACGCGCCACGACTCCGGGTGGAGGTCGGAGCAGTAGAACTTGGGCAGCACGGCGCGCGTCACCGCCTCGATGCTGGCGACCCTCGCGCCGGCCATGGACGCGAAGATGAGCACCTGGATGCCGGCCGACTCGGACACGAAGTAGTAGAGGAGCCCCGCGAGCGGCGCGAGCAGGATCAGCAGCAGGAGCCGGAGCACGCCGCCCGTCTCGAATGCCATGTGCGCGAAGTACGGGAACGAGCTACGGCCGCAGAGGAGCGTGCCGTCGAGGTCCGCGACGACCGTGTCGCCGCCGCGGTCCTTGGACGAGCACTTCTCCACCGTCGGGAACGGCGAGGCCATCATCATGGTGTCCGTGTCCCCCATTCCAAGTCCCCCGGAGCTAGCTAGGCATGCACCAGAAAACGCAAACTTTACTGTACTTTCGATGTGTTTTCTTATGTACTTTTGCATGCGAGTTTTGCGCCTTTTCAAGGTTATTTATATAGGATCAAGGAGATTACGAAATGTAAAAGACAAAAAAGAATTGATTCTATCGTGTATGGAAGAAATCGAGGAAAGAAGCTTACAAAGAGTACAAGTATATTACATCGATACGCATTGTAGAGGTTTCCAATGTTCCAAAGAGGCTTCCTAGGATGCACCGGTGTGGTGTTGTTTTACATGGGTGAAAGAACTTTGGCATGGCCGCCACTAAAGCGAAGTAGGAGAAAATAAATTGTTTTTACATGTAGTAAACTTTGTACTCTTGGTTGAAGCCTTGAAGATGACAAGTAGTAATTTAGCAGCTTTATTTGGTGTACCGTGATTAAGTAATGGTAATGATCAAGTATATGATTGGGGAATTCTTCCTTGTACTACTAGTACAATTGTGGTAGTGAGGATCGAGCCTAGCTCGGGTGGCTCGTAGTGACGTCATTCGCTCGTACCGCCCGGATTAGATCCCTGGGATAGGACCCGGTGTCTCATTTAGTAGGGAGTCGTGTAGTTAAGTGGGAAAGCGTGTTCCTACACTTTCTGAAGCTTTGATGGCTCCGTTTTTTTCGCACTTGCAATATAAGATGACGCTCATATTGTAGCTGTGTTTAGTAGCTCCTTAAAACTGACTATATACAAATTTTGGGAGCAGTAAAACCTTGCTTCAAGTGGAGATCTGTGGACAAGAATAGAAAACACCCTAGAAGTTGTATCTGTAGAATCAGAGATACATTGTGAAGTGAATCAGGAATGTAGCAAACCAAGTTCAAAAATTCTACTGAGAATAGAACACCGAAGGTCCAAGTGAAAAGAATTTGTTGGATCACTTTTTCTTTCAAGAATGAATGGCTTGGATCACTTGATATCGAACCTCTCATAAGTAAGAACAGCTTGATCAGGTAAACATATGTTTTTTAGGGAGAGAGTAAACATATGCCATAAACGTACGCTGGTTACTAGGCTTAACTGTCCAATTAGCTCGAAAGAAAACTGGGCTGGGCCGCTGGGACCCGGCCCATCATAGACCTGATCGGGCGAGCAAAAAATGCTATAATTTCTCACTTTTGCAAGTACGAAGCGTCCACTCCGCTCGCACCGCTCCGGGGCCGGGGCCAGTTGCGGAGTTAACACATTCGCGCTCAAACCCCCGACGAAGTCCACAGCCCAACCAATTGTCCAATTCGCAATGCCCTCCTCCTCCTCCTCTCCTCCGTCGCCGCCGTCCCCGTCCCCGTGCCGCCTCGTGCCGCAGCTCCTGGTCGCGCTCCTCCAGCGCCGCCGCTTCGACGCCACGCTCCACCCGTCGCCCAACTTCCGCGGCTTCTCCCCTTCCTCCATCGCCGCCGCGCTCGCGGCCATCCCGCGCCTCCTCCTGCCGCGCTCCCCGCGCCGACTCTGCCCGCAGCGCCCCTTCCCCTCCCCGTCCTCCGCTCCCCACCGCCGCCTCTCCGCGGCGCTCACCCTCGCCTTCCTCTTCTGGTCCCACTCCGACGCCAACCCCAGCCGCGTCCCGCTCACCGAGGCCCCACTCCGCGCCGCTGCGCTCGCCCTCGCCCGCGCCCGCGCGCTCCCCGCGCTCTTCCGCCTCCTCCGCGCGCACGCCACGCTCGTCTCCACCGCCGCGCTCACCGACGTCATCCGCGCGCTCGGCGAGGAGGGCCTCCCGCGCCACGCGCTCGCCGCCTTCCACCGCGCGCGCCAGTTCCGATGCTCCCCGGACGCGCAGTGCTACAACACCTTGATCGCCGTGCTGTGCCGGAACGGCCGGTTCAAGGAGGCCAGGTTCCTACTCGACCAGATGGAGCGCCCCGGCGCGCGCTGCAGGCCCGACTCCTACACGTACACAGTGCTCATCTCCTGGTACTGCCGGATCGGGGTCGGGACGGGGTGCCGGAAAGCCGCGAGGAGGAGGGTATACGAGGCAGGGAGGCTGTTCCGGAGGATGGGGGAGAAGGGGTTAGAGCCGGACGTCGTGACCTACAATTGTTTGATTAATGGCCTGTGCAAGACGTACCGCGTGGAGCGCGCCCACGAGGTGTTTGATGAAATGGTGAGGAAGGGCTGCGCACCAAATAGGGTGACCTATAATTCGTTTGTGAGGTATTATAGTGTGGTGAATGAGGTAGACAAGGCTGTCAAGTGGATGAGGGAGATGGTGGCGAGCGGGCGCGGCGTGGCGACATCAAGCACGTATACGCCTGTTATCCACTCGCTGTGTGAGAGCGGGCGAGTTGGGGAGGCGAGGCGGTTCACGATCGAGATGACTGAAAATGGGCATCTGCCGAGGGAACACACTTACAAGCTTGTGAAAGATGCAATTGAGGAGGCCGGTGAGGAGGCCTTGCCGGAAGAGCTGTGTCAGTCCATTGATGCTGGCATTAAGGAAAGATTTCAACAGGTCATGCGAATGAAGCCCATAATGCGACCAGTGACAAGATAATCTAGGAGCAACATTGAGCTTGTGCAAACTTGCAATCCACTCACGAAATGAGAGAGGTTGGACCCGCAAGCAAGAGGGTTTTTTAATTAGATGTCTAAGAGGGTACATGCTAATGCATGTGTAAACTGGTGAAGACTGTGACTAAGAGTGCCCTGGCAAGGAGGTTTTGCTGAAAGAGCCTTGCCTGAGAGTAGATGATGGTACCAGGGAAAAAGTAAAACCACTGGATGGTGATGAGAATGAAGCCCAAAATGCCACCAGTCATAATTCACAAGATTGTTCGAGGCAAAGATGAAGTGGATTTGTGCAGAAGGTAAGTATGTCTGGGATTCATGCTCACAATTGACGTGTGAGTAATTGTTATGCAACAAGCTAGGCATGTTGTTGTTTACAAGCGGTTAGAACCTTTATTGCTGTACGTTTTTGGGATCATGTAATTTGCAGCATGACCGAATACAGAAAGTGCCGTTTCTTGTCGTCAACATCCATTGCAGTTTACAGCATCACAAAATTGAAATTCGCCATTTCCTGTTATCTACCCTAAACCCCTCCCATCATTGCTATTCCTTTCACCACCTCGGTTGCTTTGTTTATAAGATTTCATTATACGAGTCATGATGAATTTGTTTTTGCCTCTCAGATCCACACGTTTGATTTATCAGAATTTCTGGTGAATGATCAGTGAAGTTCCTAGTTATGTGTTCATAACGACATAAAATATTTGGTAATTGTTGACAACGGCATTATTGGGAATAACTTGTAATACAGATATATAAGAAGTCACTTAGATTATCACAATTTCAGTTGACATTGTAAGATATGCTTGTCTTGCTTCGCTGCAGTGCGTCAACAAATTAGGCTGCGATAACTCATTTTTATCCTCATTTATGCTTTCTCCCTTGAAGTGTAGCGTGTAAAAGTACGATAAGGAGATAAAAATAGATACAAGCAAGCTGTATAAAGGTCACACAAATCCTTTACTATGATGAAAAAGTCACTCCTATAAAATGATTTATAAAGGTGCCATTTCTACAAAAGGACTCCACACATGAGCTCGGAATACGAATAACCACAAGGACCCCAAAAATTAGTTTCACAAATTGCACACAACTTCCGGTCTACGGTTGACAGATGGTTTCATATCGATCTGTCATACTGATACAGAAATAGAAGCTCTGTAAGTTTATGTTGTCTGCTTTCTGTTTGTGGCCTTTGCTGTACCAAACAACCATCTGTTGCTCCCTCCATTTGATGGTCATGAAATATTCAGAGATCTGACTCTTCACGGTTTCCAAGCTGATGGTGGTGGTGGAGGAGTTGGGAACATTGGAGGAATTGCAGAGAAGAGGGTGTTCTTATCAATTCCAGTTTTGACATTGGTTAGAGAAATTAGTGCTGCAACCAAGCCAGCATTTGCTGCAAGAGTAGGCTCTGTGTAATTGTAGTTTGTGCGGACATCTTTGAAGCCATCATGCCTGTCAGGGCCAGCAACCATTGCTCCGATGAGGATATTAGGGTTTGCCTTTTTACTCTCCCTCCATTTAAAACCTCCTTTGCATCCGTACTTGACGCCATTATGAGGGATTGATGCCCCTCTGTGATGAGCACGCTTGGGGTACTTGTTTCCAAAACCCACAACATAGCTCATCTTTAGTGGGTTCTTACCTAGGATGTAATCAATCTGCAAATTGAAGGGTTTCGAGTGTCAATTCACAGATTCCTGCTAATGTAGCATTACTGCATTAGTTAGTTCAAGAGCATTAACAAAACCTTACCTGTGACCTTGCAAACTTGCGGAGGACTTCTGTGGTGTAGAAATTAGGTCCACAATACCACCCTGGTGTATCTGCAGCTTCAAGATAATCACTATATAAAGAAGCAAGGAAAGCTGCATTGACGACATACTGAAGTGGCTGAGGCCTTCCATGGTTGAGCTGTATTAATCCTCCTGCAAAACACTCCATTACTTAAATTTCTTCTGTGGCTAGCTAGAAAGAAAGAGAAAAACAAAGAGGGACATCACCAACCTTTAGTGAAGTTGAATGAATTGAATATCGGTAAATATGAGCACATGACATTGTCAGTTTGGTTGTGGAATGTCCTTAATATTTCTTCATAAGGGTAGCCTGGACTTAGGAAGAGCCGCAACCTGCTGAGAAGAACCTGGATAAAGTAGAAACTATGTTAATGCTCAATCATTATTCATTAGAATGCCACAGTATACCATTGATCATCATTTTCTATGCAAGTCATTTTTCTTAATATTCCAATTCCTTCTAAAGCAATCCTCTTTTTTTCTCTCATTCAGATTGTGTTAGACTGCTGTCTAACTGCTAAGTATATCTAACATATCCAATTAACTGTGTAGAGAGGTATGAAGTATGATAACCTGAGCTCCTGGAAGTTTGTCATCCCAGGTAAATACTCCATAGTTTGGACTATCAAGCCAATATGCTCCAGCATGCTTTGCCATTCCTGGAGCTGTGGCGACCGAGAGGTATGATGTGTTCCCTGTGGCAAAGTACATCCATGCACCACCCCACACGAACTCATCCCAATAGCTAGTGGAATTGTAGAACAAAGCAGGATCAGAGCCATTGGGGCTGTATCGTGCACGCTGTGTCCTACCGAACTTGTACAGGGCCTTTGCACCATGGACGAGCTTGTCAGAGTAGGTCTTGCTGTCCTTGAACACTATGGAAGCTGCAGCAAGGGCAGCAGCCATTTCAGCGGCAAGATCTGAGCAAGAGTGGCACTCATAGACAGGTCTGGGGTAATCGATATCCTCCGGTCTCATCCAGCAGTAGTGGTCATTAGGCGTGGGGCCTTTAGAGGTGTCACCTTGACCCACCTGCAATAAGGAAGGTCCATATGGCATCAGTGAATTGCTGTAACTACAGCCTGCTGATGTGTTGTGGAAAGGACAGTGGAAGTTTAGTCAATTGGATGGATCTGATGCCTAATTTCTTGGGACAGAGCAAATCTGCACATTGAGATGATCAGCCTCTACGAACCTGGGCGACAATCCGGTCGATAGTGTCAGCAGATGAATTGAAGGTCTTGAGGATGTAGTCTGTGCCCCACTTGATCAGCTCCTTGACATGGTCAAGCTCGCCAATGGCCTCATACTTGGCCCTGTACTCGATCACACTCCAGCTGAGCATGGTCATGGACCAGGCCATGGGGTAGTTGAACTTGATGGCGTCCCCTGCATCGTAGAAGCCTCCGACCAAGCTCCTCCGGAGGGTATTGTCGGAGAGGCCGTCCTTCATGGCGGACTTGCCCCTCCAGCTGACGCCGTTGTGCTTCGGCAGCGGACCAGCTGACATTCAAGACGATACATCGTCATCAGGTGAACATAATTCTTGTCGGTGCTCCCTTCTTATTCATCAATGTAGCTGCTCATATGAATTCATAGTTTTTCTTGTTTATCTATTTCAGATCAGGAGGCAAGACAATTGTGATTTTTCCCCACGTGGATTGCGGTCTGGTTTAAATATGCACGAAGAGTATATACGGAGTAATTTACAGGAAATGGTCAGATCTCCAGTATCCAAGGCATGCTAAATGTAGAAACATAGAATTAGGTATGAGCCAGCCACCTCATGACAAGGCAAGAAGTGGCAGGACAAGCAGCTGTAATTGCCGGAATTATCTGCATACCATTGCTACGCAAAATCGGATCTGAATTTTTGAATTTGTGATGCAGAGATGAATGGCAGGAAGCAAACTCACATCGCTGCGCGTTGAAGAACATGAGCGCCTTGTGCAGGGCCTGCGTGTACTGGTCGGGCGGCGGCGGCGGCGGGCGCTTGTGCGGGACGAGCTTGACGATCATCATGATGAAGCCGATGAAGAGGCCGACGCCGAGGATGGTGCCAACGGTCCACATGAAGATCTTGCGGTCGATGACCATGCAGCCGAGGTCGACGTACTTCTTCTTCTTCTTGCCGGCCTGGTCCCCCGGCCCGGCCAGGAGCCAGCTCTGCTGCGTCTCGTCCAGCTGCCGCATCAGCGCCCCCCGGTCCAGGTCCCGGCTCCGGTCGTCGTCCGTCGCCGAGTCCGCATTGGAGATCTCCATCGGCCCGCCCCACGGGTCCCGCCCGAACATCTTGCCGCCTCGCCTTCGCCGCTCCTCTCCTCAACGACGGCAGTGGCTGGCGGGCGGGCGGACGAGCCGCGAGCGGAGAGGAGGGCTCGGAGCTCGGAGTTCTTGGAGTGGGCGAGGCCGAGTGAGCAGAGCAGAGAGGGGGGAGCGTGTGAGTTATGGTATGGTAGGCAATGGCGTGGTGTGGCGTTATGTTATGGCGTGCGATGAAATGGAGGGATCTGGTGGTTGGGGCGTTGCTTTCGTCTCCCTTTCCGTCTTTTCGGCTTGGTTTTGTTGCCGACTTGCCGCTGCGCTATCGATGGGTGGGTGCGCCGTGTAGAGGGACGGGGAGGCGGAGGCGGCGGTGGCCACTCCACTTCACTTGTGGGCCTTGCCCTGTGCGCGTCCGCACGCACCGGTGCCTGCCGGTACGCTCGTCTCTGCTACTAGACCACTGTGCCGCGCAATCGGAGAATTGCTAGCTAGGTTACAAAAAGAGGAGGCGATAAAAAATAGGGGAGGCTCAGCGGTTCCTGCTGCTGCCCGCTGTTACTATTTTACACCGCGATTCGTTCCGCGGGATCGTTTGTTATGATGGCTCATGTGTCGGTGCTTTTTAGCGGTTTCCTAGGGATTGTTCGCGTCGCATGTGAAGCATTTCGGTTGTCTGGTACACGTGGAGAACTTTGAAACCTTTTTATCAATATCTTTTAAATATTTAGATTAGATGTATGAAAATTATATGTATAGATTCGTCTAGAACAATATACTATTATAATTTTGTTGGATTTTATAAATATATTATAATAATAATTAGTAATCAAAATTATATTTTGATGATCATATCGATGTCCAAAACGATTTGTTTTTTTGAAGCGGAAGGGCACTGCTTACCAAGTATTTTCGGCTGTTTTTGTTGGTCGTTGCGTGTTTTCCTTAGGCGTTGTGGTTTGGCCATCGCCGGCAAAGAGAAGGGAAGAGCTCAGAGACAATGCAATTGTTACAGTGGTCGTTGTGGGAGTATTTGGGTATTGTGAGGAGAGGAGAGAGAGAGAGGCCTTTGTTATCATTAACTTTTGTAGATCTGGGACGCATAGTTGTTTGTACCTTATCAAACTGTACGTGACAAAAAAAGATAGGCGCCAATAATGCAAGAAAGCGACAGCATTAACTTGTTTCTATTGCTTTCCTTTGCAAAGCGGCTACCGTTGCTCAAAGCTTGAAGCAAAACTCACTGTGGTGTTAACCACGTATTGGTGATTCAGACGCTGTTGTTTCTGTGTGTTTTTTAAATCTCCTTGTATGTATAGTTTAACCGGGTAGGAAAGGGTTGGTTGGATTGGAGGAAGAAGAAGACTTCATCAAGCCTGTGGTGGAAATGGGAAAGGAACGTTAGGGTTAGCCACTTAGCCCCAGCAGCTAGACGATGCCCTATGTACGCTGGTTCTCTTTATTTTTCTAGCCACCGAACACTTCCTTTTTAATTTTTTTTTATCCCCTGCATATTAGGACAGGCATCATCTGCAAGACCATTAAAATACATTCCTCATTCCTAGCTAGGCACGCTACCCGAAGGGCTTTTTTATTTTTTAATCTACTTTTTACAAATATTTTAAAAATAACATCTCCATAATTTTATTCTCAATTCTGATCCCTTTGGTCACGTCATGACCTGTGACGTGATCAAAATATACTATTACGCCACCGATCGCAACGTGGTCAAATATATCACGATAGCCCTCCGAGCCAACACGTGTCCATTTTCAAACTAAGTCCTGTCACGTCAAGAGAAATGACGTGATAACATTCGTTTGCCACGTCCAGATCCGTAGCATAGCAACGTACTTTTGCCACGCCACGTGTTGTGGTTTGGCTAAATGGTTCATAATTGGTAATAAAGTTAGGAGGATGTTATCTTTAAAAAAAATAAAAATAGATTAAACAATAAAAAAGTTCCTGCCCGGATCACCTTAGCCAACATCAAACAGTTCTTTTTTAAAATATATACCCGCATACTTTAAGGCTCACTAAGCTTTAGCATTGTATTCCCCCGAGGAAAATAAAGACTAAAGATTGTTTGGAAATTGGAATAGAAGAGTTTTATAGGAATTTCGGGAGAGAGAAAAAAAAGTACAATGTCAGCAAATTTCCAAAGAAATTCGAGTGTTTCAAACGGGACCTTTAAGGTGCTGGCACTACTTTTATAGGCATAAATACCTATACAAACTTGATTGTGCGTCCGTCTTTTACCATTGCTGTTACTTCTTGACGTAGTACATGGTACAAGTATGAGAAAGAAAAGTCTTTTATGTACTGTGAAATGTAGTTAGTTGCTCCCTGCGATGCGTGACGGCAAGCAGTGGTTGGGAAATAACACACGATTAAATGCCTGGATGTGTGCCTGCACACCTTAATTGGTGAGAGGTCATTCTCTCACAAGGTGGGTTAATTAACTTCTCCTCTTGGCAGGACGGGGACTAATCAGCCGCAAGAAAGAAAAAGAGATGCTACTATATTATTATAGTAGCAGTATGATAATTTGATGGGGTGACGAATGAATTGATTAAACAAAATGAGATCTGGGCGAGCTGTCGGTGGATTCCTTGGACCCCTTGCCAAGACTCTTGTCGCTCTGCCAGATGATCGATCATGTGGTGGCTTGGGCACTCTTCTCTATTTTGTTCTAAAAAGAAACCATGAAATCGGGTTATCGGGCCTGGTTTGCGAAGGATCCGAATTCGCTTCCGGTCCATGGGAATCAAGCTTTGTTTCATTGGTCATTGTTTTTGACAGGGGATATATAGTTAATGAAGAAAATGAAACCAGGTATGGTTCTTTAGACTGAGGAGTTCTCAACGAATTACTATCGATATTTATGAGTAAATGTGGAGGACACGGCTCTCGATATCACGTAAGAAGAGACATAGGTTTTTTTAGACAGGTTCAGGGCTTCTTCGAAGATAATAACAACCATGCTCCTGTATCCTTGTATTGAATAAGGTTACGAAGCATAACAAGCCACCAAAAACTAATAATATCATCAATGGCTTCTATCTGTGTGTTGAGCTCTCTTTGTGTTCTTTCGTCCTTCTCTCTGTCTGTCGGCGTCGCCCCTTATAAAGCGTTGAAGGGGTGGCAATGTGCGCTAGGAGGAGTCTTGACTGTTGCTGGAATCCTCACGTTGATGACGATTATTGTCAGTGAGAGGTTCTCCTTGCACATTCGCCATTCGGTTATTGCCAGAGACAAAGAGAGATGTGTGCAGTTATGTCACAGACACATGCATGCACGTGTCGTATTAACTACCATGCGTAGTCAAGCGTGGTGTACAGGATTTCTAGTCGATGAGATAAAACTCACATGTCTATTTGTGAGACTTATTGACCAGAAGATGGTTGTGTTTTGGCCTGGTCGTAACAGGCCTTACAGCCTTATCGTGGTAGGAACCTCTGTCTAGGGGTATACTTTAGAGGGCCATTAGAATATCATTATCTATAAATGAATATTATAGATAAATAGCTTCATTAATTGAGGATTATTCAATCCTCGTCAAGGAGCAACCTTTTTGCGATGATGTGCCCACTCAAAAGATCAGAGCATGTATCAGCATAAATAGAGGTCATGAGCTTTGATTCTTGACTCCTATTTTCTGAATTTGTTTGAAATAATATTATTTTTAAAAAAATTACAAAAATAAATAGTTGTATTTTTTTTTACAAAACTAGGCTACCATCGCCATTTGAAATGACGAAATTGTCATATCGTTATTTCAAATGGCGACAGAGCCTAGAATAGTACAGAGAGGTCCCTATCACTAGTTGAAATGGCGACATTGACCTATCACCACTCCAACTAGCCACATGGACCTCTGCCTGTTTTTTTACTGTCTATGTCTGACCACATATTTTATAGACAAATCACAATGATATTACAAAACATTCAGCATAACATCATCATATTTTTTATCGACAAATCACAATGATATTACAGAACATTTAGCGCAATATCCTCATATATTTTGTCGACAAATCACACTGATATTACAAAACATTCAGTACGACATCATCACCTAGTTTTTCGACAAATCAAAATGATATTATAAATAATTAAGCATCACATATTTCAACAAGATGAACCTTTCCCGGGGCCACGACTTCAACGCCCGCCCTGTCGACCACCTCGAGTGAGGCGGTCAGATGAGGTCCTCACGGCGCCGTTCGGATTGCAGATGTCTTCTTCATCTTGTGGATTTCTCATATTTCTCATAGGACATTTCTTGAAGGTGTGTCCAAACTCCCTGCAAATGGAGCACTTCTTCGTACGACACCCAACTTCTGCTTCATCCATGTTATTTTTGATATGTCGTACCTATCGTCAGCCAACCTTTCCCTTCAGCCTATCAATGTCTGCGACCCAGATAAATTGCTCTCAGGTCGGATGACCAGTGAAATGACCAACCATGCCGTAATCATACAACTCTGTACTCCAGGTTTGCATCACCTCTTCCTTATTGAAATAATCAAAGAGGTACTGGTTGGGGTGCTGCGCCACATGACATGTAAGTAAGGCCTATGCAGAAGAAGAGGCTTGTTGCAAGTGCATACACAACTAGCACGACGTAGCGTGCACTCGTGGATGATCCTCTCGCGGTTCGTCCTAGGGCGTCCTTTATCCCTACACAGTATCTCGAAGCGAAGCTCCCTTGTGTCCATCTTGAATGCCCGATGCATCTCACCCTTCTTGCTCATCTCCTCCATGTACTTGGTGATCATAGCAAAGTACAGTACTTTGTCATTTGCCATGACGAGCAACACGTTGTTGCTTTTGTCAACAAAGTAATTTGTGGTACCACGAAAAATTACCTCCATAATACCAACCAAAGGAAGGCAACTGGTGCCACACATGACCCAATTGTACACCTCGGTTAGTGTAACAGTCCAAATTTCAAATTTCAGTTGAAAATAAAGTTTAATTATTTTTGTGGATTTTTCTCAAATTTTAAAAAGCTTTTACTTAATCAAGTTAAAGCTAAACAAATTTATTTGCAAAAGATATTACCAAATAATAGTTGGAAATATTTTATTTAAGTCCTAAATGCTCCAGAGAATTTCTGTGAATTTTCTCAAAAAATTTGGACTTATTTTGCTATATTCTAAAGCCTAATTGAATTATCAGCATTTAATTAATTACAAAGTCAAAAGAAAATCCCCAAACATCCACTGGGCCGAAACCTAGCCGGCCCAGTCCATTTCCCACATGCGCACAGCCCACGCAGCCCAATCACGCGCACCTCCCTCCTCACTAACAATGGCCCGTCACACCTCTCTCTCTTTCTCTCACTTGCGCCCGCACCAACCCTCATCAGTCGTTGGATGAAAATCCAACGACCACCTTTCGTGAGACATTCGGAACCCCGAACACCCAACGCGTGTGGACCGTCAGATCTAGATCCAACGGTTCACGTGCATCAATGACTTAACTGCTCCCCCGCACCCCCTCGATCTATCGCGACCGTTGGATTAAAATCCAACGGCTACGTATCTACCACACTTACCCCTTCGCACCACCCTTGTCCACCGCACGATCAAAATTCAACAGGCCCGCGTCGTCGTCTACCTTCCTTTCTTCCTCCTCCCCTCTTTCCTTTTTCCCCGCACGCCCGCCATTGATGCCGAATCGGAAACCTTCCAAACCCGGTGCAATCTCCATTAAAACCGCGTGATTTCGCGCGCATTAAGATCGCTGCATCAAATCGCGCCCGTACCAGCCTCTCCCTTTCCATCTCCGGCCCCAAATCCCCGTAATTCCGCCAGTGACACCGCGCGGAGCTTCGTGCCCTCCACGGCAACCCAGTGACGCTCGCGCCCTATAAATAGGACCGCTGGGACCGCTTCGACCTCCACAACTCGTAGCCACCACCCACGGCTCGCCCCGTTCGCCGTAGCGCCCAGTTTTCGAAAATCTTCGCTGGGGAAAACCTTCGGGCCTTCTCCGTTTCTGGCGCCACCGTAGACGCTCCGACCGCGCCGACCCCACCATCGTCATCGTCTCGTCGTTGCGAAGCCGTTGCTGCCAACCACTCCGCCGGAGGACCCTGGGATGATCTGCTTCGTCGACGACCGAACAACGCCGCCGCTAAACTCCGTCGTCGACGACCTTTCCGCCCCGCTCCGCCACCGTTTTGGTAACCTCCGAGTTCGCACTGCTTCCCTCTTCATATTGCGCGCATCCATTTAGCTCGCCGTGGCGTAGAACGCCGGCGAGCCCGAGGCCGTAGCGTCGCCGCTCTCGGACCTACGTGGCATGCCCACGTAGGCGCCATGTCAACTCCAGCGCGCACGTGGCAGCCACCTCAGTGGTGTCAGCACCTCCCTCCCGAGCCAAAAGGTCATGGACTTAGTCCACATAGACCGTGTCTATGACACGTGGGGCCCACTTATCAGGAAATTATTTTAATTTCTTTAAATTCCGAAAATCTCTCGCTGACATCAGCATTGTGCAGTAAATAGATTTTCCAGTAGAAAAATAATTCGGGAAATTCAATTAAATTTCAGATTTAGGTTTTAAACTTCTAAAATTCATATCTTTTGCATCTGAACTCCAAATTGGGTGATTCAAGGTGCAAAATTTGTATAAAATTATAATCTAGCTAACTAAATCAAAATATTTCAATTTGGAGTTAATTTGAGTGGTCTTTTTGAATTTATTTAAATATGAATTGAATTTGTCGTATTTTCGCGTATAGACTTCGACGACTCCGGAGAGTTTGACCAGCCCGAAGACTTAGATTTTCAGGACATCAACGAAGGCAAGTTACACCATTGATCATATTGTTCCCAGTATTTTAAAATATTTAATTTTTGTTTTCAAATTACTATTGCATGCATATGTTTATATAAATGTTTGAATGCCCTGTTTTTGTATATAGTTATTCCAATCTTCATTGTATAGCCAAATTAATTATTGAATATGAATGCCTTGTCACCCTTAGGTAAAATACTACTAAAATTAATCATATACTTAGCCATGCTTAGATCACACTTATAAATTGAGGAAGGTTTAGTCAAATCTTTGATAAACTTGATTCAAATTTGTTATTGTGGTATTGTCTTACCACAAAAGGTTTATAAAGAGGATTTTACTCTAAATAAAATAAAATGGGTTTGGACTTGGGCGAAACAGATGGATGGTGGGTGCAGGTTTATGCACGGGCTTAATCTGGTTAAGGTTAAGGCCCAGGATTCTAATTGGAAGTCGCCCAAGTCAGTTAAGAACCGGTCTTTGAGCGTATTTTGCTACGCCTTACCGTACCACCACATGTCTGGAATGGGACAGATTTGGCAAAATAATTTGTAGCGTCTTAGTGTTATTTGTGCCATGTTGTACGTGTGGGCGTCGGTTAGACATTAGTTCCACCTAGTGCAAGAGGGGGCTCCCGGAGGATGGTTAGTTCAATGGTAGCGAAACCTTAGCGGGCATAAATACATTAAGACATTGCATTGTAATGGCCTCATGATAATTGCATAGTCACACGACTTCGGAAGTGTGCTTTGGCCGACATTAAAAGCATATTATCTCGTGTGGGTAAAGCTGTACAAACTCTGCAGAGTAGAAACTATTCGAATAGCCGCGTCCGCGGTCATGGACATGCTAGCAAAGCCACTCTAAGTTAGACTTTTTTTGTTTATAAAATGACTTCATCAGATGTTTTTAGGATGGTTAATCCTATGGTAAAATTGGGCGATTAGCCAAGTATTAGGAGAGTATCCTTCACCATTCAATTAATGGAGGTTATCCACTATACAACTGTCATTTTAAACAATGGTTTTAGTTATAGTATAAAAACTGGCCTTGGAAAGTAATATGTGTATTTAACCTGAAAATGTTGTTTATGCAAAACGAACCCTGCCATTATCCTTTGTTTACCTTATGCATGCATTACCTTTCAATATTGGGTGTAACTTGTAAGCACGGAAGTTGTGCTTACTCTTGCTGAATAATCTTTATTCAGGAGAAGACCTCTATTAGGACGGTGAGGATCTTGACGACTAGGCTACGCCCCCAGACCATTGCTTGTGGCAAGTCATGTGGTCTACTACTATTTTGCTTTCCGCTGTGTTATGTATTTATTTGGCCTCAGGCCCCATTTGTAATAAACTCTAAGTTATTATTAATAAAGTGCGTGATATGATTATGCTATTACTTTTGTTTAACTGTGTACACTAGAAATCCTGGACTAGTGTATGAACACAGATAATTCGGGATCCTTCGTTCCTGGGTTCGACAGTTAGATTAGTTGTCATGACACCATATTGAGCACCACCTCTATCATGTAGTAGCGACCACTTCTCCTTAGACTCATGCTCAATCCAGTCCTAGAAGCATTTCACCTGCACCCCCATCTTCCTCGCCACATTAGAACCATCTGTAGGTAGCTGTGATAATGCTTCGGGGGCCTGGTCAGAGCTTGTAGTGTCCTTTTTTGCTGCCTCCCTTCTATGCGTCTGGGTAAGCTCATCCATAATCTTCTAGACCGCATCAAACTTTCGTTGCTAGTTCTAGTTGCACACCCGTTTGAATAGATTCATCAAGTCCCTGTTGCGGAACTACTTGTAAAAATTTGCGCCTAAGTGCCTCATGCACCACTTGCTCTGCAGATTCACTCATGGAAGTGGTTATTGCACTCAGCAGACCCGCATGCCGATCATGTATGACGCATACATTAGGATGGCCCTGTATAACATAAATCCTCAAATTCCTCAGGAACAACAACTAGATGTCCGTGTTCTCGCTTTCAATGAATGCGAATGCTACAGAAAGAACTTGATTGTTCCTGTCCGTCGCTATTGCAATCAATATCTAGCCCTTGTACTTTCCAGTCAGGAATATGCCATCCACGCACAAGATTGGACGACAGTGCCAGAATGCATTGATGTATGGACCAAATGTGAAGAATGCTTGCTTTAGTACCCTCTTATTGTCCCATTTCGGATGTATGGAATCTTGAATGTTGACATAAGTGTTGGGATTCCCGTCTTATATGACTCGGAGTTGGCCAGGGAGGTTGTAGTAGGAGTCCTCGAACGTACTGTATCTTGATTTCAATGTCTTCTGTTTTGCCCTCTACGCCTTGGCATAACCGATTATGTACTAGAACCTTGCCCTAATCGCCCGAATGATAGACCGTGGCTCAAAATCTATATTATCCATGATCTCACCGTACATGATGTTCGCGATGAAGCCTGATGAAAGGTTCTTGTAGGACTGCATTGACTTAGCAACGGCACATGTGTGAGAAACCACTATAGAGCATTTTCAGTAGGTGTCCCACTTAGACTGAAATGTGTGCACTCACCAAAGGCATCTCTCTATATCGCACTTCATGTCGTAGTATCTTGGGTTAGACTTGACGACTGTGAATGTACACCGCACCAACAAGGCCCAAAATTTGATCGCCTTTTGCACGACCTCCTTGCATTTGTACATAGCTCCTTGCCTAACCTTGTTCTTGTCGTACTCCCATGGCACATGGTGTACGTCGTGCTGTGGCTGGAGTCCCCTACTTCTTTGGCACCACCACTCTCTTCTTGTACAACATACAAGAACTGGCAACAGGAGCATGCCACCAGTTCAAACGACGATAGAGAGGTCCTAGTTTTGTGCTCCTATTGCCAGTTCAAACGATGACATGCCCAGTTTTGTCATTTTTGGGGCAATTATTTCATTTTGTAATTATTTTTTAAAATAACAATATTTTTTAAAATAATATTATTATTTTTTTAAAAAAAATTCGTTGTTCCACTGCTATCACTAGAGTGAAGGGTGGAGCATGGTGATGATGCTCCAGTAAATTGAGGTAAAGCCTGTGGACGTTGCTCTGCTGCTGCAGCGGCTGAAGGTCCGCAGAGAAAATCCGGTAAGAAATGCCTCGTGTTGCGCCCAGCACTGAAACTCAAGCTGATTCGCTTGTTGTGGAAAGGGCCGTGAGATCTGCTCCACGTCAACGGCCGTTTTTTATTTCTCCCCCTTTTATTTCAAGCCATCAGCTGGTGAGCATCTACTCACTCACTGCCTGGACCAAGTGATTTGAGACAAGCTTCGAATCATCTGAAGCGTGAGAGATGAGAGAGTAGCAAAGTCCTAGTACGGAATAGAATGGACGGCTGTGATCCGCTGAAGCATGCAGGCTTAAGGGATGTTTAGACTTAAGTAGGCTGAACTGATCTGAACCATTCCTGGCCTGTCGAATGGCCCAGAGGGCATTCCCATACTTCCAAATCATTGATAGGTGAAAGCATTCTAGCTGTAAACCCATTTTCTGTATGAATTTCGAAGGAAAGGAAACATCCACTGTGGGTTCATAAAGATTTCTCGAGAGAATTCTACCTTCCAAACTGGGCAGCAAAGAATTGGGCCTATATTGGTACTGTAGTTGGTAGCAGATAAGGATTCTATAGTCCAGTAACTCTATTGAATAGTGAACGGCACGTGTGGCACGGGATCATGCTGGCATGCGACTCAAAATCGCAAAATAATGTAAAGACATCACAGACTCTACCGTGCAATGTAAGAAAGGGCGAGGCGATTGCTTCAGATTGTTGCACTCACACATGCTCGCATGTCTTTATCCCCTCACCAAGAACATGGCGCACAAGGCTGTAGTAAAATACTACCAAAAGCAGAGCAAGCATTTTGTTTGTTGGCTCCATCATTGAGCATAAATCATGGCTATTCCTGGGAGGTACTAGTCTATCAGAGCACAAAAAAAAGCCTGAAAGGTTGCAACAAGAACCAGCATACTGAATGCATCTGCCCTGGATGCACGAGGCATAGAATCATACATACAGACAGGCCTTGTCGTGCGATACCTAGACTGGAAATCAATGAGCATGGCAACGTAGAGAGAGGTCCCTAACGCGTGGTGTTGGTAGAATGTGGGTTGATGGTGGCTTGATTTGCCGATGCTTGGAGCGCGGTGGCCTTTTTTTCTTCTTCTGGGATGTGGATCTGTGAACCAGAATGAAAGAGAACTACTCTCTTGCTCTCAATGCACCGAGATGACAATCTTCCTATGAGCTCGCTAGGTAAGTTATCTCCGGTAGGAAATTTCCAGGAAAGCTTCACTTCGCCCAACGACGATTTCAGTAGCACTGAACCAGCCACTTTGGCTTGGGTTGGTCGACAAGTGATGACATGATCTAGACAACATTCCTTCCCAGTAAGTATATATCTGCAAAATGGTTAGTGAAGAGTATATTACTGTGATGAAGATCTAAAATGTGCATAAAGAAACTAAAACCTTGTGTGCAGAACTCGCCTCAATGCTTCGCAAATCATCTCAAGACCTTTTCTTTTTCTCTGACCAGGTTGGCCCATATATTAGCAAGTTGGTCCTACCAAACCTCCTGTCAATCATCTGCAATGTTTGAGAATAAGTGAGCAACTGCAAAAATCCACAAGGCCAAGCAGTATTGCACTACCATTACACTAGTACTTGAGTCAAGCATGAGATACACACCTTTGTAAGGTTTCCGCAGGATTCAGCCATTTCTGTTTTCAGTGGGTACTCAACTAGCTAAGGAAAAATAAACCAATGGTCAGAAATGTGCATAAGAGCAAGATAATTAGATTTACACAGCATGCAGAACTCACAATGAAGCAATCTTCTCCAACCAACGGTGACCTTGCAAGTTGACCGAGTAATGTACTGTAGTTTACCTCAAGATATGGTAGTGTTCAGGGATCAAAGAACCGTTACCGGGCACAATCTGTTCGGAGCCCAGTAACGGTTCCCGGCAGGTAACCGGAGATTCCGGTGGAAAACCGGATGAATTCCGTCCAAATAAATTTGAATTTGAGATGTTTCCGCTGGAATTTTGAATTTGAATTTGAATAGGAAGGATTCCGGCCGGGATTTTGAATCCCAGACCCCACTGAGAAATCCGGTAACAGCCGGTAACCGGCTGGTTTTTTGTTCCCTGGTGGTGTTACACTAATATAATCAAAAGAAGGATATTTACCTGTGTGAGGGAGAGAGAGTTAGGGTCAGAGAACAGAAGAATAATTGCTGTTGAAAGAATCCAAATTATCTTGTTCCAATGATTTATCTCAAGCAAAACCTGATTATATCTACATCATGAGGACTAAACTAGGAGAGATGCAGTTCTCTCTTGAATGCTAGCAACATAAAATGCCCATTAAGGATTCCAGTATAAAGGTAAAGATCTATCACATGTCATCTGTGTTAGAGATATATGTATAGTTGTTATTCCCCATTGTTATGAGGGGTTCTTTGCATATTGACCACCTGTACCTTGTATATATATACTGGCCCATTGGCCTCATATGAATACAAGCCCTATTCATATCATGGTATCAGAGCAAACCTAGGGTTTGTCGTCGCTCCGCTTGTCGCCATCGCCGCGGCGTCGTCGTCCGAGTCGTCCGAGGTCGCCGCCTGACGTCTCGGCTTGAGTCGCCGGCCGCCGTGTTGCCGCGCCGCGCCACGCTTCTCTCCCTTAGCCGCCGTCGTCGGCATCCAGCCTCCCCAGGCCGCTGCTGTTGGCATCCACCGCCGCCGCGCGCGCGGGTTCACCACCGTGGATCGCCGCGCCACGGCTTCTCCTCCGCCAAGCTGCCGTCGCGGCATCCAGCCTCCCGAGCCGCGCCGCGCCGGCATCCACCGCCGCGCCGCGCGCGAAGCCGCTCCCAGCGCCGCGCCGGCATCCATCCTCCCGCTCCGCCGGCTCCCACTCGAGCGGCCGCGCCGGGGTCGCCGCCGCCGGATCTTCGCCTCGCGTGCCACCGGAGGAAGCCGCGCGGTGCGGATCTTCGCCTCCGCTGGCGATTTGTCGCCGGCCCGAGCCACACCCGGTTGTCACGCGACCTTCTTCCGCCGGCGTTCCGAGGCCCGTCGTCTTCCCGGACTCGTCGGCAGAGTCGTCGCCGCCGCTTGATCGCGACGGGGCGGCACGGAACTAGGGTTCCCGTGCGTGTGATTGTGTTGCGGTGAGTTTTGTTTTCACCGCCTAAGAAAAAACGCCGTGTGCTAACCGCCGCGCCGTCCAGCGCCGCCTGTTAGACTTCGTTGTCTTGGTCGCCGCGCCGTCGAGCGCCGCCTACCAATGGGCACCGTTTCCCTCCCTCGTTGCCCGGTGGTCTTTGATGGTGTTAATTACACCGACTTCGTGTCTCACATGCGCATTCACATGCGTGGTCTACGTCTCTGGGGCATCCTCTCTGGCGATGTCACCTGCCCGCCTTGCCCTATTCCTCCGACGGAGCCCACGCCTGTTGCATTGCCCCGATACCGATAAAGGTCGCTCTCGAGGCCGCCGATCGGCTGATGATGAGGCTGCCTCTGCCTACCAGGAGGCTCTGGATTTCTACAAGGATCGTCTGACCACCTACACTCAGTGGTACGATGACGGCGCTTTCGCTGCTTCTTGTCTTCATCGCGATGTCGACCTCGCTTCTCTTCGAGGTTGTGGACTCCTTCGCTTTCGGATGTGGACTCATCTTCGCGGCGCTATGAGCCCTCTGGTGATGCCTCAGACTGTCCGTGGTCCGCCAGAGCACTCTCTTGGCAGGTGATGCTATCGTTGACGCTTTACGCTCGAGCTCTGCTCCTGCGCGTCGCTTGGACTCTCTCGCACCTTGCGGCCGCCGTACTGTCCGTCTTTGCTGGTATGCGTCCGACCGAGTTTCGGCGGGTCCACGAGTTCCTTACTCGCCGCCCCGAAGTTCGAGCAAAGGCGTGCCCAGCTACTTGCACGCCACCTCGTGTCACTCTCGGAGGCCCTTACGAGATACGAGCGAGGAGACTCGCCGAGTGGTGCCGCTCGCCGCCTCCCCTCCGTACTCGCCGCCGCCCACCTACCACACCGACGGCTCCACGCGTCGAGACACCGCTTCCTCCTCGGCCGCCACGGTGGTGGTGGCCGCCCATCAAAGCGGTGGTCGCCCTCACCGCTCCTACCGCAATAAGGTCGCCACATTGAGTCCCGATGCTACAAGCGCCGCATCTTTCTCGCCGTCTTTCTACTAGCACAGCACCGGTGCTTCTACATCGACGCTGCATCGACTTCTTCTCAGCTTTCTTTCATCGAGCAGAGATAGCCGCACTTCGACGCCTACTTGCCACTTCGTGTTCTTCCTCGGCAGTGTTCTGCAGCTCGCTCACGACTCTTCGCAATCGAGAGACCACCTCCTACACAGTACCTCCCGTGGATTCTTGATTCGAGCATCTTTTCACATGACTCACGATCTTTCCACTGGTCTTCTATTACACCTCTTGATTCACTGTCGTTGTTCTTACTGCGATGGTACATCTCTTTCGTCTCAGTCGAGGATCTCTTAGCAACTCATCATTTCATGTTTCTTCGTTGCTCATGTTCCTCGCCTTACCATGCAAACTTCTTTCTCACGGGATGATTCATGACCTTAGGTTATCGGGTCATTCTCGACTCGACTCTTGTTGTGTTCGGATCGCCACACGGAGCTCGTTGGTTCTCGCCTCGCGCCGTGACTCACAAATGTCTCTGGGAGCTTGACTGGCTTCATCTTCCTTCCGCTTCCACCACCGCCGCCGCCCGCTTCGCCACTCGCTCACCGGCTCTTTCAGCGGTGGCATCACCGCCTTGGTCATCTGTGTGGATCTCGTCTGTCATCTTTAGTTCGTCGTGGTCTTAGGGTCTGCCTCGGAGACGTGTCTTTAGATTGTCGTAATGTAAGTTAGGTAAATGATTCACTTTCCTTATCCTCATAGTGAGTCCGTGTCTCGCGCCTTTTTGATCTTGTTCATTCGGATGTTTGGGGTCCGCCCTTCGTTTGAAAGGGGTCATCGATATTATATCATTTTATAGATGATTTTTCTCGCCATACTTGGATATATTTCATGTCTTCTCGTAGTGAGGTCTTGTCTATCTATAAAAATTTGCCACTATGATTCACACGCGCTCCACTCCTATTCGTGTCTTTCGTGCTGATTCTGCGGCGAGTACCTCTCGTTACTGCGCAGCTTCCTTGCCGGCGTGGAACTCTCTTCGATTCTCTTGTCCCGGTGCTCATGCTCGAATGGTGTCGCCGGCGCAAGCATCGCCACCTCCTTGAGACGGCTCGTGCTCGATGATCGCCGCTCTATTCCACCTCACTTTTGGGCCGAGGTCGTTTCCATCGCCACCTATCTCGTCAACATTCACCCTCTTACGCTCTTGAGGAGCGATCCTCGTTGAGCGTCTCGTGGTCTTCTTCCGACTACTCTACCCTTCATCTGCTTGGTTGCGCTTGCTACGCTCTCCTCGCCTCGAGAACGCACCAAACCGACCGCTCACCGTTGAGTGTGTCTTTCGGGATACTGATCACGAGCACAAGGGCTATCGGTCTTTGGGATCCTGTTGGTCGTCGGATGCGGTTTCTCGGGATGTGACTTTCGACGAGTCTCGCCCATTCTACCCACGCCCCGCCTCTTCTTCGGCTTCCTCTGTGGAGTCTCTGTCTTTCTTGACCTTTCCGATACACCTATATCTGTTTTGCCCTTGTCCACTGTCCCCACCGAGTCTCCACATATTCCCCTGGCCTCTCCGCGTTGTCGCCGCTTTGTGTCGCCTTCTACGACTCCGCAGCTCCTCCCACTATAGTACCTTCTCCCTTATTTTCTACACTCGCCGACCTCGTGTTGAGGATCTTCCGATGAGCCATCTTCTCCGATGGTCCATCTTCTTCGATGCTCCATCTTCTCCCGATGGGTCATCTTCTCTCGCTACGCTCTTCGCGATCGCCGATCGATTCGGCCTCCCGCCTGCTTTGCCTTTGCCGGGCGCAGCTACTCGTGAGCCTGTCTCCCACCGGATGTCATTACTCATCCCGAGTGGCAGCTTGCCATGGCCGAGAGATTGCTGCCTCGAGCGCATCGGGTACTTGGGATCTTGTTCCTTTTCCATCTCATTCTCATCCTATCACCGTAAGTGGGTCTATAAGATTAAGACTCGCTCGATGGCTCTCTTGAGCGCTATAAGCGCGCTTTGTTGCTCGTGGCTTCCAGCGGAGCATGGTGTTGACTACGATGAGACTTTTGCTCTGTGGCCCACATGACCACCGCTCGCACTCTTCTTTCGGTGGCGCCTGCTCGCCATCGGTCTGCTTTCGCCTTGATGTCAAGAATGCCTTTCTTAATGGCGAAGGCGTGAGGAGGTCTACATGCATCCGCCACCGGGTATTCTGCCTCGAGGGCATGGTCCGCCGCCTTCGCCGCTCTCTCTATGGCCTTAAGCAAGCCCCTCGTGCTTGGTTTGAGCGCTTCTCCTCTGTGGTCACTTCCGCTTTGGTTTTCACCTAGTGATCATGATCTGCGCTCTTTGTCCACACTTCGCCTCGTGGTCGGACTCTTCTTCTCCCGTATGTTGATGATATGATCATTACAGAGATGATTCTGAGTACATTGCCTTTGTTAAGGCTCGTCTTAGTGAGCGATTCCTTATGTCGGATCTTGGTCCTCTTGGTATTTCCTTGGGATTGAAGTTACTTCCACTCCGCATGGTTTCTTTATGTCCCAAGAGAAATATATTCAGATCTTCTTGATCGCGCCTCTCACCGATCAACAGATCGTTGAGACTCCCATGGAGCTCAATGTTCACCTCCGACTCTCGATGGCGAGCCTCTTTACGATCCGACTCGCCATCGCCATCTTGTTGGGAGTCTTGTCTACCTTGTCATTACTCGTCCGGATATTACTTATCCGGTTCATATTCTCGAGTCGCTTTGTTTCAGCTCCCACTCAGTCCACTACACCCACCTTCTTCGAGTTCTCGCGATACCTTCGCGGGACTATCTCTCGCCGTCTTTTCTTTCCACGCCCACTCGTTACGACTTCAGCTTATTCGGATGCTACTTGGGCGGCGATCCCTCCGATCGCGGGCTATCTCTCGCTTCGTGTTTTTCTTGGTGGTTCTCTTATTGCCCGAAGACGAAGAAACAGATCGCAGTGTCCCGCTCGAGTGCAGAGGTGAGTTGCGAGCTATGGCTCTCTTGACAATGAGATTACTTGGCTACGGTGGTTACTTGAGGATTTTGGTGTTTCACACTACACCAACCCCTCTCTTGTCGACAAGACAGTGCTATCGGTAGATGCTCGTGATCCCGTGAAGCATGAGCTCACCAAACATATTGGTGTTGATGCTTCTTTCACGAGGACTTGTGTGCATGATCGGTGATTACTCTTGATATGTGCCTTCTGAGCTTCAGATAGCGATTTCTTCACGAAGGCCCGCACTTCGAGCACAAAGACGCTTTCTACCTCTCCAAACTCGGTGTTGTTGATCCACCATGAGTTTGAGGGGGGGTGTTAGAGATATATGTATAGTTGTTATTCCCCATTGTTATGAGGGGTTCTTTGCATATTGACCACCTGTACCTTGTGTATATATACTGGCCCATTGGCCTCATATGAATACAAGCCCTATTCATATCAATCTGCATGCTCTGCATTTGTTTCTGTACAACAGTACTTGTGGCATATATGATATGGCTAATTCTTGGTGGCTAATCTCGATAGAAAATACGATAGAACAACTCGCCCTCTTGTCAACACAGACTTGTTCTGAATTAATGCAAGGCTCTGAATTGCAAACTACTAAATAATTTCTTTATTGCCTTCTCATAACAGAATCTCCTCTCTTTTTATAGTCAAGAGCTCTCATAACAAAGCTGCTAAAAATAGCTATCCGTACCTATTACAACTTCCTCAATAGACTAGTTATCTAGTAGCTATACTAATACGGAGACATACGCGTAGACGTCTCTGTTGCCGAATCGAACACTTCAACGAGCCTTCTCCGAACCGGACTCCACAACTAAGTCTCTGTCGGTTGTAGCTGTTTCTTCAAGTTGTAGCACGTATGATATTGTCGGCAAGTACTCGACCTTCGGCTGTAGATTCCGAACCCACCACTGCAGATGTCGAACGTGAAACCCGACGACGACGCTGATAAGTTTGACCGACAAACGAGTCCACAACATATATTACTACTCTCATTATCTAAAAAAATGGCTACAAAGAATGAGAGACTTCACAAGAATCATTGCCAAGGATCCATCTCAACAAAATGTGCACCCCCCCCCCCACACACACAAAGGGGTTTTACACGCTTGTAGCTCTGAGAGTTTGAAATATATCACTGTTAAGACTAGAGAACCTTAGAGAAGAACCCACCATGAATGTCCAATTAATGTACTGGCTGACTTAGAAGTTAGACCACACTAAAATGAACTATGAATAGGTTTGTGCTCCTGTGCATAATTAATGAATGGTAGGCATGCATTCAGTACAATACTTACATAGATGCAAACAACCTTTTTTTTTTTGCATTAGTTTACTAGAAGCACTTCAAATGAACTTGTCAAGATTTGAGAGCATAAGCCTTTCCCAACATACGGATGCAGTGTCGTAAATGATTTAGCTTAAAAGGTGTATTGTTTTGTCATAGTTGGGGGAAAAAATCCATGAGTACATGAGCTGGTGTGTTGGTCCACCCACCGGCGGTAACCGGCCGAAAATTTGAATTTTTGACTTTTTTTGTAGGTTGGTTTAGGCATTTTTTTTTGTGCTAGATTGATGTTTGTTTCTATTATTTATGACCACTTAAGCCTCAATATTATCAACTTGGTGTCAATCTTTTTCAGCTTGAATGTTCTGTGGAAAGTATATGTTTAATGGATCAGCCCTTTCTAGATGCTAGTGCGACCTTGGTCCACCCACACCAGCTCATGCTGCTGCTCTTTGGATGCTTGCACTTGGACTGTTTGACAGCACTAGGGATGGTAATGGGGCCCCATTCCCCATTCACCGACGGGGAATTCACCCATTAGGGGACGGGGATGGGGCTGTTTCTCCCCCCACGGGGATACTAATATATAAATATAATTCCCCATCGGGTGAAGCGGGGATGGGGAGTAGGAGAATGGCCCCATCCCCGCTACCCGTATGGGCCCCCGATAAGGCATGTAGGCCACTAGCATACTACCGCACAACCCGATAAGGTGATAGCCTGATAATCTCTTTTGCATCCTTTACTTTTCAGATGCTAATTAATCAAAAAATATTATCATTTTAGCATTGCATGTCGATGTTCATACCCATTTTTATAACATTATGGATCTTATTTTCTCTTCTTTCGAGATCTAACTTTCGGGTATGGGTCCCCGTGGGGCCCCGATAACCCAATGGGGATGGGGACGGGGAATTTTTCTTCTCTCGGGGATGGGGATGTTCCACCACTCCCCGACGGGGAATGACCCCGTTGCCATCCCTAGGCAGCATTGGATGCTCCTTGGATGCTTGCACTTAGACTATTTGACATGTCCAACCAGCACTTCGACCAGCAACAACCTGCCTCCCTCTTGCCTCCCTCCTCCCCCTCGATTTGCAGCAGCTGCAACAGCCTGCAGCAGCAGCGGCAGGTTCTTCCATAACAATCTGTTTCCTTGCTTGTTAATTGGTAGAACTCTTCATCAGCAAACTACATATAAGACAACATCCACTTTTATAATGATTCTCATATTGGAGTATCGTTGAAACTTCTTTGTAACATTTTCTCACATATTGATCTAAAACTTTGGCAGACAGCTCAAAGCAAAGTGAACCAAAAAATTATTTGCTAATGGTGAAACCATAGGTAACTTGCTATATACAATAAATGATTAATTACTATAGAAAGGGTGATTAATTCAAAGAAAACATCATACTGCAACATGCATATTGGGCATCTTCAGTACCTACTGCTGAAAATATATCAGATCACAATGCAAACTTTCAAGAAATAATCATACTGCAACATGTATATTTGTGAGGACCCGGAATATTTAACTAGTAACACTTAACCTCCAAATGGCTCTAGCGTTACTAATTAAACATTCTAAGCCTCGATGGTCATATGCTTCCTGCACTGCAAAGATATGCACATCATCACAAAATTACACATCATTTCCATACACATACATCACTAGGTTTAACAACGACATACATAAAGTAAAGTTATTACAAAAGAGAGCCGACCGCCAAATAGAACAATATACAAGAATGACAATGAAGCAAAAGGTGCCATAAGATGGCTAGAACAAAAGTCGACCAGCTAGCCATACACCCACAAGGCAACCGACCGCCGCTAAGCTAGTCGCCTGCAAGCTACCACAACACACCGCAAAGTGAGGCCCTCAGCTCACCTTCTTCCTCTCGCAATGAACAATTAAGCATAGCATCCGAGTACAAAGATTGTCTTTGTACCCGCAAGATCGACGTGTGGAATAGCAGACCTATTCATAAACTACATGCAAGCTTATTTAGGTGGAGGTTGTATGTCTCATTTTGCACAAAGCCAACTTTATTTGCAATAATGTAATATATTTCAAACGCAAGTTTGCAAATCTGCTTTGTTATCAAAGTAAATGTAAGTAAAGATACATACAAGTAACCACTGGAAGTGACTATCCCAATAGCCACCACAACATAGCACGAATCCCCGATTCGTACCACCCACCAAGTTTTAATTTAAAAGGTTGTAGTCTAACTCTTGAAAGACCTTACCAAGCGTATCCATAACCTAGGGCGAGGCTATTCGAATAGTTTTAACCTGCAGGTGTACCAATGTACCCACACTTGCACCGCCTTCAAGCCACAAGCACACTATCAAGGTATGCCGCACGCTAAGTCCTACGAGACATTTCCAATCTTGTGTATTAACTACGAGCCGCTCATATGGATAGAAACCCATATGCTTACATTGCAAGCGAAAGACAACAAATCCCATCACGGTGAAGTCTTTCGGACACTACAATGCTCCCAACACCATCCCTCCCGCGACTCCTCGCGACTCTGAGCCAATACACGCCAAAGTACTAAGTCAAGAGAGGTCCCATACCCTCTAATGTGGTTAGCACGCTAAAATGCTTGGTTTAGTGTAACAAGATGTTCGGTCCTTGTTGACTCGGCACCATTCCATCCACACCCAAAAATCACACCATCATACCATTGTGCCCAAGTCTAAATCTTTTGTTTTCAGCTTTAGTTTTCATAAGTAGACATAGCACAAGGTGGAAATCATAATCATAATAAGTTTGATGTGATCAAGGTTATCGACAAGTCGATAACCGCCCATTTCTACCGAAACTAAGCATGGCTAAGCAATTAATTCGTAAACTACTAAGTGACAAGAGCCCATCCATGAACTCTAAATCACAGCAAGTAACCTAGGCTCATGGTAGTAGAGAATAATCATTTGCTAAGGAAATGCATCTACTAGGCCAACTATTAACACAAAGTAGCAATGCATACATAGAATTTGTAATCAACATAAATACTTAAAATACTGGGATTAACATGATCAAACTGCTTGCCTTCTTGCTGTTGCTCAAACTTTTGTGGAGGGTCGTTCTCGGGGTTACCGCAAATGTCGAACCCTAAGCGAAAGGCAAAAAGAACCAAGAACAACCAATAAGACGAGCCACACTTAAACAAACGAGCAAGCAAAAATTATCCAAATGCGACGAAATTTATACATAAGGTAGAATACGAATATACCAAGACATAGAAACTGGAAAAACTAATTTGGATTTGTGGTGCAAAAGATATTACCTAAAAAACCCATTTTTGGCCATAATTAGCACTGTAGCAAAAACATTTTCTAGAAAGATTTTGAAGCTGAAATTTTTATGGTAGCTACCTACTAGTATAGAGGTAATCCATATAAAATTTCAGGTCATTTGGAGTTAAAATGATTTAGTTATGATTTTTCTAAGATGCAAAACTAGCATAATGCACTTTCCAGAAATATAAACATGTGCAAAACCTATTTCACATTATAGTATGATAACAGAGGGATTTCCTAACATCAAATTTCTATTTTTCGGATCTACAGGGAATTACTGGTGTCTATTACATCATTAAATGAATTTTTAAGTGCTACTAATAAGGTTAAATCTACTAACATATTTTTCTGGTGCTGATTTAGGCCCACCACCATTTTTAGATTAAAATTTAGTTAATAACAAATTTATCAAAGTTAAAATCATACAATTATTAGATATACGAGAAAAGATATGCATTTTCCAAGTTTTAATACACTGAATATATAAAAATAGCGAAACAAGCTATAAAAGATTACGAATTTTCTACTACTGTATAAAGCTAAAAGCATTTTTATATTAAACTTTAGTGAAATACAAATTCATTGCGATTGGTTTCTTGTAAAAGGATTTATCTTGAATTAGTTATGAATTTCTAAAGTTTTGATACAATTTTCACTGATAAATAAATACTTACGTAAATAAAAACCAACCCAACCGAAAATAACGACGTGGGCGCCGTGGGCGTTGATGCAATATCCAACGAGCCACACGCGACGGAAACAGCCGCGACGCGCGATTCGAACAGAGCTCACCGTTGGATCAAGATCCAACGGCTCACGAGGACGAATGCAACCGGGCGGTGCGGTTGCCTTGGCCGCCACACCGTAGATCTCAAGATGAACGGCACGGAGAGCACTTCCGCCGAAGGTCCGACAGCACGCATGATCGTGGCCGCAGATCAAACGATGGACGGCCAAGAATGATGAGGGAACCGATGGTCCGAATGCCTACAAGATCCGGACCGCAGACGCAAAATGGACGGCGGTCCAAGATTGAAGTGCAAGCAGAATACCGACACGTGGGGCGCATGTCGGTGGATCGAGAGTCACACATGCGAGTCTTAACACACGCGGCAAAGGCACGGACCCACCGTCGCTGACCCAAAAGGTAATTTCGACACATTCATTGCTAACAATGATTAGCAATAAATAACCCAAAATCAGCCCTAATGACTTCGGTTTTCGCTTTGAGCTTATGGGCCCACCCGCAGCGGGGTACGTGGGGTTATTTCAGATACCAATAGTGCGACACTTTAATTAACCCATGATTAGCCTTAATGATGCCTAAACGCACGGATAAAAGCCAACGGGTGATTTAAGGGGGCTGGACCCACATGTCAGTGAGACATTAGGCCAGATTAAGACACCATTAATGCTCTACTGATTGGCAATCATTAAACATTAAATGTGTCCTAATTATCTGACGAAAACGGAGCTTCTCAACTGACAAACCCGAGTGGCTTTGCCGGCTTGTCGCCGGCGACTCCGGTCGCGGCGGCGCCCACAAACTATCAAAATGGGTTCGCAATAGTGCCGCACCCAATGGTGGTGACCTCGCCGCGGTGGAGGTTCAGGCACGCCACGAGCCGAAAAACAAGAAAGAAGCCGACACGGCAAAACACGAAAATAGCAAGATGCTCTGCTGCGGTCCAAGGAAGCGAGTGCCATGACTTCTAGGGACTACATAGAAGCTACCTTAACCGAGAGGAGCTCCAAAGATGGCGGGAAGACTTGAACACGATGAAGTCCACCTGAGCCAAGAAGATGAAGTAGAAGATGAGGTTCGAGCAAAATGAGTGGAACCAAATCACCACCACACTTCATTATAGCTCAAAGAGGCTCCAAAAGCAAATAATTGCAAAGGAATCACTTACCTGAGGGGAAGAAAAGGGGTGAAACCAACCGAAAATCTCCAAACTTAAAATTGAGTGATTCCTGTGAATGCAACCCAAAATCAAGTTAGGGGAAATACAAAGGAGGTTGGGGAGTTCAAAAGAGTGCAAGAAATGTTGAAGATAAACCACTGGACACCAAGGCCGCCATGGGAGCTCTACGGTCAACAATGGTGGATTGAAGGTTTGAGATGGTTTTGAGCTCAAACACAGAGAGTAGCTAGGTGTAGTGCAAAAGAACACCAGGAGGACCTAGAGGGCCAATTTATAGGAAAGGAATTAGGGTTTCGAGCGAGAACCCGAGTCCATGGTGGGCTCGGTTCATGCTCCGTTGTAGACCAAGAAAAGATGGGAGCAAGTGAGCATGGTGACAATGGAGGAGAAAGCCCAGCGCATTAAATGCATTGCAGAGAGACGTTGACAAAAGCAAACGTGGAGGTGACACATCACGCCGCCCCACGATTTCTCTCGCTCTGCCATTGCCGCCCGCGCGCACGGATAAGCCGAGGAGGAAGAAGAACAGAGAAGACAAACCACGCCGTTGGATTTTAGATGGACGGCCGTGATTTAAAAGAGTTCGCGGACAACCGATTGCTCACGAAATGCGGGCGGTTGGATTGAGATCCAACGGTCCCAATTGGCTAATGCAACCGAGGGTCCGAACGACATCATCAATGCGGCCACGCGATTGGGATCCAACGGTGATATCGCGACGCGACGCTTTAAAACGCAATTTCGGTGCGCTTAGGTGGTTCAACCAAGTCAAATGGCTCGGACTCGAGCCCGACTCGAACCCAAGGAACAGTGAAACGGTTTTAGGTTTTAAAATATGCTGAGACTTTTGAGGATTTATTTGGGGTAGCAAAATAACTCCAAAAATTCTGAAATTTTTACAGAGCTTGCTGATCGAACATTGACCTTGTGTAAAATTTTCAGAGGTTTTTATGCATCGTAGTTATCTCCGAAAATTCTACAAGGTACTGGTTTTAGGTTTGACTGAGAGTCAAACCGGTTTGACTGCCCTCTAAAATATTCAAACAATTTCTAAAAATTGTGAAATTTTTCACAGGGGTCACATACCATCCCAAGAACTTAGGAAAAATATTCCCAGGAGATGACCACAACATTTGACAAGAATGTTTTTGAAGGAACAAGATTTGGATCAAAAGACTTGTGACTTTGCATTTCCATATGTCTTGTACAATACTTGTCCAGTACACAAAGGAAATACATGATGTAAGAAAAAGTTTTAATTTCTACTCATTTTCTTACATTTGAAACACAAGCCCAAAATTTGGGATGTTACAACTGGATAGATGACAGACAATGAATGAGCCCATCATTATTGCAATATGCCCATGCCATATATCTATTAACATATAAACAATTATTGTATGTGATGGCTCCAATATTTAGGAACATGAAGAGAGACTAGGAGGTGCTGGTTCGAAGTGCAGATATTGTAATATTACGAAATCAGACGGAGGTGTCACCCCCCTAAAACAACATCTTGCTGAATCACGGGGATATTATTGCTTGCATGAGGTTCCGGTGGAAGTCCGAAGGCTCATACTAGCAAGTCTTGAAGAAGCCAAGACACGAAAGAAATCTATTAAAGATGAACGATTGCGAATGGAGTAAGTTGCAAGAGAGCCTGTAGCTCGTGGTCCATCATCTCAAGATGTCTTTGATGATAACGAGGAAATGCAGATGGAATGGGCTCGCCGAGAGTCGTTGGAGGTATACCAGCTCCAACAAAGGGCAAAAGCCAGGGGTGCGATGTTTGTGTTATGAATAGCGCTTGTATTCAATATGAGGCCAATGGGCCAGTATATATACACAAGGTACAAGTGATGAATATGCAAATAACCCCTCATAACAATGGGGAAAAATACATTATACATATATATCTCTAACACCCCCCCCCTCAAACTCATGGTGGATCAACAACACTGAGTTTGGAGAGGTAGAAGCCGTGCTAGGCGTGAGTCTGGGCCTTCGTGAAGAAATCCGCTAGCTGAAGCTCTGAAGGCACATACTGAAGAGTAATCACCTGATCATGCACACAATACCTCATGAAGGCGAGCTCATGCTTCACAAGATCACGGGCAATACTGATAGCACCTGTACTGTCTGATAAGAGAGGAGTCGGTGTATTGACAGAAACACCAAAATCCTCAAGTAACCACTCTAGCCAAGTAATCTCTGCTGTCAAGAGAGCCATGGCGCGCAACTCAGCCTCGACACTCGAACGGGATACTGCAGTCTGTTTCTTCGTCTTCCAGGCAATGAGAGAACCACCAAGAAAAACACAGTAAGCAGAGATATACCGGCGATCAGAGGGATCGCTGGCCCAAGTAGCATCCGAATAAGCTTGAAGCTGTAACGAGCTGGAGCGTGGAAAGAAGAGACGGCAAGAGATAGTCCCACGAAGGTATCGCAGAACTCGAAGAAGGTGGTGAGTGAACTGAGTAGGAGCGAGACGAATCGACTCGTAATGTGGATGGATAAGTGATATCCGACGAGTAACAGCAAGGTAGACAAAACTCCCAACAAGATGACGATAACGAGTCGGATCAGAAAGAGGCTCGCCATCAGAGGGTCAGAGGTGAACGTTGAGCTCCATAGGAGTCTCAACCGTACACTGATCAGTGAGAGAGACACGATCAAGAAGATCCTGAATATACTTCTCTTGGGACATAAAGAAACCATCTAGAGTGGAAGTAACCTCAATCCCAAGGAAGTAACGAAGAGGACCAAGATCCGACATAAGAAACTGCTCACTAAGACGAGCCTTGACAAAGGCAATATACTTAATCATCTCTGTAATGATCATATCATCGACATACGTAAGAAGAGGAGTCCACCACGAGACGAAGTGTGGACAAAGAACGCAGGATCATGATCACTAGCCAAAGCCAGCAGGCGGTGACCACGAGGCGGCGCTCAAACCAAGCACGAGGGGCTTGCTTAAGGCCATAAAGAGAGCGGCGAAGGCGGCGCACCATGCCCTCGAGAAGAATACCCGGTGGCGGAAGCATGTAGACCTCCTCACGCAACTCGCCATTAAGAAAGGCATTCTTGACATCAAGTCGAGAACAAACCGGTGGCGACGCAGACGCCACCGAAAGAAGAGTGCGGACAGTGATCATGTGAGCCACAGGAGCAAAAGTCTCGTCGTAGTCACGACCATGCTCCTGCTGGAAACCACGAGCAACAAGGCGCGCCTTATAGCGCTCAAGAGAGCCATCAGAGCGAGTCTTAATCTTATAGACCCACTTACACGTGATGGGACGAGAGTGAGATGGAAAAGGAACAAGATCCCAAGTACCAGTACGCTCGAGGGCAGCAATCTCCTCGGCCATGGCATGCTGCCACTCAGGGTGAGTAACAACATCTTGGTAGGAGACAGACTCACGAGTAGCTGCACCAGCAAAACCAAAACGGGCAGGGGGCCAAATCGACTAGCGATCGCGGAGAGCGTAGCGAGGAGAAGATGACCCAACGGGGGAAGATGGAGCATCAGAAGATGGCTCAACTGGAATATCCTCAGTCCGGGGTCGACGAGTGTAGAAGAGAGGCTAAGAAGGGGCTGTAGTGGGAGGAGCCTGAGGAGCTGTAGGAGTTGAAGTAGGCGGCGACAACGGCGGAGAGGCCACAGGAGGAATATGTGGAGACTCAGGGGAATGGGTGCCCTCAGGGGAAGGGGTGGACGAGGGCAAGATAGATATAGGTGTATCTGGAAAAGTAAAAAAGGACAGAGACTCCACAGAGGAAGCCGAAGGAGAGGCAGGGCGTGGATAGAAGGGATGCGACTCGTCAAAAGTCACATCCCGAGAAACCCGCATACGGCGACCAACAAGATCCCAGCACTGATAGCCCTTGTGCTCGGCACTGTATCCCAGAAAGACACACTCAACAGACTGAGCAGTCAGTTTGGTGCGTTCTCGAGGGGCGAGGAGAACGTAGCAAACGCAGCCAAACAGACGAAGAGCAGAGTAGTCAGGAAGAAGACCACAGAGACGCTCAACAGGGATCGCACCCTGAAGAGCAGAAGAGGGCTGGAGGTTGACGAGATAGGTGGCAGTGGAAACAGCCTCGACCCAAAAGTGAGGTGGAATAGAGGCGACAATCATCAGTGCACGAGCCATCTCAAGGAGGTGACGATGCTTGCACTCAGCGACACCATTCTGAGCATGAGCACCAGGACAAGAGAATCGAGCGAGTGCCCGCCGGCAAGGAAGCTACGCAGTAACGAGAGAGTACTCGCCAATGAGTCAGCACGAAAGACACGAATAGGGGTGGAGAACTGTGTGTGGACCATAGTGGCAAATTGTTTATAGATAGATTAGACCTCACTACGAGAAGACATGAAGTATATCCAAGTGTAGCGAGAAAAATCATCTATAAAAATGATATAATATCGATGACCCCTTTCAAACGGCGGAGCGGACCAAACATCCAATGAATAAGATCAAAAGGATGCTGAGACACTGACTCACTGTGAGGATAAGGAAGTTGAATCTGTTTACCTAACTTACAGCCCTGACAATCTAAAGATACGTCTCCTGAGACAGACCCCAGAAGACCACGACGAACTAAAAACGACATACGAGATCCACACAGATGACCAAGACGGTGATGCCACTGCTGGAAAGAGTTGGTAGGCGGAGTGGCAGAAGCTGAGAGACTGGCGGCGACGGTGGCAGCGGAAGGAAAGTGAAGCTAGTAAAGCTCCCAGAGACGCTGTGAGTCAAGGCGCTAAGGGCCAGAACTAACCAGAGCTCTCGTGTGGCGGTCCTGAACACAACAAGAGTCAGAGTCGAGAATGACCCGACAACCAAGATCAGTAATCTGCCCAACAGAAAGAAGCTGCATGGTAAGACAAGGAACATAAGCAAATGTAAGGAACATAAAAGATGAGTTGCTAATGTGTCCTCGACTGCAGAGAGAAGGGATGTACCATCAGCGGTAAGAACACTGACAGGAGAATCAAGAGGTGTAATGAAAGACAGAATGGAAGAGTCAGAAGTCATGTGAAAGGATGCTCCAGAATCAAGAATCCACGGGGAGGTACCTGACTGTGGAGGAGGTGGTTTCTCGCGTGCGGAAGGGTCGATGAGCGTAACCTGCAGAACACAATCGCCGAGGAGAACTGAGGCGGCAAGCGCGCCGGTTTGGCTATCTCTGCCGCGGAGAGAAATCGAAGGAGTCGAGGCAGGCGTCGATGTAGAAGCACCAGTGCCAGTGCTAGTAGAAGAACGGCGTGAAAGATATCGCTGCTTCTTATAGCACTGGGACTCAATGTGGCCGACCTTGTTGTAGTAGGAGCAGTGAGGACGACCACCACCACCTCCAGATGGAGGGCGGCCACCACCACGCGTGGAGCAGTCGGTGTAGCAGGTGGGCGAGCAGCGAGCACGGAGGGGAGTGGTATCAGGCCAGCACCACTCAGGCGAGTCTCCTCCGCGCGTATCTCGGTAAGAGCCTCCAGGAGAGTGACACAAGGGTGGCGTGCAAGGAGTGAGGGCACGCCACGCTCGAACTCAGACGGCGAGTAAGGAACTCGTGACTCTGCTGAAATTCAGTCGGCGGACACCAGCAAAGACGGACAGAGCGACAACCAAGAAGGTGCGAAGAGAGTCCAGCTGACGCCAGACAACAGAGCTCTGAGCGTAAACAGCGCCAACAGTAGCATCACCCTGCTGAAGAGAGTGCTCCTGGCGAACCACGGACAGGTACAGGGCATCACCAGAGGGCTTGTAGCGCTGACGGAGATGAGTCCACATCTGGAAAGCCGAAGGGAGTCCCACAACCTCAGAAGAAAACTGAGGCTGGATACTAGCGATGAGTACAACAGCAGCCCGAGCATCGTCATCGTACCACTGAGTGTAGGCGGTCATTCGATCCTTGCAGGAATCCAGAGCCTCCTGGTAGGCAGAGGCAGCCTCATCATCAGCAAGGCCAGCAGCCTCAACCGCACCTTGTCACCGTCGAAGGCGATCAACAGCGTAGGTCGTCGGAGGAATAGGTGACATCGCCAGAGAGGACGCCCCAGAGACGAAGACCACGCATGTGAGATGCAAAGTCGGTGTAATTAACACCATCGAAGATCACCGGGTAGCGAGGGAGGGAAATGGTGCCCATTGGTAGGCGGCGCTGGACGACACGGCGACCAAGGCAACGGAGTCTAACAGGCGGCGCTGGACGGCGCGGCGGTTAGAACTACGTTTTTTTTCTCTTTTCTCTCGGCCTGTCGGGCTGGCTGAGTTAAAAAACGGCCCACGGGCCGAAGGAACGCGTCGCGAGTAACGCGCACGGGGGGACTAGGGTTCCACCCTAGCGCGGCGGTGGCAGCAGCCGCGCGCGTGTGGGCCGAGCGGCGATGGCGGCGGCCGGTGGCGGATGGAGCGCCCCGGCGGCAACGGCGGCGATGGAGCGCCCGGCGGCAGCGGCGTCAGTGGAGCGCCCCGGCGATGGCGGCGTCGGATGGAGCGGGCGACGACGACGTCGGGTGGAGCAACGGCGGCGTCGGGTGGAGCGGGCGACGGCGACGTCGGGTGAAGCAGCCCCGAGCGACGACGTCGGCCTGAGCGGAGACCCCGGAGACCCCAAGCGCCGGTGGTGGGTCTGGAGACGAGCGGTGGCGGCGACCGACTCAAGCCGAGGCGGAGGCGGCGTGGAAGCCGCGGATCCGATCGGGAGACGTCAAAGATGACATCAAGGCGGCGACAAGCGAAGCGACGGGAACCCTAGGTTCACTCTGATACCATGTTATGAATAGCGCTTGTATTCAATATGAGGCCAATGGGCCAGTATATATACAGAAGGTACAGGTGATGAATATACAAATAACCCCTCATAACAATGGGGAAAAATACATTATACATATATATATATATATATATCTCTAACAGTTTGAACATGGTGGTGGCAGTGGAAGTGGAAGTTGCAGAGGAAGTGGCACAGGAGCAATGTCATTTCTAGGATGTTTGGCAGGTCACAATCGGTGAGAGTTGATTCTGATATTTTGCGCGGTCGGGCACTCCTCCAACCCCACATTGATACAACACTTCGTGGAGAAGCAAAGTCAAAACTTGGAAAAATTTGGTCTAAGTGGTTCCATAGTAATGATATTGCTGCAAAAAAGGCAGAGTATCCTTATTTTCATGCTGCCATCATAGAGACACAAAAACTTGGTGAAGACGTTCCATCACCAAGAGGCCATGAAATCGATGGGCTATATCTTGATGATAACGAACAAGATATAAAGGAGTATGTACAATAGTTCAAAAATGACTGGGGGTATATACGGAGTCTTCACCATGTGTGATTCATGGACATGACCTACACAAATGAGTATTATTAACTTCATGTTGTACTGCAATGAAATAATATTTTTCCATAAGTCAATGAATGCAACTGGTGACATACAAAATGCTGACTTTTTGTATCGTGAGATCCGTAAAGTTGTGGAAGAAGTTGGGGTTCAACATATCATGCAGATTGTGGCTGACAATGGTGCAAACTACAAGAAAATATGTCAACTGGTAATTGAAGAGTATCCAACTTTAGTCTGGCAGCCGTGTGCAGCGCATACTATCGATCTCATGTTGACGGATAGCGGCCAAGAGGATTTGTTGGTTCCTATTCAACCACAGTCGAAATGCAAGAACAAATTGGAGAGATAGTTCGTCCAAACCGTTTGGAACGACATTTGTTTTCTTGAAAAGTTTTGGGGATAGAAAAGACAAGTTCATGAAGTGGATGGTGTCGGATGTGTGGAGCTCCAACCATTTGTGCATGACCGAAGAAGAAAAATACATGTATTCCTGTCTCACATGTAGACAATGGTGGTCGTGTATGCATTGGGTCATTAAAGTGGTAGAACCAATTTATCGACTACTAAATTATATGTAGATCAGCAGAAACCCGCAATTATGGCAGAAATAATTGGAGAAACATATGAACTCCAATTTGAAGTTGAAGACATATTGAAAGAAAATAAGGCTACCGATGATCGTGTTATGATCGTGTTATCAAGGTAGTTAATAAAAGAATTGCAATGATGAAGAACCACACCTATATGGTTCTAGGCAAGTAGATAGTTTGCTAAATCCTAACATATAATTTATATTTGTTGTATTTTTTTCTAACATTCTAAGTGTGTTTAACAGCGGTGTTGCTAAACCCGCAGAGCCACAACCTATATGGTTTAGGGAAGAATCTAGCCCTCGTCGTTGCCCTGACAATGGCAATTCAAAGAATAGCCGATACGCCCGATGAGACAGTGCAGGCTCTAGAATTATATCGTAATCGACGAGGCCTATTTGCTTCAAATAAGGCTTATATTAGTACATCTCATCATACTGTAGGTATGTTGTTACAACTTATATATACATAGAAAATCAACCATGTTACTTGTAGCTACATGGTGGATGACATTTGGAGCACAGATACCAACACTACAAAAATATGCCCCGCGGATTGTCTCACAATGTGTTTCCTCCAGTGCATGTGAACGTAATTGGAGAACATTTGGATTGGTGCAAACATAATTGAGTAACCGTCTTGGGTACAAGAAACTGCATAAGCTCGTATATGTCCACTACAATCTAATGCTACGGTTGCAAGAACATGAGACTAGGAATGAGGATAGATAGGGATGTAGATCCTTTTGGTGATCTAATTAATGCCACTATGTACGACATAAAGAACCCAATCTATGAGTGGCTTGATAGCTCCATGATACAATCGGAGCCCCCTATTCCATCCAAGATTTTAGTTGATGCCATCCTTAAGAAGGAACTAAAAAAAGTACTAGATAACTATTGGCAAAAGTCATCTTGGGAAAAGGAAATATTGTAGCCAACTGACTGAAAAATTGGTTACAAAATTTGCCTCCCTTACACAAACAAGGAAACGAGAAGCTGATAAGAAGAATAAAAAAATCATTCAGTAGAATATTTTGGGAGAAGAAACAAAAAGTCCGTCATCTTATGGACATCAAGGGCTAAAGATCACCAACAACATCATTCTCTGACACAAGACTCTTCTTCTCTTCTTCCTATGAATCCCATGCTAGCTCAGCATCTATTCGGACTTATGGACGTCGAGATGCCAACCTATTACCTTCTGGTAATGATTTTCATTCGTCATACATCTCTTCTCATTATGGTCTTGTTATCAAAGAGTACAAGTCCTTCAAATTGAGCTAGGTGGGCTCTGTATTGATCCCAAGTTTGTGTGTCATGGGCATATTGTACCCAATGATTATAAATTTGTTGGTAATATTCGGGTTCCACCAATTGGTAAACCATTCTTGCATTGTTATTGAAGGGTACAAGACCGTAATGGCAAATATGATGAGAAGAGATGTCTGATGAATGAGAATCATCACTAGAAGGTAATAGGCTGGCATCTCGACGTCCATAAGTCCGAATAGATGTTGTAGCTGAGAATGATGTTGTTGGCGATCCTTAGCCCACATGTAGGTCTTATGGATTTTTCTTGAAGCACGACAACCATGGTCTTCATCCTGCGTAGCATGTGTGAAAATTTTCTCATAGGTGAATTCCAATGGTTGACCTGTGTTTTGTTGGTCTAGTCCTGCATCATGAGTTGTCCCACCATCAGCACCATCATCGGACGATGGAGAGCTACTATCACCAGACTCTTGGTGCTGCACTTCATCAGATGACGGACTTTCTTCTGAATGATCTTTTTCTTCTTATCAGCCAGCCATTTTTTCAGTCGGTTGGCTACAATATTTCATTTTCCCAAGATGACTCTTGCCAGTAGTTGTCTTTGTCTATTGCTTCAACAGTTGATAATATAGTACTTTTTGTTGGAGATATGCCCTAGAGGCAATCATATTGATGATGATATTTCGTTGTATTCATGATTTAATAAATGTTCCTTGAATATTACCTTTGTGTTGATTAACAAGTATGTGACTTGTTTGTGAAACTCTTTACTTGTATGGTTATTCTAAAGTTGTCCCTAGTCGGAGTTCATGTGAGGACACACGTGAATGATGGATTAGCACATGTATCGGTTGATGACCATGTTTCACAGGTCATAGACATGGAGATGTCAAAGCAATAATGTGGACACATGTTTAGAACATGGGGTTGCACCCACCCAACATGAGACAAAGCAATTACACTTATGGTTCTCACTGCACAATTATACGCCTTGTCCTTAGACCTGAGATTGTCGCATGTACTTGAGATGTGAATCGACCTACTTAGGGGCTATAAAACGCTACTCGTGAATCGGGTAGTTATAAAGGTAGCTTTGGGTTTGTCATGAAGCATCTTTGCGAGGCATGGTCGGTCGAGATGGGATTTGCCCTCTCTACAGAGAGAGATATCTCTGGCCCTCGGTGATCGGATCCGAAAATGCATGGTCGTGCTACTTAAGGTTAAGAGTTAACCTAGTAATGGATTAGGATCACGGGATCGAGAAAGAGTGGTCAGCTTGGAGCTCGACCGAATATCGTGAGGCAAAGGGATTGACATGTACATAACGTTGTGATGGTTCGTCCGATATGATCTTTGTGTATGTTTAGGAGTTGGCACGTCTTGCTAGAGGCCGCTACCAACTATTGACCAAGTATGTGTACTCGCGTCATGTCTAAACATACGTGAACCATAGGGTCACACACTTAAGGGGCTGAATTAGACTAGGCATTGAGTCCTAATGGGCCTCTATTCGTAGAAGCCCATTGTAAGGATGTCTATAAAAGGAGGGTAGGGGCGCACGGGATGAGGGATGAGTTTTTCGTGACATCCTCAAACCCTAGCCGCCAGCCCTTCCACGCCCTGGTCGCTCGTGCGGATCTAGTAGTCCGGCGTGCGTCGCTTCCTCCCGTACGTGTGGATACCTTTGAAGGCGCCAGATCGTAGCGTTGGGACGAACCGCAAGAGAGGAGTCAGACGTGGGGCGCCACGACGAGGACGAGGAAGTAGTACGACTACTCGCCCTGACGTCTTGCATCAACTTAGTACGACTACACCGCCCGACGCGTCTTGCATCAACTTCCGCACCTGCGCGTCTAGTGGTAAGACCGTGATCTATAACTGCAATGATCTTGGTTTACGGGTAGAATTTTTTAATTTGCGCTAGTGTAGCCTACCCGTTTCCCTACACTTTTTTCAGTTCTTTATCAGGGATGGCATCAACTACAATCTTGGATGGAATGGAGGGCTCACCTTCCTCGTCTAGTAAGGCTCCGATTGTATCATGGAGCTATCAAGTCACTCATAGATTGGGTTCTCTCTATCGTACATAGTGGCATTAATTAGATCGCCAAAATGATCTACATCCCTATCTATCCTCATTCCTAGTCTGATGATCTTGCAACCGTAGCATTAGATTGTAGTAGACATATACGAGCTTATGCAGTTTCTTGTACCTAAGACGGTTCCTCAATTGTGTATGCACCAAACCAAATATGCTCCAATTATGTTCACATGTATTGGAGGAAACTCATTGTGAGACAATCCACAGGGCATATTTTTGTAGTGTTGGTGCCTCATTTGAAGCAAATAGGCTTCGTCGATTACGATATAGTTCTACCTCGTCTAGACCATGCACTGCCTCATCGGGTGTATCGGCTATTCTTTGAATTGCCATCATCAGGGCAACAACGAGGGCTGGATTCTTCCCCAAACCATATAGATTGTGGTTCTGCGGGTTTAGCAATGCCGATGTCAACTTAGAATGTTAGAAAAAAATACAACAAATATAAATTATGTGTTAGGATTTATCTACTTGCGTGGAACCATATAGGTGTGGTTCCTCATCATTGCAATTCTTTTATTAACTACCTTGATAACACAATCATAGGTAGCCGTATCTTCTTTTAATATGTCTTCAAGTTCAAATTAGAGTTCATATGTTTTTCCAATCATTCCTGCCACAATTGCCGGTTTCTGCTGGTCTACAAATCTTAGTAGTCGATAAATTAGTTCTACCACTTTAATGACCCAATGCATACACAGGAATACATGTATTCTCCTTCTTCGATCATGTACAAATGGTTGGAGCTCCACACATCTGACACCATCTACTTCATGAACTTGTCTTTTCTATCCCAAAAACTTTTCAAGAAAACAAATGTTGTTCCAAACCTTGTGGTGTTTGGACGAACTATCTCTCCTCCAATTTGTTCTCGCATTTCATTATAGAGACGACTGTGGTTGTATAGGAATCGACAAATCCTCTTGGTCGCCTTGATAGCTCCAGCAACCTCCTCGAACTGGCCAATATCCTTCAACATGAGGTTAACGATATGCGCTGCACACGACTGCCAGACTAAAGTTGGATACTCTTCAATTACCAGTTGACATGTTTTCTTGTAGTTTGCACCACTATTAGCCTCTGCATGATATGTTGAACTCCAACTTATTCCATAATTTTACAGATCTCACGACACAAAAAGTCAGCATTTTATATATCACTAGTTGCATTCACTGATTTATGGAAAAACATTCTTCCATTGCAGTACAACATGAAGTTAATAATAATTATTTGTGTAGGCTCTGTCCATAAATCACACATGATGGAGACTCCATATATACCTCAGTCATCTTTGAACTGCTGTATATACTCCTTTATATCTTGTTTATTAGCATCAAGATATGATCCATCGATTTCATGGCCTCTTGGTGATGGAACGCCTTCACCAAGTTTTTATGTCTCTATAATGACAGTACGAAAATAAGGACACTCTGCCTTTTTCACAGCAATGTCATTACTATGGAACTACTTAGACCAAATTTCTTAAGTTTTGACTTTGCTTCTCCATGAAGTACTGTATCAATGTGGGGTTGGAGGGGTGCCCGACCGCGCAAAATATCAAAATCAACTCTCATGGACTGTGACCTGCCAAACATCCTAGAAATGGCATTGCTTCCTGTGCCACTTCCACTTCCCCTACCACTGCCACCACTATGTTCAAACGTCGCACCCCTGGCTTTTGTCCTTTGTTGGAGCTGGTGTACCTCCAACGACTCTCGGCGAGCCCATTCCATCTGCATTTCCTCGTCATCATCGAAGACATCTTGAGTTGATAGACCACGGGCTACAGGCTCTCTTGCAGCTTGCTCCATTCGTAGTCGTTCATCTTTAACAGATTTCTTTCTTGCCTTGGCTTCTTCAAGACTTGCTAGTATGAGCCTTCGGACTTCCACCAGAACCCTATGCAAGCAATAACATCTCTGTGTTTCCCAGCAAGATATTCTCTTAGGCGGGTGACATCTCCACATGATTTCGTAAGATTACAATATCTGCACTTCCAACCAGCACCTCCTAGTCTCTCTCCATGCTCCTAAACATTGATAGATTTAGGAGCCATACAACAACAACAACAATAAAGCCTTTGATCCCAAACACGATGGGGTAGGCTAGGAATGAAACCTCCTCAAAGTCAAAGAGACGAGAGCCTTGCAAATAAAAAAATAAAATAAAAATATAGTAATAAAAAAAACTACAAGGCTAAAACCCTAAGCTGTACATCATGCCATCCGAGCCGAGAGCCTAAAACACAGCCCCTAAACCTTCTTATGGTTCCAGTACGTGGATCGCTAACTTCCATGTTCCTATCCAAAGCTAATTCTTTAGCTACATTCCAATCCCTCAAATGTCTTTTAACTGCTTTCTCCCACGTTAGTCTTGGTCGACCTCTGCCTCTTCTTACGTTTTCAGTACGTCTTAAAATTCCACTACGTACCGGTGCCTCAAAAGGCCTCCATTGGAGATGTTCAAACCATCTCAAACGATGTTAGACAAGCTTCTCTTCAATTGGTGCTACCCCCCACCAATTGTAGGTGATGACAGATTTAGGAGCCATCACCTACAATAATTATTTATATGTTAATAGATATATGGCATGGGCATATTGCAATAATGATCGTGTGGGCTCATTCATTATCTGTCATCTATCCAATATACATGTTGCAGTATAATTATTTCTTGAAGTTTGCATTGTGATTTGAAATATTTTCAGCATTAGGTACTAAAGATACCCAATATACATGTTGCAATATGATGTTTTCTTTGAGTTAATCACCCTTCCTATAGTAAATAATCATTTATTGTATATAGCAAGTTATGTAACCTATTACCTATGGTTTCACTATTAGCAAATAATTTTTTGGTTCACTTTGTCTACCAAAGTTTCAGACCAATATGTGATTTTAAGAACTTGTCTATACTTGCTCTTTATTTGAGAAAAAGATACAAAGAAGTTTTAACAATACTCCAATATGAGAATCACTATAAAAGTGGGTTCTGTCTCATATGTAGTTTGCTGATGAAGAGTTCTACCAATTAACATGCAAGGAAACATATTGTTATGGTCTTACCTGCTGTTGTCGGCCTGCTGCCACTGCTACTGCTTCTGCTGCAAATCGAGGGAGGGAGGGAGGCAAGAGGGGGGGGGGAGAGCAAGAGGGAGGTAGGCTGCTGCTGGCTACAGTTGGTCGAAGTGCTGGTTGGACAGTCCATGTGCTGTCAAACAGTCTAAGTGCAAGCATCCAAGGAGCATCCAATGTTGTCAAACAGTCCAAGTGCAAGCATCCAATGAGCATCCAAGGGTGGTGGACCAACACACCAGCTCATGCACTCATGAAACTCTAATCGAACAAAAGTACCAGGGTCGCACTGGAATCTAGAAAGGGCTGATCCATTAAACATATACTTTCCACAGAGCATTCAAACTGAAAAAGATTAGAGACACCAAGTTGATAATGTTGAGGCTTGAAAGGTCATAAATAATAGAAACAAACATCAATCTAGCACAAAAAAGGCCTAAACCAACCTAGGAAGTGTATTACGCAGTCAAAAATTCAAATTTAAATTTGAAATTTTTTGGTCGGTTACTGTTCACCCGGTCCCCACCAGTTTTTTTTCCATCGTTGGGACTAGAGCTGGCCAGATGGGTCGTGCCTGCTAGGGAGCCCCGAGGGCGAGCTCGAGCACGGCACAGCCCGCACTATTCATGGGCCATGCGACACGGCACTCCAGCACGACACGATGACCTGGGCCATCACCCCAGCACGACGAGCCCGGCACGGTCCACCTGGCCTGAGGGAGAGCCACTGCCACTAGCGGCCCAGAGGCCAGAGCTGGGAGCACACGAGGCGACGCCGACGCGGAGGAAGAAGGGCGGCGTGGGAGGGAGAGGAAGAACGGCCGGCGGCATGGCCGAAGGTGAGGAGGCGAGGAGGCCGTGCGGCAAGGACACGGTTCGGCGGTGAGGACGAGGAGGCGATGCCCGAGCCAGAGCCAGAGAGGAGGCGGTGCTGGTGCGTGCGCCGTGTCATGCGGCGCAACCACACGTAGGTGAGGAGACGGTGCCCGAGCCAGAGCCAGAGAGGAGCGGTGCGTGCGCCCGTGGAATGCGATGCGGAGTTGAGGAGGCCGTGCGGGCCGTGCGACGAGGCGGCAAGGAGGTGGTGCGGGGCTGTGGGCTGTACGGCTAGGAGGCGGCTCGGCGCGACGGTGCAGACGCGGAGGGAGGGAGAAGGGAGGCGACACGGAGGCCGCTAGGAGGCGGCGCCAGCGGCAGGGTGGAGGGAGGAGAGGAGGCGATGTGGCAGCACTGCCTAGTGCCGCACGCGGCACGAGCGGGTGGGGGGCATGGGGAGAAGAAAGGGGGTGGTCAGCGGGGCAGGCCTAGTAAGCTCATGGACTGTGCCTGGCACGGCACGACTCAAGAAGAATCCGGCTGTTAGGGCATTTCTGCCCGTTTTTTGTGATCATTTTTGACCATTTTGGTTTTTAAAAATAGCAAAAAAAAATCTCAATTTTTTTCTATAAATAGCCACGCCCCCTCATTCAGCACCCCTCCATTAGTCATTCTCTCTTTGAAATTCTGTTGTGCAAATTCAAATTCGTGTTGAGCTAATTTGGCAAAATTTAAAAAAACTTTGCCAAATTTTGAAAAATTCAATTTTCGGTAGTAAGTCAACAAAAGAGGTACAATACTATTTTTTGCATACTTTTATTGTTACTGTTTGTTATGCTAAGAAGAAAGTAATAATAGTGTTATTTTCGATTTTGTAGTTTTCGTTATGGACAGTCCTTACGACAGCTTTGCTATTGGTGATTACGGACTTTTACAAAAGAAAATTGTATCCACGGAGGCGGCTGTGGCTGCCTCAAGCCAACTGGAGGTTTCACTGGAAAGGCAAAGCGGAGTTCCGTCATCAGGCTCCACACCAACCAGTTCAAAGAGGTCGAGACCGTCTACATCGGGAGTGTGGGAAAATTTCAACAAGACAACCAAGCAAGACGGAAAATTTCAACAAGACAACCAAGCAAGACGTACAAGGAAATGAGGTACCATTTGCTATTTCTAAAATTTGTCACAATGAATTATCTGCAAAGTCTACAGGTGGAACAGGGAGCACTTGCTTAGACATGCTATACAAGATGTCAAGCCAAGCAAGGATTGGTGATGAGGCAGATGCAGCTGCAGTACAACCCTGACGGTACGGTACGTAGCTGAGACTACGATCCTCAGTTAGCCTGTCAATCTCTCTGTCATTTAATTGCTTCTAACGATTTACCGTTAGGCTTTGGGGAGTCTGCTTCTTTCCAAAATTACATTAGGACTGCACATAATACTAAATTTTCTTCTGTTTCTAGACAAACAACAACTAGAGTCTAGTAAAGTACTGCAATGAACATCATAATAAAATAAAGGAACTATTTATTACGTGCTCATTTTCGGTGGCCCTGACCTCGGACATATGGAGTGGTCAGACTAGAGGGATTACCTTAGTGTAGTTGTGCATTATGTTAATGATGATTGGGTAATGGAGAAAAGGATATTGCAGACTGTATTATCAAAGTCGTGGAAGATTTTGGTCTTACAGACAAAATATTCTCAATTACTTTAGACAACGTCGCTTTGAACTCTAGGGCCATGGATATTCTTACTCTAGTGTTTGAGTACATACGTCGATTCCTTCTTGCTACATCAACAATACGCTTGTTATGAACCAATATTAAAGCTTTTCGTGATGCGATTTTTTTTTGAATAATTCTAACGTAAGAATAGCACAATATAAGAATTTCTGCAAGGTGATGGGTGTACGTACAAGAAAGTTCGGTTTGGACATGGAGGTAAGGTACTCTACTTACCATGATGCTTAAAAGTCTTTTACCATACAAGAGAACTTTTTTTGTTTTTATTCAAACGCACTATCAAAGCCATGCCGGTAGTATACTATTGACTGAACAACATTGGTTCATTGCTGAGAAGATACTGTTATTTTTAGAAATTTTTTATGAGGCCGCTGTTGTTTTGTCCGCTGTCTACTATCCAACATCTCCTATCATTGTGCATAGTATTTGACAAATTACTACCCAATTGAAAATGTATGAAAATAACTTAGTTTTACACGATGCTATTGTTTCCATGAAATCTAAATACCATAAATATTGGAGAGAAATCCCTTACCTATATGCATTTACATTTCTTTTAGATCCTAGAGGTAAAATTGATGCATTTGGTAGTGTACTTGATCATCTTAGTGAAGCTACAGGGCTATTTTGCATAAATTTGTTCTCGGCTATACTAGGTTCACCAAACGTATGAAAAATAAGTTTTAGGGAGTCCACTCGCAACGATCTCCAGTAGCCCCCGCCTCAAGTAGCAAGACAAACATGTGGGGGCAAGATCTTCGATAGCTCTTCCTCTAGGTCCAGGTCCATGTCCTCTTCTTCTACACCGCAACCTGCTCAGCCAAGATCCACAAGGAGCAGAGAACTATCCACCTATCTGGACAGCGATATGGTAAATTTCAACTCATAAGGCTTCAAAATCTTGCAATGGTGGCAAGCCCATTGTAACATCCCAATTTTTTTGGGATCTTTTTAAATTTTCGAGTTTAAAATTAACCATTCGGTTTTGTTAATTGCTCAAGCTTAACCTGGAGATTTTGGAAATTTGGAGATTTAATATGAATTAATTGAACTTCAATAATTTTGAATTGGTTTATCCTGCGTTGTTGGGGGTTGCTGGTTTTCAAGTTTGCCTCTTCTCTGTTCGCTCCTTGTCCTCAGGACCTCCTCCTCCTCCTCAGGAGCTCCTTGTCCTCAGGACCTCCTCCTCCTCATGACTCTCTTGGTCTTTTTGCAAAGACGACCCTCTCAGCCTTTTTACAAAGACCACCCTCTTGGCCAAGACCTCCCTTTGGGTCACGACCACCCTCTTGGTCTTTTTGCAAAGTCCACTCTCTCGGTCCTTTTGTAAAGACACCCTCTTGGTCAAGACCTCCCTTTGGGTCATGACCACCCTCTTGGTCTTTTTTGCAAAGAGTGGCCACGACCCTCTCGGCCTTTTTACAAAGACCACCCTCTTGGTCAAATCCCCCTTTGGGTCACGACCACTCTCTCGATCTTTTTACAAAGACCACCCTCTTGATCAAGACCTCCCTTTGGGTCACGACCACCCTCTTGGTCTTTTTGCAAAGACCACTCTCTCGGTCCTTTTGCAAAGACACCCTCTTGGTCAAGACCTCCCTTTGGGTCACGACCACCCTCTTGGTCTTTTTTGCAAAGAGTGGCCCCATTAGTTGGACCACCCTCCTGAGTTTTGGCTAGCCTCACCTGGCAGGCCCTGCGCACCTTCTTCTTCCTCCCGTTGCATTACTGCTACCCCGGAAGTCTTCGCACATTAAATGCTGTTGTGTCGCATTAAATGTTGTCGCTTCTGCAGTACTTGTTTGCCCCTCTAGTCTCCTCCCTTACTTGCACCTCCATTCTCTCTTTCACCTGCCCCCGTCGTGCGCACTAAATGTGGCGTCCTCTGTTGCCTCCATTGCACGCCTGCGCCATCCTCCCTCCTTGGACCTACCCTCGCCTGGGAACCCCTTTCGTTCTCCCTTGTTGTTTCCCCCTCGTCACTCTCTCCTTTCCATCCTCAACCTCCTCCGTTCAAGCTCCGGCTTGAGTGGTTCAAGCTCCTAGCTTCTATACCTTTCTTTTAGCTCTGATTTTGGTAGTTTTTTTGGTCTTTATTTGGAGTTTCTCTAGCTGCTTATTTGGCTTTGTTCGTACGTGTAGATTTCGGCGTTGCGGAAGACTTCTCGGACCCAACAGCCTCTACCGAAGCTTCGCAATTCTTCAACGAAGGCAAGCCATAGACCTTTGATCATGTTGAACCCATTTTCATAAAAGTAAAGCCATTTGATATAAATTGCACTGCTAGTTGTATAAAAATGGTTTTGGGAGTAGTTAAACACCCATTTGATATTATAACTCCTTGAATAATTGTGAACATGTTGACATGTACCCTTGGACATCCGTAGGATGGATTATTAGTTAGACATCGTTAAGATATCAACCTTGGGTGCGTATTATGCTTAGTCATGCTTTAGATATGCGATGGTCTCGATCTCATGATTCCTTGATGGTAAACTTGACTAATGAGCTATAGAACTGTGGCAACGCCACTATTGATAAAAGTTATTGTGCTAGGACTAGGGTGGTCCTTTGGCCGGTTGAACCGAAATTATTTGCATACTCGGGCGAGTGATCGTGCAGTAAAGAGGATACTATACGCACATTAGGATGAGGATGTCTCGCCTGAGTAGCCACTAAAAACTTAACTTTGTGTGCTATTGATCCGGGCTTACCGTGTAATCACAAGTTCATTTATGGGGTGGACTGGGTCAACTAATTAGCGAAGTTCTGGTGCGGTTCTGTCGTGTTGGTTGAATTGGCGCAAGAGGGGGGTTCCAGAATGGCGAATCCTTAGTGGGGCAGAACCGAGCCAGGGCAGACATCCTTAGTCGGCAAAGGCCTTGATGCGCTCTCTAGGCTGCTTACCAAAGGTAGTGGGCAGTGGCATCGACAGGTGCCAGACCACCTAGAGAGGTCGTGTTTTGTGGGTAAAGCTGTACACCCTCTGCAGAGTGTAAATCTATTCGAATAGTCGTGTCCCCGGTTATGGACAATGCCTGATGATATCCCGCAAGGGGTAGTTTTTCTTAAAAGTAAGTGGTCGTGGTCGGACCAGGGTGGTCCGGGCAGTGGTCAGGGTGATCACGAGAGGGCATAATATGTGCGGCATAAATACTATTTGCATACATTTTCCCTTTGACTTTATGAGTACATTCAAAGTACTCATGACTTTATGCCCTCTGGTTGATCAGCCGCCGAAGAGGACCCTGGGTGCTTCGAGTTCTATGGAGAGGAGTTCGTGGAAGACTTTGCCGACTAGGGGACGTCCTCCACTCGATAGCCTATGGGCTTGTCGACTGGCTCCCGCATTTTGTAAAGTTCCGTTGCAAGTTTTATTTTGCTGTAAGCCCGTGCGGCAACCCTTGTAAAAAGCTTGACCGTAAGGTCTTTTGGTTAGTATATTGTGTCCGCTTCTTCTTTAACTTGTTGTATGGATATGATTACACCAATGTTTCATCTGTGCGAGCTAGCTACTGATCTTGGGACTAATTCAGTGTGCACAGAGGGTCCTCGAGGTCTCCGTGCCACGAGGGTTCCCGACAGCGGTGGTATCAGAGCCATATCGACTATAGGATGTAACCTTAGACAGCATGGTCGTTTTAGTCAAGAGCCTCAAAAGTTATTTTCTAAATCAAACCAACTGATTAACTTGAGTAGATATTCTTCTCTCATCTTAGTCTATTCTGTTCTCACCCCATTCTAATCTTCTCTAACCTTATCCCAATCTTTTTTCTCATCTAGTTCTGTTCTTCCCTCGTCTCGTTCTCAGGTTCTGGCTTCCTGTCTCTTCTGGAACCTTGTTTTCGAATTTAAATTGACCTCCTTACCTCCGTAATCTTTTTCGGATCGAGCCCTTCGTGATCAAGCGCTGAATGCCCTGGAAGATTCAAGATCTGTCCGTTGTTTTTAGTCGTCTGCCCATATAAGATATGTTAGAAGTGCTCCCGTAGAGAGGTCCTCCTCAGTTTGGTACCATTTAGTCCGTGTTATAGGACCCCCTGTTGGAGTTGTTGCCTCTTAATAGCTCTCCGGCTATTGTTCTTTTGGGTTTAACCTACCTTGCCCCAGCTAGATTGCTCTGTCTTTCTTCCTCGCTCTCTCTCACCTTTTGTGCTTTCTCCTCTCACCTATTGTGCTTTCTTCCTCTCGTCTATTAAACCCAGGAAGATTTGTGTAGATGGTCCAGATCCGCAACTCGCCAAGTTAAGAGGAGCCAGTGGATCCTTTCACACCGCCACCCCCACCTCCTCCGGCAGCCCCGGCAGATCAGAATTTGGGTCAATTTATGGCAGCCCAGACTCAACTAATGAATGCAGAATATGAATCAGATAATAGCTCAGCAGAACTAGACCACTACAGCCTTGATTGCGGCGTTGAATCAGAGCAGCCAAGCAGCTACCGTGCCACCGCCGCCACCAGTCTTTCCTCAGTCAAGGTTGGCTGAGTTCATGAGGACCTGTCCACCCACTTTTTCCTGCTCCTCCGAGCCATTGGACGCAGATGACTGGCTGCACACAATTGAAAAGAAGCTCGCCATCACCCGGTGTGACGACCACGAGAAGATCTTGTATGCCACGCATCAGCTTGAAGGCACTGCCGTAGAGTGGTGGGAGAACTATTGCGCCGCCCATGCAAACCACCAGGACATCTCATGGGCTGAATTCTCAGAAGCTTTCCGCCACTTCCATGTTCCTGATGGGAAGGTGGAAATGAAGAAGAACGAGTTTCGTGAGCTGAAGCAAGGAAGCATGTTGGTGAGTGAGTACCTCAATAACTTCACTCAACTCTCGCGGTATGCTCCAGAGGACGTGGCTACAGATAATGCACGTCAAAAGCGTTTCAAAAGAGGACTCATCCCTAGTTTGAAAGTTCAAGTAGTGGGCAACTACTATGCGGACTTCTAGCAACTCGTGAACAAGTCAATGCTCATAGAGGAATCCCACTGTGAGCTTGCAGAGTTTTACAAGAGGAAGACGACGTCGTCTAGAACTCCATCAAGGTCATCCGCAGAGGGCGTGACCGGTCTCAAGACCGCCTCGCTTTGCGCCTCGGCCACTTTCAGACCTCCCAAAGAATAAAGACTCGCCCAGCAACTCCAAGTTCCCGAAGCCCCGGCCCCAGTAGCAGCACCGTCAATCAATCTTCAAGGAGCAACAACCCAGCCGCAGGGATCACTTGTTTCAACTGCTATCAACTGGGACACTACGCCAGCAATTGTCCCCAAAAGCAAGCCCAGCTCAGGGCAGATCCAATGTGGGAGCCACTCCGACCAGACCTTTCGTGCCAGGAGCAGGTCGTGGAGCACCTCAGACCACTGCTGCTCCAGCCAAGACCTCTCTGCCTTATAGGAGAGGCCGTGTGAACCATCTCACCGTGGAGGAAGCCCAGACAGCATCGGACGTCATGCTGGGTAAGTTCCTAGTAAATTCAGCAACTGCCTCTGTTTTGTTTGATTCTGGAGCTTCCCATTCGTTTGTTTCTCGAGTTTTTGCTGCAAAGCATCAGCTGAAGGTTTTGCCTCTTAAAACCACCTTGTTGGTTTAATCCCCATTTCGGAGTTAAGAACGAACAAAGGTTGTCCACAAGTTAAGGTGATCATAGAAGGAGTAGAGTTTCTATACGTGATTTTGGGTATGGATTGGCTTGCTGTTCACCAAGCAGTATTGGATTGTGGTGGTAGAAGCATCACCTTGGTTCATCCTTGAAGTCTCCTTGAAGAAGCCAGAAAGAGCAAATGGTCTGCAATGTCAAAGCCGGTATCTTTAGAAGATGTGCCAGTGGTCAGTGAATTTCCAGATGTCTTCCCGGATGAGCTACCTGGAATGCCACCAGACAGAGACCTAGAGTTCGTCATCAACTTAGTTCCTGAGACTGCTCCAATCTTCAAGAGACCCTACCGTCTGCCTGTTGACGACTTGGTTGAGCTGAAGACACAGATTGAGGAGTTACAAGAGAAAGGTTTTGTCAGAGCGAGTTCCTCACCATGGGGAGCTCCGGTGATCTTTGTTGCAAAGAAGGATGGTACCCAGCAGATATGTGTGGGTGGACTATTGCTCACTCAATGAAGTCATCATCAAGAACAAGTATCCTCTGCCTAGGATCGATGATCTGTTCGACCACCAGCTGAGGATTTGCAAAGAGAACATACCCAAGACAGCCTTCTCAACCCGTTATGGGCTGTTTGAGTATACGGTCATGTCTTCGGGGTTGACCAATGCCCTTGCTTACTTTATGAACTTGATGAATAAGGTATTCATGGAGTATCTAGATAAATTCGTCATTGTCTTTATTGACGACATCCTAGTATACTCTAAGAGCGAAGAAGAGCACCTTCACTCAGTCTTGAGCAAGTTCAGAGAGCATCAACTCTATGCTAAGTTCAACAAATGTGAGTTTTGGATGAAGGACGTTACCTTTCTGGGACATGTCTTGTCTGTAGAAGGAGTCGTAGTCAACCCCAGCAAGGTCAAGGACGTGTTCGATTGGGAATCACCCAAGTCAGTGCCTCAGATCAGAAGCTTTCTCGGTATGGCAGGTTACTACCACCGGTTCATTGAAGGGTTCTCTAAGTAGCAAGACCTCTCACTCAGCTACTGAAGAAGGAGAAGAAGTATGCTTGGACGTTAGAGTATGAGCAGAGCTTTCAAGAGTTGAAGAAGCGCTTGACCACCACTCTTGTGTTGGTTTTGCCGAATGTCCAAAAGAATTTTGAGATATTCTGCGATGCATCACGACAAGGTCTCGGTTGTGTCCTGATGCAAGAAAGGAAGGTAGTGGCATATGCTTCTCGTCAGCTAAGACCTCACGAAGCCAACTACCCTACCCACGACTTAGAATTGGCTGTCGTAGTGTATGCCTTGAAGATATGGCACCATTACCTCATCGGTAATCGTTGTGAAGTGTACACTGATCATAAGAGCTTGAAGTACATTTTCACCCAAGCTGGCCTTAATATGAGGCAAAGAAGATGGTTGGAATTGATCAAGAATTACAATGTTAGAATCCACTATCATCCAGGCAAAAGCTAATGTGGTAGCAGATGCTTTGAGTAGGAAGGTCTATTGTAATACTTTGATGATCAAGGAAAGTCAGTCGACACTTCATGAAGAATTTCAGAAGCTCAAACCTAAATTGGTAGAAGAATGATTCTTAAGTGCAACCAACACTTCAAGATCAGGTCAGGAAGGCTCAGACCGAAGATGCAGACATCCAGGAGATCAAGAGCAACATGAAGAAAGGTAAATCCTTAAAGTTTTCAGAGGATGAGCAAGGGACCGATTGGTTCAACAAGTGCATTTGTGTGTCAGATCAGAAGGAGCTCAAGCAGTTGATACTCAAGGAAGCTCATGAGACCCTGTATTCCATTCACCCCGGAAGCACCAAGATGTATCAAGATCTCAAGGAGTTCTACTGGTGGCCTAGCATGAGGCGTGAGATCGCTAAGTATGTGGCACAGTGTGATGTTTGCCAGCGAGTTAAAGCCGAGCATCAAAGACCTCTTGGGCTCTTGCAACCTCTGAGCATACCAGGATGGAAGTGAGAAGAAGTCGGCATGGACTTCATCACCGGCTTGCCAAGGACAAAAGCTAGTTATGATTCTATTTGGGTGATCGTGGACCGTCTAACCAAGGTTGCTCACTTCATCCCAGTCAAGACCACCTACTCCGGAGACAAACTTGCCGAACTGTACATGGCCAAGATAGTACAGCATGGAGTGCCCAAGAAGATTGCGTCGGATCGAGGGTTTCAATTCACCTCGAGGTTTTGGGAGAAGCTGCACAACGCTCTGGGTACTAATCTGAATTTCAGCACAGCCTACCATCCCCAAATAGATAGCCAAACAGAATGAGTGAGTCAGATCCTATAAGACTTGTTGAGTGAGAGCTTGCACTTTAGAGAACCAGACCAGCTGGAATCGAATGCTACCTTATGTCAAGTTTTTCTACAACAACAGTCATTAGTCGAGTTTGCAAATATCCCCGTTTGAAGCCCTCTATGGAAGAAAGTGCAGGACACTGTTGTATTGGATGGAATCAGGAGAGGGACAAGTGCTCGGACCAGATATCCTGAAGGAAGCCGAAGATCAAGTTAAGTCCATCAGAGAGAAGCTGAGAACAGCTCAGACCAGGCAGAAAAGCTATGTTGATAATCGTCGCCGAGATTTAGCTTTCGCGCTAGGAGATCACGTGTATCTTGAGGTGTCACCTCTCAAATGAATGCGTCGCTTCAGAAGAGGAGAAGTTGCTTACGCCAAGGTACATTGGACCTTTTCCGATTCTACTCAGAAGAGAAGTTGCTTACAAGTTGAAGTTCCCACCCCAGCTGTCAGGTGTGCATGATGTATTCCATGTGTCTCAGTTGAAGAAGTGTCTGCGTGTGCCCAAAGAACAAATGCCTCTAGAAGCTATCGACCTGCAGGAAGGCCTCTCTCCTACAAAAAGCAGCCCCTCAAGATCTTGGAAGTGGCAGAGCGAGTAACAAGAAGCAAGATCATCCGTTTTTGCAAGGTCCAGAAGAGCCACCACACAGAAGGGGAAGCCACCTGGGAGCGCGAAGAGGACTTGAAGACCGAGTTCCCGCACTTGTTCCCTAGTCAGTCCAAATCTCGGGGTCGAGATTCCCTTTAAGGGGTGTAGGTTTGTAAAATCCCATTTTTTCCGGACCTTTTTAAATTTTTGAGTTTAAAATTAACCATTCGGTTTTGTTAATTGCTCAAGCTTAACCTGGAGATTTTGGAAATTTGGAGATTTAATATGAATTAATCGAACTTCAATCACTTCGAATTGGTTTATCTTGCGTTGTTGGGGTTCGCTGGTTTTCAAGTTTACCTCTTCTCTGTTCGCTACTTGTCCTCAGGACCTTCTCCTTCTTGTCCTCAGGAGCTATAGGTTGTACTCTTTTTTTTTTTCCTTTGCTAAGGTTTTCTCATTTTAAGTTTTTTACTTGGCAGGTTTTAACGAGACAGCCAGTTGAATATTAATAAAGCTCTTTGTTACATTTTCAATATGTTTGTATCATTTTTTTTCAATTTTCATATCTATTTTTGAATTCTACATATTTTTCTGTTTTTTTTTCTGATTTTTTCAAGCCAAACGGGCCCGGCTTTGGCCCAGCAGGCCAAACGGGCTCGTGCCAATCTAGCACGGCAGAACGGCCGACAGGCCGTGCCTGGGCCGCCTCCTCGATACGTGGGCTGGCACAAGCACGGCCCATCTAATAGCCAGGCCAAAACGGGTCGTGCTGAGATGGGCTGTGCCCGTGCCGCCCATTTGGGTTGGGACCATGTTGATTGCTTTATTTTCAGCACCAATGAAATTTTAAGTGCGCATTTGTGATGACTAAAGAACAAGGGGCCGTGAACTTCAGTTTTGGGAAAACCTCTGAACATCCTCGACTCATAGCTTCAATTCCAGCAGATCCAGTACCACTCTACAGGTCTAACCACCGACCTGGTCTGAGCGAAGCAGGAGAACCACCAGCTGACTGCAAATTATGGCCAAGAATCAACAAAGATCTATGAATGCATCAAGAAGACGAAACCCATATTACTGACATAAACAAATTAAACTAAATGGATACTTGTAAAATGTCAAAGGCTGAACGAAGCAGGAGAACCACCAGCTGACTGCAAATTATGGCCAAGAATCAACAAAGATCTATGAATGCATCAAGAAGACGAAACCCATATTACTTACATAAACAAATTAAACTAAATGGATACTTGTAAAATGTCAAAGGCCGCTCCTGGACAACTTCCCATCATCCCATCATTGGACCAGTGGCGAATCTAGGATTTTGTCTAAGGGTATGCCATCCAAAAATTTTCATATACAATTCGGTAAATTCATTTTAGTAAATCGGTAATAATTGTAAAATTGACAACATGATTCGGTATATATGCACTGAATAACACAATAAGGGCTTAAATTCATGGATTAAGTTCAAACCATCTGCTAAGTATACTATAAATAATTCAAAAGCCACACCGATAATTGAAATAAGGCATAAAAGAGAACCGAAGACTTACAATGCTATTTTTGTGAATATTTTACTCGACGCTTTCGAAGGGACATAAATGTCTTGATTATATCATCTTCATCAACTTCAAAGAAAATATCCCGCTCAATGAAAGTGACTAGACAATCATCCAAAAGACTATCTGCCATCTTATTTCTGGTTTTTGTTTTCACAAAAACCATTGCAGAAAATACCCTTTCAACACTTGTCGTTGCCACAGGTAGAAGCAATACCAATTTGAGGAGCTCATAAACCATATCATACACTTTGTGTCTCTTTGTTTCAACAAGCTTAACTGAGAAATCAACAATATTGTCTAGACCTTTGAAGCTATCATCCTGTCTCATGTCATCAATATAATTTTGTAGCTGTAATTCAAGTCTGAGCAAATTATTATTTGAGAACTCCTTTGGGTAGAACTCAGCTAGTTTACGTAGCTTCTGTGCATCAAAAGAAGCAAATGACCTAGAAGGATTGAAGGCCGACATACAAGACAACAACTCCATATTAATCTTAGGCTGCCTCTCGCTCTCTACATGGCAGATGAGCATTTTTTTCTTTTTTCTTTTTTAAAAAATACGTATATATACTGAATTTGTACATAGAATTGCAGGGTATGCCGGTGCATACCCGGCATACCCTGTAGCTCCGCCCCTGCATTGGACGAACATTCCTATCTTTAGGTGAAAGCAATTTTCTTCTGCGTACTTTTCCACCAAGTACCTGACAGAAACATAATTACTTTAATCTAAAAAACTGCCGCAAGATTAAAATAATTAGTAACATTTTTGTGTAAAAGGGCATGGACAAGCCAATGTAAACGGTTGTAGAATACTTCCAGCATGGGGACATGTTTACACAGCCCATGAAAAATGTTGTTCTGCAAGTCTAGCATTTAAGGTAAGGGATGATTTATGAATATGCAAGCATACAAATACAATTTGGTTTGTCGAGGAAAACAAACATACAGAAGTGTCAAACACATGAACTTTCTGATAGAAAAATGACGAATAGACAACAAGTAGTGCTTTCATCATCAACTTTAAATGATAACAAGTGCATCACTCGGCCATGCACATGAATTTAGCATAAGTGTGTAAGCCAACTGCTAACCAAGTATAACATGGATGCATCAGGCTCAACGCTCATAGCAGGACTCAAACTTGCACTCCCACTCTAGCTTTGCGCCAAGCTATTGTTCAGAACAATACATACCATGCGCACTTGTCCCGAAACAATACAAAACAAATTTCGTCCAACTGCTTGTATGACGTAAAAATGAATCACAGTAAGCTCCATCGCACATGATTTGCAGGCACGATGCATCAAATCGCCTGAGAAAATATGATAGTATCTAAATGAATGGGTCACAAATCATGGCACAATCAAAGTGGTGATAGAAACAGCAATACTAACCCAAAGGACAAATTAGATCCACAGGGTATCACACCAAACCACACACCTCAAGTAACTTATTTGTCCCCCAAGCGGCGGCCATGGAGCTAGCACCATCAAAACATGTGTCGGTCAATTCCATAGTTGTGCTCACACTAATCGCTTAACTCCGCTGAACTACACAGCATATACGCATTACTCTAACCTCCAAAAAGTCCCGGTCATATGAATGCATACGAACGCACGCGATAAACACATCGTTCCAAATGCTCGAGTAATGTGGAGTACACGAACTAAAACCAAAGACACGGTCATGAACTATCCAAACCTGAAGCAACTTATGCGTCTCCCGAGGCTCCGTCGCCGTCGCCGGAGCAACCGCGGCCTCCTCCCCTCTCCCCGACCGCCGCCTCCGCCTGTCCCTCCTCCTCTCTTCCTGCAAAAAATACTCAAAATCACCCGAAACCGCAACGGAAATTAGTACGAGAAGAGCCCAAAGGGGTAGGAACAAACCCTGGGATCCGCCTCGACATCGTCCTCAAAGTCGTCGGGGTTGAGGCCGTACCGCTCCAGGAAACGCCGCCGCTCCCTCGCCGCCGCAGCGGCGCCCGAAGGAGCCGCGGAGGAGGCTACGGGGAGACGGCGGGTGGGGAGGCGGAGGGAGAGGGGCTTAGCTTAGCCTTAGCATTTGGGGTGGGGAGAGTTGGGAGGAAGGGGGAGGCGATAGTGGAGGACGCCATTAGCGAGGAATCGTGGGAACTTGGAAGCGTTGCCGGGGAAAATAAATCTTCTGGACGGGGCCCTCAGCGAAGGTCGCTCGCATCCACCGTACCCCTCGCACTGTAGCCGATGGACGGTGGATGCGAGGGTCACCCCCAGAAAATTTGCTTCCATTGCCGGGAGGCTAGAGCCGAGAGGGTCTCCCTTCCCCTTGTAACCGTTGCAAGCGAAGAATTCAAAAAGGGGGGGAAAAACTGATAGCCGTTGTGGGATCCCGTCTCCTCCCCGGCTACCGATCCTCACCAACGGCTCTATTCCGGCACCCCCGCTCCACGTTGACCGTTGCGACCTTTAATACCTCCCCTTCCTCTCACCTCCACTTCCCCAAGCCCACTTCTCTCTCTCTTCACAGATCCTCTTCTTCTCCCACCGCGACGAAACCCTAGAGTGAAGCGAGAAGCCGAGCGAGCGAGGGAGAGATTGCAGCCATGAACGACCTCATGACCAAGTCGTTCATGAGCTACGTCGACCTCAAGAAGGCGGCGATGAAGGACCTCGAGGCAGGGGGCGACGAGACCGAACTCACGGAGGCGGGCGCCGGCGGCGTCACCGACGAGCGCCTCAGGGGGTTCTTCCAGGAGGCGGAGGCGGTCAAGGAGGAGATGGCCGCCATCCGCGACGCGCTCGCCCGCCTCCACGCGGCCAACGAGGAGGGCAAGTCGCTGCACCAGCCCGATGCCCTCCGCGCGCTCCGGGGCCGCGTCAACGCCGACATCGTCGCAGTGCTCCGCCGCGCCCGCGACATCCGCGCCAGGCTCGAGTCCATGGACCGCGCCAACGCCGCGCAGCGGAGGCTCTCGGCGGGCTGCCGCGAGGGGACGCCGCTCGACCGCACCCGCACCTCCGTCACCGCCGGCCTCCGGAAGAAGCTCAAGGACCTCATGCTCGACTTCCAGGCGCTGCGTCAGCGGATGATGTCCGAGTACAAGGAGACCGTCGAGCGCCGCTACTACACGCTCACCGGGGAGGTCCCCGAGGAGGAGGTGATCGAGCGCATCATCTCCGAGGGCCGCAGCGAGGAGCTCCTGGGCGCGGCCGTCGCGGAGCACGGCAAGGGTGCGGTGCTCGCCGCAGTGCACGAGATCCAGGACCGCCACGGCGCGGCGCGGGAGGTGGAGCGCAGCCTCCTCGAGCTCCACCAGGTGTTCCTCGACATGGCCGTCATGGTGGAGTCGCAGGGCGAGCACCTCGACGACATCCAGCGCCACGTCGAAAGCGCCTCCCACTACGTCGTGGGCGGCAACAAGGAGCTCGGCAAGGCTCGCGAGTACCAGCGCAGCAGCCGCAAGTGGCTCTGCATCGGCATCATCATCCTACTGCTCCTCGTCCTGCTCGTCATCGTGCCCATAGCTACCAGCCTCAAGAGATCGTAAGGAGGAGGAGGAGCAACACCGGAGTTTAGTTGTGATGAGGGATTCCATTGGTGGGTGGATTCGATCCGGACACTCTTCAGTTGTGTCTCAATGCTGTTTGCTTTCGTGTTCCTACTTCTTGGTTCGTTAGTTGCTGCCCGAATGTTTCTGTATCGTCAGGATTTAGCTGATGATGAATACACCGTATATTTCTTCCGTTAGTTGCAGTGCCGAACTGCCGATTGATTCTTGAATCTGTGTATGAGATGAGATTTGGTCCATTTGGGAAATATATTGCCAATGGCATAGTATGTTGATTCTACACGGTGATACATGACGTTCTTCTACCAATTTCTTTGCCTGTGTTGCTTTGTTGAGTGAGGATTCGCCGGAATCGTCTGAATTCATGAAATGCCTAGCAAAATCATTGCTTTTACATATTCAAAATCATCGAAATTGCCGTCATACTCTGAAAGAAATCGTTGTCACGCTCGAATCTGGAGCCGTCGATTGGAACTGCTCTCACAGCTCTATGCAATGGTCCTATCTTCTCCAGGGCAGAGTCCTCGTCAGCGTCGCGCACCTCAGCACCTCGCGCACGGTATGAATGATCGAAAATTTTGCAGTCGTTGTGGTTGTGGCATGGTTTCTTGTTTGGTTATTGATGTAAGATATGGATCTGTGGGTGCTTGCTACTGGGTTCAGGCTTCGGAGCCCTCTGCAAGACTGCAATGCTAACTTCAGATAATAAGTGGCTGGGCACTGACAAGATAGGTGCCAACCTCAGGTCCATCTACTGATGTGAGGACATTGTCTCTGGTTTGTTTGTGACTTCCTATCATCCTTCTATTTTTTTCGCATCTCACGATCCAATTCGACGAAGTGTTTGTTACCACTGTGTAAAGGAGTCGTAAGTACATAATTATAGTACGAGTATGGTGTTTGTACCGAGCCATGACTTTGTGGTTCGTGTCACAGCCTGATGGAGAGGTAGAAGCACAGGCAAAAGAGAGAGGAGGGGTGAAATAGGTTTATGCATGAAGCATGACAAGAACCATTAACGTTTTGTCGCTCAAGTGGGTTTACTCGAATACCATTACTCCGTCTGCGCTCTTATCCTAATATTTAAGAAGTGAACTGATTGACTGAAGCTGAACATTTACATTTGTTTTGCAGAATTGCTACTTTCTTTTAGTTCAGTCACTGATTTTCAGCATGGCATAAGGTATTCTTACGACAGTACTTCACACCTACAGTTACAACTATTTTCTTTGTGATGGTAGTATGTACAATCTTTCAGTTTTATCATGTTTCTAGGAATTTTGATTTTGTTTTTAGGGCTAGGAAATTTTGATTTTTTGGATGATTGATTAGCACCAACCAAGATGACTCCATGCACATCTCTAGTGGTACAATCCATGTTTAATGAGGTCGGCCTCCTCTCTTTCTAAGCAATCATCATGCACACCCAAATACACAGAGGATGTAAAGCAAAATCTAGTTATGATTTGTTGAAAGCTGAATATTTTTATTGAACTGGAGAATGAGATATCATCCACCGTATCTCCCACCAATGCATGACACTCAGTGCCAATATGCATGACCACTGTTAATGCAATTCTAGATAGTATAGTGAAAGGGAGATCTCCTCATAGATTACTTCTGAACTCTCCAAATGTTTTGGTATACACCTATCAGTTAAAGTGGATTAATCTAGACCTTTATATGTGTCGTAGGGACGCTCCACCGGCTCCATGACCTGGCAAAGCGCAAGAAGACCCTTCCGAGGGGGGGGGGGCCTGGAGGCTCAACAAAGGGGTCCCCGAAGACCCTCCGAAGGCTTCCCGAGGGCCCAGTAGGGGTCCTCAGGGAGGGTCCGAAGGCCACGTGAAGAACCCCGAAGGGTTCTGGAGGGGTCTTGAGGGTTCAGCGAGGGATCCTGAAGGGGCCTCGTAGGTTCGCCCCCGCAGGGGACGTGGCGACCGCAGGACAGGTGGACCAGGCGTACTCCCAGGTAGACTAGGATCAAGAGGGTCTACCCTGAGCCGAGGGCTATGCATAGAGTAGAAAAAGACCCTGCAACCCCTATGTTCATAGCACCTTTCTAGGGGTACGTGTGTAAATTCATATGCCCGGTCGGGAGACTATAAGTAGCCTCCTTCCCCCCCCCCCCATGTAATAGAGGACTCAGTTTTTGAGAATCAATTAATACACAGTTACTTTCTCACAACTGAAACCCCTTCCTGAGGACCCTCCGGCCTCTCACGTGGACGCCAGAGGTCCCTTTTTTTCTACTGTCTTGTCTCCCACTACGACAGTCTGCTAGGTAGGTGATACAATTTTGTGGTATAGGTTTTTTTGTTGCAAAATAGCCCAAACTACAAACACATGTTTGCGATGGAATCTTGCAAGTCATTTCTCTCAGAACATCTAGAAACCAAAGTTTTTTTTTCTGGTACATTATTTAATTAGAAGATTGTCATGGCCGTTCAAGGTTTCAAGCTTTGCAACTAGAACTTTGAATGCCCAACAATTTGTGCTTTCTTTATGCAATTAGATTCATCTTTTTTAAAACATAACACTATAAGGCATGAGTAGTAGGTAGGTCTATATACTTGGGGAAAAATTATAGTTTTTCCCCTTATGTCAATTCAGCACAGCGCAGCAAATACATGAGCCCATTCTTATCAGTTGCCGCTAGCAAGTACTAGTAACAACAGATGTGTCATGTGGAAGAACGTGAAAAAATACTACCGCTGTTTTGGGAAGCACAGCGCACGTGAAATCGCTACGACGACGACCACAACGGCAAAACTAGTCATCGAATCCAGCAGGTGAGCTTTATCATGCTTTAGCCTACCCTCCACGTTGACGTCGGAACCCCCTTGCTTGGCGCACACGCTCTACGAGAATCTCTTGGTGCCCGGTGGAGGAAAGAGGAGGAGAGGAAATGTTGGTCCTCTGATTGATGCGACGGGTTCTTGGCTAGGGTGGTCGGGCGGCGCTGGAGATGGGATGCTTCTCGTGCTCTGACTCCCCTGCGGACGAGCAGCTGAACCCCCAAGTGAGGTGCTGAGTATGGAGGCTCCTTGTTGTCAGCGGCTGCGTATGGTGGTGGCGCCAGCGCCGGTCGGCAGGGTGGGATGGCTTACCCAGAGCTGCATCCGCCCATGGCGACGCCGCGCGTCGAGAAGCTCTCTGCAGGTGCGTTTACTGGATCCGGTGGTGGTTGGTTGGTGGGATCGGATCCATAAAGGGGTAGACGGATTGGGGATTCTTCCCTTCTACGCGTTCTCGATCTGATTTAGTAGCCTTGTTGTGTTCGGTGATATATGCGTCGTGAATTAGTGTAAGTAATTGTGAATTTTGACAAGAAAACAAACATGAAAGATGAACTAATTTTGAGTTGTTGGATAGGTAGGTGTAGTTGGGTTCGTGCATCTGCTTCAGATTACTAGGGATAAAAGAAAAAGAGCTGAACTCATAGACTGATACGGCGAGCATATACTATGTCACTCCATTTCATTGCAACCATAATTCTCGTCTTTGGGTTAGCCTACTGGTTAGCTTGTTTTTTTTAACCTTTGTTTGGTCAACATTTGCGTGAAATATCATAGAATGAATTTGCCTTATGAAAGTCATGATTCAAGCTAGTGTCTATCGTAGCAGGGCCCCTTGGGGTGCCCCTGCACCCTAGGGTCGTCAGGAATACCGCTGTGCCGACAGGAATGCTAGACCTAGTTTGTATAGTGTACCTAGCTTGTATGCTGTATTTTAGGCAAATGTATCTAAATACCCTTTGTCTCTTTCTCGCCTACAGAGGCAAGAAGGTAAATATCCCTTCCTGCCCCTATAAGTAGAGCCTCAATGGCATATGTAAAGGGGGGCTTCCTCTCATTCATACATGGATACACATACATGTCTTTGGCTCCTCCCTTTGGTCCTTCTCTCAAGACAAAGTGTACGGAGGGTCTCCGTGTACGGAGGATCTTCGTGTACGAAGGGTCCCCGTACCCACTGTCTAGCATTTTCATGCTACAACAGTTGGCGCAGTCCGTGGAGACCGAACAAAAAGCTACAAGTGAGAGGAGCTCAAGACACCTCCACACCGCCGAAGCCTCCACACTGGCCGAACACCACCATCCCCCACCCTCAGCCCGAAGGGCCAGGTCACCCTCGGTTCACCTTCGGTCACCAGCCGAAGTCCACTAGCCCCCGACCGCAGACCATCCTCCGAGCTCCGGCCGGCCACCTTCGGCCGCCTCCGAGGCCTCGCGGTGACCGCCTGGCACCCTTCTGCCGCCGACTCCAAGCCAACATGCCGGCCGCGGGCACCACCTCCGGCCAAGCCGAAGCCCCCTCGAAGAATCCAGCCCAGGCACCTCCGCTGAACCCGCATCATCTTCAGAGCTCCTGCCGACCTGGAGGCACGTCCGACTGAAGGCACCTCGCTTCGGCCTCACATCGGAGGCCGCCGACACCCTTTGGAGAAGCCAGCTCCGGCCACCTCGGGGAACCCTCGGGACGCCTCACCTCCAACCGGCTACGCTCTGGCCTTGGGACGACCCTCTCACGACTTCCACCTTCGGAGCCCCCTCGCAGCCTCCGGAGGACCCCGCCGGCCACCACACCCGGAGCCCCCACCTCCTCGGGACCCCTTGGTAAACAGTGAAGGGGTGCCCCCAACCGCCACCACCTCGGGGTCCCCCTCGGCCTCAACCTTCGGCCGCCCCCAGGGCCGCCTTGGCACACCTCCGGCACGGATCCACCCTGGCTGTACCTTCGCATCACCGCCCCTTCGTTTTCAAAATACCTGGCTAGCAATGTAAGCCTGGTGAGTCAAAAGCAATAAAGAAAAGAGAAACACTGTGCGTGCTTGCATGCAGCACCAAAAGATCGACTTCCAAAAGGTTCTCGCTTCGTGATTGAGTTCTAGTATTTGTCTCCAGTCTTTTTTTTATTGCTTTTGACTCACCAGGCTTACATTGCTAGCTCATGTGCTCTATTACAATGCAGCCTTGGCTTTTATACTCACGCACACCTACACAAGGACTCCTATTCGGATTCTATTGTTGAAACAAACTCAGAAACAATAAAATAATGCATATACGAACTCAAAAAACTCTAAACTTAGAAACTACTACAAAGATTACCTAACAATCACTCCCTAATCTTTGTATACTTACTTATATTTTGTGTGCTGCCAGTTGGACACAACTTCAACATGGCTCCCACATACTTAGCCGAAGACGGTGACACAATTCAAACACGTCTTGGGCTCCAAGTTGGACACAACTTCAACTTGGCTCACACTTATTTGTCCGAAGACGGTGGCACAACTCGAACACGTCTTGGACTCTTACTCATTGAGGCAGTCGGTCTCAACTACGACTTGCACACCAACTCGTATTCAACTTCAAGTTGGTCACAACTTCAACTTGAGTAATACACATACTCGACTCAGGACGGCGAACACATTTCCTCAACGTCCCTCGCCTTTGCCTTTCGATGATCGGCACCAAGATGCATCATCGTCTTCAACGTCTTCCACACAGCTTTGGCCGTCTCCTTTTCGACCAGTAGGAAGAGCGTTTCCTCCGAGATGCCTCCATAGATAGCCGCCAATGCCACCTGATCCTTGCACACAAGACGTTGCCTCGTCACCGGTGACACAACTTCCCGGAGAACGCGACATAATCTTGAGCACAAATCAAAAACTTAGTCTTCTCCTTGTCACGGAGCCGCATGCACCGTACAATGCATCGGTCTCGCCGCCGCGCCCCGCTGTGCGCTCCGACGCTGCCGCGCTTGATGCGCCGCAGGATCCGCCGCGTGCGCACTCCCGCCGTATATGCCACCCCGGGAATCAAGATCACTCCTCCCGGGGCAGCAGCTAGGGTTTCAAACCTGAAGCTCTGATACCAATTGTTGGAACAAACCGAAGACAAAGCTCGTGCTCGGCTCGGTAGAAATTCACGCCGCAAAAACTCGGTTGAAGCTCACGTATGTATGTTCACGCGTGAACACAGACGCACACCCGGCGTAGCTCACGAGACAAGAATCGATAGAAATCGATTTGGTCTTTGGATGCAAGTGCACGCGATGCGCTTCTTCTATTGATTTTGCTTCTCAACTTCTCACGCTTACATTGCTAGCTCTTACGTTGATTCACCTCACCCCAAAACTTACAAGACTCAGATGCCTTATAAAGGGTGAGGACTCAACCCGTACACGACTCGGATACGGCCAGTGTTCGTATACGAACTCAACTACAGGTTGAAGCCGACTTGGACACGGACTCAAAAACTAAACGTACTCAACTCATCTAAACTTAGAAACTAATACAAAGTTACCTAACAATCACTCCCTAATCTTTGTATACTTACTTATATTTCGTGTGCTGCCAGTTGGACACAACTTCAACATGGCTCCCACACACTTAGCCGAAGACGGTGGCACAACTCAAACACGTCTTGGGCTCCAAGTTGGACACAACTTCAACTTGGCTCACACTTAGTTGTCCGAAGACGGTGGCACATCTTGAACACGTCTTGGACTCTTACTCATTGAGGCAGTCGGTCTCAACTACGACTTGCACCTCAACTTGTACTCAACTCAGGACAGTCGGTCTCAACTACGACTTCCTCAACTCAGACTTCGGACTTCAAGTTGGTCACAACTTCAACTTGAGTAACACACGACTCGACTCAGGACGGCGACACATCTTCTCAACGTCCCTTGCCTTCGCCTTTCGATGAACAACAACATGATGCATCATCGTCTTCAACGTCTTCCACACAACTATGGCCGTCTCCTTTTCGACCAGTAGGAAGAGTGTTTGCTCTGAGATGCCTCCATAGATAGCCGCCAATGCCATCTGATCCTTGCGCACAAGACGTTGCCTCGTCACCGGTGACACAACTTCCCGGAGAACGCGACATAATCTTAGGTGCAAATCAAAAATATTTAGAATTAAGTCGAGTCCAACTCGTTTCGTAAAAAAAAAAAAATTGGTGCTGCATGCAAGCACGCACAGCGTTTCTCTTTTCTTTATTGCTTTTGACTCACCAGGCTTACATTGCTAGCTCATGTTACAAAACTCACAGCTTATAAGCCATATAAAGGGCTGCTCACAGGACACGGATACGGACTCGGACTCAAGGTCATACTTGGATACGGACAGACGCGAATACGGACTCAAAAAACTAAACTTAGAAATTAATATAAAGATTACCTAACAATCACTCCCTAATCTTTGTATACTTACTTATATTTCGTGTGCTGCCAGTTGGACACAACTTCAACATGGCTCCCACACACTTGGTCGAAGACGGTGGCACAACTTAAACACGTCTTGGGCTCCAAGTTGGACACAACTTCAACTTGGCTCACACTTACTTGTCCGAAGACGGTGGCACAACTCGAACACGTCTTGGACTCTTACTCATTGAGGCAGTCGGTTTCAACTACGACTTGCACCCCAACTCGTACTCAGACTTCAAATTGGTCACAACTTCAACTTGAGTAACACACAGACGGTGCATCGGTCTCGCGCATCGAGCCATCGCACCCGCCACATGCTTTGCCGCTGCCGCACCTGATCTGTCGTCGGGATCCGCCGCGTGCGCACTCCCATCTCGCCGCCACAGGGTCACCCATCCTTCGCCATGGCTCACCACCGCCACGCGCCTTGACGCCGCGCATCGCCGCCATGCCGTATATGCCACCCCGAGAGTCGAGATCATCCCTCCTGGGGCAGCAGCTAGGGTTTCGAACCTAGAGCTCTGATACCAATTGTTGGAACAGCTCGAAGGATAACTCACATAATCAAGAACTCACGAAAGCAATACACGGCAGAACTTCCCGGATGGTGCTATTCGTCGAAGCTTGACCGAAGTACACGAGCGTAGATGCACTGGAGACAAATACTAGAACTCAATCACGAAGCGAGAACCTTTTGGAAGTCGATCTTTTGGTGCTACATGTACTACATGCAACGTTTTTTCTATTGATTATACTTACTTATATTTCGTGTGCTGCCAGTTGGACACAACTTCAACATGGCTCCCACACACTTGGCCGAAGACGGTGGCACAACTCAAACACGTCTTGGGCTCTAAGTTGGACACAACTTCAACTTGGCTCACACTTATTTGTCCGAAGACGGTGGCACAACTTAAACACGTCTTGGACTCTTACTCATTGAGGCAGTCGGTCTCAACTACGACTTGCACCCCAACTCGTACTCAACTCAGGACAGTCGGCCTCAACTACGACTTGCCCATCTCAGGCTCGGACTTCAAGTTGGTCATAACTTCAACTTGAGTAAAACACGGACTCGATTCAGGACGGCGAACACATCTCCTCAACGTCCCTCGCCAATGCCATCTAATCCTTGCGCACATAGACGTTGCCTCATCACCGGTGACACAATTTCCCAGAGAACGCGACATAATCTTGAGCACAAATAAAAAAACTTAGGCTCCTCCTCGTCACGAAGCCGCATGCACTGTACAGTGCATCGGTCTCGCCGCCGTGCGCTCCTGCGCTGCCGCGCTTTATGCGCCGCCGACCCGTCGCGTGCGTACTCCCGCCGTATATGCCACCCCGGGAGTCGAGATCACCCCTCCCGGGGTAGCAACTAGGATTTAGAACCTAGAGCTCTGATACCAATTGTTGGAATAGCAACTCACGAAGACAAAGAAAACAGAGGAACTGATTTTGGTGCTGCTTCTCTTCTATTACTTTGCTATTGCTTTTCTTCCTCATGCTTAACATAGCTAGCTCTTGTTTCAAAACTCAGACTAATCAGCCCCTTATATAGGCTGTTTATACAACTACTACTCGGACTAGAATCCGGAAACCAACTCGGTTTGTACACCGAATCAGATACGACAACTAGAAGAAAAAACCTTAAACAAAGATTATCTAACAATCACTCCCTAATCTTTGTAGCATCAGTTCCAACAGCAGAGACCCTTCGTTTTCAAAATAGAGCCCCGTGGGAGACCCTCCGCAGCAGCCTTCAGGCACCCGGAGCATCGCCGCACCTTCGGGCTAACTCCGGAGGCCTCCGGCCCCTTCCACGTCGCCCCACCTCCGGCTCGCCGAAGCCTACCCCTGGGCAGAAGCACACCACAACACCTCGAAGCTTCGCTCGGAGCCCCCTTCCGCTCGGGTCTCCGGAGCCATCTCCACCTTCGTCCGAAGCCCCCGCGCGGCCTGGGAATGGTGTGAAGCATCACCCCGAGGCCACCTCGGAAGCTCCACTCGCGCGGCCCCTCGGCGTAGCGCCCCTCGCTGCAGCTCTGCCCGCTCCGGTGTCGCCTCTCATGGCTGCCAAAGATCGGCGCTCACATAATAGACAGGCAACAGCTCCAAAGTGAGGCAAGTACCACTGAACTTCATGTTATCTGTGCAAGCGTTCATCAAAAGTTAGGTACTGGATGCTAGAGCCGGCACAAAAAAAAACTAAAATGTTTACCAAAAAGCAGTGCATAGGCAGGAGAGCCACCACATTAATTGCCAGCTAATAGCTAAGCATAGGCACCGCTCGTCACTTCCTTGACTTTTTACTGTACGCGTAAAAAGAGTTCCATGCACCTAGACACTGCACACTAAACAAAAAAATTACAGCTAGCTAAGGCTTAAATGTCCTCATGCTAAACATCACCAGCCAACCGCATACATGCATGTGGTAATTTTTCCAATCTCCATATTGCTGTAGAAAAAGAATCATTTTCTCGAAAGACGTCGGGTGTGGCCTCGTGCCCCGGCGCACACCTCGCAGGCGACCTCGGTGTATAAGCCCACCAACGTGGCGAGAAACAAGACGCCGCGCATGGCCCCGAGCCCCGGTGCACACCTGCGGGTGTATAAACAAGACGCCGCGTATGGCCCCGAGCCCCGGTGCACACCTGCGGGTGTATAAACAAAGACACCGCGCATGGCCCCTAGCCCCGGTGCACACCTGCGGGTGTATAAACAAGACGTCGCCCATGGCCTCGAGCCCTGGTGCACACCTGCGGGTGTATAAACAAGACGCCGCGTATGGCCCTGAGCCCCGGTGCACACCTGCGGGTGTATAAACAGACGCCGCACATGGCCCCGAACCCTCCTCAGCACACCCGGAGGACCCCTCGGGTTCCTTAAGCACCAAGCCAGAAACGCATCCTGCGGTCACCCCCATCAGAGCTCCGGGTGATGGCCTCGAGCCCCGGTGCACACCACGCAGGCTACAACCCCAGTGTCAGAAGAAAGATTTGTGGTAGGCAACACGCACTCCTAGTCGCTCCGGAGGCTCCGCCATGGCGACTAGGGAGTCTCTTGCCGCGAGGGCCTCGCCCCGGCGGAGATATTTTTTTATCACGCTCAAACGCGCACCCCTAGTCGCTCCGGAGGCTTCACCTCGGTGACTAGGGAGTCTCCCGCCGCGAGGGCCTCGCCCTGGCGAAGACATTTTTCATATCGCGCTCAAACACGCAACCCTAGTCGCTTCGGAGGCTCTGCCTCGGTGACTAGGGAGTCTCCCGTCGCGAGGGCCTCGCCCCGGCGGAGATATTTTTTTCATATCGCGCTCAAACGCGCAACCGTAGTCGCTTCGGAGGCTCCACCTCGGCGACTAGGGAGTCTCCCGCCGCGAGAGCCTCGCCCCGACATTTTTTCATATCGCATTCAAACGCACACCCCTAGTCGCTCCGGAGGCTTCACCTCGGCGACTAGGGAGTCTCCCGCTGCGAGGGCCTCGCCCCGACGAAGATATTTTTCATATCGCGCTCAAACGCGCAACCCTAGTCGCTCCGGAGGCTTCATCTTGGCGACTAGGGAGTCTCCCACCGTAAGGGTCTCGCCCCAGCAGAGGTACATTTTTCATATCGCGCTCAAACGCGCAACCCTAGTCGCTCCGGAGGCTCCACCTCGGCAACTAGAGAGTCTCCCGCCGCGAGGGCCTCGCCCCGGCGGAGATATTTTTCATATCGCGCTCAAACGCGCAACCCTAGTCGCTCCAGAGGCTCCGCCTCGGCGACTAGAGAGTCTCCCGCCGCGAGGGCCTCACCCCGGCGAAGACATTTTCATATCACGCTCAAACGTGCAACCCTAGTCGCTCCGGAGGCTCCACCTCGGTGACTAAGGAGTCTCCCACCGCGAAGGCCTCGCCCCAACGGAGAAACATTTTTCATATCGCGCTCAAACGTGCACCCCTAGTCGCTCTGGAGGCTCCGCTTCAGTGACTAGGGAGCCTCCTGCCGCGAGGGCCTCGCCCCGGCGGAGAGATATTTTTCATATCGCATTCAAGCGCGCACCCCTAGTCGCTCCGAAGGCTCTGCCTCGATGACTAGGGAATTTCCCGCCGCGAGGGCCCGCCCCAGCGGAGAGACGTCTTTCAAAATTGCGCTCAAGCGCGCACCCCTAGCCTCGCCATGAATGCGTGTGACTAGTAGGACATAGGGACGGGGTCAAATAGTCAGTCCAGTCCAATCGCGACCCAGGAAAGCAAATTACAGGGTGCCCCCGCGCAAAGAAGTGCCTACAAATACTCAACGTAGTCGTAGGACTCTACTCATTACAATCTCACGCACAACACGCAGACCAAGCAGCAAGGCCCATCACTTCACGCTCAAGTACGCAGCCCTAGTCGCTCTGATGGCCCCACCTCGGCGACTAGGGAGTCTCCTGCCGCGAGGGCATCACCCTGCCGTGGAGACACCTCATTTCACGCTCAAATACCCAACTGGAATTGTTTCGGGGGCCCCGCCCCAAGCGTTGGGCTCCGCAAGTGAGCCCAATCAAAAAAAAGTTGGGGAACGGTGTTCTCGGCTTCTCATCCCCCTCGCTAGCATGGGCTCCACAAGCGAGCCCAATCAAAAAAGTTGGGGACAACGCTCTCGCCGCCTCCCCTCGCTAGCGCAGTGCGCAAGCGCAGCCCAATCAAAAGTTGGGGACGGCGCTCGCCCCCTCTCGCTAGCGTTGGGCTCTACAAGCGAGCCCAATAAAAAAAAGTTGGGGACGGCGTTCTCGGCTTCGCCTCCCCCTCGTTAGCGTTGGGCTCCGCAAGCGAGCCCAATCAAAAAAAAGTTGGGGGACGGTGTTCTCGGCTTCGCCTCCCCATTGCTAGCGTTGGGCTCTGCACCGACTGTCTCCAGAGTGCCTTTGGAGCTTCGTCGCTCGCCTCGAGGGCCATGCCTCGGCGGGGTGGCTCCGCACCGACTTCGTCTCCACCTCGGAATGCGTCCGGAGCACATCCAGAGGTTCGCTGCCCGCTTCAAGGGCCATGCCTCGGCAGGGCAGCTCCGCACCAGCTTCGCCTCCGGAGCACCTTCGGAGGTTCGCCACCCGCCTCGAGGCCCATGCCTCGGTGGGACGGCTCCGACGCGCCGCCCGCCTCAAGGGCCATGCCTCGGTGTGGTGACTCCGCGACGACTTCGCTCCTACGTGCTCTGCCGCCGTGCGCCACCCGCCTCGGGGTCTTGTACTAATTCCTTCCGGGATATCCCAACTCCCCGAGGGGTCAGGGGCAACGATATTGCGTCCGCTCGCCCCTCGGGACCGCGGGACCTGTCCTTGCGACCTCGGACCACGCAGACGAGGGAGTTGTCGTAGCAGGGCCCCTTGGGGTGCCCCGCACCCTAAGGTCGTCAGGAATACCGTTGTGCCGTCAGGAATGCTAGACCTAGTTTGTATAGTGTACCTAGCTTGTATGCTGTATTTTAGGCAAATGTATCTAAATACCCTTTGTCTCTTTCTCATCTACAGGGGCAAGAAGGTAAATGTCCCTTCCTGCCCCCTATAAGTAGAGCCTCAAGGGCATATGTAAAGGGGGGGTCTTCCTCTCATTCATACATGGATACACATACATGTCTTTGGCTTCTCCCTTTGGTCCTTCTCCCAAGACAAAGGGTACGGAGGGTCCCCGTACCCACTGTCTAGCCTTTTCATGCTACGACAGCGTCTTAGTGGTATGATTCGTTTATTTTGGATGTTCATGATCATTTAAGTATAATTTGTTATTGTATCACTGATTTTGCTAATTTTGATATACATATTGTTACCCACCGGAACCATATTTATATGTTTTGGGGATGTGCTTTCTATTAACGAGGTACCTTTTGTTGTATTTCTCTCTTTTTTTTTGTTTTTATTCATATATGAATTTGATTACACAAGAATACAAGACTATGATTGTCTTAAATTAGCTTAGTCATTTGAGGCTTTGAGCTCACCCTCTATTTTTAACCTGGCTTCGCCAATGCCGTCACCCGACTCATTTCCAATAAGTGCAAGCAGTAGACGGCAGCTACGTCTCCCCTGTTTGGCTGTCTTCTATTCAGACAAAGTAAATTTATCCTAGGGGTAATGAAAAACCTGAGCTGATGCAGTTATGCATGGATCAGCCACGGAAATTAAACGACATATATTAAATTAAGTGTATCGTAAAAAAGCTCTATTGCTAGGACTTAGGATCGACAAACAGAGCATGAGGAAACCACACTTAGAACACGGGCACTAGTACACCGTTCTGGCATCGTTTTGCCCTGGAAAACGCATGATACTCCATACATAACAAAATCCATCTGGAAATGTGCGCAGGAAACTGACTGCAGAAGCTAGCCCGGCCGTACATCATGCGTTAGACTACAGTACTGAACCAAACCAGACCTACAAACAGCCTACGTGGCCAATTGTTTACCGACCACAGTGTCGACAAATACGTTCTGAATCTAGTACTGCAACCGCCAAGCTATTCCTAGCTTTTTTTTTTTTTTTTTTTTTGTCGTTGGTTGAGCCGTTAAAGTCACAAAGGTTGATGTACCGTGGCAACGGCACCAGCAGCAACAATAGCTAAAGCCAAAGCGGCATGTGGAAGCCACAAGATGCACAATCACATGTGCGGAAATGAATCCTACAGAACTCCTTACCTATAGACACTTGTTTGGATCACTTTCAAATCATAGGTGGTTGATTTATTTTTGTCATGTATCATGAGATTAAAAGAGTCTAATATAAGTATAAAGATGATAAGGTATGTAGGATTTCCTTCACTCTTGTGCTCGTGCCCGTGTTTATGAAAGGCGGAGTGGTTTTTTTTTTATTCATTTAGTCTCTTTTTGAAACGAAATAGACTAGCCCCCTGTGCGAATGAAATGGTAAAAAATGGAACATCTACCGCGCAAAACTACAACAGCAGACGACCTGACATGAATTGGGATCGTGACATGTCACCTGCCGTGGCAGGGACCTAAAGTGCTCTGGGGGCACTTCAAGTGACCTCAAGTGTTCTCAGAGCACTATAGATGACACATGTCGTCTATCTACTTATCCACAGTACCATTTTTATTATCTCGTTGGGAGAAAACTAAATTTACTATTTTGTCGAAAAACAAGTCAAACGAAGATGGCCGTACAAAAAAAACGTGACGACTCGTCGCGCGGAATAGATGGGGGTGACCACACGGGATTGGGCGGACGCGGCTCGCAGATTTTTCCGGATGGGGCGTGTGCGGCCGCATCGTGTGCACGCCAAATTCTCTCGTCGCCTTCCCCTCCGCAGCCTCCTCCTGCTGCTGCTGCCGCCTCCTTATCCCCTCACTGGCCCCTCTGCGCCTCACCTGGCTAGCTAGCTAGCTGCTCTGCTATCAAAACTTGCATCCAACCTCGCGGTACACACGTAAGTCTCTACCTCTTCTGGTTGGTTTCTCTCCTCTCCCTCGCGGCCGCTGCCATTCCCCAGTCGAGCTGAGCTGAGCTCTACTACACTGCAGGTTAGAATTTGTTGCTCTGTTTTACTACGATATGTTCTTGCCCTTGTCGTTTCACCGTGTCAAAGATAGTGAAACCAGTTGCGAGTTTCGCGTTCCATACTCTAGAATTAGAGTCCAGTTCAATCCAATTGGCGTCGCTTAGCTTTCATGTGCAAATTACTAGATTAGTTCGTACTTGATTGACAAAAAAGGCTTGTTCAAAGGCGTAGAAGAGAGTGGCGTAGATCATATCCATATGCACCACCAACACTTGTAACCAAGAACGGGATGCGTATGGTTCATGCAGGGCGATGAACATCTTGAACCAGCCCATCAACCCCGGCGGCCACCCGGTGTTCCCGGCCGCCAAGGAGAGCGGCCAGCCGATGCCGGCGTCGGTCCGCTTCGAAGGCCTGTCGACGCAGCCGAGCACGGCGGCCGTGGGGCGGTCCCACGCCCGCTCCCCAATGTGGCAAGCGCAGACGCTGCGCCGGCCCAGCAGCTATGTCGGCGTCGAGCACGAGGAGTCCGCAGTGAAGAACGGCGGGCCGGCGGCCGCGGCCCTAGCGCCATTCCAGCCGCTCACGCTCAACTTCCTGCGGTCGCTCCTGGACAGGGACAGCTTGAGCTCCGTCGCGGACGGCGTGGCGGGCGAGGGAGGTGCCGCGCCTCCGCTGCACGCGCTGCGGGTGGTGGTCTCGTCCGCCGTGGAGCTGGACGCGCGCCAGACCGAGCTCATCGCGCGCAAGATGCGGCGGATCACCGGGTTCGTGAACCTGACGATCGAGAACGTTGTGGACCCGTCGCTGATCGCCGGCTTCGTCGTCTGCTACGGCCCCGGCGACTCGCTGGTCATCGACCTCAGTGTCAAAGGTCAGCTCGCCGCGCTCAAGAATCGCATCGACTCCTCTGACAATGATGATCGCCTACACCCATGGACACCCACGCCATTGAACCTAGCTGATCCATCCATCCATCCATAATCCCATACGCACATACCACGCGCGCCACCGCTTCACCGAGGACCGAGCTATATACACACACAGCTCCACAATATCCCATGATGAACTCTATACAGAACAACGCCGGAACGCCGTCGCCAACGACAACAGTTTTCCTATCTAATGTTGTTGTAAATCGTGAGATCGACACTACTACCTTTCAGCTGAGCCTATGTTTGTATTATTCCTTATTGTATATGATCGATGCGGAACACAGCGGCTTCTACGGTGTAACTGAATTTTTTTAAAAAAATAATATTATTTTTAAAGATATTTACAAAAATAAATAGCCGTTTAAAAAAATTACAAAATATGCTTCGTCGCCGCTGAATGGCGATTCATTCTGCCGCCGGTTCAATCGGCGGCGAACCCTGCCCCCGCCTCGCCGCCGCCATGGAATGAATCGCCGCTCAATCGGCGGCGAGAATGAATCGCCAGCTGAATCGGCGGCAGGAACTATCGCCAGTTCAACTGGCGATTCATTCCCAACCCTAGCCAGTTTTTGATTTTCCCTATTTCATTTAGGCGTTTGTGATTTTCATACATTTTAAACGGTGCGAAATCGTTGGACTCGTAATAACATTTTATCATCATCGTATGTTGTTCTACTACGGTTAATTTTCTGAGAATTTAGCGAGGACGCTTGAGGTATGAACGATTCAAAAAGGAAGATAAGTGATATTGCCATTCCCAACCCTTATTTTCCTATTTCACTTAGGCGCTTTGTGATTTTCATAAATTTTAAACGATGCGAAATCTGTTAGACTCGTAATAACATTTTATCATCATCGATGTTGTTCTACTACGGTTAATTTTCTGAGAATTTAGCGAGGAAGTTTGAGGTATGAACGATTCGTAAAAGGAAGATAAGTGATATTGCCATTCGATCGGAATTCGTACTCGATATTACGTAACTTGCGTAAGAACGCCATAACACTTAACTAAAATGATAATTGACAACATTGATAATAATATTTTTGTCGTGGTCGCGACGCCAACGCCTCCCATGTGGATCGCTCTAGTCGGGCACGGACGAGGTCCCCATGGTGACGTCCGAATGCCGATGTCTCCTTGGTCCCGAGTATTTCGCGGGGCATGTCTTGAAGGTGTGGCGGACTCGCAAATGGAGCACTTCTTCGCGCGACGTCCGGCCGCCTCGCCCATATCGCTCTGATGCGTCGTTACTGCCGCCGCCAACCTTTCCTTGAGCCTACCAATGTCCGCGCCCGCATTAGTTGCTCCGGGATGGATGGCGCGAAATGGCCAACAACGGCGTAACCATACATCTCTCCACTCCATGTTTGCATCACCGCCTCCTTGGTGAAATAGCGAGAGGTATCGACGGGATGCTTTGCCACCGTCGAACAGCGCCCATGACATGGGAGCGGGCCTATGCGTAAGAAGGGGCTTGTTACAAGTGCAAACGCAGCTATCGCGCGTAGCGCACTCATGGTGATCCTCTCGCGGTTAGTCCCGCGACGCCTTTATCCTCGCACATTATCTCGGCCAAGCTCCTCGTGCCCATCTTGAATGCCCTGCATCTCACCTTCTTGCTCTTCTCCTCCATGTATGCGGTGATCATGGCGGAGTAGAGTACCCGTCATTTGTCATGGTGAGCGACGCATTCTTGCATCTGTTAACAAAGTAGTTTGTGGTACCGCGGAGAATTGCCTCCACAATACCAACCAAAGGGAGGCACCGCGCGCGCATGACCCGCTTGTAGACCTCACTAGGTTGGTTGTCATGATACCGTGTCGAGCACCACCCCGCATGCGGCGACCACTTCTCCTTAGGCTCGTGCTCAATCCACCGAGAAGCTTTTGACTGTGCCCCGCCTTCCTCGTGACACTAGGAGCGCTCGTGGGTAGCCGTGGCAATGCTTTGGGGCTCGGTCGGCGCTAGGGGCGGCGTGTCGATGCCTCCTTCGTGGGTTTTTGTCCTGGCCGCCCGAATCTTCCAGAGTGTGTCGAACTTACGCTGCTGGTTCTGGTTGCACAGGCGCTTGAACATGTTCATCAAGTTCTTGTTGCGGAACTGCTTATAGAAGTTTGCACCCAAGTGCCTCATGCACCACCTGCTCTGTAGATCCGGCCATGGAAGTGGAACGTTCTCTCCTCGCCAGTAGCTGTGTTATTGCACGCAGCAGCCCGCGTGCCGGTCATGTATGAGGCATACGTTGGGACGGTCCTGCACAACAGAAATCCTCACATTCTTCAAGAACCACAGCCAGCCTATCCGTGTTCTCACTTTCAACGAAAGCGAATGCCACGGAAGAACTTGATTGTTTCCGTCCGTCGCTATTGCGGTCAGTATCTGGTCCTTGTACCTGCCAGTCAGGGATGTGCCATCGATACACAAGATTGGACGACGAGCGTTTAATGCATTGATGCATGGACCAAACGCGAAGAATGCTCATTGTAGTACCCTCTTATTAGGCCACTTCGACGCGTGGCGCCTTGAATGTCGACATGAGTGCCGGATTCTGCCTTGTATGACTCGGAGTTGCCCAGGAGGTTGTGGTAGGAATCCTCGAACGCGCCGAACCTGATTCCAATGCCTTCGCTTTGCCCTTCAAGCCTTGGCATAGCCGATAGTGTATCGAACCTTGCCTCAATGGCCCGAATGATGGATCGTGGCTCAAATCTAGGTTGTCCACGATCTCACCGCATATGAGATTGGCAATGAAGCTCGATGATAAGTTCGGGATCATACGACTCAAACGACGACGCATGTGTGAGGACCACTATGGAGCACTTCCGAGAGGTATCCCACTTGGGTGAAAAGCGCACGCCGCCAAGGGCATCCTCAATGCCGCACTTCACGTCGTAGCATCTTGGGGTAGACTTGACGACGGTGAATGTGCGCCGAACCGACAATGCCCGAATTTGACCGCATCTTGCACGACCTCCTTGCATTTGTACGTAGCTCCTAGTCCGACCTCGCTCGTCGTACTCCCATGGTACATGGGAGCCTTCGCGACCACGAGGTTCTCGAACCGTATGTGTTCCACTTGGATGGAACCGCCGCCGTCCGCATCATCGCCGCCATCTAACCTTCATCTTCTGACAATGCCATGTAGTCTTGGTCTTCGAGCCCATCATTTCCATCGTCTTCCACTCCTCTCCTCGCCAAGAAGCCCACTAGCTTTGTCTCATCAACTCGGTAACTCGGCGACATCGGCAACCTCTTGCCCTTCGCCAGTGTGTGCGCTACCGAGTCACCTATTTCTTCCTCGGTGTCAGCAACTCCTACTTGTTCTGACGCAGATGCAGGAGTGGATTTTGCAAACGCCTTTCACGGGTCTCGATGTGCTCCCTGGCCCAGCTCTTCCGTCTCAACAACGATCACATGTCGTAGGGGTGGATCTTGTCGTCGATCCACTGCCGGAAGTCGCATAGTGGTGGCGAGATCTGCGGTGGGTAAGAGAGTTCGTTACCGTATTCTAATGAAAAAGTATTGTACCATGAAATAGGGTTTCATTACGGATGCTCGTTGTTGCGCCAACGGCGTAGTTTAGGCAAAGACCAATAGCGCGCCAATGGTCTACTCATCGGTTGATTTCACACACTTGCAAGCATCCCTACACCAAAGATAGTGGGTGCCACCTATCGGGGTCCTTCCGAGGGTGTTCCACGTGCATAGCGAGGGTCGCTACTGTCCCGAATCGTTGGGCGTGCTACGAGGCAACTTCCTAAGATCCACCAGCTCCGGAAAGGTTTGGTGGGTGAAAGGCTCCTGACTAGCGGCATGATAGCGAGCGGTGGTTTCATGGGGAGACACCCACTCCTTCAAAAGCTTGCGGATTTTCTCCCATTCATTCTCCTTGTCCATGTTTTCTACTTGGTGGTGCTGTTGTGGACTAGTTGGACGAGTTACGCCAGATTTATAGCCGAGTGGATGGAGCCGCTGTCGCTTCGCCTTGGTAAGTCGCCCACAAAGCCGCCCGCCGGTCACATCGTCTCAAAAGGTAGTCCGTAGTCACATCGCCCCGAAAGCAAGCCCGCCCGTCACATCGCCCCAAAAGCTAGCCCGTAGTCACATCGCCCCAAAAGCAAGCCCGTGTGGTCACATCGTCCCAAAAGGTGGTTCGCCTAGTCACATCGCTCAAAGCGGTCTACTCGTGCCATCGTCGTGAAAAACTAGCCGCGTGTGGTCACATCGTCCCGAAAAGGTGCCTACTCGCTAACTTTTAAGGGATGCTACAAGACGAGCGACCTTTAAGGACTCTGTCGGCGCGAGTGTTGTCGCATCGCCCAAAACCTAGCTCGTTTTATCGCGTCGTTGCGAGCAGCTGATCGCCAAAGAAAGTCGACATCGATATTCAAAAGATTTCATAACTACGCTTGGCATAATGAAGAAAAAATATATAAAGGAAAATCTAATGGCGCCCTCTTAGCTCGCACTCGCGTGTCGCCCCGCCTCTGCCGCCGATGCGAGTACGCTCGTGGGTCAGCCGCTCGAGTACCGACCCGCGCGAAGTCCGCGGTGGTAGCGAGGGCTGCTCTCGCGTCGGCTGATCTGCGTCGTGCAGGTCTCGCGTCGGTGATCTGCGCCGCTGGGTCATACTCGGCGCACCGCATACCGAAGCCTCCAAAGAGAACCGCGTGTCACGCGATCCTCAAGAAGTCATCGATGGGTGCCGATAGGTTCGCATCGTCGGCGGAGAATGTATCGCCCTCCCAACCGTTCTCGCTAAGAATGAGGTTACGAACATAGTCATGACTAAAAGTACGCTACGCAAGCAAACGGAACTTACCGTTGGCCCAAAGATGTGCTCGGACGACGCGGCATAGTCCCGCCCGCGACGGGTGGAGCCGAGGACCCGTAATGTAAGATCGCCGTTACAAACTTATGAGGTTCAAATGAAATGAAGAAGCGACGTCACCGTGTCGAACTCACCTCCCGCATGTCCGGAGGTGCTCCCCCCGCCCTGCCACGCCGACGTGCCCGCCACGTGCGGATCAGGAGGTTGTGTCCTACCACCTCGGTGACCCCCCCTCGACCGCTCGGCCCACCGGTCGGTCGTCGTCGCGACCGGGCCGCGTCCGCGACTCAGCATCGCCGCCTCCCGATCTGTCGCAGAGCCTCGATCTCCCGACATTGCCATGTGTTGCGCGGAGTCTACCATCTCGACGACCTCCCGGTGAAGATCCACCGGCACAGGTAATCATGAAGTTGTACACGTAAGTATGTCAAATTAAATATGAAATATGTAATATTGAGTACGTACGCTGCGGTGGAAAGCGGAGTCCGTTGGGTGGGGTACGTGTCGGACGTCGCGGCCACATGTCGAGCAGGGTCGACCGCGACCCGGACGCAACGTAGCCTCGTCCGAGCCGAGTACCACCCATGTAGTGCTCAGACGTCTCGGGTCGAGGCCTCGCCCGTAACCTCGACGAGGTCTCGTGCGCGCACTCCAATCGCCACCCAAGGGCCATCTGTCCGACTGTGACATCGTGCCACGAACTCCCTTCCTAGTGTACCTGTGGACGGCAAGAAAAATATTTGGTTGCGATGTAACACATATTGTAACACATAGTGAACTTACGCGTGTACGTGCCGCACACCGCCTCCCTGGGGCCGGGACCTCTGTCGCAGATCGAATCGGGCATGACCCGTCAGATCGGTACTCCTCCACGAAGATGTCGTGCACCAAGGCACTCCGCGTGTACCAAGACATCGAGTCTCGCGTGCACAAGACCGACAGATCGCTGGGGCGCGCGCCATCACCCGGCCGCCATCAGACGGGTCCGATGACGCGGTCGTCGGCCACCGATCGAACATCGCAACATACTCGTAGGAGCCCCGCGAGGTGATCGGCGTGAAGGTGACTCGTGCAATACAACACCGCAAACTTAGCACACGAATATACGATCGCAAAATGAAAATAACAAATGATTACGAAACTAACCGTCGGCGCACCACAAAGTGCCCATGGTCGGCGGTCCAGTCGCCCCGCGGACGTACAAGCCGCCCCGTCGCTCTCAAGTCCACATGTGGTCGTCCGACCGAAACGCCCAACGACTACCGCAGAGGGGCGGGCATCCCGAGAGGATGGCGCCGTCACGCCAACGCCGCACGCTGCCGCACAAGGCGCAGACGCCGCGCACAAAGACGGCCGACCACACGCAGATCGCGGATCCGCCGATCGGTGACTCGCCACCTCCCGCGTCACGGATGTAGTGCTTGTCCACGCTGCCGCCGTGGGAGCTCGTGAACATCACCCACCCAACAACCACGCAGTAGGCCTCGGCGCCTCGTATGCTGACGGCGCCGCGTCCGCGCCATACGCTCGGCGCAAGAAGACACGTAAACGCCGCCAGGTTCACAAACGAATTGTTACGAGAAAAATACTTAGGAAAACACTTACGAATCGCGATCCACTTCAGCGTGGCCCGCGGCCGCCTTGAACTCGACGACGCTGCTCTGGCGGCAGGATATCGCGAACTCGCTAAGAGGTCCGTGGCGCCACGTGGCGGGACGCCGTGGCGCCACCATCGGAGCGCTGCGCAGGAAACCGGTGAGGTAGCTCACATCTCGCAACGCCGGCGTCTTCTCCCGCACGGAGATGGAACGTGTGGGTCTCGCCTCCGCGGTCAACCAACGCCGTAGGGCCTGGCCGACGGAAAACGCCAGACGCACGATCAAAGACGCTGGTCTGATCGTCCTCCACCATCCTCGCGAGCGAAGGAGGCTCGCCGCTCTCAACTGCGGCCCAAATGATTAAGCACAAACAGAGTCAACGCAAAATAATCGGATCGCCATTGAGTGCATGAAGGACACAACTTCACGCACTCGGAATCCGGTCTCGGTGCGACCTCCATGCCCGATGGGGTGCGAGTCAAACGCCCTAGCTCTATCGGCGCCGCCTCTGAGGAGCACGGCATCGAGGCGCTACGTGACGCCGGTCAATCACTGGGTCAAGCAACTCGTACTCACTCGCGTCGGCCATACCTGAAAATGCAGCAAGATAGAAAGTTCATATTTTTTCCATGCATCTTTACATAGCCTATGTAGCAACTACGAAATTGACCGCGCACTAATACAACTAATAACAACAGATTAACAGATATTGACTGCGCTAACACAACTAATAACCGCACACAAATATTCTCATTGTTTTTTAGACCTAAACAACTACTCCGTGTTTTTCTCACAAATCAAAAATGTATCGTGCATCAATTATGTTACTACAATGGTCAACCAAATACATACTCAATTCTATGTCGCTATTGTCGCAATTCTATGTCCAACTCAAAATATGTACTACAGTTCGGCTACATTTATGTAACCTACTCGATTCTATATCGCTATTGTCGCATTTCTATGTCGCTACACAACTCAAAATATGTACTGCACATGTTCGACTAAATTTATGTAACCTACTCAATTCTATGTCGCTATAGTCGCAATTCTACGTCGCTAATCAACTCAAAATATGTACTACAGAGTTCGACTACATGTATCTGACCTACTCAATTCTATGTCGCTATTGTCGCTTGCTAACCTACAAAGTTTGGACGAACATACACAGCTGTAAATATTTACCTGCAACACAAGATGATCGATCGAAACTGATGGTCTATCAATCTCTCTCCACCGCCACGAACCGACAGGGCTTCGCCGCAATTTCTTCTCTCCCTCTCCAACCTCTCTTGTTTTTTTCTGGAATTAAAATGAATTCTGGATTGATTTTTTGGGGATTTTATAGTCGTTCTCTCGCCGCCGCTGAATCGGCGACAGAACCTATCGCCGCTCAATCGGCGACAGAAATCGCGCGAGCTCTCGCCGCCATTCAACGGCGACAGAAGTCGCCCGCCGCGAGTGGCGACAGTTCGCCGCCGCGAATCAAGCGCAGAGGCACATTTTTGTAATTTTTTTAAACGGCTATTTATTTTTGTAAATATCTTTAAAAATAATATTATTTTTAAAACAAATTCGTAACATGCCGTTGTAAAGTTGCAGTTTGTGTGCGGGGTTCAGGGTTACTATTGTAGGGGAGCCCCAGCCTCTAGTGTTGTCGGGTATACATAGGGACTCTAGGGAATAGTACATATATATTTATCAAATTATCATATTGTACTCAATAGGAATGTACCTAAATGCCTTTCCTTTACGCATGTGGGCAAGGGGCATGATGGGAAATTGCTTCTCCCTCCTCTATATATGCGGACTCCTGGGCACTTGTAAACTGGGTCTTCCATTCAGATTCATTGACAAGGAACTATCCACTCTCCTCACCTTCGGCTCCTCTTTTGTTTGGTCCTCCCATGATAAAAGAGTACTTCATATCCACGACCTAATTTTGTAGCTATGACAGTGGTGCCATTCGTAGGGACTGAACAAGAAGCTAGGGGACCGACGCCCAGGCCCAGCTTCCCCACGCAGGCCACCGCTGCCTCGAGACCCCCTCATCGTCCGCACCGAGCGGACCGCCACCCAGGCCCTGGCTTCCCAGCGCAGGCCCGCGGTCACGCATTGTCACCTCGAGCCCCCCGACTTCCCTGCGTCGTTGGCCCTCATGTTAGCTCTCCTATCCTCTCGTTTCTTGCGTTGTGTCAATCTGGAATGCCTTGCGCTTGCGGTGTGGTGGTGGCTTGCATAATTGGACCTTGAGCCCTTGAAGCCTCATGGGCCATGACAACAATTCAGGCCCCAAATCCTTCTGCTTCTTCTATTCGATCCTACTTCAGTTTGGGACTTCGGGTGTGAAAGATCTAGACCCGCCATTATGTGGTAATGGAGTTTTGGTGATTAATGATAAATCTAATTGTGAGACTAACACTCCTATTGTTATATCAAGTTTAGTCTCAGCTTGGATATAAAAGCAAAAATCCAAACAGGTATGTATTCATTAATGACAAATCTATTTGTGAGACTAACAATTCTATTGATTATCTATTGCTTAGTCTCGTTTGGATATAAAGATGGAAATACAAGAGGTATGCATTCTACTTCTTATTATTATATCTTGTTGCATTCCTCGGATCCAAAATATAGGTTAAACTCCACCAAAAAGGTTAACTTGGATATGTGCATATGTTTCCATTACACATTTATGTATGCACACATTTAGAGGGAGTTCATTCTATATTTTGTGGTTTCATTAGTATTGATCCATATTCTCTTTCCACATATATTAAGAATCTTTATTTTGAAATATATCTTTGAATATATTTAACTTGTGTAGTTAATATATTCATATGAGTATATGAGAGCATATGAGACTTGTGTAGTTCATTGATGCTCATATATCCTTGAATATATTTTAACTTGTGTACTTAATATATTCATATGAGTATATACAACTTGTGTAGTTTGTATACACTCATATTTGGTATATATAACTTGCATAGTTCATATATACTCATGACCTTGTTGTTTCATTAGTATTGATCTTTGTGATCTACTTTGAAACATAACTCTTGAGTATATATATAACTTATGTAGTTTATATATACTCGTACCAATTATATTCAATTATTTACAATTGTGTTGTGGGACTAATGTGTGTGCTAAGATTTTTTCAAGGCTTAGTCCCGGAGTTTGAATGGTGACATGAAAAGGAAATGCAAAGGTGATAAGAGATCAACATGGCTCAAGACAAAGGAGTCATGCATTGCATTTCAAAAGCTTCGAAATGCGGTAGTACTGCGTTGTATGCACTGTAGTACGCACCGCATGATGTACCGATTTACATGCGGTATGAAAATTCCAAAGAGCATTGCTTTTGGACTTGGTTTGCTCGAGGTGGAGCGGTAGTACCGGAGTTCATGTGGCGGAACTACTGCAGAGCGGTATGACCGCAAATATGTTGGCGGTATGTAAATTCCAGAGAAGGTATTTTTCGTATTTCGAGCCTCGAAATCGGTAGTACCAAGATTCGAGAAACGGTACTACCGGAGAGCGGTATTACCGGATGCTAGTTGGCGGTAATACCGCACCTGTTAGTAATGGCTTGTTCAAAAGCATTTATGCAGGTATATCTTGTTAATTAATGTTAATGACGTTGTGGGACTAACATTTTCCATGAGTTGGATAAATAGGTTATGTTCCAGGGTGATGAAGACTTTGGATGGCATCATGAGTTGATCGTCATCGAGTCAAGGTTCAAGAAGTAAATAAATCATCATGTGTTGATGATTGTGAAGTCAAGAACCCGAACTTGAAGTAAGGATGTGCGTCATCAAGTTTCAAGTGGTGTGCAAGGCAAAGGTATGACTAGCTAGGGCTAAGGATGTGTTCCTAGTCTTTTACCGGTCTTGGTGTTTGGTTGTAGACCGGATTGCTAGTATAGGTTGCCGTACTATTAAGAGGGGTCTTAATTAGTAACTTGAGTTAGTCTTGTGTTGATAGCTCATTGTGTTTGCTCTAGCTCAACTTAACATGTTGCCTATATTTGCGAATGCGTTTTGCAAATAGTTGAGGCTCATGGTTAATTCTTGTAGCATGTGACTTTAGTTTGCGAATTTGTTTTGCAAACAATGTAAGTCCATGTACCTTATTCCTTGTGGCGTTGATTCTAAAAGTTGGCAAATGTGTTTTGCAACTTGTTGAGAATCTCATTTTGAACCCTTGCTTGCATCACATATCAATTGTCAAATGTGTTTTGCAATTGGATTTGTTTTGGATGCAAACTGATGCTCTCTCAGGAAAATCGGTAGTACCGGCATGTACTACGCGGTATGACCGCAGTGCGGTATGACCGGTGGTTCCTTGACGGAACTACCGCACCGGTTGAGCATGCGCTGCTCTGTGGTGGTGCGATAGTACCGGAGTGTACCACGCGGTATGACCATGATGCGGTAGTACCGGCGTTGGTTGCGCGGTACGACCTCTCAACGGTACGACCAGGCTCGTAGTGCGGTACTACCGCACCCCGGTTGTTCCGATTGTTAGTTGGCGGAATGTGTTTTCCAGAGAGCGTGCTTTTTGGGTTGAGTTGGAAACCTTGCAACCGGTAGTACCGCCCTTATAACAGCGGTAGTACCGCAGAACGGTAGTACCGCCCCTTGTGAGTGCGGTACGATCGTAAAAGGCTGTAACGGCTAGTTTTTGCTGATTTCAGCTCCCAACGGCTAGTTTTCGGTGTGGGGGCTATAAATACCCCCTTGGCCGGTTGAGAGACAATCTTTGGCATCCCATTGAGTTCCTTTGAGCTAAGAGCAAGCCCTCTACTCCCATTTGTGCATGTGTTGCACTTAGTGAGGTTTGAGAGGCAAATCCTATTGCATGTGTTGCATTAGGTGGTGGATTTAGTATCCACGAGAGCTTTGACACTTGATTGGTTCAAGTGAAAGTTGGAGACTTGTTACTCTTGGTGTTTGCCGACACCTAGACGGCGTGGAGGCGTTGTGCGTCGGTGATCTTCTCAAGTGAAGCTTGTGAGAAGACCCGCGATTTGTGAGTGGCTTGGTGCTCGCCATCTCCTGAGCGGAGTAAGAGCAACCCTAGTGGATTGAGGTGATAAGTTCAAGTTGGAGCCTGCCAGCGGTTGAACTCACTTAGAGGTGTTGGTTCGGTTGGAACCGGTCCAAGTGGTTTGGACTTACCTCGGAGGTGTTGCCTCGCGTTTTGGAGCTGATCCAAAAGGTTGAACTTACCTCAACGTGGATTATGGGAGACCGGCAAGTCTCCGACCACCACGGTAAAACATCGTTGTGTCACGTGTGCTTCTTGTGATTAGCTTTCATATGCTTTACATTGTGCAATTTACATTCATTGTATAATTGCTTATTCATTTGTATGATTGCTATCTTGTATGTGCTAAATTGATCATATCATTAGTTGATATCCTACAAGTCTTTGCTAAATTGCTCTATTTATTATTGACTTGTATTGTTGGTGCACCTAGTTGTTTTAGGCGTTAATTGTGCTAAACCGAATTGATATTTAGCTTCCGCATTTGAAATCGGTTTTAGGGCATAAAAGTTTTAAATTGACTATTCACCCCCCCTCTAGTCGGCCTCCTCGATCTTATAGGGTGCCATGCCAAACCATGACCAAGCCCCCCGTTGGATTCGCCCTTGTTTGTGCGTATATTCCATTAACAATAGAAAATGATACCATGCATACGCCCAAAACGAGAAGGAAAAATCGGACGCCTCGCTCACGTGGACCCACGAAGACTCATTCAACTTTCCCTACCTTCTCGCTTTTTGTGCCATCTCCGTGTGCTGACTCCTCAGCCCCATCTCTTTCCCACGCTGCTCTCGGCCACCCACTCCTCATCCATGTTTCGTCACTACCCATGGCTCTCCGTCTTGACTCTTGAGGCTCTCCTTGGATTCTATCGGGACCCAAAAATACAATTCTGGACCCTCTGTGCATACTGCACTAGTCCAGGATCACGCTGGTGCACACAGTGGCAATATCGATGAAATATCATTTCTATATACAAAGATGACTAATAAATAGGCAAATAACAATAAATATCAGAGTAAAGACCTTAAGGTCAAAGCTTACAATTAATGCATCAGAAGGCAAATAGCTCAAAGAAGCTGCAGCAGAACGTAACGGAATAACTTTAGTGAAGCCCATCCATATGCCCACAGGCAATCGGCTGGGGTGTGCGACCTAGTTCTCCTCGATCCTTGAAGTAGACCTTGTCGACTGACGATTCCTCCATTTCTGTAGGTTTGGGCATAAGTTTTACAACAAGTGTGAGTACATAACCGTACTCGCAAGTCATACCACAGAATGCAATGTATAGATGCAAGCTTATTCCAAAGAAAATGGCTTTTGTGGTTATTTTGCAGAAATGCAATATTTGCAATTGAATACAAATAATAGATTGAAAGCATAATTCGAAACAAATAGATAATATTAATTTAACAGTTGTTTTCACAAAGACACATAGCCTAATCAAATTCTTTCACACAGCCATATGACTTAAATCACACAGTTGTCTCTTCCCAATTGTTTTATGAAAATCTACCCTCGTGTGAAATCCCCGAGCATATCCATGACCGCGGACGCGGCTATTCGAATAGATTGTTTAACACTCTGCAGAGTTTGTACACTTTACCCACACGATATAACCAGTGTGGCCGCACTGATCATAACAAAATGTTTCAGAAACTTCATCTCAGCATTGACACTCCCGATGTGCTTACAAGCCGCCAGACAGTCCCACACAGGAAACCGGTCTGACACACATCGTTGGACAGGGATACGGCGAACCGTCCCGTGATGTGAGCCGCCACTAAGGCTGAAACACACCTCCACCCTAGCACAGAGCCTAACCTACCACTTGAGTAATCAATGTCAAGATTCCATAATTTACTAAGTTAGGCCCGTCCCATCAGGCATGTGGTCGTACAGTAAGGCTCAGTTCAATGGCGCGCAAAGTTAAGTCCTTAATTGACCAAGGCAAGACTTCCATTTTCTAACTATGCCACAAAGATTATCATTCCCATTCACGAAGTCCACCAATCACTTAGTATCCACCACTTGCCTCAGTATAAATCCTTTTCCACCATGTTGGTTTAGTGCAACACATGCTATCATAAAGTAATAACACATAGCACACACAGTTTTATCACAAAGTTCCATAATCACTTAGTCAAATTTATAATTGCAACTCGGGTGATGACGATGACTCGTTGCATGGCTAAGCAATCTACTCGTACTAACCAACCCACGTTGGTAATACCATAGCACCAACTAAATATGAACCAATCTAGGGTGACAAAAGACCATGACATACAATAAACAAAGTGGATATAACAAATTGGATTAATAGCTAAACCCAAAAGCATTTAAATAATTACTTAAAGTAAATGAAATAATTTGAATCAAAGAAATTTTGAAAACTAGGTTCAATATGATCAAAGGTGTAACTTGCCTTGCTATAGCAATGATGATTTTATTTAATCTTCAATCGTCTACTTGCTTGATCTTCAGCTCCTTCGGACGATTCCGGGACTTCGGTGTCTAACGAGAAAGAAAGCGCAAAACAAAATAAATTCAAAAGAGAAATCAAATAAACTCCAAATTGAAATTGAATGGTACTGGAAGGTAGATAATGAATTTAGATGAATTTAGGAACTTGAATGGGTTCAATCGAAATTCGGATGAAGAAGATATGGCTCTCGGAAGATTGGAATTCACATGAAATGATGAAAAAGCTCTACGAAATATTCTCAGAATATTCTATTCCGAAAATATTTAGAAAAAGAATGAGTGTATGATAGGTGGGACCGACTGGTATTTATGGATTTCTAGAATTAAAATAATTCTAGAAATAAGTTAGAGAGAGTGACAAGTGGGACCAATAAGATAAAAGACTTTTCAAGAATTAAATTAATTCCCGAAAATAGGATTAAGGATTGACATGTGGGCCACTGGTCTATGGACCAGATCCACAGAGAGATGCTAGTCCATGGTGGACCAAGCTCATGAACAAGGGTTTGACCAAAGTTGACTGACATACGGGACCTGCATGTAAGTGAGATAAATAATCTAGGGTTTTTAATTTGGGTGGATGACATGTGGGGTCTACATGTAAGTGAAAGAATTTAATTGTCTAGATGGCAAAAAGGGTCCACATGGAAGGGAAATTATTTATTTGCTTGTATGACACATGGGACCACTGTCATAGATAGAAAGAGAGACAAAGAGTTAATAATGGTTCTGGACAAGGAACAGAGAAAGAAGAAAGCATCGGCAGAGCAACATGCTGCTTGGTTCCATGCGCATGGAGGCAGGAGATGGCTGCTCAGTGGCGTGAGATAGCAATTGGCATGACACAAATATGGCAAAGAGATAAAGATATTGGCCTGCATGCAAAGAGATTAGAGAAAGACAGAGAAGGATCACGTAGAAATCACAGAGAAGAAAAGCTACGTTCTGGACACAGGTATGAAGAGTAACAGAAGTTACAGGTTGATTATGGCGCAACGTGGTGACGACGAACGGAGGCGAACCAACGGTGGCGAAGGGGCAAAACGGAAAGGAAACGACGAGCCGGAGATGATGATGCGGTCCGGACATCAAGATTTTGCTCCATGCGACGACAGCGACGCGAAGAACGCCGACGACGGCGGCCTCACGGGCGCGTACCACTTCGGACGACAATCTGCGAAAAGGAAGGTGAGCACGGCGTAGAATGCGGCGACGCGAACTCAACGGTGGTGGAGTTAAAGGCAGGAGATCAACGGTTGCGGAGTAATTGGCCGGAGAAGGATGGCGAACAAGAGGTGAGAAAATGCTCGATTCTCGGTGCACGGTGGATGAAACTTGAATCCAAAATATGCGAAAATAGGTATTGACGAGGGGCACAAGATGACGTGATCGGATTTTGGAAAAACTCACCGAGAAAACGAGGAACGCGATGAACATGTTTCGGCTTTATGGCTTGACATAGCCGACGGTGCTCCGGTGATCTTCGTGCGAAGAGGAAAGAACCATGACGTAGAACGCGACGACGCGAAGCCAACGCCGCAGACGGTTTGGCCGGGGGACGTCGGATGAAGGCGCAATTCGCCGGAGAAGACCTTCGGTTGGAGCTCGGTTTTCTGGAGATTGCGACGAAAATAGATCGGTTTGGAGGAAACCAATTTAAGGGATTGGAAGAGGAGATCAAGACGGACGCGTAGGCACAAACGGTTTGCTTTTATATGCACCGTGGAGAAAGATATAGAATTTGGAAGGTTCGGTTGCTCACGTACAGGAACAAACTCATCTGTTCGGTTCTGGATCTGGAAGATGAACAATGTTTCGTGATTTACTGTAGCATGTGACAGGAGAGAGAAAAAACTGATTTTCGGAATTAAAATAAAAGGTCGAAAATCGAGGAGATCAAATAAATAGCAAACAAATCCGAAAAAACTCAGAAAATACCCAAAAATTCCTTGAAAGACAAGGAAGCCAAATAACACAAGTTTTTATTTAATTAATATTTATATTAGTCAAATTAAATATTTTTAATTTAGAAAAATTCCAGATTAAGCTTTCTTAATTCAAATAAAATTGGTGAAATTTTTCAGGGACCTAAACTACTCATAAGATTTTTGAAAACCCAAATTTTGGGACGTTACAGATTCCACTCCTCTCCTCGAATCAGCAGTAGCAACCTCCACGTCCCCAGATTGGCAGATCCATCCCATTCACCCGCCATCTTAGGGATAGCATCGTAGCATGGCCCAATCCCCCCTCCTTCCTCTCCAAGTCCAACCCCTCCTCCCCGCCACACCACAAGTCACCCTCCTCCATGGCGCCATCGACGCACGTGCCTCCCGTGCCGAGGAGCGACAGTGGCAACGCCCCTTTCGTGGCACCCCCGCCCACGTGCGACCACACGTAGGACCTGCCTGACGAGATCCTTAGGCTCGTCTTCACGTCACTCTCCCTCGTCAACCGCAACGCTTGCTCCCTCACCTACGTGCAATGGAAGGAGGTCGACGCCGCCACATGCCACCGCCTCTCCCTCGACGTGCGGGCCGCGCTGGGCTACATCGCACTGAGGCTGCTCGGACGGTTCACGACCCTCATGAATCTCGCGCTCCACTGCGCCCTGGCTCAGGCGCCGACAGCCTCTCCAACGATGGCGTTGCGGCCACACTACCCTCCCAATGCCTCGCTAGTGTTGCAGACTTGTGTACCTCCTCTAAAATTGATGTTGCAATAGTATTTTCAATTTGTTGCTACAATAAGTGTTTTTGTTGAATTAGTTATGTTAATTTGTTGCACAAGAGTTCTTTTTTGTTGCAATAATTATTGGTAATTGTTGCAAACAAGTTCTTTTGTGTTGCATCATGGAATTGGTGTTTTGTTGCAATATGAAGTGGTTTTGTTGCACAAGGAGTTTATTTTTGTTGCGGGATCAACTGCTAAGTCGGGAATTTGTTGTATTCTTTGTTGCATCGGATGAGGATTTGTTGCATGCTTACTAAATAATTTTTGCGCCTCACCAATTTTTGTTGTGTCCGATCGGATGGCTAAGATAGAACATTTCAAGTTAGATCCGACGATAGAGAGGAGCGTACGATGGGAAGCCCTCATCGTACGTCTGGGCGTTAGTTGCTCCCTTAACAATAACAAATGATGATATTTTATTAGGAAAATTAACAAATTGTTAATATTCTTGCGCTTCGCACCAAGGCTTCTGGGGCTCAAACCCAGCTTGGCTCGACTCAGCCGCAAGCACTGCAGCCTGCACAACCCATCTAAGCTCTTTCATTGTCTTGGCTTCAAGTTGCTACAGGCACGCATGAACGCCAGTGCTCAAACTTAATTTTATTTTCAACAAGCACGCAGCATCACATAAATACCATAAACCAAGCTCTGTGCTACATATCCAAAGGCCCACAAGCCTCGACGCACACCTCGTAGGCTCTGGCCTCGATATATAAAGCCCACATCAGCGACATATGTAAGATCACCACCGTAGCACCAAAATCGCCACGCATAACCCTCTGTGCCCCGTCCTACACCTCGATGCTCCACGCGTGTGCTTTGTGTATAAACCAAAATCGCCGCGCATGACCCACCACTCCTCGGCATACACCTCGATGCCCCCATGCGAGTGTTCGATGTATAAACCAAAATCGCTGTGCATGGCACTCGTCTTCACTACCCCCTTCACTTCGAAGGTCATGCCTTAGTGACTAGGGAGTCTCCCGTCTCAAAGACTTCGACTCCACAGGGAGACCTCGCACATCGTACTCCATCACGCAACCCCTTTCGCTTCGAAGGCTATGCCTCAGCGACTAGGGAGTCTTCCACCTCGACGGCTTTGCCTCGGCGGGAAGACCTCGCACATCGCGCTCTATCGTGCAATCCCCTTCACTTCGAAAGCCATGCTTCGGTGACCAGGGATCCCCCTTTACAATGCACAAGCCCCTCGTCGGCCATGCTCAAACATACCTCAGCGACTAGGGAGCCTTCGACTGAAAGGTTCAACAGCTCCCAAAAGGGCGCTATCAAAAATGGTTGGGGGACGACGCTCGGCTTCGCCTCCCCCTTCGCAGCTTCAGCCACCCTCAAATGGGCGCTATCAAAAAGGGTTGGGAGGCGGCACATAGCTTCGCCTCCCTATTCGAAGGACCACCCGCCCTGAAATGGACACTATCAAAAAATGGTTGGGGACGATAGTCAACTTCGCCTTCCTCTTCCTAGCTTCAACCGCCCTCACACAGGCGCTATAAAAAATGATTGGGGGTGACGCTTGGCTTCGCCTCCCCCTTTGTAGCCGCACCAAATGCTCCCAAATGGGCGCTACAAAAAAGGGTTGGGGACAATGCTCAGCTTCGCCTTCCCCTCGCAAATGTCAAGCACTCACATGACTTCAACCAAAGATATTAGAACACATAATGCAAAGTGTATTCAGTTAAATGCCACAACGGCAAAGTGCACAATGATATCAAAACATACACGAAATATGAAATATAAACAACCTCGCCAAGCGACCTCCGCGCAATGGCCCCATGCCACCTTAGGATGCATGTGCAAATAGCGACACGCGTCCAAGGGGGACGGTACTAGGCCTCCTAAGAGGAGGAACATGTACGATCATTACAAGGCTAAGCCTCGGTAGGGCGGCACCGCATCAACGACTTTGCCTCCATGCTCTGACACACCGCTCGCCTCGAGGGCAAGGCGGCTCGACAACAGCCCCGCGTTGGCACGGAGAGCAATGCCCGCCTCAGGGACGCTCGGTGGGGTGGCTTTCGCATCATCATCACCCAAGGACTTTGGATATCCCGACTCCCGAGGGGCCGAGGCAACGATCAGCCGCGTCCACTCGCCCCTCATGGCCTCGGAGCTTGCTGGCGATGGAGTACTGTTGTAAGGGAGCCCCAGCCCCTAGGGCCGTCGAGGATATATAGGGACCCTAGGGAATATGTACATATATATTTATCAAATTATCATATTGTACTCAATAGGAATGTACCTAAATGCCCTTCCTTTACACATGTAGCCAAGGGGCGTGATGGGAAATTGCCTCTCTCTCTCTCCTCTATATATGCGGACTCCTGGGCACTTGTAAAAGGAGCCTTCCATTTCCTCACCTTCGGCCCCTCTTTTGCTGGGTCCTCTCGGGGATAAAAGGGTATGCCTTGTAGCTACAGCAGTTACCACTCTGTAATGTAAGGGCAGAGGCTGATATGAGAAACATACCTAAATGCTAGTACTACTGTATCCAGGGACGAATGATGAAAGAGTACTTTGTGAGGGCTATAGTTTTCTTATTTATATCCAGCGTTCTACACTGATAACACAAAGCATCATAATTTTTTTAGTGTCATATTCCAGAACTACAAGAACTAAGATGATGGAGCAAGTTACAACTGACTACAGTGCATGAAAGAAGTACACACCCAGCAGTTGTAGAATTGTAGGATCGAACTGGAGCTTAGCTGCAGTGGTGACCGTGGGCATCACGTACGGCGCTGCAGGGCCTCGTAGAGGTTCTTGAGAGCCTTGTCGTAGGACACGAACCCCATGAACCAGAATTCGTGGTTGTCCATGGTCGTGATCTGAATGTACCTCTCGGCCTGGTTCCACATGCTGGCAGAAGGGTTCACTGACTTCACCTGATTCAGGGGAAGCACCACCTGCAAGTCGATCTCCAGGTGAGTCATGGAAGAACTTGCAGCTAGCTATGTGCATTGGTCAGTTAGTAACTGGATTGAAGCTGAATGTGAGGCACTAAAGAGTAGAGAGCAACTACTTGCCTTGTAGTACATGGGCTCGGGCGGCTGGGCGGCGGGGCCGTGGTAGGAGAGCGGGGTGTCGCTGCAGAAGGCGAGGCGCGCGGTGGAGAGGTAGAGCGTGCCGATGACGGGGCCGGAGGAGGTGGAGAGGTAGCAGGCGTAGGCCTTGCGGAGCTGCTCCCCGGGCACGCCCCCGAACGTCTGGTGGAACACCCTGTCGTGCCCACCCTCCGCGTACACCTTCGTCCCCTGCGCCAGCCTCGCCACCGCCGCGTCCGCCATGTTCGGCGCTGTCCGAACTGTCTCCGAAGCGGAGATCATCACCACGAAAAGCATATGTATCAGTGCGCGTGTGTGCATGACAAATCGAGACAGAGAGGATGTGTCCGTACGGTGGTGCCAGATGTCGCCGGTGGTGTCGGCGGCCTTGCGGGTGCCGTCCTCCAACAGCTTGCCGTACCGGCCCAGCGCCTTCCTGATGGCTGCAACGCACCGATCGAAGCAAGAAAACGAGCCCGTAACGCACTGCGCAGGCGAGCAAAAGATAGAGGAATCAATCAAGATGAGGATGCTTTGGTATACGCACACTGGCAGGTGGACGGGGACGCGCTGGCCGGGGTGACGAGCACGTAGGGGTTGCCCTCGCCGTTGCTCGCCGCCGTGACGGCGACGGCGGTGGACTGCTGGTGCGGGGCCTGGTTGCCGTGAGTGTGTACCGGGTACCCCGGCGCCGGAGCGGACGCAGACGCCCACGACGACGCCATGGCCGGAGCTAACCAATCCGACACGCAAATGAAGTCTGGACCAGTGACGGATTGAAATGTTCGATTGTGCCGACTGACCAGGGAGGGATTATGACGCCGATGTGCGGAATCGGTCGGAGGTAGTGGCGAGGAGGCGAAGGTTCTGCTCTCTCGCTCATTTACTTTACTTTACTTGGCCAAGGGAAGGGAACGGAAAGGAAGGAGTGCGGTGAAGCTGATCGAGGGATACGACGAATATTTGGGGCTTTGCGTCTGCGGGTACGTTGGCCTCTGCATAGGATTCTTCCGAGACCGAGATATGCCCTTTGGGTTGCGTTTGGTAAGTGTAATTTTATATTTTTTGTAATATAATATTCTCGTCAATTTAGTTACTGTAAACACATTCATAGTAATCTAAAATTATAACATTTGGTTGATTTGAAGGAAGCTACATATTAGTCTTTATTATAATTTCAAACCATGAAGGTTAACATCTATAAATTTTGAATTTTACAATTTAAAATTCCAACATTTAGAATTTTATTTTTTTTTATGATTCAAAAGTTCAAATTTTGGATTTTGAAATTTTAAATGTTAAAATTTGAGTTTTGAGTTTAAATTCTCAGTATTTAAAATTCCAAAACTAAAAATTGAAGCTTTCAAAATTCGGAATTATAAAATTTAATTCTCAGAATTTGAATATCTAAAATCTAGAATTCAAAATTTGAAAGAAAGAAAAAAAAGATTTTTGAAACCCAACCTTGAAATTTTGAATTTTTAAATTTAAATTGTCTGAATTTAAGATTCAAAATTTTGATATTTTGGTTTTGAAATTCATATTTTGAAAAAATAATTTTTAAATTCCATAATTCAAATATTCGAATGTTAAAATAAATCATAATTTGGATTTTGAATTCTAAAAGTTCAAATTTTGACTGTGATGAATAAAAAACACATGAGAAAAAAAAAGCAATAACAAAGATTACTTTCCCTTAGTAATCTAAGATAGACACCCTTTTCTACGGAAAAAAGATTTTTGGAATTGATAGTAATCTGTTTCCCAAGGTAATCTTAGATTTCTCGTTCAGATTCCTGGATGTTTTACCAAACAAGATAATCTCATAGGATTACTAGAGGATTCCGCCAACCAAACACACACTTGTGGTTTCTCTTGAAACGCTAAAGCTAGACACACACGTTCAACTCTCACTTACCGTAAGTACATACATACGTGTACGTTCTCTTGAAAATTTGGTTGTATTGGCGTAATTTTATCCCATATTTACAAGAATGACGGTGCCACCGTGCGGCACGCGCTCCCGTCTGCCCTCCTGCCACACGACCATTGTGCGGTAGGTCCTCTTCTCTCTCCTGTCGAAATTACACTACTACAAAAAACGTCAATACAGACGGTTCTAAACCGTCATCACGCATTTTTTGTGAACCGCTCAGATTTATGCGTGCTCGTGATAACAGACGGTCATCACGAGCATTTTTCAAACCGTCAGTGAAAATAGCTATCACGCGCGATTACGAACAAGAATCGCATGCGTGATAGTATTATTACGCACGGTTCTACTTGAGCGACCGCTCGTGATAGTTGTTTTCACGCAGCGATTACGAACAAGAACCGTCTGTGATAGTAACTATCACAGATGGTTTTTGTTCAGAACCGTCTGTGATAGTTTTTTCTATTGCAAAAAAATACTACCATTTCATACACATACACTACCATTTCCCAAGCCTCCCAAACATGGATTCATGGATACACATACATGGATTCCCAACTCCCAAGCCTCCCAACAAATTTCTCAAGCCATGGATACACTCATACACTCGGTCATATATACAAGTACCAACAGAAGTAGAATATAGAAGAGAATCTAATAGAAATCTGGATATGGATCTAACACAAGTACCACAAGCTCATACATACAAATCTGGATCTGAATCTAACAGAAGCTCATATACAAAAGTACCAACAGAACCTCATATACCAAAGATGTTGGCGTCGGAGGAGGACTGGAGGAGGTCGGCGTCAGCGTCGGAGGAGGACTAGAGGAGGTCAGTGTTGGTGTCGGCATCGACTTTCAGCTATTGAGGAGGAAGACCGCGTTGGAGGTTGGGGACCGCGAGAGCAAGGAAAGACCGAAGCCTGGAGGAGTAGTGGGAGGCCGGGAGCTGCGGGAGGACCAAAGGAGCACCGACCAGCCGGAGCTTGGAGGAGGACTGCGGGAGGACCGGTCATGGTAAAATCCAAGTCACACGGTTCGTAATACCAACCGTCTGTGATGAGTTCATTATCACAGACGGTTCGTGACACGAACCGTCTGTGATATGACGACATATCACAGATGGTTCATATTAAGAACCGTCTGTGATAATAACGTATCACAGATGGTTTCAAAAAGAACCATCTATGATAAGACAACACAGACGGTTCTGTGATGAGGCGTCTACTATGACCTATTTTTGTAGTAGTGTTAGGGTTTCATCGAGGTTTGAGCGATGTTTATAGGAATTTTAAAATATAGCAAATGAGTTCAAAAAATCATGAAATTTTATGTGGAGCCTACCGACACAGTGTACTTTCTTGTGTAAATTTTTCATAATTTTATTCATTCTGAATTTTTCTCACAATTTCATATAAGTGTACTGTTTGTACGAATTTATAAATGTAGAAAATAAGCTCAAAAAATTATGAATTTTGTTTTGAAGACTTCTAACGCAGTGGAATTAATTGTGTAATATTTTGACAACTTTATATATGTTCTGAAATTGTCTACAAAAATAAGGATTTAGGTCTCGAAAATTTGGATTTTAGGTTTCGAAAATTAGGGTTTCATGAATTCCCACACAGTACTCATAACAGAATAGGGTTTCAAAAATTAGGGTTTTCAATGGAGTTGCAATGTACGTTTTTATACAAAAAATTGATGACATTTGAAGCGTTACAAGCATTACATGACACACGCGCGTGTTTATTGCAATCGGGACGAAGGAGGAGAGGGTATTATCACATTTACCCCGATCAAATAGGACACTCTTTGTTAATTTATCAGTTTGGTATGGATGATATTCTTTAATACTATATTAGACCACAGGCTATATAAGCTTGTACATGAACCAACTGAGGGAAATGTGTGGCACGCAGATCATATAACACCGTAGCCTCCGACTCGTTCATATAACACCGTAGCCTCCGACTCGCACACGAGTCGGAGGCTACGGTGTTATATGATCTGCGTGCCACGTATTTCCTTCAGTTGGTTCATATACAAGTCTATCTAGCATGCGGTACAATGTAGTGTTAAAAAATATCATCGACATTGAACCGATAAATTAACAAAAAAATATCTTATGTATCATCTATGCAATGATGTCTGCAACTAGTCTTCGCAACGCCATAGCCACTGCCCCTTGTCTCGGGGCTGCCTACAGAGGCGGCGAGTGTCAAAGTTGTCCATGTCTTGCAATTCCATGATGTAAGTGGATCGTGCAATAACAAATGTAACAAGAATGTAAATTGTATATAACTCACGTCTTCGATACGAAGTGCCCCCGAGCGGCCAGATACGCTACGACGTTGGTCGATCTCGATCGGAGGAGCATTCCCCTTCCCCTTGTCGCGGGACTCTCCACGTCGATGTCGTAAGTCCAAGTCGTCCATGTCCTACGATTCCATGATGTAAGTGCAATGTACAGTGAAAAACATAACAATGATGTAAATTCTACATAACTCACTTCGTCGATAGAGATTGTGCTCGGGCGACCGGATATGCTATGGCGGTTGGGCTCAGTAGCAAAAGCCTTCCCCTTCCCCTTGTCTCGAAACACCCCACGTCAATCTCGTGCATCGAAGTCCCTCATGTTCTGCGATATAGGTTGGACGATTGTATGTTGTTAGAAGAACGAAAGGGCAAATACAAAATTAGGACGTGTATTGTATGTAACTCACCTCTTCAATATGCAGAGCCATCTTAGAGAACCTATCCACAATTACAAAAATAGAATCCCTCCCCCTCTTAGTCTTAGGCAATCCTAACACAAAATCCATGCTAATATCTTCCCAAGGTGTACTAGGAACTGGAAGTGGAGTATACAAACCGTGTGGATTGAGTTTAGACTTAGCTTTATGGCATCTAACACAGCGCTGAACAAGCCTCTCAACATCTCGCCGCATCTTTGGCCAATAAAAATGATCGGCCAACATCATGAAGGTCTTCTCCCTTCCAAAATGTCCCATAAATCCCCCTGCATGAGATTCCTGCAATAATAGCAAACGCACGGAAGAATCTGGAACACATAGCTTGTTAGTTCAAAATAGAAAACCATCCTGGATATGATACTTGTCCCATCCTTTTCCATCTTTGCATTTAGAATATGGTGCTAAAAATTCATGATCAGAAGCATATAATTCTTTCAAACTCTCTAATCCGGGAACCTTAACTTCCAAATGATTTAAAAGCACATTCTTTCTAGACGGTGCGTCAGCTACCACATTCTTTCTAGACGGTGCGTCAGCTACCACATTCTCTTTGCCTTTCTTGTATTTAACAATGTATGGAAAAGTCTCAATGAATTCCACCCACTTAGCATGTCTACGATTTAGTTTGGCTTGGCCTTTCAAGTATTTCAAAGCTTCATGATCAGAATGAATGATGAATTCCTTAGGCCAAAGATAATGTTGTCAAGTCTCTAAAGCACGCACAAGTGCATATAATTCTTTGTCATAAACAGGATAATTCAATTGTGCTCCGGTAAGTTTCTCACTAAAGTATGCAACAGGTTTTCTTTCTTGCGTTAAAACACCACCAATACCTATTCCACTAGCATCACATTCAATCTCAAAAGTTTTAGTGAAATCAGGTAAAACAAGTAAAGGTGCTTCAGTCAAACATTTCTTTAGTTCAGCAAAAGCTTTATCTTGTGATTCCCTCCATTCAAAAGCAACTCCCTTTTTAGTTAATTCATTTAATAGGGCAGCAATGGTGCTAAAATCTTTCACAAAACGTCGGTAAAAACCAGCAAGCCCATGAAAGCTACGAATTTGACTAACATTGACAGGAATAGACCAATTTCGAATAGCTTCAACTTTAGAGTCATCTACTTCAGTTCCATGAGCTGAAACAACATGGCCTAAGAACACCACTTTGTTTGTGCAAAAAGTACACTTCTCAAGATTAACATATAATTGTTCAGTTCTTAGCACTTCCAGCACTTGTCTAACGTGTTCAACATGCTCTTCCAATGAGCGGCTATATATCAAGATGTGATCAAAATAGACTGTAACATCCCAATTTTGGACTTGTGTTTCAAATGTAAGAAAATGAGTAGAAATTAAAACTTTTTCTTACATCATGTATTTCCTATTTGTACTGAACAATTATTGCACAAGAAGTTATGGAAATACAAAGTCACAAGTCTTTTGATTCAAATCTTGATCCTTCAAAAACATTCTTGTCAAATGTTTTGATCATCTCCTGGAAATATTTTTCCTAAGTTCTAGGGTTGGTGTGTGACCCCTCTGAAAAATTTCACAATTTTTAGAAATTATTTGAATATTTTTGGAGGTCATTCAACCCAATTAAATTCTGGTCAAACTGTGGACCAGCAACTTGTGGAATTTTTGGAGGAAAATGTATAGCACAAAAACCCCTGAAAAATTTACACAAGGTCAATGGCTCAGTTAGGAAGCTCCTGTAAAAATTTCATAAATTTTGGAGTGAGTTTGCTACCTCAAATAAGTCCTCCAACTTCAGATCAGTTTGAAGCCCAAATTTAGGGCTGAGTCAGACTCGGGCTCGAGCCAGACCCGAGTCCGACCCAGCCAACTGACTCGGTCGAGTCGAGTCACCAGCGCTGCACTCGAGCTCGTGCACGCGTGTGTGGGCCGTTGGATTTCCATCCAATGCCCCAGACCTCCCCTCTGATCTCAGCGCCTCGGGGTGGTCCAGACCACTGGATTTTCATCCTGCGGTCAAGACCTCCCCTAGACCTCCCCGTGCGTTTGGACCTCCCCGTGCGCTTAGACCTCCTCTGCCTCGGGTGATCTGGGACGTCCAGGACCACCCCGAGTGCATCAGGGACATCCAGGACCTCCCTCGGCCCTATTCTTCTTCCTTCCGACCTCCTCGAGTTCTGGTCATCATGGGTTTCACGCACCTGCACATGTGTCAGGACCAGAGCAGTTGGGGGCAGTGAGATGTCACCTTTTGCTTCTTGTCAACGGCTCTTTTTGCTGCCATGCATTTAATGCCAGTCAGCTTTAACCTCCAAAGTCTCCACCCTGCTCTGCCCCCTACCTACCGAGCGTACTCATGGCAGTGGCATGTTTCTTGGTCACAGTAAACCTTGCCCACACCATTACCGAGCTCCCAGGCTATGAATAGCCTGAGACCTCCTTTCCCTTTTTCTTTCTCAACTCTTAGTAGTGCTTCAACTCTTTCAGTTGTGAGCTGGGTCTCAAACTCGAGCACCCAAGAACACCACCTTTCAGACCACCATTGTCGGGCTTGGGCGCTCCTTGAAGCCATCCGAGCTCCAGTGGTTCCATCGAGTTCTTGGCTTATCATTCTGCCATCTTGTCCACCTCGAGCTGTCTCTAACTTGGTTTGGTTAACCATCGCAGAGGACGACAAGTTGGGGGATTGCTTTTCGTGGTCGAGATCGTCTTCTTCCTCTTCACCGGCGAGCTCTTCGTCACCGGACCTCATCGGCCTTCTCCAAGTTCCTTCGACCACCTTGGTCCCCTCTCTGCCTCAGGTGCCTTTTTCTTAGCTTAGTCTTTGCGTTTTCTAGTCGTCGTAGCGCCCGTTTAGTTTTCGTAGTTTTGCCGTATTGCTCTCCTTCCTCTCTCTCTCTCCGGCTCGCCGGCGTTCCAGGCCGTCGCCGCCGTCGAGAGCACGTCCTTTAGGTTCTTGGCGTTATTTATAACTCAGCCATGTCCTCAGTTCTCTCCGGCGAGCTCCCCATCGCCGGCGGCAAGCCGTTGAACGCGCTCGGGATTTTGCCGGTGCAAACTCTCATTTTCGTCATTTTCTTAGGACATCATTAATGCCCAATTATTGCTAATCATTGGGTGCATTAATCATGTCTTAAACTGTGCCGTGTGTCACCGACGTGTGGGGCCATAGGTTTAGAATTAAAATTCAGAAGTCTTTAATGCCCCTTTTAGATTCCTTCATTGCCAATCTTGAGCAGCATTAATGTTGTCTTAGCCGCCACCTTTTAGTCGCTATCCTGAGGACTCGCACCTCTGAAGCACCTTGGACCTCCTCGGGTTAATCGTAGCCGTCCAGGACCTCTTGGGATTAGATCTGGACCGTAGAGCCTTGTCTGTAAAAACGCTAAGTCACAGGACCTCTTAGACCCGATCCTAGCCGTAAAAGACCTCTATGGGTTAGTTTTTAGCCGTTGGGTCTAGCTCTGTGAAAAATCTTTAGCGCTAGGACCTCCCCTGGTTAGATCCTAGCCGCCCATGACCTCTTTAAATTCAATCTTAGCCGCTAGGACCTCTCCTGCGCAAAAAGACCTCTCCATGGTCATTTTGCAAAGACCACCTCTAGACCACCCTCGGGGTCCTCTTTGTAAAAAGCCACCCTTGGTCTTTTACAAAGAAAACCCCGCTCAGGACCTCTTAAGCGCAATCCTAGCCGTTCACGAGCTCCCCGGATTTAGATCTGAGCGTTAGATATCCTTTGTAAAATCCTTAGTCTCAGGACCCCCCTCCGCGTCGATCTGGACCGTTCAGGACCTCCCTAGGTCTAATCTGAGCCGTCCAGATCTCCTCCCGTTAAAACCCTGTCGCATAGGACCTCCCCGAGTAGATCTTGGCTATCCAAGACCTCCTCGTGTAAATCCCAGCCGATCAAGACCTCCCTCTGGAGATCTTGACCGTTTAGGACCTCCTCCTTTAGATCCGTAGCTTTAGGACCTCCTCCTCTGGTCTAAACCGTTAGATTTAGATCTAACGGGCTAGACCTTCCTCCGTAGATTTAGCCGTAGGACCTCCCTCTGGAGATATAGACCGTTGGGACCTCCCCCGAGAGATCCTGACCGCCCCGACCTCCTTCCTTGGATTTAAAGCCTTAGGACCTCCCTTAGAGCTCTGGACCGCCAGATCTTGATCTGACGGTCACGACCTCCGTTAGGCGCGAGGAACTCCTTTGCGTGCGCTATGCATGCACTGGTCGTGGCCGTTGGATCCAATCTCAACGGTCCAGACCTCCCCAGAGCGGGAGGAGATCTTTTGCGCGCTGTGCTTTGAGGTCCGTGGCCTTGCGATGCAAGATCAACGGCCCACGACCTCTCCTTATTCATTCAGTTCATTTGGACCTCCCGAGAGCTCAAATTTTCTAAGTTTTTGGATTGTTCAATTTTCAAACATGCATAACTTTGTCATTTTAGCTCATTTTTGAATGATTCCAGTTGCTTTAGCTCTGTTATAGAATGAACTTTAATCTGATAATGAATTTAGGCACTGTTATGTAGCAGAAAATGATATAAGCTGCAAGAACTTGTTTAATATGAAATGGTTGTTTAGAAATTATCTCAAATTTGTAAAATACATAACTTTTTCTCTGTAAATCCAAACTGCTGAGCAAACTCAACTTGGTAAAATGTATCTGTAGACATGCTTTAATATGAACTAGGCCTTGTCTTTTTTTCATGTTCCTGAAAGGTGATATATGCTAGTTTTAGAACTTAGAAAAATCATAACTAATTCATTATAACTCCAAATGTTATAAGCTCAACTTTGCTGTTCTTAGGATGACCTTAGCTACCTACAATAAAAATTTCAGATTCCAGATCATTCTAGAAATTTTTGCCATGAACAGTAACCGAAATTAATTTAATTAGGATTTTTCAGGCTGAGAGAACTTAATTTAGCCATAACTTTTTCATGCTAAGTCCAAATGAAGTGATTCTTATTTCTAAAATTGTCTAAAATCAACCTCTAGCTGCTGTATAAATTTCATGGGATTTGGATGCCTTTTGTTGTTGAGTTTTGTTTGGTGTTCTTCGTTCTTATTGGTTTTATCGTCTTTTCGCGTTAGGTTCCGAAGATTATATTGAACCTAAGGATCCTCCTCTGCAGCTAGAACAATTGCAGCAAGGCAAGCAGTTTGATCATGTTAATCCCAGTATTTTAAGTATTTATGTTGATTACAAATTCTATGTATGTATTGCTACTTTGTGTTAAACTATTGTCGTTAGTTGACCTAGTAGATGCATTTCCTTAACAAATGATCATTCTCTACTACCGTGAGCCTAGGTTATCGCTGTGATTAGAGCTCGTGGATGAGTTCTTGTCACTTAGTAGTTGCGAATTAATTGCTTAGCCATGCTTAGCTTCCGGTAGAAATGGGCGGTTATCGACTCGTCGATAACCTTGATCGCATAAAACTTATTATGATCTATGATTTCAGCCTTGTGCCATGTCTACTTATGAAAACTAAAACTGAAAACAAAATAATTTAGACTTGGGCACTATGGTAAGACGGTGTGATTTTTGGGTGTGACTGGAATGGTGCCCGAGTCAATTAAGGACCAAACATCTTGTGAGTACCTGTTATCCGAGCAATTTGTGCGTACTAACCACACTAGAGGATATGGGACCTCTCTTGCTTAGTACTTTGGCGTGTATTGGCTTCGGGTCGCAGGGAGTCGCAGGAGGGATGGTGTTGGGAGCATTGCAGTGTCCGAAAGGCTTCCCCCGTTATCGAGGTGAGAATGGTGCCCTTGTACCTCCCTGTGAGGGAAGTGTCATCCATCGTGAGCACTAGATGACAGAACTTCAAGCCCCGAATGGCCTGGGCGAAAGCCTAGAATACCAGGTCTAGTATGAAGCAGTTGAGCCCTCCATCAGCATCTTCACTCTCAAGCTTGTTTATTTACGTGCCAGGGTTTGATTCGGCAATATGATCAAGCACTCTTGGCACAGGGTTGTATGTCTCTTCGTATGTCTCGTACATGGACTCGATGACCTTCTGCTTGGCTCGTTGAACCTTGTTGTAGCTAATTGGATGACCAACCAGATCGGCGATTTCCGACATCAGCATCTTTGGGGAGACAGACATGTCCGCCACAACTAGGTGCCTGATGAGGCTTGCCACATATATGGAAGTCACGTTCCAATGCTGCCGCAGGGGCTCGCTAAACTCGCAAGTGCGGTCGATCAGCGCCTTGACCCAAAGACTGAGCCGAAGATCTTTGCTCGTTGAGTGCTAACCTTGCCAGGGCAGCCTTCCACTACGCACTTCACTACGTATTGTTCTGAGTTGGACTGGTGCACTTGGTACATGTCAGACCCGAGAATTAATACTCCTGAATCCTCTGTGCATTTCTGAACTAGTCCCATGATCAGTAACTAGTTCACACTGTAAACAAATATGGTAACAAAATCATATCACAACTTTATTAATAAATAGCAACAGAGTTGATTACAAAGGAGGCTTACAGGCCAATAATAAAATAAACACAGCGGAAGATGAATAATTAGTAGGGTCCAGTTAATCTGCCACACGCAATCGACTGGGGAAGCGGCCTAGTCGTCGAGGTCCACATCGGTAGCAAAGTCCTTCTCCTATGAAATTTATTTGCATGAAGCAAGGATGAGCACAACTTCCGTGCTCGCAAGTTACACCCGTCAAATAACAGAATGACATGCATACATGGATGTAACAAAGGATGGTTTATTGGTTGATTTGCATAAAGCAACATTTTCTTTAAATACTTGTACTAAGTTATAAAGCAGATATTCTATAGCTACAAATCATTTTATAAATTCTCAGTTTTATAGTCAAATAACATTCACACATGAATGGTGAAGGATACCCTCCTATCGCATGGCTTCCTGCCCAACTCCCATTTGGATAAACCAGTTTTGAAGAAGTCTTTTTCAAACAAAACCAAAGTCTAACTTTGAGCAGTTCTGCTAGCATGTCCATGACCGTGGACACGGCTATTCGAATAGTTTTACACTCTGCAGAGGTTGTACAGCTTTACCCACATGACAAGACTTCTCTAGTTTGTCCAGCATATATCTATGTCACCGCTCACTACCTTTGGTAAGCAGTCTAGAGCACTGTCAAGGCCTTTACAAAGCGTCATTCCACCGTAGTTACCCCTCGCTAAGGTTTCGTCACCCCCTTTGGAATAAAGACCTCCGGGTTTGGGCCCCCTCTTGCGCTAGGTGGGACTAACATAAGTCGTAACATGACTACCCATTGCATCTGCAGGGAACGACCACAGTGGAACATTGCGGATTAATTAGCCAGGTCCTACTCCCCACACTGAGGACATGTGGTGGTACGGTATGCTTAGCATCATACACTCGAAGACCGGTCCTTAACTGACTTGGGCAACTTTCCAACAAAACCTATAGGCCTCAACCATACCCGATTGAGCCCGTGTATAAATTTGCACCCACCGAACATCCATTATGCCCAAGTCCAAACCATTTTTATTTATTTCATTTTTTTCAAAGTCATAAACTTCCATAACATACCGATGCCATAGATACAATTTAAACAACAATTGATTTCTGGCTGAAATTCCCCAAAATAAATATGTTTGGTCTATAAGCATGGCTAAGCCTGATTTTTCTCAAAATGTTCTAGTTCATACTATCGTATCAACTAGGTTTTATCTATGGTGACAATATGTTTGCTTCAATTATCAAAATTGGCCATACAAAGGATTTTAGGCATAACTATATATTTAAAGCAGGAATTTAAATTACTGATATAAATAAGCATGCAGTAATTATTTAAAACAGAATATAAATAATTTAAAATAATAGGATCGATATGATCAAGGGTATAACTTGCCTTGCTTGTTTACTCGTTGTTCTTAAACGGCGTCGAAATCCGGTCGTCCGAAGTCGTCGAAATCTATGCGCGTAAACAATCTAAATTCAAATGACATTCAAATGAAATCCAAATAAAATCCAAATAAATATTAAATAAATACTGGGAGGAAGGTATTGACTTTATATGAATTTAGGAAGTTGAATCAACGGAATCGGAGTTCGTATGAGGGAGAACGAAATTATAGAAAATAAATTCTCAAAAATGAGATAAATGTGCATGGCACTGTTGCTTGCCATGCAATGTGAACAGTAGCTCATGGAGAAATGGCGATCCCGGGCAAGAGGAAAGGACAGGCAACCGGTGAACTACAAAAATGGAATCCCGGGATCAAGACGGAACCAATGGTGGTGGTCGTGTTGCCAGCGAAGGTCCGGTGCGGCGGCGCGCAAAATAGTGTCGAATGAATAGTAACATCAGTGAGCCGGGGTGTTTTGGAGAAAAGGAAAGGAGCGCCACGTAGAACGTTGCGAGGTGAAGCCAACGGTGTGGACGATGTCGTCGGGGGATAAAAAACGACAACGAAAATGACGATAGAAGGTGGTTCGGCCGCTCGCGCAAAACTTTTGCTTGAGGCGAGATAGAGGGGCGAATTCCAAGGATATGAAGAGAAGGTGAGGGCACACACACATGACACACGGTCGGCTCGGGAAATGAGTGACCGAGGAGAGAGAACGGAGGAGAGATTATTAATGGATCAAAATAAATGAAAAAAAATAAATAAAATCTAAAAATTTCGAAACAAATACTGAAAGTAGTAGAGGAATTTAGGTGAATTTAGGAAGAAGAATCAACGGATTTGGAGTTTGTATGTGAGAGAAATAATTTTTGGAAGATTAAAATTTCTATGTACAAAGTACGGAGCATGTGACTAGATAATGGTATACTGTTCATCTTCTTGCATTTGCCGAAACAGCAAGCTAGGAGAGAAAGGAAAAATGGCAGTCGGCAGTGAAGGAAAAGGGAGGGGTGGCTAGCGAATAGCAAAAATGGAACCCTGGCGACGTACTCTACCTGATGGTGGTGGTGATGGCACTGGAGGCGGCGGCGCAACGAGGTGCACCGGTCGCGGCGCCCGGGGGCGGCGGCTCTCCGGCGAGGTTCCAGCGAAGAGGGTGGGTGCACCGTGTAGAGCACGACGTCGCAATGTCGGAGGAGATGACGACGGTGGCGGAGCTCCACTGCCGGCAACGATAGAGATGGCGGAACGACGATCTGTCGACGAGAGAAAAAGCTTCACTGCATCGTGGAGGAAGGGAGGGAGGAGGGGAGTCTTCAGGGGTGGAATGGAGATGAGGAGGGGCACCCGGTGCTGCTATTTATAGGGCCGGAGAGGAACCAAGGAGGGAGAACCGTGTTCGTGGTTAACGGCCGGTCAAATGCGTGATTTGCGAAATTAGGTGATTAAGGAAAGGTTTAATGGCCGGTAATGGAGAAGGTGATGACGGGGGGTTTGAATGCCATCAATTTCGTGAAGACTGGTGGAGGGAATCATGGGTTTTCAAAAGCTTCATGCAGCTTTAATGGCGTCGGCTGTGTTGCACATGCTCTCTGGAGAAGAAAATGGTTGGGGAAGAAAGAGAAAGAAAGGAAGGAATAAAAGAATAGAGGAGTAGGAAAATGTTGGGTGACCAACGGGAAATCTGATTTTTTTTAAATAAAAAAATAAATCAAATATTTTTAGAACAGGGATTTGAATTGAGACTCATATTTTAGATAGGTGAATAGGAACAACCTATTTAGGATGAACTCATCCAACGAACGGGAATATTCGCCCGAGATGGCTTGGGGAGTTCGGTCGAGATATTTCAAGGATAAAATAGAGAATAAAATTATAAGACCAAAATAATTTTGTTCTACTCATTTGGAGTTCAGAAACATTTTCTATGAATTTTCCAAGTTAAAAGTATTTTCTTGTGTGAAAATAATTTGGTTTAAGGATCAATTTCCAAAACTATATTTTCTGAGCAAGAAATAAGTTTGAAACCTATTCTAAAATAGAGTTCATTTAAAATGAAAAATATAAAAACTTGTTTCACTTGATTTGGAGTTGAAATGAATTAGATATGAATTTTTGAAGTAAAAAGAATTTTCAATTATAAAGATATATATATATATATATATATATATATATATATATATATATATATATATATATATATATATATAAAGAAATTCATCAGACGTCCAAACATCCACTTTTACTGTTTGTCATATACTGTGCAAAGTTACTGTTTACGAGGTTCGGACGGCCCGACCAATTTTCTTGATTTTCGAATTTTAAGTAAATAAATCAATCAAATAGATTCTTTGGAAAATAGAAAATAGCGTCCAAAAATTCTAGAAAAATTCACAAAAATTCCTTGAATTATTTTTGACTTAATAAAAATAATTCCAATTTAAATTTGGGATTTTTTTTGTACGGTTATTATTTTTATGTTCTGGAAAATAAGAGAAAACCCTTTTTAAATACCAGAAAATTGTAGAAATTAATTAAAAAAATTGCTTTAAATCCAATAAAATGCCCAAAAAACTCAATACATTTTCTTTTTGGCTTTGAGACCACGAAATTGAATAATTGATTTTTGTTTCCTTTTAACAAATAAAACTCATTTTAAATTACAGAAAATCAATAAAATTATTTGACAACTAGAAAATCCAATAAAATAATATATTTCTTCATTTTATTTTGGTAACAGAATTTTGGGATGTTACAGTACACATGGCTGATGGACAAGGCGTACCATGCTATAGCTTGTTGCACGACCGCCTTGCTAGGGAAGCGCTGCCCATCTAAGAGGGTGTCCGCATCAAACCCCCACTGGGAGCCTTCTTTTTGCGGCGGTACAAGCGAACGCACCGCGATACCATCAAGTCTCGATGCCACATAAGGCATCTCTGATGACACAATTTCCCTAGTTGGACCACCGGCCTGATGTGCGTCCTCGTCGCTACCATCCGAGCCTGGGTCAGCGTCCTCGTCGGACTCTAACCCGAGAGGATGGTCCGATAAATACTCGTGGCAGCCAATGCGGGTCGAACACCACAATTCTTCCCCCTTATTTCGCACAAAATTATGCACGAGTCTTCCCTCTGAGGCAGCACATTCCGTGCTACCGTCTTTAGGCTCGGACTGCGCTTGCCAGCTTATAGGGGCCCGACATCATCAAGGTTTCCCGACGCCCTGCGTACGAAATTCACATACACCATCGGTCTCCCGTAAATGGTCGCCTTGGGCTGGGAGACAATCTGCATGTACTGGCTTCATGCTATGATTCTATTCACCTTGACGAGCTCCCACATGACATTCGTGCAAGTGATCCCCTCAATCACAAGTTTCTTCGTCGTTGCCTCTGTGACAAACTCCCTCCGGATGCAGCTTCGAAGCTCGTGAATATTCATTGTGTCGAGCCCCTCCGCCCGGACCACCTTGTATTGGCATCTCGACAAGTCCAACCCATAGGGTCTGGCCCATACGAAACCATCACCATAAAACACTACCAAGGCTTGTATGTTCAAAATTACCTAAAGCCACAACAACCCCATCCATGGTACATATGTGTAATTAAATACGACAAATTGCATGCAACTATTGGATTACATATGGTTACCAATAATTTCTGAAAATTAATTACGAATAATTCATTACTATGGTGCTTACCACTTTTACCACCACATGTTCATTGCCACTAAATTACTTACGACTAACTAATTTGCAGTTAGTTAGTTATGCCTAACTAATTGCTGGTGAACTAATTACAACTGGTTACTTACCACTAAATAAATTATGAGTAGTTAATTTTCACTAATTTAATATGCTAGACTGATAACCACTAAACTAATTATGATTAATTATTTATAACTAAACTAATTAATTACGACTAAACTAACTAATTACAACTGATTAATTGCCACTATATTAACTAATTACGACTCATTAATTACCACTAAATAATTTATGAGTATTAATTTCCACAAATTTAATACGTTGGACTGATAATCACTAAACTAATTACGACTAATTATTTTACCACTAAACTAATTAATTAAGACTAAAATAACTAATTACAACTGACTAATTACCACTAAATTAACTAGTTACGACTGGGTAATTACCACTAAATAAATTAAGAGTAGTTCATTTCTACTAATTTAATATGTCGTACTGATAACTACTAAACTAATTATGACTAATTAATTACCACTAAACTAATTACTTACCAGTAAACTTACTAATTATGACTAATTAATTACCACTAAACTATTTAATTATGGCTAGCTGACTAAGACTGATTAGCTACGAGCCTACGACTATGATAATAACGACAAAAGCATTTGACAAATTACCTACCCTTCGGGGAAAGCAATAAAAAAAGGCCGAGCGACGAGCGACGAGAAGCAAGTGAATACTTAATCTCACAAAAAAATAATTATTATGTTACGTTCTCTGAGTTCTCATCAATGAGCGCCAGAACGAGAAGCAAAACACAATTGAGATGAGCAAAGAGCGACCGCGAGAGTTCAGTATTTATAGCCGAGCGAAGGAGGAGCCATGCGTTGGTGTCGGGAATTCCGGATGCTTTGTCTAGGCGCAGCACTGCGGGCAAGGGTGGATAGCCATGACGAGGCGACAGATGTGTGGAAGAGGGAGGACGGGCGGTGGAAAAGGTGACCATCGCACGAACCGGTGTTTCTCCGCAGAACCGAACCGGTGTTTTCGGGGGTATTTATGTTGTTGCGTGGATCACCACAGGATGTTGTGTGGGAGAGGGGAGGGGGGCTGGAGGGAGGAGAGGGCGTGTGGCGGGGGCCGACGACCAACCGCACGGTGGCCGTGTGACAGGGGTCATTTTTGAAAGAGAGAGAGAGAGAAGATGGCGATGATCATTCTTGTAAATTCAGGGCGAAAATACGTCAATACAGCCAAAAATTCCGTTCTCTTGCATACTTTATGAATTTTGTAGACATCGAGGTCTTACAGAGTGTGGATACGTGCTTTCTCACTGAACGCGCACGCGTGCATACCATATTCTAATTATTCGGATGAGGCATGCGAGTGCAATCCCAGAGGACTTAATCCGGACAGGCTGGGCATTCACCCATGCTATGTCACTCATTGTGATGCTGATAACCCGCATATGAGTGTGATAACCCGCATATGAGAGACATCAGTAAGTAACTTATAATGAACACACAAAGTTATTTAATGGCATATAATTAATTATCCATTTATGGTTTGGCCAAGGAGAGAGAGAGAGCCGAAGGTCGGGTCCCACCTGCTCCTTGCGGTTACTGCCTTCGTGGCCTCATCAATTGAGAGCCCATCCGATGTTGGGGTCCACACGCACAGGCAGAGAGACACTCAACCGCCTGGTGACTTAATTCGCGTGCATGGAGGTTGGATGTGATCAAACTCGCCGACGAAAACATCAAGGAACTGTTTGGAACGGTTCAAAATTAACAGGATTTGCATGAAACAATTTAATTTATGCTGCAATTAGAGGGGGGGGATTGTTGGATTTAATATGGGCTAGGCCCAAACTTTAATTCTAATTAAATCCTGGAAAATCCCAAAGGCCCATGTGCATGTGCTAAACCTTTTTAGTCCCATATGGAGAGTTAAAGGGGAGTTACACCAATTTATAAGGTGGAACGTGGGAGTCCTCTTGTGGAATTGGAGAGAGCCAATACACGCTGCGCGCCGCCTCGCCTCGCCGCCGCCGTCTGCCGAGCCGAGCCGAGCCGAGCCGAGCGCGCGCGTGTGCGTGCGTGTGCGCAGCGCGCGCAGCGCGCAGCAGCGTGTCGCGCGCGCGCGCGTTTTCTTTATCTATTCGAAAATCGAAACGCACCGACTCGCAATAAACGGTGGCAATAATTGCGCATTTACGGTCTCTTCATTTTTGCAAATTAAAAGAACAAAGCAATCGATTCAAATAATGGTCGCGAAGAAGTTGCCGTTACTAGTGAGTAATGGCGACCGTTTCGCCTCTTGACTAGGCGAAGAATTGCCGTTACTAGTGAATAATGGTGACCGCTTCGCCTCTTGACTAGGCGAGCAATTCCGCGTTACTAGTGAGTGATGGTGGTCATTTTCGTCCGGTTGTTATATATAGTCATTATCCGAGCAGTCATGTTCTCCAATTCTCTCCACGAAAGACACCACGCTTCTTTGTTCTTTGTCTCGGCGATCTCCATCCCGGCAAGGCGCGTGTCTGATCGCACCGGAGAGCGAGCCTCGGAACCCTCGTCCTTGAAGGCTTGCACGAGCAAGGGCGAATAAGGTTTTGGGAGCGTTCGCGCGATCGCTCACGCTTCCTCTCCATTCGACTCTCTACGCCTACAACCGTGACGACTACTACCGCGACGCCCATCGCACGACTACTTACCACTACGCCATGACAAACGGCGATCTCACAAAGACTCACCGCCGCTTCTTCCACTATCGCTGCTCCTTCCACCGGATCCGGTATGTCTATTTCATATGTACTTCTTGGTTAGTAATATTACTAGTTGTTACCTTGAACACCGTGATAGATATGCTAGTTTCGTTCGTCGGTCACTCGGGATTCACCGTTCTAATGGGAACGGGTCACATGCCATCGTTCATGGTGTTGGCACGGTCGATCCAAGTTTACTGGAAAGATTGTGCAATCAAGAACGTGCATCATGTGCCATCCATCAATAAGAATCTCGTGAGCGGATCTCTTCGTGTAGAGATGGCTTTAGATCGTATTTGAGTCCAATAAATTTGTAATGTCCAAATGTGGACAATTTGTTGGTAAAGGCTATGTGTGCGGAGGCTTGTTCCGCCTATCTCTTTCAGATTTGTGTAATAATGTTGTGAATCATATTTTCAGTGGTAATGAGACTACTATTTGGCATTCACGACTTTGTCACATAAATTTTGGTTGCATGTCGCTGTTAGCAGCTTTAGAGTTAATCCCGAAATTCACCCTTGCCAAAGGTTCTAAATGTCAAGTTTGTGTGCAATCAAAGCACCTCGTAAGCCTCACAAGGCCGCGGAGATAAGAAACTTGGCACCATTAGAACTCATACATTCGATCTGTGTGAGATGAATGGTGTGTTGACAAAAGGTGGTAAGAGATATTTCATGACTTTGATTGATGATTTCACTAGGTTCTGCTATGTGTATCTTTTAAAAACTAAAGATGAAGCTTTTCACTACTTTAAAATCTATAAGGCGTGTCGAGAACCAACTTGAAAAGAAAATCAAAAGGGTTAGGTCCGATCGTGGCGAGTACTTTTCTAATGAGTTCAATTTATTCTCGTGAGGAACATGGTATAATCCATGAGAGGACGCCTCCCTATTCACCCCAGTCAAATGGGATTGCCGAAAGAAAGAACCGTACTCTAACTGATTTGGTTAACGCCATGCTAGACACATCGGGTCTTTCCAAGGCATGGTGGGGGAGGCTATATTAACTTCATGTCATGTCCTAAATAGGGTTCCCACAAAGAATAAAGAGATAACTCCATTTGAACAATGGGAGAAGAAAAGACTATCACTTTCATACTTGCGCACTTGGGGTTGTTTGGCGAAAGTTAACGTGCCAATTTCCAAAAAGCGTAAGCTTGGACCAAAAACCGTGGATTGCGTCTTTTTAGGCTATGCTCATCATAGCGTTGGATATAGATTTTTAGTGGTGAAATCGAGTACCGACGTGCATGTCGGTACAATTATGGAGTCCAGAGATGCTACTTTCTTTGAGGATATTTTTCCGATGAAAGATATGCCTAGTTTATCGAGTCGAGCCCGATACAACTCTCGAACTGCCATTCCAATGGAATATTTTGAGCAAACCCCGATCAAATTCCGAGGAGGAAGACAATGAAACTCGAGGAAGAGTAAAAGACAAAGGACTGCAAAGTCTTTTGGTTCGATTTCATTGTGTACCTTGTGGATGATACTCCAAGTACCATTTCAAGCATATGCTTCTCCGGATGCGAATCTTGGAAGGAAGCAATCCAGTGAAATGGATTCCATTATCTCTAATGGAACTTGGGAGATCACCGAGCGCCCTTATGGTTGTAAACCCAGTAGGATGTAAGTGGGTATTCAAAAGAAGCTTAGGCCCGATGGTACTATCGAGAAGTATAAGGCACGGCTTGTGGCCAAGGGTTATACCCAAAGGAAGGCGAAGATTTCTTTGATACTTATTCACTGTGGCTAGATTGACCACTATTCGAGTACTACTATCTCTGGTCGCCTCACACGGTCTTCTCATTCATCGATGGATGTTAAGACGGCTTTTCTAAATGGAGAGTTGGACGAGGAAATTTACATGGAACGACCGGATGGATTTGTAGTAAATGGTCAAGAAGGAAAGGTGTGCAAGTTGTTGAAATCTTTGTATGGTCTTAAACAAGCACCTAAGCAAAGTGGCATGAAAAATTGACAGACCTTAACATCTGCAGCTTTATTGTAAATGAAGTCGACAGATGTGTGTATTATCGCCATGGTGGGGCGAGGAGTCATTCTATGTCCGTATGTTGATGACATATCGATCTTTGGGACCAACCTTAATGTGATTAAGGAGGTCAAGGATTTCTTGTCTCGAATTTTGAGATGAAAGATCCGGGAGTAGCGATGTTATCTTGAACATCAAGTCGTTGAGAGGTGATGATGGTGGGATTACATTGTTGCAATCTCATTATGTGGAAAAGGTTCTCAGTCGTTTTGGTTATAGCGATCGCAAACCTTCTCCAACACCTTATGATCCTAGCGTGTTGCTTAGGAAGAATCGAGAATAGCCGAGACCAATTGAGATATTCTCGGATAATTGGTTCACTTATGTATTTAGCTAGCGGTACGGGCTCGACATCTCGTTTGTCGTGAGCAAACTAAGTCGCTTGTTTCTAATCCGGAGATGATCATTGGCATGCTCTTGAGAGGGTAATGCGCTATCTAAAGGGTAATATGAGTTATGGCATTCACTATACCGGTACCTAGGTACTAGAGGTTATAGTGATTCAAACCGATATCCGATGTTGATGAGATTAAGGCCACAAGTGGATATGTCTTCACACTTGGAGGTGGCGCTGTTTCATGGAAGTCTTGCAAGCGCACCATCTTAACGAGGTCAACAATGGAAGCGTAACTCACAACATTAGATATCGCCATCAAGAAGCCGAATGGCTTCGTGAGCTCTTGATGGACTCGCCGGTGGTTGATAAACCGCATCGCTATTCGATGAATCGTGACAATCGATCGTGATCGCCAAGGTGAATAGTTCTAAGGATAATATGAAATCATCAAGACATGTGAAGAGAAGATCAAGTCTGCAGAAAATGAGAAACTCCGAGTAATAGCTTTGGATTATATCCAAACGACTAAGAATCGCAGATCCCTTCACAAAGGGTTTATCACGGAATGTGATAGACAATGCATCAAGGAGATGGGTTTGAGACCCACGTGAGTTATACCATAGTGGTAACCCATCCTATATGATCGGAGATCCCGTGAAGTAGGATTGGCGAAACAAGCTTTTGGTTAATCGGGAGGAGAGTACCTTTATAGACCCACTCCATTGGAGATGCAATTTCTCCTAAATCAGTATGGTAGGTTGATTTTATCTTAATGTGTTCTGTGGCTTATTTAAGCAAAGATGTCATCCTCTGAGCGCCTTGAAAGAACACACCTATATGAGCCCGATCGCTAGTCACGCCTATGAGATAGGTAATCTCTAGGAAGCTCATGAATAGGCCAGAGTATGACTTATATGCTCCAACCCGCGGATGCTGGCGACCTAGTATCGATTAAGGACTTAAGTGAAACTTATTCACACAAACCGCCAATTCAAGGCTTAGTCCATTGTGCGATTGTGGATAAGTGTAGCTTCATTCTAGATGGATGTTCAACCTTAACCTGTCTCCATCGAAACACCGATATATTAAAACAATACGTGGATCAAGGAATTTGACATGTGCCCTTGGGATCTGGTGGGGATTGTTGGATTTAATATGGGCTAGGCCCAAACTTTAATTCTAATTAAATCTCGAAAATCCCAAAGGCCCATGTGCATGTGCTAAACCTTTTAGTCCCATATGGAGAGTTAAAGGAGTTACACCAATTTATAAGGTGGAACGGGGAGTCCTCTTGTGGAATTGGAGAGAGCCAATACACGCGCGCTCGCCGCCTCGCCTCGCCGAGCCGTGCCGAGCCGAGCCGAGCCGTCGCGCGCGCGGCGCGCGCGCGCGCGCGGTGCGGTGCGTGTGCGTGTGTGTGTGCGTGTGCGTGTGCGTGTCTTGTAGCATACAGCGCGTGTCGGTGCGCGCGCGTTTTTCTTTATCTATTCGAAAATCGAACGCACCGACTCGCAATAAACGGCCGCAATAATTGCGATCGCTTCGGTCTCTTCATTTTTGCAAATTAAAAGAACGGTGCGATTCAAATAATGGTGCGCAAGAACGGTTGTCGCATTAGTGAGTAATGGCGACCGCTTCGCCTCTTGACTAGGCAAGAATTGCCATTTACTAGTGAATAATGGTGACCGTTTCGCCTCTTGACTAGGCAAGAACTACCGCATTACTAGTGAGTGATGGTGGTCTTTTCGTCCGGTTGTTATATATAGTCATTATCCGAACAGAGTCATGTTCTCCAATTCTTCCACGAAAGACACCACGCTTCTTTGTTGTCGTCTCCGCGATCTCCATCCCAAGCAAGCGCGTGTACGATCGCGACCGGAGAGCGAGCCTCCGAACCCTCGTCCTTGAAGGCTTGCACGAGCAAGGGCGAATAAGGTTTTGGGAGCGTTCGCGCGATCGCCACGCTTCCTCTCCATTCGACTCTCTCTCGCGCCTACAACCGTGACGACTACTACCGCGACGCCCATCGCACGACTACTTACCACTACGCCATGACAAACGACGATCTCACAAAGACTCACCGCCGCTTCTTCCACTATCGCCGCTCCTTCCATCGGATCCGGTATGTCTATTTCATATGTACTTCTTGGTTAGTAATATTACTAGTTGTTACCTTGAACACCGTGATAGATATGCTAGTTTACGTTAAATCGGATATTAGTATATCTATAGTGTTCTTGCTTGCTTGCTTTATGAAAGTGGCTAGAATATTCATCATGTTTTATCTACTATATTTCTGGATTAAAGTAATTCGAAAAATGCTCTTATTCTCAACAGGGATCCCATGTTCTAAACAGAGCAGAAAATTAATAGGGTTTGCATGAAACAATTCAATTTCTACCAAAATTGGAAAAAAAAAATCCCACATTCTAATCAGAATCTAATTTGGACGGCAATCGTCCTCGAAAAGCATACTTTCTTTTACGAACAACAAGTAAAATAAAAAAGCTGACGATACTCGGTTTAGGATTTCGGAAGACAATCTTGAAGGACTTATAATTTTGATGTCCGTCGATGTTAGGACGTAAAAACCGAGAGCTTGTGCGAAATTTCGTATGTTCTTCGAACCTTTCAGCGGCAAAATCAAAACCGTACGTCCATCAAGATATTTACTTTCAAAACAAATAGCAAGCCCGTGCGGCACATCGGCACACGGGACTGTGGAGGACTGGAGGCCCGTGTACCACGATTCCACGAAGCACCATGACGCGGTCGCACGCACGGGGTTCACGAGCTAAACGAGGCTCCGCACACGCGACCACCGACCGCGCCACGCCTTCACTTCAGGCCCACGCGAGTCGGCGGCACTAGGCGCAGTCGTCAGATCAAAAACTTGCGCGAGGACCAAACCACAAAACCCGCCTCCCTGGCTCCGACGTGTGGCCGCGTGCTGACCTGGTGATCCCCCGTCCGACATGGCGCCTCCCTCCCGCGGGCAAACCCTCTTCCCGCCTTCCGCCCGCTGCGTGTCGGAGCGTGCTTCGGCGCGCGCGCCACGCGCCCCACGCTCCCTCCCCCGCGCATCACACCGAACACGCATCCGCACCACTCAAGCACCACGCAACCCCCCGCACGGCAGCCCACAGATCCCGTCCCGCCGCACGGGATCCCGAAATTCCGTCCACGTCGGACGCCACGCACGCGGGCGCATGGGAGCCGTGGGAGCGGCAGGTCGATACGGCTCGGAATCCTTTTTCGTGTAAGCTTCCGCTTCCCCAATCCGACCATCTCCTGGACCTATTTGTACGCGCACCACCCGTTCGACGCCGGCGCAAAGCTCGCCTCGCCCTGTGCAGCTGTGCTCTGCTGCTACTATTTACCACCAATCTGCCGTCGTCGCAGACATCACCCGCGGGCCGCGGCTAGGCGAAGAGGAGTTCGCGGCGGTCCGATCGGTGGTGCACCGGCCGATGGCGGCGGCGACCTCTGTACGGGGGTACAGCCCCGCGTCGTCGGCGGCGGCTCTGTCGCAGCGGATTAGGCTGCGGGTGCCGGCGTCCTTCGCGCCCGCGGCGCGGCGCGCTTCGGTGCGCGTGCGGGCTGTGGTCGCGGGCGTGCCCCGGGGGCTGCAGCTCCGGCGGGAGGTGGGGTTCTTTGGCGGCGTGTTTGGTAGGGAGGATGAAGAGGAGGAGGTGGAGAAGGTTGGGGAGGAGAGGGTAGAGGGGTGGATACGGGAGTCGATCGCGGAGATCGTGCGGCACATCGGGGAGGCGCCGTTCCTGGTGCACCTGTTCAACGACGGCCGGGACGGCGGCCGTGTGACGGTGCGGCGGGAGCCGGCGTCGGCGGAGAGCTGGCCGGAGGTGCGGCGGCGGTGGGGTGCGGGCGGCCAGCCGCGGCCGGACGGGATCATCCTGGTCGAGCAGGTCGCGGCCGAGGACGGCGCCAGCTCCGCGGGGGAGGCGGCTCGGCAGGTGTGGGGCCTGGTGGTGCAGGCCCGCGGGAAGGAGTGCGCGGCGTGCTATGTGCTCGACACCTGCCGCGTGCGCTCGGCGGCCGGCTTCTGCACCCACTTCTGCCTCGCCCGCGCGCAGTGCTTCGGCGAGCCCCTCGAGCTCCAGCTCCGCAACGCGTGGCTCAACCGCCTCTCCGGACGCAGATAGCCGCCTCCGCCACTAACGTACTAGTAGTAGTATTGAACTACCGATGCTGCATCTACGTCCAAATCAATCAACGCGAATGCGACGCCTCCGGCTAACCGGCTTGGTTGGGGAGAACAAAGTAGCAGCATGGAGATTGGAAAGGAAGAACAGATTATTTTCTTATCTTTCCTCAGTTTGGATTTTCCCCTGCGTGCGCGAGAGAATTGTAACTGAGTAATTGTACGTAAGCTCCTACTCACGTGGATTTGTACAGATTATTGATTGTATTGCTTGATTATTGAAGGACGAGCAATTGATCGAGGCGACGGCATTGCCTCTGTTACTACTAAGAAAAAATTCTGAAACCGATTAGACCAATTAAACCAGTCAAACTTCGATACAACATAAGTCAGCAACGGCCTGAGCTATTCAATTTCAACTTGCCAGGGTCGGCCGGCCAGGCAAAACTGACCGTCCGGCGTGGCTTGCCTGCGTTGACCGCGCTCTGCACGAAGCGAGAAAACCGATGCAAAGGCCATTACAGTTCAACGTTCTCTTCGGTCTTCAACCTGTCAAACGCCTCTGAACTGCCGAAAAGCAGCAGCAAATCCCTATACATTGGTCAACAGATCACACGGACACGCTTTTATTTGGTGTTTCTACCATCGGATGGAGAAGGTCTGTGCGCCCCTACACCGAGCGCATGCCACGAGCGCCGTGACAGATATACAGATGAACAAGCAGAAACATCGCACGCAATCCAACATTTAACGGCATCGTCCACGAAAACACGACCTATTTCGTCGCCATCCTCAGCGTTATTAGAATCCAAAGGGACGCCTTGCGGACGCTGCAGAATCCTAGTAGCCACCCTGGATGTAGGCGTTGAGCCGGTTCAGCTCCTCCCTGTGTTCGTTGACCACTGTGCGGACAATATCTCCAATGGAGACCATCCCCACCATTCCTGGGCCATCATCTATCACTGGGATGTGCCTGATGCGCTTTTCTGCACAAAGCAATCGGCACTCCATGTCACGATTAAGTTCAGTGCTTTCCAGACTGTTAGTATCAAACAACAGAACAACTCATGCTGGTTACCCGTCATCAGCTGCATTGCTTGCAGGACTCTAGTATCAGGTTTCACCGTGATCAGCTTGTTCTGTCAAAATGATGATCTACTTCAATGAAGTGTTTCACCCAACTAGTTTATGACTAAGGGTTACTGTACTATAAAATTCAGGGTGTGCTACAAAGCGCAAACATAAGATAATAGAGCATAATAAGTGGGGTAGTACCTCTTCAGTCATGATGTCTCCAACTTTAGTTGACTTGGAAGATAGACCCTGCACTATGATTTTCCGGAGATAATCTGGAAAGACCGAACAAGTTGTTACTGCACTATGTATTATCAGATTCAGCTGTTACTAGTCAATAGTCAGTGTCGGATTCAGATGTTACTAGTCACATTATGCAACCATGTTCTGTTCTTTTGACTGGAAGTATTGGTTCTATTCGCGGGAACATGGTTTCTATATCTTAGCAGACTGGATACTGATGCTGGCTGGTACTATTCAAGGAGGTCGTGCAATATGGGGAATAGGACAATGACTCACTGAGACATTATATAAATTATCAAGATCTCTGAGTGCTGTGCTTGAAGTTGGCAAACCTGAAGGGTTCATCTGGATTCGAAGAAATTTATGCTGATTTTTTATGGTAGATGGAGATCCAGGATCAGAGTTTAGAGGCATGATAAAAAAAATGCTTCGGAATATACACTTCCTTTTTACCCCTGAACTGTCTCATGCACATGACGTAAACCGCCATATATAATTTGTGGTGGGAAACTCAGAGGTAATTTGGCTACTATCAATTGTACCATGTGAAAAATAATTATCAAACGTTATTCTTTCATGTATATGTTTCACTTACTTGATACTGGCATGTTATGAACCTTTATTCATAACAGGGTAAACACCGTCAGAAAGAAGACCAGACGGTGTCGATTTGATGGGTTGAGATATTAGATTATAGATTGAGATGATAGAACCTTGGGAGGGAGACTAGATTAATTCATCTTTCTTGCTTTTTTTCATAATAGATACATGCTATCTTTTTTATAGAGACGACCCGAGTTAACTCTTAAGAAACAATTTCTATTTCTAAGAAAACTTATCTTTATTAGATGGAATACATCTTTAAGTAAGTAAATCCAACTAACAAGGAAACTAACTATTCTTATCTCTATTTCCAACTACTAATGCACCTGTGGGCCAGCATAAACAGTATGTGGTGCTATAGTACAGCCAGAATTTACAACGCATAATTGAAGAAACAAACTGTTGTTATTTTTTATCTAACATTTTACACCCTTACTCTAGAACTTTTACACATAGACCTCCTTTTTCCAACTTGTTCCTTTTTTCCCCTTTTCTTCACTATTGGCAGTGCAATAATGCTGCTTTGCATGTACTGTTTAACCTTTTTTTTTAAAAAAAAAAAGGAAAAAGACAAAACCTAAGAACAATACATATCACATAGCGCATTAAAACTGAAGTAGCCACTGGTCTTTATCTTCTGGTATATGGTACTGTCTTTTTCCATTTCAGACACAGCTTAGAGACCCATAAGTACACAAAGTAGTTCATTACCTCTCTCAGTAACAATTCCAGCAATTACTTTATCTTGTCCAGGTTTAACAACCACCAAAGCTCCCACGTTGTGTTGCGTCATCTGACAAAGGGCTTTTATCATTCGGAGCATAATAGTTGCCAGCATAAGAAGTAATATGATCAGCAGAAAACTGCCATGGGCCAGGGTACTGTTCATGCACGTAAACAGTACCACAGGTACTGTAGCACAAGAATAAGAAGGAATTACCTTATCAGATAAGAATATCTATTTTCTTAAATAGTTGATTAGTTTTCTTGTATAGGAATTAGGTAATTGGAAAGATTATCTATTAGTTAGGAAGGTTATCTATTAGTTAGGAAAGTCATTTTTTAGATTGATTCTATCCATAATTGTTAGAAGAACCCTCTATATAAGGAGGCATATTGTAATCGTTGGTATTAAGTAATGAGAATACAATAGTCTAAGTCCCAATCCTCTTCGTCTCCCCAATCTATAGTTTTCTCCCTATCCCTTAGCAGCCGACACCATCCGACTATCCTCCCGGTGATGTTTACCCTATGATATAAGGATCATAACAACTTGGTATCAGAGCCAACACCATGGTTTTTACTACCGAAAATTTTAAGACCATGAGGGCCACCCTCAACGAGATGAGTGCCGGCGTAGACGACATGAAAGTCATCTTAGCAGACATGGTGGTTATGGTGGCCAAGTTGATTGAAAAGGTGAAGAAGAAGGAGGAGGCACGGGCAACAGCTGCTGCGCGATCTGCGCTGCTGGAGGCATCTCTTATTTCGCGTATGACTTCTGCATCGTCGACCTCCCTGCCTGTGATTGCTCAAACGATGCCCTCGCCGAGGAAGAAGGTTGTTGCCCAACGACTGTCTTCTCCACGCGACCGCCGACATCTATTGGAGCGTTGCGGACCATCTTCCATGCAATGTTCCGCCGGTGCCACGACCTCTTGTTAACATGGGGTCTCCTAGGGCTTCAACTATGACCACCACCACAACTCGAGGACGAGCTGTCGCGAAAGGAGGGGAGTAGTGTTATGGGCAAGGGGTACTGCTCACGCATGTGAACAGTACCGCAGGTACTGTAGCACAAGAATAGGAAGGGATTACCTTCCCAGATAAGAATATCTATTTCCTTAAATAGTTGATTAGTTTTCTTGTATAGGAATTAGGTAATTGGAAAGGTTATCTATTAGTTAGGAAGGTTATCTATTAGATTGATCATATCTATAATTGTTAGAAGAACTCTCTATATAAGGAGACATATTGTAATCGTTGGCATTAAGCAATGAGAATACAATAGTCTAAATCTTAATCCCCTTCATCTCTCCAATCTATAGTCTTCTCCCTCTCCCCTAGCAGCCGACGCCATCCGACTATCCTCCCAGTGATATTTACCCTATAATCTAATGATCATAACAAAAACACATACCGATTTGACAGCATCATAGACAGTGTCATCTGTGGTGCACCAGAGCCAAGATCCATCAGCACTCTTCCCTTTAGACTTCAAAATATCTGCTACAGTGGCAGTCTCAAATCCACTTTCCTCTAGTCGAGCAGATGAAACTGACATGAAGCGCGAAAATACGGCAGGGAGCATAGCTGGTTTTGGAGCACTGATGTGTTGTAGAACAGCAGATTTGAGCAGACTGCCATGTGATCCCATAGCTTGAATTGTCCGTTGCATTTTCTTCTGTGTCAGACCATACGTCAAAAGAAACAGTTACTTCATTTTGAACCGAGGAAAGGTCTGCCTGACCTATGACTTCTTTTATATGACATCAATTTCTTTTTTGCAAATGATAAAAGGTGTATATTATACTGAATTATAGATAACAAAGAATGTGAGAATAAAGATGTTCTGGATAACATAACAGTTCAAATTTTGAATAATATACCAACCAATATCACAAATACAAGATGCCCAGTAAGAGCCAAAATTTTCAATCCCAACAAATGACTAATTAATAATACCACAAAATTGGTTCTTTCAAGCAGATCAACTCTTATCACAAATGGAACATGTTATTGGAAAGAAATAGGAATTAATAAAAGGTGAAAAAGGAGGCAAAGGACAGATGGGAAAAGATGGGGCTTCTCGCAACCGCCTAGCCCATGAGATAAAACACAAGAGTTGCAAACTAGCAGAAACAGCACTGGGGATACTATCATGACATTTCAAGCTTAAAGCAAGTTTTTACCAACATCCGTCATAAATCAAGGAGCTAGCAGGCAGTGAAAAAAGGTGTTCGCTAGTTAATATGCATCGCGTATTTTGCCTTCTTAGCACTAGAACGAGAACCACAATGTAAAGCAAAAACACAGGCCAAGAAAATTAGGAATGATGAATTACTTGACTTCAGCAATTAGGATGCTGTCATACAAAGCAAAGATACGAGCTCATAACCATAGGATGGCCGATACATAGAACTGGAAAGAAAGCAACAAGAAAGACTGGATAAGTGGAAGCATTTCATCAATAATGTAGCTGTTACACTGTTCCACATAAACAAACAACTCTATCTCAATCCTACTGGGAACACCGTATCAAAGTCCAGTGTGCTGATGCAGTGACAAGGATGTCTAGCTAATCGTTTTATACTCTAGCCAGTAAAATATACTGCTGGAAGAAAGCAATTTACATACAGAAAATCCGTTGAATCACCAGTTGAGAACTGAACTTCAGCTCGCTAACGACATGGTCATGTAGCATGCCCTGCCTATTAATCAGCATTCATTTTGACGTATTCTTTACGGAATTCACTACAAATATTCACCCTACTCGATGTATACCTTTAACAGCAGCATCTTTAGACATCTCTGGCAGGCCTGTATCCGGATTCTCACAGTCCAGTCCACTAATACATTTCAAGAATTATTAGGTGGGAGTGCAACTGAGAAAAATAGCTTGGATCGCCAATAGCGAGTTAGCAAATCACAAACATTTATTTATGTCGCAATCAAACCAATAAGGAATCACCGGCAAACAGAGATTCCAACTAATGCCGTCTCCACTCGGAACACTAAAGACTAAACTCCATGCACTTAGCGTGTCCATGATATTCGATTCGGCGTTATCAAATCACTGCGACTACGAGAATCAACTGAACAAACGAATCATAAACTGCAAAACCAGGCGCGACACGCCTGCCTCGAAGGAATTTGGGAACCAAACAAAGTTTTTTACTTTTTTTTAGCAAGGCATCACGAACACAAAAATGGAATCGCCACGAGAGAGAAATAGTACTTCCAGAAAAGGGGAAAACTCATGCAGTGCTCTCTCAGGAACACCAAAAAGACACAATCTCCGTTTATCGCTAGAAAAAACACCAAGCACAACACATGCATCAGTTACAGTACCAAGTGGAAAGGATCAATCCAATCCCCTCGTTAATTCCCAAGCAAACAACACAAAGAAACGAAAGAAAAAAGGAACAGATCAAGCACTGGCGGGCAGAAGAAACCAATCAACCGTGTTCCTTTATTGCTCTTACTTGCCACCAAACTTTTTCGTTTCTTTTCTTTTAAAAAAAAACTTCTTTTGCTAAACTGAAGGTGGACAGCAGCACGCAAGCAGAGTTGTACGCATTTCTTCAGGGAAGGAGGGAGGAAAAAGCAGATCGTGCGGAAATCAAGAACAACACTGTGAAAGTACAGTTCTTTGATCATTTCTCTTAATTCAAGAAAGTGTCAGTAGATATACCACACACATCAACATCACATCACTAGATCAGTCAGTTCGCGGTGCGAGAATGAACTAGTATCGATCGAGGCAGTTCTGCTTCCACTCAATAAGCAAGGAAAGGAGGCTGCTTTACCTGCGAGACCCGACCGAGCTCCCTCACTCGTGAGGAGAGAAGAGTTGGGGGTGGGGTGGGGAGAGGAAGATGAGGACACTTGTTAGTTGTTACGATGGAAGGAGAGGGAGGGAAGTGATGAGCTCTAATTAAGGTGACATCTCTCACTCTTCCTGTCGGGTGGTGTGGTGAAGTCACGTGTGGATGATCGGTATTATCCACGATTTTTTTACAATATTATTTTTTAAAAAATTATAAAAGTAAACAGTTGTTTTTTTAATATAAAATAGGAACAGTGGCAGAGATAGTTATGTTATCATTCCAACAGGTGGTAGGACTGCCAACAGAAATCCTTTACCTGTTTTCTTACTATCTATTTTCGATCATATATTTTGTGGACAAATCATAATAATATTACAAAAACATTCAACACAACATCATCATATATTTTGCTGACAAATCATAATGATATTACAGAACATTCGGCACAACGTCCTCACGTATTTTGCCCTCAAATCACAATGATATTACAAAGCATTCAGCATCACATCATCATATATTTTGTCAACAAATCATAATAATATTACAAAACATTCAGCACAACGTTATCACCTAGATTTTTGACAAATCAAAATGATATTACAAAGCAATGAGCACCACATATTTTAACAAGACAAACTGTTCTCATAGTCGCGACCTCAACATCTGCCATGTAGACCGCCTCGAGTGGGGCAGTCAGATGAGGTCCCCGCGGCGGCGTCCGGACTGCCGATGTCTCCTTCGTCCTGTGCATTTCTCGTATGACATTTCTTGAAGTCGTGCCCAGACTCACTGCAAACGGAGCGCTTCTTCATACGACGTCTGGCTTCTATTTCATCCATATCATTCTTGATACGCTGTATCTATCGCCAGCCAACCTTTCCTTTCAGCCTATCAATGTCCGTGGCCCAGATAAGTTACTCCCAGATCAGATGGCCAGTGAAATGGCCAACCATGCCATAACCATATAGATCTACACTCCAGGTTTGCATTACCTTATCCTTATTGAAATAATCAGAGAGGTACTGGCCGGGATGCTGCGCCACCGTCGAACATGCAACCATGACATATGAGCAGGGCCTATGTAGAAGAAGAGGCTTGTTACAAGTGCATACGCAATTAACGCGGCGTAGCGTGCACTCGTGAGTGATCCTCTTGTGGTTCGTCCCGCAATGTCCTTTATCCCTGCATAGTATCTCGAAGCGAAGCTCCTTGTGCCTATCTTGAATGTCAGATGTATTTTAATCTTCTCCTCCGTGTACTTGATAATCATGGTAGAGTACAATACCCTGTCATTTGTCATGGAGAGCGACGCGTTGTTGCTTCTGTCAACAAAGTAATTTACGATACCGTAGAGAATTACCGCCACAATACCAACCAAAGGGAGGCACCTGGCGCCGTATATGACCCAATTATACACTTCGGCTATATTGGTTGTCATGACACCATATCGAGCACCACCCCTGTCATGTAGCAGCGACCACTTCTCCTTATACTCGTGTTCAATCTAGTCCGAGAAGCATTTCACCTGTGCCCCCGTCTTTCTCATCACACTAGGACCATTTGTGGGTAATTGTGACAATGATTCGGCTTTGGGGACCTGGTCAGCGCTTGTAGCGGCCTTTTTCGCTGCCTCCCTTCTGTGTATCCGGGTCCACTCATCTAGAATCTTCCAAAGTGTGTCAAACTTTCGCTGCTGGTTCTAGTTGCACGGCTGCTTGAACATGTTCATCAAGGCCTTGTTATGGAACTGCTTGTAGAAGTTTGCACCCAAGTGCCTCATGCACGACCTGCTCTGCAGATCCACCCATGGAAGTGGTTCGTTCTCTCCTTGTTGTAGCTGAGTTATTGCACTCAGCAAGCCTGCATGCCGATCATGTATGACGCATATGTTAGGACGACCTTATACAACAGAAATCCTTAAATTTCTTAGGAACCACAATCAGTTGTATGTGTTCTCGCTTTGAACGAATATGAATGCCATCGAAAGAACCTGGTTGTTCAAGTCCGTCGCTATTGCAGTCAGTATCTAGCCCATGTACTTTTCAGTCAGGAATGTGCCATCTACGCACAAGATTGAACGGCAGTGCCGGAATGCATTGATGCATGGACCAAAGACGAAGAATGCTTGCTTCATTACCCTCTTATTGCCCCACTTGGATGCGTGGAATCTTCAATGGCGACATGAGTACTGGGATTCTGACCTGTATGACCCGGAGTTGGTCGGGCAGGTTATGGTAGGAGTCCTCGAATATACCAATTCTTAATTCCAATGCCTTTGGTTTTGCCATCCACGCCTTGTTATAACTGATTATGTACTGGAATCTTGCCTCAATCGCCCAAATGATGGATCGTGGCTCAAAATCTAGATTATCACCTATCTCACCGTACATGATGTTCGTGATGAAGCCTGATGACAGGTTCTTATGGGACTGCACTGACTCAGCGACGACACATGTGTGAGGAACCACTATAGAGCATTTCCAGTAGGTGTCTCACATAGGCTGAAATGTGTGCACTCGCCAAAGTCATCCCTCTATATCGCATTTCACGTCGTAGCATCTTGGGTTAGATTTGATGAATCTGAATGTACGTCGTATCGACAAGGCTGTCGAACCCGGGAACGAAGGATCCCGAATTCTCTGTGTTCAAACACCAGTCCAGGATTTCCAGTGTACACAGTCTCACAAAAATGAATATCACATTCATATCACGAAAACGTAAATGGCATTAAATAAATAACTGTTTAATACAAATGAGTCTGAATAACAACATCAAATGTCAAATGATAAACACAGCGGAAATAACAATATAGTGGGAGCCACACGATGCGCCACGTGCAATCGTGCAGGTCGAAGGCCTACTCGTCCGGGTCCTCACCGTCAATATAGCAGCTTCCCTGAATAAGATTTATTCAAAGAAGAGTGAGCACTACTACCGTGCTCGCAAGTCACACCCAATATTGAATTTAAATGCATGCATATGGAAACAAGTGAGTATGGCAGGAGTTGTTTTGCATAAACAGCATTTTCAGTTTGAATAAGCATAGTAGTTTCTAAGGCAATTTTTATACTATGGATAAAATCATACTTTGAAATGACAATGATATAATGTGGATAACCTCCAATGATAAAGTGAAGGATCCCCTCCTAACACTTGGCTTCCCGCCCAAATTTTCATAAGGATTAACCATCCTCAACATTTATTAAAGCATTTTAAAACCAAAAACAATTTAACTTTAAGTGGCCCCGCTAGCATGTCCATGACCATGACGCGCTATTCGAATAGTTTCTACTCGCAGAGTTGGTACAACTTTACCCACACGAGGTGACATGCTCGTTATGTCGCCAATTCACGCTCAGTAGGCGTGTGGTGAGCAATTACCATGAGGCCTTTACAATGTTTTATCCTAGTACATTCATGCCCGCTAAGGTTTCGCCTTTGGATGGACCGTCCTCCTAAGCCCCTCTTGCGCCAAGTGGGAATAAAACATCTAACCGACACCCACAAAATCACATGACATAAATATACTAGGACATCACAAATTAGTTAGCCAAATCCTGCCCATACAGGACATGTGGTGGTACGTTATGGCATAGCAATAAGCGGCTCAAAGACCGGTCCTCAATTGACTTGGGCATCATTCACGCAACCCATGGGCTTTGATCTTAACGGATCAAACCTGCATGAACTCGCACCCACCATTCCGACCATTACGCCCAAGTCCAAACCCATTTTGATTTTATTTTGAATAAAACTTCATTTATAAACTCATGTGGTAAAACAATACCACAATAACAAGTTTGAAAACAATTTGTAGAAATCGTGTAAACCCTCCCAAATTCGTAAATGTGGACTAAGCTTGGCTAAGCATATATTTGAATTTTGGTAATATCTTGCCTATGGTATCAAGGTAGTCGATACAACATTCACATTTGGCCATACAATAACATATGGAATTAACTATATGTAAAACAGATATTAAAATATTTATAACAACATATGCATGCAATAAGGAATTTAAAACTGAAAATAACTTTAAAATAATAGGGCAATATGGTCAATGGTGTAACTTGCCTTGGTCGATGTCTTGGAATTCTAAATCTTGATTGATCGAACTCTCCTGAGTCGTCGAATTCTATACGCTGAAAATACGACAAATTCAATGCAAATTCAAATAAATTCAAAAACATAGTTCAAATTAACTCCAAACTGAAATATTTTGGTTTAGTTAGCTAGATTATAATTTTATATAAATTTTGCAATTTGAAACACCCAATTTGGAGTTCATATGCAAAAGTTATGAATTTTGAAGTTTATAACTAAATCAAATTTTATTGAATTTCCGAATTATTTTCCTCACGAAAATCCATTTATTGCGCAATGATTGCATCAACACAGAATTCGGAATTAAATTAAATAATTTTATAAATCGACATGTGGGCCCTAAGTGTCGGTGGTCGCTCATCGTGAACCAAGCCCACCGAGCCTAGGGAAGGGCGGTGCGGTGGATCGCCACGCGCGCGCGCGTGTGGCGCCGATCGAACGCCGCGTGTGTGCCACGCAGCGAGAAGGGGTGATGCGGCGCCTGGGTGGCAAGGCCACGCCGGCGTGGGCGGCGGCGTTTTGACGCGCGACAACGACGATCGGCGCTCTCCGGCGAGTGTGGGTGGTCGCAAAATGTAGGGAAAGTAATGCGATCACGCTGTACCGCTTTTGGACGTGAATGGTCGTCGAGTTGGCCGTGGCGAGCTTTTGGCGCGGAGGTTTGGTGTTGACGACAACGGCGTTCGGTGGCGCTCGAGTGATGAAGGGTTCTCGAGGTGGCTCGGTGTCGCGTGAAGACGATGGCGCGACCACCACGGCTTGGCGACGCTGCGTTGGCGGCGAAACTCGGAGTTTTTCCGCGGCGGCGAAAAACCCTAAACTCACGATTACGGTGGCGGTAGAGCTCAAGCGGAAATGAGAGTTGAGGAGATGAGATGAGAGCGTAAATGCGCTCCCGGTGGTGCCTTTTATAGGGGCTAGGTGGCTCTGAGGCGGCGTGGGGGAGGTGGGGGTCGTGCGGCGGCGGTTGCGGCGTCGTGGGCGAAACCGTCCCGGAGAAGAGGGAAGAATATGGGGGAAATGCGGCGGTGGTGGACGCGGTCGTGCACACGTACGCGAATAGGTTGGGGCGGTTGAGATTAGGCCGTTAGCGAAGCTTGATCGCGTGCGAAAATGGCGGGCGGTTGTTGCGGCGTGAGGAGGAAGAAGAGGTGAGGAAGACGACGACTTGGAATCGTCCGATTTTCCACGTACGGCCGAGATTAGATTCGCGAAGCGGTAAGTGACTTTCGACGCACTGCTTGGATTAAGATCCAATGGTTGAGATTAGACCGAGCGAAGCGGTAAGTGCGTTTTGGCGCGGCCGTTGGATTAAGATCGTGCGGCTCACGTTGATGATGGCATTCGGACCGTGCGGTTGCTGTGAAAGATCTTGACCGTCGGTGCATGATCCAACGGTGGAGAAAGAAGAGATACGCGGAGAAATGGTAGCCGCTCGATTTTGATCGGACGGTGAGGAGGCGAGCGGAGTGCGGCGATTGCGGGCGGTGGGCTGCGTGCGTTTGTGAGATTTGGGCGGAGCGGTGGGTTTTGCCCAAAGCCATTTTTGATTTTCTTTTGGATTTCTCAATTGTTTTAATTACATTAATTCAATTAGGCTTTAGAAAATAGCAAAATACTTCCAAAATTATGGAAAAATTCACGAAATTCCCATACTCATTTTGGACTTAATAAAATTATTTCCAACTATTTGTTGGCTTTTAATTTTGCAAACAAATTTGTTTTAGCTTTAAAATATTTATAAAAGCTTTTGAAAATTCAGAAAACCACAAACATAAATAAATTTTTAAATTTTATTGAAATTGACAATTGGTCATTACAAACCTACCCTTAAGGGAATCTCGGCCGAGATTCGAGATTGGTCAACAAAGAGATCGGGATAGTTGGTCTTGAGGTCTTCTTCTTTTCCCATGTGGCTTCACTTTCCGGTGATGACTCCACCGCACCTTGTATGATGTGATGATTCGCTTCGTGACTCGCTCTGCGACATCCGTAATCTTGATTGGTCGCTCCACGTAGGTGAGATCTTCTCAAGATCGAAGCTTTCCAAGAAGGTATGGTCTTCGCGCTTGCAAGCATTTCTCAATCGGGATACATGGAAGACATCGTGCACGGTGACAAGGCTTCGTAGCTCAGCCGATATGCCACTTCACCTCTTTTGGCTAGAATTTTGTATGGCCCCACAAATCAGGTGCGAGTTTTCCTTTCGTTCGAATCTTCTTACTCCTCTGAGTGGAGTGACCCTGAGATAGACCAAGTCTCCTACCTCAAAGTTTAGATCCCTCCGACGGTTATCAGCATAACTCTTTTGTCGGGTTTGCGCCACTTTCAGATGTTCCCTTATAGCTTTGACCTTACTTTCGCCTCTTTGATTATCTCAGTCCAAAGAGTTGATGCTCTCCTACTTCATCCCACAGAAGTGGAGTTCTGCATTTTCTGCCATACAATGCTTCAAAAGGAGCCATTTGCAAACTAGCTTGATAGCTATTGTTATACGAGAATTCTGCATACGGCAAATTCTTGTCCCAACTTTGTCCAAATTCCAAGGCACAGGCTCGGAGCATATCTTCGAGGACTTGATTGGTGTGTTCGTCGACCATCTGTCTGAGGATGATAGGCTGTACTGAAGTTGAGTCTGGTGCCTAAGGCTTCATGCAGACTCTGCCAGAATCTTGACGTAAACTGAGAACCTCTGTCGGACACAATCTTCTTGGGTACCCCGTGTAGACAAACAATCCTAGCCACATATAACTCTGCCAACTGGCTGCTTCTGTATGTAGTCTTGACGGGAATGAAGTGAGCTACTTTGGTCAACCGATCAACTATCACCCAGATAGAATCATAACCTGATTGGGTCCTAGGAAGTCCGGTGATGAAGTCCATGCCAATCTCTTCCCACTTCCATTCTGGAATTGGTAGTGGTTGCAACAATCCAGCTGGTCTCTGATGTTCTGCCTTAACTCGCTGACACACATCACAGCGGGCGACGAACTCAGCAATTTCTCGCTTCATGTCGACCCACCGATTTCTCCTTCGATCTGGTACATCTTGGTGCTTCCGGTGAATGGAGTAAGGCGTTTCATGAGCCTCCTTCGACTGATTGTTTTAACTCCTGCCGTTAGGTACACAAATGCGGTTCCCAAACCACACGCTTCCTTGTTCATCTTCCGCGAATCTCGGAGCCTTGCCTCTTCGCATATCCTTCTTGATCTCCTTGATGTCATCATCTTCTAGTTGTTTTTCTCTCGATCGACTTTGAAGAGTCGGTTGTACTTCCAAAGCATTCACACAACCTTGACCGACAATCTCCAAGTTTAGACGCTTCAATTCTTCATGTAGTTCGTTTGTTCCTTCGCACCATCATGGTATTGCAATAGGCCTTTCGCTCGTGGCATCCGCAACTACATTTGCTTTGCTCGGTGATAATGGATTCCAAGATCATAATCTTTTATCAACTCTAACCATCTTCTCTGCCAAGGTTTAATTACACTGTGTGAATATATACTTCAAACTCTTGTGATCCGTGAAAATCTCACGGCGGTTACCAATGAGATAATGCCGCTTGGATCTTCAAGGCATGCACAATCGCCGCTAACTCGGATCATGGGTTGATAATTCCCTTCATGTGGCCTCAACTGCTGGATGCATATGCTACTACCTTGCCCTCCTGCATCAATACGCATCCGAGACCTTGACGGGAGGCGTCGCAGAAGATCTCGAAATCTTTATGGATATCAGGTAAAACTAACACAGGTGCTGAGACCAATCTCCTCTTCAGGTCTTGAAAACTTTCTTCACAGGCATCTGTCCAATCAAATTTCTTCTCCTTCTTCAGAAGTTGAGTCATGGGTCTTGCAATCTTAGAGAAATTTTCAATGAACCTGCGGTAATAACCCGCTAGTCCAAGGAAACTTCTCACTTGGTGATCGTCCCGGTTGCTTCCAACGACATCGCTTCAACCTTGGCAGATCTACTGCAATTCCTCCCCGCGACACAATATGTCCAAGGAATGCCACTTGACTTAGCCAAAATTCACTTTTCTGAATTTGGCATAGAGTTGGTGCTCCTCGAGTTTGTCCAATATCATTCGATATGCTTCTCGTGTTCTTCTTCATCCTTCGAGTAGATGAGAATGTCATCGATGAAAACAACCACAAACTTATCCAGAATTCCATGAACACTTTGTTCATCATATTCATGAAATAAGCGGGGCGTTCACAAACCAAATGACATCACTTTGTAAACTCGCATCCCATATCCGTGGTGAAAGTCGTCTTGAATATCTTACGTCCGATCTTGATTGGTGATAGCTCGATCTCAAATCAATCTTCGAGAAGACACTTGCTCCTTCAATGATCGAACAAATCATCTATCCGGGCAAAGGATATTTGTTCTTGATCGTCACCTCATTGAGTGATCTGTAATCAACACACATTCTCATGCTATTGTCCTTTTCTTGACGAACAAAGACCGGTGCTCCCAAGGTGATGAACTGGTCGGATGTAACCTCGCCGCAGCTTCTTCAATCTGTTTCTTCAATTCCGCTAACTCATTAGCCGGCATTCTATAGGGTCGCCGATATTGGGCCGTCCACGACTAAGTCAATTAAGAACATGACGCCCCGATCCGGTGGCATGCCGTAATTCATCGGAAAGACATGAGCATATTCTCGGACTACGGTATGTCTTCAAGTTTCACTTCCTTCATGCTTTGGTGAGGATAGAACTTCCATTAGTGCAGTCTTGGGTTTGAACTCTACCAAATTCCTTCTCCATTCGTGAGAGTGATAGACCTATTAGCACGATCTATTTGTCCATGATTCTTGGCTAACCACCCATTCCAAGAATAACGTCCGGACCTTGGGAATGCAAGACTATCAAGTCGCTAGGAAGGATACTCGGATATTTCAAGGGTGAGGTTCGGGCATAGAGAACTAGTTCTCATTTCAACCCGGGAATGGATTATCATGGGATTTGCTAAGGAAGATATTGTAACCCATTTTTGCCCACAAATTTATTTGACACGAAAGAATGCGAAGCTCGGAATCAAATAGTCTTGAAGCCGGTATTGAATTGACAAGAAACATACCAAGCACAACATCCGTCTTTGCTAGGCTTCCTCGGCCGTGGCGTGGTTCACACGCCTTGATTGAATCGCTCGACGGCTTTGCAATGCCGCCGATGGTGTGGCTCTGTGTCGCTTGGAAGACGCCACGCTGCCGCTTCTTGGGGCATCTGTTGGCATAGTGGCTGTTTCATTGCGCGGAAACAGTCACTCGCACCGAGGGGCGAGCTCTTCTGCTGAAATTGTCCTCCGGTTGGTGCGCCGCGGAAGTTGGAGGTGTTGGGCGCCGATTCGCACCGGGCTTTGGATGTGGAAGATCGAACTTCCCACGCCGCGGTGGTTGCGGTGAATGAAACGAGGCTTGGGAAAGCCTCTGCGTTGATCTTACGGGCGGCCATCCTCCGCTTGCGTTCTCCATCTCGTGATGTTTGGCTTCTGGCGGATCGCCTTGTCCACCAACCGTTGGAAGTCGGTGAAGTTACGGGAGATGAGTTGGACGGAGATATCGTCATTGAGTCCCTCCAGAACCTTTCTTGCCGTTCTTCATCTCTCGCCACATCACCGGGCATAGCGAGCTAGCCGGTTGAAACGGTGGAGATACTCGCCACCGAAGCGATTGCCTTGGCGAGTGCATGAAACTCCTTCTTCTTCAATGTCATCATGCCGGCGGGGATGTGGGCATGACGGAAGGCTCTCACAAACTCGCCCCACGAGATGGCACCGGCATTGGCGTGAGAGATGCGAAATTGTCCCACCATTCGAGGTGGTCCGTTGAGTGATGAGTTGCGAGCAGGACCTCTCGCGATCGTGCATTGCGCAATGTCCGCTTCTTCCGATGGCACGGCCAATCGTCGCATCCATCGGCTCGGTCTTCTTTGCCGAGAAGGTTGGAGGACGATACGCATGAATTCCGACATGGTCACCCGTTGAGGAGGGTGTGCCGGTGCCTGAGTTGCGGCGGTGGCTGCTGTTGCCTGGTTGTTCTGAGCGTTGTTGAGCGACTGAGCCAACAATTCAATAAGGTGAGTTTGATTGGCCATCATCTGCTGCCAATCCGGTCCTAGCCGTGGTGGTGGGGAGGTTCTTGAACATGCCGCTGCTCCGATGGTCGGTATTTCCGTTGTTACGACCTCGGATGCTGCCATTTCCTGTGCGGGTGTTCACCATCTGCTTGAATTTCCAAAGACTTAGGAAAGGGAAGAAAGGTTGCACTAAGGGGGAGTAAATTTATATTAGCCCAAAAAGCACACAAAAACAAGGCAAAGAAACAAATTTTTCTTTTGCAAGTAATTCTTTATTTTATCCAACTGATTATGGCTACCACAAAAGGTTAGTAGCTCATAATTCGCAGCTAATTGAACAACTAAAGGGAAAGCAAATATCTAAAATGGTGGAGGTAAACATCTATGGGGTGGATGGGGTGTAGTCCGGGGAGTTACAGGTACTGCCTTGGCCCTTCTTGTACAGAGCCAATTCAGCTTCAGCTGCCTTCAATCTCTCCTCTGCAGCTTCTAGCCTCCCCTGAACGAGATACAGCTCGTCCAGGGTGTTGCCATAGGCGTAATCCATCGCCTTGGCTAACTCCACCTGGTGGGTGATCTCCGGCATATCCTCATTCTCGGCTGAGCTGAAGGCACTGCCTAGCCGAGTGGGGATGTGCATGGGATAGTACTGGAATGCAGTATCCCGAAAATGGGCGTCGTAGGTGTAGCGAAGTCGGCGTACGGCTTCTCTTGCCGCATCTTGGATGCCGTCCTCGAAAGTCTCCCGACGCATTGGGGCGTCGAAGATGTGGAAGGATGTATCCGGCGCTAAGTTAGAGTAGAGGATAACCTCCACTCTCCAGCGCTCGCTTTGTCCCACGATATACTTGTATCCTTGGTATGTGGGTCTCTTCGTGAAACTCGATCTTTGCATCATCTTCCATAGGATATCCGCCCATTCTCCAGCGTAGACTCCATGGGAGATACGGGTGATCTCTCGGCCATCTACAATTTTTAGAAAGGACAAGAGTTTAGAAATCTTTTAATAGAGAAAGGAAGAGTAAGACTGGAAGACAGTAAATAGTTTGTAAATTTTTGAAAAATAGTCCTTAATGGTTTTACCAATTCTACCGTGGGCCATGACCTACAGTCGATATGGCTCTGATACCACTTTTGTCGAACACGGAACGAAGGATCCCGAATTCTCTGTGTTCAAACACCAGTCCAGGATTTCCAGTGTACACAGTCTCACAAAAATGAATATCACATTCATATCACGAAAACGTAAATGGCATTAAATAAATAAGCATTTAATACAAATGAGTCGAATAACAACATCAAATGTCAAATGATAAACACAATGAAATAACAATATAGTGGGAGCCACAAGATGCGCCACGTGCAATCGTCTGGTCGAAGGCCTACTCGTCCGGTCCTCACCGTCAATATAGCGGCCTTCCCCGAATAAGATTTATTCGAAGAAGAGTGAGCACTACTACCGTGCTCGCAAGTCACACCTAATATTGAATTTAAATGCATGCATATGGAAACAAGTGAGTATGGCAGAGTTGTTTTGCATAAACAACATTTTCAGCTTGAATAAGCATAGTAGTTTCTAAGGCAATTTTTATACTATGGATAAAATCATACTTTGAAATGACAATGATATAATGTGGATAACCTCCAATGATAAAGTGAAGGATCCTCCTAACACTTGGCTTCCCGCCTAAATTTTCATAAGGATTAACCATCCTCAACATTTATTAAAGCATTTTAAAACCAAAAACAATTCTAACTTTAAGTGGCCTGCTAGCATGTCCATGACCATGACGCGCTATTCGAATAGTTTCTACTCGCAGAGTTGGTACAACTTTACCCACACGAGGTGACATGCTCGTTATGTCGGCCAATTCACGCTTAGTAGGCGTGTGGTGAGCAATTACCATGAGGCCTTTACAATGTTTTATCCTAGTACATTCATGCCCGCTAAGGTTTCGCCCTTTGGGTGACCGTCCTCGGAAGCCCCTCTTGCGCCAAGTGGAATAAAACATCTAACCGACACCCACAAAATCACATGACATAAATATACTAGGACATCACAAATTAGTTAGCCAAATCCTGCCCATACAGGACATGTGGTGATGCGTTATGGCATAGCAATAAGCGGCTCAAAGACCGGTCCTCAATTGACTTGGGCATCATTCTCAGAACCCATGGGCTTTGATCTTAACGAGATCAAACCGTGCATGAACTCGCACTCCACCATTCCGACCATTACGCCCAAGTCCAAACCCATTTTGATTTTATTTTGAATAAAAACTTCATTTATAAACTCATGTGGTAAAACAATACCACAATAACAAGTTTGAAAACAATTTGTAGAAATCTGGTGTAAACCCTCCCAAATTCTGTAAATGTGGACTAAGCTTGGCTAAGCATATATTTGAATTTTGGTAATATCTTGCCTATGGTATCAAGGTAGTCAGATACAACATTCACATTTGGCCATACAATAACATATGGAATTAACTATATGTAAAACAGGATATTAAAATATTTATAACAACATATGCATGCAATAAGGAATTTAAAAACTGAAAATAACTTTAAAATAATAGGGGCAATATGGTCAATGGTGTAACTTGCCTTGGTCGATGTCTTGGAATTCTAAATCTTCAGATTGATCGAACTCTCCGGAGTCGTCGAATTCTATACGCGAAAATACGACAAATTCAATGCAAATTCAAATAAATTCAAAAACATAGTTCAAATTAACTCCAAACTGAAATATTTTGGTTTAGTTAGCTAGATTATAATTTTATATAAATTTTGCAATTTGAAACACCCAATTTGGAGTTCATATGCAAAAGTTATGAATTTTTGAAGTTTATAACTAAATCTGAAATTTTATTGAATTTCCAGAATTATTTTCCTACTGAAAATCCATTTATTGCGCAATGATTGCATCAGCACAGTAATTCGGAATTAAATCAAATAATTTTATAAATCTGACATGTGGGCCCCAAGTGTCAGTGGGCCGGCTCATCGTGAACCAAGCCCACCGAGCCTAGGGAAGGACGGTGCGGTGGACTGGCCACGTGCGCGTGTGCGTGGCGCCGATCGAACGCCGTGTGTGCCACGCAGCGAAGGGTGATGTGGCGCCTGGGTGGCAAGGCCGCGTCGGCGTGGGCGACGCGGCGGCGACGCGACGCGCCGACAACGACGATCGGCGGCTCTCCGGCGAGTGTGGGTGGTCGCAAAATGTAGGGGGAAGTAATGCGATCACGCTGGTACCGTTTTGGACGTGAATGGTCGTCGGAGTTGACCGGCGGCGAGCTTTTGGCGGCGGAGGGTTTCGGGTGTTGACGACAACGGCGTTCGGTGGCGCTCGGAGTGATGAAGGGTTCCCGAGGTGGCTCGGTGTCGGTGAAGACGATGGCGCGAACCACGGCGGCTTGGCGGCGTTGGCGGCGGCGAACTCGGAGTTTTTCCGCGGCGAAAAACCCTAAACTCACGATTACGGTGGCGGTAGAGCTCAGCGGAAATGAGAGTTGAGGAGATGAGATGAGAGCGTAAATGCGCTCCGGTGGTGCCTTTATAGGGGCTAGGTGGCTCGAGGCGGCGTGGGGAGGTGGGGTCGTGCGGCGCGGTTGCGGCGTCGTCGAAACCGTCCGGAGAAGAGGGAAGAATATGGGGAAATGCGGCGGTGGTGGGCGCGTGCGTACACGTCGCGAATAGGTTGGGGCGGTTGAGATTAGGCCGTTAGCGGCTTGATCGCGTCGCGAAAATGGCGGGCGGTTGTTGCGGCGTGAGGAGGAAGAAGAGGTGAGGAAGACGGCGACTGGAATCGTCCGATTTTCCACGTCGGTCGAGATTAGATTCGTGAAGCGGTAAGTGACTTTCGGCGCGCGCTGGATTAAGATCCAATGGTTGAGATTAGACCGAGCGAAGCGGTAAGTGCGTTTTAGCGCGCGCCGTTGGATTAAGATCGTGCGGCTCACGTTGATGATGGCATTCGGACCGTGCGGTTCTTGTGAAAGATCTTGACCGTCGGTGCATGATCCAACGGTGGAGAAAGAAGAATACGCGAGAAATGGTAGCCGTTCGATTTTGATCGGACGGTGGGGAAGAGGCGGCGGGTGCGGCGATTGCGGGCGGTGGGCTGCGCGTTTGTGAGATTTGGGCGGGCGGTGGGTTTCGACCCAAAGCCATTTTTATTTTCTTTGGATTTCTCAATTGTTTTAATTCATTAATTCAATTAGGCTTTAGAAAATAGCAAAATACTTCCAAAAATTATGGAAAATTCACGAAATTCCCATACTCATTTTGGACTTAATAAAATTATTTCCAACTATTTGTTGGCTTTTAATTTTGCAAACAAATTTGTTTTAGCTTTAAAATATTTATAAAAAGCTTTTGAAAATTCAGGAAAAACCACAAACATAAATAAATTTTTAAATTTTACTGAAATTGACAATTGGGCTGTTACAAAGGCCCAGAATTTGACCACCTCATGCATGACCTCCTTGCATTTGTATATGGCTCCTTGCCTGACCTCATTCTGGTTGTACTCCCACAGCACATGGGAGCCTTCGTTAATAATGAGGTTGTCAAACTGGTATGTGTTCCACTCGAATAGAACCGTCTACTGTTCCACAGCATTCTCATCGTCAGATCTTTCATCTTCTGACAATGCCAGGTAGTCCTGGTCTCCGAGATTCATTCTTTGGACTAGGGCTTCCATCTCCCCACCCTCGTCAGCTATCCCAGTAGTTTGCCTGAATGAAGGAGCTCTTTCCACACAGTCTTTATTGACACTATCAGCAACTCCTGGGCCTTCGGCCATTGTGTGCGCCGCGCTATGGCTAGAGTCTCTGACTTCTTCTTCGGCATCACAACCCTCTTCTTGTTCAGTCGCTGACGCAGGAGTAGGCTTGGCATATGCCTGGGTTAGAAGGACCAAATTTCACCGTTCCTCCCTCGCCCTGCGTACATATGACTGCTATGACCTTGTTCTCTTGAGTTGCACTAACTCCCAATATGTGCCATGTTGTGCTCGGTTGGCAAGCCAACTCAATCTCAGATCATACACAGTATGGTCCAAATCGAATGTGTGGAACAACCACTGCATCACAGCACCTCATGTACGCTGCTATGTTCTTGTTAGGGTCACGGTAGCCAATTGGAAATAACGCAAATCAATTTCTTCGGGACCCTCAAGAATAGTCCCATGACTGTAGTAAATTTTGAAATTGGTGGCGTCCGACATATTTGATGTACTTCACCATCCTGAAATATTTCCACGATTAACCACATATTTAAAACTAAACTACCCACCGAAAAGATTATGTATAGCATACTACACTATGTAACGTACATATAAAATTATGTAATCCATTCGGTTAAAAAATTACCTGAAAGGTGGACGACCAGACAGGCATCGCTTTGCTAGCTTCTTGCTCCTCTCTCTTCCCTTCCCACTTTCCTTTTCCGAATAAAAGTGAGTTATGCTATAATTTTAGGGACTTTTATAGGGTAGATTGTATTGCCATTTGGAATGACGATAGGGACTTGCGAGATCCCTGTTGCCATTTGAAATTGCGATTTTGCTAAATTTTAATATTACAAAATTTAGAGACTTGTGGGATCCCAATCGCCATTTGAAATGACGATTTCTCTAAATTTTAATATTAAAAAATTTCGGGACTTGCGGGATCCCTGCTGCTATTTGAAATGATGATTGTCCTAAATTTTAATATTAAAATAATTTAACCGAGGAGGATCCATGTCGTCAGTTGAAATGGCGACAAGGTCCTGATACCAATTGGAATGGCAACAGAACTCTCTCTGCACTGTTCCAGGCTACTGTCGCCATTTGGAATGGTGATTGGAGAATTTCGCTATTTCAAATGGTGACAGTAGCCTATTTCTGTAAAAAAAATTACTATTTACTTTTGTAATTTCCTTTTAAAATAATATTATTTCAAAAAAAAATTCTCTTATCCACACAGCCGTGTCTGCTCTTTTCTTTCAATTCTTTAATTTCAATGCGAATTGAAGGGAAAGGAGTACTATTATTGATCCACTCTCTAGGAAGAGAAAATAGTTAAATCGGTTAATAGCTAGAGACACTTACTGGGTCTGGTAGTAACAGAGTTCTCTGATTGGGGCTCTTTTGCAGCGCATGATTGTGAAAAAACACATGAATAATAAAAATTTAGAAATAAGAAAGGAATGCAAATACAAAACAGGTGATTGAAAAACATTAGAAAGATTCCTAAGTAGGTGTTTATAGAAAAAAAACATAGGAAACAGTACTAGGAGGTGTAAAACTAAAATGTACTTTGAAGGAATTCAATTATGTCTAATTGAGAATCTTTTATCTTATTAAAGCAAAGAAAAAAGAAGCCATCTCAAGGGGTATAAATTACCATATTAATCGGAAGAAAAAAGATAAATACATACACCTTCGATTTTGGTGGTCCATATTAATTAGATGTATATGGGAGCTAATAAAGTAATGTGAAAAGTATAATTGTATTTTCATCCATATATAAGTATTAGAGTTTGATAACAAATACATCATTATTTTTAGAGGTATTGTAATAGCTAGCCGTACAATTGCACGAAGAATTCGGCTAGTTAGACAAAATAATACTAGAACGTGTTTTTGGCTGTTATCAAGAGATGTTGCATCGTTTTTTTTTCCATTCCTCACACACAAGAAAATTACGAAGAGCTTTGAGTAGATGTTTATTTCCTATGCTATTCCTGTGAAAACAAAGGGAAAAGGAAAATTTCCTTATATCTTCCCTATGCAATCCTTTGAACAGTGCACGTTCCTATAGGGTTGAGATTCAAGTGTTTTTCCTTTGATTTTCCTTCAATACTTTTGAATGCCTAGACTTGTGCTGCAGAGAGATGGAGAGAATTCCTTTGCAATCTACATCGTATTTTGAGTTGGATAGCTGGAGCTACCTAAATTATCATGTATATATATATTATCTTTTGAGGTTGTCTAAAACAACCCAAAATTTCATAATTTCAAAAGTTTTTGAGTTTTTGGCTTGTTTTTTTCCCCAATTTGGAAAGTTTCATTTCCTTGCCGCTTTCCCTTTTCGGCTTCCCGTCTTTCTCAACCGAAGGTGTCATTCTCCCAAGTGCTTTCTCCCTGTCTTCTTCCTCTTTGCACCGCACCGCCTTGACTCACCTTCGTCTTCGACCGCCAGCATTGTCCTCGCATCGCGCCAAAGCTTCGCCACCTCACCACCTGCCTTCGCCAGGCCATTAATGGCCCGCGCTAGCACCACTCGCCTTCACCATGCCAGCTCACGCGCCACCTGCTCGACGCACCGCGCGCATCGCGTCCGGCTTAGCCACCTCGCGCACCTACGCCAGTGAGATGTGACCAGCCCCGCGACGCCACCCTGCCACTAGCTCCCCCTTCCTCGACGCTAATTACGGCCCACCACCCACGTCGCCGCCACGCGCCATGGCCGCCCGAGCTGCGCACTGGTGCCACCGCCTCACCACCCCAAGCTTCCCCCAACATTTCCACCCCTATCCCTGTCTCCAGCTTGCCGGCACCGAGATCCACCACCGCGTCGCTCACGGTCATCATCGCCATGCCAGTACAACCCCTCCCCAGCCACACCAACGCCACCACGAGCTCCCCTATGCCCATTAGTGCTCAAGCACCAGCCACTTTGGCGTGAGTGCCCAAAATGGGTTGCTCGTGCCCCCTGGTGCTCGCCGCACCACTCCCCGCCTCCAGCTTCATCCTCCCCGGCTCAAGCGCCATGGAGCGCCCCACCGGCTCAAAATCGTGCGCAGCTCTGGCTGCAAGGCTAGCCTTTTGGGCTTGGCCCAGTGGCTCTCGCCTAACTACATGTTGGGCTTAGCCAACACCGTGCTCTTGCACTGTTCCAAGCCCAACCCAAAAACCAGCCCAGAACTGTTCATTAAGAGTCGTTACTATCTACAAACCCTAACCCACCATGAATAGTACAAATCTGATACTATTTATTCAGCCCAACCCATTAGCAACAGTACCAACCTGATATTGTGCATCAAGCCCATCACTATTTATCCATACCCAATTTCGACATAATATGTCCATTTCGACTTGTTTTGAGCCCATGAATTCAACTCTGTTTAGCCCAATCAAGCACCAATTAAATCATATTCACCACACTACATTTCTCTTTTTTTTCTAAACTATATTTTACTTGCATGTTGTTCTCAGCTCATTCCTTGTTGAGCCTAGATATTTTATTTGGATTATTTTATTTTGTGTTAGGTCCCGACTTCGACGACCAAGCTTCGGAAAACACCGGACAAGACGAGTTAATAGAAGAATTTGAGCAAGGAGGCACATCGTATTCATTTGATCATTTTGAGCCTATATTTTATGTACTTTTATTATTACTTTTATTACCGTATTTATGCCAATTACTTTAATATTCAAATAATACTTTTGAATGCCATGATGAGTAGATAAATCCTATCACCCCACATACAAGCCCTCATATTATTTGTAGGCCATATTCACCTTGACAAGTTTATGTTACATAACATGATAACTAGATATTCAGCATTGTCACATAATGTGTTTTCTCAAATATTGAAAAAGAGTATTGGCTATTCACCAATGGTTTTGGTGAAGAGTTGAGGGTTGAGACCAAGAGGATGGACAACCCAAGATACTTGACAAAAGTGAGTCGAATGTGAGACCAAGCAGGTGGACAACCATGAGTCGGTGTTGGTCCATTTCCTTACTAGAGACAGGTAAGAACTAGAACTTTGCACCAAGTAACAGACACAGAAATCGCTCAGCCACAGGTTGGTCGTTCCAACTTGACTTAGTACACTGCTCTTTCGATTGAATATCTACAAGATGAACACCAGCTCTTGTGTGATAGAGCAGCCGCAGCTTGGGGGTGGGACAGGAGTAGGTCTGAAGGGACACTCGCTGGTCTACATAACGGTAGGTACCGTCAGCATCGGGCCAGGAATTCCATTGTTGGCCGGTGGTTTCCCAAGGGTTGTATGATCCAAGAACCTACCGGGTAGAGGCTAGAAAGGTTGAGAAGTGAAAATGTTTTGTTATCTCAACTCAGTCACACGCTATTGTGTTGCATGTATATGGTCTGACAGTATGAGTTTGAGGTATTGTGGGTAAAGTTTGGCAACTCTGCAGAGTATAATAAAAGGTATTCGAATACGTCGTGGTTCTGGTTAATGAAGCTATGTTCATGGGTGATTCCAATACATGAGGCATAAGTAGATGTTTGTGGGTGGTTCCAATACATGAGGCATAAGTAGATATTTTGAGATGTTAAGTTGGTAATTACAATTGTTGAGTAAACCTCTGATGTTATGTTAGTACGATTTTACTGTTTTAAAGATAAACTGTTTTTATCTCAAATGATGCATCCACACATACCTGATATGGTAAACTCTAAACAATCTATTGAACTCCTAGCTTGTAGTTAATTAGTTTTTCCATGTGGCTCGCTGAGTACGGTTGTATACTCATTCTTGCTAAATCAACTACAGAGGAAACATGGGAAAACATGGATCTTAATGAGGAAGGTTTTGGTAGACCTCCAAACGGCAATGATTACTGGTAGTAGGTCTCGATCGCGTCCAAGCGTGTTTATGGTTTGGAAGTTTTTTTTGTCCTATAATTATATTAGCTTTGGGCTTGGATGCTCGTGTCAGTGCTAAAATTGGTTGTTAAGTCTTAACCTTGTGTAATAAAAGTTTGGCTTTTATTGTAATCAAAAGCTTGCTTGTGATGCTTCTTATTTCACAACTGCACATTCTGAGCGGTTGTGAAAAGTTTGACGATCCTAGAAATGGGATCGTTACATTGTCTACACATTAGGTCGACATGAATCATTAGCAACAATAAATTAAACCACAGAAGATATCTATCGAAATTATATCATGTTTATTATGTGGGAATTTGGCAATTTGTAGCACGACTGGTACAAAATTCTTCCCCAAAGATCCTCTGAGAATCTTAGTTAAAATAAATATTAGATGATTCCAAGTAACTACTATGCAGTGGCGTAGCTAAGGATTTGTGGGGCAGGTCGAATTCACAACATTTATATGTACATGCCTTTAATTTAAGGTGAGACAATAGCAAACCCTACATCAACGACACAAGTTTCTTTTCTACTCCACCGTTTTATCGGTGGCAATGGCGGATACTAGTAAGAGCTTCTAATTAATCAACAACGTTGTCTTAACAAAATCTAAGAGTACACTACACTACTGACCGTCCGATCGGGGTGCAAAAATTTACTTGTACATTTTATAGGGAATAACCAGTAATACTATCAAAGTACAACTTATCACGTTAGGCACACATGTGTATCACCGACCATGTGTATGCTCGTGCACCAAAGTAAAAAAAACAGTGGCAGAGCCACAGTAGATGCATGGGGGTGCAGTTGCACCCCCAAAATTTTTGCAAAAAAATCTAGTATATACTCCTTTAATACATAAAATATACACTACATATACTAACATACATACTCCTCAACTCCTGGCAGCCCATTTAGTATTAGGCCCAACAGAATATGAGAATCAAGCCCAAGTCAACTAGTCAAGGAGGTGTCAGGCCTAAGTGTCATTTGCCCATCCAGGCACTCTGGCAGCAGCGCATGAGCGTAGGGGCATAGCACCGTAGCCGGCAGCTCATCGCGGCATCGGCGCATCGCGACGCTCTGACGCCGCGACTGGCTTCTGAGCTGATGATCTCAGCCTCGACGCGTCGATGGCCGGTCGCGCCCCTCGAGTCTCGACCTCGAGGACCGCCCGTCTGCTCGCTCCCCTCATTGGCTCCAGGCTCCTTCAAGGTCTAGTGTTGACTTGATCTTCGTGTTCCTTTCCTTATACCCCTTGCTACCTGCCTGCTGATTCATTTGCATAGCATCTTTGCATTCTGTTGATTCATTTGCATCATATGACAAGGATAAAGTTCTTAAACTTGCTAAGTTTTATCCTAAAGATTTCTCAAACACAGATTTGATCCAACTTTCTTTGCAACTTAATATGTTTATCACTGACATGCATCAAGATACAAGGTTTCGAGAAGTGAAGAATCTCAGTGAGCTCTCTATTAAACTTGTTGAGACAAAGAAGCATGATCACTATAAAATTATTTATTTGCTGCTCAAATTGGTATTGATCCTTCCTTTTGCTACTACAAGTATAGAGATGGTATTTTCGGCGATGGATCATGTGAAAAATAAGCTAAGAAATAGCATGGGTGAACAACACTTGAATGATTGCTTAGTTACGTACATTGAGCGTGAATTTTTTCTACAAGTTAGTGATGATGCTGTTATCAATCGCTTTCAAAGTATGAAGGACCGTCGTATCAAGTTGTAATTAAGTAATTTTTTAAAATATTTTGTGATGTTGGTTATAGTGCGAATATGTAATTTGACACATTTGAACTTATGTACTATGTTATTTGAACTTGTGTTGGAACGGATGTGTCTTAAGTTCACACCTCCATCGTCAAAATCCTAGCTCCACCACTGAAAAAAAAATCTACCTACTCTCGAAGTACTCGCCAATGTGCATGTACACATAGGAGTACCCAATAGATTTACTCTAACCAAAGTAGACAACTTGCTGAATAGAATGGAGCGCTGCTACTGGTAGCGTGATAGTTGCGAGGGCACGATAGGATCGATTTTTATTATTTACGAAGAAGTTCATTCTACCTCCTCAAGTATCGATATGTGGACACCTAACTCTTTGAACTAAAAAATCGGCCATTTGACACCTCGAAGTTGCAAAATCGGACAACCTTAGTGCGGTGGTTTTGCTGATGTAGCGTCCGGGTGGCCTGGTTTCGTCACGACGGGAGCTAATGTGGTGTTTCTCTCCATTTTTTCTCTTCCTCATCTCCTTCCTCTCTCCATTTCTCCATTTGTCTCCCACTGGAGCTTTCCTCCCTAACCACATCTCCTCCGAGCGTCGCCTCCGGGTGGCCCCGCCGCCACCTGCGCCTGCGTCACCTCCGGCCCGCTCCTCCCTGGCTTGCGCGTCCCCTGGCTCGCGCCCGCCCGCGCATGGCTGCGCCCGTGGCCATGGCGGGTCGGCCACGCGCACCATGGCTCGGACGTCGAATCTGAGGCCGCCCAAGGCAACGAGCCGAGCAGCAGGGGGCGCAAGAAGAGCCGAGCTCGGGCATTTGAGCCACCTATCATCATCCGTGACCGCAACAACCTCTACGACATCTTCACTGCACCCAGGCCGGCGTCCAGCGACGACGGCAGAAAGTTCTTCAGGCAGCCCGACGCCGGTCTGCTCCTCGCCACATTTGCACTGTCCAAGGAGCACCTGCAAAGCGTCAAGGGCACGGTCACCCCTCGAGGCGGTGCATCGCGGCGTGCCGCCGCCTCGGTGAACGTCGATTGTCGTGACGTTCGGCTTCGTTTGGCCATGCTACTGGCGAACTAAACCTGCAGGCAGAGAAGCAGAGTCTTGTAGCAACCACTATGCCTTCTTCTTCGCCACAGACCACCGGGCCCGGTTGGAGTCGCTCGTCCCCAACAAGTACCTCGGCAACTGCGCCGGCTCGTGCTTCGTCTCTACACCCAAGAAGGAGGTCGCGCGCGCGACACAGACGACGATCTCTTCGCGCGTGCACCGCAGCGGCGTGGCCATTGTGACGATGCGCGCGCGGACACGGTACTGGGATGGGTGGATGGAGCGCGTCATGGAGGTGCACAGAGTGTCGAGTTGCCGCTGTCGGTGGCAGGGTCGCCAAGGTTCTGCGTGTACGAGGTGGACTTTGGGTTCGGGAGGCCAACGAAGGTGGATATCGTGTCCGTGGTGAGGATGGGCGCCGTGTCAGTGGCGGAGGCGTGGCGGCTCCGACGGCATAGAGGTGGGCATTTCATTGCCGACGAATGGCATGGAGAGGTTCCGGAGATGCTTCGCAGATGCCATCGTGTTGCTCGCACCATCATCATCACCATACCAATGCAATTCAGTTGACCTGCAAGCAAAGCCCAAAAAAAAATAAGGAAAAGAAGAGCTGAGCTCGGGCGGCCGAGCCACCACGGGCGCGGCGAGGGGCGTAGGGGCCAAGAACGGCGATTGGAGGCCAACCTGGGGAGGGGCGGCGCTAGAAGAAATGGGGGAAGGAAAAAAACGCCAGGAAGAAATAGAGAGAGAAGCCATGGAGGAAAATAGAGAAGTTGTGGGCTTACTTACAGGTAGGGTCAAGTGCCAAAGAAGCCAGCTCACCTAGCTGACCTAATGAAACCGGGCTACCTAGACGTCACATCAGCAAAACCACCACACGAAACAGTCGGAGGGGGTAGGTTGTCCGGTTTTGCAACTTCGGAGTGTCAAAGGGCCAATTTTTTTAGTTCAGGAGGTTAGGTGTACGCATCTCGATACTTGAGGGGGTAGAATGGATTTCTTTCTATTATTTAACCTATTTTTAATTTATTTTTATTACTAGCCCCTCACCAATTTTATTTCTAATTTTGATCACTTTGGCCACGCCAAAACTCGTGGTGTGACTAAACAACACTGTCATGTCAGTCACTATGGTGTGATCAAATCATGTCACTCCACCACCAACAGTGTGACAGTGTTATTTGATCTCATTTAGCTAGATATATTCTGCACATGACAGTGTTATCTTGCCACGTTATGAATGGTGCGTGATAAAAAAGGTCAGATCTAAAAATAAAATTGGCAAGAGAATAGTAGTAAAAATACATTAAATAATAGGTTATATAATAAAAATTGTTCGCACAGTAGAGATGAAGCAACAAACACCATGGACCGAAGCACCGGAGGACGGGTCGGGGTCACGGGCGCACGTAAACAAAGAGCCATCGCCATCCCGATGCATCGTCGTCGTCGGCTCGGCCAGGGAATCGAAGGAAAAATCCCTCGGCGGCTAATCTCAATCCCCTCCTCTCTAGGATCCAGCTCCCGAGAGTCCGGGTTGACCTGGACCACGCAGATGCTCCCCAGCAACGAACCGTACATTGTGACAACGGCGGCACGAAGACGAAGCGGTGTAACACTTGGCCGCACGTCGCAAACGCCAAACGCCCGCAGCCGCAGGGACGGTGTGCCGACGTACGCGCGGGCGTGGTGGCTAGGCCGACGGCCGTCTGCTTGCGACGCGATGACGAGACGCTTGCGGTGTCCGGGGCCGGCCGGGCTAGGCTAACATTAGCAGCGTACGTCCGGCACACGGCAGTACGGCACGGGGTGGCAACCGGCAGCCAACTCTGCGAAGGGAAGAGAGGTGGCGCTGCACCTGCACGGTGTTGCCGGGCACGGCCGCACGGGGGGTCGCATTGATGTTTTTCTTTCGAGGAAGCTAGCCTCGACGTTGTTTTGCTTTCGGTGCGAATTATTAGGTCATCTCATAATTGCAGTCGCAGACGTCTGCGGGTGAATGATTGCCAGAAGCACCAAACGTGATTGCGCCGTCCCATGTTGTCGTCAGCGTCGTCACCAAAGTTTTCAGGGGAATACCGCAACGTTTTCCTAAGCAACACAGAATTCATAACTAAAGTTTCCAGGGGAATACAGGTACGGCAAATTAAATTAAGTTCAAAAAAGTACTGCAATTTTTTTTGAAAGACCACAAATTAAATTTTCTAGGCACCATTTATGCATCTTTTTGGTAGGAAACCGAACAAAGGGGGCAAAATCCTTGTCAACATAATGAACGATCGTGCAGCAGCCCACAGAAAATGGCATGTCAGACAAGCTGCTGCAAAAGCCAGCGGCCCCAGCACACAGAAATGAAGCAATGAACAGACCTACCTCATCAAATGCAGGTAATAAGCACATCGAAGGACAACGACACCTTGTCCATTATCTAACGTTAGGGACAAGCCGGCCACACGTTCGATGCCATCGTCTGCACCATGTCCATTTCAATGGCCTAGACTGTATGCGATCCGTTCTGTCGCGTTCCAGGTTCCCACGCATCATCATCAATCGGACGCACACAAAAATAAAAATAAAAACACTAGAGTTTTCTCTCCTGGTACACGGCACCGAGAATGCAAAGCCGCACATATAACTTTTCGTGAAGTACTAGAATGCATCAGGCAGGAAGGAACGCTGTGGTGAGAGGCGGGCGCGGTTTGCCTTAATTTTTGATTCACGCCGTTGAGCTGAGTTGATCCGAGCTGTTCAGTTTAGGGGCGACAGTGGGACAGGGATGAGGGGGCCGCTAATAGTCGGAGATAACTTTATCTTTAACATATGCTATATTATCTTTAAAAATAACATATTCAATAGATAGTCTCTAGCATACTCTCTAACATTTATATTTTATAATTTTTCTTTAAAACGGATATACATGTCAACTAGAGTAAATTAATGTATTATGTCTTGTTTCGCGTGCACGATAATCTCTTCAGAAAGAGACGACATGTGCTCTCTCTCATCCCCCTCTCTCCTCTACGTAGGATTTTGTTAATGTGGCATAGCTAAGAGACAACAATAAATACACTATTAGAGATACCCTTAGGCTTAGCGGGGTGGGGCCCAAGCCCGTAGGGATGAAAATTATGGTTTAAATATTAATTTTTATTTATTAACATGGTTTTAGCTATTAGTTTAAAGAGAAAATTGCACTGTATGTCTCTGGACTTACGAGGTTATGTCACTTAGCTCCATGAACTTGAGTTGAAGCGAAATTCGTCATATGCGATGTCGGCAACTTCATCCCCTCCGAATCCGGTGGACTCATCGCCTCCCTGTTTCGATCGTGTTCATCGTCCCCGTCACCTCATGTCGACAAAACAGATTCTTCGGGCCCAGAAACGCACAATGCTGGTGTCTTCATTGGAGCTCCACCGTTGTAGCTTGTTGCCGCCCTCGCCCTTGCCTCCTTTGAGGCGATCGTGAGAGAGAGAAAGAGAGAGAAGTACAATCCCATTGTTAGAGCAAAATCTACTCACTCTTATCGAAGTCTATTTGGTCGTTTGCTAACAAAAAAGGTGAACTGGCGAATCCCCATGAGAGAGAAAGTATTGCGCCTTTGCTTTGGCGCTGAGAATGTACTTCCCTCTCTCATGGCTAGAGGTGTCAACGGATCAAATATGAATCGAATAGTGGACTTCCCGTATTCGTATTTTCTAAACAAATAATAATACAAATTTGAATATTATCGAATACAAATCGAATGTTGTAACAAATATGAATACGAATCGAATATCTACTCAATTCAGTCGGATTTGGATATATCATAACTTACGTAATTGCAAAATATTTATGATACTTTATCCTCGTACATAGCACACCTAATCATTCTAGTTTATCCATTTCATCTAAAAATATGAGTTCATATTAAACTAAAAATATTCATCCAACTAATTAGCCATACTACAATAAAATATGTATATTGTTTTATCGAATTCGAATACAAATAGTGAGTATAAAATAACATTTCGGATGGTAAAAGTCCACACCATATTTGCATCCATATTTTTTTATGCAAATGCGAATACGAATACAAATAGGGGAGAAATTGTTAATCGGATGAAAAAAATCTAAACCATATTCGCTACCAACCGAATTCGGATGTCGGATAAAATGAATAATTAGGATTCGATTGACACCCCTACTCATGGTTGACTCAGAGGAGGCAATGGCGAGGGTGACGGCAAGCTGCGACGGTCAAGCTCCGGTGAAAACGCGAGCATAGTGCATTTTCGAGCCCAAACAATCTATTTTTGTCGGTGTGAGGTGACGGGAAAGATGAACACGGCCAGAAAAGGGTAGCGACGAGTCCACCGGACTCGAATGGAACAAAGTTGCTGGCATCGCATCTGACGAACTTCGCTTCAACGCAAGTTCAGGGAGCTAAGTGGCACAACCTCATCATATCAGGGAGGCTGAGAAAGTAAAATGCAAGTTCAGGGAACTAAGTGGCACAACCTCGCAAGTTCAGGAACCTACAGTGTAATTTTCTCTAATTTTAATATATATATATATATATATATATATATATATATATATATATATAAAAATGGTATGGTATTCTTGGGAGTACGTACTCCCGCTTCTCATATACCACTTAAATCGTATGGTGATACCTCTTTATCTATTTGAGTATACTCCAATAATGATTATAAGATACCTCAAAGTGAGTTTTATGGAAAAAAAAAATCATTAAAGTCCACCTTTTATTGTAATATTTGTGTACATACTTCTTTTTATATATGAAAAGGGTATATAGCAAAAATAAAGGGTTCCAATGAAAAAATTTCAATCAAGTCACGTTGGAGTATATTATAATTTGTATTTAAGTATACTGAGAGTGATAAAGAAGTATAATATATTCGTTTAAATGGTATATTTGAAGTGGAAGTACATACTCCTAGGAGTACGAAACGGACGTCCTATATATATATATATATATATATATATATATATATATATATATATATATATATATATATATATATATATATATATATATATATTCAAGTTTTAGTCCAAATATATAAGAAAAGAATGCACATCTCATATTAAAAATATGTAATATATCAACAAAATAATATGTTTTCTTTTTTATTGGGTCCCTGTGGGGGAGGCCGACCGTGCCATGCTAGCCTATCAGGGTCTGTCCTGTTCCCATGAGGTTCCACCCTCCCACCCACGGGATTAACCCATGGGTCGTCCCACATGGGAAATTGCCATACCTAGTTCTTCTCGGGACCCGAATCTACAAATCTGGACCCTTTGTGTATTATGAACTAGTCTCATGATTAGTAGCTAGTTCACACAGTGATATCATTGATGACAATCATATTTATACAACGAAATAGCTAAGAAATAAGTAATTTATCATTAATGAGAAGCAACAGACCTTATGGTCAAGGTTTTACAAAGTTTACCACGCAAGGCTTAACAACAAATAAATAAACTTGCAACGGAAGGAAATCTTGTGGTAGCCATCCGACATGCCCCCAGGCAATCGAGTGGAGAACGCATTCTAGTTCGCATAGTCTTTGAAGTAGTCTTCCTTGTAGAACTCAGAGTTTTCTGGGTCTTCTTTGATGACTGATCAACAAGTGGCGTATAGCCGTGAGTACATAAAGTACTCAGCAAGTCGTAGGGAAATGTATGTAGATGATATTCATGCAAGGCGTTACAAGGAGAGCTTTATAACTAATTTGCAGAAAGCAATATTGACAGAAAATACAGTAAGGAGATTGTAAAGCACAGTATAAAAGATTAATACATAAGTAAACAAGTACTATGAAACAACTAGTGAACTACCTGTTCACTTCCCAACATTACCCCATCTAAATATTTTTATAAAAACTCTACCTCTCGTGTAAAATCATCAGGCATTATCCATAACTGGGGACACGGCTATTCGAATAGTTTTACACTCTACAGAGGTTGTACAGCTTGACCCACAAAAGATAATCACTTGATAGAATACACGTTTTCTTAAACATGTGAATCAAGGGAGAGTATCACAAGGCTTTTACAAAGTTCTGTTTTGACCCGGTTCTACTCGCTAAGGATTCGTCATTCTGGGGGCCCCTCTTGCGCCATAATCAACCAAAACAGAACCAAACCAAAATATTGCTAATTAGTTGGCTAGGTCTACCCTATAAATAGACTTGTGGTTGTACGGTATGACCCATATCAATGGCACACAACGTTAAGTCATTAGAGACTACCCAGGCAAAGCAACCACATCCAGAATCGTCTCATTTACTGCACGATCATTCGCTTGAGTATGAAATCATTTTTAGTTCAAACCTGACAAAATGACAACCATTGACATGGCACAACATCTTTTAACAACAGTGGTCGCATCACAATTCTATATTCATTAAGTCAAATTTATCATTATTGAATCATCTGATCGAGAGACCTTCGCATAACTAAAACATGGCTAAGCATAATACGTACCCATGTTGGTAATACAATATGTCCAACTGGAATTAACCCAACCTATAGTGTCCAAGGATTTATGTCATTCAAGGTTACATGTCAATAACAATTATTCAAGGTGGTATAATGGCAATTAGGTATTTAACTATTCCCGAAACCATTGATATAAACTTAGCAATGCATGTTGATATAAACACAATATACTTTTGCAAACTGGGTATGGTATGATCAAAGGCCTACGACTTGCCTTCGTCGAAGGTTGAGGTTACCGCGTCCGGTTGGTCCAAACAGGTGTTGGCGGCGTCAGATTCTATATGCGTGAAATGATATAAATAAATAACAGAAAATCAAATAAAATCCAAAAATTTAAAAATAAATACTGGAAGGAAGATATTGAATTTAGATGAATTTAAGAATAAGAATCAGCAGATTTGGAGTTTGAATGAAAGAGAACGAGCGTTTGCAAGTTTGATAACGTATGAAATGATGAAAAAACAGGAAATTACACTGTTCTGGAATTACTGTTCATGCTGGACAGGGAGGCACAGTGCATGGCGATGGCGCTGGCGAAGCAAGCGATGGGGTGACTGGCGAACAGCAAAAATAGAACCCCAAAGAGGTCCTCTACTCAATGGTGGTGGCGACGCGACGAGAGGTGATCGATGGCGGTGTCTTGATTCGGTGCCGAATCCACACTTCATAACTCAAAAGTTCAAATGCTGATGTGTGCCTGCTTTGTGATTCTTTGCGGAGCATTTCTATTTCGATGGTATCTTGATTCAGTGCCGAATCTGTGGCTCTTAGCTGTTGCTATGATGCTCGTGTAGACAGTAAACTGTAGACGTATAGTCATGTTACATAAATTTGTTCTACCGAAATTTATCGTAAAAGTTGTAGAATATTCGCATTCAACCGAATTGAGTACATATTCGATTCGAATTTGTATTCGTTACGACATTCGATTTGTATTCGTATTCGAGAATGTTCGAATTTGTATTCGTATTCATTTTAAAATATAGATTCGTATTTGTATTCGAGACTATTCGATTCGTATTCGATCCTTTTCCATCCCTAGTGTTGTGGGTGTAGTTGGCGGCGCTAGTTTTTTTTACCGTGTTGTAAACCTTCTTTCAGATATTGTTTTGCTTTTTCTTCTTAAAATGACACGCAAATTTTTGCGTGTTCCTGAGAAGAAGAAAAATGCAAAGCCGCCATTGGTTTTGCAACGATTTCTCTTCATAAAAAGGAATCCGCAATACTAATGTCATATGACGTGCCCTACATATTTTATCCTTGTTTGTTCTTTCTTTCTTCTTCTTATTATTGTTGTTGTTCTTCTTATTTGCTAGGAACATTTGAGACCCTAGAAATGTTGCACGTATACATGGCATCAACTAGCACATATTGCTCCTAGGAATGTCGTATGCAAAGTCAAGCCGATATAAATAGTGCCACCCGACATGAAATGAGAATACAGCTTTATCCCGGGAGGGCCTCTTGGAACGCAGGAATGGAAAAACGTGTGAACAGAAAAACGTAGAAATATGACAGACATACGTGAGGTGTTTGGAACAGAGGAATGAGTGGAACACATGAATCTTGCTAAGAAAGCATGAAATGGAATACTCTTACTAAAGTTGTGCTCAAATTATGGTCACTTGGAGTTACATAGCTTGATTTGCCTCAGTCTTCCCAAAGGAAAGAAAGAAAGATATCTAGGTGTATGTTTTAATTCCTATGGTTTTCCTATGAAATCAATGGCAAAGGAGAATTTCCTCCACTTTTCCTGTACCCCCAATCCTCCATTCCAAAGGGGTGAATAGTACCAAATCCTATAAGAATTAGAATCCTAAACTTTCCCTACAAAATTCTTACAAACCAAAGAGGCCCTAGATTTCCTAGTGTGCTGAAACATCAGGCATGCATGAGTAAAAAACATAGAGATAATTTATACGCTTTCAAATTTTAAATGCTAAGCTATCTGAAAGCAACATGCCTGTGGCTTTTCATTTTCTAGCACCCCTAGTTACAATACATCATTCCGGCTATGGCAGTGCAAATTTTGAATGATAAAACCATAATTTCACTTAAAAACATTGCAGCGATCCACCTTTTCTCAAAACAAATTACTGACATTTAGGGGACAGCTAATGTGACTGGAAAATCGAAAGAACTGTCCCCTGCGAGCAATTAAAATCCCAGGACCAGTTGAGGATCTATCATTTTCTAGAAAACCTCGGTTGCCTCCGGGTACCAAGAGAAGCTCCACTCTCCATGTATCCACTTGTTCTCTTTTCGTCTTCATCTTCACTAGACTCGTCAGATCTCCACCTTGACCCACCCTTCCCAGCTGCTGCTTCACCAATTGAAGATTTCTTACCCAAGCTACAGATATAGAGAGAAAAATAGGGTTAATTTTTTTCGGAAACATTTCATTCGCCATAGCAAAACACTTCGACGGTAATTATTGTATCCACTTGGGGGTTTAGGTAACCATCAGTGAAGAAGGCAAATTTGCCATCACCCATCAGTGACAGGCCATACCAGCTGGGGCCACTATCCAGTATTACCATTAGAACTAGAATTCTACCTTCATCTGAGTTACGACATCTATGGATGATTTACATCAACTCAGGCCAAGTTCAGTATTACTCTTCCAATGTAAACATTTTTGCTTCAAATAAGGGCAGCAATTCGTTGGTTCCCTGCAGAATTCCCAGGTATCCAGATTCTTTGCAATTGTGTTGGATAATACTGGACTAGCAGGTACCACAACTGACCACCGTGACAAATGGGTTTGAACTAGTACAGACCAGGACAAAAATCAACACCAGGAACAAGCCATCGCGGTCAGCTCCAGGATAGTTAAAAACAGGCCAGATATTTAAATTGTAATTCTAAATTTTAAATTCAAATCAACAAACAGTAAAACCTGGTGGTACCAGCCAGTTCCTGGTGTCAATTTCAAAATTTATGCAGCACTTTCACCCCGAAGAAAATTGGTTCTTGCAGGAACCGCCCATGGGCCGAGATTTTTCCTGAAACTGTTTTTTTATCTCTGGTATAGACCACCCAGTGGTACCCAGTCAACTAGTCAAGTACCAGATAATCTAAACCCTTGGTCTATGGAACTTTACTATTAGGTCATATTAGACATCAGAAGCTACAAAGTCAGTTAGTAGTAACTAAGAACCATCAAGTACCACAATATAACATATTGTCACAGTACAGAATCATGGTTACCTCAAAACATTCTCTTTAGTAGGTACTTTTGTTTTCTGAATATGAACCTCGTGAAAACCAGCATTCTCAGATACCTTTGAATGGCCATTAAGACCAACACCTGTGCCACTTAAGATGAAAGGCTTTTCAGCACGTGAACCGAAGTCAATCTCACCCTTTCTGACATAATCTTTTCCTTGAAAGAAAGTGGTTTTGTTAACCTCAGTCTTCAACAAACTTGTTCGGTAGTCTTTCATAGGTGTATCACCAGAACCCAAGCTAAAATACTTAGGAAGTGAATCATGATCAGCAGGTTTGGTCCTTTTTTTAAAACCAGACTCTCCTTGCATGAAGCCGAATTCTTTAGTCCCCTTTAAATATGGACTCTCACTATTTTGGCCCACAAAGGGGAATATACTCCCTGCAGTCGATCTCGTATTGGACGTAGGTGTCCCCTGGGCAACTGGTCTGCATTGGAGAATAGATGGAACCTTTCTGCCAAACTCTGAACGGGCACTACTGACAGGGCCACCAGAATCAGTTGATGCATTGATATTTCTTGAGTGGAGAGGACTTGACTTCTTCTCAAGAACAGGGGTGAAGGATGAACTCAATCTAGTAGCAGGATTTGGTGATTTGGCCAGATGATTAACTGGAGAAGACACTTGCATAGTTTGGGCAGCAAATTGGCTTTGGTCCCCACTGCTGATGGCTCTCACCTCCTCCCTCTGGACCTCAGGAAGCATCTCAAGGCACTTAGCCTGTAAAGATATATACAAAAATATTGACGCACTGCATACATATCTCAAGAATCACGCAGTAGAGCAGATTATGTGTTGAAGAAAACAGGCTTCTTTCATTGGTCCAAAAAGAAACTATACAGTTTATTAGTTACAGTATATCATGTTTGGACCACGGCTCCATGTAATGACCTCATAGAATTATAGAGAGCTCCAGCAGCTGCTAACTACATCTAATAAACAACACGTGGCAGTTTGACTTCTCAAAAGAGAAGGCCAGAAATGGGAATGCAACAAAAAAAATGTTGAAAGCAAGTCAAAGCACCATCTGTCAACGTTTATCATGGGGAACAGGCAGCCGGGTACACCTTCCCAGAGCAAGATGAGAAATGCACAAGAACGTAACTGATAACTTGAGCATTATTTGGTAGCGAAGATTAATCTTGACAGGGAGCTTATGGCTTAACCTTAAACCTATAGCTGACATAAGCTTAAACCACTCACAAAGAGAGTGCCGAGTATTCTCAAATAAGTTTGGGCCCGTTATGTACCAACATGCTTATTCATTTCTTTCTACTGAGAGGATTAGCTAGTCAGCTCATGAGGGGTCTGGTGAGGAGCCGGTAAGTAATTGAAGGGGCCAGTGTCCTAAAAGCGGATTTAGACGGCACCTAGGCGGGGGCCTCCCGCCACTATTTCGGCAAAGTCGGCGAGCTAGGCAGGGAGGCCGCCTGGGCGGTCCAAGGTGGGTCTAGGCACGGCGGAGCAAGGCGGTGCGGAGGCTGGCAAGGCACGCATGGAGGGGATGGGGAAGGGGGAAGGTGGAGGGGGAACAGTGAGAGGGCCCTGCCGCTGCTGGAGCTGTGGAAGACATGTCTCCCAGGCAAGACGAGGAGCAGAGTGAGCTTGGGCCGTGGTGCTGTTCCCTGTGGAAGGTCCTATGGAGCCCATGGCTGTAACATGGAGATGGACTGCACATAACGTGACGCCAGGGGCCCTCGATAAAGAAACACTCTTCGGCTCTTCGTAGTTCGCCAAACCCTGGTCAGCTGTGTAGGACAGGGACATGGCAAGGAGTGGCGGCAGCACACAGGCGGTCCAGGGTCCAGCAGTGCCACGGTGGGCAGGGGCGCGCAGGATGCACGGCAAGGGGATGGCGAAGCAACTAGCTGCTTCACTTCTTGGTTAGCCTCCCTCTCCTTCCCTTCCTTTCCTTTTCCTTCTCTCTGTTGCTGGTTCGGTCTTCTCTGCCGTGTTCTACTTGCTCTGTTTTTGCTCTGATATGTCGTATGTGGTCTACTTGATCTCCCTCTTGCTGTGTGGTTCCTTCCTCTCCCTCTTCTTGACTTGTTCCTCTGATATGTGGTCTACTTGCTCTGCTTTTGCTCTGTTTTAGTAGTAGACTAGTACAAGGAGGTAGACTGCTTGCAAGTTGCAAGTCAGCCGCCTAGGTGCTAGTAGCACCTAGCGCCTTGATGGACAATGGAAGGAACTGGTTGTATACTGGCAAAACCCATCAATTTGGTAGCGATCACAAATGCTGTGCAGTCTTAGTAAAAGCATCCGCATTTTTATGCTCGCAATTAAAATTAGTTTTTTTAAAAACTTGGGCAACAAAATTGTGCAACTTCTAACTATATGAGAATAATATGATATGCCTCTAACATCAAGTCTCAACTACAACTCTATATATTATTATATTATAAGGAGAACAAATTACAAATCCTTTTACTAACAAATAAAGCATAATAAGAACTAGACATGCATATTCAAATAAAACAAAAGTATGGAAGTACTTACAACCAAACTTTCCCTCCACTGAGCAATTGTTCTGATTTTGGATGCAACCTCTTCATTAGCAGTTTCCAATGTATTTTGCTCAAAGCTCTGAAGACTACGATCAACCTCATATGCTTCCAAGTACCGATAACGCTAATAGAACAGGCAGAAAAACAGAAAATCCTCAGGTAATTAGCTTCCAGCATGTTTCCTAATGATGAAAAGTTGGAAATTTATGCATGTCAGTAGCTCGTGGAAATAATTTAAATTGAACAGACAAAGACACCTTCTAATCCTTTATTGATCCAAATTCCATTAAATTAGGTAACAGTTGGGCCATATGAAACATACAAAAATCCAAAAGGAAGGCCATCTATAGAAACCTAGACATCAAAATTATAAATGAAGATTTTTTTTTAAAGTATTAACAAAATGGAGACTGCTTTAAAATGTGCGTACTAAATGTGAAGATATCCACCATGAAGAATTATAACACCTGTATCAGGTAAGAAAAGTCTTCTGCAGACAGAGATACATTGGGGGTGAACTTTTTTTTCACTTCTTCTAACAGCACCACAAAACACCACTGATTAATCTTTTGCTCAGTCTATTTAAATATGCATAGTATTTCTACAAGTATACAAACTTGTAAGCATCTGTACATTAATAATATACATGAACTTCTGCATGCATGAAAAGTGCTGCAGTAGCTAGGCTTTACCGCTGTGAATTCTTACTGTTATATTTATACCTTCGATGTCTGAAAAATGTGCATGGCATTTGAAATATAAAGTAGCAAGCAAGTAAATAGATGAGAAATTAACCGAATGACACAGGATATTTGTAGACTTATAGTTTTGTTTAAGCATGACCCTGAGAGCCTCATATACTCAAACGATGAGAAAAATGCAAGAATATAGAACATTTACCTGGAGGTAGAAAACGACAAGCAGACTACCACATGGCTCCATCGGCATTTCACGAGCACAATCAAAGAGGGACTTCTGAAGATGTTTCTCTTCCTCAGAATCCCAAGGAAGATCAATCATTTTATCAACAATGTTCCTCTCAATGCAGATATTACAAAACTCAGTCATCATCACCTCAACATGGTACATCCAAGAGCTTCTGTGAGCATCTTCAACATGTGCCATATCTGCTAATCTTTGCTCTTTTACCCTAGAGCAGTAACTCCTATGGTACATAAATGCTTCTGTTAAATGGCCGTATTCAATTCTTACCCGGACTGCAGTCACTGCCACACTAAGAGATGACATGCCATCTTTCTCAGCGTTTGCAGTAGCAAAGAAGCTATCACGCCCTGTGCACTTGAGCACAACTAGTGCCACATCAGGTTTGTGACGTTCCAGAAGAACTTGTGCTATCTTTGGATGTGTTTCCTTGCTAGAAATCTTGGGAAGAAGAGAGCATGCCTCCTGCGAAGCGGGTAAAGGTGCATCACAATGTACGAAAATCAAAAACAAAATCAATGGAAAGTTAAGTGAATAAGCAAGCCTATGGTTGGATATACAAACAAGACCAGCTCTGATGTCAGTGATACCATGAATGGGAAAAGAGAGACTCCACTGGATTTTGAAAACAAATGATTGTTCTACAGCAGCACATAACATAAACTACAACAATAAATTTCAAATATGTAGGGGTAAGTGAAAGGCAGCAGCTTAAGGAAAAGTTACAATACAATGCAACACAACACACTTTTCTTTAGTGGAATCATGTTTTTTTTCTTTAGTTGTGCTTTCAAGTAAACAATTTGACCTCGTTACATAGATAAACATAATAATTCTATTTTACTTCAACATTCAAAGAAGACTACGCCCAAACATCCCAAAAAGTTTTTTTCCTATCAAATTTGCAGCAATGCCAATTCATAAAAAATAGCCCATGAAAGATGTACATGACCTTGGAACCTATAACGTGAATAACTTTGGTCAAACAATGAGGAAAGGCAGATGATTCTTAAAGAGGCAACTTATATGTTGATCACTCAAATAGCTGTCAAATTTCACAAGCGCAATAAAAAAAAGGATAGTTGGGAGCAAAGACAACATTTAATAAAAAAAATGCACAACATATGCAACAATACTAAAATTCAATGCCCATAAAAGACAGGTAAGGAGCAGTTACCTCCAAAGCCAGTGAAGAATGATCATCCAAAAGACAAAATACTAGGCATTCGAGCAATGTTCTACTAGAGATCCCAAAGGTAGCAGCAAAGTCATCCACCAGATACCTCCATTCTGAATCTGGTCTAGTCCAATGGCGATCAAATAGATAATACAAGAACTAAAGAATGTCAAGGAAACAGAAAGGAAGTAATATGTTTGGGAGGAACCATGTACATGTTTGGTTCACTATCAGATGGCAAAACCAAAGCCAAAAGGATACAATTGCTTGCTTTGCAATCACCATGTCAGATGCTCCGTGCAGAAAGAGCACATCAACTGCCTCGCGCAAGTTCTTAAAAGGGTAACTATTGACACCAAACTGATCGATTGTGGAACAGAACATAGATGATGATTGTTCATTCTGCAAACAGGTGATATCCACTTCTTCCACATTATCCCTATAACTTTGTTGAATCCCAAGGTTTTGTAGTGCCTGCTCGATGAAAAGTATACCCTGATTGCCTTCATTGTAACCTGATGCTTTATCAGAAAACTCTGGCCATTGTCGTTCTTTTGCATGTGCTTTTCTTTTAATCACATCAGAACTCCAAGATGCAAAATTAGTGTACCGTGAGCAAACGTCCTCAAGAAATTTATGCCTGGTGCACCAAATCATGGCTTCCAAATGCTGTAGGAAAAGCTCCAAAATGAACATTTCAATAAGAAATAATGATAGTGTAAGAAACATCAGATTACTTCTCTTTTCAAGCATTTCAGTGAAAAACAAGTGATGGTGGACAGACATGAACAACTGATAGTCTGATATACATAAACAAAACAGGTAATGAGAATATAAGGAAAAATATTGTAGTTGTTGCTTGTGTTGTGTTTGCGTATTCCAGTCTTACATGGGCTAAGCATCCAAATCACCTTGGCCGAACACCAAAAATTGAAGCTAAAGCGGTCCAATGAATAGACAACCCCCAGTATAATCGTCTTATAGCAATTTCCACTTTCCAGTAATGCATGGGCACATTGTGATGCCTAGATTAGTTACTTATTTAATTTGTTGGCAGTGACATAAAATCCCTAGCAACAGTGGAGTTAAGAAACAAGACCTGCTTTGCCTTCAGTGTGTTCTCAATGAGCTGATGCAGGTCATTAACATGAGCTGAAACTGCTTCTCTGAAAGATGCGATCATAACTTCAACAACACTGGAAATTCCTGCCAACTGCACCGCAAACTTTTGCAGCTGGGATAACTTAGACTTCATCATTTCTAATCCAGATCTATCTAAGTTATGGTTAAGGTACAATTTTTAACAGTATAACCATACCTCTCCCTCAACATGTGTGGCCGTGCTTGCATGAAGTGATGAAAGGCTAATAATGAAGAAAAAATAATTGGACCTAGAATTAATTAAACATTGTTGGATACAAATCGTGCCTATCTCAGATATGAGCATGTTAACAGCCCTCTTGCACCAGTCCTTGATGACCACCTCATCCAAAAGAAAAGCCAGAAGTGGATCACTTGACACAGCATTCTCATCCAAACAAACATCTGTGATATCTGGTCTAAATGTCAAGGTAACAACAGAAAAATAAGGGCACTATATAAAAAAATGAAGATGAAACTGTATTTATCAGCCTAAAGCTAAGGTAACTTTCTGAAGAGGATACAGTGGCAAATCAAGGAGACCAGATTGTTCTGAAGCGCAACATCAAACAAGGAATGCAGCCGCTGGACATCCATGTTGACAGGATTATCATGGTCTTCCTTTTCCTGAAACCTTTCATCGTGCTGCTTAGAGATAAGGCCAGCTTCAAGGCACTTGTAGTAAAGGCGGAGCCGCACCCTATTTCCATTGTCTGGTATTGGACTTCTGCAAATTGGACAGACATCACATCTCTGGCTGCATTCGGCACATAACGAGGCATGCCCACATGAGTTAAGCACATGCTGCACATAGCGTCCACAGCTACTCAAGTCCCTAGTTGCACGGCAGTGCTCAATTCTAGCCTCCTTGCATAGCTCAATGAGATCAATGGATGCCAGCTGCTCCAAAGCATTCTGCCAACATAAACTTTATTTTCAGCAACCAAGCACGCCATTTTACAATTGAAAGGCACTTTGATTTCGTGAAGCCTATATATGGCCCTCATTCAAAAGACAAACATAAACAGCAAGACTTGATATTTCTAGTCACTTAACTAATTGCCACCATGCAAATTACTAGATGAGCATTATGAAAAATATAAAAAACAAAAATGAAATGTTGCAGTCACGTGTGCACACAAATGGTTAGAGCGTCTGAACACACAAAGGAAGGTCATGGATTCGAATCTCGACAACCTCTATTTTCAGTTTGTGCATGGTGGGGATCTAGTGTTGGCAACTTGGCATGTGTGTGGGGGTGGGATGGGATTGTGTATTGTTGCCAACAGAACAGAAACCATCCACGCTTGAAAATTGAAAGAGTTCCCTACCAAAAAAAAAATGACATGCTGAAAGACACTCACTGCGATTCAAACAAGTCATTCTCCTTGTACCAACTGGTCACACAAAAAATTGAGTTTAGTAGTTGATGTATCTAAGGCGCCCTAAAGCAATTCTCTTCAGGTCTTAGGGCATCATTACACCAGATAAATAAAAATGTGACTGATAAGGAAGATGTGCTCTACAATGTTAGCAAGATATTTGTATGTTTCCAGTTGAAAACTACTAAATTTATCCACTTCAAATGTTACACCTGTTGCTATTAACTGCATTTACCATTTGGTGAAAATGTTACACTAACATACTACAACATCTTTCGGTGGTAACCACAACATTTTACTCTTAACCAATACCGCACCCTAACATATAAACCCCGAGCTTCTTACAGCGAACCAGGGGCGGACCTAACGGGGGCATGGGGGCTCAGTTGAACCCCCAAAAATTTAGGAAAACGAACTGTTATCAGTAGTAAATCCAGTACTCCACCACGCAGCCAACAAATCCGCAACAAACAGCATGAATTGGATTGTAGACAAAGAAAGATTTGGATTAGATGGTTTCTCGCAGCAAAGAAATGATCCCCAAGAACAAAACGATAGAACAACAATCCAAGCAAGCTAGGGCTTCCTTACCATCGAAAGAAGAAATCAATCCAAGCAAAGGCCGGATGGGATGGATCTCCACTCCACGCCAGTCCAGTAGCGCTGAGGAGGGGGAGAGGACGCCTCCACGCCAGTGGCAGGAGTGCAGGCCTGGCAGCGCGCGTCTTCGGCGGAGAGGGAGGCCTGGCAGGCAGCGCGTTGGCGTGAGTCGCTAGGGTAGGAAGAGGATGTAGGGGCGAGGCCCGGATGGGGGATATTCTCGGTATTTTCAGGGTTGTTTTCGCACACATTAGACATTACAACGTAATGGACCGGAAAAACTTGCCACCTCCTATTACAATTTTGTGGTTAGAGTTTCTGCTTGCCCTGCTAATCGCCACCTTCAGCTTCAGGCATGTTTGGAAAGACTATCCCGGCCGAGATCTACGTGGGTAGCCCGAAATTTAAACTGAAATATTTATATGAATGGGTCAAAATTTTAGTTCAACTAAACAAGATCTTAAATTAGATTTTAGCTACATATGAAGACAAAAGCAGTTTGGTCTATAGCCTCTTGTTTGATTGGAGACATGGATATTCTCACATTTTATGGGGGAAGTCAAGAGCTTTATTCATGGTCAGAAAGAAGGTTAAAATCCTCTCAACCCCTTATAAACATTATTAGTCCGAGTTAGTCATCTAAAACCAGACCCTTAACTCCATGTGCTAATAGTTAAGCAAATATGGTCATAACCACTGGGGGTCAAGGTTGCTATTGCTACACCACCGTAGTCATTATCATGTGTTGTCATGTAAGTAGCTTCCACTGTCACGGAAGCCCTTGCACGGTTGTACCATCATCATTGTTGGCGTCCCCTTCTGACACTTTGCGCGCCATTGTACCCAATAAACACAGTCATGCATATCCATGGCACTACCCATACGCGTTGTGCAAAATCGCTGACACCGAACTCTACTACTACGTGATAGAGTTGTTGGTATCTTTTGATATTGTTCCATGATCTAAACGGACCAAGAGATTTGGGGTATCTATCCCAACAAACAAGCTGAGCCAGATCTCGCATAAAAGTATGTTTGTTCAAGAACAGCCTGCTCCGGTGACCTGGCCCAATTTTTTCTTGACTTGGGTCGGGACCGGCTCGGGCCACGATTTTTCGGCCCAGATGCCCGACCTGAAGCCCAAAAAAGCCCGATAACAATAATAAAATACTAAACATTAATTATTTTTATTGTGGAAATGAATTGAATAATAATATTTGATTAAAAAGAATTAAAATAATATATTCTAGAAATCAAAATTTTGTTATTTTCCAGGCTTTGGGTCGGGTCAGGCAGGGCCCTACACGTTGAAGGCCGGGCTTTTCCAAGCCCAATATAGGACTTGAACAGGTCTACACAAAAGGTAATGTGTATTGTACCATACTAATAATATTATCCGCCCTTGCAAAAAAAAATTCAATGCACATGCACCAACAAGTTTCTTGAAAACTGGAATATATATTTTTATTCCTAAGAATGTTGTAGAGTATCCAATTAAAATATTTGTAAATCTTTCGATAACCTATGTAGTTTCTTAGAAGTAGCTAGATATTTTAGATGTTTTGTCTAAAGGAATTTAATGGTGTCGATTGTCATGAATATAATGGTATAAGAATTTATATACTCCCTTCAGTCCAAAATAAAATATCGTTTGAGTGAGTTTGATTTGATTTGCACATACTTACATTTTGTCTTTTAAAAAGCAATATTTTTCACCAAATGCTCATGTGTTAATTGTTTATTGTAGTTGGTGTCATAGAGACAGATAAATCATTAATAGAGACAACACATATAAAAAATGTAAAGTATTTGCTATTTTCTTGTCTATGTATGTGAAAACTAAATTATCATTTAATTTAGACAAGGTGTACATAGGCATCATTGATCATTTTTCATGTGCTGATGTAGAGAATAAAAAGTGTGTTAGGGTAAATTTATATTTAAGAAAAAATGTGATCTACATTGAGTTATACTATTTTCAAAATGGTGACTTTTACCGTTAGTTTTTATAAGCCAATATAAGTATAGATTTTAAAAATATATAATGCATTTATTTTTAACGAACCCTCATCCATAAATTCATATATCTGTCACAGCAGCGAGCAACCAACTTTGAGATTGGACAAACGAGTTCTACCATGCGGCCAAGAACTACTAATTTCATGATAGTATCAAAGATAGATACCAACAAACAAATTGTTGGCTCAAAGCGCTCGCAACCAAATCCACTAGCGAGAGACCACTAGAGCATAGACTGGACGACGGCGTTGTCATACTTGGGAGGGTGCCTCGGCGACGAAGGGAGCGCCTCCATCCGTGAAACTCTCCAGCATCCACTACCCGCAACCGCTCCTACCACATCAACACCTAGCATGTGATGAATCTACTAGAACAGAACTGAATCTGGTGTAAAAAGTGTACCTCCGAGAGATGCGGTAGGAGGGGTGGATGGTGAAATGAGAGGACCATGGAGGTGGAGGCACAACGACAACGACAGGTCGGTGCGGAGAAAGAGAAACCCTACTACAGTATGAAGTCAGCTGGCAGCTGTCAGAGAAGGTGAGTAGGTGCTTTGAGAAATCGCAAAACGGTGCTACCAAGGGATTGGACCTCGAGGTAGGGGTAGTTTGGGAAAAATCCCTCCCAAAATAATGTTGTTTGGATAGGTTCAAAAATTATTGATTTTTTCACGAAACAAGTAGCTCATAGTTCACCACTCATCAATAGGGGTACAATCATGAAGTAGACAATTACACACAAAAAAATGGGGTTTGATTAAGCCAAGTGCACCATTGTCTACTTTCATAAGCTTTCTTAGCACAAAGATGAGCCATCAAATTAGCGGTACACCGAACAATTGAATTTACTTTGTTCATAACGATGGGAAATCACAAGTTTATGAACTTTATCTATTGCAGAGGTTATTCCATCCTATTCATTTGTCCATCCTCTCTCACCTCTCACCTTCATAAACAAAACAACAAGCAAAGAAACCCTTCCTCCGATAAATTCCCAACAAAATCCTAGCAACAACATGCGGTCCTCCTATTAGTTCTATCTGAAAATTTGGTATGTTTTTGAAACCAACTCATATGGTGTGCATAATGTGTTTTAGCTACATTTGTTGGAACTTTTCTAGTGATCAATATTTATAAAATTAGCAATAAATCATGTTTTGGCGAACTTAAGCGATGGTAAGAGTATAAAATATTATAAAATAGTTGTATTACTACCTTAGTACACTACACCCCACTTTGTACGACCGACTTGCCAAACATTTTATTACCAAAAGTGTAGCAATCCCGATCATTTTTTTGTGAATTTGATTGTCAAAAGGTAGGCAAATGGTGTCAAAGATATTTGTCTACAACAAGTGGGAAAGGTTATTAAGAAAGTGTGGCTCACCGCAAATAAAATCACAAAACCAAATATTTACCACCAAAAGTCAAAAGTTGCATTACAAGTGTGGCTACAAATGGAAATGCTCATGTGTGTGCAGGGGTCACTCCCCCCTCCAGACCGTCCACAAGGTGTCATGTTTATTGGGATCAACAAACTTAGCGGGGCGAAAGTTGGTGTTAATGTATCAACAGTGGCAGTATTAATAAGTAGGATGGTAGGACGTAGCAGGTTCCAATCAGTAGTGGAGACATGGCAGGTGTACCCTCCAACAAGGTGTTACGAAAGCAGGTTCCAATAAGTAGGACGGTAGGACGTAGCAGGTTCCAATCAGTAGTGGAGACATGGCAGGTGTACCCTCCACGACGTAGCTAACAGGGCACCACGTAGGGATAGCATACACACCCACATGATGACCTGACAACTGAGGGGCATCGTATATGGTTAAGGCCCCGGGGGGAATCCCAATTCCTGCAAGAATTGAGCTGTTTTCTACGAAATTCCTGCGTTCCAAGCGGGCCTAAAGGTATGGGAGAGAACAAAGGAAATGGCAACACTACAATACAGGCTCAATGAGCACGGGTGAAAGAAAACGGGGCGAATGGAGGTGGCGAAAGAAAAGTACTCGCATCATGGGTTTCAACACATAGGGACCACACTATGTTTGTGGCTTTTCATGAGAGTTAAGGAGAGTTAAAAAGCAGAGAGACACGATGTGGGGAAGTCTATAGAGCGCACGCTACGCAACATGTGAGTGTGTGATGCTCCCTTCTGCGACAACCGAGCAACGACACTTGTGGAGGTTAGGCAGGGGTTCATTGGGGCCCTTGGTTGTAGAGGCAGGGAGGGAACAACAGCCTAGCGGTGGCGCTGGTGGCCGCGGGCATGGAGGAGGGTGGTGGGCGGCACAACACGGCTAGCGAACTGAATATTAGGTTGGGCAAGGTTGGGGCGACGACGGTGGGGTGACGAGGCGGCGAGGGCGCCGCCGGGTGGAAGCAGGGGCAGCGACAACGGAGGTGCGTGGATCTCGTCTGGTAGGGAGAAGAAGACGGTGGCGGTGGGGAGGAAGTAGAAGGCAGTGGCGATGGTGGCGGCGGGGAGGAAGAAGAAGGTGGAGGGTCGCACACTCCACAGCTCGAGAGCACATGCGTGCCCTATAGGGCCTATTTGGCATGGCTGTGGCTTTCCTAAAAAGCGGCTTCCGGCTAGGCTATAGGGCTGAACAACTGAGCTGAAGAGGTTTGGTGTTTGGTTGTCTGACTTTTAGGTAGGCTGGCTGCAACTTCTGAGATGATAAATGTCTGAAATGCTCCTGAGGCAAGTAATAACTTGTTTGATGCCATTTAACGGTAATTAACACAATTGACGACAATTAATGACATTTAATGTCAACTAATGACAATTGATGATAATTAACGACAACTAACACAATTAACGAGAATTACCACAATTAATGACATTTAACGACAACTACCGCAATTAACGATAATTACCACAATTGACTGCAATTAACGACGATGACGGTCGCAATTAACAAAAATTAACGATAATTTGTGTAATTAAGAATAATAATTACAATAAACAATTATTACATAAATAATTATTACAATAAACAAAATATGACCTACATAATTAATTTACAATAGGGAAAAGAGAAAAAAGAAAGAAAAAATTTAAAAAAGAGGCAGGGTTAGGGCCGCTGGCGGCTAGGGTTTGAGCCATCTATTGATGAATTGATCAGTGTTGCTTCTTCTTCTTCTTCTTCTTCTTCTTCTTTGCCACATGATGAATATTTTAATTTCTGATGGATGTTTTATGAATTATGTTGCTACCTATACGTCTGAATTCAATGTACACATTGTACATTTGTATTACTCCTATATGTCAACAATATAAATTAATGAATCATTTTCTTTAGCAATTGGTTATTTGGCTTATCTCCACCTGGATCCCTTTATCTTGTTTGGGTTGAAATGCATTGTGAAATTGGTTACATTGAATACGTTGCTGAGTGCACTTACTAACTGATTTGATATTGTGTTACAAGTCTAGTAAACTATGGAATCCATCTAGCGAACTCCTCGTGCATCAATCCTCATGGCGCAGTGCAATATTTAAGCAGGTTACGCATCCGAACTGAAGCAACGCAATAATATCGATACTGCACCAGGTGAATAATGCACAAATGCATATGAAGAAAGTAATCAACCTCACAATCCCCTGTTACCTCGGCTACTTACACCATAGGTAGTGTCACTACAAAAAAAGATAAGATCAAAACAAAGTGAACAAGGCTAAGATTAATGTTGTTGATTCTCGTGAGGTTCCATGTACAAATCTGGCCCTGGAATCGCAGCTATATAGAAGCAACTGCCTTGATGAACATACCGAATATCCAAGGGTCAGGTTCCCAAAATAGAAACCTTGTAGTGACTCCTAAGGTGCATGTACTCATCTAAACCACCGTTGAGTTCGGTAGTGTGATCCCTTGTTGCAAGTAATATGCCTTGTCAACACCCGCCAACCTTGTTTGGAATATCCCCTATTCTTTTCTACAGCGTGCTCTTACCTGTGGCATGCCGCCAAATAAAACAGTAAGTGCAAATCCATATGGCAGTGTAGCGAACCAGCGATGCATATGGATGGTGCCAAGTTCAGAGTTCGTGCATTGGAAAGGTTGACACTATAAAAGGTGCATAATACATAAGATCAGCAAATATTGGCATACCCCTTCGGCCCTCCCCATGGTGCTATTCCATTCTCTGCCTTGCCCTGCCAGGAATAAATGTATAGGATTAGGCAACATGTAATATTGTTCAGAGTGAGGAAAGATGGACAGTGACTATACCTGTTTACCAAGTGATGGAACAACCTGATGAACAATCCATTGAGCATCAACAACTCCAATTTTCTCATGAGCTGTCTGTTTAATTTAAGACCAAGCAGGGCTCTAGCTCAGTAAAACATGAAATAATTGTGGCTTGGTAAAGTTGTTAATTGAAATAACTATGGATGGTCCTGCTAGGAACATGTGATCAACTAGTTAGTCCTGGAGACTAGTCCAAAAATAGGGGGCAATGAAGTTTTCTACATGCTTAAGGTTCATGAAATAGTAAGTTCCCCACTATATACAAAAACCAAAAGCCTACCTCTGTTTATCCATCAACTCAACTGCCTTACTTCCCATCCTCTCATATGCACTACCTGACTTAACCCCTCCCTTTCCCCACCCCTAATAGCCTGCCCACATCACCATCAATCACTATGCTCCACACCCGAACACCCTTTGGCCCCCAAAAGAATTAAATAGAAAAAACTCATTCTATGCACCATGCAATTGAAGCTACGCTAGACCATCTATAGGTTAGCATTCATGTATAATAATTCACTTCAGGAGAACAATATGTCTAATTGATAACGGCGAAAAAAATACATACACACATTTCCTAAGAGCAAAGTCGAGACCCCATCCATGGACCAAGTCATTCTGCATAAAACAGTGTAAGCATACAACTCCAAACAAAGCTAAGAGATGAGTAGGTAATGCCACTCCACCTGAATCATATGCCATACACATCACCATGCATCCCTAGAGAGCACGGTTACCATAATTTCCATGAATCTACATATCAAATTGAATGTGAAGACAGATATTTTGACAGAGAAAAATAATTTGATACAAATGATTTGGCCCCTACACTACACATGGTGGTAGATGGGGATCAGTACACCAGCCTGGCCTCTCCTCAGTTACTCTGTATAAAGCAAAATATCACTCAAGAAACTAATACAGGTGGGTGACAATTAAGCATCAGTAAAGCAATATAGATTCAGTAGCTCACTTGTGAACTTCTTGATCACCTCGTCGTTTAGTCATTTGCCATGTCAGACCTCTATTAAGTTCTAAACCAGGCTGAGAGATCTCCAGCCCATGCTTCCTAACAAGTTTAATGTAGCTGAAAATTCATATTGAGATTATCTTCCTTAGTGGAACACCAGAAAAATAGATAAAGGAAACAAGGGTGTAACGCTTACGCCTCTGCATTGATGCCAGAGTTTCAACAATGTTTGGGTTGTGATGCCAGAGTTTCTATCTTCAATATAGGAGATAATACTAGAAGGGAAGTGAGGCGGCAGCTAGGGTTTGGGCCGCCGCCGTCGGCGGCGCCGGGAGAGGAGTTGGGCGGCAAGGTCAAGGGAGGAGGAGGGCGGTGCCGGGAGAGGGGTTGGGTGGCTGGGTCAAGGGAGGAGGTGGGCGAGATCTGGATCTAGGCGACGCTAGCGTGGGAGAGTAGGGAGGAGGAGTTCGGTGGCTGGGTCAAGGGAGGAGGTGGGCGAGATCTGGATCTAGGCGACGCTAGCGTGGGAGAGTAGGGAGGAGGAGGTGGGCGGGCTGGGGAGGAGGAGGAGGTGGGGCGGGCGAGGCTGAGTGGGCGGGCGAGCGGGGGGAGAACCAGTGCTAGGGTTTAGGGGGCTTTTAATCAGTGGCAAATGACGGATAATTTACCCTCAACTTTGGGGGGAAATGCGGAATGAGGGCTACGGGAAGCTGCAGAAGCTCCCCGCGGGTGGCTTCTAGCTTCCGCACGTTATAACACGAAGTGGCTTCGAAGAAAAACGGAGGAGAAAAGCTAGGTGTTTAGAACGACTTCTGGATTTTTCGAGCAAAAATCCGAAGTCGTTCCAAACCAGCCCGTACCCTCCCCACACTGCATGGGAGGTGGTCGATGAACACATCTCAAGCCACACTAGACGTCAATACCGCAGGCCAAGCTCTCCGGCAACGCTGTTGCACGCAGCATTTGCGACTTATTCCTGAATCGAGTAAATGACGAGTTTTTCTCTCCCGAATCCAGTGAACAACAACTTTTATCTTTTACCCCCTTTGCATATTCCATTTCATTTTAATAGAAGATGTCTGTTTTATTTCTTGTTGTGTTGATTAAACATGAACTGAAATGTTATAGGACCGTACACCCATTTATAATTCCTTCAACTATATATCTTGAGAAAATCCTTGAACTGCCCTACCTTATTCTGAGAGAAAAATTCGACATGTGCAAGCGCAATGTTCAACGTGTAAAGAAAACAGTTCACTGAAAAACAAACTTTCAAAACGAAGATAAAAAAATGTTTGGAGAATTACAAGGAACACCATGCAGACAAGCAGAACACATCTATGCAGTACACAAAATGAAGGCAAATACCGCTTTTCCTTCAAAAAAATAGGTAGTGCTGGTTGTGAAAATGCAATACCCCTCTTATTATAGCGTAGAATATTGCAGCGCTCTCCGCGTTTGCTGGCCATTTACTACCAATTGTGCTTGCACGCGTGGCCATTGAATTTTCTTTCCTACATCGGCATCGCGCGCCTTCGTCCATTCGATCATCGATGTAGCGCTGACATAGTGTCCTCCCTTTTTCTTCATGTATCGCTTCTCTTGCGTGCACGCTTGCAGCATACGCCATGTTGGCTGTTTGCTTTCGGCCCAGTCGCAATGGTCGGCATGGCATAGCGCATGTACAACCTAGTATAATCAAAACCAAAGTAGTGAGCTAGGCCTCGGAGCATCCAACACAGGTGGCCCAATAGCCTTTAGCATTGACAATCATATGTTTCCAAATTTATTTCCTTTGACAAGGAATGGGAACATTTTCTGAAGAACTAAGCTTGCATGCACAAATACTTGCCTGGTAGTTCCCTTTCCAGTCGTACCTTCGACTACACGTAGTTGTATTCCTCTTCGGGCCTGGTAGTTCCCTTTCCAACTACACGTAGTCGTACCTCTTCGACTACACTTAGGCGAACCTCTTTCTGACAGGTAGTCGATTTTTCCTCGACTACATATAGGTAAACCTCCTACGACTACTCCCAGTCGTAACTCCGACTACTCTCAGTCGTATCTCCGAGCCCCCCTCTCTGGACTCCATGTAGTTGTACCCCCTTCGGCTGCATGTGGTCGAAGACCCTTTTCGATTTGGTGGACGACAACCCTTTCGACCAGGTGGTCGAAATCCTCTTCGACCAGATGGTCGAAATCCTCTTCGATCAGATGGTCGAAGCCCCTTTCGACCAGTTGGTCATAGTCCCTTCTGATTCCCGATTTGGTGGTCGACAACCCTTTCGACCAGGTGGTCGAAATCCCCTTCGACCAGATGGTCGGAGACCAGATGGTCGAAATCCTCTTGATCGGATGGTGAAATCCCTGACGGATGGTGGGCCCTTCGACCGATTGGTCATAGTCCTCGATTCCGATTTGGTGGTGACAACCCTTTCGACGGTGGTGAAATCGCCGACGGATGGTGAGCCTTCCAAACCAATTGGTGAGCCTTTTTGACTAGTTGGTCGGGGCCCCTTTCGACAAGTTGGTCGAAATCTTCTAGACCAGTTGTCGAAAACCCCTTTAGACCACTCGAGCTCTACGACCACAGATCGCTTATGACAACGCAGCCCGCTACGACCACTGTAGCATCCACGAGTACTGCAGTAGCTATGAGCACTGTAGCGTCGCGAGCACTGTAGCATTGCGAGAGCCCTACGAGTACTGTAGCGACCATGAGTCCTGTAGCGCTATGAGTACGCAGTGGCTACGACTACGACCACGATCGACCACTGAGTTCTGACCACTCGGTTCGACCACTGAGATTCGACCACTTAGTTCGACCACTGAGTCTTGACCACTCAGTTCGACCGCTGAGATTCGACCACTCAGTTCGACCACTGAGTCTCGACCACTCAGTCTGACCACTCCGTTCGACCACTGAGTTTTGACCACTCAGTCCAACCACTCAGTTCGACCACTGAGTTCCGACCACCCAATTCGGCCAGATTAGTTTGACCATACTGGTATACACCTTCGACCACACTGGTTCATGGCTTCGACCAGATGGCTTCGATCGTACTAGGTTGTGCCTTTGACCACCCTGGAGCCTGGACTAAGACTCTGACCACACAAGTCTAAGGCCTCTGGTCCAAGACTTTGCCCATAGGTGTAAAGACGCGTACGTACCCGATTCCGATGATAAAGGCTGACTCCAATCAAACTCATATATGGATTAGCAACCGACTCGAACCCAATAAAAATCTATTCGACTAGACCAAAAAGTCTCATTTGGAGTTCAATTGAATTTTTTATTACAATTTGAATTCCTGACTGTTTATTTGACTTCTGGTTACTCTTGCATATATAGAAACCGAAGCGATCGAAGATCCTTCGGTTGACCCAGAACAAGATAAGCAGAACCTCAACCAAGGCGAGTCAACACTTTGATCATATTGCACATACTTTTTGCAAACTATGTTTCTTTAAATTATGAAATTGCATTGTTATAGATTATACAATTATATTGGTCTAGCTCATAGTTAATGCCTCAATGATAATTGTGTATAAATTTTCAATCCTTGAACTTGGACACTATCATTTGTCACACTAGAACTAATAGTTTACATACTAGTTAATAAGTTTGTATCTAAGTGTGATGCTTAGCCTTACTTAGATACATTGGCATTTGGGCAATGAATTGCTCGACATCATTCACTCACTTAAAAATGAATTTGGGCAGTCGACGCTTGGAGCCTGGCTGGTATGTTGGATGAAAGGGTTATTTTCAAAACAAAATAAAACCCAAAAACCGATTTCGACTCGGGTGGCTGGAAAGAGTGGCTTGGTGCCTGGGGCACGAGAGGATGTGGGTATGTGGATGTACCACCCGAGTCAATTAAGGATAGAATCCTGTGATGACCTCGCATGTAAAATAGTGCAACCACAAGTCGGTAACACCTACGACCTGGCCAACTAATTTGTTCGCCTTAGCGTGGCTTCGACGTTGGTGGATGTCGGGGGAGAACGAAGCCACTTGAACCGCACAACGCTAAAGGGAGACCTCCAGGTGACCAGGGAGAGCACGAAGGAGGTGATACCTAGCGATGCAAAGTTGCAAAGAGGAGGAACATTGTAAAGGCCTTGTGATAATCAACATTAGCCACACACATACGGAAGTGTGTCGGGGCAGTATAAGTTGATTTATGTCTTGTGGGGAAGTGCACAAACTCTGCAGAGTAAGAAAACTATCTGGATAGACGTGCTCACGGTCAAGAGCGGTGCTGAGAATTTGCTTGATATAGCTTTCCTTTTTTATAAAAATCGATTTGTGGATGGAATGGAAAAATAGGGCGGGACCCCAAGGATTTGGAAAAGCCTTGTCTGTGACCAGTGGTAATTATGGGATAACCTGAGCATTGAGTGGCCAGACCACTCAATGGTATAGGAGGTTGGACCTCCACTAGTACTTTACAAATGAAAACTCTTTTATGAAACTAGTTTGTTAACATGCTAAGTTTCAGGATTTCCTACTACTTAATCTAGTTCGAACTTAGCTTTGTGCAAATAAAAGAACTCTAAACTTCCCTTGACTAGCCCTGCATCTATACGACTGCATTGTGTGTTGGCTCACGAGTACGGTTGTGTACTCAGGCTCGTCTAATATAATCTTTCAGACCCACACGATCAAGACCCCTATGACTACTACTCGGAGGCTAGACCTGATGGTGGGGAAGACGGTGAAGCTTAGGACGTGACCCCCAATCGCTTGCCTATGGGCAGAGTGAATGGATCCACTACGACTTGTTCCATTCCGCACTCTTCCACGATCTGTACTCTGACTTTTGTAAAACTGAGAAAAATTTGGCAGGCCCTTTCACAAAGGGGCTAGCATGGAAGGCGATTTCTGTTGCGTCTATGGACATGGGAATGAGACCTATTGGAGTTACAACTCAACAGTAACCCATACCTTTTTTATCGGAGATCCCGTGACTTAGGCAATGGGAAAAACAAGTTGATGTTTGAACAAGAGAATATATTTTAATAAAATATGTACCCGTATCCTAATAGACAAAGTACTCTCAACTGTATGGAAGAGGATGGTTTAAAGCCTTAATGTATTCTAGTGTCCAATAAGGAAAAAAGGTATTATCCTACAGGATACCTAGAATGAATACACCTACTTGAGCTTAACTGAGGTCGTAGTTCACGATAATAGGGACATTCTCTAGAAAGCTCGTGAGCAGATAAGAGAGCATGACAAAATAAATCTCCAGTTAGGCTTGGTTCTTTGACAGCCTAGTATCAGTTGAGATTTCAAGTGAAATTTAATCACGAAAGACTGTGAATTCAAGGCATAGTCCATTCATCAATTGTGAGAAGATGAATCTTGTTATTATAGGTGCTAGTTCAACCCGTACGGGACTTACACTAAAATACTAGTATATCATCAACTCTTCAGCAGAGTAATCTTTATCATTTCTTTCTGCTGCTTGCTTTGGAATTGGTGGGGGATTGTTGGAATTAGGCACATATGAGTTAAGACCCATTCATTCCTATAATTCCAAAGCACGAAAACTCTTAGACCAGAAGTTTTTCACACGTGATCGAAACTTAGTGCTCAAAACTCCGCGGTCAAAGCCATAGACCAGTGTGGTCGAAGGCCTAGACCAGTATGGTCGAAATAATCTAATCGAAGACATAGACCATTGTGGTCGAAGGCATAGACCGGTATGGTCGGAATCAACTGATTGGATCATTAGGCCAGTGTGGTTGTAATACACTAGTCGAAGCCGCAGGCCAGTGGTCAAAGCTTAGACTAGGGTACAGTCATGATCAATAAACACTGCTTAATGACCATTAATTGGCTTTGAATTAGCGGTTACTAGTGGTTTATTATAACAGTTACTAGAGAATAATTATCTCGAATATAAATAAGATCTAGAGATGTCCAAACGAGTGTACGATTCATTCTATTTTTCCATCTTCCTCAGCGTGCACCGGGAAGGAGAGTGAGCGAATATCTCTGAACTATTATCGCAGAGTTCACCTGCACGGGGCGGTAATAAGGTTTATGGGCAGCGCATTTGCGCGACCACTCGCTGCGTTGCATCATCTATGATCTGCACTGCTTCAAGACTGCGTTGCTTCCTGTTCTTCATCGAACTCGACTGTAAGTTGGTCGTAAGACTACTCTATTCTGTTATAGTCCTATTTTGTGTATATTTAGAAGTTCAATGAGTTATCTGCTGTTGATATCGTTTTATGCATCTCTAGTTATTTGTGATCTTTGCCTCATAATAAAATCTGGAATTAAAATATTGTCCATATTTCTAACAATTCAGAAATCTTATTGTGGACCTTTTTGTGATTTAGCAATGGCTGGTGTTTCTGATGCTATGAAGCCTGAGAGGTTCTTTGGTCAGAATTCCGTAGATGGCAAACTAGAGCCAAATTCTGGTTCATGTCTATGGGGTTGTGGTGGGTAATCCATTCACAGTATCCATTTACAATTGACTAGTATATGCAGTTTGATAATGCGAATAACACTGCTCTTGGTTGCATTTTGACCATTCTAGCAGATTAGCTCTACGATGTGTATATAGACTATAAGTCCGCCACAGAGTTGTGAGATGCACTAGAGCACAAATATGCAGAGGCAGAGGCAGGTTGTAACATCCCAAAGTGCTGTTACCAAAATAAAAATAAATAAAAGTCATTGTTTTATTGGATTTTCTGAAATTTTAAAGAGTTTCATTACTTTATTTGAATTTCTGAAGTTTTAAAAGTCAAAATTTAAAATTTATTTGAGGTTCTTGAAGTTCTAGTTGGTTTGACCTGAAAAATAAAAACTTATTTAATTTCTAGAATTTTCTGATATTTTAAAAGCTTTTCCCTAAGTATTTTAAAGCCAAAACAATTTATTCTGCAAAATTAATAGTCAATTATGAATTGGAACTATTTTTATTAAGTCCAAAATAACTCTAGGAATTTATGTGTATTTTTCTAGTATTTTTGGATTTAATTTGCTATTTTCTAAAGCCTAAATGAATTACTGGAGTTAAATCAATTAGAAAACCAATTTAAAAACCCTAAAACCCTTTGGGCCGAAACCTCGTCCGGCCCATTTCCTTCCACCGCGCCCCAGCCCATCTCGGCCCGCTTTCCACGTTGCCCCGTGCGCCCGCTCGTGACCGTCGGATGTAAATTCGACGGCCAGCCTCTCGCCAGCCGCCCCCTTTCCCTCCCAGACGTCCGATCCCCATCCTACAGCCCCCGGGCCTTTCTTCTCCCCACCTTTCTTCTTTGCGCAGCCGCGCTCGAACTGCCGCCATTACTGGCCACGTGGAGCTTCAAATCTCCGCGATTCCCTCCCACTATTCACGCTCATTCAAGCGCATTCACCCCCCCCCCCCCCGCATCACGCTGCTCCCATTTCGCCCGTTACCCCCCTCCATCCCCGACCTCGAATGCCCAAATCCTCGCCGACATCACCGCACGGCCTTCGTGTGCATCACATCGATCCCGTGCCGCCCCTACCCTATTTAAGGGCGCCCCAGCTCCGCCTCTTCTCACCGATCCCGACGCCCCTCACCCCCTCACTTCTCCCTCACCACAAGCCCCAGATTTTGGAGTTTTTCCTCGCCGCCCGAAGCTCGGTATTTCTTCGTTTCCGGTGCCGACAAGGCCTTATCGGCGCATTTGACCGCACCAATGGCATAGCCACAGCCCCGCCGACCCCATGCGCGCCCCCTCGACATCGGAGAGCCCCTCAATTGCCGCACCGCCGCAAGCCCCAATCTCGCCGCCGCTTTTGACTTCGCCGCCGGCGAATAGCTCGTGTCCCCATACATCCGTGGTAAGCACCATGCTCCCCATCGCCTCCTCTTCCTCCCTAGTACCTCGCCGCCGGCAGCCACGCCACCGTTTGCCGGTTCTTTGGTCTCCGTGCGCCACCACCCGCCGGCAAGACGTTGCAGTGCCACGTCACTGCCACCCGTGCGCCACCTCCTAGCCATGCCACCCCTCTGCTCTCGTGTCTGCCTATGTGGCAGCCTGCGCGGTGCCACGTGCGCACGTGCCCACCACCTCCCCTCGTGCACTGTTCCCATGCACCGAGTCCGCGGTGGATCGTTGACCGCCCATGGACTTGGTCCATTGACCCAAAGGGGCCCACTTGTCAGTGGTGTTTTCTGTAGAAAAACAATTCCACCGAAAAAGAAATTCCCTGCTAATGTCATCATTGCGCAATAAAGCCATTTTCCTTTAGAAAAATAATTCTAATAATTCTGAAAAACCCTAATTCTATCATTTCATGTACTTTCAATCTTCTAAAGCCCATATCTTTTGCATCTGAACTCCGATTGAGCCCATTCAAATTTCTAAATTTGTCTAAATTCAAGATCTAGCCAACCGAACCAAAATTATTTAATTTGGAGTTCATTTGAATTATTATTTGAATTTTATTTGAATTTAGCTTATTTCGCGATTAGATTTCGACGACTTCGGAGAGTCAGATTTTGACGCTGTTTGAAGAGCACATAAGAGGATTGATTTTGATTGTATGATCATCGTGATTATACACTTGGACTACCTTGAGAAAGTACTTGTGAGTACTAGGTGATCTGTTAAGGAAAACAACATCATCTCATTAAGCAAGGCAAGTTATAACCTTGATCATATCGATCCCATTATTTCAAATTATTTATATTCTGTTTTAAATTATTATTGCATGCTTATTTATATCAGTAATTTAAATTCCTGCTTTAAATATATAGTTATGCCTAAAATACTTTGTATGACCAATTTTGATAATTGAAGCAAACATATTGTCACTATAGGTAAAATCTAGTTGATACGATAGTATGAACTAGAACATTTTGAGAAAAAAATCAGGCTTAGCCATGCTTATAGACCAAACATGTTTATTTTGGGGAATTTCAGCCAAAAATCAATTGTTGTTTAAATTGTATCCATGGCATCGGTATGTTATGGAAGTTTATGACTTTGAAAAAAAAAGAAATAAATGAGAATGGTTTGGACTTGGGCATAATGGATGTTCGGTGGGTGCAAGTTTATGCACAGGCTCAATCGAGTATGATTGAGGCCTATGGGTTTTATTGGAAAGTTGCCCAAGTTAGTTAAGAACCGGTCTTCGAGTGTATGATGCTAAACCATACCGTACCACCACATGTCCTCAGTGTGGGGAGTAGGACCTGGCTAATTAATCTGCAATGTTCCACCGTGGTCGTTCCCTATAGATGCCATGGGTAGTCATGTTACGACTTATGTTAGTCCCACCTAGCGCAAGAGGGGGCCCGAACCCGGAGGTCTTTATTCCAAAGGGGGTGGTGAAACCTTAGCGAGGGGTAACTACGGTGGAATGACGCTTTGTAAAGGCCTTGACACGTGGTCTAGACCGCTTACCAAAGGTAGTAAGCGGTGGCATAGATGTATGCCGGACAAACTAGAGAAGTCTTGTCATGTGGGTAAAGCTGTACAACCTCTGCAGAGTGTAAAACTATTCGAATAGCCGTGTCCACGGTTATGGACATGCTAGCCGAACTGCTTAAAGTTAGACTTTGGTTTTATTTGAAAAAGACTTCTTAAAAACTAGTTTATCCAGATGGGAATTGGGCAGGAAGCCATGTGATATGAGGGTATCCTTCACCACTCATGTGTGAATGTTATTTGACTATAAAACTGAGAATTTATAAAATGATTTGTAGTTATAGAATAACTGCTTTGGAACTTAGTACCAGTATTTAAAGAAAATGCTGCTTTATGCAAATCAACCAATAAGCCATCCTTTGTTACATCCATGTATGCATATCATTCTGTTATTTGATGGGTGTAACTTGCGAGTACGGAAGTTGTGCCCATCCTTACTTCATCCAAATAAATTTCAGAGGAGAAGGACTTTGCTACCGATGTGGACCTCGACGACTAGGCCGCTTCCCCGATTGCCTGTGGCAGATTAACTGGGCCCTACTACTTCTTCGTCTTCCGCTATGTTTATTTTATTGTTGGCCTGTAAGCCTCCTTTGTAATCAACTCTGTTGGTATTTATTAATAAAGTTGTGATATGAATTTGTTACCGTATTTGTTTACTGTATGAACTAACTACTGATCATGGGATTGGTTCAGAAATGCACAGAGGATTCGGGAGTATTAATTCTCGGGTCTGACACAGGTCGTTGGCTTTACATGTGTGAGCAATTCTTCGACTTTAGCATGGATGAGGCTAAGTTCATAGTTGGATAAGCTCATGATCTCCAGCTATTGGTGGGTGAGATTGCCAAACTTCTTGCTACATGGCGGGATTTCGCCACTGGCTTAAAGCACAAGAGGGAAGAGATATCTATTGAGGATCTCATTGCTGCCCTTGATTTGGAAGAAAAAGCAAGAGCAAAAGATGCACCAAGTACTTCCAGTCAGAACAATAAGATCAATGCAAATGTCATAGAGAAGAAATATGGCAAGAAAAACAAAGGCTTTAAACCAAACAAGACTACTAGCTTTAAGAAGAAAACTGAGAAGAAGGATATGAGTAACATCATCTGTTTTGTGTGTGGGAAAAACGGTCATATGACGAAAGACTGTCATTTTCGCAAGAGCAAGAATGGTGTACAGCCAAAGAAAAAGGTTGTCAACATGATAATAAGCAAGACCTCAACATGAGGGTATGGTAATCTACCTGTCAACGTGATCATAGGTGAGCGAGCATGGCGGCCGCCGCGACGTCTTCGGGTGGTGGCAAGGCGTGCGGTGGTGGGCGAAGGTGCGCACAATGGCACAGTCGAGGAGAAAGAGATAGGACTTTTACTTTTGTAAATAAATTATTTGTAATTTTCGGGAAAAAGGAAGAACCCTTTTTAAAAAACAGAAAATCCAAGAAAATACTTAGATTTTTTTCTTTTCAACTTTAAACCTACTAAAACCCAAAAAATTCAATAAATTTTCTTTTTGGATTTTTAAAACTTAGGGACTCAAGAAAAGCAATAAAACTCTTTTAGATTTTTAGAAAATCAAGGAAACCCTTTTACAACTTAGAAAAAGCGATAAAATAATAACTTTATTAATTTTGAAATAGTAACAAAACTTTGGGATGTTATAGTTGTCCATAGCGAGATGGATTCTACCATGACTAACGGGACTTGGGAGATCACTAATCGTCCTATCGGGTGCAAACCTGTTGGATGCAAGTGAATATTTAAAAAGAAAATGAGGCCTGACGGTACTATTGATAAGTACAAGGCAAGACTTTTGGCCAAAGGTTATACCCAGAAAGAAGGTGAGGATTACTTTGATACTTACTCTCCTGTTGCTAGATTGACCACCATTCGAGTGCTCATTGCATTAGCTGCTTCCCATAATCTTTACATTCATCAAATGGATGTAAAGACGGCTTTCCTTAATGGAGAGTTAGAGGAAGAAATCTATATGGAGCAACCGGATGGTTTTGTGATTTCTAGACAGCAAAATAAGGTATGCAAATTAATCAAATCCTTATATGGCCTAAAGTAAGCACCTAAACAATGGCACGGAAAGTTTAATAAAAACTTTAATTTCTGCTGATTTTGCTGTGAATGAGGCAGATAAGTATGTATATTATCGTTATAGTAGGGGTCAAGGAGTGATTTTGTATTTGTATGTCGATGATATACTAATATTTGGGACAAACACTGCTATTATTGACGAGGTCAAATCTTTCTTATCTAGATGCTTTGATACGAAAGATCTAGGAGAGACAGATGTTATTTTGAATATCAAATTGATCAAAAATGAGGATGGGATCACTTTAAACCAATCCCATTATGCTGAGATAATCTTGAGTCGGTTCGGTTTTGAGAATTGCAAGATTTTCCCAACTCCTTGTGATGCTAGTGTTAAGCTTCGTAAGAATAAGGAATTAGGCAAAGATCAATTGAGATATTCACAAATCATTGAGTCCCTTATGTATTTATCTGGTGCCACAAGACCTGACATATCATTTGATGTGAGCAAATTAAGTCGGTTTTACTTCTAATCCAGAAGATGATCACTAGGATGCACTTGAGAGAGTATTGCACTACTTAAGACGCACAACCTCATATGGAATTTACTATACTGGGTATCCATCTGTATTAGAAGGATATAGTGATTCAAACTGGATCTCTGATGCAGATGAGATCAAAGCTACAAGTGGTTATGTCTTTACACTAGCAGGTGCTACGGTATCATTGAGGTCATGTAAACAGACCAAATTGACGAGGTCAACCATGGAAGCATAACTTGTAGCACTAGACACAACCACAGTTGAGGCTGAATAGCTTAAAGAGCTTCTGTTGGACTTGCCACTGGTTGAGAAACCAATTCAGCAATCCTAATGTACCGTGATAATCAAACAGTGTTGATTAAGGTTACAAGTATAAAGGATAACATGAAGTCCTCCAAACATGTGAAGCGTAGGTTTAAAATTGTCAAAAAACACTGAGGAACTCCGGAGTGATTACTATGAATTATATACAAACTGAGAAAAATCTGACAGACCCTTTCACAAAGGGGCTAGCACGGAAGGCGATTTCGTTGCATATATGGACATGGGAATGAGCCTCATTGGAGTTACAACTCAACAGTAACTCATACCTTTTTGATCAGAGATCCCGTGACTTAGGCAATGGAAAAAACAAGTTGGTGTTTGAACAAGAGAGTACATTTTAATAAAATATATACCCGTATCCTAATAGATAAAGTACTCTCAACTGTATGGAAGAGGATGGCTTAAAACCTTAATGTATTCTAGTATCCAATGAGGAAAAAGGTATTAGTCTCTGGATACCTAAAATGAATACACCTACTTGAGCTTAACTGAGGTCGCAGTTCACGAGAATAGAGACATTCTATAGAAAGCTCATAAGCAGATAAGGGAGCATGACCAAATAAAGCTCCAGTTAGGTTTGGTTCTTTGACAGTTTAATATCAGTGAAATCTAATCACGAAAGACTGTGAATTCAAGGCATAATCCATTCATCAGTTGTGAGAAGATGAATCTTGTTATTCTAGGTGCAAGTTCAACCCGTACGGGACTTACACTGAAAGACTGGTATATCATCAACTCTTCAGCACATTAATCTTTATCATTTCTTTCTGTTGCTTGCTTTGGAATTGGTGAGCGATTGTTGGAATTGGGCACATATGAGTTAAGACCCATTCATTCCTATCATTCCAAAGCATGCAAACTCTTAGACCAGAAGTTTTTAACACAGTGGTCGAAATTGAGTGATCGAAACTCAGTGGTCGAAACTCCGTGATCGAAGCCATAGACCAGTGTGGTCGAAGGCCTAAACCAGTATGGTCGAAATAATCTGGTCGAAGCCATAGACCATTGTGGTCGAAGGCATAGACCAGTATGGTCGAAATCGTCGGATCCTTAAACCAGTGTGGTCGTAATACACTAGTCGAAACTGTAGGCCAGTGGTCGAAGCTTTAGACTAGGGATCAATAAGCATTGCTTAATGACCATTAATTGGCTTTGAATTAGCGGTTACCAGTGGTTTATTATGACAGTTACTAGAGAGTAATTGTCTCGACTATAAATAAGATCCGGATACATCCAGACAAGTGTACGATTCATTCTATTTTTTCATCTTCCTCTTTGATCAACTATGCTGAGGGATTGAGCTGTCGAACCAAGTCGTTCATTCTCCTCGGCATGCACCGGGAAGGAGGGTGAGCGGATATCTCCGAACTATTGTCGCAGAGTTCACCTGCATGGGACGGCAATAAGGTTTCTGGGCAGCGCATTGCGCGGCCACTCGCTGCGCTGCATCATCTATGATCTGCACTGCTTCAAGATTGTACTGCTTTCTGTTCTTCATCGAACTCGACTGTAAGTTGGTCGTAAGACCACTCTATTATTTTATAGTCCTATTTTGTGTATATTTAGAAGTTCAATGAGTTGTCTGCTGCTGATATCATTTTATGCATCTCTAGTTATTTGTGATCTTGTCTCATACTAAAATCTGAAATTAAAATATTGTCCATATTTCTAACCCATAATCTTTGGATCTGCGTTTATTACGAGTCATATATCAGGACTTTGTGTTCCATCATGCAGTTGGTTTCTTTTCCATTTACTCATTGTTGGTGTTAATTCATTGATTGTTCACAGATACTTGGAAAGTGTTTTTTCAAGGCAACATTCTGATTGTCCAGTCGAACAATTTGCTCAGTCAATCCATGCAATCAATTACTTGGTAAGAGCTTTTGTCTGGCTTGGTGAAATACAATTTAGTATAATCATGTAAACTCCCACCAAGAATAGTCATTTAATCATAAAATGATTAAAAATCATGATGCTTGATCGAACATATGTAAATGCTCGGAAAGGTACTGATAAGCTATTGACCTGAGTCACTGACAGAGTATGTTCATTCTTGTACGCTTGCATCTTTGACTGCATAAACATTTGTACAATTTTAGATAGATGACACTCTTAAGGAAGCCTCAGACTGGTATACATGGTTCGGTTAACCCTGGGACTCATCTGGACTAGCAAATGGTCAAAAGTATTTGGACGCGAGTGTTTAAGTGGGACCGTGGTCCGTGGGACAATTTGGAAAACATATAGTTTCTCCAGCAAATGGGGCCTTTCTTTATGGGATGCTTAGGCTTCACTTTTGTACCTCCTATCCCAGAATGTTTTTGTATGGTTCTTCATACAAGATCAAGCCCCCATTGGCCATTCTATGGTAAAACTTACACTAGGGCCCATGGACCACTGTTAGAAAACTTAACTATGAAAACTAAAGGGATTACTGGACTTGTAGACGAGCTCAAGCCCTATAAAAATCGTAGGAATTGATATGCCACTAGTGTGGTGGTAAATATTGAATAAGACTCTTCTGATATGCCACTTTTGGTATTTATTTTGCTAATCGTATGAATGCGGCGGTTATTGCTTTATTACATTGTCAATTTGATAGTTATTATACCTTTGGCGTTCCCTTGATAAGTTGATATTATTTGCATTATTTGCAGGTTGACCAGCTTAAAATACCTACTCTTAAGGACATGAGGCATATTGACCGCAAGCTGAAACATTGTTTGGATCCAAGCTCGCAGGACGAGTAATCTCTCTCATTTTTACAATCCAGCATATCCTCCACGACTATTACCTGTTGTACTCATTTTGTCATTTGTATGTCTCTATAGGCATAAGAAGAAAGAAAACAAGTTGAAGCACAAATAAAAAAGGACAGCTAACGATGCCCAGCTGTAAGTTCCTCGTACTACCAAGTACCAACTCACATTGTATGACCATGTTCCTTTTAGTTCTTGGTTCTGAATTGCTTCTCTGCAGCAACAGCTAGAAAGCATACGGTTGAGCGGTGTTGTTGAGCAAGAATCAGTTCTGAAAATGTGGTGATAACTGGTAAGGACTTGTACTGTGCTTCATGTGCTGTTAGCGTTATCTTGCCATAGCAAGTCCAGTGCCAGTGGTAACTTATTCCTTGTCGCAAGGGAAGAAACAACCTTGAGGTGTAACTTTGGATGCTTATTGCTATATATGCAAATGATACAAGTGACTTGATTATATAATTGGCTTTTCTTGTTTGCGATCCGTACCATTCTTGTGTTTGGTAATCCAATCCAAGATGATCTGTCTGCCTGTAAATATGAAACAAGATGATTCGTCTGAGTGATTGAATCTGAATGAGTTTGTCAAAGCATGATGGCAGCTTACCATGCCACTACAGGTACTTTGTTACGAAAAGTTCTGCTGGTTTTGCCTAAATCGGGTGCTAGTTCTTCTGCTTTCGATAACCCAGTTAGTAAAAACAAGAGTTATAAGGGCATGTACAATGCGAGATGCTTATATACGAGTGCTTAAAGAAAGAGAATGTAGTCACGTCATCAAGTACATATGTAAAAGTCGTTTCTTTCAATGCAACCATCTATTTTGTAGGTGCTTAGATGATTGTATTATCTATTAATTATATATAGTTATATACATAAGCACCTCTTAAGCACCGGTGCCTAATCAAACATCGATGCTACAAAATAAGCACCTCATTTATCCTACGTGACAAAAAAATTAATTTTTCTTTGTTAAACACCTCTCTAAACACCTGCATTGTACGTGCCATTAGGCAACTAATTCCAGACGTGTTTGCAGAAGGTCCTACTCGACAGTTCTCCATTTGTCTTTAGGTCCTACTCGACAGTTCTCCATTTGTCTTTAGGCCGCAGAAGGCGCGAGATTGCAGGTCTCAAAGTCCCAAGCTACATGCTAAGTGAAAAGACTGACCACTGAACAAAGATCAGGGCTCGTACAAGTGAGATATCTCAGCTGATCGCATATCCTCATTTTTCCATCAGCTGTCATAATAAACCGAGCCTGATATGCTGAAGACACAGAGTATGCTACAAGCCTACAAAGTTTTCCCACTTGTTGGGTATGTGTTTACAGCTCACACAGATCTCAATGTGAAATCTGGGAGGCAGTTTCGCGTTATTTCGCCGGCACACTTCAGCTCAGCATCCACTTTGGCAGTGAAGTCAGTTCCTACGTCGAACAGATATCACCGTTGTCAGTTGCCGGATCAGTTTGCCGCTGCTCACACACCAGCCTTGCCGCTTCTTGGAGAGATGCGTGTAACTCTTCGTGCATATTTGATCTCTGGAAGGTAAACGTAACGCTATTTATACATGGACTAGATCGTTTTATTGCCTTCTCCTCAAGTATTTGTTTAACAGCCTGCATCCAATTGAAATAAAAAGGAAGATAATTAGCAGTCCGCAGAATTGAATAATTGATACTCCCAAATTTCAATTACATCACGAACAATATCGAGCCACAGGACCCTTATCATCTACGGATCACAACAGGCATGTCTTTTTTATTTTATTTTTAATGGAACACCAGACAAGTCTTTATTGTCAAACCAAATACAGCACTTGACTGTCAAATATCTGAATCTGATATATCATATATCCCTTTACAAAAGAAAATAACTATACACCAGATATAAGTATATAACCAATGCTGTGCCACCAGACACCATTTTGTAGGATCAATCATTAAAACACTAGATACATTGTATGTACTATCAGACACATTGGCAGTAAATTGTAAGCTGATACTAAATTACTAATTATTCCTTGGACTAACTTGTATTGTATTGGGTTACTTTACTGCTATTTTAACGGAATAGAGAGTAGCGCAGAGGTTTAACAATCTTGGAGAAATTTCACAATGAGGGCTGGAAGGTGCTGTTAGCAAACTGGTATTGGGTTACTTTTTTGCTATTTTAACGGATTATATAGGGTCAAGGATCCAAAAACCGTTTCCGGTGGTAATCCCGGTCGTCAGCCGGGAAAAAAACCCGGCCGGTTACCGGATTTTCCGGAAAAAAACCCGGTTGAATTTCGCTTGAATTTGCTTAAAAACCAGACAAAATTTGAAATTTGAACTAGTAAAACCCGGAAAAACCGTCTGGTTTTTCCGTTCCCGGTTACCACCGGTAACCGCCGGTTACCGGCCGGTTTTTCCCCCCTATATAGGGTAAACATTATGCAAAACTGTGCAAACAGAAAATCTGGAAAAAACGTGTAGGAAAAAAAGAGAGAGAAATAAGTCAAGCGGTAAATCACAGGGAGCTGGACAGCTCCATCTTGATTCCATGGGTCCTTGCTGGCTTGCTCCCAGCTCAGATCAAAGATTTTTGCAAACGTCGAGATTGTTTACACTGGTAACAGATGCAAATACAACTGTACTAGACATCCAAAAGAGTATCCAAAGGAAAATGATATCAGCTAGGAAAGTATGAGGGTGACAACTGATAACTAACTGTCCTCAACAAAAGTACATACAACAATACCATGGCTATAAGAATAAGTTCTTTTAAATAGCCAACTAAGTCATAAGGCATCCTAAATCCCCAATTCCCCATCCACATAAATCGAACCTAAAGTAAAAGGTCAATATCTACGTTAATATCTGCCGCCAAATCTGGTTTAAATAGAAGCATCAATAACTAAAGGAGTGGAATCATCACATTAGACGTATACCCATTAATTCCATTTATTTCTAGTGAATGGCAATTTATTATATAATAATTCCACTAAACACACTTTTTATTTGCCACCTACCACAATCGAATTCTTTGATGCCTCCTTGCAACCCTAGTGTTATGAATGCTACCAACAAGGGGGTAAACATCCGTCAGAGGAAGGTTGGACGGCGACGACTTGACGTAGAACGACGCTAGGTAAAGGAGGGCACCGATTGAGGAGGAATAGATCTAGAATAGCCGGTCAAGGAACGACTACAGCTGGACTTTAGGGACTAAGAACTTGTTTATTCATCTTTGCTTAATGACAACGATTACAATATGCCTCCTTATATAGAGGGCTTTTTCTAATAATTATGAATAAAATCAATCTAAATAATTACCTTCCTAACTAATAGATAATCTTTTCAATTACCTAATTCCTATACAAGGAAACTAATAAACTATTTAAGGAAATAGATATTCGCAACGAGGGAAACTATTCGTGGATAAACAGTACATGCATGAGCAGTACGTGTATGAACAGTACCACACCCATGACACCTAGCTCTGGACTCAGGAAGGATGAATTTTGTCGGCTCTTTCCTTCAGTATGAAAACTATCCTAAACGGGTACAGAACAGCTCATCCAGCCCTTTACCATTTTCTCAGAAGTCCACATTTTGGGTTTGAACCAAATCTTTTATGCCAAAATGATTAGGTCGCTCAAATCTTCCATATTGTCTAATGATCAAGTTAAGTATGGCTCCGGCAAAAGTAACGAAATGGAAATGCCATAGATGGAAATTTTTGCATCGATTCGAAGCCGGAAAGCAGCTGTATCAAAGCTGAAATTTTGCTTCTCGGATATGATGCATTTAGCAAATCGGCAAGAACTCTATTTATCAACAGAATGGTTATTTATAACTCGAGCATTCAAGGAGCTCAAATAAGTTCCATGGGTCCAAAGTCCAGACCTGCAGCATCTTGGGATGGAAGGTGGGCACCCCAACCTGCGAGACGGCCGCCGCGCCAAAGAAGTTCCCAAGAAGTGCGGCATCCGTCGCCGACAGCCCCCACAGCAGCCCGGCCGCCAAACCCGCGAGGAAGCTGTCTCCGGCGCCGGTGGGATCCACCTGGACAGCGGGGAACGGCGCCACGCGCGCCTCCCCAGCGTCCCAGTACAGCCGACACCCGTCCCTCCCCTCCGTCACGATCACGCAGCACCGCCGTCTCGCCGTCTCCACCCCCACGTACGGCGCCTCCTCCGACGACGCCTTGATGAACGCCACCCGCGGGAGAAGCCGCGCGTAAGGCGTCCCCTCCAGCGCCACGTGGCGGACGCTCCCCTCGCCGTCGAAGGCCCGGATCAGCGCCTGCGCGTCCACGAGCACTGCGCGGCAGAGCCGGATCATCCGCTCGAGCGTCTCCGGCAGCACCTCCCCGGCGACACCGACGGCGAGGCCGTAGGCGAAGCGTCCTTCGGGGAGGTCGACGGGGTAGATCGGGTCGCAGGCGTGGACGCGCCGGAGCTGCCGGTCGGGCGCGTGCGCCGAAGCGGCGGCGTCGGAGAAGTGGGCGTGGAAGGAGGTCGTGGGCGAGGGGCAGAGCAGCGACGGGTGCCGCGAGGGCGCCGGTGCGGGGGCGTAGGCGAAGTCAGGGCCGACCTTGGACACCACGACGAAGGGGGCCTCCGGGGGGGACGCGGCGTCGAGCACGTTGGACACGAAGGCCACCGCCCCGCCGAGCGTCTCGCCCACCACGCGGCCACCCCGGAGCAGCACGTCGTGGCAGTAGCTCCCCACCACGAGGCCGTCAAGCGCGGCCCCCCTCTTCGTTTGCTGCTCCTTCTCCCCCGCCTCCGCGTCGTCGGGCTCCGTCGCGAGCGGCATCGCGGCAGCGGCAGACGGCGACATGGTGGGAGTGAGTGAGATTGGTGTGGGCGTGCGCGTGAGCGTCTGGGCGTGGAGGAGGAGGGCGCGACGGCATGGTGCGGGGGAGGTGGGGAGGATGCGGGGAATAAACGCGCGGGGTGGGATGATTCCGGGAGGCGACAAGGGGAGCTTTACAGATGCCGCGGCGGGACACGTGGTGGTGGAGCACGTGTGAGCTGGAGGCGGTGGCCGCTGACTCCGATGCGTGGAAGCTTAGGGCATGTTTGGTTGGTGACCAAACTTGACACGTCAAAGGTTAGTCATGTCACAGTTTTTTCGGTAGCTGTTTGGTTCATTGTCACAGCTATAGCATGTCACACTTTCTTAGCACCCTGCCTCACATGTCATAGACTCATTTTCGTGCCAAACCTTGCCACAAGTGCGGCTTCGATTTTGCTCGCCACACTTTTTGTGGCAGCCACAGTTTGCCGAAGGTTAGGTGTGGCAAGTTTGGTCACCAACCAAACAGGCCCTTAGAATTCAATCAAGGTCGTTGGGCGTACCGGGGGATCGCCGGTTTCGCACGCCTTGTGCTTTTGTGTCTAATCTTTCAGTCCACTCCTCGTTTGTTGTCCTAATGCCTCTACTTCTAAGACGGGCTAAAATTTTTCATTTCTGTAGGCTATTCAATATCACACACTGTTTAAAATGTAATATCTGAAATCGTATCATTTGCAGCAAGAGTATAGCACAACGAATTTTCACAACAAAAAATAGTGTAGCACGGTGAAAATGAGTTTGCGAAGGCAAAGACATGCAGCGAGCGCCATAGTGAAAACTGAAAAGTACCATAGCAAACGCTATTAAAACTTCAAGAGAGGAAATGTATAGTAGAAATCCATTGGTGCCCTGTTTGAAATATAGAAATTTTCCCGTAATCAAGATAGGGTATCGTACACAGACAAAGGATATGATTTCCATTATATTGATTAATGCAAAACTTTTACTTTTCCAAACAAGGCCTGAGAGGAAAGATTGACATATGGTGCAAAACAACACTCCACAAAATTTGATAATTGTATGGAGCATAACACTATCTTCAATCCTATTTTTTTGTGCATCGAAACTTCCTTTGTACATACGATGTTAGGGAAGAAATGTGCACCGTTATACACCCATGCGCCGCAATTTGAGTTTCATCTCTACTCTCTACTACTTAAAAATACGAGTTGGTGATGGTGAGTCCTCTCACCATCATTTATATCCGTCCGATCGACAAGTCAACAACGGCCCGGATCAACTCACGTGAGGAGCAACCGCAGGGGGGCAATCGTCCCAATATCCCATCTCCCACCCACCCACCTCACCAATCACGCTCTCGCCACCACCTCGCGCACCCCTCCTCGCGCCGCCCCAACCCCTGCAGCCAACCTCTCGCGGCAGAAGATCTCCGTCGCCGTCCGCTTCTGCCCGACCGCCCCCGCCTCCTCCAATGACTGCTGCTCTCGCCCACCACCTCGCGCACCCCTTCTCGCGCACCCCTCCTTGCGCCGCCCCAACCCCCGCAGCCCACCTCTCGTGGCAGAAGATCTCCGTGGCCGTCCTCTTCTGCCCGACCGCCCCCGCCTCCTCCGATGATTCCTCCACGTCCGGCGGCGACCGCAAGTGGCGCATCCATGACACCCGCATCTCCCTCCTCCACCGCGCCGCTCCCGTCCCCGGTGCCTCCTTCGCCTACAAGGCCGCCAAGCTCCGGAACCTCCAGGCCCAGGTCCTGCACAATCACCACTCCCGCACGTAAGCATCCTCCTCTTATTGCTCAATCTAGGACCGTGCCTTGGTGACGAATTCTGATGAACTGTAATTATTCGGCGATTGTTCTTGTGGATGTTTGAGGAGGAAAGATTCAGTTTTGAGGGCGGGCGCTCCGGCTAGCACGCGGTGCACGGGTGTTCCTGCACCCCGGCGGCAAGTACTGCGTCACCACGGTGGTCCACCCGAGGGGCGCCAAGACCTACTACCACCACACCAGGTGGCCGCACCCCAAGCCGCTGGCCCGCCTCCGCGGCCTCCTGGTTAATGCCGTCGCCTAGAACTACCAATCCATCACCGAAGGTGATTTATCACTGTTTCTTGATCGAATTATACTTTGATTGCGGCGCTCTGTGCCGTTCGATGATCGTTGATTGTGGAGTCTCGCGATTTTGGTGCCGCAGTCGACCAAGGAGGTGATCTTGGGGACGAAGCGAGCGCGATCTTCAAGATGGTCGCGGACGAGGCCGACAAGAGGGAGAAGTGCGTGAAGCTATTCTTCGAGCTCACCGAGCTGCGAGAGGGCATCAAGGACCTGCAGGTTTGAGTTGTCGTCTGATGAGGACATGACCTCTATGGATACAACCATATTTGCTATGTTTAATGTTCTAAGTATAAGAGCTCGTACGCTTCACTTAAATTATAAGGTGAGCTCGTTTTTAGGAGTGTCTTTATATTATATGAACTATATGATGCTACCTAATGATGAAATATATATATATGTGCAGCACCATGTCACTTTTGGTCCAAGAGAAGCAAGCGCTTTGAGCTGGACCTGTTTTGGAATCCAGCTCGGCCTCGTAATCAGCCGACAAAGATCAACTTAAAACAGACATAACTTTCTCATACGGTGTCCGCTTGAGGTCCACAAGTACTTGATTGAAAGCTTATTTCGTCCTCTTTCCAACGGATCCGGCCTCATCTTCAAATTCCTTCTGGACTGATCGCAATCATCAAAAGAAGACGTCATATCAATTGTTTGGGCCAATCGGGCTTTGTAATCATATTGAACTTGGCCCATCGCCATCGGGCCACTTTGGCGCGATTACTGTTCACGTGAACAGTAACCCGCGAGTTTAATCCCACCCCGCTAGTTCTATTAGTTGTGTGGCTCCTCATCCCCTATTTAAGGAGGCCGCACTTCTCTAGTTTTCTTGGATTTTGTTTATGTTTAATTTGCCTTCGTTGCAACTTGAATCTTTTGCGTGTGTCGGCTAGACCACCCAATTAAGATCCTTATTCGTAATCCCAACTCAATTCAATACTTTAATTCCTATTTGCAATTTCAGATTGCTTAATCTTGTTCTTGCGTGCTTCTTCTGGTGTATGCGAGAATCGACCTTCGTGGTCGTCAACGGTATTCGTGCACGGTTGATAACGACTTGTCGAACGCTTCAACGATTGCGTGGTTTTGAGCCTTGCGTGTTCGTAGCGAGGATCGTGAGAGTTGAGCGACGCCACCAACCTATCGTTCTCATCGAAAGATCGGGCCAACAAATCGAACCTTCGGTTCATCGGTGGTATCGAGCTTGATTGATCGGTGAGAATTTCCGCTTTTCTAGTAGTAGATTCGTTTTTCATACCTAGAGTCCGAAAATTGCCCAAAAATTATTGCATCTATCATCCCCGTCCAACCCTTTGAGCCATAGCAAAAAAAAAATTCGGTTTTTTGCTTGTTGAATCATTGGTTGCATCGTCGTGTCTAGTTGCCGATCTTTAGCTCTAGTTATTGTCTAGTTGGTCATGGTATAGATTGCTTCTTGTGTTTTCCTTTGCGTTGCTTGATCGTTCGTTTAGGGTCTTAGTTTTTGCATCTAAAACAGAAAATTCGTGAGTTAGAACTCCTCTAATCCGCACCAAAAACTAGAAAATCCTTACTGTTGCTCATCTGAAAAAAAAGAGAGGGTTGCTGTAATCTTTTGGGAGAATTGATATTATTTGAGACTTGCGATAAACCTTAGGGCCGCCAAATATTAGAAGGAAAAAGGCAAGCGTGATAGAACAAAAGCATGGTAAAAAAAAAAAGAAAAGAAAAGTGCATGAAAATTGGTGGAGACCTTCTACATATAACCAAAAGCTTCCAAAAAAATTCAGCAAGTTTGGCCCACGGGTTTGAAAGATATAGCAGTTTCAAATTTAAACCCGAGACGAATTCGAGTCCGAGTAGAATTCGTATCCGAGACACCCTCAGTAAAACGGGCATAACTTTTGCATACGGTGTCCGTTTTGACGTTCTTGTGCTCGTTTTGAAGCTAATGACGAGACGCATCTTTTCTACCTAAGCCACTAGTCTCCTCCAGGTTCCCAAAATCGGCCATCTTCGGCCCCGAATTCGCGTCATAAGTTTTCGGTTTCTGTTTTTGCCGTTTATTTCGATCTTCCTTTCGAATTTGGAGTTCACCTCAACTGCAAAGTTGTAGATATCGTCGAAACCTTTCAAACAAGCATATATAAGCCATATAAAACTTTTCTTTGTTTATCGTTTGAGACTAGCTATTATTTCTACTCAATCTAGAGGGTTGTTCGCGTGCACCCATATCGCTGTTTTTGTGCTCTACATCACGCGAACAATCTTGTGCCCTTAGAAAAAGTTCGAGTAGTTGGCTAGCGTCTCTCCTAGCACTTGTTGTGAGGCTTTCCTTGCTTGCATCAAGTCACATTGATCGTTATGTGTGCGTGCATACACTTCTCTTCATAGGGCTTTGATTAGCTAGCTTTGATTAGGCTAGGATCAACAACATTGGCTAGTACTTTGAACAATCTTTCAACTTGCATTAACTGCTTTGATTATTGCTGATCCTTGCTACCATATTGAAGCCTTCCAAGCTCCACTTCCTACTAACTCACAGTGTCGTTCCTCGCAATCGTTGGGTGATCGCAAGTGAGAGTACCACGAACCACCACCGGTTGTACCACTTCCTTCTTTGCATTGGTAAGAACTTGTAAGAACGGGTATAAGCTTGAGTGTGAGTGACTTGGTTGAGCCTCCAGAACCTAGTAATTGATAGGGACATATACTTGTGATTTGTTTCCTTGTTTTCTACTAACTATGACAGATTCACGGAAAGATTGCAAGATATATCCACCTCTTCTTGAATTGTTGGACGGGAGTGCAAGATAGTGAGCGAGGAAGATACACACTTGAGGCAAGTTTTTCACCACGGAGGTATATGATAGTGATAGTATGTCTCATAAAATTAACTTCACGGTACCCTCTTTTTTGGGAATTATGATCCCGATGCTTATATCACATGGGAATTAGTCAGACAACAATTATTTGCATGCCATGAATTTCCTGATCATCTAAAAGTTAGGGCTATTACGCGTGAGTTTTATGATTTTGTATCTATTTGGTGGAGTGAATACTGTCGTAATAATCAGAACATACCTAGAACATGGAATGATTTGAAGAGAGTAATGAGACATAGATTTGTACCTTCATATTATTCTCGTGAATTGCTTAATAAATTGCAACGCTTAAGACAAGGTAGTAGTTCTCAGAGAGGATTATTATCAAGATTTGCAAACCGCTTTGTCTCGTTGTGGTTTAGAAGAAATCAAGATGCAAAGATAACTAGATTTCTAGGAGGATTGAACCATCAAATTCGAATAAACTTGTTTATAAACCTCCCACTGTCACTCGTTTGTTTCGTCTTGCTTGCCAAGTTGAAAAGAAATGCAGGGACGACAATCCAAGACCGTTCGTGCTTTTTCGTCTACTTCCACTACACCTTCACGTGTACATGAAACAAATAAGCGCACAGTACAAACCTCCGCATCAAGATCATCTTTGGTTGCTTCTCCTGCTGCTGCATCTACCATGATTGTCGCCCCTCTGCTGTGGGAGTTACTCTATCTCGTTGTCTTGCACCTTGGCTCGCTCATTGTTAATTGAGCTAGAGCAAGAACAGAAGGAAAAGCTTTTAACTACTCACCAACCAGTATCAACATCATCCGAGGCGATCCTACAAGGTAATACCAAAGGTACTGATTTGAACACTCAATCTAAGAACAATAACCATGATTTCATGCCTAGTATCATTGAGCAAAGGAAAATCGATTGTAGTAGAAACCATCGCATCACATGAGGTGGATGAACCTAGTCTTTGAGAAGGTAGAAATTCATTTCCTAGCTACGAATCTGATATTATTAAGAATTTGCATGAATCTGTGATAATTTGATTGATTTGCCACCGAGTTGAGTGCACCATGTGATAAACTTGTTGATTTACTGTTAACTTGAGTGCACCATGTCTTTGAAGTAATTGAATTGCTCTTTGCTTTAAATGATTCATGTGATGATTTAATCGCATACAATGATCATGTGGAATTGGTTAGACATAAAGACGTTTTGACTAAAATTTCTCCTGCTTGATTCTTTATGTTATATTATGTTGGATTCACCTATGAAATTGTCACATGCCTTGGAAAAAGTTTATGTAATTGCATGTTCGAAATTCTTGTTTTGCACCTACACCCCGGATATAAGTTTAATTTGATTGGAGATTATGGTGTAGACAATCAATTTCTTGTATATCGAATATGCATAACTTGTGATCACATCGATGAATTGAAGCATGTTGTTTGAACAACAATTCTTGTGTCTTGAATCTTGTTCAATATGAGAGTCAAATAAAATTTAGTGCTCATCCCATGCCTATGTGTTCACCTTTTATGGCACCATCTAGTAAGGACAATCAATGCAGATGTTGAATTATGGAAAACTTACAAATCTTTTCACCATTGCTAGATGAATTTGCTATTGCTCGTCTAACATATGATTATATGGGTGAATTTTGTTTGATTCCAAAAGTTGTAGATTTGCCCATATATGCTACCACTGCAAGTTTACAACTTCGAGATTTGAATTGCATAAACGCTTCACTTACATTTGCAAAACTAGTTGCAATAATTGTTGTGTGAGAACTTTTGTTTTGATCATTCACATATATGATTGTTCTTGTCTTCTAACATTAATGGTGCAACAACGAAGAATCATTAAAACAGATGACATATACATATATCATGCATACACTTTGGCTTCTTTGTTACCCTATTTTCACTTATCAAAAGCCGAGGACGGCTTTGTTTTCAAGAAAGGGAGGATGATGAGGACATGACCTCTATGGATACAACCATATTTGCTATGTTTAATGTTCTAAGTATAAGAGCTCAACGCTTCACTTAAATTATAAGGTGAGCTCGTTTTTAGGAGTGTCTTTATATTATATGAACTATATGATGCTACCTAATGATGAAATATATATATGTGCAGCACCATGTCACTTTTGGTCCAAGAGAAGCAAGCGCTTTGAGCTGGACTGTTTTGGAATCTAGTTCGGCCTCCGAATCAGCTGACAAAGATCAACTTAAAACAGACATAACTTTCTCATACGGTGTCCGTTTGAGGTCCACAAGTACTTGATTGAAAGCTTATTTCGTCCTCTTTCCAACGGATCCGGCCTCATCTTCAAATTCCTTCTGAACTGATCGCAATCATCAAAAGAAGACGTCATATCAATTGTTTGGGCCAATCGGGCTTTGTAATCATATTGAACTTGGCCCATCCGCCATCTGGGCCATTTGGCGCGTTACTGTTCACGTGAACAGTAACCCGCGAGTTTAATCCCACCCGCTAGTTCTATTAGTTGTGTGGCTCCTCATCCTATTTAAGGAGGCCGCACTTCTAGTTTTCTTGGATTTTGTTTATGTTTAGTTTGCCTTCGTTGCAACTTGAATCTTTTGCGTGTGTCGGCTAGACCACCCAATTAAGATCCTTATTCGAATCCCAACTCAATTCAATACTTTAATTCCTATTTGCAATTTCAGATTGCTTAATCTTGTTCTTGCGTGCTTCTTCTGTATGCAGAATCGACCTTCGTGGTCGTCAACCGGTATTCGTGCACGGTTGATAACGACTTGTCGAACGATTCAAAGAATTGCGTGGTTTTGAGCCTTGCGTGTTCGTAGCCAGGATCGTGAGAGTTGAGCGACGCCTACCGAACCTATCGTTCTCATCGAAAGATCGGGCCAACAAATCGAACCTTCGGGTTCATCATCGTCAGTCCACCCCTTGGTTACTTACACGTTTGTGTTAATTTGCTTCGGTTGGAGTGTGTGGTTGAGCATTTCGGTTGTGTAGATGGAGACCGTCGTGGTTGCGAATGCCACAAGGTTCTATGTGATGGTTGTTACGCCGATGCGGTTTTACTCGTTCACCAACATTGGTTCATTGGAAGTAAGTATTATTACTCAATTTCATCGTTGCAAGTTTCAAAGACATACGCTTATATTGAATGCAATGGGGCAATCCAGATTGAGTTTAGTTGAAAAACCCTATTTTTAAACTTCAAATTTCGAAGGCCTCATCGGTGCCATTGCTTACATTGAATGACATGGCTTAGTAACCTCAGAAGTCCCACACTACCGTCATTGCAAAACAGCGATGAGAACTTTGTACTCTTGAGATTTTGAAGGCCTCATCGGTGTCATTGCTTACATTGAATGACATGGCTTAGTAACCTCAAGAAGTCCCACACGATATACACAGGCATTTCAAGTCAGTATCTAGAGAGCAGCAACACGTACTAAAATGCTCTGTAGAAGATCTTTGCGCTGTATTTCAATTTTAAAACTTTCCTATGTGCAAGACTGTAATAACAATTATATTGCACAGACTATTTTTGCTAGCTATTCGGATCGTGCCATCCACTTTATGGAGCTCCCAGGAGAAATACCTAATAGGTAAGTGTAGCTTGATTTGATTTATATGATTTTCTAGGGTAAAGGAGCTGCATGTCATACATCGTATTATTGTGCATAGTAACTTTTATGTAACATTTGTATCCATTGCATGACATCCGTTGAACTACATTTCTTTGTCAAGCAAAGAAGGGCTAAATACTTTGGATGGCTTTATGGAGTGGAATCTATCATGGTGAATCTGAATTTTGTTTAAGGGCTAAACAAGATCATTGATTTATGTGCTTTTGTCAACATCTTTGCATTTTTCATGAGAAGAAAGTAAATGAGTCGCCTAAAGAAATGAAGACTTCATAAACTAATACTTTTATGTTAGGTGCAAATTAAGTTATCAAGCTTAGGTTAAATAAGTGATTGCACTTTGGTTGGTTTTGTAACTGTGTCCTGACTCCTGAGATACTTATGTTAGCTGAGCCAATGTTGAGAAAGTATTGATTTCTTAATTGTGGTTAAGACAATATTTCTTTCCACCGAGAAGCCAATGACACCTGATGCATGTACTCCCTTGATTGCTACCCTTCCATTGGAGGTACTTATATTTCTTTAGACATGTATGGGATTACATGGATGTAGAGCAGTGCAAAAGAAAGTTATGTGAGAACTATGTATGAGGAAAATGCGTGCTTTCAATAGACATGATTATCTTGTTGGCACTTTTATGCGAAAGTTTGACCTAATAAGTTTTGAGATCGATGATTATCTTTTTTATTATTCTGGTGTCTTTATATGACTGTTTCTGTAGACATTGATCTCCAGATAAAGCAGTTAAATGTACCTATCAAGGTTAAAATTTTCGAGTGGAATGTCGGAGGCTTGTTGTCAAGAATTGAGGTGTGAGTCTACTATACTACATTACATGGTCCAATTTTGCATTGTTATGGCTAAAACTTACTTCACTCCTCAGGGGCTCCGGGTGTTCCTCCCTAAGCCTGAGATGATGACTAGACTAAGAAATTTCACATATCTAAAGAATAGTGTAAGTTCAGCATATTATGTAAATATCATTTTGTATCCCATATAGGCACTTGAAATCCACATCATGCATGTTGTTCCAGCCTTAGTGTATCAGCACGAATGATGGTTTTTAATCTATTGTACCGTCTATTTATTAAGAAAGTGATTGTGGTTTGTGGATTATACTATTTCTCCTACACAGATTGGTCGACAGATCCAGGTCTGCATTACAAGGATTGATGAAATGACTAATGAATTAATAATTAGTGAAAAAGAGGCATGGATAAGTTTACTACATGATCGCTCTTGCCTCTTTTTTAAAGCATTCACCATCATATTCTTTGCCAGGACACCCTTTGTATTTTTGGTTGTGACTGTTTAAAGTATGTATTCTTGGTCTATCAACTTAAGTACTAAACAGATTGCTTACAAATATTATCTTATGCAAGAAACCCTTCTAATTAAATGGCTTTTGCTAAGCTCTTTTTAAAGCACTCTCCAAAGTATCTGTGTCACTTGACTTCTGCAACACTTCACCACTTTTTAACTTATATGAGTGAATTTGTGCTTATCCTTGAGTTTTTTAATCAATTTTAAATGCGCTTACTTGTTTTAGGCAATAAAAATACCTTAGGGAAGGAACTCTCTTGCGAGGGACAGTCTGCAAGTTGTTTCCATATGGTGCACAAATTAGGATTGGCGAGACTAACAGAGGGTAACATCTCTGACCTGTTTGTTACATATGGTATTTCTTCCTGTTCAGCTGAAGTTCAATATATTTTTAGAACTACTGCATAACCCTTCCTTTCCATTCCATTATTTCATTTAGTAGATGCCAAAAAGTTCATTTCCGGACATATTTTCTTCTAAGCAACAAGATGTAGGTCAATCCCATGCATCTCCTGTTGCTGACAGTTCACCAAATCACCCTAAATCAAGCGTGTGCTTTACAATTGCTTACTCAGGTATTCTGTACCAAATTATATAGAAGCTAACACAATATGTATTTAATTTTGACAACATTGTTAGGAGTCTTTGAGTTGACATGATATAATTCACATTCTTAGACTAGATGATCAGAACAAAGGTATGATAGTAGACTTGAGTGAAACATAATATTTACCAATTGACCTTCACATTGATGGCTTTCATTACAAATTCACTGTTGTGTCGATCTCATGACTTAGATTCTGGGCACTTGTGTTGTGCTTTAGATAAGGGTCGTGCTTTAAATAAGGGTTGGTTCCCTTGAAATGTATACTAGACAACCACTATCTTTGACATGTGATGCTGCAATTTTATTTAAATCATATAATTTCAAGCATATGTAGTTGTGATCTAATCTGTATGCCTATTTGTGTACTGCAATCTCAAGGCTGCCAATTCTTTGATGAACTACTTTCGTTCTGGATTGTAAACTATTATGCATTTCCTATTCTTGCCCAATATTAATTTGGGTCGTGTCCAGTCCAATGGAATCGTAAATATCACTTCACTGAGACGGCAAACTTGTGAGGATCAACAAGTGGAAACATTTTGCATGTCAAACTTATAGCTTTGTAATGATCTGCATTTTGCAGTGGTTTGCTGCATATCTCATACATAACACACGATCAGCTGACATTTGTTGGTGATGTGCTCAAAGTGGACGAGATAGTGAAAGCTCTTGTGATTAAATCGCCAGCTTAGGATAGGATTGCTCTCAGGTACACCAGAGCAAACTTGTAATACTATAGCTCAGATCATTGAAATATAAGTGCATAGTCACTTTTGTTGTAAAAGAGGCCATCTGCTGTTTATTGACTCATTGCATCTGTGATGGTCCATTGAAAGTATTTCTTTTTCGCTTTGTGCAGTATTAAAGACCTTGAGAGCAAGCTTGGATTGTTTCTCTCTAACAAACAAGTAAGGACACTGCAAATGGCTCTCCATCAGGATACACTATTTTGGAAGTTTAAGTTATATATTTGGGGTCAATCCTCAGGTTTATCACATTTCCCATTCTCTGGTTACAGAAGGTGTTTTCTGAGGCTGAAGAGAGGCACAAAGATACCAGGACCAAATTTCAGAGACGCCTCAATCGTATGAACTAGACTCCTTGTGCAACGACGCTGCTCCCTTCAACGACGAAGCACAGTCCTACGCAAACTGGAAGTGGTTGAAATTCAACAAGTCTGATAATGTAAACTGTGTCTGATAATGTAAACTGTAACTCTTTGTAGTACTGAATTAATAAAGGAATTCTCTATAGAAATTTTGGTCAATTCAATATCCATGCTTACAATTGCAAATTTTTGGGTCAAGGGCAATTTGGACAAATCACATCGAGTGTTTTTGGAATAAAAAATAAAGAATTAATGGCAGAATATTGATTTTGTGATAAAAGCTGGCTGTTTAAATGAATAGTGTGGCAAATCACCAAAGACAACCTTTATCGTGGTATTTTACGAAGTGATAATATTTGGCATAATCGATTTTTCCTCTCTTTTTGCTTCATAAGTATGCACATATCTCAAGATATTCCAGGGATACATCCATTGTGGAGAGGATCTTAGGTGGACAATTTCCATCTCCACTTCCCCCAAATGGGTGCGTGATAGTTTACGAAAAAAATGCCCCGAGATGGAAACCATGGGAATGTTGTCAATCGTTGCTGCTGATGTAAAAGAGACGGTTTAGTTAGGAGCTTGGAGCTCCCCATTATGAAATGAAAATTGCAAAAGCTATTTTGTTATTGCTACGATGATTTTCTCATCAATGTTACTCCCTTCGTTTCTTTTTATAAAGCGTATTTTGACTAGGAGCTCTCTATTATGAACTGAAAATAGCAAAAGCTATTTTTGTTATTGCTACGATGATTCTCATCAATGTTACTCCCTTAGTTTTTTTATAAAGCGTATTTTAGCTAGGCACGAGGATTAAGAAGATTGTAAAATCAAGAGAAAGATTAGAGAAAATGACTATGCTACCCATGGTATAAATACCTTCAAAATGTGTGAGAGAATAGTTTGTAAGAGAATTACTTATAAATACAGGAGAGAGAAAATGTGATAAATAAAAGTAGATGAGAAAAAACATCAATAAATTTACATACATATCTTATATTTTGAAACATTAAAAATTGAAGTTGGTGGTCATATGTCCTCCCTACCCTCTTCGACGTCCGTTGGATCGACGAGTGGGGCACCGATAGCCAGATCGCGTCGCTGAGTACGATGATGGTTGACGACCTATGTGACTATGATTTTTTTTAATCCGTAGCAAAGCATGGGCATCGAACTAGTCTAGAAAAATAGTTCAATGTATAATTTTGTTTTGGATATGTGCAAGTATGATTCTATTATAGTGGTAACATACACATTTGCTAACTTGAAATGTGCCAATAACTAGTAGGGTACATGTGCATTGCAATAGAGTCTTAAAAGATAGTGAAATGTATCAACTGACAGAATCCTAAACAATATAGTAAATATCAATTTCTAACGAGCACGTCGATGATGGTCGATTGGAGTTGTGGAGCGAAAGCAAGGTCAGAGCTCGAGCCACTGTTGATGCGGGGCGACACGATGAGCCTCCGCTTCCCCTCCCCCCTTCCGTCGCCGCCCTCTCCACTTCTATCACCCTCGCCTCCCCCTTTCCACCAGACCTGTTGCCACCTCCATTTCCCTTCCCCGTTGAAGCCTCCGTGCGTCGACGGTGACAATGGTAGTCGATCGGAGATGTGGAGCGGAAGGGGGGGGGGCGATGGGGAGGGAGAGTGGTGGACAGTAAGAAAGGGAGATGAGCTATTGGGTGAGCGAGGGACTCGCGAGCAGTTTAAATTTATTGGATTTTTTCCGAATGAGAAAGTGGGACGATCGTTTGTTGTGCAGGGTAACCCCATCTTTTGTTAGTTAAGATAAAATTTGATAAGATTATGACTTTATGCTCAGTTGCATTTGTTCAGGGCACTGTGATTTGAATTCCGAATATCACAGCCAGGGGCACAAAAATCCACATAATAAACGAATTTTCTATGGGCTTAAAGTTCCTATGGGCTTGTTTGGAAGTGAGGGGGCAAAAACCCAGGGAAGAAAATCCCTCAAGGGGATTTTGAGGGCACATGAAATCCCCCTCAATCCCAAGGGGAAATTTTCCCCTTGGGAATAAAATCCCTGTGGGCGTTTGGAAACAACAGGATAAAAATCCCGCCATGAAAAAAATCGAAAATACACATGCACCTTCAATTCAATGGTGCTGGACAAACTAAACTAACAACGACATTCAACCATTCATTAAAGCTACCAAACTTTTAACTAGACTCAAGCTCAAAAGGTCCTTTTCAAAATCAAGTTCACACTCTCCAGCCAGTTGTATTGTGAGGACTTAATATTTAACTAGTAACACTTAACCTCCAATTGGTTCTAGCATTACTAATTAAACATTCTAAGCCCCGATGGGCATATGTTTCCCAGAATTGCAACATATGCACATCACCACAAAATTATACATCAATTCCATACACATACATCACTAAGTTCAACAACGACATACATAAAGTAAAGTTATTACAAAGAGAGAGCCGACCGGCCAAATAGAACAATATACCGAATGACAATGAAGCAAAAGCGCCATAAGATGGCTAGAACAAAAGTCGGCCGGTTAGCCACACACCCACAAGCAGCAACCGGCCGGCCGCCAAGCTAGTCGCCATAGCTACCACAACACACTCACAAAAGTGAGGCCCTCGTGCTCACCTTCTTCCTCTGCAGAACAATTAAGCATAGCATCTGCGTACAAAGATTGTCTTTGTACCCGCAAGATCGACGTGTGGAATATGAGACCTATTCATAAACTACATGCAAGCTTATTTAGGTGGAGGTTGTATGTCTCATTTTGCATAAAGCCAACTTTATTTGCAATAATGTAATACATTTTAAAAGCAAGTTTGCAAATCTATTTTGTTATCAAAGTAACTGAAAGTAAAGATACATACAAGTAACCACAGGAAGTGACTAACCCAATAGTCACCACAACATAGCACGAATCCCGATTCGTACCACCCATCAAGTTTTAATTTAAAAGGTTGTAGTCTAACTCTTGAAAGACCTTACAAGCGTGTCCATAACCTAGGACGAGGCTATTCGAATAGTTTTAACCTGCGGGGGTGTACCAATGTACCCACACTTCGCATCGCCTTTAAGCCACAAAGCACACTTCCAGAAGGTATCTTTGTACGGCTAAGTCCTACGAGACATTTCCAATCTTATGTATTAACTACGAGCCGCTCGTATGGGTAGAAACACCATACGCTTACATTGCAGTAAAGACAACAAATCCCATCACGGGTGAAGTCTTTCGGACACTACAATGCTCCCAACACCATCCCTCCTGCGACTCCTGCGACTCGAGCCAATACACGCCAAAGTACTAAGTCAAGAGAGGTCCCATACCTCTAATGTGGTTAGCACGCTAAAATGCTTGGTTTAGTGTAACAAGATGTTCGGTCCTTGTTGACCCGGGCACCATTCCAGTCACACCCACAAATCACACCATCATACCATTGTGCCCAAGTCTAAAACATTTTGTTTTCAGTTTTAGTTTTCATAAGTAGACATGGCACAAGGTGGAAATCATAATCATAATAAGTTTTAAGTGATCAAGGTTATCGACAAGTCGATAACCGCCCATTTCTACCGAAGCTAAGCATGGCTAAGCAATTAATTCGCAACTACTAAGTGACAAGAGCTCATCCACGAACTCTAAATCACAGCAAGTAACCTAGGCTCATGGTAGTAGAGGATAATCATTTGCTAAAGAAATGCATCTACTAGGTCAACTATTAAAACAAAGTAGCAATGCATACATAGAATTTGTAATCAACATAAATACTTAAAATACTGGGATTAACATGATCAAACTGCTTGCCTTCTTCTTTGTTGCTCAATTTGTTATGAGGGTCGCTCTGGGATTACATGAAATGTCGAATCCTAAGCGAGAGGCAAAAAGAACCAAGACAACCAATAAGACGAGCAACACTTAAACAAAAGAGCAAGCAAAAATTACCCAAATGCGACGAAACTTATACACAAGGTGAAATACGAATATACCTAGACATAGAAACTGGAAAAACCTAATTTGGATTTATGGTTGCAAAGATATTGCCTAAAACCCATTTTCTACCATAATTAGCACTCAGAGCAAAACATTTTCTAGAAAGATTTTGAAGCTGAAATTTTTATGGAAGCTACCTACTGGTATAGTGGTAACCCATATAAAATTTCAGGTCATTTGGAGTTAAAATGATTTAGTTATGATTTTTCTAAGGTGCAAAACTAGCATAATGCACTTTCCAGAAATATAAACATGTGCAAACCTATTTCACGTTATAGAATGATAACAGAGGGATTTCCTAACATCAACTTTCTATTTTTAGGATTTACAGGGAATTACTGGCGTCTATTACAACATTAAATGAATTTTTTTTAATTGTTACTAATAAGGTTAAATCTATTAACATATTTTTCTGGTGCTGATCTAGGCCTACCACCATTTTTAGATTAAAGTTTAGCTAATAACAAATTTATCAAAGTTAAAATCATTCAATTAGCAGATATACAGAAAAAGATATGTATTTTCCAAGTTTTAATACAATTCTGGAATATATAAAAATAGCAGAAAACAAGCTATTAAAGATTACAGAATTTTCTACTACTGAAGCAAAGCTAAAAGCACTTTTATATTAAACTTTAGTGAAATAAAAAATTTACGGCAGTTGGTTTCATGTAAAAAGGATTTATCTTGAATTAGTTATGAACTTCTAAAGTTTTTATACAATTTTCAGTTGATAAATAAATACTTACAGAAATAAAACCTAACCCAAACGGAAATAAACGACGTGGACGCTCGTGGGCCGTTGATGCCATATCCAACGAGCCACACGCACGGAGAACAGCGCACGCGCGCGATTCAAAACAGGAGCCCACCGTTAGATCAAGATCCAACGGCTCGCGAGGAAGCATGCAACCGGAAGGTGCGATTACCTCGACGAACCACGACCGCAGATCTAAAGATGAGCGGCTCAGAACCCAAATCTAACCGGAAGGTCCGATTGCACACATGATCTCAGCCGCAGATCACGAGATGGACGGTCTAGGATGATGAGGGAAACCGGATGGTCCGAATGCATACAAGATCTGGGCCGCAGATCGCAAAATGGACGGCGGTCCAAGATCGAAGTGCAATCTGGAGTGCTGACACGTGGGGCCGCATGTCAGTGACTGAGAGTCATACATGCGAGATTTAACACACGTGCACAGTGCACGTGGGCCCACCTGGCAGTGACTTAAAAGAGGCTTTTAGGACAACTAATTAATTACTAATGACCAATGATTAGTGATGATTAGCAATTAATGTGTCCTAAAGATCTTGAACAGAGGCGATTCAGGGACAGAGGGTCCACTTGTCAGTGACCCAAAAAGATAATTTCGGACACATTTATTGCTAACAATGATTAGCAATAAATAATCCAAAATCAGCCCTAATGACTTCTGGTTTTCGGTTTTGAGCTTACGGGCCCACAAGTCAGTGCGACATTAAGCCAGATTAAGACACATTAATGACATCCAATGATTAACAATGATTAGGCAATTACTGTGCCCTAATAATCTGACGAAAATGGGAGCTCCTCAACTGACAAAACCCGAGTGGCTTTGCCGGCTTGTCGCCGGCGACTCCGGTCGCGGCGGCGCCCACAAACTACCAAAATGGGTTCGCAATAGTGTTGCGGACCCAACGGTGGTGACCTCGCGGCGGTGGAGGTCTGGAACGCCGGCGAGCCGGAAAACAAAGAAAGAAGCCGACACGGCAAAACACGAAAATGACAAGATGCTCCGCTGCGGTCCAAGGAAGCGAGTGCCATGACTTCTAGGGACTATATAGGAGCTACCTTAACCGAGAGGAGCTTCAAAGATGGCCGGGGAAGACTTGAACACGATGAAGTCCACCGAGTCAAGAAGATGAAGTGGAATATGAGGCTCGAGCAAAATGAGTGGAACCAAATCATTACCACACTTCATTATAGCTCAAAGAGGCTCCAAAAGCAAATAATTGCAAAAGAACCACTTACCTGAGTGGAGAAGAAAGGGGTGAAACCAACTGAAAATCTCCAAACTTAAAATTGAGCGATTCTGTGAATGCAACCCAAAATCAAGTTAGGGGAAATATAAAGGAGGTTGAGGAGTTCAAAAGGGTGCAAGGAATGTTGAAGATGGACCACTGGACACCAAGGCCGCCATTGGAGCACTCGGGTCAACAATGGTGGGTTGAAGGTTTGAGATGGTTTTGAGCTCAAACACAGAGAGTAGCTAGGGGTGGCGCAAAAGAACACCAGGAGGACCTAGGGTGCCAATTTATAGGAAATGAATTAGGGTTTCGAGCAAGGAACCCGAGTCCATGGTGGGCTCGGTTCATGCTCCGGTTGTAGACCAAGAAAAGATGGGAGCAAGTGAGCATGGTGACAATGGAGGAGAAAGCCTGGTGCGCATTAAATGCATTGCAGAGAGACGTTGACGAAAGCAACTTGAGGTGACACCTCAACGCCCCGCGCTCTCTCGCTCTCTGCCATTGCCGCTCGCGCGCACGGAGCAGCCGAGGAGGAAGAAGAACAGAGAAGACAAACCACGACCGTTGGATTTTAGATGGACGGCTGTGATTTAAAAGAGTTCGCCGGAAAGTCCGATTGCCTACGGAAATCTGGACGGTTGGATTGAGATCCAACGGTCCTAATTGGCTAACGCAACCGGAGGGTCCGAATGTTCACATGAACGAGGGCCGAGCGATTTGAATCCAACGGCTGAGATTGCACGCGCGTTTTAAAACACGGCTCGGTGCAGTTAGTTGACTGGACCGAATCGATTGGCTCGAGCCCGAGTCTGACTCGAACCCGAGTAACAGTAAAACCTAATTTGATTTTGAAATAAAAACAGAGACTTTGAAAGATTTATTTGAGGTAGCAGATTAACTCCAAAAATTATGAAATTTTTACAGAAGCTTGCTAACTCAGATATCAACCTTGTGTAAAATTTTCAGAGGTTTTTATACTGTGAATAAATCTCCAAAAATTCTGCAAGGCTCTGCTTTAATGTTTGACTAAGAGTCAAACATGTTTGACTGCCTCTAAAAATATTCAAACAATTTCTAAAAATTGTGAAATTTTTCAGAGGGGTCACATACCATCACAGAGACTTAGGAAAAATATTTCCAGAGGATGATCATAAGGTTTGACAAGATTGTTTTTGGAATAGCAAGATTTGGATCAACAAGACTTGTGACAAAGTAATTCCATAATTCCTTGAACAAGAATTGATTGGCACAACAGGAAATACATGATGTAAGAAAAAGTTTTAATTTCTACTCATTTTCTTACATTTGAAACACAAGCCCAAAATTGGGATGTTACATGTATGCTACTAGTTAACCAAACTCAACCTACAAAGTTCTGAAGTTCATGATCAAAATAACCATGCAAAATCTTAATCTGCATTTCTGAGACCAAAGAAGAACAATTGGCAACAGTACTACGCGACAAAGCTACCAGAGGACCTTAGTGCCTCACAGCAAGAGTGCACACAGATGCAAATCCCAAGTACACAGTGCTAGTTCCAAACTTGTTGCCGACGCTCAAGAAGTACAAGCCAATAAAGAAGTTGGATACCTGTAAAGAGATGGAAAAAACAGTTAAGGATTCACTGATGTCGGTAGGTTTAACAGGTTAATTATCCTACAACACTGCTCATCTTAGCAGGTTTATTGCTCCATCAATTCTGGTCACAAGTCACAACAAATTAACTAACTTTCGTAACATACATTCAAATATAAACAAAAACAAGCAAACATGTATCACTTATGCCACTGATTTGCTGCAAACAAATATTTCTCTATTCATATTATGAAACTCAAATGGAAAGTAAAAGACAACTTACTTATGGAGCAATCTCGCTCTTAATCCAAAGCAATCGAACACTTGGGTTTTTGGTGTTGATATAAATTTCTCTATTCAGCTCACACTTAAAGAGTCGTAGTGCCTTTGCTTTCTCCATATCCGTTAGGTCTTCAATTGATTCTAGTGCAGCAACACACTTCCCAATAGAAAAATCATCACTCTGACCATGTCTTGTTGTTTCATTTAGTTCTTGGGCAAATTTTTTGGTTTGCTTCTTCTTGAACTCCAAGTAGCTCTCAAGGACTCCAGCAATTTGACTTTGCTTTCTCTTTTTTCCATTATCATCTCCTTTCTGTCCAGATGAAGTAGAAGGAGCACGTTCCACTTCTTCTACTTCCGTATGAGCACTAGATGTTGCTTGCCCTTTCAGATTTGTAGAAAAAGGATTTAAGCCAACATCATGGGCATCATTGTTTTGGCATATTTGAGATTATTTTGGCATCCCCACATATTTGAGATACTATTATTATTATTATTACTATTACTATTATTATTATTATATATAACTGCACACACACTAATACTACTCAACATGTTTCTAACTGGACACATGTGGGCATCCACATGTCAAAGTGGATGTGGATGCATTAAACTAATGAAGCAGCATAACTTAATCACACACAAGATGCATGATGCATGATAACTAGTGTCCAGTTAATCACACACAAGCAGCATAACTTAATCACGCACAAGCAGCAAGAAGCAAACAACATCTAGTAGCACTAAGCTTGAAAGAAGCAAACAACATCTAGTAGCATTCAAGAGACTTGTTGGCAGCAGTGGTGGTGGTGATAGAAGTACACACTGTACCTAATGCTTGGTGAGGCGGCGGCAAATGGCACAGGTCTTCTTGGGGCAGAGGTCGAGGGGCAGCAGCTTCTTCTTGTAGGCCAACACTTCGCTAAAGTGATTAGATACATAGTCACAAACCGAGAACTATCATCATGCGGCACCAAAAAAATCGCAAGCCATATTTTGTATATCTCCACAACTAATCATATGAACTATGCTTTCTCCGGCTATGACCATAGTACCCAAAAGAATATTAGTCGATTCCACCATCATCGGAACCAAAAGAACAACCTAATCCATGTTACATTACCAAAACAGTCAAACTTAAACTCGTAAACTTGATTCGGTTAATGAGCTTAATCCTCAAGAAAGCGAGTTGATAAACTAGAAGCAAAACTGTATGACTAGTTCAACAATCAATAATCAAATGCTACAACATCCAAATTCCAAGCTCATGCATGATCTATGGGCAAATCACTATCTACTAACAAATAATGCACAACAAGCGGTACCAAAGAAAAGGCCCTAATTCAAGATATTCCAACTGCCGAACACATTCTTACGTGCTTGAAATGTCACTACATCGGACATAAAGCAATATGTTTTCCCCTTTCACAACATATCAATAAACAAAACCTATTCCTCAAAGATATCCAAAGCATTGGTTCAACACTCTACAACTAACAACATCGTGGGTTGGTCAACTATGAACATACAAACTAACCTTCTTTCTTAAACGGCTTTTCTGGCAACTTCACACCATTGCAAACACAATCATGAACTAGATTAGCCAAATACATGGTCTACTAATAAAGATTCAAATTCAAATAAATCAGAATACATCCGCTCATCCTTGAAAATCAAATAACTTAAAAGATCTAGTGGCTCACCCTTGATTTTAAGTCATTGGTCAGATCTTTGGTGTTCCAATTTGGCTCAATGGAGACTTTTTGACTCACTTCTAGAGATGGGAAAAGTGGATTTCTGGTGGAGTCGAAGCACGAAATTGAACAAGTTACTATAGCTTTTATCAAGAACAAACTAAGCTAAAGAAAACAACACCATTGCATAAATCAAATCTCCACAAACATCCGAACAAATAGATGTACAACAATCAAACTTGTGCACAAGAAACCGGATCGGGTTGCATCAGATCATCCTAAGCATCGATCATATCATCGGATCGGTTGCAATGATACCGGATCTCATGCCAAAACTCAAAACTCAAAACCAAACAGAGAAGAGGAGAGTACGATTCGAACTGGTAGGAAGTTCTCAAACCCTATCCATGCCTCATGTGTTCTTCCCACAAGTCACAACCCACCTCCACCTCCACTGCTGTCTCCACCGAGATCTACGAGAAAAAGAAGATGAGGTGCGGAACCCTAGTGGGAGGAGGAGAGGAAGCACGGGACATCACCGGTGAGTTCCCGTCGCCGGAGTGGGAGGAGGAAGAACGCGGTGGAGGCGACGATCGGGATGGAGGCGACGGTCGGGATGGAGGCGATCGAACTCTGGAGGAGTGGGAGGAAGAGACAGGCTCGAACTTGGGAGCGAGATCGAAGGGGACGAGGAGAAAGAACCCGACCTCAGGTGACAGCGATTTTCTCCCCCGTGGATTCGCCCGGATTGGGCCGAAATTTCCTCGTCCCGAAGTCACCCAAACGCCCCTACAGCCAAACCGGGAAATTTTCTCACGGGGTGAGTTTTCCCTGGGAATCGCCGGGGATCCCGGCCGGGATCAACGTTCCCAAACAAGCCCATAATAAAGGAAAACTTCCCCAAAAAATCCCCTCGTCTTTCTCCATCCGATCCGCTTCTACAACCTTCGATCTCCGCGGCGTCGAAACTCCTCTCCAAACCCCGGCGCGAAAGCCGCACCGACATGGCGACCGCCGGTGGCGCTGCGCCGTCGGCAATGGACGAGAAGGCGCGGCGCACGCGCGACCTCCTCGCCAGCTTCTACAACACAGACCCCTCAGCCGCCGGCGCCGGCGCAGCCCCCGCCTCCCCGGCGCGTCCCGCCCCCACCGCCGCCTCCGCGTCGCCACTCGACTCCATCAACTCCACCTCCTTCGATCGCGACATCTACATGGACGTCCTGGTTCGCGCATCTGATCCCCACTCCCTCTCCTCCCTGGTCTGTCAGATCCAGCTCCTTGTGTCTCGGTCGGATCTTATGGCTGGGCACATGTTGGGTAGACTTTGAATGAATACGATGACTGTGACCTGTAATGACTCCTAATTGTTAAGCTCTGGGTAGAATTAACCTGATTGATGCACATTGCATTGTTGCATTTTTGGTTGGAGGAATTCAACTGAGCCCAAAGGGCGGTTGCTGTTAACATATGCAGGGTTGTGGTAATAGAGTTTGTTGTGTAATATGCGTGTATACTTATAAACTGGTTATGTGATGTACTGATGTGTAGGCCAAGTAGTTGATTCTTGAATGCAATTGGTTCTATATTACACTATCAGAAGAGTTGTCCTCAGGAGATGGGGATCTGGAGAGGTGAAACCTGACATTTAGAGTTATGTAGATGATACAAATCATGTCAATTCTACCAGGTCAGCTGAAATTGAAATTTTAAATTGAATCACTTCCATCAGTACGGACTCCTAAAGCAGAGTGCTTTTTGTATAGCCATTCTGTTGAATTTTGTATGTGAATGTAGCATGTGTTTCCATTTCATTAAACAATATCAATTAAATTGGAAGCTCATTCTAACTGCTTAAGTTATTCACACTATTCCTTGACGTGTTGTATTGCTTTGAATGGTTTTATAAGAAGCTGAAATGGTTTTGAGTGTTCTTCTAGATGAACTTAGCCTGCTACTGCTAGTGATTACTGAAAAAGTAGGGCAGTGGGACACAGGAAATCAGAGTGTAGTTAGTTAGTCCTGATATTTAAGAGGAGAATGCTGACTTCCCTTGTGTGTTTTTAGGTGCAACAATCAAATCTTGAAGGGCTTCTACAGAGGCATGTGAAGATGGCCGCCGAGATCAAGAACCTGGACACAGACTTACAGATGCTAGTATATGAGAATTATAACAAATTTATCAGTGCAACTGACACTATAAAAAGGTGATGCTAATCCCTTAGACCGTGATAGCTCACACCTCACAGTTCTCCTTCCTTCTGTTGATGAGTTTGAGGTAGCTATTGTTTTGCTATAGCTTTAATGTGTATCTCTATGTATCTATATTTTTGCTGCAGGATGAAGACTAACATTGTTGGAATGGAGTCAAACATGGAGCAGCTCCTTGCAAAGGTATGCATTGTCTTATTATTGATTTATTTTCAACTGTTTTGGACCTTGTTATTGATGTATTGTCATCTCTTTTGGACATAGTTGAACCAATCCGTGTTTTTTCCCCAGATAACATCAGTGCAATCAAGAAGTGACACAGTGAATGCATCTCTTTTTGACAAAAGGGAAAACATAGAAAAACTACACCGTACACGCAATCTGCTCCGAAAAGTTCAAGTAAATACTGTTCTCTTTGTGTTATTTTCCTCAGGTACTATTGATTTGCACTGTTCTGTTTGTGTTACTATTGATTTGCACTGTTCTGTTTGTGTTATTATCCTCAAGAGCTAACGATTTATACTGTTCTGTTTGTGTTATTACCCTCAAGAACTAACTATTTATACTGACAAATTGTGGTATGCAGATTCCACCATTAATAATTTATTTAAACCTAAGTGGTATTTCATTGCTTACCATTGATAATCTGGCCTATGTTGTGGGAGGCCCAAGTGGCCTATGTGTGTGGTTTAGTCCTATTTTTTGAGTTGAATGTGATATATCATGAGTTCATGACACATAAACCCAAGGCGACCAAGTGTAGCAACTTTTAGTTGTCTTTTGTGTGAAGCGAGGACAACAACGCAAGTGAGTTGTTGTGCATGTGTAGTTTATCCCGGTTGGAAGTCAGCTGTAGTGTATTTGGACCATTAGGCCTTAAGAGTGTTGCGTTACTTGTGTGTTTGTCAATGTGATTGGTGGATTGCCTAAAAGGAGTAAAGGACCATTCACAAGTTTTGTAAAATCATTTTACCATACATGAAATACATAGAAACCACTTTGTGCTTGACCACCATGAGTTTTCGTTTCTGGTTACATGAAGACATGCCATGAAGATGTTTGTTCTAGACTGCTCTTTGCAATATTTACTGTATGTATCCTTCTTATATCTATTAAGAGTATTTGCACTACAATAAGTTCTAAGCGCTGAAGAAATGTATAAGACAAACAAACAAACATGATAACTTTTGATAATATTAATTTCCATCAAATTTTGTTGCAGTTCATATATGATTTGCCAACTCGGCTTAACAAATGCATCAAGACAACAGCATATGCGGATGCTGTCAGATTTTTTACTGGAGCAAAACCTATTTTTGAGGTTTTGTTTGAGCTTATCACCTCATCTTCGAAACTTCCTCCACACCTTTTTAGTATTATCTTTTATTTATCTTTATTCTGTATGATAGGCCTATGGTGATACGTCCTTTCAAGACTGTAAGAAAGCATCTGAGGAGGCAATGGATTTAGTTAAACAAAACCTTCAGGTAATTGTGTGTATTTTAACTCAGATTTGTATGGAGTAGCTCAGAATTAGTTTTTCAAATGATAATCTAAGATTTCACAGGGTTTTCCCCCTTGCCATAGAGCATACAGCTGATGCCATCCCTAATTTTGGTTCATTATATAATTGTACTCTTCTACTTGTATCTTGATTTTTTTACTACTGTTTACTTATTTCCTGTAAGGCTGTAACTTTGCAGGCAAAGTTATACTCAGATTCTGAACCTATTGAAGCAAGAGCAGAAGCTGTAGTGCTTCTTAAACAGCTGAACTTTCCGGTATGTATTTTATCTATCTCTTCAGTTTTGCATGCATTTTTTGTTTTGTGTAGTTCTTAGTATGCCGTGCATTGTTAGTTACTGGTGTTGCTGCAAAAAATGCTACAGTATTTGATCAACAGAGTTCTCAATGTTCTAAATATGCCAACCAAAAGATATTCTTAAACGGTGATGGCTATAGTACAAACGTCTCTTAGCTACAAAAAGTAAAAAACCTTCAAAATTTCCCCCTCCTTCCACATCTTCCCACTTCTCCACACTTCCCTCTTGTAGGATGGGTGGTGGATGGTGAGAGAACTGTATCTAAAGTACACAAAATACAAACACATGTACCAATAAAAGTCAAGGGAAAATTTTGTTCCTACCACTCAACATATGTGCAAATTCGGTTCTGTCATCGGAAATTTGATCATTTCCTTTTTGCCATTCTTCCGTTAGTGCACATTTCGTTTTTGCCACTCTGTCCAAGTCAATGGGATTTGACTGTCAAGAAATATGGGGGAAAACAGAAAAATACCAGAAAATCATAGAAAAACAGAAAAAATACAAAAAAAATATATTCAAGGATAACTTTTGACCAATTTTGTTTTTTTTAATACACTAATAAAATTTCTCAAAAAAATTACACCAAGGAAAATGTTTTAATCTTCCTCAACTTTTATGGAGCATTGCTAAAATTTTCCTTAGTGTAATATATATATTTTTTGAGAAATTTACACTAAGAAACTTTTGTGCAGTTTTTTTTTTTGTATTTGTTGGTATTTTAAAATTTTTATTTCCAATTTTTCTCTTTTTTTGATAATTTTGCATATTTCTTAACGGCCAAACCCTGTTGACTTGATGGGAAATTGAATGGAGTGGCAAAAATGAAATGTGCACTGACAGAAGAATGACAAAAATGAAATGATCAAATTTCCGATGGCAGAACAAAATTTGCACATATTTTGAGTGACAGGAACAAAATTTTCCCATCAAAGCCACATGTATATCAGTACATAGTATCACATGCACTATCGTTGCCGTTGAAGTGCTTCAAGATTCATGCCACTTTTTGCAAAAATCCCCCTCCTTTCCCCTCTCCTCCCCCTTTCTCCTCTCCCTCTCCTCTGTTCGGTCGGCGAGCCGCGCCTCGCTGTGCCAAGCCGGGTCTTGCCGCCGCACACTACGTCGCCCTGGACCAAGTCGCATTGCTGGAAACTGCACGCCCCGCCAGAACCTCGCCAAACCGTGCGCCGTTGGAAACCCCACGAAACCCTGAGGTTTTCGGCGGCAGGGCACGAGGTTTTTGGCGACGGTGGGGACGCGGCTCAAGCCAAGGCGACGCGGCGGGCGCCGACGAGGTGCGGCGCGGCTCGCCAGTCGGATGGAGGGGAGAGAGAGGAAGGAGAGGAGTGAGAGGGGGGGGGGGGGATTTTTGCAAAATGGAGGCACGAATCTTGTAGCGCTTCAAATTTCAATAGTGAGGATAGTGCATGGGATCACATGTATATGTGCAAAAACCACACTCCACATGTACCATAGTTACCCCTTGCTTCTGACACAGTTTGTTCCTACTAGTACTGTCTTCAACCGAAATCATGATGGCTATTTTAACCCTCAGGCATGGACTTCTATTATCTTTTCAATGAAACTGCCATACGTGAATAAGCCTTGAACTTGTGCATCTTATTTAGCAATCTGGGGTGTGTAGAATGATGAACTGGTTGGTAATCATAATGCCCAGTACTTCTACGCACAAAAGAACCCTGTCAAACAGCTTTGGGGAAATTTCCATACTCTATGATTGTTGATTCTGAACTTTTTCTTACTATATCTAGGCAGAGCAGACAATTTATCTGGTGCACTGGTAAATATGACCTGTTGTTAGTCAGAGATCAATATTAGTAAAAATGGCCTGGTCACTCCAGAAAACAATTTCCTTATGCAAATGATGTTGGCTTGTTTTTTCTCAATAGTATTCAACTTCTCATTTCATAGGTTATTAAATGTTATTCTTATCCAGTGTTGTAACAGCTATCATTCTCTATTCATAACTCTTCAACAATGGCACTGTTAGTATGTCACACTCACACAAGGCGGTGTAAGTACGTTGAATCACTATTTCTAGAACTTGTTAGGAATTATGTGAATATGAACGAACGAAAACAATACGATGCAATCTCATGACCTCTCTATCTTTTCGTGAAGCATACAAATAATAATCACGACAAATTACATTGTTATTATTTGCATATTGAATACATTATGTCAGAGCTTGTGCTCATGTTGTACCGATGAAAAAGTAATACTGTTTGCATATATTTCCCTTTTGATCTGTAAATCCCGTCTTACTAATTTATTTTCTACCTCTCAACAGGTGGACAACCTAAAATCAAACCTACTCGAGAAGTTAGAAGATTGTCTCTTAAATTTCCAGAATGAGCCCACACAGGTATATACCAGAAATCAAATATTAGAACGAACAAACAACCTCCATTTTATATCAAGTGAAAATTGCAAAAATTGGGAGTAGCACAGCTTGTGTGTGCTGTGTTGCGACCTAGTATGAACAATTTGTGGCATGCAATATTGTTCACACTGTAAATCTAGCTTGCTTGCAACACTCACTTTACGATCCTCTTTTCCAACTACCATATCAATTAATCATCTAATACTCTCTTTTACAATTTTTTTAGGCTTCAATTGGCGATATTTCAAAGACATTCCGTGCTTATCTCATAATATTTCCTGATTCAGAAAGCCGTCTCATTGAACTTGCACAGGCTTTGTTTTCAAAGTAAGTTGAGTTCAAATCTTATGCAATTGTACCATCAAACCATCAGATGTTATTGGATCATGAATAACCATGTGCTGTCCAAAATACTTCTTGTTATAGCTCCCAGAATACAAACAGAGGTGATTATTTAATGTAAAAAGACATGACATGTCTGCCCTCATTACTAAATGGTCATATGCCCATATCTCTCCAATGTGTTGGGAACAACCAACCACTGAGGTAGTTGGTGTGGATGACATCTTAGGAAGAAACCAGTTAGGCAATGTCAAATAACAAGTATTTGCACAACAAAATCTGTTATACTAAAACGGGAGGTAATTTGAACCGGAACTCCGGAAGTAGTAAAACTCATGGTATATTATATCCCTATTATTCTGTTTGTCGCTTCTTGATGTTGGTTGAGGATCAAAGCCTCTGTCTCTCAATGAAGATTGTAGTGATCATTCCTTTTATTTTGGGAGGATCCATGGTCTCCAGTCAGATGCCTTTCTCCGCAATTGAATCCAACAAGCCTTCACTTCAGCATCCTAGTTGAGCCATTTTGATTTATTTGGCACACATGCTCCCTAAATTTCAAAGATATAGCTTGAGATCATACAAAAGGTCGGTTGGCACTATTGTTTTGGAGATCAAATTTCTAATTCTGAAAAAGGCCTCCACAGCCCACACCAATATATGTCCATGGAATTTCAAAGATATAGCTTGAGATGACCAAAATCTTTCATTTTGTCAAAGTTTTCCTTTCTTCATTTGATGAGATGATTGGAGCAGCTTGGGGTAGCTACACAGTTGCTCTCCCTTCTATCAGATTTTGGAGAGGATTTTGCTATTCACAACCGTGCATCTTATCGATTATTGAGGAGATATATATACACTTGAGGTTGATGGGCCTCACGGGCTACATGGGCCAAGACACTAGATTATATTCTATACACATACACACTTAACACCCCCCTTCAAACTTAAGGTGGATCAGGAGGATCTGACACTGAGTTTTGAGTAGAACCGGTGTTGTTCTCGAGTATGAGCCTTAGTGAAGCTATGGTCTACTGCGGACAATGAGACCTTGTGAATGATGTATCAACACCAATGTGCTTTGTCAACTCATGCTCGACTGGATCACTAGCAATCTGAATGATACTTGTATTGTCACAAAACAAAGGTGTAGGATTATCACCAAGATCGGCCAAAAGCCATCGAAGGCAAACAATCTCTGAGGTGGTTGCGGTAAGGGCTCGAAGCTCAACCTCTGCACTAGAGCGTGACACCGCAGTCTGCTTCTTGGACTTTCAGGCAATGAGCGAAGTACCAAGAGAAATACAGTAGCCAGTGATAGATCGACGATCAACAGGATCACTCGTCCAAGTGGAGTCAGAGTAAGCGTGGAGCTGGAGCTGACTTGAACTGGCATAGAACAGACGTTTGGACATAGCCCCCCTCAAGTATCTCAGCACACGAAGAATATGACCATAGTGGACTGAGGTGGGAGCACGACAAACTGGTTAAGCACACGAACAACTTGAACAATGTTTGGTCTGGTGACAGTGAGATAAACAAGGCTCCCAATGAGCTGACGACAGCGGGAAAGATTTGTCAATGGTACACCGTCTGTAGGACGAAGCTGCAAGTGGAGTTCCATGAGTGTAGCAGCATTGCGAGTATCAGTCATACCAGTGCGAGCAAGCAGATCCTGAATGTAGCGATGCTAAAAGGGGTAGTAGTCATCACCATCAGAATGAACCTCAATCCCCAGAAAATAGCTCAATAATCCCAAATTTGACATCATAAACTGTTCACTCAATTTCTTCTTGAATGTAGCGATGCTAAGAGAGGTAGTAGCCATCACCATCATAATGAACCTCAATCCCCAGAAAATAGCTCAATAGTCCCGAATCTGACACCATAAAGTGTTCACTCAATTTCTTCTTGACAAAAGCTACATGGTCTATGTCATCTCCTGTGGTCAGTATATCATCTACATATTGCAGAAGTAAAGTATGACCCAGTTGAGAAGTGTGAATAAACAAGGCACATGCCCCACTTGGAGTGAAACCAACAACTCAAATCATAGAACTGAAATGCTTGAACCAAGCATGATGAGCCTGCTTGAGATTATATAGAGCTAAGACGACAAACGTAGCTTGTAGGAGTCTTAACACCTGGGGCACCTGCATATTGACCTCATGTAGATCACTATGAAGAAAGATATTCTTGACATCCATCTGAGATGTAGTCCATGAGCGTACCGCTGCAACAACAATGAGAGTACGGACTGTAGTCATATGAGCAACTAGAGCAAAAGTCTCATCATAATCTCGACCATAAGCTAACTGCCACTCAGGTATACTGGCTGCCTCCTGATGGGTACTCGGCTTAGATACCGCACCTGCACGAGAAAACCCCATCTCTCTGATGCCTGAATAGAAAAACGATCACATACGACATACCGTTATGTAGTAGAACGGTCGTCAGAGTCTGTGGTACTGTCCGGAGGGTCAAGTGGAGGAGAGGAGGACTGAGGATCAGAAGGAATTCTTTGTCGGCGACTATAGTGAAAGGGAAAAGTGGAAGTGTCAGAAACTGATGGAGTTGGTGGAGGAGACACACGAGAAGATGAAACTGGTGGAGAAAGTGTATCTGAAGAAGGCAAGTCTGATGAAGGAATAAGAGGTATACACAAAAAAGAGGTGGGATCTGTGGAAGAAGAAGTGTGACGTGTAGAAGAGTGATAAAAGAAGGGTTGATCCTTATCAAAGGTCACATCATGAGATGTGAATACGACTTGCTGACGGATCATAGCAACGATAGCCCTTATACTCAGGATTATAACCTTAGAAGATACACTCAACCGATTGAGCGCTTAGCTTTGTGCCCTCACGAGGTGTTAGAAGGACATAACATACATAACGATAGACACAAAAATGAGCATAGCGAGTAGGTGCTCCAAACAAGACCTCACGAAGACACTTGCCCTGAGGCTTGGAAGAAGGCTGCCAGTTTATTAGATAGACTATCGTAGAGACAACTTTCCCCCAGAAGTGAGGGAACAAAGGAGGAAATGAGAAAAGTACGAGTAGTCTCAATGGTATGACGATGCTTGCACGTAGCAACACCATTCTGAGCATGAGCATCAGGACACGAGAGCTGAGGAAGAGGACACTCAGAAGAAAGAAACTGACGAAAAGCTGATGAAAGATACTCTTCCCCAAAGTCAGAACGAAAAACACGAATGGAAGAAGTGAACTGAGTTTGAACCATCATAGCCAAAGACTGATAAAGAGATGTTTAATAAAATAGATCCAAGTATATCGAGAGTGATCATCAACAAATATGACATAATAACGATGACCACCCTTCGAAGCAAAAAGAGACGGACCCCATACATTTGAATGCACCAAATCAAAAAGACGTCATGACTGAGAAGTACTAGTAGAATATGGAAGTTGTAGCTGCTTCCCTAGCTTACAACCGGTACAATGAAAACTAGAATCGACAGAAACACAACCTAAGGAACCTTGATGAACTAGAGTAGTAAGGCGAGCTCCACAAAGATGACCAAGTTGATGATGCCATTTGGTGAAGGATGAGTCAGTAGAACATGAAGACAATGCAGGAGAAATGGTAGATGAAGACACTGGAACCTTCGACATGCTAGAGGAAGGAAAATGTAGGGAGTCCAAGACGTAGAGATTAGGAGAGCCTCTACGACGATTGTCGGCACCGATCACTCTTTTGCTTTGACGATCCTGAATAAAGCTAGAAGAGTTATCAAATCCAACGAAACAGTTCATATCAATAAGCTGACCAACATAAAGGAGATTCATAGATAGTTGAGGAACAAAAGACACATCAGGGATAGAGAAGTAGGATGTAGAGAGAATGCCCTGATAGGTAATGAGCAAGGTGTACCATCAACAGTGTGAACATATGCACTATCAGTCACTGGTCTACATGTAACAAGTTGAGAGCTATCTGATGTAGGCAGATGGTGCAATCGCTGAAGTCATAGCAGACACTGAGCCAGATAACATAGTTGGTGTGTCGACAGTGACTGCCCTAGTAGGTGCTCCACGACGACGATCAGATGAATGTCTAGCACGATAATCAGCAAGCTGGTCTGGATGTAACTTCAAACACTTGTCAACAAGATGAATAGGTCTCTTGTAGTGAGAGCAGAAAAGCACTCCTGTGGAGACAACCCTGGTGGATCTTGAGTTCTTGACCGCTGTGGAAGACTCAGGACAACATGTGGTGAGGATGGTGAAGTAGGCATAAGCGAGTGAAGACGCGTCTCCTCAGCAATCAGGGCAGAGAGCGCCTCAGTAAGACTCGGTGGAGTAGGATAGTTGAGCAATTGGGTGCAAATAGGCTCGTACTCTGATTGAAGCCCCATCACAAACTGATACATGAGCATTTGCTGAGCATACCTTTCTATAGCAGCACAAGACTGGCAATCAGAAGCAGCCTTGGGTGTCATGGACTCAAGAGGGCCTGTGATGTGAGTGAAAGCAGAATAATACTCTGCTGACATGTCTTGCTACTGGATACTATGGAGACTCTTGAGTAAGGTGAAGTGAATTGCACCACTGGACAGAACATATGTCTTCTCAAAGTATGTCCATATCTGCTTGGCCGAAGTGAAATACTCGAGACACATCCTCAGAGAAACATCAACACTCAGGACCAAACCAGTCATGACACGACTGTCTTCTTTCCACCAAGTCTTTACTTTCTCTGCATCAATTTTCTTCGGATCAGGGGGATCATCAGTCAGATGAGGATCCACACCATAACCCCTCAAAGTAGTCTTGACCGAAAAAGCCCATGCTTGATAGTTCGACCCGTCGAGCTTGGTGTCAGTGATCAAGAGTGATGAACCGCCCCCAAACAACGAGCTAGACTTTGCCATCTTGATGGACCACAATCACACAACAACAACACAAATCCAGGAGCAGAGGAGCTGGCACGACAGCAGAGCAGCCGGGTGAATGTAGCTAAAGCAGAACATCGGGAGTCAACAACGACGAAGCAGAGAAAGAGGCTCACCAGGCGGCAGCAGGGGTGACAGTAGCTGAAGCAAAGCATCGGGAGTCAGCAACGACAAAGCAGAGGAAGAGGCTCACTAGGCGGCAGCAGGGGTGACAATAGCTGAAGCAGAGCACCAGGAGGTACTAGGCAGCAACAACGATGAAGCAGAGGAGGGGGCTTACTAGGTGGCAGCAACGACGAAATAGAGGAGCAGGCACGCCAGGCAGCAGCAACGACGAAGCAGAGGAGGAGGCTCACCAGGCGGTGTTGAATCTGGCCCAAATCCGTTCGGATCGGGTCGGGAAAGACGATGGCGGCGTCGGATCCGAGCGGCGGCGCCGAATCCGGCCCAAATCCGTCCGGATCGGGTGGGGAAAGACGATGGCGGCGCCGGATCCGAGCGGCGGCGACATGCAGACGAGGATGACGACCAGAATCCGTCCGGATCAGGTCGGGGAAGACGATGACGACATTGGATCCGGTGAGCAATCGCGGCAGAGTGACTGAGCAAAGGACTCAAGGCGGGGAGAGGAAAGGAGGTAGCACGCCCGCGATGGCTTTCCGGCGACGGCTCTAGTCCCTAACCCTAGGCTCTGATACCATGTTAGATTTTAGAGGGGATTTTGCTATTCATAACTGTGCATATTATTGATTATTGAGGAGATACATATACACTTGAGGTTGATGGGCCTCATGGGCTACATGGGCCAAGACACTAAATTATATTCTATACACACTTAACACCTTCTAGTGATCAAGAGTTATAGTGTTGGTTTGGTTTGTACTGCTGGGATAATATTGAGGTTCGAGCAGGCTGACGAGGCAGCCAGTCTTCTGGATCTGTTGTCAGAGTGGCAAAGGAGCCAGGCCTGGTGCCAAGTCCATGGACAGCCTGGTGTGTGTCTTATAATACCAAGTATAACGCAGAAGGAAATGGGAGTGAACAAAGCAAGGGGGGATCTTTTCTTATTTCTTTGGCAGCATTTCACCTGTCCATATGTTGGATTTTAGTGGGCTGTTACATTTTCCATGCTGTGCAATGGGGATACAAGAAATTATTCTAATCTGAGGTGCTGTCCGATGAACTGAAATTAGCATTTTATTTAGGCTCCCCATATGGGTTTTGCTGCTCGTTTTTTCTTACATTTCTACTACTAGAAATTCACCACATATACATCTGTCTTAATTTTTTCTTCTTATTTTGCATGAAGCCGTTATGAAACAGTCAGAGAGAATCTGAGGAAACGAATTCCATCAACTGATCTATTGGCAATGCTACGTAAGGAATTTATCTATGTTCTAGTACCATCATAATTGTATTTCCAATATGTTTAGAACAATAATGTAAAGTATAAAACTGTAAATATCTATGAGCAAACACCAATCTATTCCTTTGTTTTTTTTAAAATGCAAATACTCAAATATTTGCGTAGTCGTGATATGGAATTGTTTTTTTTTAAATGCAAATACTCAAATATTTGTGTAGTCCTGATATGGAAGACATTTTGCCCAAGATGTTCGTAGATCTGCTTCATGGTGCAAAGGATGTTTTGCCCAAGCATTTTATAAATTATAATGATTTGCTTTCTTTCCCATGTGCTCCTGTATTGTGTGTAATGGAAGCAGTGAACCTCAAATTCAGGATCAAGTTTAGTTGAGTTTTGAAGAAAATGACTATTGGAATTTGAATTCGTATTACTTCAAAGTTGATATTCACTTCTAACTTGAAAAAGTTCATATGTTTCATCTAGTCTTACTGTTAATATTCTTGTTATTGAAAGGGCCAGTCGTGTTTTTACCATTAATGGTCATAATTTGATATTACTGTAGGTTGTAAGATCATTGCATTTTGTTTGATTTAATCCTGCTATTCTTTGATGATCACAGGAGCCTTATGGGAGGATGCAACTGCCATCGATGAAGTTATACCAGAGGCTGCACTACCAGCTTTTTCTTTGGAGGTTTGACCTGCACCTTGTAACAGTTCCATTCATGGTTGCAAATTATAATATTATATCCTACTAAGACAAGAATTATATGTTTTGCTCTTTGATTGATAAAATCCTAAAACTATCAGATTTCATATGATGCCTTTCTCTCTTCACTGAGTTAATTTGTTCTGCCTAAAATCAAGTAGACTACCTGGCTAAATGTGCATAGTATACTTCATTTGTTGGCGTGGTGTTGGTCCTTCCTGGTCGTTTCTTACTTCAGAATATTGGCTGAAACCACACTGCCTTTCCTGGCTGGTGTGTTGCTAATTGTTATGACTTACCACAAAAGGTATATGGTGTAGGGGTGAGGGATAATGCTGGTGGAGGCAGAACATGTTAGCAGGTACTTCTGTCCCAGTTCTTGGAGACGGTGTCTAAGGCATAGAAGTGGACAAGTCCACCAATTGGTGTAGCTAGGTTTAGCTGTGGCAAATGGATTCACTTCCTATTTGATACTCCTATTACCCACATTCATTTTATGATGGATCAGAAACAGATGCTTGCCAGTATCCACTGGTTACCCTTCTCAGCATCATCCAACCTCTCAGGTCTTAGTTGTTGGTGGTGTGGAGGACCAGGGATCCAAAAGCCGGTACCGGACCAAATCCCGCCGGGCGGCCGGTAAAAAAAACCGGGCGGTAACCGGCTGGTTACCGGTTTTCCTGGGAAAAACTCGGTTGAGTTTCACATGATTCGCTTAAAAACCATCCGAAAATCGAAATTTAAAATTTGAATTTGCAAACCCTAGAAAAACTGGCTGGTATTTCACTACCTAGTACCCACCGGTAAATCCGGTTACCGCCGGATCTTGAAAACTTGTTTATGGATTTACAAGTGAGCAAAAGGCTGTTTGGTAATATATCTTTAGCTGAGGATTGTTCATTAATCGTTAGCATACTTTTGGAGTATAGCGTATATGTTATACTTCGATATCCTTCTGTAGTTTCTTTTTTGATACCCTCTATGTTCACAGATCTGTTTATATTTCTTGGTACTGATTTAGTGGTTTCACATGTGCCAATGTCTTTGCTGTGTAAGACTACTCGGGACATCATTAGGCAACACATTGCAACTGCCTTTCTTCATCTTCAAAGTGAAATATCAGGTTGCCTCCCTCCCACCACATTTTTTTTTATTTACAATTTTCGTGCAGAACTGCTTGTACCATTGGACTACAGTTTAGATTTGATTTTACAATAACTTATTTTATTTTAATTTTTAGTACGAATAGGCTTGAAATACGAAAGTATGTATTAAAAAACTTACATCTATTGTGTTGTGTATGGGTGAGCAGATGCACTGCTCAGAATGCACGCAACACCAAATGAGAAGTTAGAAGAGTCGCAGCTGCAAACTGCCATGGAAACAAGCAAAATTAAAGTGTCCCAGGGATGCATAGATCTCCTGCAGGTAAATATTTGGAAGCGTTAAAAAGCCTGTGAACATCCATCTATTTTGTTATTTCAAATAACATAAAATTGTATTACACAATCTACTAATTAGCTCATGCTTGCGTTGGAGTGTCCTTATACTTTGTTTCAATGCTCACATTTTGACTATGCTGCTTCTAGGAATTTCGTCATCTTATCGATGGCAATACAGAGTTGCTTGTAAAGCTGAGAGATTTGATTGTTGATTGGGTACAAGAAGGTTTTCAAGATTTCTTTGAGAAACTCGATGGACACTTTCATCTGCTTTCTGGGAGAAGCAAGAGTTTCTCTCAAGAGTTGAGTACTATGGATTCTGTGCAAATCGATAAGGTTCCAACAGTGTTGGTGCTTATGCTTGCACAACTTTGTGTTTTCATAGAACAAACAACAATCCCTAAAGTCACAGAGGTACATTGCTAATTTCACTTGTTGCCTGTCCAATTTTTTTACCTTTTCAGATTTGAGTACACACTTGATGAAATGATTCTGACTTTTGTTACTTTTTTTAGGAGTTGGCTGCTTCTTTTTCTGGTGGTGGCACACGTAGCTATGAATATGGACCACCTTTTGTACCTGGAGAGATATGTCGGCTATATCGTTCATCTGGGGAGAAATTCTTACACCATGTAGGCAAACCTTTTCTTTTTCTTTTTTTATTCTATTATTTGAATTGTTAATTGCTAGTGGCTTTTCTGTACAGAGCTATGGTCTCTGTGTCATATGGTATACTTTTTCTTTGCTTCTTTTCAACTGCTGTATGAAACTAAATAACTATATGTTAAAAAGAGAAGAAGGCTCGTATGGCAGACTAGGGTTTTCTCTTATTTTTTCTCTTCCTTTTAGAAAAGTAATCTGCGCCATTATAATTGAGAAACATGGGATGGGTGTACATGATGTTAGTCTATTACAAATTTTGCGAGAGTTTTTTTTTACCTATTATATTGTAGATACTTACAGCTCTGAAAGCAATGTAATTACATGCAGAATATTTGAGTGCGTGAAACTGTTTTGAGAAACTGCATTGCAAGCATGGAAACAAAACCGCGTAACCGCCGGTTACCGCCGTAACCGGATTTCCGTGGTACCGGAAATGAAATCGGCCGTTTTCTCAGGTTTTAAAATTCAAATTCTGTTTTGAATTTTGAATGGTTTTAATCAAATTGCGAATTTCAGCCAAAAATTCGGTTTTCCGTAACCGCCGTTACCGTTCGCCCTGACCGATTTGGCCCGATACCGGGTTTTGATCCTGATTGCAAGCACTATGTGCCCAAGGAGATTAGAATAGCCTTGTGTCATCATTACTGGAATTTTCTTTTCAAAAGTAGAACTTTAACTTCAGTTTCAATGCAAAGTTACATTTGGGGGAACAATATCCCATGTCATGAGAGCATAACTGGTTACAGATGTAATTCTACTGTTTTAAATCTGAAAGTGATTGCTTCCTTTTTTCGCTTGAGAAGTACATAATTTTTTTGGATCTGGAAATGCCAATAACTGAATTTTGTCTTCCGTGGAGCAGTACATAAATATGAAGACTCAGAAGATCTCCAAACTTCTTAATAAGCGATTTACAACACCAGTCTGGACAAAGGTTTGCTTTCGTATTCAATAGGAAATATTTGTGATCATTGATGATTTTTTTGTTATTTCTGGCTTTTTGCTCAAGTTTGTATTTCTTCTGTATATATTTGACTAAAATAGCACAAGGAACCGCGGGAAGTGAACATGTTTGTTGATCTACTTCTCCTAGAGGTTTGTTCAGTTCCTTATCATATTGCATATTGTGTGTGTGTGTCTGTTTCTGATGCTATACACATTTATAATTGAGCATGCATTACCATACCAACTTTTTGGTTGTCGGAGTTGTGAAAATGATGCTTATGTTTCATCCTCACTACTGCATATAACTACCACTTGCTTTCGAAACATGATCTCATACTGGAAATTATATTCATAAGGTTTTCCCTTACACAGTATCTTTCTTTTCCTGTAGTTCAATGGTGTGGTATCTGAAGTCAAGCAGATATTACCATGTGGTTTAATTCGGCGACATCGGCATTCTGATAGCACTGGCAGTACCACTTCCTCTAGGAGCAATCCGATGCGAGAAGACATGTTGAACCGATCAAACACACACCGTGCTAGAAGTCAATTTTTGGAAAACCATCTAGCAAAACTATTTGAGCAGAAAATGGAAATATTCACCAAAGTTGAATACACACAGGTGGAGATCTATTCCACTTTCCTGTTTACCCCTGGAACTACCTATTTCCCTTTTCCTTTTACAAAATATGGAATACCTTCTAGGATTGTTTGCACCCCTTGCGTATTGGAAGTTTTGCTCCTTGCTATTGTTAAAAATATTGATTTGGTTTCATTAATATCCTATTTGTTAAATATTCAGACTGGCAGTGCCATACTGCATCCACCACCAAAATGGGTTTTTCTAGTACTAGAGTTAGGACAGAAGTTCCCACATTGAAATTTGTTTCTTTCAAATGAAAATAAAACTATCCTTATTGGGCTGTTAGGTTCACCCTTGCCAGAAAAGTTTCAGATGTGTTGCAAAGGAAATAAGTTATTTCATGCCAGTTAGGACAAAATGAATGGGACAGTGGCAATGGACTGTTTTATTTCATTGTGTCACTGTGACAATATAACAAACTGTTAGTTACACTATACTGTTATCCATCATTTGGTTTTAAGAGTGCTGCTTTTGTGTTTCTTTTATTTTTTTACATAGGTTGCAGGAGTATACTCAACTAAGCCTATGTTTGGCATTGCTGTGCTGTGGGATTTACTGATCCTTGAAAAATATTTCTGTTGACATTCCAAAACGGGTGTTACCAATTAGTTTATACCAAGGATACAAATCTCGGAACGGAGAAAAACCCACCCGATGGCCGGTAACGGTAATCGGAAAAACCGGCAAAAAACCGGTTAAAATTCGAATACGAAAAATTGAATTGAGGATGTTTTAAACCCGGTAACCATAACGGTTACCGTTAAGGATCAGAATACCGCTACCGGGTAAAATCCCGATGGGCGGCTGGTAATGGTTACCTGTTGGTTACCGGAAAGCCCGGGAAAAACTCGGTCAAAATTCGTCTGAAGAAATTTGAATTTGGGATGTAACCACCGATATTTTGAATTTGAAGTTTTTCGGCCGGTATTTGGAATCCCGGTTCCCACCGGTAAGTCCGGTTACCGGCGGTAACTGGTTGGGATTTCCCCCCTGGTTACCGCCCAAAAACCGGAAAACTAGAGAAAACCAGTTATGGGTAATTAACAATTGGAATAATGCAAATATTAATTAGAAAGTGTTTAATGAAGTAATAATCCTGATACATAAGGAGCTTGATGTCTAGTTAGAAATTTGTAAAGAGCCTGATGTTGTACATAAAAAGTCATCCTTGCTAGCTTGACTATCTAGGGAAGCCCTCTCCTCCAAGTGTCCTAAAGCATAAAAAATAATAAAAACATAAATTAATGGTAATGAATGATAACTTGACTAGCATACTAAAAACAATAATGAAGTAGCAATTCATATCAATACATTGTCGAGAAACGCGAAGGTTATGCAATGTACTCATTGTTATCAATTAGGAGAAGTCCTTCAAATTGAGCTAAGTGGGCTTTGTATTGATCCCAAGTGTATGTTTAATGGGCATATTCTACCTAGTGATTATAAATTAGTTGGTAATATGCGGATTCCACCCACTGGTAAACAATTATTGTATTGGCTTGATTTCCATAATGGTAAGTAGGATGAGAAGAAATGTCAGACGAATGAAAATCATCACCAGAAGGTAATAGGTTGGTATCTCGACGTCCATAAGTTCGAATAGACCTTGAACTAGCATGGGATTCATAGGAAGAAGAGTCTTGTGGCCTATAACGATCTTGTTGCCTGTTGGCGATCCTTAGCCCTCCTGTAGGTTTCATTGATTGTTCTTGAAGCACGACAACCATGGTCTTCATCCCGGGTAGCATGCGTGAAAATTTTCTCGCAGGTGAATTCCAATGGTTGACATGTGTTTTGTTGGTCTTGTATTGCATCATGAACTGTCCCACAAACAGGTACTAGTTAGGCTAGATTGTCTAAAAAATGTTAGGACTTTGGGGTACAATAATTCTAGCATATTTAGCTGATACAATAGGTAATCTAGTACAAAAAAGGTCTAAACCAACCTAGAAAGTGCATTATACCGTCATAAATTTAAATTTAAATTTGAAAAAATTTGGGCGGTTTTTTTCCTCCCGGTTCCCACCGGTTTTTCCCGGTAACCACCGTTTTTTTCCCTGGTTAATACCATTGAAAAATAGTACTCCTTCCAGTCAAATGAACTTGTCAAGATGGGAAGCGTATGGCCAATTTTTTTAGTCTTTGACCAATAGTATCTTTTGGAAAAATCTAGATTGGTCACATGCAAATGAGTAGGTGTTAGCATGTTACTAGGTTCATAATAAAAATGTAATATCGTAATATTATTCTTTTATAACTCTTAGAAACACATTGTGGCAGAAATTAATGGCCAAAGTTGCATATTGTAGAACGTGAAAAAAATAGAAATGTCAATAATTTTTCACTGGACTATGATCGAACTGCTTTTAGAAAGCCATAAAAATGCAGCTTAAGTCATAGAGGGCATCTTCTTAATTAGGTCGTATAGCAGCTTATTGATTAAATTTTCTGATGCTTGTTGCAGCAGAGATGCTATTGTTCTAATTCTGGGTTGACTTGCTTGGTGATCAAGTATAATTTTCTTTCAGTTACATTAACATCATCTATCCTTTTTTGACAGTAATTCCTTGTATTCCGAGTAAATTTCAGGAATCTGTGATTTCTACTGCCCTCAAGCTCTGCCTGAAAAGTTTGCAAGAATTTGTCCGGCTTCAAACTTTCAACAGAAGTGGATTTCAGCAGATTCAGCTGGATATGGAGTTTCTCAAGAGCTCCCTTAAGGAGTTTATTGATGATGAAGCAGCTATAAGCTTTTTACTTAAAGAGGTGAGATAACTATCACGTAACATTAACATTGCCACTGGTTTCCGCCAGAAAACAAATTTTGGTAGTTTTTTTTTGGTACCTTTTGGTACCTGCTTGTGATTCAGTCTTCTTTACATAGGACATTTAATAAGAGTTGGAATCGCTTGCATGAACAGAAACCACATTGCTTGTTTAGTTTGGTATTGTGAACCTGTATCTGAAAGATATTTGACCATTGGTTAATTGTTTTCCTCTCCTCTGCAGGTGAACAATGCCGCCCACGAGAGATGTCTTGACCCAATCCCTCTTGAGTCCCCCATATTGGATAAGCTTATAAATGCAAAACTAGCAAAAATTAAAGAGCAAAGCCCAAATATGCAGTAGCTCTGCATAGATCGGTATCGTTTACTAGCAAGTCAGTTTCACCCAATTGAATATACACTGTTCAAAGCTATGTGCATATAGTTCCGGGCTTGTAGCATGTTGCCATATGTAAATCTGAAAAACACTTGAACTGAATCAACACATCCTGAAGTTTGTACTTTGTTCAGCTCACAGCATCTCCAAGTTATACTTGTTTTTCAAGCAGCCATCAAAATATTATGCTGTGCATTGTCTTAGAGTTCAGATGAATTAGTTATAACCTAGGGTCTGAAGGAGAGTTATTCTCTTGAATTTAATCAAACGGCCATCTCGAAGCTGTTGAGTTCACATAAATACAATGCTGTGAGGACGCAGCAAACGCACAAATTAAGAGAAGGTAACAGTCCACGCTAACTTGACGTTATGATGTTGGAATTGATAATTCAACTTAACGGTATTCGTTTTTGCACCTTTTGTGCAGATTTGGCTACTATGATCAAGCACAGAGGACAATCCACCTAGGCCCAGGAAAGGCTTGAATTTTGCGTATCTGGATTCTGATTTTCCTAGTGTTCCCATTGTTTTGCTTATTGCTCTTATGTTTGGATCATTTGTGTTCCCCAACTACAGTTCCTGTGTTAAAACCTCACCTGCATAACATGTATGCCAATGCCACCCTTTCAGGTCGAAAGTATTTGGAGTTATACCTCGTTGCTCTGTGCCTTCTATACCACCTTGTGTTTTGAATTATGATCATATTCAGTTATTCGCGCACATCAGCGTCTGGACCAGCAAGGGACATGTATACCACTCTTGGAACGACTACTCGTCTTCAGAGTTCAGTCTTCACTCCTCACTACCCGAGCTGTCTCCGTTGCAAAACGCCAACACCCAAGCTACTGCGGTGAAATCAGTCTCAATGGGCCCAGAGAACTTGTTACAATTCCAATCTACTACTACCATCAATCGACTCTGTTCCCTCTACGTAAAACATGAACATTACTAGCTCCTCGAGTTGGTTCAACAATTCGTTTCCATTTCCCCTTACGGTCCAGGTAACGTACAGCCCAACACCCTTCTTGAACTGCCACATGCACGAAAATAAATAAATTGAAAAACAACAACTCTTACCTAATAGCGAGCCGAGGTCTAGTTGAACTTATGTATTAAACAAGTAATCCTCATTGTTCTCAGGAAAAAAACAGAGATCAACAATCTGTCGTGTGCCAAGAAATACAAACAATACACAAGCAGCCACCAGTTCCATGACGCTTGAACAAATGAAACACAACACCTAGTGTAGCTTGATAACTAGAGGTCCTAATTCTGGCAACCCTGAAGGGCTTGGCACGCGAATGTACAGAAGGAGGTTAACAATAACAACAGTGGGGGCAGACAGAAGGCACTCCAGAATTAGACACTTGGCATTGAAGTGCAAACAACAACGTAGGCCAGGTATTGGAGGGCGTCTTGCAACTTGCTGACAGCATTAGTCTGATCGGAATTTAGATGGCTGGATATGTATTTCGCTTTCTCCTGCACTGACTTATGATGTGGGAGATCATCCTGCTTGTCAGCAAGAGCATTTTGTATAGCTGCTGCATAAGCTTCAGCAACATCCGAGATTCCTGCAAATACAGTAAGATGGATTTTTTTTTATATTGAAGTCTGCACCTCCTACATTCAATATGAATGAGAAAATTAAACCATTTCATGTACCTGTAGCAAAACTAGTGGAGACCTTTTCAATATCCACAGAGATGGATTGCACCTTCCATATGATGATTTTAGCTTTTGAAATGGGATCCTCAGGCCAATCAATTTTCACATCATTTTCATCATCTTCATTCTTTGATTTATTAGCAGCAGAAATAACTGATTTTCCAAGTACCAGAAGCTGAGAAACTGCAAGGCAGCACATCTCTGACAATCTCTGCAGGCGGAAAATTTCTCAAAGCAATACTTACAGTTTAAGAGCAAGAAGAGCATTATATAATATGGACATACATGAACACCCTCTGAGTGAATGGTCTCTAGCCTATCCGTAGTTCGTTTGATAATCTCATTCGGAGAAAGTCCACCGAGGGCAGTCGTGAACCTGAAAAGGTGATAAATGTAATCCTGGAAGCTTTTAAAGAAATGAATGTCGAAGATTGGAGTTCAAATGCTTGAAGATGTTCTGCACAGGTAAAACTGAGCTTACTGTCTACTGATGGACAACAAAGCATATAGCAAACATTTAAAACATGGGTGTTGACTTAATAAATGCATATGGATTTCCTTAACACGCAAATGGTGCCTTGTTAGTTTGTCTTAGCAAGCACTAATATATTTGCTTCAAAATCTTGTATAATCCTTCCTAATGATTTTTTAGTAATCCTCAATAAGCTCAAGCATCAGGCTACAATTCAACATGTGAGGTAACAATACCCATATTCTTCATTTAGTCTTGTCACTTGCTGGCTTTTTGGTAAAAAAGCAGTCCCTAATAGTTGCATATGCCTGTCAGGTCGCACAGAATGTAAGTTTGTGCATTGGAATATTGGATTAATTGATGATGTGCAATCTTCTCCATTGCTTTTTCCAGTTTCAATTCCACAAGCTAAAATAGGTCTTCATAAATGAGCATGATTACATTAATTTCATCATTACTTGACAAACCAAACAAAAATATTAATATACTACTTTTGAATTAATATAGAGTGAAGGGATTATGCCTACCCTGCAGCCATTTTAGCAGCTTTGCTAACACTTGAGTCACATAACTTCTTCATCTCTGCATCAGCATCAGTATCAGCTGCTTCAATCTTCTTCCCTTTGTCTGAGTCTGGTCCATCTTCCTCAGTCTTGGTACTAAAACTAAAAATCTGTTGTATTTCTTTGAGCTTTCCATCATAATACGTTTTCTGCTCAGCAACAACTTTTGCCTTTTTCCTATTAAATAGCAGTGCATAGTGGCTTGACAGTGCTTCCAACTCCTAGTACAAAAAAGACTACAGCTAAGAAAAAAAGGGGACAAAGATTGATAACCAATCACATGAAAACATTGCGAAAACAAAAGCAACACCTCTAATTGATCAGGTCCTCCATAAATGTAAAAGCATCTGTCAAATGAGACTTCTTCAAACTGCTCCTCTTCTTTCTGCTGGTCACCTTCACCAGTACCTTTATCAACCTCCATACCAGTCTCTTCAATGATCAACTCCATCGTCTCTTTTCCAACACGTTCAAGCATTTCCATTCCTTTGGCTGTAAATGACTTCCCTGTCTGTGATTATTGAGGTTTTAATATTAAAATTGGTATTCACAAATGTGTAGAAGAAACATTATTACTATATCCTAGGGTTTACCTCTAAAATGGTTGGTGCTATTACAGATGCTTTGGCAGGTAGTTCTCCTTGCTGAATGGTTTCAGCAAGGCTTGAAGCAGAAGTCTCAAATCTAGGAAAGCAGCCACGTTATAGACAGAGAGACATAAATACATTGATGTGAAGTGTTTCTTCTTCAAGTAAAGGAGAGAAAATTGCAGGCTAGTTGTTATTGAAAACATTATTAACTGTCCAGCACTAACAGGAACGTTAACTTGATAGATTGATACTGCAAAAGGATCCACACGCAAATTTACTATTTAAGATAGTAAAAGCTTTCTGATGAAACGTTGCTTTCGGAATCCCATCAATGCTAAAAAAACAGCTAGTTAATGATGTAATGTACACAAGAAGCTGAATACAAGGCTTAACCTGACAGCAGGCAAAGACACCCACATACTCATTTGTCAACCAGTAACAGGAAAGGAATGACATCAGGGTATTAGTTTCCTTTCATTTACAACTAATTTTTTTAGTGGATATATAATTATTCATATCATTCGAGGATCTAGTATTGCTAGTGATTGATCCCAGGTTGCTTCAACTGTTTCATGTGCTGTAGGTTAAGTAATTCAGGATATACATACATGCCATCTACTAAAATCAAATACTTCTATTATCCATTCAGGGAATCGGAGCAGAAAGAGAAATGGGATAAGAAGGGCCCTATACTTCTGAACAAGCAGTGAGCCACTCTTCCATGCGCTCCCGAGCGCTTGCCAAGTCCCGGTCGTGATGCTCTCCACCGAGCTATCGAACACCTTCAGTCCCTGCAGAACCCCACACATACATCACAAACAATAATTCACCACCACAACCCCAAATACATCGACCACTATCATTGGCATTGCCGAGGAGAGCGGTAACTAGCGAGCGAGAGAGCGTGGCAAGGTACTAGCCTGGCCCAGGAGCGAGTCCTCGCTGGCGTTCTCCAGCTTGCCCAGGGCCGCCTTGCGGAGCTCGTCCTTCTCCCCTCCCACCTTCCCCTCCTCTGGTTCTTTCCCCTTCTCCTCATCCCCACCGCCTCCGGGCCCCGCTTCCTGCTCCGGAGGCTGCTGCATGTCGGCGATGGCGCTCTTGGCGACCTCCACCGCCTGCGCAACAAATCACGTCACATCAAAACCCTAACCTTTCGATCAACAATACCCAACGCACCGCGCACGAAGCTGAAAGGGTGGGAGCGCGCACATTGCGGGAGATCTCGGAGAAGATGGAGAGGCCCCACCCGCCCCACCCACCGGCTGCCTGCTCGGCTGGCTGGCTCTTCTCGGCCTCCCCGGCGGCCGCGGCCGGCGCCGGCGACTCGTCGGACATGGTGCGTCGCGTGGGGGTTACTCTGGCTTGGGCGGATCTAACACTGCAACCACCGGTGGGCTGCCGATGCCAACTACCTAGGAGTGGGAGTGGACCCTCGAGCGTGCGTGACTATAGGTGCGCGTGGGTTTTGGGGCGATAGCCCGATACGTTACAGCCCACGAGCTGCGGCACTGTGATGGGCCTGGCCCATACGGGAGCGAGTCTGGCTCGCCGCGCCTCCAAACCCCCTGCAAACCCCAGCCCCGGCCCGTTGTCTCGCCGCAGCAGAGCGCAAATGGCAGCGGCGGAGGGCGAGGCGGAGGAGCAGGCGGCCGCGCCGGGCGCGGCGGAGAATGTAGCGGAGGAGGCTGCGGCGGTAGATGAGGAGTACTCGTGGCCTCAGCTCCGATTCGACCTCCCGCCCCGCCGCCTCTACCACTTCGCCCGCCAGTTCCGCACCCCTTGCTCTCCCGCCGCCTCCGCCGGTAACTTCCTCAAAGGCGTGAAGTGGTCGCCCGATGGCTCCTCCTTCCTCACCAGCTCCGATGACAACTCGCTCCGCATGTTCTACCTGTACGCCCAGCTCTCATCTTCTCGTACCTTGTAATGCCCTCTCGCGGTCTCGCAGCAATCAACTAAAGCTACTTTCTTCCTTTCTTTTTCTTTCTTGGGCAGACCGGAGGACGCATACAGTGCTGCGGCGGAGCACACTGCAGAGGCCCATGTCGGGGGTGAAGGTGCGCCTCCGACTTATAGTCCTTGTTTGTTGAATGGCTGCTTGATTTTTACTAGTTGTTTCTTGCTATGTTCGAGTCTTGAATTTTTCCTGCAGATTCCTATGGTGCAAGCCTCCAGGTGAACGAGGGTGAGCCTGTGTACGACTTCTGCTGGTACCCCTACATGTCCCTGTCTGGTGGGTGAATTGCTTCCAATGTTATGTTAGGGTCGTTTGTAAACTGTACTTCTTTGGTGAATGCAAGGTGTTTTGTTGTTTTGCAGATCCGGCTACCTGTGTGTTTGCAACTACTAGTCGTGATCATCCGATACACCTCTGGGATGCCACCACTGGGGAGGTAAAATTGGTGGCTTATGCTTGTTATGTTTGGTGTATGGATAGTCAGTTATTCATTTCTGATGATTTATTGTGGGAATTGCAGCTTCGGTGCACTTATAGAGCATATGATGCCATGGATGAGATAACAGCTGCACTTTCGATATCTTTCAATTCTACTGGAGCTAAGTATGTACAATGCACTCAACCGTTTAAGCTTCATTTATGTTTCATGGTGTCAGCGCACATCTCTCCACCGGCCAGACAGATAGGGATAGGAATAGATCGTTGGTTGTTCAGTCCAACGTTTACTAGCTTCCCTGGTCTTCAGCTGATCCGCTTCTGTAGGATTCCGTTGTTCTCACGAACGGCCAAGCAGTGCTTCGGCAACATGTATATGTACCTAATCACTGTGAATGTAAAACTTGAGCATTCTCCTCTCTTACATGGTATCAGCTTCCCTTCGATCCCAACCTCTTGCTTCCGCTCCTTGTCATGGCGAGCCCTACCGGCTCCTCTGTGTCCGCAGCCACTAACCCGTTCGCCATGCCTGCTGATCCAGCTCCACCCCCAGCCTCCACCCTCGTGTTGATCAACATCCACAGCCACGTTCCCGTCACCCTCACACCGGACGACGGCAACTTCCGGCAGTGGCGGTCCTTCTTCGACCTCACCTTCAAGAAGTTCGGCCTCGTCAGCCATGTCGACGGCACAGTCGACACCGCCGCCATGTTTGACGATCCGGAGTGGCTACAGATCGACTCCTGCATCGTTTCCTGGCTCTACTCCACCGTGTCCAAGGAAATTTGGAGCGACGTCTACACGCCGCGCGCCTCCGCCTACACCGCTTGGATGGCCATCACCGGGCAATTCCTCGACAACAGTCTCCAGCGCGCCGTCTTCGCCCAACAGGAGTTCCACAGCCTGTTCCAGGGGGACATGACCATCAGCGAGTATTGCGGCCGCCTGAAACGCCTCGCTGACACCCTCTACGACTGCGGCGCAGCCGTCTCCGGTCCGGCTCTCGTCATCAACACATTGCGTGGCTTGAACAACAAATTCAGCCAGGCAATTGCTGTGCTCTCTACCATGAATCCGCCGCCCACCTTCCTCTACACGCGTTCCTACCTGATCCAGGAGGAAACACGCATGCGACACTCCCTTCAGATGGAGGCGCAGACGGCGCTCCTTGCGGCCGCCCCTACTTCCACTGCGTCTCAGCTCGCTGCACCGCCCCAACCTCCGTTCCCGGCTCCTCGGGCTGGCGGCCATGATCGCCGCAAGAAGCGCAAGGCTTCGACCACAGCAATCGCAACAACTACCGGCGGTCGGCGGCGGCGCCCTCTGCTGTGCCGCCACGGCGCCGTCGCCAGATGGGCCTCGGCCTCCAACCCGTGGCAGGGTGTCGTCGGTGCACGCTCGCCTAACCCCAGCGCCCAGATCCTCGGTTCGCGCCCTGGCGTCCATCCTCCTCAGGCCATGATCGCGCTCTCCGCACCGCCGACGCCCCCTGATGCCGCCCTCTACGCCGGCAACACGGGCTCCGTTCCGCCGGGCCTCTACTCCGCCTCAGCGGCACGTCGCCGGCAACTTTCCACCGTGGCGGGTGATTGGTTCCTCGATCTCAGTGCGGCGCGCGCATATGGCCTCCCATCCTGGTATTTTAACCACTCCCTCCACCTCTCCTGTTCATCGTCATATTGTTGTAGGCAATGGCCAAATCATTCCTGCACAGTGCACTGGCCATGCCTCTGTCCCTACATCCTCTTCCTCTCTTCAGCTTCGTAACATTCTGATTGCCCCTCAGATAGTGAAACACCTTATTTCAGTTCGTGCACTCACTCGTGATAATTTAGTTTCTGTTGAATTTGATCCCTGGGGTTTTTCTGTTAAGGATCTTCGAACCAAGACGGCTCTGCTCCGCTGTGATTCGTCCGGCGATCTCTACCCTCTTCGTCCGCAGCACGGTACACCACGGCGTCCACCGGTGGCGCTTCTTGCTTCGCACGAAACACCCCTCTGGCATGCGCGTCTTGGTCACCCTGGCCATGCCGCCCTTCAGCGCCTATCGCGCACAATTGGTTTTTTCTGTTCCAAGTCTAGCAGCCACACCTGCCATGCCTGTCGCCTCGGAAAGCATGTCCGGTTACCCTTTCGTGAATCCAATAATGTTTCGCAATTTCCTTTTCAACTTCTTTACTGTGATGTATGGACATCCCCAATATTAAGCAATTCTGGGTTCAAATTTTACCTTGTCATTTTGGATGATCATTCGCATTATGTCTGGACATTTCCTTTGCGCCACAAATCCGATGTTCTTCCCACCCTCCTCTCGTTTCACGCGTTCGTGCGCACCCAATTCCAGCTTCCAATACTGTGCTTTCAAACTGATAACGGCAAGGAGTTTGACAACTCGGCGTCGCGCGCGTTCTTCGCCACGCATGGCATTGCCCTTCGTCTCACATGCCCATATACCTCACAGCAAAATGGCCGGGCTGAGAGGGTTCTTCGCACCCTCAATGACGGCCTCGCTCTCCTGTTCCGTGCTTGATCGCGTCTTCGCCGCCACGATGCCTCGCGGCGTCCACGTACCTTCTCAATCGCCGGCCATGTCGCCCGCGTGCCAACTCCACTCCCTTCGAGCTCCTCTTTGGCACACCACCGGATTACGGTCATCTCCGAGTTTTCGGGTGTCTATGCTATCCCAACACCGCCGCCACAGCTCCTCACAAGCTAGCGCCGCGCTCCGCACGCTGCATCTTTCTCGGCTATCCGTTAGATCAACGCGGATACAAGTGTTACAATCCGGTCACCAAGCGCGTGCTAATCTCTCGTCACGTTTATTTCGACGAGACGTGTTTCCCATTTGCGCAGGTCGACACGCCTCCGGCGTCTCCTGTGCAGCCGTGCTACCCTTGCATGCCTGACGTGCTCGGCTCCTCATCGACCACGCCCGGCCTCGGCGTCGCAAGACGGTTCGATCAACGCCGCGCACTGGGCGTCGTCTACCACCACTGCCCGCCGTTGCATTTGCCGGCCGAACCTACTTCCTCGCCGGTTTTCCCAACGCGCACCTCGCTGCCACCGATGTCGCTGGCGCCGTCACCGTCGCCCGACACCGGCCGGCTTCCATCGGGCGCCGGAGGTGCCGCCCTCGAACACTCCCGGCGCGACAGCTCCTACACGACGCCATCCCATGGTCACGCGTGCGCGGGACGGCATTCGCCTGCCGAACCCCAAATACGCGCACGTGGCCACGGTCTCTCCGCCAGCGCCGCCACCACCGTCTGTCCGCGCTGCTCTTCGTGACCCAGCGTGGCATGAGGCGATGCAAGCAGAATTCGACGCCCTGCAGGCCAATGGGACATGGACACTTGTTCCACGGCCACCACATGCCAATGTCATCACTGGCAAGTGGCTCTTCAAGAACAAGCTCCATCCAGATGGTTCCCTCGAGCGACGGAAAGCCAGATGGGTTGTCCGCGGGTTCTCCCAACGTCCCGGGATAGACTTTCATCAAACCTTCTCGCCGGTGGTCAAGCCCGCCACCATCCGCACGGTTCTGCATCTCACGGCCACTCGACGATGGCCGGTCCATCAACTTGACGTCAAGAATGCGTTCCTCCACGGCGACCGGCGAACGCGCTCATCGCCATCAACTGCGCGCTTCGCCGACTCCAACCGCCCGATCACGCTCATGCGCTCGTCAAGTCCCTTTATGGACTTAAGCAGGCGCCGCGGGCGTGGTTCCAGCGTCTCGGGACGCACCTCTCTGGCATGGGCTTCATCGCGACGGGCTCCGACAGCTCCCTGTTCGTCTACAGGCACGGCGCACACACTGCTTACCTTCTTGTCTATGTTGATGACATCATACTCACGGCGTCGACCACATCTCTGCTGCGGCACGTCATTGATCAGCTGCGTCAAGCTTTTGCCATCAAGGATCTCGGCGCCTTACACTTCTTCCTCGGCGTTGTGTTCGCGCGACCGATGCGTGTTTTTCTCAATCAAGCACGATGCATCAAGACATCTCGAGCGCCGCAAGCGTAATTGCAAGCCTGCAACGACTCCTGTGGACGCCAAGCCGAAGTTGTCCGCCACCGATGGAGCGCCGGCTTCTGACGGCACCTTCTACCGCAGCATCACAGGCGCTCTCCAGTATCTTAGTCTAACGCGCCCGGACATCGCCTACACTGTGAATCAGGCCTGTCTTCATATGCATGCTCCACATGACGCTCACTGGAATCTCGTCAAGCGCATCCTTCGATATCTCCGCGGCTCCATCAACCACGGCATCCTGATTTCCGCGACCAAATCGACAGAGCTCAAGGCATATTCCGACGCGGACTGGGCTGGCTGCCCAGATACTCGGCGATCGACGTCCGGATACTGCGTCTTTCTTGGTGAGTCGCTCGTCTCTTGGTCATCAAAACGGCAGACAACCGTCTCACGGTCTAGCGCCGAGGCGGAATATCGAGCTGTGGCCAATGCTGCTGCGGAGTGCTGCTGGCTCCGGAACTTACTTCACGAGCTTCAGGTCACCGTCGACAAGGCCACGGTGATACACTGTGACAACATTTCGGCGGTGTACCTGTCTGAAAATCCAGTACACCACCGGCGCACTAAGCATGTGGAGCTTGACATACATTTCGTCAGAGAGAAGGTGGCGCTTGGCCAATTCAAGGTCCTGCAAATTCCCACTCGACGGCAACTGGCAGACATCATGACAAAGGGATTACCAGCGCCGTTGTTCAATGAGTTCAGAGACAGTTTGTGCATACGGTCTTCCGCAGCTTCAACTGAGGGGGGGTGTCAGCGCACATCTCTCCACCGGCCAGACAGATAGGGATAGGAATAGATCGTTGGTTGTTCAGTCCAACGTTTACTAGCTTCCCTGGTCTTCAGCTGATCCGCTTCTGTAGGATTCCGTTGTTCTCACGAACGGCCAAGCAGTGCTTCGGCAACATGTATATGTACCTAATCACTGTGAATGTAAAACTTGAGCATTCTCCTCTCTTACACATGGGATTCTGTTCTAACCTCGTTGTGAGAAATTGATGATTTGATTTCTTACCGATATATCACTTTTTATATTTTTGGGGCCATGCCGATACCTTACTTGTTCTTAAAATAACATACAATGACTTTATTTAGAAATTATTGGCCTGGATTCTTAAACTGTAGAGTCTATCTCTTTTGTAATAATCCAACCACACTGAAACAACATCTTCTTGACTGTTTTACTCAATGAGGGCGTGCTGTTCTGTAGGCTCTTTGCAGGATACAATAAAGCAATTAGAGTATTTGATGTTCATCGGCCTGGTAGAGATTTCGAGCAATATTCTTTGCTTAAAGGTACTGAAGGGCCAACCGGTAAGTGAATTTCCACCTGTAAGTTTGGTGTTCTAAAAGAAAGTTTGGAGTACTTGGTGTTAAAAAGGTGAGACTAGGGTTTTGTTATTCACAACTATGCAGTTTATTCATTAATTGAGAGGTATATATAGGCATTGTTACATAGGCCTCATGGGCTAGGGGAGGGAGAGAATGTATAACACTCTTAACACCCCCTTCAAACTCAAGATGGATCAGGAGGATCTGATGTACTGAGTTTGAGTGGATGAAGTCGATGATGTTCTCGAGTCTGAGCTTTAGTGAAGAAATCTGCAACTTGAAGCTCTGAGGGAATATACTTGAGGGCGATGGTCGATTGCTGACAATGAGATCGTGTGAAGGATGCATCAACACCAATGTGCTTTGTTAGCTCATGCTTGATTGGATCACTGGCAATCTGAATGACACTTGTATTTTCACAAAAGAGAGGTGTAGGATTGTCACAGTGGGCACCGAGATCAATCAAGAGCCATCGAAGCCAAATGATATCTGAGGTGATAGCTGCAAGAGCTCGAAGCTTAGCTTCTGTACTAGAGCGTGACACCGCAGTCTGCTTCTTGGACTTCCAGGCAATGAGCGAAGTACCAAGAGAGATACAATAGCCAGTGATAGATCGACGATTAGCAGGATCACTCACCCAAGTGGAGTCAGAGTAAGCGTGGAGCTGGAGCTAACTTGAACTGGCATAGAACAGACGTCTGGACGCAGTTCATCTCAAGTATCTTAGCACGCGAAGAACATGACCATAGTGAACTGAGGTGGGAGCATTGACAAACTGGCTGAGCACATGAACATCATGAGCAATGTCTGGTCTGGTGACAGTGAGATAGACAAGGCTCCCAACGAGCTGACGATAGCGGGAAGGATCTGTCAGGGATACACCGTCTGTAGGTCGAAGCTGCAAGTGAAGTTCCATGGGTGTGGCAACTGTACAAGTATCAGTCATCCCAAAGCGAGTAAGCAGATCCTGAACGTAGCGATGCTGAGAGAGATAGTAGCCATCACCATCAGAATGAACCTCAATCCCTAGGAAATAGCCCAATGGTCATAAATCGGACATCATAAATTGTTCACTCAATTTCTTCTTGACAAAAGCCACGTAGTCCATGTCATCTCCTGTGATCAGCATATCATCTACATACAGTAGAAGTAAAGTACGACCCCGCTGAGAAGTGTGAATAAACAAGGTAGCATTATGCTTACTCGGAGTGAAACCAGCAGCTCGAATCACAGAACTGAAACGCTCGAACCAAGCATGAGGAGCCTGCTTGAGACCATATAGAGCATGCCTAAGGCGACAAACATAGTCTGTAGGAGCCTCAACACCAGGTGATGGCTGCATATAGACCTCCTCATGTAGATCACCATGAAGAAAAGCATTTTTGACATCCATTTGAGATATAGTCCATGTGCGTACCGCTGCAACTGCAATAAGAGTACGGACTGTGGTCATATGAGCATCTGGAGAAAAAATCTCATCATAATCTCCACCATAAGCCTGCTAAAAACCTCTTGCAACAAGACGAGCCTTGTATTACTCTACTGATCCATCTGAGTTCTTTACTTTGAACATCCACTTGCAAGTGATAGGAACAGCTCCAGATGGTAGCGGAACAAGATCCTAAGTGCCTATACATTCTAATGCTGTGAGCTCCTATGTCATAGCCAACTGCCACTCCGGTACACTGGCAGCCTCTTGATAGGTACTCGGCTCAGCTACTACACCTGCACAAGAAAACCCAATCTCTCTGGTGCCTGAATAGAAGAACAGTCATGTAGGGCATATCGTGATGTAGTAGAACGATCGTCAAAGTCGGTGGTACTAGCCGGAGGGTCAAGTAGAGAAGAGGGGGACTGAGGATCAGAAGGAACTCTCTGTTGGCGACTATAGTGAAAGGGAGAAGTGAAAGTGTCAGAAATTGGTGGAGTTGGTGGAGTTGGTGGAGGAGACACACTAGAAGGTGAAACTGGTGGAGAATGTGTATCTAGAAAAGGCAAGTCTGATGAAGGAATAGAAGGTAAATACAAAAAGGAAGTAGAATCTGTGGAAGAAGTGGGATGTATAGAAGGATGATAAAAGAAAGGTTGTCCCTCATCAAAAGTCACATTACGAGAGATGCGAATGCGACGTGCTGAGGGATCATAGCAACGATAGCCTTTATGCTTAGGACTATAACCCAGAAAAACACACTCAACTGACTGAGGACTCAGCTTTGTGCTCTCACGAGGTGCTAGAAGGACATAACAGACACAACCAAAAACACGAAGATGAGCATAGTGAGCAGGTGCTCTGTACAGGACCTCACCAGGACACTTGCCCTGAAGTTTGGAAGAGGGCTGACGATTGATAAGATAGACTGCTGTAGAGACTGCTTCCCTCCAGAGGGGACAAAGGAGGAAATAAGATGAGTACGAGCAGTCTCAATGATGTGACGATGCTTGAGCTTAGCAATGCCATTCTAAGCATGAGCACCAGGACACGAGAGCTGAGGAAGAGTACCATCAAAAGAAAGAAACCGCCGAAAGGCTGATGAAAGATACTCTCCCCTAGAGTCAGAACGAAAAACACGGATGGTAGTAGAGAATTGAGTATGAACTATCCGAGCAAAAGATTGATAGATAGAAATGAACTGTGAATGGTGTTTCATGAAGTAGATCTAAGGGAATCGAGTATGGTCATCAATGAAGATGACATAGTAACTGTGACCACCCTTTGAAGCAAAAGGGGAGGGACCCCAAACATCTGAATGGACCAAATCAAATGGACAATCAGAGCGAGAAATGCTGGAAGGATATCAGAGTTGTACTTGCTGGCCAAGTCTACAACCCTTGCACTGAAAATTTGTGTCAACAGAAACAGGACCAAGAACACCTTGATGAATCAAGATAGAGAGGCGTGAGCCATACAAGTGCCCCAAGTGATCATGCCAAAGTAGATGCAGAAGAACAAGGGGTAGATGAACCAACAACAGAGGGTGAAGGAATAGGGGCAGGAGCAGTACTAGAAATGGAGGATAAAGGAAGACTCAGACAATCAAGAACATAGAGCTCTGCAGAACCTCTCTGACAATGACATGTACCAATGACAATTCTTGTTCGACCATCTTGCACAAAGCAAGAGCTATCGTCGAACACAACAAAATAGTTCATATCTGCGAACTGCCCAACAGAGATGAGATTCATGGAGAGCGTGGGGACAAGTGAGACATCTGAAACTACGAAGTAAGAGGTGGAAAGAGTCCCCTAATGAGTGACCGTGCATGGCGTTCCATTAGCTGTCTGAATCTTGATACCTGTGCAGCAAGACGACATGATATGAGCTGAGTTGCATTAGATATCACATGGAAAAAAGCCCCTGAATCCAATATCCATGGGAGTGAAGCACCTGACACAGGATATGATGGTGCAGTCAAGCCGGTGGATGCACTGGAAGATGCCTGCAGTCGACACAACTGGGCCTAAAGATTTCTCATCTGAGTCTGAATCTGACTAAGCTGAGTTGCACAAGACTCCACAGCATTAGCAGGAACAGAACAAGCAATAGCATCATCATCTCGAATAGGTCCAGGACCAAGAATGCCATCAAGAGCCATTATATGATCAAGTACACTAGCACCAAACAACAACCTCAGCAGTACCAACACCACAGGCAATAGCCTACAACACAAGTTAACAGTAGCAGCATCAACAACAGTAGCGAAGCAGAGCTCTCAGTAGCAAGTAATCAACAGCAAAGTTGCAGCAGTACTGAAGCAAACATCAACAGAGTAGTACTGCAGCCGAGTAGCAGCAGTAGTATTGCACAAGAGCAGAAAATGAGCACTGACGCTGAAGCTTCAAGCAAAGGAGGCGTGGAGCATGCTGCTGGAGTTGTGCGGTCGTGATGAAGGCAGGACAATGACGATCACGAAGCAGCAACCGAGACCAACTGAGCTCAAGTCGGCAAAGCAGAGGAGGAGGCGACGAATCCGGCAAAGCAGAGAAGGCGATGGGCTCCAGGCGGCACGAATTCGTGAGGCGACGAAGTAGATGAGCTCCAGGCGGCACAGATCCATGAGGCGGCAAAGTGGATCCGTGAGGTGGCGAAGTGGATGAGCTCCAGGCGGCGAAGCCGAAGCGATGAGGACAAGTCGGTGAGGCGATGCTGGATCCATGATCCCTGCAGGCTTGGCGATGCTTCGTTGGTGGCGGAAGCAGAGGATCGGTGAGAGCTTCGAGCTTGCGCGAGCGAAGATGAAACGGCTCCCGGTCGAGCGAAGGCAGCGTGTGTGATGGAGCGACTCAGGCCCGCCGGCCGAGCGAAGAGGTGCTGCTAGCTGCAGACAGTGCGGTGGAGTTAGGAGCTAGGTTTAGGGTTGAATGACTCTGATACCATGTTATAAAGGTGAGACTAGGGTTTTGCTATTCACAACTGTGCAACTTATTCATTAATTAATTGAGAGGTATATATAGACATTGTTACATGGGTCTCATGGGCTAGAGGGAGAGAGAGTGTACAACACTCTTTTAACACTTGGTATGCTTCAATGCAGCATAGGATTTCAGTTGGGTTTTGAAAAAGAGGGATGCATAACTGTTGACTTAATCCGCGTTCCTCATGTAACCTTGGAAGTCTTTTTTAAGGGTTTCCAATGAAGAAAGAAAAACCTACTTTGCATCACATGCTAATTGGTCATGACTTGTTGAGTTTTACCAATTATTTTTTGTGTGCCACGATGACATGCCAGTGGTGCATAACAATACTGATGATTGCTAATGAAATCTCAAAATGGTATTCATTTTGAAATTTCACATAATCAAACTCCAAAATAAGTAAAAGGTTCTGCACCGATACTTTATATACAGAGATCTTGATGGGTTCTTTTCAGATCACTTTGTTGCTAGTGCTATTGATGAAAAGGCTTTCGTCACCATTGCTTGTGGTGTGAGACATTCTTGAATGCTTCTGAGCTCTTTGTTTCTAACACAGGTATCATATCTTCGATCTCCTTCTCTCCACACAATGGGATGCTTGCTGTTGGCTCATACAGCCAGACAACAGCTGTTTATTCAGAGAGTAACATGGAGCCTTTATATGTCTTGCATGGCCAGCTTGGGGGTGTTACACAGGTTAGTGAAGCAACCATATACATTTAGCTCATACTGTATAAACAGAAGATAGCATTGATGAAAATTTCAGGTACTTTTTTCAAAAGATGGAAACTATTTGTATACTGGAGGGCGCAAGGTAACTAAAACACCTTATTTTCGCAACAATTGTTCTTTTGGGCACAATTCAAGGTTCAATATATATCTTATCATGGACTCCATTACTTTTAGCCTGTGAAGATACCCCTGACCTGGTCATGACTTTTTCCTTAGGATCCATACATATTATGTTGGGATATTCGCAACACTGTGGACATTGTTTACAAGTAAGTAGTTTATAACACATCGTCTATTTTTTTTCTTTAACAAATCAACATATTTCTTATAATAAGGACAATTATTCTGTTGATCTAATTTTGTTTGATTTTGGAAGCTGAGCTGATAGCTTAATCTGTATTAATTGGAAATTTGGAATTATATTCTTCTGATTTTTTGTCACTCATTTCTACCTTTTTGTGGAATCCAATAACCAGGTTGTACAGATCGTCTGATACTACTAATCAGAGAATACATTTTGATATTGAGCCCTGTGGCAAACATCTTGCCACTGGTGGGCAGGTGTGCTCCTCTTGTTTTCATCTTTTTATTGTAGTTATATTTCAAACCAGTGAACCTTGAAATGGGATTTTTGTGTTTCGATAGGATGGCATGGTCCATGTTTACGACCTTCAAGGTGGTCAATGGGTAACATCCTTCCAAGCAGCAGTTGGTATGTACTTCTGAACTTCTGTTTCTAGAGGAGTTGAACATATGTGTTTCTGCGATACTTTGTGATCTTATCTACTTTTTTTTTGTATGAGAAATGATCTTATCCACTTGATCTTAGATACTGTAAATGGATTCTCCTTCCATCCATACCTTCCTTTTGCTACAACATCATCTGGGCACAGAAGATTTAGCATGCAAGATGAATTTGAAGAAGAATTGAGCTTGGCAGGTGTGTGTTATAGACTTGTAATATTCTCCAGACAACATGGTTGTGCTGCTTGAATGACAGATTGACAGATGCTACACAATTTGTTCTTTTCTGCATGCTTAGGTGATGAGAACTGCTGCTCTGTCTGGATGTTTTCTTGCTCGCAAGAAGGTTGAAATCACATCAAGCCCTGAGCAGTGGGGGACACGTGAAGATTTTGGACTACAGATGTTGAAGCTAGATGATTCAATGAGATTGCACTAGGTGGTGATTGTTGCGTACTGAGTGTGGATGCACAAACTTTATTGCCTTGCGGCACTACAGTAAGCCAGGGATGCAGACCAAAACAGTGCACTAAATTTCGCTGTACCAAGGAGTTGTTAGAGAAATTGCTGTTCGTGTGCATGATTAGATTGGCTAATGGCTGCTTCCTTTGTTTCACACCGTCCTGGGTAACAAACTAACAACTGAGGTGGGCAGTAGAAGCTGGTAAACTAATAATGTATTGCTTCTTTGGGCAGCGAATTTGTGTCATGAGATGTGCCGATGGAATTAGCTTGCATCCGCTTACTTGTACAACAATCCATTTGGTCCTGATCCAATCCAAAGGCTTTACCTTTGTCAGATATCTGCAAGTTTTTGCTGGGAACTTTGTTCGCACTAGACATGTCATATGCCCACGCATGATCTTGTTTATAATTTTTTTGATCTGTTGTTTTGAATATAACTCCAATATAAGTTATGTTTATTCGAGCAATTACAATTCATAATAATACAACCAAAATATAAAAAAATGCATGAAGGTGACAGGGAGAGTATAATTTATGTTAGTTTGGGTTGGAGAGGGTGACTTCAATGTTGTTGGTAGATGGTGTGGAAGCTGTAAGGGACGATCATACGAACAATTAGTTGGAGATGTTCTAAGTCAATCATGATTAACATATCTGCAAGCAAGGATTCAAAAATCAGTCAAGAAAAAATAATCCCTGCTACCGGTTACCGGTGTTAAACCGGTTAAAGCTCATCAAACAAAAAAATTAAATGTTCTAATGAAAATTTGAATATTATGGCCAGAATTGACCGGTTACTAGCGAACATGGAAACAAGTTTGACACATTTTTTTTGTGTTGATACTTTTTTTGCGAGGATCCATTTAATACAATATAACTTCATTAGCTTAGCTCAGCTCTAACACTCTCATTAGCTTGCAAAAAAAAAGAAGCACGGAAGCAGCTAGGGGACGCTATACTGTTGGGAGCTCTCCCAACGGTATAGGGGTTTAAAACACTTTTGGATCCGAAACCTAAGAGTTTCAGCGTGTTTCAAATTTGAAACCTGAAGTTTCAAAAAAGAGTTTATAGTTTCAAATCTGAAATTTTAAGTTTCAACGAGTTTCAGTTGAAGTTTCAAAACATAAGTTTTGAGTTTCAAATCTGAAACTTCAAGTTGAAAGTTGAAGTTTCAGTGAGTTTCAAGTCCGAAATTTGAAGTTCGATTGAAGTTCCAACAAGTTTCATTAAGGTTCAAACCTGAAACTTCAAGTTTAAACGACTTTCAAATCCCGATCCTTGAAGTTTCAACATGGAGTTGTATTTGGTCCCGAGCGTCCTTGTCAGCTGAGAAGGAGAAGGGGGGAGCCGACGAAGGAGGGAGAGCCGAAGAGAGAGGTTGCCGCCACCGGACTTGGTCATCCCCACCGCTGCTATCGCTAGACCCGAGGGATCTGCTAGATTGGCGATGCCTGACCACCGCGCCTCCAGATCCGGCCATCCTCGACCCCTCTTAGTGTTCTAAAAAGCGGTCTGGTAAGCTTGATAATATTAGGCTGAATAACGGGACTAGGTCCCCTCCTTGAGTCGAATATTGCAAAGTGAGCAAGTTAATAGGTTTACAAGGTTAAGCGGACCTAGTAGGCAAGTACCATATATTAGGTTGAATATTACTAAGGTTCTCAACCCACTTGGGTTTTACTTGTGGGAAATGGGTTTATTTGTTTAGTGGCAATACATTACCTATGTATGACATGGTTGAAACTTGGAACGATATATAATATATGAATCATGAACTTTACTTCTTTATTGCGGATATTTGCATTATATTGCTGATTTTCATGGTTACACTGACAATAACTTTGTTTTCAAGCCTATATTCATATATAAAAAAGATGCATTAGATGTCCTTTTGCTATTGTACGAGTGTACATATATATAAATCTAAAATGTAAAACAAGGTAACCTCAAAACCGATTACAAGGCCAAGTACAAGGCCAATTTCCGTATAATCGCTATAAGGTGGGGTGACCGAATGAATATCGCTTACCGATTTTTAGAACATTGAGTCACCTCTTCCACTGTCTTGCTTCTCCCTGGTGTCACCTTTCGTGCTCGGTGTTGAAGCAGTGCTGCTGTAGAGCATCACCCCTATGACGTCGCATCACGCCACGGTCGCCGCTTTTGCTCCGACGGGATGCTCGCCGATGGTCTGGGCGCGGAGCTCAGAGGCGCTTGGGAGAGGAGAGGACACAAAGTGGAGAACAAGAGAGAGGGCGGCAGCCGAGCGAGAGATATCGGGAGAGAAGAATTTTGGGGAAGGATAAGGAGTGAGTATTAGAGAGAGAGAGAGACGGATGGCTACAATGGATCAGGAGTAATAGATCCTATGATGGATCACTATCCCGTTGGATGACCAAGGAACGATACCTCTCAAGTGCAAAATCTTCATTTGGTTAGCGATCCGTCAACGTTGTTGGACGGCCGACCGCCTTCAACATCGAGGATTGCCAAACCAAGGGGTTTGCGTTTTCTGTGGTCATGGGTGGGAGACCATCGACCACCTGCTAGTGGGTTGTGCGGTGACAGCTCAAGTTTGGGCGCGTTTCATTAATCGGGTCGGATCACTCTGCGCAATTCATGTGGGCCAGGCCTCACTTCAAGACCATTTGATTGTCGCCAGAAACTCGGTACCTAAACAACAAAGGAATGACATGACTCGTGCATAATACTAGTCTATTGGATGATCTGGAAGGAACACAACCAAAGGATTTTCAACAACGAAACCATTACGATCGATCAACTGCTCATTTCTATTAGTAACGAGTATTGCCTTTGGCTTTTGGCGGCAGCGACAGGACTGGTGTAGGATCAAGGATAACCAACTAGAGGGGGTGAATATGAGGTTTCTAAAATAATCGACTAATTTAAAACTTTAAGCAAGATAGTTCTAACAAAGCCCCTTAGCACAACACGACAATAGAACTACTATGCTACTTAACACAATAAAGAGCTAATGTCAATACTAGATACAATTCTAGCTAAGCATATCAAGCACAAAGAATTGCTAGAATTGTAAATGCGAAATAGTAAAGACAAGAATTAACCACAATGAAGGCAAATGAGTTTTCCCCGTGGTATCGAAGACATGTCAGTCTTCTCTAGTCCACGTTGAGGAAGCTAGAACCAATCAAGCCAGCTCCACAAATTAAGCCTTCCCTCGATTTCACTAGTGGTTATTCTTCCTCCGCTCAAGAGATGGCGAACACCGAACTAATCACAATTAGGCGCTGGGCCTCTTCACAATCTCCTTGAAGAGATCACCGTGGAAATACCCGCCAAGCTGTCTAGGTATCGACAAACACCAAGAGTAATGAATCAAAATCTTCGTTTGATGGCAATCAAGTGCAAAGGATCAAACTAGAACGAATGCACTTGAATTTGGCTCAACTACCTCACTATAAATGCAATAAGTGTATGTGAGGTGTAGAGTGAATGCTCTTGGCTCAAAGGATATTAAATGAAGTCTATCACCTTTGTCCAAGAGTAGGTGGATGGGTATTTATAGCCCTCTCAACCAAATACGACCATTGGGAGCAAAATACAGAAATTTTTAGCACATGCGGTAGTACCGCCGTTCATCGGTCGGTACTACCGCACCTTCCCAAAGAGTTCAATAATGGCTAGCGCAGACACATTAACTGCTCTGAGAGAGCCGTTGAAAATTCGGCGCAGTACTACCGCCTTTGATCACGCGGTAGTTCCGTTTTTCGGTTGATCCGAATATAAGAGTGGTACTACCATTTTACTTTGAGGTCCAAAAATGACACCCAGTGGAAATAACGTACTGCCTAACAACTTTTGGCCATACCGGGTTCCGGTAGTTCCGCAAAAAGTACTGCAGTACTACCGCACTTTCAAAGAAGCCATCAAACACCAAAATGTGTCGTTCTGTAAAAACGTACCACACAAAGATTGGTGCAACCGGGATGCGGTAGTTCCACAACAAGAACGCCAGTACTACCATTAACACAAGAACGACCAGACCAGCTCACCCGATCGGACTAGCCACATGGCCCGCCCAGATTAATTTGAACGTTCGGACCACTTGAAATGACCATACGATCTGAACAACCATCGGACGGTCCGATTGTTTCACGGTAGTTCCACCACAAGAACTCCAGTTCTACCGTTGAGCGGTAGTTCCGCCAAGTACACTACGGTACTACCGCCTGCACTGAGAAAAACAGTTGTTTTCTTTTAACACAAGCTCTAAATGCATGCATGATCCTAGATTGAACCAAATAGCACAAGAACACACTATCAAACTACTAGTCGTGATTCCTCTTAATAGTACGGTATTTAACCTAAAATCCGGTCTTCCATCTTTTTCTCCTAAGCCTGGTAAACCAAAAAGGATCCTAGACTACTTGTACCTTGTCTTTGAACCATATTGATCTTCATATTGATCTTTAGCATGCATCTCCATGTTGTTGTATTCTTCACTAGGACTAAACCTTTTTAAACACTCAACAAACATGTTTGTCCCATATCGTACATTGTCATTAGTTACCAAAACAATCTTTTAGGGGTCTAGATGCTTTCAACTGGAGGAGTATGCACAGCAGGAGTAGTCTCTTGGACGTGGCCTTGTTCTAGTTTCTTTTTCTCTTTCTTTCTCTTTCTTTTGCTTGGTCGAGTAAGCTGACGCGACCTTGGCTTTTTGGTTGTTTCTTTTGTTCTTTTTTTTTCCTATGTTTCTTTGTTGTTCTGGTCTCACCTTTGTACCTACCACTTGGCCTGCAGTTTCTTTTCGTCTTAATAGAAAGTTGTGCAAAGTTTTTGCACTTCCTTAAAAAAACAATATTCCTTTACCAAACAAGTACAACCTAACAGTTCATGCTTGTAGAAGGGTGAAGTATGTTAGAATAGGAATTCTTTTGTATTTTCTTATATGTGTATCGTATATTCCCTTATAATATCCATTTGTACTCCCTATATATATTGCCCATTGGGCCTCATTAATATATATACAATATTCATAACATGGTATTAGAGCAAGGTTACTGACCTAGCTTCTTCCGCTGCCATCCCACCACCGCTGCCGCCATCGTCGAAGGCCGCTGCCACCCGGATCGGGCCTTTACTACACCAAGGCCGCCATCCGTCGCTGTCGGCTGCCACTGTGAAGCCGCCACCACCATCGCCGAAGACCATTGCTGTGATGATGTTGCCATCGCCGTTGCCTCCGTCGCCGTCGGCTGCCATCTTCGTTGCAGTCAGTCGTCGCCTAGTCGCCCGTCGAGAGCGACGAATAGAGAAATCGTATCGGTTTCGTTTAGAAACGTATCATTTTATCGTTTTTAGCTTAAAAAAAAACAAAAAAACAACAACGCCGATCTAACCGCCGCACCGTCCAACGCCGCCTGTTAGACTTCATTGCCTTGGTCGCCACGTTGTCTAGCGCCACCTACGATGGCTTTCGTTCCATCAACTGCGATCCCATTCTCGGGAACAAAGCTTCATGGGACGAACTACAGGTTGTGGTATTCACTTATGAAGATCAAGCTCGATGGTCTCCGCCTCTGGGGATATGTCACTAGTGCTCGATCTTGTCCACTGTCACCGGTTCAGCTTCCTCTCAGACAGTTTACTTCTGCACCTCTTGCAGAAGATGAGGCCGCCAAGAAGGAGGTAGAGGCTGTTGCTGACGCTACTGATGAGGCCTTTCAGTATGCCATAGACTCTTTTGAGCGCCGGTGTGCTGATGAGGCCTGTGTTCGAGCCATTCTGGTGGTTAGCGTCAATGACTCCATTCAGCCAGACATTGTTGGTCTGTGTGCCACTTATCAGATTTGAGAGTACTTGCGCGAGCGATACCGGTAGAGCAGCGATGCTCAGTTCTTTTCGCTTCATCATGAGTTGAAGATGCTTCGCCAGGAGGGCTCCTCTGTTGATGACTTCTTCTAAGCTCTAGCCAGTCTCTGGCGCGAGCTGGTTTCTCCGCTCGGCCAGGAGTGTCATAAGGTGCAGAAGGTGGATTGTGATTGCCTTCGCTTTATGACTTCGTTTGCCATCTGCGCCTAGAGTTTGAGCCTGTTAGGGCTCAACTGCTGAGCCGTTCACCACGTCCGACAATTACCGAGGCTCTTTTGACTCTTCGTGCCGAGGAACTTCGCCGCGGGTTAGCAGCACAATTTGCTCTGGCTGTGCTTGCTACCCCTTCTTCTTGGACTACATCGACGGCTTCTGCTTCGACTACAGTCCCTTCTTAGGTGTCTATTTTCACTCCTGTTTTTTGCACTAGTTGGGGTTCAGTTCAATTATTATAAGAACTTTAGGTACGACTACCAGAGTTGTGCGGTGCGAAAAAAGCGAAACAAGACGTGTGGGGGTGGACGATCCAAGGGGGGGCAGGGAAGCCCTTCTTAGCGAGGTGACTCTATTCTGCAGCTCTGGCAGACTCTACTTCAGCAGCTCTCTCACAGCTCAGTAGGTTCTGCCAATCTAGTTCAGACGTCTCCTCTAGGTACTTCTTGGGTTATGGATTCTGGTGTCTCTTTCCACATGACACCGGACTCCACATCTCTCACTTCAGTAGGACCTCCTATTTTTTCTATCTCTGTTCAGACAGTTGACGTTATTCGTCTGTCTGTCAACTGGTCAGGGCACTCTTTTGTCTACTGACTTTTCTGTTCCAGCTGTTTCCCATGTTCCCCAGCTTACCATGCAGCTTCTCTCGGTAGGTCAGCTCACCGATCTTAGCTATAGGGTTGGTTTTGACTCTCACACCTATTTTATCCAGGATCGACAGATAGAGACGGTACTTGGGACTAGCTGGTGCCGTAGGGATCATTAGGATCTCTACATCCTTGATCGCCTCCACCTTCCGTCTACTTCAGTTGCTCCTATCACATCTATGTCTACCTCCACCGCCACTGCTGCCACCACCTCTGGAGTTTTTGCGCAGCGGCATCACCGTTTAGGTCATTTGTGTGGGTCCAACCTTTCTTCATTAGTTCGTCAGGGTGTTCTTGGACGTGTTATTGTTGATACAGCCATGTTTTGTCAGGGTTGTAAGTTGGGCAAGCAGCTACAACTTTCTTATCATTCTAGCGAGTCCTTGTTTTCTCGTCCTTTTGACTTGGTTCATTCAGATGTATGGGGACCTGTGCCTATTATCTCTTAAGGCGAGCATAAGTTTTATGTGATCTTCATTGATGATTATTTCTGTTTTACATGTCTTTTCCCTATGTCTAATCGTGGTCAGTTTCTTGCGATCTATCGTAACTTTGCAATGATTCATACTCAGTTTAATTCTTCTAGACGTACTTTTCGCTGTGATTCTACTGACGAGTACTGTTTTGACACTTTTAGGCAGTTTCTTTCTGAGCAGGGCACTTTTATCAGTTTTTTTTTTTGTCCTGGTGCCTATGCTCAGAATGGGGTTGCTAAGCGCAAACATCGTCATCTGATTGATATGCACTCTTCTCCTTGCCTCTCATGGTTCACTACAGTTCTGGGCTGAGGCAGTTTCTACGGCTGCATATCTCATCAATATGCAGCCTTCCACTGCTCTTAAGGGTGTCAGTCCTATAGTCTCTACTCTCAAGCCCCCCAGTACACTCACTTTCTTGTTTTTGGTTGTACCTGTTTTGTTCTACTACAGCCTCGTGAGTGCACCAAACTATCAGCTCAGTCAGTTGAGTATTTGTTTCTTGGTTATAGTTCTGAGCATAAGGGTTATCACTGTTATGATCCTTTTGCTCGACGGATCAAGATCTCACGAGACATCATCTTTGACGAATCTCGACCTTTCTTTTATCGAGATTCAGCTCCTTGTCTTGTTTCCACCATTGAGACGATTTCATGGTTGTCTCTTTCTGACTCTCAATTCTTTTCTCCACTATCACAGCCTTCCACTGGTCTGTCTCTATTGGTTCCTTCTGTACTTCCGCCTCCGGTGCTACCTCCTACAACACCGCCTCTTGTTCCTGCAGCACCACCATCTCGTTTATCTGATATTCACTACTCCAGACGTCCTCGTCCTTTACTAATCTCCTCTCCTGGTATCTTGCCAACACCTACATATGATCCTCCTGATGATGCTCCTCGTTACGCCCTTTGTGACCACACTTCCCTTCGACCTCCTGATCGTCTTGGATTTACTTCGATAGCTCATGTTCTCTCTGTCACTGAGACTAGTTCTTATCGTGAGTCTACTCATTTTGAGTGGCAGCTTGCTATGGTAGAGGAGCTTGATGCACTTCGACGTACAAAGACTTGGGATATTGTACCGACACCTATGCATGCTTGCCCTATCACGTGCTAGTGGGTGTGTAAGATTAAGACCCAACCTGATGGTACTATCGAGCGCTACAAGGCTCGTCTTATGGCTCACAGCTTTCAGTAGGAGTACGGTCGTGACCACGGTGAGACTTTTGCCCCTGTTGCCCATATGACCACTGTTCACACTCTTATTGTGGTTGCTTCTGTTCGCTGGTGGTCTATCTCTCTGCTGAATGTTAAGAATGCTTTTCTTAATGGTGTTTTGCATGAGGAGGTCTACATGCAGCCACCACCTGGGTATTCTGTTCCTGATGGGCATGTTTGTTGTCTTTGTCGTGTTTTTTATGGCCTCAAACAGGCTCCATGTGTCTGATTTGCGTGTTTTACCTCGGTGATTACTACTATCGGTTTTACTGTTAGTTTCCACGATCCTGCTCTTTTTGTTCATGTCTCATCTCGGGGTAGGCCACTGCTTCTTCTGTATGTTAATGATATGCTCATCACTAGTGATGATTTCTCATTCTCATTACCTTCTGGTGATGATTCTTATTCTTCAGAAATTTCTTCTTATCCTACTCACTATTACGGTCTTGTACCCCTCGACAACAATTCAAGAATGGTTTATCAGTGGGTGGAACCCGAATATTACCAACAAGTTTATAATCATTGGCTACAATATGCCCATAAAACATACGCCTGGGATCAATACAAAGCCTACCTTGCTCAATATAGCGGACTTGTACTCGTTGATAATAATGAGTACATTGCACAACCTTCGCTTTCACGACAATGTATTAGTATGAATTGCTAGTTTGCTACACAATATTGTTTATATTGTTTTTAGTATGCTAGTCAAGTTATTATTCATTACCATTATCTTATCTTTTTCTTATTTTAGATGCTGCTGAATCTTTCGGGGGGAGAGAGCTGCGCCAGAGAGTGAAGCTAGCAAGGTTTTTTCTGTTTTTTGCAATTGCTACTTCATTAAACATTCTACAATTGGTATTTAACAATTTGCCTTCATTTCCGGTTTTACCGGTTTTACCCGGTTCCCGGCTGGGACAAATTCGAATTCAATTTTCGTTTGATGAATTTTATCCGGTTTTTTTTCGTTTTTTCGGTTACCGGCCGGGAACTGTTATCGGGCCCCGAGCTGGATTTTGCCCGGTAACGATTCTTTGATCCTTGCCACAGACACCGAACTATCAGGTCCAAGTAAAATGTACATAATACTCTTGCGGTTTTGCCTGTACTTGCGATTTTAGAAGCTCACTTTCTTGACCATGTAGCATTGTTGGAAACATAGAGGTGTTGGATATGCAATTTTGGAACTGGAATTCTAATTCCATGACCGGTCATGAACTTGATGTAAATATAAATGTTTTACGTCGTGCGGATGCTAATCCCAAGTACATACTCATATTACAAATATCACAGTATTTTACTTGATGTAAGCAGAACATTAATCTAGCGATATTCCATATTACAGGAACTGGAAATATGGTCCGTTATCGCTCGATTGAGATTCTTGCAGTTCTGTCCACTCTTGCTGCTTTCTACATTTGTTTGTATTCGACGGCTTGATGGGAAAATCATAAGTAGTCTTGCAGAGTGACACGTTTGAAAATTTAAAACAGATAAAATTTGAAAAATTACACAACCAAGAGACTGTGTCGAGAGGCTCTAATTTTTTTTCATAATTTGTTGCTTATTTTCTATATTTATAAATTCTTCCAAAAATATACTGAAATACAAAATTCGCATAAATATGATACGGCCACCGTCGCGGTCCCTGCGGCAAAGAGGCAGGTGTCTTGTCCCGAGGGCAGCACCTAGTCGCTGCCTTCCCTGGCAGCAGGAAGGAGGGGGTTAGAGTTGGAATTTTTGTGTAAAGGAGGTTAAATTTGGAATTTCTGATAATCAGGAGGCCAATAGGAGGCCAATATGCATGAGGTAATTACCTTTGCATCTAAAAGTTATATACAAAATTCATATCTGATTAATAAGTCACAAAGAGCCTTATTATAAACTAAATGTGTATATGATCTAACTGTACACAGACTATCGTAGGCATATATATATATTCATAAAAGATCTTACCGACTCACGAGGTACGGAGATAGACGACAGATTCACCACCATGAGTCATTCTTTCACACTAGTAAAGATGACAAAAAAAATCCGTGCTTATCTTCATTCGTTTTTGTTTATTTGAGACAGAGATTGATCGCTTTATCTGCATTCGAGTACGAACTCGTGGGCGGTGTTTGTGCTGCTGTTCACTTGTGGTCATGGAAAGGATAGGGTACGGGTGGCCTGGGTGCGCATTTACAAGGCAGCAACACCCTGGCTCAGTCCTATCCTTATGTGTTCAGATAGACTTCTCTCATAATGTTACCTCATGAAGTTAAATATTATTCATGCATTTCATATGGCACAGCAAGCTTACACCTTAGTAAGTACTATATCTTGTTAGTGGAGTGTAGTTTTTTTTTTGTGAAAAATATTAGAATAGTATTTTTTTAGGTAAAAAAACACATTTGTGATGAACATATTTTCTTCCTTTCCTTTTATTTTTTTTATTGGTGGAATTGTACTCCTTTTAATTGGTGGAATCCTTTCCCTTTTTTTTTGTTGAAGAAATGTGAGGTCGCTTTCCGAGTGTTAGGTGATGGATGACAGTGTTGGGATATGAATATGTGTAAGTTGAGTGGTCGAGCTGCTGTTTCCTTTGCGATTTGGTGTCCTGCTTTCCAATTAGTAGTTAGCCACGTCATGTCTACAAGTAAACCCTCTCTAGTCACATGATAATTGTTTGGTTCGATACATTTTCCCAGTGAAGAATCTTGCTGTTGCCTGCTTGGGTTGGTGGCGATCGTGAAAGTTTAATAATACTTCGAAGCTAACACGCCCATAAACTGGAGTAAATGGCAGCGCACCTCTGGGACCAACATCCCTCAGCCCATTCGTCCCAGTGCCGTTAGATATCAGAATCTAATCTAGCCATCTAGGTGTGTGAATTTCTAAGCTGAAACTTAATGTTAAATCACTCGCAAGAAGAAGAAGAAATTAATGTTAAATCCCACGATAAACCAGGCAAGTTTGGGAACACACGGTGCAATTTACACTATAAAAATCAAAGATTTTTTTAAATCTAAATGCAATAAAAAATCCGGGTATCCAACAGCAGAAAACGTTGCTCTGAAAAACAGAATGTCGTAAAATCGTTATGGGCGCTGTGCTAGTGGCAGGAAAAAGGAGGAGAAAACAGAACGACCAGTTTGCGTTACTGAAACTGAAGAGAAAAAATAAAATGGAAAAAAGAAAGAGGAAAGACATTATACATGGAGTAATAATAATAATAAGAAATGAAACGAGGGGTTGGTGATGCCCCGACGCTGATGCGTCTGGTGGGTGCTGAACTGCTGATCCCTGCGTCTGCGGCACTGAGACTGGCCACACCCATCGCCAGGCCAGCTAAAATTTCCCAGACTCCAACCCCGAGAGGACGCGCCCCAGCCCCAGCCCCAGCAACCCCAACCACCGCCGCCACCCACCATGGCCATGGCGACGGCGCCCGCAAGCTCTCCTCCAACGCCCTCCGCCGCCAGCCGCTCTCCCGCTTCACGCCGCTCTACTCCATGGTACGCTGCCGTCCGTTTCTTTTTCATGGCAGACCTGGTGGTGTTCTTGTTCTTGGTTTTTCTTCTGTCATCTGGAAAATCATGGCCCCGGAGTTAATCCATTTTTTTATTATATTTGGCTTTGTGCGTGCGTAGGCGTCCCTGCCGGCGACGGAGGAGAGATCCGGAGTCACAGTATGTTCTCCTCATCCTGTGTTGACATGTTCTTTGTTTCGTGTCCGTTTCTTGCCTGTGTTCATCTTGTATTCTCATTTTTCTTGGAATTGGGTGCAGTGGACGAAGCAGTTGAACGCGCCGCTCGAGGAGGTCGATCCGAGATTGCCGACATCATCGAGCTCGAGAAAGCCCGCCAATGGAAGGTATCCTTTTTTTTCAGTCATCATCAATCACGGCAATGTTTGATTGTATTGTGCTTGGTTTTTCAAGACATTATTGAATTGAGTCAATCTGTTCGATGCAGGGGCTGGAGCTCATCCCGTCGGAGAATTTCACGTCGGTGTCAGTGATGCAGGCGGTGGGATCCGTCATGACCAACAAGTACAGCGAGGGATACCCCGGCGCAAGATACTACGGTGGAAATGAGTATGCTTGTGCTCTATCAGTTGTCGTTCTCTGTATTATTTGAATGAAAATACGCATGTCTGAAGAGAAATTAAATGTCTGTTGGAGTGAATAATGTGAATTGGTGGTTCTTCTCGTTTTGCTTGCCTGCAGATACATTGATATGGCCGAGTCATTGTGTCAGAAACGTGCTTTGGAGGCTTTCCGCTTGGACCCAGAAAAGTGGGGAGGTAAAATCTTTGTGGAGAACATTTTTCTATAAATTCTAGCCTTCATGCGCCTGTAGCCTATCCCAGGCGCCCTTTTGGTGGTGGAAATGAGAGAATAGGATGAAAAAAAATATTGTTTTAAATAAGAAAAGGTGTGTTTTGATTCGAGGCTTATACGTTATTTAGATATCTTCACATTATTTAGCTTACATTGCTAACCATTTTGTTCCTGGAATGGTAGTCGCCCTTTCACCGAAATGGTGGCAAGTTAACTTCATGACCAATTTCTAACTCTGCAGTGAATGTGCAACCTCTATCGGGTTCACCCGCCAACTTCCATGTATACACTGCGCTGTTGAAGCCACATGAAAGAATCATGGCTCTGGATCTTCCTCATGGTGGACATCTTTCTCATGGTTACCAGGTACATCGGTCTGGGTCTTCTTTATTACCTCCTTACTGTTTTTGTGTTTCTTAGGTGGCATGCAAGCATGATGTGCCCTACTGCCCTTGCTTGTTGTCTTTCTTTGTCCTTGCAAGGTTTGTGGTTGCTTTAGATGTTATATGGTTTTTCTATTCTTGCATTGGCATTTGCAATGCATAATAAAGTGTTAGCTGGACACTTGATTCTGTATTGTGTAATACATACTAATGAGTAATATTTTCCCATAATTCTGAGTTATGTACTTATGTTCAGATACGATGCTCTTGAAACTCCCATGGCTCAATGGTTCTACTTGATTTTTGCAGACTGACACTAAGAAGATCTCAGCAGTTTCAATTTTCTTCGAGACAATGCCTTACAGATTGGATGAAAGCACTGGCTTGATTGATTATGACCAGGTGGCTTTTCCTCCTTATTTGTTCCACTTTATGTCATTAACTTATTCAGATCTCTTGATCATTCTTTTTATAGATATGCATTTTTCATCAAAGTGGACAAAATGTGTTCCTTTTGCATTTAGCAGTACGCTGGGCTAAAAATGGTTTCTTACCGCATCATCTAGGATATTTTCATTGTTTCATATCTCTTTCAATAGTCAAATTATTTCAAGATGAATTACCTTAACACCTTCTTTCATTCCTAAGCTTCATTTGCTGCTTCTGTACAGTTGGAGAAAAGTGCTGTTCTTTTTAGGCCAAAGTTGATCGTTGCTGGTGCAAGTGCATATGCTCGCCTTTATGATTATTCCCGCATGAGGAAGGCGAGTATTGTTCCTCAATAATGAACATTGATACTTTATATTTTCTAATCAGTCAAAATAACTCGATTCGTATTGTGCAATTGGCAGATATGTGACAAGCAGAAAGCAATACTTCTAGCAGACATGGCACATATCAGTGGGCTAGTTGCAGCTGGTGTTATTCCATCTCCTTTTGATTATGCAGATGTAGTTACTACCACTACTCACAAGTCACTCCGTGGACCACGTGGAGCCATGATCTTTTTCAAGAAGGGGGTGAAAGAAATAAATAAGCAAGGGAAAGAGGTATTACTGGAGGAAAACAATAAGAAAATAGTAGCATAGTGTTGAAGCTGTTTCTTCTCTACTGAGCTAGTGAGCTCATACTGTACTACTCTTTTCATTTATAAAATAAAAAGGCCTAACGATCTATTACGGTATAGGTTAAGTATGATTTTGAGGACAAGATCAATGCTGCCGTCTTCCCTGGTCTGCAAGGTGGGCCTCATAATCATACCATTACTGGCTTGGCTGTTGCACTTAAGCAGGTCTGCACCACTTCTGTTCCCTAATGTTTTATATTACTTTCTATTCCATATTTTTCGCCTTTGCATAAGGCTCTAAGCTGTTTCTTATCTTTCAGACAACTACTCCGGAGTACAGAGCTTATCAAGAGCAAGTAATGAGTAACTGTGCTAAATTTGCTCAGGTATTTGTGGTTACAATTTGCTAGAAATATTTGTCTAGGAGAATTAGACTTATGACACCTGCTCACTCAATATGAAGAGTAACCTATTTATGGTTTATGTTAGCAGCAGCTTTTAGATAATCCTAGTAGATTACATCTACAGTATGTTTTGCCTTGTTCTTTATTTCAAAATAGTGTGTTGGGATAGGCATATTAAATACTATGACTAATGCTGATGTTTTTCATTTTCATTCACCTCAGGATGTTATGAAATGCAAATATCTAGTTTGCCAACATGATTAATTGTGCTTTTAAGTTTAAACCACTTCTTTATTTGATGGCAATATTATTTTTCCAGAGCTTGACTGCAAAAGGCTACAGAGCTTGTCTCTGGTGGAACTGATAACCATTTAGTCTTGGTGAACCTCAAGAATAAGGTAAGATAGAAATGTGTTGACTTTGGATGTTTTGTAATTTTGTAATTTTATCTATCACTTTTGTCATCACAACAATAAACCTTTCAGTTGATTCCTTTTTAACAATGTTGGTTGATGTCCTTCTGACCTGAAGCTTAGCAGTTGTTGTATACATCGTAGTTAAACGTGCTAATTACAGCAAAACTTAGTTGTTTCTAAATTCTTATGTCATGTCGGCACAATTATCATCCTTTTCCAATTTCTTGTCTAGGGATAGATGGTTCAAGAGTGGAGAAGATTTTGGAAAGCGTGCATATTGCAGCAAACAAGAACACAGTTCCTGGTGATGTTTCAGCTATGGTACCAGGAGGCATCAGGATGGGTAAAGCTTTTCTCATATAATGGATTTATAAATTTTCTTTAAATTTAGTTTGCAAAATCTTATTATCAGCTCTGTGATCTTGCAGGAACCCCAGCGCTTACATCAAGAGGATTTGTTGAGGAGGACTTCGCTAAGGTTGCTTACTTCTTTGATGCGGCAGTGAACTTGGCCTTGAAGGTTAAAGCTGCAACAAAAGGTCATTCAAAGTACTAGATTTTTTTTTTTTAAAAAAAAAACAAATAAGTTACTGCTACTCTGCAAGAATATATTTCCATGTATTGAGGTGCCCTTATATAATATACCACAGGGATTGTATTATTCATGTTTATGATTTCTCTCTTTCAATTTAGGTGGAACCAAGCTGAAGGACTTTGTTGCCACTTTGCAATCCGACAGCAACATCCAAGCTGAGATTGCAAAGGTTCGCCACGATGTGGAGGAATATGCAAAACAGTTTCCAACAATTGGATTTGAGAAAGAGACCATGAAGTACAAGAACTAAGGACCCTTGAATTGCAACAGCAAGGTATGCCCCAAGAAATAAATTGCCTCCTCCAGTCCAGCTATTTTTTTTGTTGAACACGTATCTCGGTTGTAATCAGGCAGGAATCCCTTGACGTCCTCCTTGGCTTCAATCCTGAGTTGTATCTCTTTTCTTGCAGTCACTGAATTCTCTTTTTCTTTTCTTGCAGGAAGCAAACGAAGCACGGTGTTGAGACGACTATTGGAATTTTTACGAGGACAATTTCATGTAAACATAAATCCGTGATGGAGTGCCATCTTATGTAAAAGGGATCTTGGCATTTTACAGCATGTGGAAACTTTGTCAATAGTTCTTATTGTAGACACCTACTGTAAGATGCTATACTACTAAGAGCATGTACAATGCAAAATGCTTATACACTGACGCTTAAAGAGAGAATATATCCATATCATCAAGCACTCATGTAAAATTCATTTTCTCTAATGCAAACATCTTTTTTATAGGTGTTTAGATGTTGTGTATCTATTAATTAGATATAGTTATATACGTAAGCACTCGTTAAATGCGGTGTTTACTTAAACATCGATGCTACAAAATTACTCTTTTCCTGACGAGTTTTCCCAAGTTTCTCGCTAAGGTTTTTAATGAGGCAATTCGTGCAAAGATAGCGAACATGATTCATGTACTTTTCTCCAAATTTTTCCCACTGGGTTTTATGGAGTTTTGATGAGACATGGACATGAAGGATGAGTGCCCGGGGAGTGTTAGAAACCGCCCAGGACCGGAGTCCCGCCTGGGCGGGGCTCTCATCCCAAACCCTAGCAGGTCGTAGCCTATAAATAGGGGTACTATTCATTGTAAATGATTGATCGTTGGATGAAGGAATAAAGAGAGCAGAAGTCCCTACATCTCTGCGCTTCTATCTCTTATTCTCGCTTGTTGTTCATGCATTGTTTTACGATTCTACGCTTGTCTCACGCAGGTAATCGCCGACCGACTCGCCAACATTTTCCTCAACAACGTTAACGGTGTCTTCCGTTCTTTTGGTCGGGATAAAAACTAGAAGTGTGGACACTATTAACCTCCTGTTTATCAAAAATTCCAAATCTACTATCCTCTATACGAAAATTCCAACTCTAGCCTCCTCCTTCCACCTGCTGCGCCCGGGGAAGGCAGCAGCTAGGTGCTGCCCTCGGGGATAGCAACACCTTGCCTGCTGCCCCTGGGGACCGCAGCAGGCCAGTTGCAATTTTCTATTTAAGTATATTTTTAAAAGAATTTATAAATATAGAAAATAAGCTCAAAAATTATGAAATATTTTTGGAGCCTCACACATGATCTACTTAGTTGTGTAATTTTTTCAAAATTTTATCTATTCTAATTTTTTTTTCTCAAAAATTCATTTAAATTCCTACAAACAGTATATTTAAATAAATTTTTGAGAAAAAAATTAAAACAGATAAAATTTGAAAAAATTACACAACCAAGTAGACTGTGTCGGGAGGCTCTAAATTTTTTTTCATAATTTGTTAAGCTTATTTTCTATATTTATAAATTCTTCCAAAAAATATATGAAATACAAAATTCTACTACAGTGATGACACCACCGCTGCGGTCCCTGTGCAGCAGGGCAAGGTGTCGTTGTCCCGAGGGCAGCACCTAGCTGCTGCCTTCCCGGCGCAAAGTGGAAGGAGGGGTTAGAGTTAGAATTTTTGTGTAAAGGATGCTAAATTTGGAATTTCGATAATCGAGAGGCCAATAGAGGCCAATATGCATGAGGTAATTACCTTTGCATCTAAAAGTTATATACAAAATTCATATCGATTAATAAGTCACAAAGAGCCTTATTATAAACTAAATATGATCTATGTGTATATGATATATATATATATATATATATATATATATATATATATATATATATATATATATATATATTCATAAAAGATCTTACCGACTCACGAGGTATGAGATAGACGACAGATTCACCACCATGAGTCTTTCTTTCACACTAGTAAAGATGACAAAAAAATCCGTGCTTATCTTCATTCGTTTTTGTTTATTTGAGACAGAGATTGATCGCTTTATCTGCATTCGAGTACGAACTCGTGGGCGGTGTTTGTGCTGCTGTTCACTTGTGGTCATGGAAAGGATAGGGTACGGGTGGCCTGGGTGCGCATTTAGAAGGCAGCAACACCCTGGCTCAGTCCTATCCTTATGTGTTCAGATAGACTTCTCTCATACTGTTACCTCATGAAGTTAAATATTATTCATGCATTTCATATGGCACAGCAAGCTTACACCTTAGTAAGTACTATATCTTGTTAGTGGAGTGTAGTTTTTTTTTTTGTGAAAAATATTAGAATAGTATTTTTTTTGAGGTAAAAAAAAACACATTTGTGATGAACATATTTTCTTCCTTTCCTTTTATTTTTTTTATTGGTGGAATTGTACTCCTTTTAATTGGTGGAATCCTTTCCCTTTTTTTTTTGTTGAAGAAATGTGAGGTCGCTTTCCGAGTGTTAGGTGATGGATGACAGTGTTGGGATATGAATATGTGTAAGTTGAGTGGTCGAGCTGCTGTTTCCTTTGCGATTTGGTGTCCTGCTTTCCAATTAGTAGTTAGCCACGTCATGTCTACAAGTAAACCCTCTCTAGTCACATGATAATTGTTTGGTTCGATACATTTTCCCAGTGAAGAATCTTGCTGTTGCCTGCTTGGGTTGGTGGCGATCGTGAAAGTTTAATAATACTTCGAAGCTAACACGCCCATAAACTGGAGTAAATGGCAGCGCACCTCTGGGACCAACATCCCTCAGCCCATTCGTCCCAGTGCCGTTAGATATCAGAATCTAATCTAGCCATCTAGGTGTGTGAATTTCTAAGCTGAAACTTAATGTTAAATCACTCGCAAGAAGAAGAAGAAATTAATGTTAAATCCCACGATAAACCAGGCAAGTTTGGGAACACACGGTGCAATTTACACTATAAAAATCAAAGACTTTTTTTAAATCTAAATGCAATAAAAAATCCGGGTATCCAACAGCAGAAAACGTTGCTCTGAAAAACAGAATGTCGTAAAATCGTTATGGGCGCTGTGCTAGTGGCAGGAAAAAGGAGGAGAAAACAGAACGACCAGTTTGCGTTACTGAAACTGAAGAGAAAAAATAAAATGGAAAAAAGAAAGAGGAAATACATTATACATGGAGTAATAATAATAATAAGAAATGAAACGAGGGGTTGGTGATGCCCCGACGCTGATGCGTCTGGTGGGTGCTGAACTGCTGATCCCTGCGTCTGCGGCACTGAGACTGGCCACACCCATCGCCAGGCCAGCTAAAATTTCCCAGACTCCAACCCCGAGAGGACGCGCCCCCAGCCCCCAGCAACCCCCCAACCACCGCCGCCACCCACCATGGCCATGGCGACGGCGCTCCGCAAGCTCTCCTCCAACGCCCTCCGCCGCCAGCCGCTCTCCCGCTTCACGCCGCTCTACTCCATGGTACGCTGCCGTCCGTTTCTTTTTCATGGCAGACCTGGTGGTGTTCTTGTTCTTGGTTTTTTCTTCTGTCATCTGGAAAAATCATGGCCCCGGAGTTAATCCATTTTTTTTTATTATATTTGGCTTTGTGCGTGCGTAGGCGTCCCTGCCGGCGACGGAGGAGAGATCCGGAGTCACAGTATGTTCTCCTCATCCTGTGTTGACATGTTCATTGTTTCGTGTCCGTTTCTTGCCTGTGTTCATCTTGTATTCTCATTTTTCTTGGAATTGGGTGCAGTGGACGAAGCAGTTGAACGCGCCGCTCGAGGAGGTCGATCCCGAGATTGCCGACATCATCGAGCTCGAGAAAGCCCGCCAATGGAAGGTATCCTTTTTTTTCAGTCATCATCAATCACGGCAATGTTTGATTGTATTGTGCTTGGTTTTTCAAGACATTATTGAATTGAGTCAATCTGTTCGATGCAGGGGCTGGAGCTCATCCCGTCGGAGAATTTCACGTCGGTGTCAGTGATGCAGGCGGTGGGATCCGTCATGACCAACAAGTACAGCGAGGGATACCCCGGCGCAAGATACTACGGTGGAAATGAGTATGCTTGTGCTCTATCAGTTGTCGTTCTCTGTATTATTTGAATGAAAATACGCATGTCTGAAGAGAAATTAAATGTCTGTTGGAGTGAATAATGTGAATTGGTGGTTCTTCTCGTTTTGCTTGCCTGCAGATACATTGATATGGCCGAGTCATTGTGTCAGAAACGTGCTTTGGAGGCTTTCCGCTTGGACCCAGAAAAGTGGGGAGGTAAAATCTTTTGTGGAGAACATTTTTCTATAAATTCTAGCCTTCATGCGCCTGTAGCCTATCCCCCCCCCCCCCCCCCCCGGGCGCCCTTTTGGTGGTGGAAATGAGAGAATAGGATGAAAAAAAATATTGTTTTAAATAAGAAAAGGTGTGTTTTGATTCGAGGCTTATACGTTATTTAGATATCTTCACATTATTTAGCTTACATTGCTAACCATTTTGTTCCTGGAATGGTAGTCGCCCTTTCACCGAAATGGTGGCAAGTTAACTTCATGACCAATTTCTAACTCTGCAGTGAATGTGCAACCTCTATCGGGTTCACCCGCCAACTTCCATGTATACACTGCGCTGTTGAAGCCACATGAAAGAATCATGGCTCTGGATCTTCCTCATGGTGGACATCTTTCTCATGGTTACCAGGTACATCGGTCTGGGTCTTCTTTATTACCTCCTTACTGTTTTTGTGTTTCTTAGGTGGCATGCAAGCATGATGTGCCCTACTGCCCTTGCTTGTTGTCTTTCTTTGTCCTTGCAAGGTTTGTGGTTGCTTTAGATGTTATATGGTTTTTCTATTCTTGCATTGGCATTTGCAATGCATAATAAAGTGTTAGCTGGACACTTGATTCTGTATTGTGTAATACATACTAATGAGTAATATTTTCCCATAATTCTGAGTTATGTACTTATGTTCAGATACGATGCTCTTGAAACTCCCATGGCTCAATGGTTCTACTTGATTTTTGCAGACTGACACTAAGAAGATCTCAGCAGTTTCAATTTTCTTCGAGACAATGCCTTACAGATTGGATGAAAGCACTGGCTTGATTGATTATGACCAGGTGGCTTTTCCTCCTTATTTGTTCCACTTTATGTCATTAACTTATTCAGATCTCTTGATCATTCTTTTTATAGATATGCATTTTTCATCAAAGTGGACAAAATGTGTTCCTTTTGCATTTAGCAGTACGCTGGGCTAAAAAAATGGTTTCTTACCGCATCATCTAGGATATTTTCATTGTTTCATATCTCTTTCAATAGTCAAATTATTTCAAGATGAATTACCTTAACACCTTCTTTCATTCCTAAGCTTCATTTGCTGCTTCTGTACAGTTGGAGAAAAGTGCTGTTCTTTTTAGGCCAAAGTTGATCGTTGCTGGTGCAAGTGCATATGCTCGCCTTTATGATTATTCCCGCATGAGGAAGGCGAGTATTGTTCCTCAATAATGAACATTGATACTTTATATTTTCTAATCAGTCAAAATAACTCGATTCGTATTGTGCAATTGGCAGATATGTGACAAGCAGAAAGCAATACTTCTAGCAGACATGGCACATATCAGTGGGCTAGTTGCAGCTGGTGTTATTCCATCTCCTTTTGATTATGCAGATGTAGTTACTACCACTACTCACAAGTCACTCCGTGGACCACGTGGAGCCATGATCTTTTCAAGAAGGGGTGAAAGAAATAAATAAGCAAGGGAAAGAGGTATTACTGGAGGAAAACAATAAGAAAATAGTAGCATAGTGTTGAAGCTGTTTCTTCTCTACTGAGCTAGTGAGCTCATACTGTACTACTCTTTTCATTTATAAAATAAAAAGGCCTAACGATCTATTACGGTATAGGTTAAGTATGATTTTGAGGACAAGATCAATGCTGCCGTCTTCCCTGGTCTGCAAGGTGGGCCTCATAATCATACCATTACTGGCTTGGCTGTTGCACTTAAGCAGGTCTGCACCACTTCTGTTCCCTAATGTTTTATATTACTTTCTATTCCATATTTTTCGCCTTTGCATAAGGCTCTAAGCTGTTTCTTATCTTTCAGACAACTACTCCGGAGTACAGAGCTTATCAAGAGCAAGTAATGAGTAACTGTGCTAAATTTGCTCAGGTATTTGTGGTTACAATTTGCTAGAAATATTTGTCTAGGAGAATTAGACTTATGACACCTGCTCACTCAATATGAAGAGTAACCTATTTATGGTTTATGTTAGCAGCAGCTTTTAGATAATCCTAGTAGATTACATCTACAGTATGTTTTGCCTTGTTCTTTATTTCAAAATAGTGTGTTGGGATAGGCATATTAAATACTATGACTAATGCTGATGTTTTTCATTTTCATTCACCTCAGGATGTTATGAAATGCAAATATCTAGTTTGCCAACATGATTAATTGTGCTTTTTAAGTTTAAACCACTTCTTTATTTGATGGCAATATTATTTTTTCCAGAGCTTGACTGCAAAAGGCTACGAGCTTGTCTCTGGTGGAACTGATAACCATTTAGTCTTGGTGAACCTCAAGAATAAGGTAAGATAGAAATGTGTTGACTTTGGATGTTTTGTAATTTTGTAATTTTATCTATCACTTTTTGTCATCGTCAACAATAAACCTTTCAGTTGATTCCTTTTTAACAATGTTGGTTGATGTCCTTCTGACCTGAAGCTTAGCAGTTGTTGTATACATCGTAGTTAAACGTGCTAATTACAGCAAAACTTAGTTGTTTCTAAATTCTTATGTCATGTCGGCACAATTATCATCCTTTTCCAATTTCTTGTCTAGGGGATAGATGGTTCAAGAGTGGAGAAGATTTTGGAAAACGTGCATATTGCAGCAAACAAGAACACAGTTCCTGGTGATGTTTCAGCTATGGTACCAGGAGGCATCAGGATGGGTAAAAGCTTTTCTCATATAATGGATTTATAAATTTTCTTTAAATTTAGTTTGCAAAATCTTATTATCAGCTCTGTGATCTTGCAGGAACCCCAGCGCTTACATCAAGAGGATTTGTTGAGGAGGACTTCGCTAAGGTTGCTTACTTCTTTGATGCGGCAGTGAACTTGGCCTTGAAGGTTAAAGCTGCAACAAAAGGTCATTCAAAGTACTAGATTTTTTTTTTTTTAAAAAAAACAAATAAGTTACTGCTACTCTGCAAGAATATATTTCCATGTATTGAGGTGCCCTTATATAATATACCACAGGGATTGTATTATTCATGTTTATGATTTCTCTCTTTCAATTTAGGTGGAACCAAGCTGAAGGACTTTGTTGCCACTTTGCAATCCGACAGCAACATCCAAGCTGAGATTGCAAAGGTTCGCCACGATGTGGAGGAATATGCAAAACAGTTTCCAACAATTGGATTTGAGAAAGAGACCATGAAGTACAAGAACTAAGGACCCTTGAATTGCAACAGCAAGGTATGCCCCAAGAAATAAATTGCCTCCTCCAGTCCAGCTATTTTTTTTGTTGAACACGTATCTCGGTTGTAATCAGGCAGGAATCCCTTGACGTCCTCCTTGGCTTCAATCCTGAGTTGTATCTCTTTTCTTGCAGTCACTGAATTCTCTTTTTCTTTTTCTTGCAGGAAGCAAACGAAGCACGGTGTTGAGACGACTATTGGAATTTTTACGAGGACAATTTCATGTAAACATAAATCCGTGATGGAGTGCCATCTTATGTAAAAGGGATCTTGGCATTTTACAGCATGTGGAAACTTTGTCAATAGTTCTTATTGTAGACACCTACTGTAAGATGCTATACTACTAAGAGCATGTACAATGCAAAATGCTTATACACTGGCGCTTAAAGAGAGAATATATCCATATCATCAAGCACTCATGTAAAATTCATTTTCTCTAATGCAAACATCTTTTTTATAGGTGTTTAGATGTTGTGTATCTATTAATTAGATATAGTTATATACGTAAGCACTCGTTAAATGCCGGTGTTTACTTAAACATCGATGCTACAAAATAAGCACTTTATCTGTTCTGCGTGGCAAAGAAAATCAATTTTTATTTGCTATACGTCTCTATAAGCACTTGCATCGTATATGCTCTTATTGCTGTATTAACCGTCATTATTCTTGGACAAACAGTTACACATATTTGCGTGTGTTCTGTGAATAATCTGTGTGATTGATATTGTCATTTATGTAAGCATTTGCTCATACACGCATCTTGGGAGCTCAGAGTCAGATGTTCAATTTTTCACCGATAGGTCGGGTGTATACTGATCGCAGGCTAGGAAAACGATGACTGTACGGTTTTGAATCAACAATTTAGGATACACACAGGATCTGATGAGAATAATCATAATTCATATGAACCAGCTCTTGTGCCTTCGATGTGCATCGAGATCTGGAGCAGTTTCTGAGCACAAACCAGCCTGATGCCCGGGTTAATTACAAAGTAGTTCTAGGGGACAGTGGATGCTTATTTTCTTATGGAATTCCTGCGAAATATTGTGTGAGCGACCAAGGGACAAGGAGAAACATAAGTTTTTTTTTTTTGGAAATGAAATAGCAGGAGAGCTGCATATTAAATCTATTTATCTTCTATTATTTTATTAAAACAGAGTCAAAAGAAGCTAATATGTTCACTCTAAAGGGTTAGAAATTCTCACGTTAATCGGTGGAAAAATAGAAAGATCTATACCGTCCATCGTGGTGGGTGCAGATTATAACGATTTAGATTAAAAGAAAGAGTTCATATCAAGTATAATAAAAATAAAATTTTGAATGAAAATAAAATAAAATTAGAAATATGATTTCCATACAAATTCCTACGTAAAAGAGTCAATGCCAAATATAATAAAACTCAAATTCGGAAAAATAAAATAAAATCAGCAATTTAATTTTCAAACGAATTCCTAAGTAATATCCCTGAATAATTATAATTCAGAATAAAAAAAAGAAAATTTGGAAATTAGATTTGTATACAAAATCCAACAAAAAAAAGAATTTCAGAATAAAAACTAAAATAAAATTAGCAATTTGATTTTGATACGAACTCTAATAATTATAATTCGGAATAAAAATTACACAATAATTGGCAATTAGATTTGTATACGAAATCCAACAAAAAATAACTAAAATTTGGAATAAAAATGAAATAAAATAAAATTAACAAATTGATTTAATACGAATTCCAAAGTATAATCCCTAGATAACTATAATCCAAAATAAAAATTAGTGTCAATGATCTAATAATCCTCAATTAATTAAACTATTTATCTGTAATATTTGTTATAGATAATAATGTCTTCACATAACCTTTAGAGTTACCCCTTATTGTTGATAATGAGGAAGATTATAATTACCTAGTGGTCGTAAGCCATTCTACGACCACCTTATATGGTCGTAAGTTATTCTACGACCACTATATATATAGTCGTAAGATCTTCTATGATCATCTACCGATCGTAAGTTCTACTACGACCACTTTATGATCGTAAGCTTTACTACGATCAGGTCAATCACGATCACCTTATTGTCGATAAGGACTGCAGACATGTGGACCCAATTAACTAGGGACCTTATACACTATGTTTAACTACACGAAGTAGTAAGTATGTGTCGTTATTTTTTGGTATAACTGCACGTATTGATATCTGTCTCTAGCATAACCGCAAGGCGAACGTGGGGGAATAATCTCTCTCACAATAACTGTCAACAACGTGCGTAATTCATCAACCGATGGGACACCTCCTAGCTTGGACAACTGTCATCCCCTCAGATACTATTTAAGGAATAACGCTGGTGGACAGAGGAGACAAGCGACATAAGCAACAGAACATACATAAGTCATTAGTTCTAGCATTCGGTGACTTCTCTTATTGTAAACATAATCAATACAAGAACACATGACTATGGTTGTTATTCTCTCATGAGATGGTCCGAACCTGTCTAAATCCCTATGTATCATCCTGTGTAGTCTAGATCAAGGAGCCCCCAAAGCATTCATTTCATAAGTTCGATATTAAAACATCGACAATTAGCAATTGGATTCGTATACGAATTCCAAGAAAATAATAATTGTCAACAAATTCCTTACAAATTCCAAAGCACAATCCCTAAATAAGTAGAATTCGGAATAAATTAAATAAATTTAGCAATTTGATTTGTATGCAAACTCTAATAAAAATAATAGAAATATTGAATAAAAATAAAATTTATAACGAGAATATCATGAATGGTGTTAGAGGAGACAAAAGAAGCCACTACATTCGCTCTCAAGGGCTAAAAATTCTAACATTAATTGGAGAAAAATGATAAAGATCTATAACGTTGATCGTGGTGGGTCTAGATTATAACGATTTAGATTAAAAAAAGGAGTATGTGTCAAGTACAATAAAAATAAAATTTGTAATAAAAAATAAAATAAAACTAGCAATTTGATTTTCGTACGAATTCCTAAGTAAAATATCTAAATAATTATAACTTGGAATAAAAATTAAACAAAAATGGCAACTATATTTGTAACAAAATCCAACCCAAAAGTAACATAAATTCATAATAAAAAAAATTAGCAATTTGATTTGCATACAAATTCCAAGGTAAAATCCTTAAATAACTGTAATTTTGAATAAAATTTAAAGAAAAAAATAGCAATTGGATTTGTACATGAATTCCAAGGAAATATAACTAAAATTCAGATTAAAAAATAAAAGGAAATTTGCGATTTCATTTCTATACGAATTCCAAAGTAAAATACCTAAATAACTAAATTTTGGAATAAATTAAATAAAATTAGCAATTTGATTTGTATATGAACTCTAATAAAAATAACTAAAATTTTGAATAAAAATAAAAGTTATAACGAGGACAGCACGAATGGTGTCGGATAAGACCACGAAAGAGTGCAATGACATCGATCTATCCTGAAAGAAGACGTTGAACCACGGAGAACGAAGAGTCGAGGCAGCGACGACGGAGATGAGGATAATATCGTGTTGTTCATCTTAGCTGTTCAACATGGATAATTTCATGCTGCTCGCCGCAGCCATTAAAGAGAGTATAGAGTTGAAGGAGCAAAGGGCCACGATGACAAGTAGTAAGTGTCAACGTTGTTGAGAAAGTTAGTGGCCAAACAAGCTTTGACGTGGAAGCCCTGATAGAGAGGAGCTGAAGCATTGTATTGAAGACGAGCTAAGGACGATATGGGGCTATCGGGTGGCTAGGAGTGTGCCATTACTAGTCAAGAGAACAATGTCATCAACGATCGTGAAAAGATTCTCCATATCGTTACAACGACTAAAGCAAACATGTCAGCATCAGTGAAGATGAGAGATCACCACGGGTAGTGAGGAAGCTACACCGTTGAGTTGGCCAACGTCAAAGAAGGGAAGCGACCGACACGAGAGAAGAGGACATCGAGCATGTATAACATTATGCATTCGTGCATACGTACAAATAGAAGTATGTGCATACAGAGTCAGAGGAGTAAAAAGCTTGGAGTAGAGATGACGCAGGCGTAGTGAATAAGCTTGGGGCCACCGGAGAGAGTGTGACACATGTCCCTGGCAGGGATCGATGACAATTGCATGTGTATACGTGTTGATGTCGCAACGGTTAGCATTAAGAAATAATTGGCGGGGAATTAGAAGATAATTATATGCTAAAGTATTGTATTGGAAGGGTTAGCAATTGAAAAGGATCGATTAAGATTTAGGCTTGCTGTTGGAGGTTGAAACAAAAAAAAACTATAATGACGAGAAGAAATAGAAGACACACAGTTCAGTGGGGTAGCATACGTGTAAGAGAAGATAAGTTTAAGGTATGTTGCCTATGGTGCATCGGTGCATGCATGAGCAAGGCACCATAATACTATGTAAACTAATAAGATAATTTGCCACACATATAATCAATGTATTGCTTGATATTAAATAGAAGTACATGCGAAAGCATAAAATTTGGAAATAAAAGTAACTAATAGAGTAGGAATAGGGGCATGCAACTATATGATGTATGCATAATGAAGAGTGGTTATGTTTCTAAGAACCCTAACAACTTATAATGCTCAATGATTTTCTTCCATCTAAGCTGATACTTAAAGTACGTTTCTAGGCTTGTATTTTCTTTCAAACTTCTATTGTTATTTCCAACGATATCTTAAAAATCTAAATAGCCTACAAGATACATAAACATATTATGGAGCATTTACACAAACTACGAAATAAATCTAGCCGCGCAAATACACGGGCCTCCTGCTAGTTATGTTATTAAAGTAGAGTAAAAAAAGCCATCACGTTCACTTTCAAGAACTAGAAATTCCCATGTTAATTGGTGAAAAAAGTGAAAGATTTACACCATCGATCGTGGGGGTCCATATTATAACAGTCTAGATTTGTAATACCCCAAATGTATTCGAGAAAGAAGAAATAAATTAGAGACAAGAACCAATTAGAAAAGTGTTTTAACAGGAGATTAGAGGGGGATTTACGCATAATTTCGACAACTTGGGCTATGAGCTTCCAACCCACAGCATTTAGGCCCATGAGGGGCTGGCTACCAATAAAAGGAGGAAGGAAACCCTAGAAGTGGTACTGTAGCATGGCGTGCTACAGTACCCGCTGCCGCTACACTACTGTGAACAGTAGCCGCCCCAATTGGAGGAAGAAGGCGATCACCCGGGAGATCGATTGGCCAAGAAGAAGGAGATCGCTGGAGGTGCCCGGCTGTTGGAGGAGGAAGAAGGTGAGGGGAACAGGACCATCTTTGGGGGGAGAGTTCGCTGGTGGATGCTCATCATGCCCGGCAATCGGTTCTTCAAGGGTAACCTCGTTTTCCCCTCGTTTAGATGCTTTAGCGCTTAATTGTTCTTTGCCGGCAGTTCTGTCGCCTCAGGGCAGATCGTGTTAAAGGAACGTTTTGTTGTAGTTAAGTGCGGATTCAGTTTCGGACATCTCCTAGGAAGTTGTATAGGACGTCAATAGCTTTCAATGAAGTGCTAGATCGTAATTTTTGGATCTATGTAGCAAAAGTTATGAATTTAATGGTGCGACTGTTCTGCAACCCTGTCAGTTTTTGGACAGGTTTTAGTAATTTGACCTTTGCAATCGGTTAAAGAGATAATTAGAGGATTTCAGTATAACGAAAGTTGTAGATAATTGTCGTAGATTTCAGGGAAGCACAACAACGCGAAATTTGGTTAAACGAGCTGAACGTTATGATAGATTTAGTGTTCTGTCTAGAGAACCTGACATGAAAATTGATTCTTTGTTAAACAGCTTAAAAGGGTTAGTGGATGGCCGAATCAGGGAAGCTCACCAACTAGGTTTAGTTGGGAAATTTGATAACCTTTCAATGAAGTCCAAGAACATATAATTTGGACCACTGTACAGAAAGATATGAATTTTAGAACTTGACTGTGTTCGGAGGCGATTCAAAGACTTAGGAAAGTGGGGTCGGGATCGCGTTGTAATCTGCTACTTGGTGTGCTCATGTATATAATTCATGTTTTTTTGTTACTGTGGTCTTAGTTTATATTCTTAATGTATTAGGTGGGGGATTGGTACCGGGGGCAGCACCGTCTTCATGTCCTCCATTCTCACACGGTTAAGGCAAGTGCATTGTTTGATTCATGGTTGTGATCGATTGGTCATGCTTGTGTGCTTTTCGATATGTGGTAGCATAGCGAGATTGTTGACATGGTGAATGTTTAAGATTGGTGGATGCTCCATATATGTTTATGCTCTATTGTCGTATGATGTTATCGTCTTGTGGTAATTTGATGATGAATAAATGATGAGCATGTGCATATTGAGATCATGTTGAGGCTTGGTCACGTGGTGACCAAATATGTTTTCCTTTGAGATCCCCGTCATGGATGTGACGGGCCCGAGATCCCCACACTCGTGGAGTGTGGGCTTGATGTCCCCATTACTTGCGGAGTAATGGGCAATTGGTCCCTGTGCTTGCGAGCACAGGCATGGGTATGCGGCGACGGTTGCATACTTTGCATTACCGGTATAATGCACAAGGAAAAATAAAGAGAAAGGATCCTTGAGCATTGCATTTGCATGTGAGATGTTTTATTGTTGCTCTTCTATATATGGATGCTAATGTTATAACTTTTATTCTGTACTTGCTGAGTCTGTGGACTCACTCTTGCTTTTATTGTTGTTTTAGGTACCCGAGCCAAGAACGACATGCATGGGGGGAAGTAGTCTGATAGTCACACACATGCCACATGAACTAAATAAAGTTGAATGATCTTTAGATCGTAATTGTTTTTAGTAATTGGGCGAGATGCTCAAAGGTTTATTATGACTTGTCTCTTGCAGTGGTTTAAGTGTAACAGTGATGAGTAGTGGAACTTTATACTTCTTTGGATTGCTAGATACTTAGCATGTCTTTGATTATCTTTTGATGTCTTTGGATGATAGTTTAGTTAATTTATGAATTATCTGTATGTTGGAACCTCTGTGTAATTAACTTTACAGGGGAGGTTCTGCCGAAATTTACTAAAATTGCCTTGATTAGAATTGTTAGGGTTTTGTTTAGTAGCATTCCAGGCTCATGTCGGGCTGGGGTGTTACAAGATTAAAAGAACGAGTCCATGTCAGGTATAATAAAACTGAAATTCGAAATAAAAAAAAATAAAATAAAATTAGCAATTTGATTCCCATACGAATTCCTAAGTAAAAGAATCCATATCAAGTACAATAAAAATGAAATTCAGAATACCAATAAAATAAAATTTGCAATTTTATTTCCATACAAATTTCTAAGTAAAATCCCTAAATAATTATAAATAAAATAAAGTAAAATTAGTAATTTGATTTTGATATGAATTCCCATAATTATAATTTAGAATAAAAATTAAATAAATAATTGGCAATTAGATTTGTATACGAAATCCAATAAAACATTTGGAAAAAAATAAAATAAAATTAGCAATTTGATTTGAATATGAATTCCAAAGTAAAATACATAAATAACTGTAATTTGGAATAAAAAACTAAAGAAAAAACTAGCAATTGCTTTCGGATACGAATTTCAAGAAAAAAAGAACTAAAATTCGGAATTAAAAATAAATGAAAATTTACAATTTGATTTCCATACAAATTTCAAAATAAAATCCCAAAATAACCAAAATTGGAAATAGTTTAAATAAATTAAGCAATTTGATTTGTATACGAACTCTAATAAAATAACTAAAATGTTGAATAAAAATAAAAGTTATAACGGGGATGACACGAATGGTGTCGGAGGAGATACAAAAGAAGCCGCCACACTCGCTTTCAAGGTCACGTATTTCTATTATTGCTTCCTATGGAATAAAAATAAAAAATAACTAGAATTTTCATTAAAAAAATTCAAGTTATAACAAGGATTGTACGAATGATGTCGAAAAAGACTACAAAATAGTGTAATAACATCGATCTGTTTTACAAGAAGACATTAACCCATGTGGGAAGTGAAGAGTTGAGGCGGCGACGTCAGAGATGGGGACAATATCATGTTGCTCGCTAGAGTCATTGAAAAGAAAGTCCAATGTTGAAGGAGCCAATGGTCTCAATGACAAGTGGTGAGCATCGGTATTGTTGAAGAAGTTAGTGACCAAAGAAGCTCGATGATAGGGAAGCTCTGACAGAGAGGAGACAAAACTTTGCATTGAAGACGAGCTATGGACTATATAGGGTCATCGGGTAGCTAAGAACATGTCATCACTGGTGAGGGGCATGTCATGGACGGCGGTGACAAAAAGATTCCCCATATCGTTAGACAACAACTAAAGCAGGCATGCCAACATTAGTGAATATGAGAGGTCGCCACGGTTAGTGAGTAAACCATAACGTTGAGTTGGCCAGCGTCGAAGAAGAGGAGTGACTGGTACGAGAGAAGAGGACACCGAGCATGTATAATATCATGCATGCGTATGTATATGCATGCATCCATACGAATAAAAGCGTGGCGTACAGAGGCAGAGGAGCAAAAAAACTTAGAGTAGAGATGGTGTAGTCGTTGGGAATATGCTCGGGGTGATCGGAGAGTGCATGACACGTGTCCCTAGCTAGGATTGGTGACAGTTGCATGTGTATGCGTGTTGATGTTGCAATAAATAGCATCAAGAAATAATTGGGGAGAAGTGTAAGATAACTATATAGTGAAGTATTGTATTGGAATGGGTAGCAGTTGAGAGGGATTGATCAAAAATTGGGCTTACTGTTGGAGGTTGAAGCAAAAAAACTGTGACGAGGAGAAGAGATGGAAGCCACATGGTTCGGTGAGGCAGCCGACGTGTGAGGGAAGATAAGTTCAACGTAGGTCGCCCATGGTGCATCGGTGTATGCATGAGTAAGTTACTCTAATACCATGTAAACTAATAAGATAATTTATCGCACACATAATCAACGTATTGCTTGAGATTAAATAGAGATATATGTGGATGCATACAATTTGGAAAAAAAACTAATCGAGTAAGAATAGGGACATGTAGCTACATGATCTATGCATGATAGAGAGTGGTTAGTTTCTAAGAAACCCAACAACTTATTATGCTCAATGATTTTTCTTCTATCAAAGCAAATACTTCAATTATGTTTCTCGAGTTCTAATTTCCTTCTAGCTTCTAATGTCATTTCCAATGTTTAGATATTTTAAAAATCTAAATAGCCTACAAGATATGTAAATATACTATCAAGTATTTGTACAAACTTCGAAACAAATCTAGCCGCACAAGTATACAGACCACCTAGCTAGTTAAAATAAAGAAAGATGGTAAAAAAAAAGGCCCCGAGGAGAAACAGAAGAATCAAGTCGGGAGGAAGGCATATACGTGCTTGGAAATCTCGAGTTTAAACGAACGTGGCAGGAAACAATCGCGTTAGGATGTGAGCCGCGTCCCGCGTCCGTCCCTCTCCTACGGCCGGAAACATCTCCCCCTGATGCCCACAAACGACAAATTACCCATCTGTTCAGAGCAGTCAAGCTGGTTGTTTTCTGGATCCAGTTTCCAACATGTTCATGAATCATGATCCAACGGTCACTCATTTCAGGTAAAAGCAGATTATGCACTCGGCTAGTTCAGTCAAGTAACGAGAAACAGTCTAGGGTCGTAGAATCATAGGATCTATAACCAGAATCCTGTTCTGACAACCTTGAAACAGAGGAACACCACAGCATTCACTGCTTCGTTATTGGCAAATGGAAGGAAATAAAGACGGCGATACACTAGTACAATCTTTATTATTCATTCACGGAATCACCACTCCTCAGATGGAGATGCTGTTGGGGATGCCCCTGGCGGCGATCCCGGCGGCGTCGCCCTTGTGGTCGGAGGTGTTGGGGTAGAGCAGCATGTACGGGAACTTGGCCGGCCCGTTCCGGTTCTTGAGCTGGGCGTCTCTGTTCGTGGCCACCACGCGGCTCTCGATGTCCGTCAGCCGCGCGCCGAAACGCTTGAACGCCTCCAGCGCCTTGGCGTCCGATGTCCACTCCGGCGTGTCGCGCTGGCCGAGGTACACCTCGTCGGAGGAGTGCTTGGACAGGATCTCCAGCAGCGAGATGCCCACGATGGCCTGCATCTGGCTGGTGATGGTGCGGACGAACACCTTCTCCGGCTCGCGCTCCAGCTCCGCGTACTCCTTGCTGCCCGGCTCCGGCATCGGCCGCCGGCTAACGGACGGCCGGTTCGGCAGGTAGCCCGCGTACGGGTACTGCCCGAAGTTGACGGCGGCGTGCAGCGCCGACCCGATCCAGATGATGGTGGTGCAGGCCTTGCCCAGCTCCGCCACCGTCTGCATCTTGGGCCACCAGGGCGCGTCCTTGAGGTCGCCGTGCCCGACCTCGCGCACCTCCTTCCACCACGCCTGCAGCTCCGCGTCGCCCTGGAGCACGCCGTCGTTGGGGTAGTAGATGGCCAGGTACTCGGCCACCCACTGCTCGATGGCGTGCCAGATGGCTAGCCCGTCGGTCGCGTACGGGTAGTCCTCGATCAGCAGCCGCACCTTGTACGGGCTCGACGGGTCCGCCACCGCCACGCCCCTGCGTCGCATCGCATATTATCACACGATTATTACGCGCGGCAATATTACCGATAGGTTCTTCATTGCGATTGATTTGTGTGCCTAAGTACTAGCTATCTAGGTACCTCTTGATTAGATCGTCGGGGAGGGCCTGCTCGGTGAACTTCCAGTCCTTGTAGAACACGGACGACATCTCGAGCGCGAACTTGCGCGGGAAGACGGTCATCTCGAAGATGCCGCCGCCGTTGATGAGCGTCTGCCGCGCCAGCGCGTTGATGGTCATCGTGTCGCGGTAGTGCGGCAGGAGCAGCTTGTGCACGGGGTGCGTCACGCTCAGCTGCCGGTTCGTCGCGATCACGAACGGCTCCATCACGGCGTGCGTGTTGAGCCAGTGGCTGACCAGCTGGTGCCAGCAGTAGTCGTTCACGTTGACGTAGGCCTTGGCCAGCTGCCACACCCACGACTCGACGCCGGTCGCCGCGGGAGTGTAGACCGTGCTCTTCGCGGTGGTCAGGCCGCCCTGGATCTGAGGCAGGCTCAGCTCGATGGCCAGCGGCTTCAGCGTGCCGTCGCCTCGCAGGAACAGTGCAGTCCTGGTCGCGTAGATGAAGTTGTCCTCGAGGTTGTTGATGTCGATCAGGAACGGCATGAAGTGGTCGTGGTGGTCCAGGATGTAGAGCCTGTTGCTGGCCAGCGCCTGTTGCACGGTGAGGCCTTCGAGGTTCTTCTCGATGTGCGCCGCCGTGATCGTGCTGGTCTGGTCGCCGTACTTGCTAGGATCAAGAGTACTTTTCGGTGGGAACTCCTGTAATGAATTAATTGTACAATAGTTACAGTAAGTATTAGTTCGAGGCCCAATACAATGTGCCGTGGTCGATGAATCGATCGTTCACTCACCGTGAGGCGCGTGATAATCATCGGGTCCACGCCGGCAAGGATTTCCCGCGCGAACTCCTCGTCTGTCATCCAAGCTTTCTTGTCCTCTGCACAAAACACGACAGAACGCATGCACAACCAATTAGTCGACTTCTCATTCATGGCATGGGTAGAAGAAATGTGAATTAATGCAGAGATAGTATACCCTTGATGATCTGCGGCATGGGGAGCTTGAGGACGTAGTCGCCGCCGACGGGGAGGAGGTCCTTGACGAGCTGGAGAGGGAAGTGCTTGCGCATCTCCTCGAGCGCCGGGATGTTGGGCAGCTTGAGGCCGCCCTCGTAGAGCTTGAGGATGTCCTTGAAGGAGTCGAATTCGCCGGGCGTGAGGTCGACGTAGGTGCGGATGGCCGGCACGATGCCGTCGACGAGCGCCTTGAGCGAGTAACCGAGGAAGTCCGACATCTTGAGGTGCCCGAACTTCTCGTCGCGCGGCACGTAGATGCTGTCAAGCAGCGACGGCCGGCTCTCCGAGTTGGGGTCTGATCAACAACGCGTGGTGGGCCCACTTGTCAGTGGCTGTTGCAAGACGAGTGAAATCACTAATCGGAAAGAAACGCACCGGTTTTTGTGGGCTTGCGGCCGGTGCGGCCACGGCGCGGTAGGGGTGGTCCTTGGAGCCGCCGAGGGTGGAGCGGGGTTCCCGCTGTCGGGCTCGCCGAGGTCGTTGTAGACGTCGTAGCGGTACACGCGGTCATGCTCCTGGTACGGCCCCTGCTGGTCGTCGCCCTCAGGTTCCGGAGCTCGTCGTCGCGGTAAGGCTTCAGCGCCGCCGGCATCTGGCTGGGCATGTACGTCTGCGTACAGATTCAAGGACCAAATACAATAATATTTCCATTGCAACATCCAGCTAACGAGGCAATTAACCAAATCACTCGCTCAATAAATCCGACTAATTAATGAACGAACTCACGTCGTTGGCGAAGAAGACGCGGTTGTAGCGGTACTTGGCGGCGGGGTAGACCCACGAGTTGGCGACGAAGACGACGGTGCCGCGGCCGGGGACGTTGTCGAGGGTGATGGTCTTGAGGAAGAACTCGGTGGCGTGGTTGTTCTTGACGATGATGGCGCCCGGCACGCCGAGCTTCTCCACCTCCCACTCGAACGTCACGCCGAACTTGGACTCGCCCGTCGTCAGCGACGGCAGGCTCGTCAGCCACTGCTCCAGGCTCGCCTCCGCGCCCACCTTCCCGCGGTTCCCGTTGTCTGCACACGTGCGCACGCACGTCATCAGTGCGCCGTGTCACGCATGCAGTGCAGCACAGGTCACATCAAGATACTCATGTGCTTGAAGAATCTATGAATAGTTACAAGTATATTATTATCCGTTTCTTTGATTTGATTTGTGCTAGCTCGTTTTGATTTATTAACTGTGTCCTTTATCGTCCTTGTCTCAAGCATTCATTTTGTCCTTTTCTTTTTCTAGATGTTCCTCTGTTCTTTACTTGTTTCTATGGTCCGACCGTTCGAAGACCGACCGACCGGCGAGCTGAGTTAGACGTCAAATTGAAAAGGCAGACAACACAGCATGAGAGAGAGAGAGAGAGAGCTCAGTATATATACTTGGGTCGACGACGGTGGAGCTGATGAGCTGGCAGGTGACGCCCCTGCCGAGGAACTCGGTGATGCCGTCGATGACGGTGGCGCCGAAGTCGGTGAGGTCGAGGACGTTCTTGCGCATCAGCACCAGCGACCCCTTGAGCCGCGCATTCTTGTTCCCCGTGATCCCGCCGATGATCCCGCCCAGCATCTTCGTTTGCTGCTAGTGGCTACTACAAGTATGCAGCAGCAGCAGTGCCTTTGCAGAGTTGCAGGTGTGTGTGTGTGTATTGCAGTGGCTAGCTGTGGATGTGTGTGTGAGTTCCAAGAGCGACCAGGCAGGCTATTTATAGACGGACGATCGAGGAGTGTGTGATATGGGAGCCAGCGTACGTTGGGCATGTGCTGCTTAGACGTTGGACTTCGGAGTCTAGCGTGATAAACCGATTTGTTTACTCCATCAACGAAACAAAGATTGATTTGCCGGCCGGTGTCAATTATATACGGGAGACGATGGCGTGGCCTCTATAGAACAAAATCCTATAAATCATCGTCACTTTAGACTCTTATTAGTTCTCATAAATCTCACGATAGATGATGGAATAAATCAACTCTCTCCTTGTATAGTCCTGTGTCATGATATGCTGGTCTCACTGCAGCGTACAGAAAAAAATTGTATAGGGAGGGCCTTGGGGAGAGGCCTCTCCTCCACACATCACCCCCTGAATTCAACGGTCTCGGAGGAGAACCATCTACTGTTCATCCCCTGAATCCAACGGCCGGGGGAGGGCCTCTCCCCTGGAGATTTTCTTTCCCTGCGTACGTGCCCTTTGTGCTGTGCCTGTGCACACTAGTCCTTTGTCCGCGCCGCGTACGTAGCTTGCTCCCATCCTGCTCGAACCGCTCGTTTTTCTTTTGTCAGAGAGGCGCGCGGCCGGCTCGTGTTGCATATGCGTGTTGCATGGTCAAAGACTCCGATAAATTTACGATGCTTCCAACGTGGCACATGTACGAGTTTTATGATTAACATTTGACCGCAAAGACCAGCCGATAGATTTCGTTTTAAATACGTACTCTCAACATTTTAAAACTTTGTCCAATAATATACACATAATTATTTGAATATCACGTGGAAAATGGTATTATTAAATTTGTCATGAAATATATGAAATTACATTTTTAATATTTTTTACTAATGTATAATTAGAAAAGTAATAATTACAATCATATCATTGCATATCTTGTACTTTTGATCTTTGTACATCACTGCTATTGGGCTCGGAGGTTGTATCACTTATTCGTCGCAATAGACCATTTATGTTGCGTCGGGTCGCTGGGAACCATACGTACAGTACGTTTGTGGTTGCGGTTGCGCATAGCCATTGTTCTTAATTTTTTTTAATACTACTCCACTTATTATTGCAATTATTTCTTAGATTTGTGCATATAGGTGGTGTTATATTTTTTGACAATGTTTCTTAGAGATTAACTTTAATAATAATGTTGGTGAGGTCACATCGACGGTTTTAACGTTGAACGTGCTATCTTAGTAGTAACATCGAGAATATTGATGTTTTTTTTATATACAGTGTCTAGTGATAATTTTTGGCACAGTGCCTCTAAAATGTCAGGTACGCCCTGCTAGCCAGCCTAGTTATTTAAGCCTCGAACCAATTAAACGAGTACCTTAGAATTTAGTTCTATCCAGATTCAAGAAGGCAAGACAACCCTAGTATCTAACAGGAGGCTAAGCAATAAGCATGGATTAGCAAGACCTATGTAGTACAGCTAGCAGGCGTGATCCCAAACCACAGCTTAATTACCTAACAATTAATGTAAATATTTAACAGGAGGCTAACTATGGATTAGCAAGAGAGTTGCTCACGACAGCAAGCGCGTGATTCACAAATCACAACCATCTCGAACTTCTTTTATGCATTTGATGCCAGATCGATTGTAAGGCTGAAACCATGTGATCACCATGTGATCACCATGGCTGGCTGTGCTGGAAAAGAGATAAGAACAATACTAGGTGTTCATTCGGTATTTTCGGTAAATACGGTACATACAGTAAATACGGTTTTATTAGTTTGGTAAATATAGTATTTTTTTTTAAAATATGATTTGGTATCGGTAAATCCCAATTTATTTCGGTACGGTATCGGTAAATACCATATTTACCAAAGTTGACACGAATTGTGAACGAGTAACGACGTTGCGGCAAGCCGGCAAGCGCAAGTGCCCAGCCGCAGCCGGCAGTCGGCTTCCTGGCCAGCCCCCAGCGGCAGCCGGCAACACTGCAGCGGTATCATGCTGTTGCAGTGTTGGTGCTACAGATAAGGCTATACTGGATGGCTCATCACAGACGGTTCCCCAGAATCTGTCAGTGTTGTAATTATCACAGACGGTTTTACAAGCGTGACCATCTATGTTACTAAGAACCGTCTGCGATACATAATTATCGCAGATGGCTTTTAATAATAACCGACTGTGATAATTCACAGATAGTTCTTGTTAAGAACTGACTGTGATAATTAAGAACCGTCTATGATAATTGCAGACATCATAGACGGTTTTTAATCCAAACCGTCTGTGATAATTCACAGACAATTCTTAGCAAGCATCGTCTGTGATAATTGCAAATATCACAGACGGTTTTTAATCCGAACCGTTTGTGATAATTCATAGACGGTTCTTAACAAGCATCGTCTGTGATAATTTTGTATCACAGACGGTTTGTGGTTGGAAGTGTCTGTGATATGTACTCTGTTATTAAATACCCGGTCCATCCCGACAGATTTGTCTGCAGAGCGATACCACACCGAAAAAGCCTTCTTCAGGACAAGACGACGGGCGCTGGGTCATTCAAAGCAATTCCAATTTTGAATCTCCCAGCGGAAAAGTGTACGAAAAAAATGACTCAACAAAATCACATATGTAGGATATATTCTCTCCTTCTTATGCTTTGCTTTCTTGATCTTTCTACTGGATTCCATTGACCAACTTACCAATTTTCATGACTTTCGTCGCCCGCTGATTGTACCTAGCCCAGCTGCTATTGGCTAAGTCCCATCTATGATATTCATTTGAAAAGAATGATTTGGGGCATTTGGTGAAAGTATACTGCAGATTTGCAAGTGTGTGCTTGTAGATCTATTTGTTCTTGGTGATCTAAGGTTAGCATTTGCTTATAATTATATGCATTATAATCCAGAGAGATGATTGCTAGGTTTAGATCTAACTTGGTAGTTTGCTCCAATTTAAGAATGGGTCTCACTACTCCTAGTCTACTTCAATATATTCTTGCTTGATATATATATTGCTTCATAAATAGTATGTAGTTAGCTACTTTAGATGGACAATTTAAAGTGAATGATAAGTGTAAGTGTAATGGCTAGCTAGTATAGGAGCATTAATATAATTTAACACTAATTTGTTACATGCGTAGCGTAGATGGACCGAAGCTAGATGTACGTTGAGAACCGTGTGAGTGAAGAATACATTGATTTCGTGTCTGCTTTTAGAAGAGCTGCCGAGCAGGATATGTTGAAGAAGGGGATAAAATTTATGTACTATCTATGCATTGATTGCGATAATCTGAAGATGTTTACTAACTCAGCGCAGATCAAAGCGCACTTGATTCGAAGGTGTTTCAAAAAGGGGTATCCATGTTGGACCAGTTATGGTGAAGAGCAGATTATACATGAAGGTAGTAACATCGTAGATAGAGACAACGATATACCGGGTGTGGACTGTGCTTTCAATGAGTATAGGTCGCACAATGACAATCTGGATTAGATGCTACGCGATGCAGAAGGGAACTATAGTGAGAGAGAGTTTGGTAAATTCGAGGGCTTGATGGAGGACTCGGAGAAACTTTTGTTTCCAAGCTGTAAGCCAGAATACACAAGGTTGTCATCCATGCTTGAACTGCTGAAATTGAAGGCAATCAATGGTTAGTCCGACAAGAGTTTCATGGCGTTGTCAGGTCTCCTAGCGGACATCCTTTCGAAGGAAAACGTGTTGCACAGAACCATCTACCAAGGCAAGACGATTCTTTGTCCATTGGGAATGGAAGTAGAAAGAATACATGCATGTCTGAACGATTGTATCCTCTACCGTAAAGAGTATGCAAACATCCATGTATGTCCGGTGTGCAAAGCATCTCGATACACGCGTAAGAATCACTCCGATGATAGCAAGGGCATCGAGGTAAAGTAAGGATATCCTGCTAAAGTGTTGTAGTATCTGCCTGTAATTCCCCATTTAAAGCGTTTATTTGCGAACCGAAAGGAGGTAAGATTGTTGTGTTGGTACTCGAAGGAGCGTAAGAAAGATAGAAAACTAAGACACCCTGCTAATTCTACCCAGTAAAGAAACTTCGATAGGAGCTTTAAAGACTTTAGTGCCGAACCGAATATAAGGTTTGGGTTGAGTACAAATGGAATGAATCCTTTCGGTAACATGGGCAGCCGACATAAAATATAGCCCATGAATCTATGTATGTACAACCTTTCTCCTTGGTTGTGTATGAAGCGGGTGTATATTTTAATATCACTACTTATCCAAGGGCCGAAGCAACCTGGGAACGATATTGATGTGTACCTAGCACCATTGCTGAAAAATCTTGTGATATTGTGGAATGAAGGGGTACAAGTATGGGATGCGTACAAACGAGAGAACTTCACTTTACACGCCATGTTGTTTTGCACCATCAATGATTTTTCTGTCCTTTGTAACCTGTCGGGGTTGAGTACAAAAGGAGCTAAAACCTGTCCATACTGCTTAGATGATACCGAGAGTGTGTGGCTGAACAACTCGCGCAAAACGGTGTACATATTTCACCATAGGTTCCTTCCCAGGTATCACCCATACCGCAAGATGAATAAACAATTCGACGGAAATAAAGAGGATGGTTCAGCTTTAAGGGATTTTAGAGGGAAAGAGGTCTATGATATGGTTAAGAATATCGATGTTGTGCTCGGAAAGGGACGTAAATTAAGGACCCATTAGAAGAACATCTGGAAGAAACGATCAATTTTTTAGGACTTACCTTATTGGGAGCACTTAGAAGTTCGCTACTGCATCAATGTCATGCACGTGGAGAAGAATATATGTGATAGCTTAATTGGTCTCTTACTGAACATTCGTGACAAAACAAAGAATGGTGTCAAAACAAACTATGGGTTCATAGAGTAGATTTGGGAGCTCGACTACGTACTTTTCAAAACCCCCCTGTTTCGGTGCCATTGGGTCAAACTTCCACAGGGTGTAAAGGTCGATAAGTAAGGCGCCACTACTGTGGACCTCGAACGTGTTTGATACAAGAACGAACCATTCGTACTTGCTAAGCAAGTTGTGTTCTAGTTTTTTTTTATGTGACGAACCTGACAAATAAGAATCGCCACATAGTTCTTTATGGAAAAAGAAGGATTATCGGAGTTGAGAATATCGTAGATGAGGAAGAGTACAATCAATTTGATGAGTTGCCTCCTTTCGGAGACGGCATCAGGCTCAAGGAAGAATCCAGAGAGGAAGCTAGCTATATGTGCGTCGATCATCGTGATGGGCTATTTTTAAAAGAAAATAGCCAAGTAGAATAATCCCATATGGTGAACATCTATTTGGAAATTGTTCCATTGTAATTAAGAAACTCGACATGTAATTAAGAAAATTATTCCATTGTAATTGATTCAATAATTAAGAAATTATTCCATCTGTAATCGTACCTACTTTCTTGTTTTCAGAGGGCATGGCTAGCATTTCCTGAGGCTTGCCGAAAAACAGAATATTTTTTAGCTATAGATGGAACTATCATAGGCGGTTTAGTGGAATAAACTGGCTGTGATATGGTCGCATATCACAGGTGGTTATATTATGGAACCGTCTGTGATACTTATCACCAACGGTTCTCTGCTAGGGTTTGCACCCTTACTCCTCACTCGCCCATCCCCTCACCCCCGACCTCGATGGTGCACAACCTCTCACGAATAGAAGCGCTACTTCTCCCCTCTCGGTGCCACCTCTCCTCCCCTCTCGGTTGTCACCTCTCGTATCGAGTCTCAATGCCATCGGCGAGGAGAGCCATGGTGCCGCCTCTCCTTCTCTCTTCCCTCCCTGCCTTCCTCCTCTCCCATCCACTCAATCTCACGCCACACGCGATGCAGGGAAGAGCAACACAAGGAAGGGCGACGCCAACAGCGATTTGATCTGAGCTTCCGCCACTCTTTCTTCTTCCCATCCTGATCTTCCTCCCCTCCCTCACCTTGGGGTGACGTTCTTTCGGGAACCAAAGGTGTGGATCCCAAATCCCACTTCTTTACATTAAATCGCATGGTAATATAGTTGGATTCGTGCTTGTGGTTGGTAGATCCGGGTGTAAGAGATTTTTTTGGGGCAAAAAATGGTAGATCTGGGAGGAAACCCCCTTTGTGTTGTGCTTCTACATGCTCAAGATAACTGAAATTTGCCAATTTTCTACGTGTTTCATGCTCACTGTGCCTATGTAGGATGTTTTATTCTCCATATGAGTAGTTTGTCATAGTACTTAGGATTCCTAGTTCTTTTTAGTACATGCATCAGATGAAAGGAGGCAAGTTGGATTTTTAATGCAAGTTGGATATCCTGTGTACCTCAACAATCAGATGAAAAAGATTGATAATATTTTAATGCAAGTTGGATTTTTAGCTTCAACTATCATCTCCTGGTACACCTAAAGAAAACATGTCTTGGTGTCACAAACATGTAGTAGCTCAAACCTAATGCTGAGAAAAAGGTCACCTGTGAACCTAGTTTTTCTTCATAGCATAGCTCACACTTGTGGTGTGAAAGTAAAACCCTTGATCCGCACAAACCCTTCATAGCAGTGCCACTAGCAGCTACATGACAACGTATGTGGTTTCTATGTTTGCCGCCATACACAAGAAATCATGAGTGGTCGGCCCAAGGATCCAGAGGTATGTCAATCTCACAATAATTATTTCTTACTTATCCAGAGGTTCTTACGACTTTACTCTTCCTAGCGTCAGGGCATCAACATCCGTTTAAGTACAGTCGAAATGAATGAACTCTCTGAAATTCGAGGACGGCTCACCACCTTCTTAATGACGGACGTCATTGACCCAAAAGGAGAGTTTCACACGGCCGAGACTGAATAAATTTTTTAGTGACAAACAATGTTTTCTTATTGTATCTGTAAACATGTTGTAAAAATATTATGACAATTCATCTATAATCAATCTGTAAATTTGTTTATCTGTGATATATATGTGTATACGTGATATATCTATGTTTTTGTGTATTTGCTTGTATCTGTTATCTGCATATTGTTTTTAGAGGGCATGGCTAGCATTTCCCGAGGCTAGCCGAAAAACAGAAAAATTTATATATATGGAGCGAACTATCACAGACGGTTTTGTGGTATAAACCGTCTGTGAACACCTACTATCACAGACGGTTCTGTGAACCAACCGTTGTAAGATAGTGGAGGCCGACTAGAGGGGGGTGAATAGGCGGTTTTAAATATTTTTTTGGCAAAAACCGATTTCTAATACAGAATTATAAACAAATTGGTTTTGCACAATTAAAACCTAAATCAACTAGTCTTTACTAAGTGCACCAACAATATAAGACTGTGGAATGATAGCAATCATACAAAGATAAATAAGCACTTTAATTCTATGAATGTAAATTGCATAGGTAACTGCTCGTAAAAGCTATGGACTGGTATCTGGATCAAACTCCAGGAATATTCCTTACCGTGTGATGAATGAAACACATGTCATACATTCTGTGCCACATGATGCTATATAGCCACGGACACTGACAACAACTACCATACGGTTGAGTGTCTCACAGACACTCAACCATAGAACGGTTGATACTTCATTAACCGTCACCTCGCTCCGACCAGTCGCATCACTTCACAACAGGCGTCTTTCCAGGAGTAACTACCACCTCTTTAGAAGTTATTTAAAGACGGAGCAATCAGAGTCGGAGGATGATCAGACTGAAGCATAGGTATTAGCATTGGATACATGTTTCAAGCCTGATACAGTAAACTAGCAATCGTTACTCTCAGTGTAATTAGATATAGTCCACCGCCTAATCGCAGACACCCCCTGTAACAACCAATTCGTACCAATAAAGAGCAGTTCCATTCTATCCCAAGAAGTCCTGTGCTATTTTTCCTTTTATTTCGTAAGATCGGCGACTCAATCGTCGACATTGCTGCAATGCAAGTGCATGCAGCATGCACAATTGCACTTGCACATGCACTGAAGGTTTGAAACTCTCATGCGTCCAGCCGTCTAGCAGTCTAGATGTCCAGAATTTTTGAAGCTCACAAGCCACAACAAGTCAACAAACATCAATACAGATTGGCCAGGCCAGATGGGGAAATGGGGCCATAGTGGGATGTCTGTCTAGTGGATGGGCCAAGCAGCGAGCGCCCGAGCCAGAGCTACACGTGTAACTTACGACGATTTTGATTTTTTCTTTAGTTTTTTGGTTTTCAGCCATTTTTTACCAAAAAACCGAACTCCCACAAAACGTGATTTCTGTATCCCGTACCGAATACGGAATATCGGTCAAACCGAGTTGACCGGTACAATTTAGTATTTTCAGTACGGTGTGCAAATGAATAACCCTTTTCAAGTCTGGACACAGATGCGTGCATCTCATGTCCATTTTCTAGAGTTTAATCAGAAATATCATGGCAAGAAAAATAATAAGGATTCCTCAAGCCAATTTGCATTTTATTTTTAACACAAACAGAAAATAAAAAAGAGTTTAAGTCAATTCTTGAAAACTTTTCTTGCATTCCACTGTCCATGAGTTTAACATTTTTCTGAAAATCATTTCCTTACATGTGGACTCCGCATGTTAGTTTGTCCATTGTGAAATCACGTTTTAATTACAAAAACAGTGAATGGACCCCACATGTCATTGACTTATTTGTTACTGATTAAGCAATTACCCTTAATCAAATCTTTAATCCAGATTAAGACCTTGACAGGTGAGCCCAGTTGACAAAGAGGGAAACAGAGGAAAGCCTCGGCGGCTCTGGCCGTGCTCGTTGGCGGCGAACGACGTGGCGGCTAGGCTCGGGGAGGGGCAAAACAGGTTGTGTGGTCGACATCGAGTACTCTAGGTGGTGGTGACGAGGCAATGGATAGCCAAAGGGGTGTCAGCGGCGACATGCAATGGAGGTGCAGGGTAGAGCGGTGATGGTGGTTGTGAATGGGGCAGAAACAAGGTGAAAGAAGGCACGTGAAGGCTCTAGGGAGTAACAACGATGCTAGAGGCAGTGGCATGGTGAAGAATCTAGACCCACCATTATGTGTTAATGAAATATTTTGGTAATTAATGGCAATCGTCATGTGGGCTAACAGTTTTATGAGTTGGTGAAACATGTTAAGTCCTATGATGATAAAGACTTTAGGTGACATCGTGAGTTAATCATGATCAAATCAAGACTCAGGATGAAGGATGTCCTCAGGTGATGATAAGTATCAAGATAAGATTTCGAAGAAAAGAAGATCATCATGTGTTGATTGACAAGTCAAAAACCCGAATTTGGAGAAAAGATGTTCGTCATCAAGCAATCTCTCCAAGATGGATGCTCAAGGCAAAGGTATGACTAGCATAGATTAAGGATGTGTTCCTAATCTTTTAACGGTCTCGGTGTTTGATGTGGAGACCGGATTGTTAGTATAGGTTGCCATAATATTAAGAGAGATCTTGACTAGTAGCTTGAGTGTGTCATGTATTGATAGCTCTTCCAGGCATGATGCTAGTGTTTGCGATTTGCAAATAGTTGAGGCTCATGTATAATCATTGTAGCATGTGACTTTAGTTTGCAAATGTGTTTTACAAATGGTTCATGTCCATGTTCCATATTCCTTGTGGCATGATTCTAGAAGTCGGCAAATATGTTTTGCATCTTGTTGAAAATCTTGCCTACATCCCTTAATTGCATTACGTATGAATTTACAAATGTGTGTTGTAAATTTGAGTTGAAGCGTTTTGCAAAGTAAGCTTTTATTATCTTGTCCGGACTGACTGCAGTTGGTAGCCCAGACTAACTAGATCCCCGATCTGAGTTGGACAGTCAGGTTTTCCAGAGAGCTTCTGTAATCACTATTGGCCATCCAGACTGACCGCAGTTGGACGGGCGGATTGACCGGACCTCCGAGTCATCGATGCGGTCAGCTTTTCCAGAAAGGGTCATTTTTTGTGACTTGCTACTGAATTCTATTTGCCGGACTATCCGCAGTGTGTTCATCGGTCGGACCGGAGCTCCGGACTAACCGACGTAGTCAGCCTTTTCCAGTAGCATGTATTCTTGGTTTTGGAATCCATGAACTCAGTCTGACCGGACCTTGAGTGAGCAGATTGACCGGACCTGGCATAACAGATAGTTTCTGTAGTATTGATTACTGCAAAAGTTACTATGACACAGTAGTTCGGTCTGACCGACCATGTTCCTACGGTCTGACCGGCCTTCCTGTTTTTTGCACAGATTCTTCTCTAATGGCTAGTTTTTGTGTGCGAGTTTATAAATACCCTTTGTAGCCGGTTGTGGGACTATGCTGGTGTTTTTATCATTCCCCTAGAGCAAAGAGCAAGCCCACTCCTTTCCTTTGTGCATGTGTTGCACTTAGTGAGCCTCAGGAGGAAAATCCTAGTGCATGTGTTGCATTAGGTGTTGGTTTCACTATTGCGCTTAGACACTTGATTCGTTCAAGTGAGAGTCTTCGACTTATTACTCTTGGTGTTTGCGGACACCTAGACGGCTTGGAGGAGTTATGTTGGTGATCTTCTCAAAGATGGTTGTGAGAAGACCCGAGTGTTTGTGAGTGGTTTGGTGCTCGTCATCTTCGGAGTAGAGGAAAAACAACCTTGAGTGAATTCAAGGTGTAGTCTCAATTTGTTGAGCTGGTCCAATTTGTTTGGGTTTACCTCAATGTGGACTACGGGAAACCGACAAGTTCTTGATCACCACGGGAAAAAGGGTAAGTGTCCTTGTGGTTTGCTTTCTTAAGCTCTACCTTCTTGCAATTTATATTTATAGAATTAAATTGCTTTCTTGTCTCCTTAGGATTGCTTTCTTTGTCTTAGTCTTAACTTGTTGGTGCACTTAGTTAAAACTAGTTGATTTAAGTTTTATTTGAGCAAAACCGAATTGATTTACAATTCTGCATAAAACTTAGTTTGGCCAAAAGAATTTTTGAAACCTCCTATTCACCCCTATCTAGTCGGTCTCCTCGATCTTACACACGGGGACCAATGGTCACCGAAAGCGGCAGCAGCCACATTTCCCACGACAGCGCCATGGGGGGCTACGACGAAGACTAGGCTACGAATGCTATGCTCCAAATCTATCGAACGCACTAGCCTTAGAGGGCTACTAGAAGCTCACCAAGGTGGTTAACGGCGACGAAGGACGGTCGGCGGTGATGTAGCAATGATGAGTAGGGCGGCGGCGATGGCTTCACTATGGCAGCATGCTACGGTGATGAAGAAGCTACGATACAGCACACGTTAGTTCACATGCACACTTAGGATGATGAAGGCGAAAAGAATCGGCCAAAGACTCGCCTTGATGGCAGCAATTAGTGAAAATGGCGGCGGCGGCCAAAATGAAGAAGACATCACGAATCCAAGGATTTCTTGTGGGATGGCCAGCATTAAGTGACGGTATTTGCACCATTAGAGGATGGAACTTGTGATGTCGCGGTTGGATTGAACCCAAACTCACCAGAATAGTAATAATGCGTCGACTCGGATCGGGCGTGCACGCTGGAGACGAAGAAGATGATGGCGAAGTAGCTTGCGACGACTCTAACTGCTAGAACAAGCATGGGACAAGAATGAGTGACTCTCTAGAAGAAAGGGACACGGGTGTCTCAAGGAGGGAAGCTCACTAGATACGGCAATGGTGCGGTGGTGTGCTCACAGGTGCCGGGAGCAGTGCTCGCGTTCCCACTAAACCGAGGAGCGAGAAGCTCTGGTTCTTGTATTGGGACGAGAGTGGCAAGTTAGGAAGAAGATGATGCACATGGAAGGCTTATGTACCTTGGAGAAAATCGCGAGAAGACAACGAGAAGAAAAGCGACCACAGCGAGGACTCGAGAGCACGCTCTCCATTGTCGCTCCTGGAAGTCGTAGTACGGTGGTGCGGCCTTCGCCGCAAGAAACCCCTGAAACCTATCCAGCAGGGCTTCGCGCCAGTTGACAGGCGCGTTTGGCGGAAATGCAGGGGCTCCCGCGATAGGTAGGTCAAGCAGCAGCGCAACATCCTGCAGAGTGGGGGCCATCTCCTAGAATCGGAGGTGGAAGGTGTGCGTCTCGGGCCGCCACCGGTCCACCAGAGCTGTTAGGAGCGGCCGGTCGAACAGGAACCGTCGTGACCACTCCGGGCCGGCCTGGACCTCCCCGTTGTCCTCGACTGGAGCGCTATCCTCTTCGGTGGCCTCCACCATCCACGTGAGAGGTAGAAGACCGGCATGGCTCTGCCTGCAAAGCACGAAGAAGTAACTACATAGCGGGCATATGACACAAAGAAGTGGCACAACTTATGGACAAACCTGTCTACCTAGCGTGGGTCCAGTCTCCAAGCCCGTTGGGGTGTCCGCGTACGACCCACCCCCAAGTCAGCTGCGTTGTCCTGCGAACCGGATGCGGGACACGATGGCTCGCACGGTGTTGCGCGTCGACCAGCCGGCCCAGTAGGCCGAAATGCCAGTCCGAACTACCAGGGTAGTAAGCCATACCTGGTAATCAATTTCCAGTTAGCAATTACGACACAATTAGTGGTTTAATTATTTATAGCGTAGCTCCAAAAATTCCAAAAAATTAGTTGCATTCTTGCATTAACCACATATTCCTCAACATATATAGCCATAGCCATATTTCGGTTTTAGGGTTTTAGGTTTCGTTTAGGGTATATCCACAACCGCATTACGACTATTGACAACTAAATTCACATTAGTTCTACGACTGCACTATTTATAACTATTAACAATAGACGACGTACCTACCGTCATTTTAGTTGCTAACCTACCATGATTTTAGTTGCTAATCTATGACTACACTATTTTCACTTATTAACAAAATATCACTACACATCTGATGAATTTAATTGCTAACCTACCCTATTTACGACTACACTATATGTTAACCTATTTGCTAACCTATTTACGACTACACTATTTACTAACCTATACTATTTACAAATACACAATCTGCTAACCTATTTACGATAACACTATTTGCTAACCTACACTATTTACTACTACACTATGTGCTAACCTATTTGTGACAACACTATTTGCTAGCCTACCATGGTTCTAAAAGCAGATCTACAAAGAAGTACAGAAGACTCACCGTCGTAGATACGCAGACCTCTCCTCCTCTCTTTCCCTCCCTCTCCCTCTCCTCTCTTTCTCTTCTTTCTTCTCCCCGTCGAATCCAGAAAATGGCGACTGTTTACGGTCGGCCGCGCACGTGGTTTATAGGCGCCCCTAGTCACCCAACGGTTGAGCGACTAGGGGCTAGCGATGAGCGACAAGTGTCCTAGCTAGTTGTCGAACGGTAGCGCGACTAAGACCCAGTCACTCCACCGTTCGACGACTAGGAGGCGAAGGTCAAGTCACCCCACAGTTAAGCAACTTGGACATCTGTCGCTTACCTGTTGGGCGACTCGCCCAACCGTGGAGCGTTACGTGATTATTTCTGACAAAAAAAAGTGATATTATTTCTGTAATTCTGAATAAAAAAATAGATTATTAAAAAAAATTACCAACTATCTAGGTTAGTTACTGAACACAAAAATTAAGCTAAGCTAACCTACCTAGATTAAAGTTAACTAACCTGTTTATTTTAAGCCCAAATCAAACATATCCCAAACACACCCTTTAGCATGGTGCTAGGTCCATTAATTAAAATGGACCTGTCTGGTTCGGGCTTAAGAGATGGGTTGGTGTTTAACCTGCTAAACACCCTTGGATTAGAAAAGATTAACGTAGCTCGATCAAAACCTTTTAACCCTTGTAACCTAGGATTAAGTTCACCTATCAATTAAATCGATGGAATAAACTAACCCAACACATTTAATCCTAACTGGGCTAAGGTTAGCTAACCTCCCTAGGTTAACCTCGCACAAAACGCAGGGCATCCTAAGGGCATCTCCAATAGTGCATTTATCGTCGTCTCTTAGCTATACCACGTCAATAAAATCCTATGTGGAGGAGAGCGGGGGGAGAAGAGAGAGAATCGTGCACGCGAAACAAGACATGATACATTAATTTACTCTAGATGACATGTAGGCCCGTTTTAAAGAAAAATTATAAAATATAAGTGTTGAAGAGTGTATTAGAGACTGTCTATTGGAGATGTTGTCTCTAAAAATAATGTAATATATGTTAAATATAAGGTTATCTCTAACTATTGGAGATGCGTATGCAGGATACATTTATATTGGCGTGGCCTCTGTCTGCGTGCATGTGTATAGGTAGTCCCAACAGCCGGGCCCCTCTTGCGCACAAAATCCTTTCGTTGCGCTGTGTACCTCCCGCGCACTCCGTAGTAGCTTATCTTTGCCGGATCGATCGTGTTACATGCACTTTGCATGCATGGTCTCGACCGAAATATATGAATTAAAAACTGGCTTCCAACATGGCACTTGTACGAGTTGTCTTTTGTTTTCTTATTTGAATGGGTAGAAGGTAGAAGGATCGATCGTCTTACATGCACATTGCATGCATGGGCTCGACCGAAATATATTAATTAAAAACTGGCTTCTAACATGGCACTTGTACGAGTTGTCTTTTGTTTTTTTTTTATTTTTGAATGGGTAGAACTAGAAGGTACCGTATACACTCAATTCACGCTCCACTCACACCACCGTTCTTGCACAGACGTGCGTGTTTCTTTACACAAGTTGGGTATTTTACCGAACACTACTAACCATGGTGAGTTTTGTTTTTCTACTACACTAACCCGACTTTTTTTTTTTTTAAAATAGAATTACAACTCCCGATCTATGCACCAACTAAGGATGCACACAGCCATAATAGACACCTAAATTCGCCTCGAAGAGGACTTGAACCTGGATGGTAGAGATGTACATCCACACTTTCTCACCAACTGAACTAGGCTCAGTTCCTACACTAACCCGACTAACCTACCTAATATAGACAAACAATATTTTAAACTATCTAGGTTAGTTACCAAACACAAAAAATAAGTTAATCTAACGTACCTAGTTAAAGTCAACTAACTTGCTTATTTTAAGCCTATTTGTTTACTCCATCAACGAAATCAAGATTGATTTGCTGGCCGGTCTCAATTTTATATGAGGCGCGCGTGGATGGCGTGGCCTCACTGGAAGGAAATCATATAAGATGATCTTTATTAGACCTCATTAATCTCATTACACATAGCAGAATAAATGGGCTGGACTCACCTGCCTGCGTATATGCGTAGGCTGCTCTCAGTGGGTGGTTTCTTACTACAATTTCTTATTGCATGAAAGACATTTAGATACCACATTTCCAATGCATGGTATCCTAAAGTGTTGTATCTTAACTCTTTGATATAGGGTCTTTACTAGCATAAATACCTAGGATGTTGTGTGTGACTGGTATATAAATAAGACACCAGTCTGCTCTCTATTCCTTAATTGCAGTGCCACATCAGACTTTTGTTTATGTAACAGCCTTAAGATACTTGCTAAGGTGAAGTATTGGGAGCAGTTTGCATGGGATGGATGCAATATTCACAGTAGTTTCGACCATGCCCTCAGTGCTGTGCCTGTGCACACTAGTCCGATAGTCCTTTCTTCGCGCCGCGTACGATAACTTGCTCTCGTCCCTCTCCAACCTATAGCTAGTTGTCAAGGGTATTTTGGTCATATCATATAAAGCAAATGATTGACTAGGTAATCATCCCCTAGTTAAAAGTGTCAAGTATTTTCGAACTAATAGAGTACTAAATTTGGTTGGATGGTGTGTATCAAGACTAATTAGTGTAGAACTGTAGATCATGGATGGGATTGGTGCAGTGTGTTGAAAGTCATATCACCAAAGGCTTATATAAGTTTTTTTTTGTGATATAGTATGTATTTAATGTTAGAATTAGGCCCTTATGTGTAAATGCCCATTTATTCCTGAAATTCCAAAGTATGCATGGTTTAGTTTTTTTTTTTTTGACCGTGCTTTTCAATATCAGTGATCGAAACTGAGTGGTCAAAACCAAAGACCAGTGTGATCGAAACTGAGTGGTCGAAACCAAAGACCAGTGTGGTCGAAACTCAGTGGTCAAAAAATCTAAGATCAGTGTGGTCATAACACAGTGGTCAAAATAGTGGTCGGATCTATAGAGCAGTGTGGTCGAAATACACTTGTTGAAGCTGTAGAACAGTGGTCGAAGTTGTAAACCAGTGTGTAATCATGATCTGTTAAATACTGCTTAATTATCATTAATTGGTTTTGAATTAGCAGTTACCAGTTGTTTAACATACGCTTTATTGTTCAGTTACTAGAGAGTAATGGACTCGACCTCAAATAGGATGGAGACGTCCAGACCTACGGTGATTGAGAACACCTCCATTTTTCCTATCTTCTTCCTCTCTGTTCTCTTGTGCTGAAGGGTTGTGCTGTCGAACCAAGCCGTCTCTTCTCCTCGGTGTGCACCGAGAAGGAGGGTGAGCAGGTATCTCTGAACCTTTGTCTCAGAGTTCACCTGCACGGGAGCGGTAATAAGGTTTCGGCAGCGCATCTGCGCTACCGCTCACTACGTTGTATCATCAACGACCTGCTCTGCTTCAAGTCTGACTGCTTCCTTTTCTTCATCGAACCCAACTGTAAGTTGGTCGTATGATCACCCTTTTCTATTACAATATGCCTATTGAGTATGTTTAGAAGTACAATGAGTTGCCTGCTGTTAGTATCATTTTATGCATCTCTAGTTTTATGTGATCATTGTCTCATAATAAAATCTGGAATTAAACTATTATCCACTCTTCCAACACTTAATAAGTATTACGTGTTCTTTTTTAGATGTTTTAGAATACGTGCGGCCAACCTTTTAAAAATTTGACCATTAATATATACAAAATTATTTAGATTTATCACATGAAAAATTATATTACTAGATTTGTCATAAAAATACTTTCGTATCATTACATTTTAAATATTTTTTACTAATATATAATTAGAAAAGTTACAGTCAAATATATATATTAAAGATTATGTTGATGTCCAAAATGATAACTAAAAATGAACAGAGGTGATAGTACATATTGTGATCTTGTAGTATGTGATCTCGATCAAGCTAGGCACTAGCTAGCTTTCCAACTCAACTAACCACCTAATCAAACCAAGCACTATTTTGGACTAACTAGGTTTGCTGTCAAAAACAATCACAAAAAACGAGCTAATTAAGCTAGTCAGCCTAGTAATTTAAGCCTCGAACCAATTAAACGAGTACCTTAGAATTTAGTTCTATCCAGATTCAAGAAGGCAAGACAACCCTAGTATCTAACAGGAGGCTAAGCAATAAGCATGGATTAGCAAGACCTATGTAGTACAGCTAGCAGGCGTGATCCCAAACCAGCTTAATTACCTAACAATTAATGTAAATATTTAGCAGGAGGCTAAGTATGGATTAGCAAGAGTTGTTTAGGACAGCAAGCGCGTGATTCACAACCAACTTGAACTTCTTTTATGCATTTGATGCCAGGTCGATTGGAAGACGACCCTACATTTCACCGCTAGCTCGTCCGTAGTGTACATATATATATAAAGAATTAATCTATGCCTGAAACCATGTGATCAACATGGCTGGCTGTGCAGGAAAAGAGATAAGAACGATACTGTTCCGAAGTCCGACAGAGATGCGGGCATCTCATGCAACGGGATCGTACGCATCGAGGAGTAAAATGTGCAGGTGCTACAGTATTTTATATTAGGGTCGTCGTCGGATCAGCAACAAGCCGCCTAAGATTTGATGTCGTATCTACGGTACTGAACAGTGCTACAGTAAGAAGGTATTTGTACAGTGATTTTTTTTTTAGAAAAAAAAACTAATGGCTGGATGACCGGTGCACAGTGATATGCAATGGTGAATTTTCTTATCAATCGTGGAGGATCGTTTCCATATCTCATGGCATATGCCTACGTCCATTTTCTAGAGTTTAATCAGAAATATCATGGGGAAATAATAAGGATTCCTCAAGCCAATTTGCATTTCATTTTTAACACAAACAGAAAATAAAAAAGAGTTTAGCCAACTGCTCCGGATCAATCCATCAATTAATATCGAGATCGACGCATGCACAAATTAATATGTAATCACAAGTAGCACAAATAACGCATCGGTGCTGGCCGGAGTTAAAAATGCAATAATGGCCTGGATCCCAATGAGTGGTTATCCAGTGAATTTCTAGTGATCAACCCAACACTTCAGATTCAATTATGGTCCGTCTATACAATATTTAACTGTTTTCTCAGCCTAAAATAGCCAAATTTTATAAGTTCAATTACAACTCTATTATACATAAGTTACAATAATTTAGTTATGTAATTTTTGTTCTTAATCACTGTAATTATTATCGAAAGTCTAAATAACTCATATTTCCATCATATGATTCAAAATCTAACATATACTTTGAGATATTGAACAACAACAAAGACAAAAAAAAAAATTATCTCTTTAGAAGATTCGAACCTATTTAAAAAACTATATGTCTTTTCTTGCATGATCTCGAGCGTCGTGTTCTCAGCATTTATCCTAAAGCGGCATAGATAACAGTACGTCTATAGTTTTGGGTAAATGTGAATCAGACTAACTTTTCTAAAAATAGTTTGTTATTCAATTTTGGTGAGAGCATTAGAGCATCTACAATAGTCCATGTCATTTGTTACTAAGGGATGGATACATCAGCATTTTAGTGATGTGGAAAAGAGATGGTGAGGAGAGAAGGTAGACTTGTTACTAGATGAAGAAACAAGCAAGTTGTTGATACCAAGATATAAAAAATAACAAAATACTCTGTTAGAGACCTGCTTGTTACATAAAAACTCGATTTGTAGCTTCCACTGCCTCCAAACACACTTATAACAATTAAAATCTTAGATACAAATTCAAGAAATAATCTATTGGAAGGCTTGTTACTTTTTGTTAGATTAAATATTTTCTCTTCTCTTAGTGAAGTTAAAAAATAAATAATTGTAGATGCTGTTATGTACGAATTGATGAAACACTTGTACGAGAAAACAACCATTTGACCACCGTTTTAGCTTGTAGTAGACCCGTGCTTAGATGCTTGGTGGAGCCACCAGCTAATTAGTGATACAAGTTGGCTTTGATTAAAAACACATAGTACTACTACTCTAGTTGATGAGTAACGTCTAGACACTCTAGTGGAGTAGCTAGTTGTGTCACACGCCGTTGCCATGGTGCGTTGATAGACGGATTCGGATCCTCTTTCGCAACGCAGAAAGCGCTGCTTTAACAGTGATTTCAATTTACACAAAACAGTCCTAGGTGGTAGTACTGTAGCAGACACCATAGACATTCTAGAGGAGTTACTGTGCAAAAAGTATTGTAGTGAAATACTATTTCCAGTGTACTATCTCAATCAATTTCATCCGTCCACGTTAGATCTCCATATTTAACCTAACGGATCTCCACATTCGATCTAACGGCTGAGTGAAGTTAAGGCACGCTGCAACGGCAGAGGATCCCATCTAATGATTAGACAATTAGACACAGATCCAAAGCTCGAGGCATATAATAAGCAAAACTGATTGCCATATCTGCAAGGTGCCACCCTTAAAAACTGTAAAAGTTGGGGAGATTTTTATTTTATTTTAGAGGTAGGGAGATTTTCTTGGCAGTGCAGTGCCGTGGTACATATATCGCTAATAGACTAGAGAGAAGCTGAGCCAGCCGCGCCCTCGCGCTCAACCGAAATTCCCACGCGATGCAATTTTCAGGTCGGTCGGACGGCTACGGTCGAATCGTCCATAAAAGATGGCACGCAAGGCATGGCATGTACGTGCCACGTCTGTGCTCGATCGGTGGTGCACACTTGTTTTGCACGCGATCAATCGATCACGCGCGAGTCGAACCGGTCTTTGCGGTCCAATGGTATTGAACCCAGAACCAAAAGACAAAATTCGTGCAAGTGCCACGTTGGAAGCGCAGTTTTAATTAATATATTTCGGTCGAGACATGTCCATGCATGCAACACGATCGAGCCAGCAAAGATAAGATAAGCTACTTCGGATTCGGAGCTACTAGCTACACCGCGCAAAGATAAGATTCTGTTCTGTGCGCAAGAGGGGCCCGCCGGACTGCTGGGACTATCTATGCACATGCACGCAGACAGAGGCCACGCCAATATCAACGTATCCTGCGCATATTAGGATGCCCGCCGTTTATCAACGTATCATGCGCATTTGTGCAAAAAATTATGGTATCTTCTGTGGTATCATATCAGTCGTCGGTTAGTCCTTTTATGTTAGTAAAATTTTAGATAGAAGAGAGAGAAGCATGAGAGAGAAGAGAAGTCGTCTCTTCCTCAAACAACCATCTCTACACACGAATCAAGACAAAACAACCAGTACATGTGAGAGAGGGGTGAAAGAGTGGGAATATTATAAGTTTAGCATGAATGTTAGAGACAACTTGGTAGAGATAGCTTATTGGAGGTGTTATCTCTAAATTTGTCTTTCGTTGACGTGGAATTGATGTAACAAAATTAGATACAGGCACTATTAGAGATGCCCTTAGGATGCCCGTCGTTTCGTGCGAGGTTAACGTAAGGAGGTTAGCTAGCCTTAACTAGTTATAATAGCTTAATCCAAAATTTGTGTGTTGCAACCAACCTAGTTAACTAGATTAGGTGGGTTAGCGGTAGAAAAAAAATGAAAAATAGAACTTAAGAGGGTTAAATGTCTTGGGTTAGTTTATTCCATGAATTTAATTGGGGTTCACTTAATACTAGGTTACGAGGATTAAAAGGTTTTGACTGGATTAAGTTAATCTTTTCTAGTCCAAGGGTGTTTGATGGGTTAAACACCAACCCATCACTTAAGCTCGTCTCCATTCTAATTCATGTGTCGAGAAACCGTCGCTGGCGGATCCAATTCGAGCGATTACCTCATAGACAAACTCAGAATCGTAAGAACAATGCAAGAACACAAGAACATAATAGTAGATTGAACACAGAGATACATGGGGACTCATTACTTCTCTTTATTGCTCTTCTTATGATCAGCCTTTTACAATGACTAACACACTCCATTTATAGTCTAGAGACCTTACTAGAGTTTGGATGGGTCGCCCATCTATGGGCCGGTTGCATGGGCCGAGCCCATAGTTTCCCAATAACCCCTTGAGCACCCATCCTCACATGCTCATGCCTCGCCAAGAACTCCATAAAACCCAGTGGAAAAAATTTAGAGAAAGAGTACATGATACACGTTCTGCTGCATTACACGAATTGCCTCATTAAAAACCTTAGCCGAGAAACTTCAAAAAAACTTGTCAAGGGAAAAACAGTACAATCTACCCAATTTCATTTAATCTCCAGGATTTACTCTTTGGGTACTCGATCTTCGTGATCAAGTTTTAATAATGAGTTCTTGAAGATTCTCCCCCTGAATTCTACACTTCTCTAAGTCTCATCATTCCAATTCCACGTATGCACCTTTCAAAGCTAGATGTTGGAAGTGACTTAGTGAATAAATCTGCAAGATTTTTACATGACTTAATATGCAGTACTTTAATTTTGTCCATCTTTTCCAATTCATGAGCAAAGAAGAACTTGTGGTTGATATGCTTTGTGAGAGGATTTTCCCATAACCCATCTACATTTATGTAACACAAACTACATTATCTTCATAGATAATAGTGGGGGTTTGCGCGATATTCAATCCACACGATTGCTAGGTGTGGTGAATTATCCGCCGAAGCCAAGCACATTCTCGTGAGGCCCCATACAGTGCTATTATTTCTGATTGGTTCGTCGAAGTCGATACAAGATATTGCTTAGACGATTTTCATAAAATTATAGTTCCACCACATATGAATGTATAGCCTGTTTGCGACTTGGTTGTATGCTGTCTGACAGGTATCCGGCATCTGCATTGTTATTCATAATTAGGCCATGGTTCTTTCTGTAGAACAGACTAAGTTCTTTGCTTCCTTGGAGGTATCGAAGATGTTCTTCATTCCCTACCAATGTCTTTGGTAGGTTCTGCACTATACTTTGCTAATAGGTTTACGACAAATGCAATATCCGTTCTAGTACAGTTTGCTAAATACATGAGTGCTCCTATTACACTTAAGTATGGGAATTTCGGTCCTAGGACTTCCTCCCCCTCTTATCTTAGGTCTGTACGGGTCCTTGTCTTGCTGTAAAGATCTTCCGACCATTAGCACTTTCGAAGGGTATGCCTTTCCAAAGTTGAACTTTTCTAACACTTTTTGAGTGTAAGTTGACTCATGCACTAAAATTCCTTCAGGGGCGTGCTCAAGCTGCAAGCCTAGGCAATATTTGGTTTTACCCAAATCTTTCATTTCGAACTCAGACACCAAGTAAGAGCTTGCTTTCTTAATATCTTCCAAGGTCCCGATTATATTCAGATCATCTTTATACTCTGATATTATACAAAATCTATCCTAGGATCGTCGTATAAATATACATGGATTATTCTCATTGTTCGTGTAGCCTTTCTTGCATAGAAAGTCGCTTCAAGCGATTATACCACATCCTGCCTAAATGCTTAAGTCCATACACTGACTTTTTGAGTTTCACACTGTACATATTTTCATTTACTCTGTCTTAGTTCGGGATAGGGATACATTCAGGTACCTTCATATGAAAGTCCGAGTCCAAAATTCCACAAAGGTATGAAGTTATCACATCCATCAATTTCTAAATTCAAGTTTACTACCATTGAGATTAAATATCTAAAGGATGGTTCCGCTCATGGCTGGAGAATATGTTTCTTCATAAACAACTCCTCGACGTTGAGTGAAACCTTGTGCAACAAGCCTTGCTTTACTTTATTATTTTCATTTATCTTTTGAACAAATACCCACTTATGCCCTACGGGGTGCATATGGGGAGACGAACGGCTTACAGGCCCAAACACCTCTCTTTGATTCAGAGATAATAATTCTTCTTCTATTGCCTTCCTCCAATCTTTGCAATCTGATCTTTTCTTTCATTCAGCGAGCGATGCAGGCTCTGGATTAAGATCGATGATTGCGGCAATTTTCTTTGCAAAATCAATGTAGACATTGGCGGTTGTCTTATTCATAGATTCTCCCAATGTCTTAAAGTTTATAGCTATTTCTTCAAGGGACGATTCTTCTAATGCTTCTACTTGCTTACCGCTGCTTCTAATTACGAGGCAAGTCCTTTTAGTTTTCTAGCTCCGATGTTCTATGCTGGTATCTCTCTTCATGGGGATGTTCAATTCTGGTATGCCTTTTCTGAATGTTCTATACTGGTGTCAGGTCTCAACTGGCTCCCCTTCTGGTTCTGGGGAACTTTGGTGATCGGCTGTGTCAAGTCCTTCTTATCCTTTTTCACCATGCGTCTCCGTTACCTCGGATCAGAGGGGCCAAAGTTCTCGTCCTTTCTGAGACCTCAGGACAGGATTAGGGATACCTTTTTCTTTCTTGGGTATTTCAACCATCCCCGGTGCATTGCGTGCAGGCACATGCAACTTAGTCACGCTCTTTAAATCACTAAAGTGGTCAGGCAGTTGATTCGCTAATGATTGTAAATCAATTATCTTTTGGACTTCAATTATCTTCTAGACATCAATTATCTTCTGGACTTCTCTTGTCTTCTAGACTTCTCTATTTGCTTCATTAGTGCGCAGGTCATGTGCATGGATTTCAAATATATTCTGACTTCAATTGTCTTCTGGACTTCCTGTGGCTTGCCACATTATTTTTCGATATTTTCATCAAGGGGTTGATTTCCTCCCCCTAATGACGGGAAACTATTCTCACCTAATATACTATCAGCGAATCGGACAGTATGTAAATCTCTCATCATAGGGTCCAAATACCTGATTATGGATGTTGTCTCATAACCAATGTATATCCTAGACTTTCGGAGAAGATCCATTGCAGTTTGTTGTGGTGGTGATTTAGGTACATAAGCCTTACAGCCAAACCTGCGAAGATGAAAAGTTTTCAGTGCTGACCCTTGCGCTAGTTGCATAGGTGAATGGATGTTTGTCGGTGTTTTAGAACCGATCTTACGTAAAGATTGTTTGATTCGGGGGGTCTTCACAATTGACTATGCAGACAGAAAAGACACGGGGATTTTTATACATGTTTGGGCCTTTTCTAGAGAGAATAACAACCCTACTCTGTGTGTATTGTATTGGGTATCCTGATTACAATTAGTGGAAAGACTTACGCTAATACTGCTACTGATTGCCTCTCAAAAACCCTCTCCATTCTCTCTGAAAGACGTCTTTTTATAGTATGCAGAGGGGTGGTCGTTCCAGGTAAGGAGGCGCCCTATTATTTCGTAATAATGGTAGTAATTACCAGAGTAGTAACCTCCCCACGTTGCCTGACGGTTATCAATCAGTGATAATGGTGAGTTATTCGCAGTTATTCCGAGTATAACTACGTATATTGACTGCTCAGATCTCACAGTTAATAGGGATTACAGGCGAGTGGTTCTAGTTATCTGTGGAGAAGTTGTGGCAGGACTGGTCGTAGAAGGATTTACGACCAGGTAGTCATAGAAAAGCTTACGCCTAGCTACCGGTCGTAGAAAGACTTACGACCAGAGGTAATCGTAGGAGAACTTACGATTACACAGTAGTCGTTGAAGGACTTATAACTATGGGGGTGGTCGTAGAAAAACTTACGACCACCTGATTGACTTCTCCCTTACCACTGTAAGGGGTATACCCAATAGCTGTGTGACGTCATATGTACCCATAATACTCAATTATAGATAAATAGTAAAATGAGGATTATTAGATCCTCGTCATCTAGCCCCCCCCCCCAGCTTCAAGTGAAAATAACTTACTTGGGTAAGGAGTCATAGATGTTCCTACGACCACCAGGTGGTTGTAAGGTAAAAGTTGAAGGAAAAACTCTTCAATACGTGTTTTATTTGACCAGAATAATAGTTGGTCAAGGAGGTTTGTTGAAAATCTCACGACTACGAGGTAGTCGTAGAAAATCTTACGACTACGGAGTAATCGTGGCTCAATGATCGAGAGAAAAACCTTTCCGAGTGGTATTTCTTTTGACCTGGAATATACTTGGCCAAGAAGGTAATTTCGCTTGAGGTGTGAAAAGAGCCTCATTTTCTCGAACAGGCATATTTAAAAGGATCTGTCCGTTAGAGCAATTCCCGAAGCGGTGGAAACCGTTGAGTTTCCACGGTGTTTCATTTCAAGCTTGCGGTTATAAAAATGACCGTAGAGGTGACTTTAGGGTTCTTACCTTTCCCTAATTCACCCTGGCTGTTCATCACATTCTCGCCTCATCCGTCGCCAGCAAAAATTGTGCATTTCCTTGAAACTTTTCTAAATCCAAACCTCCTTCTTGTGAGGAAAAATGGCCAAGATCGTCTCTGAGTGGGCCGAATCAGAGATGGATACGACAAAGATGAACGCCTTGGTTGCTGCCGAGAAGATCCCCGAGAAAGTACTCGTGAAGTGGATTTCGGCGATTGGACAACAATGGCCGTCGGGGGAGGATGGGCAAATCCCTGTCTTCCAGGCGTACTGTGAGTGTGGCCTCCGATTGCCAGCTCACCCTTTTCTCACACTTGTGCTTGAGCTCTTTGGGGTGGAATTAGTGAACCTTGGTCCTAATTCCATCACCATGTTAAGTGTATTCGTGTATCTGTGTGAGGCATACCTGGGGATTCCTACGGACCTCGAGCTTTTTCAGTATTATTACGAGATGGCTCGACAAGTCAGAATTGCTAGGAGTTGCGGTCTAAAGCTCCACGACGGAAAGTCGAAGGAGTACATTCAGATGTTCACCCGGTCTTCATAGCCGGGGTGGAAGAAGAAGTGGTTTTACTGGGAGGTCACCGAGGAAGATAGCCTTTCTTTTATCGAAAATGCCGCTAAGAGGATTTCTTCCTAAGATTCGACTCCCAAAGATCTTGACTGAATCGCCCCCTATATTCAAGCTATCAAAAACTTGAAGGCGGGGGGACTTACCGGATGGCACGTGGTGAAGGATTTCATCACGCACTGCATTAGTCCTCTGAAGATACGAGTTCCTCCCATGTGGAGGTACACGGGGAAAGAAGACCCAACCAGGGACTACAAAGAGGGTAATTGAAATTCTAACTTTTGACTCTGGTCTTGTTTAATTCTGATTTGGTCTGTTGATTATGCTATCTGTTTGCACAGATCTTTCACAAGAGGAGATTGACACCCGCATCAAGCTCATATGTGAGAAGAGTCCATCAAACGTGGTAGCTCCTCAAATTCTTGCGGTTTTGACCGCAGAGGAAAAGGCGGAGCGCCTAAAGGTAATCGAAAATCGACTTCGTCTTCAGGACTTTATGGTCGTAAAAAGGTTTACGACTAGAGGATTCGTCGTAGAAGAAACTTACGACTATAGGCTGGTCGTAGAAGAACTTACGACTAGCGAGTGATCGTAGAAAAACTTATGACCACTTTTTGTAATGTTCTCTTTTTCTGATCTCAACAGAAAGTAGGCATGGAAGACCACCAAGACGACGCGGAAGTCGCATTGGTGGTCATTGGGGCTACGGCACAAGCAGAGCAAACAAAAGCTCCTCCAACTAAAAGGCGTCGACTTGTAAAGGTCGGCGACAAAGGTGGCACGAGTTCAACTCCTTCTGCTCCCTTCGCTCAATTCGCTGCAGACATGGCTGATGCAGCGAGGGAAAGAGCTGGGGAAGCTGTTGTAGGCCTTAAGCGTAAAGCCCCCAAGGCCAAGGTACCCTTTTATTATGACAACAAGACTTTCGCAGTTTCTGCTTCTCGTAGCTTTGTAAAGCAGCTAGAAAAGGAGAACTGAAAAAGCTTTATGTCTTTTGTGAAAGAAACTACTGCTCCAGTAGAACCCGAGGCCAAGGAGAGTAGTGCTCTTGAAGTGGTCGAGAGAAATCTCAGCCCTCGGGGAGTCAGGAGGGTCACGGAGCGGTGACTCCTGTTCCCTTAATTGAATCTCGACCAAAAGTAGTCGAGAAGCAGTCGAAGAAATCTTCCGTTGGGAAGGTTGCTTCCAAGTTCCTTGTTAGGTCCAGGACGCAGAGGTATGTAAAAAATAAAAGTGTAAGAACAACATTTGCCCTTTGTTTTTCACGAGTTAACTTGCTCTCTGTTTTATGATCTTAGACCAACTCCTTCAGCCCCCTTGGATGCTTCTATTGAGAAGCCCACTGCTACTTCTTCAGCAAATGAAGGAGCGATGGCGGTAGTAGCCGAAGTTCCAGCCACTATTTCCGTGGTGGAAGAAGCTGTTGCTGCTGAAGTTGCTACACCCGCTGATGTAGTCGTAGAGATCGAGGCGGAGATAGGGGAGGCCATGAAGGAGACGCCAAGAGAAGGTGGTGGTGAGAGTTCCGACCACCGCGCCAGTAAGGAGGTTGTCGAGAATGTTCCTTCCGGTCCTCAAGGCGGTGCTATCGTCACAGAGTCAGAGGAAGATAAGTACTTTAACTTTTGCTCTGATTTCTTTGGCCCTACTTCCATCGTATGATCTTTCGCCTACAGATCTCGCGACCGAGTCCCTCACCCCAGTAACATTCTCAACTATGGGGAAGTTTTCGATGACGAACGTCTCGAAAGGGTTTGGTGGAGACGTGTCGAGGAGATGGATGGGTCGAAAGATCCGACAAGGGTAGTCTCCATGTTCGCTCGGACGAGCATGAATGTAAGTATCTGTTGATATCTATAAGTATGATTTTATCCTCGCTTTTCATTGTCTTTCTTTCTTGCAGAAAACTTTGGAACAAATTACCACGGTTTGCGAGTACAACCGACAACTTGCCAAGCCACGGTGATGAGTAGCTGATCCTCGTAATCATTTTGTGCTTTGACTACTCATACAATACTCGTATGGATTGTCGTAGGGATCCTTACGACTTGATACTGATCGTAGAAAAACTTACGACTAGGAGTGATCATAGAAGAACTTACGATCACTTGATAGTCACATAAATGCTTACGACTATTCGTCTCTGTGTTCATGTCTACCCTTAACTCTTTCAGGAGGCTAATTCTGCGACTTAGCAAATGCAGAAAGAAATAAACAGTACGTCTTTAAAGTAACGACTGCTTATAATCTTGATCTTTACCTTCTCAACCTCTCGTTCTTTTTTCAGAAAAAGGAGACGAGACCAGGGCCCTTCAAACCAAGGTAGTGACCCTTCAGACCGAGGTTCATGAAAAATCCTTGGTCGTCCATGAAATCACCCGCATCGCCAAGGACAAAGATCAAAAAATTGAGAAAGTAGATTCTCAATTAGCGGGTAAGTAATCCTTTACCTGTTATTTATTTTTCCCTCTCGTAGAATTATTTTTTTTCTAACTAACCTTACTCTTTTAAGAGTGATTAGTTGAAATAAAACAACTCCATGAGGCTTTGATGTGCAACCGGGAGGAGATGAAGTCGATGAAGATCAACCTTCAAGACAACATCTCACTTTTGAACAATGTGCTTGGTGGGCTACGTGTCGAAAAGGTCACCCCTCGTGAAGACACAATAGTCGCCCACACAAGTGCCATTGGGGAGCAAGTCGGTACTCTGCAAGAGTTGGTGACTACTCTGAAAACAAACCAGACCGACTTGATAAAGGAAGCGGTCAAAGGGGCTGTAAGCTATGTCTTAGCAAAACTTAAAGCCCGTGACCCCAACCTTGACACTCAATCAATTGAAGCCGACTTCGACTGTACTGAAGCCGAAGCGAAGCGGTTGATCAAGGACATGCGGTCGATAGGCGAAAAGGTCGCGGAGGAGATGCAAATAGGATCTCCTTCGTCCGAGTAGTCTATAGTTGGAACCTGTAAAGACAAGCCTTTTGTTGATGTATAAATATATGATCTTTCTTTTTTCCTACAAATCATCTCGTAGAGTAGTTAGTAACTCATAAAATAATAAATGGAAAAGATAATCAGACAAAATATTTGTAATCCTTCCTTCCTTGTTCCTTTTCCTGCAAATCATCTCGTAAGATAATGAACGGAAAAAGAAACCAAGACTAAGAATTGAAGTCATGTTTATAACTTTATCCTAGCCCCCGACTATTTGCTTAGTTTATTTGAATAAACTAAGGAAATAGTGAAAAAAGGGTTTCTGAAAACAGAGAGGCTTGTTCGACTTATAGTTTTCGATCTCGATTATCTCGCACTAGTCGAAAGAGTATAAACGAATCGATGCTAGGAAGTTCCTTCTAGTGGGCAGGACTATGTGTAGAGAGGAAAGGCTTCGACTAGGTGATGTTACCATCTCCACAGGATTAATCAAATTAAGAACGACAACTTGAGTGAAACAAACATATAGAGGACCTTAAAAATTTGTCCAACGTTTTTTAGTGCACTCGGTAAGTTTGTCCTGGCAGCAAAAGTAGGAAACGGGACGACACTAGGAAGTTCCTTCTAGTGGGCAGGATCACGTGCAGAAAGGAAAAGCTTCGACTAGGTGTGTTTCTTCCTCCAACCAGTTAAAACCGACCAAGTTTACCAAAAAGTAGTCGAACGAATCTAAAAAATGCACTCTTCTTAGAGTATTTTTTGAAATGAAGAAATAAACTAAGGTGATAAGAGTGTTCTTAAAAACTTTTTGACCATGTTTCTGAGCCCAAGACCATTGTATTGGCAGCAAAAGTTAGGAACAAGGTGATACTAGGAAGCTCCTTCCAGTGGACATGACCACGTGTAGAGAGGAGAGACTTCGACTAGTTGTTGTGTCCTTTCTTCGACCAATGTAAAGAAAAATTGAGCGTATAAAATATGGTCGAAAAAAAATTATGAAAGCATAACTCAAAGAAAGACAATAAAGATAGAAAGAACCTGATACTTTATTGTTGTGGCGGTTTGTTACACGTAAAATTTGCATAACTGGTCGATGTTCCAAGAGTTTGAGAGAACCTGGCCATCCTCCATTGCTAGTCATGCCGATCCTGGATGCGTAACTTCGACCACAGTGTAAGGACCTTCCCATTCAGGGGAAAGTTTATTCCGATTAGACTGGGATTGGATAAGCCTCAATACCAAGTCACCTACAGCGAGGCTGCAAGGTTGGACCTTACGATCGTAGTGTCTGCGCAGGGCTTGTTGGTAGACTGCTGAATGGATTAGAGCCTAGTTTCTCTTCTCTTCGAGTAGGTTGATGTCGTCTGCTCGAAGTTGTTCTTGGACAGAATCTTTAAATTTTTCGACTCGTGCCGACCTGATCTTTAGCTCTGGTGGAAACATGGCTTCGGCACCAAAAACTAGAAAAAAAGGTGTTTCTCCTGTAGCCCGACTAGTAGTTGTATGAATTTCCCATAATAGTGAGGGTAATTCTTGTACCCAAGCCCCCGAGCGCTTGACAAGCTGGTCGAAGACTTGAGTTTTAATTCTCTTCATTATTTAGCTATTTGCTCTTTCGACCGCCCCATTGCTTTGGGGTGGGCAACAGAAGCGTAACACAACTTGGTACCCAACTTGTCGCAAAATTCTTGAAATTTTGCGAAAATTGCTTGCCATTATCTGTGATGATTCGATTAGGTACCGCAAATCGAGTTATCACGCATCTCATCATGAACCTTTTTGCTGCTTCTGTTGTTATCCCAATCACAGGTTCAGCTTCTATCCATTTTGTGAACGTATCAATAGCCACAAAAAGAAATTTGAATCCACCCGGAGCTCTGGGTAACGGTCCTAGGATATCAAAACCCCAGGTCGCAAAAGGTCAAGATAGAGGAATTGTTTGTAATGCCTGAGCCGGTTGGTGTATCTGCCTGCTATGAAACTGGCATTGTACACATTTTTTAACAAGCTCTTTGGCATCTTAAAGGACTGTTGGCCAATAGAAACCTTGTTGAAAGGCCTTACTGACTAGCGTCCGTTGGAAGCATGAGTCCCACAGATACCTCCGTGTATGTTGTGAAAGAGTTTTAATCCTTCGCTCTGTGGAATGCATCGCATGAGCACCCGTCGAGTGCCTCTTTTGTAGAGGATGCCTTCGGCCAAAGTATACATTTTGGCCTTTCGGGATAATCGATCTGCCTCAAGATCTTCTTCGAGTACGGAACCCGTCTGAAGATACTCGTAGATGGGGGTCATCCAGGTATCCTCGTATTCTAGAGAGGCTGTCTCAATAGGAGGTGTCTCTGGTTCTTCGATTAGGGATGGTTTCTAGAGTTGCTCCAAGAAAACTCCTTTTGGTACTATGGATCGGAAAGAAGCTATACGAGCAAGTTGGTCTGCGATGAAATTATCTTTTCGAGGGATAAATTGTATCTCAAAACCAATAAAATGCTTTTATAACTTTCTAACTTCCGATAAGTACCGAGACATTGTCGAATTAGAGCACTGGTACTCTTTTCTGACTTGATTCACGACTAGTTGAGATTCTCCTCTCACGAGTAGTCGGCGAATCGAGAGCGCTTTCGCGGCTCGTGTGCTAGCTAGCAAACCTTCATACTCTGCTACGTTGTTAGTGGTCTGAAAGTTTAATTGTATGGCATACTTTAAGGTCTCTCCGGTGGTACGAGATTCCAGACCACCCCAGCCCCCGAGCCACTTATGGTAAGTGACCCGTTAAAGTACATCGTCCACTGGTCATGGGAATCGTACTGGGGATCCTAAACAGGTTCAGGATTTATCCATTCGGCGACAAAGTCTGCAAGATCTGGGATTTAATGGCCGTTCGAGACACGAAATGGATGTCGAAATCCCCAAGTTCAACTGACCATTTTGCCATGCATCCCGCTGTTTCCCTATTTTGGAGGATCGCTTCCAAGGAAAACTCAGATGCACAGCTAGTTTGTGCGTCTGAAAATAATACCGCAGTTTCCTCGAAAACATGAGGAGGGCATATAGAAGTTTTTGGATTTGAGGGTAACACTCTTTAGGCCCGTGTAAAACTTCACTAACTTAGTAAACTGGTCGTTGTATGCTTTCACGTTCTACGACCAGTACTGCGCTCACTGCCTGTGGCGTGGCAGCTAGATAAATTAAGAGTGTCTCTCCTAGTTTTAGAGAAACCAGGACAGGAGCACTCATAAGATACCTCTTGACATCCTCAAAGGCTGCGTTAGCCTCTTCTGACCACTCGAAACCCTCATGCTTCCTTAGAAGTTTAAAAAAGGTAGTCATTTTTCTCCCAGGTGTGCGATGAAATGACTTAATGCCGCCATGCATCCTGTAAGTTTCTGAACTTCCTTTTTCGTGGTGGGGGGGCATCTGCATGATGGCCTTTATCTTTCCAGGATTTGCTTCGATTCCTCGTGCAGAGACTAAGAACCCAAGCAATTTTCCTGAAGAGACTCCGAACACACACTTCTCGGGATTGAGTTTCAAGTGGTGCTTTCTGAGGTTGTCGAATATTTTTTGTAGGTTTGCGATATGATTAAATCGTTTGCTGCTTTTTACGACTAGATCATCAACATAGTCTTCCATAGCAAAATATTCCAAATGGTGTAATGAATGCGGTCTTTTCTTCATCTTCTCGACATATGTTGATCTGGTGGTAAGCAGAGTATGCATCCAGAAAGCTTAACATTTCACAACCAGAAGTAGAGTCAACCAACTGATCGATACGAGGTAAAGTGAAATCATCTTTTGGACAAACTTTATTAAGATCAGTGAAGTCTACGCACATATGTCATTTACCGTTTGACTTCCTAACCATTATAGGATTAGCCGACCATTATGGGTGGTTGACTTCTCTTATGAAGCCTACCTTAAACAACTTGTCCAATTCTGATCTAATAGTATCTTGTCGATCAGGGCCAAATCTCCGTAACTTTTGTTTTACGGGTACTTTGTCAGGCCGTATGACTAGCCTGTGCTTGATCATTTCCCTGGGGACTGCAGGCATGTTGGATGCTTGCCACGCGAAGATATCTACGTTTGCTCAGAGGAAAGTGATGAGGGCGTCTTCCTATTTGGGGTCAGAAGAATCCTCGATGTGAACAGTCTTCGAGGGCTCCTCCGTGTCCAGAGGAACCTCCTTAACTTGGTCATTCGGCTTTGGTGCAGCTTTAGGCTTCGACATACTAGTCGAAGGCTTACTTTCGTCTCGAGCTAGAATTTGTCCAACCATCTCGAGGGACCGACGGTCGTAGGAATGCTCCATCTTCTTATCACTGTAAATCGTGATTACTCCTTTGGGACCTAGCATCTTAAGACATTGATACCCATAGTGAGTAGCTATTAAGAATTTTGCCAAAGTTGGTCGTCCGAGTATGGCGTTATATGCCGTATCGAAATCGACCACATTAAAGGAGATCTTCTCTGTCCTGAAATTGCTTGGTGAACCAAATATTAAAGGAAGAGAAACTTGGCCAATTGGTTTGGCCGAAGACCCTAGTACGATTCCGTGGAAAGAGTATCGTACCGACCTTATCTTTGTCCTTGGAACCTGCATCTCATCCAGGGTACTCGTAAACAGTATATTTAACGAGCTTCCACCATCAACTAAAACTCGATTTACTCGAGAATTGTTGATGGTGGGTTCGACCACAATCGGAAATCGACCTGGCCTAGTCGAAGGGATCGGGCAGTCACCCTTCTCGAAGGAGATGGTGACTTCCGACCATTTCGGCATTTTATTGACAATAGGAGAGTCGATTGTGTTTACCTCACGCTCGACAGCCTTAAGCTGTCGCCTTGACTCATATGTCGATGATCCCCCATAGATGTGATCGTTGGTGTGTTGTGGATCCTGAAATGGCATTTCCTCATCGTCATCCGACTCCTTTCGTCCATTTGTTTGACCTATCTGTTCAAGAGTAGGAAATGACTCTTTGCCAGAGTAATAGTCTTCGAGTTTTCATAGAAAAACTCGACAGTTGCGAAGGTCATACCCTTCTTTTTTGTGAAAAGGACACCACTTGGGTTTGTCATTCTTTCGATCGGGGCGCTTACCTTTGCCTCGATCAGAATTTTGCTTGGAGTTACGTGGCTCTTTGTCGCTTACGGCCAGGACCTCCTTAGAATTAGTGGCTGGAGACTTATGTCTCTTCGCCTTATTCTTAGATTTCTTAGCCTTTTTGTCCTTTTTCTTACCACTTTCGCATGTCTCTAGAGGGATATTGTCCTTGCGGTCAATAGTGTTGTTCCACTCGACTACTTCAGCGGTAGTCGCATATCTATCGGCTATCTCGAAGAGTTCGGCGACAGTGGCAGGAGGATTCAAAGTGATATCCTCTGTTATCCTTTTGCTGCGGACTCCCTGCTTGAAAGCCCTGATAACAGACGAATCAGAAATCTTTGGTATGGAATTACGAACCTGACTAAAGCGCTTGATGAATTGACGCAGAGTCTCATGATCGCTCTGCTTCATCTGGAGCAAGTCGTCCTCCTTTCCAGGGCGGTTGTAGGTGCCCTGGAAGTTTGCCAGCAGAAGGTCGCAGAGGTGCTGCCATGAGTAGATCGACTCGAATGGCTGGTTCAATAGCCATGATCGAGCGGATCCTTCAAGCACAGTCGGAAGGTACTTCGACATTACATGCTCTCATCCTGCTGCTCGAATAGCTGTTGTGTAGATCTGGAGGAATTCAATGGGATTTTGGATTCTATTGAATTTCTCCATGTTCGCTGGTCGGAAACGAGGTGGCCAGCGAACCACTCGAAGATTGGGTGAAAACACCCGAAATCTAGAGATAACTTTTTGACGCCTTCTTTGCAGGAAAGCAGTGTTATTGTCACCAGGTGATCGTACCCGGCGATACCCAGTCACAGGGGGACTTGACCTACGGTAGGCCTCAATCTTACGAGGGAAATACTCTTCGTATTCCGTCTGCTGTCGTAGATTTCGGCCTTGGAGTGGTGAGAGATCACCTCTCTTGGGAGCTTGTCGATCTCCAGATGTTCAAAGAAACTTCCTTAAGTTAGGGAGCGACATGATTGATAATCATGTCGATCTCCGTGCGACGAGTTGCTCGAACGACTGGCGGAAGATGGAGTTGTACTGCTACGACGATGATGTCGACGAGGACGCTCGAGTTTTGCCATCATGTTCCGAAGCCTCCGTACAAAGAGATCGTAGCCTGGTGCTCGAGCGAGCTCTTGAGTTAGATTCTTAAGCAAGTTGTTGATGTGCTGGAGCACTTGAGCTTCTTCTGACTGATAATAAGCGCGCTCAGGGAGATTTTTTTGAGCCACTATTTTTCTCTGTCGAATTGCCTCAGGATCACCCATATCGGACCCTTGAGACGGTTCTAATGAAGTGCAAGAATGTTGAGGATTTCTCGCACGTTTATCAGAGTGTTTACCTCGTTCATCAGCGGTGGTGCTCTTGCCATTGCCATGAGGGGACGTAATGTGTGCCCGTTAGGGAGCATCGTCAATCCTGCTTCTGGGGGAATGATTCTTATCAGAGGGAATGACGAAGACCTCCCATGACCTCCACTTGCGCTCGAGGCCTCCTCGCTTGAATAGTAGTCGAGAGACACCATTTGGCGACTTGGAGTAAACCCCTCCAGGTAGGGGAACTCCGGGTTATAACCGTCTCCGTCCGCAGGTGTGTCATGCGATGGGATGGTCGAACTTGGAGGAAAAGCGTGTTTGATCCCATTCTCTGCGGAATTAGCCAGAGAAAAAGGACCATCAAGTGCCGATGAAGCTCTGAAATGATGGCTTCCAGAACTTGCCTCGTCAAGTCGTACTGCCTTAGGGGGACTCGGACACTCGGAGGAAAAACTCTCCTCATGTTGTGAGTCTGTCTTTGGGCAGCCCTGTTTGTGGTCATGTTGACCATTGCCTCCAGAGGAAGTTGGTTCCTTAGTTGAGCGTATTGTTGTGGGGGATAAGGATCCCTCCTCAAGTCTGCCGATGGTGTGGTCTTCAAGATCTGATAGAAGATCTCCAGAGGCGGCAATTCAATCGGATGACTCGATACTCGGCTTGTAATCGAAACCAGGATCCATGTCGACGTCTGCGTAGTCAGCCAAGTCGAACCAGTTCTCCTCGTTCCACTCTCTTGCCATGGAAGCATCAAAGAGAAAAGAAAGAACTGTCGACAAGGAATTACCAGAAGATCCCCATGGATGGCGTCAACTGTCGGTGTTTTAGAACCGATCTTACGTAAAGATTGTTTGATTCGGGGGTCTCCACAATTGACCACGCAGACAGAAAAGAGATGGGGATTTTTATACAGGTTCGGACCTTCTCTAGAGAGAATAACAACCCTACTCCTGTGTGTATTGTATTGGGTATCCTGGTTACAATCAGTGGAAAGACTTGCGCTAACACTGCTACTGATTGCCTCTCAAAAAGTCCTCTCCATTCTCTCTGAAAGACGTCTTTTTATAGTATATGGAGAGGTGGTCGTTTTAGGTAAGGAGATGTCCCATTATTTCGTAATAATGGTAGTAATCACCGGAGTAGTAACCTGTCCACGTTGCCTAACGGTTATCAATCAGAGATATTGGTGAGTTATTTGCAGTTATTCTGGAGAATAACTACGTATATTGACTACTCAGATCTCACAGTTAATAGGGCCTACAGGCGAGTGGTCCCAGCTTATCTGTGGAGAAGTCGTGACAGGACTGGTCATAGAAGGACTTACGACCAGGTAGTTGCAGAAAAGCTTACGACTGGCTACCGGTCGTAGAAAGACTTATAACCAGTGGTAATCGTAGGAGAACTTACGATTACATGGTAGTCGTTGAAGGACTTACGACTATGTGGGTGGTCGTAGAAAAACTTACGATCACCTGATTGACTTCTCCCTTACCACTGTAAGGGGTATACCCAATGGCTGTGTGACGTCATATTTACCCATAATACTCAATTACAGATAAATAGTAAAATGAGGATTATTAGATCCTCGTCAATGTTATATGCCGACGGTCTAAAATTGATAAGAGTTACTGCGTGTAGGACTGTGTGTCCCCAACATGTAGTTGGTAAATTACAATTAGTTAAAGTGGTTAGACAATAAATTTAATCCTTTTAATTATTGCCTGTGCTAGTCCATTCTGGGTGTGGACATGCGGTACGGAATGCTCAACTTTAATTCTCATTTCCATGCAATAATCATCAAAGGCATTTGAAGTAAATTCTCCGACGTTGTCCATTCTGGTGGACTTCACATGATGCTAAGGGAAAGTATTTCTAATTTTAATTATCTGCGAGATTAGCTTTTGCAAAAGCGTGGTTTCTCATAGACAGTAAACATACGTGTGACCAATTCGAGGAAGCATCGATGAGAACTATGAAATACCTAAATGGCCATTACAAGGGCTGTATAGGACCGCAAATGTCTTCCTGGATACGGTCCAGGAATGCAGTGACTTCATCCTTCACTTTCAGAGCAGAAGGTCTAGTAATTAATTTCTCAATGGCATATGCGGGGCACACAAAATCTTGCTGATTCGGGAAATTCTTTACAATTATATTATGTCTATGTGAATTGTTAATTATCTTTCTCATCATCCTAAGACCTTACCATACTCTTCTTCAGTTTCTACGTGGAAACCATTAGCGCGAATATCTTTGAGAGTTCTAGTCGATTCTGGGTACAACAAGGCTTCTTCAATGACCAAAGTTGTGCCTATTGGGAGTATAATTGTGACCCTTCCCGAGCCTATTATACAAGTATCGCTGCCTGCAATTATCGTAAGACTACCAGCATTCGTTTTGCCGCTATCCGCTAAGCACACTTCCTCCATAGGGCGCTACATGTGATCTAATATAATATACTTTATTAATATGCAGTAGAAAGCAAGCAACACATAAATAAAAAACTTCAGATATCAGAACATAACCTGCTATTATAAATACAGGAAAATAAACCTTGAGGACTCATCATAAGAATTTAATACCTTGCTCTCCTAGAGCTTACAACCATTATTGAAAGAATAAAATAATTCAATGTTCTACTTCAATTACAAACTGCAAGTTACTATAAAAGTTCCAAATGCAATGCGTGCACTAGATCGAATTAGCAAAGTATGAACAAACTTATGTCTGAATCTGTTCCATGTCCATCTTCTCCTCTTGGGCAACTACGGCTGCGACCGCTGTGATGTCCAAAAGAGGGATGATGGGGGCTGCTACTAGGCTGTCCACATCCATGAGTGCAACTAATGGCTGTGAATCCACTATGCCTGTAATGCGACGTGCGCCTCATGTTGTCCTATGCCCTTCTTCCTAGACTGTAAAACATCAATAACATGCGACCCACAACCTTTCCCTTCATGCCCCTCTCCTTTGTAAGAGGCTTCCTCACCTTGTAGCTGCTTGTGTTGGCTTTATGGCCAACATTGCTACTAGGTGACTGTGAGATGTAGTTCTTCCTTAGAATATCATCTTGAGCTTCGGCAACTTGTATGATATCAATTAATTCAGCATACTCCTTGTAGCCGTTTTGACGATAGTTGTGTACGGATTACACCGCATTCGGGTAAAAGGTAGAGAAAGTCTTCTCAATCTTCTGCTCATCCGTGATTACATTACCACAGAGTTGAAGACCGGTACAAATTCTATACAAAATATGCCCAAGTTGGGTTAGTTCTTCGAACTCCTGGTTCGTGATGCCAGTTGTCTTCATATTCATGCAAAGAGTTCACAAGATTACTGCTGGTAATTTGCATACAAATGGTTGCAAAAATTCTCATAATGCTCTCCGAACTCCCGGTTTGTGATCCTGTATTTTTCTTTGCATTTTTCATGATTTACCGCTATTTTCAGTGATTAAAAGTAATATAAACAATCATAGATAATCAAAATAGTAAATACAATATATAAATTGTATAGAAATAATAATAACAAAGTTATACATGCTTCAAAAGTTCAAAATAATTCAAAATACGAATTCCCGAGGCCCTTTTCTGCTGGAATATGAATTTTCATGGAATTCTGCAATTTTCAGTGGCTAAAACGCTAAATTTCAATTCTGAGAAATTTTTCTGCGCAATTTTCATTTTTTGAGGGGTTATTCTACAATAATTTCTTTCCTAAAATATTTTCTCCTAATTTTTAGAACTTCGAGGGTTTATTTGCAAATTTTCAGTTCTGAGAAAATTTTGCGTAATTTTTGAAAACCCGAGGGACTTTTTGCAAAAATCCAAGATTTACCTTTTCTTTCCCTTTCTTTCAGCCTGACCCTTCCTTTTTCGGCCCAATTTCTGGGCCTACTCCAACGGCCCAGTTGGCCTTTCTCCCAAAGCGCAGCCCACTTCGGCCCAATCGGTGGCTAGGGTTTTTCTTTAACCCTAGCCGTCTGTCCTCCTCAGTGCGCCGCACAAAGAAAAATGGCGGCGGCTGCTAGCGCGCGGAGCCGGGTGTGGGAGCAGGTGTGACGGCAGGACGTGCAGGCGGTCGACGACGCCGCCCGTACAGAGGCGGCACAAGGGCGATTAAGGCGCGGTAGGCTCGCATGCACGAGCAGCTCGGTGCGAGGCGGCAGTAGTGGCGCTACCCGCGGACATGGCGGCCATGCAGGGCCTTCGCCAGAGGCAGGCGGGACCAGCGACACCATGCGTTTCCACACGCGGCGTTAGTGGTGCTGCGGGCGGCTAGAGCCCGTGTGGTGGGTGTGCGAGGCCAAAGATGCGTGGCGCGGCGGCGGATAGGAGCCGGTGGCGCGTGCGGGTGGGGCTCCATCGGCTCGTGCGTGTGCAGCTCTGGCGGTGCGTGCGAGTGGGGCTCTATCAGCACGTGCGGGCGCGGCTCCGGCGGTGCGTGCGGGAGCGGCATCGTGCCGGGGAGGAGCAGAGACCGTGCGGGGCGGCGCGCATGCGGCAGCGGCTCTGCGGGAGGGGCCAGTGGCCATACGGAGCTGGGTGGCGACACAGAGCTTGCGTCCGTGCGGCACTGTGTGTGCCGGCATCGACACGTCGAGACTCCACACGCTGTATACTTCACATTCGCTTTCGCCGACAAGATAGTCACGGCTGACAAGATGAAGGCATCGGATGGCGTCGACACGTTCGGCAAGCTCAGCGAGAGTTACTAAAGTTTGTCCGTCAGCAGTAAAATATGATTTTTATTTTAGTAATTTGATTAATGTACAACAGTAATTCATTCATATCGTTTGAATGATCAGTTTAGGAGGAGGGAGGGGATTTGTTACTGTCACGAGGCGACAGTGTAGGACCGAAAAGGCGACTAGAGGGGGGTGAATAGGAGCTTAACCAAATTTTTCTTTATCGATTAGATTCAACACAAATTTCACTCCAATAGCTATGAGAGCTATGAAGATCAATAGAAAAGACACAAAGGGAAGACTTATGTTGATCTTTTCGCTTTACCAAGGAGGGTTCAAAACCGAGCAAAACGAAAATCATGATCTAAAACTTGCTCGTGGGAGATTGATGATCTTGAAGATCCTATATGTATTCCCACACATCACAAAGAAGGTAGAAGAGGGCAAGAGATCAACCAAAAACTCACGGATCAAGGAAAGACCCAAAATCACCAAATAGAGAGAAGGAAGAACACAAAGAGACACAACTTTGGGAAATCATCCATAGATTGATTCACGATGTTGCTTGTTACAGCCACTCCCTCAAGGAGGACAAGAGCTCAATCCATGAGCACACAATCAACTCAACTCCCTAGAACCCTAAGCCTCTCTCTTTCTCTCTAAGTCCCTAAAGCCAAACTAGGGTTTGCAAATGGAGTACATGGGATGGCTTGTCCATCACATCCCCTATTTATAGAGAGGCCTAGCTTCTTGAAGAAGTTTGGGGTGGCTTGTCCAGCACACCCCCTTCCTGGCTTCTTGAAGAAGTTTGGGGTGGCTTGTCCAGCACACCCCCTTTCTGGCTTCTTGAAGAAGTTTGGGGTGGCTTCTCCAGCACACCCCCTATTCCTAGCTTCTAGAAGAAGTTTTCTAATGGGCTCCGTTAAGGCCCAACATGAACGGGACACTTACGCACGCTTTTAAAGCGCCGAGACCATCATCTCTAGACCTAAACCACTTCACCTTGCGCCTTCCCGCGCGTGGTTTAGCCATATGTCACAAAGCGGTATTTGGTGAAATTACTAAATACCCTTCTCGATCCTTCTCCAAGACCGAGTCCAATCCAATGGCAATCGCCGCTCGCCACGTGTAGGTTGATCAACGGCTCTCATCATGCTCGCAAGTCTCTCCGCCCGCATCCTCCGGAACCACCAAGGCACTTGCACCGACCCCGCGCCGCTTGATCAAGCCGCCGCACCGAATCGCCTGCGGTCATCTCGCCCATTCGCGCCACGCTGAGCCAATTGACCTCACCCGCATCCATGATCGTTTCGGACCTCGCTCTCCAAGCTTAGTCCCGATCCTCTCGCCGTTGACCGCCATTGACTTTCAAGACACCGCACAAAGAATAGACAGAGAAATCGCTCGGGAACAAGTTCTTCACAACTTGACCCACGCCGCTGAAAACATGCAAGATGCAACACATGCAAAGATAAACATGGATATGACCAATCCTAAGCAACAATTCTCCAAACGAATCACCAATCGTAACAAAACCGGTCGGATCGCTTCCGGTACGGCCGACGGCTTGAACTCGACAACCTTTGAACATTTGCCAAAATACGAGAAATAGCAAACTAAAATGTCATTGCCAATTGTAACATCATCTTAATATCGTGCATATATCCTCATGACATCCACAATCTCCCCTTGATGAACACATTGGCAATCTTCCGTAAAATGTAAGTTTGGTGTTTGAAAAGTAAAGAAATCGCTGCTGCGCAAAGGCACAACTTGGTTCATAAGCAAGAGAAAGCCATGGAAATGACCAAGTCGCTTCGAAATAGTTAAGACAAGTGAGATAAGGCGTAGAAGGCACAAAAGCTTCAATTTCAGAGAATCGCTAAAATCTCTCTTAAGGTCTATATGAAAGAACAATTGTTCTATTTGACCTTCGATCATTGTGAGTCTTCAAGAATTGCAATTCAGATGCGTAAAAGGCAATAAAACCAAAAAAACTGCAATTGAGATGCTCCCACTCGCAATGATCACCAATTTTCATGAAAGTTTCACTTTCTCCCGAAGACTCCAAACATCCCTTAAAAACAACATTTTTATCAATCTTTCTCCCCCTTTGACAATGTATTCAGCAAGATACATGGAAGAAGATAGAGCATGAAGGAAACAGAATGGCTGCAAATTTTTTGTTTTTGTTTTGATTTTTAGCAACAGGAGCCATGAGAATTATCCAAGAAGACTAGACAAGTATTACACCAAGCCATATTATGTGAAGTAGCAATGTTCCATCATGGCAAAACATATATAACAAGCTAACGCCAACAGAGCAATAATCTGTGTGGAAATAAAAGCTTAGCATGTAAAGATATTGAAGATCATAGTTTAACTAAAGGTATCCAAAAAGGAGTCAAGCCATGTCTATAAGCAAAATGGAGCCCAGAAATTAAACAAAGAGTCAATTTTGAGCATTCTGAGTGCAATTATAAATCAATTTGTTCAAGCACGCGGAATTTTAGCACATTTTAGCACTTTGCTGGAAATACTTCAGGTTTTATCTTAGTAAAGCAAGTCCTGGACTAGGAGCCATCCACAACTGCCTCCTAAGCTTCGACCAAAAGATAATGTTGTTTTCTTAGCAATGTGCTAGATCTCAAGCCTTGCCGCGACCATCTCAAGCAAGAAAGCTTAAGAGAGTGATCTAGGTCATCCAAAACTCCCCCTGAGTTCAAGCCTAGTACAATGGCAAGCCGTCTCATGAGAAAGAATTGGTGAGATCAGTTTTTCGCACAGAAAAGCTTATAATTTTTCATTTGCTTGACTCAGCTCATTTCAAAACTCATATCAGATTCAAGACTCAATTAAGCGTATATGACATGGCGTGAATCATAAGAGGATCACTAAAGCAAAACTAGTCACAAGATTTAAGAAGTTATGTTTTGACTCAAATTGCTCACAGATAATTTATCTATCTTGGCAAAAACTAAGCTACATATGAAAAGCCATAACAGAAGTCTTAGCACACTATCACAAGACACGGCAAGATATAACGTATGAAAACAAGTCATACAAGGATAATAATCAAAGCTCCATTAAAATATATTACAATGCAAGTTGTAGAAAAGAAAATGCATTATGATACAATGAATACAAAAGAGCAAAACTCCCCCTCAAAACAGGCCAAGAGGACTAATAACCCCTAACTCTCCCCGCAAAGTAGCAAAACGAGAAGAATCAAGAGCCTTAGTGAAAATATCTGCAACCTGCTGCTCAGACTCAACAAAATGAAGCACTACATCACCTTTCTCAACATGGTCTCTAAGAAAATGATATCGAATATCAATGTGCTTGGTCCTAGAGTGTTGCACTGGGTTTTTGGCAATGTTTATGGCACTAGTGTTATCACAGAAAAGAGGAACACTATCCAAAAATAACCCATAGTCCCGCAAAGTAGACAAGATCCAGAGAACTCGAGAGCAACCGCTGTCGCAGCTACATACTCGGCCTCGCGAAGGACTGCAAATGTAAGACTGCTTCGAAGACCAAGAAATAAGAGATGTGCCCAAGAAATGACAAGTGCCGTACTCTTCCTATCCACTCTACACCCCGCAAAATCAGCATCGAAAAAGCTCAATCGAGATAGCGTAATCGAAGAAAACCGAGTCCAAAATCAAGAGTGTCTTGAAGGTACACGAATATGCGCCGCATCGCTTGACGATGAGAAGCACGAGGGGAAGCTCAAATCGAGCGCACGCACACACAAATAATTGTATGTCCGCCTCGACGTGAGGTAGAGGAGGAGCCGATCATGTCGCGGTATTCCTTCCGATCCACGGCTCTCCATCCTCATCGTGGTCCAAAGACGGTGGTTGTGGCAATGAGAGTAGACATTGGTCATCGCTTCCCATGTCGAAACGCGAAGAAGGTCTTTTGTATACTTACTTTGATGAACGAAAGTGCCTTCTTTCAGTTGCTTGACTTGAAGACCAAGGAAGAAGGTCAATTCTCCCATCATGCTCATCTCGAACTCCCCGCTCATAGAATCAAAATCTAGACACCAAAGCATGAGAAGAACCACCGAATATGATATCATCCACATAAATCAACCAATAAAAGTCACCGCCATGCTCGAGAGTGAACAAGGTTTTATCAACCAATCCCATTTTAAATTCATTATCAAGCAGAAACTCTAAGCCTATCATACCAAGCTCTAGGGGCTTGCTTCAATCCATACAAGGCTTTGGAGAGTTTAAAAATACGGTTTGGGAACTTATGATTTTCAAAGCCGGAGGTTGCTTGACATAGACCTCTCCTTCTATGAAACCATTAAGAAATGCACTTTGACATCCATTTGAAAAAGCTTAAAGCTCTTAGAAGAAGCAAAAGCTAGCGAGTATCGCGAATGGCTTCTAGTCTAGCGACAGAGCAAAGGTCTCTTCAAAGTCTAAGCCCTCTACCTGAATAACCTTGAGCTACAAGCCTAGCCTTGTTGCGAACTACCAACCCATCCTCACTTTGCTTATTTTTAAAACCCATTTTGTTCCAATTACATGAATATTAGGTGGAGGTTCAACTAAGGTCCGACTTTGTTTCTTTCAAAATTTTCAAGTTCTTCATGCATGGCATTGACCCAAGAGGAATTAGATAAGGCATGGGTGACATCTCGGGTTCAAAAGACGCGACAAAAGCGTAATGTGCATGAGAATCGGGAGACATAAACTCGAGCGAGTGACTCGCTCATTGAAATCCCCAATCATCCGCTCAGCGGATGTCGCCGCTGAATATGAAGAGGAGCTCCCGTGCGTATGGCCTCGCCTCATGGGTGTGGAGGTAGGAGCAGAGCCACTCAGTCGTCGGTGAAGATAGGAGGAGGCCGTTTCAAATTGCCGGAGTAGTGGTAGCAGTGCTCTCCAACCATCTCGTAAGAGACTTGAGGATGGATTGGGTCCTCATCCTCGAGTCATCGTCGATGAAGATGCTTTCTAGAATATCAAGAACTGTGTACTGCAGATCGGGTCTAGTACTGTAACTAGCCTCATCAAAGGTGACTTCGCAAGTCTCAACAATTTTGTTAGTATCCAAATTAAATACACGATAGCCACGAGAATGAGCAGGATATCCAAGAAATATGCCATCGTAACACCTAGATTCAAATTTATCCAAATTGCCATGTTTAAGAATGAAGCACTTGCAACCAAAAATCTTGAAATGAGAGACTTTAGGCCTATGACCAAATCTAAGCTCATAAGAAGTCTTGCCAATCACAGATCTCAAGAAACCCTATTAGACACATAACAAGCAAGAGAGATTGCCTCACCAAAATCTCCTAGGTGTGGAATGCTCATCTAGCAAGGTTCTAGCCATTTCTACAAGGGTCCTGTTCTTTCTCTCTACAACGCCATTCTGCTGGGGAACTCTAGGAGAAGAGAACTGATTCTCAATTCCCTTATCAGTCCAGAAAGTGGCAAAAGAAGAGTTCTTGAATTCATCCCATTGTCACTCCTAAAGACTCTCAAAGCTCCAGAAGATCAACAACTAGTCTAAGAACCAATTCTCTAAAAATCCAAAAGCCTCGCCCTTAGAAACCAAAAATAAACCCAAGAATACCGGAGAAGTCATCCACAATCACAAGCACATACCATTTTCCACCAGCAGATCGAACTCTAGAAGGACCAACAAAGTCTAAGTGCAAAAGTGACTGTGTCCATCACCATCACTAAAGTAAGAGGTGGATGAGAAGGTAAACCATCTTACCATGTCTACAGGAGCGCACACTAGGTCTCTAATGCCTTCACCTAGGCAAACCTCTAATCAAATCCTTGCATCGACTCTAGTCAAGTGGTCAAAACCTATGTGTCCAAGTCTACGATGCCATAAGACTAGATCATGAGAATCGAAGCTACAAGACATCTAGAATCGAAGTAGAAGAGACACCAAATCAAAGACTAAAATCCTCTCAAACCTAGTGATCCCAAAGACATGCTCACCTGAGGAGTCCAGAACTCTACACTCACCACTCTTAAACCTTACCTCGAGACCCTCATCAAGCAGCTGAGAAACAGATAGCAGATTATACCTTAGCTTACTTACCAAAGCGACGTCCTTAAGCATGAACTTGTTGTTGACGCCAAGACTGTGCCCTTGGTCGCCACGGTCCCGTAGCAAGATCCCCAAATGTGATCAACTCATTGCCGGATGCACGTGTGAGGGAGGAGAACCATCTACAATCTCCAGTCATGTGTCGAGAACATCCAGAGTCAACAAGCCATATGTCCTCCTTCCTCGCACGACGGACCTACAGGGCATAAGCAGGGAACATCTGCGCCTCAGTACTGGGGTTAGTAATAAAAGACTTGGGAATCCAAAGATCGAGCCACACGATGCTTGGGAACACCAACGAAGCGAGAATAAAATGGTTAGGAGAAAATCATCGAATGCACATGAGAAACACCTAGACCTCTCGAATCGACCTACCAAAAGGTCGGTACTCCCCTGCCTAGATGCTACCCGTGGTCTCTTTCCATGATATCCTAAACCGAATGTTGTCTAGAACTTCCAAAAGAATCAAAGAAGTCATCTACAAACCTAGGCCTATGTCTAGCGTAAAAGAAAGTCGCTTAGCTTTAGAGACTACAGAGGTGAAGAAACTCCTCTAATGTATCTCAACGCACTTATCCTCCCCTTTCTCTCAATCTTTGCTCTACTGAAGCGTAACTCAACAATATGACCATCCTTCTTGCAGAAGTGCAATGGTACTTGACCTTTGAGGGTCTTACTCACTGAAATAGAAACACTTGTCTTGCTAGAAAGAGTTTGGGCAAACCCGCAGATCTAAAAACTATCTTAGATGGCTCAGGGGTTCTACCTCAAACAAGCCACTCTCAATGACTCTCGTGATCTTAGGTGGATGGTTCTTGGAATGCTCTATTGAATTAAAACCCAAACCACTATTCTTCACACTCACCTTAGATTTATCAAGAATCATGTTGAGGTTCTTCTTCCCACCAAAGAATCTCTCAAGAGTATCTTTAAGGTAATCATTTTCTTTGGCTAGGTCCTTACATGTAGCACAATTACTAGACTTGATTGCTTCATCATACTCATCCTTGAGAATAGCTATCTCAACTTTCAAAGCCTCACAAGACACACAATAGGAATTCTTAATCCTATTCAACTGCTTCTTTAAATTTATCTCTAAATGCCTCTTGTATCTTATCTACATTTATTCCAACTTCAAGACACAAGATACAACAAGAAGAGTCAATAGCTTTCTTAGAAGCACCATGAACATGGATTTTTCAATTTTAGCTTTCTCCTCTAAAGTCTTGTTTAAGGCATCATTCTCAATTGTGAGTTTAGGCAATTTTCACATGATGCGATCTAGAATAAAGAACCATTTCAGTCATCTCTTTCATTTTGACCTTATTATCCTCACAATGAGAGCAAGTATGACTAGGATCAAATTTCAGAATTTTTTGTAGCGCTATTCAACTTTAATTCAAGCAAAGCACAATTTGAGCATGGTAAAGGAATAGCATCTACAAGAGTCACATCTAGAGCAATAGTATTCATACAAGAAGGACTAGACTTGAGAGATTCAATTTTATCAAGAGCATCTTTTAATTGATTTGTAACAGAGGAATGAGTAGTTTGTAGATTGGTCGATCAAACATCAAGCTAAGACAAGAATCACAATCAGTGGTAGGATTAATAGATTTGAGCCTAACAATTTCTAGGTTCAAGTCTTCAATTATGGTATCCTGCTTCTTTATCTTTTAGCTTGCTTCTTCAGCTTTTGTTCAAGAACAACCAAAGCACGTTTCATTTCATTTGGTGATGGACATACCTCGTCGATCGCCAAGAGATCGCTGCCGTTGGAGGAGTCGACGTCGTGGTCGTCCCGCCATGAAGCACATGCCTGAAATCTCGAGTCTTCTTCTTGCCATGGGAGTCATCGCTGCCATCCTCTCGCCCCCGAGTCCACATCGCTCATATCAACACTCTCAAGAGCGCAAGGACCCTACTGATTTAACTTGCGATAGTTGGGCTTCTTAGCTTTTGCATCCTTGGCTTGAGGACGCCCAAAGTCCTTCTCCTCTTGCCCTTCACTTGGGGCACTTGGAGCGAATATGATTTGGCTCACCACACTCAAAGCAGTGACAGGCCTCCTCTCCTCCTATTTCTAACTTTGTTGAATGCTCGAGAACTGTGGATAGGAGGGCTAAGTCATCCTCGTGTATCTTCTCTAGTTGCTCATCGCTCAAAGAATGCCAAGCGGACAAAGAAAGACCGATGAGCTAAAATCAAAAGAATCGTAAGAACTACCCTTAGAAGGGTCGACCACTAACGCCATCGACTGCCTTGGGGACGCGAGATAAAGTCAATCTCATGCATCTTCAACCTCGAGTAGAGCTTGTCCATGGTAAGCTCACTCATGACAAGTTGTCATTGATGGAAGTGATTTTCATCCCCAAACTCTCACATCAAGAGCACCCAAAAGTCATGTGCATTCTCGATTCAGTGAAGACAAGATCCACAGCACAAGATTATGCGTAATCTTGGAGAACCTTCCCACAACTCATCTAAGGACTCACCGTGCTTTGCTCGATCTTTGAGTATTCTTTCTTGAGTTGGTTCTGTCTCACTTCCTTGATCGCAGAGAACCCTCGTGGTAATCACAAAGAGTCCTCCATCTCATGAGCGGACCTCAAATGAGCAACACGCTCAAACTCGGATCGACTAAGCCCTTGAATCGTAAAGTTTCGAGCCTTGCTATTAGCCTCAACATCCGGAGTGATCACATCGCCATCTACCGGCACAACATATGGATTTTTGACCTTAAGCCAAATAGCGTGCCCTTGAGCCTCGATGTAGAATTGCATACGAGTCTTCCAATAAGAAAATCAGATCCATCAAAGATATGTGGTTTGTTTGCATACTTGTCGGCCGCCATGGCTCCAAAGACCGTTAAGATCTATAAGAAGAGCTAACCGGCTCGATACCAATTGTAGGACCGAAAAGGCGACTAGAGGGGTGAATAGGAGCTTAACCAAATTTTTCTTTATCGATTAGATTCAACACAAATTTCACTCCAATAGCTATGAGAGCTATGAAGATCAATAGAAAAGACACAAAGGAAGACTTATGTTGATCTTTTCGCTTTACCAAGGAGGGTTCAAAACCGAGCAAAAACGAAAATCATGATCTAAAACTTGCTCGTGGGAGATTGATGATCTTGAAGATCCTATATGTATTCCCACACATCACAAAGAAGGTAGAAGAGGGCAAGAGATCAACCAAAACTCACGGATCAAGGAAAGACCCAAAATCACCAAATAGAGAGAAGGAAGAACACAAAGAGACACAACTTTGGGAAATCATCCATAGATTGATTCACGATGTTGCTTGTTACACCCACTCCTCAAGGAGGACAAGAGCTCAATCCATGAGCACACAATCAACTCAACTCCCTAGAACCCTAAGCTCTCTCTTTCTCTCTAAGTCCCTAAAGCCAAACTAGGGTTTGCAATGGAGTACATGGGATGGCTTGTCCATCACATCCCCTATTTATAGAGAGGCCTAGCTTCTTGAAGAAGTTTGGGGTGGCTTGTCCAAGACACCCCTTCCCCGGCTTCTTGAAGAAGTTTGGGGTGGCTTGTCCAAAGACACCCCTTTCGGCTTCTTGAAGAAGTTTGGGGTGGCTTCTCCAAAGACACCCCTATTCCTAGCTTCTAGAAGAAGTTTTCTAATGGGCTCCGCTAAGGCCCAACATGAACGGGACACTTACGCACGCTTTAAAGCGCCGAGACCATCATCTCTAGACCTAAACCACTTCACCTTGCGCCTTCCGCGCCGTGGTTTAGCCATATGTCACAAAGCCGGTATTTGGTGAAATTACCAAATACCCTTCTCGATCCTTCTCCAAGACCGAGTCCAATCCAAATGGCAATCGCCGCTCCGCCACGTGTAGGTTGATCAACGGCTCATCATGTCGGCAAGTCTCTCCCGCCCGCATCCTCCGGAACCACCAAGGCACTTGCACCGACCCCGCGCCGCTTGATCAAATCGTCGCGACCGAATCGCCTGCTCGTCATCCTCGCCCATTCGCCACGCTGAGCCAATTGACCTCACCCGCATCCATGATCGCTCGACCTCGCCTCCAAGCTTAGTCCCGATCCTCTCGCCGCTGACCGTCATTGACTTTCAAGACACCGCATGCGAATAGACAGAGAAATCGCCTCCGGAACAAGTTCTTCACAACTTGACCCACGCCTGAAAACATGCAAGATGCAACACATGCAAAGATAAACATGGATATGACCAATCCTAAGCAACAATTCTCCAAACGAATCACCAATCGTAACAAAACCGGCCGATCGCTTCAATACGGCCGACGGCTTGAACTCGACAACCTTGAACATTTGCCAAAAATACGAGAAATAGCAAACTAAAAATGTCATTGCCAATTGTAACATCATCTTAATATCGTGCATATATCCTCATGACATCCACAGACAGCAATGCCGCACCCGCCGGAGTTACCCACACAACCCGTTGTAGGGCATTTCCTGAGCCTGCACGTGCTTCTCGACGACGCTGTTGGATCGTTGGGCAAGGGGAAGCGGTGCTTGGAGATGGAGGCGCTAGAGAAGTTCAACGACAAGGTCGAGAGGGCAACGAGGCAGGTGGAGAAGGCCATGGAAGATACAGAGGGCGCAGCACAATATCAAGATGACACAGACGAAGGTAGCCAGTGTCATTAGGAAGCTATTCGGGGCGGTAGATGCGTCCGGAGCGGTGTCCCGTGCAGGTGAGGACCAACAAGAAGGCGTAGGCGTCGGAGTTTGCAGGTACACCCCCACGCTGACACATGTAGTGTTCCCGGACTGTTCTGCGTAGCTGGCGTAGGACGAGACCGCAATACCATCTGCAACAGCGTCACCATCATCAGTTGAGGTCACGACAGCCCCCACGCCCACCGATAATGTCGTCCGCCCCAGCTTTGGAGACAGTAGCCCCTGCCTTAGCGTGTACAGAATCGCCTGCAACCCAAACGCTAGTTGAGCCTACCACCCCGGCCGCAACGGCATCGACACCAGCATCGTTGCCTCCTCCGGTGCATCTACGAGGTACTATCTACATCCCAGCGTCGTTGCTATTCCATCCGACCCAAGAAGGGGTGGGGGCAATGGATCTCAAGGTATGCACCGCATAATAGTAAAACATTGTAATATATGTAGTAAATAGACATAGTACACATAGTAAACAACAGTAAACACAGTAAACGTGCAAAACGAACACGAGGGTGAGTAATGTACATGTAGTAATTTTGTGTTCACAATACAGTAATCATTAAAGCAGCACACAATAATTTACTGATTAAGCATATCTGTTCTTGGGCAGGCCAGGTGAGGAGGACACTTGCACCCGCCACCCCAGCTGCAATGACGCTGGCATCAACTTCGCCGTCCCCCCGGTGCATCTAGGAGGTTTTGTCTGCGTCCCAACATCATCGCTGTTCCATCCAACGCAAGAAGAGGGGGAGGACGACGAACCTCAAGGTACGCACCACATCACAATGAAACATTGTAACATGAGCAGTAAATACATACATTATACATAGTAAACAACAACATACACAGTAAACTGACAAAGCGAACATAATAGAGCGAGCAAGACGCACACAGTAATTATGTTTTTCTCAACACAGTAATCATTAAAAGCAACATAGAGTAATTTACTGATATTGTTCTCGTGCAGGCGATGTCGAGTCAAGTATCGATAACATAATAGACTCGATCGAAGACGATGCAATCCCGGGGTTATACCCCGCCGCATACACAACATAGGCCCCAATCGTACTGGTGGTTGCGGTGGGCCATGAGTCACTGCCCACCATCCCGGAGCAAACCGAGGCATCGAATGTAGTAAAACGTGTACGCATGGTCAAGTTATGTTGGTCGTTCTTACAGTAATTCATATCTGATTTCTTTTTTATCGCAGGAGACAGTAAACGAGGGATCCATTGACGTCTCATCGGAGCCCCCGACAGTAAAGGAGCACATGGAGGTAACGACAAAGTAAAACACGAAGGGGAAAGAAGTAATTTTACTTATTTTGGACAGTAATGCATTCCATTTTTTCCTTTTGCAGGTGCTAGTAAAGGAGACTGAAACCATCACACCGGAGGGGCCTCTGCCAGTAAAGGAGGTAGATGCCCCTACTGCCGCGAGCAAAGTCAAGGAGGCTCAAATGGCTAGCGTTAGCGCGCCAAAGGTACATACTAGAGGGCCGCTGATAGTAATATGCGTGACATATACAATAATTTGTTGGACACATGACAGTAAAATAAAAGACACGAGTCTATTTTTCGTAGGACGCCGCCTCCAATCCAAAGCTCAAGAGAAAACTCGCTGATCCTAGGTCGGGAAAGACAATAGACACAGTGGCGACCAAAAAGGGGGTGCATGTGGAGAAGACAACTATAGGTAAGAGAAGATCTCCCTAGCCCAGAGTGACGTCGGTGCGTTCGGGAAGAGGCTAACAAAAGCTCATAGCAAGCTAGTGTCGCCATTCAAGCCATACAAAAGGCAGCCGGAAGTGCCCGTGGACACGACCATGGAGGTGAGGGAGCTGATACGCAATGACGACGCTGACTTGAGGCCATAAAGCAATGGGTACAAGGTGTTCCTCCCCATCGAACTGTCGGTAAGATGTTTTTGTCGCAAAGCCTCATTTTTACAATAAATAGTCACTCGCGTAGCAGTAAATTTACTCATCGCACTCGGTAAGTTTTACACTAATGTGTTTTGCTCGTCGACAAAAAAAGCTAAATGTAGACGAGTACATAAAAACCAAGCAATACAATAGTGAATAGGCCGTGAACATGCTGAAGGAGCACATGGCGGCGGTAGACATCAAACGCGTAAAGATGGTAAGTAATTTACTATCTATCCGACACGTATCTAGTAAATTATAATTTTATGGCCAGTAAATTACATTTTTCATTACAGTAAAGTTGATAAGTAATATTTTTTATGGGTTTTTTACAATCATCACTGGTCCATTTAATGCTTCAACATAGTTGAAAGCATCTAGGCCCCTAAAACTGATTTTGGTAATTAATGTCAACAATGTGTTTATGGGACTAATATATGTGCTAAGATGATTTAAAGGTTTAGTCCTGGAGTTTGAATGATGGCATGAAGATGGCAATGCAAAGATGATGAAAGATCGATATGGTTCAAGGTAAAGGTAAAAGTATAGTCTAAAGATCCTTCCATTGTTTTTACCGGTCTAGGTGTTTGAAGAAAAGACCGGATTAGTAGGCTAGATGTCGTACTATAAAGAGGGATCATGGCTAGTAGCTTGAGAATCTATTTTTGTGCCATCACTGATCAACTAGGAGTCATGCATTGCATTTAGAATAGCTTCTGGAAGAATTTCAGTGGAAATCGGTATGACCGCTTTTTGTGAGCAGTACTACCGTTGTGCAGTAGTACCTGGTTTTACTTGGCAGTACGTTTATTCTGGAGAGCATGTTTTTGGGAGTTTTCATCTCCCCTGAAAATCGGTAGTACCACACATAAGAAACGGTACTACTGGAGAACAGTAGTACCGAAGTCTAGTTGGCGGTATGTTATTTCCAGAGAGAGTGTTTTTCGTGTTTATTTTTCCTCTGGAAATCGGAAGTTTCATTTTAGCCGAGCGGTACTAACGCCCTGCGGTTGTACCAGATGTTGTGAGGGCAGTAGTACCGCACCTTTTTTGTAACAGTTATTACTGGCGCATTTAATGTACATCAGTCGATCGTTGAACAGTGACATCGGTAGTATCGAGTTTGTACAACGGTACTATCGCAAGTGCTGAATTTTTCAAGAATTTATTCCAAACGGTTAGTTTTGTGGTTGGGGGCTATAAATACCTTCTCACCTGCACCAAGCTTAGTACCTTTGGCCACATTGAATGCGGGTGGTGGAAAATTCTTACTGGCTCTATCGATGTTGCCAGCGTTGAGCTTTCACCGTCCCAGAACTCCAAGTACTTAATAACGAAGAAAGCGCAGTCGTTCTCTAGGACCTGCTTTGGCATCGCCATGCTATGCACCCTCTAGTTCATGATGATCAGGAATTTCCCACTAGTCACGGCCTGCAGGGCTATGCACAAGCGAGGGATGATCCTCATCCACACTGGGTCATCATGGTCTGTTACTTTTGTGCCTTTCCGCTTGTAATCGTTGGAGTACAACACTTCCATGTACTTCTGTGCTATTGTAGGATCAACGATAACCGACTAGAGGGGGTGAATAGGAGGTTTCTAAAATTTATTGATCTTTAATTATCAATTTTATCTATTATATCTAAACAAGTGTTCTAGCACAATACAACAAATGTAAACTATGCTATTTAGAACAACTTCAAGACTATGCTAATACTAAATACAATTCTAGCTAAGTAATTACACACAATTAATTCCTAGAAATGTAAATACAGAAAGAGTAAAATACAATTAATACAACACGCAGTATATTTTTACAAATGTATAGCGTCTCACACGAGGCTTTTTTCTTACCATGTGTATGTAGGAGAAGGGGAGCGAGTACAGGGCCCAGATGATGTTCTATCTGTTGTTCCATTCCACAAGGGCAATAGTGTTAAGCTCCTCCCTGAAGCATTAGAGAAGTATAGGATGTTCAGCAAACCAAAGTAGTTTTTTTGTGTTTATGACTAATATTGAGTAAATACATTTGTAATTGACTATAATAGGTGTTACATTTTATAGTAAAACGTATGATTATCGGAAAAGAACTTTTGCGTAACAGATAGTAAATACATGTTATCAAATAGTAATTGGTGTTACATTTTACAATAATAGTTGTTACATTTTACAGTAATGTCGTTTTTCAAACTTCTAGTAACTACCAAAAAACATAAAGCATAAACTTGTTACAACAGTAACACGACATGCCTTTTCGAAGTAATAGTAGGCATCACTTACGGCAAACGATAATATTTTACTGGATCAGTAAACAGTTTATAACGGCATTTTTCCGTAGTAAAATCAGCATACCAAATTTTTGGTCCTCTCTTCCTCACCGTCAAGGCAGTAAGACAATTTATATAATGACACACGGTGATGCACGATCATTTTACCGAGCAATATTTTTTACGGTTTTATTCGATGCGCACGCGAGGGTTTTACTGCCAATCTCTAGGGGGGCTGGCACACATGAGATTTTTACTGCTGTTTTACACGTGCGTGAGGGGTTTACTGCCATTTTGGATGCATGCGTGCGGGTTTTACTGCCGATCTCGAGCAAGAGGCGAGGCGCTAGAGTGCGTGAGGTTTTTTACTGCTGTTTTGACGTGCGTGTGAGGGTTTTACTGCTGATCTCGAGCTGGAGACGGGCGTTGGTTAACCGCGCGTAACGCAGGGGAAGCATGGGCTACCAGGATGTGCATAGCATGGCCCACGCATAGAATAGCTATCTACCGTGTGTGTGTATGTGACGAGGATTAAAATCTCTATGTATTATTCTAATACATAATAAAAGACAATATGTCTTCATGGTCGTAACTCCTAAGGCTAACGATCTCACTGGTCGTAAGGATTCTAGAGGTTACATAATGAGTACCTTGGTCGGACAAGGTAGCTGCTCGTATAAACTATGAACTGGTATCTGAATCTAAAAGGTATATTCCTTACTATGTGATGAATGGAACACGTGTTGTACTATCCATACCATGCAACGTATCATGATCCTAAAACACTAACAACAACCACCATACGGTTAAATGTCTCACAGACACTTACCCGCAGAGCGGTTGATGCTTCATCAACTACCGTCTCACTCCGACCAGTCGCGACGCTTCCTAACAAGCGTCTTCTCTAGGAATAACTACCGCCTCTTCAGAGATTATTTAAAGATGTAGCACGGACAGAATGAAGGAGATAGAAGACAATAGATCAGATTGCATCAGGTTGAAGCACAACGATCAGCATTAGATTCGTGTTTCAAGTCTGATTCAATAGCCTAGCGAGTATTACGTTCAGTGTAATTAGGATTAGTCCACTGTCTTGCCATAGGCACCCCCTGTAATAACCAGTTCATATTAATAAAGAGCAGTCTTATTCTCTCCCAAGAAATCTGTATCATTTTCCTCTTTTTTATTTCGTAAGATCGGCCACGTAAATCATATAATGATACATCTTTATCAATTTGAGCATACTCCAATAATAATTATAAGGTGCCCTAAAGTGATTTTCAATAAAGTCCACTTTTATAGTAAAATTTGTGTATATATTTTTTTATATATGAAAAAGAGTATATAGCAAAAATAAAGGGATCACATGAAATTTTTTCAATCAAGTCGCATTGGAGTATCTTATAATTAGTATTTAAGTATACTAAAATTGATAAAGAAGTATAATATAATCGTTTAAGTGTTATATTAAAAGTGAGAGTATACACTCCTAGGAGTACGGAAAAGACTTCATATATATATAATGATATGAAAGTATTTTTTTATGTCAAATCTAGTAATATAATTTTTGGTGTGATAAATCTAAATGATTTTGTATGTATTAATGGTCAATTTTTTAAAAGGTTGACTACATATATTCTAAAACATCTAAAAAAAGAACAGGTAACACTTATTAAGCACGTACTATATCACAACATAAACCTATCTAATCCTTTGGTGATATGACTTTCAACACACTGCAGCCAATCCCATCCATGATCTACACTAATTACTCTTGATACACACCATCCAACCAAATTTAGTACTCACTTCCGTCGCGAATACTTGACTTTTTTTACTAAGGCATGGATACCCGGGCAATCATTTGTTTTTATATGATATGACCAAAATAACCTTGGTAGCTAATCCAATGAATCATGGGTCCACCAAATGTGTGGTGGAGGGAGGAAGAGGGACCGAGGGAGCACAATTGGGGCAAAATAGTAAATTGTATGATGGGAATTCTGGAGTGATAAGTATTTGTGAACAAATAAAATGGTAAAAAATGATAATCATTCATGAATGGAGGGAGACACCGCTAAACTGTTTTGCCTTTAAGATTTGCGAGTGTTTTTATTTAGTTGGAGTGTTAGAGCAAAAGTGCTGATTTTTGCTAGAGAAAAGTGTTGATTATCTTTTTATTTTATTTTTTGCGAGGGATTATCTATTTATCTTTTTTAAAAGTATAAAACTGAGAGTTATATATATATATATATATATATATATATATATATATATATATATATATATATATATATATATATATATATATATATATATATATAGGAAAACACTTTCTAATCCCGGGTGTAGTTACTCCCACTTTTGATATACCACCTAAAAGAACTTGACATACTCCTTTATCACTTTGGGTATACTCATATACTAATTATAAGATACTCTAATGTGAATCACACGAAAAAATTGCAAGAGAGTCTATAGTCTTTAGCATATTTTGTAAATACCTTCATATTCGTACATAAAAAGGAGTATGTCACATAAAAAGGAGTATATCTAAAAAATTGTACATACCACCCCCTGAAAAAGGTGTGAATGCCACCTAGGTAGTCTTATATATTCGTATATTACACATACATACTCTCAGTTGCGCAAGATACTCCCTACGTTGTGAGATACGGAATATGGAGTAACTACACCCGGGAGTAGGAAAAAGGCTTCCTATATAAGAAAAACACTTTCTACATATATATATATATCCAGTCGAACGGCCTCTACAGTGCGCGGGAATCGGCTGGTCTTTGTGATCAAATGTTAATCATAAAACTCGTACATGTGCCACGTTGGAATCATCATGAAATTTAGTCTCTGACCATACAATACGCATGCAACACTACTGGACTAGTGTGCACAGGCACAACATAACGGTGAGGCCAGCCTATTTCAAGATACGTGGCCACACAAAGAGATAGTTGATTTATTCTATCGTCTATCATGAGATTGATGAGAGCTAATAAAAATCTAAAGGTGATGAGGACTTATAGGATTTTCTTCTAGGGCGGAGAACGAGAGCGTGCTCTCGAGTTCTCGCTGCGGCCGCTTTTCTTCTCATCGTCTTCTCGCAATTTTCTTCGAGGTACATAAGCCTTCCATGCGCATCATCTTCTTCCTAACTCGCCACTCTCGTCCTCCTACAAGAACCAGAGCTTCCCACTCCTCGGTTTAGTGGGAACACGAGCGCCGCACCCGGCATCAGTGAGAACACCGCCGCACCATTGTTGTATCTGGTGAGCTTCTCTCCTTGCAACACACGTGTCATTTTTCTTCTAGAGTGTCACTCATTTCCGTCCCGTGTGCTTGTTCTAGCAGTGGAGTCGTGGAGTGCTGCATCGCCACCATCTTCTTCGTCTCCGACGCGCACGCCCGATCTGAGTCGTCGTTATTACTGTTCCGGTGAGTTTGGGTTCAATCCAACCGCAAAATCACGTGTTCCATCCTCTAATGGTGCAATCCCCTCACTTAATGCTAGTCATCCTACAGGAAATCCTTGGATCCGCGATGTCTTCCTCATTTCAGCCGCCGCGGCCATTTTCACTTATTGTCGCCGTCAGGGCGAGTATTTGACCGATTCTTTCCGTCTTCATCATCCTCAGTGTGCATGTGAGCTAACGTGTACCTTATCGTAGCTTCTTCATCAACGTGCTTATCGTAGCTTCTTCATCAATGTAGCACGTTGTCACTGTGAAGCCATCACCGCCGCCCCTGCTCATCATTGCTACATCACCGCCAGCCATCCTCCGTCGCCGTTGACTACCTTGGTGAGCTTCTGGTAGCTCCCTCGTGCTAGTATTTGTTGCCTAAATAGTTCAAATTTGTTGCATATTTTTGTTTACTCGAGATGTTGCATCCTCTTTTTGATATGTTGCATCAAGTGAAAAAAAAATGTTGCATGTGTTCTTCATTTTTGTTGCATCGGGGTGCGTGTAATGTTGCAAGATTCTAAGATGTTGTATCCTTCTTTGATATGTTGCATCAAGTGAAAAAATATTGTACACGTTCTTCATTTTTGTTGTATCGAGGTGTGCGTGATGTTGCAAGATTAACGCGTCCTTTTTCCAGATATTTTATTTTGATTCTGAGATTTTTGAGTTGCATATGAATTATGAGATATTGCATCCAATTTTTTGATATGTTGTATCAAATAAAAAAATATTACACATTTTCTTTATTTTTATTGTATCAGGCTGCGCGTGATGTTACGAGATTGAAGGTGGCGTACGGCGGCGCTAGTCACGCCTGCGCCCATTTATATATCATCCATTTCCAGTCGAACGGCCTCTACAGTACGCGGGAATCGACTGGTCTTTACGATCAAATGTTAATCATAAAACTCGTAAATGTGCCACGTTGGAAGCAGCGTGAAATTTATTACTCTGACAAAAGAAAAACGAGCCCATGATTGTATACCGGACTAGTGTGCACAGGCACAGCACAAAGGGCACGTACGCAGCGGTGAGGCCGCCTATTTAAAGCCATGACACGTCACTATATAAAGAGATACTCTCTAAGAAAGTTTGACCGTCAATAGATTTAAAATTATCTAGATTGACTATATAAAAATTATATTATTAGAATTGTCGTTGAAAATATTTTCATAATATTATAATTTTATTAGTGCATTTTAATATAAAAGTTATATAAAATTGTGGTCAAAGTCACATCTCCAAGATCATAAAAATCAATTGTGTCAAGTAAAAAGAACGGATGAAGTAGTTGATTTATTCTATCATCTATCTACCGTGAGATTCATGAGGACTAATAAAAATCTAAAGGTGACATAGACTTGTAGGATTTTCTTATAAGGAGGCCAGACCTCTCGTACATGTCTATTTGTAAGATGGTTGAAATTTTTAAACGTAAGTCATATTTTTTATTGATCGAATCAACATCCAATCACATAGTACGTCAATCTTTATATAAATTCAATGATTACAAAAATTGACTTAAATTTCAAAAAAAATCAAACGACTTAGAAATAGAAATTCAGATTAAAGATTTGATTAGGTAATTGCTTAATTAGTAACTAATAAAGTCAATGGCATGTGGGGTTACATTCACTGTTTTTGTAATTAAAACGTACGTGATTTAACAATTGAGAGACTAACATGCAGGCCCACATGTAAGGAAACGATTTCCAGAAAAATGTCAAACTTGTGAACAGTGGAATGCAAGGAAAGTTTTCAAGAATTGACTTAAACTCTTTTTTATTTTCTGTTTGTGTTAAAAATAAAATGCAAATTGGCTTGAGGAATCCTTATTATTTTTCTCCCCATGATATTTCTGATTAAACTCTAGAAAATGGACGTAGGCACGCCATGTGATGCACGCATCTCTGTCCGGACTCGGGACAGTATCGTTCTTATCTCGCTGATGGAGTAAACAAACCGGTTTATGTTTATCATCCTAGACTTCGATGGAGGCCACGCCATCGTCTCCCGTATATAATTGACACCGGCCGGCAAATCAATCTTTGTTTCGTTGATGGAGTAAACAAATCGGTTTATCACGCTAGACTCCGAAGTCCAACGTCTAAGCAGCACATGCCCAACGTACGCTGGCTCCCATATCACACACTCCTCGATCGTCCGTCTATAAATAGCCTGCCTGGTCGCTCTTGGAACTCACACACACATCCACAGCTAGCCACTGCAATACACACACACACACCTGCAACTCTGCAAAGGCACTGCTGCTGCTGCATACTTGTAGTAGCCACTAGCAGCAAACGAAGATGCTGGGCGGGATCATCGGCGGGATCACGGGGAACAAGAATGCGCGGCTCAAGGGGTCGCTGGTGCTGATGCGCAAGAACGTCCTCGACCTCACCGACTTCAGCGCCACCGTCATCGACGGCATCACCGAGTTCCTCGGCAGGGGCGTCACCTGCCAGCTCATCAGCTCCACCGTCGTCGACCCAAGTATATATACTGAGCTCTCTCTCTCTCTCTCTCTCATGCTGTGTTGTCTGCCTTTTCAATTTGACGTCTAACTCAGCTCGCCGGTCGGTCGGTCCTCGAACGGTCGGACCATAGAAACAAGTAAAGAACAGAGGAACATCTAGAAAAAGAAAGGGACAAAATGAATGCTTGAGACAAGGACGATAAAGGACACAGTTAATAAATCAAAACGAGCTAGCACAAATCAAATCAAAGAAACGGATAATAATATACTTGTAACTAGTCATAGATTCTTCAAGCACATGAGTATCTTGATGTGACCTGTGCCGCAGTGCATGCGTGACACGGCGCACTGATGACGTGCGTGCGAACGTGTGCAGACAACGGGAACCGCGGGAAGGTGGGCGCGGAGGCGAGCCTGGAGCAGTGGCTGACGAGCCTGCCGTCGCTGACGACGGGCGAGTCCAAGTTCGGCGTGACGTTCGAGTGGGAGGTGGAGAAGCTCGGCGTGCCGGGCGCCATCATCGTCAAGAACAACCACGCCACCGAGTTCTTCCTCAAGACCATCACCCTCGACAACGTCCCCGGCCGCGGCACCGTCGTCTTCGTCGCCAACTCGTGGGTCTACCCCGCCGCCAAGTACCGCTACAACCGCGTCTTCTTCGCCAACGACGTGAGTTCGTTCATTAATTAGTCGGATTTATTGAGCGAGTGATTTGGTTAATTGCCTCGTTAGCTGGATGTTGCAATGGAAATATTATTGTATTTGGTCCTTGAATCTGTACGCAGACGTACATGCCCAGCCAGATGCCGGCGGCGCTGAAGCCTTACCGCGACGACGAGCTCCGGAACCTGAGGGGCGACGACCAGCAGGGGCCGTACCAGGAGCACGACCGCGTGTACCGCTACGACGTCTACAACGACCTCGGCGAGCCCGACAGCGGGAACCCCCGCTCCACCCTCGGCGGCTCCAAGGACCACCCCTACCCGCGCCGTGGCCGCACCGGCCGCAAGCCCACAAAAACCGGTGCGTTTCTTTCCGATTAGTGATTTCACTCGTCTTGCAACAGCCACTGACAAGTGGGCCCACCACGCGTTGTTGATCAGACCCCAACTCGGAGAGCCGGCCGTCGCTGCTTGACAGCATCTACGTGCCGCGCGACGAGAAGTTCGGGCACCTCAAGATGTCGGACTTCCTCGGATACTCGCTCAAGGCGCTCGTCGACGGCATCGTGCCGGCCATCCGCACCTACGTCGACCTCACGCCCGGCGAATTCGACTCCTTCAAGGACATCCTCAAGCTCTACGAGGGCGGCCTCAAGCTGCCCAACATCCCGGCGCTCGAGGAGATGCGCAAGCACTTCCCTCTCCAGCTCGTCAAGGACCTCCTCCCCGTCGGCGGCGACTACGTCCTCAAGCTCCCCATGCCGCAGATCATCAAGGGTATACTATCTCTGCATTAATTCACATTTCTTCTACCCATGCCATGAATGAGAAGTCGACTAATTGGCTGTGCATGCGTTCTGTCGTGTTTTGTGCAGAGGACAAGAAAGCTTGGATGACAGACGAGGAGTTCGCGCGGGAAATCCTTGCCGGCGTGGACCCGATGATTATCACGCGCCTCACGGTGAGTGAACGATCGATTCATCGACCACTGCACATTGTATTGGGCCTCGAACTAATACTTACTGTAACTATTGTACAATCAATTCATTACAGGAGTTCCCACCGAAAAGTACTCTTGATCCTAGCAAGTACGGCGACCAGACCAGCACGATCACGGCGGCGCACATTGAGAAGAACCTCGAAGGCCTCACCGTGCAACAGGCGCTGGCCAGCAACAGGCTCTACATCCTGGACCACCACGACCACTTCATGCCGTTCCTGATCGACATCAACAACCTCGAGGACAACTTCATCTACGCGACCAGGACTGCACTGTTCCTGCGAGGCGACGGCACGCTGAAGCCGCTGGCCATCGAGCTGAGCCTGCCTCAGATCCAGGGCGGCCTGACCACCGCGAAGAGCACGGTCTACACGCCCGCGGCGACCGGTGTCGAGTCGTGGGTGTGGCAGCTGGCCAAGGCCTACGTCAACGTGAACGACTACTGCTGGCACCAGCTGGTCAGCCACTGGCTCAACACGCACGCCGTGATGGAGCCGTTCGTGATCGCGACGAACCGGCAGCTGAGCGTGACGCACCCCGTGCACAAGCTGCTCCTGCCGCACTACCGCGACACGATGACCATCAACGCGCTGGCGCGGCAGACGCTCATCAACGGCGGCGGCATCTTCGAGATGACCGTCTTCCCGCGCAAGTTCGCGCTCGAGATGTCGTCCGTGTTCTACAAGGACTGGAAGTTCACCGAGCAGGCCCTCCCGACGATCTAATCAAGAGGTACCTAGATAGCTAGTACTTAGGCACACAAATCAATCGCAATGAAGAACCTATCGGTAATATTGCCGCGCGTAATAATCGTGTGATAATATGCGATGCGACGCAGGGGCGTGGCGGTGGCGGACCCGTCGAGCCCGTACAAGGTGCGGCTGCTGATCGAGGACTACCCGTACGCGACCGACGGGCTAGCCATCTGGCACGCCATCGAGCAGTGGGTGGCCGAGTACCTGGCCATCTACTACCCTAACGACGGCGTGCTCCAGGGCGACGTGGAGCTGCAGGCGTGGTGGAAGGAGGTGCGCGAGGTCGGGCACGGCGACCTCAAGGACGCGCCCTGGTGGCCCAAGATGCAGACGGTGGCGGAGCTGGGCAAGGCCTGCACCACCATCATCTGGATCGGGTCGGCGCTGCACGCTGCCGTCAACTTCGGGCAGTACCCGTACGCGGGCTATCTGCCGAACCGGCCGTCCGTGAGCCGGCGGCCGATGCCGGAGCCGGGCAGCAAGGAGTACGCGGAGCTGGAGCGCGATCCGGAGAAGGTGTTCGTCCGCACCATCACCAGCCAGATGCAGGGCATCGTAGGCATCTCGCTACTGGAGATCCTGTCCAAGCACTCCTCCGACGAGGTGTATCTCGGCCAGCGCGACACGCCAGAGTGGACGTCGGACGCCAAGGCGCTGGAGGCGTTCAAGCGGTTCGGCGCGCGGTTGACGGACATCGAGAGCCGCGTGGTGGCCATGAACGGAGACGCCCAGCTCAAGAACCGGAACGGGCCGGCCAAGTTCCCGTACATGCTGCTCTACCCCAACACCTCCGACCACAAGGGCGACGCCGCCGGGATCGCCGCCAGGGGCATCCCCAACAGCATCTCCATCTGAGGAGTGGTGATTCCGTGAATGAATAATAAAGATTGTACTAGTGTATCGCCGTCTTAATTTCCTTCCATTTGCCAATAACGAAGCAGTGAATGCTGTGGTGTTCCCTGTTTCAAGGTTGTTACTTGTTAGAACCATGATTCTGGTCAAAGATCCTATGATCCTACGACCCTGGACTGTTTCTCGTTACTTGAGTCAACTAGCCGAGTGCATAATCTGCTTTTACCTGGACATGAGTGACAGTTGGATCATGATTCATGAACATGTTGGAAACTGGATCCAGAAAACAACCAACTTGACTGCTCTGAACAGATGGGTAATTTGCGAGCATCAGGGGGAGATGTTTCCGGCCGTAGGAGAGGAACGGACGCGGCTCACATCCTAACGCACTTGTTTCCTACCATGTTCGTTTAAACTCGATCTTGAAATTTCCAAGCACGGAAATGCCTTTCTCGCAACTTGATTCTTCTGTTTCTCCAGGGGCCTTTTTTTTACTCTCTTTCTTTATTTTTATTTAATATGCAGCACTCCTGCTTATTTCGTTTAAAAAAAACCCGTATGTTTCTCCTTATCCCTCGGTCGCTCTTCTCCAACTTTGGTCTCGATTCAAGGACTGTTTGGAACACAATATTTCGCTGGAATTCCATAAGAAAGAAGCATCCACTGTCCTCTATAACTATTATGTAATTAACCAGGGCATCAGGCTGGTTTGTGCTCACAAACTGCTCCAGATCTCGACGCACATCGAAGGCGCAAGAGATGGTTCATATGGGTTCTGATTTATTCTCATCAGATCCTGTGTGTATCCTAAATTGCTGATTCAAAACCGTACAGTCATCGTTTTCGTAGCCTGACACAGATCTGATGTGCAAATGCTTACATACATGACAATATCACGATGACACAGATTATTCACAGAACACACGAAAATATGTGTAACTGCTTGTCCAAGAATAGTGACGGTTAATATAGCATTAGTAGCATAGCATCTTACAGTAGGTGTATACAATAAGAACTATTGAAAGTTTCCACATGCTGTAAAATGCCAAGATCCCTTTTACATAAGATGGCACTCCATCCACGAATTATTTTTACATGAAATTGTCCTCGTAAAAATTCCAATAGTCTTCTCAAACACCGTGCTTTGTTTGCTTCCTGCAAGAAAAAGGAAAAAGAGAATTCAGTGACCGAAAGACAGGCGATAAAACTCAGGATTGAAGCAAGAAGGAAGTTAAGGAATTCCTGCCTGATTACAACCGAGATACTGTATGTTCAACAAAAAAATAGCTGGACTGGAGGCAATTTTATCTCAGGGCATACCTTGCTTGTACTTCATGGTCTCTTTTCACAAATGCCTGGAGGTAGCCGTCTGAAGTATACCGGAGGCGCTCCTCCGAACTGGTCTGCTCAAGATGTAAAGAATGAGAAGGCCTCCATGAAGCTGACAGCAGAGGAGGGAAGGCTGGTCGTCACAGTTGTCTCACTAGTGGCTGCCGGACTCATTGGTCGGAAGATTATCCACAACTTCCTCCAGCACAGGATCAACCCCTTAAAGAAGAGGGCTCATTATGCTTAGATGCTAGAACGGGTTGATAACCTGACCAAGGATGGTTCTAGAGGTATGTTACTCTCCAAGTTTCTTTTAAAGTAATGTTTGGACTTTGTAGTATAAGCTTTACTAAGTCTATAAAATTTTGTACTTTTAGTACTGCCAGATGAGTTGGTCGAAGAGAGGACTTCAACTATGTTGAAGAATGTAAGAGATGGTTTAGAACCTATCTCCTTCGACGACCAGCCTTCTAGCCTGATTGGGGAGTCTTCAGAGTTCATAAATGAACGAATGCAGGTATGTATAATTTTTAACTTTAGTCTTGATTTTTTTAAAACTATAGTTAACAATCTTTATGTTTCTCTTTTAGATGCATGACAGAAAGAGGGATGTCGACCAGTATGGGTCTAGAAGCCAACCCCCGCTGGCAAACAAGACCAAGACTACTACTGCAGAGTCTTCATAGGTCGTGATCGAGAGACCGACCACCAGGGAAGACACACTACAGCTTCTGTGGGTGTCGTGGTTGCTGCCAAGAAGACTAGCACTGCACCGACCAGTGCTGCACCAACAAGTAGTAGCTAGGCTGCAGGTGAACCAACCAGTACCCTCCCTGCTATTCGATTGAAACACACATCATCGACCTTAGGCACATCAAAAGCTAGCGAAGACTGCCAAGGTAGCGACCTAGGTGCACAAGAGAAAACAAAAGGCTATGCTTTCAAAGCAACTATATAGTCACCTTACTTTATTCCCATCTGTTCAGGGTGAGGGAGATCAGATTGAGGAGGAAGAAGTCCCTCTCATCTTGGTGAAAAAACCTAGGATTAGCAGTCCTAGTATTAACATCGCCGAAGACAAGACAAGCAATGGCAATCGTACATTAGTTGTCACTGACGTTTTGTTTTCTTTTGAGACTCACATTGGTCTCTGCTTTGAGTAAGTTATCTAACTTAACTCTTTCTTTATTTGATTTTTTCAATATTTTCTTACAGAAATGTCTTTGTTTGTATCAACCCTACGACTACCTCTCCTACTCCAACTGTTGAGGTTGAAGAAGCGAGAGAGGAGCCACTGCCTGCTACTTTTGTAGCTGAATTAGTGCAAATCAGCTTGGACGAGGCAATAGTGGCTGAGGTGGAGGCTGGGGAAGTGGTCGGGAATGCTCCAACCTCCCCAAGACAAATACTTGCAGAAGCAATCGAGCAAGCCTCGATTCTTGTGGACGAGGTGGTTGAGCAAATCCCACCAACAGAAGAGGAGACAAGGCAAACAGATGTGGTCGTCGACCAGACTTCGACCACTGAAGTTTCATCTATCATCTTAGAAAGGGTTGAAGTTATTTCCCACCAGGATGTTGTTCATGACTCAACTCTTCAGTCCACTGAGCAAATAAGTAGTTTTTACTTTTTCAATGTGTTATGATTGAGAAATTACCTTCTTTTTTAATTTTTTATCTTTGCTTTGAATAGGAAAATATTCCTCCTCCAACTCTTACTTCTGCTCTTGAGACTACTACTATGGTGGTATGGAGACCACCTTTTGAACAAGAGGTGTTCTGACCAACTCTACAGAAGCAACGGTTGACTAGCCTACTATACCAAATGAGTTTGGGTATAGTGAATTGGAGAATTAGCTTAAGAACTTAAATGATAAGGTAATAATCTGTTGACTTAAGCCCTCTAATCCTCGATTAGATAATAGAATTCTGACTTATTGCTATCATATCTTTAGAAAACAACTGAAATGCTTGACCTTTTTAAGGCTTTCATGGATAATACGACCAACAAAGATACATCCAAAGATGTAGAGATTTCAAGATTGAAAGAGTAAGTTAAACAAACTCTTGGTCTTATTACATTGAGTAATACTTGTATTATGACTTTGCTATTTCAGTCAATTCATACGAAAAAGCAATCTATTGGTCGGATCATTCAGGAGCATGAGAACAAGTTGGTCTTTACCGACAATACTTCCAAGGATTCAAAATTATGGCTTGTTCTCAAAGAAAGAAGCCTTAAAGAAAAAGAAGAGATTCTCAAGGAAGTTGCTACAGAGCTCAAGCGCCTTGAAGAACTCATTTTAAAACTTTTGGATGAATTGAAGGAGCGTCAAGTGGTCTGCGAAAGACTCACGTAGGACCACGACACACTTCTTCAGAAATATAAGGAAGAAATAGAATGTAAAGACCTCACTCTTATATTATATCAAGTGCACATTACTCATGCTTTTGCAAATTTTTCTGTCTTTAAACATTTAGACTTGTGGAAGCAATTGAGAGACCAGAGAGGGTTTACTCGACAAGCACAATTTGAATTGAAACAAGTAGACAAGCTTTGATTTGATCTTCAAGGGAAAAAGTGGCGATCTTGAAAAGGAAAAGAAAGCTCTACTAGAAGAGATCGAAAACAACAAAGAAGCCCACTCTAATGTGCTGTCTTTCATTCTAACTCAGCAAAAAGCAATTGCTATTAAAGTAAAGTGTGCAGAGATTTCACTCACAAAAGAGGAATCGTCGGTTAAAGAGCTGGTCGACGGCATAAAATCTCATGTAAAGTATATTGTCGACCACCTCTCGAAGGTGGTTCAATCCATGAAGACCTCTCTTCAATTAGTCATTGCCATTAACGTAGGCACCTTGTTTATCAAGTTGAAGCATTACTATCAAGATGCAGTGAACTTGGAGAGGTTGATTCCTGAATTGATTTTGAACTCTGCATAAGAAATTCAGAAGAAAAGAGCGGAAGTAGCTTCTCTTTAGCTGAGTACATGAAGAATGTAAAGTTTCAGTTTAAAGGCAACAAAATGATTTTAGCATTTACATAATGATGAATGTTTTGAATGATCAATATTTTTGTCTTGTAATTCGTTTAATCTGTTCTTATTGTTTTTGTTATATTACTAGTCCCCGACTGTGATGTGTTTGACTAGTAAAATGGTAAACTTATCACAGGGACTTAGCAATGTGATATTAGAAGCTGACGACTAGTATTACTTTCACAGTATACACAGTACTAATTGGAAGCAAGTCTTGGATAAAGTTAGTCTAGTGAGTTTTCGAACAGTGAGAACTAGCTTATTGGAAAAGTCTCTACTATAAGTTAAAAATATCAAAGAATGAATGTAAATCATAAACTTTGTTAATGAGATAGAATATGGTCACATAATACTTGCAAAGATGTTCTATGTTCCAAGAGTTGGATAGAACTCTGTCATCCTCCATTGCAAGTTGAACAAGACCAGATCAGGTGAGAGATACTACAATAAAAGGATCTTCCCACTTGGCAGAAAATTTGTTCGAATTACACTGATTCAGGATTTGTCTTAGAACCAAGTCACCAACGTTAAGTGTGTGTGGTTTAACTCTTCTATTGTAGTACCAACACAACCCTTGTAGATAGGCTGCCAACATGATAAGTGCTTGTCAATGTTTTAATATCGAACTTACGAAATAAATCCTAAGGGGGCTCCTTGATCCAGACTACACAGGATAAGACAAAGGGATTTAGATAGGTTCAGGCCTTCTTCTGGCAGAATAACAACCCTAGTGTTGTGTTCTTGTATTGATCGTTTTTACAACAAGAGAGAAGTCACCGAAGGCTAGAACTAATAACTCATGTCTATTATATTGGTTGTGTTGCTTGTCTCCTTCTGTCCACCGGCATTATACCTTATATAGCATCTGTGGGGGTGGTAGTTGTCCATGCCAGGAGGTGCCCCAACGGTTAATGAATTATGCACGTTGATGGCAGTTATTGTTAGAGAGATTACTGCCACATTCACCTTGCGGTTATGCCAGTGACAGAGATCAATATGTATAGTTATATTAGAGAATAACGGCACATATTTACTACTACGTGTAATTAAACATAATGTATAAGGTCCCTAGCCGATTGGGTCCACATGTTTGTGGCCCTTATCGACCATAGAGTGGTCGTGATTGACCTGATCGTAGTAAAGTTTATGACCATAAAGTGATCGTAGAAGAACTTACAATTAGTAAGTGGTCATAGAAGATCTTATTGATAGTGATATGCCCTAGAGGTAATCATAGAGATGATTGTATCACGTCTATGTTTATGAGTTATTGAATAAATGTTATTTTGTTCCTTGAATGAATCATCAGTTATATAGATCAACGAGTATGTAACTTGTTAGTGAAGCTCTTTAATTTATATGATGTTGTTCTAAATATATCCTGGTCGAATGTCCCTAGTCGGAACACTAGTGACGTATTGACCAACACTTGTATTGATTGATGATCATGCTTCACTGGTCATGGATATAGGGATATCGAATCGATAATGTGAACACATGTTAGAGAACATGGTGTTGGATGAGACCCACCTTGAGACACTATTGAGATTGTTATGATTCTATGTATCATTAGTTGGTCTCAAGTAATGATGATGTATAATCCTTAAACCTTCATATCAGCATGGTTCCCTACATATGTAATAGCACTCTTAGGGGTTGCCAAATGCTACTCATAACTAGGTAGTTATAAAGATAGCTTTCGGGTATGCTATGAAATATGCGGAGGCATGTGACTGGTCGGATATGGGATTTACCCTCCTAACATAACAGGAGAGATATCTCTAGGCCCCTCAAAGTGGTCGAATAAAAAAAGTGCATGGCCATTCCACTGGTGGTCGAACAGTTCCATGGATGACATAATATCTCACCTAGAGTTCAACCAGATATCGTGAGGCAAAGGGAGAATACACGAGTAGATCACTTAGTTCGATTAGTTACAGACTGGTCATATGGAGATACGAGCTGGTCGTAGACTGGTCGAATGTAATCACAGAGTGGCAAAATCTGGTCGTAAGGAGTTACGAATTGGTCGTGACTAAATATGAATTGGTCATATAGGGATAGGACATGGTTGTAAGTGATGAGGACCTAGTCGTAGACCATATTGCATTAAGGTTCGTCCGATATAATTTGTGTGTATTCGGGAATCGTTATGTCCTACTAGGAACCGCTAACGACTCATGGTCGGAAAGGGTTTCCGAGTCACAACCGATTACGCATGAACCTAACGGGTCACATACTTAATGGGTTGGAACAAAACATGTTTGGATAGGATCCGTCATGGGCACTATATAAGGAGATTCTTGAGGCTATTGGGGAGAGGAGACACGACATGCGAGACACATGAGTTGCTCCACCGAAACCCTAGCCACCATATTCTCGTAAGAGCCCCGCCGTGTGACTTCGTGCTAGCACACCAGCGCTCGGTGTTCCTTCCCTGGACATGTGGATACTGTAGAGGCGCTACTCGGTTGCTGTTACACTTGAGGACGATCCAGGACCTTGGCGAGGAACGCGATTAGTTGCTGGAGGAGACGATCGACTATGTTGGACGTTCAACTACAATTGGACGATCGACTATGACCACTCCATCGATGCGCTCGACGTTGGATCAAGCTACTCCAACTCTTCTTCCGCTACATTGCGCATCTAGTGGTAACGATTTATGATCTTCTACTTGCATAGCTTCCTAGTTTACGTGGTAGAATTTTTGAATTGCCAGCTATTGTAGCCTACCCGTATCCCTTCACTTACGACCACAAGATGGTAGTAGAATGACTTACGACCATATAGGGTGGTCGTAGGATAGCTTACGACCACTAGATAATTATAATCTCCCTCATTTATTGATGATGAGGGGTACCTTTGAAGGTTGTGTAAAGACAATATTATCTATAACAGATATTACAGATAAATAGTTTAATTAATTCAGGATTATAAGATCCTCATCAGTACTTGATCCTTTTTTTCTTCAAGAAGGTTGACATCTTCACACTACTCGTCTTGATTGACGTTATCATGGAGATTGACTCGTGTAGAATAAAAATAAATTTCATTAGGTAATACCACTTATGCTCCGTAGACCAGTTGGAATGATGTTTCACCTCTAGCTATACTGGTCGCAATACATAAAGTCCAAAGAACTGAGTAGAGGTCGTCTACCCAAGCCCCTATGCGTATTTTTAGTCTATCAAAGACTTTTTCTTCACGTCTTGCATGATTTGACAGTTAGCACGTTCAACTAGTCAATTGCTTTGTGGATGAGCGACAGAAGCAAAAAAAAATCTTTAGGCATATTTCATCATAGTAATCTTGGAACATACTACTTACAAACTGTGATCCATTATTAGTAATAAGCCGAGTGGGTACACCAAAATGAGTCACTACATTTTTCATAAAGAATTTTTTGGCTACTGATGCAGTAATTGTAGTGATGGATTCGGCTTCAATCCACTTAGTGAATGTATCAATGGCCACAAATAAGAATTTGTACCCATTAGTTGCCCTAGGTAAAGGTCCAACTATGTCAATTCCCCATGTTGAAAATGTCCATGACAATGTAATTGTTTGTAATTGATTTGCAGGTTGGTGTACTTATCGAGCATGAAATTGACATTGCTCATAAGTTTTTACAAGATGCATTACATCTTGTAGTGCAGTGGGCTAGTAAAAATCTTATCGGAAAGCTTTCTCGACCAGTGTTCTATATGAAGCATGTGCTCCTCATAAGCCCCCGTGTATTTTATGAAGTAATATTTTACCATTCTCCTGAGAATACACCGCATTAAAACACCATGTGCTTTTTTTGTATAGGTCATTGTTGACTAGTTTGTACAATCTTATCTTTCGATTTAATCTGTTTTTTCACGTGCATCCTTAGACATTGCCCCATGCGCTAGATAGTTTTTCAATAGTTGAATCCAATATATGTCATGCTCAAGAACGGCAACCTCTAAAGTGGTCGGTTGTACTTCTGTAGATGTAACTACAAATGATTTAGACAAATATTAAAGGAAAACACATGTTGGAATAGGTGATCGTGAGGATCCCAATTTTGATAATTGGCTGCTAAAGTATTATCTTTTAGCGATATGTATTGGACTTCGGAACTACTGAAGTATTTTTTTCCAATTTCCTCAATTCATCCAAGTAGTGAGCCATTGTCTCATCAGAACATTAATATTCGTTGCTAACCTGGTTTACGACTAATTGTGAATCGCCTTTCTCTAATAGTCGACGGATACCAAGGGATTTTGCTGCTCGGAGTAAAACTTTCATACTCTTCCATATTATTTGTAGCAGGAAATTTCATTTGGATTACGTATTGTAACCAGTCACCTTGTGGCGTGAACAATACTATACTGGTACTCCGAGCCTTTAAGTTCTCAAGAACCATCGAAGTATAGTGTCCAATGGTCATCTAGGCTAGACTTTATTTGTTCCTGTGATTCAGAATTAGTCTATTCAATGATAAAATATGTCAAAGCCTCATACTTAATTACTATTCGGGCAATGAAATGGATATTAAATGATCCAAGTTCTACTACCCACTTACCAATGGAACCAGTTGACTCTTGATTGTGTAGAACTCTTCTCAATGCAAAGGACGATGATACCGTAATCTTATGTGGTTGAAACTAATGTCATAACTTACGGGAAGTCATTAATAGGGTATTGTCGACGATCGAATCGCCAATCTTATGAAATATAGAGAAAAATGGCACAGATCTCTTGGGAGAAAATGTGACTGCTCTTTTATTGATATGAACTGGCTATTACAGGGGGTGCCTATGATAAGGCAATGGACTAATCCTAATTACACTGAGCGTAATGCTTGCTATGCTATTGAATCATACTTAAAAACATAAATCTAATGCTGATTGCGCTGCTTCAGTTTGATGCCCACTGATCTATTGTCTTCTATCTCCTCATTCCTTCTGTCCTCCATCTTTAAATAATCCCTGAAGAGGTGGCAATTATTCTTGGAGAAGACGTCTGTTGGGAAGCATCGCGACTGGTCGGAGCAAGGCGGTGGTTGATGAAGCATCAACCGTTCTGCGGTTAAGTGTATGTGAGACACTCAACTGTATGTTGGTTGTTGTCAATGTCTTAGGATCATGATACGTCCCGTGGCATGAAATATACACTATGTGATCCATTCATCACATGGTAAAATATACCTGGAGTTAAATCTAGATACCAGTTCACATCTTCTACGAGCAGTTGTCTGGTCGGAGACTAGGTACAGAACCTTGTCTAACCAGGGAACCCATTATGTAACCCCCGGAATCCTTACTACCAGAGAGGTCGTTAGCCTTAGGGGTTACGATCATGAAGACATATGGTATTTAATTATGTATTAGAATAATGCATAGAGATTTTAATCCTCGTTAGGTATAAAGTAACTTTTGGACTTGAGGGTAGTGCTCATTCTGCTCATGTAGTACTTTACTTACATAGTAAACATGTCGTTGGACCTTATCTCATTCTACGACCAGTACAACACAGTAAACATATCGTTGTACCTTATCTCGTTCTACGACCAATACAACAATAACCACATTAGGTGTAGCAGCCAAATATACCAATAAAGATTCTCTTGGGTAGGGTGATACCAATATGGGTGGGCTTGCTAAGTAAGTCTTAATATCCTTAAATGCTTTGTTTGCCTTATCCGACCAATGAAATCTATCATATTTTCGAATCACCTTAAAGAAAAGGAATCAATGTTCACCTGGTCGAGAAATAAAGCGACTAACTGTTGTCATTTGACCAGTTAAACCATGAACCTCCTTCACTATTGAAGGAGGTCGGAGACATGGGCGGTCCTAGCATGGGGCATGGGTGTTCAGTCGAACACCCATTTTTTCTGGTGAAATATCTTCTATTTAGTAGGTATATTATGCATATATATTGATAATTAGACTAAATACTTCACACATTTATACCCTCAATAGATTTCATCCCACTCCCACATCTTTCTTCCCAATTCGTCTCAAATAATTTGGCCCAGCTCGTCAACCGTATAGCTTTCAGTCCATTCGGAGACACCCTCTCCCTCAAACCAAGTCCTAACCTCTCTTTACTCTCTCTCTCTCTCTCTCTCTCTCTCTCTCTCTCTCTCTCTCTCTCTGAGACAGTTAGGCAGCAGCACTAGGGTACGAGGCAACCAGGTGTCAGGTGAGGCGATTTGGTGCAAACAAAGGCGAGGGCAGCTCCTAGGCTTTGGCCGAACCTTGGCAGCGGCGTGTGAAGAGCAGGAGCATGTTGTCTAGGAGGTAGGAGCAATGTAGCAAGTGCCAAGAATGTGGGTGACAAGCGAGACATAGCCGGGCCTCATGGGAGACGTGGCCTGGAAGGGAATGCGAGTCAACAGCCCAGGTCGCCTACACACGTCGATAGCAGCACCTCCATTCCTCAATTCCCCTGTCCTAAATCCTAAACTTGTATCAACATTTTTTTTAATTATTTTTAAACTCTAAATTCTTTGAGGTATTATCTCTAATATAAAAATTTTGTACTTTGATTTTTGCTATTGCATACCTTTGTTTTTTCATTAAATATTATTTTATTAACTCTGAACACCCATCCGAGAAATCCTGGGTCCGCCACTGGTCGGAGAGATTCAATGGCACAAATTTTTTCAGGATTGACTTTAGTACCTCTAGAATCCTTCTATATAAAGGGGGCTTAGTTGAGACTCAGGTAGGGTGGCCTTGTTAGTGTTTTTTATGCGTCGTCAGATTGTGTTGGGCTGCGTCCGCGTTCGTCTGACATCTTCCCAGCACGTCTCTTCCGTTCTTCCTCCTCTCCTTGCGCCCCACGCCATCTCCATTCCGCTTTTCCCGTTCCTCTCCCTCGCTTCCCACGACGGTCGCATCCTCCCTGCTCAGCTAAGGGTGCAATCAGGGCAAGTTGCGGCTAGTCCGCACTTGTTCGCACCAACCGCCGAATGTTACCCGGATAGATGCGGCAGCCCTCCAAGCATTACGTAGGTAGATGCGGCGGCCGCTAGCCCATAACTAATTTTGATTTTGTCATTCATGGCATGCACGTCTTAGGTCGAGGCCATGAACCAATGCAGCTACCTGATGCCGGGGCTCGCCGCCTGACCGCCACCGTCACGGCCGTGTCCGCTGGGACCACCCTGAAGGCTTTGGTACCGTCCTTGCGAACCGATCCCTTCACGGTGTTGTGCCGCTGCAGCATCTGCTTCAGCGAGAGGATCTCCTACTCCAGCCGGATCTCGGCCCGCCATCTCGTAGTCCGCCGTGGTCGCCGAGGGCGCGAGCTTCCGCCACGCGGACGTGGCCGTGGTGTCCATGTACGCGCTGCCGTGCCGAGATCGGTTCGTGGGGACGGGCACCGGGCTCGGCCAGACGCGCTGGTGCGCCCGAGACCAGCTCCCGGTGCACGACCGAACGAAGTCGGAGCACTCGTGAAGGCGCCATGCGTGTCGCGGCTCGCTGTCACGAACAACGCTCAGACGATGAGCCGGAGCGGCATCCACTCGTTCGCACCGCTGGAAGCACGCCTCGTCGCGCCTTCGGCAATGAGGTGGCCGTGACAAAGAACGCTTTCTCCTCCCTGGACAAACCCGGATAATCCTAACAGGAGTCTACATAACTTCAGAGCGAAAATTCAGAGTTCTGAATGTTTCGGGTGGGCTACAGTGAAGTTTCAGAGAGGTTCAGAAGAAACGAGAATACACATGTTTTGTTGCACAACCAAATCACGGCTTTTCTGTTTTCTTCTTCTATTTATTCCCGGTTGATTACAAGAACCTGTTACATGCCAATTAGTGGCCAATTCAGTTACATGCCAATTAATGGCCACGATCCACGATCGAAGAAACGTTCTACTGAATTGACTATAGTACAGAACTAAATGCAGAGAACTACATGCAGGACTGAATTCGAACAGAAAGAACTAGTAGATGAAGACCAAACAGAACGCAAAAATGAAATTAAACTAACAAATCCTGACATGACAGAATTAGCAGCCTCTCATTGTTAGTGACAGTTTAAACCTGCAACTAACTAGTAATAATCATGTGTATTTTTTTTTGACGTAGAATAATCATGTGTATGATCGAGTGCTTGTCTTACCATTAAGTATGTGTTGCTTGCTTCTTATAGATGGTCATGGGTCTTCCGTTTGCCAGCCGGAACGACACCGATTAGTTATGCTAGCCTCTCTGACCGGAGCTTCGGATCACCGACCATCTGCACGAGGTACCGATCCACAACTCCGCGACGGCCTCCGCGCCTCTTCTCTGCATGGAGACATGGTTTCAGATGATGCTCTCCATTGCCCTCACCTCCGGGCTATCAGCGATGGACCGGCCAGCTTCTTGCTTCGGCAGCGGCATATTGTCCACGCGGGCAAACTGCAGGTGGGACGCGACCTGTTCTTGTAGCCTTGTCCAGCTCTCCTCACTCAGCTCGAGGGTGATCACACGATAGCAGAGCGAACTAGAACGACGCCGGGCTGGTCCCGCCGCTGCTCGGGGTTGAGGATCTCTATGCACGCTATGGGCTACGTGCGTACGCGAACACATAGTGGTGTCCTCAAATGACCACTTAATTTTTTAACTAACCCACGAGTGTTCATTTAATGTTTTTTGCGGGACGGACTAAGTGAGCTTGTGGGCAATCCACACCCACTTACACCCCTAAGCTCAGCCCTTCTCCTCCCCCTGCTTCGTCTCCCCTCCTCGTCCCTCCGCCTCCCCTGCCGCCACTCTCCACTGGCGCCGTTGCTCCCTCCCCACCTCCCACCCCGTCGCTGCCTCCTTCTTGTTCTGCCCTCCTCCTCCCCTCCCCATTCCTCTGTCTCCCATACCGCCTCTTTCCATTGGCGCCGCCGCTTCCTCGCTGCCTCCTTCCCGCTCTGCGCTCCTCCTCCCGCTCCTCTGCCTCCCCTCGCATCCCTCTCCCTCCCATGTCGCCTCTCTCCACTACCCCTCTCCTGTTTTCCCCCGTCGGTTGCGCTTTTTTTTGGGATGATTTTGTTTATTTTGTACACCCGAGGGCTCCTCCATGGATCTGTGCGGGTTTTGTTTGGCCCGAATTTTTGCCTTCGTGTTTGACTTGTTTTTGGCTGTCGTGATGTTCTTTGGTTGTTTCCTTCCCTTCTGGGCTCCTCCTTTTTCTACGTTATTTTGAGTTTCTTGTTTGATTATCAGGTAGAAAATTCTTTTGAGTCCAATTGCTTATTTCTCCGATTTAAGGTTCTGATTTCTTGTTCCATGGATGAGAGAGGATTTGTTTGTCAGGGCATGCCTGGTTATTTCAGTTGAACCTTTTGCTTACTTTCATATTTTTAGGAAAATGTCTCTATGTGAAATTTTTCCTATTCAATACCATCTTTATTATATGTCTGGGCTGATGAGTATTACATATTTAGATTTGAGGACTTCATGCATTCTGCTATACTATATGACTTGTCACAGCAGGAGCGTAATTTTTTGACAACGCCCCTGGTTTTGGCATTGCACAATTGTGGGCTAAAGAGCGTACAACAGATGGAAGCAGCCAAAAGAAAGAGCTTGGTATTATCACTCTACCTGTTGGTGTAGAATCTCCTGAAGTTCAGTATGATTGTTCTCCAAGTACAGTATGAAACTCCTAATGCTACCTATAGCACATCGATAGTTATTGGACATGCTGCCTTCGGAGTATCGTTCTCTGATGTTGGTTTGGAGAAAGTGATGGAGATATGTAGTTCTGCAGCGGCATTTCTAAAGGGTAGAACGGATAAATCTAAAAAACGTGGCTCCATTACCAACCGAGCTGCATTGATGCTCGTTAGTCTCTCTCTCTCTCTCTCTCTCTCATATGGGCTTTCAATTTAAGTCATTTGTGCACTGTGAAGCTAGACTGGCGAGGGCATTTGTGCTATAACTTAGTTATTTTATTTGGTTCACGAGGTGTTCAGCAACCTGATGTCTTCTTTTCCGGCCATGTTTCTATGATAAAATTTCAATCTGAGACCAATACACTAAACTTCTTTTTAATCTGTCTTTGGAAATGTTGTTCATGTGTAAGGAAAAAAACTTTTCGTTTTCAACTCAATCTGGGGTGCAGTTGTGTGTTTTACGTAGGACTGTGCATGGTCTAATATTTTGGTAGATAGTGTGCATGTAACACCCTGGCTATCCAGAAGTTAAAATGTTACCTAAAGACTCTAACATACAACCATAATCATGAGGATTGAAACAATACTCCAAATTATAACGAATGAAAGATGAATCTCTCATAAGGCACAATCGCACAAATATAGTCTGAACTTAAGCAAGACAAGTACCACAGCGGAGAATAAACATCCAAACCAAACAGGAGACATCATCTGCATGACACCTTATTTATTACAGTTTAACTCTAAACAAATAAAGGAATTCAACCAAGTTCTATTATTGAAACTGGAATATGGTGGTGAGTGTTTAGTGCATGTCTACTCCCTCCCGCTAGAATCATCATCAATGGCCACCTAAAACAAAACAACAAACAAGAGTGGGTCCGGGACTCAGTAAGTACAACGATTACAAGAACATACTTCATGTAGAGACATAGCATATAAGAAATATCTGAAAGATAGAACTGTATGCATGGATGCCATGAACTGGATGGACTGCACTCGAGCTTATACCGGTATAGCAAGTGACACACCCGTCGGTGTTCACTTAAGCCCGTATTTATCGAAATACGGAGATCCAAACTACTGTATGAAGAACGTTTCATACGGGTGTCCAAAACTGCCCACATTGGAATGGTGGGACTTCACTTGCCCATACTGGAATTGATGGGACTTTAGACTCTACTCCCGTGAACGAAACATGAACATGATTGCATGAATAAATTTATGAATAATGGATAATAACATCTCTACTCGTATGAAAGAGCATACATAAAGAACATAGTCATCATAACATTCCACTCCCGTGGATGGCACATGAACATTTAAGCTTCTCACACATTAACATAACACTATACCAATCAACAAGCATTCGGGGTTTACAAACCACACATAAGTCACTGTACTTGCCTTTAGCGTAGCGGTGCGTTGGAAGGCAACGAAGAAGCCGCTAACCTTGGTGCCTCACCTCCTACACCAAAGTTACTCAATAAGAACCAAGTCATCAAGAAACTACTCGCATCGCACTAACTTATAACCCCAATCCCACCATTTAAATTATACCCGTTCTTGAATTAAACCACATTCTAGCAGAAAGTCTATTCGGACAACAGCGGTAATAATAACATAACTTTTAATCTAAAACTCGAAAAGGGGTGTTCTCATGTTTGATTGAAAGGTAATACAATTATATACAACAACCTAGTTGATGAAAATCTCGAATTCTATACGTATCAATCTCCACAAGACCAACAAACACTAACTGTCAGAACTTCTGGCAATTTCTGGACAGCAGCACGGAAAGTGCCATAACTTTTAATTGGCTACACCAAACTTTGCGTTCTTTATCAACATCAAAAGCTAAGACCAAGGCCTACAATAACCTAGTTGGGTGAAAGCCCTGAATTTCCCATTAACACACCCATAATTTAAAAGACAACTTGACAGTTTATTCTCGTCAGGATTCTAGACAGCAGAGACGAAAACTACCATAACTTTTGATCCGCGCGTCGGAATTCAGTGTTCTTGGCGGCCACTGAAATCTAAGAACAAAACCTAAATATCTCTAGGAGATTGAGAACTCAGATTAGGCCTCTAACATCACGAAAAAGTCCACGCAACATTCTGGACAGAATCGACTTTCTACTCGCAGCAATACGATCTAATCAAATATGAACCAAATCGCATCTCCCACTAATCAAACGACGAGGATCAGTAATCGTTACCCTTGCAGCAACCAGGAAGTAGGCGGAAGATCCTTGGAGACGACGGTCTCCCTCCTCCTCTCCTCCCTTAGCCGAGCGGCAGCTTGCTGCCCTCTTTCTTCTCCTCACGTTGGCCGGCAGCGGGGAAGGTCCGAAGGCAAGAAGGGGCGGCACCACAGCAGGGAGCAACCACCAGGGAGGTAGGGGCGGCTCCAAGGGGCAGGGACGTGGGGGAGAGAAGAGGGGATGGGGGGCGGCCAAAGGGAGGGATGGGGGTTCGGCCAAGGGGGGAAAAAGAGGGGGCCGGCTAGGGTTTGGAGGGGGAAGGGGGCGCATGGGCCAGGCCCAAGGGGGAGGTCTTGGCCGGCCTCAAGGCAAGGATGGCCTGGCTGGAGGCCCAAATCAAGAAACTGCTCCAAAAACCGGAAAAAGGACTTGCAACCTTTCCCCGATTAAACTCCCTCTAAATGAAACTCGGAGTATTACAGTGCAAGAGCCTTAACATATATGGAATGTGCTTCCCATTCTAAATTCATCAGCATGCTTGGGTTGCTGTATGATAATTGTAATCTATTATATTCCTTCTAGGATGTAGAAAAAGAGCCAGAAAATACATGGAGACCCATAGTTGAAATACAGTTCGGAGGACGACCTTACAGAGGGAGATGCCAAGAAGGTGTCCCTGAAGGAAAGGTGAAACTCTTTAAAGTACTTGCTCTTCTAGTTGGCTTGACACGAAATGTAACTTTCTAACCAATCTTATTTTGTTAATCATTACAGGGGCGTTTAACCTACAGTGATGGGAGCTTTTATGATGGACTCTGGAGGTATGGAAAGATATCCGGTTTGGGGACGCTTTATTATAGCAACGGTGATGTATTCCATGGAACATGGAGGGACGACCTTATTCATGGAAAGGTTTGGCACTCGGTTTCTATCTTGTACATGGCAATTATGAAATGGTGACATTAGAAATGGTCTCCATCTCTACTCAAAAAAGGATAAGGTCAAGCACCCTCTTTGTTATGGTAGAGTATGGTGATTGTCATCTCATGTCCTATTTGATTATTCTCATTGTTATTTTATGATAAATATCTTATTCAGATCATGGGAGCCTATCAGCATAGTTTGATCAAATGCAACTGTCAATCTGGATATTGGAGATATATTTGCTACCAAGAATCTATACTTGCTTTTCTGTTTCATTTGCATAGCTATTCTTTGTGTGTACATTTTCCCCCTTCCGTTTTCAAGTATCAAAATTCTATCTCATGGATCATTGACATGCTTCCAAATTTTTTACTTTGATTGCTTACTATAACTAAACATGCACTCGGTGCTATACTATTCAAACTGTTGTTTTACTTCTTGTTGCTCAGTTCGACAGGGTGACTATAGATGTACCGTTTTGGTTGTCATGAGATATTAATATGCATTATGCTACGTGAAGTTTATAATTCTGTGTTAATTGACTTTGCTCCTTCACTTACACATTAATTCAGTTGCCAAGAGGACACATATGTTATACTTTTTCCCTTGAAACTTAAAATTTATGCTCCACCATGTAATTTTTTATGCCTGTTCTCTCTCCTATCCCATGTTCGTCTCGTCTGCCTTACTTTGTGTACTTCCTCTTGTTTTCAGCTACATAAATGAATGTACAGTTTGACTGGACTATGCAGACAAAATGAAATAGAAAATAGGGAGAGTCTGTTATGCAGTTGATAATTAATTTATGTGCCTATTCATTGTTCATTACTATATGCTTAGTGGTTGTTACCTTTAGGATTTTGTTCATTATGCATTCTTCATGTTAAAGCTATTTATCTTTATTGTGAAATATCCAACCATAAAATATCGAAGCACCACTTACACCTACCCAAGATGCAAATTTGAGTTTTTTGTTCTCCTTTAAAGTTACTTGGTAAAGATCTAATGGCAACATCTGGTATGACACTCAATTTTGAACAAGTATTTTTGCGTGTTGGATTGAATATCACCACCGTCTTTCACGTTCATTGTGAAGTTCTGAGTTTTCCCCCTTTTCTTTAGGGTTGGTACTATTTTCACAGTGGTGACTATTGGTTTGTGAACTTTTGGAAGTGGAAAGCTAATGGTGCGATGGGAGCATCTTATTTGGCCATTTTCAAAATGTATGGTGCCATGAGGAGAGCCTGTTGATTGATGCAAATGAATCAAGGTGGCTGTCGTTGATTTTTTGTTTAAATGTGTTCCAAAAAAAGTTTATCTGCATTTTCTTTTGAACAAGACGGGAATTAGCTTTAATATGGATTGTGGCTATAGGTGGTTTGATGTTTGGGAAAATAAGGGCTTTGATCTAACTGATTTTTCTTGACGTTGTTGGCAGTCTTGCTGCTCAGAAGTTGGAGGACTGCGTTTCCAAATTGTAAATGCTTCAAGATAGTTTGGTATGAGTTTCCGTTACACTAAATTGCTTCTATATTGACTGATTCATAGACTTCAACCGCTTCTAATTTAACTATACAAACAATGCTCCTTGTGCATATCTAAAATGTCACTTTAGTCTTGCCCAATCGTAAATAGGTGTGCCTGTTGGTACCGCTGTTGAAGTGTTTATGGTTAATTTTTCAAAGTTGTGCGTTGTATAGATTGCATTTTCTTTCTCTTGATTACAGTCACATTTGTTCAACTCCGCGCGTCGAGGCGTGCGTGGGTTTCTAGTTAATAGAAATCAAGTAATTTACAGAAGAAACACCAAAAGTACACTTTTCTATATTCAGCTTGATTCATTTATTATTCAAATTGACATAGGTTTATGTCAGTTTAGACAGATGATCAGAGTTTTTGTGCTCTTTACAACAAGATCGCCCACATATGCTTCAAGATTACGCCCTATCTAGTCGACAAACATCTTCTGTATAAGTTACTGGTTCGTAGCGCCAACATTTTTCAACCTGAACAACATGTTGACGTAGCAGTAGGTGTCAAAAGGGGTGATGAAGAAAGTCTTCTCTTTATATTCTCTTGCCATGTTTATTTGATGGTAGCCTGAGTAAGCATCGAAAAAACTCATCAATCCACATCCCACGGTTGAGTCGACTAGTTGGTCGCTGTGGGGTAAAGGGAAGTCATCCTTAGGATAGGCAGTATTCAAATTATTAAAGTCAACGCACATGTGCTACTTACTATTTGTTTTCTTGACCATGATCGGATTCACGAGCCAATATGGGTTGTCGACTTCATGAATGAAACCAGCGTCTAAGAGTTTGTCCAACTCTTGTCGAGTGGCTTCTTTCCGATCAGGAGCGAATCGTCAGAGCTTCTACTTCACTGGTGGTTTGGCAAGCCGCATGGCTAGCCTGTGCTCGATCACCTCTCTTGGGACTCTAGGCATGTTGGATGGTTTCCATGCAAATACATCTACACTTTGTAACATCCCAAGGTTATGTTACCAAAATAAAATAAAATAAAAGTTATTATTTTATTGGATTTTCTGAAAATTTGAAAAGAGTTCTATTGCTTTATTTGAATTTCTGAAGTTTTAAAAATCAAATTTAAAATTTATTTGAAGTTCTTGAAGTTTTATTGGATTTAAATTGAAAAATAAAAATTTACTTAATTTCTAGAATTTTCTGAATTTTTAAAAGCTTTTTCTTAAATATTTCAAAGCCAAAACAATTTATTTGCAAAACTAAAAGCCAACCTTTAGTTGGAAATAATTTTATTAAGTCCAAAATAACTATGGGAATTTCTGTGAATTTTTCCATAATTTTTGGAATTATTTTGCTATTTCTAAAAGCCAAAAGAAATTAACTGACTATTTAAAATCATCAAATCATTTAAAATCCGGAATTGGCTTTTGGGCCAAAACTCCCTCCGGCCCATCTCTCTCTCCCGCGCCTCCGGCCCAATCGGCCCGCCCGTTTTCCCTCTCTCTCTACCTCACTCCCCGGCCCCACCCGCCAGCCTCCGCTTCGCCGCCGCCAGGTGGTCCCGCGCCCATCTTCTTCTTCCTCCCCTTCTTCTTCGCGCAGCGCCCGCGCGTCTCCGCCATCACCGCACGCCCGAAGCTTCGTCAACCGCCGCCTCCCACCACCCCGCATCTTCCGCACGGCGTGCGCACGAACCGCCGCCTCCAACCGCCTTCTTCCCCCACGTTCTCCCCCTCTCCCCGCACCCGGCTCGCCCGCTCGCCTAACCGCCGCCGCCATGCCGCAACCGCCGCCCCGAGCACGATCTCGCTCTCCCGTGCCCCTCCGACCCTATAAAAGGGAGCCTCGTGAGCGCCCCTTCCTCCTCATCTCCTCCCCCTCACTCATTCCTCCCCCTCCGCGTTCGTCTCGCCGGGATTCGAGTTTTGGTCGCCGGCGACCGCAAGCGCTCCGCCGCCTCTAGCGTTGCCACCGTCGCCGCTCTCACCTCGCCGACGCCACCAACGGCACCGCCTCGTCTCGCGCACTCGTGCGCGCGCCGCCGGAGCACCCCGCAGCCCAACTCCGCCGCGAGCCCGTCATCGCCGCCGCCCAACTCCTCGCCGCCGGCAACCGCCGTGCCCTCAGGTGATCAAACCACATGCACCGTAACCCCCACACCCTCCTCTCTCCGTTAAGCACCTCGCTGGAGCTCGCCGCGGCGCGTAGCGCCGGCGAGCTCACGGCCGAGCCGCCGCCGTGGTTAGGTGTCGTGGCACCGCCACATGGGTGCCACCTCACGGCCACATCACCCTCCTTGCCTACGTGGTCGCCTAGTCATCGCTTGCGTGTCGTCCACGTGCGCGCCACCCAGCCTCGCCCCGAGCCAAAAGTCCGGTGGACTTGGTCCATGTAAACCACGAGACTGACATGTGGACCCCACATGTCAGGGTTTTCTTTTATTTTCTTTAATTCCGAAAATCCAAGGGCTGATGTCATCATTGCGCAATAAAAGGCTTTTCCTTTAGAAAATTAAATCAAGAAATTCTATTAATTCCAGATTTGGGTTATAAACTTGTAAAATTCATATCTTTTGGTTCCTAACTCCAAATTGGGTGTTTCAAATTGCAAAATTTGTATAAAATCATTATCTAGATAACTAAACCAAAATTATTCAATTATGAGTTCATTTGACCACAAATTCCTTTAAACCCTAAATTTACCATTTCATGTAATTTCAATCTTCGAAAGCTCATATCTTTTGCATCCAATCTCCGATTGAGCTCATTCAAATTTCTAAATTTATCCAAATTCAAGATCTAGCTATCTAAAGAATTTTTTTTTCAATTTGGAGTTGATTTGAATCTTATTTGAATTTAGTTTGAATTTGGCTTATTTTCGCGTATAGATTTCGACGACTTCGGAGAGTCAGATTTCGACGCCGTTTGAGAGCAACTATTTGAGCAAGGCAAGTTACATTCTTGATCATATTTGCACCTATTATTTAAAATTATTTAAATTATGTTTCAAACTATTACTGCATGCTTATTTATATTCAGTAATTTAAATACCTGTTTTTGAATTTATAGTTATGCCTAAAATCCTTTGTACGGTCAATTTTGATATCGAATCAAACATATTGGCACCTTAGATAAAAACCTAGTTGATGCAATAGTATGGACTAGGATCTTTTGGAAAATATTGTGCTTAGCCATGCTTATAGATCACATATGTTTCATTTGGGGGATTTCAGCCAAAAGTCAAATGTTGTTTAAATTGTATTCATAGCATTGGTGTGTTATGGAAATTTATAAATGACTTTGGAAAATGAAATAAAATGATGGTTTGGACTTGAGCGAATTGGTTGTCTGGTGGGTGCAGGTTTATGCACGGGCTCAACTGGGTAGGTTGGGGCCTGTGGTTCGCTGGTTGTCGCCTGTGTCGCTTAAGGACCGGTCTTCGAGCCGCATCTTGCTAAGCCACATCGTACTACCACATGTCTTGTATGGGCAGGACCTGGCTGATTAATTTGCAAAGTTCCATCATGGTCGTTCCTGTGATGCGGTGGGTGGTCTTTCATGACCTTTGTTAGTCCCACTTGGCGCAAGAGGGGCTCGAACCTGCGGACGGTAGTCCAAAGGGGTGAAACCTTAGCGAGGAGGACTATGGTGGGATAGCGTATTGTAAAGGCCTTGACACGTACTCTAGGCTGCTTACCTAAGGTAGTGAGCGGTGGTATCGACGGATGCCAAACAACTAGAGAATTCATGTCTTGTGGGTAAAGTTGTACAACCTCTGCAGAGTGTAAAACTATTCGAATAGCCGTGTCCACGGTCATGGACATGCTGGCAAAGCCACTCAAAGTTAGACTTCGATTTAAAAATGTTTTTGTAAAACAGTTTGATCATGGATGGGTGTCCATGAAAAAGGGTTGTGGGTTGAAGCCCCGGATTGGTGCCCGTGTTTATGTTGGTGTTAGGTTGGTGCCTACACTATCGTTATCAACAGAGAAACAATTTTAGATTTTATAAAACTTGAGCTTTTGAACTTATTATGGTATTTAATGTCAAATGCTGATTTATGCAAATTAACCATGTAAGCCATCCTTTGTTATATCCATGTGTAACAGCCCAATTTTCAAATTTCAGTAAAATTTAAAAGTTTATTTATGTTTGTGGTTTTTCCTGAATTTTCAAAAGCTTTTCATAAATATTTTAAAGCTAAAACAAATTTATTTACAAAATTAAAAGCCAACTAATAGTTGGAAATAATTTTATTAAGTCCAGATTGAGTATGGGAATTTCGTGAATTTTTCCATAATTTTTGAAGTGTTTTGATATTTTCTAAACCTTATTTGAATTATCGATTTAATCAAATAGAAAAGCAATAGAAAAACAAAAATAGTCAGGGCGAAACCCACCAGCCTCGCCCAACAACTCACATGGCAGACGCCCATCGGCCCGCTTTTGCCCACGTCCGCCTCTCGCCTCTTCCACCATCCGATCAAAATCGGACGCACGCCATCTCTCTACGATCTCCTCTTTTCTTCACCGCCGACCATGCACCGACGCCAGGATCGTTCATCACAACCGCACGGTCCGACTGTTATCGTCAACAGGAGCCGTGCGATCCTAATCCAACGGCCGCGCCAAATATTCACTTACCGCTTCGGGGATCTAATCTCGTCCGCACGTTGAAAATCGGACGGCCCGCAGTCATCGTTTTCCCCGCACCGTCTTCCTTCTTCCTCGCGCGAGCGAGCCCGGGATCTCCGCCATTTTCGCGCGTAGCTGAGCTCCACGATCTCGACCGTTGTAGCCTCTCCGCCCACGATCACGTGCGCGCGAACTTCGCACAAGCAACCGCCACGTCCTGCACCCCGTTACCCATCATCCCCGCGTCCGGTTGCACAACTCACCGCAACCGCCGCCACGACCTCGCCCACGTCCCCGCCGTTATAGCCTCGCCCGTACCCTATAAAAGGGAGCACCAGGTGCGCCACATTCCCTCATCACAACGCCCAAACTCACACCTCACGCCCGAGCTCGCCAGATTCGGAGATTCATCGCCGCGGCCACCGAGCTTGAGCTCGCTTGCGCCGCCGTCACCACCGCCGGTCCCCGCGCCACCACCATCGGCACGCATCGCCGCGAACCTCAAGCACCCTCCATCGCCGCCGAACGCCACCGGAGCTCCTCGCCGCCGACAAGCCGACACCGCCGCCGCGATATCTTTCGCCGCGGCTATCGCTGTGCCGCAGTGACCAAAACAGTGCCGTGACCCCATCGTCTCTCTTCCATTTGACACCACCCGCACCTCGTCGTGCGCGCCGTTCACGGCGAGCACACGACCCGAGCGCCGCCGGTGCCAGGTGACGTGGCAGCGCCACGCCATCGCCACTCGCGCCACGCAGGCGCCGCGGCCGCCACCTCCTCCTCCTCGCGCGTGTCACGCTGCGTGCACATCCACCACCGAACTAAAGGTCCCATGGACTTGGTCCATGTGGACCATGTCAATGACACATGGGCCCCATGTGTCAGAAATTCTTTTAATTATTATAATTCCGAAATTCCAGTGCTGATGTAATCATTGCGCAATAAATGGTTTTTCAGTAGGAAAATAATTCTGGAAATTCAATAAAATTTCAGATTTAGATATAAACTTCAAAAATTCATAACTTTTGCAAATGAACTCCAAATTGGGTGATTCAAATTGCAAAATTTATATAAAATTATAATCTAGCTAACTAAACCAAAATATTTCAGTTTGGAGTTGATTTGAACTATGTTTTTGAATTTATTTGAATTTGCATTGAATTTGTCGTATTTTACAGATAGACTTGACGACTCGGAGAGTTCGATCAAATCAAGATTTAGAATTTCAAGACATCGACCAAGGCAAGTTACACCATTGACCATATTGCCCCTATTATTTTAAGTTATTTTCAGTTTTTAAATTCCTTATTGCATGCATATGTTGTTATAAATATTTTAATATCCTGTTTCACGTATAGTTAATTCCATATGTTATTGTATGGCCAAATTTGAATGTTGTATCTGATTACCTTGATACCATAGGCAAGATATTACCAAAATTCAAATGTATGCTTAGCCAAGCTTAGTTCACATTTACAGAATTTGGGAGGGTTTTACACCAGATTTCTACAAATTGTTTTCAAACTTGATATTGTGGTATTGTTTTACCACATGAGTTTATAAATGAAGTTTTTATTCAAAATAAAACCAAAATGGGTTTGGATTTGGGCGAAATGGTCGAATGGTGGGTGCAGTTTATGCACCGTTTGATCTAGTTAAGATCAAGGCCCATGGGTTGACTGAATGACGCCAAGTCAATTGAGGACCGGTCTTTGAGCCGCTTATTGCTATGCCATAACGTATCACCACATGTCCTGTATGGGCGGGATTTGGTGACTAACTGTGATGTCCTAGTATATTTATGTCATGTGATTTTGTAGGTGTCGGCTAGACGCTTTATTCCCACTTGGCGCAAGAGGGCTTCCAGAGGACAGTCACCCAAAGGCGAAACCTTAGCGGGCATGAATGTACTAGGATAAAACATTGTAAAGGCCTCATGGTATTTGCTCACCACACGCCTACTGGCGTGAATTGGCCGACATAACGAGCATGTCACCTCATGTGGGTAAAGTTGTACCAACTCGCAGAGTAGAAACTATTCGAATAGCGCGTCATGGTCATGGACATGCTAGCAGGGCCACTTAAAGTTAGAATTGTTCTTTGGTTTTAAATGCTTTATTAAATGTTGAGGATGGTTAATCCTTATGAAAATTTGGCGGAAGCCAAGTGTTAGGAGGATCCTTCACTTTATCATTGGAGGTTATCCACGATATATCATTGCTATTTCAAAATATGATTTTATCCATAGTATAAAATTGCCTTAGAAACTACTATACTTATTCAAACCGAAAATGTCTGTTTATGCAAAACAACCCTACCATACTCACTTGTTTCCTTATGCATGCATTTAAATTCAATATTGGGTGTGACTTGCGAGCACGGTAGTAGTGCTCACTCTTCTTTGAATAAATCTTATTCATGGGAAGATCGCTATATTGACGTGAGGACCCTGACGAGTAGGCCTTCCGACCTGCACGATTGCACGGGCGCATCGTGGCCCCACTATATTGTTATTTCACCGTGTTTATCATTTGACATTTGATGTTATTATTCAAGACTCATTTGTATTAAATGAGCTTATTTATTTAATGTCATTTACGTTTTACGTGATATGAATGTGATATTCATTTTTGTGAGACTGTACACTGGAAATCTGGACCGTGTTTGAACACAGAATTCGGGATCCTTCGCTCCGGGTTCGACAAAAGTGGTATCGAGCCATATCGATCAGAGGTCGTGGCCCACGGTAGAATTGGTAAAACCATTAAGGACTATTTTTTCAAAAATTTACAAACTATTTACCCGCCTTCCGTAGTCTTACTCTTCCTTTCTATTTAAAAGATTTCTAAACTCTTGTCCTTTCTAAAATTGTAGATGGCCGAGAGACCGACCCGCATCTCCCATGGAGTCTACGCCGGAGAATGGGCGGATATCCTATGGAAGATGATGCAGCATCTGAGTTTCACAAAGAGACCCACATACCAAGGATACAAGTATATCGTGGGACAAGAGAGCGCTGGAGAGTGGAGGTTATCCTCTACTCTAACTTAGCGCGGATACATCCTTCCACATCTTCGACGCCCAATGCGTCGGGAGACTTCGAGGACGGCATCCAAGATGCGGCAAGAGAAGCCGTCGCCGACTTCGCTACACCTCGACGCCCATTTTCGGATATCGCATTCCAAAGATTATCCCATGCACATCCCCACTGACTAGGCGGTGCCTTCACTCGATCGAGAATGAGGATATGCCGAGATCACCCACTGTGGAGTTAGCCAAGGCGATGGATTACGCCTATGGCAACACCGACGAGTCAGATCTCGCTCGGGGAGGCTAGAAGCTGCAGAAGAGAGATTGAAGGCGCAGGTTGAATTGGCTCTGCACAAAAGGGCCAAGGCAGACTGCAACTCCCGACTACACCCCATCCACCCCATAGATGTTTACCCCACCATTTTAGATATTTGCTTTCCTTTAGTTGTTCAATTAGCTGCGAATTATGAGCTACTAACCTTTTGTGGTAGCCATAATCAGATGAATAAAATAAAGAATTACTTGCAAAAGAAAAATTTGTTTCTTTGCCTTGTTTTTGTGTGCTTTTTGGGCTAATATAAATTTACTCCCCCTTAGTGCAATCTTTTCTTCCCTTTCCTAAGTCTTTGGAAAATTCAAGCGGATGGTGAACACCGCACAGAAATGGCAAGATCCGTGGTCGAACAACTAAACACCGACCATCGAGAACAAAGATGTTCAAAGAACCTCCCCACCACCAAAGAAGCAGGACCGGATTGGCAGCAGATGATGGCCAATCAAACTCACCTTATTGAATTGTTGGCTCAGTCGCTCAACAACGCTCAGAACAACCAGGCAACAGCAGCTACCGCCGCGACTCAGGCACCGGCACACCCTCCTCAACGGGTGACCATGTCGGAGTTCATGCGTATGCGTCCTCCGACATTCTCCAGTAGCACCGAGCCAATGGATGCTGACGATTGGCTTCGTGCCATCGGAAAGAAATTGGACATCTCACAATGCACAGATCGTGAGAGGGTCCTGTTCGCAACCCATCAGCTCAACGGACCAGCCTCAGAATGGTGGGACAATTTCTGCATCTCCCACGCCAATGCCCAGGCTATCACGTGGGACGAGTTTGTGAGAGCCTTCCGTCATGCACACATCCCTGCCGGCATGATGACACTGAAGAAGAAGGAGTTTCATGCACTCCGCCAAGGCAATCGCTCGGTGAGCGAGTATCTTCACCGTTTCAACCAGCTAGCCCGCTATGCCCCGGCCGATGTGGCCAGAGATGAAGAACGGCAAGAAAGGTTCCTGGAGGGACTCAACGACGATATCTCTGTCCAACTCATCTCCCAGAACTTCACCGACTTCCAACAGTTGGTGGACAAGGCGATCCGCCAGGAAGCCAAACATCACGAGATGGAGAACCGCAAGCGGAGGATGGCCGCCCAGAAGATCAACACAGGAGGCTTTCCCAAGCCTCGATTCATTCAGCAGCAGCCACCGCAGCGTGGGAAGTTCCAGTCTTCCACATCCAAAGCCCCGGTGCAGAATCAGCGCCCCAATACCTCCAATTTCCGCAGCGCACCAACCGGAGGACAATTTCAGCAGAAGAGCTCCGCCCCCTCAGCTGCAGGAGTGACTTGTTTCCACTGCAATGAAACAGGCCACTATGCCAACAGATGCCCCAAGAAGCAGCAAGCAGCGGCGTCTTTCAAGCCAGCACCAGAGCCACGACCATCGGGCGGCACCGCAAAGCCGTCGGGCGCTTCATCAAGGGACGTGAACCACGCCACGCCGAGAAGCCCAGCAAGACCGGATGTTGTGCTTGGTATGTTTCTTGTCAATTCAATACCAGCTTCAGTGCTATTTGATTCCGGAGCTTCGCATTCTTTCGTGTCAAATAAATTTGTGGGCAAAAATGGGTTACCAGTATCTTCCTTAGCAAATCCCATGATAATCCATTCCCCGGGTTCAGAAATGAGAACTAGTTCTCTATGCCCGAACCTCACCCTTGAAATATCCGGAGTATCCTTCCTAGCAGACTTGATAGTCTTGCATTCCCAAGGTCTAGACGTTATTCTTGGAATGGACTGGTTAGCCAAGAATCATGGACAAATAGACTGTGCCAATAGGTCTATCACTCTCACAAATGGGGAAGGGATTTCAGTTGAGTTCAAACCCAAGACCTGCACCAATGGAAGTTCTATCCTCACCAGCATGAAGGAAGTGAAACTTGAAGACATACCTGTAGTCCGAGAATATGCTGATGTCTTTCCTGATGAATTACCTGGCATGCCACCGGATCGGGACGTCATGTTCTTAATTGACTTAGTCCCAGGGACAGCTCCAATATCGAAGCGACCCTATAGAATGCCAGCTAATGAGTTAGCGGAATTGAAGAAACAAATTGAAGAACTACGAAGCAGAGGTTACATCCGACCCAGTTCATCACCTTGGGGAGCTCCAGTGCTGTTCGTCAAGAAAAAGGACAATAGCATGAGGATGTGTGTTGATTACAGATCACTCAATGAGGTGACGATCAAGAACAAATATCCTTTACCGTGATAGATGATCTGCTCGATCACCGAAAGGAGCAAGTGTCTTCTCAAGATTGATTTGAGATCGCTATCACCAATCAAGATCGCACGTAAGATATTCAAAGACGACTTTCACCACCGGATATGGATCGCATGCGAGTTTACAGTGATGTCATTTGGTTTGACGAACGCCCCTGCTTATTTCATGAATATGATGAACAAAGTGTTCATGGAATTCCTGGATAAGTTCGTGGTTGTTTTCATCGATGACATTCTCATCTACTCGAAGGATGAAGAGGAACACGAGAAGCATATCAGGATGATACTGGACAAGCTCCGAGAACATCAGCTTTATGCTAAATTCAGCAAAAGTGAATTTTGGCTAAGTCAAGTGGCATTCCTTGGACATATTGTGTCAGCAGGAGGAATCGCAGTAGATCCTGCCAAGGTTGAAGCCGTATCAGATTGGAAGCAACCCAGATACCACCGGTGAGAAGTTTCCTTGGACTAGCGGGTTATTACCGCAGGTTTATTGAAAATTTCTCTAAGATTGCAAGACCCATGACTCAACTTCTGAAGAAGGAGAAGAAATTTGATTGGACAGATGCCTGTGAAGAAAGTTTTCAAGATCTGAAGAGGAGATTAGTTTCAGCACCTGTGTTAGTTTTACCTGATATCCATAAAGATTTCGAGATCTTCTGCGACGCATCCCGTCAAGGTCTCGGATGTGTATTGATGCAGGAGGGCAAGGTAGTAGCTTATGCATCGAGGCAGTTGAGGCCACATGAAGGGAATTATCCAACCCATGATCTGGAGTTAGCAGCGATTGTGCATGCCTTGAAGATCCAAGCGCATTATCTCATTGGTAACCGCTGTGAGATTTTCACGGATCACAAGAGTTTGAAGTATATATTCACACAGGCAGAATTAAACCTTCGGCAGAGAAGATGGTTAGAGTTGATAAAAGATTATGATCTTGGAATCCATTATCACCCAGGCAAAGCAAATGTAGTTGCGTATGCCCCGAGCGTAAAGGCCTATTGCAATACCATGATGGTGCGAAGGAACAACCGTAACTACATGAAGAATTGAAGCGCCTAAACTTGAGATTGTCACCAAGGTTGTGTGAATGCTTTGAAGTACAACCGACTCTTCAAAGTCAGATCAGAGAAAAACAACTAGAAGATGATGACATCAAGGAGATCAAGAAGAATATGCGAAGAGGCAAGGCTCCAGGATTCGCAGAAGATGAACAAGGAACTGTGTGGTTTGGGAACCGCATTTGTGTACCTAACCAGCAGGAGTTAAAACAATCAATTCTGAAGGAGGCTCATGAAACGCCTTACTCCATTCACCCCGGAAGCACTAAGATGTACCAGGATCTGAAGGAGAAATACTGGTGGGTCAGCATGAAGCGAGAAATTGCTGAGTTCGTCGCCCGCTGTGATGTGTGTCAGCGAGTTAAGGCAGAACATCAAAGACCAGCTGGATTGCTGCAACCACTACCAATTCCAGAATGGAAGTGGGAAGAGATTGGCATGGACTTCATCACTGGACTTCCTAGGACCCAATCAGGATATGATTCGATCTGGGTGATAGTTGATCGGTTGACCAAAGTAGCTCACTTCATTCCCGTCAAGACTACATACGTATGCCGGTTAGCGAGAGTTATATGTGGCTAGGATCGTTTGTCTACACGGGTACCCAAGAAGATCGTGTCCGATGAGGTTCTCAATTTACATCAAGATTTTGGCGAGTGCGCATGAAGCCTTAGGCACCGGACTCAACTTCGATGCCTATCATCCTCAATCGATGGTCGACGAACGCACCAATCAAGTCCTCGAAGATATGCTCCGAGCCTGTGCCTTGGAATTTGGACAAAGTTGGGACAAGAATTTGCCGTATGCAGAATTCTCGTATAACAATAGCTATCAAGCTAGTTTGCAAATGGCTCCTTTTGAAGCATTGTATGGCAGAAAATGCAGAACTCCACTTCTGTGGGATGAAGTAGGAGAGCATCAACTCTTTGGTCCTGAGATAATCAAAGAGGCAGAAAGTAAGGTCAAAGCTATAAGGGAACATTTGAAAGTGGCACAAACCCGACAAAAGAGTTATGCTGATAACCGTCGGAGGGATCTAAACTTTGAGGTCGGAGACCTGGTGTATCTCAGGGTCACTCCACTCAGAGGAGTAAGAAGATTCCGAACGAAAGGAAAACTCGCACCCAGATTTGTGGGGCCATACAAAATTCTAGCCAAAAGAGGTGAAGTGGCATATCAGCTTGAGCTACCAGAAGCCTTGTCAGCTGTGCACGATGTCTTCCATGTATCCCAGTTAAGGAAATGCTTGCAAGCGCCAGAAGACCATACCTTCTTGGAAAGTTTCGATCTTCGAGAAGATCTCACTTACGTGGAGCGACCAATCAAGATTCTAGATGTCGCAGAGCGAGTCACCAGAAGCAGAATCATCAGATCATACAAGGTGCAGTGGAGTCATCACCCAGAAAGTGAAGCCACTTGGGAAAAAGAAGAAGATCTCAAGACCAACTATCCCGATCTCTTTGCTAACCAATCCTGAATCTCGGGTCGAGATTCCCTTAAGGGGGGTAGGTTTGTAACAGCCCAATTTTCAAATTTCAGTAAAATTTAAAAGTTTATTTATGTTTGTGGTTTTTCCTGAATTTTCAAAAGCTTTTCATAAATATTTTAAAGCTAAAACAAATTTATTTACAAAATTAAAAGCCAACTAATAGTTGGAAATAATTTTATTAAGTCCAGATTGAGTATGGGAATTTCTGTGAATTTTTCCATAATTTTTGGAAGTGTTTTGATATTTTCTAAACCTTATTTGAATTATCAGGATTTAATCAAATAGAAAAGCAATAGAAAAACAAAAAAATAGATGTGGGCCGAAACCCACCAGCCTCGCCCAACAACTCAAGCGCACGCCCATCGGCCGCTTTGCCCACGCCCGCCTCTCGCCTCTTCCACCATCCGATCAAAATCGGACGCACGCCATCTCTCTCGTATCTCCTCTTTTCTTCACCACTGACCATGCACCGACGGCCAGATCGATCATCACAACCGCACGGTCCGATCATATCGCTCAACAGAGCCGTGCGATCCTAATCCAACGGCCGCGCCAAATATTCACTTACCGCTTGGGATCTAATCTCGCCCGCACGTTGAAAATCGGACGCCCGCATCATCGCTTTCCCGCACCGCTCTTCCTTCTTCCTCGCGCGAGCGAGCCCGGATCTCCGCCATTTTCGCGTGGTGGAGCTCCACGATCTCGACCGTTGTAGCCTCTCCGCCACGATCACGCGCGCGCGAACTCGCACAAGCAACCGCCACGCCCCGCACTCGTTACCCATCATCCCGCGCCCGGTTGCACAACTCACCGCAACCGCCGCCACGACCTCGCCACGCCCCCGCCGTTATAGCCTCGCCTGCACCCTATAAAAGGGAGCACCAGTGCGCCACATTCTCATCACAACGCCCAAACTCTCACACCTCACGCCCGAGCTCGCCAGATTCGAGATTCATCGCCGCCGCCACCGAGCTTGGAGCTCGCTTGCGCCGCCGCCACCACCGCCGGTCCCCGCCGCCACCACCATCGGCACGGCATCGCCGGCGAACCTCAAGCACCCTCCATCGCCGCCGAACGCCACCGAGCTCCTCGCCGACAAGCCGACACCGCCGCGCATATCTTCTCGCCGCGGCTATCGCCGTGCCGCAGTGACCAAAACAAAGCCGTGACCCCATCGCCTCCTCTTCCATTTGACACCACCCGCACTTCGCCGTGCGCCGTCGCGGCGAGCACACGACCCGAAAGGCCGCCGCCAGTTGGCGTGGCGGCGCCACGCCATCGCCACTCGCGCCACGCAGGCGCCGCGTCGGCGCCACCTCCTCCTCTGCTCGCGTGTCACGCTCGCGTGCACACCACCACCGTAACTAAAGGTCCCATGGACTTGGTCCATGTGGACTATGTCAATGACACATGGGCCCCATGTGTCGAAATTCTTTAATTATTATAATTCCGAAATTCCAGTGCTGATGTAATCATTGCGCAATAAATGGTTTTTCAAGAGGAAAATAATTCGAAATTCAATAAAATTTCAGATTTAGATATAAACTTCAAAATTCATAACTTTTGCAAATGAACTCCAAATTGGGTGATTCAAATTGCAAAATTTATATAAAATTATAATCTAGCTAACTAAACCAAAATATTTCAGTTTGGAGTTGATTTGAACTATGTTTTGAATTTATTTGAATTTGCATTGAATTTGTCGATTTTCAGAGATAGACTTCGACGACTCGAGAGTTCGATCAAATCAAGATTTAGAATTTCAAGACATCGATCAAGGCAAGTTACACCATTGACCATATTGCCCCTATTATTTTAAGTTATTTTCAGTTTTAAATTCCTTATTGCATGCATATGTTGTTATAAATATTTTAATATCCTGTTTCACGATAGTTAATTCCATATGTTATTGTATGGCCAAATTTGAATGTTGTATCTGATTACCTTGATACCATAGGCAAGATATTACCAAAATTCAAATGTATGCTTAGCCAAGCTTAGTTCACATTTACAGAATTTGGGAGGGTTTTACACCAGATTTCTACAAATTGTTTTCAAACTTGATATTGTGGTATTGTTTTACCACATGAGTTTATAAATGAAGTTTTTATTCAAAATAAAACCAAAATGGGTTTGGATTTGGGCGAAATGGTCGAATGGTGGGTGCAGTTTATGCACGGTTTGATCTCGTTAAGATCAAGGCCCATGGGTTGACTAATGACGCCAAGTCAATTGAGGACCGGTCTTTGAGCCGCTTATTGCTATGCCATAACGCATCACCACATGTCCTGTATGGGCGGGATTTGGTGACTAATCTGTGATGTCCTAGTATATTTATGTCATGTGATTTTGTGGGTGTCGGCTAGACGTTTTATTCCCACTTGGCGCAAGAGGGGGCTTCCAGAGGACGGTCACCCAAAGGGCTAAACCTTAGCGGGCATGAATGTACTAGGATAAAACATTGTAAAGGCCTCATGGTATTTGCTCACCACACGCCTACTGAAGCGTGAATTGGCCGACATAACGAGCATGTCACCTCATGTGGGTAAAGTTGTACCAACTCGCAGAGTAGAAACTATTCGAATAGCGCGTCATGGTCATGGACATGCTAGCAGGCCACTTAAAGTTAGAATTGTTCTTTGGTTTTAAATGCTTTATTAAATGTTGAGGATGGTTAATCCTTATGAAAATTTAAGGGGAAGCCAAGTGTTAGGAGGATCCTTCACTTTATCATTGGAGGTTATCCACGATATATCATTGCTATTTCAAAATATGATTTTATCCATAGTATAAAATTGCCTTAGAAACTACTATACTTATTCAAACTGAAAATGCTGTTTATGCAAAACAACCCGCCATACTCACTTGTTTCTTATGCATGCATTTAAATTCAATATTGGGTGTGACTTGCAGCACGGTAGTAGTGCTCACTCTTGCCGAATAAATCTTATTCGGGAAGATCGCTATATTGACGGTGAGGACCGGACGAGTAGGCCTTCTCGACCTGCACGATTGCTCGTGGCGCATCGTGTGGCCCCACTATATTGTTATTTCCGCCGTGTTTATCATTTGACATTTGATGTTATTATTCAAGACTCATTTGTATTAAACAGCTTATTTATTTAATGTCATTTACGTTTTACGTGATATGAATGTGATATTCATTTTGTGAGACTGTACACCGAAATCCTGGATCGGTGTTTGAACACGAGAATTCGGATCCTTCGCTCCGGGTTCGACACCATGTATGCATGTCATTCTGTTATTTGACGGGTGTAACTTGCGAGCACGGAAGTTGTGCTCATCTTGCTTCATGCAAACAAAATTTCAGAGGCGAAGGACTTTGCTACCGATGTGGATCGTGATGACTAGGCCGCTACCCCAGTCGATTGTCTATGGCAGATTGCTGGACCCTACTACTCCTTCATCGTCTTCCGCTGTGTTTATTTAATGTTGCCCTGTAAGGCTATCTTGTAAACAACTCTATTGTCATTTAATAAATTTTAGCGTTTATGGTTGTGTTATCACACTTGTTTACTGTGTGAGCTAGCCACTGATCATGAGACTAGTTCAGTTATGCACAGAAGATCCGGGATGTTAATCCCGAGGTCTTACACACTTACTGGGAGGAAAGTAATGAGCTCAAGTTCCTATTTTTCATTCATTTCTGATCCAATCCGTACTGTCTTGGACTGGTCATCAAGAGTAAGTGGGACTTGCTTCACTTTCTCATTTGGCTGAGGAATCGCCTTACCCCGCTCTACTTTCGCATGCTTTTCAACATTGCTTGGCTTTTCTTGCACAGAGATGATGCCTTTTGGACCAGAAATTTTGATACTCTGGTAGGCGTGATGAGCAGCTACCATAAACTTAGTCGGTGAAGGTATACCTAGAATAACATTATATGCTGACTCAAAATCTACAATTTTGAACGTAATTAACTCTGTTCAAAAATTATAAGAAACTCCAAAAGTTATTGGTAACACTATTTGTCCAATAGGTGTTATCGAAGGACCATGTACTATCCCAAAGTAAGGATTTATAACTGTTTTTATTTTGGAATGAGGTATTTGCATATCATTCAAAGCATTTATAAAAAAACAAATACAAGGAACTACCCCCGTCGACCAGTACTCTTCCTACTTTGCAATTACTTATTATAGAAGAAATGACTACAGGAAGCTTACGAGGTGTAGACATACATTTTGGACAATCACTTTTATTGAAGGTCAAGACCACGTCTGACCACTTTAGGTAGCTTGGCTTCTCTGGTTGAGTGTCGACGTTGTTGACCTCTTTTCATATGGATTTGAACTACCTTTTTGATTGATAGGTAGTAGATCCTCCGTAGATGACGTTAACGTGATTGTTGGGCTTTTGGTACGACATTTTTTCATCTCCATCAGCATCTTTGGTGTTATTGGGACCACCACTTTCGGATATTGTAGGCATTTTCCCTTTATTTGGGTTGAAGTCAACCATGCGTCTCCGCTAGGTGCGACAGTTACACAAATCATGACCGAGCATGTTGTGAAGCGGGCACCAACGACCATTTCCGCTGGTCGTGCAAAAGCCCTTGGGCACAGACTGGTTGTTTGGATGACCAGCCGACTTCCTCCTTAGACCCTTTCCCTTATTGTAGGTTGGGCGCTGCTCTACAACAGCGACCACCCTTGGTGCAGGCCTCATTTTATTCTTTTTGTTAGCCTTGCTTTTGTGGTCATCAGATCTGGTCGGTTTCTTGAACTCTTTCTTATCAGAACCTTCCATACCTGGTTGTGGCAGCGTATCACCCTTGTCGACCATACGTTTCCGCTCCACTGCTTCATGAGCATCAGAGTAACTATCAGCCATGTCAAATAACTCTAACACGATTCTTGGCGAGTGAATGTTGAGGTCTTGTGTGAACCATTTGTACCATACTGACTGTTTAAATTCTCTAATAACAAAATCGTTGGTAATATTAGGGATAGTATTACATACTTCTGCAAATCTTTTAATGATCTGACGTAAATTTTCTTCGGAAGTCTGACGAAGACGATGTAAATCATCCTATTTTTTGGCTTTAGTGTAACAACTTTTAAAGTTGTTTATAATAGCATGGCATAAATTTTTCCAACTAAAAAAGAGAACTTTCCTGCTGGTTAAATAACCACGTCCGAGCATATCTTAATACAGTGAGTAAGTAATTTTCTATTACCTTTTCGTCGTTACCCGCACCTTGGACAACAGTAGTGTAGATCTGAATAAATTCTGAGGGATTTTCCCCCATCAAAGCTTTCCAAATTCCCTGGCTTGAACTTTTTATGCTAGGTAACATCTCTCAGCCTGGATGAGAAAGCCTTACACTCTGTGTATGGCCCCAATCGTGGTCGGACGTTATGACCTTCATCATAATTATCAGGAGAATGAGGTCATCTACTACCACAGTTAGAGCACTCACCTGGGTCTATTCTGTCAAACACGTTTCGCTACGACGGATCGTCTTCTTGACAAAGGTTGTTGCCATGACAGTGATGCCTATAAGCAGAGTGATCTGCTCTAGAGCTGCTTTGAGACCTTGATGATAAAGAAAGGCTCTGAACTTCTGCAATAGCCTCTTGTAGGCCTATAGCCAATGAAGGAATGACCAAAAGGTCATGCTCATTGCTTTCTCCTGTCTGATGGTTAGCAATAGCACTTAAAAGTATGTGAACCCTATTGACAGGAGTCTTTGCCTGCGAAGGTGATGATATAATATTTAAATATCTTACTATCATCCTTGGGGTGGCCTAGTGCGTAGTTAGCGGATGCTAGTCTCCACTCAAGTGGATGTCAGGCCCCTGGATGTCCCCGGTGCACTACCGTGGTACTAGCGACAGGCCTCCTCCATTTCCTTCTGCTTGGTGGCGAGAAGTTGATTGTTGTGTTGGTCCTGTGCCAAACGTTCCGCCTACTCTAGGGCCTCACGTTGCTCACGTGTCGCTCGTTGTTCATCGGTCTCATTGACGACTGCACACACACGAACTCAGAGCAAATGGTAGGTGAGAACATCCCATCCTCAACAGAGAAGGGGTAGTAGTCAAGATCTCAAAGTAGATGTTCTGGAGATGATTCCTCCAGAACCTCAACATTGTCAACGTCAGTGAGATTATCATAAGCCACCACGTACTAGCCTCATGGTGAGTTGTTTCTCCAGTTGAGACAAAAGTGGGACTATACTTGCCCTCTGAGTTGCTTGGGGCAGCAATGGCGTCCCCACTGTCTAACTCTCAGCGGGTTGGGTTGAAGGCGGCGAAAATTCTCCCTCGAGATCGTACTCGAGGTAAAATCGCATTATCATGCCTCCTCAGTGACATAGTCCTCATCGATGAGGTTGACGTAGTTGACAAGATCGAAGGAGTTCTCCTCGTCCATTGGTGAGGACGCAAGAACATCACAACAACGATCTTCGAGTTGACGGTGCCCTCCTAGTGCCAACTATCAATGATCGGGTCACGGGATCCCCTATCGAGCTTATTTGAAAAAATGATATGAGAGCACAATTTAAACGAAGACCTTCCTTGTCGTGGATACAATGAATGTATAAAAATACAATGAGAATGATACAGAATGGATTGATCAAATGATTGTAGTATTATGAAGATGTTGAATGATGCTTATTACAGAATGTGTGGGCTACCCCCTTTATAGCTATTGAAGGGGTGGCAGTTAATGCCACTAAAGGCGCCTCTTATCTCCACACATGTTCCTCTGTTGAGTCTTGAACTGTCATGTCTCTTAACCAGTTGTCTTAAGTTGCCAGATGTACCAATAACTGCTCTCACGTGAGTCACATGGGAGACAACCAAGTCTCCTGGCCAGTTTGTTGGTCAGGAATGGCCTAAAACCGCATAGCTGGTCGTATTGTGTCCATGACTAGTCGTCTCATGACTCAAACTGGTATGTGACCAGTTTGGTCGTAGTAAAAGGGATTAGACTTCTTTAAACACTAATCGTAGGTTTATAACCGTTATAAAATGGGGTCTACTTTGATAAAGACTCTGACTTTGACACAAAAGGTTGACTTAGTAAGGAATCCTCGTCAAAAAGGGACACCTAAACATAGCTAAGGGATCATTAGAAGACAACTGCATGTCTCCATACAACATACCGTGGGCTTATATTTGCCTTTTAATGCACGTGCTATCAATCATAACATGCTGGTTACGTAACCAAAGTCGAGAGACAACACAGAGCAAGGCAAAGTTACACTCATGTGCCTGGTTCTTGGAGTGCAAGTGGATCCGGGCACATGTGCCTGCAAAGAGCACAACTGACTTTTACAGGCAGTAGTGTCCTTTTAGCGAAAGCCACAAAGCCAACTAACCACATAAACTACAAAGCCTTTGCCTTTTTAGCGGTAGGAGGTCCCGTTTTGCTAGTGTCAGGCTTGATAATAGTATGACAAAGAGATAAACCTAGGTGATATTATTTGATGTCATTCAGGACAAGCAAATTTCCACTTAGTGATGTCTAACAAGTTTTACATTATTCATGCAATTTTTTATAGTTTACAGCCGGTAAGCAATTTCAAATGCATGAATTGAGTGAAAAATAGTAAATATTATTTTATCTATTCAATAGAAATTTATCCTAATTTTCCTAGCAATTTTTGGGATTTTTCTATTAATTTTAAATGTGCTTATGTAATTTTCGGAATTACTAAACCCATTAAAATAATTTCCCAAAAACACACAATGCAGGGGAAAAAAACCCATAAAAATATGATACTTCCGAGGTGTACTAGGTCTAATGTTTGAAAAAATTATGGGTGTACTAGGTCTAATGTTTGAAAAAATTATGGAAGCTCTTATACCTAAAACTTCATTATCTAGGATTTAGCATCGATTTTCAGAATTTACTAAGTTATTATCGGGACTACCAGAAACTCGAGGGTTTAAACCATAAATGTTATTATTGTCGCTTTATTCATCTGTAACATACTATTTCTTCAGGGGCTAAAATATAAAATTTTCGTGGGCTGTCTTTTTTTCTTGGTTGATTCGTTGAGCCCTCTGAGACTTGAGTTTATTGGGCGGTGTGGATGGGGTTCGACGGCGACGACACGCATCAGGCGGCGGCGCGAGCACAGGCGGGCTCCGACCGAGGCATGTGGCAGCTTCACCTGCACGGCGCAGCAGTGACGATGAAGCGCACAACGGCGGGAGCTGATCTAGCCTCGCGGGCTCGTCATCGGCGGGAACGACCGCGTTCGGTGTGGTGGCGGCGCACGTCTGAAGTGGCCGCACTGGAGTGAGGGACGCGGGACGCATTCGGTGCGACGGGGGGATGCGTGCTAGTCGAGCGGTGTGCGACACTGGGCACGCAGGTCAGCAGGAGCTGCATAGAACGCAGCGGTGCGTCGATGGTGGAACGCGCCGTGCGGGGTAGCGACGGATCGGCAACTATGGTGCACGCCTCGCGCATCGGGCGCACAGCAGATCGAGCAGCGCGACGGGCGCGGCGGTCGGCGTCGACCTCGCGACGGAGGGTGCAACAGCAGGCCCGCGTGTACCCGCGGACAGCACGGTTTCGACTAGCATGGAGGCGACCTCCCCAGCAGTGCTGCGACTCAAACCCGACGAGATCCTTAGAGCATCGGGGATGACCTTTGGGACCTTGCCCCGTCATCTCGAACTAAGCCGTGTCTACGGGTACGATGCAAGGACACAGCGACGACGAGTGGGTAGCGTGCATCGTGGAGGACGGTGGCCATGGTCGGCGACGCGCTTGCGTAGGTGTGCACAAACCGATTAACAGATGCCCAGATCCATGCGAACAAAGGCACTAATCCCAATCTCAACTCTGATTATGTACAATGGGTTTACATTAATTATCTATAGTCTCTGCTATATATGATTTAAACTGATGTGGATGAAAGAGAATAAAGAGAGAAGATTATGTACAATGGGTTTACATTAATTATCTATAGTCTCTGCTATATATGATTTAAACTGATGTGGATGAAAGAGAATAAAGAGAGATAAATATGTTGTCTACAATCCTGTAGCCGACTATATCACCGAACCAAGATGGGAATATCTTAGGTCCATGAAAGCATTAAAAGATTGTATCATCTATAAAGACAAGTAAAAAGACAACTCATTATATGAGCTGTCTACAGGTAACATAAAGAGTTGTTATAGACAGCAGTTATCTATACCATTGTACGTCCTAATGCATCTAGGTCTAGCATTTAATTTACAAATTAAATTAATTCATCAGAAATAGATTAGATCAGTTAATACTAATGAGATGAGATTAATTCTCTATCGAGTCATTCATTGTCCAGGAGACGTCGTACTGCATGACGGCGTCATTTGCGTCGGGTCGTTGCACTCCAGATCCGATCCTCCCGATGGTAACAGTCTCCAAGCGCACGGTCACGAAGAATGAAATGAATCGGATCATGCAAACAAATCACAAATTAATATGTGATTAGAGCCGATAAAACATGATTATCTAATCATCAATATATAGAACGACCTACCTGATTTGAAAAGCTTCTTGCACAAGTGTATGAGAGAAGGGTGGTGCTCTTTTCATTTATCATCAACCTTCACTTGTACAATAATGAGGTTCTATTTATAGACAAATCCATTTGGGATACTTTAGGTATTTGCCTACAAAAGATCTAAGGGTTTCGTAACATAGACGATGCTAGATTCATCACCTCACTGTAAAGGTTTCGTAACATAGACAATGCTAGATTTGTCACATCACGCTGGTGCTAGATTTGCTTTTCTCGTACAGTGTTTAGCACCTCCTTCTCTTCAAGACTGGTCTCACAACTAAGTAAAATAACACTTCTTTTTCTTCCACCACACTCTCTCTCTCCCTCTCATTCTATTTACATGTGGGCCTGTAATATATATTTTTAGCTAGTACCGGACTACCGGTGCATCTACATGCACGATGCCTTCCTGGCACATGGCACCGCTCGCCGCAATGGGCTAGCAACGGAGCCAAAGGCAAAAAATTAGCTGGCACCGTATGTTGTGGATGGCCTTATGCAACCCGCAACTCACGGGATGACGAGGCTTCTCCAATTAATGCACCATGCTCCATTTATCATGGCAGCACTAACACGCCTTTATCTAGGATGCATGTAAATGTACTCCCTTGTCACAAAAAAGTGTTCTTTTTGGAATTGACACGGTATCCAAAACATAACATTGACCACCTGCTTTCACCGTAATATGGTTGTAAAGCCTAAGGGAACTCCTAATGCTCCTACATGAGCAATGTCTATTGCATGCCAACCAGGACTAATGCAGAGGTAGAGGGAAAATTAAAGAAGAGGGAAAGAGAAACAGTGGCTCATGCAAGACATAGCTTTGTTTCACAATCCAACACAAACAAAAAAACTTGCATTGGGGAGGAGGGTGATGTTTACGTATTAAACTGTACCACCGTGCCCATTGTCCTTGACATCGTCCACCGATGCTGCCACATGCCACTCGTTGCATCCCATGCCGCGCCGCCAGTTCTCGCACTGAACGTTGAGCCGCCACCATTGTGACGTCTCAGATCTAGCTGGATCTGGACACTGGTGGCGTAGATCCGGCCGAATCTGAGAGGAGGTGAGCAGAAGAAGGGGGAGGAGACGACGGAAGGGGAGACCGGTCGTGATCCTCACCGTCGAGCCGCCAGCCGCGCTCCTCGCTGAAGTGGCACTGCACACGAGACGCCGAGCTTTGCCCCGCCGTGCTCCCGTGCCTCCCGCGAGCGAGTTGCCTGTGCCTCCTTCCGCCATCGGAGAGGAGGGAGAGAGGCAATGGTGGGAGGGCAGCTGCAAGTGGGAGGAGTGGTAAGGGAGGGCACCAGTGAGCGGAGCGGCGAGCGAGGGCGCCGACTGGGAGAAAGAGAGAAGGAGAGAATGTGGGTAGGCGAGGATAGATAGAATGTGGGAGAGAGAAATAATAAGAATATTGCGGTATTAATTAGGGGAAGCGACAAGGGAACGGTATATTGTTGCAATGGTATAGCAACAGATTTCATGAAGTTTCAGGGAAAATCATTGAAAAGTTTCGAGTTTCAGTGAGTTTCACGTGTTTCTAGAATATTCCAATAAAGTTTGAACGAGTTTTAGATTTTTGGAACTCAAATTTAAACCAAGGAGTTTCAAGAAGTTTTAACAAGTTTCAACCAAAAGTTTCAACGAGCTCACCTTGGCTACGATAGCGTGGAGGTTTCCGCAGGTGGCGGTGGTGCTCCACGGCGTGGTCCTCTGTGGTGCTCCATAGCGGATTGCACCAGGGCGGCGGTTGTAGGATCAAAGATAACCGACTAGAGGGGGGTGAATAGGAGGTTTTAAAACTTTTCGACTAATTAACAATTCTAAACAAGATTGTCTTAACAAAGCTTCATATCACACATGAAAAGAAGAAACTACTAAGCTATTTAAGACAATTATTAACTATGTCTAAACTAGATACAATTCTAGCTAAGCAATTTCAACACAGTTAAATTGCTAGAAATGTAAATACGGAAGTAGTAAAGACAAGAATAAATCACAATGAAGACAATGAAGTTTTTTTTCATGATATTGAAGACTTGCCGGTTTCACTAATCCACATTGAGGAAGCTTGAACAAAACAAGCCGGCTCCACGAATTAAGCCTCAATCCTCGATCACTAGAGTTGTTCTTACTCCGCTCTAGAGATGGTGAGTACAACACCAATCACAAACTTACCGAGACTCTTCACAATCTCCTTAAAGAGTTCACCGCGCAATTTCTTCCTCCAAGCCGTCTACAAGAGTAATAGATCACAAGTTTTGTTTGAGGAACTACAAGTGTCTAAATGATCAACTAATGAAACAATGCACTTCAATACTCTCAATTACCTCAAGAATGAGAAATCAATGCAAATGAGTAGTTGAAGAGTGTATATGATCTCAAGAGAGTTCAATGCAAGTGTTCAATGCTCAAAGGTCTCAAGATTTATTGCTAAAAGGCAGATGGGGGGTATTTATACCCTTCACCAATAAATCTAGCCATTACAACCACTTTCTTGAAAAAAAAATCAGGATTTGCAGTAGTACCACCGTTGAAACCCGGTACTACCGATTTTCGGTATAACGGTCGGAACAGTACCATTTAATGCTCTGAACTAGCCGTTACAAAATAAAGTTCGGTACTACCATCAACTAGAAATTGGTACTACCGTAGCGCGGTGGTACCACTCGGCTAGAGCGGAACAACCGTTTTCCAAAGTTCAAGAAATCTCACAAAAACACTTTCTCTGGAAAAAAAAACGTATAGCCATTTGACAAATCGGTGCTACCGACCTCCAGTAGTACCACTCAGGACATGCGGTTATACCGATTCGCAAAGGGAGATCAAGACTCTCAAAACACACTCTCTGTTATTTACGTACCGCTATATAAATATCGGTACTGTCGACCGACGGTAGTACCGCAGTTTAAATGCGGTTGTTTTGATTATCGGAGAAGATCAAAAAACACTTAGAGCATGCTCTCTGGAAAATACGTACCACCATATAAGTATCAGTACTACCGACCTACGGTAGTACCGCGTCTCACTTGCGGTCATACCAATTTTCAAAACATTTTTCCAGAAGCTCAAATCAAAGCAATGCATAAACCCTAATTGATCATTATGGTAAAAAATAGTCTCTCAAGCTACTAGCTATAATCCCTCTTTATAATACGACGTTTATCCTATAAACCCAGTCTTTTATCCAAAACACAAAGACTGGTAAAAACTATAAAAATGTCCTTAGGCTATACAATATCTATGTCTTGAACCAAATTGATGTTTCATCACATTCGTATTGCCAATAGCCTTGTCATTATTGGGACTTAACCTTTAACACATCTTAGCATATATGTTAGTCTCTTAACACAATGTTAACACTAATTACCAAAATCAAATCCGAGGGCCTAGATACTTTCAGCGGTGCGCTCGAGGGCAGTGGGATTCGAAAGCAGCACATGGAGCACGCAGCGACCGGCGAGGGGAGCAGTCTGGCGATTTGGATATCATTTCTTCGTCTTGAGACCGACCTTCCTCTCTATAGACGGCAAGCGAGCTCATGTGGCCTTGTTCCCCGGTGACGGCGAGAGAGGGACCCCGCCACAGCCTAGCCCCACTGTGTGTCGGATCCCACAACCCCCGACACCACCCAGCTTTGCTGCGCACTGGATCCGACTGAGGGAGGGAGGGGACGGTGGGAGAATAGTGGGGGGAGAGAGTGCACACCTCGTTGGATCAACATGAACAGTTGATACTTATACCATTGGAACGGTATAGGGTCCTATAGTATTTCTCTTAATTAGGTGGGCTACATGATAGACACATTGCATTAGAAGGGTTATGTCTAGTCTTGTGTCTATATGACATGGCAGTCTATAGACATTGAATTGCAGTTTTTGCAATGGGAGTGCCCTAATAAAAATATAATATTATGAAAGTAGTTTCAGACACAAATATTGTTGTATAATTATTTTTTTGCCGGATCTAAATATTCATAAAGATGTTGGTCAAAGCTAAAATAGTTTTTCCTTAAGAAATTTAAAATAGTTTTTACTGCACTTATTTTAGACCAGAGGGAAAAAATATGCGGGGCATATTAGGTGAAAATGCGAATATGGTGAAAATTTGAAGAAAAAAATCAATTTTCACCAAGCTTAAAAGTTTCAAAAAAAATCTCAAAAATTTACTACATGTAGTGGAGCATATGTTCGACATCTCTGCAAAATTTAAGATTAAACTCAATCTAATTTTCTAGATACAAAAAAGACAAATCATGTCCTAAATAGTGTTCAAATAGTGTTTCACTTTTTCAACCAGAATTTGTCTCCTTTTTTTTTATCTCGCTAATGCAATCGAGTTTGATCTTGAAATTTTATAGAGATATAGAACATATCCTCCACTATACGTGGTAATTGTTTGAGAAATTTTTAAAATCGAATTTGCATTGTATTCGCATTTTCATAGGATATGTCACCGCAATATGCAGCCTTGAAACTTGATCGTCCCATGTCACTACTGATGCAGATGAACTTTTTTTACATCGGTTGAAAAAATGTTAAAAGTGTCAGTTCCATTCGGAGCCGTGCAGAGTAAGCTCCAATGCTAAGATAATCACCTCTTGTTTTTCAGCTCTTGGAATGAATCATTTTAATCGAGGAAAATAGCCAGCTTTTTAGTTAGCCTCCTAAACCAGTGAAAGGGAGCCGTTCACGGGCTGTGGCTCCACCGTTTCTCTCCCGCCCCAACCTCGTAACGGTCTAAACGACTTCTTCCCTTCCCGCCACTCTCTCTTCGCCTCTCACTGCCCTCCCCTCCGCACATACACAACCCCGCTCTTCTCCTCCTTTCGCAATTCTCTCCACCACTGTCTCGCCGCGCCGCCACAACCTCCGGCAAGTACCGATGAGAGATAGCGACGGCGAAGGGCCCGGTGGCGGCCTCCCGCGCTCGCACCCGTCGAACCTCCCGCTGCCAGCGCCGCACTCCGACCCGAACCTCCAGTTCTCGGTGACGGACGATGACTTCTCGAACCGGCACAGCAGCTCGTCGGCGACGGGGGGCGTGAGCCCCGGGTTCTCCTCCGACTACCCGAACAGCTTCAGCGGTGAGTGCTCGCCGTATAACATGTCCCCCTGGAACCAGACCATGGCGTCCCCCTGGTCCCAGCACAGCGAGGCGTCCATCGCCGGCCACGGAGGCGGCGGGGCGCCCACCATGGCGTTTGGCACGAGCCTCATCAGCTCGCTGGTGAGGGAAGAAGGCCACATCTACTCGCTCGCCGCCAAGGGCGACACGCTGTACACCGGCTCGGACAGCAAGAACATCCGCGTCTGGCGCAAGCAGAAGGACTCCGGCGGCTTCAAGTCCTCGAGCGGCCTCGTGAAGGCCATCGTCATCTCCGGCGAGCGCATCTTCACGGGCCACCAGGACGGAAAGATCCGGGTGTGGAAGGTGTTGCCAAAGAACGGCCTGCACAAGCGCGTGGGCAGCCTGCCGCGGCTGCGCGACTTCCTGCGCGGCTCGCTGAACCCGTCCAACTACGTCGAGGTGCGCAAGAACCGGACAGCGCTGTGGATCCGCCACAGCGACGCCGTGTCGTGCCTGAGCCCGACGGACGCGGCGCAGGGCCTGCTCTACTCCGGCTCGTGGGACCGCACCTTCAAGGTGTGGCGCATCAGCGACTCCAAGTGCCTCGAGTCGGTGGTGGCGCACGACGACAACGTGAACGCAATCGTGGCGGCGTTCGACGGGCTGGTGTTCACAGGCTCGGCGGACGGCACGGTGAAGGTGTGGCGGCGGGAGCTGCAGGGGAAAGGGACCAAGCACGTGGCCGTGCAGACGATGCTGAAGCAGGAGCACGCGGTGAACGCGCTCGCCGTGAGCGCCATCGCACCGGTGCTCTACTGCGGCTCCTCCGACGGGCTCGTCAACTTCTGGGAGGGAGAGCGCCACCACGTCCACGGCGGCGTGCTGCGCGGGCACAAGAAGGCCGTGTTCTGCCTCGCCGCGGCCGGCGCCCTCGTGCTCAGCGGCTCCGCCGACAACACCATCTTCGTGTGGCGCCGCGACGGCGGCGTACACTCCTGTCTCTCGGTGCTCACCGGCCACACCGAGCCGATCAGGTGCCTCGCTATCGTGGAGGACAACAAGGACAACACCGCCGTCGCTGCCGCTGCCGACAGCGGAGAGACCAGCGGCGCAACGGGGACGTCGTCGCGGTGGATCGTGTACAGTGGAAGCCTGGACAAGTCGATCAAGGTGTGGCGCGTGTCCGACGAGGCGCCGGACGCGCTGCTCCAGGGCCCCTGCGCCGGCGACGCGCCGCAGATGTTCGACCGGTACCCTGGCGATCCGTTCGGGGCGGGCAGCTCGTCGTCGTTCCGCTAAGGCACGCGTCAACGACATGCAACTAATGCACCGGTTTTAGTTGCAAGTATTCACTTTTCAGTGGGTTAATGGATGCATCATAATCTTGATGGATTAACGAAAGGAATCGCTGGATTTTGTTATACATCCTATATATATATACTGTTGAAGACGAGTGAGAATTGAATGGCACGAACATCAAGCCCGGGCACGAATCTGTTGTTGTGATGAATCTAGGTAAGTTTGCTTTCTCTCGCCAATAATAATAATAATATAAGTTTTCTTTCAGAACGTGGCTAAGGGAAATTTTGATACATATATGCTTATATATTTGTTGTGTACTAGTTGAAGTTAACTTTATTTTGTGTTAAAAGATGACAGTAATAAAGGACTGATTTCTAACTTCCATGGATCTTTATCATTTTGCCATCAATTTGCACATTCAGCTAGCTGCATGGCTTTAATTTGGAATTAGACACTGCAATTACATTCTCTGCAGAAAGTGCTGCTTTTTTGCGAGAAAGGTGCATCTTTTTGTGCTTATTCAGATAGTATTGTTTTGTATTACCTTGCCCAGTTCTCTACTATTATTGTAACCTGTTGACGGGAGAGTTTCAACACAACACAACACTACGTTGCTAGGCCCTTCCTCCCTGCCGCATCTCGCTGCCCCGGCGCCCGCGCCTATTGCCTCCCTCCCAGCTGTGGCCCTCGCCTCACCACTAGCCTCTACCCCATCGCGCCCTCTGTATTCTTCCTAGCCGCTCTCCCTCGCCCATCGCTCCACACTCCCGGAGCCAGGCTCTTTGGCCCTCTGCGCCCAGATCTACTTTAGCTTCGTCTTCAATTCCCCAACTACCGTCCGCTCCACTTCCTTAGCTGCATCAAGTTCCGGCTACAAAATCCACTTCCCCAAGCCCTGCCTTAAATCGACACAACTCCCCACCATAATGCCAACCCCCAACGGCTTTGAATCATAGATTTTTCGTGCGCGGGGTGGGGCGTGAGGCAGATTCGCGTTAGGATTCGATGGGATGGAGCAGTGTCAAGCCTCGTTACTGGTGGCGCACGCGACAGCATTCACTCTGACGCCAACCTACCGCCACCACTCCTCACTCCACGGCCAAGATAGAGTTCTTAAAGAGGTGGAAAGGCAAGTGCTTCAACTTGCTTCGCCTCAAACCTCTGGCTGCTTCCTACAGAAAACCCACCAAGTGCTCCTTCTGTCGCTGCAACGGTCACCATGCCAAGCATTGTCGGTTTAAAGTGATGTTCAAGGCACACAAGCAGCCAGCGGCGCCCAGGCAGCCAGCACCACCCCCTAACCTCGGCTCCGGCAAGGAGTTCCCGCACCTCAGGCGTAGCATCATGCCGAGGCTCGGCGACCCGGTCTCTCGGCCGAACATCGATAGCTCCATGGCGAACACCTCCTGAGACATGGAGGTTGAGCTCGCAGACCTCACCACCAACGCTGTGGTGGCCTGGCTCGGCCGCCCAAGTCATGGCGTGGGCCTCGACATCATCGAACAGGCCTTCTGTGCCTACTTCAGCGTTCAGGTGAAAGACATTACCCTGATCAACCACTATCCAAAGGACTACCTCGTGCGCTTCCTGCATCGCCACCACAGGGATCGCGTGGCCAACCAAGAGTCTTTTGAGTTCGGCAATCTGCAAATCAACGTCCGACCGTGGTGCCTGAGGACACATGGCAACCACTCTTCCCAAAAGTACCATGTCCGCTTTTGTCTTCAGGGGATGCCCCTCCATGCCTGGAACGAGGGTGTGGCAAGTTGCATCATTGTCCAATCCTACTCCCTCGACCGCATCGAGGACAGCTCACTGCAGTAGAGGGACACCACCACGTTGAATGTTTGGGCTTGAACAGCCAACCCTTCTGCCATCCCCAAGGTACACAAACTAACCCTCAACCACAAATGGCTGCCACTGCAAGGGACCTCCAGTGCTCGGCCACAGACGAGTGCAGACAACCTCACCTTCACAATCACAATCCATCTGGCCCTCATCGAGGACTACTCCGACGCGCCCTCCAACCCACCACGCCATGGTCATGACCCTACCCCGCGGCCTCGCGTCACCGAGATCAGGTGGCGCCTAGGCTCCATCGATGGAATGGAACCTCGCCACGATCGGGCTTCGGTGGATGACCACCACGACCACTCTAGTAGACATCGCCATGATGATGACGACGACGACCATCGCGGGCGAAGGCAGGACCACACATGTCAAGAATGGTGTGGGTTGTTTGGCAGAAACCTCTCGCGGATGGGTCGCGATCAGACTCGCGAGGGGCACAACAGCCCAAACAGGGAGCACAACCACTCTGACGACCGCTATCGGAGCCATCGATGCTGGGAGGTGACTCTTCAGTCCGTCGTGCCAGGGGCGCGGTGGGCACATAACCTGCAGTGCCTCCGCCATGCTTTCAAGCGCGTGCGCCCCGGCTTAACACTACTCCTCCACCGACAGAGGTCGTGGGCGCAGTCTACAACACTGCCATTCTTTGTCGCAACCTTCCCTGACCTGCATGGAGACATAGCAACACTTCATGGCCGTTGCTAAGCCAATCATGCCAGGAGCAAGGCCGCAGGCCCCCTGATCATGGAGACTGCCTTGCCCTTGGGAAACGCGACGACCATGGAGTCTTCAATAGGAGCATTCTACCACCTGCACCCTCCAACTGAGTTGAAGTTGTCCCTCTAGTGCTCCAACTCCCTCCATTGACATCCTGTGCTGACAGCGACAATGGGACTCCTCCGATCATACTGAGCCCGCAATCACCGCTGGCCACGATCTTTGCCGACAACAACAGTGGCACACCTCCATCCGGAACAAGCTTGCCCTCTCTGATCGCCTCGACGACATTCCTTAACATGTCACCCACGTCATCCTTCATCGCCAAGTTCACAAAGGAAACCGCCCCTCCGCTTCTACCCACACCAAAGCGAACAACCCCGGTGCCTCATCGCCAAAAGACAGCCAAAGGGGTTAGCATTCGACGCAACGCTCACCTCGCCAACTTGTCGCACCAAGGAGACATGATGACTAGGGCATGCGAACTGCTCATGAAGAAGCTTGGCCTGCTGCAACCTGATGACAAAGCAAAGGATGCCACTCTTCATTTCTACTTCGACCTCTTCAAGGGCCCACTGACTGAGTGGGCGATCAAGGCAATCGTTGCCCTCTGCGGACTTGACTGTGTCGCTTCCATGCCTCATGTTGGTGCCGACAATGGGGATGCAGGCCAAACTGCAACTGCATAGCCTTGCTTTCTGTTTCATTCCTGCCTTTTAGTTTTTTATGCTATTCACCTGCATGTTTATCGTGTATCACCACTGAGGATGTGTCTTGCTGCTCATCCACCTCCCCTGTCATAATCACCGAGGACTTGCAGCAACTACCCAACCTGTGTTTTTGCCTGGACACCCACGTTTGCCCCCATGTGCGGCTGATGTATCCCTTTATGAACACCAAGTTGTCGACCTGCATTCGTTTCATCTTGGTTACATGACCTGTACTATTGTCAAGTTAGTTGTTATGCCTGAATGTGTTGTTTGTATTCTGCTACCTACACCACTTCGTGTGTTGAAATGCTCTTCCAGCTCTGCTACTGCTACTTGTTCTTTGCTCAGCCTTTCAAAGAACTTTAGCAATCAATGCTCAGCTTGTTTGGCTGCTACCTGCTCAGTTGGCGCCTATGCAACAACCCCGATAGCCTCCAACCTGTTCCACCATGTCTTATGAAAATTGTCGCATCCTTACTTGGAATGTTAGAGGGCTCAATACAACTACACGCCATAATGCAGTACACGAGCTTGTTTACAGTACGACCACCACAATCATTTGTCTCCAAGATACCAAGCTCGCCACTTTCGATCGCACGATAATCCTCCAAACCTTAGGACTCAAATTTGAGGAGAATTTTTGTTTCCTCCCAGCTGACCAAATGAGAGGTGGTATCCTCCTTGCATGCTAGATGATTTTTTTTTAGTTTTCCGTAACAACTTCCACTAGTGCAATTACGGGCACGAAAACAATGAAAGCAGACCACACTACTTGGACCATCACAGGTCTACGGCCCACAAGAAGAGGTAGACAAGCTAGCTTTCCTTCAAGAATTAAGATCGATCGCGCAAACCATTCCAAAAGAGTGGATCATCTTGGGTGATTTTTATCTCATTTACCAAGCCACAAACAAAAGCAACTCAAACCTTAATAGAAGGCTCATGTGCTCTTTCAAAACCATTCTAGATGCTCTGCACCTAAAGGAAATTCGCCTTAATGGTAGGAAGTACACTTGGTGCAATAATCATTAAAACTGAACGCTCACCAGAATTGACAGGGTGTTCTGTAACACTGATTGGGAACTCCTCTTCCCTGATTGCTTTCTCCACTCTTTCTCGACCCTCATTTCATACCACACACCACTCCTCTTTCTAGGAATGCTTCACATGGAAACAAATCATCAATTCAAGTTTGAGAACTTCTGGACTCGCATTGAAGGCTTCAAGGAAGTGGTAGTGGAAACTTAGAACATAAATGTTGCCTCTGGAAATGCTCTCAAAAGACTACAAATTAAGCTATCTCGGGTAGCCAAGGCATGGACGAAATGGCGTAAAGCGAGGATCAGAAACACAAAACTTCAATTGGTAATAGTAAAAGAAGTAATCTTGAGACTGGACGTAGCACAAGAGCATCGACAGCTTTCTTCCCAAGAAAGAGATCTAATGAAATTGCTAAAACTGTGAGTATTGGGCTTGGCGACAATAAAAAAAATCCAGATTGTCGTAGGCATCCAGACTTAGTTGGATCAGGCAGGGAGATGCAAATACAAAATTCTTTCAACTTAGAGCATCCACATGCAGGAAAAAAATACATCCACTACCTACAAACAAATCAAGGAGTGGCCTTTTCTAAAGAGGCCAAAGAACAGGAGATCCTAACTCACTTCATGAAACAATTGGGCGAGACTTCTCCTAGATTGTGCACCATCGATTGGCACTCCCTAGGATACCAACCGCACAAGCTCTCTCACCTTGACGACCCATTTGACATGGAGGAAATAAGGAAAACCATCTTCTCCATGCTAGCGGACAAGGCATCAGGACCAGATTGTTTCACTAGTATCTTTTACAGGGAATTCTAGGACATAATAAAGATAGATATGATGTAGACTTTCCAGCAGTTGTATGACCAAAGAAGCTTAGGGTTCGACCAATTAAACAAGTCCAACATCGTTCTCATCCCCAAAAAAGCATATGCCTCCTCGATAAATGACTTCAGGCCCCTCAACCTCATACACAACGTCGCGAAGCTTTTCTCCAAACTTCTGGCAAATAGATTAGGCCCAAGTCTACAAAGTCCCATTTCCCCCCAGCCAAAGTGCCTTCATAAAAAAAATGATGCATTCAAGATAACTTCGTCTACACCCAAAATATCGTGAGGGAATTCCAGAGGACAAAAACATTAGCTCTTTTCCTCAAATTGGACATTGCAAAAGCGTTTGACTCCCTCAACTAGAGATATCTTCTTGAAACCTTGCAGACTCTAGGTTTTGGTCACCGTTGGTGTGAGTGGATCTCCATCCTTCTCAGTACGACCTCCTCGAGAGTCCTTCTCAATGGTCAGCCAGGCGAAAGCTTTCCACATAAACAGGGAGTGCAGTAGGGGGACCCGTTATCACCAATGCTCTCCATTATCACGATAGACCCGCTCCAAAAGATTTTGGACCTAGCGACACATCATAATATCCTATCTCCCCTAACACCTAGAGCTGCAAAAATGAGAGCCTCACTTTATGTGGATAGCGTTGCTATATTTGCCAATCCAATAAAAGATGAATTTGATGTGCTACAATAGGTCCTTACTATTTTCAGCCAAACAATAAGACTCGCCATAAACTTCCAAAAGTCGACAGTGCACCCCATCAGTTGTGAAGGGATCAACCTCGACTCCCTGCTTCAGGCCTTCCCCAGTGAGCGCAAGGATTTCCCCTGTCGCTATCTTGGCCTCTAATTGCACATCCACAAACTCCAAAAGGTCCATGTGCTGCCGATCATAGAAGAAAAGGAGCGTGGTTACTGGGTTGGAAAGGAAGCCTCCTCTCCCTGGAGGGAAGACTAACTTTGATCAATTCGGTCCTCTCGTTTATCTCGACGTACCACCTGACCATTTTCCCACTAGCCAAGTGGGCCAAGAAAAAGATGAGCACATTGTAAAGATCCTTTCTTTGGAAAGGCAAGGATGACGCAAATGGATGCCATTGCCTTGTGAATTGGACAAAGGTTTGTAGACCAAAAAATCTCGGTGGACTCGGTGTCATGGATTTGGAGAAATTTAGTAGAGCATTGCGCCTACACTGTCTTTGGTACAAGTGGACGAGCACCACCAAACCTTGGGTCGGAACTGTGCTAACTTGTGACGCTATGAACAAGCAACTCTTCAACATGTCCACTGACATAATGATCGGCGACGGCCTTAAGGCAAAGTTTTGGCACAATAGATGGCTAGAAGGTGACACACCAAAGATACTCGCCCCTAATCTGTTCGCGACCACTAGGAGGAAAAATAGATCAGTCCATGACGACATACGCAATAGTAATTGGATTAGAGCTCTCAGAGGCAAAATATCCAACTCTACCCAGCTGGAAGAATTTTTCCATCTTTGGATCCAGCTTTAGAGGATTCATTTACAAATGGGTGTGCCTGATGCCATCAAGTGGCGATGGATAGACCACTGATAGTACACTTGCAAATCGGCATACCTTGCACAGTTTCGAGGGAGCTACGAAACCTACCGTACTGGAATCATATGGAAAGCAAGGGCGGAAAACAGATACAAATTTTTCGCTTGGATCTTAGTCCAAAAACAAGATCCTAACGGCCGACAACAAAGCGGTCCGAGGTTGGCCTCATCATCAATCTTGTGTGCTTTGTAACAGCCACCATGAAACAGGACATCACCTTTGCCTTTGCTGCCCTTTTGCTTCAACTGTGTGGACCCTAGTGCTAGGGTGGTACAACTTTGACGTTCTACACCGTTCCCAACCCTCCGACTACTCTCACATCATTGATTGGTGGCAACAAGCCTCCAGCACCCTCCCAAAAGCTCTAAGATATGAATTCAATGGCATACAATTTACATCAAATGAAATGTTTGGAAAGAGTGTAATCGGAGAGTTTTCCAGAATAAACAAGCCATGACAGAAGAGGTGGCAGCGCAAACCAAGGAGGCGATTGAGCAAAGGAAATGGGCGTTCCGTGAGCCTTGACTTCAAGTCACTCCTTCTCATGTAGTCCTAGCCGATCCCGCTTCCCTTTTTCTTTATTTATATTTTGGTTGTGAACCTCTTTCCCATCTTTAATTGATCGCAGAGCTCCACCTTTATTTCAAAAAAAAACTTGTTGATGGGAGCATGCATGATTCCTTTCTAGACAACCAATTCTAAACCTTGTTTGGAATATAGGATCTCTGATGAAATTACGAAGGACTTAAAATTGTTTGAGATTCTAGCATTTGAAATTGACCCTTAACAAAAAGAGAGAATCTGGTGTTGATGTCATGTCACCAACCGTGTGTCGTGCAATCTGATGACGGAATGACAAAAGAAGCTGGAAGGCAAAGAAGACCAACCCAGCCTAGCGTAGACGCCCAGATGGATCAACCACCTTTCCTGAGGGCCACAACAACATTCAATCGAAGCGGATACGGACGGATATCACTCATCTTGTATCTTATTTTGTTTTTTTTTCTCGGGATCGAAGTCAAACACGGATAAAGTTGGATACCTATTTCTCTATTTCGTATTTGTTCCACGTGCCTTCGGTAGATCGGTCGGACGGAAATTATCCGCTTCTTTTGCACCCCTACAGGACATTAGACAGTGAGGGCATAAGTAGAGCGAATACGGAGAGACTAATTGCTGAGATGTCGAAGAAAAAAATACTCAATATCCCATGTCTGCTCAGATGCAACATCTTACCTATCTGCTATCATGTTCCTAAGTGAAGTTACAATAGACTTTCCTTATACCACTTGACATACGAACACATATGGACGGATATCGCTCGTCTCGTATCATGTTCCATATTTTTTCTTCGTAGTCAGAGTCGAATAGTGTTGGATACTCATTTATTTTTTCCGTATTCGCTCCGTAAGCCTTCAATCGGTTTGTCAGACGGATATTATCCGCTCCGTTTGCACCTCTAGCCACAACACAACCAACGGTCACATACACAAACACACGGTGATGCACATCGGTTTCTTAATTGGATAGTCTAAGTGTCGACGACCTCATATTTGCCCCTTCACCGACTGAATCTTGGCATTTTGTGGGCTGGGGTTGAAGGTCGGACGTCCTGGGCTCCATAGTGTTAGAGTTTATTAGCTTTTGGGTGAACTAGTTAGTACATGTAACTTAATGTGGTATCAGAGTCAAGAGGTCTTGAGTTCAAAATCCGGTTGATGCAATTAAGAAAATAAATTGTAGCATATTTCTATTCCACGTCTTAGACCTGAGAGAGCCTACACGTGAGGGGAAGTGTTGAAGTATAAATGAATTATTCTTCTTTCCTCGTCGGTTTAAACTTTTAGATAAATTAGTTGGTACATACAACTCAATACATAGCCACTAGCCGGTCAGGATTAGTAGAACTGGAGCCGAACTCAAACATCGGCATATGTGCCGCGCCCGCCCGCACGCTGCCTGAAGACGTTGCCGGAGCGCTTCGTACCGCCAGGGTGCGCGCATTGCCACAACGCCACGCCGTGTCGATTCGCCCGCTGACGAGCTCGGCACTCTCGGATCACATTGGCGTCACGCCAAAAGCCGCCGTGAGCCTGTAGCGCACGGCGCACCACATGTCACCACACCGCCCGCTCGCCCTCACCTACCTGCAACCAGAATCACTGCCGAGCCCGCGGTTGTGCTGTGCACCGCCAGCCGGCCGGTTGAGGCATCTTAGCCAGCATATTTCATTACCAACATCAAATACGTGGATTAGTCATTACACATTGGTAGCTAGAGTAGTGGTGCTAAGTTATTGTTTCTTGTAGTCCTGACGGCATCATAGCGCGACGGGTAAATGGTTTATGTGCTAACATTTGGGGTGGGGACAGATTTATAAACACTTGGCATGATGACGGTGCCCAAGTGCAAGCCTGAAACTGTCCTAAGGTAATAATCATTTTTTGATCAAATACGCCTAAACATATCGAGGGTGACATCGACCCGGCACCAAACTGCCGAATAAACAAGTCATTGCCTTCCATTGCAATCCAAACTTTTCTTGGAAGGCCCTTCCGGGACAAAGCATCGGTTAGGTCACATGACGTTAGATTGGCTAATCTGAACCCAAAGCGATGCTACTGCCATGCACACATCATTGTGGAAGAAAAGGAAATTTTTACTGTTTTGGCCCCGTAACATACTTTATTTTCAAAAGTAGCTCCGTTCGGAAGTAATTAACGGAAATAGCCCATAAACGATGACGCGTGCGCTTAACGCTAGAGCGCGGGGGGCATACCCGGCACCGGAGGCGGGGACTCGCCCGTCGGCGCGGTTCATCGGCTCCCCGCCCGGCCAACCCGCGCGCCACCTCCACCCCGGCCCCGCCCGCCACCTCTCCTCTCTCCTCTCACCTCTCACCTCTCTCTCCCGCATGCGCATGAGCTATCGCCACCCTTTTTTTGCATGCCGCATGGGGGCCATGCGCCCACCCCACCCCGCCACTATTTGCATGCCGCATAGCCCCCATGCGCCCACCCCACCCCTACTATTTGCATGCCGCATGGCCACCATGCGTTGTTAGGTTAGTTAATTATAATTAGTAGTTAGTTTAGTTAATTAGTACGGATAGATTTCGAAAATTTTAAAATATATTAAATGATTTTAAAAAATTATGAAATTTTTTTTGTGTAGAATTCTACTACCATTTACTTATTTCTATAAATTTTTTATAATTTTATTCGTTCAATTATGTTTTATTAATTTTTTATAATTTTATTCGTTCAATTATGTTTTCGCTAATTAGTATGACTGTATCCTTAGTAACATTTATTGATTGATAAAAGATTTAAACCAGCCCTCGAAGCACCGGTGTTGATTGTACAAAGCTTTGAACAGGCCCTTCCTCTTTTCACACCGATTCACACCATGTGTTGATTGTTTGAGCAGGCCCTCCTCCACCTCGCCATGTGTTGATTGTTTGAGCGGACCCTCCTCCACCTCGCCATGTGTTGATTCTCCAAGACGAGCGAGCGAGGCCCTCCTGCATTTGCACCGAAAGCAGCGATGTCACTTCCCTACATTTATGGCTTAATTTGCGGAGCGCGGGATAAAGATTCGCTATAAATTGGAGAGAGCTTCATTTCATATGTCAGTCAGTCACTTGTTCATTTCAGTGAGCTCGCGGGAGAGTGCAGAAGGGCAGAGCACACAAATTTCATATCGCAGTGATCCCGGGGCAGAGCAGAGAAGTTGAAGTTCATTTCATTTCGACTATATTTTTAGCTAATTTTAGCAATGTGATTAGGGTGTAATTAGATGAATTTTAGTTTGTTATTGCAGTAACATGAAGTTCTCACTAATGTTCTTTATCCATGTGTTGGTAGGCATGTGTCCACCGGAGCTACTAGACCAATTCTACGATGAGGACCACCGGTGCAAGCTGTGGCTCACCGCTGACGCGGATGGCCCTCCGCCCCTGACACTTCGGGCGGGGAGGGACTGGTGGGCGTTGGACGAGCGTTACACCCCGATCCTCCGGGAGACGGGCTTGTTGCCCTTTGCGAGGATGGTCTCCGTTGACCGCGGGTTCACCCTAGACGGCAGCTTGCTGTCCGCACTTGTTGACCGGTGGAGGCCCGAGACACACACCTTCCACTTTCGGTGGGGTGAGATGACAGTCACCCTACAGGATGTGTCGGTGTTGACTGGTCTCCGATCCGGTGTGCCGCTTGTTCGGACCCTCGGAGTGGGGCTGAAGGCCGAGCTTGAGCGGCGCTTTGGCCAATCTCTCCTGAGGGTGCACGTGGTGTCCCCGGCATGGTGAGGCGATTTAGGAATTGCCGCAGGTGCACGGCGAGGTCGTTAGGACGTACCTCATTGCTTACCTTCTCCAGCTCTTTGGTTGGGTCATGTTTCCAACCACAAAGGGCGATATTATGAACCCCAGCTTCATCCAAATCGCCGAATCTTTGGTTGACGCGGGGGCTGGGCCGATGCCTCAGTACAGCTGGGGATCAGCCGTCCTTTGCGCCACATACAGGGGGTTGTGTGACGCTTCGCGGCGCGGTAGCACTGCTTCCAACCTGGCCATCTGCTACGTGCTCCTGCAGCTGTGGAGTTGGGAGCACTTCCCTATTGGGCGACCGACCATCGAGAGAGCGGCGCACCCGTACACTATAGACGGACCCGGCCCACATGACCCCATAGACGCGCCGACCATGGGCTTACGGTGGACTGCTGCCCGTTTGCGCTGGGCCAGCGCAAGACCGGCGAGGTGCTACTCGTTGTACCACAACGAGTTCGAGTTGTTGCACGAGAGCGACATCATCCGTGTCCATGGCATCCTACTTTCACCTCGCCGATATAGCGCCGCACGGATATCCACGCAATGCATCGGGGCGTACCAGCGTGGAAGGCGACGACCGCCACCGGTATTCTCGCATATGGTGGAGCCTTCGCGCCGCAATACGTAATCGACGATTTAGTGTGTACGATCGTGCCCCCGATGCGCAGCCCTCGGATCGAGCCGTACACACGTGAGTCAAACTTAATTGGACTATTGTTTGCGGTCCTTACGTCTTATTTTCTAACATTAATCTCTTGAAATGCGGGCAAACAAGGTGGGGTGGGCGATTAGGGATCGCCATTGCGGCGGCGGCCAGATTTCGGCATGGATGAGCGGCCCATGTGGATGTTCGGGTGAGCAGCGTCCGTCGGCCGTGAGTCGTGCGCGCGTACATGGGTGGTGCGTGCCACGAACGCGCGCAAGATCGACCATTTCTCCTCCGGGCGCGCGAGGAGGTGACACGGCCGACGGCAAAGACCACGAGAGCCTCGCGCCGCGTCACGATCGCCACGGTGCTTCCCGACTTGACGGCGATGCGACACCTACCACCTCGGTTGAGTTTCATTGAGTCGTACCTTTCATTAATGAACATATTACGTATGTCACTGCAGATTAGAGGGGCGCTGCGCGTCGAGGCGCATCGGACGGCGCTCAAGAAAGATAGAACCCACCGTATAAAAGTTTTGAAGCACATCTCGGCGGAGATGAAGAAAATTATAAAGAACTTGAGCGCGATGCGTTCGAGGGACGCGCCCATCAAGCGGGGCGTGCTCACCGGCTGAGCACCACGACCTAGGGAGTCCGGCAGAGCGTCATAGCGTTTCGGGTATGGAAGCATGCATCCAATGGCGCTCCGTCGGTCATCGCGACCGCACATCCGGAGGTGCGGGTTCTTAGTTTACGTCGAGTGTTTACTGCGCACTAACATCGTTCCGTCTTGCGACCTTGATTCCCGTGGGGTGACGGCGATTCCGCCGACCGATGATGAGGATCACGGGCCTCGGCTCGTGCGAGGAGCGATACACAACACTAGGGGACGATCGGTGGCAGCCGGGGTTTCTAGCGTACTCGGCGAGTTCCTCGGGTTCGGTGCCCCATCGTCGTCGCGAGCGAGCTCCTCGGGTTCGGTGCCCCATCGTGCGTCGGTGCGAGCTCCTCGCGCAGCCGGGTGGATGCCTCCACCGTGGATGAATTCCTCGGACTTCTCCCCGGTGATCACGGCGACATGTCGCCTACGGGCTCTTCTCCGAGTCGACCTCGGGTCCACCTCCACCTCAACGATCTCCATACCCCCTCCGAACCGACACGCGTTCTCGGACGGTGGGCGTATTCGACGGTCATGCTCGGCGCAAAACAAGGCGCGCGCGACGCAACCGCAGCGAGGAGAGAGTAGTGGCTCGAACGAGTGAGCCATATAGTATCGCGTGTTATGCGATTTTGTTTTACTATATTTGTACACATATTTTGGTTCCTACGTGTGTACTTGCCATCGTAAAATATAGGAAAATTTGAAACTTTTTGTGGAACTCCGTGATAGTTTTGTTTGCTTCTTTATTTTTTGTAGTAATTTGAAATGATGATTGATAAGCATATCGATTTTCAAGCATATTAGACATTTGTCACGCCATTTTGAATTTGGGATCATGTTGTTAATGCCGTACCAAATGGCGTGACATTGCATAACTCGTTTTGAAGTTGGGATCATGTTGTTAATGCGAGTTGCGAATTAAAGTAGACTTTATAATAAAGCTTGGGCTTGCACGGCGCAAAGGGTTTGGTTACGTGCATAACAAACAACATCATGCACGATGCAACAAACCGACCGACTCCTACGATACATATGCGCCTTTTTGGAATTGAAATAAATTCGACATTCGATGGGCGACTAGTACGGAATGGCCGGACCTACTGCGTGGAGCGGGCCATTTTCCTTCTTTGCCCGCTCGTTGTTGGACTCCTCGCAGGCCTCTTTGGCCTTGGCCGCAAGTTCCCTCTTTTTGTCGCGCTCCGTCTCGCGAGCCTCGCGTTCCCTGCGATTGCATGCCTCGAGATGAGCTTTCGTCTCCCGACGTATACGCTCGTTTAGCTCGTCGTTGCGCGCTCCTCCTCCGGATCTCGTGTGATCTTTTGTCATTCCACTCGTAGAAGTCGAGTCCACCGGTCATGCGGGTGGATCTCCTGTCGATCCACTTGCGGTAGTCACATAGTGCATCCGGGGACTACGAGTAGATGGGAGAGGTTGTTAGTGCGCACTTTCAAAGAGAAAGTTACGAAACATATCTTGTAACAGGATCTTCACCGTTGCCGATAACTTCTCGTGTCGAAGCGACGATCGGGATAGTCGAGGAGTAGTTTGTACAACCCGATGCGCATGCCTAGGCTTAGCGGATGCTTGGACTTGAAGAACTTGCGGGTCCTGCACCGCGGAGGGGCGCGTCTCCCCTCCGGTGGGTCTTTGCGGCGAACGCTTCGGTTGGAGGGTTGGGTGGGGTTGCTTCTACGCGGCCTCTTTGGCCTTAGCCTCATTGTGGAGAGTCTGCGATCTGGCGTCGATCTCTTCTGGACCGGACGCGATAGCCCTTGCTTCATCTTCCATCTCCCAGCCAGCCCTTGCCGCACGCATCTCGTCCCATTGCTTCGTCATCTTGTCCCATTGCTTCTTACGCCTCTTGTCCATCTCGGCGTGGTCAAGGAAGTTGTCTTTGTAGTGTTGGGTTTGTTGTGTATTGTTCTCTCCCGGTATCCTCCACCCCTTTTATAAGCAACCTAGTTGGAATGGAATGATTTTTATGCACGCCTTGTCTTGTCATGTCATGTCGATATGGAAAGTCGACAAGGTAGAGTGTTGTCACGTCCGCTTTGCGTAAAGTAGTCATGTCAACGTTTGCGAGTCATGTCTAGCGGGCGCGGTGAGGATGGACCTGCCCCTCTAGCTTAACGCCGGTGGGGACTGCCCCCTCTGGCGAACGCGGTAGGGACCTGCCCCTCGAACGCGCGGGGAGGGACACGCCTCCTCGGCGAGCGCGTAGGGACCTGCCCCTCGCGGCGTGGTAGGGACACGCCCCTATGGTGCGGCTATTTAAAGGCTCGATCGCACACTCGGTCGATCGTTCCTCTCGGAAAGTCTCCTCTTTACGAGGTGCCTCCGCTCTGAACTTACCATCCGCCGTCGGCGTAACGGTAAGTTAATTTGATCAACAATCGTATTACTTTAATGGTGTGTTTAGGCTTAAATATTGTTTTGTTTTCGTCAGAAATGGAGACACTTTACGTGTTCCACGGAAACGTTCGTGCGGGTCCAGACGGAGTTGATTTGTCCACCGGCGCGCGCCGTCCAACGTTCCCAACCCGCACACGTCGATTTGCTCGATCTGACGGTGCATTCGGCAAGCGCTCGACGTCGCACGTCGCTAGGAACAAGATAGTAATAGAGGCGGTCACGGCCACCACGGTCCCACCACACGCCATATATGGTGGGCCTTACTAAGGTGACTAGCGATTGCCATGTGGGCACGCATGCGGATCGTTACCAATCCTCACGCCCAATGTATGGGCGACCCATGGTGTATGTACATTTTGTTTATCCTACTCAATCCGCGAGGGGCGCGGTTCGGGAGGCGGACGCTCTTCTCCCCCTCTTTGGTTTGTTGACGACGAGTGAGCTCTCCAGAGCCCCAGATGTCGTTAGGGAGTATGCTCCACATCGTGGAGATTCAGGTAGTTTCGAACCGAATGAGGGTGTGGACAAATGGGGACGTGCACGTGTTGATTTTCACGAGATTGTCGATGCCATATCCGAGGGCTCATCCGAGGGCACTGCCACCGAAGATGAGGCGAACTTTAACTCGCAATCCGGCGAGGAGGAAGCGGCGATGAGGAGGTATCGTCGGTGGCATTGTTTGGCCGACACCGACTACGTTCCAAGTCATTGGATTGTCAAGCGGCCTCTTCCTTGTTCTTGCCCAAGAGCACGAGTCTTCGTGGGCCTTCGATGCGGACACCCTGCGCTTGTGGGGCAACATTTCCCACACAAGGCTGCGCCGAACAAGCTATCGTGACTTTCGCGGTGAAGACACGCGGACTTACCGAGTTTCTGGTGTGTTTGTACGTTATTTGTTGTACCTTTAACTATGTACGATCGATCGCACTAACTATTATCGCCTTCCATTATCTTTCTGCAGTCTAATCACGACACTTACGTAGTTAAGTGCGTGGTTAGCTCTTGCCACGCAAAGTCCGTCGCGAGAGATTCCCAGGCGAGCGAAACGACCTTCCGCATCACAAGTCTGACAGATCACATGTGAGCTTCAAGAGCCATTGCAAATGCATAAGAACGTAACCTCGCGTACATCGCAAGCACCATAAGCCATGTAGTTGTCGCCGATTTGACCGTTTCGCGAAGGTCCTCATGGCTAACGTAGCAAATACAATAGGCTATGGCGTTAGCTACATGAAGGTATGGCGGCGGCGTAAGGTCCTCGAAGGGTTGTATGGTACCTACAAGGAGGCGTTTGACCTAGTCCCAAGAATGCTCAAGCAGTTGCGGATGCTAATCCGGGACATGCGTCAATAGGGTAGACAGGCCGACCCATCGAACAACCCACATTCGCTAATCCTTGATCGAGTCTTACGGGCATTTGGCGGCGGTCCATGGCTTCTCCCACTGCCGTCCCGTCCTAACTATGGGCGGTACTTTCCTTTGCGGGAAGTACAAGGGCACCATTCTCACCGCTATTGCGGTGATCGCGACGACCGCTGCTCCCGGTTGCCTTTGCAATTGTGGAGAATGAGAACACGGCGATTGGTTGTGGTTCCTACTAAACATAAAGCAACATGTTGTAAGGGACCGACCGAATGTGTGCCTCATAACCGATCGTCATGCCGGGTTGTTGTCCGCTACGCGCACAATGCGAAGCGGTACAAGCCCGCCGTACCAATGGAGCGACATGCGCACACGTTGGTGCATGCGGCATGTGGCGCAAACTTCCACACGCGCTTTGAAGCAAAGACCTCATGAAGAAGTTCAAGAAGCTCGCTGCGTAACGAGCGCAAGTTCGATGCCGTCTGGCGGGAGCTTGAGGTCGAAACCAAGCGTGCAACGGAAGGTTCTGGCCCAGCCGCACCGCAAAGCGAGTTCGCCGAGTGGATAAGCGTGCATGCACCCGACTATGAGAAATGGTCCCTTCTTCACGACACCCATGGTGCTCGGTACGGCATCATGACAACCAACATGTCCGAGGTCTACAACGGTGTGTTGAAAGGGGTTCGTGCCCTGCCCATCACCGCTGTTATCGAGGAGACATGGAATCGCACGGTCGGTTACTTCGTCAATCGGGCAATGATGGCCAAGCAGCATTTGGACGAAGGGAAACAGTACTCGGAGGTTACCCTTGCCTACATGGACAGGAAGATTACCAAGGCTCGATCCCATGTGGCTATCACAATGGATGGCGTGAGGAGGAAGTTCGAGGTCCGCTGCGACACAGTATGCGTTCGTGGCCACGAGAGGTGGCCGGAAGCATGTTTGCACCATAGGCGATGTGGCGGTTGCTCACGCAACAAGCCTCAACTCCTCCACAAGCCTTGCTCCCACGTATATGCCGCATGTGCTTTGTATTTCATCAATCTTGTAGCATGTATACGTCGGAGTACTACGACATCGACACTGTATGATACTTGGAGCGGGAGTTCAACTCGTGCGGCGTGGAAGGCCACTCTGAGGACATATGGCGGGCGCAGTGAAGTGGTCACCGAATGAAGCATCGCGGCATCCAGCCGTGGGAGACGTCGATCAAGCGCATCCGCAACGACATGGACGCGAGCCAACGTGGAGATCGGCCAAGAGCAATAAGGTGCAGGCTATGCAAGACTCATGGGCACTCATTCCGAAACTGCCCGAGTAGACCTTCTTCGTCCGGCGCCACCTAAATATGGGTCTGTGTTTGAAATGTAAGAAAATAACAAGAAAATGAGTGCGCACCTTGTTCTGTACCAGATGCAGCGTGTAGGTCGTACTATGCTGCGAAGCAATAAATGATATTGTACGAACATTTATTGGTCCTCTCGATTCCTGAAAAGATTCTCATGTCGTCCCCAACGTAGACTAAGTCCACTGCACGACAGAAACCGGCTATATAAAGGCCTCCTATGGGTTCACCACAGCACATCTCGTTCACCTCCCATCCTAATTCAACTTCCAAACAATGTCGTCCTGGAGGACCGACCCAACTCAACTCCCCGAGTGGCATGAGCGGCCGAAGTGCCATTGCGGGTTTAGGACAATCCTGTCCGTGTGGTTCGATCCGGACCAACACTACGGTTGTAGGTACTTCACGTGCCCAGATCTGGACAACGACTTCGTGGTAAGAACGACAACTAAATCTTTGGTTTCTCGTTATCTTTTCTCAACCTTGATCCATGACATATGCCACTATGCGTAGCCTTGCAAGTGGATCGAATGGGTGGATCGGGAGTTCCAAAGATGGCCAAGAAAGATCCCACGGTGGTGGAAAACAAAGGCCAATACTTTGTGAAGATGACTCGGGAGCGCGAGATGGTCAGAAAAATCGGGGAGGAGCAAGAGCGGCGCGTCGTGGACCACATCCGTCTAAGCGGTAAGGAGGATGAGCTTGCTAGGAGGAGGGAGCGATTAAGCTGCGTGAAGCGACCATCAAGCGTCAAGAGCGGGAGCTCAAAGTCCGGAGGCGACTCACAAGAAAAAGAAGGATGCGCCAACCATCTTGGTGGCGCGACAGGAAGGGAAAACAACCACACTGCACCCAGTAGAACAATGTAAAACACCCAGCAAGTTAAATTCTCTAAGGCATGTTAGGATTAGTGGTGGGACTAGCTAGAGTTCCACACATGCCATGTATTGTTTCATGTACTGCACATGTAGCGCTGCATTGATTAGTACGAACAATACTCAAATGTGTTCTTATTTTTACGTGGGGGGGAATTTCTACGTTCATTGATTGGTACAAACAATACACTTACACCAAATACCGATAAAAATTCTGAACGAATAAAAATTCTTAAGAAAACAATCTCATGTACCACAATCGGCTTGGATTTCAAATACATAACTGAAGTACAAGTTACAACATATAATACACTTCTTTTGGTACTACTCCCCACGCTCCTGCTCACTGCTACCGGGCATAGGACCCTGTAACGTCCTTCCGCGTCGTGTTCCTCCCATAGGTCTCTGACGAATCTGCTCCTGTGGGAACGTGAGCCTATCGGGTGACCGTGGGTTCTGTCGCAGTCGTGTCGGGCCTCCTCGGCACCGTGTCATCGTGCGGGGCGTCACATGCGGGGCGGCGTTGACAACAAGTCGGTGAGCCAAGCATTAGGATCCGTGGTATGATCCGTGGAGGGCCACCAACTCGGCTCACCTTGAGAGCGATTTGGGTAAGCGCGGTGCGCTTCACCTTGCGGGTGGCGCATAGAATGCGGTGTGTAGCCCGACCGCACCATGGCGCCGTGTCGCCCGCCGGAAATTGTCAGAATGTCGGTCGCGAGGAAGAATGCAGGATGACATCCGCGGCCGCGGGTTGCGCGTTCGTCGGTTGCAGGATGTCCTCTTCACCGCCTCCGCGGCGACGCAGCGGCATCTGCGTAAGGTCCTCGCGCGAGCGAAGGCGTCGGCGTAGGGTCCTCCGCGATGACGGCGGCCTCGGCGTCACGGTCCTCCGTGGCGGCAGCGGCATCGGCGTAGAGTCCTGCGTCGGGCTGCGCGGACGATCCGCCGCCGTCTTCTGCGCTGTGGTCGACTTCGCTCGGACGGGAAGATGGAGGGTGAGGTGCGTGGCGACACTCCGTCCGATGCCTCGTGTCGACATCGGGCCTTCCACGGCTCATGTTGCGAGCGACCTTCTTAACATCGTCAACAATCGTCTTAATCACCGTAACAAGGCGTTCTCGTGTTGTTACTACCCGCTCGAGTTCGCGCGCCACGCTCCACAACACTCGCAAACGGTCCACCGCTGAACAAACAAAATTGTGTTAGTTAATCCTAAATCCGAGGGTGGTTCTCTGTACTACGTGCTCAGCGTCACGCGAGTAAATCGCGGCGTCTTTGCGGTGCGGGTCGGGTCCAAGCCCAAGCGTTCGCGTGGCTAGGATCTTCGGGGCGGGCGGTGGGGCGCTGTCAACCTCGTCGCGTGTGCGTGCGTACCACTCCAAGTAGGTGTCGTCGTCCCTTCATCATATGGCGTGCCTCTGCAAAACGGAATCGGTGGCGTTTGCCACGCATCTACCCACACCGCTGCGTGCGAAGCGATCGTCGCTCTTGCGGCCCTTCTTCGTTTGCACGAAAGTCAAACAAAATCAACAAATCATGGTAGGTTAATAACACATGAGTAAGCGACCTACAATATTATTAAGCAATACATTACACTTACAAGTGACTACGCCTGCATGGCGGTCGCCCTAGAGCGAGGGAGTCTCTGATGCGATCGGCGCCTCATCACCCGTTGAGGTTGTAGGGCTCAACCATATGGGAGAACACCGGATGAGAAGTTGTCCTCGATCGCCTCATCACGGTGGCATAACAGCTCGGGCCGTCGGCGCCGTGGGCTGCACGAAGACATCCGTCCAAGAGCCCATATTACGTCGTCCTCGTGCGGGGCCTCGGTCGTTGTGGAATTCGGGGGTATCGCGACGCGCTCGCCTCTAGCCCACCCAAGATCGCCATACCATCGGGATCCCATGGTCGGCCCTTCCACGGGATCCTCTCGTCCGCCCAACCATAGAAATGTTGTGTGTGCGGGTAAGGGTGGGCGGAGACCGGAAACGGCCGTCCTCTGACAAAGTGCTCCCACGACCCACCGTGTAATAGCGTGTGGCAACCCGAACACGGGCTCTGTTCCGTCGCGACAGCTGCGAAGCGTCGCCACGGCCGCGATGACGTAGCACCGATCTGGTGAACCCCAATCGCATCGCGGCACATCCTCATCGTCGGCGTCCACGATGGATGCGCAAGGTGAATATAACTCGGGTACACCGAGTCCCCTGCGTGCTAGGGAACATGACCCACCCGAATAAAAATAACAAATATGCAATTAGGTGGCATCGAACCACCTCCTCCGGTCGTTATCCGGGCAATGCATGAAATTTCGCACCAGCGTGCGGGATGCCCTTATACTTGTCGGGATAGGATGCGGCGATGATGGAGACGCGCCTTCGGTCCACGGACCTCGGCGGGGAACAACGCGGCGGCCGCGCCGGCAGCCGGTTATGAAGCCGGCGTCTTGCGAGTCACGGTCATCTCCCCACCGGAAGTGGGCGTGTGGGTCTCCGACGCCAACGATCAACCAAGGCGGAAAGAAGGCAAGCATCAATCGGGAGGTTCGCGCCATGTTCAGATGCGCGAACGCATGTCGATCCCGTTATTGAAGCCTCGGAACAAACCGTTCGTCCAACGGCCACGTCTCCCTCGGTCCCCGTGTCATCAAAGTTGGTGGTCCATCGCCACCGATCCAAGCATGACAGCGATGCTGGGCGTCCCATGCCTCCTCAAGTAGGGGTGGTAGAGTATGTGCCATTCTTTGCAAATCTGAGTAAGTAGTTAGCAAAATCTAAACGCTATAAATTTCAATAAGCAAATATTAATTACGTAATTACCAAATCAGAATGCTAAGCAGATTGCTAATCAGATTGCTAATTAGAATGCGCTGCAGCTTATGATCGATTCAGAACGCGCTGCGGGTTTATAAACGGAGAAAAATACGACAGCGAATGACATCGACAAGATCGGAATGCGCTGCGGCTTATGATCGAAATGAAATGAACTTCAACTTCTCTGCTCTGCTCCCTTCTCTGCTCTGCCGCGGGATCACTGCGATATGAAATTTGTGTGCTCTGCCCTTCTGCACTCTCCCGCGAGCTCACTGAAATGAACAAGTGACTGACTGACATATGAAATGAAGCTCTCTCCAATTTATAACGAATCTTTATCCCGCCCCATAAATTAAGCCATAAATGTAGGAAATGACATCGCGCTTTGGTGCAAATGCGAGGAGGGCTCGCTGCCGTCTTGGAGAATCAACACATGGCGGGGTGGAGGGAGGGTGGGTCAAACAATCAATAGCCGTGTGAATCGGTGTGAAACAAGGAGGGCCTAGTTCAAAGCTTTGTACAATCAACACCGGTGCTTGAGGCTTGATTTAAATCTTTGATCAATCGGTAAATGTTACTAACTACAAATCATACTAATTAGCTAAAACAATTGAAGGAATAAAATTTTAAAAATTTATAGAAATAAGTAAATGGTAGCACAAAAATTTCATAATTTTTAAAATCATTTAATATATTTTAAAATTTTAGGAATCTAACCATACTAATTAACTAAACTAACTACCTAATTAACTAACCTAACAACCTACTATTTATTTCACGCAGGGGGGCTATGCGGCTTGGCGGGCAAGTCTTGGGGCCGTGAGGGCGCGTGTGGGTCGAGAGAGGGGCCGTCTGGCGGCAGCGCGCAGAGGGCCGTCTGGCGGCGCGGCGGCATGGGCGCGGGTGGGGGCCGAGGTGGCGGGCATCGGTTGGCACAGGGGCGGGCGATGTGGTGAGCGCGCCCGTGTCGGGTAGGTCCCCTGCCGCGCGGCGCGCGCGGCGTCCTGCCGCGCCGGTGCGGGGTATGTTCACTGTTTACAGGCTATTTTTGCCAAATCTTACGAAACAGAGCTACTTTCGTAATTAAAACGGGCTACAGGGCTAGAACAGTAAAAATTTCGAAGAAAAGGCGCATGGAACACCACAAGGAAGGCATCATGCATGCCAGGCCAGGGAAGATAGCTGAAGATGCTACGCAATTTGCAGGGAAAAGGAGGCGGTTACCGTATCCCCTTTCTACGCGCGCTCGCCCACATGCGTCTTTGCACGGCTAGCGCGGCCAAACCGATCGACCACCTCGGCGGCCTGCCTTTGCAGCTTCTCTCCGTCTCCGGCGCTGAGAGAGAAACAGAGCATAGAAGCTTCAGGTGACAAGTAGTCGGATGCTCCTCTGTCATATTTGAGTCGGACTCGAATGAAACCAGTCCAGACTGTCCAGTTAGCCATGGATATGACCTGTATTTCCTGTATTTAGGGACATACCAGCATGCATTTTAGGACCAGGAGCCGAGTGAAACAATGATTACCCAAGCCGTTTGGCACTTTGGGACCGTCAGTTCAAGCTTGGGATGGCTCAGATCACGGTGGATGAGATGCTTCGAAGGCCTCATTTTCCTAGACCTTCATATTTTGTCTTCATCTCGAGCGTTGATCTTCGACCAAAACCGTGCTTTTACTTAGCCACAGGAGACGATACGATGAAATATATTGTGCTTCCTCACCTTACGGTGCTTCCCGTGTGTAAAAGTTTTCAAAAATTGTCAAAACACAAATTGGAGATGTAGGAAGACTGAATTTTTTTCAATTTAACCCTTTTTTCGTTAAAACTCCACATTTATACCCCTGCTCGTCTTATTTCCGATTTTGGACCCGGGGGTGTGGCGCCGTGACTCACGGCGCCGAAGCTAACATACTTCGGCGCCATGACTCATGGCGCCGAAGTCCGCACCGCAGCCACCGTGGCGGCGGCGTGAGTCATGCCTCGTGGCGGTACCTCGCCGCCATGAGTCATGGCGCCGAGCTGTGTTAGCTCGGCGCCGTGAGTCATGGCGCCGACCCCCTGGGTCCAAAATCGGAAATAAGACGAGCAGGAGTATAAATGTGGAGTTTTAACAAAAAAAAGGGTTAAATTGAAAAAAATACGGTAGGGGAAGACATATTCTGTAACCATGTAAAATCTCAAGATCAAACTCGATGGCATTTGAAATATGTGAAATTAACAAGCAGCGAAAATGAACAATGATATAGAGTGAAAAATCATTATTCATACATAACTTGTCTCTTTCGTACCCTCCGCTCTAAAGAGACCTCATTTTAGAATACGCGCAGTCGGTATTTTAAAATTTTGACCATTAATTCCTACAAAAATATTTCCATTTATCACAAAAAAATTTATATGAGTAGATTTATCATCAAATGTACTTCGACGCCGTTATATATTTTTATATTGGTAACATATAGTTAGAAAAAGTAATATTTAAAGACGTGTATTGAAGGTCGTATCGGTGTCCAAAACTCTTCTAAAATGCAATCAAGTTTGATCTTGAAATTTTACATGACCATTGAATATGCTTTCTCCTGCCTCTCCAAAAAAATTTAGAATTTGTGAACAAAATTACAGATGTACCACTGTAGTCGGGGAAGTACAGGATATATTCTCCAGAGGATGCCATTCCATTAACTCTATTACCCGTACGGAAAATCATCTCTTAGGTCCTGGTAGCCAGTGCTTCGCTTTCAACACATCACGAGTGCCGACGGACAAACATTCCTAAACACACTTACGACGAGGAATCAAATCCGACCTGTCTTATCTTATCCTATTCAAAATTGACATAATTCAACTCAAAATTATTTTATTTACTGTTTAAGTGGTTATTTCAAAAACGAACTAACGAACCACTATCTAGCCGAGCCTCGTTAATTTTTTCATTCTAAATTAACTTATTTTAATTTTAACCAATTAACTATTGTTGTAATCTAATCAAATTTAATTCAAACCTATAACATTTTTTTTGGCCAGCCCTGCACCTGAGCAGTGTAGTACTGCTTTTAACTCCGCCGCTAAACCCCAGGGCCAGCTTAAAGAAAAGCCCAAACTGGCCGGCGCCACTAGCCATGCACACAGACCGATCGGTCACATGCAATTCATTACCTAGCCATCACCATCTGTTGGCTACTCATCAAAAGCCCAGCTCGTAGCCAACATCATCACTGTACCATTCGTCAGCTTAAACAAGAGACCACCGCACCAACCAAGGAAAAGGTCCAAAAACCCAGGCGAATTTATGTGCTGTCTGCGCCCGTTCGATGGGTTCTGAATTGATTGTAAATACAGAGAATCTATCGTGTAAAGGTATTAAAAGTGATCTCTATCAATTAATTAAAAATCAAAATCTAAGATCTAGTGCTACCGTGTTTTTGGTGCAGTATTCTTCTACCACAGTAAAATCGTTACGTAGTTTATCACTGTTGCTACAGCTTTTTTCCCAACGTATTACATCAGAATATTATTTACTCTCCCATAGAACACTGTTCACCGGTGGAACTATGATCCAAACCCATCCTGCCAACACAAGGGGGAAGCAATTATGGTGCAAGCCAACCCAGTGGGTTGGTCTGAACTCTGAAGGACTATACTGAGGCCATGCAACATGGAAGTGTTAAATGCTGGAACTGTTTCTTTGGCGTGGCACAGTAGGTAATTTAATTTACTATAGTTGATATGTAGGTCCATTTTAAAAGAAAATTATAAAATATAAATGTTGAAAAGTGTGTTAGAAACTATTATTGAAGGTGTTGTCTCTAACATATGTTAAAGACAATATTATCTCTAACTATTAAAGATGCTCTTAAACAAGAGACCACCACACCAACCAAAGAAAAGGTCCAAAAACCCAAGCGAATTTACGCACTGTCTGCACGCGCTCGATGGGTTCTGAATTGATTGTGAATGCAGAGGATCTATCGTGTGTGAGTATCTCTACTGACCGATCAAAAATCAAAGTTTGAGACCTAGTGCTACCGTATTTTTTGGTGCAGCATTCTTCCACCACAGTACCACAGTAAAATCGCTACTAAAATCGCTAGGTAGTTTATTACTGTTGCTACAGCTTTTTTTTTCTAACGTATTACGTCAAAATATTGTTTACTCTCTCACATAGCACTGTTTACATGTGGAACTGTAATCCGAATCCATCCTACCAACACAAGGGGGAAGCAATTATGGTGCAAGCCAACCGAGTGGTTTGGTCTGAAGGACTAACGGAGGCCATGCAACATGGAAGTGTTGAATGCTGGAACTGTTTCTTTGGTGTGGCAGTTAGCAGTAGGCAATTACTATACCCATGTTTTGTGCTGGAGGGCAAGGCCATGCGCCAGGTTCCTGGTTCCCAAACAAAAACATGTAATATCAGTTTTGATTTTGCTAGGCGGATTTGCTATTCTAAAAATTGGTATCAGTCAAATTTCTCAGTCTTCGGGTCGATTCATGCGTCGGCAAAGTCTTCTCCGGCTACTACTCTGAATAAATCTTTCTAAGTTGTGCTGCGTTTAGAGCCGAAGGCGATGATGCTTGTTGCTGTTGGCACCGAAGACCGCGAGGCCGCAAGGCGAGGTAGGTGCGGTGCCAGCGACGAAGGTGGGGGAGGCGCCGGAGGTAGGGGTGCGATGGCGAGCAAGAGGAAATGAACAAAGGTGGCAGCAGCTGAAGTCTGGGTGAGGTTAGAGGGTGCAAAATTCAATTGATTTTTTTTTTCTAAAAATAGTGAAGTGTCGTAGAGACAAAGTTTTTCAAAGTCTCCGAATCAGTTAGTTAGCGTCACAGATGATGGGTTAGTTAACCCGAGTTCAAATCCTCTCTATTTAAATAGATTATGTGGAAGAATAAATCTTATTCCTCCACACCAACGTTTATGCGTTCAAAATAAATGCCTCTAGGGTTTTGCTTAGCCTAGGTACATATTTTTAGAAAAACTAGCAGGTGGCTCGTACATTTGTGCGGTTAGATTTGTTTTAAAGTCTGTAATGACAAATGATATAACTTAGATACTTCAGAATATATTTACGTATCTTGTAGCTATTTAGGTTTTTAAGATATTATAAACATTAGAAAATGACAATAGAAGTTTGAAGAAAAATGCAACTTGAGTAACGTAATTGAAGTATGAGCTTTAATGGAAGAAAATCTTGAGTATAATAAGTCAACCGCTCTCCATTATATATGCATCATGTAGCTGCATGTTCTTAACTCTTTTCCAAAATGTTTGCATGCATATGTACCTCTGTTAATCTCAAGCAATACATTGATTATGTGTGCAACAAAATTATCTTATTAGTTTACATGGTATTAGAGTACCTTACCCACGTATACACCGATACACCATGGGCGACCTACCTTGAACTTATCTTCCCTTATGTTGGTTGCTCCATCGAACCGTGTGTCTTCCATCTCTTCTCTCCACCATAATTTTTTTGCTTCAACCTCCAAAAGCAAGCCCAATTCTTAATCGATATCTCTCACCTGCTACCCCTTCCAATATAATACTCTGCCACATTGTTATCTTCTACTTCTCTCTAATTATCGCTTAATGATGACAATTATAACATCTACACGTATATATGTGCAAATATTGTGGATATCCCTGCTAGGACAACCTTGCGCTCTCTCCAGTGGCCCAAGCTTATTCCTTACCGTTGCGCTATCTCTACTCTGAGCTCTTTGCTCCTTTGTTTCTGTACGCCTATACTTCTATTCATAGCATGCATGTATATATATATACATATGCACGATGTTATATATGCTCGATGTCTTCTTCTCCTGTGTCGATCGTTCCTCTTCTTCGACGTTGTCCAACTCAACGATGTGGTTTCCCTACTAACTGCGATGACCTCCCATCTTCACTGATATCGGTATGTTCGTCTTAGTCGTTGTTTAACGATAGGGAGAATCTTCTCGCCATCACCGGTGACGCCACGTCACTCACCAACAATGACAGTGCTCCTAGCTACCTGATGATCACATATCATTGATAGCTTGTCTTTAATCCAAAGCTCCATCTCCTCTCTGCAATGTTTTTCCTATTATCGAGTTTCTTTGGTCATTGATTTCTTCAATAACGCAGATGCTCACCATTCGTCGTCATAGCACTTGTCTCCTTTGACTCCAGTCTTTCTCTTCAACAGCTCCAGCGAGCAGGACGACATTGTCCTTGTCAAACAGCTAAAGTGAGCAGTATAGAATTGTTATTATCTTTGTCACCGCTGCCTTAAGTATTCACTTCCTTGTGGATATATGTCTTCTTGTAGGACAAATCGACGCTATTGCACTCTTTCGTGGTCTCCTCTGACACCATTCATGATATTTTTATTATAACTTATATTTAATTTATTCAAAATTTTAGTTATTAAGAGATTTTACTTTAGAATTCGTATGGAAATTAAATTACAAATTTTCTTTTATTTGCTGTCCCTAATTTCAATTATTTTTTGTTAAAATTCGTAAACTAATCCAGTTGTTAATTTTTATGCTGAATTACAACTATTTATAGATTTTTGCTTTGGAATTCGTGTCAAAATCAAAATGCTAATTTTATATTATTTTTATTCCAAAATCAATCTTTTTTTTTGTTGAAATTCGTATTCTAATCCAATTTCTATTTTTGGTTTAATTTTTATTCCAAGTTATATTTATTTAGGATTTTACTTAGGAATTCATATGGAAATCAAATTGATGATGTGTTTTTTGTTTTAAATTTTATTTATTTAAATATTTTACTTTGGAATTCATATGGAAATCAAATTGTAAATTTTATTTTTTATCCTGATTATATATATATATATATATATATATATATATATATATTGTAGTTATTGATGATTTTACTTTGGAATTTGTATCAAAATCAATTTGTTTATTTTATTTTATTTTTTATTCTGAATTCCAGTTATTTTTTGTTGGATTCATATACTAATTCAATTACTATTTTTAAAAAAATTATTTTGAATTATGTTTATCTATTGATTTTTACTTAGGAATTCATATACAAATTAAATGGTTATTTTATTTTATTTTTTATTCTGAATTTTAATTATTTTTGCATTGTACTTGAGATGGACTCTTATTTCTATATTGTACTTGACATGGAGTCTTTCGTTTAATCTAGATCATTATAATCTGGACCTACCATAATCAACGGTGTAATTGTTTATCTTTTTCCACCAGTTAACGTGGAAATTTCTAGCCTTTGAGAGTGAATATAGTGACTTCTTTTTCTATCGCTTTAATAATATAATAGATTATGAATTTTACCGCAAAATAGTTTATATGGGTGATGACAGATGTATACAAACCTATAAAAAATGAACGCCACTACTCATGCGTCCAATGGGATATTTCCCATCGGACTCTTCCTCTGCTATTCGATCTCACTCAGCAGGTTTGATCTCGGCCCTTCGATTTGGTGCAACAAAGTTCAATGAAGTGTAACAATGTTTTATTGAGCTTGCAACAAAATCTGAACTCGATGCAACAAATGCAAAGCATAACCAGAAATGTGCAACAATTGAGAACTACTAGCTCAACAAATACAAGAAACTACTGAAACATTCTCGCAAAAAAAAAAAGAAACTACTGAAACGAAAACGAAACCTTAATGCAACAAATGAAAACCAAGGGAACAACTCCAACATTTTGAAGAAGTGTTTCAGCATTCAAAAACAACTGTCAAAACAACTTACTGGTGGCAACATTTGAGACAACATTGGCCTCATCGTCGGCGGGCCCATACCTAGCGGGGCGAGGTTGGCCCACAACCATCACCTGGTTGCTCCAAACGCATCGTTCGCAGCCCTGGCTCCTCCGGCCTCGACACCACCAGATCAGGCGAGTTTGGTGACAATCAAGGATCTCCAGATGCTCCATGGAATTGGAAGGGGATGCCTCCGTGTGAGCTCCGGTCACGGCCACGCGTGCTAAGTACTGACAAGAGAGAGAGAGGCGTGAGCTCCAGCCACAGTCGCATGCTGCGTGGGCGCACATTGCACTGACTATTGATGGAGAGGGAGGGAGAAGGGGATGGGAAGCAAGGAAGGTGAGAGAAACAGGGAGGAGGTGCTAGATTTTTGTGGGTGCAGACGTTTTGCTGGAGATTTTTTTGTGAAAATAAATAATTTTTAAATAATTTTACATAAACAAACCACATTTTAGTTTTTTTTCTAAATATCTCACAATCGCTTGAGTCACCGCTCGAATGGGCCCAATCGCTCAATGGCCCAGCAATTAGCCGATGTACCACGACTGAGGCCTTAGTCTACCACGTGTCTCAGTCGCGAGTTGATGTCGTAATTGAGGCCCATGCCAGACACAGTCACTAGGCCAAAATATGAATGAGGCCAATCGCATATTAGGTTGGCGACTGAGCCCAGTCGTGTTCTGCCCAGCGATAGTATGCTATTTTTAAAAGAAATAATTTAAATAAACTTACCTTTATTTTTACAAAAATAAATGGCTGAAAGAGTTATTTGTGAATAATTGTTAGTTATTAAAAATATGGAGTTTGCTGGCTACAATTATTTTTGTAAATAAATAATGTTTTTATCGTTTTTACGTGGATGTCCACCTTTTAAGTTTTTACATAAATGACTCAAAAATGGCAGAATATTTTTGTAAGCTTCGGTTTGAGCGAGCCGATGGAGCAATGGAGATGAGATTGCAAGCCTAACATAACACTTGACCATGAAGGCCTGAATTATATAGCACGCAAGGTCTGGTTAGTTGCATATGTTTGCATGGCTATTCATACGATACAATGGCTACATGCATGAACCTTCAACCCGAACTACAACTATGATACAAACGTGCCTTTTTGAAAGGAAAATACTTAATGGATGGAAATCAAGTCAGGCCTATGGGCATTCGTCCTACTCTCCCTTGCGGGCGCTAACCTTCATGTGGGCCTCACAGTACTCGGTCCAAAAGGTCCTTTTAGGGCATGTCCTCGTCCAAGTTAATCTTCAGTGCAACAAGGGCATCAGGGACGATTGGTACCTTTTCCTTATCTTTCTCGCTCTCGGTTAAATAAGGTTTTCAATAGGTAAAGGCCTCAAGCGGAACTGCATAGTTCAGCATGTATTTCTGCTAAATGAATGTCTTGTCGTACTTTGTCGGTCGTCGATCCATTGGAAGAAGTAGCAACCCTCCTCCGACTGTCATGCACGGATAAAATCAGCGATATTTAAAATGCAACATGCAATGTGAAATATCGATGTGTGACATTCACTTACACGGCAATCCTCGCACATGTAGTAAACCTGTGCGGCGGTACTCGGATGTGTAGAATGATTTATCTATGTCGAGTTACCGTAGTCATACTTTGGGCGTGAAAACTCTAGTGGTACAAGAGCATCCTTACAAGAACTATCAAGGTACATCCATACCTTCTTGGCAGCCTATTTTCGCTTCTAGAGCATCTCCTCGTAGTCCGACATCCCCTAACAGGACGGAGTGACCTCATGTACATCTATTTTCCTCTACCTCTTTTCTACCTCCCCTCTCCTTGTTTTCCAAACTAGCTCGAATAGAGTCTTGCCTATAGTGATGGAGTATGCCCCAGTTTTATAGGTGGTTAGGGTGTAACATTGAGGGAGTAAATTTTGGTAAATGAAAGTCACTTACGTTCGCAAGAAGGAATCTTTGGGTACATGATAGCTTAGCGAGTTGTCAATTCACAGGGAAAAGCTGGAACTAGGGTCTGATCATTTCGGTCTGAAAGGCAAATGGTAGAGTGTTGTCACGTCGATCTTAAAAGCACGGGCCGAAGTATTGTCTATTCGGCATGAAACAGAGGCGACATGTTGTTGTCAATTCTCACTGAGTAGGGGAGTATGTCCAGTAGTAATAGTGAGATTCATGTAGCAAGCCCTTGTGTTGACTGTCGGGAAGGAGCTGGAATTGAGTAGCATGCCACTCTGCTACGGTGCTTACTAGAGCAGGTACAATCGAGAATTACATTTCATGTCCCATCGTTGCGGTGTTGACTAGGGGACCCAAGCACCACAAAAAATGGCGTAACATGCAGAATTTTAAAGCATACAGTAGTACAACAATCACATCATCTACATCGATACCAAGGTACAAAATAAAAGACATGCCACGAGACAGTACTAATGATCTACCTGTCCATCTCCCTTCCCCTATCCCTGTCCACACCCCTGACCTTATCCCTATCGTCAGCCCCGCTTGGGCGGACGGATCCCTGGTGGTCGTTGTCTAGGACCCGAAGGGCTCCACCACTCAAGTGCTCAGGCGACCCTATCTCCAAGTGGCGCAAAAAGAGAAGGTGTGGTGTACGGATTCATGACCTGTGTGGGTTGCATCTTGGGCAGCCCGCCGAACAGCTGTGAACTTGTAAGCACATCGAGGTGTATAACCATGTCGTCGATGAGGTAGCCCTCCATGTCACCTTGCCGCGGGATGCACATACTGGGGTGTTGACTTATGCACACCTGGTTTCCAAAAGTAGTAAAGTGTTAAACACTCGATGTATTTGTAAGTTTTTTTTAATGGCCGGGATTTTCCCCATCCGGTCTACATTAAAGAAGAAGAGCACCCTCACTCGCGAGGCACCACGGGAGTCAGCGCTCGAACCGTGGCGGGCTGAGAGCCTAAAGCTCCCTTCATTTTTGCCACCTGAGCCCCAGCTCAGTCCTCAAACCCCACCCACACACACACACACCCACCCATGCGAGGCACCAGGCGAGCCCAGGGCTCGAACACTGGTGGGCAGCCTGCACACTTGCGGCGCCACCACCCGAGCAAAGCTCGGTTCGCATATTTGTAAGTTTTCAATCATAGCAAAATCAAAAGCAATGGTGGAAGGTACCTCGCGTGGCATCATCATGGGAGGGACCCGTGATGAGAACGTCGATGTCGTGTGAGGTGCCCACTGAGACATCGGTGGACCTACGGTGTGATATGCAAGTTTGGTTAGTTACGATAATACATACAATGATACACAATACGGTTACCGTATTACCTCGTGTGGGGAACTGGTACAGCGAGAACGCCCACCATTACCATGTCGCCACAACTGTATTTGCACCACAATCCTATCCCACCGTACTTAACTTCCATCTGCACACCTGCACCACTATCCCCACTTCACAAGGCACTGCCAAGTGTATTCGGACACACCTGCACCAATAACACCTAGGCTCATAGCCACGACACCTGCACACTTCCAACCAGGTCTACCATGACTTTGTTCGCTTCATGGGTCTCAACTCCCAATAGACCACTTCTGGCGAATGACTCCACAAGCATTTAACGGTGGCACCATACAGTGCTCGGTCCAATGAAAAGTTGTATGTCAGCCAATGCAACACCTCCTAGTTTTTAAGATTATCCGGGTTTGGGGTGATACAGTGTGGTCTGCGGAAAACTGCTCAAATCAACCCCACATGGTTCCTCACAAACTTCTCACTACCTGTAAAAATACTCTGAAAAAATATTGACCTGACACACCTGCCACACGACTCAAAATATTAAGAACACATGCTAAATAAGTGTGCTATATTGAGTCTAACGAAAACCAAATCCTACCATGCATATCAAAATACTCTCTCTATTTCAATTAAATTTAAAAATTGTGACTGTAAATGTTCAATTAAATTACAAAATTATAAATACCATAGATCATGCGGATCTAAAGTTAAGTAGGCTAGGTTTTCCACTAATCGATCCACTAGTGGGGTAGCCTAGCATTATTACGCTAAAACATTTAAATAAATAACACACATTCAAAAACTAATCTCGACATAACCCTAAAAATATCGATCTAGAACTATAAACCCTAAAAATAGCGATCTACAACTACTATCACTAATCTATGTGTATTTTCGCTAACCTACCATGTTTTTATCGAAATGGACAATAAACCACACGAGCACAAGAGCCTCACCAAAGAATGAAGAACTCGAGGAGAGTCTCCTCCTCCTCCGCTCCTCTACTCTCCCTTCCTCTCCTCCCCTCTCTTCTTCTCCCCTCTCTTCTCTTCTACTCTCCCCTCCCCTCTCTTCTCTTTTCCCCGGTTAGAATGGCGTCTAGATCAACCAATTGAGCATATAATCGTCGTCAATTGTGCCACATGGATGTGACTAGGCAGTCAATCGCGTGACCAAACCATGACAGGCAACGTAGCTCTTTGTTGTCTGCTTGTTGAGCGACGGTGGTGTCAACGGGCCTTAGTCACGGTTCCATCGCACGAATAGGCCTGCCATGTCAGCTAATCGTGGGGTCACCGAGTGATTGTGAGTTGTTTTTGTAAAAAAAATGGTTTATTTGTGTAAAATGATTTTAAAAATGGTTTATTTTCAAAACAACTCGGCTTGGAGTGAGTCGTCGCGGGGCCACATGAGCGTGTAGCTGGAGCAACAGAGCGAGGCATCCAATTTCTTTTTATCGCATCGGACGTAAGCTCCATGTACATCAAATTGAAAATTGATATGGATATAGACTTGAATGTTAGGCAACGGCAAATCTTCGATTTAATTTACTTTATATTACATGTGTATCTGTCCACCTAACATTAACTAATTTGTTCTAAGATTCCTAAAACTTTAAGATTTGTAAACTATTTTTAAAAAGGTGTACCGAAGCATGCCCATGCCTCAAATCAAAATGAGTTTGTTATTGTTTGTAAGTCACCTGATTTTTTGTACTCTGTCATTTTTTTGTCCCTTGGATTAGCTTTGGCATGTATAACTGATTCTAGATAGATCTAATGGTCCAAAGATGTAAGATTTTTTAGGGCACCAGCTAGCTTTGCCATTGCGTGACATTTTACAACTACAAAGAAATTTTAACTGAAGCATTGCTTCCCAAATGCAACCGATGTTTAACTTGGATGGAACATCAAGATCCTTAGCATATCTGAATTCACAATTGTTAGTAGTTGCCACAGCCCACGCAGATGCGGTACTTGCTCCCTTCCCGGCCCCCACCCCATCATCCTTCACCTTGGTGAACCTCCAGGCTCCAGCCCTCTCCAACCAGTCAACCACCATGCCATTCCGTGGAGCCATTGTTTTGTGCCATGCAACAACCTGCTTTCCAGTTCAAATTTGGTACCACATTTGTATATACACAGCAATCATCCCAAGTATACAATTAAGGAATAAGTCCATTCTACCCTCTTAAGTATCGATGTGCGGACAAGTAACCTCTGTATTAAAAAATCGGACCTTTGACACCCCAAAGTTGTAAAACCAGACAACTTACCCCTTGAGACTGTTTCGTGCAGTGGTTTTCCTTACGTGGTGTCCGTTCGGCCCAATTTCGCCACCGTAACGACTACGTGGCTCTGACACGACGATGACTCAGCAAATCAAAGTTATAATATTATAAGGCCCACATGTCAGCTTCTATTCCCTTTTTCTTCCTCAATCTCTCTCCCCGCCGCCGCCTTCTACCCCATCTTCTTCCTCACTCAGTCTCTCGTGACCGACGCCTTCACTCGCCTGCTCAGAATGCGCCCCCTCCTCTTCCGCTCCTCGCCACCGCGCACGAGCCAGCTCTGCCTCCTCGTGCATCTTGCCGTTCTCCTCCTCATCCACCCCGCGCCTGCCCACCCGGCGCTTTCCGCCACGTGCAGCAGTGGCAACGCGCTCCTCGGTCGCCTCCTCCTCCAACGCCACCTACGCGCGCCACGGCCGTGCCTGATCTACTCCTACGCCCACGCCACCATGGGTATCACGGCACATCTCACTCCCGAGCATGCAACGCACATCATGGCGCTTGTTGGCCGTCATCTCGGATGATCCGCCGCTGCCGTCATCTACTCGCCACGCCGACCGTGTCATGAGGTGTGCGTCGTTGATTTGAAGCTATCCCCTACCTTTGCCTTACTTCCCCTTCACTATGTAACGTCGTCACCGTCCTCCTCCTTGCCGCCATGCCTCACGTCACCGCCAGCCCTGCTCACGCTACCCCAGACCAAACCATTGCCGCCTAGAGTTGCCCTGCATTCGTGCCCTGCTCGTGCTCCCCCTAGCTGGTTGAAAGACCGTCGGGTTTCACCACCAGCAAGTCCATCTTCCCCGCGGTCATTGTCCTTCTTCGCTCTATTCCGGCCACTGTAGCCCTCCTCGTCCACGAACGCCAGCAAAAATGGGTTCATCACATCCTAGAACACCACTGGCACTCATCGTCGTTGTCGCTCGGCCACTGATGTTCGCAGTCGCCCCTCTCCCCTCTCCCTCTGTTTCTCTCTCTTTCACAATTGTTGGTGAGAGAGACGACGTCGGAGGATAAGAAGAAGGTGGGGAGGGACAGAAGCGGCGGGGGACGAGATCCACCTCGCGTTGCCTTGGCCCGCTCCTGGGCCTCTGCTCCACCTCCACCTCGCGCTGCCTCAGCCAGCACCGCCTCTGAGATTGAAGAGAGGGGAGGGGAAGAAGATAGGAGGAAGAAAGGTAATTGTCGACGATCAAGACGTCGATCTTACGAAAATAGAAAGGAGAAAATGACGTGGGAAATCTCAGGGAATAATGGGACTGCTCTTTTATTAATATGAACTGGAATTTACAAGGTATATCCTAAGGACTCTGCTTGCCCTCTTGCTAACTCAGAACTATTACACGAATCTATGGCTTGTGTTTTTTATCTTCCTTCTTCTGTTGCCTTTTTTCCTCTCCCCCTTGATCCGCCCAGGTTCCATCTTTAAATAGCCCTCGAAGAGTGGCGATTACTCGGAGAAGGCGCGATGCGGCTTTGCGTGCAGTGAGTCAAGTGACGGTTGATCTGAGAATCAACCGTTTGGCGGTTATATGTCTATGAAACATATAACCGCACGGAGGTTGTTCAATGGTGTGTCTTGGATAAGATCGTCGTATGGAATATGCACATGTTCCATTCATCATCTGATGAGAATATACCTTGGAATCGGTTCTTACCTTCTACGAGCGATTCTCACGGTGGAAGCTTGGCTTGGGCCTTCATCAGACCGGTACCCATTATGTAACCTCTGGAATCTCGACCGGTGGTCGTGCACCTCAAAGGTTACGACCATGAAGGCGTATGGTCTTTTATATATTAAAGATAATATATAGAGGTTTTAATCCTCGTCGGCTAGCCCCGAACTTTAAATGAATAGGTCGTGTGAACACCTTTCTTCCGATGAAATCGTATCGGGATGGCGCTTATTAAATACAAGGGCATTTGAAGCGGTTTGTATTCACTTTAAAGTTGAGAACTTTGCCTTGGGATTTGAAGAGTTTACGTGTCAGTTGGACTTTTTCGTAACTCCTTATTACGGTTTAGGATTTCAAGCTTATAAAACCCCTTTGTAAACTTAGGTTTTTTTACTTCCTCCTTTCTTTTCTCATCTTAGAGTAAAAACTATCTCCGACCTCCTTTGCTTTTCTCACCCAAAAGAACCTAACCATGTCGGACCAAATCACCAGCTGGTCGGTTTCACCTAAGTGAAAAAAGTTGGAGAATCTGGAGAAGATCGGGATGCTCCCAGCAAGGATGTGATTTCTTGGAGATCCGCATTTGGGAACATTCCCAGTAGTGAATGGAGAAATTCATGTTTTCTCGCATATATCGAATGCGGTTTCGGCTACCAATTCACTCCTTCCTTCCTCAAGTTTTGGAGTATTATGGAGTTGAATTGGTGAATCGCTCCCAATGCCATCGCCAATCTCGATATTTTTATCTATCTCTGCGAGCGTGCTTGGGGATTCAGCGGATCTGGATCTATTCAGTACTACTACGGGATGACAAAGTCAGAAAAGCGATTGGGGCGCTGGAGAGTGCACCTGCGTCTCCATGATGGAAAAGGCGATGAGTACATTTTTATGTACTCAAAATCTTCGTGGTCGTCGTGGAAGAAGAGCTGGTTCTATATGAAGATCACGAAGAAAGACAACCTTTATTATTCTGGTAAGAAGGCGGTCGAGAATCCGAGATGGCGCTCCTCTACAAAGAAAGAGGGAAATGTAGGGAAATGGGCTGAAGTAATCAAGCTTCTTAGTGTCAAAGGTCTAACATCTTGGCATGTGGTGAAGGATTTTTCCACGCGCCGGGTTAGCCCTTTGAAGGCCCGAGCACATAAGATGCTCTGGTACATTGGTCGTGATGATACGACCAGAGATTCTAAAAATGGTAAGCCATTAACGATTCCGACCAGTTTTCCTATCTCAGTTAATTATTTCTGTATCCTTAAATCTTTCATCTTACCTTTACAGCTCTATCTTCTGATGAGATTAGAAGCTAGATCAAGATGATCTGCGCGAGAGCTTTGGCGATAAGGCTAGTTTCCTCGGATCTTAGCGGTGTTTCATTGAAGAAAGGATTGAAAGACTTAAGGTAAAAATATCAAACTGTTGTCTTATTGACGTACATATTATTTTTGATCGGTATACCATAAACCCTCTTTGATGTGTAGTCAGTTGGGTTGAGAATCAACGAGGCCACTGAAAGATGTGAGCCATTTGATGATCAATCTCCCCGACGACCACACAGGATGTCGACCCTCGGTAGGTAGCAGAACACAAATAATATTCGGATAAATTATGTTCATCGTCTAACTATCTTTGGTGGTGAATTTGGCGGTCGTCATACCTTCCGGCAAGGTCATCGAGAACCCTCTAGTGCCTCACGAGGCCATCGTTGTGGAGGTAGATGAATCTACATCTACGACCGGAGATCGGGGACCTCGACCAAATGGTCGCGGATATCGCCCGATTTCGATCGGTGGATGTGCAAGATCTAGTCAACCCTACCGGTTTAGAACCGTGAAATCGGTTGATAAGAAGAGGAAGGCGGTATAACGAACTTCACTTGATGCGCTACAAGGGTAAATTCGAAAAAACAACAAGGTATATATATAAAATGAAGAGGTCGTATTTATACATACCTTGGATCTTCCTTACCTTCTCTCTCTCGTTTTAGATCTTACGGTGTTCGGTTGTGTCAGATCAGAGCACCCCTCGGAAAAAGTTCCTGAGGTAGAGGTGGTCGTGGAGGCTCCTGACTAGGATACTCCTAAAGCAAAAACTACCGAGGATGAAGTAGCAAAAGAAGCCCCGAGCGTGTTTCAACATCTGCTCGGGATCCTCTAGTAATCCTTACTCCTTCTCGGAGGTAGTCATCCCAGAGACCCTCAACAGTTCCACCTCCTCCAGAAATACTTCTCGTGTTAACAAATTCCTTTTTCCTCCCGATTTATCGAGGATAAGGAACTTGATGAAGCCTAGGGAAAGATATCGGACCATCAAGCCAAGATTGGTCGAGATACCATCTTTTCGAATATAATGATATAGCAATTCGGGTAAGTGTTCTCGACCATCCTTACAACTCTTTCTTTTGCGGTTTCTTTGAAAGCTTGCTAAAGAAAGGAATTTTTGTTTTGTAGCATTTGGTGAAAACTATCTTTGTGATCGGAGGACCCACTCCAGTGAATAAAAACTTTGGAGCAAAACACTCCGTCTGAGAAGTAAGTACATTTCTCTTTTTGATCTCCTAAGGTTTATTATCTTGATTCTCCTTATAGATTATCCTTCTCTTTCTATCATATTTGATAGATTTAGAAAAAATTAAAGAAGAGATCAAGGCCAAGGAAGCCCTAATAATAAAGTGAGGAAGAAAATCGGAGTAAAGACCGGTCGATCGAGCATGCGATGACCGAGCAAAAAGAGGTTTCGACTCTTGTGAGAAGAAAATCAAAGGTAGCTGGTCGTAGACCTAACGATATTCCATAACTCCAATTGTAAAGTACATTAATTTTGTTTATCTACTCGTGCGGAAAAAACTGTAGCACTTGAACGAGCGGAGAAGACCCTCGATTTTGAGCGTGGCCAAAAGGAAGCTTTTGTATTTGGCCTTGATGAGAAGATCAAGGCTCTTAACAAGATGATCTTCTATATGGGATCAGGATCAAGCTTGCATTCTTTAGGAGATCCAATGGAAAAGATGGACTACTTTGGTCAACTTTTGGAAGATCTCAAAGGTCTGCTCAAAACTATGAGGGAAAACCATACCCAGACAATGAAGGAAGCTATTGTAACTGGAGTTAGTGTTGCTTTAGCAAAACTAAAGGCTTCCGATCCCTCTGTTAACCTTAAAGCTGTGGAAGAGGACTTGTTGCTCACGAGTGAAACAACAAAACTTCTCGAGAAGTAAAACCTCTCGGAGAAAGTTGCGAGGAAATGGAAGTCGGATCTCCATCTCATAGCGACAGTATGGAGGTCCTAATATGTAAACAAATGTAATATTAGGCTATGTAAAATGAAAAACTTACCTTTTGTCAAAGAAGATCACCTTTGTCAATGTTGTTAAATACTCATATATCTCTAGCCCCATTGCTTATGTTAGTAGATGAGCGTTACTAAAAGAAAGCGATGAGACCAGAAATTGAGTAATAACGATGACAATGGTAAAGTCTTGATAATGTCTATGACAACGATCTAGGAAATACTAGGAAATCATGTGGTGGAACGGTGTGATTTCGACTAGTCTAGATCTTGTCCATTATCAAGTACTATGAAATACCACTTGTAGTCGAAAGACATAACAAAGACCGGATTTTCTTGATAAGAAGATATGCATTAAGAATGTATGCAAAGAAAAAGAAAAGAAGAGATAAGTACCGTTGTTTAGGAAATATTCGGATCTGGTCGTACCGAATCTTAAGAACTGAAGATGTGTAAAATATTTGTGAAACGTGCTCATACTCAAATCCGGTGCGGCGAGGATCGTAGGAAAGGACCGTCACTAGAAGCTCCTTCCGGTGGCGGGACCACGTCTGAGAGGAGAGACTTCGACCAGAGGCTTTCTCGTGTCTCGACCGATAGCCAAACTTGATTAGAAACGAGAATGTTAAAATAAAATAACAATCTTCAAATTTAAGAAAGAAACGAAAACCAAGTAAACCGTGCGAGTTGGTATTCCTCATACTCGTATGATTCTTTAAGAAAAGAATGTCGATTATGCGTGTGTATCATTGAAGCAATGATCACGTCTAAAACGATGTGGTTGGTGACATTCAAGTCGGCAACCATGAGTAGTGGAGATCCTACTAAAGGAATATCGGAGAGAATGAGAGTCTTCTCCGACCAACCAAAGAACGGAATGGCATACGACGGATCGACAAATAATAAGCATAAACAACCATACTTATCGTTTTTAAGGAAAAGCATCTTTATTGAAAAAAGAATGTAAATGAAATACATGAAATTAGACATAGAACTTACGCAATTGATCAATATTCCAAGAATTAGACAAAACTTGCCCATCGGTCATAGCTAATCGTATCGATCTGGCGGGTAACCGACCACGATGTATGGACCTTCCCACTTAGGTGAAAGTTTGTTGCGACCGCTTGGTTACGAATTTTCTAAGAACCAAATCACCTCGATTAGGTGCGAGGTTGCACCTTCGATCGTAGTAATCGACGCATGGCTTGCTTTGGTAGATCGTGATCGTAGCAAAGCTTGGTTTCGTCGTTCTTCAAGGAAATTGATGTCGTCAAGTCGTCGTTCACACTGATCACTTTTGGAAAAGGAATCAGTTCGAGCAGAACCAATTTTAAGCTCTGGAGGAAGCATGGCTTCGGCTCCGTAAACCATAAAGAATGGTGTTTCACCGGTCGCACGACTAGTCGTGGTACGAACGGCCCATAATACAGAAGGAAGTTCTTGAACCCAAGCTCCTGACCGCTGAATTAACTGATCGAATACTCGTCGTTTGATCCCTTGCATTATGATACCATTGGCTCGCTCAACTGCTCCATTGCTCTGTGGATGAGCAACAGAAGCGAAATGTATCTTGATACCTAGTTCTTCACAGAATTCCTGGAAATTGCTGCTTGAAAACTGGGCACCGTTATCGATGACTATCATTGGGTACACCAAACCGTGTAATCACGCTTTTATTAGGAACCTCTTGGCGGCTTGGTTGTAGTTTTACAACGGCTCGTCTTGATCCATTTAATGAGCGTGTCAATCATAACGACAGAACTCAAAGCCCCGGTGCTCTTGGGAAAGGTCCTGAATGTCCAAATCCCAGGTTGCAAAAGGCCAAGAAAGAGAATTGTTTGCAAAGCTTGAGGCGGTGATGTACTTATCGACTATGAACCGACATTATGCGCGCCGTCACGAGCTCTTTTGCATCATGAAGGGCGATTGGCCAATAGTATCCTTGCCTAAAGGCTTTACCAACCAAAGTTACGTAGGAATGATGTGCTCCATTGTCGAACCCGGAGCGAAGGATCCGAATTCTCGTGTTCAAACACCGGTCCGAGATTTCCAGCGTACGGTCTCACAAAAATGATATCACATTCATATCACAGCGTAAATGACATTAAATAAATAATTGTTTAATACAATGATTACGAATAACAATATCAAAAGTCAAATGATAAACACAATGAAACATAATAATAGTGGGAGCCACACGATGCGCCACGAGCAATCGTCTGCTGCGTCAAAAGGTCTACTCGTCAGGGTCCTCACCGTCAAGGTATGATCTTCTCTGAATAAGATTTATTCAACAAGGATGAGCACAACTTCCGTGCTGCAAAGTTACACCCAATATTGAATTTAAATGCATGTATAGGAAACAAGTGAGTATGGTGAGGGTTGTTTTGCATAAACAACATTTTCGGTTTAAATAGACATAGTAATTTCTAAGGCGATTTCATACTATGGCTAAAATCATATTTTAAAATGACAATGAGATAATGTGGATAACCTCCAATAATAAAGTGAAGGATCCCCTCCTAACACTTGGCTTCCCTCCCAAATTTTCATAAGGATTGTCCATCCTCAATATTTGATAAAGCATTTAAAAACCAAAAACAATTCTAACTTTAAGTGGCCTGCTAGCATGTCCATGACCATGACGCGCTATTCGAATAGTTTCTACTCTGCGAGTTGGTACAACTTTACCCACACGAGGTGACATGCTCGTTATGTCGGCCAATTCACGCTTCCGTAGGCGTGTGACTGAGCAATTACCATGAGGCCTTTACAATGTGCTATCCTAATATATTCATGCCCGCTAAGGTTTCGCCCCTTTGGACTAACCGTCCTCCGAAAGCCCCCTCTTGCGCCAAGTGGGAATAAAACGTCTAACCGACACCCACATAATCACATGACATAAATACACTAGAATATCACAAATTAGTTAGCCAAATCCTGCCCATACAGGACATGTGGTAGTATGTTATGGCTTAGCAATAAGCGGCTCAAAGACCGGTCCTCAATTGACTTAGGCGTCATTCCTGCATTCCATGGGCCTTAACCTTAACGGATCAATCCGGGTGCATAAACCTGCACCCACCATTCCGACCATTTCGCCCAAGTCCAAATCCATTTTTGATTTTTATTTTGAATAAAACTCCGTTTATAAATCCATGTGGTAAGACAATACCACAATACCAAGTTTGAAATAAATAATAAATTTATAGAAATTTGGTGTATACCCTCCCAAATTCTGTACATGTGAACTAAGCTTGGCTAAGCATATGTTTTAATTTTGGTAATATCTTGCCTATGGTATCAAGGTAGTCAGATACAACATTCAAATTGGTCATACAATAACACATGGAATTAACTATATGTAAAACTGGATATTAAAATATTTATAACAACATATGCATGCGATAAAGAATTTAAAAACTGGAAATAGCTTAAAATACTGGGGGCAATATGGTCAATGGTGTAACTTGCCTTGGTCGATGTCTTGAAATTCTAAATCTTCAGTTTGATCGAACTCTCCGGAGTCGTCGAATTCTATACGCGAAAATATGACAAATTCAATATTTTCAAATTCAAATAAATTCAAAAACATAGTTCAAATTAACTACAAATTGAAATATTTTGGTTTAGTTATCTAGATTATAATTTTATATAAATTTTGCAATTTGAAACACCCAATTTGGAGTTCATATGCAAAAGTTATGAATTTTGAAGTTTAAATCCATTTAAAACCTAAATTACGAATTTATCAGATTTCTGATTTATTTTCTAAAGAAAATCAGTTTAATGCGCAATGATGACCTCAGCACAGAATTTTCGGAATTAACTTTAAATAAAAGATTTCGACATGTGGCCCCTTGTGTCGGTGACATGGTCTATATGGTGAGTCCATGGACGTGGCGCGAGGCTAAGGTGAGGTGGCGTCGCGCGGTGCCACGCAGCACCGCCACAGTGAGCCGCATACGTGGCGCCGATGTGGCTCCGCAAGTGGCACCGGCGTGGGGTGCCACGTCGGCGATCGCGACGCCGCTGTCGGGGCCGAGGGTCACCGGCGTTGTGGTGCAGCGATGCCCGATGAAGATACCGAGAGAGAGGAAGATGGTGAACATGATGCGCTCACCCACACGTCGAGAGGAGGTCGGGCGGCCGCGGCGAAAGAAGGCGGCGGCGTCGCTCGGCAGCGGCGTCTGGCGACTCGGTGATCCTCGCGCGAACGGAGGTGCGCTCGGGCCAGCGGGGTTGCGGCGATCTGCGATGGTGGCGGCAGGGCGAAGCTTCAACGGAGGCGCGGAATCGGAGAAGGAGGCGGCGGCGAGAAGCTTAATCAGCGATCCGGCGGCGCTAGTGCGAGAGAGGAGTGAGTGTGGGTAGCGAGATGGAGGAGAAGGGCTCACGGGGCTCCCTTTTATAGAGCAAGAGGAGGCGGAGGTGGCGGGCGGCGTGGGGTGTGCGACAGCGGTTTTGGGGCGTGGGTGGAACCGTCGCGCGAAGGAGAGAGGCGTGGGGATCGTGCGAGTCGTGTGCGGCGGCGAGGTGGTCGCGTCGCGCGCGTCGCGGGGTGTCGGGGCGTTGGAGGCGGCGTTAGCGGGCTTGGCGCGTCGCGATAATGGCGGTCATGGGTTTTGAGCGCGGAGAAGAAGGCGAGGAAGGCGGCGGCGTGGAGCCGTTGGATTTAGATCCAGCGGTTGGGACTTGGTGAGTAGAAGATCGTGGAAATCACGGCCGTGGGATTTAGATTGAAGGGTTTAGATTAGAAGGAGCTTAGGTCCCGGCGATGCGAAGATCGGGCGTCGATTCGATCGCACGGCTTATATTGATGATGTCATTGGTGTGCGGCGATTCGGAAGATCTTGATCGTTGATGCGGATCCGGTGGATACAGAGGAGAGTGCGTGTGCGTGTTGCGGGCGTGGGCGGTGGGCATGTTGGAATGGGGTTTGGGCGGGCCTTTGGGTTTCGGCCCAACCAGGTTTTCGATTTACTTTTCATTTTCAATTGTTTTAATTACGATAATTCATAATAGCTTTAGAAAATAGCAAAATACTTCCAAAATTATGAAAAATTCACGAAATTTCCATACTCTTTACGAACTTGATAAAACTATTTCCAACTATTTGTTGGCTTTTATTTTTGTAAATAAATTTGTTTCGGATTTAAAATATTTATAAAAAGCTTTTAAAATTTCAGAAAATTCTACAAACATAAATAAACTTTTAATTTTTACTGAAAAAGAAATTTGGGCTGTTACAAACCTACCCCCCTTAAGGGAATCTCGACCCGAGATTCAGGCCTGGTCAGCAAAGAGCTCGGGGTAGTTGGTCTTGAGGTCTTCATCTTTCTCCCATGTGGCTTCACTTTCCGGGTGATGACTCCACTGCACCTTGTATGATCTGATGATTCTGCTTCTGGTGACATCTATGTCCTCGGAAGGCTCGACTACCGAGGGTGAATCGAGTTTCTCGAGAAAAACTCCGGGCGGGACGGATGTCCGTGTGGAAGCCATCTGGGCCAAGCGGTGCGCGAAAGTTTTCCATTCTAGGAATGTGTTGGATCTGAAACCGAAGAAATGCTTTTGAGTTTCCGTACTTCGCCGAATATGATGACATCTTGGTACTAGAGCATTGATACTCTTTCCTACTTGATTCACTACTAGTTGAGAATCGCCTTTCACTAACAATCTGCGAATCCGAGCGAGCAGTGCGCTCAAGTCGGCGATGAAACCTTCATATTACGCCACATTGTTAGTAGCGGAAAGTTAAAGCGAATGGCGTACTTTATTTGTTAGCGATGGGAAATCAAGCGACCCACCCGAGCCATGCAATATCAAGGAACCATCGAGTACATTGTCCACTCGTCGTGGTGCTCATACTTGGGCCCTTGGGTGGGTTCGGGGTTTGTCCATTCGGCAATGAATTACGCTATTGCACGGGACTTGATTCTTTGTTCGTGGGACAAAATGAAGATCGAGCGCCCAAGCTCAACCGCCCATTTTGATATTCGTCACGATGACTCCTGTTTCCCGGGACTTGACCAAGGGGATATCCGGTGAGGTACGACCACTTTGTGGGTGCGAAAATAATGCCTTAGTTTCCTTGAAGCCATAAGGAGACCATAGAGCAATTTTTGTACTGCGGATACCTTTCTTTGGTCCATGTAAGACTTCACTTACGTAATATATTGGTCGTTGAACATTGTCTCGTTCTACGACCGTTACACCACTAACCGTTTGTGGCGTTGCGACCACGTAAATTAGTAATGTTTCTCCCAATCTTGGAGAAACTAAGATTGGGGACTCGTAAGGTACCGTTTAATTCTTCAAAGGCGCCGCTTGCTTCTTTAGTCCATTCAAAACTCCCATGTTTAGGAGAAGCTTAAAGAAAGGTAGTCCTTTTCGCCTAACAGTGCTATGAAACGACTTAACGACGCCATACAACGGTTAACCGGACTTCCTTCTTTGTGGTTGGATCGCGCATTTGATCGATGGCGGCGATTTCGTTGGATTTGCTTCAATGCCTCTAGCTGAAACTAGGAACCAAGAAGCTTTCCGACGAAACTCAGAACACACATTTCTCTGGATTTAACTTAAGGTTATGGCGTCTTAAGTTATTGGAAGTCTCTTGCGGTCTAGAATATGATCCCAGCGTTGGCGCTTTTAACGACGGATCATCAACGTAGGCTTCAAGATTCCACCCACCGAGGGCTAAAGGTCTTTTGCATCAACCTTTGGAATGTTGCACGGCATTCTTGAGACCAAATGGCATTTTTACATAACATAAGTACCATATGGGGTGATAAAGGAAGTTTTCTCTTCATCTTGTTTACTCATATTGATCTGGTGGTACCACGAATAAGCATCCAAAAATTTAACAACTCACACCCAGTAGAGTCTACAAGTTGATCAATGCGAGGAAGGGGAAAGTCATCCTTCGGACAAGCTTTATTAAGATCGTAAAGTCAATACACATTCGCCATTTCCGTTGGCTTTTCTAACCATTACAAGATTGGCGAGCCACTCGGGTGGTCGACCTCATGAATGAACCCGACTTTGAGAAGCTTGTTGATCTCATTGGATTGCTTCTTTTCGATCGGTGCGAAGCGCCGTAGCTACGCTGACCGGTGTTTTGTTAGGTCAGAGCTAGCCTATGCTCGATCACCTCCACGGGGACTCGGGCATGTCGGACGCTGCCATGCGAATCGTCTGATTAGCTCGGAGGAAGGAGACGGCGACTCTTCCTATTTAGGGTCGAGTCTGTCCCGACCGGTATCTTGGCACCCTCGAGAAGCGCTTCCATCGAGTTATACCTCTTTCAACTGGTGGAAGGTTTTGGTGTCATCTTGACCTTGAACTTTTGGCTTGCATGTTAACTGTTAGTTCCCACAGTCGGAAGTTCATCGACCACTCTAAACACTTCCGATCGCATGCGTAGGCTATCTTCGATCACCTCGGACCGTGATTACACCTTCGGTCCGGCATTTTCAAACTCGATAACCGTAATGCGTGGCTATCATGAACTTTGCTAAAGCCGGACGGCCGAGAATTGCATTGTATGCGATCTCGAAGTTCACCACATCGAATGAAACTTTTACGTTCGGAAGTTGTCGGGTTTTCGAGCGTAACTAGTAGGGACAAGTGCCTATTGGTTTAGCGATGACCGGGCATTATGCGTGAAAGGCATATTTCACCGGTTTTACCTTGGATTTGGGAATCGCATATCTTCTAAAGCACTTGCAAATAGAATATTCAAAGAACTACCCCATCTATCAAAACCCGATTAACCTTGCGATTATTAATAGTAGGCTCAACGACAATTGAAAACCTACGGTTGAGTTGAAGGAATAGGCGATCTTCTTTCTTTGAAGGAGATTATTGTCTCAGACCACCTTGAAGGTTTAACGGCGATCGAAGGTTCGGTAAGGTTGACCTCTCGCTCCATGGCTTTGGTGGCGTGCGGACTCGTACGAAGAAGACCCACCGAAGATCACATCAACGGTGTGCTGAGGTTCTTGGTACTCCATCTCTTCGTCACCATCTTTGTCCTTCGTGGAGCTTGTTTCCCCGAGCTCTTGAATCGACGGGAGTGGTCCTTTACCTGCATAATAATCTTCCAGCTTCTTTTGCCAAGCGCGACAATTGCGCAAATCGTGTCCTGCTTACTGATGAAGAGGACACTATTTTTTGTTTTTCTTGTAACCATTAGTCGGAGCTTTGGCCTTGCCACGACCAGTATAATCTTTTCTTCCTTTTGTAGATTTTTCAGGAACAGTCATAACCTCTTTGTCGTTGGCCCATGTTTCTTTTTCTTGAGAGTCTTCTTTAGTTTCTTTTCCGCCCTATCTAAGCCAGGTTGGGGGATCTTATCCTTTCGATCAACAGCTTCGTTCCACTCGACCGCTTCACTGGCCGTAGCGTACTTGTCAGCCATGTCGAAGAGCTCGATGGTTGTTCGTGGAGGATGTATAGCTAAATCCTCTGTAAACCTTCGATTTCTTAATCCCGCTTTGAAGGCTTGGATAACGGAAGATTCTGCGACCTCGGTATTGAGTTACGGACTTGGCTAAATCTTTTAATATCTTTGCAGGAGAGTCTCGTTTGATTTTTGTCGTATCCTATGGAGATCGTCTTCCTTTCGAGCGATCATCGTACCACTGAAAATTTTCAATTAAAAGGTCGCAGAGTTGCTCCCAAGTATACGGATCCGATCGGAAGGTTAAGCAACCAAGGCCGGGTGATCCTTCTAATCTTGTAGGAAGATAATTCGCCATTACATTTTCATCACCACTGCGACTCGATAGCGGTGGTGTATATCTGGAGAAATTCTAAGGGATTTTGGGTCCCATTGAATTTATCCATATTGGCCGATCGGAACCTATTTGGCCAATGTCGACTGGAGCCTGTTGAGAAAGCTCAACGATGCGTGATAGTTTCGTGGCGCCTTCTTTGAAAAGCGCCGGATTATGTCGGTTGGAGATCGATTTCTAAGAACAGATTATCGATGCTCGATGTCCCCATCCGGTCGTGGGCGTTAGTAAACGCCGACCGCTTGCTCGCTCGGATGATGCGGAGATCACGAGTCAGCGATGGTTCGTCTCGGCGAAGTGATGGCGAGATTCTTGAAATAATCTCCTCCTCGTGGATGGTTGGTCGGAATCGTCGAGGTGGTCGCGATGTCAATTGATCCCCAACGCGACCATGTAGGCTTACGCTGGAAAGAATGCTGTGATGAAGTCATGGTCTGACTTTGCGGGTGCCTTCGTTCCCGATAAGCTTCTGTGCGCTGCATTGTCTGTTGGATAATCTCCGATACTTGACCTGCGAGTTGGGCAAAACACGAGTCTCGCCAAGGCGGTCGAAGTATTTAAAATATCACGACTCGGCTGCGGGTTTTGTATAGTTACCAAGGTCTCGAGGATTCTGCCAGAAGAAGGTGTTTGATGGCTTACATCCTCCGACCTTCTGGTGGATCTTGCCCGGTCCCTCACATTGGTTTGGGAAGGATCAAGCGTATTAACTGGTGAACATCTACCAGTTCTGTCACCTCCGGCATTTGGTGCTTGACCACCTGTACCATCTCCATTAGGATGTGGTGGTGAGACAATGTGTGGAGGACCGTACACGGCATTGTGATCCGTATCTCCGATCACATTGACCTCGTGCTTCCAGCAGCGGTCCTCTGATGAGCTTCCATCGTAATCAACGGAGAGCCTCTCAGAGCTCCTGCGAGAAGCTTCCACGACGGAGAGCAGTCGGTGATCAGCACCTCCTGAGGTTTTTGGAAGGACTTTAGCATGATTCGGCGAATCGCTGATCGAATGCTGAGCTTTATCATCCCCACTTGGTTTACGACCAATGGAGGTTTCATTGACACCGTCACTAAGTGTCGATTGGCTCCTGGAATTACTAGAAGCCGCTGGTGAGTACCTATCAACCATGATCGCATCAAAGGTATGTTGAACTTCGGGTTGCGGTGTTGAATTTTCGTCACCTTTCTTGCGGTCCAAAGGGTCGGGCTTGCGAGGATTTGGGGTGTTCGGCTGGTGGAAACACTTCCTCTGAGACCGCCATCGATCGTAGCGGTGTGTCTTCATCCATCCGGTTGTCTTCGCGATTTACGCCTGGCGAGCCGGCAGAGGAGGATGATGAAGAGATTCCGCTTTTCCTCCATGGCGCGTATACATGCATCCATGTCGAGGTCGGCATAATCCTCCAAGTCGAACCAATTTTCTTCATCCCAATTTCCCGCCATAACCGCATCGGCGATCACGAGACGGGGAATGGACAAAGATTTGATGAGCGAGAAAAAATCTTACGAGATTCCACGCCGCTGCTCCCACGGTCGGCGCCGGTGTCGACGATCAAGGCGTCGATCTTACGAAAATAGAAAGGAGAAAATGATGTGGAAATCTCGGGAATAATGGATTGCTCTTTTATTAATATGAACCGAATTTACAAGGTATATCCTAAGGACTCGCTTGCCCTCTTGCTAACTCAGAACTATTACACGAATCTATGGCTTGTGCTTTTTGTGTTTCTTCTTCTGTTGCCTTTTTTCCTCTCCCCCTTGATCCGCCCAGGTTCCATTTTTAAATAGCCCTCGAAGAGGTGGCAGTTACTTCCGGAGAAGGCGCCTGATGCGAAGCGTTGCGTCTGGTCGGAGTCAAGTGACGGTTGATACAGAATCAACCGTTTGGCGGTTATATGTCTATGAAACATATAACCGCACGGAGGTTGTTCAATGGTGTGTCTTGGATAAGATACGTCGTATGGAATATGCACGTGTTCCATTCATCATACTGAGAGAATATATATACCTTAGAATCGCTTCTTACCTTCTACGCGTTCTCTCTCCGTGGAAGCTTGGCTTGGGCCTTCGTCCAGCGCAGGTACCCATTATGTAACCTCTGAAATCTCTACGACCAGTGAGGTCGTGCACCTCAAAGGTTACGACCATGAAGACGTATGGTCTTTTATATATTAAAGATAATATATAGAGGTTTTAATCCTCATCAGTAATCATCTTGCGCCAAAGAACTCATAAAAAAACCCATGCCAGCTCACCTAGCCGACACAGTGGCCAACCTGGCGAAATCGGGCCAAACAAACGTCACGTGCGCAAAATCACCGCACGAAACAACCTCAGGAGGTAAGTTGTCCGGTTTTGCAACTTCGGGATGTCAAAGGTCCGATTTTTTAATAAAGAGAGGTTACTTGTTTGCACATCGATACTTGAGAGGGTAGAATGAACTTCTTTCTATAATTAATAACAAGGGCATATCTTTTTTTTAATGTAGTTTCCCTTGATAAGTTCATCACAAGAAATACCACAACGTTAAGCTTACTACTACTAGTACCCCTCTGTTATTTCACTACTCCGTTTCATACACCTTGTTTCTGATTTATGTGGGAATTAAAGTGTTTTACGCGAAATTTCCATAAAATTTATGCGTTCCGAACGGATCCTAAGATTTAACATTTTTTTCTTTCGCGCTCAAAGTCCACATTACATGTTCAGTACTCTGGTAGACATGTCAAAAACTCCTACTTCACTAGCAGCTTGTTGACGGCAAGTAACTGTGGCTTTCACCTGCAAACGTCAAAAGCAGTAAAAACGCAGCTCCGACCTCTCCGTATCGTACGACTGTTTGATCTCGTCTATCTGCGTCACATTTATGCGCCCGTCCGCGCTTGCGCATTTGGACCGTTTGCTCATCTTGAATGCGCCGTATCGAGCGGTGGTGGTGGGCGAGACTCTCTCATTATGAGTTCGTCTTTCATCCTACCTCTGCTTGCATCCTGTAAACACATGCCGGCCGCGGCGTGCTAGGTGGAAAAGGACAGCAGAAAAGAAAGAAAGTAGGAAAGGAGAAGAGGAAACCAAATGGCCAGTTGTATTAAAGCAGAGGATCCATTCAGACAATTCCCATCCGGCTGCCTAAAAGCAAAAAAAGGCACAAATTTTGGTCAAAAACAAATACACATGTACGCTAAGTAGTAGTACTCCAGTAGATACTATGCTACAGATTTGAGATGGGCCTGGCAGTCGGCGCTGAGTACCTAACACAAAAGATATTTGAACAGGTGATGCAGTTTGCGCTGCATGTACATGCATGGCTTGTTTCCTGCAAAATGTTTTGCAAGATGAGGAGCATCCCCATTTCTTTTTCCTGCCATTTTTCCTTTTCACAAAGCTTTGTTGAGTTTTAACGCAAGAAAGAGCGGCCTTTTTCCCCCCATTCTTTCCTTTTCTTTCCATCTTTTCTTCGTTGTCCAAATCCAAGTTTAGACCGGGACAAGTAGGTGTAGGTGTACCCCCAAGCGTAGACCGTGGAATGGAAACCAATGGTGATGTGATCTCATGCTAGCTCCCATCCATGCCATGGACTCATGGAGTGGTTAGCTCACACACCTCATCACACTCCAAACGAGACGAAGTGTAGTAGATAAGGGCCAGCAAATGATGAGCAGAGATTTTTTTTAAAAAAAACTGGGAGCCAGGCGTAGCTTCCCATTCAGCCCTCGTTTATCCCCAGCAATAACTTCGTGCTGCTGACACGCCCAGAAATGGGATTCTGAGGCCAATTTATTTGGCCAGGGTAGACGCCCTAAATACACCTACCCACCATCTCAATTGTACGAGCCGAGCGGCCCGGTGGTATGTAAATGCCATCCTCTTCCGAATCGCAGCTCGAGTCTGCGAGCAGCGGTGCGCCATGTCCTCCGTCAGGCATGGCTCGCCAAGGGGCCGAGCCTGGTAAGTAGCCGGTCAGAAATTTCGATGGTATGATTGAGAATTGCGGGTTTCGCGTGTGTTTTGATGGATTTATGCTTTCTGGGTTGTGCGCCAGGTTCTGCAGCACCGGGCTGCCGAGCGACGTCGTGTTCGAGGTGCAAGACATGAGCTTCCACCTCCACAAGGTAGGTTCTTGGGTTGTGTGATATCTGTTTTTTAGGGGCCTGCATTGTGCTCGACGAAATTCCGCTGAGGATTTGCGTGCGCAGTTCCCGCTCATGTCCAAGAGCCGGAAGATCCACCGCATGCTCGCCGAGCAGGAGGAGCAGCGTCCGGCGCCCCGGCGGCAGAGGAGGAGGAATGCCGACGACGACGGTGCTGCGGAGACAGAGATTGAGGTAGTAGAGGAGGAAGAAGAGGTGGGGGGCGAGCAGCAGCAGGTTAGGAGGGAGGACGGGCAGCCGTACCGCATTGCCTTCCCGGACTTCCCGGGAGGGCCGGGCACGTTCGAGGCCGTGGCCAAGTTCTGCTATGGCGTCCGCGTCGAGCTCAACGCCTGGAACGTCGCGCCGCTGCGGTGCGCGGCGGAGTACCTGGAAATGACCGAGGAGCACGCCGAGGACAACCTGGCGGCGCGCGCGGAGGCCTACCTGGAGCAGACCGTTTTCCGGCACCCCGGCGAGGCCACCAAGGCGCTCAAGTCCTGCGAGGAGCTGCTGCCGCACGCCGAGGAACTCGGCATTGTCGACCGCTGCGTGGAGGCCATCGCCGCGCGCTCGTCGGCCGCGTCGCGCTCCTGGTTCAATGACCTGGCCGTGCTCAGCCTGCACATGTACAAGCGGGTGATGGCGGTCATGGCCGTGCGCGAGGACGTGAGGACGGAGGCCATGGAGAGCTGCCTCGTGTCGTACGCCAAGGGCACCATCCCGGGGCTGTCACGGTCGATGCGGCGGCGCCTCGCCTCCGCGCCGGTGTCGTCGGAGGTGGAGCAGAGGGAGCTCCTGGAGGCGGTGGTCGCGAGCCTCCCCGCGGACAAGTGCTCGGGGCGCGTGGTCACCGCCAAGTTCCTGTTCGCGCTGCTGCGGACGGCTCACATCCTGCGCGCGTCGGACGCGGCGCGCGCGACGCTGGAGAGGAAGGCCGCGACGCAGCTGGAGCAGGCCACGGTGGAGGACGTGCTCATCCCGAGCTACTCCGGCGCCACGGAGACGCTCTACGACGTGGACTGCGTCGAGCGGGTCGTCAGGCACTTCCTCGCCGAGGAGGAGCTCGGCGAGGCCGAGGCGTCGTCCTCAGCTGCAATCGCCGAGGAGGCGGCGGCCGCGACTACGGTATCGCGGCCGTCGGCCGTAGCCATGGTGCAGGTGGGCAAGCTGGTGGACAGCTACCTCGCCGAGGTCGCGTCTGACGCCAACCTGAAGCCCGCCAAGTTCTGCAAGCTCGCGCTGGCATTGCCGGACCACACTCGCATCTACGACGACGGCGTCTACCGCGCCGTCGACATCTACCTCAAGGTATACATAGCCAAATTACCATGTAGTGTACTACTGTACTACCGTACGAGTTTGCTTCTGACGAGTCAAAGAATGTCGCGTTTGTCGAGTAGTTGCTAACTCGTGATTGCTGCGCAGGCGCACTCGCGGCTGACGGCGGAGGAGCGGGACACGGTGTGCGGTGTGGTGGACTGCAGGAAGCTGACGGTGGAGGCGTGCACACACGCGGCGCAGAACGAGAGGCTCCCGCTGCGCGCGGTGCTGCAGGTGCTCTTCTTCGAGCAGCTGCAGCTCAGGCGCGCCATCACGGGCACGCTACTCGCGTCCTCCGGCCCCCCGCAGGCGCGGCAGCAGCAGCAGGCGGCTGTGCAGCGCTCGGTCAACGCCAGCGGGGCGTGGCGGACGACGGCGGTGCAGGAGAGCCAGGTGCTGCGGCTCGACATGGACAGCATGCGGAGCCAGGTGCAGGAGCTGGAGAGGGAGTGCTCCAGCATGCGGAGGGCCATCAAGAAGATCGACGGCCGCGGCGCCGGATCGCCCAGCAGTGCGGATGCCGACCCCGACGCGGCGGCCGCCGGGTCGAGGCCGGCGAGCTGGAGGTCGCGGTACGGGTGCAAGTTCAGCACGCAGGTGTGCGACTCGCACGCGCGCAACGTGGTCGCGTCGAGGGCGTCCAGAATGGGAATGAGCCCATAAGCCACAGCCTCACAGGTGTGCCATGCGCGCAGCACGATTCGCATCCTCTGCCGTTCAGTTCAACAGTCGACGCATTTGGCGAGCCATCCGACCAGAAATCAACAGTCGAGATGAAGACGGTTGAGAAATCCCAAACTGTCAACTAGCCAGAAAATCCCAGGAGCTTAGCGCGGCAAGCTCTCACCCCTTCTCATCTCGTCCGTATGATCTACCTATATATGTGACTCGCGTACTTGAACCTGAAAGGCATCGCCATTGCCGTTTCTGTCGACGCCAGAGGGCAGGGATCCATGTGTGGTGTCTGTAATCTGTATGTACCACATGCTTTGTGAATTGTGATTGCGGTCTTTGTAGATTGTAATGTGGCATGCAGTTTACGGCTCTTCGCTGCTTGTAATCTGTATGGACGACATGCTTTTGTGAATTGTGATTATGGTCTTTGTAGCTTGTAATGTGGCATACAGTTTACGGCTCTTTGCTGCTAGTTTGCTGTCACTGAAGTGTGCTTTTGTCTTGTCTGGTGTTGCTTCATTTATATTTTCCTATGTATGATGTTAACTCGCTGTTAGTACAAGGAAAATCGTGTATATTTGAGCTGAGGATCTCATCGGGTTGGTGGTACATCGCGGGGTGTGAACCAGGGTACAATACATGTGCCGATGTTTCCGACCTCACATGGCATTGCCTAACAAAAGAATACGTGATTGTTTTCCCGATTATTCTCGTGGGGCACATATGTCACAGAGAGAGGATAAGTCATGTGGCACTATCCTCATGAGAGAGACTAGAGAAGAGGTCATGGGGATTGATCCGATCCCCACGCCATGCCTTCCGACAAGAAGCTCGAGCAACCGTTTTGGTGGCGCCGCTCCAGCTTATATACTTCTCCTTCCTCTTAGGATAGTGCAGATAGAAATTCCTTCTTCTCTTCTCTCTGGGATCAAAAATCACCTCAACCTGATTGATTTCTAGGATTTGCCTCACGGTGAGTCTTACACTTGATCCGGCGGCTATTGTGTGATTGGGTGCTAGTTCATGTGCTTGGTCAATGCGCGATTCTTTTGTTTCTTTGTGTGGAAATTCCCCAACCTCGATCCCGTGCTACTGTACACTTGAATTCATGGTGGTGATATTGTATCTCCGACGACCTCACCGCGAAAACCGTGGTGTAACGGCGTGATAGGTTTTCTAGGTCAGCGTCATATTGATGTGTCTTGCCTTCTCGGTAGCTTTGATTGCCATTGTTCTGTGAGTATATCTGGTTTTCAATTCATCCGTCTTGCATAGTGTGTTGAACTAGTGTTCCTATAATTGTTCCTTTTTGTGATTTGTTTATACCAGTACTGAGAGACTTGCATGATAAATTGTGGGCAATTTGTGAATGCTCAGTGATGATTTTGGACTTGTAAATTTGATAATTTGGAATCATAGATTAGGCTTTGAGCTGGATCTATATTATTGCTGAAGAACTAATAAGTTAATTTTGTAGTATATGATTGAGAACTTATAGTAATTTCATTTATTGATGCGGTACTGATTTGCTGATCTTGTAGTAATATCATCGATTGTTGCAGTACTGATTTGTTAATCTTGCAATAATATAATTGATTACTGAAGTACTGATTTGTTGATCTTATAGTGATACCATTGAGTCAATCTCATCTGGTTCAGTGATTCAATTAATAGTTGGTAGCATTTAAACTTAAATTCAGAAAACATATTGTTAGCAGTAGTGTTACTAGCTTTGTTCACTTGCTAAAAGTTGTTTTCTGTTTTCTATCTGAGTTACTTAAGAAGTCTTTACTTTTATATTGATAAAAATGCAAAGCTCAAAACCTAGTTTGTTGTCAATTAATTATCACTCTAATTGTTTTTTAGAAACAATCCAAAGATGTTGAGAAGGCCTAGTTCACCACTAGAGCAGCCGACATCTAAGAGCAAAGGATTACATATCAATATGTGCATTATGTTAATTGATATTGTCCATTGTTTTAAATTCTTGAGCATGTTTTTCTATTTATATGTTATAATTAATAATTTTATGATGTTAAATACGTGTTTATTGTTTATGTTATCTATAGTTTGTTGTCAACACTCCATACAAGAACAGATCTCTAGGCCGATCACCTTTTCTTTCAGGGGAGAGGAGCTGACGAAGAGAGAAATGGCTTATCAGTCTTCACCCTTGGAAGCACGAAACAAACAAAATGAATCTTAACTTAATTTGTGCGTTGGTGCTTGTTGGACCGAAACGACAGCTAGAGATGGTGAATAAGAGCACTACTTCTTTTTCACATAGATCGGATTCAACTTTATTCTTCATCCAACAGCCATGAAAGCTATGAAGATTGAATGTGCAAGCACAGCGGAAGTCTGGTATTGAATCCAATTAAAACCCGAGACTAAAACACCAAAAACTCAAAATGAAAAGAGTTGGGTGGTCATAACTCTGAGGATGGGCGGTCCGACCGATGGCCTGATGGTTTGACCTCTCATCAGCGGCAGTCTAACCTCCAGCACGATGAACAGTGAAATCAACACAAGATCAAAATCACAAATCGACTTAACTTTTGATCTGGTGATCCAAATCCCCTCAGATTTCAACCATAGCTCATAAAAAAGGTCAGGAATCTATTCAATCGACGATCGGGAAGATCCAGACCAAGATTCCACCAATTCCTTAGATGAGGGCAAAAGGGCTCAAGAACGAGCAAATTCAAGTTTTGATCCAAAGACTTGCTCGTAGGTAGATGATGATCAAGATGATCCTAGATGCATTCCCACATGTCATAGCAAGCAAGATCATAACAAGAAATAAAAAAAAATGATTACCAAAATCCCAAAAGTCACAAAAGAGAGAGCAAGAGCAAGAACAAGAAGAAACTTATCTTGAAGAAATCTTGCTTGAATTTATTTGAGATAGTTGTTGGTTTACAACCACTCCATCAGAGAATACAAAAGCTCAACACTTGAGCACACAATTAATCAATCTCGCACAAACCCTAGCCTCAACTACTCTAAAATTCCCAAATCACAAATTATGGTTTTTTTCTCTTAGAAAGACTTGGGAACTCTATATCTGGAGATTCCCTTTTAAAGTGGAGGCTTGGTTTAGAGAGAAGACCCTAACGGGCACTCGTTAAGTCCACACACAAATGGGTCTACACTTACGCATGTTTCTCAAAGCAGGTGACGAACTGGGCTTCCCGAATCCATTTCTTCATGATCTTTATCTTCACTTGATCTAAACCACCTTTTTGCGCGCGGTTTAGTCAAAGATCATCAAAGAGGTATTTTGGTGAAGTTACCAAAATACCCCTACTCGATCCTTCTCCAAAGACCGGGTCCAATCTTCATGAAGTAATTCCATGCTTTGCCACATGTAGATTGATCAACGGCTCTCTTCATGTCGGCAAGTCTCTCCCATCCTGCTCCCATTGAAACCGCCATGGCACTTGCCCCCCCCGTGCCACTTGATGCAACCCGCCATACCAAACTTCTCGTTCGGTCATCCTTGTCCATTTTGCATCATGCTTCAGTACAATGACTTCACCCGGCATCCTCGATCGTTCTGGACCTCAGCTCTCTAAACCTAGTTCCGATCATCCTTGTCGTTGACCGTCGTTGACCTCCAAGCCTCCTGCATAACAATAGACTAAGAAATCGATTTCAGACATAAGTTCTTCGTAACTTGACCCACGCTTAGTCAAAACTTGCATTATGCAACACATATGCACTAAAAACTATGAATTTGACCTAACCTACGAACATCACCGCCTTATCGGCCAGCGAATAGGATAAAATCAATTAGACCGCCACCCATGACCAGTCTGGTCGCCCCCTGGCTGGTCTGATCGCATGGGGACTCGGCCTGATCCAGAGGGTGCCCGATCGTAGGCTGAGTTTGATCATTCCCACTCGACCTTCAACTGGTGGCAGCTCCATTGACACCATCACCAGGTGTCGGTTGGCCCCCGAAATACGTAAGAGCCATTGGCAAATATTGGTCGGCTATGACTGTATCGAGAGTACATTGACCCTCGGGTTGCGCCATTGAGCTTTTGTCGCCCTTTTCGCCAGTCGGAAGGACCCGCAGAGGCATTCGGACGTTTCGAACTGGTCGAAACAACTGATTCCTCTGAGGGTGCCACTGGTGTGAATCTTCCTCCATTTGGTCGATCTCGCTGGTCTCAGCAAGTAGTGAGCCTGTGATGGAAAAAGATGACGACGACATTGCGTCATGTTTCATGGCGTGGATGAATGCGTCTATGTCAAGGTTGGAGTAGTCCACCAAGTTAAAACAGTTTTCCTCATCCCAAGTCCCTTCCATAGTCGTATAAGCAATAATAGAGCGAAAAGAAAGTGAATGAGGATTGCTAAGTGACGAATCTTCAAAAAATCAGTGCCTTCTTCCCCACGGACGGTGCCAGCTATCGATAATCGAGTCGCCAATCTTATAAAATAAATAGAAGAAAATGGCTAAGATTCCTTAGATGAGAATGATATTACTATTTATTGCAATGAACTGGCTATTACAGGGGTGCCCTTGATAAGGCGATGGACTAGCCCTAATTACACAGAATGTATTGATTGTTATGCTAATGCTTGAGATTGCTAGGTCTTGTATCCTTTGATCTCCTCTGAATTGCCTCTTGATCTTGTTTTAAATAACTAACGAAGAGGTGACATTTATTCCTGGAGAAGACGCATGTTGGAAGTGATACGTCCGGTCGGGGCGGCAGTTGTCGTTTGGTAAACCAACAATTGATCACTGGTTAGTGTCAGCGGGAGATAAAACCATGTAGTGGTTATTGCCAGTGACTTAGGGCCATGAAAAGTCGTGTGGTTTAAAACAAATAATACATGTGTCCCATTCATCACACGAGAGAGGTATACTTGGAATCAGGTCCAAGTGCTAGTTCAAGGCTTCCACGAGCAGACATCTGGTCGGGCAGTAGGTATAGAATCTCTCTGACTAGGGTACCCATACAATAACCTTTGGATTCTTACGATCACAGTGGTCATTAGTTTTAGGGGTTACAATCACAAAGAATATATAATACTTAATTAAAGGTTGAACCAATAATGAGGGTTTTAATCCTCGTCAGTTGGTTAGGCCTGTCTGATCGTTGTCCTGGCCGGTTCTGACCGCCTATGACCTGACAGCATCTGAATTTTGCCGAAAACGGGTGTTTTGACAAACCCTCACCATTATTACTAATTGTATCATCATCCTAAGAACATGATCATATCCCCCGTGATATCCACAGTGCTTTCTATATATGCCTTTTGTGCTAGTAGAGTCACTTTACGTTGGAAAATTGAATGGTAATATCATCTCTACCTTTTATTGGGACATCTCAAGTTAATTTGTTTCTCGTCAAAAAAGCCTGAAATGTTGCAGAAAGTAGACACTCGATCTGCTTTGCTTGCACTATCCATTTTGTATTCTTGAATCTTGACTAGAAAGCAACCCGCACCAGATGGCGCGGCTGTGGCTGTTGTACGCAGGTGGGAAGGTTCGAACCGAACTTATTTATTTTTGAGCATTAGGATTCGACGTGCAATAGCGCATAAGATAAATCTTCACAAAACAAAATATGCATATAACAAATATCAACAGAGCATAATTATTAGAGTAATTTTAGATATAGTGACATGATGGAACAACACATGTGTTTCTTATTTGGAATAAGTCCATATTACACCCCTAAACTTTGCGTCGAGTCCAAAATACCCCTGAACTCCAAAACCGTCTGATTTGCACCCTCTAACTGCCCATACCGTTTGGTTTACAACCCTCAGGCCGAAAACAGGTGGTTTTGGATGACGTGGCATCACTAATATTTTGATTTTCTTGATTTTCAAACTTCCGGAGGCCATATCTTCTTCGTTCAAACTCCGATTTGAGCGATTCAAATTTCTAAATCCCTTGTCTTGCTGTTAGTATTTATTTGTAAATTTTTTGGGATTTTATTTGGAGTTTTTTTATTTATTTAGCTCTATTTGCTAAATAAATAAAAAAAATCCAAAACAATCCAAAACAATTACCAAATAAATACTAACAGTAAGATAAGGAATTTATAGGAATTTAGAAATTTGAATCGCTCGAATCGGAGTTCGAACGAAGAATATATGACCTCCAGAAGTTTGAAAATAAAATATTAGTGATGTCACGTCATCCAAAACCACCTGTTTTCGGCCCGAGGGGTGTAAACCAAACGGTATGGGTAGTTCGAGGGTGTAAATCAGACGATTTTGAAGTTCAAGGGGTATTTTGAACTCAGCGCAAAGTTCAGAGGTATAATATGGACTTATTCCTTCTTATTTTAGGGACACAAAATCTACATCTTACAACAGAATATAACTAATATAATAATTTTAGATGTAGTGTCATATTGGACTATCATATATACCTTCATTATAGGGATAAAAAAATAATATTTAAGCGAGAACTTGCAGCCAACGCAAACGAAACAATAATAGGATCCCATATTGAAACCATAATAGAAAAAACCGCTGAACTAATTAGGAAGCAAATGTAAAGTGAACGGATAGATGAACTAACTGACTGTGGAAGGACATGACTATTAAAGGAAACTTCCTATCTGTTGACACATAAAACATGCATTTCCTGTTGAATCTGCATCGTACTAAGCATGTATATCTGAAAATCCTGAAAAGGAGAAGTGTAAAGTGAAGTAAATGATTTTATGTGTCCACCGAAGTGCAAATAAACAGGAAAACTACATAATTACATTTCTGGATTGCGATATGTAATTAATTTTATGTAAGCTAAGGGGCTTGGCTGGACACTCAGTAATATGATACTAAGCACGTATATGGAATTACGTATATGGATTCCCCAGAGGTGCTCATGGAACGTCCGATCACGATCTAAGAGCGTCCGGATGGCCTCTCCAATCATGTCTGTATATCGAACATCCCTATCAATACCATAAAATCTCATCCATAGCTCTCGATCTCTATTGGAAAGAAGTAGTCAAAGCATACACAAATTTACTGTTTGGATTTAGGATGCACATCTGTACAATTAGTACTACCGTGCGTTCTCCTGACTACATCGTCTGAAAGATATTTCCTATATGAAATTGGTACCGCTTCCAATGTGGTGATCAATGGCTTGCTGATCAATGACATAAATAAAATAAAGTGCAAACAATAAGCATATGCGCCTAATAAGTCTTCCGAAAATACTACTACTATAAAACCTCTAATGTGCTGTTGATTTACTTTATGCCATGTGGCTTTTTTTGGCCTCTCAGCAATGAACCACATGATTATATAAATAACAGCTCATTCTTTGAAAAAAAAAAAACAGGTTCTATGGCATGGAGATGAGCTTTGTAGGTATGCTGAAACTGTAAGATGGAAAGAAAAGAAACTAAGAAAATGTATGTATAAGGGAGATCCCTTTTTCACAAGAAAATGCTATTGTTTTCCAAGAGAAAAGGATGGAGCTTATAACATTACATGAACTAAGCTGTTTGTATAAAGATTTCGTTTACAAATTATTACTAATAAGCAATAACAACATGTCAAGATTTTGGCCTATTTGCTGTCCAAGCTTAAAATTTGTAATAAGAGTGAGGATAGCCTCACTAAAAACCTTAATTAATTAGCATTTGCGTAGCTTAAACATGATTTGTTCTTACTATAAAATGAAACTTGAAAGTAAGGAGCCTGTTGATCTCTACATGTTTTTGCGACCTCTTCTTTTCCGAGCTCTTCTTCTCTGATTCGTATACGATTATCCTCCTCAGGAGCTACTTCTTGACCTTGGTTATCTTTCCCATCAAAAGTTGGGAAATTCACCTTAAATTGCAAATATAGTCATCAACTAATCATACATATAAGAAATAAGGATTCATGAACTCATCACTTACTAAGGAAAAGGAAATGTATCATAAGGTAAAATTATGAGCAACCAAAAAAATTCCTCTATGCACACACATGAAGTACCACTGTGCTAATGAACATATGCTCCACTACTAAAGTAAAGGAGTGGAAATAATGCCACCCAAGTCACCTTGATTTGAGGAAATCTCAAAAAAAACTTCAAATTTGCTGAAGAAGGATGCCAATATGTCTTCTCATTTTAGCCTGGTGAATTAGCCTTTACCTCTTCACTCGCAGCGATGAGCATTTGGGGGTTGAATTGTTACACTAAGAATTAGCTGGATCAATTAGAAAAGCAGGGTAGTATAGTACACGTCTCGAGGTTAGTACATACAACAAAAAAAAAAATCTTCCAGATTTCCTCAGCAAATTACATTGCAAAGCTTGAAGGAACCCATGGACACGGCCTGCTGCACAAGCTCCCGCCGCAAGATCTTCCCCGCAGGTGATTTCGGTACCGCGGCGACAAAAGGCACTTGGCGGACTTTCTTGTAGGGCGCAACCTATCAAAAGGCGAACATTTAGGTCTGAACTGATTGTTTGAAGTGGTAAGACATTGCCAAATTAGACAGCAAGGATTCCAAAAATATGCTGCATATAGAAAGGACCAGTAATAGAATTTGATGACGAAATCATTAGTGAAAACTAAGCTTGGCATCCATAGCTACGCAACAATATGCTACATACTATTTCAGTCTTGCCGTTTCTGTCAGGGTAGAGAATGTCAAAATATCCTTAATGCAAAGAGCCAGCGCACTAACAATACAATACTAAAATAGAACTAAACCTAGCTCAACTTGCTTGTAAAAAGTAAAATAAAGCTGATTATGACAGACATCTTTAATTCAATATGAAACTATCTCGAGTAGAATGTAACATTCAGATAATCAAAAGGAAAAACGTACATGTTTAGCCACGTAATCCATTACTTGTTGCGCAGTAATGTTTGAACCTGGTTGCCTCACTATAAAAGCCATTGGTAGTTGACCAACATCTTCGTCTGGATATCTGCGTAGTGCATACAGAAGGAACATCTTATAAACCGTTACATGATTAAGGAAACTTTGTACAGAATTTGTTTGAATGCATGATCCATCAGAATTTTCCCAAGTTAACTGCAGTTTACACTGAAGGTACTTACGGGATAACCGCAGCATCAGCGATCTCAGGATGAGATTGTAGAATATGCTCCAGTTCAGCCGCTGGCACCTGAAATAAGATGTATATCAGTATCACGCAAATAGAAACTTGTGAGATGACATTCTCCAACGATAAAGTAATTGTAGTTCTGTGCTACAGTACCTGGTATCCCTTGTACCATATCAACTCCTTCAATCGATCAACAATGTAGAGTAAACCATCTTCATTGAAGTAGCAGAGGTCACCAGTTTTCAACCAGCCTTCTGGATCCACCGTTGCTGCAGTGGCCTTGTCGTCACCCACACAACCTGGAAAAACATCCCCGTGACTGATACAGTTAGCAAAAACCAAAGTAATAATCAAGGCAAAAATGCAGAACAGTGGGAAATATTGTGCAGAATTATTTGGAATTTCTATTTTGTTACAAACGTCAGAATGATTTCACTTCTGAATTTAATCAAATATGTCAGGAACAACCGAACCACAGAGCAGACAAAATTAATCCGACCAACGCGCGGGGAAGGGGACACGGTGGGGGAGGAAGAGGGAGGGACGGGCAGCGCTGGCTGAGAGGCAGACCGAGAGGCGGCGGGGGAGGAAGAGGGAGAGACCGGCGTCACTGATGGAGAGGCGAGGAGATGGAAGGGAAGTGAGGGGCAACACCGGGAAGGCGGTGGGGGAGGAAGCTGGGATGCACGAACATGCCTCCAAGGTGCCGAGTCCGTGTCGGACACGGACACGGTTCCGACACAGCACGGACACATATTTCAGACGTGTCTGAAATTAGATCCGCGAAAAAAAAATGAAACTCGGACACGTATGGGACACGGTGAGGACCATATCGGACACTTAGGCCGATTCCATTTGGCCCAAAAACGGTAGACCAGACCATGCTCCCCGCAAATCAGTTAAATAACCCTAGCTCCATGCCTCCATCCTCGTCTCGCTCGCTCCCCGCAGTCCCCCTCGACGCCGCCTAGCTCCATCAGCCGCGACACCGCACCACCGTGCTACGTCGCCAACCCCGGCAACGACCGATGGCCGACGGCGACCCCCTCCCTCCAGATGTCGCAACATCACTCAATCCCTACAAGCAGCCGTGACATCGCCCCAACGCCAGCTCTAGTTCTCCCTCCAGACACCGCCCCTTCCCCTTCTCTCCGTCGCCTGCAAGCAGCTGCGAGCCCGCGACATCGCCCAATCCCGGCAAGCAGCCGTGACATCACCCCAACGCCAGCTCTGGACCTCAGGTTCTCCCCGACGCCACGCTACTTGGCTGCTTCTCCCCGACATCGCCCTGCCCTGCTTGGCTGCTTTTCTTGTTCTCCCCTTCGACGCCGCCCTACTGCTCCGGTGCTCCCTGCTTGACTGCTTGTCCTTCTCCTCGACGCTCAAAGCCCAAAGGTAACCAAGGAGGAGCTGCTTCTCCCCTTCTGTCATTGAGGTGTTGTAGTATGACTGTATGAGGTGTATGAGGTGTTGCTAGTATCTGGTTCAAACACTGAGTATGTTGTACTTGTTTTAGGAATTTTGGCCAGATAATAGGGGTGGAAATCAGGTTGATTGTGTCAGCCTAGATCTTGCACAAAATGAATCCATCCTGAATATCTATTATCTACGTTGCTCAGATTTAAACACAGATTAGTTGCTTGCTGGTAGTATCTAATCTAACTATCTATATGTTAATATGTTATCACTGACTCACTTCAGTAGTTCAGTCTACTGACTTAGGAGTCTATGTTAATTACTCACTTACCCAATGAAGTTGCACAAGATTTATTATTTACATTTACTAATCAAGTTTTTTTTTCTATTCACAGGTTAAAGGAATTCTGAATTTCTGGTATTAATATGAAGTTGTGATTTATGAAGATCTGAAGAGGCCAGGAGCCTAGGATCATCTTTGAGGTACATGAACTTATTTTACACTTTATATTTTTCACTTTCTGTTTAACAAATACGTAGAAAACCATTAAATAATACATATGCATATATTATTATTATTATTATTATTATTATTTTATATATTTCCTCCTAGCCTTTAATGTTAGTAATTATCTGACATTTCTGGCTGCTTTGTTTCTCCGCTATAAAAACGACCGGGGATCATGCTCCAGGTTTATCTGTCCGATTGGCTGCTCTCTCGGGTACAATCCAACAACTTTTCTTCACCTTTCGATTGCCCAAAACTTTAGGGTTGCCTTCTCAGTACTCTGCTGCAATCTAGATTATGTAAATGCGCTCTTCAGAATTCAGATATAAACAATGATCTGCTAGTGCTATGTGGCATAGTATATCATAGCTCCTAACATACTTTTGCAACAAATATGGACATTCTATTGGCAATCAGCAACGAATACTCCTATGTAGATATCTTAAAATACATATTGACTTTTGACAGCATCATGTGTCATGATTGTCTGCATAATTGCTGTCACAAGTTCACAAAATCGGTTCCTCTCCTCTACTGTTGTTCTTGTGAGTGTGTAAACAGTATCTAACATTGGTATTGTAACAACAATGAAATATGTACTATAGCTATTGATCTTGACTTTTGTTTTTTTATCGGACGATTGAGAATGCTTTCCAACGCAGAGCACGGAATTTCCATTTCCTGCAAGTTTGCTGCATGTATGACCAACTCCGCAGAGGAGAGCCAGCCGGGGGCTTCAAGTCCTGGCCTGTCGGAGGATTGTCATCAGAAGCAGGCCAGGCCCATGATTGTTGAGCTTAGCCGACAGAAGAGAAGGGCGTTTCCTCTTCTGTTTTTTCTTTTTTGGGTCTTTTGCTTTGGTGCAGCCGGGTGGGCCAAAAGTATACGCATGTGTAAGACAAAAACTTTGCCTGTTCGAACGTTCCTTCAAAGGGGCCAATTCAAACTTCAAACGCTCATGGCTGGCTAAAAGTTTTCGTAAGTACAGACGGACGGGAGACGGAAGGAAGCAACTCCTGTAATTGGATTGCTCAGTTTTGTCTGTATAGTCTGACAAAACCAACGGCAGCGCGAACATGATGCAAAATGCACACTTGCAAAACCGTTGAACGTGGACAAACTATCGGGTACAGAAGATCCTCTTAAAAAAGATGAAGAAGAAGAAGCATGTACAGTAGTAGTAGTAGTATGGTTAATGGTTAGGAGTAGCTGTGTAGAAACTTTTTGGAGTATGCCTATTATTCCTCCGTAGACAAATAGCTTTCGTTCCAGAAAAATCCGAAATTACTCCAACACACAGGCGCGCGCGCGAACAATTCGCACAAGTGCCCGCCCGTGTCCATGATTGATGCGTCAACTGCAAGATGAACCCTCTTTGCAAGGCTAACAATTGTGCGAACCTGCATACACCAGCTTATTCAATCAAGAGTAGTTCATAGTATAGTTCGTAGTAAGTTCTAGAATAGTTACTTGTTTCAGAAGAAGAAAAAAGCTCGATTAGCTGGAGTCCATGCCCTAGCCTGTGATTGAGATGCGAAGTGTAAGCTCTCTCTCACATTACGAGAGTGACATACGTACGAGCATACGCGCCTCCTTGAAAAGTTCACGCAGAGACAGACAACACCACTTTCCACGCGCGCACGGGTGGTTCCAAGCTTCCTCGTACGTAAGAAAACGTAGGCGGCGCGGGAACGAGCGGCCGGCGTTTGCGTCACGTGCCCGCGGGCGGGGATGAGGAAGCCGGAGGGCCAAGAAACCCTGTGGCCACCGCACACGCGTCCGGCCCGGCTCCTGTCCACTTCGCCCCCGTGCCATCTCGTTCTCGTAGTCATTTTGTGTTTAGATGGACGGACGAGCTCGATCGACGCCCCGGCCGAGCATTTTCGCGCGCGTTTCTCGAACGTTTACCTACCGGCGCAGCGGAAATCCTTGGATTTTTCTGCTCTTTTCCCGAAGGCTCGAAAGGAAGTATGCAGCTTGCATACGGATTCAATGAACTTTTTCTTCTTCCTCTAAAGCTGCTATCGGCACCGTGGCTTTTCCTTTGACTTATGTCGCTCTCGTCAAATGACCATTAGCGTAGCTTAAGTGAAGTGCTTTGTACGAGATGGCGCTATTTCCTCGGAAGGAGGATGATATTTGACAAGGCTGCAATTGTACCGAAAACCGAACCAAAATATGCAGTGGAGCAGTGATGAACACAGCTAACGTGCATGTTTTTTTTTTCTTTTTCTTTTTTTGAGGGATGCATGTTTTTTTTTTTCTGAGAAGGAAGGATTGCCTGTGGCATCAAGACCTCAACCAATTACATTACATTCAGTACATGGTATCACAGGTAATCATCATTCAACCGCATCGATCTCCAATGGAACAAAAAGAAGCCACCGTATTCGCTCCCAAGAGCTAAAAATTACCATGTTAATCGATAAAAATATATATATACGCCGTCGATTATGGTGGGTTCTTGTTGGAGATATTAGATTTTAGATAAGAGTCAAAGTCGTGTGCGAGTCGGATTGTAATCTTTAGCACTATAAATAAATGGTGTGTGGTCCTAAGAGGCACACACGATTATTCCTGAAATTCTACCGTTCTATTATAACGGATATAAATCCGAGAGTTGTTACCATTGTATAGATAATACACATCATAAGCACGAAAGCTATATAACAAGTACAACTCTATGTTTTAATACGAACATGTGGATTGTAGTACCTCGATGCGCAATTGCACGAGAAATTCAGCTAGATTCGTCTAGTTACATATAAGTACGGGGTATAACACAACCCAAAAGGTGCAAAAATATCACTGTGATATTATGCAACAAAGTGATTGTTCGAAAAAGTGCTAACACGCTAAAGAAACCAAATAGATGCTTAGATACCATTCGTTCGGCCGGTTCAACTCCGCGACAAATCTACTCCAGCCACAAGCGATGCTATTGGAGTCTTCCTACTCTTCTGCCGTTCCACACGCCCTTCACCGGTTCACCTCTCCGCGCCCCGTTTATTCTTGGAACCTTCCCAACTTGCTGCTAGTCGCTACGCATTTCCCATTTGATCCCTCTCTAGTCTCTCTCTCTCCCCCTTCGTACGTGCATATGCGTATTTATATGGTCTCAGTTCGACAGGTTCACAACTCCTCTCCAAATAGTTTAACACGATAAAAGATTAAAAAGCAACGGTTGCAGTAAACGAGGGAAGAGAGCTGACCGAGTTCAGCAATGGCGGCAGGGGCAAGCAGCAGCAGCAGGTTGCTCAGGGCAACCGCCAACGCCAAGGCCTTACATCCGGAGAGCTACCTGCCGTCGTCTTCGGCGTCCGGTAACGCCGGCCCGTGCCGCATCCCGTCTCTCAGGTCCCCGTTCCTGTGGGAGGCGAATAAGAAGCACAGGACCAGCCGCGCCGCCGAGCAGAAGGCTGCCTTGATCAACCTGGGAGCTGCCAGAACCACGCCGGAGAAGCAGCAGAGGCTTTTCGTACCAGAGGAAGTGAAGAACGTTGATATTTTGTTACCTCTGGCGTATGAGATCACGAGGAGGATGGTCCTGAGGCAATTCGGGGCGACGTGGCTCGCACTGACGCGGCAATGCTGGGCGAAGATCGCCGAGACTGTCATCCACCAGGTAACTCACTGGCTGACATGTTACAGAATTTGCGATTCATGGAAGCAAAGTGTTCATCCTTAGTACTAAAATTCATCTGGACGGCGAACCCAGGGTGTCGTCAGATGCCAGTCGTTCACGCTGATTGGTGTGGCGGGATCGCTTGTTGGTTCAGTCCCATGTTTTCTCGAGGTAAAACTAGCTTCTTCCTCCTGCAAATGCAGCCAATGATCGATGCAAGATGTTAAAGACATCCAAGACTCAAACCTTCCATGTGCCTGTAGGGTTGTCGTGTCGTTCTGGAATCATTCTTCATGCAGTTTCGTGCCATGTCCCGGATAGTAGATCAAGCCGAGATCATCAAACTGCTCATTGAAGCAATAGGTACGTACATCCTTACAATCACTAAGCATTGCGCAACGTTGCACCTACTAACTTGGGCAAATTTGGTTTTCTTCAGACATGTTTCTGATCGGCACTGCCCTTCTCACGTTTGGCATGGGCATGTACGTCATGTTTTATGGTTCCCAGAACATTCAGAAACCAGGATGGCATGTTGAAAAATCCCACCTGGGCGCATTCAGCCTAAAGGTAATTGAGCCTTGTCCATAGTTACTACTCCATATAGACAGATCCATTACGCATGTGTTGATGCTAACAAGAAGCTACAAATCCATACCAGAAGCTGAAAGAAGGGGCCAGGATCCAGTCCATCACGCAGGCAAAGTCGAGGATTGGCCACGCCATACTCCTGCTGCTCCAGGCAGGCGTTCTCGAGAAGTTCAAGAGCGTGCCGCTGGTCAGTGGCCTCGACATGGCTTGCTTCGCCGGGGCGGTGCTTGCTTCCTCCGCCGGCGTCTTCCTCCTGTCAAAACTCGCAATACGTCAGCAACAATGCAAGCAAACTTTTGCATGAGCATATCTCCATGTGCTATACAGGAATTACCAGCATGGCGACATATCGTACGCTATGCATGCACAGAAACCAGAGGAACAGATCAAGGTTTCTACAATAAGGGAAGGGATTCAGAAGTTTGAGAAATGCATCCCCTGCATTATACAAGCAGAGTTCAGATTTGCTTCACTCTGTCTAATCTTACCTACCTTTCTGATAGGTTAGCTACTTATTAGCTCCTATTCGTTCATTCAATATTTCAGGTCAACAAGACTAGAAAAAAAACTGTAAAATTCTTATGTTTTCCTCTCTTTTCACTGTATGTAGCACTGAGATATCGGTTTGTATCTTGTACGCAGTGTCAATAAAGCTTCTTGGGAAAGATAAACACAACCCCAATTCGGAACCTCTTCTTTCCTGGTTAGGCCCAGTCTGGAACGCAGAAATTTCATACAAATTTGGCAAGAATTTTACAGGAAATAGTTCAATTCCGGGGGAATACCGCATTCCAAACCGGACTGGGTTTTAGTATCGTTAGCAACGTGCTGCCTACACACAATTGTTCGTGGTATGCTTCGTGAGTCATGAGAAATCTAAAGAAAAAAAAAACTGCTACTCTTTTTTTTCCTGTCCATTATCCCGCTGGCTCTGGCACAAATGGGATGATACGGTCACGCGGATGAAGCCGTTGCTGAAGACGATACTGAAGTATGGACTATGGACACGACTACAGAGTGCGCACTCGCCGGATAGGCTTTACCGGGGACCCCTTCATTTTCTCCATCTCCGTCCTTACACCTCCTTCGTCTCCCACTCCAGCGTCCCCCTCCACGTTGCCCCCCACCCTGCTGGCCCGCCACCCGCCGCGTCTTTCGGCGCTGCCACCGGCGCCTTTGCCGCGCGTCGCACCTCCCCGTCGACGCACCCGCAGCAGGCGACGCCACCGCCACCGCCACTATCCACTGTCGAGCCGCTGCCTCCCTCCCCTCCCTCTATATCCAGGGTCCCGGTAAACCCTCACCCTACCACCGGTGAGCACCAGGACACGCGCGCCCACCACTGCCGCACCCAGCACGTGCCAGACTCTCTACCGCCACGTTGACGCCGCCACGTGTGCCCATCGCCTCGCCCACCACCTCGTTGCGTGCATGAGCCGCCACCGCCACACACTCGCCATCCACACGCTCGATGCGCCGCTGCCGCTCGAGGCACCACCCGCCGTCAGAAAAAATTACAAGGAAAGCTCGCGGATAAGGAAATTTTGCAAAAAAACTCCCTAGACTTTCGAGGAATTACGGATAATTTTAGTTTTTTTTATATTATTGCAGAATAATCCTTCAGGAATCCAGTTTTTGTGTCGAATCAATATGCTCTAAGGTTCTTTAATAACCTAGAACCTATGATTTAGGTTAATTACTTAATTATTTAGATATTATGGAAATTTCGTTCAATCCTAGATACTGAATTTCTAAGGTATATGAGCTTTTATAAATTTATGAAACCTTAGACCTAGTACACCTTGAAAGCATCATATTTTTATGCTTTGTTTTTCCTAGTATTGTGTATTTTGAGAAATTAATTAATGGGTTTAGTAATTCTGAAAATTGCTTCAAGACCTTAAAAATTATCCAAAAATCCCAAAAATACTAGGAAAATTATGGGAGATTTATAAAATTGTTTACTTAATAGATAAAATGAATCTTTACTATTTTGCACTCATTTCATGCATTTAAAATTATTTACCAGCCGCAAACATATAGAAAATTGCATGAATTATGTAGAATATGTTAGACATCTCTAAGTGAAAATTAGTTTGTCCTGGATGGCAACAATGATAAGACACATGCTATGTTCTATGGAGACCTATAGCAATCTCCTAGTTATCCCTTGGCTTTGTAAATATGTCGTTTTCATGCACGAGTTGCATCAGTAGTATAGATTCAGCTCCATCGAGCTTGGTCCTGCTCATGATGAGCATCTTTTATCTTTTGCTTTAGGCTGAAAACTTATGCGTTAGATTGATATTTCCCAGATGTCATAAATTACATAATGGTCTAAGTTTTTCTATTGAAGTTTTATCCCCTGCTGAATAGTTGATTAAATCTTCTCAATAGAACGTATTGCAGTAGCATATCTTACTTGTAGTAAAATAATTAATCTTGAATAGAATAAAATTTGTAAACCGTATGCATGAAAATTGAAAATATTTTGTCATACCTTGCTAACAAAATAATAGACATGTGCTCTTGATATCAACTAAGCCTCAATTCACTAGCTTGTAGTGCACGGATGCCCAGATGGCAAAAGGGAAACAACTTTTCCTGGTGGCACCAGAACAAAGCTAGTCATATTCTGATCTCTGATAGATTAATCTGGCTAGAAAATACTATAATCCTTAAAACGCAGTATAGAATAACTTGTTAACTTACATCCTAAGACTTGAAGTTTGTATAGCACTATCCCCCACCATACTAATTTCTTAATTGAAGAACTTCATAGACAGAATGTTGTAGAGTATATATTGGTTTCACGCTAATAAAATTGTACTCTTGTTGAAGTATAATTGCAAATCTTTGCTAAAACTCTTAGTTGATTTCAAGCAAATGCCTAATACACACGCTATCACTTGAGATTTTTATAGATGGCGTGAAAAGGGGTAGGAAACCAGGCATGTGTGGGATATTGGAACCTAAGAGGCATAAAAAATAATGTTAAAAAATAAGAGTCATGTTAGGCGCAGTGGCTTATCCTAGTACAAAGCCAAAAGCAAAAAATTAATTTAGTTTATTTTGGGAGATAGTTAAAGTAAATTGCATGATTATTATCATTATCTAGTTGATATGGAAAATGACATTTATGTCATTGCTGATACCCATGCTGTTAAAAACCACAATCATTGCAGCTCACGAATGGCAAGTGATTTGTGCCTTCAGCAATATGTTAGTCGCCAGCATGTGGGAATGCACACGGCAAACCGACAGTCGCTTGACGTCGTCGCATGTATGCCATACTGGCTATGCACTGAAGCGTGTCATACTCATCAGAAAATGACACATGCAAATTGGTAAATGCAGTCTGCAACAGCATCGCCACCAGAAGCTATGTCATTTGCTTGAAGTGAATATAACTCCTGAAATAAAATATAATGACATAATAGATTTTTGTTGATCTTGAATGATCAAATTTTGGCTATATTTATCTTGGCACTATAAATTAAAATCAGACATACAATTTATCACCCTTAATTAAACATGGTGTTCCTGTTAGCAATAAATATTTCTGTCGAATAATTTTTTCCATTTGGGTGATTAAAATATAATTATGTTATGGCAAAAAAATATAGTATTCCATGCAGATTAATCTTCGATCAATGTTTTTATATTCTAGCATTATATATCTATGTTCTTGAAGAGCATCCTGTAGAGTTATATTATGATGTTAGAACATACTACTTAGAAAATATGTTGTGTACTTATAAACTTGAAGTTTAATAATCCAAACATGGCATAAGTAATTAGATCAAAACCTTGGGCCATAATATAAAAAAGCTAGACTATAGAACAACTCTGCCAACCCTCGGACCCTTGTTCGGGTTCCTTATCGCAGATTAATAACCTAATAATTGTAGGGTTATGTAGTTTTTCTTGCCACTACATAAATACAAGTCTAGCTTACTGCATATAATTATCAAATCCTTATTGAAATTTGTGCATGTTGTAGGAATCAAATATTTTCCATATGTTATCATCACTGCAACATACACTTTGGACCACCACCAGTTGTTGGTGATCATGTTGGATCCGAAATTCAATCAATCATGTGCCTATGATAGGGGAATTTTTTAGTATGTTATTTAATAAAGATTGAATCTCAGCATTATACGGAGAGAAATGCCGAAAAGTTTGAATGATGCGATATTTTTTAGAAGAAAAAGATCTTTAATACTAAGATACACGCACTAACCAAGCTCAACTTAAGGTTTAGTTTATGCTTCTGTATGCTAGAAGCAGAGAATCTGCTAGATACTTTTCAATTATGAAGGAGTTACCATAGTATTTACTTGCAGAAAATACGTCGCTAAGAATGGAATACTCTAGGTTGAATAGTATATCCACCAATGTGAAATTGATTTATTGGTCGTTGATCTAAAATCTATGGTGACACATGCGAGTCTAAGATCAAACAACACTAATCAAAACTATTCATCAATCACTCCTTTAACACTTTGTAAGAGAACTCACCTTGAAGATGAAATACCTCATGAAGAGGCTCATCATGGAGGTGAAAACCCCATCAACTTGATGCGCGCATATTACAATACTAGAAATGCGGAATAACCAAGAATCTTTTTGTTCGGAAAATAACAAAGATCTGGCTAAAAATGAGATACCCTCAATCATGACAATATAGGAGAAAAGTTATCGACAATCACTTTGCTTTTACAATTGCTAAAGTTTCTCTAACAAGAAAACGGATGTAAAACCAAAGTCAATAGCAAAACGCTTGAAGCGTTCATGTCTGGTTATATAAAGAAAGTATCTAAGGTTGAACCATAGTTAATAAATAAAAGTCTTAAAACCAGCTAGCTCAGACTTGATGAGTCATTATGAATATAATGAAATGGTGAAAGCTATGGTTCAAAGATCCTCGTAGAGATCGTTACTCTCCCATTATAAATGAAATAATGTTATGTTACATAATAACTCTAACAGATTTCATGAATGAATAAATAAAATATGAAGTAAATGGGTTCTGAAAATCCTCGATGAGATCCTCTAATGGCATAAAATTCCTAGTAAGAAAGGAAGCAAAAACGTATTATATATACAACTCATACTCAATAGTCTCTTACCGAAAGAAAGAGTGTTTCCTTGAATGGATATTATCTTACCAGTCGACCTCTTAATCTTACAAATGATCATATAATCTATAGAAGTAGACAAGGGTCCATTAAGACACGAAAGAATGTAACGAGAAACCTAAAGACCAGAAGTGTGCCATATAAGCACCTATAAAGTGTATCTTCCATCAGAAGTTGGTGGAATGATAGTTTCCTCTAGTGCCATGAAGGTACGACATACGTTGGTGATATTGACAATTAATCCTTAGATCATAATCATTATCCAATCCTAAGGATTTATCCAAAATCTTGAAGATTGAATTCCGAAGATTAAATGTTGTACTTTTTTCCATGGTGAGTTTTCTTGGAGTTTTTATCATATGAAGGTTTTTAACGAGGCAACAAGTGTAATGCATTTTACGAATGTAATATACTATTTTCTCCTTTCTTTTCTTTCCACTGTGTTTTTGGAAGTAGTTTTTAATTAAACATTTGTGTATCGATGTCTATTGTCAAAGGGGTGTTAAGAAACCTAATTTGGTGTGCTAAAAACTGAACTATCCTTCGGAGGATTCACCCTTTTGGCTATAATACGAGGACCACTATGTACTAAAGATTTGGATCCTCCTCTGTACTACGTCTCTGATTGGATTGAGATTTTATACCCACAAATTCTATCGTTTAATAGGAACATTCTTCTTCTGACTTCCACCGCGCTGCTACGCGGTGCACGCCGGGCTCGGCGACGCCGCCAACCAGACAATCCCCCTCCCTCCCTCCCTCTCACGTGCGTGTGTGGAGCTTAGCAGGTGCCGCTGCTCGAATCTCTTAGCCGCCGCCGTCCATGGTAATCCCCCGCCGCGTCTCGCTGCTTCTTGTATGATTCCTCGAATCTTCGGCCGCAGCAAGCAACTGCGAGAACACGGAACCCGCAGCGACGGCTAGGCGACACCGCCCGTCGACTGCGAGAGGACGAAGCCCGCAGCAACCAGCGTCTCTTCGCCGGCCTCGCCTCGTGCTGTGCTCAGCTGTGACGGCCTGCCTCGTGCCCTGGGTTGGACGACCTCCTGCGCTGGGGGTAGAGCTGGGACTTGGGCCGTGCTTTTTCGGGCTGGCCCAAAGCACGGTCGGCACGGCACGGTCTAAGCACGACACGCGACGCGGCGCGTGGTGGGCGGCGACGGCACGAATCGCGGGCGGCCGGCTTGAGAATGCGGCTGTTGGGCGTCACGCAAAAGACGATCAATTGGGCCATATTTGGGCCGACCCGGCACGAAATAGGCCCAACGTTCCCGTTCTAGCCCAATCCCTCCCTCTCTCGGCCTGGCTCAATCACTCTCCCATCCCGGCCTGGCCCAACCAATAACCCTCCTCTGCCACCCAATCTAGCCCAACCAATAACCCCCCTCTGTCACCCGGTCTAGCCCAACATCCCTCTCGAGCTCCCCTAACCCCCATCCCCAACCCCTTCTCCCGAGCCTCGGCTCCCAAATTTTCAATCCCTAATCACATTCTCTTATTCCCCTCCTTCCAGCCTCCACCACCTCCTCCCCATGCGCGCCGATCGCGCCCTCCTCCCCTCGTGCCGCCGGCGCCCCTGTCCCCTCCACTCCTCCAACCACCTCCCTCTCTCTCCCTCTCCTTCCCCACACGCCGCTCTATAGTTACTTAGGGCTGGGCTTGGGCTGGCACGGCACGATCCCGGCACGACGGGTTTTGGGCCGTGCCTGGGCCTGGCCGGAGGCGAGGTGGGCTGGCACGGCACGGCACGGCGGGGTGACCGGGCCGAGCTGGCACGGCACGACGTGGCCCGAAGCACGGCGGGCCTGGGCCGGGCCGGGCCGGCACGGCCCAATGCCCAGCTGTAGCTGGGGGGTTGAGATTTGGTGACTCGGGAAAATTGGGCGGAGCCGGGATCTTTTTTGCACTTTGGGCCTGTACCGCGCAATCCGTCTGTCCTTGAACAACCACAATGTTAGCCAACCACAAGGTCCACAAGGATGGTCATCTCTATTTTACTCGCAGAATCCAATCTGATGCTCTCTGTTCGAATTTTTGTACCATGCGTTCGTGATGTTTGATAGTTTCACAGACTTGATTGTTAAGGCAGAGGAAATTTAAGTGATAAACTCGCTGTAAAAATTATCCCATTGCACATTCTGCACAGAGGCCAAAAAAACATACAAACTCCCATGAATTATACCTCAGTTCCCAGTTTCCACTCGAAAAATGAAGGGAAACAAAGTAGAGACACGGTCCAGCAACACGTATCTTTATGTGCACTTCGGCGTATCACGCTATCAGCATCAAAGCTGCAATGCACTATATTTTCCGGGGAAATATATTGCGAAATCAACAGTAGCAAAACAAAAAGGAATAACACATCGCTCACGAACACTTGTTAACTCTCGGCGGGCGCAACGCTCAGCTCAAGCCGCAGCGCCGTCGCCGCGGCGCCACCGCCCATCCGCTGCCCCCGCGCGGCGCGCAGGACCGCGTGCCCGCGCGCGAACGCGAACGCGCCCGTGCCGCCCACCACCCGCAGCATCTCCTCCCCGTCGCCCGCGCGCCGCCTGGGCCCGGGCGGCGCCGCCTTCTTGCTCCCGGCCGACTCGACGCAGAGGCTGCCGGACAGCCCGATCGCGTCGAACGCCAGATACACCGTGTCGAACGCCGACATCGCCGAGCCCCCCTGGCCAGGGAGCACGAACCCCGAGGCCGCGCCGACGGCTCTCGACGTGCTCTCCGGCCCCGCCGTCATCCTGTGGCGGAACACCAGCGCGCTCGCCAGCCTCGCTTCCTGTTCTTGGTGCACCCCTCGCTGCTGCTGCACGGATGGCACCGTCGGATGGATGTACACCGTAAGGGTGCGAAGGTTCGGAGGGGCCTTGCTGTGGCCGGCGGACCGCCGCGGGAGAGGGGAGACGGTGGCGAGGAGGACGACAGCGAGGACGGCCGCGGCGATCACCACGCAGAAGATGATCCTGCCTAGCATTATCGCCGTCGTCTCATTCTATCGTGGCTGCGGTTTTCTTATCTGGGAGATAGCCAAATTAATGCAGGAGTGGTCAACGTGCTAAGCGTTCTAGGAATGGCGTTTGCAATTGCAGCGAAGTGAACTGGTGATCGATTAGGATTTCTTGGATCATTTTTTAGAGGGGAATGGAAAGTTAAGTGGCTGCAGAGAGAGTGGTTGCATTTGCAGTACTTAATCCATTGTGAGGACATCTCAGGGTCAAACATAAACTAACCCATTGACGAAAAGGGCGATGCAGATTAATTAAGCAAAACAAATGACCAGGTGTAAGTGTTAGTGCGGTTGGAACGTGAGCCGTGGGCGCCTAGCTCCGGCATGCTTGTTAGTAGTAGCTCCGCTTTTGTTTGGACGCAAAGAATTAGTAGGATCGTTTACGTCCGGTTGTTTTATTTGGTTTTTTGCGTAGCGATTTTCTTGAGAGGTGGGAGGAGGAGGAGGGGCAGACTGAAGTAGCATTCTCCAGGTAATGCATGCAGAGTTTCAGTGTGATTCTTCTATAAAAAGGGTAAAGTTTTATTTAATCCTTTGCAGCTTCAGTTGCAGGGCAGGAAAGCTAATGTGATCGTATAAGTATCAATCCAGCGAAACAATATAATCTTGCGAACAACAATTTGTAGGCTAAAACACTTGCAAAATATCACCGGTAGCCAATTGAGACAAGAGATTGAACAAATTCATACAACAAACGACAAATATGGGTTCTTCTCCAACGACGACGGTGGGCAGCAGTGGCGAGATCACCGGTGATGGCTGAACGACGTTAGGGTTAGGGTTCACCGATTGGAGTAGGAGTTCCCTGCAGGGATGTCAACATGGGCAGCCCCCCCCCCACCCACCCTCCCTGCAGCATTTTAGAATCTTTTTTAACACCATGTATGCATACTTAATATATATCTATACGTATGCACGTATACTCTCGATGATGGCTACGCTCACCTATGTTCGTGTATAAATATATATCTATACGCATGCATGTATACTGTTGATGAATCTGTATACGTAATTCACATGATGGTTACGCTATATATTAGGTTGTAGGCACTGGCTGAGCTTAATTAGTGCAATTTAGATTGGACGAGAGCATCTATTGCACTTTGCTAAACTCTAAGGATATTATGCTACTAATATGTGCTCTCTATCATATTCAGTTTGCAATTCTCTCGAAGCTAGCCCCCCTATAATTTGTTTGAAGCTCCGTCACTGGTTCCTGGGACCCGTGTATAGAGGGAGGGGGAGGCGGCGACCTGGCAGTGGGCAGCGGGGCGGCGAGGATGGCGGTAGCGGGCGACACGGCACAAAGGAGGGCTTTAGGTGGGTAGAAACAACTTGAGGCAGCTAACGGGTAGGTTTGGTTTGGGTTTGCACTAAAAATGGGTTAGTTTGGGTTAAAAAATAGGGTTTGTATGGTTTCGACCCATGGGTTTGGCTTGGGTGGGTTGGAATGGGTGTGATGTGTTGTGTGAGAAGGGTGAGCTACTAAGTCGAGAAGTGAGAACATATGGTGTGCTTCAAGTCAATTTGGTGCTATCTATGCTCCTATTTCTCGAAAACTGATCTTAAATGGTCATGAAAAGTTTTGAAAGCATTATTTTTGTAGATAGAGTATGACACGATCAAGCATTCTGCAAAATCTATTATATACTAAAAATCGATGACAATTTTTTTAGAGTTGCTAAGAAAAAAGAGAAATATCCTAGAAATTCTCACAAAAAGCAAAACATCTAGCCCTTAATTTGGTGAGACCTAATTTTAAAGGCTTAGATTTGATAGTTAACTTAGATATATAAGAATTTATCTATATCTATACTAATTATACACTTAGAGAAAATATATAACCATTTATTTGGGGAGCCGAGTTATAACAACTCAGAATAAAAGAAAGAGTCAATGTGAAGCACAATCCAAACTAAGAGAAATTCGAAATAGAAAAATAAAAATTAGCAATTTGATTTCCATGACTTCCAAATTAACTGTCGGACCCCGGGTGTTGAATACCCAAAATCCTCGTGTGTGTGTGTGTGTGTGTGTGTACTAGTCTCATGATCAGTAGCTAGTACACCCATCCACAACATTGGCATACATATCCAGACATAATTGCATACAACATGAAACAAATATAGTACATAAACTTAAGTAATTACATAGTTTACAATACAAGGGTCGACCGACCAAATAAAAGTTCAAGTATCAGAAGAAGCAGCAGAAATTTATTAGATTAAACGCAAAAGTCCAGCGGCATGACCATCCAAACCCTCAGCAACCGACAATGAGTAAACCCAAGAAAGACCTGTCCCCATAACCCCCGGTACCGGGACCGAAGAGGGCGTCCTCCGGCATTTGATCATCCTCATCTTCTGAACAACAATTTAAACAAGATTGAGCACATTGTGTACTCAGCAAGACTTGTATTGTATCACGAAATTTATATACATGTTTGGTTAATAAGGGATGAGGCTCTATGCTACAAGTTGTTTTCAGTACTAAGCAAATTTTATTTGCAATATCAATACATAGTATTTTGCAACAGAAGTATAACGAGCAGTTAAATAAATAAGTAACAACAAGTAAGTAACTTGATAAATAACAAATCACAACCCTTCTTGGCTGCGATCAATATCTTATTTTCAGTCACAGAAATCACACTCGGATTAAACAACATCAAAATATCCATCCCAACATTTTCTGATAAGACTGTTTTTGCAAAAGTAGATACTATACCCAACGTGACTGTACTAAGCATGCTCATGACTGTGAGCATGGCTATTTAATAGATTTAGACTCTGCAAAGGTGTACAACTTTTTTCACAGCATACGAGTTCTCTAGTTTATCCGACATCCGTTGATACCACCGCATACAACATTATAGTATGCAGTCTAGAGCATGTATCGAAGCCTTTCCATCACCTAGTCCTAACCTTGCACTAGACTGGTAATGACAACCCTCACTTGAATCTCGGGTACCTCTCGTCAAAGTGAGGCATTAACCATTGTGTCGGAAGACTCTGGTCCCAATGCCTTGATGAAGGGAGCCCCTTCGAGCAATCCAATATGCTCGCATTACTACGGTCTACCAACATGCAAGGCTAGTTTTCGATGACTTAATTAGCTAAGGATGTCCCATACCGGCATATGTGGTTGTACACTTAGGCTTGGATAGGTGGCACCGGCGTTTGGTCCTTAATTGACCCGAGCAAGGATCTCCCCCTATCTACATGTGAGAAATCCTTTCACTTTCATCAGTTCATAATATAACTCGCCCACGTCGCAATCTAGGTTTTTCTTTTTTATTTTTATACAAAATTAACATAGGTACCCCTCTGGACTATCATTTCAAAATCTTCCAAATCATGTTCAATATTTCATCTATTTTCAAATTTTAGTAAAGACTAGAGCCCGACTAAGCATTTATGCGATATTCGTATTCGAAAGACCCAATTCGATATCATTTATTGTCTAAACCGTATCCTAATGACTACAACAGTAAGTATAACAATATTTCAAGGAAGATCATGTATTGAATAGGAATATAACTACCGTTATCCCTAAATATAGCAATTTGAAGTCAACATACATGCATGCATAATAAATTTTGCAAAAAAAAAAAAAGTATAATAATTAAAATAATGGGACAAATATGGTCAAAGAGACTGCTTGCCTTGCTCTGGTATCTCAGAGTATCAGGATGGAGAATCGTCAAAAATTCCGTTCGCGGTATCGACGTCTATTCAAAAAGAGCCGATAGCAATTAATTATAAAAATAATAATTTCAAAAGCAACATAACCCAAATATTTTTACATATTCAGACAGAGCATGATTTTATATAAATTTGGAAAAAGGATTCATTCCATTTTGAGTTCAAATGCAAAAGTTATTAAGGTTTGAATTTGCTTTGATTTTGAAAATCCTGAAATTAATAAAAAGGGTGACGTCAAAAGCTATTCTCTGAGGCTTATGCTTTCTAACAGAGAAAGCATATTTTTCTCAGAGTTCTCTGAGGTTTACACTTTTCAACAAAAAAAGTGTATTTTCCTCTGAACTGAAAGTGATTTTTCTCATTTTCTATTTTTTCAAATTTTCTAACTTACATGTGGGGCCTACTTGTTAGTGACTCATATTTTTATTTTCTTGATTTTATTTATAAAATATAGGCAGTCCCACATATCATAGACTCATTTATTATTAACTAATGATTAAACCTATTTTTTATTTTAATTTACTAACAACTGGGGTCTACATGTTAGTCTTTCGGTTTTAAAACATGTTTTAAAACCGAAAACATTAGGTGGTCCCACATGTCAGTGACTCATATACTGAATGTGTTTTAAATTAGATTTTTGATTAAGTTTTCAGTTGGTCCCACTTGTTATAGACTTTAACCTCTGTTACTTAGCGCTAATCATCTCCTAATCACGCGTGACCCACTGTCAGTGAGTGAAGAAGAGGGAGAACAGAGCCACGTGCGACTGAGCGCCACGGCGAGCTCGTCGGTGATGAACGGCACAACGTCTTGGCTCGGGGATGGGCAAAATAGGTTCCCCTCTCGACAGCGATCCCATTGGGTGGTGGTAGAGGCCAGAGAAGTGGATGGAGACAGCGCTACATCGGCGAGAAGCGGCGAAGTGCCTCGGGTCTGTGGTGGCATTTGCGAATGGGGCATATCGGCGATGAAAGATGGTGCGCATTGGCCCTAGGGGGCAACAAGCAGCGGCTCGGGGACCGATGGTCACCGGAGCGGCAGCGCCATGGGCGGCTACGAGGAACCCTATGCTACGCTAGCTATGCCACTGATCTAATGTGCAAATAGCTCTAGGGGACTGTTAGAAGCTCACCAAGGTCCTTGATGGCGTCGGGGTATGGCCGGTGAAGTTTGTCGACGTTGAACAGCGGCAGCGCAAACGAGGCTCTCGGTGATGGCACTCTATGGCAATGGAGGGGCTACAAAAGGGCATGCATTAGCTCACGGGTAGGCTGAGGGTGATGTAGATGCGAGGAATCGGATGGGGACTGACCGGAGTGGCGCCGAATATAAAAGGAGTTGGCGGCGGCTAAATTTGGGGGAAGAAGCTCGATTTCGATGATTCCTTGAGCTTAGGTCCACATTAAGCAAGGAAGAAGCATTAGTGGAGTATGGAATGCAATATGGCACAGTTAGGTGAGGTCCAAGCTCACCAGAGCGTCAGAAACGCAGAGGTCCGAATCGGGGTGTGCACCAGAGACGAAGAAGATGACGACACAATCACGCTACAGGGTTCCTGGAGCTACATCAAGCAAGGAAAGAGTATCAGTGAGGAAATGGGTGTATGGTGATGCAGGTGGCAAGGGCAAGGAAGCTCACCAGAGGCGACGATGGTGTAAAGCTTGCTCACCGGCGTCGAGAATGATGCTCTCGTTCCTAGCGAATCAGAGCGTGAGAAGCTTTAATTCTTGGCAAGAGGCAAGAATGGAGAGCTGAGAAGTTCATGACGCAGTTTGGAGCTTAAATATGGCTGAGATTGGCACGAGAGAAGCGGTGAGAAAATGAGTCCGTGAATAAGTATCTCAGCACAACTTTGGTCTCTTTGTCCGCACGGGAAATTGGCGCGTTAGCGGGGTGGCTAGCGTGGGTGAGGGTAGGCGGAGGTGACGGGGGCAGTTGGAGAGCGATTTTGTGGGTGGTAGTTGCGATTCATGGGCAGAGTACGCGTGGGTACGACACGCTAGAGCACGAAGATGAAGGTGAGGTGGAAGACAACACCTGACGTGTGGGGCCAGAGCGTCAACGAGAGGGAGAGCGAGAGCTAGCATGGGCTGGAGCGAGTGCTAGCGAAGTGGGCCGACCTAAAGAATCTAGACCCGTCATTATGAGTTAATATAGTATTTTAGTAATTAATGATAATCGTCATGTGGACTAATATTTTCCATAAGTTGGTGCAATAGGTTGAGTCCCATGATGATAAAAACTTTGGTGACATCATGAGTTGATTGTCATCAAGTAAAGATTCGGGATGAAAGAAGTCAACATGTGTTGATGAGCATCAAAATAAGATTCTGAAGTAAAGAAAATTATCATGTGTTGATGATATTCAAAACAAGATCCCGAAGTAAAGAAGATCATGTGTTGATAATATTCAAGTCAAGAACTTGAAGAAAAGGAAATTATCATGTATTGATGATTATCAAGTCAAGAATCCGGATTTGGAGTGAAGATGTTCATCATCAAGTGATCACTCCAAGATGGATGCTCAATACAAAGGTATGATTAGCATAAACTAAGGATGTGTTCCTAATCTTTTACCGGTCTCCATGTTTGGTTGGAAGATCGGATTACTAGTATAAGTTGTCGTACTATTGAGAGGGGCCTTGTCTAGTGGCTTGAGTCTCATCATGTGTTGATAGCTCAATCCCGTTTGCTCTAGCTCTTCTAGGTATGATGCTAAAGTTTGCAAATATATTTTACAAATAGTTGAAGCTCATGCATTAACTCTTTATAGCATGAGACTATAGTTTGAAAATATATTTTGTAAATGGTTTAAATCAATGTACCAAATTCCTTGTGTCATGATTCTAAAAGTTAGCAAATGTGTTTTGCAACTTATTGAGAATCTCTCTTTCATTCCTTGTTTGCATCACAAATGTGTTTTGCCAAATTGAGTTGAAGCGATTTTGAAAATCTATTTTTCCTATCTCTGGTGGTCTGACCGCAGCCTAAGGGTGGTCTGACTAGCCCCTATTGGGTGAGACTGAGCTTTGTGCCAGCCCATTGGTCTTGGCAGTCTGACTGCCATGTTTGACCGATCTGACCAGTGGGCAACCGGTCTGATCGTCATGTGTTGTCCGGTCTGACCAGCCCCACGGCCAGTCACCTCAATTTACTTTTTCCAGAGAGGGGTGTTTTCCCCTTTGGTTGTTTCCTTTGTGGAGCGGTCTGACCACCCTCTTGGCCGTCTGACCGGCCCCTGTGAGGGAGGTCAGTCCGATTGAGTGTCCAATGGCTAGTTTTTATAGCCGTTGGAGTTAGGGCGGTCTGACCGACCATTGGTTGGCAGTTAGACTGAGTTTCCCTATTTGTTTTCAGATTCTCCTCCAACGGCTAGTTTTAGTGTGTGAGCTATAAATACCCACCATGGCCGGTTGGGAGGTAAACTCTTGGCATCTTATTTCACTCTCTTTAGCTAGTGTGAGTTTCTCCTCTTAATTGTGCATGTGTTGCACCTTGTGAGCAAAGGGAGAGGTTCTAGTTGCATGTGTTGCAACTAGAATTGGATTGAGCATCCAATTGTGCATGTATTGCACTTGGTGAGAGTCAAGCAAGAGACTTGACTTATTACTCTTGGTGTTTGCCAACGCCTAGACGGCGTGAAGGCATCGTGGTCTGGTGATCTTCTCAAGAAGCTTATGAGAAGGTCTAGCGTGTTGTAAGTGGCTTGGTGCCTCTCTAGAGTGGTGGAAGAGCAACCCCGAGTAGATCGAAGTGTTGGTTCAAGTTGTGAGCCAGTCCAATTTGTTTGGGCTTTCCGCAGTGTGAATTAGGGGAGACCGGCAAGTCTCCGAATACCATGGTAAAACATCTTTGTGCCATTGTGATTTGCTCTCTTGTGATTTACTTTATACAATTTATATTTCTAGAATTAAATTGATTACATGTCAAATTAGGATTGTAAACCTTGACTCAGACTTAGGGTATTAGTGCACCTAAGGGAAACTAAAATATTTAGGTTTTAATTGTGCAAGACTGAATTGATTTTCGCTTTCGCATTAGAAATCGGTTTTAGCCTTAGGGATTTTTAGAAAAGACTATTCACCCCCCTTTAGTCGGCCTCCTTAACCTTACACGAGCTGGATTTCGACCCAATGGTCTAGCGGTAAATTAAAAATGGGTTTTAATTTTTTTTCCAAAAAAGGTTGAATCTTTGACAAATTTTTGGACCTATCAAACTTGCTCCAAAATTTATGAAAATTTTTGGGGAGGCTTCTGACGCAGTCTGGTTCATTGTATAAATGTTCCAAAATTTTATGTGTTCTTTATTTTCCTCAAAAATTCTTTCAATTGCTGTTTTCATATAAATGCATAGTTGCTTTTGATGAAAATTTTCAAAACATGATCAAATAATTTTTCCCACATATAAACATGATAAAAAATTCTCCATTTATTCTTATTATATTTTTCCCAAAGTTGGTATTTTTGGGATGTTACCGTAACATCCATAAATCACTAAAATTCGGAATACTAATTAAAGAAAGAGTTCATGTCAAGTACAATCCAAATGAACTAAAATTTAGAATAAAAATCATAAAAATAGAAATTTGATTTCCATATGAATTCCAAATTAAATAAGAAAACTAAATTTTGGAATAATAATTAAAATAGAAGCATGATTTTTACATGAATTTCAATCTTAAAACCAAAAAGAAATCCACAGTAATAATGATCCAAAAACATGCAAGTTCGTATTAAAAAATTAAAGGATGGTTAGAGATTTGATCTGTAAACAAATATGAAACCTGAATTCCAAAAAATATTAAAATTTCTAAACCTATTCTGAATAGGCACTTCGAGGAAGCTCCCATGTTAACCAGAAAAAAATATACTAAAAGTCGATGACAGCTCAAATCTATTATATACTAAAAGTCGATGAAGGGTGATTTACAACTGTGAAGAAAAAATAGCCTAGAAATTATCACAAAAAATAAAAAAATCTGGCCCTTAGTTTGGTGGACCCTAATTATGATTGATGGCTCATAACCACTGGATGCTACAGTAACACACGCTAGAAATTCTAAAAGAAGAAAGAAATCTAGCTAATAAGTTGGTGTACCCAACTTATGATTAAAAACCACAACCATAAGATGTTATTAGATAACCTATTTAAACTCAAAAGTTGAGAGATAATGGATGTATTTTAAGATTAAAAGATAAAAAGGAAATTAAAGTAAACAAAATAGGGCTTAGCCCAAATAGACCACACGTGAACACAAAAAAGTGAACCCCAACCCATGTATGTCTCACTCGGTCATTTTTCTGAGCGTAAATAAGAAAGAGTTTTTATACGTAAAAAATAGAAACGAAGAAAATATGTTCTAAGAGGGTACATGGCATACGCACACGACACACCACACTCACACAACACGCACGCACACACACGCGTATGTGTCCCCTACACACGCAAGGGAATTTGAAAGCCCTGAGGCGTTATTGAAAGATGGATACTCACACACACACACACACACACACGTGTATAACCAAATTATTTAGATGAGACACATTAGGTCGATAGAGGGATCGAACCCAAGCGGGTGGGGGCATTCCCTACGTCAGCACCATTAAGCTCTCACTCACTCGTTAAGAAGAAAAGAATTTGTAGAAAAATGTTGTTTTTTTACTTGATTTCCAATGACATGGACAATACGAAACACATGTAGAGAAGAAATTTAGGGTTAAATAAAAAACAAATGTATAGAATATATCTACATTAATGTGATTGGAAATAGTAATATTTATGCATAGTTATTAAACTTTACCAATCTATAATTAATGATGGTGCCCATGCGGGCCACCTCGCTAGTTTCAACAAAAACAACACAATGTACATCAAGAGAAACACACAAAAAAAAATCGCTGAACAATAGTTTTATTTATTTTTCTTTGGATTTACTTTTCAGCTGAATTTGTATTTGATGTTTCTCAACGTATCGATCAAATTTGCATTTGAAAATTTATGGCATGATAAATTATATCGTCCCTGTCTATGCAAATGTATTCGGAATTTTCCGTAACCATTTGTAGGGGTGCAAATGGAGCGGATAATTCCCGACCGACCGACCGACCGAATAAATATGGGCAAAATTCGGAGTGCTTTTCCGGATATCTGGTGGTTTTTCCCCGGATTCGGATAATAGTCCGGATAGTTACTGTCGGATCCGGATCCGGATTCGGATAGTACATATCCGGTGAATTCGGAACTATCCGGAAAATAATTCGGATATATCCGGTCGACTATCCGGTTGCAGAGCGCACTCAACGTTTCCCTATTTCCCTGCTCCCTCGGTCCCGCCCGCAGTCCCGCCGTCCCGCGCGCTCCCCTCCCAATCCCAAATCCTCCTCCCGCAGTCCTGTCGCTCCCAAATCCCTTCCCCTCCCTCGCCGCCGCCCCCGCCGCCTCCCTTCCCCTCCCTCGCCGCCGCCGCCTCCCAGTACCTTCCCCTTCCTCGCCGCCGCCTCCCTTCCCCTCCCAAATCCCTAACCCTCACCGCCGCCACTGCCGTCTCCCTTTCCCTTCCTCGCCGCCACCTCCCTTCCCCTCCCTCGCCGCTGCTGCCGCCTCCCTTCCCCTCCCTCGCCGCCGTCGCTGCCTCCCTTCCCCTCCCTCACCGTCGCCACCGCCTCCCTTCCCCTCCCTCACTGCCTCTGCCCAGGTGGAACCGTCGAAGCCCAGAGACCACCTCCGGTCCTCCCTCCGCAGCCACCTCCGTCGCCATTGCTCTGCGGGTGCTGGCTCCACGTCAGGGACGGCACCGTCTGGCCTGGCACCATCGTCCACCTCCAGGACCAGGAGGCACCGAGGCAAGAGTTCATGTGCTGATGTGCAACACCATCCAGGGACGCAGTCACGCAGGTGGCATTCGGTTCTCCAATCCCCCCTAATTTGCTTGCCTAAATCCATTGTCATCACTCATCAGTTCATCACAGACTCATGATGAGGTAGGCAACTGCCATTACCATGACCCAGAGTTTGATGTTAAGTTTTGAGATATTTCAATTTTCAAGTAATCATTTGATTATGCTGGTCATGGATCAGTAACACTTCAAAGCCTAGATGTGAACCTTTAAGTTGGAAATCTGAAGCGATGCAGCAATGTCTTGGCATGTAAATCACTAAATTCGATGCTTCAGCGGCGGTCATGCTGCAGCAGCAGCTGTAATAATGCACAACAAAATCTGTAGACTGTAGTGTCTATGTAGCGTCAAAATTGTTTGGCACTTCCTTCTGGATCTACGTAGAGTTACCAGATGTGTGATGAAGCCGTAAAGTTGTACCTGCTATTCAGAGTTGATGTGCATATATATATATTTTAAAAATTCTGTGAACAATTAAAGTTGTGACCTGCTCGACGATTCATAATATGGAGTTTGCGCAGATGATGATTTCTGAGAAAGATGGGCACCTTATAGTTGTAGCATTAAGTTTGCTATGATTCTACAAAATCTATTATCATACAACTTCAGAAAAGTTCACAGTGATATACTGGTAAACGATGATATCTGAGAAAGGTACAAGCTTGCACAATTGCAGATTAGATGTTAGTTGGCAACCACTTGTTGTAAGTCAATTGATCAAACTATGCTGATATGCTACCAATTTTTGGTTTCAAAAACATTAACTTAACACCACATCTGTATTTGAATAGTCTGTTTCCTTGTTGGAATAATTTAATCTTGGGGATTGCCATTATCCATAGCACTACGTCCTATGGGCCTTTGCAGTCACATCTGTACATCAAACATTTGCGGAGGTTGCATTTAAATGATCCATACCAGATATCAATGTACATCCAGGGCACGATTTTTTGCTAGACAATGACTTCTGTGTACACCTACAATACAGAACATTAACTTATTGATCGTGCAGTGTATAGCATAGTTGCCATGGATTTTTGTGATAAGCTATCCACAATTCAAATTTTAATCGTTGGGATATTTATATTGCACATATAGATATGCATTTATAGGAGGATGGATTTTTTAACAAGTAATCTCAGCACATGTGCTATCATCCTAAAAAAACTCCTATGCACTGTAGGGTATACCACTGTTGCCACCACTGTTGAATTGGTAGAACTTGACAATTGACATGACTCTGCTTCCCACTACACCTCTCTGTTTCTCCCTGCACGTACTAAATTTCAGCAAGCAAACTCATGGACTGCCATTGCGAAAATGAAACACTTACAACATTTAGCGTAAGCAAACATCACTTTTTTTTTAGAAATAACAAAACTGCATTAGATATGCGGTGCTACCAATCTTGAAAATTTCAGGTGTTTATAGTGTTTATTTGTTTACTTGTAGGATTGAAGGAGGCTACTGAAAACCCTTTGAAGTTAAATCCTATTTGATATTTGATATATACACATGAATTTTCAATTTTGCAGCAATCTGCTCATTACTTTCTTTCTTCCTTTACTGTGGGCTGCAGTCAATTTGGTGAGTGCGAGCTGAGATAAAAGCGATCTGCTCTACTTTGAACTTGTTGCCGTTGGTGCTGTCATCACACTGCTGATTGCTGAAGGTAATTAGTTGACTCTCATTTGTTTTAAGATATAGACATACAGTTAGTGCAGTTTTGGTAGAGTCTGTTCTTTGTTAGCAACAGTAATTCCTGAGCATGCATAGCATCTTGTTGTTATTTAGTTTATGGAGGAATCTGCCTCTCCATGTTTTATAACAACCTAGGATGCACGGACACGGACACGCGTGTCGGATACGACACGTATCGGATACGGGATACGCCATTTTCTAAAAAATGGCGACACGGGGACACGGCTGTAATAATAATAATAATAATATATGCATATGTATTCTTGAATGCTTTTCTATGTGTTTGTCAAATAAAAAGTGTAAAATGTTAGGAATATGTACCTCAAAGATGATCATCGACCCCTGGTCTTTTCAATTCTTCATAAATCATAACTTCATATTAATACAAGAAATTCAAAATACCTTTAACCTGTGAATAGAAAAAACTTGATTAGTAAATGTAAGTAAGCAATGTAAGTATGTAACAAATACAATGCAACACCAAACACCTAAGTACCTAACATTATAACAACCATCAAATAATTGACAAATGATAACAATCAACAAAAAATAGCCAAGTTCAAACATAGAAACTTAAAGATAGAGTACAACCAACTAACACTTTTCAATTTTCATACATCCGCAAGGGTGGAACCAAGTCATCAACAATCAACAAAGTCTAATTATAGCCTAACAGCACTACATGCAGCAAGCAGCCAAGAACTACACAACATCTACAACTACAAGACTACAACAACATGCCCATTTATCACTTATCAGTTATCAGACGCTCGGTTGGCAGGGGGGCACCAAGGTGGCCGTCTGGCCGAGAGAGGGCGAGCGACGCCAGAGGCGGTGCGGGTCGGCAGGGTGCCAGAGAGGGGGCGAGCGGCGCCGGGTGAGTAGAGCTGGGCAGGGCGAGCCAAGGAGGCGAGCCGGCGGCCGGGCGGCGCAGCGAAAGGATCCGGCGGCGGCAGCACTAAAGGAAGGAAAAAGGGGAAGTACAAGGGGAAGAAGCAAACCATAGAAAGGAGTCGGCGGCGGCAGCACTTGAGGAAGCCGAGCGGCGTCGAGATCAGCCGGTGGCCGTCGGGAGCCGCCGGATCTGGCGATGGTGGCGTAGTAGGGGCGGGCGGGCGTTGCAGGAGCCGGCGGCGGCAGCACTGGAAGAAGCCGAGCGGCGGCCGTGCTGGAAGAAGCCGAGCGGCGGCGGGATCTGCCGGTGGCTGTCGGGAGCCGCCGGATCTTGCGATGGCGACGCAATAGGGGCGGGCGGGCGCTGCAGGCGGCGGCGTCGAAGGTCCAAGGAATGCGTTCTTCTCCTCTGGTAGCGATGAACCCATTCCTCAAAACCATTTGAACCTTTTTTGAGGAATGGGTTCATCGCTAGCATGAATACGGTGGGGAGCACACAGTATGTTAGCCGCCGTGACCGTGAGGAGAAGGGTGGGTTGGAGAGGGGTGAGGCCGTGAGGAGCTAGGGTTCCATCCCCGCCGCTGCGCCGTCGACTCCCTCCACCACCGCCGGACGCCGCGTGCCCCCGTCCCCTGGATCTCCTCCCCTGCGTCCGTCTCCGCGCGCGCCGCCGCGACCGGCGTCCCCTCCGACTCTTCTCTGCGGTGAGAAGCGCTTGTTCTCCGTCTTGATCCCTCTGTTTCTTGGCCCATCTGGCCGTGTTCTTTCCTTGGTTCTTGAAGAATGAAACAGTCCAAGCATATGTACGTAACTACGCTTGTTTCCATGGAAGAATTTAAAATATCTACTCTTTTGTCTTCGAAACCGTGCCTTGGAACCAGAAGTTTGCACCAGCCTGCAAATTATCGCTTGATACAGGTACTGGTAGGTGAAGGTGCGTACCCATCTGGATGAACTCTGTTCCAACTCTCTCCTATCGTTTGTAGCTTACTGGTTCTCAGGATGTTTCTGTGATTATGCCTTGCCTAGATCATGATTTGTTCCGGTTTCTTTGGTCTTAGGAGCCAACCGATTTTTTTTGGCTTGATTGGAATGAAGTAAGCTGTGGTGATGAATTTAATCCATAGTGGATTACCTTGAGTTAGGATTGTTGGACGAATGTCTCAGAAAAACTCCGCCTAAGCAGTCAACAGGCAAGCAAGAATTGGGGGAATTCGCTCTGATATTAAGCTTGAGGACTTAGGTTTCGCCATGTTATTGTTTTAATAGTCCTTTCACATCAAATTAGATAGAGGTAGCCCATAGGTTGATTATGGCTGGGAATTCAGAGATAGGGTGTTTTGTAAAAAGAATAGAAAAGTTACAAACTCGAAATTGGCTTTTAGAAAATGCAGTTTACCCTTATTCCAGAAGCTCAGCTACCACTGTATTTGGAAGCCGTATGATTGATTTTCTAATCTTTTCTGTAAATGAACTTTTGTTCTGTTGAATCTTCTATCCAGTATGGAGGTTAATCTAAAACGAGGGATATTTGATTCTGAGTTATGACATGGAATGACCAGCCCAAGGATTGTTTTGGTATGCTATTGCAAGACTCTGTTAAGCTAAGCCATGCTATTTCACATAATACTGATTTGGCTGGCAAAGGGTTAGAGGGAGACAACAACATCCCTAGTTTCCTATTGAGCGAGAGGGAGGAGGGAAGTATAATTATTTGAGGAACCCTTTGTTTTCGTATGTGAAGGTTTTTTTTTAAGATTATCTAATCTTAATGAATCATTTGCATTTTCTTCATTTGATGTGCCACAAAATTTAGGCTATATTTTGTCAAAAGTTTGATTTGCAGATTTCCTTCTGTTAATTTACAGCACTATTTGGAATTGGGATTTTTTTGTCTATTTGCCTTAAGCATATATTGATTGAATATTTGAATTTCTTATTGTGCAACCTTTATTTTTGTTTTTGAAGCAGGTTTCTTGGAATTACATTTTTTGGAAACTTTCTATTGATCAGCCCAATTAGGTTTTTGTTCATATCATGGATCTGCAGCCAAAAGATGACAGTGATTTTCTTGAACCATCAGTACTCTTGGATGAGACACATTACCAAGAGGGTTTCAAAAATGGTTATCATGATGGCTTGGCATCTGGAAAGGATGAGGGAAGGCAGGTTGGTTTAAAGATGGGTTTCCAGGTAGGTGAAGAACTGGGTTTCTATCAAGGCTGTCTGGATGTGTGGGTGTCAGTAACTCACGTTGATCAAGATGCATTCTCAGCTCGGGTTAGGAAGAACATTGAGCAACTAGCTGCATTGGTGAATAACTACCCTTTGTCTGATCCAGAGAATGAGCATGTTCAAGACATGATGGAGAAGATAAGGCTGAAATTCAGGGTTATCACGGCAAGCTTAGGAGCAAAATTGGAGTATGAAGGCCGCCCCACATCATCAAAGCAGGACGTTGAGGATCTGTGACCTGTTTAGCATGACAGATATCAAATGTGAATTACCATGTTGAAACTAATGTTTGGTATCCATACATATTTGTTGTTGGTTTCCTTCAGATTAATGATGTACTGTTTTGATTTATGTTTCTATTTGCTAAGGATCTACCAATGAATTAATGTTACTACCATGATAACTGAGGAAACCTGGAAGCCCTTATCTACATGGGGAAATTTCGGAGTCATCTTGTTTTTGTGCCCTATTCCTTTCGGCTGTTAAGATATGTTTTATGTTTAATTGTGCTTATACCGACACCGTTTTCTCCGTTTTTTTAATCAGCCGTGCTATGCCTCACATAGAAACTTTTACTCGTTACAATGGTCAAAATATTGCGTAAGTTTTCATAGCGAGTTCTTTACACTCCAGGAGTAAAATAATTCGAATATTTCCTGGATAATCGTTATTTAAAGGAGAAAGTGCACTTTACCCCTCTACTGTCATGAAAGTCCAGATAAAAAAGCCCCCTCCTTTAAAAACCGGTAGTTAACCCCCTCAACTTTGAATAGCCGTGCGATTTTCACCCTGACGATGGTATGGTAGTGGTTTTGCTTATTCGACTGGGTTCGATTCGCTTAGTTAGTAATGTTGAGAAAAGAGCGGTAGTCGTCGTGGTATCGGCGTAGATCAACCACACAAGAACAATCACATGAACACCAAGAGACACCATGAACATAACTTTATAGAGGAGAACTGGTATATTTATTCATCTATGTCTCATGTACATAAGGGGTCCTTATATTTATAGCCCACGGGGTTGAAAGATCTCCGGAAACGGTTTAGTCTTTTGCCTATAATTAGATTTCGTAACACTTCCCCTTGGGCAATAAACAACGATATGCAAATGTCTCATCAAAAACTTCTTTCAAAAACCCAATGCAAAAAAAAAAAAAGAAATAGAGAAAAAATATATTACATTCGTAAGTTGCATTACGCTTGTTGTCTTACTAAAAATCTTCATGTGAAAAAACTTCAGAAAAACTCACTAAGGTAAAGAGTACAATATTTAAACTTCGGGATCCAATCTTCAAGATTTTGGATAAATCCTCAGGATTTGATATGGGTCATGATTTAGGGATTTACTCCCCCTGAACTCAGTAACTCTTTAAACCGTCTTATTCCAATGCTATGAATGCATCTTTGGAAACTGTATGTAGATAGAGACTTAGTGAATAAATTAACTAGATTTTCACAAGACTTTGTTTGCAGGATCTTTACCTTACTATTCTTCTAGATTTCATGAGGATAGAAAATTTGGGAGCAATATGCTTCGTGATGTTACTCTTGACCTAACTCGTTTGCATTTGTATAACACAAGCAATATTATTTTTATAAATAATTTAGGGGGTATTAACAGTATTAATACTACAATATTTCTGGATGTGGTTTAATCACACGTCCGAGCCAAACATTCAAGTGAGGTTTCATATAGTGCTATAATTTCTGGGTGGTTGGTAGAAGCAGCTACCAAGGTCTGCTTAGATGACCGCCAAAAGATGATTGTATCAACACAAAGTAATATAAATTCATTCATTCATTCTAAGATTTTGCACTATAGAGATTTGGCGGATATCTTCAGTATTTAGTAATGATCATCATGATTTATGCATGATTTCATGATCTTTGCATTGTCGACCAACTGGATCTAAACTGTTAAGTGGTAAAAAAATTCAAGGTAAATTTAATCAGTAATCATCGTATCAACATCTTCTAGGCTTGACTAAGATTTTCAAAATCTTAAGTATGATAAACAATGTTTAGCAAATGCTCCCCCTGAGGATAACTTCTGGTGAAGTCTTGTTGCTCTAATGCTTTTCATACCTTTTTCAAAAAAGAACATAGGCAAGTATATTGTGATCAAATCAACTGGATTACCACAATACAGAGTCATATATACAGATATCCTATTACTCATTTGGAGATTTTAAGATAAAGACTATTTGGGAGTAATATGCTTAACTTATCAAATATCACTATTCGATTGTGCAACACAAATAAATTATGCCTTTTAGATACAATTTATCAAAACCTTTTAGTGTTTTAATATTTTGTAACTATCTTTGGGTGGTTAAAGTTATAAAAAAATAGTCAGTTCTGCAGAACTATAAAGTATTATTGTATCACTCCACAGTAAAATATAACCAGCCTTAGTTTTGGTATTTAGGGGATTAATTGCCAATATCACCAATGTATGTTGCACCTTCATGGTACTAGAGGAAACCACCATTTCACTAACTTCTGGTGGAAGATGCATTTTATAAGAGCTTGTGTGATGTATTTCTAGTCTTTGGGTTCCTCATTTCATTCTATCGGGTCTTGATGGGTTCTTATCCACTTCTAGGGATTATATGATCATTGGTGTGATTACGAGATTGACGGGTAAGATAATTATCCTTCTGAGAGATACTCTCTTATAAGAGATGGTCTTACTATAGGTAAGAGACTATTGGGTATAAATTTTATATATATTACGATTTTATTTCATTTCTTACTAGGAATTTTGAGTCCTTCTGAGATTTCATCAAGGATTTTTAGAACCCATTGACTGTATATTTTATTTATTTGTTCATGTCATTTGCCAGAATGATTATACAACAGAACATTATATCATTCATAATAGGAGAGTAACGGTCTCTATGGAGACCTTTGAACTATAGCTTTCACTACTTCATTATATTCATAATGACCCATCAAGTCTGAACTACCTGGTTCTAAGACTTTTATTTAGCAATTATTGTTCAGCCTCATATGCTTTCATTATGTGGCCTGGTATGAACGCTTCAAGCGCTCGACCATATACTTTGGTTCCGGATCCGTGTTCTCATAAGAGAAACTTTAGCAATTATAGAAGCAAAGTGATTGTCGACAATGTTTCTCCCATATCCTCCAAATTGAGGGTATCTCAGTGTTAACCATACCTTTCTTCATTTCCCAAACAAAAGATTCTTGGTCGTTCCGTATTCCCAGCATTGTAATATGTGCACATCAAACTGTTGGGGCTTCCATCTTCATGATGAACCTCTTTATGAGGTATTTCACCTTCAAAGTGAGTTCTCTTCAGGAGAGTTAAAGGAGTTATTAATAATTATTTTGACTAGTCTCATTAAATCTTATACCTGCAGACGCCCCACAGATTTTAGATCAAAAACTAATAAGTCAATTTCGCAAAGGTGGATATACTATTCAACCCGGAGTATTCCACTTTTAGCAACGTATTTACTATAAGTAAACACTACAGCATCTTCTCTATAATTGAAAAGTATCTAGCAGGCTCCCCGCTTTTGACACACAAGAGTATAAACTAAACCTTAAGTTTAGCTTAACTAGTGCGTGTATCTTCCTACTAAAGATATTTTTCTTCTGGAAAATATGACGATATTTGAACTTTTGGACATTTCTCTCCCCCTAATGTAGAGATTCGATCTTTATTAATAGCATACCACAAAAATTCCCCTATCATGGGCACATGATTGATTGAATTTCAGATCCAACATGATTTCCAACAACTAGTGGTGGCTTAAAGGTGTATGTTACAGTGGTGATAACATGTGAAAATATTTGATTCCACCAACACACACTTATTTCAATAAGGGGTTTGATGATTATATGTAGTGAGCTACACTTTTATCAGTGCAGTAGCAAGAAAATTGCATGATCCTAACATTATGTAGGATATTCCAACTTCTGGTTGGTTATTAATCTGCGACGAAGGTCCTGTACGGGGGTCCGAGAGTTAGCAGACTTATTCCATAGATTAGCTTCTTTATTATTTGCCTAAGTTTATAATTACACAACATATTTTCTTATGGTCTTAAGCAATGTGTTATAACAGCATAAAACTACTGGATACTCTTTAGGAACATAAATATAATGCTAGAACATAAATATTGGACTGAAACGGCGACTAGAGGGGGGGTGAATAGGAGCACGATCTCTTTTTCACCTTGATCGGATTCAACACAATTTTCACTCTAATAACTATGAGAGCTATGAAGATCAATGTACAAGTATAACGGAAGACTTGTATTGAATCCAATCAAAACCCCGAAACAAAACAACCAAAAACTCAATTCACAATGAGTTGGGCGGTCAGACCTCTCATCCTAGCGGCCTGACCTCTCCATGGGGCAGTCTGACCTCTCTAAGGGGCGGTCTGATCTCCAGCCTGATGGACAATAAAATTAGCTCGAAAACAAAATCACAAATTGGTCTAACTTTTGATTCATGACTTCAAACTTCGCGAAACTTGAAACATACCTTCTCTAGGATGTCAAAAATCTATTCCAATCAACAATCGTGAAGATTGTTGCCAAAGTTATGATATTTTTCCGTTTGAGTGAAAGTTGCTTCAAAATTGAGTCAAAACCAAAATATGATTCAAACACTTGCTCGTGGGTGATAGATGATCAAGATGATCCTAGATGTATTTTCACATGTCACAGCAAGCAAGATCCAGGTCAGAAACTAAAGAAAAACCAACGGATCAAAGAAAACCCCAAAATCAGAAAATAGAGAGCAAGAACAATAAGAGACTCATCTCAAGAAATCTTGGATGGATTGATTTGAGATTGATGTTGGTTTACAGCCACTCCATCTCGGAGGACAAAGACTCAACACAAGAGCACACAATCAATCCAACTCTTTAGAACCCTAACCTCACCACTCCCTAGCCCTAAGCACAAACTAGGGTTTCAAAAACAAAAGGGTTTTTAGATATGCTAGACCAACACCCTCCTCTATTTATAGTAGAGACTAGCTTCTAGAAGAATATTCCTAATGGGCACCCGTTAAACCCACACACAAACGGGTTTAACTCACGCACACATTTTAAAGCACCATCTTCATCTTCTCTTAACCTAAACCACTTCTCCTTGCGCTGTCTTGCGCCATGGTTTAGCCAAAAGGTCACCAATGCGGTATTTATGTGAAGTTACCAAAATATTCCTTCTCGATCCTTCTCCGAAGACCGAGTCCAATCTTTGTAAAGCAATCCCATGCTTCGCCACGTGTAGGTTGATCAACGACTCTCTTTATGTCGGCAAGTCTCTCCCATCCGGCTCCCACCAAAACCACCATGGCACTTGCACCGACCCCTGCGTCGCTTGATGCAACCCGTCGCACCGAACTGCCCGTTCGATCATCCTTGACCATTTTGCGCCATGCTTGAGTCTTCTAACTTCACCCGGCATCCTTGATCATCCTGGACCTCAGCTCTCCAAGTCTAGTCTCGATCATCCTCGTCGTTGACCGTCATTAACCTTCAAGCTTCCTGCACAACAATAGACAAAGAAATCGATTTTGAAAACAAGTTCTTTCCAACTTAACCCACGTTAGTCAAAACCTGCATCATTCAACATATATGTACTGAAACCCATGAACTTGACCTAACAAGCAAACATCGCCACCAAGCTGGCCGACAAACAAGTTAAAACCGGTCAGACCGTCACCCTTGGCCGGTCTGACCGCCCCCTGTCCGGTTTGACAGCCACTTGGCTGGTCTGACCGCCCAGCCTAGGGACTTAGCCAAAATTCCTTCCTGGAAAACCGAAACCTCTCTGAAAATTTCAAACAAATAGAACTTTTGACTCAAAACTCCAAAAATTATAAGACCAAGTGTAGGAGAATCCCCTCTCTTGTCTACACCCTCTATTTATGGTCCAGCTTAAAATTCACAAACATATTTCTGGCCGGTTGGACCGCCGCCCAACGGTCGATCTGACCGCCAGCCACAAGGCGAAAACCCTTGGCTGGTCTGATCGCCAAAGGTGGCCAGTCTGACCACCTACAGCCTGACATAATTTGAACTTCACCGAAAACGAGTGTTTCGACAAACCTTCAACGCCATTGCCAATTGTATCATCATCCTAAAATTGTGAGTATATCCCCATGATATCCACAATCTCCCCCTTAATGAACACATTGGCAATTTCTAAAAAATGTAAGTTTGAGGTTTGAAAACGGAAATACTCGACGTTTTCACGTAAAAGCACAACTTGGTCCAAAAGCAAAAGAAAGCAATGGAAATGACCAAGTTGGCTTCAGATTAGCATAGGCAAGTGAGATAAGGCAAAAAAAAAAACAATAAAGCTTCAATTTCCAGAGAAGATTCAAAAATCTCACTTAAGGTCCATATAAAAGAACAATTGTTCAATTTGACCTTTGATCATTGTGAGGTTCAAAGAATTGCAATTCAAGTTCATAAAAGGTAATAAAGTAATAAGATCACAAGAATGCAGATTAGATGCTGCCCCTGACTATAATCATCATTTTTTAGAAAATTTCATTTTCTCCCTTTTTGTTTTCAAATAGTTCCCCCTTTTCACATTTTTTTTATATCTTCTCCCCCTTTGACAATGGAGTCATCAAGGAATCATGCCTTCCTCTCACCCAGAGATAACAAGTGCAGAAATGAAGAAGAAGCATAAGAAAGAGTATGCATGAGATGCAATGGAGTGGCTTCATTTTAAAAAATAAAAATAAAAATTTTAATACAAGAAGCTTTGGAGATTACCCAAAAGAACAAGTTAGCATTTCTACTATTACTCAATACATATCAAGCCTGACAGCACTAGCAAGATCATGTTAAGACATATATATCAAAGCTATACTAGAAGGCTCAAGATAAAGCGATGAATTGTAAAAATTTAAGCAAAGTTTCAAAATTAGCAAGTTCATCAACAGGGATCTTAAAGTGATAATGACCATGTCAGAATATCAATGCGAGATCAAGAAACTAACAACGACCATCTAAGGGACAAAAAGCCCTGAATTGAATCATTTAGCTCAAAGTACCCAAATTTTACAATATTTTTCATTTGAAATGAATATTGATGTTGATTAAAGGTCTATCTTAGTGAAGAAGATCCTGAACTATGAGCCATCCACAAACTCTTCCTAAGTTTCAACCAGAGCGACAAATCTTGAGGTTCATGTCAATTTTATCAAGCAGTCCCTATGAGATCCTCTAGATCATCAAACTATCTCTAAGTTCATGTCTTTGACATGCAGCACCGTGAGAATGGTTTGGCACAAATTAACCACATGAGAATCTTGAAATTTGATTTTTTATTTTATCTTTCATAAGAGCAATTTTAGATTCACAAAGGAACAAGAAACTCAAGAGATGTTCAATTCTAGAATCAAGAGCTAACAAAGCAATTTTGACAGGGCTAATGCCACAAAAGATCACTAATTGTGCAACTAGCTAAAAGATCCACAAATTACAATTTTTAGTTCAAGTTATCATAAAGTTCTAGCTCATTTAGCATAGACTTAGCAACACATATGAAACCATGATAATTCTAGCAAGTCAAAGAACTAGAGATGAAATAGAGCAAAAATTGAAACACTAAAGCTCAAAAGGGTAATAGGCAAAGCTTCATCATTTTAAAAGATAAGCAGTAAAGCTTATATTACAATGCATCTTTTTGTGATTTTCATATGAATGCAATATGATATAATGAGATGCAGAAAAGACTGAAAAAACTGAAAAGATAAAAAAGAACAACAAGTTTAGAAAAAGATCAAGGAAAGATCAGATGAACAAGGAAAGCTCAGAAAAGAACCAACTCCCCCTCAAACCAACCCATAGGGGTAAATTACCCCTAACTCATTTCTCAAGGTGGCAAACCTAGTTGGGTCTAAAGACTTGGTGAGGATATCAGCAGGTAGAGGAGGGAGCCGATCATGCTGCGGTACTCGCGTTGATCCACGGCTTCTCCTTCCTCGTCTGGACCCAAAGCAGTCGAAGTCGCTATGGGAGTGGCGATTGGCTTGCACTCACCCATCTCGAACCACTTGAGCATATTCTTGGTGTACTTCGTCTGGCGAATGAAGATCTCTTCCTTATATTGCTTGATTTGAAGCCCCATAAAGTAGTTGAGCTCTCCCATCATACTCATCTCAAATTCCCTGGACATGGCCTCAGAAAAACTGGAAATAAGTGCATGAGAAGAACCACCGAAGATAATATCATCTACATAAATCTGAGTAAGCAGGAAGTCATTGCCATGCCTAAAAATGAACAGAGTCTTGTCTACCTTACCCATCTCGAAGTTATTCTTAAGCAAGAAGGTCTTAAGCCTCTCATACCAGGCTCTAAGGGCTTGCTATGACCATACAAGGCTTTGGAAAGCTTGAAGACATGATGTGGATGCTTGAGATTCTCAAAGCCTGGAGATTGTCTAACATACAATTCCTCCACTATGTAACCATTCAGAAATGCACTCTTGACATCCATCAAATACAACATAAATCCCTTAGATGCAGCAAAAGCAAACAGAATGCGAATGGCTTCTAATCTAGCAACAGGAGCAAAGGTATCATCAAAGTCTAACCCCTCAACTTGGCTAAAACCCTGAGCTACCAATCTAGCATTGTTTCTAACCATAGAACCATCCTCACTTTGTTTATTTTTGAACACCCAACGGGTTCTATCACATTATGACCACTAGGAGGCTCTACTAGGTTCCAGACCTTGTTTCTCTCAAAGTTCTCTAACTCCTCATGCATAGCATTGACCGAGCTCGAATCAGACAACACATGTGATATATCACAGGGTTCGAAAGAAACAACAAATGCAGAATGGGGGTAAGGACTCGGATCGTGATACCTGGAGCGAGTGGCTCGCTCATGAAGATGACCAATCATCTGATCCGAAGGATGACGTCTCTAAATGTGACGTGGAGCGCTCGGGGGAGATACCATCTCTTCGACCTCTGCAAGTACTGCTGATGATAAAGATGTAGCAGGAGCCTCAACTGAAGGTGAAGTAGTAGCAGCAGGTTCTACAATTGGATTAGGAGGTATAGTAGCAGCAGGTGGGAGACAAACATCAGCTTCGTCCTCATCTTCCTCCACAAAGATGCTCTCTGTCACCTGTGTGTCACCTGAAACATCTGATCTAGCTCCAGTGCTAGTCTCATCAAAAGTGACATTGCATGTCTCCTGAACAATGTTAGTCTCAACATTAAGAACCCGAAAACCCCTCGAATGTGCAGGATAACCCAGAAATATACCATCAGAAGTCATTGACTCAAATTTATCTAGGTTTCCTGTCTTGAGAATGAAACACTTGGCTCCAGAAAACTCGAAAATGAGAAACAAAGAGTTTTCTTCCAAACCGAAGCTCATATGATGTCTTGCCAAAAGACGGTCTCAAGAAGACACAGTTGGCAATATGGCAAGCTGTAGCAATAGCTTCGGCCCAAAACCTCCTCGGAGTGCTATACTCATCTAGCATCGTCCTAGCCATCTCGACTAAGGTTCTATTCTTCCTTTCCACTATGCTATTTTGTTGAAGGACGTGTGGAGAAGACAACTAATACTCAGCACAAAAAGAGGCAAATGAGGCATTCTTGAACTCCATGCCATTATCACTACGAATCGCTCTCAGGGCACCAGGAAGTTCAGAAGCCAAACGAAAAAAAAGATCATGAAAATGATCAAAAACTTCATCCTTTGAAGCAAGAAAGAACACCCAAGAGTATCTCGAGAAATCATCGACTATGACAAGAATATACCATTTGCCACCAACTGATCGAAGCCTAACAGGACCAACAGTATCCATATGAAGCAACTATCCTAGTCCGTCATCCATGACCATAGTCAAAGAAGGGTATGAGGTGGTAACTTGCTTGCCATGCCTATAGGGCCCACATACAGCATCCTTGACGGCTTTGAGTTTTGGCAAACCTCTCATGAGATCAAGGTTGCTAACTCGCGTCAGATGATCAAAACCAATGTGCCCCAAACGACGGTGCCAAAGCCAGAACTCAGAAGAAGATGCAATCAAACACTTGAGAGATCCAGCAAGAGATTCAGAAAAGTCAGCTCCAAAAATCCTACCAACTCTAAAAATCCGAAAAACAAGCTCACCAGCGGAATCAAGCGCACGACAAGCATTTTTCTTAAATCTAGTCTCATAGCTATCATCAAGAACTGCGAGACAGAAAGTAAGTTGTACCTTAACTTGTCCACAATGGCGACGTCCTTTAGAATGAACTTGTCATTCACCCTAATCGATCTCGTTCCTTCAATCCGCCCTTGTGTATCATCTATAAAGGTGATGAAATCATCACCCATCGACCGCGTGAAGGAGTTGAACCATCTTGAGTCTCCAGTCATGTGGCGTGAACACCCGGAGTCGACGTACCACGTGTTCTTTCCCCTTCCGCGGTGATCCTAAAAATCAAAGCATAGAAGATCGATGTGTCTCAATACTGGGGTTAGTTAAACATGACTTGTGAACCCAGTACTGAGACACATGTCTGCAAGCAGTACGTAAAGCAGAATAGCCTTGATCTTACATGAGGTTCTATCATGAGCAATAGTTACACGAACATGAGATGCATCCTGTCTAGGAACATGATAATGATAATGAGCATGTGAAACAAATCCTAGTCCAGGTTTCCTTTTCTCTAAATGATTGTGTCTCATGAAGGTTCTAGGTTGATGAGATAAAATTCTAGCAAGATTTTTTTCTAGCATTTTTCAACCTACGCCAATAGAACTAAATGAAATGCCTATTCTTCTTGCAATAGGTGCAATGGTACTTGGTACCACTAGAAGATGCACCTTTTGACTCAGAAGGTGGTTGGGCAAAACCTGCAGATTTGAAAAGAGCTTTTACAGGTTGGGTTTTGAACTCAACTAAGCCATTTTCCAAGACTTGAATAACATTTGGCTTGGACTTGTCTTGGGCAAAGTTGTATCCTAACCCTTGCTTCTTATAAGGAGTTTTGGACTTGTCAAGAATCATGTTTAACTGTTTCTTACCCTTAGAGAATTTTTCTAATGTATCCTTGAGATAAGCATTCTCTTTTTCAAGATTAAGACATGATTCACAAGTTTTAGCCTTAATAACTCTAGCATGCTTCTCCTTATGAATAGTAACTTCAAGCTTAAGAGCTTCACATGAAGCACACAGAGCAGAATTAATTTTGTCCTTAAGCTTGGCATACTTAGCTCTAACTGTTTCTAATATGTCTTTTACTTCATGTTCACGTTCTAAACAGAAAGAACAAGTGCTAGATTCAGCCTTATCAGAAGCAACCAACTTGCTAGATTCTAAGCATTTTTCACATGGAGTAGATTTAAACTCTATCAACTCAGTCCTAGCATTTTCTAGTTGGTGCATGGCAACATCATGAGCATTTTGTAACTTAGCAAGTTCAGAATGTAAAGTATGGCAGGATGAACATTCATCAACATCAAGATTCTTAGCATTCACAAGTTCTAACGTCAGATTAACAACTTCTGATTCTATATCCTTATTCCTAGCCATGGTGAACTCTAACGCCTTATCCTGGCTAAGTAGTTGCTCATAGATGGTATCACATCTACCAGAGAGAACTTTATAGGATGGAGGTACCTCATCGATGTCATCGACGTCGACGGAGTTGGTCATGAAGCATATGCTGGTGAAGTCATTTGCCTTCCCTTTCTTCTTCTCTTGAGGAGGCTCTTGCTCCTTGTCCTCCTCGCTCCCGAAGTCCACATCGCTCATGGATTGCTCTCCAAAAGCGGCAAGAACCCGGTGAGTAGCTTTCCTGAGCTTGGCAGCATCAAACTTAGACTTGTTCTCTTGAGGCTTCTTCCAAGCTATTTTTTCCTCCTTGTGGCTGCTCTTTCCTTTAAGCTTGGGGCAGTTTGCCCGAATGTGGTAGAGCTCTCCACACTCATAGCATGTCACGGGGCCACCTCTCTTCTTGTTTTTCACAATGTTACAGGCCCGTGTGAATTTTTTGGCTAAAAGGGCTAATTCGGATTCAAGAATACTCTCAGGTTCCTCTTCATGAATTGCAGATAAACAAGTAAGTGAAAATCCAGAGGAAGATTCAAAAGAACCATCAGAAGTTCTCTTGAGAGGGTCTACTACTAAAGCCATATTCTCCTTCTTAGGATGATCCACCCTCTTGATCTCATGAGTCTTCAGCTTGCTATAGAGCAGTTCCAAAGTGAGATTAGAGAGATTGACATTATCCTCAATGGCAGTAGCCTTCATCTCCCACTCCTTGGTGTTGATTACATCCAAGAGGTGGGGTGGCATTCTCAGACTGAGAATACTCGATGTCAGCCGCTCTCAACTGATTAAGCACCTTGTTAAAACGAGTGAATACATCATCGATACTCTCTCCAAGGCGCATCTTGAACTTATTGTATTCTCACTTGAAGACCGTTTGGCATACTTGCTTGATTTGGGACGAACCCTCATGGTAGGTTTCGAGGGTGTGACAAATCTCATACACGGTCTCAAGATGACAGATCCTGCCATACTCCTGTCTACCACGCCCGACATATAGGAGGTTCTTTGTCTTATGGTCATTAGCCAAGAGGTCTACTGAAGCATGTGTAGCAACCTCAGGCAAAAAGAGCGGGGCTCGAACAACTTCCCATATGGCTTGTCTTTCGCTCTAAAGGTAGACACGCATGCGATTCTTTCAATAGGCATAGTCGAGCCCATCGAAGACATGCGGCTTGGTGGAGTATTTCTCCATCGCCAAGTTCAATGACAAGTTAAGATCAAGAGTGAACTAACTGGGCTCTGATACCACTTGTTGGATCGAAACGACGACTAGAGGGGGGTGAATAGGAGCACGATCTATTTTTCACCTTGATCGGATTCAACACGATTTTCACTTCAATAGCTATGAGAGCTATGAAGATTAATGTACAACCATAGCGGAAGACTTATATTGAATCCAATCAAAACCCCGAAACAAAACAACCAAAAACTCAATTCACAATGAGTTGGGTGGTCAGACCTCTCATCCTAGCGGTCTGACCTCTCCAAGGGGCGGTCTGACCTCCAGCCCGATGGACAGTAAAATCAGCTCGAAAACAAAATCACAAATTGGTCTAACTTCTGATTCGTAACTTCAAACTTCGCGAAACTTGAAACATACCTTCTCTAGGATGTCAGAACATATTCCAATCAACAATCATGAAGATCATCGCAATTTACTTTAATTATCGCCCAGAATAAACTAGATTAATTTATTCCTTCGGGCTAATTTGCTTCTGGCTTTGACCTATGATATGCTACTGTGCCTAACATGACTCTTATTTTAAATATTTTTCTATGTCTCTTAGATTCCAATATCCCACACACGCCCAATATCCTCTCGCTTTTCATACCAACTATAAAAATCCCAAGTGATAACATGTGCGTCAGGCATTTGCTTAAAATCAACTCAGAGTTAAAGGTTTGCTATCATATTTCAACAGGAGTATGACTTTTGTTGGCGTGAAACCAATGTATAGTCTGTAATATTCTGCTTACAAAGTTCTTCAATTAAGAAATCAATGTGGTGGAGGATAATATTATATAGACTCCAAGTCTCAGGGTTGAAGTTATTCTGTACTTATTTGAGGAATATGGTGTTTTCTAGCCAAAGTGATTCTATCAGAGATCAACATATGACTAGGCTTGATCCGGTGCCACTGAGAAAAATAGGTTCCCTTTTACCATCTGGGCATTCGTGCACAACCAGCTAGTGAATTGAGGTTTATTAGATATCAAGAGCACATGTACAATATTTTGTTAGCAAGACATATCAACGTATTTTTAATTTTTAAACATATGGTTTACAAATTTATTCCATGTAAGATTAGTTTACTATAGGTAAAAATATGCTACTAGCAATATGTTATATTAAGTAGATTAAATCAACTATTCAGCAGGAGATAAGACTTTAATATAACAACTCAAACCATTAATTTATGGTATTTAGGAAATAACAATCTAATGCATAATGCTTCAGCCTAAAGTAAAAGATAAGAGATGCTCAGCAGGAGCAAAAATAAGCTCGATAGGAGCTAAATCTATAGTGCTAATACAACTCGTGTAGGAAAGTGACATCTTTACAAAGTTAAGGGATAACTAGGAGATTGCTATAGGTCTTTATAAAGCATAATATAGACTTATCATTGCTGTCATCCAGGACAAACAAATATCTACTTAGCGATGTCAAACATGTCCTACACAATTTATGCAATTTTCTATATGTTTATAGTTGGTAAAACCTTTTAAATGCATGAAACGAGTACAAAATAGTAAAAATTAATTTTATATATTTTTCATAATTTTTTTTGGTATTTTTGGAATTTTTTATGATGATTTTTAAGGTCTAGAAGTAATTTTCAGAATTACTAAACCCATTAATTAATTTCCAAAAACACATAATACCATAAAATAAATCATAAAAATATGATGCTTCCAAGGTGTACTAGGTCTAAGGTTTCACAATTAATGGAAGCTCGTATACCGAAAAATTCAGTTTCTAGGATTCAAAATAAAATTTTCAGAATTTACAAATTAATTCTCGCAATTATTAAAAACTTCAGGGTTTTAACCGAAAAAAGCTTAAGCCGCAAATTACTAGAGCAAATTATCAGAACGTCAGGGACTTACCACAAAAAAAAACTTTAATGGCACCGCAGCGGGGGGTGGGGGTGGTTGGGTTGTGCGAAAAAACTTTATACCGCAAATTATTTCTCTACTTTCTGATGTCCCATGCCCATGGTATCAGAGGTACACAAAGAGAATCTTTTTTTATTTTGGCTCCCTCACATCAATGAAATGCAAATCTAGCTCCCTTCCTCTTTTTTTTTTTTTTACAAATCTAGCCCCCTCCCTCTCCTTCCGCGCTCGGGAAGCGCGGAAAGTGCGTGGAATGGACGGCGACCGTGGGATCCCTCTCCTTCCGCGCTTGGGCACCGCGGAAACGGACCTCCCGGCTCACGCACCGCGGCAAGTGGCCTGGGCCAGGTTTTCGTACCTTTCCGCGCTCCCCGAGCGCGGAAGGAGAGGGAGGAGAGCTAGATTCGCAAAAAAAAAACGGGGAAGATGCTAGATTTGCAATTGATTGCCGTGAGGGAGCCAAAATAAAAAAAGAGATCACACAAAGAAGGATGTCTGTGGTTCAGTCTGGCCGCGCCATGGCTAGCTAAGCTGTGCGCCGACGACGATTGTTAACCCTGTTCGGTGTCCACGGCCAGAAGTATATTGATCGGTCGTCGGTCAAATCATCCCTGTCTAACCCTATTTCTTGCCACTCAACCAACTGTGGCCTGCGGGAGACAAACCCAGAGGCGATGGAGCATTGTATTTTTCTTTTAACCTATTGGAGCATTGGGTATTTTCAGCCTATTGAAACGTGCACTAAATGTCACTGACTGTTGCCATTGTGATGTTTATGCACCGACTTGTTTAATCTGTCTTATTCCGTGCTAAATGTCGTGCTCCGTCAAGAGCGATCAGAAATTGGAATGCGCAACGGACTTTGGCTTGTCCTAGCCAACATTGCTGTAATATATTCTATTATATGGCTGTCTATTCTCTTTGATTCAATGGTTCAGATTAGTTATGATTTAGTTATATTATATCTGTTAGTAATATGAGTGGTAGAATTCTGAGGACGTAGAATGGTAATTGCCTATGTAGGGATCATATGCCACAAACGTAATATTTTTAACCCTAGTTGGAAAAGTTCATAATACGCTCAGAAAAAATTATAAATACAAAGAAAAGTCTATTATACCCTGAACAAATCAATAATCATATTTTGACTTATACTACTTACTAGTGAAATGAACCGTAAAATTTTTCTTTTTTTTACCCCTAGGTGAAGTAGTAATAACTACAGTAAAGTAGAGCGTCTACAAAAAAAAAAAAAAGCTGGTGGTAAAATAAAGGGACATGACTCGGGACACAGAATGAAATTACAGGCTGTCCATATTTAATATCCCTCAGTTTGCCATTTGGCCAGTCTTGTGATGAATCCAGCCAGAGTAATGGTAAAGCTAGGTTGCATGATCATGAACTGGATACTGAACTAACAGAGTAGCCTTCGCTTCGGACGCGTTCCTTGCGAGAAAACACAGTCAGAAGATGAGGCTTTCCTTGGGGATTCGCGTTGGCGGCCTGAAGCGCCAGAAGGATGCTTCCTCGTTGGAGAGTTGTCCTTTGGTACCTAAGGTTCCCTTTCAAGATGGTAAGGGCTTGTTTGAAACAGCTATGATTTTCTTGAAAAATGGCTTTTGGCTGTTCTACAGGGCTGAACGGCTACGAGCTGATGACAACAAGATTATGTGACGCTATCGAGCCATGAAGGAGCGTAGAAATCACTTACCTCGTGTATCTCGTACAACTTAGTGGTATAATTCTTTTCCTATCTTGAGTTTCAAATTATTATTGCACTTGTGTTGAATTCAAGTTCTTATAAATTATGTTGTGTTTACGTGCTGTAGGTAGCTGTAGGAGTACCGTGTTCTAGATATCTTGTGCCAGCCATCGAGTGCACACGCATCAGGAGTCCTTGTTAGTAGTTTCTATGAGCTCTTAATATTGTATTCTATGTTTGTTTGGTTGTATTAGTTAGATCTATGTTTCTCTCCTTGTATCGGTTAGATCTTGACAATTTGAACGTATTTGACATCGTTAGTTATATTTAGTATTGAATCATATTGTGCCTCGGTATTTCTTACATTACAAGTTTGCCCTGGGTATTCTAAATTCCTGGTTTCGCCATTGGCGAGGGGTTGACTTTAACATATTATTAAAAAAGATTAAATAAAAAAATCACTAGGCTCACACCATGTTATCTTGGTGATGTCTCTGGAATTCAATCTCACATTCCCACTGCCCTGGCGTTGTTGTGACAGCCCCGATTCTCGGGACCGCTAAACCCTTCGCAACCGCCCAGGATGTACAGTTGCGAAGTAAATAGTATCTCAAGCAAGCTTCCGGTTGCAACAAAAACCAGACTTTTATTAAACAAAGTTAAGGTTTAACAACCTGTTTTGACCTGACACGAGCATCCAAGCCCAAAGTTAAATATAATACAAAACAAAAGAACTTCAAACCACAGGTACGCTTGAGCGCAGTCGAGACCTAGTAACAGTAGTTGTTACCTTCTGGGGGTCCACCAAAATCTTGCTCACAAGGATCCTCTTCTGTAGATGTTTTGCAAATTGCAAGAATGAGTACTACCACCGTACTCAACAAGCCGCATAGAAATGCTAAATAATTACATGCAAGGAGTTCATTGGATGATTAAGGTTTACCATACCTACCATATGTGGATGCACTTTGCATTTAAAACCATTTATAAAACAGTGAAACAATAATAAGTATAACCTCAGGGGTTTTTCAGAAAATACCATCTTAAAACCTCAGGACACAACTTATGCCTTTGTACTGGAATCACACATTGACACAGCTTCTTTAGCCGGAAGCACGGCGTATTCGAATACCTTTGATTATTCACTCTGCAGAGTTGCCCAACTTTACCCACAAGATATCTCATACCCGTACTGTCAAGCAATATACACGTAACACGTTAGCGTGCGACTGAGCTGAGATAACAAAGCCTTTTCATTGCTCAACCTTTCTAGTCTCTACCTGGTAGGTTCTTACTCCATATAGCTCTGGAGACCACTAACCGTTAGTGGAATCCGTACTCCGAGGCTGATGGGCCCATACCACTTATGTGTAGACTACCGAGTGTCCACTTCCGGCCCACTCCTGTCACACCCCAGTTCCGCGCTGCTCTATCATACAAGAGCACACGCCTTTCCATGTAGATATTCAATCGGGAGAGCAGTGTACTTAGCCAGGGAGTAATGACCACGCTTGTGGTTGAACGGTTTCTATGTCTGTTACTTTGGCACAAGGTTCTTGTCCTTACCTGTCATCCAGTGAGGCGATGGCCCAACACCAACTCGTGGTTGTCCACCTCTAGATTTCACTGATGACTCACTTTCATCAAGTCTATTGTGTTGCCCAACTTCCTGGACACAACCCTCAACACTGCACCAAAACCATTGGCGAGTAGCCAATACTTGCTTTTGATTGATGAACACATTTTTGGTGATAAAGTTATTTATAGTATTCTATGTAAACTAAGCTTGTCAAGGTGAATATAGCCTACAAGAGTTGGGTGGGTTTGTTTGTGGGGGTATTTAGGATTTATCTAATTGTCATATCATTCAAAAGTATTATTTTAATATTTAAAGTAATTGGCACAAGTACAGTAATGAAAGTAATAAATACATGTATGAAATGTAGGTTCAAAATGATCAAAGAATGCGACTTGCCTTCTTGCACAAAGTCTTCTGGGTACTGGTCTTGTCCTGCGTCTTCTGGAGCTTGGTCGTTGAAGTCGTGACCTAACGAGAAACAATACAATAAAACAATTCAAATAAAATCCGACTCGACAAGGAATGAGCTGGGAACAACATGCAAGTAAATAAAAACTAGAAAAGAAACACAAAGAAAGGTAGGTGGTGTGAGATGGTAGGAATTTCGTCTGGTGTTTAATTGGATTGAACGTAGCTGAGATTTGGATCCAAGTACAACAAAAATATTGTAAATGGATATAGAATCATAAAGAAAGGTGGTGTGTGATTCTTGGGGCTTCATATGGCTGAACAGAGTTGAGATTTGGACTCACGGGCTCGAAACGGTTAAATTTGACATATAATGTCAAATTAGGATTTTGGGCAAAAATGGTGTCGGACAATGAATAGTACCATTTCACTATTCATGTATGACAATGGATCAGTGAATAATGACTGGAATCGGTGTTTCTGGTTTGAAGTGAACAGTAGATAGGGTTTACTGTTTTCGGATGGGAATGAATAGCATAAACCATTTTCGGGTAATGAATAGTAATGAGTTTACTGTGCAATGGCCAGTGTTTGGGCTGATTTAAAAGAATAGACAGTGAATGGGTTTTCTGGATTCGAGGCGGTCAAATTTGACATATAATGTCAAATTAGGGTTTTGGACGAAAACAGGATTGGATAATGAATAGTACTTATTTTACTATCCATGAATGAAAACTGGATGTGACCAGTAATTGGAAATTACTGTTTTTAGGTGAAAAGAATAGTGGCGGACTATTTTTCATGTGATGAACAGTAACTATGGGTTTACTGTGCATTTTTTGGATTTTGGAACAATGTTTCTATTTTTCAGCATCAACAGTAAAAAGAGCATTGTGCAATGAACAGTGCCAGACTGATTTTTGATTGAACGGTAAAAGAATTTACTATGCAATGAACAGTGTTTGGGCCAAAATGAATGAACAGTAAATGGTCGGTCCATTTACTGTATGGCCCACGACCCATTTGGCCAGGCCTTAACGGCCCGTGCTCGGGCGGCCTTGAGCAGCGCTCGGCTCTGCCCAAGACGACGGCGACAGCGATTACGACGGCGGTCATCGGCGGCGGGAGTGAGTGGTGCGGGAAGCATCACTGAGGTGAGAAGGTTCCATTTTTGGGCTTTGGAGGGGTCGAAGGGGTTCGGGAATGGTGCGGCGGCGAGAGTGGCGGCCGGCCGGAGCAGGGGACGAAGCCAGCAGCGCTAGGGTGGCGCACGGGCCAAAGGGAGGGATGCTTGAGCATCAGTGGGACAAGAGGAGTTTGGCAGTGGTGGTGTGGGTGCTTGGGGAGGTCCGAGGTTGTGTGGCGGCGTGAGCCGTGGAGAAGGCGGCGGGGAGGAGCAGTGCCGGTGAGGCTCCGGTGAGTTTGGGTGGTGGGGGAGGTGCGGAAAAGTTTGGCAACGGTGTGGGGAAGCTTACCATGAGCTCAATTTGGAGCTTGGGTGATCGGGGTGGCGAATTGACGTCGATTTCGTTGGGGAAGAAGAACAGTGGCGACGGCGATTCTTCAAAATTCGCCGGCTCTGGAAGGGGAGGGGTGAAGGGGAGGTGCTGAGGGAGAAAGGTGATGAAGAATACTCTAGGGGGCCTCTTATAGGGCGAGGATGAGGCGGTGGGAGCAGGAATCGGGCGCGACAGTGGTGGCGGCGACGTGGTTGGACGGGAGGAGCTTGCGTCGGGCAGGGGCAGGGTGAAGGTGTGGGCGTGCGTACGGCGGCGTCGCGGTGGCGGTGGCATCGCACTGGAGCAGGACAGGAGGTGGTACGGCGGTCGTCGATTGCGACGCCGAAGGAACAAGGCGACGGCGACGGCGTGAGGAGGAAGGAAGGAGAAGGCGCACGGGGAAGAAGCCGTTTTTGGCTGAGGAAAACGGGAATGCCGAAATAGGAAAGCAGAAGGAAGAGGAAACTTGCCGAATTGGGCAAGTTTTTGAATTCAAACGAAAAACTTCAAAAACTTTTTGAAATCCAAATTTTTGGGTTATTTCAATCTACCCCCTAAAAAGAATCTCGTCCCCGAGATTCACTCAAAGGCCAGGGGACAGATTGGGAAATTACGCTGCATTTTCGATTTCTTTTTCCATGCTGCTCTTTCTGTTGTAAGATTCTCGAAAGGCAGCTTTCGGATAAAAACCAATACTGATCTTTATATGAAAAACATACCGTCAATGACATTTGTAGCTTCTGCAATTTCATTGGTAGTGACATAATTGATTTTGCCCTGACTTGGTCTTGTTGTTGGTCTTCCTTCTCCTGAAGTTTGTTCTGGTCTCCTTAGCCGTTCTTTGGTTTGTAGCATACCTCCTTTGTTAACCTGCATTGTTGGTGGCGTCTTGTTGATCTGTAGTTGATTTTTCACCTGAGCTTTAGCTGTTTCTGCTGACATATGTTTCATTGGGCATTGAGACTTGAAATGACCTGGTTGTCCACAATGGAAACAGTTTATTGGTCTTTGTGGGCATTCTCTCTGGTGATGATTTTCTCCACAAGTGTAGCACTGAACGGTGGCTGACTGATTCATATTGTTTTGTGGTCTTGAGTTGGAATTGGTAGTTGGTCTCTATTGAAATTGTACTGGTGGTGCTGTCATCATTCTTTTTCTGGGTGCAATTGGTTGAGGTGTCATCTGCATTGTTGTTCTTTTTTTGATGTCTTGTAATTTTGTTCTAGCTTCTTCTGATGGCACACTCCTCAAGGGGCACTGACCTTTGAAATGGCCCAGTCGTCCACAATGGTAACAGTTTATTGATTCCTCCCAACATTTCTTCTGGTAGCGAGTCCTGTATCTAAGACTCCAAACTGTGGTTGGTTGACTCATGTGGTATTGCGATCTTGGAGTTGGATTGGTAGGTAGCTTTTGCTGAGTTTGTAATGGTGGTGCTACCATTATCCTCATTTGATTTTCTTCTACTTGGTATTTGTTCCTTTCCTTTAGGGTCATTAATTCTGTGGGGCTTGGCTGATACTCCTTTGTGCTAGTCTCGCTTTGGTAGTTGATATCGGTCCTGGTTCCAAACATCTTGGGAATGTATTTCTGCAGCGATTTTGACCAAACACCGATAGGTGAGTAAGATCCAGATTTAAGGTAAGTGGAGAAAGATTAAGGTAAGATTAAGACGAAAAGAAGGAATTGAATTTTGACAAGGATGATATACAGATACTGATAGAAAAACAAATTATCAATAAATAACATAGCTCAATTATTTATACAAGTTGTATACATACTACTTAGAGTACATAATACAACTTGTGTTACAACCAAAGGATCGTCTACTTAGGGTTTACTCTATTTAACACTACTCTAGCGTATTCTAAACACTGCTTCTCCTATACTGCAACTTCTCGCGAAATGTTGAAATTAGTTGAGAGAGACAAATATTTTATAAAACAAATCAGGGTTTTCTAAATCTAAGTTTAGATAAGATAGCAATAGAAGGGAAAGGACAGCAATAATACTTATATTTTTGTTTTCAGAAATTCTTTTGTAATTTTTCAAACTAGGATTTTTGAAGGTCTTCACTTCCTAAGTCCTAAAACCAACTTAAGGTCTCAACTTACGGTCAAGCTATGCTCTTATACCACTTGTGACAGCCCCGATTCTCGGGACCGCTAAACCCTTCGCAACCGCCCAGGATGTACAGTTGCGAAGCAAATAGTATCTCAAGCAAGCTTCCGGTTGCAACAAAAACCAGACTTTTATTAAACAAAGTTAAGGTTTAACAACCTGTTTTGACCTGACACGGGCATCCAAGCCCAAAGTTAAATATAATACAAGACAAAAGAACTTCAAACCACAGGTACGCTTGAGCGCAGTCAAGACCTAGTAACAGTAGTCGTTGCCTTCTGGGGGTCCACCAAAATTTTGCTCACAAGGATCCTCTTCTGTAGATGTTTTGCAAATTGCAAGAATGAGTACTACCACCGTACTCAACAAGCCGCATGGAAATACTAAATAATTGCATGCAAGGAGTTCAATGGATGATTAGGGTTTACCATACCTGGCATATGTGGATGCACTTTGCATTTAAAATAATTTATAAAACAGTGAAACAATAATAAGTATAACCTCAGGGGTTTTTCAGCAAATACCATCTTAAAACCTCAGGACATAACTGATGCCTTTGTACTGGAATCACCCATTGACACAGCTTCTTTAGCCGGAAGCACGGCGTATTCGAATACCTTTGATTATTCACTCTTCATAGTTGCCCAACTTTACCCACAAGATATCTCATGCTCGTACTGTCATGCAATATACACGCAACACGTTAGTGTGCGACTGAGCTGAGATAACAAAGCCTTTTCATTGCTCAACCTTTCTAGTCTCTACCTGGTAGGTTCTTACTCCATATAGCTCGGGAGACCACTAACCGTTAGTGGAATCCGTACTCCGAGGCTGATGGGCCCATACCACTTGTGTGTAGACTACCGAGTGTCCACTTCCGGCCCACTTCTGTCACACCCCAGTTCCGCGCTACTCTATCATACAAGAGCACACGTCTTTCCATGTAGATATTCAATCGGGAGAGCAGTGTACTTAGCCAGGGAGTAATGACCACGCTTGTGGTTGAGCGGTTTCTATGTCTATTACTTTGGCATAAGGTTCTTGTCCTTACCTGTCATCCAGTGAGGCGATGGCTCAATACCAACTCGTGGTTGTCCACCTCTAGATCTCACTGATGACTCACTTTTATCAAGTCTATTGGGTTGCCCAACTTCCTGGACACAACCCTCAACTCTGCACCAAAACCATTGGCGAGTAGCCAATACTTGCTTTTTATTGATGAACACATTTTTGGTGATAAAGTTATTCATAGTATTCTATGTAAACTAAGCTTGTCAAGGTGAATATGGCCTACAAGAGTTGGGTGGGTTTGTTTGTGGGGTATTTACGATTTATCTAATTGTCATGTCATTCAAAAGTATTATTTTAATATTTAAAGTAATTGGCACAAGTACAGTAATGAAAGTAATAAATGCATGTATGAAATGTAGGTTCAAAATGATCAAAGAATGCGACTTGCCTTGTTGCACAAAGTCTTCTGGGTACTGGTCTTGTCCTGCGTCTTCTGGATCTTGGTCGCTGAAGTCGTGACCTAACGAGAAACAATACAATAAAATAATTCAAATAAAATCCGGCTCGACAAGGAATGAGCTGGGAACAACATGCAAGTAAATAAAAACCAGAAAAGAAACACAAAGAAAGGTAGGTGGTGTGAGATGGTAGGAGTTTCGTCTGGTGTTTAATTGGATTGAACGTAGCTGAGATTTGGATCCAAGTACAACAAAAATATTGTAAATGGATATAGAATCATAAAGGAAGGTGGTGTGTGATTCTTGGGGCTTCATATGGCTGAACAGAGTTGAGATTTGGACTCACGGGCTCGAAACGGTTAAATTTGACATATAATGTCAAATTAGGATTTTGGGCAAAAATGGTGTCGGACAATGAATAGTACTATTTCACTATTCATGTATGACAATGGAGGCGGTCAAATTTGACATATAATATCAAATTAGGGTTTTGGGCGAAAACAGGATTGGATAATGAATAGTACTTATTTTACTATCCATGAATGAAAATCGATGTGACCATGGTTGAAATTATGTTTTTAATAAAAAGAATAGTGGCGGACTATTTTTCATGTGATGAACAGTAACTAGGGTTTACTGTGCATTTTTTGGATTTTGGAACAGTGTTTCTATTTTTCAAGATGAACGATAAAAAGCATCATGCAATGAACGATGCGATCGATTTTTGATTGAACAAAGAAGGAATTTCATCGCATGCAATGAACAATGTTTGGTCCGAAATGAATGAACAGTAAATGGCCGTTCCATTTACTGTATGGCCCACGGCCCTTTTGGCCAGGCCTTAACGGCCCGTGCTCGGGCGGCCTTGAGCAGCGCTCGGCTCTGCCCGAGACGGCGGCGACGGCGATTACGACGGCGGTCGTCGGCGGCAGGAGTGAGTGGTGCGGGAAGCATCACTGAGGTGAGAAGGTTCCATTTTTGGGTTTTGGAGGGGTCAAAGGGGTTCGGGAATAGTGCGGCGGCGAGAGTGGCGGCCGGCCGGAGCAGGGGACGAAGCCGACAGCGCTAGGGTGGCGCACGGGCCAAAGGGAGGGATGCTTGAGCATCAGTGGGACAAGAGGAGTTTGGCAGTGGTGGTGTGGGTGCTTGGGGAGGTCCGAGGTGGTGTGGCGGCGTGAGCCGTGGAGAAGACGGCGGGGAGGAGCGGTGCCGGTTAGGCTCCGGTGAGTTTGGGTGATGGGGGAGGTGGGGAAAAGTTTGGCGACGGTGTGGGGAAGCTTACCGTGAGCTCAATTTGGAGCTTGGGTGATCGGGGTGGCGAATTGATGTCGGTTTCGTTTGGGAAGAAGAACAGTGGTGGCGGCGATTCTTCAAAATTCGCCGGCTCTGGAAGGGGAGGGGTGAAGGGGAGGTGCTGAGGGGGAAAGGTGATGAAGAATACTCTAGGGGGCCTCTTATACGGCGAGGATGAGGCGGTGGGAGCAGGAATCGAGCGCGGCAGTGGTGGCGGCGACATGGTTGGACGGGAGGAGCTTGCGTCGGGCAGGGGCAGGGTGAAGGCGTGGGCGTGCGTACGGCGGCGTCGCGGTGGCGGTGGCGTCGCACTGGAGCAGGACAGGAGGTGGTACGGCGGTCGTCGATTGCGGCACCGAAGGAACAAGGCGGCGGCGGCAGCGTGAGGAGGAAGGAAGGAGAAGGCGCACGGGGAAGAAGCCGTTTTCGGCTGAGGAAAATGGGAATGCCGAAATGGGAAAGCGGAAGGAAGAGGAAACTTGCCGAATTGGGCAAGTTTTTGAATTCAAACGAAAAACTTCAAAAAAAAATTGAAATCCAAATTTTTAGGTTATTTCAGTTGTGAACTGTCAATGTCTTTTGAATGCGTGGTCTAATGCGATCCTCATCATTCTCTAAGGGTGGGGCAGCGTGGACAAGGGCAATTGAGGGAGTGGGTTGGTAAGCAAGATTTCAGAACTCAGATCATTCAATCAGAAGAGAGTATGATTTTCATCGATAAGACAGTACTGCAGTGTCATGTCGCGTAAATACCACCAATACTATTTTGTTCAAAAGATACTATAATATAGCCTAAAACCATTCATGTGGCTGGTTGATTTGACGTAAAAGAAACAGAAAGAGATACATAAACTAGCATCGTCCCCTCGCGAAAGTGTCAACAGCAACGTAACTCTCACTCACATCCGCCAACAATTAAAACGCTCAGCCCCACAAATAATGCACGGAAATACTAACAAAAAAAGCTACAAGAACCCACAAAATTGAAATCCAAAGCAAAACAAAACAAGGATAAAACAAAAAGAAATGGTCCTCCCTATGATTGGGAAGGGGAGGGACATCCACAGATCCATCCACGCATGCATCCAATCAGGCCAACCAAACCGATCATTGGGCCATGTTCACTGCACTGTGCGAGCGGATCCATCAGGATCTCTCTCGCACAAGGTTATGAGCATGGATTAATCTAACTAGCAGGATTCCAATGATGCAGTAGCTGACCAATCTGATCTGTGTCGGCGCTTGGACTTGACTAGACACTAGCTCGTCTCTGATTAATCTCTGCCCCTGACACCGGATTTTCTAGAGGGGGGGAAAAGGGATAGTTGACGGGCATAGGAAGTTTTTTTTTTGGAAGAAAAAACGGGCATAGGAAGTTAATGTGATTGGGTAGAGATGATCCAGGTATTAATTGTTTTCATTGAAGGGGGGAAAAATTCTTGGTCAGTCCATATTTCAATCCTTTGCCCAGTAGTGTCGGTATGTGAGACTGTGTGATGACAGTGCTGCTCCATTGAATAATTGATGCTCTAAGCTGTACTTATATAGCATGCCACATAGCCCTTCCCTTAAATCCGCTTAGCGGATTTTGATCTGGGACTAATAAAATTCTCGACCAAAATTCCCCTTACAGATTATACCGCAGGATCGTAAGCGTTGAACTGGAAATAACTCGATAAGATGAGCATATGAAATTGCACAGCAGTCAGATCAGGCTGTCGCAAATGGAATCAGGACTCGTGAGGTCTTGGACCTTTCTCCCATCGACCGATGAGCATGGTCACATATGCACGCCCAGCTGGACTCAAGAGCTCAAAACTGCGTAACCGCACAGGGCATCGATGGTACGCTGAGGGAGACATTCCAACGCTGCTGCTGCTTATTCGCACGGAGCTAATCTAATCAACAGCCGTTATACCCCGAATAGCGCGGAGGTGGACATACATCGAACGCCTTCAAGAAACAAAGCTAGCTAGCTCGCACTTTGCAGTGTACACAGTGACCACTGATTGCATCAGATAGGTTGCCGTTTCGTTTCCAGAAAAAAGAGCAAAGCCAGTGACCACCTCCAATCATTATGGGAAAACTAGTATCGCCGCCAACTTTCAGTGAGATCAAATGGACACTCTCGTACAAGACAGCGGTATTGAGCTTGAATTTTGAATTGATCCATCCCCTAGTTTTGGTTTTCTTTTTACGAAAGACAGCAGCGTCTCCCTAGTTTTGGCTTCCGGTGGAGTTGCGCCCGTCAGATATGTACGGCAACTTGTAGAACAGTCATTATTGATGTCTTATGGCTACTCTATAATTAGCACAACTAGTACGGTGGTACGATTAAATTTGTTTCAAAATTTATCTAAATGATTGAGAGTATATTTATGTGTAAAATATCATAAACATTAAAAATGACAACAGAAGTTTGAAGAAAAAATAACCTAATGAACGTAATTGAAATACGAGCTTTAATGGAAGAAAATTATTAAGCATAATAAGTTTGGGGGGTTCTTAGAAACTAATCACTCTTCATCAAGCATAAATCAAGTAGCTACATGCCCTTATTCTTACTCTATTATTTTTTTTTTTCAAATTGTATACATGCACATGTACCTCTATTTAATCTCAAGCAATATGTTGATTATGTGTTGGGTAAATTATATTATTAGTTTACATAGTATATTAGAGTACCTTGCTCATGCAAACACCGATGCACCATAGGAGACCTACCTTGAACTTATCTTCCCTCACACGCCGACTGCCCTACCGAACCATGTCTTCTCTCTTGTCGTTACATCTTTTTTTGTTTCAACCTCCAACAGTAAACCCAAATATTCATTGATTCCTCTCAACTGCTACTCTTTCCAATACAATGCTTTACCACATAGTTATCTTCTACTTCTCCTCAATTATTGCTTAATGCTAACTGTTCCGACATCAACACGTATACACATGCAACCGTTGCCAATCCTAGCTAGGGACACATGCCACGCTCTCTCCGGTGACCCTAAACCTATTCCCCATGACTGCACCATCTCTACTCCAAGTTTTTTGCTCTTCTACCTCTGTACACCCGCGCTTCTATTCGTATGGATGCATGCATGTATAATGTTATACATGTTCGATATCCTCTTCTCTTGTGTCGGTCATTCCTCTCCTTCGACGTTAGCCAACTCAGCATTGTGGCTTCCTCATAAACCGCGACAGCCTCCTATTTTTACTGATGTCAGTATGTTTTCTTTATTCGTTGCCTAACATAGAGAATCTTTTCGCCATCGTCGGCGACGACGACGTGCCCCTCACCAGTGTTGGCACACTCCTAGTTACCCGATAGCTCTATATTGTACATAGCTCGTCTTCAATACAAAGTTTCATCTCCTCTCTGCTAGGGTTTCCCGATCATTGAGCTTTTTTGACAACTAACTTCTTCAACAATGCTGACGCTCACCAATTATCATTGTGGCCCTTGACTCCTTCAACATTGGACTTTCTTTTCAATGACTTCGGCGAGCAGCACAACATTGTCCTCAATGAATGGCTAAGGTGAGCAGCATGATATTATCCTCATCTCCATCGTCACCGCCTCGGCTCTTCGCTTCCCTGTGGGTCAATGTCTTCTGACAGGACAAATTGATGTTATCACACTCTTTCGTGGTCTACTCCGATACCATTCGTGTCATCCTCGTTATAACTTTTGTTTTTTTATTCGAAATCTCAGTTATTTTTATTTTTATTCCGTAGGAAGCAACAATAAAAACACGTGACCATGAGAGCGAACGTGTTGACTTCTTTTGTGTATCCTCCAACACCATTCGTGATATCCGCGTTATAATTTTTATTTTTATTCAACACTTTAGTTATTTTTATTGGAGTTCGTATACAAATCAAATTGCTAAATTTATTTAATTTATTATGAATTTTAGTTATTTAGGGATTTGATTTTGAACTCGTATGAAAATCAAATTGTAAATTTTCTTTTATTTTTTTATTTCGAATTTCAGCTCTTTTCCCTTGGAATTCATATCCAAATCCAATTGTTATTTTTTTTTCTTTGATTTTTATTTCGAATTACAGTTATTTAGGGATTTTACTTTGGAATTTGTATTGAAATAAATTGCTAATTTTATTTTATTTTCATTCCTAATTTCAGTTATTTTTTTGTTGCGTTTCATATGCAAATCTAATTGCTAATTGTTGTTTATTTTTTATTCCAAATTATAATATTTTGAATTTGTATTGAAATAAAATTGCTTATTTTATTTTATTTTTATGCCAAATTTAAGTTTTTTCTTGGGTTTCGTATACAAATCTAATTATCAAATTTTGTTTATTTTAAATTTCAAATTATAACTATTTAGTGATTTTACTTAGAAATACGTATGGAAATCAAATTGCTAATTATATTTTACATTTATTTTGAATTTCAGTTTTGTTGTACTTGACATGAACTCTTTTATTTAGGAACTCAAATTGCTGATTTTATTTTATTTATTTTTACGAATTTACTTATTTTTGTTGGATTTTGTATACAAATCTAATTGTCATTTATTGTTTGCTTTTTTTATTTTGAATTATAATTTTTGGAATTTATATCTAAATCGAATTGCTAATTTTATTTTATTTTTATTCTGAATTTCAGTTTTTTGTTGGATTTCGTATACAAATATTATTGCCATTTTTGTTTTTTATTCTGAATTATAATTATTTACGGGTTTTACTTAGGAATTCATATGGAAAACAAATTATTAATTTTATTTTATATTTATTCCGAATTTTAGTTTTATTGAACTTGGCATGGACTCCTTTACTTAGGAACTCGCGTGGAAATCAATTGCTGATTTTATTTTATTTTATATTTCGAATTTCAATTTTATTGTACTTGACATGGACTCTTTGTTTTAATCTAAACTGTTATAATCTGAACCCACCACGATCGACGTGTAGATCTTTCTTTTTTTCGCCAATTAACATGAGAATTTCGAGCTCTTGAGAGCGAACGTTGTGACTTCTTTTGACTCAGCTTTAATAAGATAATAGATGTGATTTCTACAAAAAAAAAAAAAAAAAAAAAAAAAAAGAATGTGGAGGATGAACCGCGTCTTCATAAATTGAGATATGAGATGGCCCCGAACTCGTGACATCAATCACCGCACCTAAGTGCTTTACCACTATCACACACACTTTTCTTACATTATGGTAGCGTCTTCAAATGATAGGCATACTATTATTTTCGTTAGAGAAAGAGATAAAAACATATTATCTCGATTCAGAATACTACAAGAATATCTAACAGATGGCTGCATTATCAGACCATGCACAAAAAAAATGCTCTTTATATTTTTCCCTCTTTAGAAGTACCTTCAAAGAAATCGATAATTAATTAAGTCTTCATTTTGTTCTCTTTCTCGACAAACTGTCGACATGCGATGCAAATGCGCCACGCAGTTATGCAGGTGGCCTTCTGCAATATTGGCATAGCCCGTACAACTGCGCCCCGTAGCCGCAAGCCCGCAACAAGAACCCGAAAGATCCACAGAAAAAAAATGCTTCAGATAACACAAGCAAGAGTCGTCGCATCGCATCAAAACCACACGCCAACGAACGAAAACGATTCCCCTCTTGACAGCGGCTCTGCATAAGAATGGCCGATCCAATCTTTGTTAAATCCTGTACGACTAGCCGTGAACCAACCGTTTCAATCCGACCTTTTTCTTTTTTTCTTTCTTTCTTTCTTTCTCCTCTTATCCCAGAGCTCTGATCTGATAGAGAGTGACAGGTTTTATCAACAAGGAAGCTAGGGTAGTATTCTGATTCCTCACAAAGACGACTTTAAAAAAAAAAACTTACAAGGACAAGTTGGATCCGGCACATGAGGAAAACAGGGTGAGAATTTGCCTGTCCCTCCGGTGTCGGTTCATCCGAGAGCAGCGACTGGCTGGCGGTAGATTCTCCGTGATAGCGCATTATGAAACAAAAAGGAACCTTCCTTCTGAATCTTTACACTAGTAATCTGGAGCAAGGCTGCATGATAGATCGACAGAGTTAATTAAATAGAACAAATATCGCCGGGGCAAAGATATGAAATCTAGTCGTTTGACTACAAGACTGGCACTGCATGGTGCATGGTAATGCAGTTATACGGCCTTGAAAATGTGTTTGCTGCGAGGTGCAGAGTACTGGAGTTATTCCGATGGAGAAATGATCAAACGAGTTCGTGAATCTCTTCAGTTTGCTTGTACTACAAATTAACCCATGTGTCAGGGCGCAGAACGAAATTACAGACTGTCCATTTTTAATACCCCCCTGTTTGCCATTCGGCCAATCTTGTGATGGATCCAGACAGAGAGCAGTGGCGAAAGATGGCCATGATTCATGAACTGGATGCTGAACTGAATTTACTTGCCGAGCTGAGCACCAGCTACGTCGATGAATGGATCGGCACTCGGGCACTCAGTGCATTTACCCTGTTGGATGAATTTTTGTACCACAAAGTTCATGAATTTTTTTTTTTAAAAAAGAATAAATATATATGATAAAGAGAGAATAGTCCACGTGTAAGTCAATATTTGTTGACGCGTGACCTTAGTGCAGCATACGGAGTACAAAATCTTCTAAAGCAAGACTGACGTGCGTCCCCGTGCGGCGTCGAATATTTTGGTTGGATTCGTTGTAAGGAGCATGGAGATCCAAACAAATCGCAAATCGAACACTTGGTTTAAAACATTCGGTCTCTAGAAGATTAGAGATTGACAAGTAATTAAGAGTTTGTTTGGTACAGCTTCTACTCCCAGTTTCTCGTTCAGATCTCGTGGAGCTACACTGAACACCCAGCTTCCCAACATAATCAGATTCTGTTTTTCATGAAAAGCTATCTCGAAAATGAACTAGCAATTAGGAGCGACCTTTCTGTGGATTCTCATGGGAAGTCATCATACTAGGAACAAAAATACCTCTTGAAGTTGGACTTAATTATCTGTAAAATACCACTGACCTAACCCCCTCACCCCTCCCTACTCTGAGCACCTAAGCGTAGCCCATCGCACCATGCCTCCCCATCTACGTGGAGAAGGCGATTGCTCGATGCCTCCAACCTCTGCGTCAGCCTCCCCCCGCCTCCGCCACCCCCTCCGTGCTAGCCTCCCCCCTCCACACCGACTTTCCCTACCTCGGGACCCCTCGTCGCCACTCCCAAGCACCTCGCCGCTGGTTTCACTAGGCATCTCCGCCGCGCCCAGACTCCCTCGTCCTCGACTCCCTCTTCGTACGTGCCTCCTGTCAAGGTACGGGCTCACTGCCCTCCCCTCCCCTGTTTGTCGATGCTCGGAACACGAGGTTCCCTATCGAGCTTATTCGGGGAAAATAATATGGAACACTATCAAAACGAACACCATTTATTGTTGTGGACACACTGAGTGTTTGAGAATACAATGAAGATGTTACAGAATCGAAGAACTTGAATCTAAACAATGAATGATTACACGATGAGAATTCACTTATTACATAGTACATGAGCTATCCCCTTTTATAGTTATTGAAAGGGTGGCAGTTAATGCCTCTAAAGGCTCCTCTAATCTTCACGCACGTTCTTTAGTAGAATCTTGAACAGTCACGCCTTTTAGTCAATTGTTGTAAGTTGCTAGATGCGTCAATAACCACTTTTTTGTTAGTCACGTGAAAAACTATCATGTCTCCTGACCAGTTTGTTGGTCGAAGATTGTCTATAACCATATAGCTAGTCGGATGGTGTCCATTGCTGGTCTTCTCATGACTCAAATTGGTTGTCAACCGGTTTGGCTGTAGTAAAGAGTTTTTAAATTTAAATTTCTTTTAAGTACCGGTTGTAGACACGTCCCAAACGGACAGAGCTAGACACTCCGTTGCTCGGCAACAACGAGGCAAAGGCAACACACATGTCTACGTTCGATGAAGTCAGGCGTACACATGACTAGGCACCAACAAGGCGAAAGTCATCCCCTTCGTTGACATATCCTGTCCGTGAACCGACATAACGACGGAGTACCGTGACCGGATATCAGTGAAACAAATCCACATGCATCACATCCGTACATCCGCATCTCCACCACCTGCATCTACACCAACATCACGCATGCATATGGACGAGCGACACGATAATCGAATACGACAACCAAAGTGCAGCTTAATCAGATGTATTCTATAGGTTTGTCCTACGGATGTAATTTAACCGGATGCTATGCAAAGGCATATGAAATCAACGAACTACACAATATCCAGTCATATATACTCCTTAAGCATAAACACAGAAGACAAAAGATGAACTCCTGCAGGGGCATGTAATTTTGTACATTCGATACAAAATATATGAAATACGATGTTCCCATATTCCATCTTTCATCCTTTTGTTTTCACAAACATACGGAGTGGTATTGTAGGACCGCGGAATTGTTGAAGTATAACAAAATTGTCTCTTTCCTCATCAGCTTAAATTTTTGAAAGAATTGGTTGGTGTATGCAAATTAATATAGTATCAAAGCCAAAAGACCTTGAGTTTAAGATCCGGCTGACACAATTATATATAAAAAAAAATTGTAGCTCACTTATATTCTATATCTTAGACCCGAAGGAGTCTACACGCGAGAAAACATTAAAAGTAAATTATCAGTCTTTCCTCGTTAAACTAAGTTTTCGGATAAATTGATTGGTATGTACTGGTAGTGAAGATTTGGCTGTTATCTATGTGGGGATAGACAGCGGAGAGAGTGCTGCGATCCGCACGGGCACGACAAAACTGTGCGTCCCTGTGCTCGTCCATTCACCCATCCAATTCGTGCAGTGGAGGCCAGTGCCAATGATGACCAAGCATGGGCTCGCCTGGCTACTTCTCTCTTCTCTAGCAGTAGTTTTGAGTTTGACAGTTTTTCTTTTTGTTCTCTCTCTCTCTCTTCGATCGATCCATTTCATTCTGGTTGAGTTATGATGTGGCGTCCACGCACGTATGGACGAGGCTTTATGGGCATGGCAAGGACTGCATGTCCAGCTAAGCTAGCTGTACACGCGTCGGAGCCGAGATCTTGAGCGATTGCAGGGCACGGCAGGGTCAGGACTGGCTGTAGATATCTGACAATGCGTAGGACCGTCCATCAGTACTGGACTACATGGCAAGCCCCTAGCGCAGAATAAATGTGTATGCATGACCGGTTGCAAGGGATCCTATGTCTAGCAGTCCAAGTGGAGTGATTTTGGTCACTGGTTAACCGTAACCGACGTGTTAAAAAAGAAACGGTTTTTGTTAATTCTCGGTTCCCTGAAAATTTCTTATCTCTCAGTCACGTACACTTACACGCTACTAGGTCTAAAATTGTAGTGATGAGTAATGTACTATTTCAGTAAAGCTTTACTACAATATTTAATTCTATTTGTTTTTTGTATTTGTAAGGATTTACCTATGTTTACTTTATTTTGTTTAGGTTTTTTTTTTGTCGTTGTATTTTGTAGGGATCCACCAAACTTAAATTTACTTTTTGTCTAGGTTATAATGATTCTTTGTTTTAGTCTTTTCCTATGGATGAAGGTGAGTTTATATAAAAAGTGAGGGAGTGTTATGTTCCCACTTGTTTACTATATCATCAACAAGTATACTAAGATAAAGGTTGGAAGGAGAAAGGGGGGATTGTTCTTGGTGCACTACTACAGAAAAAGCCATCACAGACGGTTTGGAACCGTCATCACAGACGGTTTTTGAACCGTCTGGAAAAATAGGTCTCACGATAACGGTGGTTATCACGAGGCGGTTGTAAACCGTCGTGATATGACTATCACGAGCGGTTTTTATAAACAACCGTCTGTGAAAGACAGAGTATCCTGCACGGTTATGGTCACAAAACGTCGTGAAGTCGAATATCACGAGCGGTTCTATGGAAAACCGTCAGGATATCTTTCTTCCTGACGGTTATTTACACGAAACGTCTGTGAAGTCGATTATCGCGCAGCGGTTCGTTGTTAAAACCGCTCGTGATACTCTCATTTCACGGGCGTTTTTACTTATAACCGTCAGTGATACTCGTCTTCGCTGCATCGTTTTTATAAAAACCGTCGTGATAGTTCATTAAACTAACTACATTTTTTCGATTTTTGGCTAGCCTCGGAATTGCTAGCTATGCCCTCTCAAAACAAGCATACAAAAAAACAGATACATCACAGATAATCAATTGTCGACAAACTGAATCTGATCATTACTCAAAATAAATTACAAAAGATCACATTTGTTCAAGTATTGTTACAAAATAAATTGGATTACAATTGAGTCAATTGTTTGCAGTGGTTGAGAAGTGCCTAGGGTGATGCGCTCGATCGGCGTGAGTGAAATTCTCCGGTGTCCTTAATTATCTCTGATATGATAAAAGCCGCAGAGCTTCCCTCGAATGTCCTTGATCTCATTATCAAGGAGTCCATCTAATTCTATATTCAAGCCCTATCGCTAGCAAGAGTAAAATGTTATGCATATATATTTAATTTTATAATTAGAAAATAATTATTTGGAGATTCACAAACCTCGGGATCCTTCTTCCTAGCTCTAATGATTTGGTCCATATGATGGCAAACGTAGATTGCACATAACTCATCATTTTTTGTCAAGCAACCTTGCAAAAATAGAATTACATATATCAGTTCGAGATGCGTTATTATGAAGTACGATATAGGATTATCGTATTATAGCGCGTACCGGAAATTTTGTCCTGTGTGTTAGTTGGGCGCTCTTTCCATCGTATATTCCTTTGTTGACAACATAGTCGATGAACGACCTACATGATTCTAAAAATTTATCCTCGACCATTTCAAACTAATGAAGACTAAAATAGAGTTATGTATGAAGGAAATGAGCATACATGTCGAGTATTCCTCCTAGAATGCTGAAGTCGTGGTTGTTGCGGATTAGGGAATCAAGGTATATCACATGGTTCCTCTTTGGTATGATGACTAAAAGGATCCAGTGGTACCTACTCATGTATGTCACTATAGTCATTAAACCTGAGTTCGTGCTGCGTATAAAGTAGAGCAAGTAGTGACACTTACCCCTGGTTGTAGGGCACCACGATGTACTTCGTGTTCTGCTGACGAAGCAATGCTTGTGTTATGTATTTCTCGACGAAGGACGGGTCTGTTTGGATGGTTTGCAATGATACCACATGTGGGTCGAGGAAACCCACCGGTTCTTTCCAACCCCGGACATTTTTCATCATGTATCTGTACATAAGAAATGAGTTGTGATATTTATCGGTATTACGTGAATGTAGAACTTGATTGTATGCACTTACAGTGTCCAACATCGTAGAAGCGAGGCGTCAAGGCCAACGAGGTTGAATAGGTCATATAGGTCGTTGAAGCCCACGACGAAGTGGTTCGCCCGTTGAAGAAATGCTTATCCTCGTATCGGCGGTGATTCGATGATCGCACCCTCCTTTTGGGTCCTATCCAAGTACCGTGCATGCAAAGCCCGACAAGCATATCCAAAGACGCCCTAATCTGCGTGGGAGCACAACGGTTTCCGAGGATGTACTTCCGGATATTGCCGACTTGCCGGACTTGAGGCGCCGTCGATTTTGGTTTGGTCTTAAGCATTGCAGCGTCTTCTTGCGAGATGACTCGGGACCCGATACGGTGACACGTTTTTCTTGTTCCTTCGATGTCTTCTCCAAGGAACCGAAAGGTGGCCTTCGAGGCGAAATATGAGGTGGAGTCATGGAGGGTCCCGTTGGAGAGGAATGGTCGTGTTGAGATCGCGGCACTGCTGGGTCCAGGACGATGTCCTTCTTGGGCCACTGGATAAAACTGTGCACGGCATCCCCTAGTGTTGTGCACTGTGCCCATGTCCACTCTAACCGACAATCAAGATTCTAGATGGTAGGAAACAAAGTAATGGCTCAACCAAGATCACCGGGTGCTATGTAAATAAAGCTATTAAACAACTAAGAAGCCTAGGTTTTGCTAGTTGCCGAAAACCAAATGAACATATTACCTTGCCACCAAAGTAATCTAACATTTCTTTAGATGGGGAAAAAATGGAAATAGCTTGGCACTCCTAATTATTCATTATGTCAAATACCAGTGAGCTTTAAGCTCTCATAATTATGAAGTTAGAATTATAGCTATTATGAAGCCACACATATTTTTTCACACACATGAAGAAAACACATGAAAATATAAATACACGATATTGGCTATCAAATTATAATGTTGTGATTTGTTATTGACAACAAAAATGAACCCACATCATTTTTAGATACTCAGCTTAGCTACCCAAAGGGGAAGTTTTTACCAAAGCCGAGGTCGGGCGGCGCGCCGAGGTCGTAGGCGCAGTTGTCGAGGTCGGGGGCGCCGAGGTCGGGAGCGGCGACGCGGTCGGAAGAGGCGCCGAGGTCGGGGCGACAGTGTCGAGGTCGGGGGCGCCGAGGTCGGGAGCGGAGGCGCGGTCGGGAGTGGCGCCGAGGTCGGGCGGCGATGTCGAGGTCGGGAGCGGCGGTGTCGGTGCGGCGAGGTCGGGCCGGCGATGTCGAGGTCGAGGCGGCGTGAACGGGAGCCCTAGAGGAGGCAAAGGAGCGCGCGATAAACTCGAAGTGCGGGAGAGGAAGGGACGAGTGAGGAAAACCTAGCGGTCCCCACCTTATAAGAGGCTATCACAGCGGTTCTTTACTAAAACCGTCTTTGATAAGTAATCATAAACGGCTTTATCTAATAACCGCGTGATACGTTCCATATCACGATTTACGGTATTTAAACCGCTCGTGATAAACTCATATCACGAGCGGTTTGTGTATTAAACCGTCGTGATTAGCTTTATCACGATTACCTATTGGTTTTGTCGGGATATCACGACGGTTATCAAATAGAACCGCTCGAGATAATCTCATATCACGAGCGGTTCTATTATAGAACCGTCGTGATTCATTATCACGACGGTTATATTATAGAACCGCTCGTGATTCATCGCACAATTATCAAATACAATGAACACGGGACAAGTATATATGAAGACAAGCTCATAACACATTTTACTTCAAAACCAATTGTCGGTTACGATGAACGCCCACATTGACATCAATATCAAAATATATGAGAGATTACAAGTCCACAACACATGATGTTATAGAATAAATTAATTACAATGGATTAAATTCTTAATTAAAATATAGCCCTTCATGATGATCGGCGCGCATATAGCTAGCTTCCTCATCGGGTTCTTCGTCGAGCCCGATGCCATCTCCGAAAGGAGGCAACTCGTCAAATTGATTGTATTCTTCCTCGCCCACTACATTCTCAACTCCGACAATCCTTCCGACGGGTTCTTAATTGACGTCCCTTCCCAAGCACAACATCGATATCCTTAACCATATCATAGACATCTTTCCTCTAAAAGCCCTTGAGTGAAACCGTCCTCCTTATTTCCGTCGAATTGTTTCTTCATCTTCCGTATGGGTGACTCTGGGAAGGAACCTACGGTGATGCGTATACACAGTTTTGCGTGACTTGTTTAGCCATATACTCTCTGTAGCATCTAAGCAGTGCGGACAAGCTTTGGCTCCTTTTGTATCAAGCCCGACAGTTACCTGAGGCGGGAAAATCATTGATGGTGCGAGAACAACATGGGGTGTAAAGTGAAGTTCTCTCGTTTGTACGCATCCCATACCTGCACCCCTTCGCTCCACAATGTCACAAGATCTTCCAAGAATGGTGCTAGGTACACATCAATATCATTCCTGTGTTGTTTCGGCCCTTGGATAAGTAGTGACATCAAAATGTACTTCCGCTTCATACACACCAAGGAGGAAGGTTGTACATGCATAGATTCACGTGCCAGTGCTATGTCGATCGCTCATGTTACCGAAAGGATTCATTCCATCTGTACTCAACCTAACCTTATGTTCCTTGGTTCTCGCACCGAACTCTTGAACCTCCGATCGAAGTTTCTCCACTGAGCAGAATCAGCAGGGTGTCTTAGCTTTCCATCTTTCTTACGGTCCTCTGAGTGCCAACTCACCAATCTTGCCTCTTTTGAGTTCGCAAATAAACGCTTCAAACGTGAGATCACAAGCAGATACCACAACATCTTAGCAGGAGGTCCTTGCTTCAACCTAGCAGTATTCTGACGCTTGTATCGGGATGCTTTGCACACGGGACATACATGCATGTCTGCATACTCTTTACGATAGAGGATACAATCGTTCGGACATGTATGTATTCTTTCTACTTCCATTCCCAATGGACAAAGAACCTTCTTTGCTTGGTAGGTGGTGTTGGGCAACACGTTTCCCTCCGGAAGAATGTCCGCTAGGAGACCTAACAACGCCGTGAAACTCTTATCGGACCAACCATTGCTTGCTTTTAATTTAAGCAGTTCAATCACGGTTGACAACCTTGTATATTCCGGCTTGCGGCGGGGAACAAAGGTCTCACCGAGTCCTCCATTGCGATCGAATTTACAAAACTCTCTCTCACTCGTAGTTCTCTTACGCATCGCGTAGCATCCGATCCGATTGTCATCGTGTGACCTATCCTCATCAAAAGCACATCTACATCCGCATATCGTTGACATCCGCATATCGTTGACTTCCTCGGCGATGTCGTTATTACTAACTTCCGTCGCTCTTCACCGTGATCGGTCCAACATGTATACCCTTTTTGAAACCTCTTGAATCAAGTGTGCTTCTATCTCATACTGGGTTGGTAAACATCTTCGATTATCGCAATCAATGCATGGACAAGACATATATTTTATCCCTTTTTCAACATATCACCTTTCGCGCTCTTCTAAAAGCAACCACGCCATTAATGTACTCTTGACTCACACGGTTCACACCATACATCCAGTTTCGGTCCATCTACGCTACACATGTAACAAAATATATAGTGTCAAATTAGATTAATAAAATCTCTCTCAACCGCTCTCTCTCTCCATTTCCTTCCCCCTCACAGAACTTTAATATTATTCCAACTACCAAATGAAAAATATTATTCTATTCCCTTACATCGGATACAAAAGTTTACTCCCACTTCGACTCTTATACACGCGATGCTTAGCATATTCTACCATATCTCAATTGGGTTATAAAGAATGTTACCCTCGGAGCTCACGACGAAAATACCAAATCGATCTATTCCGATTGCTGTCTCCCTCCCTTTCTCCTCTCCTTCTCCTCCCTTTCTCCTCTCTTTCTCTTCTCCTTCCCTTTCTCCTCTCCTTCTCCTCTCCTTCTCCTCCTCTCTCTCTTGTCGTGCGCGCAGGGGTTTTTATCCGGTGGCGGCTCAAATGGGAATGGGCGGGGTACTCAAGGTATTTATAGCGAGGATATCACGACGGTTCAAAATATGAACTCGCTCATGATAGGCATATATCACGACGGTTTATAAATAAAATCGTCTGTGATATGTCACAGACGGTGCTCTTTATCAACCGTCTGTGATACGGAGGATTATCACGCAGCGGTTTATATACAAAACCGTCTGTGACATATCACAGACGGCTCTATTAATAAACCGCTCGTGATATGGGATTATCGCGCAGCGGTTTATGTACGAATCGTGCAGAAATATCACAGCGCTCTATTTATAAACCGCTCGTGATATGGGGATTATCACGACGGTTCATAAATAGAATCGTCGTGATATTTCGCGACGATTACGTATATAAACCGTCTGTGATAATCATATATCACAGACGGTTACTAGTAAGAACCGTCTGTGATAGGCCGGCAAAGCAAATGCTGCGCCCAACAGACCCAACATAGACGGATTCAAATTAACCCGTCTGTGATGGGGTGTCTTATATAGCCTGTTTTGTAGTAGTGGTGAAGAAGAAGGTAGGAAGAAGCAGGTAGAAGAGAATATGTTATGTCTTTACATTTCTTGCCCCTTCAGCACGCAGGCCAATCCTTAAGTAATAGTGACAACCAGCATGACGTCACTATTCACCATCAGCCCATACTAAGTAGCCCATTCCGATGAGTCGAATCGTTCATTGGGCTTGCGTATCCTTTGGCCCATCCTTCTCCTGGTCACCTCCTGAGTAGTATCCATGACATCCCCCTCCTCTTCAGGCGCAGCTTGCCCCCAAGCTGGGGTGTGCGAAAAACGAGCTTGCAGCTCCTCCCGGTCTTCCCAGGTTGGCGCAGGGGTTGGTGATCCTGACCACTGCACAAGTACCTGAGTTGTTGAAGTGGAACCCTTGTCACGGAACCGCTGTTGTAGCACCCGGAGTGGAATCTGCAGATCCCCTGTCGGATTTGAAGTTCCGATTGTATTGTCTCTGAGGGGTGAACTGCCTTCCGTAACTGGGACACATGAATCACCGGGTGAATTGCTGACGTAGAATGCAACTTGAGTTTGTAAGCAACCGGACCAACTTTCTTCTCCACCTGAAAAGGACCAAAATAGCGAAAAGCTAATTTGTGGTTAGCACGGGCAGCAACTGAGGTCTGAATATAGGGTTGGAGCTTCAAATACACCCAGTCTCCTTCTTGCAACGACCTGTCCGATCTCTTCTGATCTGCTTGAGATTTCATATGTTGGTTTGCTCTATTGATGTGTTGCTTCAATAATTCTGTCATCAGTTTTTTTTTCCTTAAACCATTCTGACAACTCAGTGCTCCGACAAACATCAGTGGTTTTGATGCCAAAGTGCCGAGGGATGTAACCATACAAGACCTCGAAGGTAGTTTTGCTTAAAATGGAGTGAAAAGCAGTATTATACCGGTATTCCGACAACACCAGCCAATTGAACCACTTGCCAGGGCACGCATTAACAAAACATCGTAAATAGGCCTCGACACACTGATTGACGCGCTCTGTTTGTCCGTCCGTCTGTGGGTGATACGCAGAACTCATCCTCAATTGGGTCTGAGCCGCCCGAAACAGTTCTTTCCACATCACACTTGTAAACACTCGGTCACGATGCGAAATAATGGATTGGGGCAAACCATGGAGCCTGAACACCTGTTGCATGAACACTCCAGCTACCTGGAAAGCTGTGAAGGGGTGAGCTAATGCTATGAAATGTCCATATTTGGAGAATTTGTCAACCACTACCATGATACAATTAAAGCCGGCTGATCGGGGTAGCCCTTTGATGAAATCCATCGATATGATTTGCCAAGCATGGTCTGGTATTGGAAGTGGCTGCAACAACCCAGGATATCTCACATGTTCTGACTTAGCCTGTGTGCAGATTGAACATTGGTCTACAAACTGCCGCACGTCCTGTTTGAGTCCCTTCCATGCAAATAACTTATGTATTCTGTGATACGTCACTTGGAACCCTGAATGTCCTCCAATTGCACTGGAATGTAATGACTTCAAAATGTTCTGCTGTGCTGTGGTGTTGTCTCCGACCCACACCCGACTTCCCAACTTGATAATCCCATTATGTAACTGAAACTTAGAGGTACCATTACCTGAGACCATTAAATCCTTCAATATTTTACTGGATTGTGGATCATGTTGATATCCGCTTGCAATAGCCTCCATCCAATCTGGTACTATTGTGGAGATTGCCATAACTTCCTCATTATTCCCTTTTTCCCTTCGGGACAGAGCATCAGCAGCTTGGTTGGTTGCGCCCACTTTGTATACAATACGGTACTGTAACCCAAGTAACTTAGTCATTATCTTCTGCTGCCATATCGTAGTAAGTCGTTGATCCCCAAGATGAGCAAGACTGCGTTGATCGGTCCGGATAATGAACTCTCCCGATTGCAAGTATGCTCTCCAATGCTCAACTGCCAACAAAATAGCCAACCCTTCTTTTTCGTAGGTCGAGAGGCCTTGTGTTCGATGGCCTAGAGCCTTACTGAGGTAGGCTACTGGGTGTTTGTTTTGCATGTGTACTGCTCCTATACCCTTATCCGATGCATCCGTCTCCACTTCGAACACCTGTGTAAAGTTCGGTAAAGCTAATACTGGCGCTGAAGTTAAAGCTACTTGTAAAGCTCTAAACGAAGCTTCTTTGTTATTAGTCTAGACAAAAACCACATCCTTCCTCAACAAATCTGTGAGTGGGCGACTGATGATCCCGAAATTTCGGACAAATCTAAGGTAGTAGCCTGCTAGGCCTAGGAATCCTCGAACTTGTTTGACGTTCTCTGGTACTGGCCAGCTTTGAACCGCTGCGATATTCTTTGGGTCGGTAGCCACTCCCTCCTGACTGATTATGTGCCCCAGATATGTTAATTGTTTTTGAGCAAACGAGCACTTGGATTATTTGACCTTCAGATTGTGTTGAGTCAGGATCTCCAGAACTTGCCGCAGTTTGGTCACATGATCTGCCAAAGTCTGACTGTATACCAATTTGTCGTCTATGAACACCAACACCCCCCGATGCAATAAAGGCCCCAAAATGGTGTTCATCAACCCTTGGAAAGTTGTCGGTGCATTGGTCAGGCCGTAGGGCATTACCTTTAACTCATAATGACCATGATGCGTTTTGAAAGCAGTTTTACATTCGTCTTCTATCCTCATGCGAATTTGGTGGTATCCCACCCGTAAATCCAAGCTAGTGAACCACTGGGTGCCTGCCAATTCTTCCAATAGCTCCTCAATAATGGGTAGAGGGTAACGGTTTTTTACTATGATAGCATTCAGGTGGCGGTAGTCCACACAAAAGCGCCAAGTGCCATGCTTCTTCGGCCACAAGCAGTACTGGAGATGAGAATGGACTGGTACTGGTTTGTATCACTCCTTGCCGAAGCATTTCATACACTTGCTGCTCTACTTCATCCTTTTGTGCTGGTCGATATCTGTATGGGCGTAGATTAACAGGCTGAGCCCCGGGCAATAAGGGAATCGAGTGATCAAACTCTCGCTGTGGAGGTAATCCCTGTGGTTCCTCAAAGATTTCAGCAAATTCCAACAACAGACTATGAATAGCATCTGGTAAGAGAGCTTCCGTAGCCACTGCATGTAGCTGAGCTGTATTCGTTTCAGTCGCATCTTCCGTTTGATTGGTCAATAACAGACAATGAGGAGCATCCATCTTCTCACCTCGGAGTAAGATCTGTTTACCATTATACTGGAATGACAGGGTTTTCTTGCGCCAATGAATGGTCATCGGGCTATTCTGCTCCAACCAGTCCATTCCTATTATGAGGTCATGACATCCGAGTGCTAACACTCTCAGTGTTGTGAGGAATTCCACACCTTGAACTTGCCATGGACAATCCGGAAATACCCCTTTGCAGGTCAACATTCCTCCATCAGCCACTATGACTAATAACCTTCTGGATGACTTCTGTTCCCCTGTGAGCTTAGCTGCCAAAGCTTCCCGAACAAAGCTATGAGTACTTCCAGAATCAATCAAAATACTGACCTCGAATCCTTGAACCCTGCCTTTGAGTTTGACTGTCTTTGGTGCTTCGGTATCACAAGTAACTGCTGTAGAGATAGCCAACACCTCTTCCTCATGAACACTTTCCCCTTCTGAAAGAACCAACTCTGATTTTGGATCTTGAACTAATTCCCACAACTCTTGGACCAAATGAAGTTGTACAGTGGGACCACAACGATGTTCACGACTCCACTTTTCACCACATGTATGACACATGCCTTTAGCTCTTCGATATGCTCTAAGGGCAGCCATTTTATCATATGTCCCATTAGCACGAGCACCATCCACTCCCCTTCTGTCATCAGCTCTATTCCCAGTGAAGACGTTCGATCTTCCTGGTGGTGCCGGTAATGGCAACGTAGTTCGCGCTTGTGAACGTCCACCCAATGAACCCTCTGATCATCGCGCCTCACGCCGCATGGTCTCTAACACTTCTTCTTGTAAACAAGCAAGGGAGACTGTTGTATCGAGGTCTTTTGGTTGATGCAAAATAACCGCAGCTCTAATGTCATTGCGTAAACCATCCATAAACTGGGTGACAAAAAACATTGGATCCCAAGAGTGATGAGCAATAAGATTATGCATACAAGAATTAAACTGCTCCGCAAATTCTGCAATTGTGTCGTTCTGTTTAAGCCTATTAAAGTGTCGGAGTTGCTGCTGGAACTCCTCCTGACTGAAGCGAACACAAACAGCATCAGCAAACTCATCCCATCCCGAGCATCTAATATGAGCCTGAGTCGATTGCAACCATAAAACCGCATTCCCCACAAAATGCATAGTGGCTACACTAACCCATATATCTGACCGAGTATCACAAACTCGAAAATACACCTCACATTTCAACCTCCATGCTCTGGGATTCTCTCCATCAAATTAGGGGAAATCGAGTTTTGGTGGCGCTGGATGATGATGATACCCTCCCGAAGATCTATGTCCCGAATCACCCGCATCATGAGGGGGCAAGGGTACGTAGTGTAAGCCATACGTACCATGGCTTGGAGGTATCTCGGGAGTATGGTTTCCCATGGCTTTACCTCAGTTTTGTGTTGATACACCATGCCCATTCAGCCCATGGCCGTTGTCGCTTTCCTCCTTCATCTCCTTGTGCTGCAGGTGTTCTGGAATCGGTAGCAAGGGAGGCAATCCGATTGCCTTGGAGCCTGAGGTTGATTCCCGGGCCATTTGTTTGACTTGTTCGCGCAACTCATTGACTTCCCCACGCAAATCACCCACCGCTGCAACCATAGTTGGCTTCCATTCCTTCAACTCCAGGACCACCGGTTTGATCTCTGCAACGGAATCTACCAACGTCTGGATCGTGACGCTTTGTGCTTGAATCGCACGAGTGAGCGCCGCTATTTCCTGCTCCATCGCCAGATTCTTCTCTTGAGCTCGCGTTTGATACTTGGCTTTCTCCAGCGTGCCGATTGCCGAGGATCGGTGCTCTGATACCAGTTGTTACGTTCCCACTTGTTTACTATATCATCAACAAGTATACTGAGATAAAGGTTGGAAGGAGAAAGGGGGGATTGTTCTTGGGGAAGAAGAAGAAGAAGGTAGGAAGAAGCAGGTAGAAGAGAATATGTTCTGTCTTTACATTTCTTGCCCCTTCAGCACGCAGGCCAATCCTTAAGTAATAGCGACAACCAGCATGACATCACTATTCACCATCAACCCATACTAAGTAGCCCATTCCGATGAGTCGAATCGTTCATTGGGCTTGCGTATCCTTTGGCCCATCCTTCTCCTGATCACCTCCTAAGTAGTATTCGTCACCTCCTGAGTAGTATCCGTGACAGGGAGGTGCTGACAGTGAGTGGATCTTCATCAAGGGCTAAGAACAATGTCTAAAATTTAACAGGATTTCAATCACGATGTGAATAGACAACCCCTAAAAAAGAACGATTTCATTGATGCATATAGTATGTCTTTACTCTTTGGGATACGTGTTATTTTTAGCTACATTGGCGCCTCATGCTATGCGTGATCTCGATATTGTTGCAGAAAATCCAAGAAATCCCGATCCACATGGCAAAAAGAAAATGGCGCGAAGTTGCCAGCTTCGGCGGTTCCTCCGCCGATTTTGTGATCCCGCAATGATCTCCTTTGCCCGTTTGGTTCTTCCTCGCCATTTCCTTAGCTGCTAAAATGCTCTCAATAGATTAAGCGCCGTTTTTTGGCCCAAAGATCACGATCAACATCGATCCACACGTGATCAATTGCTTTGGCCATATAAACCCATCACAGAACGTATACATGTCATCTATCTACTACTTCAGCTCGTGTCAAGACTTGACGTGCACTCACTTTTTACCTCTGTTTCTCATCGCACGGAGAGCATGATCGCAACGGAGATCGAACGGTCCATCGTAACACCCATTGAACTGTGGGCCCCACCACGGCAATGCGCCACATAACGCAGCACCAGTCCAGGGGACGGCCCTACGCACGCTGCACAGTGTGACACATTTACGCGCGCGTACTAGCGCCCCGCACGCAAGCTGTCCCCAACAACCTCCAGGTTGGCATCCTCCCTCGTCGCTCTCTCCCCTCGCCGCGACACTACCTGACGTGTATATATATGTATACACGCACGGCTCGGTCTAACTCACTCCTCCCCAGACAACCACCGCCTCGACCCCCGGCGTCCCGGCGCGCGCGCAGCAGCAGCTCGAGCTGACGGTACACACATACTTCGATCTGTGGGAACAAACATACCTTACGATGGGCGCTTGCAACTCCTGCGAGGCGACGGCGGTGGCGGGGGGCGCCGCGGCGGGGGAGGCGACGGCGGCGAGGGTGGTGCTCGCGGACGGCTCGCTGCGGCGGTTCCCGGGGGGCACCCGGGCGTCGCAGTCGGTGAAGGCGGCGGGGGGCGCGGGCGCGGGCGCGTGCTTCCTGTGCAGCGCGGACGGATTTGAGCTCGGCCGGGCGGTGGCGGCGGTGGCGGCGGACGAGGAGCTGCAGCCCGGGCAGCTCTACTTCGTGCTGCCCGCGGCGATGCTGCGGCGGCCGCTGCAGGCGGAGGAGATGGCCGCGCTCGCGGTCCGCGCCAGCGCCGCGCTGGTTGGCGACCACGACGGCCCGCTCGTGTTCCCGGAGGCGGCCGCCGGCGGCGGAGGCGCCGCCGCGGGTAGGAGCGGCGGGAAGGCGTGCCGGAGGTCGCGGAGGGGCAGCAGCCGGGGGCGGGACTTCGTGCCGGATCTCGGCGCCATTGCCGAGTAGCCAGCCACCGGCCGGCTCGATCGCCGTCCGGAGAGGAGATCGTTGTTACCAAACTTACTTACGTGTGAACCGATCAACCGGAGGCTTTGACTAATGCTAATCTAGGAGCGTAGCTTAGCTGGCTGGTTGTAGCCTGTAGGTACGTAAACACATGTACATGTAGAAGACGCGTAGGTACATGTGGCTACATGCATATTCTGATCCAAGGGCGCCGGAGGATGGTGCCAAGGCCTCGTGTGAGTGGCTGACGGGTGGGACCCACGTTTGAGATGTTGGGACGGATAATGTCCGATGTGCCACTTCAATGAGTGGCCCACTCGATGCACGGCTATCTTGATGCAGATTGATCTGCTACGTTTCTCGTCTTGTCACCCTGGCCTGGAGAGCAGATTGAACGTGCACCAATAGCGGTTTGATTTGCATTTTTGACTTGTTTTGGGGACGTAGCTTGGAGCACGGTAGGGAGAGTGGAGGAAGCAACGAGCCAAACTCGGTACAAGGAAAACGACAAGGAGACACCCTTTTCTATCCATCCATCCTTCCTTCCTGGTTGGCTCTCGTCGCCGTTTCGTGCCGCCGCTGGGACGGCGGGTCGATCCATACATGCATCGACCTCGCCGTGACCGCGCACCGTTGCGGGCAAGAGATTCTACCACGGGATGATAGCGTCGAGGCGCCAAAATTGGTTTTCTCCATCGGGGACATGATGGGCTCTATGAGTTGACAGTGTGTCTGGCTAACAAATTCGACCAAGTGGATTAACCGTTGGTGCTTTATTCGTGATCGATTCCGACGACCTAGCTTAGTCACGTCCCGAACCATCTTTCCTTTGCGAAAACAAGTTCAGCTAGCATGCGGTTTTCTCCATCGGAATACATTTCCATTTCCGCTGCCGGCTCGGGCCACTGTTAGTTTTTGCGTGAACCTTACAACTCGAATAGTCTCGTAGGCTAGGAAGCACACAGAATGCGGTAGTCCGTAGTGTTAGAAGATTCGTGCAGAGGGAAAGATGGAAGTTTGCCATTTTCCATCATTGACCTACACCACACGTACGATTCCACTCACACTAGTAGGCTACTGTAAGCTAGTAGATGCCTAGATATAATGATACACTATACGACTGAATTATTTCATGGACACTTTCTGGACTTGTACGCATGCATGCAACCATAAATATTTGGCGCTGATGAGAGCGAGTAAAGATCGATCGGGCTGGCCAGGGAGAAAATTAAGGGCTGGCCAGGGAGAAAATTAAGTCGATAGTAAATGGTGGACAGGGAAGTAATTAAGTCGAGGTTAAACTTAATAAAACGGCGTTGTGTTGGGTGGCGATGAACTTCCTCTTCCTTTTGAAGTTAAGGTGGCGATGAAGTGGTGCTGTCTGTGTGGTGTGGCCCCAGTGTCGGGATCTCTTGAGTCTGACTCGAACGGCCCAGCCAAACAAAAGTTCGACCTCTCCTCTCCGTGGTGCGCTGCAGTGGCTGTGGCACGAACTCGACATGCATGTGGCGTGCTGAGGTATCGCCCATGCCATCGCGTGGTATTTGCGAAACTGCCCCTCGGTAGGGTAGCGACAAGGACTGCTGCTGTCACAATCCGGCCGGCTTAACTAATTCGAATTTGTTTCGCAGCGCAAAGTTGATGGGATTTCTTCCGTACTTGTTAATACCATTCTGCATGTCATTACGATTTGGCTCTTATAACGAGACATTCTGGTATCGGTATATCGTTCTGGAGTTTAATACAATAATATATATTTATAAGTATATATATGTTTAATTATACGCGCATCAAATTGTACTTGTAATATTATTCTAAATATATAGTAGTAGAATGAAATATAACTTATAGTTTCATGAGTACAATAGACGATATTATCAGTTCCACCGGTATAGCCGGTATTGCTCGGTATCGAAACCGACATAACAGGTATCAAGCAAATACACCCGATATTGACCGGTATGAAATGTATAGCTGCTGTATACCAGTTTAAATAGTGAAATAGTACATACTGGCCGGTACAATATCGATGAGTTATACTGGCCGGTACGATATCGATGAGTTTGCTTTCTTCCCCTACGAGGACCATGCAAAGTTGAGGGTTGGTTCTGTTTTTGCATGGTGCAACTTGGAGGCCGTGTCACGCATTCACTGTACATCTAGGTGCCATTGAGGAGGATGTGGGACACGGACGACGGACGTGGACATGGCGATGGCACAGCTGGACGTGACAGCTCAGCCCAGAGGCGCCTCCAAAATCCAAATACTACCCAGAGTATGCATCGGTGATGGGTTTCTGTTGAGTAGGACGTAATCCCAATACGGCCATTGGTACGTACTAGCATTGTGCTCGCTGCGCGGCGTGAAACAATCAAACAAAGCGAGGAGGAATGGGTCGCTGCCGCTGGTCCCTGTTCGTCTGTTGGATCTTTTGTCCCCTCGCGAGAATCGGTGCATGAAATCGGGAAGGAGGAGTTGATTTCAACGTTGAGACCAGCGGCCGACCGGCTGGCCTGGCGCCCTCGGCCAGCTCTTTGCGAACTGGCACCCAACTCGCCGCAACCACCTCGATTCCCTGCGCCTCGGTGGCTGTTTGTTTGTACTGCACACCCACGCAGCACTGCGCAGCTGAAGCAGGCACAGTACGCTTTGACAAAATTCATGTCTTTTTAACCTTTTCTAGTTTCCCATTTTGCCACCGCACCGGAAGGCACGTGCGCTACAGCCAGCAGAACTCCGGTGCAACGCATACTCAATCGTAATTTTTGTTAAACAAGGTAGTCGTCGCTAGGAGACGATCAATCAATTATCAAATAATAGACAATCGACAGAGAGATAATAGATAGAAACACAATATAGGGAACATCTTTATTCATTGATCGATGTCTTTCTGTGTATAGAGACTAGAGAGGTCCTATTTACAGACTAAAACCCACCGAGAGCAGTTTCGGTATTATACCCAGTAAACCTTAATCAAGGGTTTCTTAATACTCCCCTTGAGCGAATACGGCGTCATGCACATATCTCATTAAAAATTCCTCCTAAAATCCCAGTGGAAAAAAAAGGATCAAAGAAAAAAGTACAGTGCATCCACAAGCTGTATTGCATCGTTACCTCGTTAAAAGCTTTTATGCAAGGAATATTCAGTGAAAATTCACTAAGGGAAAAGGAGTGCAACCTCTTTATCTTCTCGGTTAATCTTCAGGATTAGGGTAAAACTTCAAGACTTTAGTGGATTCTCCCCCTGATTCCTACAACTCTCAAGCCACTTCATTCCAATACCACGAACGTATCGTTGGAACTGGACGTAGGCAAAGACTTAGTGAATAAATCAATCAGATTTTCATAAGATCTAGTTTGCAGGATCTTCACCTCATCGCAATTTTTAAGGTGTGGGAGCAATTTTCATAATTACTAAATCCATTAATTAATTTCCCAACCACACAATACCACGAAAAATTAAACTATGAAAAATATGATGCTTCCAATGTGTACTAGGTCTAAGTTTTCACAAATTTAAGGAAGCTCATATACCTTATAAATCTAGTTTCTAGGATTAATTCAAGGTTATTGCATAAAAAATAAATAATATTAAAGCAAATAACCATGACATGAGGGTCTATATTAAAAACTACCATAGAACAAGCTGATCAGTCGTAAAAATCAGATTACAGAAGTGTTATTATGTAGAAATATATAAAAATGCGAAATCCATCGTAAATTTCCAAAACTCCAAGGGGTTTTTTCGCAAAATTTTCTTATCCGCAAAAGTTTCCTTATTGTCGTAGCAAGGCACCAAAGAGTGCCACGCACTCTAGGGTCGTCAGGAATGCTGGTGTACCCTCGGATATACTGTACATATGTAGACCAAGTCCATATGGTGTATTTAGACCAATATACCTAATCACCCTCTCTTTCATTACATTATGAGGGTAAGAAGGTAAATGTCCATTCTTACCCCTTATAAATAAAAGCCCCAAAGGCATGCAAGAGGGGGGCTTTTCCCTCATTCTCTCATTCAATACAATATCAACACACCTTGTGTCTTTGGCTCCTCCTCCCTTCGTTCTCCTCTCAAGACAAAGGGTATTCCGTATCCGCTGTCTAGCCTTTTTTGCTACGACATTTGTAATTTCATAACTTCGAGGGTCCATTTGCAAAATTTTTTGACTTTATAGTTTTTTTCAAGGGCCCACACTGTGTTGGACTTTTCAGGCCAGAGCAAGAAAGGGCGTAGGGGTAAGGATTCCCCTGCCATGTTCACAGAGGCGGCAGCGGCTAGCGTTTCACGCGTGCGGCCGATGGGGCCACGGTGGGAGTGGCGCGAGCATGGCATGGCCGGCGGCGAGCGGGTGCGGCTCGCTTGCGGCGCGTGGCACGCAGCCGGCGCGCGTCGGGCATGCGGCGGCGACCACAAGCCGGTGCATGGCGACGCGACCATGGCGGGCAGCGGCATGCGATCAGCTTCGGGCGGCGCGTAGTGAGCGCCGATGTCAAGTCGGCGCCGGCGGCAACCGGCTTTGGGCCAGGCGAAATTCTTTTTTCTTTATGCTCGATGAACAGAATAATGCATATTCGATCTAGTTACAACGATTAGTAGTAATTAATCATAGATATCGATTAAATAGATCTAGAACCCTAATTAGCAATCAACGGATCTAGTTGGGTTCGAACAAAATTAATCTACCAGGTTAATTTATAGCGAAATTAGAGATTAAAAGATGAAATCCCGACGACATACCGATTCGACCATGTAGAGCAATTCATGTTGATAATGTGTTAAATAATAGTCATCGCAGGGAGACAATCAGTCAATCGCCAAACAATAGACAATCGACAGAGAGACAGCAGATTGAAACACAATATGGGGAACATATTTATTCATTGATCAATCTCTTTTTGTGTACAGGGAGGTCATATTCATAGACTAAAACTAACCAGCGGCAGTTTCAGTATTATGTCCATCAACTCTTAATCCAGGGTTTCTTAACAATTTTAGCTGGATTTGCTCATTGCTCGGTCATACTAACAGATGGAAATCCGTACGTGTGGCTTCAGGTTTCCCCGTGCAGTCCTTGCCCGCAGCGACAGAGCTAGAAAATTTTTATCCAGAGGGCCGTATGATGAGAACTAGATATTAAAATATGCTAATTGCAAATATTTTACTATTTTACGTAAACAAACTAAAAACTATATAAAAGATTTCATAAACTATGTACCCAAGCTCTCACTGTCCTGCTTGCCCGACGGCACCATCCGTTGCTGTCAAAACGAGGTGTACCGTACGCGGCATGCACCATCCATCTTTTCTCTGCCCCGTCCCTTTATCAGATGCACGCACGCACGCACAGCCGATCGATCGACGCTGACCTCCTCACGCCGATCGATCCATCATTTCCACAGCGACGCGTTGGAAATCGACCTTGCTCTCCCGCTCAAAACGTAATTTCCGCTGCTGCTCGAAAGTTCGAAACGCGGACGCCCGAGCCGTTTTCAGGGTTCCTGCGCAGTACATTTATCAGCTCCCGGCCGGTCGAGTCGTCATTAATAGCCACAAACGAAAACATCCTTTCGAATGAGTAGTAATCAGCAGGTTTCTGCAATGGTTAACTGGGGTTAGATCAACCGTCCTTTTCGGTTAGCACAGCGACAGAGAAGATGCCTCTTGGCATGATGCGCTACGTACTACACACATCAACGTTAGTTGCTTCGTCGCTGCGCCGTGCAGGCGAGCATACTGTACGTGCGTCGTCCTAGCTAGCTAGTCATAGTGGCGGCCAGTGTTGCAGATGTTGACCGGATCGATCTGCGCGCTTCACAGGGGAATGGCGAATGAATCGGATATATTTCAGGTGGCTAGCTGTCCGCTCTAGTAAGATTACATAAATCACGAGTGTCATGTAGTCTCGGCGGCAGATCTAGGATTAAAATGAAAGGTATTAATAAGTAAAATTAATATGAGTTTTCGGTGACCTCTTGCTAGTATATGGTTTGCCACGTCACTCTCACGCATTCACACTGCTAAAATACAGTCAAAATTCACAATTTCATGATACTAATGATCCTCTACCCATGGTCATCAAATCTTACAAATATTGCCCATAGTATGCGCTTAACCAATTGTTTTTCCGCAGTTTTATTTAATCCTGCACTAATATTATACATCCTACCACATTTACTCATTCACCAACACAAACACACATCACAGCCTCTCTGGAGAATCTAAAAAGAATGCAAGCTAGACTCACTCTGGTTAGCACTCCACGTCACGGTCTAGGCCACTTGGACTTTTAGCTCGGCCGATTGACCTTGCGCTAGGGAGAGACCCAAATCGTTTTTTTAGAGAACACCTAAGAGAACTACGTGTCTTTGTATTAAGCAAAAGGAGATAAAGACCATCCAAACTTACAGGTAAAACAAAACTCACGCACACACGCAGCAACTCAAAACACGGAACGCTCAAAACAAGAACAAACAAGAAGAAACTGAAGAGGGGGAGGCCGAAAACTACAGGTCTAAAACAAGGATTACTCAAACATCGGTAGTGACTGCAAGCACTGAACTCCCGATGCTCGCCAAAACCGGAGCTCGTGGAACATCCTTTAAAGAATAGACTCCAGCGCTGCTGCGACCTTGTCAAACACATTCTTCTACCTCCAGATAAGCTTGCCTTCTTCTCTGCTCTTCCCATGGATAGCTGCCGGAGCGGGTACCTACCGTCCAGCCGACAGTAGAGAGTGCTCTAGCCGCCCCTGTCGGGTCCGCCCCTGTATAAACTAGTACCGTACTCCTATGTGTATAGCCGCAGCCAGGCAGGATTTGATTGATGGAAACCGTAGCGTGAGGAAACTACAGATGCGTCGTTGATAGTAAGAAAAGAGGAGCATGCGAAAGGGATGGATCGATCTTGGGAGTTCACACTTCACACCATGATACTAAGGTGATAGCGTACTAGGCTCGATCATATGCAAACATCATTCAGTACTGCTGCTGCACCCGCTGGTAAGGTATATATAGGGGTCTCTTTGTAAACAATGGTACTGTCTGCTAGCTTAGCTAGCTCCACAGTGCAAATTTTGGCATGAACATGCTGAGTAGGCTTCGGTAGATATGGCACATGCATGTTTAGTGACCTTGTTCAGTTCTAGTTCTACCGTACGTTACTATTAATCCATGTCGAAGAAAAGGAGAAGCGTGAGCGTGTGGTCGTGGGATCAGATCCTCTACGTTACTGCAGAGGTCATTATGTAAACAGTGTTGTAGTGACCGCAGCAACACTGGAACATGTACGGTAGCAAAAACACTGTAATAACAGATTTAAACCTTTGATTTTCAATTAGATGGTGAAGATCACTTCCAATGTCATGGCACCATAGATTATTTCAGCCGATTGAGCGGGTATCCGACGTACGGTATTAATTCCAGTTGCATGCTCTCTTGTTGTTATCTGCTCGATCTCGTGTGAACCGTCCCCATGTTCACACCGAATTATTAAGCAGTTCACAGTCAATATCAAAGTAGCAAAGTAGTCCGTATTTTTTTCAATTTAACCCTTTTTTCGTTAAAACTTTACATTTATACCCCTGCTCGTCTTATTTCCGATTTTGGACCCAGGGGGGTCGGCGCCGTGACTCGCGGCGCCGAGCTAACTGACTTCAGCGCCATGACTCATGGCGCCGAGTACCGCCACGCAGCATGACTCACGCCGCCGCCACGGTGGCGAGTGCGGTACCTCGGCGCCATGAGTCATGGCGCGAGTATGTTCTTCGGCGCCGTGAGTCACGGCGCCACCCCGGGTCCAAAATCGGAAATAAGACGAGCAGTATAAATGTGAAGTTTTAACGAAAAAAGGGTTAAATTGAAAAAAAATCAGCAAAGTAGTACCATGTGAATATGATCTGCGTACGTAGCTGCGTCCGCACACGACACGACGGAGCAGAACAGCCGCACGCATGTGATGTATGTGTGCACCCTGAGAAAGCCGAGGGCTTCTTCTCCTTGTTCTGACAAGAGACGGTCGATGCACATTGCACGACACCACTAGCTACGCATGCTCGTCTTTTCTTGGCAGGGTCATGCGCGCGCGGCGTACGTCTCCGACTCTCCCAAGAATATGATTTGATCGCGTGATGGCACAGGAAGGACGGGGAGCGCGCGCATATATTTCGGCCGTTTTCCGAATTCCAGGCGGCACGGTACTGAAGGCTCGATCTCTGTCTCTGACTCTCCCACCGAAAACAAAACCACCGTGCCGGGCCAAAGCAATTCGTTCGGCTCATTTGCCCGCGAGAAGAGAACGTGTCCATGAAGATCCCGACGTACGGCTCGAATCGACTAGCGGTCGGTACTGTGCTGGTAGTAGGATGAAAAAAAATTGAAAATGGATCGATCGGCTGATCGGGTACGCGTGTATGTCGGTTCACGAAGTGCTACTGTGCGCACGCACTAACCTCACCGACTGCGACCATGGAGACGCCCCGTCCCTGCCGCCTCCGCCCCCCTCCCCAACTCCGGCGACAGGGTGGGACCATCGCGCGGTGTAATACCCCGAATATCAAATAGAGAGAACATATTATTCGGAAGAGAAATTTATTCAAATTTGAATGCTCTAAAGTTTAGAGAAAAATTAAAAGAAAATTCAAGATTTGAAGGAGGATTGGACCTTGGGCTTTCGGCCCAAGGTGTCCTAGCCAAGTGGGCCGGCCTTGTAGTGGAGTCAAGAAGGGGTGCCCTTCCCCAAAACCCTAACATCTGCTACAGTATCATGCCACACTGTAGCGCGCGGTACTGTAACAGCCCCCTCCCTGCTACTCTACCAAGTTGAGGAAGAAGCTCCGAGGTGCCGCCGACCATGGTGGAAGGAGAAGAAAGAGAGAAGAAGAAGATCCGCTTCGTGGGTTTTTGTTCAGCGTTTCACGTGTCTCCAAGGGTATCAATTCGTTTCCACGCTGTTTTGATGTTGTTTAGATGCGAAACCGATTAAAATCGTTTGGATCAAAGTCAGTCTGCAGTAGATTCAAATCTGTCTAGTATGTTGCGTAGGCTGTTTCGACATCTTAGAGGCCGAATCAGAAGTTTTGATCTCCTAGAGTTATTTAGATAATGTTCTTAGCTTTCGGTGGCCGCCAAGAACAGCTGATTCCGACGTACGGATCAAAAGTTATGAATTATTTAGTGTGACTGTTCTGCGAATCTGCCAGTGTTCTGACAGATTTTAGTAATCTGACTAGAACGATCTGTTAAAGGGAGAATTAGGGGATCTCAGTATAACGAAAGTTGTAGGTAATTGTCGTAGCTTTCAGGGAAGCCCAAGAACACGAAATTTGGACAAACGAGTTGAAAGTTATGATAGTTTTAGTGTTCTGTCCAGAGAACCTGACGTGAAATTGATGTTCTGATAATTAGCTCGATAGGGTTATTAGATGGCTGAATCAGGAGGGCTCACCAACTAGGTTTAGGTGGAGATTTTGTTAAGCTTTAAATAGAGTCCAAGAACAACTCATTTGGACTCATGTACTAAAAGTTATGAATTTTAGAACGTGACTGTCCACAGAAGGGACAGAGCAACATTTAGAAATTGGGGTTGGGTTCGCGCTAAAGGAACTACCGCGAGTTCGTGTTTACTCTTATGGTTTGTTTGGTCCATTACTGTTGTCTTAGCATTCTCTTAAATGAATTTTAGGTAGGGGACTAGTTCCGAAGGCGGCACCCTCTTCGCGTCCTTCGTTCCCGCACAATTGAGGCAAGTGCATTGTTTGTACCTTGTTTGTGATTGTTGGACATGAATGCGTGTTTGATACATGTTAGTGTTGTATGGTTATTGGTAAGTGTGCATAATAAGAATGATGAATGTTCAAAGTATGACTGTTCTTTATTCATGAATGTTGTTATTGTCTTTGGTACTTTGATGATGAATAGAGGTGGTGCATATGCATAATGATATCATGTTGAGGTCTGGTCTTGTGATGACCAAACATGCACATCTTTGAGGTCCCCGTCATGTATGTGACGGGCTTGAGGTCCCCAAACTTGCGGAGTATTAGGCAATTGGTCCTGCGCGCTTGCGGTCCTCGCGCGCCATGCGCACATGGGTATCAAAGAACGGTTGCATACTTTGCATTACCGGTAAAATACAAAAAGTGATAAAGAGAAGGAATCCTTGAGCATTGCATATGCATGTGGAATGATTTAATGATGTGCTCCTGAAAGTGGATGTTGATGTGATGATTTGAATTATGTGTGTTTTTTTTATATATGTACTTGCTGAGTCTGTGGATTCACTCTTGCTTTCTTTGTTGTTTTAGGTACCCAATTCAAGAACAGCATGCATGGGAGGGTGTAGCACTATGATCACACGCACACTGCCATGAACCTTAATTCTCAGACCATGCCTTAATAAATAAGCAACTGCTTAAAGGATTCATCATGATTATGTTTCCGCGTTGATTTATTTGTAATAATGATGAGTAGCATAGTTGGGTGTTTGAGGATTTGTTTAGTTGATTAGCAAGTTCCTGAATGCTTATTGATGATATTGAATGTTGCAATATTTAGTTATAATACCCTTTTTATCTGATGAAATCTCTGTGAAGTTAGAAATACAAAGGAGGTTTTGCGAAATTTAGTAAATTGTCTTAGCTTAGATTTGTGTAAGGTTACCTTAGTAGCATTCCAGGCTCATATGGGGCTGGGGTGTTACAAGATTTTATTGGACATAAAAAACGAAAGCAACATAAGATTATTTTGCGTCATATCTGATGATACGACTTTTGTGTTTTTCTTCTTTTTATAGATTTTTCAGAAGAGTTACAATCAGATTCCCAATCGGATTCTGAACCCAAAACGGAAGCCCGAAGTTTTCCGACAACCAGTATTACACGCTATAGTACTATCTTCAGAATCTGACTTTGAACAAAAACAGAACACAGTCTGATTCCTTTCAGAGTTACCAAAAACAGAAAAAACCTAACATAAAAATACAAGATTAAAACTAACAAATATCCCCCTAATCTTGTGATTCTGATTTCACATCTCTTATGCCAAGTTTTTGTCTCATTGCGATGAACTTTACACATCCGAGTGGCTTGGTCAGAACATCAGCCCGTTGCTCATCTGAACTAACATGTTCTACTTCAATCCTTCCAGCTTCCACACATTCTCGAATAAAGTAATATCTTCTGTCGATATGTTTAGTTCTCTCATGATATACATGATTTTTACACAAAGAAATTGCTGATTTATTATCAATCCTCAACTCAACCTTCTCTGTTTCTTTGTTTAGCAAATGTGCTAGCTGTCGAGCAAGCCATATACCCTGACATGCTGAAGTAGTTGCCGCAATGTATTCCGCCTCACATGATGACAGTGCCATGATTTTTTGTTTTTGTGATAGCCAAGTAATCAAACACAAACCTAAAAAGAAGACTGCGCCAGAAGTGCTTTTACGATCATCTAAGTCATCGGCTAAGTCACTGTCACTATACCCAATTATCTTTGGTTCTATAGATCCTTTCATAGTTACACCCAAAATTCAAAGTACCATTGAGATACCTCAAAATATGTTTCACATCAGCAAAATGTTGAATAGTTGGTGATTCCATAAATCCGCTCACAATCCCGACAGCATATGCAATATCTGGTCTTGTGTTTACCAAATACCGCAAACTACCAACTATACTCCTGTACATGGTAGTATCTACAGCCGGGTCTTCACTCTTCTTACTTAATTTCAATCGATTTTCCATTGGTGTTACACATGGATCGCACCCCTTCATGCCAGATTGTTCTATAATCTTTGCTGCATAACCAGTTTGGCATAAGGATATTCCTTGATCAGTTTGTTTGACCTCAATTCCCAACTAATAGCTTAATAAGCCAAGATCGCTCATACTGAATTTTTGCATCATTTGCTCCTTAAACCTCCCAATTTCAGCATTACTTGATCCTGTGATTATTAGGTCATCCACATATACACCAATCAGCAAACATACTTCATTAGTATTTCTTTTGTACACAGCATGTTCCAGAGGATTTCTCTCAAAACCCAATTCTTCTAAGTTTTGTCAAGCTTTATATTCCGGGCCTGAGGAGCTTGCCTAAGCCCATAAATTGCCTTCTTGAGTTTTAACACCTTATCTTCGCTTGCTTTCTCAATATAACTAGGTGGTTGTACTACATAAACTTCCTCACCCAAGTCTCCATGTAAGAAAGCTGATTTCACATCCATGTGATGTACTTTCCAACTTTCTTGAGCAGCAATTGCAATGAATAATCGAATTGTTTCTAATCTCGCAACAGGAGCAAATACTTCCTCAAAATCAATTCCCTACCGCTGTACATATCCTTTTGCGAAAGGCATGCTTTGTGTTTCACAATAGCTCCTTGTGGATCCTTATTGACTTTGTAAACCCATTTTAAACCTATAGGTTTATGACCCTTTGGCAAAACAGCAAGCTCCCATGTATCATTTGTTCTGATAGCTTCCAACTCAGTTTCCATTGCTTGCTTCCAGTCATCAAGTTGCATAGCCTCAACAAAACTTGATGGCTCTTTAGTTGCTATCATACACAGACTATTATAATCTGTCTCCACTTCTATAGTTTCTTCATATATATCCCTCAAAGAACGAAAAAGCAATGGTTCATCTTCGGCTGTTTGAGATGGCATCTCTGAAGCCTCTGTCCGTAACTCACTTGTGATAGCTGTTGTTTCTTCTGGAATCATAACAGATGTATCAGTTTTTGTAGCAGTCGGTGTTGCTAGTTGTGAACCTTCGTCAAAATGTGAAATTTATACATCAGAACCTCCAGACTGATTAACGACCCAATCAACCGAAAAGATTTCGCCTGACCCATCCTTTTCTGCCACCTGATCCCAATGACCCAATCCCACTCACTGTCTTCCTCAAAGACCACATCATGACTCACTACTAATTTGCTTGTGTTTGGATTATAAAACCTATATGCCTTTGTGCCAGGTTCATAACCAATGAACACAATCGGAATGCTTCTATCATCAAGTTTCTTGAGATGTGGAGTCACCACCTTTACATGTGCAACACAGCCGAATACACGAAGAAACTGCACCTTGGGTTTTCTTTGATACCAAGCTTCATAAGGTGTCTTCTCTGACACTCTGAGTTGTGCTCAATTAAGAAGAAATACTGCTGTTGGTACGGCCTCCCCCAGAACCTCCCAGGGGCTCTCTTGTTCTTTAACAAACTTCTTGCCGTACCGACAATAGTCCGATTTCGACGCTCGGCCACACCATTTTGTTGTGGTGAGTAAGGTGCAGTTAAAAACCGTCTCAACCCCTGCTCTTCACAGTATAAAGAAAATTCGTGGGATAAAAACTCTCCTCCTCGATCTGTGCGTAATGCTCCTATCTTGCAATTTGCTTCATTGTCAATTCTTTTTTGAATGAGCCGGCAGGATCTCTACCGAGCATATATATATAAAGCAGAAGAGAATTGACTCAGTTTATAAGGGAAACCGGGCCCGAAAACCTTAATAGGTGCACGGTTTTAGAGAGGGAAAACCGGTAACCAACCCCGAGACGACAAAACGACCTTAACTTGAACAGAACGTCACTCACACCGGAAGACACGACTGCGACAACTCAACTTGCGCACTATCCAACAAACACCTCGGTCGGTGAAGAATCTAGATCCGCCACAAATGCTTTGTGAGACAACACTCTTGTTGATATACCTATTGCTCAATTGGATTTAAAGATCAAAGAGGTATGCAACCATCAACTCAATTCGCAATATATAGGTTGAACTTCACCAAAAAGGAAAACTTGTAAATGTGCATAGGTTTTATTTACACACCAACCAAGGGGAGTTCACTATATCTTGTGGTTTCATTAGTATTGATCCATAATTCTTTGTCCACATATATCAAGGATCTTTACCTTGAAATATATCCTTGAATATATTTAACTTGTGTAGTTAATATATTCATATGAGTATATACAACTTGTGTAGTTTGTATACACTCATTTTGGTATATATAACTTGTGTAGTTTATATATACTCATGTCCTTGTTGTTTCATTAGTATTGATCTTTGTGATCTACTTTGAAACATAACTCTTGAGTATATATATAACTTATGTAGTTTATATATACTCATACCAATTACATTCAATTATCTGTAATTGTGTTGGTTATCATCAATTACCAAAGAGGGATAGATTTTGGTATCTTGTCCCAACCATTATGAGTTGATGGTATGTTGTGGTAATTAATGATAATCACATTATGGAACTAACGTTTCTCCTTGAGTTGGATGAATAGGTTATGTTCTAGGTGTTTGAAGACTTTGATGACATCATATGTTGATTGTCATCAAGTCGTGATTCTTGAAGAAGAAGAAATCATCATGTGTTGATGATGTTCAAGAAAAGGATGATCATCATACGTTGATGATATTGAAGTGAAGAGCTTGAAGTAAAGGATGCATCATGAGTTGATGCGTATCAAGTTCAAGAAGATGAGATGATCATTGGTTGATCATCAAGACAAAAGAAGGTGTCATCATGTGTTGATGGACATCAAGTCGAAATCATGAAGCAAAGGAAATCATCATGCGTTGATGATTGTCAAGCTTCAAAAGATGTGCAAGGCTAAGGTATGACTAGCTAGGGCTAAGGATTTGTTCCTAGTCTTTTACCGATCTCGGTGTTTGGTTGAGAGATCGGATTGCTAGAATAGGTTGCCGCATCATTAAGAGGGTCTTAATTAGTAGCTTGAGTTAGTCATGTGTTGATAGCTCATTGTGTTTGCTCTAGCTCAACTTAACATGTTGCCTATATTTGCGAATGCGTTTTGCAAATGGTTGTGGCTCATGGTTAATCCTTGTAGCATGTGACTTTAGTTTGCGAATGTGTTTGCAAACGGTTTAAGTCCATGTACCTTATTCCTGTGGCAATGATTCTAAAAGTCGGCAAATGTGTTTTGCAACTTGTTGAGAATCTAGCTTTCTCTTGTGTACATGTTGCATCAATTTGGCAAATATGTTTTGCAAATTGAGTTGAGGCAAATGTACAAAGCCTATTTTCGCCTTGTCGATCGTCATGGTCCGACCGCCGTAGCGTCCGATCGGTAGAGCGGTCCGACCGCCATGGGTTGGGCGGTTCGACCGATTCTCGTGTACCGGCCAGAAGAATCGGTGACACGGGGCGCGTAGTACCGAGTTTGAAGCGTACTACCGAGGCGTGTAGTACCAAACTTTGTTTGGCGTACGATTTTCCGGAGGGTTGTTTTCCGGTTTTGCTCGGTGCTCGGGCGGCGGTCCGACCGCCCGCGGTCCGATCGGCAGCGGCCCGACCGCCGCTGGTTGGCGGTCGACCGATTGTGAGTCCAACGGCTAGTTTTATAGCCGTTAGACTTTCGCGTCCGACCGATATTTAGTTGGCGGTCGATCGATTTTGTCCGATTCTCCGAATATTTTCTCAACGGCTAGTTTTTGTGTGTGGGCTATAAATACCCACCTTGGTGTGTGAGGAATAAGTTGCTGAGTTGCTGGTGCCCCATTGAGTTTCTTTGAGCTAAGAGCAAGCCTCTCATACTCTTGTGTGCATGTGTTGCACTTAGTGAGTGATTGAGAGCAAACCCTAAGTGCATGTGTTGCATTAGGTTGTGGATTGCTTATCCATAGAGCTTTGGCACTTGATTGGTTCAAGTGAAAGTTGAGTCTTGTTACTCTTGGTGTTTGCCGACACCTAGACGGCGTGGAGACGTTAGCGCCGGTGATCTTCTCAAGTGAAGCTTGTGAGAAGACCCGCGATTTGTGAGTGGCTTGGTGCTCGCCATCTCCGCGGAGTAAGAGCAACCCTAGTGGATTGGGGTGATAAGTTCAAGTTGAGTCGGTCCAAGCGGTTGAACTCACTTAGAGGTGTTTGTTCGGTTGAACCGTCCAAGTTGTTTGACTTACCTCTGAGGTGTTGCCTCGCGCTTTGGAGCCGATCCAAAAGGTTGAACTTACCTCAACGTGGATTAGGGAGACCGCAAGTCTTCGATCACCACGCGGTCAATTGTGGTTTGCTTTCTTGAGCTTTAGCAATTTACATTCATTGTATAATTGCTTATTTATTTGATTGCTATCGTATGTGCTTGATTGATCATATCATTAGTTGAAAGCTTACAAGTTCATGCTCTATTGATTATTACTTTATACTTGTATTGTTGAAGCACTTAGTTGAGACTAGTGATTTGTGTCTTAATTGTGCAAAACCGTATTAATATTAACTTCCGTGATTAGAAATCGATTTTTGTGCATAAAAGTATTAAAACGCCTATTCACCCCCTCTAGTCGCCTACTCGATCTTACAATGGAGCCCACCCCACGCCGCACTTTGCCCTCGCTCCCACGCCGCACCTCTCGCCGGGCGGAGGCTCCCACGCGCTTCCTCTCGCCGGCGATTGGACAAAAAGCTATCGTGAAGCGCCAATCCAAAATGAAGAGCCGACGTGAATCGAGGACGTTGGGGTAAACCTACAGGAAAGCCAGATCGAAACGAAGAGACCATGGCCGGGACAAGCGGCCCGTGCCCAACAGCACCAGCACCGGCAGCAGCACCACGCCGGTGCGGACGCCACCTAGAAACCTTTGTCGGCAAGGCTGGTCGCCGAAAGGGAAGGAGCAGCACCGGCAACTCGGAGTAGCGATGGCAGCAACCAGCCAATTGAACCGCACGCCATAGGAGGTGCGGCCGAAGGGGATGGGCATCTCGCAGCAGCCGATGCCGGAGCACGCGGGGGAAATCACCACGGCGCCACTCCATCTGACGAAGATGGAGCAGAAGGAGGAGCAGCTGCTGATGACATTGTCGCCGTCCCCAACCAGCGTCGCAGAATCCGGCCCAGGACAGCCGGATCCGGCCACATCCACCACCGACGCCGCGCGAGGGCGGCAGCCGCCTCCCGAAGAAAGAAGAAAGAGGCCGGAGGCTACCATGCTCGCGGATCTACGCCGCCGTCGCATGGCGTGGCACCGCCCTGCTCCGCCCGCGCTCGCCACCTCCACCCGAGCATGCCCCGAAGCTGCGCCTCCCGCCCGTATCCGGTGCCCTGGATCTCCCCAGCTCCGACTCCGCCCGGATCTAGCGCCTTGGGCCTCCCCTGCACAGATCCGCCCAGAGGAGGCGCGGATCCACGGCTAGCTGGCCACCAGGACAGAGAATTGGCCGGCGGGAGACCTGATCCGGCCAGGCCGGAGTGGATCCAACGAGGACACCAAGGGCCCAGCAAGCATCACTTGACGGAGGAACCCAGCCAGCAGGGGAGGAGAAAGGAGGAGGGGAGAGGAGAAAAAAGGGGGGAAGGGAAAGGGGGCCGCCGCCGCCAGAGTAGGATGCCGAAGGCGGCGGCGGCCGGGCAGGGTGCGGCGAGGGGGGTGCTAGGCGGCGGGGTGAGTCGCTCCGAGTCGCCCCGCGGGGGACGACGCGAGGCTCCCGTTTGGATTCGTCTTCATTGTCAATTCTTGCCTTGATTTTCTTAAAAGCTATCAGCGCTTCACCTTTACTTTTAATAACAGCTATCCACATAAACCGTGAGTTATCATCAACCATAAGAAGGAAGAAGTTATTACCTCCAGAAGTTTCTGGACTGATCGGTCCACATAAATCAGCATGAACCAGTTCAAGTAGCTTTTCAGCACGATATGTGGTTGCATTTGGAAACGGACTTCGATGTTGTTTGCCTACAAGACATGCCTCACAGAATTGTTCCATATGATTGATTTGAGGCAATCCATCGACCATCTTTCCCTGTGACAACATCTTCTATGATCGAAAATTGATGTGCCCATACCTGGCACGCTAGAGCCATTCCTTTTCTTCGTATTTTCACAGCAGGCAAATCGCTTGAGTGTGTTTCAACCGTAAAAGATACAACCGATTCCAGGTCCTTTTAGCTTATACTATCAATCTTCTTTCCCGGTCATAGATCCTTAAGTAACCATATTCAATTATGGTTTTACAACCAGATTCATCAAGTTGCCCCAAGCTTACAATGTTGCTTCTAAGTCGTGAGATATAGTAGACTACTGTAAGGACAGCACCACTCCCGTGTATTCCTACCACAGATCCATATCCAAATTTAACCGACCCCCTTACTGAAACATCCATGTTGGTAAAAACACTACTGTTGCCGGTCATATGATTACTAGCCCCTGTATCCAAATACCACAGATTGCTGCTTCGATTCTCTTCTTCTTCTCCCAGCTCGGGTTTAATGCCATTTTCATTTAGCATGACAACCTGTGTACCATGTTCAGTTTCTTTTAATAATTCACAGGTTTCAATTTTCAATAAGGCCATCTCATCATCCCGATGTTTTTCAAGACAATGAACTTGCTCCTTCTTGGGTTTCAAACACTCAGATGCGAAGTGCCCGTATTCCGAACAATTGAAACATTTTATCCTGGATTTGTGAAACTTTCGATATGGCTTTCTTTTTCTGTCATTAACACTTCCATTACCCTGAACACGACCCTTCCATCGGTCACAAGTGGAACCTCCACCTCTCTCCGTGACACTGCTATCCCCACTGTTTCTTTCTTTCAATGTCAGTGCTTCCCATTGCTCACGCGAAAGCAAAAGTTGCTCTTCCTCATTACTGTGATTTCGCCGCCCCTTCAAGCTTTCTTCAAATGCCCTTAGTCGTCCTACTGCTTCAGTGAAGGTCATAGACGAGATGTCTCCCCATTGCTCAATCGTACCGACGATTGGAAGGAATTTGTCGGGGACAGCACTGAACAGTCTTTCAACAATCACAATGTCTTTTAATTCAGTGCCAAGGGAGCGAATTTCACTTACCATGCTGGTGAGTTTCTAGGAGAAGCCAGCGATTGTCTCGTGATCTTCCATGATCATGCGATCGAACTGCCTTCTCAGCACCTGCACTCTTGCTTTCTTTACACGATCTTCTCCTACCCGCATCTCTCTTATGGCCTCCCATGCCTCCTTTGCCGTTTCTTTATCCGCGATTGCCATCATCACGACATCCAGCACGGACTGAGAGATAACAGCCAGGGTGCTCTGATCTCTTTCTTCTTCGATCGATGCTTCCCCTTCTATTGTTGCCCATAAACCGAGAGCACGTAGGATAATCTTCATCTTCACAGCCCATAAGCTGTAATTTGTGTCATTCAGTAATGGGTACAGAATTGGAACTGTTCCTCCCTTCGATATCGATCTTCCAATTAACGGTGATTCTGCTGCGGTTGCTTCTCCTTTCAACTGCAGATCTTTCTTTGGCAATTTATCGTCAGCCATCACCACCAAATAGTAAAGCTCTGATACCAATTGTTAGAACAAGCACCAGAATTGATGTTTCTATCGAAACTACTTCTGTCGAAACTGAATTTTCGGATGTTTCAGACAGAAGAACTACTGAGACCTTTTCCTGATGATCAGATCTTATTAGACACAAAAAACGAAACCAACATAAGATTATTTTGCGCCATATATGATGGTACGAGTTTTCCGTTTTTCTCCTTTTTATAGTTTTTTCAGAAGAGTTACAATCAGATTCCCAATCGGATTCTGAACCCAAAACGGAAGCCTGAAGTTTTCTGACAACTAGTATGACATGCTACAGTACTATCTTGAGAAACTGACTCTGAACAAAAACAGAACAAAGTCTGATTCCTTGCAGAGTTACCAAAAACAGAATAAACCTAACATAAAAATACAAGATTAAAACTAACAGGCACTCCGCCGCTTGGAGTCGCAGGGTAAAACCCTAAGCATGATGCTGGAGCCGCCAATCTTCTTCCCCGACGGATCGTGAAGATCGTGCCAAGTAGAGCTCCAATGTTCATATTTTGAGTGTTTTGAAATCCAAGTGAAAAATACCAATTCTTTTAAAGTTGAAAGGTCAATTGGGGAGTCAATGGCTAAAATAACACTGTTTTGAAGAGAAATAGCAAAAAATAGCAATCTGAACGAATTGGCAAAAATGGCATAGGTGCCGCGCTCAAAATATACGGGAGGGGACCTACTAGGACCCTCCTGTGCATTTTGAGTGCGGCACTGGTAACATTTTTGCCAATTCGTTGGCGAGACGTCGTGAAACAACTTCATTTTAACCAAAAACTCGTCAATTGGATGGTTGAAAGTGTCCAATATTTGGTTTTTTCCCCCTGAAAGTTCGTTTGAGTTGAAAGTTGCAATCATTGTTTCGAATTGAAAGTTAAATCTCAGTGAAAAAGTGTAAAGTTGAATTTTAGAAGTTCAAAGTTGAAAATGAAAGTGCAAAGTTGAAAGTTTTCCCCCTTCCCTTCGCTCCGATCGTCCGCTCGACCGACGTCCTTCTGAACGTGCGTGCGCTGAGATTAGCAGCGCCCATGTTGGTTTTCCTATATGCTTTGATAGCTATATATTTTTTTCAACATGCATGTAACTATTCCTAATCCACTCCAATCAAAGTTTGTGCATATATGCCAACCATTGCATAGTCCAATGGAATGCTCTAGGTAATGATGGCGGAGGGAAACTAATTTTTTGTAGGTATGGTTCCGCCCAATAAGGCAGCGTTTGGATGAGTGAACCCTGCGACCCATGTACTAGATGGTTCGGGAAAAGGAGGCGTTCGCTCGTTTGGTTCGCTTAACAGAACCGAGCCGTCCCGTATCAGCATGTTCGACTAGAGGGAATATGCGGGCGAGATGTCGCACCATTCCATTTGACGAAAAACGCCGAACGACGCAGTCCCGAACCTCCTCGCCCACCTACGCTCTCTCTTGCAGCGCTGCGCTCACTCTCCCGGAGCGTCCACCTTGTTTTTGTAAGCATGGTTCTGCCCAATAAAGTATACGTTTTTTCCTTGCCGGAGGAAAACTGATTTTTTCTGAAACAACGCGGCTAGATTGAGAAGGAAAAAAAAACCAAAGTGTGTGTTTCAAGAGATTCCTTTGAGCAGTTGGGATGGGCTTTTGAAAAGTACTACCCCTACAATTTGTATTTTTAAATAATATATTTTTTAATTAGAATTACAAAAAATGTCAATTTAATAAAATTACAAAAATGAGTCTATATCGTCATTCCAAACGGTGAAATGACCATATCGCCAGCCAACCCGAAGTAAATGACCCTGTCGTCATTCTAGAGGACAGGCTATAAAAGGGCAAAAAAACGAGGCATAATTCATTTTTAATCCAAAAAAAGAAAAGGGGAGAGAAGGGAGAGGAGAAGAGGTAGCGAAGCCCTGTCCGTCCGTAGCCAAGGAGTGGAGAAAGGGAGTAGATTTGCTCGCACCACATTGCAGGTATTTTTTAAAACTTTATATTTAAATTTGAAACCCTAGTAGGTTAGCAACTAAAACTAGTAGGCCCATAATTTGGTGGATTAGATAGTTTTAGATGTATGGTTGTGTAGTGTAGTTCGATGTAGTGCGTCTTTTTATGCGTGTGTAGTTTAGTTATAGAAAGGTGGATAGTCGTAAAGAATTTATATTATGTTGTAGTAATTGAATGGTTTAGATAGTTTTATATGTATGGTTATGTAGTTTAGTTCTTTGTAGAAATATTTTTAGGTGTGCGTAGTTTAGTTTTAGATATGTCGTTACTTATGTAGATATTTTTTACAGTGCAGTAATTGAATGTATTAGATAGTTCGAGATGTATGGTTTTGTAGTGTATTAACTCTTTTTAGGTGTATGTAGTTCAGTTGTAGATATATCACTGATATTTCTATTTTTAGTAGTTCTTTTTTAAATAGAATTATAGAAATAAATGCACATCTAATAAAATTAGAAAAACAACCTTATTTTATAGTTTGAAATGGCGATATGGCCCTATCACTAGTCCGATTGGCGATATGCCCTTGTCGCCAGTTGGACTGGTGACAAGGGCCCTGTTGTCCTCCCAATTTGGTGACAAGGGCCCTATCGTCCTCCCAATGCCTATGTCGCTATTAGCCTATTTGGAACGATGATTTGCTTGGGAAACAATTAATATTGTATATTTTATTTCTCTGTTTATGTTTAATATTATTAATAATGTAAACATTGTTTTTTTTGCTTCACATTATTTCAGGTATGGCATCGGGGGGTTCTACGCACTGGTTGTAACAGCCCTAACTTAGGGTTTGTATTTCAAATGTAAAATTTTGAGGAGAAATAAAAACTTTTGTTGTCTCATCAAATCATTTGGTAGTTTTCCAAATTTTCCCTAGCAATCTCCATTTTCTAGAAATAAATTCTTGTGATTGGAAATTGTTGTCATCAAATTATTAGCCTTCAAACTTGTGATCATCCTCTGAAATTATTTTTCCTAGCATCTTGATCATCCTATCTACCTCCCTGAATTATCTCTCAATTTTTAGATTTTATTTGCTATTTCAAATGGCCAAGTCAACCTAGTTTGAAATCTGGTCAAACTTCTGTTCAGCAGCTTGTGAATTTTATTGGGAGAAATCTGGTGCATGAAAACTCCTGGAAAAATTTTACAAGGTGGTCCTCTGTTCCAGTTAGCTTCCATAAAAATTTCGAAATTTTTGGAGCCCTGAGCTATCTCTAAAATTTCCCAAAACCTCTCTGTCTTTTAAATCGAATTCTGAAAACACTGTTTGTCGGGCCCGCACCACACTTGGGCTCGAGTCCGACCGCACTAATGTACTCGGTCGCGTCAACTAATCGCACCGCCCGAGTCCAATCAATCGTGACCGTCCGATGAAGATCGAACGATCCACGTCGCGTGCGCAACCGACCTGTCCGAATGCATACACCAATCTCAGCCGTCCATTTCAGATCCAACGGTCGGTGCGTTTCTGATCAAGTCAAACCACCGGTTCGCACCGCTCGACGATCGGCGACAGGCGGTCCCACTGCGAGCTATTTACGCCACGTCGTTCGCCACTCAGCGCGCTTCGCCGCCGCGCTCGCCGCTCACGCCACTGCATGCACGCCACCTCGCCTCACCGGTCTTTTCACCGCCGCACCCTCACCTCGCGCCTCGCTTTGCTCCTACAAAAGCCCACGAGGTTTTCCCTACCTCGTTTCGTCTCCATTGCCTTTCTTCTCCATCGAGCTCCGGGAGCCGTGAGCGCCGCCGCGACGCCCGGCGTTCTCGCTCCGGTGATCTCGAGCACGGCCGACCACGCCACGGCGTGTTCCACATCCTCGGAAGTAAACCCCTCAAGGAATTTCGGATTTCATCGTCGTGAGGTGCGCGTGGGCTTTCTTCTCCAAGTCCGGCCGAAACCGCCTTTTCCGCCGCCGTATCTTCTCCGGTGAGCTCCAACTCGATTCCTTGCTCGGTGAGCGTCACCTGGACTCCACCTTTCTTCTCCACTCTCTCACTTGTCCTCTCGTTCACCCGGGCTCCGCCACCGTTGATCGCCTTGCGCCGCGGCGGCTCTCGCCGCGAGCCACTCGGTGCCTCTGCGTCGTCGCCAAGCACACCGGTGAGTTCCTGGTAACTCACTGATGCCCATGCGCGCGCTAATTTTCATTGTCTACCTCTCTAGTGCAGCCGCACCTTGTCACCCCCACTGCCGGCCGCCGTGTTCCGTCGCCGCGCCACCTCTGTGCATCTCCACCGCCGCGACCACCCTTAGCTTCAACAACCTCTGGCGACCCATTTTGGCCATCGTCGCGGCCACGGCACTCCTTCACCGCGATTTAATCCAGTCGAGCGCCCAAGACTCTCTCGTTCTTGATTGTGTTCCTCTCTGTGCATCGACGGTGGGGCCCACTCCTTCAAAACCAGTTCTTTAGTCTCTAATCATGATTAGGAATGTTCTTCAGTTCACTCTCATGCTTGATTAAAAGTTGGGATTGGAAGTTTGGAAGTGTTTTAGTGTGTTCTCTGAATTTGTCACATGTTGTCGGTTACATTGTCGGTGGCTAAATTCTAATTTCATGCTTATGCTTTGAATTCTTGTTTAGTGCTAGTTGGCTCCCTTTTGTTGTGGTGGTTAGCTTTGAAATCGCTTAGTTAGTATCTTTAAATTTCAAAGCTCTTGTTGTCATGTTTAATCATAAGGGATAGTTAGTTTGTTCATTTTATTGTCTCTGTACTTTTGATTTATCGGTCTGATAAGATTTGGTGTAATAGCATCTTTGAATTGTGTTAACCTTACAAAATGTTGGCATGTTGCTTAGGTGTGTTAGTAGCTGAATTTTATTAAAGCTCAAACTTATTTAGAACTTTGTTTAGCATCTCATAGTTGGATACTTGACTAGTTAGTGTTTTCAATAGCTTCTTTCAGGTCTGTTCTCTCAACTGTTAATGGTTGTTTTAGAGTAGCTAACTTGTTTTGATGTGTTAACTTGATGATTAAATAATAGATGTGCACACAATCACCACCAAAGTCTGTCCAATGTTTAAATCATATAAGAAGAGTGATTTTGTGGTTAACCTGACAAATAAGTGAGTGGGTCTCTGTAGCAGTATTTGTCATTCTTTTGTGATAGTCTAGCCTTTGTGTATAAATTGGTGTTGGTTTGTGATCTTTGATTTTTGCCGGTGTTATTCGTTCTTATTCGCTGTTTTGTTCAATCGTTAGGATTCGATATTTGCGGCAACCCCGAGAACGACCCTCCGCAACAAATTGAGCAACAGCGAACGTGCAAGCGGTTTGATCATGATAATCCCAGATTTTAAAGTCTAATATTTTGTTTCAATTGTATGTATGCATTGCTTAATTTGTGTTAAATTGATTAGTTAAATCCGTGTTGCATATCCTCGTAGATGTAATATTGATCTCTACTACCCGAGCCTAGGTTATTTGTTTGTGATTAGAGATGTTGGATGATCTCTTATCACTTAGTAGATCCGGTCAACTTGCTTAGACATGCTTAGCTATCGGTGAATCAAGCGGTTATCGACTTTAGTCGGTAACCTTGATCACCTAAAATTTACTATAACTTTATGTTTTAGCATTTCGCTATGTTTAATTGCAAAATTAAAAATAAAAACAAAAATGATTTAGACTTGGGCACAATGGTAAGACTGGTGTGATCTGTTGGGTGTGACCGAAAGGTGCCCGAGTCGATTAAGGACCGAAAGTTACTTGCGCCACCGTCGAGCATTTTGCGTGCTAACCACACTAGAGTATATGGGACCTCTCTTGACCTAGTACTTTGGCGTGTATTGGCTCCGGTCGCAGGAGGTCGCAGAGAGGATGGAGGTGGGAGCATGGTAGTTGTCCAAAAGCTTTATCCCGAGTGGGTAGTTATCTTTCGGCTTTACCATGTAAGCGTATGGGTTTCTATCCATACGAGCGGCTCGTAGTTAATACACAATATTGGAAAAAGTCTCGTAGGACTTTCTTTGTGCAAACATACCTTCTAAGTGTGCTTTGGCTTAAAGACGGTGCAAGTGTGGGTACATTGGTACACCCTGCAGGTTAAAACTATTCGAATAGCCTCGTCCTAGGTTATGGACACGCTCGGATCGCCCAAGAACTAGACTACAACATTTAAATTAAAATTTGATGGGTGGTACGAATGGGATTCGTGCTATTGTTGTGGTGACTATTGGGATAGTCACTTCTAGGATGTTTATCTCTATTCTTTTGTATTATTATCCTTCTTGTATTTCAACCTTAAAATGAATTGCAAACTTGCCTTCAAACCGTATTATATTATTGCAAATGAAAGTTGGCTTTATGCAAATGAAACATATGGCCTCCACTAAACAAGTCCTGCATGTAGCATATGAATAGGTCCGCTAGTTCACACGTCGGTCTTGCGGTACAAAGACAATCTTTGTACTCGGTGCTTTGCTTAATGTTTTGTTGCAGAGGAAGAAGGTGAGCCCCAAGGGCCTCACTTACGTGAGTCTGTGTTGCCGATTCGTGGGCGACTAGACTTGGCGGTCGGTCGGATGTCTTGTGGGTTGGAGGCACGCCGATTGGCTTTGTTTATAGCCATCTTATGGCACTTTTGCTTCATTGTCTTCTCTCTCATTGTTTATGTATCTTGTGGCACCGCCGCCTTTGTCCGTAATAACTCTACTATTTGTTTATCTTCCGTTTGGTAGTGTGGTGTTTGGACTCTATGTTTGGAATGGGCGATGTCTAATTTTGTAGCAGGTGTGTATCTTGCTTTATGGGAAGTATACATATCTCGAGGATCAATTTATTTGATTTGTGATGCTAGGACCGGGTGGTTGGTTAAGCATTACAAGCCAAATAAATTGGGGTCCTCACACTGGCCCTTCGAGCTACTTGACCCAGTCGTTGACGCCGGCCACCGTAGCCGCCTCAGTACTGTCCAGCCCCAGTGTGGCGCGGCACCTATCGAGTTTGGCGCGTTGCATCTACGTACACTCATGAGGGCATGAAGGATCGACCCATGTTGGGTTCCTAGGTACATGTAGTTGTGACATTTTTGTACTCCATTTAAATATGACTTGTGTGTACTGACGTGGCCTCTTTATCATTTTGACGTAGGCTAAGCGTCCAGCCTGCTTCCACTTGCAAGGGTCGTGGAGGCCACATGGGAGGACGACCATGGCATCTGTACATCTAAGCATTTTCCATACGACCGATGCCATTGGTGGACAGTTGAAGGTCGAAGATGCACACGTTCCACCTTTCGTGCGGAAAAATGGCTCCTACGCTACAGGATGTTGCGTACCTCATGGGTCTCCCTTGCGCAGGCCCTCCTGTGACTGCGCACAAGGTCGCGGCGATGTGGCGCGTGGACTTCCTCGCCAAGTTCGCCGGGGTGCTACCGCACGATGGTGGGTTCGGCAACACACGGCCTATCATTGAAGTGGCTCTGTCAGTTCTACGTAAGTCCCCCCTCTTTGTTGTTTGTGGTTCATTTTACTAACGAGTCCTTATCATTTTGCAGCCGCATGGTATGGCTCCTGACGCCCCTGATTACAAAGTGAGGAGGCACTTCAAGGCCTATTTTTTGTGGCTGTTCGGGTGGGTCTTGTTTTGCGAGTCTCACGGTGACAGTGTCGACAAGCATATGATTCGGTACGCACAGGAGTTGGCGGACGCGGAGTTGGAGGACATCCAGTAGTACACTTGGGGCCAGCAGCGCTGTGCGCGACGTAACGAGGCCTCTGCGACATCTACCGAGAGGCGAGATAGCTCCATACTCTGCGGATGCCCACTCCTACTGCAATTGTGGTCGTTCGAGCGCTTCCAGATCAGACGACCACAATTGGACCTCAGGACGTACTCCCTCGACCCATATGTCCATGATGATAGGTACAGTGTGTTGCTATCGACAGCTGTTTTGTACTTTGTTTCCACCCTATGTGTCGAGGTGTGTTGTTTGTTTTCTACAGGTCACATTTGTACCCGGACTACGTGACTATGTTCGACCAGCTGACGGATGACCACGTCATATGGGCACCGTAAGCTGCCGAGAGGGTGTATACTACGCACCCAACGGGTTGCCAGCCAGTGAGCATGAGACTCCGCCTACTAGCTAAAGTGGAGTTGCTTGGTGCACGACGTGTACGTGGAGGCGTTCTCCGTCCAACAGGTGATGAGGCAGTTCGGTCTACGGAAGGAGGTCCCGGTCCCCTGAAGGGGCCTATTCTGCTAAATGTCCAAGGGTAAGTTCATCCTAAATATAATATCTTAATCATTTTCTATGTGTCCTAACATTTTTGTGGTGTTGCTTTCGTAGGCACACCAAGAAGAGTGTCCTAGGTACCACATCCTTAGCAGTTCGCATGGAGCTGTGGGTGTAGCGGTGGGTATATGCATTGGACAACGTGGTTTAGGAGGTTGCCCCGTACAACCACTGGATGTATTATGACTACATCGAGTAGTACAATGCTCGGATGAGAGTGTGTTGCATCTGGGTCATGGACAACCCACAACCACACGTCGTCTTTTCAGACCGAAATGGCCACGTCCTATCACATTTTCAGACTGAAAAGATCACACCATGTCATCTTTTTAGATCGAAAAGACCATACACTACCACCTTTTCATACCGAAATGACCACACCCTGTCACACACACAATTCCACCTTTTCAGACAGAAATGACCACACACTGCCACCTTTTTAGACCGAAATGACTACGATCTGCCATGCCACCTTTTCGGACCCAACTGACCACACACTGCCATACCACCTTTTCAGAGCGAAACGACAACCAGGACCAACTCACCAGACATCACAACTACACCATATCCGCTTATAAAAGGACAGAGAAGAGAGCTTGAGGAGAACATTACACCACCACAACCAACACTCCAGTCTAACTTGTTCCACAGATCAGTGTGGAAGGACATAGAAGATTAGGTTGGTCTTAGAGATGTCGGGCTATTCGGAGATACTACGGAAGCACAAGTGACTTGTTGGGAAGAGTAAAACCTACTCGAATTGTTCGATGAAGGATGTGTCTGTACCACTGAAGTTTCCACACCCACAGTGCGACTGCGAAAAACCAGCTTATATCATTCATTCCATACACACGGCGACCTCCGCCCGAGCGTACTATACGTGCGAGAATATCTTTGTAAGAGAATCTTATACACACATCGATTTTTCGCATCTTATCTTGCATTTCACATATCGCTAATTTCATCCGTACATAATGGTAACTTTATGTACCCGACAGCGGGAAGATAAGAGAAACACGATGATGGAGCCCAACAGCGCCAAACAACAAGCTGAGGATGGCCGGGCAAAGTATGCAACGAACACAAGGAAGACTCCTAAAAGTGAGACTAGTCGTCTAAGCGCTCCTCGTCGCGCACTTCAGACCATACTGTGCCCGGTCCGGGCTAACAGTGCCAAGCCCGGCCGGCTCTAGCGGCCCCCTCAGCCGCGCGGACCTGGTTCTCTTCTACTTTTGCGGGGGAAAAAGTAGTAGAGAAACTCGTATCTCGCGGCGGCGGCTCGGGCTCCAGAGCTTCGCCGGAGATGGCCGGCGCAGGGTGCAGCGGCAGTGGCGGCGGTGGCCACGGCATGGACGCGTTGGAGGGCGTGCTCGCCATCATGCTGAAGCCGTCAGAATCGCTCGACGAGGCGCGGTTCACGAGGATCGCCGGCGCCGACTTCAATGACGCCGGCCTCGGCCTCGAAGGACTGCTTGAGTCGCTCGTCTCCACGGGTTTCCAGGCCTCCAACCTCGGCGACGCCGTCGACGTCGTCAACCAGATGGTACATCACTACCCCTTCCCTAACCTAGTTGTGAATGAGGCGAAGCAGATTTGAGTACAGTAGTTCGAAATTGCCGTAATTCTAGATTCATGGAATTTTCGAGGATGTACAGTTTAGACTAGTGGGAATTTCCGTGGAGTGTGTAGTGACTAGGCGGTGAAGCGATGTACTAAGTGATTTTCTACTGATTTTGCTACTCGCCTTTAAGAGTTTCATATATTTGCTAACCCTTTCTTCTCTGTGCTTGAATTAATTGAAGTTAGATTGGAGGCTGTCCCATGAGAAGACAAGCGAGGACTGTGATGAAGCTGAGCTTGACCCTAAATATAGAGAATCTGTGAAGTGCAAGATATTTCTAGGCTTCACTTCAAACCTTGTCTCTTCTGGCATTCGGGATGTAATCCGGTTTCTAGTTCAGCATCACATGGTGAATACTCTAGTTTTGTTATTATGTAACTTGAAATGAAAAGAGTTTAAATATCCTTTTTATGAATTGGTTTAGTAGAAGTGTTTATACATGTTTATTGTAGGGACATATTAACATTACTAAGCATTGAGATCTCATTCCCTAATCTGTAGCTAATTTCCCTCTGCTCGCAAAATTGTGCTCTTTAGGTGGATGTTATTGTTACAACTGCTGGCGGCATAGAGGAGGATCTCATCAAATGCCTTGCACCAACTTACAGAGGTGATTTCTCTTTACCTGGAGTGCTACTGCGGTCAAAAGGACTGAACCGGATAGGAAATCTATTGGTACCTAATGATAACTATTGCAAATTTGAGAACTGGATCATGCCACTTTTTGACCAGATGCTACTAGATCTCTTTTGGGTCTTAAGCTATTAAATTTATCTTCTAGCTGAAACACACTTAGCTTCCAATAATCAGTTTGATTCCATATACTAAATATATTTGTGCTTATGATGCAGTAATTAACTGCCGAGTGGAGATATTGCATACAGACGTACAGTGCATGAAATGGGGTGGAAAATAAAACTAAATTAGATTAATCTGGCAGTCTTACATCTTGAGTTTTAAGGATGCTGAAAATTTAAGATGAATAGGCCTGGCTACAATATTTAGAAACCCCCTTATATAAGGGTACAGAAAAGGATTGACTCAAACACTATATATAAGAAACAGGAGAGAAAAACTTGAATGAAAAAGAACTAAAATCCAACGCAAAAGTACTTCGAAATAATAGACTGAAACATGTCAAAGTAAAATTTCTAAAACATTAAAAGTGAATGAACTTTATTTGTAATGGCCTCCATCATCTCCATTTCATATTGATGTGTACGCATTTCCCTGAACCTTATAACTATGACTGTATTCTTTTCTAGCAAGACATGCATAAATTTGAATAACTCTGAATTATGAGGATATGAGCTATAAGTTTCTGAACAATTATTGAGAATCAATAGAGAGAGGCTATGGGCAACCTGTATTTTCTGCATTGTGAATTCATAGTAAGCTTTACTGCTTCTATTCTTGTAGAAACAACTATTCGACCATTTTATATGCTTTTGTTGTCTTCATGAAGTTCAATAATTTCTTCGTACTTGCAGAATGTTTGGACACCTTCAAAAGTGATTGCTCGTCTTGGCAAAGAAATAAATGATGAAAGCTCCTATCTTTATTGGGCATATAAGGTACCGCACCTGCATTTTCTTACAAAGTACAAAAGAACAGCAGAAATGGGGAAAAATGATTCTATTTATAAAGTCCATGCATCACTATCTTGATTCTTGAGTAAACAATGATATAGGCTAGTGAAAATTTTGTTGAGTTATTTTAGTCTGTTATGCATGTTGTGTTACTGGAATTCTTTCCAATAACGCAATAGGGGTTATATCTTTCCCCCCAGAACTACACCGTTAACACGCTTATTGCTGCACTAATTTAATCCAGTGCCCTTAGTAATAGTATCCATATTTGAACCTTTCTTTTGCCTGAAGTCAGTCATAGTTGAGTGGATGCGAACAATATACAGTAGATGTTTCTCTTGATGTTAGATGTGCCTTTAATTTATATGGAGAATATAATTCACAAATCTGCATTGAATTTTTCATGTTTTTCTTGGGTTTAACTTCTTACCTTCAAGCGCTTTTGTATGATTTACAACTCAAAAGACTGAGGCTAGACTATACTGACTCCATAACTTGATCAGAACAATATTCCTGTATACCGCCCAGCGTTGACTGATGGATCACTTGGAGACATGCTATTCTGTCATGCAGTCCGCAATCCTGGTCTAATCATTGACATTGTACGAGGCAGGTTCCACTGCTCTTGCTTTTCCTCCTTTTGCTTACCTCTTTTATCAAATTGTGCTTGAAACCTCTGCAGATATACTATTGATGAATGGGGAAGCCATTCATGCAACTCCAAGGAAGACAGGGATCATAATTCTTGGTGGAGGCCTTCCAAAGCATCATATATCCAATGCCAATATGTTTCGCAATGGTACAGATTATGCAGTCTATATCAACACAGCTCAAGAGTTTGATGGTAGTGATTCTGGAGCACAGCCTGATGAAGCGGTTTCATGGGGAAAGATTAAGGGTTCAGCAAAACCTGTCAAGGTATATTTCCCTGAGTAAGTTTCACTCTCTAGATATTTAAAACTTCCTTTGCTAAAGATCATGCTGCATGCACAAGCACTTTTGTTGTTTTCTCTTGCAATGAGATATGCCAACGAAATTGGATGCATTATCTTGAATTGGAATCTAATTTCTAACCATCCTAACTTATTTTTGTCAATGTGTAGAGCCTTTTCACTTTTTAATATTATAGCAATGCACTTTAGCCTGTAAACATGTAGTCATTTTACTTTGTTTTTAATAGTTGTGCTTTCTCTGGTAATAGAAGATTTCAGTAATAAATCACCATGCTGAGAGAAAATAGGAATGCAATGAAGTGATACACCACATTTGAGTATTACTTAATCTAATATAATGGTTCAACATTTGGAAATGCAGGTGCATTGCGATGCGACCATCGCTTTCCCCTTTCTCGTGGCTGCAACATTTGCACGTAAATTTCACGGCGCAAAGTCAACCAACTGAATTTCCGGCTGTGAACGACGGCCCTCCAATCGATTTTTACTGAACTCTCCAAATGATTGTTTGGAGCACGGCCTGTGCTTCACTCAGCAGGGATGAAGCGGAAGGTTTTGTTGACTCAATAGTCCATACCACCATTCTTGATTCCCTTCCTCGTTGTAATCCTGATGTTGTAGTGGAATTTGTATGTTACAATGAATTGTTTATGGTAGTACTAGTACCGACATGCAATTAGTTTGAGTGATCAGATGATGCCCGACGAGTGTACGAAATCCACTAATAATTTGTTTTCTAAAGCAAGCACATTAGTGATAGAGTAAATTTCACTTTGGATTATGAAATTTTACTATGATTTCACTTTGCACCACCCTTAGCAATTTTTGTTACTTTGCACCATATTTTCTTACCATGTGTTGCACTTTGCACAAAAGTAAGGATTTGATTGCCTTCTTTGGTGCTCGCTAACGGTGAATGGTGACGCAAGAGGTAGCGGCGAGGCACTGAAGGAGAGGGGAGGTAGCTGGAGCTAGGAAATGGATCAAAAGCGGAGAATGGTGGCCATAGCAATAACAGCGATGACAAAACGTCTCTCTCTCTCTTTTCTAGGTTATCGCCACCTCGTCGGTCGTGTCTGGCTGCTGGCAAGCTCCTTGCATGCTTTCTATGTTCCTGTCTCGCTGACAGGACGTTCATCTGATGCAAAGCGAAACAAAAAGTAAAAAAGATTGTGCAAAGTGAAAATATTTGCTAAGGATGGTGCAAAGTGAAATCATAGTAAAATTATATAGTCCAAAATGAAATTTACTCTTGGCGATATTCACCTTGACCACGACAACCCGGCTCTCTAAGGCATTTTTTGTAACGGCAAAAATTTTCGCTACCTGTGGGGAATTTGAACCTGTAAATTCCTTCTCTACTGCAAAGTGGTGCTGTTGTATCAGAAAACTTTACGAACCGATTCGTATCCGACGTCAGGTCGGGTGGTTGCTGCCATACTTGTTAATTATGTTCCGGTGTCCATTGCAGTTTAGCATTTGGAATGAAATGTTTCGGTATTGGAGCATTCCGATATACCGTTCCGGTTTTGATATTTTCGAGCCTTTATATATGTTATACTAGTTGAGAGCCTGTGCGTTGTAATGGATTTAAAATAAAATATAATGTAAATTATAAACTTTGAAAACCAATATATATATATATATAAGGCAATTATTCATACAAATAAAAGTTTCATACATAATTTGCATTCAATTAACAAGCCACATAAAATCTTATCACAAATCACAAATACAGATAATCTAATTATCTATAGAAGATCATTCAAGTATCTTATATATATGTGCACATATTTATCCATAAAAGATCACAACGAACTCAAGAGGAAGTAGATGAGAGACTCACCACCACACCAAGTCCTTTTATAATAATAAAGATAAAGATAAGCATATGAGGACCTAAGCACACTGAACCAACCAACGAAGGGTCAAAGCGGAAGAATTCCTGAGGTGGAAGATCATATATGTAATTAATAATAACTCTGGTGACCAAGATGTAAAACTGCCTAATTCCTAGATCGTTTGGGACGGACGCACAGAAGGAAAAAAAAAAAAGGATTAAGTACATTATTCATCCCTAAACTCTTGATATAGTTTAATGTTCGTCCCTGAATTGCAATACTCGATGAAACACAAACTCCAAGTGTTAATATCGTGCAAAAAACTGCCATTTATTCCTTTTTAGGGCTGTTTCGTGCCATGTGGAAAAAAAGAAACATTTTTCGTGCCACCAGGGCGTCCACGCTAGCGAACGCCTTCTTCATCTCCTCCTGCCCCTCTGCCTCGCCAACATCCACGCCACGCAAGACCTCCTCCCGCCCAGGCCACCTTCGCGCGGAGGTGCTTCACCGCCACAGCAAGGGACTCCCGCCTGCCGCCCTCTCTTTCTCAGCCGCGACACACTGCCGTCTGGCTCCACAGTGACCGAGCCGTGGACGCCGCCGATGCGATCCACCGCGAAGTCCAGGAGGCCCAAGGAGGTGGCAGGGGTTGGGAAGAAAGGCGGGGGATCGCCTGACTGGGCCCTCTACGTGGCGATGGTTCTTGGGTTCGTGCTTCTGTTGTGGGTGGACACGGGGTTCGTCTTGAAGGTTGTGGCAAGGGGATTTGGGCCGAAGCTATCGTTGGAGACCGTGACGCGGCTTAGTGAAGAGGCGCGCCTCGCTCCTAGTGGTCTGGAGCACAAATTGCGTGTCTTGGAGCGAAGGATCGGGAAGTTCGTCGGCGGCGAGATGATCTCCAACTCCATGTGAGAACCCAGAAAGATTAAACTTAATTAATCAATGCAAAACAGTGATTAGCAGCAAAATAAAATTCTTTTAAAAACAAGATCAATTATAAGCTCAAGCAATGTAACATCCCAATTTTGAGCTTGTGTTTCAAATGTAAGAAAATGAGTAGAAATTAAAACTTTTTTCTTACATCCTGTATTTCCTTTGTACCAAGCAAGTCTGCATAAGAAGTTATGGAAATCTGAAGTCACAAGTCTTTTGATCCAAATCTTGAGCTTTCAAAAACAATCTTGTCAAACCTCTGGATCATCTCCGAAATATTTTTCCTAAGTTCTTGGGATGGTATGTGACCCTCTGAAAAGTTTCACAAATTTTAGAAATTGTTTGAATATTTTTGGAGGTCAGTCAAACCAATTCAAAATCTGGTCAAACCTTGGACCAGTGCCTTGTAAGTTTTTGGAGGAAAATCCACAGCACCAAAGCCTCTGAAAAATTTATGCTAGGTCCTCGTTTGAGCTAGCAAGCTCTGTAAAAATTTTATAATTTTTGGAGTCGGTTTGCGACCTCAAACAATTCTCCAAGGAGCGACTTCTTCTAAAACCGGAAAAACTAAATCGTTTGAGTCGGACTCGGGCTCGGGCCGAGCCCAACTCAACCGACTTGGTTGGACCACGTCGCCGATCGCACTCGGGCTCAAGCTTTTGCGCGCGCAAGCTGAGCCATTGGATCTCAATCCAATGCTCACGACCTCCCCACTGATCCGAGGAGCTCTTGAGCGCCCTCAGCGCCTCGGGGTGGTCCAAGCCGTGGGATATCCATCGCGTGGCTCACGACCTCCCAGGACCTCCTCGCCCGCGCAAGACCTCCCCACCTCGGGTGATCTGGGACGTCCAGGACCTCCCCGAGCACATCTGGGACGTCCAGGACCTCTCCCTCGGCTTTGTTTCTCTTCCTCACGACCTCCTGGAGGTCTGGTCATCATGGTTTTCCACTTTTGTGTGTGTGTCAGTCGAGCGCTTAGGGGCGTGAGATGTCACCTTTGCCTCTTGTCAACGGCTCTTTGGTGACATGCATTTATTGCCGATCGGCTTTAACCTCCAAAGTCTCCACCACCTCTCGCCTCTACCTACCCTTGTCAAATCCAAATCGACCCATGGCGGGCATGGTTCATGCTCACGAGAGGCTTTTGCCCACACCATTGCCAAGCTCCTGTGCTATGTATAGCACGAGGCCTTCCTCTCCTTTTCCTTCTTCGTTCTTTGTTGTGCTTGGCTCCCCGGTTGAGTGGTTCCCAAACTCAAACACCTAAGCACACCTCTCTCTCTGCCACCATTGTCGGCTTTGGAGCTCTTTGAAGGCCTCAAGCTCCAGTGGTTCCATTGGTTCCTTTCTCTTCCTATGGTCCTCTCTGTCGCCTAGGACCCTCCCTAATCTCTCGGGTTTGCCTCTCACAGGGTTGACCGGTTTTGGGAGATCCCGATTCTACCGAGGAGCACCTCCTTTCTTCCTCGACTCCGGTGATCTCGCTCGCCGCGGCCTCCTCCGACCTCCTCTGGACTACCCCTGTGCCTGGTGAGTTCATTTTAGTCCCTTAGAGCTTAAGGTCTAGCTAGGATAGCTCGCAACGCTCGATTTATTTGTTTTGGATTTTGCCAAAAGCTTGTCCTCCGCCATTCTCCGGCTCGCCGGCGTTTAAGGCCGTCGCCGCCGTCGAGAGTGCCTCCGCTAGGTCCGCGACACTTTTGCGAGTATATCGGTGCCCTTGGTCGGCGCCGGCGAGGTCCCCATCGCCGGCGGCAAACCGTTGAGCCCGCTCGGGATTTTGCCGGTTCAAAACTCCGGTTTTCGTCATCTTGTTAGGACATCTTAAATGCCCATTTATTACCAATCATCGATGCAGTGAGTTGTCTTAGCCGCCACCCTTTGTCGCCGCCGGAGGTCCCGCGCTTTAACAAAGACTTGGACCTCCTCGGGTTCTTCGTGGACCGCCTAGACCTCCCAAGCTTAGACACGGACCTTTAGATCTTTTCCGCGAAAACCTTTTAGTATAAGACCTCCTCGGTCCTTTTGCAAAGACCACCTCGAGCCACTCCCGAGGTCCTCTTTGTAAAAAGACCACCCTTGTCGTGTTGTCAAAACCACCCTCTCGGACCTCTTCCGAGGTCCTCTTTGCAAAGACCCCTTGGTCATTTTGCAAAGACCACCTCGAGGTCCTCTTTGTAAAAAGCCACCCCTGGCCCTTTACAAGGAAAACCCCCGCTCAGACCTCCTAGGCTCAATCCTAGCCGTTCGCGACCTCCCCGGCTTTAGATCTGAGCGTTAGATTTTATTTGTAAAATCTTTAGTCTTAGGACCTCCCTCGTTCATCTTGATCGCCCAGGACCTCCCTCTCGGGATTGTGTCCGTTAAAGACCTCCTCCGGAGATCTAGACCGTTGAAGACCTCCTCCGTGAGCTCTTAGCCGCCTAGACCTCTCTCGAAGGTTTACCCAGGACCTCCTCTAGTGCTCGGGACCGCGGATCTCGTCGGACGGTCCACGACCTCTGCTAGCGCGTGAGACCTCCTTGCGCGCTGTGCACGCACCGGTCGTGATCGTTGGATCGGATCTCAACGGTCCGACCTCCCGGTCTTGGGAGGAGGTCTTCCGTGACTGCTGTGCCGAGTGCTGTGGGCCTGCGATGCAAGATCGACGCCCACGACCTCTCCTTTGTCTTCGATTCGGTTGGACCTCCATGAGCTCAAAGTTTCCTAAGTCTTTTCTTGTTTCAAATTTCAAAAGTGCTTAACTTTGTCATTTTAACTCCTTTTGAATGATTCCATTCTTTGTAGCTTTGTTATAGTATGAACTTTAACTGAGAATGAAATTAGGCCCTGTTTTGTAACAGAAAATGATTTAAATGGCATGATCTTGTTTAATGAAAGATGATGTCTAGAAATTCATGGAAAAATTTGTAAAACACATAACTTCCTCATTTGTAGTTGCAAAATGAGCAATCTCAACCTAGTAAATTCGGCTGTAGACATGCTTTAATTTGAACTAGGCTTTGTCTTTATTCATGTTCCTGAGAAATGATATATGCTAGTTTTAGAACTTAGAAAAATCATAACTAAATCATTTTAACTCCAATTAAGATGAAACCACTTGTATTAGCCTTAAAATATCAGTAGCAACCTATCATAAAATTTTCAAGTCCGAAAACCTCTGGAAAATATTTTTACTCTGATGCCTTATTATGGCCGAAAATGGGTTTTTAGGTAATATCTTTTGCACCACAAATCCAAATTAGGTTTTTCCAGTTTTTATGTCTAGGTATATTCGTATTCTACCTTATGTATAAATTTTGTCGCAATTGGATAATTTTTGCTTGCTCGTTTGTTTAAGTGTGGCTCGTCTTATTGGTTGTTCTTGGCTTTTTGCCTTTTAAGCTAGGATTCGACATTTGCGGTAACCCCGAGAACGACCCTCCACAGCAGTTTGAGCAACAACAAGAAGGCAAGCAGTTTGATCATGTTAATCCCAGTATTTTAAGTATTTATGTTGTTTACAACTTCTATGTATGCATTGCTATCTTGTTTTAACTATTGTCGTTAGTTGGCCTAGTAGATGCATTTCCTTAGCAAATGATTATCCTCTACTACCATGAGCCTAGGTTACTTGCTGTGATTTAGAGTTCATGGATGGGCTCTTGTCACTTAGTAGTTGCGAATTAATTGCTTAGCCATGCTTAGCTTCGGTAGAAATGGGCGGTTATCGACTTGTCGATGACCTTGATCACACAAAACTTATTATGATTTATGATTTCCACCTTGTGCCATGTCTACTTATGAAAACTAAAACTGAAAACAAACTGATTTGGACTTGGGCACAATGGGAAGATGGTGTGATTTTGGGTGTGACTGGAATGGTGCCGGGTCAACAAGGACCGAACATCTGTTACACTAAACCAAGCATTTTAGCGTGCTAACCACATTAGAGGGTATGGGACCTCTCTTGACTTAGTACTTTGGCGTGTATTGGCTCCAGTCGCGAGGAGTCGCAGGAGGGATGGTGTTGGGAGCATTGTAGTGTCAGAAAGACTTCACCGTGATGGGATTTGTTGTCTTTCGACTTGCAATGTAAGCATATGGGTTTCTATCCATATGAGCGGCTCGTAGTTAATACACAAGATTGGAAATGTCTCAGAGGACTTAGCCAGTGCGGCATACCTTGATAGTGTGCTTGTGGCTTGAAGGCGGTGCAAGTGTGGGTACATTGGTACACCCTGCAGGGTTAAAACTATTCGAATAGCCTCGTCCTAGGTTATGGACACGCTTGGCATGGTCTTTCAAGAGTTAGACTACAACCTTTTAAATTAAAACTTGATGGGTGGTACGAATCGGGATTAGTGCTATGTTGTGGTGGCTATTGGGATAGTCGCTTCAGTGGTTACTTGTATGTATCTTTACTTACGGTTACTTTGATAACAAAACAGATTTGCAAACTTGCTTTTAAAATGTATTACATTATTGCAAATAAAGTTGGCTTCATGCAAATGAGACATACAACCTCCACCTAAATGAGCTTGCATGTAGTTTATGAATAGGTCTGCTATTCCACACGTCGATCTTGCGGGTACAAAGACAATCTTTGTACTCGGCTGTTTCGCTTAACTGCTTTGTTGCGAGAGGAAGAAGGTGAGCTTGAGGACCTCACTTTTGTGAGTCAGGCTTTGTGGTAGCTATGGGCGACTAGCTTAGCGGCCTGGCGGTTGCCTTGTGGGTGTATGGCTAACCTGGTCGACTTTTGTTCTAGCCATCTTATGGCACCTTTTGCTTCCGCTATCTTTCTTGTATATTGCCCTTTTTGGCCGGTCGGCTCTTTTGTAATAACTTTACTTTATGTATGTCATTGTTGAACTTGGTAATATATGTTGTATGGAAATGATGTGTAATTTTGTGATGATGTGCATATGCTGCAATTCTGGGAAGCATATGACCATCGAGGCTTAGAATGTTTAATTAGTAACGCTAGAACCATTTGGAGGTTAAGTGTTACTAGTTAAATATTCCGGGTCCTCACAAGCAATTTCATGCAAGATAATGCTATCAATAATTCATCACCAGAAAATTTGCAAACATAATTACTGTCACAGTGATAAATCATCAGTATAATTTCGGAGTCCATTACAAAAAATCCATTGCAAAGCAGGAGTAATATATTACAAAATCAAACTTCATTACAAGAATGCCTTACAACCAATTAAGACATACATTACATCAGGTAATAAAAAATACAATATAAATCATTGCATACATCTTCGAAGCCTTCCTGCCACTTTGATCATGTATCGCCAAACCCTTGAACCATTACTCGATCCAACTCCTTTGTACAGCCCAAACACTCAGAAAACCGTTAGTACACCAAAAAGACAGTAGCAACGAGTAGAGTAAAATGAAGGTGCCGTCAGATTTCCTGAAGTACAGCTGGTTCCCAAACTAACCTAAGTCCGCCGGCACCATGATCGTCAAGGTTCCCAAACCCACCTTAGTCAGTTGGCGTCTTGATCGTCAAAATACCAGGCCAACCTAAGTTAGTTAGCACCGTATCACTTCCGTAGGTTTTCTCATCCGGCTTGCATCAAAACCCAACACCCATGTTTATAAAAATAGCAAAACAGTAGCCGAAGCACCCTAGGAACCAGTGGGCAATAACCCACAGTGCACAGTGGGAGGGGAGGATAGAGCCTACCAAGGGTCAAAGAATGCACAGAGGAGTCAATAGAGCACAAAGAGGAGGATAAGGGCGAAGGACAAGGCAACAGCCGAACACCCCCACTACACAAGGGCTTCATGCCCCTCACCGCCACACACATTCTCACAAAGCCAAAGCAAGCCAAGCTCTGCTCCAGTCCATATCCACAAAGAGTACAGAGGGGGAAGGGAGCAAGGGAGAAGGAAACCACAAGAGGAAGCACAAGGAGCAAGAACGGCGCCGGTGACGGCATTGAACCATCAACCACCACCAGGACCACGCCGACCGACAGAGGCAAGAACCAGAAGGACCAAAAGCACCGGGGGACCCCCCGACCACCCGGCCATCATCACCAACACATTGCTGCTACCATCCAAACCCCCAATCCAACCGGTAAACCACCCTTTCTCCCTCACTGCCATTCTTAGTTTTGTTTACCAAAGTCGAACCCACAGTAGCCCCAATCCCTAACCATCTCCCTCAATACACATCATCGGGCATAAGCCGAAAACCCACATCAGAATCATACTCTCAGCATCCATTGTTGCATCACAGAGCATTAGAGGGGAGGGAGTAGAGATAGGGATTTAAGAGGGGGAGTTTTACCTCTGCACACCAATGATTCCATGCTCGTAGTAGCATCCACCTCCATCGTAGCACTCATACATGAGCATCTAAAATCTCAAATCAAAAGCATTAAAATATCAAAAGCTAAATCGTGCTCAACTTGAAGCAGTTGAAAACTGAAGTAAGCAGTCCAGTTAGAGAGCAGGATCAGAGAGGGGGTTAAGGAGAGGTAGAGCGAGGTAGCCGAGAGGCCGAGGGCGTGCGGGGTGAACCAGGTCGGGGACCGAGTCGAGAGCGGGCTCAAGGCACCAGGGGGAGTCGTGCGCGAGGTCGAGTGAGGCAGTCGAGGGGCTGGAGGAGGCGTGGGGCCAGGGCCAGGATCGGTGGAGCAGGGCGCAACCAGGGAGGAGCCGGGCCGAGGGGAGAAGGCGGCGGCGGGCCTGCAGCTTGAGGCAGTGGCGCTAGGAGGAGGCGGCGCCATAGGAGATCGGAGGTGGGAGAGAGAGAGGCTCCAGGGGAAAGGATTTTAGAAGAGAAGAATGGGGAATAGGGGAAGTGAGGAGGAAGTAGCAGCCGGGGTGCTTTCGGCAGTGAGTGAAATTAGGGGAGGTAAGGTGGGGAGGAGAATAGATAGGAGAGGACATGAGTTGGGGCTGGTGCTATTGGCTGGAACAAATAGATAGGAAAGAGGGAGATTTGGGATTAGGTGGAGAGAGTGAAGTAGGAAGAGAAGATTAGGGATTAGAAGAGATGAGGAGTGGGGTTGGTATTTTCGGCTAGGGCAAGTAGAAAGTGGGCAGAGAGAGGTTAAGAGAGTTGGGTGGGTCTTAGAAACAGGAAGCATTGTAAGTAGAAGAAATCCGAGACTTCTTATTTAGCGTAATCACCTTTGTGAGCCATTAAAGTGAATAAAGAGCCGGGTGCGTTAGAAGTATATTAGTCGCGAGAACATAATTAAAATCAGTAGCACCGTGTTTGTGTAGAAAAGTAATAAGCGCGTGCGTACTTAAAGAAGTCCATTTAGACGTTTGTGCGCAAATAAAATTGGTAGACTTGGTAGCATATGAGTATAAGTAGTAGTTTATTTTCTGTACGTTTAACGCTTGTTTCAGTAGCTTAGACCCTAGGGCGGATAGACTGTAGAACGGCCACCCTTGGGGAGTGCTAACTTAGCAGGGACCAAAAAAATGTTGATTTAATTAAAATGTGCGAACAAAATAAAACCTATTAACCTATGTATTCGCTTGTCACTCAAAATCAACTAAGTATTTAATTATGTATTATTATCCAATCCGTCACGTAATTGCAGCAGACGAACTAGTACCGATAGGAGTAGTTGATACAGAGTTCTTCACCGACAATCTTTGCTACCATTTTGAAGGCAAGCTTATTCTTGAACATTTATGTAGTTACTTAAATGTAAAAAGTTACATTCTGGACTATTATACATATTGCATAAAATTATATTTAAAAATTCAAATCGGTTTAAGCAAAGACGAAAATGATGGAAAGTAATGAAGAATGAATGATGAAATGAGAACATGTTAATACTATGGCTGGTAAAGGGGGCCCAAGGGCAGGAAAGGCGAGGGAAGAGGTGGGAACCCTTTACATATGGTCAAAATATAAGGACAAACAAAACTCTTGCTCGGTGATATCGTAACTGAGTATGAACCATTTTCCCATTTCGGCGGGCAGAACAGGTTACCCTGTTACGTGATTATGCTCTCCACAACCGGGTAAGTAAATATGTGTGCGTGTGATGTAAGAAGCAGGCGCTATAGCGCTAGGTGGAGTGTTGGGTGCGGAGAGGCAGAACCGGCCCAACCAACATTACCAGAACTCGGTGGTGGCCAGGTCATCACCGATGAAAAGTAATGGGTGGAGAAATTAATCACGTAACCTGGAAAATATTCTGTATTCTGAACTCAAAGTCGCATCAAAGGAAATGCGATGGACCTAGCTCATAAAGTGCTCAGAATAGCTATGGGTAAAGTGGTACAAACCTGCGCAGTGCTATATAAAATCATGAATTCATGCCAGTCTCCAGGATTGGGGTCTACGGGAATCGCTAGGGGTCTATCGTCTCTCCGAGTGACTAGTAGTATTTTCAATATTAAAATTTGTCAACTAATGTTTTAAGGAGTTATGTATTTTCAGAATCAGAGATGAGCTAGAAAATAAAGTAAAGAACAAAGATGAGTCATACAGTGTATTTTGCTATTAATGCTTGCTGAGTACATTAATTTGTACTCAACCTTGCTAATACTCTCCTTTGTAGATCCTAGTCCGGCCGAGAATTATCCCGCGTGGGACGAAGGACACACTGGTATCAATAAGACCGTAGGAGACGATGGTGCTTACTACAAGGAGCAGAGCAAGATGGGCACCATATTCGGCGCTGGGGACGAGTAGAAGACCGATGGAGCAAGAAAGGCAGACGAAGGGACTTAATCCCATTTTGCCGTTGTAAAATACTATGTAAGAACCATAGCCTTGCATGGCTAATTGGAATAAAACATACAGTTTCTATTTTATTGTTATGCTACGTTAACTCTGGTAAAGACTTACTATTCGTTGGAGCAGTGTTCTACTGAGTAAATGAATAGTAATTCGTATACCTAAGTGTGATTACCCCTGGGGTAATGGCACGGGGCGTCGCTCGCAGGACTCTGTCTGGTGATTCAAAAGTTTCGCCAATGTTGTCGTTCTTGCGCGTCTAGTTTTGATTTGGTCGTAGAGACAATTGATTGACTAAAATTTCTTCTTACAGAATGATCAGCATGTGTTCCACTGGCGCTGCACGGTGTACAAGTCGGCCGCGGAGGTGGTCAGAGTCTGGGGGAGTCCTCTCCGCACCTCCAGCCTCCTCCTGTCTATTCTCTCGGCACAACACCTCACCCTCCTCTCCGGTGAGATCACCGAGGTAACAAACATAAACGCTAGCAATGCCAAGAACTAGTCTTTCCTTTTGCCAAATCAGCTAGTTGAACCACATGGTGTTGTTTGCAGTGGTTTGATGGGAGGGTGTGGCCGACGGTGAGGGTGAGCGACAACAGCTCCTAGAACTACCAGGGGCGGAGCGTGGCGGCTAGAGCCGGAGACATGGGTGCTGGAGTACCAGAGAGCGTGTTGTTTGAGGGGACATGCTTGATATGAGCCACGGTGGACCTGCTCATGTCCAAGTGCTCGATAGTAAGGGTGAAAACGGATCGGATAGTTTTCGACCGATTTGGACGAAAACATATTCGGATTGTCTCGGATCGGAAACGAATACGGATTTTTTTTTATCGAATATGAATACAGTAGCCCTGGTATCCGTCAAATACAGATAAGGATTATCCGGATAATACGGATGCCAGATATCTGGAATACCAGTCAAATAGGCAACAACCCACCTGGAGTCTGGCGGTCTGGCCCACTAGGCATCAGTCGGCTCGGTCCATTAGGCATTACCACATTAGGGTTTGTTAGTACAAGTGCCGTCACGTTGCTCACCTAGTCGCCTGCTCACGTACTCGGGGTCTGTTTGGTTGGTGCCCTAGACACCATGCCTGACAAAATCCAGTGCCTGGAGGTAGCTTGGATTTCTGATGTTTTTTGCCTGGCCAGGCAGGCATAGGGAAGTGGCGTTTGGTTGAAGATCTGGCCTGAGAAAGTGTAAAATTGAAAGTTCATGTTTTGAGAAATAAGAAAGTGTAAAAGTAACCAAATACGCTTTCATAAACACCCTTCTAAAATTAATCCTCTTCCCCAAATCCTTTCTTCCTCGTCCCTCGCTCGCGCTTATCTCCTGCATCGCCGCCGCCTCCTCCCCTTCTCCGAGCCCTCCTGCCGCCACCTCCTCCCCTTCTTGGCAGCCCGAGCCCTCGCACCGCCACCTCCTCCACTTTTCTGAGCCTCTGGCGAGCCAGGAGAGTAGTGGTGACGGGAGCCAAGAGAGCGGTGGCGACGAGAGCCAGGAGAGCAGTGGTGAGAGCCGGGGCGAGGCGGCAGTGGAGCTAAGCAAGGGGGAGGTGACGGCGGAGCGAGAAGGAGGCGGCGTTGCCGAGCGAGGAGGTGGCGGTGGCGGAATCCAAGTTCGGTAGCGACAGGGGATCCATGCTCGGCGGTGGGATCCGAGATCGTGGCGATGGGAGAAGACGGCGCTCGCTCGCCTGGCCTCCCAAGCGTTCGTTTTGAGTGCCTGGGCTTGGCGTCCCGGCCTGGACCAAGCAAGCTCCAGGGTGGTAACCAAACAAACCTCATGCGCTCCCCAGGAGAGCTCCCGGCCAGGCAAGTCGGCTCCAGGGCACCAACCAAACAGACCCTCGGCACACAGTCGGCACTCACCTCATGCCTCACGCACTCGGTGCCGGATCCTCTCTGCGCGCGGCAGCTGCCACTGTCCGCGCAGGCCCGCACCGCATTGCTGCTCTCTCCTCCTTCCCAAGCCCCATCACCTGCCCTGCGCGCCGCTGGCCGGCTCACCGGCCGCTCGGGCCGTGTCCCCCGTACGTACGATCGTTTGGTTTGGTTTACCAGTCCCAGCCGGCTGCCGGTTGCTGGCTGCTGCAAAGCTGTTCCATCTCGTTATTTGCAAACCGAGATCGATAGATCATGCAATGCCACACAGCTGTGGCTATCTATACTAGTAGCAGATAAGTATAACGATATCATGCATGCTCTTATTTGTCGAGTAAAACTGTAAACTACACCTTGTGCTGCATGGATGATCTATCGATAGTACTACACCAATGGACTTTGAGAGTTCGGGATTTAGAGTTTACACCCTCGAACTTGCATAAATAATTCAATGTTCGTAGTTTTCTTATAATATAACTTCGACTAACTGAATCATGGGGAGTCATCTATGCAAGCCCGGGGACTTAGTGTTGAGCTCTCAATTCCATAGACCATCATGCGAGTTTTAAGGACTTAATGTCATCTCCTTGTCAAACAATAGCTACCTGTCATTTTCATGGCTTTAACATTTATATGAATGACCTTGATGATTTTCCATTTTTAAATTTAAGCTTCTTCAGTGCTAGTGGAAGAGGAAGATGACGAGATGCTCCTGGCCTGTTGCTTGTTAAGACATCGTATCTTGGATTCTTGGTATTATTGAACTATGTATGTCATGAATAAGCTAGGTGTGATGAACTAAGTTTTATGTATGTTGACTTGTGAGTTATGACTTATGAGCTAAATGTGGTAAACTAAGTGTTATATTTGTGATGAACTAATTAATGCATATTGCTAATGCCAATGTTATGTGGAGTTGCTGAAAATATGAACAATTCATGAATGTTTGCATCAAACAAACTAGTTAAATGTTTTCATTAATTTATGGCATGCAATTTAAGGGGTTTTCATGTTCCAAAAAATACCCATGACTGTATTCATTTCGACTCGTATTCACTTCGTATTCGATATAATTCGTATCCGTATTCGTATCCAGGGTATTCATATTTGTATCTGCATCCGGGAAAAAAATGAAAACAAATATGATAGAGCCATTATCCGTCCGTATTCAATCCGTTTTCACCCTTACTCGATAGTGGCAAAGCAGGCGCGGCGGAAGCTAGCCAAGCGACGATTCTACAACGGCGCCGGTGGGATCCAGGTGAACCCAACCTGACTTGGTTTGTTGTAATGATGTGTAGGCGTGGAGAAGTAGAGGGGAGGAGGAGACGAAGAAGGCGTTTGCTAGCGTGGACGCCCTGGTGGCACGGGGAAATCTTTATTTTTTCCACGTGGCACAAAATATCCCTAAAAATGAATAAATGATGGTTTTTGCACAGTATTGACACTTGAAGTATGCGTTTCATCTGGTATTGCAATTCAGAGACGAACATTAAACTAAGTCAAGAGTTCAGGGACGAACAATGTACTTAATCCTATTTACGGCCGCGTGCCATCCAGTCCGGCGGTTCGATAGCCGTGCTCGGGATTTGGGGCGGAGACGCGGAATTGTTCTGTGTTTTCGAGTTCTTTTTTGTGCCGTTGCGACGACCTAAACCTGTTCAAGAACGTTTGGATTTCCTTAACAACTTCTGCTCCCGTTGCTGTCAGGTGCTCCTAACCTCATACCTCAAAAGCATGCATAATGTTGTGACATTAGTTGTCTATGATCCTTATCACATAGAACATGTGATGATGTGGAGGAGACATGGAGAGTGTAGATAATTGGGTCGTCTATCTTGCAGTAGTCGACCGTAACACGAGAAATAAGATGTATTGTACATGGATGAGTTATCTATAGAGATATGTAAAAAGACAATTCATTGCATAATCTATCTTTAATACTGCCTATAGATGACAAAGAAGAATACCATAGACAACAGTTGTATATACTATTGTACATGCCCTTAAACAAACACGAGTTTTAGGTCATGTACAATGGACTTACATCAGTTGTCTATAGTCTCTGCAACGTAGGATTTAAGCTGATGTAGATGAAAGAGAATAAAGAGAGAGAAATGTGTTGTCTACAATTCTGTAGCCGACTGTATCACCAGAACCAAGGAGAAAATACCTTAGGTCTATGAAAGCATTAAAATATTTTTTTTTGAGAAAGGAGACATCCCAGCTTTTATAGAAAGCTAATATTCGCAAAATACAAGATCCGGCCAAAAAAAGCAACCAGACAAACTGGGGAAACCAGCTAACTCTAAGGCCTAAACAAGACAAAGCAGAACCGGGCTACGCCACCCAGTACAAAACTACATAGCCCAACATCAGCAATCCAAACAACTAGGAAAATTACAGAATTTCCGTTGAACAGAAGAGTTTCATCCATCTTTCTACTAAAGTAACTATGTTATCCAGCTTCATCTGCTGCTCCTTTTTTATCAGTGCCCACCACCGCTGCAAACATGACATAAATTTGAAAATCACTTCTTCCGGATGCTTAGGGAAAACTCCCTCAATCGCGAGCTTGTTTCTGATTTTCCATAACGTCCAAATAAGAGCTACAAAACTGATAAAGGCAATATGGTAGTTAATACCACCCCAAGAGTCCAACCAGTAGAGGTGAAAATCAACTAAAGAGACAGGGCATCTCTTCCACCCAAAAATCTCTCTGAAGTTGGCCCAGGCAAATTTAGCTAAGACACAATTAAAGAAGACATGATTTGAATCTTCCCTCACCCCCACACAAAAGAACAGTCAACATTCCCTTTCCAGCCTCTGGCTTTGAGTTGATCAGCCATTCAAAGTCTGCTCTGGTAGGTTAGCTACAAGAAGATCTTAACTTTTAGGAGAATCCTGCTGGACCACAACTTCTTCAATCTCTGACTAACAACACCCCCAAAAGCCAAATGTCGATACAAAGACATAACAGTAAAAAGTCCTTTCTTTTCAAGACACCACCCCTCTTGATCCTTTTCATCATTAAGCCTAACCCCATCCAGATCAGTTTTGAGGTCTACCCACATACCTACTTTCTTCTTACCAAAATTCCTGACAAACTCAACATTCCACATTCCTTTCACAAAACAATCCGAAACATTGATAGCAGAATCAGAGCAGATATCAAACAATAGGTTATATTTAATCTTTGAAGGACAACTACCTAACTAAACATCATGCTAAAAATAAATATTTCTCCCATTACCTACTTGGTAAGTAGCCCCCAAGTTAAATAGATGTTTCACTTTGTGAATAGATTTCCAGAACTAGGAGGATCTATTGGGTATAGAACCTCTAAAGTCACCCATAGGAAAGTATTTAGCTTTTAGAATCACGTACCAAATCTCCTTATTTGCTCTGCTAATCCTGCAAAGCTATTTACTTAACAAATAGTCATTCATCAATCTGGTGTTCATCACCACCAAACCCCCCAAATCTTTAGGAATACACACTAATCTCCAATTAACCATGTGATACTTAAATTTGTCACTAACACCTCTCCAAAAAAATCTGGATCTAATACCATCCATTCTCCTCTGGGTTACCCATTCAACCTGTAAAATCCCATTGTATAGATTGGTAAGCTACTAAGACAGCTGTTAGTTAGGATCAGCCTGCCCCCAGAAGACAAAAGGTTGTTCTTCCAATTATCCAACCTTTTACCAAGCTTGCTCATGACCTTACCTGCAGCTCTCTGATACAGATGTCTTTCACCAATATCAATACCCAAATAAGTAAGAGGGAGGGCACCCAGCTTACAATTGATGTTATTAGAGACTTTCATGGCTTCCAAAATTTTCACCCCAAGAACAAACACTTCACTCTTATGATAGTTGATTCTTAAACCAGACAGCCATTCAAAATAATACAACAAAAACTTGAGATTAAGGATATACTTATCTTCACACTCAATCATCAAGACTGTGTCATCTGCATACTGTAAAAATGACACTTCTCCAGGGACTAAGTGAGACACCACCCCTTTAACAAGGCCTTGCGCTTGTGTTTTAGCTACCATAACTGTCAAGGCATCAGTAGCCAAATTAAACAACATGGGAGACAAATGATCTCCCTGCCTTAAACCCCTATGGGTGGAAAAGTAATTACCCACTGACCCATTTATGTTGATGCTCACCTTTCCTCTTCTAACTGAACTCATTACTCAATCAATCCATTTATCAGAAAAGTTTTTACCTTTCATAACTTCCTCTAAGAAATCCCAATGAAGCTTATCATAAACCTTCTCAAAATCCAATTTAAGGACAATACCTTTTCTTTTAGAAACTCTCAATTCATGCAAAATATCATGCAAGGCCACCACCCCATCTAGAATGTGTCTGCCCTTAATAAAGGCAGTTTGATTTGTACTTATCACTTTGGTAGCAATCCTACCTAATCTAACAGCAAAAAGCTTAGTGATGATCTTAAAACTGACATTCATCATGCAAATGGGTCTAAACTGCTTGATAGAATTAACCTCAGTGACTTTAGGAATTAAGGTATTCACCCCATAGTTTAACCTCTTAAGGTTAAGTTTACCGTCAAAAAAATCGTTAACTAACCCCATGAAATTCTTTTTGATAACCCCCTAAAAGGTCTTGTAGAAGAAGATAGGAAAGCCATCTGGGCCAGGAGCAGAGTGATCAAGAAGCTCTTTAATGATTTCCCAAACTTCATTCTCAGATAAAGCTTGCACCAGACTGACATTATCCTCCGCAGAAACTTTGCTATTCAGATCCCAGAAATCCTCAGCCAGATGGACACATTCTCTCGATTCAGAGCCAAACAGGCTTTTGTAAAACTTATAGATATGATTTCTGATGCTATTTTCTTTAGTTAAAACCCTACCATCATCCTCCAGACTAAAAATATAATTCTTTCTCCTCCTTCCATTAGCACAGTTATGAAAGAACCTAGTATTGGAGTCTCCATGAGTAATCCATTTCACACACTCCCTTTGCTGCTAAGATTTTTCTTCCATCTCATACAACCTTTTCAAGTCTTTTTCTATCTTTATCTTGATATCCACTCCTCAGCAGATAAGCACTGCTTCTCAGCCCTGTTATCTAGACTACTAAGTTGCTCAAGAAGAATTTTTCTCTCTTTTTTATACTCCCCATTAAAATTAGCACCCCTACCTAAAAGCATTAAAATATTGTGTCATCTATAAAGACAAGTGAAAATACAACCCATTACATGAGCTGTTTACAGTACTGTCTACAGGTGATATGGAGAATTGCTATAGACAACAGTTGTATATATATCATTGTCCATGCACCTTAAGCGGGCTTTTAATCAAAGAGTCTGTTTGAAAATCAGCTGCTAAACACGAGCTGTTCCATGTACTTGTGTGTACCTACGTGTGCTTTGCTTGAGGGTTCTCTCTTTTCCTCAACTGCATGTTCCATTATGCCGGGTCAATAGTGCGATGCTTCCATTCCATTGTTAGCATTCACCACCACCAGAAGCCTGACACCTATGAGGCAAACGACGTACGTGCTCCCGCGAAAGGGATGAACGAATGATGAAAGCACTAGTTGGGGTGGATCTGTTGCATCCTGCGAAGTAACACAAGGCATTTGCGGTTTACCTATCCTCGCAACGGAGCAGCGAAACTGAAATCTAACACTTGCTAGCTAGCTCAACCACTCCACCCCTCCCCCGTGGTCAAGTTCGCTGCTGCAATTGTCGCCGGCTTGCGTCGCGGGTGGAAGCCGTCACCAGCAAGCGCCGAGCACTAGGGGGCGGCAGTGCGCGTGCCAAGCTGCCGGTGAGAGCATTTTATAGGGACCCGACGTGATCCACGCATGGAAAGTATATTAGAACATATAAACAGTAGGATCTAGATCTATGTTCGTCTCACGTGGCCCGCTTAAGACCATCTTCAATGTTGTGTTTTAGCCGGTTCAAATGAGGAGAGATAAGGCATTGAATCGATTCAATACATTGGAGGGATCGATTCCAACAAAAAGTATGGAATCTGACTCTTCCTTGGAGTCGATTCAAAACATTAAACAACTCATATGAGCATTAAACAACTACATAGGAGAGAGTGCGATTGAAAGAGGATATTAATATTTTATGGTTTTTTAATGTAACGTATATCCCAGTTATTAGTAGGAATCTGTTCAATATATTAGAGAAAACAAGCTCAGTTCGTAGAATACTTACGTGGTATGATTTTAAATCGAAATTGGTTTAATACACTAAAGATGTTCTAAGAGCATCTACAATAGTTTGTTTCTTATATTGTTACTAAGATGAGAGAGAGTACCCAATCTAATAAAAAGAAACAAGTCTTCTAATAGATTATTTTTTAAGTTTGTGTCTAAGATTTTAATTGCTACAAGTGTGCATGATTTTTGATGATCAATAATGAAGTACAACTTTGTAGCCTACATGTTTTAGCTTATTTATCATATCAATAATAAAGTAGGACTGCACAAATGATCGGATGAATATTTTGCTTTAAGACAGTGAGACTTACAAAACGCGTTTTTCGGTAACAAGTAAGTCTCCAATAGAGTATTTGGTTGGTTCTTGTGTCTTGGTATTAACAATTTGATAGTTTCTTCATGTAGAAACAACCTTACTCTCTTTCCCTACCTTCTCTCATCCACATCACTTAAATGCTGATATGACAATCTTTTAGATACAACACTCTAGGATTCAATGCATTGGTGGATCTAAATACCTTTCATGCAATGTAGATGCTCTAATCGCCTTACCCAGCAAGATGGATGGAGCATGGAGCCGAGGCTTAATTGCCAACAAATCTGTGTGTTCCTTTTCGGTAACATGTGCAGAAGTCAAAGTTTGGATGCTCTACCTAGGCAGCCAGCCGGCTGCAGTTTAATGTGATGTGTGCTTTAAAACATTGGAGTCCCAGGCCAACTGCATATTGAATGCTACGTTTTTTTGGGTGAACTTTATGTGTTTTGATGCCGCGAACATTTACTGTGTTTGTTGTGCTACCCAACTTTGTTGTATGTCTGCTCGGTTCCTAAAAAAAACGTTTTAGATGTTCCAGCCAAAAAGGAAAAGGCTACATAGTAAATACTTCCAAGAAAAAGGGCAAAATTGAATATCTTTATTTCAAGAAACTATATGTGCAACTCCTTTCTAAACACACATGCTATAGTGATATCTCACGTCATCCAATGGTTAAAAATTCCTATAGAGGAGGGCCTCAATGCAGAGGCCTCTCTCAAAAAAAGGAATAAACCAATTTTGACTAGCGGAAAAAGATTGGATCTCCTTTTCTAAACACACATACTATAGTAATATCTCACATCATCTAATGATTATAGAGAAGGAACCTGGCTGAAGCCCTCCCTATAGATTTTTTTTTTCCAACGACGAGGGGCTGTTCTGCTACAGAATGCAGACAGGGTAGCACCTTCCTACAAAAAAAAAGGAATAAACCAATTTTGAAGGCTAGCGGGAAAAAAGATTGAATATGTGTCTAAGCCCAGGTTCGAACTGGGGACCTCTAGTGTGTGAGACTAGCGTGATAACCAACTACACCACCCAGACATCTTGCTAAGATGGCTTAGGAATATTTTTACATAATTTCTTTTGAACAGGATTACTCAAGACAAAAACCATATGAACTCTTATTCGCTGTAAGCTCACCGACAATTGGATTTGTGGATAGAGAGAGATGGAATGCTAGTACGATCATTACGTCTCTAACGTGTACGTCAACACCGTTTCTTTCTTCCATTACCAAGTGCGTACAGCTAAATAATAGTTGGCCACCGCACTTATTTATTACAAAATTCGGAAACCGCTCTAGCCAAGCATGGCTACGCGGAAGAAAATTTGATAGGGAGAGTTTTGTGTGAAACCCTATCTCATCGGCCGTTGATTTTGTTGATATAGGAGGAATCAATAGTTGATGAAGAAGAGCCTCACATGAGACCATCAGCAAATTTCCTTCCTGGCTACGCTGCTTCTCCTTAACACCACTTGCTGTAAACGGATGAGCTGCATTGTTACATGAACGGGATAAAAAACACTTGAAAACGAAACAAGGTGAAAACTTTTTATTTCCCTGAAGATGGCAACACCGTTTCTGATCCTGGAGATTAGCAGATCACAATACGATGGATATTTAGTGGGGATCTTCCAGCAGGTGGCTGGTCGCTAATCAGATTCGGATCTCTTTGTCCACATATGTGATGCAACATTCTTGTCCACAGCCTGTTTCTGTTTGCTACTCGTGGAAAGCGAGCCAGACTTCACAAAATAAATCATCTACCTTAAAAAAACACGTTCATCTTCAAGCAAACATGCTTCGCGGAATTAAAGCGACATAACTAGAGCAAGAACTGGAAGAAGCCTTCGAGAATCTTGGTACCATTCTCCTGGTCATAACGTACTATTTGTTCTTGTCAAGCCATTCGAGAATTCCTTTCTCCGACTCCGTGAGCTCGTCCTCTTTCTTCTGTCTACCCGGGCCTTCGATGAGACCGAATTAATCCCTGTAATTCCTCTTGTAGTAGTCCTCCAGCCTCTGGAACAAGAGAAAACAGCAGCAAAGAATCAGCGGCAGCCAGTCTGCATCTGTGCCATTCTGGATGAATTTCTTATGCCGGTGTACATTTATACGGATAAAATTGCCAATTTCCGAGTCATTGTATGCGCGACAAAATTCAGAACCTCGAGTTGCTTGAGAATTGTGAAGAGGCAGCCGCTGAATTCACCTGAGACTTAACTCTATTTTGATAGTCGTATTTAACAACGCCGTCTTTCAATCTTGAATAGTCTAATGTGTAGGCTATACAACTGTAGGTTGGATATGCAACTAGCACGAGGTTCCCAATTTAAGTCATGAGACATCTACTTCAGAACCAATGAACCACTCCATTAACTGGAACATGTAGTGTACAAACAATTCGTTTTAAAAAATTAAAAAACATGTAGTGCACAAACAGCTAGTAAATTACAGCACAGACCTAGCTTTCCTGTAGTTACTTTCACATGGATTGCTTTACTTCAAAGTTCAAACCTCATCATTCCTGTTCCTAGACTACAAAACAGTTACCTCTTCCGTTTTTTTTGACGTAAAAGGTAGTGAATTCACTACCTTATGACTTTTGTATTAAAATAGTTGTCAAGGTACTTCAAATACAACGAACAAAGGGAAAAGAAAGTAAGCAAAAAGAGAAAGACAAAATAAAATTATTTACAAAAAGAGTTGACACCACTGTTGTAGGGAATCATGGTGCTCGGACTTAGTCATGTGAGATCATATGTTAATGTACTCTCGGATCTGACGTTGCATTGTAGTGTTTCCAATTTCAGTATTCTAGAAGACTCGTTTATTTCTCATAGTCCATAATGTAACCTCTTCCGTTAGTTACTTGGAACTTGTGAGATGATTTAGGCATTTTTCTCATTCAACTATCTAGGTCAACACCTATATACGTTCTTACTTCTTACTCGTAATGTATTTATCTCAACGGGCAATTAACAATTAAAGTATTAGTTTGACTAAAACTAACCAAGTATGTGGATTATTAGAAGAAAAATGAAAAGCGAGGGGACAAATAAACATAAACGAACTGAAGCAGTGGAATTGAAAGCATATGGACCCAACTGAATAATTTCGACAAGCAAAAAAAATTAAGCATAGGGATTACTGACTCAAACAAAAGCAAAAAGCTTCTTTCATTGGCAATGATGGGATACCAAGGAAATATTTGAAGCAAGACCAAATACCTCCTTGTCGTTCTTTTCTTTGTTTTCCTTTGATTTCTTCAGGTACTCTACACATACAAAGGAGGAAGCAGAATTATTTATCTATCCAAGGCGGATAACAAACCAACTGTAAATATTGATTGCTCAAACGCAGAAAGTCAGATTAAATTCCGTAGAGAATATACCTTGCAAAGTTGCAATAGGGACTTTCTTGATTCACCAGCCTCAGGTATGGCTGCAGTAGATGTCAACGAAGTGAGAAGGCACCTCCTCCTGATTCCATTCCTCTGAGCCAAGGTGACTAGTGGCTGAAGATGCTTTGCTGCTGATTGATGAAACGATGAAGCTGCTGTGATTGACCTTCTGATTGTTTCCCTTGGGGATGAGCCATGGATAACTCTTGTTGGCTCTCCACGGTATACTTTCTTCCCACATGGAACTGTTGCTAAGTTGCTAGTACTTGATATGTGGAAGTCCTGAAAGAGAAGGCCACAGGTTTTTCTGGATGGAACTCCAGTACTACTTGGGTATTGGACCAGTCCCAGGTTCAGCACGTTTGGTACATACTTCCGGGTAACCATTTTGCATTTTCAGTATCTTCATTTAAAGAAAAAGGTTTCCGTTACGACCTTCAACTACAAGCTTAGTCCGTTTTTCGACTCACAACTTTTAAACCATTCAAAACGCAACCTTAAAATGTCAAAACCAAGTCATTTCACCCTCTTGACCCACTGCAAAGTGGTTTTGGCCGATGTGGATATCACGTATATGCTATGTCGCCCAACACATCTAACAAATCAGCAAATAAAAAAATAATGAAAGAGGCCCATATCTTAATCACTCCTTGTCTCCCTCTCTCCCTCCCCATCTTCTTTTTCCTCTCACGCCGATGTCATAACCCTTCTCCAAGACACAGCTTCTCCCCGCTGGCCATGCCCTCCCCCTCTCTTTCCCCTATCGTCCCCATTCCTTGTCGCACTCAAGACCGACATTTACCCCACGTGCTCGCGCTGCAGCTTGTGCTACGTCGGCACATCTTCGAGGTTGTCGCATGTTATATTTTAGATATGTCTATTGTATAGGGTATTCTTTGTATATTTATCTACACATGTAACATTTATATTTTGATTTTTAACTCATTGTAATAGATTAAGGTTCATTCCAATATTATTTCAGACGTACGGAAAACCTAACCCTAGTTCTTCCTTCCACGTGACCGCCGCCGCCGTCCTCGCGCCCGAGCTCCTCTGCTTCACCCCGCGCCTCTACTTCGCCCCACGCTCGAGCTCCGCCGCCGGATCCCGCTGCCGCGCCACCCGAGCCTCCCCTGCTCCTCCCTGACGTCGCACCGCCCAAGCCTCCCCTGCTCCTCCCGGACGCCGCGGAGCGTGCTTTCTTTGCCGGCCACCTCCTCCTCTTCACTCCGACGGTCGCCGCACAACCACCTCTCCATTCGGACGCCACCGCACCATCCCCTCCGGCGATTTCCCCGGTCTGACAACTCCGTCGCCGCTACCTTTTCTTCGCCCACCCAAACACGTCCCGCCCGACGGCTCGACCCATCACAGCGAGCGATCTCGAACCCAATCCGCCGTCTCCTCTCCTCCCCTGAAATCCTCGCCGCCGTCGCCATGCTCTCCGGCGTCAAGTTCATTCCTCGCGAGCAGATCCTATCCGTACGTTCACTTCCCCGTTCTCTCTCTGATTTCTCTTCTCAAGCTCTCACCAAATCTTCCTAATTGTTCCAGAAGGGTGGAGGCAGGGAAGGATCGGGCTCCGATGACTCCGACGGAAGGAGGCGGGCGAAGTGGAGCAGGAAGGGGAAAGACAAGGAAGAGAGGAGGAGGCGAAGGCAGCGACGGAGGAGCAGGTACAACTCGGACGACTCGGAGGAGGGGTTGGACAGTGAGGATTCCATCGACGATGAGGAGGAGGAGGAGTTGAGTCGTAGCAAGAAGCATCGGAAGAGGCGGCACAACTTTTCCAACGATGAGGAGGAATCCAGTGGTGAATCTGATAAGGGAAGAGGTAAAAAAACTGTGAATTTGGTTAAGATGGTGCTTTTCTGTAGAGTTTTTATGAGCTGTGTCTCTAATTACGTGGTATTGCAGTTACAGGTAGTGGCAAGAACAAGCGGAGAGGCCCTGTAGGTGATGATGATGACGATGATTGGGAGGGGGAGGAAATTGGAGGTGAGGGGTTAAGGGCGAGTGAGGTTGTCAGGAGGGAGATGGGCCTTGAATGGATGCTCAAGCCGGCAAGCAGTGGCCGGGCTGAGAGCAGCCGGGTTGAGAGGGCTGATAATGAGGAGAAGGTTGAGGCTCCACATGAAGAGGTATTACGATAACCGGTTCTTAAAAAAGATATGCTATGATTCAATACTTGTGTTCGAGTAACCACACTTGACCATAGAGCTGCAATGCAGAGGTAGCTGACTGTAGTTTTTTTGAGGGGCTAGCTGACTGCTGCTTGAGATGGTCGTATAGAGTTAGATTTCCTTAGTTAAGCTAGATGGTGTATTGATATTTTTATATGATTCACCTTTTGCACCATAATGTCATGTTTAAATTGTTAGTCGCTGAACAATACTACAATAGTCTTAAGATGGTATTAGAGCAGCATGGCCACACTTGTATTCCATTGATAACAATCTCATGATAGAATGTTGTACCGCTTCTTGCTTTATGCAATGCTGTAGTAGCTGAAAGTACTGTTAGGACAATGTTAAGCTTGTGGACCTTGTGGTGATCAATTTAGCGAGTTCTATTTCAATTGTAATGTCAATAGGAAAGCCTGTTAACTTTCATTAGCCAAAACATTCACCAAAAGAGCAAGCAGATAACTTCCTGCTGTATGAAGAATTGAAGATCTTTTCGACAATAACCACTGAAGCATGTTCTTGTTCTGTACATCAACTGATATGTTAAGAAACTAGGGCAAAGTTCGATGCAAGAACAATATCTATATATGTACACCAAGGATCCAAAAACCGTTACCGGGACAAATCCCGCTCGGCAGCCGGTACCGGTAACCGGCCGGTTACTGGAAATCCCGGAAAGAAACCGGCTGTTTTTTAGAAACTGAATTTTGAACTGGGGTTTTTGAAAACTAGTAACCTGACCGGTTATCGCCCGAAAACCGGAAAAATTGGCCCGAATTTTGAATTAGAAAGTGTTTAATGAAGTGCATATTTAGCTCATACAATACGTAATCTATCATATTTAGCTTATACAATACGTAATCTAGCATATTTAGCTCATACAATACGTAATCTAGCATATTTAGCTCATACAATACGTAATCTAGCATATTTAGCTCATACAATACGTAATCTAACATATTTAGCTCATATGAAGTGCAAACCGGCCAAAAACAATAATTCAAACATATTTAGCTCATACAATACGTTATCTAGCACAAAATAGGCTTAAACCAACCTAGGAAGTGCATTATGCAGTTAAAAATACAAATTTACAATTGAAAATTTTCGGCCGGTTACTGTTCACCCGGTCGCCACCTGTAAGACCGGTTACCGCCGGTAACCGGCCGGGATTTTTTCCTAGATCTACACACTTGTATAAGATGTATGGAATATATGTTACGCTTAATGATTCTAGACTCTAAACTTGGGATGGTTATGCTTCCTGCCTCGTTTACATCAACTGTCTTTATTACTGACAGGTGAAGAATGCTAACCCAAAGGAACTGAATCCATACCTGAGGGATTATGGTAGTGGGTACCCTGATGAATCTAGCCCTTCAAATGCGGGCAATCAGTTGCTTGCATCCTCTGTTGTTGGTGATGGAGGTGCTAGCTGGAGGCTTAAAGCTTTGAAGCGTGCAAAAGAGCAAGCAGCTTGCGAAGGAAGAAAGCTTGAGGAGGTATGTGTATTGCCACATATCATTATTGGAAGGAACTAATTTTAGGTAGTTTATTTTTTCCTAACTTCTATGGCTATTCAATTACTATAGGTTGTTGAAGAGAGATGGGGCTCGTTAGGGCACTTAGCTGCATCAGTATCAGCATCTAGAGCTGCCCCTTCACGCGCTCACTTGCATGCCATTAGAGGCAGAAGAGCTGGGCAAGTAGACTATTCGGAAGAACACGCCAAAGGGAATCCAAAGGAGGGCCGGCAAGGTGGAGACAGTGGCGTCCGCGAATATCTACGAGATGTTTCGTCTAGGGATCGTGCCATGAGAAAACCTAAACCTGATTCTGTACCGTGGAAAAGGAATAGACAGAACATATCTTCTGAGGATCAGGCGCTTATCTCTTCAGCAATAGCAGGCATGAATAAATTTTCTAATGATGGAAGCTTTATGGAAAAGATTAATAATTTTCAAAGTAAGAATGCAAATGTTTCAACTGTTGAGGCTGATGAGCAAAGGGATACTGGGCAGAAGTCCCATAAGGAGACTTCAAAGAAATCACCTTCAGTGAGCACTCAAAACCTAAATGCAAACCAGTTGGCTGCAAAGATTCTGCAGCTTCGAATGAAAGGCAAGCATGAAGAAGCTGAACAACTTTCGGTAAGTGTTGCAACTGTTGTTGCTGTGGCAATACTGACATACTGATACTTGTTTTCTTGATCCATTAGTGAATCATTAGTTTGCAAAATAATTGATTCCACAACATAATGATGAATACACAGAGTCGCAGATATTCATTTGAACTAACAAGAAGAGATATGCTACTTATTGCCATTTGAATATTGGCTTAGCCTTCAAGTTAACGTACTCTTAATTAGCATGTAACCATGATAGGTACCGTATCAATCCATGCTTGTACCAGAAATTGGAATATGTATATGATCGACTTACAGCTTAGGACACAGAAGTACAATTTTGTTGATGTCTATTGAAATAGGAACAAATTAAAATCGGATTTCCATGTGCTTGAATGTACTGGAATTAGAGGCCACATGACTTCTTAACCTATAGCTGTTCTTTCTCAGAGGGAAATGGAGGCTGTGCTGGAGAATCAGGATGCTGCTGTTGAAGAGTCTAGGCATGAAAAAGAAAGGATCCCAATCAGGTTGGTCCATCTTATGTTGAATACATTCGCATTATCCTATTACTAGTTGATCGATCCCATGACTGTGGCGTCTATTCTAAGTTGTGCTTTGAATTATGTTCTGTTTGTTGCTTCTATGGTTGAAACAAATTTCATTTCTATGCTGGTCAATATGCTAATATCCTTTAAACAGTATGTGATGAGTAATCTTTGGATTATCTTCTGCTAAGTATTTATTCAGAACTCCCCAAATACATTGCCATATATGCTGTTTAAAGCCTGTTGGTTTGTGATGCTCTATTTGCCTATTTTGTTTTTGGATATCTGGACCATTGCCCATGATGCCTAGTACAGAAGTGAAGCAACCCCATGTATTTGAGCTTTATGGCATAGCCTTGTAGGTTATTCTGAACTAGTACATTACAGATACCCTTCTCATCTAAAGATGTGCACAGCTGTCATATGATGTGACTTTGTAAGGTAAAAATAACAGTCAGGACTCAGACTAGTATTGGCCCCATGGTATATCTTGAAAATAAATGTCCGCATCTGTACCTCTGCTGAAATGCTCTGATAGAAATCATCCTACAGTAAAATTATCTTTCAGTTCCATTGTCTTGTGTCTTAGTTGCTAGTACATTCATGAGGTATAGTCGTATAGATAGTAAGCAACTGAATTGCTCTGTTGAAATATTTTTATACCCCTACGTGTGACATGCGGTGCAAGCCAATGTAAAGAAGAAAAAAAGCGCAAAACACCACATGCATCTGTATTGCTGTGCAGAAATATTCTAATATTGAACAATACACATCCACTTTATTATAGAAATGAACTATCTATTTCATTGTTATATTAGCATATATGCTCCTATAGTTTATCTGCCTGCTTAACAGTTAACACCATGTTTTTTTGAACTGTAGGCATACGATAAAGCCTAGCGCAGCTGATCGCAAGAAAAGAGAAGAGGACGCTGACCTGCATCTTGCAAATAAAATTATGCATAATAAACAGTACAACATGTCTAAAAGTGTAGAGGATGAATACGATTTTGGCGATGCTCCCAGTAAGAAAGGCAAAAGGAAGAATAAAGAACTACATGAGGACAAGAGAAGCACTCAGAGACATTTCTTAACTCAGAAAGAGCGCTGTTTGTATTGCTTCGAGAACCCATCCAGGCCAAAGCATCTGGTTGTTGCTATAGGAAACTTCACTTACTTGATGCTGCCACAGTTTGAGCCTGTTGTCCCTGGGCACTGTGTTATTCTTCCGTTGCAGGTGACACAATATACCAGGCCCTGTTGCATTGGCAGAAAATAATTTCAGAAAAAAAATCTTTTTGAGCTGTGCTCTCATAAGAATCGACCAACTCCAACTTGTTTGTGCTTTTGAATTGGCCATTTTGTGGAATCTTCTTTCATTACAGCTCTTCTGAACTGCCCATCATTTTTTCTTAAACGCTTATTTGACTCTGTTTTTAATGATTGCAGCACGAGTCTGCAACAAGAACAGTTGATAGGAATGTTTGGGAGGAGATTCGCAACTTCAAGAAGTGCCTCCTGAAGATGTTCGCGCAGCAGGACAAGGATGTGGTTTTCATGGAGACTGTCATAAGCTTAACCAAACAACGGAGACATTGCATGATCGAATGCATCCCTGTCCCCTTTGAAGTTTCAAATAACGCGCCCATGTACTTCAAGAAGGTTAGTTGTCTATTGTTATCTGCATAACTGAGAATAATTTTGATATGGTTTTGATGAACGAAGCACTGATAAGGCTCAATCGCCCTCAGCGACATCAAGGTTAGTCCCCTGCGTAGATGAGGCTCTGATCGACTATTGAACTTTTGATAAAATCTCTCTATATTCTCAAAATATCATTGGGTTCCTTTATATCCCCCGGAACCTCCTAACAAGTCTTTCTAATTATAACTATCCCTAACCGGATTACAACTTCCTAATAAACGAAAGCTAATAACAGAAAAGTACTACGACAAGAACTCAATTATTGTAGTCGTCACACGTTGTTGAGACGAATTCCAATTGCTGCCGTGGACTCCGAGTTGGACTCTACGTTGGACACAACCTTACAACGCCAGCGCTGATATGTTTGGTCCACAAACGAGTCCACAACACTTCCACCCTCATTGCGAAACAGCTCGTCCTCGAGCTGGAACGTAGGATAACGACCCGTAAAATCTGTCAATTTTTCCCAAGTAGCATCTATAGAAGAACAACTCATCGATTGAACCAATAACTCCCAAATGCCACGATTGAGACGGGCATAGAACGCGGGAACGACACGACCATGAAGGAAATCGGGAAGACGAACAGTATCTGAAGGAGGTGTGCCTTCAAACTTTTTGAGCAAAGCAACATGGAAGATATCATGTATACGATCACGAGCGGGAAGTTGAAGACGATAAGCAACCGTCCCAATCTTGCCAATCACCTTAAAAGCTCCGTAAAAACGGGGACAAAGTTTAGAAGAACCATCTTTGATAGCAGATGCGGCGCAATGGTGAAGACGAAGCCAAACCCAATCGCTTAATTCATACTCCGCCTCACGTCTAAACTTATCATGTTGTTGCTTCATACAATCTTGAGCCTACAACAAATGCTTGCGAATTTCACCCAAAAATTCATCACGATCTTGAAGTTGTCGATCAACAGCTCCCACACATGCGGTGCTCGATTCATAAGACAATAGGGTAGGTGGATCGCGAGCATAAACCACTTTGAAAGGAGTGGTTTTAAAGTTGTTTGAAACGAAGAATTATAACAATATTCTGCCCACGGAAGCCACCGAAGCCAATTCTTTGGTCGATCACAAGAAAGACAACGAAGATACATAACAATAATGTGGTTGACCACCTCAGTCTAACCATCACTTTGAGGATGAAAAGCAGAACTCAACTGTAATTTAACTCCAGCAAGACGAAAAAGTTCGGTCCAAAAGTGGCTAGTGAACACTGGATCATGATCACTAACAATGGAGGACGAAATACCATGTAAGCGAACGATCTCATCAAAAAAATGCTCGAGCCACAGTGCTAGCAGTGTAGGGATGACCCAAAGTAATAAAATGAGAATACTTGGGAGAAACGATCTACCACAGATAATATCACGGAGCAACCGCCCACCTTCGGAAGACCTTCCACAAAATCCATCGAAATATCTTGCCAAATGGAACTAGGAACTTCCAAGGGTAGTAATAGTTCGGCGTGATGGAGATGCTCTGTCTTATTACGCTGACAAACTGCACATCCTTTAATAAATTCACGTACCTATGATTAACATGAGGATGATAAAAGGTGGCACGTAAACGGTGAAGAGTTTTCTGAACCCCTTCATGTCCATTGCCATGAGCCGCCTCGAGTAATTGCGGCCACAATGTTGGAACAAAAATGCGTCCCTCATGCAATAACAGTCCATCAACAAAAGACCATGCTGGTTTAGCCGTACCAGCTAAAAATTGCTGGCACAAAGATTGAACAATAGAATTGTCATTGAGCTCCGAACGAAGTGCATAAAAACAACAAATGATGGTGAGGAAATAGCCATGACAGCCATAGCAAGATCCTGCAGCCGGGAAAGTGCATCTGTCGCGGCATTTTGTCACCCTAGGCGAAATTCAATAGCAAAATCATAGCCAAATAATTTGCTCACCCAAGTATGTTGAGGAATTATGGAGAGACGTTGATCCTGAAGATACTTGAGACTATAATGATCTGTCCGGATAGCAGATAGTAAATACACGTCCCCATAAGTAAGGCCGCCAATGATGTACTGCTTTAACCAAACCAATCAACTCCCATTCATATGCCGCCAATTTAAGATGATGTGGTGCCACAGCCTGACTAAAGAACGCAATTGGTCCGGTACCTTGATGCAAGACCGCCCCGGAGCCTATACCAGAAGCATCACAATCCACCAAATTTTGGTGAAGTCGAGCAATTGAAGTATAGGGCCGGTAATGAGAGCCACTTTTAGGGCAAGAAAAGCGGCGTCGGCTTTTGAAGACCATGCAAACACCTCTTTCTTAAGCAGTTTAGTGAGGGGAGCAGTCACCTCACCATAAGTCTTTATGAATTTACGATAGTAGCTCGTAAGACCGAGAAAACCCTGCAAAGCACGCACTGTGGTAGGCTTTAGCCAGCTGGAGACAGCTTCAATTTTGCTGACATCCATAGCCAACTCCATGACCAGAAATAATATGCCCCAAGTAAGCCACTGATTCTGCACCAACGAACACTTGGATTGCTTGAGGAATAGCTGATGCTGACGTATCAATAGCAAAACAGCACGAACATGTTGTAGATGCTCAGCCCAAGATGCACTGTAAACTAAAATATCATCAAAGAAAATGAGCACAAATTTGCGAAATAGGACTTGAGAACATTCATAAGAGCGTGAAAAGTAGTTGGCGCATTTGTTAATCCGAATGGCATGACAAGGAACTCATAGTGGCAATGTTGAGTCCGGAATGCTGTCTTTTCAATATCGCCTGGATGCATGCGCTGATAAGGCTCAATCACCCTCAACGACAACAAGGTTAGCCCCCTGCATAGATGAGGCTCTGATCAGCTATTGAACTTTTGATAAAATCTCTATATATTCTCAAAATATCATTGGGTTCCTTTATATCCCCTGGAACCTCCTAACAAGTCTTTCTAATTATATCTATCCCTAACCGGATTACAACTTCCTAATAAACAAAAGCTAATAACAGAAAAGTAATGCGAGAAGAACTCAATTGCTGTAGCCGTCACACGTTGTCGAGACCAATTCCAATTGCCGCCGTGGACTCCGAGTTGGACTCTGCGTTGGACACAGCCTTACGACGCCGGCACTGATATGTTTGGCCCACAAACTGGAGTCCACAACAAATATGTTCTCCTGTGCTTGAGGTTCTAATGAAATCCATTCTGTTTACTCCAGGCGATTGATGAAGCCGAAGAAGAATGGACCCAGCATGAGATGAAGAAGCTTATTCCAACAAAAGGCAACCTGTGGCAAGTCATCCCAGAGAATTTTGCCTACTTCCACGTAGAGTTTGGGTTGGACCGTGGATTTGTCCATGTGATAGATGATGAGAGCAAGTTCAGTGCTGGTTTTGGATTGAATGTCATCAGAGGGATGCTCCGCTTGCCAGAGGAGGATATGCACCGTCGCCAAAGGCATGAATCCATGGATAAGCAGAAGCAAGCTGTTGCTAGCTTCATGAAGGACTGGGAGCCCTTCGATTGGACAAAACAACTTGATTAGATGTATATACAATTTCGAGAGCACTTGGAAGAAAAGCTTGCACGAAATTTGTACTAAAAAATTTGTAGGATAGCTTGTATTCGTTTTATCATCATGTATTCTTGTTTGACATGCCTGTTTCTTCTTCCCCAGAAGTTAAATTGTACTGGCTTCAACTTATTGTTTTTGTTGTCTTCTCGTGATGTGCCTTAGCTCAATCCGTATTTTCAAAACCGACATAAAATTCTCCCCAGAATATCATCATTCATCAAACTAAATGAGAAATGGAAATGCGATTTTTCATAGCAAGGGGGCATAGTAAATGTGTTAACTGGGATTTGACACTCCGGCCACTGTCATGTAAAGTTACGAACTTGGTGCTGAACTGCTGATTACACTTTTGAAGTGTGTTGGCCACACGTTGCCTTCTGTTTTCTACTTTCATCTTGAAAGTTTGGACTGCATTCTGAAGATAACTCAAGAGAATCAGCAATATTTTCTCCCGATAATGTAGGCAATCTTCTGGTCTGGTGCCTGATAGCTTGTGAAGTCTTGCACTGATGCTACCGATCAAATTGGAATTCTCTTCAGCAATATTTTCTCCCGATAATGTAGGCAATCTTCTGGTCTGGTGCCTGATAGCTTGTGAAGTCATGCACTGATGCTACCGATCAAACTGGAATTCTCTTTGCTAGTTCAGTATTTTATTCATGTCCAACCTTTTCTGAACCAAAGCTTTTTTTACGTTCTATGTTGAGCAGGAAGGTAGCTGCTGATGTTCCTATGTTGAGCAGCTGCACCATCAGTTTGAAATCAAGTAGATGAAACATATGTAGCTGACATTGGCTCTATTTCAAGTACTATCAGCGATGATGCATCTTCAGATGCAGAGTAAACTCTCCTTTGCAGTGGCCATGCTCATTTTCTGCGTGGTCAGCTCAATTTTCAGTTCAGAAGAAGCTGAAAATTCTTGCAGCCATGGTATTTATCTCAAAGTTCATTCAAAACAACTAGTGTCTAGTACTGCAAAATCCCAACATGCATACCTGCCCAAGAGAATGGACATCTCTGCCTACCAACCTCTATTGCTGCACCCTTGGCTGCTCACAGATCACACGAAGCTCCATGAGTCATGAGGAATGAAGCCTGGTCCGAAACCACACGCACGGATGGCTCTAGTCCCGGCCGTGCCCCACGGAGCGCACGTCTTCAGACCGGACATCATTCCCCTCGACAAACCATGAAGCAGATGAAGACGCTAAAACCTGCAGGAAAAACCATTTCTTTGGGCTTTGTTTCCGCACGTCAAGTCATACATAAACTGACTTGTGTAACTAATATATCTAGCAATGGAAAAGGAGAAGATGTCGAGAACTGATCAATGCGACAAGAGATCTTCAGTACATAAAGCTGCCCCCGATTAGATGCCATTCGCGTCACTTTGTTTCGAGATAGGCAATCTGGTACTGGTATGCGGCGAAGTCGAGCGACCAGTTGGTTGGATATAGGATGATATTCCAGTCACGGCTGACTTGATCACTTGAGAGCGCAGAGGAAAGTAGCCGGTTGTTGTCCGTTGAGTTCGAGTGTGATATAAGTGATACAAATTTTATTTTCTACTCTAACTTCTAGGTCTACTCCTACATGGAGTCTTTTATGTACTACTATAAATTCAGCCATATAGTCCACGTGGCAAGAGCAAGAGTTTTATTATAAACATATTCTCATATAGTAATATCGTCTTCATGCGTTCGTGGTTTTTCTGGTAAGGATTTTTCACGTAAAATTCGTGTCTCCCGTTTATATTTTCCAGTGCATTATTTGCAATAAGTAGTATAAGAACACAAGAGATTTGGATTGAGAAAGGAAAAAATTGGTCTCATGATTTTCCAAGTCAGTGTCTCGGCGTTTAAATCTGTGGATTTTTTCGTTTCATGCCACTGCCTCACTTGTACTTTCAGTTTGTGCCACTCTTTTTTCACTTATTCTTTCCATGCCACTGCTTCGCAAATTTTCTTCAGAAATTGTCACTTGTCACCCTCCGGCACCCTAAAGCCATAACGGTGTTGAGTGGTGTCAAGTCAAACCGTTTGACTATGACAAATGACCGTTGGTTCCCTTTGAGCAATTATGAAAATGCCAATGGAATCCTGATGGTTTTGACAATTATCATTGTCCTATATTTGCTGTTGGTGCCTGGAAGAAAAGTTCATGGAGGGAATTTTAGCGCCAAAATTTTTGGCCATGGCTATAAATCTTGAACCGAATGGATGAGGGAGAGAGGGAGACACAATAGCTCAAAGTGGAGGCATGAGCCAATGTAGCTCAGGTAGCTCGCAGCCCAAAGAAGTCCATGTTCCGCTGCGATTGTGGCAGCAAAACAATGAGGTACAAGTCCAATATTGATAAGAATCCGAACCGTGGGTTTTCGAGGTGTGCTAATTGGAAGGTGAGTTGATTCTTGAATACATAAAACTCTTCCTATTTTCTTGATATTTTTCCATTCTTTACTTTGATAACTGTCTTTTTGTGTTGGTTTTTGTCAGTCTGGGGGGTTGTGGATTTTATTTGTGGAAAGATTTGCTCGAGGCATATGTGAAGAAGGAGATTGTAATGCAGCAAGACATGGAGATGGAGAAATTACAGAAGAATCTGGAGAAGTTGAGCACTCACCTGGAAGCAATGGGTGCTACTGAGGGTAATGCGCAAGAATTAAAGGACAATGTGCAAAAAGTAAGAAGAAATGTGCAAGACATGAAGATCAGTGTAGACAATGTGAAACTGATATGCAACATTTTGCTTCGTTGAGTCCATCGCTACGTATGGTCTTCATCCTTTGAGAAATCCATCCGTGGAAGCCTTAAGTGCAACAAACATTCTTCTAAAACAAATCTTACCATTGCAATTCTCTGTGTCCATTTCTACTATGCTGCCAAGGTTGGTCCTCAATAGCTCCTCCTTGTAAGCAAACAACATGGGGTAGCTCTCAGACCATTTGTCAAAAATCTTGTCTAGTGCCATCTCCTTGCCAGCATAGACCCTACCCTAACTTGTCCTGCAAGGCTTTTGGGCCAAGATGTGGCTTATCCTTTAGTTAGTCCAATACCCCATCACAAACCCAACCGGTTGAAGCCATCTTATCATCGCACTTGTTGACAGATGAACATGTGTGATTCTCTGGATTTTTCTTAACCTGCAACACATGGGAAAGTTACACATATACACCACAAATGTACGACAAATATTACATTAATAATTCACAACATAATTACCTATACATGGCTCTTATCCCTGACAAAAGAGGCATGAATTCTCCACGGGCATTCCTTGGTTGCACACTTTACTCTAACCCTTTCTGAATCTGCTTTCATTGTTTTGTCCTTGTAGTCATTGAGGATAGCACGATGCCTTAGTATTTTCCTGAATGCTTCAGTATCTGAAAATTTGGTACCTTCATCAATGCAAGGATTTTCAATGTTGTATGCATACTTAGTTATGTCATCCTCATCCTCCTCACTTGGTTCATAATCACTACTATCATTATGATTGCTCTTGTCACTATTAACTTCCTGTGAGTCAGCATCAGAATCATTTGTCTTCTCCTCCATGGACTCAGCATCAGAAACATCTTTCTTCTCCTCCAATGAGTCAGCATCGGCATCATCTATCTTCTCTTTCTCCTCAAGGTTCACAGTTGGAGTGGGTTCTGTTTGTGCATCAGGGACTTGAATTTCCTCATCATCAAGGTTCACGGTTGGAGTTGGAGTGGGTTCATTTGATGTCTTAGTTGGTTGACTAGATTTAGAGGGTTGTGCATCTGTGGCTGGAGGGGTGCAAAGAATACATTCAAATAGTAGTGGTTGTAATTGTTGCCTTTTTTTTTTTGGATGGTTTTCTCTTATTTTTCCATTTCTCTGGACTAGGTACTAATGCTAATGGCCCAACAAAGTCCACAATGTTAACACTAATATTCACAAAGTGTTTATTCTTATGCATGTTGAAAGCTCTCAATAAGTCTTCATCAGTATGTAAAGCATCATATTTAGCACAACCATTAGTCTTGAATACCATATTAGCCAATTGTTTGGAGCCTCACTTAAATTCACGAAAGATGTCTTCAATTAGATGAGTAAGTGAATACATCGTAAGATCAACAGTAAGATTTAACAACTTCCCCTTCCGCCACACCATTGGCTCATTATCTGGCTTGCTAAGATAAGTACCAACCCAAATTGCTAGTTTCATCATGTTGTCGGGATCCATCCTACAAATCAGAGCTACAACTTACTACTTGCGCAAGGGAAATGCACTACCAAATGCAACATTTTTCCATGGCCAAATAGAGCAACACTACCAGCTCTTTAGTGTCCCCACGACCAAAGAGAGGATGAGGAGGCGAAGAAGAACAAAGCAGGAGGGGAGAGCAATGAGATGCACTTACCCGGGAGTAATCCATGAACTATCCATGCGTCGATCCACTGTTCCAGATCCTTAAACCGCGTCCTTTTCTTCTAGATCCACTACTCCAGATCCTCAATCCGTGGCCTTACTTCTCACGCTATCTTCTTATTGTGGCTTGAAGGTGGTGGATTTGGACTAGGGTTGCGGTTCCATTCCACCGCCATTGCTAAGGTTTTCCGGAGGCTTGGCTTAAGTGAGTAAAGAGGAGGGAGAAAGTAAGAGAGGGATACGAGGCATGATGGAGAAATGGACATGTCTCAAATAGAGAGAGAGAGAGAGAGTCAAATGGTTTGACTCGATGCCGTAACGACTCTAGGGTGCCAGAGGGTGACGGCAATGGTAAAATCCGAAGAAAATTTTGTGAAGCAGTGGCATGTAAAGAATAAGCGAAAAAAAGAGTGGCATGAACTGAAAGTGCAAGTGAGGCAGTGGCATGAAATGAAATTATTTTTAGACGTGGAATCCGAAGCCAGCTATTCTCGTCGAGAAACATACGAGTGGAGTCAGTCCGTGTCAGAACCAAAGCAAATACCGAGCCCAACGTGAAGTCTGAGCAGCACAACCTCGTTATCTATTTATTCATCGATTCGTGGCTTGCTTTTGTGATTTGGTGGAAAGAAGCAGTGAAGAGCAAAGGGCGGAGCCAACTCCCGAGACACAAGACAAAAAGAAGCAGCACACCAAAGTGTCACACCACCGTGCTCAAGACCATTCATGGTGGTAGGACACAGGAAGCGCTAAGAAAGATCAGAGGAAGAAGAAGAAGAAGGTATTGCCTGCTGGTGAGTTGTGAGGCTGCATCTGGGGTCGAACGGGTGTGGTGTGCATGTCGTGGTGAGCTGTCTGTAACACCCCAGCCCCACATGAGCCTGGAATGCTACTAAACTAGCACAATAACATTTTTACATAGAAACAATTCTCTAAAATCCGACAGAACCTCCTTTGCTTAGTTACTAAACTGGAGGTCCCAACATTTAAATATAACATAGTCAAAAATATCCAATCTCCAGCATAAACAAGAGATAACCAAAACTATGCTAATCATCACTACAACATCCATAGCATACTAAACAACTAAAGCATAAATAGAATGACATTCATAATCCTCTAATCAACTATATTACAAATTATCCTGCATAGTGAGTAATCATAAGAAATTCTTTATGCAATTACTCAACTACTAATTTATCAATCTGTTAATCCAAATGTGAGTAGTTCGTGCAATTGTGCAACCACTTCTATTCCTCCCATGCATGCCGTTCTTGTAAAGGAGTACCTAAAAACACAACAACAACAAGAGTGAGTCCAAAGACCAGCAAGTACATTAAATGGCAACAATAACATAGACTCATCAGTAATCATCAACATCCATATACCATCTCAATTATAAACAAGACATATGCTCATGTTATGCAAGATGCTCAAGTGCACTTTCTCTTTCTCTTTAACTTTTGTATTTTACCGTAATGCAAAGTATGCAACCGTCATTGCATACCCATGCCTGCTGTGCTCGCAAGCGCAGGGACCAATTGCCCAATACTCCACAAGTAAAGGGGACCTCAAGCCCACACTCCGCAAGTGTGGGGACCATAAGCCCATCGTTTTCACGATGGGGACCTCTTTTCAAAGCCCACATTCCATGAATGTGGGGACCTCAAGCCCGTCATCTACATGACAGGGACTCAATCAGATGTACTTGGTCACTACGTGACCAAGGCGCCTAGATGCTCTCAACATGCGTATGTACTAGAATGTAACTTTCAACAACAAGTAAAAGCACGAATACATACCACATCTCCGTCACTGAATAACATGTAGAGCATTATCACATACAAAATTACTCTTTAATCACAAACATGCCATAACCAAGTCTCATTCATATATATCACACTATCATCCATGTATGACTAGTACAGAAAGACACAACCAATTTCAAAGCAATCAAACATAAATATTCTACAACCCAATACTTGCAACCCGATCCTTCATCATAGTCATTTTATCAAACCAGTACTTGTAAGTATTGGGTACTTCAAAGTTGTGCATACTTGGCCCTCACAAGACCAAGTCTAAGTATGATATCAATATGCACAAGCACCAACACTATTCATCATCAGAGTACCAAAAGCAATAACGACATTCATGTAAGGCATAATCATACTTTGAACATCCACCATTCTTGAAACAATCATCAATCAAGCAATCTTGCTACGCTATCATATATCGAAAAGCACACAAATATGGCCAATCAATCACACCCATACAACAGACAATGCACTTGCCTCAACCGTGCGGGAACGAAGGACGCGAAGAGGGTGCCGCCTCCGGAACCAGTCCCCCACCTAAAAACCATTTAGGAGAATGCTAAGATAACAGTAATGGACCACTCAAACCAAAAGAGTAAACTCGAACTCGCAAAAGCTTGAAACGCGATCCCAACTCCAATTTCCTATAAGCTAATCTGTCCCTCCGAAATAGTCTCGTTCTAAAATTCGTATCTTTTAGTACAGTAGTCCAAATGAGGTGATATTGGACTTCATTGAAAGTTTATCAAATTTCCCAACTAAACCTAGTTGGTGAGCCTCCCTGATTCGGCCATCTAAAATCACTTTTAAGCTGATTAACAAAACATCGGTTTCACGTCACCCTTTCTGGACAGAGCACTAAAACTAACATAACTTTTATCTCGTTTGTCCAAATTTCGTTCTTGCCCTTCCTGAAAGCTACGACAATTATATACAACTTTCGTTATACTGAGCTCCTCAAATTCGCCCTTTAACAGATCGAACAAGACATATTACTAAAACCCATCAGATTACTGACAGATTCGCAGAATAGTCCCACCAATAAATTCATAACTTTTTCTACAGAGGTCCAAATATCGTGATCTAATACTTCATCGAAAGCTAGAGATGTCCTCTACAATTCTCTAGGAGACATCCGGACCTGATTATGCCCTTAGACTACTCAAAAACGTCGCCCAACCCACTCAGCTCCAACCGATCAGATTACCGATAAAACTTAATAATCAAATAATCGACTAATCGGAAGGGGATCGGGTCTTACCTTCAAGAACCGCTGAAGATGACGCACCGAGTTCGTGATCTCTCCCTTTCCTTTCTTCTCCTGCACTCCTTCTTCTCCTTCTTCTTGATCGGTGACCACGATGGAGATCTCCCCTTCTCTTCTTGGACAGCACCAATGGAGGGAAGGTTGGAGGATGAATGTTACAGATACCATGGTGCTACAAAGAACGTGCTACAGGGAGGAGGAGCAAGGAGGGAGAGGAGGGGAGGCCAACAGGAGGAGGAGGAGGAGTTGGGCGGCTAGGGTTTGGGGGAAAGGGTGCCTCCTCTTGGCCGGCCACCTATGGGCCTCATGGGCCAAGCCTGAGCCCAGGTTGCCATGCGTTTTACAAAAAAACCCTTCTCCTGCCTTGTTTTGATGTTTTGTGAATGAAACATTCTCCGATTTAATTATTCCTTCCCGATTTAATTATTCTCTCCGACTAATTCCTTTCAAATACTTTTGGGGCATGACTAATTCCTTTCGAATACTTTTGGGGCATGACTAATTCCTTTCGAATACTTTTGGGGGCATTACATTCTACCCCCCTTAAACAGAATTCGACCCCGAATTCTAACCACGCTTAAGCCCAGAAATATAATCACCACTAAAATCTTACTAACATTACCACGAACCTGCACAAACACACCAAACCCTTGATCCTTGTATCAGTCGATCTCTTCACTTTGACAACAAGCACATCTTTTAACCAGGGACGCACAACATTCCCGACTGAGACCATAAGAGTCTTAATGCAACCAACTCAAAACCATCTTCTCTTAGAAGAGACTAATCCAAAATCAATGGGTTTGACAAGAAAACTTTTTCACTTTTCAAGTAGGCAGTTTAGGAATAAATGCGACACAAGCCAAAAACGAAATCACTCGAATACCAAATTAACCATTTTTTTTTAAACTGGAAGGAATCACACATACCGGCAAGAATCAACTCAATTTGTAATTGACATCTGTCATAACCACATAATTCAAGTAAGAACTAAGAGAATATCTCTCTATCCAAGATCAACTTCTTTTTAAGAATTTATCTTTCTATTAAACCATAGGATCCCAAATCATCGCATAACACATTAACTAGTTTATCTTAAATGGGTATCCTCAAAGCTATGTTCAACCGAACACAAGATCCACACTTATACTGGGAGACTCTTCCAATTCACAATATCACACTCTAGCTAACTTTTCTACCAAATGAATTACTTTGACAAAACAATTCCCAACGCAATTCCTTGTAGGTTTCACCTACCATCACATCCCTCATTCTTTTAAGGATAATCAACTTGAAATTCCCACATTCACTCTCATTTACTACTTTCAGAGATCACCATAACTCTTGGAACCTAATCCTCGGAACCAAGATGCTAGTAAAAAAAATACAAAGCCCAATTCAACCTCTACGACTCTTACAATGAATGTTCGGTATACTTGATACGTAACCCTCAAACCTGATGACCAAAATTTCGCACAGCCCAACAATAATCTCAGGTCATTAATATCAACATTCCTTACTAATCAAATAACCGCCCAAGGCGATTCATCTTACCAATCTTAGACCTTCTCTAACCTACACCAATCAAATGCAGCTACTTGACCACAATATACCCACTCACCATACCCTAACTGATTGATCAGGATTCAAACATACTCAATCACTAACGTCAATAAATGAATATATAAATTCTTGACCAAGCTATCCTTAGAGATAATCTAACTCCTATAGGGTTACTCACTGAGACCAAGTCACACTTGACAATACTCAACTATTCCTGATATCCCACTGTTTAGCACAACGCTTAGGTTTCTCCACACCGCTATTCTCATTAAACTTCACCATCAAAACTCTTCTACACAATCTTACTAGGTATCCAATTGTGATACTCTAATAAATTTATCAAGAGCCCATACTTTCGATAATCCCCATATCCCAACATGGACAAAGGTTATTGATCAAAACCAACACACTTTCTACTGTTCTTCAAATAGCTTGGTTCCCAAAATCTCACCACTACCAAATACTTGTCCACCATATTACATTCTATAAGACTCTGGCAACACAAGATAGTTAATTCCTTTCTCAAAAGGAGGAAACAAACAAAACTAGTCTCAACGCACAAGAACAAAGTTGCTCCTGAGTGAGCAAGAGAACAAGAGAAACCGTCGAATAATAAAGATATCGAAAACAAAATACAAGTCTGTTGACGAGGCACATGTCCCACAAGAAGGAACTTTCAACCTCCAATACTTATGGTACACACTTACTGATAACAAAGAAAAACAATTTTCTTTGATTACAACATTACTTGCCAACACAAACCAGAAATGCTATAAAAAAAACAAATCACATTGACCACCTAGGAACCAATCAGAACCATTGCATACGTCACATTGCTCACTTAATTCCATCTACTACCTAGATCATGAACTCCCAAAAGTCCACGAATACAAAACTCCAAATATTTCATTTGACTGCTATTACGAAAGGCAATAGATTTTTTTTCTAGAAGAATCATCACCACTACTACAAGTGATAATCTCTTATGGACATACTTAATAACATCAAGAATGGTCTACCCTTAACAAGACTCGTTATCGTCAACTCTTACTTTTATTAAGCCCCCAAAGGCTTACCAAAATGTTACAGACCCCTTTATCATCTCATCCTCAATTGAATGTATACCAAAATCTTATATTCTCACTACAATAACCACTTTATTTTAGAGGAAAACTACTGCATGAATTAAAAGGTTATTCCAACATCCTTTCATCAAAACATACTTTTATTTGATAGTTCTACCATCATGTAAACATTGGTCATCCGTTAAATCCCATAATTTATCTCTTAGTGATGCTCATCACCAAACATTAATAGACATTATTTGCACCTAGTAATTACTTATAATCACCGAGTATCCACAAAAAGGTTACTTCAAGATTAATATCCACTAAGACAATTTTCTAACTCCGTTGAACTTAACCATCCCAAACAGTTAGATTAATCCATTGCGATCCGTTTATCCAATTTACCAATGAAGTTTACCAAATGTATCACCCTTAATGATCAACTCAATTCAATAATGTTCCACACTTTTTATTAATTTTATTGATTACAATTAGGTATAACCATACTCTTAATCACAGCTCCTCGAGAACTACTACAAGACACTTTCAAATTAATCACCTTCCTTTCATGGATCTTCGTTAGAATCGTTCATACACACACTATAGATTTAACATGATAACCCGTATCATATCCATTAATTGCTTTGGTTATAACCTCTCACTTAACCAAGACAAAACATCGCTAAAGGGTTTAACATCTTCTTTTATAAAAGAGAACCATCAATCTTCAACACTCAAAATACCCAAGAGAGATACATTGAGTCGAAGCCTCCACGCCCAAAGGACTTGCAAAGGAAACTTTCATTAAGCAAGAACATCAACCTGACAAATGGGTCATGCTTTCCAATGAGAAGGACAAAACTCCAAAATAAAGGTCAAACTTGACAATCAACTCAGTTCACTGACCAAGAATAACTCATCGCTTGGGAAAATAATGATTGCTTTACAGACAAATTAAGCCAAAGAAAACACACCAATTTTTTTTCTCAAAGCAACCCATCAACCACAAGAATAAATAACCCAAGAGAAACTCATCAATCTCAACCGGATAAGAGTTGACCAAATTCAAATTCAGGAAGGGAACAACTCTTTTAAGTATACTCGCTACCAATGCTCGACTACGATCGCTCATGTGGATACTTCGCTATTCTTATACCACGAACGGTGGTGTAACCTGTATAGCCCAGACCACAACCACTACCTCCACCTCTCAACATGGGTTACCCCACACATAATAACCATAGTATTATACTATAGATATATCGATCATCTCAAACAGAATCAATAATACAACTCAACAGATGCGTAAATGCAATGCTTGACCCATCCCATCCTATCAGGCACCAAAGGTGTCGTTTAAGTTCATTAACCATTACAAAATTTTAGCAATTTAAGTTGCCTAAGTTGTAAATCCAATCACCACGGACCTCTTGCCCGCTCGATACCAATCAGAATTTGACCCCACATGAGCCTGGAATGCTACTAAACTAGCACAATAACATTTTTACATAGAAACAATTCTCTAAAATCCGACAGAACCTCCTTTGCTTAGTTACTAAACTGGAGGTCCCAACATTTAAATATAACATAGTCAAAAATATCCAATCTCCAGCATAAACAAGAGATAACCAAAACTATGCTAATCATCACTACAACATCCATAGCATACTAAACAACTAAAGCATAAATAGAATGACATTCATAATCCTCTAATCAACTATATTACAAATTATCCCAGGCATAGTGAGTAATCATAAGAAATTCTTTATGCAATTACTCAACTACTAATTTATCAATCTGTTAATCCAAATGTGAGTAGTTCGTGCAATTGTGCAACCACTTCTATTCCCTCCCATGCATGCCGTTCTTGTAAAGGAGTACCTAAAAAAACACAACAACAGCAAGAGTGAGTCCAAAGACCCAGCAAGTACATTAAATGGCAACAATAACATAGACTCATCAGAATCATCAACATCCATATACCATCTCAATTATAAACAAGACATATGCTCATGTTATGCAAGATGCTCAAGTGCACTTTCTTTCTCTTTAACTTTGTATTTTACCGGTAATGCAAAGTATGCAACCGTTCTTGCATACCCATGCCCGTGCTCGCAAGCGCAGGACCAATCTGCCCAATACTCCACAAGTAAAGGGACCTCAAGCCCACACTCCGCAAGTGTGGGGATAAGCCCATCGCTTTCACGATGGGGACCTCTTTCAAAGCCCACATTCCATGAATGTGGGGACCTCAAGCCCGTCATCTACATGACAGGGACCTCAATCAGATGTACTTGGTCACTACGTGACCAAGGCGCCTAGATGCTCTCAACATGCGTATGTACTAGAATGTAACTTTCAACAACAAGTAAAAGCACGAATACATACCACATCTCCGTCCTTTGAATAACATGTAGAGCATTATCACATACAAAATTACTCTTTAATCACAAACATGCCATAACCAAGTCTCATTCATATATATCACACTATCATCCATGTATGACTAGTACAGAAAGACACAACCAATTTCAGAATCAAACATAAATATTCTACAACCCGAATACTTGCAACCCGATCCTTCATCATAGTCATTTTATCAAACCAAGACTTGTAAGTATTGGGTACTTCAAAGTTGTGCATACTTGGTCCTCACAAGACCAAGTCTAAGTATGATATCAATATGCACAAGCACCGGCACTATTCATCATCAGTACCAAAAGCAATAACGACATTCATGTAAGGCATAATCATACTTTGAACATCCACCATTCTTGAAACAATCATCAATCAAGCAATCTTGCTACGCTATCATATATCGAAAAGCACACAAATATGGCCAATCAATCACACCCATACAATGCATAATGCACTTGCCTCAACCGTGCGGGAACGAAGGACGCCAAGAGGGTGCCGCCTCGAACCAGTCCCCACCTAAAACCATTTAGGAGAATGCTAAGATAACAGTAATGGACCACTCAAACCAAAAGAGTAAACCCGAACTCGCAAAAGCTTGAAACGCGATCCCAACTCCAATTTCCTATAAGCTAATCTGTCCCCTCTGGAAATAGTCTCGTTCTAAAATTCGTATCTTTTAGTACAGTAGTCCAAATGAGGTGATATTGGACTTCATTGAAAGTTTATCAAATTTCCCAACTAAACCTAGTTGGTGAGCCTCCCTGATTCGGCCATCTAAAATCACTTTTAAGCTGATTAACAAAACATCGGTTTCACGTCACCCTTTCTGGACAGAGCACTAAAACTAACATAACTTTTATCTCGTTTGTCCAAATTTCGCGTTCTTGCCCTTCCCTGAAAGCTACGACAATTATATACAACTTTCGTTATACTGAGCTCCTCAAATTCGCCCTTTAACAGATCGAACAAGACAGATTACTAAAACCCATCAGATTACCGACAGATTCGCAGAATAGTCCCACCAATAAATTCATAACTTTTTCTACAGAGGTCCAAATATCGTGATCTAATACTTCATCGAAAGCTAGAGATGTCCTCTACAATTCTCTAGGAGACATCCGGACCTGATTATGCCCTTAGACTACTCAAAAACGTCGCCCAACCCACTCAGCTCCAACCGATCAGATTACCGATAAAACTTAATAATCAAATAATCGACTAATCGGAAGGGATCGGTCTTACCTCGAAGAACCGCTGAAGATGACGACCGAGTTCGTGATCTCTCCCTTTCCTTTCTTCTCCCGCACTCCTTCTTCTCCCTTCTTCTTGATCGGTGACCACGATGGAGATCTCCCCTTCTCTTCTTGGACAGCACCAATGGAGGAAGGTTGGAGGATGAATGTTACTGATACCATGGTGCTACAAGTGAACGTGCTACAGGAGGAGGAGCAAGGAGGAGAGGAGGGGAGGCCAACAGGAGGAGGAGGAGGAGTTGGGCGGCTAGGGTTTGGGGAAAGGGTGCCTCCTCTTGGCGGCCACCTATGGGCCTCATGGGCCGAAGCCCAGGCCCAGGTTGCCGCGGTTTTACAAAAAAAAAAACCCTTCTCCTGCCTTGTTTTGATGTTTTGCTGAATGAAACATTCTCCCGATTTAATTATTCCTTCCCGATTTAATTATTCTCTCCCGACTAATTCCTTTCAAATACTTTTGGGGCATGACTAATTCCTTTCGAATACTTTTGGGGCATGACTAATTCCTTTCGAATACTTTTGGGGGCATTACACTGTCTGTGCTCAGTGGTGGTCGGTGGAGTGTGTGTAGTGTGGGTGTATAAGCTGAAGGGCCCACCTGATAGTGTAAGTTAGGAAGGGTTTTAAATTATGTCTTGTACAAAACAATCACATTATTGAAGAAAATGGAATCAGCTCCTTTCCCTATCTTGCTTCTCTCTCGCTCACCTATGTTCTTCCTAAAACCTGTCTGGGTTGCTACCTTAGCTGAATGCGATGCTTTCGATCGTCAGCAATTTCCTCTAGCTACGACTGGGATATTACAATTTGGTATCATAGCCACAAATCCTGGAAAGGTTGGTGACCAAATCGGTCCCGTAATCCCAATCTTAGGTTAGATTGATGGAAGAAGTGACCACGGTGCCCAAGAAACCTTCGCTGCAATCTTGCCAAATCATGATGATGATTGAAGAGAATACCAGTCAGATTGAACGACGTTGGACAAAATTCTGGCCCGTTTCCATGCCCAAGCAGAAAAACTCGATTAGTTGTCAGTGGAGATGCAGAATCTGGGATAACGAGTGGAGATTCAACAGGATAACCTAGATGAAGTGAAGCGCACTCAGGCAGAGTTCTTGCACGAGTCAACTCTCCCACCACCACCCCCACCACCGCAACAACGTCAACCACCAGCACTGAAATTGCCCAACGAGGCTGGTCAAGTAACCGCAGTGATTCATCCAGGTGTACTCACAAATCACCGCATTTGCTTCCCCACCCACATGGATTGCTTTCGTCATATGGCGTCGTCACCACGCCAACATCTCCTACTAAAACCGGTGGGTACACAAAACCACCAAAATTGGATTTCCCTAAATTTCTCAACGAAAACCCTCACTTATGGTTGGATCGATGTCGCACTTACTTTGAGGTGTATCGAGTGCTAGTTTTGCAATGGGTCTCGACTACAACTCTCTATATGGATGGACATGCTACTCTCTAGTTGCAAGCTTACAAGCAACATCATGTACTGCAAGGATGAGTTGTGTTCTATCAAGCAATCGAGGAAGAGTTTGGATCTAATGAGTATGATGCCCAGATGAACAAGCTGCTACAACTCAAACAAACCAACACCGCGGTCGAGTATCGGATTGCTTTTGAAGCGAGTATGTATCACTTACTGTCCCTAGACTCTACGCTGAACAATAAGTTCTTTGTCACGCAGTTTTTGCTCGGCTTGAAAGATGAAATTCGAGGATATGCTCGTTTGCAAGCCCCAACGAGTGTTACGCGAGCGGCAGTATTGTCAAGATTCAAGAGGAAGAATTGGAAGCAAGCCAACTACGCCATCGAGCCACAACCTTGTCTAGAGTGGCAGCCACCTTACCAGCAACAATGCCACTTTCGACAATGCAACAGTACACGAAGAGTCCAAAAGACAAGGGGGTGATGAATATTGGTGAGAACGGCAACTGCGAGACTATCGGCGTGCAAATGGCCTTTGCTTCAAATGTGGTGACAAGTATAGCAAAGAACATCTATGCAAGAAATCAATGCAATTGTTGACGAATGAGATTAGGGATTTCGGGGAAGTGTTACCTGATGACACCTTGCGTGCGATGGACCTGACAGAGACACCACCAATTGAAGAATGCTTCAAACTGCCAGTTCACGCAGTGATAAGAACAAAGGAAGTGGAGGTAGTACGCCTTCGAGCATTGGTCAGGAATTAGGCCATGTTGATACTAGTATATTCCAGTTGTACACACCGTTTTGTCGATCGATAATTCCTGAATTGTACAAATCTCAAGGCATAATCAATTTATGCTCTTATAGTCAAACTGGCGAATGGGGAGAAATTGCAGTGCGATAGTATGGTTCCAAAACTAAATTGGTGGATTCAGGGCATCACCTTTAGCACTGATATGCATGTATTAGATTTTGGGGCATATGATGTCGTGCTAGGCATGGACTGGCCCCAGCCATTTAACCCCATGAACTGCCACTGGCTTAACAAGACCTTGTCCTTTGATTACAAGGGGAAACACATTTGCATTCAGGGTGCACAGGCGAAACGCCAAGCATCATTGCCAGAGCTCTCTTCAGAACAATTGCATAAATGGTGCATGAGCAACAAAATATTGTTAGTTGCAGTGTTGGAGCTGCAGTCACAGTACACGCAAGAACAAACCACGGCCATGCCAATCGTAGTTCAGTCTCTGTTACAACAATACACTGATATCTTCACCAAGCCAAAGAGTCTACCCCCTCACCGCTAGTATGATCATGCTATCACCTTGGACACAGGATTATCGTCGGTTAAATCTCAACCTTATTGCTATTCTCCATTGCAGAAAGATTAAATCAAACAACAAGTAACTGAGATGTTGGAGTCAAGGTTATCACGCTGAGCATGAGCCTGTATGCTTCTCTGATGTTACTGGTTAAGAAGAAAGACGGGAACTGGAGTTTTTGTGTGGATTATCGTCGCCTCAACAAATACACTGGTGAAAAACAAGTTTCCTTTACTGATCGTGGAAGAACTCTTAGACGAATTAGTTGGCACTAAATTCTTCTCCAAGTTGGACCTTCACTTGGGTTATCATAAAATCCACATGCGTGAAGTCGATGAGGAGAAGACATCTTTTAAAACACATCAAGGCCATTTGCAATTTAGGGTGATGTCGTTCGGATTGACAAATGCTCCAACTACCTTCCGATGTCTGATGAACACTATTTTTGCTCCATACATCCGCAAGTTTGTGATTGTGTTTCTGGATGACATTCTGGTCTACAATCGCACATTCCAGGAGCATCTTGAGCATGTGCAAAAAGTGCTGGAAGTATAATCAATTATTCGGCAAAATATCCAAATGCTTCTTTGGTAGAAATCGTATGAAGCATTTGGGCACATTATTTCTCAAAAAAGGGGTATCCACTAACCCAGAAAATACGAGTGTGATAGAGAGATGGCCTCAACCAACTACAACCATAGAGTTGTGTGGTTTCCTCGGCCTCACCGGATACTATCGAAAGTTTGTCAAGAATTATGTCCTCATCGCCAAACCACTAACTAATCTTCTGAATAAGAAAAGCTTCGGGTAGGATGAACAAGCAGGGGCAGCCTTCAGTACTTTGAAACAAGCCATGGTTAATACTCCAGTTCTGGCTCTCCCTGGCTTCACATTGCCTTTTATAGTGAAAACAGACGCTTGTGCAACTGGTATTGGGGTAGTATTGATGCAACAAGGACATCCGATTGCCTACCTTAGCAAGGTTTTGGGTTCACAAAATCAGAGACTATCTATTTACAAAAAAGAATTCTTAGCTGTGATCATGGTAGTGGACAAATGGTGATCCTATTTACAATGAGGACCATTCATGATCCTCACATATCACAAAAGCTTATGTAGTTGGGAAGAGCAACAGTTGGGCACTGAATTACAACACAAAGCAATGGCAAAGCTTTTCGGCTTACAATTCAAGTTCAAGTACAAATGTGGAGTGGACAACTGTGCGGCAGACACGCTCTCTCGTGTCAGTCATCTATTACAACTACAAGCCGTCTCGTTTTGTCGGCCTGCTTGGGTATAGGAGGTGCTTAACTCATATAAGATGGACTTAGAGGCTCAAGAACTTCTCACTTCATTGGCAGTCACTAGCCCAAACGGTAGGGGGTATGCATTAGAGCATGGACAGATCAAGTATCAGGGTCGAATATGGATTGGTGCTAATCTGGCCCTATGCTCGAAGTTGACTAGTAACTTTCATGAAACTATGATTGGAGAACACTCTGGCATTTTGGCGACGTATCATTGCATCAAGAAACTGTATTCCTTGAAAATGTGGTTAAACTACATGGCGTACCGTGTTCCTTTGTGTTTGATCGGGATAAAGTGTTCACAAGCACATTCTGGCGTGAGCTCTTTCAAGCGGTTGGCACTAAATTGCACTACAACACAGCTTATCATCCATAAACCGGCGGGCAAACGGAAAGGGTCAACTAGTGTCTGGAAATGTACCTTCATTTTGTCGTTCATAATTGTCCTAAGAAATGGAAGTCTTGGCTAGCCATGGCTGAATTCTGGCATAACTCGAATTTCCATTCCTCTTTGGGCTTCTCACCTTTCAAAGCATTATATGGAGTGGAACTCAATTGCGGTGCTATGCCCAACCTCTCTGTTCAAACAACCACTGAAACTGATGAAGTTGCTAAGGATCGACAGTCTTACACTGAAATGCTCAAGACACAGCTGGCTCGAGCGCAGAATCGCATGAAGATGCAAGCTGACAGACATTGTCAAGACCGTCAATTTTAGGCCAGGGAACAAGTGTTCCTTAAACTTTAGCCCTACGCTTAGCATTCAGTGGTCAATCGACCATTCCCACGCTTGCTTTCAAGTATTTTGGTCCATTCTCGGTGTTGGAGCGCATAGGTGCGGTGGCGTACAAACTACAGCTACCAGAGAATTGCTCGGTTCATCCGGTGTTCCACATTTCGCATTTGAAGCTATTCATTCCTAATTACTCTCTAGTGTTCAAAGATTTGGTGGCAGTGGCTGATTTAACAGTAGGAACTCCTGGGCTAGTAGAAATTCTGGATCGACGCTTGGTTAAAAAAGGGAGCTTTGCTATGCAACAAATCTTGGTGAAGTGATCGGCTCTGCTTAAAGAATGCGTGACCTGGGAGGATTACCTAGTTCTTCAAGACCGTTTTCCATAGTTGGTGATCTGGGGTCTAGTATTTTCTAGGGGGTAGGGGGAGTGTCACACCACCATGCTCAAGGCCATCCACGGCGGTAGACACAGGAAGCGTTGAGAACGATCAGAGGAAGGAGAAGGGGCCGCCTGTCGATGAGTTGTAAGGCTGCATGTGGGGTCGAATAGGTATGGAGTGCGTGTCATGGTGAGCTATCTATGCTCAGTGGTGGAGTGTGTGTAGTCCAGGTGCATAAGCCGAAGACCCCTCCTGGCAGTGTAAGTTAGGAAGGGGTTTAAATTATGGCCTGTACCGAACGATCATGTTATGAAGAAAATAGAATCAGCTCCTTCCCCATCTCGCTTCTCTCGTTCTCACCTCTGTTCTTCCTAAAACCCATCCGAGTTGCTACCTTAGTCGAATGCAATGTTTCCGATCGTTAGCCATTTCCTCTACCTACGACTAGGACATTACACAGAGAGTTCAACATGCGTGCCTCGGTCCGTGCGCAACAAAGAAAGCAAAGAGATCTCGGCACGCATCAACATCGAGTCCAAGTCATGTTAGAAGAAAAGAAAAGAAACAGAGGACATGCACTGCATACGTAACAATGCTTTTATTTCAGTTGTATGGCTAATGTTCAATACATCATAATAAATTGTGGCATCTAGTCTTTAAGTAGTACTCCATTTAGTCATAAAATAGTGACATTTCGGATACCTGCTTCCAATAAATACTTCTCTAGCTAACATCTTATTAGACATTAGTATAGGGATTTGTTTAAATAAAGAACAAAAGCACCTAGATTTTGATAAACTGGATAGGAACCACAACATGAAAACGGTAGCAAGAAGAATCCATAAAAACTTCAGCCATATAATCCGTGAAAAAGGTCCTGAAAAATAGAAAAGGAACATCATATTTAGAAAATTAGTGCAAATAAGCTATAAGTTAGAAAATTGTCTTGAGGAAAGGAAATCTTACCCTAATCAATTGACTAGAATTCGCAATGGAATCCCCTTCTCACCCTCTCTCAAACCTAATGGTTATCTTTAGAACCAAATTAACCGAAGTTATGTTTTTTTCTTCAATGGTGCAGCTGTTTTGTGTTATGTAACAATGAATCAATGCACGATTAATCAAGAAAACACACCATATATGTGGCAGAGGGATTTCGAGTAGAACATGCATATCGAAGGTGAATGGGGATCAATGAAATTGGAGTCCCATCGTCCATTAATGGTATAGACATGGGCCTAGGAGGCTACGACTCTAGGTATAAACAACGTGAGGTGAGTCGAGACGGAGAGAGAATAGGTGAGGAACTAGACTCCACGAGGTCTATGACTCGATTCTGGTTGCATTGCTAAAACATGAAGGTATTACGACTCATGAAGGGATGGGGCCTGGAGCGAGACTTTTGGATGGGCTACAAGCTGCTTGGGAGTTGACATCATCAGCTTAGATCCTTAAATTGGTCCAATATTACTCACACATTGTACATACTAGTATAGTATATGAGTTGGGTCCATGTCCCTCGTGGGCCCTGGGCGGTCGGCCTGGCTGCGCACCCCTGAGGAACGACTCTGTTTAGGAGGCGCTGCAGCACATACAGGGGTAGCGCACCATCGTGTGAACAGAGAAGGCACAGTGGCAAGTCACATGAAGAAGGTCCATGCGCTGGTCCACATGTAGGTCCGTGAGTCAAGTCGACCACAAGCATCAAATGTGTAGAAAATTTTTTTAGCCGTAGCATAAGCCAACCACGTGAAGAAAAAAAGGACTAAGAAGGAATCGACTGCCAAGCTATTTCGTGTTTTTTTAAAAGAAAATTATTTCGCCATTTTGTGATTAACTTGTTGCCTCCTAAGATTAAGCCGGAAATTGCTACGAAAAAAAGATTAAGAAGGAATAGGCTATCATGCTATTTCATCTTTTTTTTTAATTAATCATTTCGTCCTTTTGTGATTAACTTTCTTGTCTCTTGAGATTAAGCCAAAAAATTACTACGCGTTCACGTACCAACAAATTCCGGATTTGTCCCGCATGGCGATACTGAAGTATGATCTTCTGCTACTGGATTGAGACACAATGTTCTCCTATGGCAAGTCAGGACGAGCTGTTCTTGCACAGTTTGATTTGGATGATGCTTTATTGGGGATCGACAAGCTACCATTGCATGGCCTTTTAAGGAGAAGCAAAGAAAAGATCGTAAGACATTATCTCATATTTATCTTCATATATCAAATAATATCCTGCAGAAGGTTTTGAAGGACAAGACCGCCGCCGCTTTATGGTTTAAACTGGAGCAGATGTGCATGACCAAAGATCTGATCAGGAAGATGCATTTGAAGCAGAAGCTTTATTCACACAAGGTGATAGAAGATGGATCATTATTGAACCACTTGACTGCGTTCAAAGAAGTAATCTCGGATCTCGAGTCTATGGAGTTAAAATACGATGATGAAGATTTGGATCTTATTCTTTTATGCTAATTGCCTAGTTCACACTCTACGTTCAGAGATACTATTTTATATAGCCGACATACTCTTACACTTAATAAAATTTATGAAGCACAACATGCAAAGGAAAATATGAAACTCATGGTTCTGGATGAAATTTTAAGTTTATATGCAGAAGGCCTGGTTGTTCACGGCTGACAAATAGAAGAGGAGCTCAAACAGCGATTCAAGAGCCAAAATCTCGAGCAGAAATTACAAAGGCAGATCGAAATCCAGAGCCAGACACAAGTCGTGCAAGTATTAAAAAGAAAGATGGACACGACATATCTGAGTGCTGGTGGATAAAGAAAAAGAAGAAAAGAAATAACAATTTTAAGAATAATCAACAAGAGAATGATGCTAAAGCCACCATTGTTACTAAGTAAGATTCTTATGGAGATGTTCTCGTTGCCTTTATCGGTAATTTTAAAACTGGTGATGAGTGGATTCTTGATACGATCTGCACTTTCCACATGAGTCCGAACTGAGATTGGTTCATGATTATGAAGCCACGCCAAGTGGTTCTGTGTTAATAGATGATAATTCACCATGTAAGATTGCAGATATTGGTTCTATCCAGATCAAGATATTTGATGGTACTATCAGAACTTCGTCGGATGCTCAACACATTCCGATTTTGAAGAGAAATCTTATCTCGCTGAGTACTCTTGCTACTAAAGGGTATAAGTATTCAAGTGGAGGTGGAGTTTTGAAGATCTGTAAATGCTCTTTTGTTGTGATGAAAGGTAATATGAAAGCTACCAACTTATATCATATGCAAGGTACTACAATTTCAAGTAATGCTGTTGTGGTATCAAATAAATCATTCTATTCTGATGCTACTAATCTTTGGCATATGTGTCTGGTGCATATGAGTGGAATTGACATGATTGAGTTATGCAAAAGAGGACTCCTTGATGGTCAAAGCGTCGATAAGTTGAAGTTTTATGAATACCGTGTCTTCGGCAAACAAAAGAGGGTGAAGTTCAACACAATAATTCACTCTACAAAAGACATTTATATGGAGCAATCGAAAGGTTTTGTCTTTTCGGGAAAGGATGTTGCATAATTTTTTTTATGACACCCTAATGGTAGCGAGCATAATACTCTCTGGGGTTCGTTATTCATTAGTGAAGGTTACGCTTCAAATTTGAGTTCGAGATGAAGGATTTAAGTGTAAGAAGAAGTTTATTATCTACATAGATACTACAACATTTGGTATTGCAGTGCAGTACGCTCTAGTTATCCTAGCTCGATATGAGGGGTCTATTGCAGAATTTGTTTCTACTCCATTGGCGATACGTTGAGATTTCTTTCATTCGAATGTTCTTCTACAAGAGTAGTTTTTTTTAACCATGTCATGGAATTCAGTTACTTTTACAATCGACAGTCTGATGTACGTGATGGCTACACATACAAGTTGCTCTTCAGTGGGTATTGTTTGCCGAGCTATGCATTCCAGCCTTCTAGGTGGAGCAATTCATGTCCATGAGATGTGTTCTTCACTATAGTTATTCCACACTATAGGTAATGTATTGGCTTATGCTCTTAAATGATTGAGCATTTGACTGCTCAATTTGGTTTCATGAGAAGCGTTTTGGATAAGAATGTTCTCGTCTTAATTATTGAGAGTAGTCATACGGACGTTCGACGCACAAGGTGTTCATCACGAATTCATCTCAATGTGAAGATTGTTAAGTTTGAGTGTGATATGAATTTCGTTTTCTACTCCAACTCATAGGTCTACTCCTACACAGAGTGTTTAATGTACCACTATAAATTTAATCCTGTAGTCCATAAGACAAGAGCAAGAGTTTTATTATAAACATCTCCTTATATAGGGTGCGTTTGGTTGGTGGGATGAGGTTGAATGGGATGGGATGGTACAGGTAGGATGAGATCGTCCTGGATGAGATGATTCAAGTATGGTGTTTGGTTGGTGGGATAGGATGATATATGATTTTGTTTGGTTGGTAGGATAGGATGGTCCTAGATGGTTCAAGATGGTATTTGGTTGGTGGGATAGGATGGTCTTAGATGGTTCAAGATGGTGTTTGGTTGGTGGGATAGGATGATATATGAATAATATTTTTTACAGTAAAATATGCCAAGAGTGGTTTTGTTTTGTTGATTAAATGATAAGGAACACAACGGTTCAATCGGATCGCAAATCGGATACTCGGTTTAGAAAATATGGTCATTTGAAGCTCGTAAATCATGCCTTTTTTCCGTGCGCGCCTTGGTTCAGGATTTTTTCTCGAACGGGATGATACAACATAAACATAGAATATTCCCATTTCTTGAATCATCTCATCCCAAACGGTTTGGTTCCATTCAACCAACCAAACACCTGAACGAGTTCATTTCCCGTACCGGACGGTTCAGGACCAAATGATTCAACGAACCAAACGCACCCATAGTGATATTGCTTTCGTGAGTCCGTGATTTTTCCACAAAGGTTTTGCACGTAAAAATTTATGTCTCTCGTTTCTATTTTTCGGTACATTATTAGCAACATTGCGTGGGCGTGACGTAACGAGGGATCGCTGATGTGAAACGAGGAGTCATTCTCTTGCAAAGCGTGGAAACTTTGCCCCACCACTTGAGAGAGAAAAGGGAGGGGAGATTGAGCAGAAGCGAACCGAACCGAACCTAACCTCCATCTAGAGCTGGCCAAACGGGTCGTGCCTGATGGGCCGGCATGAGGCACGACACTGTTGGCCCGACCCGGGCCGGCACGGTATGACACTATTCACGGGCCGGGCCGGCACGTCACGATAGCCCGGGTCGTGCCTAGACCGACACCCTGGCACGACTGCCAAGACGCAAGACGATTACCTAATAGTGCCAGCCCGGAATCCCGACGACCCGACACGCACTACCGAGTTAGGCACGACACTATTTTAATATAAATATATAATTTTATTTTTATTTATTAATATTTATATGATTTTCTTTCCATTTTTAATACTTATATGGTTTTATTTTGTAGTTTTTAAATTTTATATAATTCATTTTATAAGTATGTATAAATTTATTTTGGTTTATATATATATATATATATATATATATATATTATAGGATTGTTTTTCAATTTTTCATGTCTTATGAGCTAAATGACAAATGTTTTAACGAGCTAGCTATTTGAACATTAATAAAATTCTATTACATTTTCAATATGGTTGTCTCAATTTTTTTTCAATTTTCATGTCAACCGCTGAATTCTACATATTTTTCTATTTTTTTTAGAATTTTTTCATTTTGTCAGGCCAAATGGGCTAAACGGGCGTCAAGTAGCGAAGAAGGCGATGAGCCGTGCTTGGCCGTCCGCCTAGCCCGCATAGCACGAATAGTAGTCGGACTGGAATGGGCTGAGCCGCCCATTTGGCCAGCTCTGCCTCCATCATCAAATGGTTGCGATTCCAAGCTTAAGGATGAAGCCACAGAGACAGACCGATCAGATTTTTGTTCGTACTTTCGTTGTAGGGTTCATACATCAGTTGATTTCGGCAGTTGAAGCTTCTGCCTTTGGTGCCGTTCAAAAGGGGTCTTCTACCTTCAGATTATGATGGTGTTGGCGAAATTTTCAACTTTCTTTCCGAGAGTATGCCAAAGTTTGGCTTAGTGGAAAAATGAGATGAAGGTAGTCAAGGTACGGTCAAACGAAGAGCTTACTGTGGGGAGCTTCAGCTTATCCTAGGGCAATAGGCTGAAGTTGGCTGTCTCCGGTTTATGGTGCTCATTGCCTTCTGTCATACTGTTTCAGTGCTGTATGAGGCCTGGTGAAAAGAAGTTGTAAAGATTATGGAATAAGACAGCCCTTCGATCTGGAACCGACGGCCCGCTAGCCGCTAATGCGAGAATCGAGGATTCGAGGGGGCAGTTGCGAGTTCGCAGCCTCCCCCGCGTAAGACGGTGCGCGCGGCCCAGCAAACTCACGTGCGCGCGCGGGCCGCGGCGCCCCAGGCTGGGGACTCACTCCTGCGCGGTCGCCCAGCGGGTGGCGGCGTCGAGCGGTCTCGGCTGTGGGCCCATTTTGGCGCACGGGCAACGCTCCGTGCGCTCGGCCGGCGCGTGGGTGGAGATGGCGGGCGGGTTGTGCGGTCAGGTTACTGGGCCTGGTGCTGCGGTCCAGCACGGAGGATGAGGCAGAGCGGTGCTGCTTGCTCGTGTAGTCGAGTGCGCCTCCGGCTCGGCGACCATGGCGATCTCTGGGGCGGCGCTGAGGCACAGCTGCGCGAAGCTGTCGGTGGCGGTCGAGGACCCCAAGGCGCCGGGCGGCGGTGCCATCTTCGTGAAGGCCACGTGGCTCCCCACTCGCTTCTCCCTCGCCGTCACCGACGGCGCCGGCGCGTGGGTCGCCGACGCCTCCGACGCCGAGGTGCGCCTCCGCGCCGAGCAGTGGGACCAGCCCGTCGCCGAATACCTCGCCCTCGCCGAGCGCTACCTCGCCTTCCACCAGCCCTCCTCCACCTACTCCTTCCACGACGCCGGCAACGGCCATCGCAGGGTTCGTTCTGCTCTTACCCCTCTGTGATGCCTATCTTTCTCGGTCCATGATAAACAGAAAAATTCGGGTTAATCGAAGAAGATCACTGATTTTAGAGAAAGTTTAAATTAGGCTAATTGTTTTCATTTGGATGAAAAGATTGTTGTTTGAGGTGTGAAGTACCACATTTGTTCCTCAGTGCTTTTGCTAACCGTGTCTTTTGTCCAGCGTACCAATTGCTCATCCAAGAATGGTGCATTTAGTAACTAGTGTTTATTCTCGCCAAAAAAAAGTCATCAGTGTTGATTTGTTCATGGGTTTCAGAGTAGTGATCTCTGTCTTAGGCCCAATGTTGGAAGCAATTTCTGAAGTTGCTGTTGCTAATGTATTAAGAAGAAACTAATCTTGTTTCCCACTTAGTTTAAGTTGCTGACTTCCATTCATGTTTTTGGATTTGGGCCTTTCTAACCCGCCAAACAGTTCCAACGATCAATTGCACACTTTACCCATTTCTTACTAAACGACAATTGCAGACATTGATGAGTTAAAATGTTAAGAAATGCTGATTTGGCATTACCTGTAGCCTGTAGATCGTTTGCCAATACAGGTGTTTGACCCGATATTTTGTGCTAACTATTTGTAGCATTGGAGTGATGCCTCAGTCTTTGCCAAACTTAGCATATAAACCATGACTTGTCCACTGAAGAGATTAAAAAAAATTCTTGTTGGTGTATGCTCATCACTTCCTTTAAGAGTGATGCGCACCCTTCACTTTAGTTATCTTGATTCTTTGCAGTTAGGCCTTAGCAATCTGTTTGAGGTACTATTATTTCCAAGTTACTCACATGGTATGAGCAAGTCGAACTTTTATTGAGTTCTTGTTGTACTGAAATATGGGCAATGTTGAAGACATTATGCTTGAATCGAAAAGAGGCTCATATGGTCATTACGTTATGTTGAAAGTAAGTTGTTCATGCTTTTCAAACCTGTCTTTCAGCTTATGAAAGGAGCTGCACATGTCCTTGCTTTATTTGTACTTATCTGATTTTTTTTCTCCTTTTTGTTTTCTGAAATATTGATTCTTTCTTGTGCCATTTAGTTGTCGTGGGCATTTGAAAGACAAGGTACCAAATTGGAATGGCGTTGGAAACTGCTACCTTCACCTAACACGCAACAGACTATAGCTGAGATCTTGGATTTTCTTATGGATGCAAATATACGCTTGAGTGTATGTCCCTTTGCTTTACGTCTTTCATCCATAGTGCTATGGTATTTTTCTGAATACTTTCCATTATATGAAATCTAGTTAGAGTTATGGTTATAAATTTATAATCGTAGGATGAATTGGTTGTCAGGGAACAGATGAACTTGATTAAACTTAAATTGCAACCTTCCAGGCTTCCACCGAACCACTGAATCACTTTAGTACATTGTTTAATTTTGTTCGAACTTACCAAGATGTTATCTTCATTATTCAGGAAGAGGTTGTTAGGAAAACACAATCCTTTGACAAGTTGAAACAAGAATCTGAGAAGTGCCTGCAACAAAGTGAAAGGTTTAACACTGAGAAAGCTGAGTTTGAACAAGCCACCTTTTCAAAGGTACAATTCCTTGTTTCATCTTGTTTTATGAATAACTTTTGCAGATGATAATTTCTTATGCAATTTCATATGGAATTCATAGTACTGGTCACTTTGCCTAGCCCTGTTGCATAGATGAAGACTATTATCACAGAAAACACTGGCTGTTGGGCATCACATTTTCCCTAATCAGTTATCTTTTCTGTTGAGTTCAAGCGTCAGCGGCTCAGCACTATTCCATTCAGTTCTTAATTGACTATAATCCTATAAGGCTATATTTTGATCTTATTGTGCACTACTCAGTACTCATCATTGTGCCGTTGCTTTAGTTTGTGGCTGTTTTAAATTCGAAGAAGGCCAAGCTCAGACAGCTCAAGGACAAACTTGCGGCACTTGAATCTTCTAACAAAGCTCCAAAGGATGACGAGGAGAACTCAACTGACAGGACAGAGCTCTTCGATGAAGGAAGCGACAAAGAGCCAAGTGTTAATGATGAACCCTCGGAGACAGGCAGTGACGATTTTCATAGCTCTCCTGAGAAATCTGCCGCCACCTCCAGAGGTAGGAGAGGTCGCAAGAGGACAAGAAAATGACCTGAACGAACCAAGCTCACTGGTAGACTGACAATAACGGTACCTACTTGGAGATTGTTAATCCTTGTGATGTATCTGTCATGCAGCTAGTTTCATTTCCTCAATTATGTTAGTTGTGTACCTTGTGAAGTGCATCTGGAGCTGCTCCTCGATCTATAATTCCAAGTTTGTTGGAAATGTTCTTCACGTGTTTTTTTGGTAGAGGGAGGTACCAAAATGAAATTGTGTGATGAACTGATTGCGGCTGTACTTCAATAGTTTTTTTTTTTTAATGGAGAATATTTGCATTTCCTCCACAAGTGTTTTGTCCCGTACCACGCTTTTTTCCTGCACTTCTCTTCTGTTTGCTTGAAGACTATTTTAAGTCAAAGCAAGCATGTGTTTCTCATTGCACAATGCAGCCCAAGATCGCGTTTCAGCCTATACTGGGGTAAAAAAAAGCATACTATTCCATTAATTTGGCTCGTTTTTGTACTTCACCTTGTTAAGAGTAGTAATGTAATAGTCATGTATGGGTTAGGGGTAGTAATGTAATTGTAGTAGTCTAGGATGTTAAGAGTAGTAATGTAATAGTTATGTATGGATTAGGGGTAGTAATGTAATTGTAGTAGTCTAGAATTTCTTATACACTATATATATTGCCCCTTAGGCTCTTGTAATAGATGATGAATTCAGGCTCTATTTCTCTCTTCTCTCCTAAAATCTAACATGTTATCAGAACTTAGATCCATAGTCTAGCTTCTATCCTCTTCCCACTGCCGTTGCTCCTGGGAGGAGCAATCTCCACTCCCAGGGGTAGCCACCTCAATTGTAGCACTTTCCATCGAGTCAGTGTCCAGTAGCACAGCAAGCATCAGTGCTTCACCAGTCTTCAGTAGAAGCAGCAGCAAAGCAACCAGATCCGCCCAGTCGGTCTTCATCTTTCTTTAGGTAGCCGAGCTAGCAGTTGTTGCTTCTTGGTCCTTCTGGGGCAGAGGAGATCCCCGAGCTCACCAGATCCTTCCCCAACGACGCATTGCCTGGAGCTCCTTCCTCGCCAAATCAACTCCCCGGATCTGGCACCTGGAGCTCATCTACGTCATCACCACCCTGGATCTGGCGCTTGGAGCTTGTCTACGTCGTCCTCGTCTTAGATCCGATGACCTCCACTGGCGCTCACTCCTCGCCGATCCACTCCGGATCCGCGATCGAGCTTCGCTCGCGCGCTCGGCCTCGTCTCTCGATCGGATCCGACGATCGAGCTCTCCTTTCGGCGCGCCGCCTCGACTCGGTAGGTCTTCGCCGCGCTGCTCAGCGCGCGCTTGCTTCTCCTCCATTTGTGGAGCACCGCCGCCGATCCAGACTTGTCTTCACCGTCGTCGACACCAAATCGTCTCCGTCACCTCCTCTGGACCGGTGGGGAGCTCATCCTTCGCGCCTCGCCGCCACCTCACTTCTTGGGTGGGCAGATCTGGTCCGTCGTCTTTGCCTTCGTCGAGCGCCATATTCGACACTGTTACCTCACTTCTTGGGTTGACGGATCTAGTTCGCGTCTTCGTCTCTATCTCTCTCTCTCTTCATCGGTTTGATTTGGCATCTCTATATTCCCGTCGGTTTCAACATCTCCAAATGAAGACATTTGTGTGTGAAGAGCCGAAGGATTTTTTTTTGTTCAAGAGTTGCATGCTTCGACTACATCTTCAAGCTCGAACTTCGGATTTATCATTTTTTTTAGTGTTATGCTTTTCAAACTCAATGCTATTGCATACGTATTGAGTTTAAGTGGGGGTGTTAAGAGTAGTAATGTAATAGTAATGTATGGGTTAGGGGTAGTAATGTAATTGTAGTAGTTTAGGGTTTCTAGTCTAGGGTTTTTTGTACACTATATATTGCCCCTTGAGCTCTTGCAATAGATGATAAATTCAGGCTCCATTTATCTCTTCTCTCCTAAAATCTAACACACCTTAACTGAAAGTTCATAGTAAATTCGGACATTTGACTGAGGTTTCTGATTTCAGGTGTGTCACTCTCTAGAGCTTCTATCGGTGTTCGGTATTTACTGATGACTAATAGTAGAGATTGGGAGTATGTACCTTTTCGAGCATGGGTAAAAAAGTAGTAGATGTGTAGTGATATATTTGTTGTTGCGTTTGTCAGTGCATCTGGCAATACATCACTAATTCACTGTATGAATCTTAGAACTCACAATAACAGTTCTCCAACTGCAGTTGAGTCCTAGACAAATCTCGCAGATGATAGGCTGCAGTTCTGCAAGTGTAGTTTACACCACAACTGTTCGTGATTTCTATAACTTCTGGAAATAAAGAGTTTAGAGTTTTTTTATAATACTAGTGAGTAGTGACGCTTTCGACCTGTCTTTTCATGCTTGGAAAAAACAGAAGGAAAAAAAGAGGAATAATGATTGATCACGTGTTTTTAATGCATTTGAGGAGCAATCAGTCTCCATTTTCTACAGTCAAACGTTCAGACCGTTCAGACTCTTCCCCATTTGCCGGCAATTGGTGGACCAAATAAACAATTGGAATCCACGCGGGAAAACACTTCCTGCTGTTGACCACCACCTCCTCTCCCACAAGGCCACAACGCTCCCGGGAGAACGCGGAAGAAGCAGAGAAGAACAACGGGAGAGAGAGAGAGAGAGAGAAACGGATCAAGAAACAACGTTGAGGTATGAATTGTTTGCTAATCTGATCCGGTTCGTTGACGCAGCTTCTCCTCTGTGAGCTCTGATTCAGATAGTTGTTTTGGCTGTTGGATTACAGTTTCTTCAGGTGATTTCGGTCTCCTTTTCCGATTCTTGTGTGTGTGTTTTCATTATCGTTTTTGGTTTCGTGCTCCAGGTGTTCGATTCTCTCGGAGTGGGAATTTTTTTATTGGGACGGCGAGCAGCATTTCCTTCTCGGTCCTCTTGAATCGAGTACTCGGTGAGACCTTGTTTTCATCCGTGTACTGGTTTTGACATTTCTGTTTTTCCTCTTTCGATGACTGTATTGGATATATGGCAAGCGGAAGAATCAAGAGCCCCCTTTTGTGTCTTTTCCGTGGATTCATCCGTTTGCTGCCTTGTTTCCTTTCAATGCTATGGCCTCTCTCGGATTCTTCTTGTTGATAATCTTCCTGACTGGAACTTGTTTGTTAAGTAGATAAATTGCACTTTTCGGTCTCTCATTTGCATGAAAAAGTTGGGACAGTCCAAATAACGCAGCTTGAAAAATCATTAACAGATAGGCCTAATCCCAGGGTGTCTAGACGTTTGGATCGTTTATTTGCATTATCTTTGGATTTCATGAGAAAACTAGGGGCTCACTGTTTTTCTAGAAGGATGGAATGTTTTTTCTCGTTCTCCGGTTTCACATCTCCAAATTGGCAGTTGAGGACCATAGTACTTCATTAGAAATAGTTTTGTTCAATTTTTTTAAAAGAAATAGTTTTGTTCTTTGCATTGCAAGCTACAGCTCTCCAAACATATTATCAGCTTGTTGATGCCTAGGACAGATAAGACCTTATCTCTCTCTCTCTCTCTCTCTAAATCTCATGATTTTTTTTTCTTCTGTTTTGCTCTCTCTTTCCTTTTCTAAAGGGAAATATTTTCGTTTCTTGTGCGTAACTTTATGTCTGATGGTTGGCCTTTGAAACATCGACAGAAGTGAAATGGGTGAAACTAGCATTGACTGGAAGAAACTCTGTCAAAGGAGTTCAGAACTTCAGCCTGTTCATTGGAGTTGGACTGTTGAACCCCTTTTGTTGAGGTATTTCTAACTCTTCTAACTCAGAGCCTGGTGTTGCCCTCAAAATATGATTCTTTTGTTCTTCTGGTAACATGATTGTGCTGAATTGAAAATTATTTGTCTGCTTGGAGTATGATTGTGGTTAATCTCGTCCTGTTTTATGTAGCCCTTGACCATCATGCATATTAGACCATTCTTGGTTTCTCTTTGATTATGTCCTTTGGGGACACTAATTGGTGACGCAAATGATTGTGAAGTGCATTTCCTAAGATGAGCTGTTTTGCTGAAGTGCCGAAGAGCATACTTGGCCGTGCTCTTGAGAAACAAATTTCTAGCACTGTCTAAATCGGGTTCATCATACATTACGAAGTTCTCTTTTAGATCACCCATTTAGGCGGCTCAAGTCTTTTAGACCAAGGAGCAAGGACGCCTTCGAGGGCCATGGGACCATGGCCGACCACTCCAAGCCTTGCCCTTGAAACCAATACTTCCCTTGGATTCCTTTCAGCTGCCCTCACTTCCCATTTCATCCACTGAAATGCATGCGGCTTATTAATGTCACCATATCAAATGCACCACTAGGACCATGCATGGGTGCAGCTGCGCCCCACAACATTTTTTTTGCAAAAAAAAAAACACGTATATCATAGGTATGTTATGTATATATACGCATACATGGCCAAATACTCAACATTTGTACCTCTCTAATGTTTTCGGCCCAATTTTCAACTGAATGCAGCGTCAACCCATATTTTTCTAAAATATTTGTGATTTTGGCTGGAATTCTAAATTATGTGTGATTTCAATTGTAGTCCAAACAAGATGTAATTTGTTAAATTTGAACTTTCATGTTCACACCCTCATTACTGAAATTCTAGATCCGTCGCTGTCTCCCACGTACATGAAAAAGGTCAATCCATGGTCCATCAGTTCCTTCCGCTGTCTAATTGTCTAATTTTTGCCCATTATCTCCTATACCGTTTAGAACCCTTCCATCAAAAAGATCAAAACCATCGTATCCCTAGACAGGTATCACGGGCGGTTTTCGCCACGTCGACTGCCACATCATTAGTTGGGCCCACCTGACATACTAACAAATGGTTTAAATGAGTTTTAAAAATAAAAGAACCGGTCGAGGCTCAACTGCGCGCGTGAGAGAGAGAGCGCAAGGAGGCAGAGGAGCATAGTGCAGCAGCTCTGGACGAGGTGACGATGACGAGCAACGGCCTGGGAGGTTGTGGCAACGACGTGATCGGACGAGTGGGACCACATGGATGCGCTTGGAGGTGGTGCCGTGGCGCGAAGTGGCGGACAGAGATGCGAGCAAGGGCGGTGACACAAACCAGCCGAGGAAGGAGGTGTCTAGGGCACACATGAGCACCATGGGGTCGAGGGAGTCTCACCCACGTGCTTGGCGTCGGAGGGACTTCAGCGGAACAACGGGTCAATGGCGGCGGCAACTCGGAACAAAGATGGCAATGGCGGCGGTTCTGTGACAGGGGAAACATAAAATTGACGTGGGCGATTCTTGAGGTGAGGGGGATTGGCCAGAGCTTCACCGGAGCAGTGGGACGGCGTGGCGGTGGGCACCGTGTGTGCAGTCTTGTTGACGGCGGTGATGTCACTGGTGAGTGAGCCCTGCTTGACACGGAAGGTGGAGGTGTCAAGTGTGTCGTCAGACTGTTGCACCAGGAGCCGGAGCATCAATAGGCCTGGTGCTCAGAGAGCTCATTGGGGGCAGTGCGCCCGAAACAGGCCGATGCGGCCACGACTATGGTCTCTACCGCCACCCCCGGCCGCGCGTTCTACTAGAACATCAACGATCAAGAGTTGGGCCTGAAGAGCATCAACTAAAACATAGCAAGAAAGGAAGAAGAGCTCGGAAGGGGCAGGGCTGTGTGGTAGCAGAGGTGTTGTGTGCGCAACAGAAAGGGAGAGGAAGAGGGAGAAGAAAAATAGTATGTGGACGTCATGTGAACTTAGATATCAAGTAGGGCGAGCGAAGGCTTACCGACGTGATTTACCTAGCCTTTCGCGGTGCTATTTTGCAATGCGTGCGAGCAGATGCTACTTTTGCTATTACAAATAAAAAATATGTCAAATTAGCCAAAACCTCACAAGTCGTGCACATCACTTGGCCTCAGAGGCGGAGCCAAGATTTAAGGACGGAGGCCAAATAAGCTATACATTGTAATTTTATTTGATGATGGGACCAAATAATACTAACGACAACAATTTGTCGAAGCAAGAGGGGGCATAGCCCTACCAGCTCCCCTCCCTCCGCCCCTATGTGGACTGGTTTTTGCACATGTGATATTGTAGCAAAAAGCTATTATTTCCGCTTGAGTGGTTGATTGGGGTTATCAGGGACTGGGATAGGTACCGCGTGGGGCAATGCATATTATTGTCCCTCAATGAGCTTAGAAATTGCAACTATATCCTCACACGGACTAAAGTGATGTGCTATATTTGTGGTGACAAGAGCCTCTTTGTTCAATCATCTATCACCTCGCACGTGGATGATGTGCAAATGGTTGTAAATAATTAAAATAAAAGCAGAGCCATAAGTTTCTTGACCATGAGAGAAATTCGGTTCTCTAATCGAATTTTAGAGCCTCCGTCTCCGGTGAGCGTCACCACTTTCGTCGAAGTTGCTGCTACCCCACGCTGAATGCATGCCCCCTTCTTCTTCCATAGATTTTTAACTCTTCCTTCATCGCATTGATCCAATTGATTGAATTTGGACTTTGCATGGTTTTTTTGGAGATTGATAGGATCTTCTCCCAAAAATTCACTATAAACCTTATTTTTCTGAAGAAAGATAATGTAATCATCAGATATTGCACTTTTTCTTTCTCTAGTGGATCTCTTTAATGGCACTGGTTCTTGAGGTTGATGAGTTTGTTGTTCTGTAAGAACATCATTTTGTAGAGGAACCTCATGGACATTATTTTGATTTGTATTTTCCTCAATAATATCGGATAAAATAACCTGATCCGATCATTATTAGGAATAACCAAAGGAACATAAAATAAATCCCATTCAGAAACTTCTTCAAAATTAATATCCCTAACCATATCTCCCCCTTCAAACTCAATATCCTCAAAGAACCGGACATTCCCCGCCTCAAAAATTGTCTAACCGGACATTCCCCGTCTCAAAAATTGTCTTAGTAGTGGGATCATATAATTTGTAACCCTTAGATCTTTCAGAATAACCAACAAAATAGCTACTAGCAATTCTTGAGTCCAATTATCTCTCATTAAGCTTGTACGGCCTTGCCTCAGATGGACATCCCCATGTACGTACATGCCTGATGCTAGGCTTTTTTTTCCTATTTATTGTTCGTACAGGGTTTTGTTAGTCGCTTTAGTTGGTACTCTGTTGAGTAAATAAACTGCAGTTTTCAATTCTTCTCCCCAAAGAGACTCTGGTAAGGTAGAATGGCTAATCATACTCCTCACCTTATCCTTAAGAGTCCTGTTTTGCCTCTCAGCAACACCGTTCATGCTAGGTGATCTCGGCATGGTGTACTGAGGGACAATCTCGTATTCTTCTAGGAATCTAGCAAAAGGTCTGGGCGTTGTTCACCTGATTCGTCATTTTCGCCATAGTATTCTTCACCACGGTCAAATCGAACAGCCTTAATTCTTTTGCCAAGTTGGTTTCCACCTCATCCTTAAAAATTTTGAACACATCTAGGGACTGTGACCTCTCATCAATAAGATAAATATAACCATATCGCGAGAAGTCGTCTATGAACGTGATAAAATACCTTTGGCCATTCCAAGAAACCATAGGGAATGGGCAGCAGATGTCCGTATGTATTAGTTCTAAGACATCTGAAACCCTATTAGCACTTAACTTCCTCATGTTTGTATATTTTCCCTTAATACAATTAACACAAATGTTGAAATCTATGAAATCCAGGGGATCTAAAATTCCTTCTAACACAAGCCTCTTAATTCTCTGCACGGAGATATGACCCAAACGCTTATGCCACAAGGAACTTGATTTCTCATTAGTAAATTTCCTCTTTATACCATGAGAAACCGTATGCATGACTTCATTATATGAGGCAATAGTATCAAGCAAATATAGATTGTCATGCCAAATTAAATAGCTGGTACCAACTTTATTGAAATTTTGAAAAAGACTAAATAAACTATTTCCGAAAGAACAATTATAAGATGACTTGTCCAATACAGAAATAGAAACCAAATTCCGCCTAAAAGACAGTACAATATAAGTATCTTTCAAATCCAGATATATCATGTCTTTAACAGCAACCTAAATGTGTATATAGCGTCAAGTTCCACCTTCTTGCCATCGCCCACAGAGATAAATCTTTCAGCATCACTTGGCTTTCGACAATTCAGACAACCCTGCATTGACATACCGATGTTAGATGTTGCACCGGAGTCTAGCCACCAAGTGTGTTTAGGTACAGAAGGTAAGTTAACTTTAGAGCTAACCATAGCAAGAATTGTACCTTTCTTAGCACACAAAGTATGATATTTGGTACAATCCTTCTTTACGTGATCATCCTTCTTACAAAAGAAACAAGCCAATTCGGGCTCTTGTTTCTTCTTTATGGATGGCACACTTACAAATTCTTTGTTCTTCTTTTTATTATTTTTGACTTTAGGGTTCATAGCCAAATAAGCACTTTATGTTCTATCTTATTTCCATCCACCCTCTTCTTGCACACAATAGGAGATGAGCTCATTAAGGGACTATTTGTCCTTTTAACAGTTATAGCTCACCTTGAACTGATTAAAGTGTGCAGAAAGGGATATCAAAATTAAATGCCCGAGCAAATCCTCATATAGCTCTAACTTGAGTGCCTTTAATTTTGAAACAAGACGAGACATTTCTACAATGTACTCCCTTATATTTTCTTTACCTTTATACTTCATTGAGATAAGTTTTTCCAAAAGCGTACTTGTTTTAGCCTTTTTATTTTTGGCAAACCTTTGCTCAACACTGTCAAGGAAACCCTTACCTGTAGTGGCCTGTTCTGATGTGCTATCCCAAAAAAACTTCCAGAACAGCACGCCTCATGGTCATAAGACTCACGTGATCTAAACGATCCCACCTCTCAAACTCCCTCTTTTCCTCAATGGAGCTATTATCCACAAGAGCAGCGGATTGTTCTATACAAAGTACAAGGTCTAGATCTATTACCCCAAGAACGATCCAAATGTTCTCTTTCCATTCTTTGAAATTTTTACCAACAAGCATAGAAATAGAATTGATGCTAGCAGAAATATTGGAAGCTGGATTTGCATCTGAAATAAAAGAAATTAAATGCTCATATCAGGACATGAAAAATAAACTTAAGGTTTGATTCAAAATTTGGTATATTCCATCACGCAAGGTACCAAGCACTATATTAATATTTAGTCTTTAGACAGAAATATTAACTTGCATGTAGTAACCTTGATGTAGCAACTAAATCTAATAGTAAATCCTGTCAAACAATATGCTTTACTTTGGTCAGACTTATTGTTCACATGGAAACTTGATAATTATTATATATTTGTTGCCACAATTGCATATATAATTTCGCCGAATATTGACTTTCCTTTGGGCCAGTCAATAGATGCATGAATTATACATACAAAAAAAATACCTAGTTATTCTGAATAAATTAACCTACATAATAGATATTGCTTTAGCAAAATAGAACTTCAATTAATCTATACAGAACACTAGCTGGACAATTATGAATCAATCCAATTATTATTACATAAGAGTCCACAATTTTATACCACAATGCATATTTACTGATCAGAGAACATAATCAATTTGCACAACTAACCAATAAAGTTGTTGATTGATTATTTCAGTAAACAGCTATCAGAAACAACATCTATTGATTGTTGCTGGAGCTCATATTACAGAACAAAACTACATGCAAGATAAACAATAAAGCAGTTGACTGTATCAGCAAGATATGCTACAAATCATTATCGCATTTGACAGATTAATACTAGAAACTGCACAAGGTCTAATCTGAAGCTTTACCGCAAATATTCTTTAGTGAATACCAGAAACAACAAACCAGAAATAGCAAGGGAAAAAAATAACCCATAACTTGATGAACTTTTGATGCATGATATAATCTGTAATGATGCAAAAACTTAATCCTTCATTAACCTTATGTAGCAACAATATATTTCAGTTTTCACATCAGACAACATCAGAGAATATAACCAATTAGCACAAAAATGCAGTTCACTGATTATACCATAAAACAAAGAATAACCACAATTTGATAAACTGAAGATGCATCTCATAATCAGATGATGCAAAAAAAAAACTTAACCTCAAATTGAAACTATATGCCACAATTTACTAAAAAAACAGGGGCTAAAACAGAAGCTATTCTTTGCTAGTGCAGTGGTGCATGGGGGAAACGGCGAAGCTAGCACCGCCAGCGACAGCAACTGGAGGGCTCGTAGATCGAGGGAGGCAGTGGAAGCCTGGAGGACGCGCGGCGCTCAGGGAGGCAGCGGAAGCCCAGAGGTGCACTCAGGGAGGTGGCGTAGATCCAATGGGCGCTTGGCGCATGCGAAAGTCGGTAGGCGCTTGGCTGCATGCGGAATTGGCGGAGGCTTGAGGGCGAGCACCGCACGAGGAGGCAGCGAGAACTCGAGAGGACACCCGGCGACGCGGAGGCTGACGGAAGCCCAGGAGGAGCACGACCACGCAGAGGCGACATGAGACCGAGAGGGCGCTCGACGACGCGGAGGCGGCGAAAACCTAATGGCCGCTCGCTGGGACACCCGAGCTCACCCACTGGGGTAGACGCGCAGCAGCCGATGAAGGGCGAGAAGCACAAAGACGCTCGGCGACACGCGAGGGCAGCGGGATGAGCAAGATCCGATCAATTAGGGGGGGATAGGAGGCTCACCAGTAGTAGATGCGAAAACACGGTAAGCAGATGACGCAATCGGCCGAAGCAGATCAAGAAAAAAACGACGAGTTGCAAAAACTCACGCATATTGGCTCTGACACCAATTGATAGACTAAACAAATCTCATATGCAGTTAGAGAAACACACACAATATAATCTGTAAACACAGAAACATACCAGATGTCGATGCCATTGTTGGATGAAGAATTGATCTGAAGTAGTAGATGAATAATTGCTCTAACTACCTAGGTCAGGTCTTTCTCACCAAGAGGTAAGCCACAAGTTCTAACTACAGATGGGGATAGGTGGTATGGTATGAGTTACCCTAATAAGAGGACCCAACCCTGATTTATAGCCTTTAGCATAAAATCCTATTTTGGCCCATCAATAGAGATAGATTCCAATTAGGTCTCTACACAGATTTAAATCCAAGTTCATATTTTTCTTAATAGATACTCAGACTCTTAATAATATTTTATTTGATCACTTTATTTATTTGAGCCAACTGTAGAATAGATAGATGATATTTATTTAAACTCATGTAGGTCCATATAATAGGAAATTAATCCAACATAGAACTGTTGATACCCCACGACGAATGCATGCCCCCCCCCCATAGATTAGGAATTTTTTTACTTGTCTTCGACACCGAGGTCATGACGTTGATGTAAGAGGAGGCTCTCAAGGTGGAATGAAGGGCCTTGCCAGTGCTAGCATCACCAAGGAGGCATGCGTGCTAGTGGCTCCTAGGGCTAGGGATGAGGGAGTTGGGACTTGTAAGGGCTATGAGATATTTGATTCGCGAGATCTGGATAAAATGATCCAAATTTGACGAAAGTTCTAATAAATTTTAGTTGAGTGTTGTATATTTGGTAGATGAGTTTCATTGTTCTAAGACCATCTCTAATGTTGTGTTTTAGCCGGTTCAAAGGAGGAGAGAGAGAAGGCATTGAATCGATTCAATACATTGGAGGGGTCGATTCCAATAAAAAAATTTCTAGAACCGAACTCTACTGAAGAGTCGATTCAAAGCATAAAACAACTCATTTATGAAAGAAAGGGAGAGTGCGGTTGAGAGATTATTTTTTCGTGGTTTTTTAGTGTAACGTAGGTCTCATTTATTAGTAGGAATTGGTTCAATACAATGAAGAAAAACAAACTCAGTTCCTTGAATGCTTACGTGGCATAATTTTGAATCGACATCGGTTCAATACACTGAAGATGCTCTAAGGGCATAAGCAATGTTTGTTGCAAAAGTAGACCCTAAGTGGGGTCCACATGAGGTAAGGTGGCTAATGCTTTTCCATGCAATGTGTAAAACCCATGTGGGTATTAAGGCGGGGGTTGCGTTGACCGGCGAAGACTCGTTCCTTGGCCTCATTCATGGGTGGTTGAATCTAGCGGTGGCACGGAGCAGAGGACCTCTTCTCCTTTTATCGGTGCGACGGCTGGCGACCACAAACCACACCTTTGCGCCATCCAACATTTGGGGCCGTGTTGTTTCTTATCCCTGAGAGACCGAGCCTCAAGCTTCAGGTCGGCTTGTTGTTCTCTTCCCTTGATGCCAATCCCTCCAATGTGATGAGTCTGATCTCAAGAACGCTACCTCAGCCTTAAGGGCTATTTTTTTTTCCCCAATATCGTGGATGCCCTAATTAGAACTAGAACAACAGAAGTAGAAAAATCATTAGAAGCTCATCGAGAACAAGATTTTTGGACATTTTAAAAACAAGCAACACTAGAAAAAAAAAAAACACGAGGAGGCAATCATTCACGGGGAACACGTGGAATGGAATATTTGGAACCACCCACGACCTCACCGTGACCATACTCGGTACCTTGAACAGAGAGCAGCGCTGTCACCCTGCAATTAAGCACATGCTACAAAATCGATCTAAAATATCGAATTAATTAAAGGCCCTAACCAAATTACGAACATTAAAAAGAGCACCTCGCAATTCAATATGCTCCCTGCTAGTAGCACGAGCAACTCGCTGAAGAATGGAACGCTCCATTAATTCCATGCATGCGTGTGCAAAAAAAACGTGTGCAAGATCAGCGGCAAAGAAGATTCTGGTCTAGGAGAAGTCTCTACTCGTCATTTGCCCTTCAAACGTCTTACCGTTCGTGCGCGCGGTAAATGACGTGTTATCGAGTCGTTGGCTATAGCTAACTCCGGTTCACACCGGTGACTGGTGAGCTCTATTCTCCTGTTCAATCTACTCGTCGTTGAATTTTTCCTCTTTTGGTTGGCCTCTCGGAGAAATTAATGTTTCTGATTAGGGACTGTTTATTCATAAGTTATCTGAAATTTTCTTAAGTTTAAGTAATTTGTTGTGGTCATTAGATCAATATCCAATCATATGACATCCATTGGATCAATATACAATCATATGACACACCAATCTTTATACAAATCCAATGGTCACAACAAGTGATTTAAACTTAAAAAAATTTCAGACAACTTAAAACTAGCAAAACCGTTTTGATTATATCTTCCGTGTGTTGCATGGATAGGTTCAACATGCAAATGGGATAATATTGTTGACTAGTTGTAATTAATATAGTTGAGAATGGCACATGTGTCCTCCCGAACATATGTTTTGCCTTTCAAAATATTTTTTAAAACTGTCCCTCATGGTATTTTTTTAAAAGAAAATTGTCTGAGTGCCAATAAATTAACTTGGAATGGCATATTTTTTTATGATAAAAGTGTCAATTGGGCCCATAAAGTTACAAGTCGACTCACTTATTATGTAATTACGGCATTTTTTTTAGCAACCGATGATCCAAGGGCGCGCGCGAGAGTGGTCCAGGTCTACTGGCACTTTTTATTCCGTTGAAACACTGGCACTTTTTATTTCGTTGAAACATTGGTACTTTTAGCTGAGTAAGAAGACGAGATCCTCGCAAAAAAGAGTAGGAGGCTGAGATGAATCGACATAGTTTGCAAGTTTAGGAACTTGCAATTAATTAACTTTTATATTTATAGACATAGATGGCACTTTGATAGGGTTTGGGGACATTTCAATAGTTTTTTTTTTGTCTAGTTGGGGATGCCGAAGATAAAGAAGGCCAAAATATCGATGTATAACTTATGTTATATATTTTTTTCGTAAGCTTTACGATTTACATGCATGCATGGAGAAATCGCAGGGCGAAATGTAAATGACAAATCCCGCGGGGTGTCAGTCGCAAATACAGTGAGAGAGCAATTTCCAGTTGGCTCCTACGTAGAACCTTCCCCGGCTGTCGACGTGTGCAGCGCTTGACGTCACCTCTCCAAGCGCGTAGCCGTACCTCCATTTTCTATCACGTGCTCTTTCCTCCTCCCCATCTCCTCCGAATTAAAAATATCACAAAAGAGAGGGAGGGGGCAAATTTTTCCAGATTTGACCATTCGTTAACCCGTATCAGCGCCATCCACAATCGCATCGCGCAACCGCTTCCCTTCTATGCGTTCGTCTCTCAAACTGCACACGCCATTTGACCACGTGACCCAAAGGCCGAAGCCACCACACGACACGACGCGCCCCCGGCCCCCGCGGCCATGGCTATTTAACGCGCGTTCGAATATTTCCCGGGAAACAATCCACGCAGCACCTCAAGCAAGGACAGAGGAGGAGGAGGAGGAGGAGCGGAGCACAGGGGGGGAAGAAGCTGACGAGGAAATGCAAATGGACTCCTACTACGCCTTCCAAGACGAGGCCCCCTTCTTCGCCCACGCCGTGCCGGCCTCGCCGGAGCTGCCCTTCGGCCTCATTGCCTCGCCGGAGCCGCCCCTCGCCGAGGCGAGGCAGAGCGCGTTCCAGGAGTACTACTGCGCCGGGCCGGAGCCGCTCTCGGCGGGAATGCGAGGAGGAAGCGGGAGGAACATCCACCGGAGGGTGATGGACGTGCTGGGCAGGATGGGTGGCGGGGAGAGGGAGGAGCCGCAGCGGGGTGCCGTCGAGAGCAGCCGCGGGTTCCGCCACATGATGCGCGAGCGCCAGCGGCGCGAGAAGCTCAGCCAGAGCTACGCCGACCTTTACGCCATGGTCTCCTCGAGGTCCAAGGTTTGTCGGCCGACTCTGCTCCTAGGCCAATGAATAGTATTTGCGGCTTGGTTTTCAGTACGGGATGGTTAACGTAGGATTGCTTTGCTTCAGTTTACCTTTTACTTAGTTTTGCCCCCAAAGTTAGGTGTTGGCTTCGCGTTCGTTCTTGTTAATTATCTGTGCACGATGCACAATTGGAGCGCTACATTTTGCATTTTCAGTTCCCATATGGTTTGATTTGGGAATAGCTTCTTGTAGTTATAAATTGGAAATTTTCAATGCGATGATAGCTTCAGCAGAGCGTACTGATCGGGGAAATGAATCCTATTCTGGTGGCAGGGGGATAAGAACTCGATCGTGCAATCCGCGGCGATTTACATCCATGAGCTCAAGGGTGCGAGGGATCAGCTGCAAAGGAAGAACGAGGAGCTGAAGGAGAAGCTCCTTGGACATGATTCGCAGCAGCAGTGCGTAAAGGTTCAATTCGAGGTCGATGAGCCCTCGTCGTCTGTCGACTCGATGATCGGAGCTCTCAGGCGCCTGAAGAGCATGAGTGTGAAGACGAGAGGAATCCGGTCGGACCTGTCTGGCCATAGGCTGTCGACAGTCATGAATGTCGAAACCACGGTGAGCCCATAACTTGATTTCTTAATATTCTGGTGGTTCAGCATTACATACCGAATTTTCTGAACTTAGTCTACCTGCTTTATTGACAGTAACTGCTCCAAACTTTAGGTTAGAAAAGACACAGCAGTTCAGTCACCTACAAGATTTTTGAATTTTCGTATTCTATTAGTACACTGCATCCTGCCTTACCTCATTACATCGTTAAATAGGACAATGAAATTTCAACAGGATAACGACGAAGATTTTTAATCAACTTCATAAATGAAACTCTGGTAATCTGATTACGTATATTTATCTTGAAAGCCACAAAACATCTTTGTTGGGAGAATTTGGGCTAAAATCATAAAAATATCAAAGTGTGTTTCTGTACTTCTGGGAGTACGTACTCACACTTCCAATATACCATTTAAATGAATATACTATACTTTTTTTATCACTTTCATTATACTTAAATACCAATTATAAGACACTACAATGCGATTTGATTGAATAAATTCTATTGGAGTCATTTATTTTTGCTATATATATCCTTTTTTTATATATAAAAGTATATACACAGTTCTTACTTTAAGGTATCTCATAATCATTATCGGAGTATGCTCAAATTGGTAAAGATGTATCATCATACGATTTAAGTTTATATATATATATATATATATATATATATATATATATATATATATTGTATGTTACTCTTGGGAGTATGTATTCAATTCACTTAAACCCTTTTAACCTTTCCATTTGAGGCCGAAACGGAACCATTCCGCTTCAAATCCCAAATTTTGACAACAGTCAACTGTGTCAAAGTTCTGCTCAAATCCTTCGATTTCTGAACAAATCATTAGGAGAGATCCTCACCCGCTTGTTTGGGACATTGTGGTTGCTTTCTATAAAAGCCGGAAAAACCTTTCTCAAACAAAAAAAAACTCACAGGCTTGCATGATATAAAACCTGCAGTTCCCAGTCTAAATCTAATTATTCTGCAACTGTTGTTAGTTAGCATTGGTTCCAACTGCCAAATCCATCTTTCCTTAAAGAAACATAAAATCCACAACAAACATCCAAACAACCATGCCTTTTTCCGTAAGCACTAAACAACAAGTACGTCAATGCCTCTCTAATACGAAAATACAGCATTTTCACAGTGCCAAGTTTACTATTTACTTAAGTCATAATGATTGATCAATCATACTAAGTCACTTGTACACTCAACTAACCACGCTTTCCGCATGTGTCGTATTCACAGATAGCGGCTTCTGAAGTAGAAAAAGCAGTAGAGGAGGTTCTCAAGGAAGTAGAGAGGAACCAGCCTGACAGCGATATCCCCTTTCCTGGAAGCAGAGGCTTGTCTCAAGCGTCGCATGTGCAAAATGTGTTTTGATCAGTTTTGACTCCCAAAACATGATCCTGAAACCCCATTTTGTTGATTCTTTTTTGATGGAGCAAGTGAAAATCCCCACATGCCCTTATCTGCGTACTTGTTTTCCCCTCCTCCATCGTTGTTTATTCTCATTGGGCTTCTTGTTTAAGTATGTGAAGATGTACGTAGCTTGCCAGTCAATTAAAAAAGTATTGTGCAGACAGTGAGGTCAACTGGAATCAAATGGGTTGGAAAAACCGGAGAAGAGCACATACGCATTTCTGGCCGCGCCGTGTTTATAAATTATGAGCTGAGGTAGCAACTGGTGTTCTTGTTTTATGTCCCATTTGCGTGTATCTTGTGGCTCTAACCGGAGCTACCAAGGGCCCCAGCCCCAGGTCAGCGTGATGAGCCAATTGGCCCAAACTATCCGTTTAACTTCCTCAAAATTTCACATGGTTTGCGTATCTGAATTGGATCCTGGATTTGGGGCACAGTGACTTTTATACTGCATGTTTTCGAGGGAATTGCGCGACACAGGGGCTGGCTGATCCTGCGGGCCCCGGTTGACAGCGCGCGGTTCTGCCCCTGTCAAGTCTCACATGATGGCAACGAAACGTTGGTGAAGAAGCACAGTGAATCAATCATGCCAGCGCTCACGTGAGGAGTCACGGGCACGGCTCGTGTGAGGAGGAGCAGGAGCAGGAGCAGGAGGGGGCAAAGGGCGGATGCGTGAGCCCCCACATGGCCATATGCCTCTTGTCTCCGCGCCCGGCTGGTTGGTGGTTAGCGCAACAGTTGTCATCGTCTGTTCCCCCGTGCCTCTCACCGGCTCCCCATTTCTGTACGCGCGCGAGATCGAGGACATGGCGCCTGAAGCAAGTACAATCTGAGTGATATGGGGCGCCTGGCACGGCCCATGGACACGACTATCTCGTTGAAGATTTTGGGTGCTCGGCTCCCGGAGCCCTCCCTTTCTCTTCATATCTTTAATTTTTTTTCATGCACTAAACAAGTAAATTACACATTGCAGCACTTATTTCGACTTGAATTACACAAGATACCAACTCTAAGCGATCTTTTCATATCACACCACCTATTTTTAAGAGAAAATTCATTTTTTTGCCATGCAGAGTTACCAGTTTTCTGATATGCCATCGAAAAACTGTTCTTTCCTTAAGTGCCACAGGCTCATTTGTGGTGTTAGGTTTAGGTTCACTAAGCCACAGGTGCCCCGAAAATAAGAATTGACGCAACTACCTTGTCAACTGGTATCATTCGATACAAAATCGACGCAAGAGTAGCGAATTAGGTTTAATTTTGGTTGCAGTGGTTGACGGCGGTTTGAGAGGAACATCGGTTAGCCTTGCTCAGCGTTGGAGACTACTCCAGCGAGGCGATGGGAGGTGGCGATGGCACTAGAAGGGAGTGGGTTTGGGTTATGGGTGTTAAGGTGGGACCGTGGGAGGATTGCATAGTAGATGGAGGCGGGAAGAGAGACTCAAAAACCGTTAGACCAACAAAAAGAATGACTATGGACCACCTATTCCTAGCATAAAAGAGAATCTTCTTTGTGAACTGCATAGAAAAAAAACCAGACTAGACCATCGGTTTAACCAGAATCGGTAGCTGACCTAAGGAGGGGGGGGTCGGACAAAAATAGTCATTTTAATGCAAAAATGTTGAAGCTATCGAACTTAAGGCCCTAAGTCCACAAGGCTCGTAGTAAATACTCCGTCTATTTTGCTATATTTGTCCACAGCACATACCCATAGTAAATGATATAACATAACCACTTAACATGTTTCAAAGCATTTAAGTAGGAGTAGAGAATAGAAAAATCAGAATAAATACACTCTAGATAATATTAATGAAAGGATGTAGTATTCCTAAGATATTAATGAAAGGAGGGCATGGATGGGGTTCAAACGTGAGTTGGGGCAGTGAAACTAGGTTGAGCTAACCACCCAAGTGTTATGTGTCATGTATAGTATATGACCTATAGTTAGACCGTCGGACCGTTGAATTAGGAGCATGAGCGGTTCAACGACTGATCCGGTTATCAAAACTACAATGAATCGGGACACGTCTAGGTTTCAGAGTACGAACTTGTCGGCCCCACCGCCCCACCCGTGCGTTGCATTTTCGTACTCATTGTGGCATGGGGAGAGAGAGTCTGGCATGCGATACGTGTGACGGGACGCGCCGGTAGGAACCAGATGTGTGACCATGATTACGCGCTAGCTAGCTATAGGCCAATGGAGGATCAGGACTAAATTTTAGGTACAGCAAAGTCGTAAGTATGGATCAAAGAGTATTATCGAAAAGCAAAAGAATCCATACACAAACTATATTGCAATCACACTAATAAGAGTATATGACACTAAATAGAATAAAAAACGATAATCTGCATGCGAACATGTGAAGATGAAGGTAGACATAAAAAATACGTCAGAGATGAAGCTTACTCAATAATTTGCCACCAAGTTATTGAACATAATAGTTTGAATAAAAGATGAGCCATAGAAGAAACAACCTATCAAAGAGAGATGGATTAGTATTTAGTAGTGTCATGATTAGTGGGTAACAAATCATAAAAAGATGTATAAAAAAGAGAAGCCAAAAGGCACGCCATTAAAGCACTAATTACGCCTACAAGAACGAGACATTTTTATTCTTTGAGATTTCATGCCTTGAAACCATTTCTTGATTCTATCACGATCAAGTCCTCTGAATATCGCTCGTTCGATATAGCACACCATCAAGTCATTAAATCAATCATCAGATATCTTATTGCACAAATCGGTCTTGATAATATTCATAGCCGAGAAAACTCTTTCAACCGATGATGTTGTCACCGTAGTAGCAATGCTAACTCGATGAGGCGGTAGATAAATGGAAATACAATATATCTTTCACTTTCGACCATCTTCACGACAAGACTTTCAAGATTATGACAAACAATAAAATATCAACTCTTCGCACATGAAGAATAAATATTTTAAGTTGATCCTTTATAGCTGCACGATCAGCAATGGAGAAATCTTTATCATAGATCTCCGCTAGTCGAGCAATCTTATCCAAATCAAACTTAGAGAATGAGTCTCTTGGATCAAGACATGAAAAGCACAAAAGCAACTCTGAAGATACCTCATTGAAGCGATGATCCATCTTTGTGATAATAGCATCAATAGCAGTAAAGAAGGTATCAACACGATAATGATGATCTTGATCTTCGATAAAAAAAATGATGGTCTTGAGTGATTGTGATCCCATCCCGCCTTGATCGGCCCCATCATGGTATCGTTTCATCCATATTTGGTATCGGAATCTTATTTGCATCACAAAATATTTTGATTTATGTAAATAATGGCTCCCAACCATGGTTCCTCAAGTTGATCAAACGTGCTTTGACATCAACCAACAAAGGCATGGCCTGAGCAATGTTTTGATCATTCCTTTGCAGGATAAGAGATAAATCATTTGTAATGCGAAACACTTTCAACATCATCTTCAAAATAAACATAAAGTTAAAACTCTCCATTATATGCAACAAACCTGCTGCTTTAGATGGATTACGCCTATCTTCATGCACAAGGCCTAGCACAATTGTCACTGCATCCCATATTGATTCAATACGGAGTAAGGTTGCATAATAAGTGCCACAGCTAGTATCTCTAGGTCTAGCCAAGCTAGTTTCTTGATCCTTCACCCTCCCTGAAAAAATCTCACCATTCTCCAACTTACCCAAAAATGTTTTGACGATGTTTCTCAACCAATATATTCTTCCTCTTTCAAGATGCACTAATGGTGGTCACAATCAAAGTCACAAAGTCGTTGAAGAAATCATGGATAGACGAACAACAACTTGTGACAGCAACAATTATCAACTGTAATTGGTGAGCAAAACAATGGACACATAAAGCATGTTTGGTTCTCATCACGAATTTGTCCTTGAAGACCATTGAATTGGCCTCTCATATTTGAAGCTACATCATACCCCTACCCTCATAGTCTAGCAATAAGTAAACCATGCCCACCAAGCATCCCAACCAATCCTCTCTTCAATGCATCTGATATTACCTCTGTGACATGTTGGAGACTCAAAAATCTTTTCATAATCTTTCCTTTGTTGTTCACAAACCTACATAGTACATGATACAATTAGTTAAGTAGAACAATGGAAACTAAAAAAAACACATAATCAATCACTAATCTCACAAACACGACCATTTGCTCTTTAATACATATACAACGAGATTCATCAATAAGAATGGAGAAAGGACTATCCCCAATCTCTTCCTTTATTACTTTGGGGACCTCCTGCACACAATATTTTGAAGCTGTCTTCGAACCTTTGGGCAAGTCATATGGGCATTTAAAGAACATATGTGAGGACCCCAATTTATTTGGCTTGTAATGCTTAACCAACCACCTGGCCCTAGCATCACAAATCAAATAAGCAGAGCCTCGAGATATGTATACTTCCCGAATCACTTGATATACACACTCGCCACAAAATTATGCATCAACTCCATTCCCAACATAGAGTCCAAACATTACACTACCAAGCGGAAGGTAAACAACGGTAGATTATTACGGACCGGGCCATGCTGCCAAAAGATACATAAATACCGGTTTTGTAAGATGACAAGCAAGAAGCAAAGTGCCATAAGATGGCTATAAACAAAGCCAATCAGTGCCTTCAACCCACAAGGCATCGACCGGACCGCCAAGCCTAGTCGTCAAACACGGCGGCAAAGACAACTCACGAGTGAGGCCCTTGGGGCTCACCTTCTTCCTCTCGCAACAAAAACATTAAGCAAAGCAAACGTGAGTACAAAAATTATTTTTGTACATGCAAGACGACGTGTGAACTAGAACTGTTCATAAGCTACATGCGAGCTTATTTGGTGGAGGCCATATGTTTCATTTGCACAAAGCCAAATTTATTTGCAATAATGTAATATCGATTTGAAGGCAAATTTGCGATTCATTTTTAGTTGAAATAACAATTTGTCGAAGGATAATAATAACAAAAGAGTAAAGAAAAACAACCTAGAAGTGACTATCCCAATAGTCACCACAACAATAACACGAATCCCATTCGTACCACCCATCAAGTTTTAATTTAAAAGGTTGTAGTCTAACTCTTGGAAGACCTTGCCAAGCGTGTCCATAACCTAGGGCGAGGCTATTGAATAGTTTTAACCTGCGCCATGGTGTACCACTGTACCCACACTTCGCGCGCTTTAAGCCAAAGCACACTTCCGAGGGTATGCCGCGAGGATGCCTTGTCACTAAGTCCTCGAGACTTTTTCCAATATTGTGTATTAACTACGAGCCGCTCGTATGGATAGAAATCCATACGCTTACATGGTAAAGCCGAAAAGACAACTACCCACTCAGGATAAAGCTTTTCGGACAACTACCATGCTCCCAACACCATCCCTCTGCGACCTCCTGCGACCGGGCCAATACACGCCAAAGTACTAGGTCAAGAGAGGTCCCATACCCTCTAGTGTGGTTAGCACGCTAAAATGCTTGGTTTAGTGTAACAAGATGTTCGGTCCTTGTTGACTCGGGCACCTTTCCAATCACACCCAACAGATCACACCAAAACTTACCATTGTGCCCAAGTCTAAATCGTTTTGTTTTCATTTTTAGTTTTGCGATTAGACATAGCACAAGTTGGAACATAAGAACAATAATAATTTTATGTGATCAAGATCATCGACTAAGTCGATGATCGCCAATCTACCTAAGCTAAGCATGGCTAAGCAATCAACTCGTAATCTACTAAGTGATAAGAGTTCATCCAACGAACTCTAATCACAGCAAGTAACCTAGGCTCGGTAGTAGAGATCAATATTTTACCTACGGGATATGCATTACTGATTTAACTAATCAATTTAACACAAATTAAGCAATGCATACATACAGCTGAAACAAAGTATTAGACTTTAAAATACTGGGATAAACATGATCAAACTGCTTGCCTGGTTGTTGCTACTCAATATGCTCAACCTGTTGCAGAGGTTCACTCTCGAGAATACCAGAATCGCCGCAATCTATCGATCGAGCAAAAAGAGCGAATAAGAACAAAAACACCGACAATAATCAAAATTCAAATTAATCCAAAGAGCACAAATTTCACACAGCAGCTAAAACATGATTTTACAAAAATTTAGAAACAGAGAACAACATTTTTGAAGATATGAAGAATTTTCTAAGAATTTTCTAAGTTAAAATACACATAAAAGCACCATTTAATTATTTAACACAATTATGAACAGAAACACATTAAAAACCTATGCTGATAAATAGAACACTAAAAATGAAAATTTACAAAATTGGATTCACTCGATTTGGATCAAAATTGAATTAGTTCTTAATTTTCTAAGTTTAATTGAATTATCGATTACATGCAAATACATTTCGGAAATCTTTAAAGCATTAAAACCTTTTACACCCACGGCCAGCTAGCCACAGACAGACATGATGGGCGAACGAGGCGCGACCGAAGTCGACTTTGACTCGATCCCGCCGAGGCGGCGCCGAAAACGGACTTAGAGAATCGCTATCTCATATTCAAAGCGGGAACCTAAACCATACAGAGAAATACTCTTTCGGCTCCACAAAGCGCACTCTAGAAATTACGCAATAACTTAATCCGGCCACGAGGGCCCACAAGTCAGCGACCGATTAAAGAAACACTGGGTAATAAAGCTTGGGTTTTCTGATCACGGGCCCGCGTGTCAGTGGAACAAGGGTTATTCACAGGGTTAACCTCACAACACTTAGCACTAAAGCGGTTTATTTTAAACACTAGCTACAGATGCGCCCGCGTTTCCGACAACAGAGAGCTCGGGACCGAGACCTTGCCGGGCGTGTCGCCGGCGGTGCGGTCCACGGTGACGCGGGATGAAGACCAAAATGGGCTCTCCTAGAGCTTGCGCTCCTCGATCGCCGAACTTGGCGGGGTTGACGGAGAGCGACGGCGCGCGCGTGTCAGCGGCGGCGGTGCTCGGTGAAACGAAATCGCGGACCGACAACAAACTAAACAACTAGCGCGCGCACAAGTGACCTCAAGGACCAAGGACCTCACCGGGATGACGCGGAGCTAGGGTAACTGCCGGAGATGGCTTGGCGGCGATGAACCGCAGCGGCGGTCGAGGTGCTACCGAGGAGGGAGCAACCTGAGCAAAAGGAGGGAAAAATTTAGGTAGGGACAGGACAAGCAGGGCTAGGCGACCGTGCATGAGCAAAGGATTGTAACAAGACTGACCTCACCGGCGATGGGGAAGAAAGAGCTGCTCACGGCCGGAATTGAAAAAACCTCAAAATCCGACGACTCCTGTGAATGAAACTTAAAATTAGTTGAGGGGAAAGCATAGTGGAGAGCTGGAACACGATATGACGCGCAAAGGAAGGGATGATCTTCACTGTTTGCCGGAAAAGGTGATAATGGTGCCGCGGCCGGAAGTTGGGAGCACGGGCACCTTTGCGTTTTTCGGGGGAGAAAGAGCTGGGAGGAGAAAAGGAGTTGGCGAAGTAAAGGAGGGAATAGAGTGTTGGAGATATGCCCTAGAGGCAATCATATTGATGATGATATTTCATTGTATCCATGATTTAATAAATGTTCCTTGAATATTGCCTTTGTGTTGATTAACAAGTATGTGACTTGTTTGTGAAACTCTTTACTTGTATGGTTATTCTAAAGTTGTCCCTAGTCGGAGTTCATGTGAGGACACACGTGAATGATGGATTAGCACATGTATCGGTTGATGACCATGTTTCACGGTCATAGACATGGAGATGTCAAACCAATAATGTGGACACATGTTTAGAACATGGGGTTGGACCGACCAACATGAGACATAGTAATTATTCTTATGGTTCTCTCTACACAATGTATGCGCCTTGTCCTTAGACACTGAGATTGTCGCATGTACACGAGATGTGAATCGACCTACTTAGGGCTATCAAACGCTACTCAGTGGCTGGGTAGTTATAAAGGTAGCTTCGGGTTTGTCATGAAGCATCTTTGCGAGGCATGGTCGGTCGAGATGGGATTTGCCCTCTCTGCCGAGAGATATATCTCTGGGCCTCGAGTGATCGGATCCAAATGCATGGCCATGCTACTTAAGGTTAAGAGTTAACCTAGTAAGGGATTAGGATCACGGGATCGAGAAAGAGTGGTCGACTTGGAGCTCGACAGAATATCGTGAGGCAAAGGGATTGGCATGTACATAACGTTGTGATGGTTAGTCAGATATGATCTTTACGTATGTTTAGGAGTTGGCACGTCTTGCTAGAGGCGCTACCAACTATTGACCAAGTATGTGTACTCACGTCATGTCTAAACATATGTGAACCATAGGGTCACACACTTATGGTGAAGCCTAATTCGGATTGGATCAGAATTAGGCCGGGCATTGAGTCCTAATGGGCCTCTATTCGTAGCCCATTATAAGGGCGTCTATAAAAGGAGGCGGTATTGCTGGTTGAGGTTGAGTTTTTGTGACATCCCCAAACCTGGCGCCACCCCTCCCACGCCCTAGTCGCCGCGAGATCTAGTAGTCCGGCGCGCGTCGCTTCCTCCGTCACGTGTGGATACCTTTGAAAGCGCCGCATCACGTGGCGTTGGGACGAACCGCAAGAAAGGAGGCATCGTGGGGCGCCACGACGAGGACGAGGAAGTAGTACGACTACTCGCCGACGCATCTTGCATCAACAGGTACGACTATCTCGCCCGGCCATTGTTGCATCAACTTCCGCACCTGCGCGTCTAGTGGTAAGACCGTGATCTATAACTGCAGTGATCTTGGTTTACGGGTAGAATTTTTTAATTTGCGCTAGTGTAGCCTACCCGTTTCCCTACATAGAGAGGCTGCTGGTGATCCTTATAAGGGCGGTGGAAGGCGAAGATCGCGAGGAGAGACCGGGCAAATCTCGGCGGCGTGGCACTCGGTGCGTGTCGCACGGGAATGCCAGAGCTGAGAGAGGCTGAGGCATGAGCGAGCTGGTGGTTGAGGGAGGTGACCGGGGAGTTAAAGCACGCGGACGATGCGCACGGAGGTAAGAAAAACCGGGGCGGTTTGGCGGCGATGGCGAGTGGAGCTCGGCGGAGCGGTCGCGGTGCTTAGAGCGCGGGCGAGCTGGTGTCGGACGCCCAGCTGCGTGGAGGAAGACTCCTGACCAGCGGGCCCCACTGGCAAGTGAGAGTGAAATGAGAGAGAGGCGCGGTGGGGCGGCTCGAGCCGGAGTTGGGCTCGGGTTTGAACGAGCTGGTGCGGTCGAGCCAGGTCGCTAAGGTTTAGGTTCGGTCGGGATCGAGTCGGGCTCGGTTTGAGCAGATGAGCGATGATTCTGAATGGGCTTTTAAAAGGCTGAGAAGCTTTGGGAAATTTTTAGAGGTAGCTCCTGAGCTCCAAAAATTCCAAAATTTTTATGGTAGATCCTTTGGACAGAGAACAACCTTGCATAAATTTTCCAGAAATTTTTATGCATAGAATTGTTCCCAAGAAAATTCACAAGCTTCTGCTCTAAGGGTTTGACCAGATTTCAAACAGAGTTGACTTGCTCTTGTGAAATAGCAAATAAAATCTAAAAATTGTGAGATTTTTCAGAGAGGTAGATAGGATGATCAAGATGATAGGAAAAATATTCCTAGAGGATGATCACAAGTTTGAGGTTGACAATTTTGTTGACAACAACTATCATCCACAAGAATAAATTCTAGAAAATGGAATTTGGTTAGGGAAAAATTAGAAAACTTCCAAATGATTTCATGAGGCATCAAAAGTTTTTATTTCTCCTCAAAATTTTACATTTGGAACACAAACCCTAACTTAGGGCTGTTACAACATAGCTCATCAATTGCAAGCTTCACTTCCTTCTTTCTTTGTACCAATCAACCATCTCTAGAAAATTGCCCTTGTTTAAGGAAGAAGAAGATTCATCGTGTCTACGAAATGAATGACCTTGCATTAGGAGAAAACTTGCAACATCTAAAGATGCAGTCACACAAATTTCATATTTGATTTCTGCATTCCTACTATAAGACACAACTAGGGATGGCAATCGGGCACGGCGGGCACAGGTAGTACTCGCCCATACCCATGCCCGCGATCCTGATTTCCCCCCACGGGCATGCCCGCGAAGGGAGACGGGCGAAGAACCTCGCCATGCCCATCGCTCGCGGGTACCGGTCGCCCACGGGCATGCCCGTGTACCCGCAATATGATGCCCTTATTGAAGTCAAAGTGCATAACTCTGATATGATGCTTAGGTTTTGTAGATCATGTATGAATTTTTGATACAGATAAGACAGCAAGCCTCATGTCTATGATCAAGGATTCAAGGATGTCTGGATAATTTCCTAGAAGTCTTCTGCAGTAAGACGAAGCCTTATAAACACAAGTTGGTTACAATTGGTAATTAACCAAAACAGAAACAACTCGAAAATTTATGCAGATCACTAGCGGAAAAGCCTCTAAGAACGCAAAACATTCAGAGCTGTGGGCATGGCTCAGTACTCAGTTGTCGCCCTCTTCCTTCTCACTGCTCTTAGCTGCCAAATAAGAAACAAGAAAGGAAGGATTAGCTCCACATCTCAAAATTTTCATACCATAATTCACTAAATAAATTCTAGCGTGGACTGACCGTCTGACCGATGAAGTATTCAGATCTGAGCTCCTGAGCACACGCAACCTCTTTGTAGTGGAGATGACATGCTGCAAGATCACCACAAGGAACACCGTTAATAAGATCAGGTATTTCACAATCGTGACAAGAGGAATTTGTCAGTTTCACAATTGCAGCAAAAAAGGATTCTTTAATTTGCTTATGATGACTGCATTTATATATTGAACTCACTCCCATGGGACATCTCCAACCAGCATCTAGTCACCCTCATCACCCTCATAGACCAGTGTATATTCACCACTGCCATCCAGTAGCCCTGTGATCACCTTTTGCTTCTCCCCTGTGCAACTCTCACTTGCAGCAATGGCTGGATCCCTTTGAGCTAGTACAACAAACAGAAAAGATTGTAAATTTAGGTGCTCTACACCAACACAATCAAAGTTTTCATCCTTACAAGTTACAACTAGCAATTAGGGGAAGTACTCTGTAGAATTAGATGCAAATAAATAGAGTCAAAAATAAATGTAGGAGGGATTCACAAGAAGCAATTAGGGGCATTCACAGGAAGCCATGGGAGGATGAGGAAGCAAAGGGGTTGACCTGGATTTCGCGGAAGTCGTAGAAGCAGCGTCCAGAGAGGTGCAAGAACTCACCACCACTCGTCAGCATCGGCGTCGGCGTGGCAGCGCGGTTGGTGCACAAGCTGGAGCACGAGGGGGCGACGCGTGTAGACATTGGAGCCCCGCGGGAGGAAGTCGCGGCCGACGAGCGCCTCGAGGATGCTGGACTTGCCACTGCTTTGGCTCTCCACCACCGCCTCGAGCGCCTCATCAGCATCGGCTCCATCGAGGGGGCCCACACCACCGTCAGTCCTCCACGCCAGATCTAGGTGGCCATCCGCTTCCCTGACAACCTAGGCCTCAGCGGCGGGGTGTGAGTAGGGGGCAGTGCGTCTGGGCGAGATGAGGGGAGTGACTACGTGAGGAGGGGACGGCGGAGGGACCATGAGGAGGGGACGGCGGAGGGGCCATGAGGAGGGGGTGCGGCCGGGTGAGAAGAGGGGCGTGACCGCGTGAGGAGGGTACGGCGGAGGGGCCATGAGGAGGGGCGTCGGTCGGGCGTGAGGTGGTGGATGTGGGAGAGGCAGAGGAGGCAAGGAGAGACCGAGAGAGTGGCGACGGCAGCTCGAGTGTCTGGTGGATGAGTGCATATGTGGAGTTTCGATTTAGGGTTTTTCATATGTAGGTCCACATGTCAGTAGAAGATCAAGCGGTAATCGGGTAGAACGAGCACGGGTGGAGCTCCCCCATACCCATTCCCGTTTACACGTCGGGCAGAGTTTGCCCCATGTTCATGCCCGCGGGCAATAAAAGAAGAACATACCCACTTCTATTAGGGTTTTTGCCCGCGGGTACGCGGGTAATCGGGCAAGATTGCCATCCCTAGACACAACCTTATGTGACACGCTTGACCTTTGATTCTTAAAATCTTCACATGACGTCATTTATTTATTGTGGACACTATTAGCCCTACCAACATGATTAGAAAATGGTTTGTATACATTCTTCCAAGTGCTAAACCCTACTTTTGTAAAGACATCATGACCAAAATTTTCATCCAAGGGATCGTGTTGAAAAAGAAAGCAATAGAAGCAATAAGCCGCATCCTTCTCCACACTATATCCCAACCCATCATGCTTCTTATACCAAGCTTCACAAAAGCTCCTAAACTCCTTACCATATTGTTTGCGAGGAAATGTATGACCAATTGGTTGGGTCAGACCCTTAAAAAAACAAGCCCTCCTAACTTGACCTCTAATGACTAGATCAAATTCATCAATTGGAACACGAAGTCCTAGATCAGCAACAATGTGATTCGGATTGAACTCATTAATACCTTTGGCTTCTTATTGTGGTTGGGATTGGGCTGCTTTAGCTCATGCTTCAGGTGCTTCTGCGGCAGTTGTTGCTTCAGTTTCAAGTTGTGCTTGTGCCATTGTCGCACCATCTGCTTGTTCTTGTCCAACACGGTTGTTGCTTTAACAACTTGTGCTTGTGCTATAGTTCCACTAGCACCGGTACTTTGGATCAAAACAGTGCTAAAGTATCTCTTCAAATCCATTTCTAGCAAATTAAAAAATCAACCATTAAAAATCAAACAAAATCACAATCCATTTGAGACAACCATGTGCAAATTAGAAGTGAGATTTCAGAGGATAGAGCAATTACTAGTCTTAGACTTGGACATCGCAATGCCCATGTGCGAACGTCCTTTGGCTGCTTTCGACCACTTGTTTGTTCCCCTTCTTCGATGGATGGAGATGGTCCCTTGCCAGAATAGTAGTCATCGAGCTTTCGTTGGAAAACTCGGCAATTGTGGAGGTCGTGCCCTTACTTTTTATGTAAAGGGCATCACCTCAGCTTGTCTGAGTTCCATTCGGGGTGTTTGCCTTTACCCCAGTCGGAGTACTGTTTGGAGTCACGAGGCTCCTTATCACTTACGGCTAAAACTTCCTTCGAGCTCTTCATTTGGGGGTCTTAACTTTAGATTTGCTCCTAGACTTTCCAACTTGGTTTTATTTCTTTTTGCCACCATCGTTTACTCCTCGAGAATCTTTGTCATCACAATCAATAGTCTTATTCCATTTGACTGCTTCAGCAGCAGTCGCATAGTGATCGGCCATCTCAAACTGTTTAGTAACAATGGTCAGAGGGTTCAAGGCAATGTATTTAGTGAACCTCCGGCTTCAAACTCCCTGCTTAAAAGCTCGAATGATAGTTGAATCTGAGACTTCAGGGATAGTGTTGCGAACCTAACTAAAACAATGTATGAATTGATGTAGGGTCTTATGTGAATCATGTATCATATGATGCAGGTCGTCCTCCTTTCCAGGGTGATCGTAGGTGCCTTGAAAATTTTCTAGTAGCAAATCATAGAGATGTTGCCACGAGTAGATCAACTCGCGTGGCTGGTTGAGCAACCACGATCGAGCAGAACCTTCGAGCACTGTTGGAAGGTAGTTAGCCATTACATGCTCTCCTCCTCCAGCGGATTGGATTGTAGTAGTGTAAATTTATAGAAATTCAATGGGGTTTTGAGTCCCATTAAGCCTTTCCATATTCGCTGGTCGAAATCTTGCTAGCCAGTGAACTGCTCAGAGGTTGGGTGAAAACGCTCGACAACCGGTAATAGTGTCATAACACCTCTCTAATAATCTTGTTGTACAAGACATGTACTCTAACACCTCACACTGCACTAATCACGATGGATCAACTTTCCTTCCCATCGTGTTGACTTGTTGTAGGATAAACACAACATATTTGACGATTTCACCCATCGCGATCAATTAAAGAAGATGCTGAAGTGGTGTTGCAAGCTTCAAATTGATCCACAGATGATTTGCTAGAACACTAGATAGCTGGCTTTAGTTGAGTGCACTGGAGCATTTTTATGTCCAGTCCTTCCTTTAGAGTTTAGACTATTTTTCTCTAATACTCTTGCCTGATTCTATACAATAACAACCGGTTCTAAGTCTTAACCGCTAGGTTATCACAAAATATCTATGCCTCACTCATCTCTGCATGCATGCTTCCACCTTGATAGATTTTTTTCTCCAAAAAGTTCTAGCTATACAATTCAATAGACACAAGGTGCAAACCCTAGCCACAAATCACAAGCTATAGAATGGACGAGCAAGAGACAATGAAACAAGCTAGCCTCCCGGACCACACTAGAAAAGGGCCCAACCGAACCTCATACGATGACCATTTACCACTTCTTTTCCTTGTCATATGTTGGCGTATATCTAGGACATCCAATCCACTCCAGATTTCATATAAGATCACACCACATGCACTGTAAATACATATCTAAGTGCAGAGTGAGTTGGGGCATATAATAAGCTCGATCACAATGACAACCGCGTCCAACATTCCTGCATGCACCAACCTAGCTCAGAGACCGAAAAGGAGGAGGAGAAGAAGAAAATAATGGAAAGCTTCATCCAATCTCATATCATCCTTTACTTCTTTTTTCCCAAGTGGGAGGCATGATGGAGTCGGGGATAGGAGGATCAAGTCACGCTTGGCCTGGGTTGGGCAATTTGTGGCTCGATCACTTACTCACTTTCTACAGGTCGAAGGCGACAGTATTTGGCCAAAGTTTCAGTTTCAGATTGACATCATGCTATCATGGCATCATCGATCCCTTTGTTAATTTGGCTTTGGCATGCACTGCTTTGGGCTTTCCTTGATAATATAATCTCTCTTTCTCTGTGTGTGTGTGTGTGTGTGTGTTCATCTCGTCAAATGGGTGTTCGTTAAAGTTGTGATGGTAAGTTTGTGCTGGAAAGTGTTCATTAAAGTGGCACTATGTACGTACCGCGTCCGTGTGGTTGGATTGGATGGGCAAATGTGGTGATTCTACATTAGTGGAAAACTCGTGATGTCGCGAAATTGCGTAGATAACACTACTGTCTCCCCTTAGTGTGTTTATAAGACATATTTTTTTTGGAAGAGAATAGTAGGACTAAGCTGGTCCAACTGTGATATATTATATATTATAAATTAAAAGAAGAAAGTACAACATATGAACAAGAAAAGGAGGAACCACTCCTGGATGTGTGGGAACTACTTTTTCTTTGACCTATGGATAACCAGGATAAATTCAATCTTTTTTTCCTTCCATAGATACTGTGTTGGATTGATGTTTTCAAAAAAATTGTTGTTTCTTGTGGTCCACAGACTCCAGCATACTAGAATGATAATTTTCACAGCAAAAGGGAGATCAAGACAAATCTTGATGTGTGCCAATGTATCCACTATTGATAGATTAACCTGTCTGTTTATATAATAACGTTCTTCAACAAAAAAAATAAATATAATAACTAGCCGAATTCCCCGCGCAATTGTGTGGCTAGCTATTACAACACCTCTAAAAATAGTGTTGTATTTGTTATACAACTCTAATACTTATAAATGACTAAAAATACAATTGTACTTTTTGTACTACTTTAATAACTCATATATAAAATCTAATTAATCTGCACCGTTATAATCTAGACTCACCACAATCAACGGAGTAGATCTTTCTCTTTTTTCTCTTCGATTAATATGGTAATTTCTAGTCCTTAAGAGTGAATGTGGTGACTTCTTTTTTCCTCTGTCTTAATAATATAATAGCTTGAGGGAGGTATTGTAATAGCTTGATGTGCGTGGAATTGGGCTATTGTGCGTTTATGTAATATGGTTATAAGTGCAGCAAAGCCTATATCGATAGAATCGCACGCGTGGTTGGGCAACGTCTGAAATCTGAACAGGCTCCAGATTCACAGAAAATAACTGAATAGGCTCCACTCCACAGCGAGCGTGTCCGAGCCAAAAGTTTGCATTGTGTTGGGGTCTCGAAGAACGGAGATGGTGATGTGCCAAACTCGACCAGAGACGATCAGTTCCCGCCACGAACGAATGGATCCCAAGCCCGAAAAAACCTAGCCGTTTAACGCTCGCTTAAGACATTAGAAGACATGTTCAAATAAGACCCTTGCCTCTCATTCTCCACTAGAGTCTCCCCCTAAACTCCTGATACGGGGTGCCCGATCTTCACAACTTAGAAACTGCGATACACCGTGAAACCCAACGAATCGACAAGGTCAATCGATGCCAATACAACGACCTACGACGTATGAATTCGCTGAGCCACACGCTATGGTAGCTCCACTTGGCCACGATCAAGTGGGGGTTGATCTCCCTACAATTCAATCAAGAACAAGTAAGAAAATCAATGGGGACCGCACAATTCCATGGGGGCAGCCGGTGGCTTGCACAAACCCTAGAACGATGCAAAAGAGCAATATGAAATTTCATCAAAATTCATGGTGCTACAGTGTGGCACCCCTTCCTAGGGTATTATGGATGTGTGGGACACTCCCCCACGCATGGGTTACCCTAAACTAACTCTAATTGCCCCAAGTGGCCAAATTGGCTTCTAAGCCCAACCTGAAAATAAATTGTTTTAAAATGAGGAAAATAGTTTTAAAATAGATACATGGCCCATTAGGACCTCTCAAGTCATATAGCATGCAAGCCTATCAATTAAATCAATGCTAACTCTTCAATCAGGTTAGAATGCTCAATTAAGCCTTTTAAGCTCTTTCAGCCTAATTGGAGGAGTTGGACTTGGATTGCTTCAGTTCCAACCAAATGGGCTTGTCTTGGGCTTCCCTTGGACGTGGTGGATGTGGAAGTGGGATTAGGTGGCCACATGGGCCTCCTCTTTCCTTGGCTTTGCTGCTGCATGGGCCTTGGGCTTACTTTCTCCTTGCTGGCCGTAGGGAGTGAGCTTTTTCCTTTGTTGTCCACATGAAATGACTCCCATGGCTCGCAATCTTCTCCTGTTCTCTCCTTTTCTTCTCTCTTGGGCCTACTTCCCTCTCCTCCCTCTGGCCCACACTATTTTTAGAGCGTCTAGTATACATACATTCATACAAGCAAAGCCATAATTGCATTCTTTGATGTGTAGGTATGTATGTCATTAAGCTAGGGTAATCCTCATCAACTCCTCCCTTCTTCCCTAGATCGATCTGCCCCCCTCCCCTGTCTCATCTCCGGAAAGCTTGTCGGCGTTGAGGACGGGAAAATGGGCGTGAACCCACCTCTACGTCATTAGAGACAAGTTAATTAATTTTATGAGAAAATTAGACAAAGAAAATCAAAGATTGCAGGTACATTACTTGCAAAAATTCATACATTTACATAAAAATTCTGTTAATTACATCTCTTATGAGAAAACCCCTGATTAAGAATTCCAACATAAGGATTACAACAAATTATAATATATGATCACTACAAAATATAATAGAAAAGGCCTTATGGACGTCGTTGATGGATGCTTGTTGGGGAGTATTTTAATTGTATTCATTTTATTATTATTATTTTTAGCGCGATATAGTATTCATTTTTAGAGAACCTATGCACGTAGTTTATTTTATTTTATAATTTTATTTTTATGTTTTACTCTGCCTTGTATTACTACTAGCGTTGCATAGTACTCGCCAATATTGAGCGCTTGCATGTAGCGTAACCGAAGCAAAGGTTGTTTTTAATGTCTATGTTACTACTAGCATGATACATATTTTGTGCATGTAGTGTAAATGAGACACATAATTTATTCCTTTTTGTTGCGTCTGTATTACTACTTATGACATGGTATTCACAAATAAAGAACTCATGTGTAAAGTATAAATGAGACAAATTATTTATCTCTTGGGGGAGGTTTAATTTGATTGATATTATTTTAAATAGCATGGCATAGTGTTCATTTTATAGAAACTATGCACGTAGCATGATTAATGCGCATTGTACATTTTATTTTTATTTTACTCCCATCTGTAATACTACTAACATTGCATAATGCTTGTAAATGTTGAGCGCTTGCATATAGCATAACCGAAGCGGAGGCTATTTTTAATGTCTGTATTACTACTAGCGTGACATAGATTTTGTGCACATAGCGTAATCGAGACACGTGATTTATTCAATTTTGTTACGACCCTGTTATTGCTCATGACATGGTATTCACGAATATGGAACACATATGTGAAGCGTAAACAAGACGAATATTATTTATTTCACTATTTCATTTTTAACCGAATTACAAAATCATAACATGGCACTCACTATTATGGAGCCCATGTGCAGAATGTAATCGGGTATAATTTATTATTTTTTAGTCCGTGTTACTACCCATGACATGGTATTCGAGAATATGGAACTGATGTACGAGTGCAACCGAGACAATGGTTGTTTTATATCTTTATATTATTTTCACCCAGACTACTAAATCATGACATGATACTCATTAATACGGAGCCCATGTGTAGAATGTAATCGGGTATAATTTATTATTTATTTGGTCTGTGTTACTACCCATGACATGGTATTCGCGAATATGGAACCCATGTGCGAGCGCAACCGAGACGGTGGTTGTTTTATATCTTTATATTATTTTCACCCGGACTACTAAATCATAACATAGTACTCATTAATACGGAGCCCATGTGCAGAATATAATCAGGTATAATTTATATTTGTTTGGTCCATGTTACTACCCATGACATGGTCATCGTGAATATGGAACCCATGGGCGAGAGTAACCGGAGTACGATGTTTTGTTATTTAGCGATTTTCCACCGCATGTTATTTTTTCAGCATACACCTGCTCATCATCCGTATCCGTTTTAAGAGACCGAACCTAAGAAATGGGGTCTTCTTGCTTCTCACCCTTGGCTTGTATCCATGCCTAGGGACCGAGCCTAATAAACAAGGTTTTGAGCCTTCGTTCTTGACTTGTATCCACTAACGGGACCGAACCGAGGAGATGAGATCTTCATACCCAACCATGCGCAGTTACCGAACCTAAGAAACGGGGATTTGAGCCCTCGTTCTTGGTTTGTATCCACTAACGGGACTGAACCTAAGGGGGCAAAACATAAAGAAGGAATAGGGTAGGAGGAAGAGAGCACCTTGGTTCATATCATGATGACCGAACCTAAGGATGAAGAGAGATAGGAAGAAAAAAGCTCCTTGATTTGTACCATGATGTCCGAACCTAAGGGCCGAGGAAGAACATGATTCTCACCTCCTTGTGCTTGCTACGCCTCCTTCCTCTCAAGTGTTTGTTGTGTTTCCTCCTCTCTGAAGCTCTTCCCTCTCCAAAAGTGTTTTGTCAAAAGTCCTCTCTTCTTTAACCATTCACTCCTATTTATAGAGCAAAGATGCAAGGTGGTTTCTTGACAGGAAGTTATAGCAACTCCTCTCTTTGAATTTTTTTTCTTTTCATTTTTTTGCTAATGGAATTCAGCCTTACAGCAGTGTGCACGACGTGGGAAAAATCAGTTTAATGGTGGATGTTGTGCAAAGTGTGGGGTTGGTAGACTAATTAATGGAGAGTGATCAGTGCATGCAGGCACTTACATGCAGCCAGTGTTCACGACGTGGGGTTAGTTGATTAATTAATGGAGGTCATTACTGCATGCAAGCAAGGGCGGCCCCAGCAATAGGGCAAGGCTGGGCGGCCTCCCAAGGTCCGGCCGCCGACCCCGCCCCGCCGACGTCCGGGAGCCGGCCACGCGATCGCCCGATCGATCTGCGGGCGTCGGCGCTCTGATCGAGGAGGATGCCAGAGCCAAAGCGTCTACACCCACGCCCGGCCAGCTAAGCCCATGTGCTTCTCATATTCTCATCCTCTCCCGTTCCCAAATCCCCAATTTGCAAAACTCAAATTCCCAAATCTCGAACCCTACAGCGAAGGCGGCGGCAGTGCGACACCACGGCCCGCGGGGGAGGAGCGAGGAGCGCCCGGCAGTCGGGAGGAGCCGGAGCGGTGCGAGGCGAGGCGCGAGGAGGCGCCGGCCGATCTGCGGAGGAGCGGCGCCGGGCTGAGGCGGCGCGGGGCGGGACCGCGGAGGAGGAGCGTGGCGCCAGCGGGTCCGCGGGAGGAGCGCGCGCGGACCTGGGCGGCGCGCGGGCGGGACCGCGGAGGAGGAGCAGGCACCGGGCGGGACCGCGGGAAGGGAGGAGGGGCACCGGCGGGACCGCGGGAGGAGGAGCGTGGCGCCGGGCGGGACGCGGAGGAGGAGCGGCGGCCGCGATCGATCGGGGACTCGGGAGGAGCCCGGAGGCGAGGTGGCGAGGAGGATCGGGGAGAGGTCGGGAGGACTGAGGAGGTCAGGTCTCGGGGGGAGCCGGCCTGGTGAGGTGAAAATGTGAATGGTGAATTGAGTGGTGCATTGTGATTTGTGAATTTGAGAAAATAGAAAGGGGTCAGTGAGGAGGTGAGGAGCTGCTGTGAATTTGAGAAAATAAAAATTGAAGATGGCTCCTCCTAAGTCTAAAGAAAAATGTAGGAATTGAATTGTGAATGCCTGATACTCACAGTGAATGTAATTTATAAATGATAAATGATTATTGATGAGTGAATATGATGATTTGTGAATTTGATAGTGTCTTCATGCTCTGAATTTGCTAGATTTGAAGAGCTATTTTACCATTGCGTCGTCGAGTTGGTCGTCCCCAAGAACCGGTGCAAGCAGGAATGTTGTGGTAGCTACAGAAGAGCAAGTACTACCGGTTGAAGCTATCGAAGAACAGGGAGCTTTGGTTGCTTTGCTTGGTAAGCATAATTTACCTATTGCTAGAATACGAGGGCAGGGATACGATGGAGCTTCCAATATGAGAGGTGAATTCAATGGCCTTCAAAAGCAAATTCGTGACATCAACCCGTGTGCTTTCTATGTGCATTGCTTTGCCCATCAGCTATAGTTGGTAGTTGTCGCTGTCACAAGTTGTTGTTCATCTATTAGGGATTTTTTCAACTACGTGACTTTGATTGTGACCACAACTAGTGCGTCTTGCAAGAGAAGGGATGTATTAACTGAGAAGCATCGTAAGAATATTTTGGATAGGTCGGAGAGTGGTGAGATCTTTACAGGAAGAGGGAAGCATCAAGATACTGTCTTGGCTAGACCCGGAGATACTAGATGGGGCTCTCATTACACAACTTTAGTCCGCATCGAGTCAATGTGGGAGGCAGTGGTGGAGGTGCTAAAATTTGTGCATGAAGATGGGCGTCAACCAGGTCCAGCAGCAGGATTGATGCAACATATGGAGAGTTTTAGCTTTGTATTCATTATGAAGATGATGTTGAAAGTATTTCGCATTACAAATGAGTTATCTCTTGTATTGCAAAGGAAGGATCAAAATATTGTTCAGGCCATGTCATTACTTATTGATGTGAAAGCACGTTTGATCAGCTTGAGGAATTATGGTTGGGAGCCTCTATTTGCAGAAGTCAAAATATTTTGTGATGCAAACAAGATTCCAGTACTGAATATGGATGAAGTGATACCAAGATAGGGCCGATCAAGGCTAGATGGGGTCACGGTCACTCAAGACCACCATTATCGTGTTGATACTTTCTTTGTTCTTTGTTGATGCTATTAACACGAGATGGATCACCGCTTCAATGAGGTATCTTGGAGTTGCTTGTTTGCTTTTCTTGTCTTGATCCAAGAGACTCATTCTCTAAGTTTGATGTGGATAAGATTGCTCGACTTGTGGAGATCTATGATAAGGATTTCTCTATTGCTGATCGTGCAACTATAAGAGATCAACTTGAAACCTTCATTCTTCATGTCCGAAGAATTGATGATTTCATTGTTTGTTATGATTTTGCAAGTTTGGCCATCAAGATGGTTGAAACAGAAAGACATATTGTTTTTCCATTGGTCTACCGCATTATTGAGTTAGTATTGCTCTTACCAGTGGTAACAGCATCGGTTGAAAGAGTCTTTTCGGATATGAATATTATTAAGACCGATTTGCGCAATAGACTATCTGATGAGTGGCTCAATGACTTGATGGTATGCTACATCGAGCGGGAGATATTTAAAAGACTTGATCATGAAAAAAATTAAGAAACAATTTCAAGCCATGAAATCTCGGAGAATGAAATTGCCTCAGCCTTTTAGACGTAATTAGTACTTTAATGGTATGTATTTCTGTTTGTTATGTTCAATAATTTTTTATGATTTATGATGGATTAATTTGAATACTCACCATCCATCTACTTTTGACAGATTGTTACTAGTAATTCAATAATTTGGTATTTTGATGGCAAATTGTTTTGTAAACTTCATTGATAAGGTACTTTTTCTACATTTGTCCTGTCTTTGTATGTTCACATGATGCGAATTATAGTTTTGAGATCCATTTAGTATCATATGCTCTGTTGAAAGTGATTATAACGTATATTATATATGCCTTGCTTTGTTATCGGATAATAGTTTAGTTCATTCCCGCCCAACCTAAATTTTAATTCTGGGACCGCCACTGCATGCAAGCACTTAACCTTGCATGTAGTCTGGACGTGGGATGGGCTTGCATGCAGCATTCTGGACGGAAAGAACAGTCAGGAGGTGGGCAAAAAGGCAGCTTTGATGATGGATTAATCACTTAATCAATTGATGGGTTAATCAGTTAATCAACTGCTGGGTTAATCAGTTAATCAATAAAAATGTATATTAAATAATGGACCCATGCATGGGGTTAGTGGGTTTCTTTTGCAATTTTCTTTCTTTAATTATTATAAACATGCACTAACTGTGTATTTTCTTTGACGGAAAAAAATCCTATAGAACCTAGTCCACGAACTCCATCAATGTAGACCAACTCCATCGCGTGACACGTGTCTTTTCACGAATCTCAAAGTGTACAGTCCTATAAATCACTGATGTGAATTTTCATGAATTGAATACTGAAGACTAGCATGTCACATTTTGAGATTCGTGAAAAGACACGTGTCACACGATGGAGTTGGTCTACATGCATGCGGATGCGTACATGCATGCATGCAGGACGTACATGCATGCATGCAGGACGTACATTGAAGAGTGCCTTGCGCTCTTTGGCTGGCAGATGGATCCAATCAAGTGCTTAGTTGATCAATTAGCGGAGTTCCTAATTCTTGCATGCATGCACACAATCAAATTTCACCAAACAACATGGCACGATATAGTGAACATGCTTCAATATTTACTTATTTAGGTACACCGATATCTTGTTACCGGTGGAATATTGCTCGTTGGACTATTTTCTCGTCCATGTATGTTATGGTGATTTTCATTTAAAATAAATTATTTCTCAACTTTCTGTCGTTTTATGTTGTAACATATTTTTATCATTTATTTCTATTATAAATCCCCTCCCCCGCCCCCCCGATCTGGACCGGCAACCTTCAACTTGATGGTTTTTTTTCTTTGGATCGGTGTCTTCCTCTCCTACCTAGTTTCATCGGAGACTCCCACGGCGCTGTCCGTCGCTCTCCTCTTGGCGATGGCGTTGTACATCGTCGCGCAGAATCCACCGGTGAGTACCCCATAATAATCCTCCGGTTCCCGTTGTGGATTGGGAGCTTTTCACCGTCGTTCCCGGCGCGTTGCCTCTTTCCGACCGTTGTGGTCTCCCTCCCCTCTCCCCTGATTTGAAAATTTGGTCCCCCGAGCGCCATGCTTCTGTCGTGCACACAACCTTCCTTGCCGCTATCACGGGTTCTTCAACCCGATGTGGTGGTCTGCGACAACGTCAGTTCTTCGGCTGGCGTCTGTCGAGGACGGTCGATTGGCGATCTCATCCTAAGCTACGCCTCCCGTCCAGCAAAATCTTCAAGAGGTTAACGCCGATCATTCCAAATATTCCCGCGACATTGTCAATGGTCAGCGCCGGCCTTGTCCCCAATCTCCAGTGAAGAAGATGAAGAATGGTGTGTTTCCAGTTTAATCCGACTGGACCTGTTTGTAATTTTGTTTTCTTACAAGGACTGGATTGTAATCTTGGGACTTTGTATTGTCTTTCACTACAATATAAATCTTGGAATTTCCTTAGAAAAATGATCACCTTTAAGTAGCCTGTCATGTTACATTACATAGATGCAATCAATCACCAGCTTTGTTGCGCCTAATTGCAAAACAACTATTTCCTTAACATGACCACGGCATGTCCGGGAAGAACAAAGGTTAGTCTCGGAATCCGTGTTCTTGCTTCAGATGTTCTAGTAGGGCAGTACTATGAAGTACAGTAAGCATGACCGTAGAACATCCGGAGTTAATATAGTCATATGGATGATGGCAACCAGCATGAAGAAAATAGGGCTAGGTTTTCTATGGCACAGTGTGACCGATCGATGGGATGCTTAACGCTCCATAAAGTTTCTTTTTCTTAAAAAGAACTAAAAGGAACCCACACCAATTGACGCGGTAGGCAAGACGAGAGTAAGTAGGGCGTGAAATACCTGAAGGTCAGGAATAATACGAAGCAAAGTACCATAGCTAAGAAACGTAGTATGTGCATTTATCTAAGAACCGTGGTTCAATGTAAATTTCTATTTTCATAGTAGAAATTTGTTCTTAGCTCAAAATTTGATGTGACTAATTTCCGTGGACTTCATAAGAGAACATCTATATGTAAACTTTTTTAGCCAAGGAAATGAGCTTCAACGAACAGTGACATAAACCTTCATCATAACATCTCTAAGACAACTGCTGCATAAATGTGCACATAAAGCAAACATATAATTCACTTAGCTTGCATTTCTTCCTTCTTCGGTGTTGCTACCTAGACATTTCCACACTGATACATGTTTTTTTTTAAAAAAAAATTATTAATTACTCCCACACCATGGTTCTCAAGATGCACTACCACACCCTTATATATGTAACTAACTTGAGCATGTCAGCTAACACAAGCACATTTAAGAGCTTTATGTGTATAGCGATCACTAAAACCTTAGAGAAAGATGGATAGGAAGTTGTGGAAACCACCCAGGTCTTTCACAATCCAAGACACCCGGTGGTAGCATATTAGGTATGTTAACATCCGGGTCTATGAAAAAAGGAAGTAAAAAATCACAGCAAATACATAGGAGATTTTATATTGAACAATGGTCATTTCTATTTATGTAATCGCAAGGCTTGAGCATAACCTTTGAGCCGAAAATAAGTTCGAAGATGCATGTATCAACTTGAAATGAAAGAGTTTCTTGCCTGAAGCATCATCCAACAATGATCCATGTCGCGCCCTCCATCGGTGATCGCACCTTGGGTTGCAGCACACAAAGAACACCATCATGCCTTGCTCACTCTTCACTGGTGTCTGCAAAAAGAATGGAGCGGCTAACATGTTAGTCTCATTACCTATTAAGTTTGAGTTCTTGACGAACCGGTGCACACAAAGAACACCATCATGCTAGAGTATGATCTAATTATGTGTTGTTAGTGGTTTCTGAACAGAAAGCAGTGAAGAACAGCCCTACTACAACATCTAGATTCGTTAATAAGCGCCACCTGCTATTTGAGCAGACCATTGGGCTCCAACAGGAAAAGATGTGCTGAGAAGGAAATGAACTGTCTCTCTCAATGGGCACTATCATCTAAAATCCTATTAGCGGTGCTATGTGTACAAACGTTAACATCTTGCCTACATTTGCTAGTAAATTAAAAAGCAAGCGCAATTTCACTTTAAATAATATATGCTATCGAAATGTGGAGGCATAATAATATAAATAGGGATGATAATCCATTGGAGCCTTTTGATCATCATAAATACTATAATCTGTCACAATAGAAGGCGTATATGTGAATTAGAAACCATGGCATTGCAAAAGGTTAGGTAACCCACAAAAAAGCATAGCAAATGATCTTTACAAAACCTGTAGGTGCTAAATGCAACCTTACCCGTTAGCAACGCTTAACTATACAACTAAAATTAAAATAGTTTTTATTAAAAAAAACTAATCGTGGACAAAGATAGAATACCAAACGGTGCAATAACTGGTGCAATCGAAGTACCGCGAATAGAAAAAAAAATGTAGAAGTCTATCTTAATAGAAACACACGTAGGTAGTGGAGTAAAAACCACGACCTAAAGACGTCAGCTTGAATTACAATCACTGAATTTTGGACGGTAAACGAGCACGTCATTTTGACAGTTGTAATAGGTTAATAGCTAGTTCTAAAGGCATCCGAAGAGAAACATACCTAATATATAGGTCCTTTTCATCCTCGACAGTTGCAAGTGAGCTTTTGAGAACCAAAGAACATAGATGCTCCTCTTCCACTCCTGCGAATACACAAATATATGGTTGAGCAGACGCATTAGGGCTACACATCATCCAACCTGACGGTATGCTATGTAGCATAGACTAAATTTATTCGGTCACAAAATACAATAGTAATTATGTCCATACATGTATATTTATTTTCTGTTAAGTGTTTTTTTCTTGGACAATTCTATGTTATATAGACAATCGTTGTACCTATTTCATGAATCTAAACAACCCGGTAGGGACTATTCATCAGGCTTATATACAAACAAAAGGAAATTAATAGCAACACAATAGGCAGATAATCCATCTGCACATATGAAATTAGCTACATGACTGCCTCTCGAATGCATAACTATACTATTGTTCAAAACTTAAATGCAGGTCACCTAAAATCCTCAACAAAGTAGGCAAACAAATAAACCGTCTCTTACCATCGATCTTCAGGATAGGTCCTTTAAATGCTATGTTCTTTGTGAATGAGGACCTGAAACACCATTGCATATAGTAAGATGTATACTCGCAGTGTCCTACCAGTTCCTACTTTACAAAGTAATAAACCTAAACTAATAGAGGGCATTCACCTAGATATCCTTTTTCATTTTAGGGAGCTGAATTACCTATCTAATTTAGAGAATGAGACCGCCATAAATTCCAAACCTGGTAGAAAAACCAAAATGGCATCAGTTAGGACTAGCAAGGTCAAACAAAACAAAAGAACATTTTGAAAGGAAAAAAAAGGATGCTTGGATTTTATTTGTTGTTCTTTTTCTTCGGAGCACAGTGCGTAACACAATGACTGACCAAATTTTCGTCATTCAAGCCTCAACTTACAATGGTAGGATAAACCTGAAACACAAATTATGTGGGCATTACAAGTGGAGTCACTAATTTCACTCGCAGCTTTAATGTGGCTTACGTGGATATAGATGGGAAGATCTTATCCTAGTACTTCCATCCTGAAGCAGCTACCAAACAATCTGATAGGATGGTGCGTAAAGCTAAGGCACGCTAAAAATAGCGATCCAAAATCTAAACGCAATAAATGAACCGTATCATGCTAATTGAAGGAGCAGTACTAAAAATATAGCGATGCTCAAAACTAATCTAAACCAAACCTCTTCCTATTAGAGACAATACCAATGTGGTGGCAATTAGTGTTTAACTAATCAATCTACAGGAAGAATAAAGCTTGTTCTCCCTCTTTTAGGTTCTATCCAACTGGGATTTCTTTGAAGCAATTGATCAAGCACTTAGAGTGCACTACAAAATTGAAAATCTACACACAAAAGTACGACCTCGTACCTGCAATCAATCGGTTAGGGAGGAGCATGATGGGGAACGGCGATGAGCAGGGATCGAACAACCATGATAAGCTGGGGAGGAGCTGCTGCCCTAGGCAAGAGCAATGGAAGCAATTGGTACTGCTCTTGGCGAGGACGCGCGCACATCTTGATCTCTGCTTTTGATCTGACGGCATAATTCTTAAACGATGGAGTTGAGAGGGAGATTGAGGGGCGCTGGGGAGTAAGAGGGAGAGATCGACAGCACCGGTGGAGAGGCGAGGAGATGGAAGGGAGGAGGGGCAAGACCAAGAGGACGGCGAGGGAGGGAGCGGCGACGGCTGGGGGGAGATCGAGCAGGCGGCGGGGGAGGAAGAGGGAGGCACCGGGGCCGGCTGAGGAGGAGACCGAGTGGGTGCCAGCAGAGGAAGGAGGGGGAGATTGAGCGAGCAATGGCGGTTGGCGAGGGAAACCTAGCGGGCGGTGGGAGAGGAAGAGGACCGGAGGTGGAGAGCAGGGCGGAGGCGAGGCGGTCGGAGGCGCATGGGAGGGAGGAGGCCAGAGGCAAGGTAGCCCAAAGCATGGCGACCGGAGGCGAGAAGGTGTGAGAGAGTCGTGGGCGCGCGAGAGAGGCGGAGAGGGCGGCGGCGAGGAGATGGCATTGGAGGATTTGGGGAGAGCGGTCGCACGAGGGGGATCTGGGAGGCCATCGCGCGTGCCCTCGGGATCGCATTCATCCGCTAACGATCAGACGCAGTAGCTCTCTCGGGGTGACGTGGCCTGCGCGAGAGGAGCGCTTCCCACGGCTGGCGAGGGCCTCCTCCATGCAATCCTGGCCGTCCGGAGACGATTCGACGGACGATGTATTTTGGGGTGATGTAGAGGGCGCCGAGCAACCCTTTCTCTCGACCTTTGAGGTTAGTAATTGGACTTGTCAATTTATATGGCGCCTGTGGGGCCTATGTAACAGTTAGGGCTGGAAACGAGCCGAGTCGAGCCGGCTTGAGCCTGGCTCGCCCAAGCTTGGCTGGAAAGCGGGCTCGGCTCGGCTCGTTTCAGTATCGAGCTAGGAGGAGGGCTCGGCTTGGCTCGGAATCGAGCTCGAGCGGAACAAACTAACAGCGCGAGCGAAGCAGACAACATCCAGAATCCACATCAACAATTCCTTGGTTAATTTCCCCCTTGCTTTTATTTTCACCAATCCGGCATAAAGTAAACACAAATCAACAATTCCTTGGCACGAAGTAAACACAAACACAATTACACAAACCAGATCCAAAGCTGCAGCCTGCAAAGACTGAGCATTCACGATTCACCAATCGAACAAACAATCACTACTCATCGGGCACGAGCGCCTTCAGCCCTTCATGCATCGCAGCCGCACCAGTGCACCAGCCCGCGCGAGCCACCGCCTCCGCAGCAGCAACGATGGCCACTACCGCCCCCTCCTCCTCCGCCTCGTTCGCCGCCGCCTGCCCCCTCTCACGCATCGCGGCCGACCTGCCACCGAGGTCGAGGAGAGGAGCCTCGCCATTGCCGCCGAGAAGACAGGGTGGACGGGGGGCTAGGGCCCAGGGGGTCGGGGGTGGAACGGGGGAGGGAGGATGGGGCGCGGCGGCGGGCTAGAGGTCGGGGACGGGGCGATTAGGGATGGGCGGATCGGGAACTAGGGGGGCAGGCCGCCAGGGGAGAGAAAGGGGATCGAGAATGGGGAGGGCAAGCGCCCAGGCCGCCAGGGAAGAAAAGGGGATCGAGAGTCTTCAGGTTAGGGTTGACGAAATGGGGATCAGGTGGTGAGTGTGGTGTGATTCTATCCTCGGGCCGTCGGGCGACTGGGCTTTTGGGGGAATCGTTGGCCTTCGTGGGCCGAGCAAGTAAGGCTCGCGAGCCGGCTCGGGCTCGGCTCATTTTCTTTGCGAGCTAGATAGGAGGCTCGGCTCGGCTCAAAAATTTACGAGCTCGAGCAGGCTCATGAGCCTCGAGCTATTTTTCCAGCCCTAGTAACAGTGACCCACAATGTTAACTGGTTGCATAGTTGACTATTTGGCCGTCAACTAATTATAGTACACTAGTCGTAAGGCCTATGAGTTACGACTGGTGTTGGGATTTTAATTAAAAACAACAGGTAGTAGTTGCTGGATTCTTATTAAAAACAACAGGTAGTAGTTGCGGGTGTTGCGCCTTATACATGTAGAATTACAAAACAAGGATTCAGTGATGGCGGTGAGTCAGTCATTTACCCACTCTTGAGTTGGTGAGATCTTTTGTGGATAAATATGTGCACACATGTATAAAATATTTGAATGATCTTCTGTGGATAATTAGATTATCTGTATTTGTGGTTTGTGATAAGATTCTATATCACTTGTTGATTGGATGCAATTTATGTATAAAACTTTTATTTGTAGAGATAATAACCTTATATATATTGATTTTCTAAGTTTATAATTTATATTATGTTTTATATGGAATCTGTTGTGACGCACTAGCACTCAATTAGTATACGTAAATATGTAGTTTTCCCTTGAATTATTCGTTAGCACTATATATATATGACGAAGAAATGTGTGTGATCGCCATCGATCCTCTTGTTCAGGTTGTCATGATGATTGCCCATTCATGGCCATAGGAAATAGTAGAAGCTATAATTAGAGGTGGGAGGGAAGAATCATCATCACGAGCCATTTCTTTTTCTAGAGACAACGACGGTCACACGTGCCGAGCTGTTACTTGGAGTTGGATGCAACTATGATTATAGGAGTACTACTTGGGAACTCCCCCTTGTAGACCATCTGTTGCCACCTTGTCATCAGTGGATAACAATTTGTTTTCTCCTTTCCAGCAAAATCTTTAGTCCTTGCTATGATGAAGGATATATATTTTTTATTCCTGCGGAAACTTTTGTTTCTTTATTTGTTAAATCAATGCGAAGTGTGACCGTCACAAAGTCATGTAGTCCATTATCTCGTAATACGTGTCATCCATTGATTTTCTGATATATGTGCCAAAATTCTTTTTGTTTTTGTTTTTCTTTTTTATTCAGTTGGCCGGAGAGATATATTTCATACGCACAGCGTGGTGGGACCCACGCACGTCCTCCTTTATCCCTCTCTCTCATTCTCTCTCCCCAATCTGGCAGGTGGAGCGCCCGACGAAAAGAGTGATGATGGTGCGGCGGTCGGCTACGAGGGAAAATGCAGCTCCAGATCTTGCGGCCGGCGAGATGCACCGGGAAGATCCAGATCTGGAGTTGCGGTGGCTAGCGACGAGGTCCATAGCTCACGCACTGCCATCCCCGAGGTCCACTGTCACCGTCTTCCTCCATTCAAGGTGCAACGCCTCCGCGTTGTCTCCTCTGTTGACGATGTCCACGTGCACCACCCACGCGTCGCCATCCCCGAGGTCCACTGTCACCGTCTTCCTCCATTCAAGGTGCAACGCCTACGCGTTGTCTCCTCTGTTGACGATGTCCACGTGCACCACCCACGCGTCGCCATCCCCGACGTCCACGAGGCCACGCATCGCCATCCCCGATGTCCACGAGGCCGCCGCCACCGGTCCAGCATTCCCGAGCCCACAACCGACGGATCCTGCATCATTGACCCCACTACTGTCGCCCTTCTTCATCAACTCCGGCGATGCGAACCTCTAATCGCCGTCACCGCCTGATTTGCACACCATTCTTCCTCAGCTCCCCTCACCGGTACACGACCTATGGCCACCTAGGTGCTCCGGCGCTGGCGTCCGTCGGATCTCGCCATTCCTGCCGTCGTCGCTAGATCCGATCGTCCCCGACCCCACGCATCGATGTCCTCGAGGAACACCTCCCTATAAAGGTGCCCCACCGAGGTAGTCTTTGCCGATGTGCTCCACTGAGATGCTCTGTGCACCTTCGCCATGCACCTGTTCTGCTGGATCTAGCCATCACCGACCAAGGTGTCTCTGATTCCAGCCATCCGGACCCCTCCGCGTCAATCGTTGTTGTCGTCCACCTCGCCAGCGTTGACGTCCTCGAGGAGTACACCACCGCCAAGGTCATCCTCCTTCAATCTGGCAAGGAGTAGACATGTACTCATCCACCTCTCGAGGTATGCCACCGCTGTCGTCCCCTGCGTGGACAGCGCCAAGGTGATCTACGTCCACCGCAGCTCCCTAGGTATTTGCTGTCGCCGCCACTATGTGCAATCATCCTCATTGAAGTTGCTACATCATCATCCTCACCCCTAAGTACGATGCAAAATAGTTCATCATCCTCACCCCAAGTATGGTGCACAGTAGTTCAACGTCCTCAACCCTTTCGTACATTTGTCCAGAGTGTGAGCTACGAAGTGTGAATGGTGAAATCGATGGCATGATGTGCAAGTGCCTGGACAGCTTATGTGATGTACCATTGAGTGTCGATGTTAGCATGATATAATCTAAGACGTTAGTATGACAGCGAGTAGGCGGTAGACTCGAAAACTGCAATGATCTAGCTTGGAAATGTACAGTGTCATTGCGATATGAGTAGTTAGCAAACTGGTTAAAGTATGTGATTGAATGAATTTCCATAATACTTAGGATCAAATTCAGATGAACTGAATATTCTATCGTTCATATCAGTTTGAAGTTCCTGTAAAGTTATGCATTCATGAGCTTTCATGTTTCATGTCTTACACATCTATATCTTATTTCGTTACGATATTCTATTACGCTTAATAGGCATCTGACTTCAAGCATTCAAGACTGTGTTCATATAGCCATGGCCTTCAATTGCAAAGAGTCTACTAAGCTATGACGAATTCTGAAATTGCTAATTATATTCTGCGAATTTGATCAAAATGTAGATGAACAGTTGCTTGCGGTATCGAAATGAAGTCATGGGACTTGTTTACCATGATTCATATCGCACTGCCAAGCTTACTTTGTAACTCATCTCTTTGGACATCTATAACCTAGATGTTCATTCGCCTGCAAGCTACTTGCTTGTGACTTTCCCTTATTACATCTCTTGATAAGGCTATGGTCTTTCAGTAAATTCATTCAGTGAAAGCGATTTCACTTGATTCATTCGGATGGATACCATTGCGTGATAATGGTTGTGATGACTTTCACATGGCACTTGATCAATCGGTCGATTCGATGACGTGCTAGGTACTCTTGCACACTGAATCTAATGGCTCAATTGATGACACTCGACGGCATCCACATGTCATGCGTCGGCTCTACGCATCATGGATGCACAGTCGGCCTGACAATCTAGCCTGCAGCAACGTTTCTCGAGCACAGTGATTTGGACTGCTACCACGATTTGCTAGATGCGAAATGCTGGCAGCTGTTCCATACCGATGTAGCGGTGTGAATGCATAGATGCCGAGTAGAGGACATGTATCTGGATCGGTACATAGGTCGCTTCCAAGGTTGCAATCTGGGGTATGGCATTGACCAGGTAGAGTCGATCACTGGCTGTTCATCTGAGCACTGACGACGCTGCTGTCTAATTCAGTGGTGTCACTGTTGAATTTGGATTATCTATTTTAGACTTACATTCGTATTCAATTGGATTCAATGTGACGCCATTTCATAGCTAATCAACTTTCATAAATGATCGTTATCATACTTCAATTCCTTAATATCATTAACCTTTACTAATGTAATTAATCTTATATGGACATTTAATCTTTTGATTATCTTAATGTATCATTTTGCTTCAATCTCTAATGTTAATTGTTGAATATGATTACGATTAGTAAGTATCATAGTTACTATGAATTTGTAATTTCCTTTGGTATAAATACGATAGCTCGTCACTATTGTTATTGCAATAAGTAGCAAGTCTTGATAGGAATCTCGATATAGTTTACTGATTTATCAATAGTTATTGCTCTAATTAGCATATTCATGTTGTATTACTCGTCATATGATTCCACTACTTCATTTCAGAATTAGTTCAAGTTGAATTGCTTACATATGACTACTTATTGTTATACTATTCCGTATAAGCGATCTAATGTACAGAATCCTATGATACTGTACGAATAAGTGTCTCATGCAACTGATAGTATGTGAATTTTGCATACTGCCATTCGCGATTGACTTCTATGAATGATCTGATTAGCTATAGAAGATAATAGAAAAATCTTATATACTTACATATAAAAGAACTAATATCATTCATAAACTTGCAATCTTCACATCTTCTCAAATGATAGTAATTAGAACTTCTTTTGCAATTCATATAAATCAAATATGACAATCAATTCGGAAATCATTTATATGTTTTTACTATACGTACTGAATATTGATCAAATAGAAATAGACATCATGTAATGTAATGAAATGCTCATTGAATGATGCTATACGCTGTATGGCTTAATGAATTGTATCTCATCGAATAGATCACAATACAATGTATGAAATTACTTGCTAAAGAATCATCATATTATCATAAGATGCTAAATGAAGCATCTAGTATCGAAAATCAATTAAATTCATTAATCAATACATGATGTCAATCTATGCACTTTATTAAATTCCAATATAATAACTCTAAATTCAAGTGCAATCATTTCCATTCATAATTAGCATTCATGCATCTACAATTCACAGATTTCAATGAAAAATATCATTAGTTACAATCAGTACGGAAACTTTCAATTGATTCCATAGTATTAGGAACTGTACATCAGATCTGTAGATCATATTTGATGAACCATATGACATTTATCCTAACTCGTCATTCGATATCAACATTCACTATAAAGTCCACTAGGTCATCTGATCAAAAGTATACAGAAACTATGTAGATCCGAAATGGAACAAGTATTAGCAACAGTGGACTACTTCGCAAGTATAATGTAATCTGAAGTTCTGAATTGATGCATACTTAGCATGAACATATCGCACGATTGAGATTAGCACCAGTGAAGCAGATTAAATGGCGATCATGCAATTCATGCAACATAGCAGGTCTAGTAAATCCGTCACGCATCTGATCCTGACAGTGCATTGATATGACGACATTCAGCATCTCGAATCAGCGAATGTCGACGATCGATACCGAATCTCAATAGATCAACCACTCGATCGCACTACAGGAACATCAGCCGTACTACCATAAACACTACCTTCTCAACATGTGTCAGAAAAGATACAAAGATATAATCAAGTAGTCATGACGAAGACATTAAGCATTATACACATACGTCACATCAAATCTAAATGCAACATATATCAACAATTAAACTCAATACATTGAACAACATCAAATCTCTAATAGTCAAATACATGTTGACAAAAATGACATAGAATATGATAATAAATGTATCAATGAATAACAATTAAGATAAATTAGACTCATAAATATATTAAGTTACAATTAGAAATAGACATATATAAAATCATAAGAAGATATGTACAATCTATTAAGTCCATACTATCATACAATTTACTCATTATATTCACACAATTTATCAATGATTAATCAAACAATCATAATATCAACAAAATTCATAATAAAACATCAAATGAGAAATACATACATAATACTAGATTATCTAATATCATTGTACTTTGTAATACAATAACAATATACAAAAACATAAAACAAATTATAGAACATAATATTCATAAATATCAAATAAGTCAATTTAATAATAGAATAAATAGAGTAAATAAGCAATCATGTAATACTATATTATTGATAATGAAGTTAGAAATATTGATATAACTAACAAAGGCAATGATATTCAATTGTAGATATATTAATATGAATTATTATAAATTTACTTTTCACAATTGATAATGTTGACAGTCTGTCATGTAGTGATATATAATAATGAATATTTAAACAATGTCTATCATGTCTAAAACTACTAACAATATGCATACTTCTCAAAGCAAACAATTAACATTTGAAAACATCACTCGAAATACTAGTAGAAATTAAGATGTGAGCATCTCACTTTAGAATAAAGCTAACAGAATTTGTATAGACAACATGTCAATTTAAATGCTAAAGATATATAGTTATATGAATACTGTGACAACTATACTATGAAAATTCAATGAACCAACATTCAGAAGTTGATATACTTTCAATCATTAAATTGAATCAACTATATGCATTAACATCTTAAATTATAAACATAGTAAATTAGATATTCAATATTGAATGACTTATATATAAGATTATCAATATCAACGATTAAATCATTAGATTCAATAAATAAATGATTAAATTATGAAGTACAAGACTAGAATGATTACATACTAATCGTACTAAAGGAATTACATATCATTAGTAATCCACTAAATATGAATAATCGTAATGTGAATGTGAAGAATCTTGTAATCGAATGTTTGAACATAGTATATGATCATACTAGTAATCATCAATAATATAATTTTATCATATAATCTTACAATGTCATACAACATATAACCTAATGTATACATGACTATCAATGACATTACGGCAAGAATTCAGAAGACACTAGTGCATAGATGCTAGGCAACACCTTGAATGCATCGCTACTAGTACTTTAAAGAGTAAATGACTTTGATTTATGGCATGAGTATAGTTGAAGTTTTAATTTGGTGAGATTTCTCCGGTTTAGATACTTCTATGCAAAGGATTTGATTCCTCTGAAAGGTATTTATCAAAGACAATTTTGAGTTTCTTCCTTCTTTGCTTTAGCTGTCCTTAAGGAATCCTGTTCTATTTGGATTAGCTATTAATGCGAAGGTTTTAACTGTTAGCGATTGAGAAGGCAGGCATGCTTTCTTTTAAAGTGCACTAGGAAATATTCCTAACTTCATCGAACGTAGGGTTACTACAAGGTAGCAGTGAGTGGTTGCCCAGTTGTTACATGTTGAGTGGTGATTCGACGACCCTCGATGCGGTTTACCTATGAAGGCGATCACAATCACACTGTGTCCTAGCCCAGGCTGCGTTTCCTTTCAGGCTTTCAGTCCAGATGTCTTCGGTAGCCTTTTTGAAAAAATCCATGTAAAGGATAAGACTTTAAGACTGTACATATTGTTCTGTTCCTAACTGTTGGGGCGAGAGTCAGCTCTTGCGGAAGAATTCATGGCGAAAGGAATTTATTGCATAGATGGTAAATGTGATCGATGAAAGAACTCAATTTGCAAGATATTCTCCTTTCTTTTCTCTTTATGTTGGTCCTAGGAGTATCCTGTGGTGTCTAGTGTAACATTCAGCTGCAGTTATATGTCCGGAGGGGGTGGTGTTACTGTTAGGGGATTGGAGAAGGCAGGCAGTGCTTGTAAAAGTTGCGACACCTAGGAACAAAATGTACCCTCAACTTCAGTCGAACGGTACAATCTTAGACGTTTAGTTGATCCCTCTGTTTTGAGGTCTCGGTGAGATCAGGACTCACGGGCTCCCTTCGAGATCTGACAGATTGGGCGAGGTTTTTTGACCTTTTTGCACACGTGCCACGTAAGCAATGGCGTTTGATAGAGATATTTACGAAGCACTACTTCTCTACAAAAAAAAAACTTTCGGCTGGGATGAATGGCTGAGCGGAAGACGTCTGTTTAGCAGTCTAGCTTTTAGGTCGGTTGTCTGGAGCTTATAAGTTAGCAAATGTTTTAAATGCCTCTGAGGCAAATGATGACAATTAACAACAACTAACGACAATTGACAATTAACGACAACTAACAGCAAATAACCACAATTATTAACAATTAACGACAATTGGCCACAATTAACGTTAACTAACGACAATTTATCGCAATTAATCACGACACAAGAGGAGGTGAAGCGGTGGCGACGGAGACCTTGACGACGTCGGCACGGAAGGAGGAGGTCAGAGCGGCGGCGACGATGCGAGAGGAGAGAAGCTAGGGCGGCGGTGGAGATCGAGACGGCGGTGGTGCCGGAGGAGGAGAGAAATCGAGGCGACGGTCGTTGTGCGGGAGGAGGAGTGGAGCCGAGGCGGCGGTGGAGACCGAGACGACGTCGACGCGGGACGAGGAGTTTGGAGAGAAGCCCGGGTGGCGGCGGAGACCAAGATGGCGGCAGCACGGGAGGAGAGAAGCCGGGGATGGAGGCGACATTTTGGAGCTTGGGGAGGCGAAATGATGAGTGGTTTGGGTAATTTGGAGTTTATATACGATGGCATTGGTGGATAATTTCATCCCAACTTCAGTGACAAAGTCCCAAAATCAACCCGCCGAAGCCGTGGGAAGCTGCCCCAGGCCAGTTCCGCTACCCCCACATTGAAAATGACTTCTGACTTTTTCAAAAAGGGCTACTAAAAGCTGACCGTTTGGGATGATTTTCAGTTTTTTCTAGCGAAAAGCTAAAGCCAAAGTCGTCCCAAATAGGCCCTGAGGCTTTCTTGCCTCCAAGCTGTAGGTTGTAGTGCACACAAAAGAAGAAAATACATTAGAATATTTGTGCTTGCTACAGAGCAAATGACGTTAAGTGTTGAGTTTGAGTGTCATTCGAATTGAGTTTGAGTGTAACACGAATTTTGTTTCCTACTTTAACTAATAGTTCTACTACTACATGGAGCTTTTCATGTACCATTATAAATATATCCTTGTAGTTCACAGGTAAGAGTAAGAGTTTTATTGTAAACATCTCCACATATAGAGATATTGCATTTGTGCGCCCGTGGTAGTGGTGGCCAAACGGGCGACACGACATGACCCATTTATGCATGGCCCGATAAGGTCCACGAAGTAATCAGGCCGTGTCGTGCCGGCCCCGGCACGGTTGGCCTGATGGGCTGAGGCTGGCCCGCGTAGCCCGTTTAGGCGTGAAAATTCAAAAAAGTTCCAAAAAAAAAATCAAAAATGTGTATAATTCAGAAATGCATATGAAAATGGTAAAAAATGAGAAGCATATTGAAAATGTAATGAAAAGCTTTATTAATATTCAAATGACTATCTCGTTAAAACCTTTACCAAGTAAAAACTCAACATGAGAAAACCATAGCAAAGGAAAACGAGTACAACCTATAGCTCTACATACATCTTTGTTCTAAGTGTCGTTATCTATGTATAGATTTTCGAACACCTCTAACAACTTATTATTTTCTACAGAGTGTTGTGTTCGTGAATCAGTTTATTCTCGGTCATTCACAGTTAGAAGTATCTTCACCATCTCACTCGTGAGACATGTTCTTCTCTCCTCTAATATTCTTCTGGAAAGACTGAAAGCATACTCGGAGAAAACCGTCGGGACAAGAATAATTAACACATCACATGCAAGTATGGATAGCATGTGATATGTTAATTTATGGGTATGCCACCATTGTAGAATTTTGAAGCCTTCAGGGTTGAGATCCACCATATCCTTGTCTAGATAGGTGAATAGTTCCCCACTCCTTCGGTAAGAGGTTGGTCTTGCTTGACAAGGTACCACTGTAGATGAAGAAGACCTTGACCTAGAGGAAGAGCCTGGACCCCAGATCTTGCCCCACAGATTTTTCTTGTTACTTGAGGTGGGTGCTAGTGGATGTCGAGCAAGAAGATTCTCTGAAACTTATTTTCGTATCTTTGAAAAACCTCATGTGATCAAGAACGAACATCTGCAAAATAGTTAGAATAGTATAGCCTTGTAGCATCACTAAGAACATTAAGAACGTTAGCAAATCCTTGAATTTTAGCCCTAGGATATAAAATAAATACAAATGCATATAGAAAAGGGATTTCTATCTAATATTTAAGGTATTTAGTTTTCATAGCAATAATAGACTCTCATAAAATTATGATATTTTCATATATTTTCAATTGACTAGCAATCTGTAAAATATTATATACAATAATAGGAGATGTTAGATAATAGACAACAGATAAAATAACAACTGGCCTCATAAAATTTCTAAAAACTGAAGTATCTTCTAAGTAACGAACCAATGTTACTCAGTCAATAATACAATACTGTTAGTGCTCTGATAATACGTTTGAATAAAAACAGAAAATATGCTCTTATATGGTAAAAGACTCTTAAGTATCAAGTAAGTAGACTTCCATCTTACCAGCATGTCCAAACCAAACTTTCTTGGATATACACCCATTGCCCTGCAAAAGTTCTTATATGTTGTTATTCTTTGGTTAGAATTATTCAAGAAAGATATCGCCTTGCAGAAAGCTTTAATATATGAAGTTAACCTCTGCAAACCGTATTTTACTATAAGGTTAATAATATGACAAGCGCATCGCTAATGTAGGAAGAAAGAATCAACGTATGTACTCAACACTAGAGTAAGAATATCTATAGCGTAGAGTTAAAAGCAACATTGTCTAAAGTAATTCAGAATGTTTTATTTGTTAGAAAAAAGTCTTCTACAACTTCGATAATACAGTGTGCAATATTCTCACCCGTGTGTGCTACATCAATTAATTTGAAACCTATAATTATTTTCTCTATTTTCCAGTTGTCATTAACATAATAAACAACTACACTAAGATAATCCTCCCTAGTCCGACCACTCCATATGTCAGAGGTCAGGGCCACCGAAAATGTGCACGTACTAAATAGTTCCTTTAATTTATCATGACGTTCATTGTAGTATTTTACTAGATCCCTACTTGTTGTCTCTACTCAGGAGACCATGCAGCGAGCATCTTGTCGATCCACAAAAAAGCGTCATCCAAATCGAGTTGTGCTAGAACATCTCATAACTTGACTTGCCATAGAGAAAACCTCGAGTCTTGATCCAGTAGTAGAAGATCATACTTCAAAGTCGCCATGCGGGAGAAATCTCAAATTTGCTAGTGCAAATATGTGTGTAACTAGTAAAGAATTCCCAGAATCTTGGGCACACTCCTGTGTACGCAAGGCAATGAAGACTGGAGTTGCTGGTACGTTTGCTTGTGTGCACTTAGCAAATCACTTGGTGTGTGTACATAGTAATTTCCGTCGCGATGAATTCAACAACTGAAGCCAGCCGACGGAATCTCTGCCTGCTCCTTTTCTGGTTTAATATTTTTTTCTTTGCAATCAATGCTGCTATGTGTGGACGCCTTTTCTTTGCAAGTAATGTTGTCCTGTTGCCTTTCGTCTTTATAGCAATCAATGCTGTTGTTGGTTTGCTCGCCTCATGATCTGTCTATTACGCTTCCTGCTTTATTCAACATGGAGAAACAACTGCTCCTTGTCTTCGATGCGGGGATAGCCTCGAATTTGACACCAATTCGGATTGCAACTTGCAGCGCGAGAAGAATCGTTCCTCAAATCTCATGTGCTTTGATACCACTTGTTGTAAATAATGCATACAAAAATAGGAACACGCGACACGGATTTTATGTGAAAAAACCCTTTCGGGAAAAACCACAGGTTAGACTTGGCTAGATGGGCCATGCCAGCCGGGCCGGCCCGAAGCATGGCACTGTTGGCCCGACCTAGGCACGACACGGCCCACACTGTTCATGGGTTGGGCCAGCACAACACGAAAGCCCAGGGCGTGCCTGGGTCCGCACTCTGGCATGACGTGCTGGCCTGGCCTAGCCCGAACAATACTGTGTCATGCCAGGCACGACTTGAGCCCGGCCCGGCATGACAGCCCGGCTGTAGAGAGGGCGAGGAGGAGGAGGGCTGGAGCTAGGAGGCCAAGGCGGAGGGAGAAGAGGGGACGAGGGGAGACGGCGCGGAGGAGAAGAGGGGACACACCGACTGGGGGAGATGGCATGTGGCCGATGCGAAGGAAGAAGAGGGGACGAGGGGTGGAGACGGCGTGGTGGCGATGGCCGGTGCAGAGGCGGTGGGGCTGGCACGGGAGGCAAGGGTGGCGTGGTCGTAGTGCCATTGCGGCACTCTGCGCAGGCCACCGGGGAGGGAAGACGACACAGGGACGCGCGCGACCGCGCGTGGCGATGGCGGCGGCGCGGCTTGGCCTTCAGATCACCGTGGCACTATCGCGCCGCACGCATCATGCTGCAAGGGAGAAGAGGGGTTAGTCGGGCCGAGCCTGCATGACATGGTTACGGCTGTTGGGGAGTGTTGGCATGGCGTGGGGGAAATTTGCCCAACAAAGCCCATCTCGCTCGGTTAGCCTGGTAACGTTTGGATTTTTCAAAAATTGGACCGTTTTTGCTCGTTTAGAGCTTTAAAATAGCAAACACATTTCAAAAAATCCCAATTTTTTTTCTATAAATAGCCACCATACCCCCTCATTCAGCACCGATCCATTTCTCAATCTCTTTCAAAGTTTGTTGTGCAAATTTAGATTCCTTGTGGGATAATTTGGCAAATTTAAAAAATGTGTGAATTTTTTGAAAATTCAAATTCCGGCAGCAAGTCAACAAAAGAGGTACAATACTATTTTTTCTATATTTTTATTGTTATTATTTGTTATGTAAGATGAAAGAAATAATAGTGTAAGTCACTACACCATGGCATAGTATTAAGAGCAATGCAACTGCTGGCAAAAACTGCGTTGAAAGGCAAAATATCTGCCGACAATTCTTTTCCCAAAGACTTATTGCGGGTAAAGTGCTACTGAAAAACATTCCCACGGATATATGGATTGCCGTAATTAAGCGCCTAGAAAAGTTGTTTTTAACTGCGATTATCTTTTTCGCCATAGTTAGCTGTTTCCCGGTAGTTATAGTTTTCTCTGCAGTTAGATGTATTGCCGGCAGTTAGACTGCCCTTGATTGTTGTTTTCCCCCGCAGTTAGACTGCCCTTGATTGTTGTTTTCCCTGGCAGTTAGACTGCCCTTGATTGTTGTTTTGCTCGGCAGTTAAGTGCCCTAAATAAGCATTTTGAAATTTTTAAAGGGAAATTTCTATGAAAACATTATGTACTCATTGTGACTTGAGAGCGTTGATCATCAAGTAGCCAAACTAGGAACGTGATGTAGACCTTGTTGCTCTGATGATAGCCCTGTTAAGGATTTGTGTAACCCTTAAAGATAATGTTCTATATGCATGAAAATAATGCTAGGTAAAATAATGGGATGTGATTACTTCTATTAGACAATATATAAGTTAAAAGAAACAAAAAAAAATTAACATTATTCTACATAAATTACTTCACAAGCTTAGGAAGTGCTATATCTTCACTGCTTTGTACAAAGTACTAAAAGCACATGTCCCAGTTTTCTTTGTCCAAAGTAATGCCCAGTCTACTAAAATCAGGTGCTGAGTGTACCACAAACCACGTGATAGAAACTTTTTCATTAAGTTGTAACATAAAACTTCAGACTAACTATGATGGATCTAAGTAGAAATAGATGTATGGATGCATAAGCTAGTATAGAGCAACAAGTACAAAGTAGATATGTATGCATTAGCCTCCGATCTATATTCGACTCTCAAGTGACACGCCAACACGCAAATAGATAAATGGCTTATGTAAATTAGACATGGTGAGAGGAGACAAATCACAACCACAGGAATGTGCAGACCATATTTAATTATCCTATTTGCTAACCATTTTGTGGAAAATCATCTGTTTCACTACACAAGAAATATGATATAAGTAAAAGAATAGTCCTCAATGTGTGTGTATCTGATGTAAAAGGTTGCCAAAAATACAAATCAAGTAAAGGGCTAGTTCGAATTATCTTACAAATGCAGCTATATATTCTATTTATAGGAAATGTTCAGCTAAGCATATGAGCAGCTGCCAATCATCTCTGCCAAATATTAAAAGAAGTTGCAAGATCCATTATTAAAAAAAGGTATGCTCATGACAGATTGATGCTCTACGGTAGCTTAACTACAAATTTACATATACAGAAAAGAATAGAATTATGTATCTATATATGTACTGGTGTACATAAACTTTCCCCTCCTTTCCTTTTTCCATATTTTTTTTAGTTTGGGAGTTACTAAATGCATAAAATAAAGGACATATGGTACAGATCCATACATCTTGATCTGCAACTTGTTGTACTTGCTCAACTTTCCTTCCAGAAGTCCTACCAAAGAAGTCCCAAAATGGTCGGTATTTATTCTCCACCCTAATAAAGAAATAAATATTACAAAAACAAACAGAGTTTATTCTCCTCCCTGAAATCACAGAAACTATCACAACCATATTGGAATTAGTTACACAAGAGAACATCACCTGTTTGCTAGTTTTTGCAATGTTGAAGTCTCATTAGCCCTGTTACGTGTCTTTCCACGCCCTTCCTCGACAGCAGGAGATAATGGTTTGCTACTAGACAAGCTTTTCCTCCTATCAGTGAAAGCGCGAACACATGTAGCTATATTGAATTTAAATGCATGCATATGGAAACAAGTGAGTATGGTCAAGTTGTTTGCATAAACAACATTTTCATTAAATAGACATAGTAATTTCTAAAGCGTCATACTATGTCAAAATTATCTTTTAACTGACAATGAGATAATGTGGATAACCTCAATGATAAAGTGAAGGATCCGCTAACACTTGGCTTATTTTCTAAGGATTGACCATCCTCGGTTGATAAAGCATTAAAACCAAAATATTCTAACTTTAAGTGGCCGGTAGAGGATGCAGGACGGTGGAGCGACGACGACGTTTCTACTGAGGAGTTGGTACAACTCCCGCGGAGACCAAGATGCTGCACGGTAGGAATTCACGTATGGAGGACATTTTGCAATTGGGACCATGATGCTTATTGTGCTACTAATGGTATTTATACACGCTGGCTTGGTGCATTTGCACACCCTCGAAAGTCCCAAAATCCCCGTGGGAATAACGCCTAACGCACCCACATAATCACATGACATAAATACACTAGAAATATGACTACTTTTAGCCAAATGCTCTAAATGGGACATGTGGGTAGTACGTTATGGCTTAGCAATAAGCGGTCAAAGCCAAGTCCCCAATATGGCCGATTTCTTGCAATCCAAGGCCTTCAAGTTAACGTGATCAATCAAATAAAAAATACATTAGAATTCGCCATTTCGCCAAGTCAAACCTTTTGATTTTGATTTTGAATAAATCTGATTTATAAATCCATGTGGTTAACAATACACTATATCAAGTTTAAACAAATTTATAGGAATTTGTGTAAACCCTCCCTAATAAATATATCCTTGTGTTCAAGCTTGGTAAACATATGTTTAATTTTGAAATCTCCCATATGGTATCAAGGTATTTGATCACATTCAAATTGGCCATATAATAACACATAGAATTAACTATAAAACGTTAATGATTTAAGCAACATATGCATGCGATAAAGAATTTAAAACGAAATAACTTAAAATCTTGGGGCAATATGGTCAATGGGTAACTTGCTTAGGTCGAAGTTTGAAATTCCAAATTAATTATAATTGTATAATTCAAATGATTGAAAATGGTAAAAATGAGACATATTGAAAATTAATGAAAATTCATTAATATAGCTCAAATTAACTCCAAATTAAACTTTTAGCATTAATAATCTAGATTGTAATTTTATACAAATTTTGCAATTTGAAGTCACCCAACCTATAGTTCATATACATTTGTTATGAAGTTTTGAAGTTTGTAAGTATTTAAAACCTAAATTCTGATTTTATTAGATTTTCTGAGTTGTTGTGCTAGAATCGGTTTATTCCATGATGATATCAGCTAGAATTTTCACATTAAAACAATTATAAATAGATTTTCTCTCTAGTCCCAAAGTGTCATAGACTTGGTCCTCGGAGAAACCGTTTAGGCAAGATATTAACCAGCACTAGCAGCAGTGGTGTTAATTGGGTCGCCACCATTGTAGAATTTAAGCCTTCAAGGTAAGCTATTGTAAAGCAAAACCTATGGAAAAAACATCTAGAGAGAAATAGCAAAAGCAAACAAGATATAAAGCATAACACCTCGAATAGGTTTCTGCGTAAGTAGTGAATTCTAGCATCCTTTTGATAAATCTTGGAGAGTTGGCGGTTAAAGCAAGAAATCAAAGCGCTCGATCGATACCGACCGATGGGTCAAGGGTTGGAACCGCTGGTTTCGCCCAAACACTATTTGAGTTTTAAATTCCTTTTTCCAATTGTTTTAATTCTATTAATTCATATTAGCTTTAGAAAATAGCGAAATAACTCCAAAAAAAAATATGGAAAAACTCACAGAAATTCCCAAACTCATTTTGGACTTAATAAAATTATTCCCAACTTTAGGTTGGCTTTAATTTTGTAAATAAATTTGTTTTGGCTTTTAAATATTTATAAAAAGCTTTTAAAATTTCAGAAAATTCCACCAAACTTTAAATAAATTTTAATTTATACTGAATTTTGAAAATTGGGCTGTTACAAACCTACCCCCTTAAGGGAATCTCGACCCGAGATTCAGGCATGGTCAGCAAATAGGTCGGGATAGTTGGTCATGAGGTCTTCTTCTTTCTCCCATGTGGCTTCACTCTCCGGGTGATGACTCCACTGTACCTTGTATGATCTGATGATTCTGTTTCTGGTGACACGCTCTGCGACATCCAGAATTTTAATTGGTCGCTCCACGTAGGTGAGATCTTCTCGAAGATCGAAGCTTTCCAGGAAGGTATGGTCTTCTGGCGCTTGCAGGCATTTCCTCAACTGGGAAACATGGAAGACATCGTGCACTGCCGACAAGGCTTCTGGCAGCTCAAGCTGGTATGCCACTTCTCCTCTTTTGGCTAGAATTTTGTATGGTTCCACAAATCTGGGCGCGAGTTTTCCTTTTGTCCGGAATCTTCTCACTCCTCTGAGTGGAGTAACTCTGAGATAGACTAAGTCTCCTATCTCAAAGTTTAAATCCCTTCGACGGTTATCAGCATAACTCTTTTGTCGGGTTTGTGCCACTTTCAGATGTTCTCTTATGGCTTTTACCTTTCTTTCGGCATCTTTGATTAACTCAGGTCCAAAGAGCTGATGTTCTCCTACTTCATCCCACAGAAGTGGAGTTCTGCATTTTCTGCCATACAATGCTTCAAATGGAGCCATTTGCAAACTAGCTTGATAGCTATTGTTATACGAGAATTCTGCATACGGCAAATTCTTGTCCCAACTTTGTCCAAATTCCAGGGCACACGCTCGGAGCATGTCTTCAAGAACTTGGTTGGTGCGTTCTGTCTGACCATCTGTCTAAGGGTGATAGGTTGTACTGAAATTGAGTTTGGTCCCTAAGGCTTCATGCAGACTCTGCCAGAATCTTGATGTAAATTGGGAACCTCTGTCTGACACGATCTTCTTGGGCACTCCGTGTAAACAAACAATCCTAGCCACATATAATTCTGCCAACTGGCTGCTTCTGTATGTAGTCTTCACATGGATAAAATGTGCTACCTTAGTCAACCGATCAATTATCACCTAGATGGAATCATATCCTGATTGGGTCCTAGGAAGTCCGGTGATGAAATCCATGCCAATTTCTTCACACTTCCATTCTGGAATTGGTAGTGGCTGCAACAATCCAATGGTCTCGATGTTCGCTTAACTCGCGACACACATCACGGCGGCGCGATTTAACTCAGCGATTTCTCGCTTCATGCTGACCCACCAGTATTTCTCATTCAGATCCTGGTACATCTTGGTGCTTCTGGGGTGAATGGAGTAAGGCGTTTCATGAGCTTCTTTCAGAATTGACTGTTTTAACTCTTGCTGGTTGGGCACACAGATGCGGTTCCCGAACCATACAGTTCCTTGTTCATCTTCAGCGAATCCTGGAGCCTTGCCCCTTCGCATATTCTTCTTGATCTCTTTGACATCTTCATCTTCTAGTTGTTTTTCCCTGATTTGATTCTGAAGAGTTGGTTGTACTTCCAATGCATTCACACACCCTTGACTTACAATTTCCAGGTTTAGACGCTTCAATTCTTCATGCAGCTCGGGCTGGTCCTTCTGCACCATCATGGTATTACAATAAGCCTTTCTGCTCAAGGCGTCTGCAACTACATTTGCTTTGCCCGGATGATAATGAATTCTGATATCATAATCCTTTATCAACTCTAGCTATCTTCTCTGTCGAAGGTTTAATTCTGCCTGTGTGAATATATACTTCAGACTCTTGTGATCCGTGAAAATTTCACAGCGGTTACCAATGAGATAATGCCGCCATATCTTCAAGGCATGCACAATCGCTTCTAACTCCAGATCATGTGTTGGATAATTCCCTTCATGTGGCCTCAACTGCCTGGATGCATAAGCCACTACTTTGCCTTCCTGCATTAATATGCATCCGAGACCTTGACGGGATGCGTCGCAGAAGATCTCGAAATCTTTACGGATATCAGGTAAAACTAGCACAGGTGCCGAGACTAATCTCCTCTTCAGGTCTTGGAAACTCTCTTCGCAGGCATCTGTCCAATCAAATTTCTTCTCCTTCTTCAGAAGTTGAGTCATGGGTCTTGCAATCTTAGAGAAATTTTCTATGAATCTGCGGTAATAACCCGCTAGTCCAAGGAAACTTCTCACTTCGGTGACTGTCCTGGGTTGCTTCCATTCTGACACTGCTTCAACCTTGGCAGGATCTACTGCAATTCCTCCTGCTGACACAATATGTCCAAGGAATGCCACTTGTCTGAGCCAAAATTCACTTTTGCTGAATTTGGCATAAAGTTGGTGCTCCCTGAGCTTGTCCAGTATCATTCTGATATGCTTCTCGTGTTCTTCTTCATCCTTCGAGTAGATGGGAATGTCATCGATGAAAACAACCACAAACTTATCCAAGAATTCCATGAACACCTTGTTCATCATATTCATGAAATAAGCGGGGCATTCACAAACCGAAAGACATCATCAGAACTCGCATAATCCATATCCGTGGTGAAGGTCGTCTTCTAATATCTTCTGTCCGATCTTGATTGGTGATAGCCGATCTCAAATCAATCTTCGAAGACACTTGCTCCTTTCAGCTGATCGAACAGATCATCTATCCTGGGTAGAGGATATTTGTTCTTGATCGTCACCTCATTGAGTGATCTGTAATCAACACACATATCCTCATGCTATTGTCCTTTTTCTTGACGAACAGCACTGGTGCTCCCCAAGGTGATGAGCTGGGTCGGATGTACCCTTTGTGTCGCAATTCTTCAATCTGTTTCTTCAATTCTGCTAACTCATTGGCTGGCATTCTATAGGGTCGCTTCGATATTGGGGCTGTCCCGGGGACTAAGTCAATTAAGAACATCACGTCCCTATCTGGTGTCATGCCAGGTAGATCATCTGGAAAGACATCAGCATATTCTCGGACTACAGGTATGTCTTCAAGTTTCACTTCCTTCATGCTAGTGAGAATAGAACTTCCTTTGGTGCAGGTCTTGGGCTTGAACTCGATCAAATTCCTTCTCCATTAGTGAGAGTGATAGACCTATTGCGCAGATCTATTTGTCCATGATTCTTGGCTAACCATCCATTCAGAATGACATCCAAACCTTGGGAATGCAAGACTATTAAGTCCGCTAGGAAGGATACTCCGGATATTTCAAGAGTGAGGTTCGGGCACAGAGAACTAGTTCTCATTTCTGATCCCGGAGAATGGATTATCATAGGATTGTTTAAGGGAGATATAGGTAACCCATTTTTGCCCACAAACTCATTTGATACAAATGAATGCGAAGCTCCGGAATCAAATAGCACTGAAGCTGGTATTGAATTGACAAGAAACATACCAAGCACAACATCTGGCGCCGCTCGAGCTTCTCACCGTGACATGGTTCACACGCCCCTTGATAAATTGTCCTGATGGCTTTGCAATACATGCTGGCTGTGGCTCTGGTGCTTTGCTTGGAAGATGTCGCTGCTGCCGCTTCTTGGGGCATCTGTTGGCGTAGTGCCTGTTTTAGTTGCAGTGGAAACAGTCACTCCTCGCACCGAGAGAGCGGGCTCTTCTCTGAAATTGTCCTCCAGTTGATGCGCTGCGGAAGTTGGAGGTGTTGGGGGCGCTGGTTATGCACTGGAACTCGAGATGTGGAGGTCTGGAACTTCCCACGCTGCCGCTGCTGCGGCTGAATAAATCGAGGCTTGGGAAGGCCTCCTGCGTTGAACTTCTGGGTTGCCATCCTCCGCTTGCGGTTCTCCATCTCATGGTGCTTGGCCTCCTGGCGGATCGCCTTGTCCACCAACTGCTGAAAGTCGGTGAAGTTCTGGGAGATTAGTTGGACGGAGATGTCGTCGTTCAGTCCTTCCATGAACCTCTCCTGTCGGTCCTCGTCCCGGGCTACGTCAGACGGGGACCTTGATAGCAACCCGCAATCAACACATTCACCATGCCTCAGCCCACATTCAGGAACCTCATCCATGCAGGAACACAAGAAAATCAACAAAATCAATTAGTGAGTCAAGTCCAAACAGTGGAACCGAAAGAACAACAGGGGAAGAAAAACAGTGGGGGAAATCAAATGTTAAAGATCTCGACAATGCAACATGATGTACTGAAGCCATGTAACCAACTATACATTAATGGTCCATCATATATCTTTTTAAGCTCTAGAATCACTGACGTTTAAGGATCAGTACCATGATTAGAAGTAATAGGAACATAGCACAATGTAGAAAGATTACTAATATTCTAAGAACTGGTATAAGGAGCATGGAATTAAGTACGTACCGCCAAATTCTGCCATCAGCAAGTCAAGTTCACCATTTGCTTTCCTCTCTGTTCAATATATCACACCAATATATATGTCATCATCAGAATTGACCATCATACCATTATATATATCACACCAATATATATGTCGTCATCAAGAAACAAACCAATATATGTCAAAAATTGTAGGGACTACATGACAACTTAACTAGTGATATACAATCCTTAACTAGATCAGGGGCTCATGTTTGGTACATTCTTTCTGGTTGATCCGATCCAACTACATCATGACAAAAGTGCCTACAATCCATATAGCTTCATTTTACATGAACCACCAGATTAACAGTTTCACAAAAACAAAATGACAACATCACAATTATCCAACAAAAATAGGTAAGTTAACATAAACCCCAAATGCAAATGAAGATATGATAAGAGTAACATAACTACAATGGCCTTGGTATTAGTCAATTTATTATGCGTGATATATGAGTCTGGAAAAAATAACAAAACAAAAGCAAAGATTAACATTCTGAGTAGAAACATCAAGTTGAAATTATTTCAGGATTTGAGATTTTACTATAATTTCTCTTCACATATTGATTTGAGATTTAAGGGCTTGTCACCTGCTGTGGTCATTTTGTCATCGATGTGGAATAAAAGCAATGAAAATTAATTCATTCCTCAACTATCAAAGAGTAGGTTTTCCGTGTCAGTTGATCAGTGACATAATAGGTAAGCAAACAATTATTGTCCACTTTGCTACCACAAACATACAACACAAATTGTTGAAGGAACCACTTCAACATCCTGGCTAGATATCATTCTAGAGAAATAGAAAGCCATGGGCAGTCATTGAGCACTCCAAGGCTCTTAGAAACAAAAGGTCTCAAGATAACATAGAACAAAAGTTCTGCATATAGTGGCAAATGCAATTGTAGAGATTTTTTTTTAGAATAGACTAGATAGACAAAATTATAGTATAAGACATCTCCATTATCCATACTAGGTGTGAACACAGACTAGAACTAACAGGTAACAAATATCACAACTGATAGAACCAGGAAATGGTGTGAAAGCTCTTTCTATTGGAACAGGTAGCAGAATAAATACTCTTTGACTCATCCACTTAACAAATTTGCAGCCATGGTAGTATGCCAAATTCAAGACCATGTTTAGGTTATTTCTGCACTACAAAAACTATTTTGAAGTGCTGGAACAGTGGGCATGATTCATGACTATGAACTTGGTATCTATCATCATAATCAGTAATGGATACCTAAACAAGAATTCCAAATAAGTTTAAATTGGATTTACAGTGATCAACGGATTAAATGAATGGGAAATACAACCTAAATGTCAGGTCTATGTACAAGGAATTCACATACTAACATTCTTAATATAATCCAGACTAGTGAAGGTTAGCATACTCACCTTGGTAACATCAAATGACAACATCAGTGAAGTTCCTAAATATTGTGAGAATGGTTGAGAAAGTGATTTGAGCCATCCATCCATATGCTTCGGATGATGATGCAATGGTGTGTGAATGAATTCCACAAACAACAACAGTAATTTTACCTAGATAGCTATCCATCCATCTAACAATCTACACTCTACATCACCTCATATCTGTAGTTGAATCATTAGGTAAATATACAAGGCAATGATAACAAACCTAGATGTAATAGCATTCGGGAGCATGGCAAGACCCTTCCTGAAAGATGCAACCGTAAGCCCCTTTGGCTTTATAAGGTGGCTAAAAGAGGTGAAAATAGATTAGTATAATGGAGCAGCTAATTGATGCAACAAAAAAAGTACATTGTTCACTTACGAATCTCTTGGTGGTTTGGGATTCTTCCCCCTCTCCTGAATTGTTTTGATGGTTCCACCAATAATACTACCTCCAATCTCCTCTAGCCTCCAAACCTTCCCAAATGCAGCCTTCATACTGAGCTTTGAAGGATCACCAGCATACACACCTAAAATTAGCATTGAAATCGTTACATTTTTATTGAAATCACTTCAAGCAGAAGGCTGGAACAAACAACCATTGCACACTACAATAAACACCTGAGCAGAAAGGTTCGATGAGGCGCTCAAATACCTCTGCGCCGAGGTTACGATGCACACAGTCCTCCATCGACTCCTCACGCCTCAGAAACCTTGGCCGAAAATGATCAGCCCAATTGTTGAACACAATAGAATAATTGAAATTCACAAAAGAATCAAAGAATGCAGCACGGGGAGAGCACAAAATAGAGGAGGCGAGCGCATGTTGAGCTTGCCAAGGCCAGCCTTGAGCTTGCTAGGGATGCTCATGAGGTCGAAGAAGGGTAGGTCAGAGGGCTTGGATGGCACTGGCCTCAGCTTCCCCTCCCACAGCACGAACCGCGGCACGTTCGGATCTCCGAACACCAGGTCATCCTTGAGCCCGCTGTCCACCTCCGGTGCATTCGTGTTTATATGCGTATGTCTCCAAGAACACAAAAAGAGGAAGAAGACGAGGGGGAAGCGACCAAGAAGCTGTTGGGTCCTGCCTCCCAAAGGTACCCCTCGTCGGGGCGCTCGACGGTGGTGATGTTCCCCCCAGGGCAGGCGCGGGCTTCCGTGACAAGCACATCGATGACGCAGTGCTGGGTGGCCAGGGCCTACGTGGTGCAAAGGCCGCTGACGCCGCCACCCACCACAACACGTCGTGGACACTCGGCGCGCCGGGTGCGGCCGAGGTCTCGGCCACATCGCTCACCACCTCGTAGCGCACGTGGCCGCGGCGGGGCGCGCGGGGGACGCAGGAGGAGCTGCAGTGGCGTGGCCGTGGCGGCGGTGGTGTCCATGGTGACGGGGGGAGGAGGGGCGGCGCTGGGAGGAGGGACGGCTATGGAGGAGGGGTAGCGCTGGGACGAGGGATGGCCAAGGAGGTGGGGCGACGCTGGGGGGTGGGCGGGAGGTGAGGTGGCCAAGGAGGAGGACGGCACTGGGAGGTGGGGTGGCGGGGAAAGGAGGAGGCACTGGGAGAGGTGGGGTGGCGGGAGGTGGAAAGTGGGATTTGGGGATAAGGCTTTAGAGGAAGGGGCGGTTGGGAAGCTCTTCGCGCCTCAGTCGTCAAAATTTTCAGTTGCGCGTCCAAAGGTTGTATTATCCTCGGTAGATGCATTGACCTGGTAAACTTTTTTCCATGGTAGATATATGGTAGGCAAATTTTTATTATCCACGGCAGATAAGTTGTTCTATATAATAATTATTTTTGGCAAATAACGGGACCCTTAATCTCTTGAATATTACCCGCACATGTTTTGCCACTAATCCAATTTTTCCCGGCAGATTATTGCCCTTAATACTATGTCACGATGTAGTGAAGTTTCGATTTTGTAGTTTTCGTTATGAAAATTACAATAGCTTTGCTCTTGGCGATTACAGACTTTCACTAGAGGAAATTGCATCCATGGAGAATGTCGCTACCTCAAATCCATTGGAGTTGTTACCGGAAGGGCAAGGAAGAGTTCTATCATCAAGCTCTACAGCAACATCTTCGTCGGCAACCACTAGAGCAAAGAGGTCGATGTCATATACATCGAGAGTCTAGGAGAATTTCGACAGGACAACCAAGAAAGACACACAAGGAAAATAGGTACTATGTGCTATTTGCAAAATTTGTTGTCATGAATTGTCTGCAAAGTCTTCAGGTGGAACGAGGCACTTGCTTAGACATGCTACAAGATGTAAGACCAAGCAAGGATTGGCGATGAGGTAGACGCAGCTGTACTATAACCCCAACGATACGGTACATAGCTGTGACTACAATCTTGAGGTGGCCCGTCAATCTCTTTGTCATTTAATTACTTCTGAAGATGTCTGAAGGAGAATACCACCACCGCAGTATTGTTGAATGATTTTGTTGCCTCAAATAATTCATTCGATTATGATGCTACTAATCTTTGGCATATGAGTGAAATTGGTATAATAAAGTTATGCAAAAGATGTCTCCTTGATGGTAAAGCATTAACAAATTGAAGCTTTGTGAACACTATGTCTTCGGCAAACAAAAGAGGGTGAAGTTTAGCACAACAATTCACTCTACGAAAGGTATATTGGATTATGTTCACTCTGATTTGTGCGAAGAATCCCGAGTTCCGTTCCTTGGAGGTGTTGGCTACATGTTGACTATCATTTATGATTATTTAAGAAGAGTTTTGCCATATTAATGAAGCACAAATTACTAAATCAGATGTGTTCAAGATATTCAAGAAGTGGCATATTCTGATTGAAAAGCAAACTGACAAATATGTCAAAAAGATATGTACTGATAATTGTTTGGAGTTCTATTCTGGAGAGTTTGAAGCTCTATGCAGATCAGAGGGAATTGTGAGACATTACACTGTCCTAGGTACTCCTTGGCAAAATGGTTAGCCTAACGCATGAACAGAACCATTATAAAGAAGGTGCATTACATTTTATCTAACTTCGGCTTATCTAGGAGTTATTTGGCTGAAGTGGCGTCCACTACTTTTTATTTGATCAATCGGTCACCCAACCTGGCAATTGATAAAAAGACTCTAATTAAGGTATGGTCTGATTCTCTAGCAGATTATTCAAATTTGAGAATATTTGGATGTCCTGTTTATGCTCATGTTAACAATGGTAAATTAGAGCCTAGAGCTGGTAAGTGCATTTTTCTTAGTTATAAACTTGGTGTGAAAGGATATGAATTGTGGAATCCTGAAACTAGAAAAGTGGTTATTAGCACAAATGTTACGTTTGATGAATCTGTTATGTTGCACGATAAACCATCTATTGATGTTCCCGTTGAGAAGCCGCGAAAATCACATGTGTAGGTGGAGCATGATATTGATTCAGGATCTACACCAGAAGTCGAAAAGGAAAACATACTGGATGTTCCTATTGTATTTCAACCACCACAATGTTGCATTACAGCCGTAGACCTAAAAGGAATATTCAAGCTCTCAAAAGATTCATTGCAAAAGATGATGTTGTTGCTTATACTTTGAATGCGGCAGAAATTGAAGGTAATGTAGAACTTTCCACTTATTAAGATGCTATTTCTTCTGGTGATTCAGATAGATGGATAACTACAATGCATGGTGAGATGCAATCTCTTGAGAAGAATGACACTTGGGTGCTGGTCAAGTTGCCAATTGATAGAAGACTATTCGCTGCAAATGGATCTTCAAGAAGAAAGAAGATATTTCATCAACCGAAGAGGTTAGGTACAAGGCAAAGCTCGTTGCTAAAGGATACAACTAAATTCTATTTTCCAGGTATTGATTTCACGGATGTCTTTTCTCCAGTTGTGTAGCATAGTTCGATTCATACTTTACTCAGCACAGTGGCTATGTATGATTATGAGCATGAACAATTGGATATGAAAACTACGTTCTTACATGAGGAATTGGAGGAAGATATTTATATGGAGCAATCGGAAGGTTTTGTCTTTTCGGGAAAGGAGAATTATGTTTGCAAATTGAAGAAATCTCTTTATAATCTAAAGCAATCAACTAGACAATAATACAAGAGATTTGACTCTTTTACGATCTCTCAGGATTTCAAAAGATCCAATTACGATGGATGTGTTTATTTGAAAATTATTAATGACTCAGCTATTTATTTGCTCTTATATGTTAATTGCTACAAAAGACAAGGCAGATATTTCGAAGTTGAAAGCATAATTGAGCAGTGAATTTGAGATAAAGGACCTCGATGCAGCAAAGAAGATTCTTGGTATGCAAATTATGATGAGGATAGCCTCATCTTCATGACTTACATACCTACAAATCAAGATTCCAAATACTATCACAATGTTAAAACTAAACTTAATATTCATAATTATAGTTTGCTTGCAAGAATGCGACTACGGCTTTGCTTGTGTGAATGTAGGTATGTTGGACGCCCTAGAAATAGTGCGGGCTAGAGGGAGGAGAGGGAGGCAGGCCCAAGAGAGAAGAAGTGGAGAGAACAAGAGAAGAATGCAAGCCATGGGAGTCATTTCATGCGGACAACAAAGGGAGGAAGCCCACTCATGTGGCCAGCAAGGAGGAAGCAAACCCAAGGGAGCCCATGCGACCGCCAAGCCAAGGAGAGGGGAGGCCCATGCGGCCACCTAAGCCCACCTCCATCTCTCTCACGTCAAATGGAGTCCCACACCAAGCCCATGCGCCTTAAATCAAGAATCCAAGCCCAACTCCTCCAATTGGACCGAAAGGGCTTAAAAGGCTGAATTGAGCGTTCTAACCCGATTGAAGTGTTAGCATAGATTTAATTTATGGTCTTGTATGCCATATGGATTGGGAGATCCTAAATGGGCCATATATCTATTTTAGAACTATTTCCATGTTTTAAAACAATTTAGTTTCAAATTGTGCTTAGAAGCCACTTGGGCCACTTGGGCCAAATAGAGTTACTTTGGGATTTAGCCCATGCGTGGGGGTAGTGTCCCACACATCCATAATACCCTAGGGAGGGGTGACGCACTGTAGCACCACAAAAATTCATGAGATTTCATATTGCTCTTTTGCATCGTTCTAGGGTTTGTGCAAGCTGCCGGTTGCCCCCATGGAATTGTGCGACCCCCATTGATTTTCTTGCTTGTTCTTGATTGAATTGCAGGGGGATCAACCCCCACTTGATCGTGGCCAAGTGGAGCTACCATAGCATGTGGTTCAGCGAGTTCGCTCATCGTAGGTTGTTGCATTGGGATCGATTGGCCTCGTCAATTCGTTGGGTTTCACAGTGTATCGAAGATTCTAAGTCGTGAAGATCGGGCACCCGTATCAAATTACCAGAGATAGATGGTTTGAAAAGTTATAGTGAAGTCAGAAAGGGTATATTGATAAAGTTCTTCATCGTTTCAACATGCATAAGGCTAAACGGGTGAATACTCCATTAGCTGCACATTTCAAACTTTATTCAGCGTCATGTACACAATCAGATGATGAAATTGAGTATATGTCTAGAGTTCCACATGTCAGTGTAGTTGGTTCACTTATGTATGCCATGGTATGATCCAGCCCCAATTTATCTCAGTCATTGCGTGTTGTTAGTAGATACACGGCTAATCCTAACAAATAATATTAGAAAACAGTTCAATAGATTTTAAGATACTTGCGGGCCACATCTAATGTTTGTTTACAATTTGGGAAGACCTAAAGATGGAATCGTTGGTTATGTGGACTTATATTTTGCTAGAGATTTTGATAAGAGAACATCTCTTACTAGTTATATGTTCACTGTTGGAGGATGTGCCGTTGGTTAGAAAGCAAGCCTGCAAGCTACTGTTACCTCGTCCACTACAGAAGCCGAGTATACGGCTATTTCTGATGCTTGCAAAGAAGTCGTTTGGCTAAGAGATTTGTTTACTGAGCTTTGTGGAAGTACGTCTTGCAGTACAATATTCTACGAGAGTCGAAGCATTACTTGCTTTACGAATGATCATATGTTTCGTGAGAGAACGAAGCACATTGACATCAGATATCTTTACATTCGAGGTGTTATTGCTTAAGATGACATTAAAGTCAGCAAGATAAGTACTCATGATAATCCAGTTGATATAATGACAAAGTCGATTCTTGATATCATTTAGTAGTCCTATAAATGTTTGTCGTATAAGGTGTTCATGTTAATCTGTTTCGAGAAGATAACGTTTTGTTTTGGCTACATGAGGAATTCATCTCAAAGGTGGAGATTGTTGAGTTTAAGTGTGATACGAATTGAGTTTGAGTGTGATACAAATTGAGTTTCTTACTTCAACTCATAGCTATACTCCTAAATGGAGTTTTTCATATACTACTATAAATATATTATTGTAGTTCACAGGGAAGAGCACGAGCTTCATTGCAAACATCTCCTCATATAGTGATATTGTCTTCGTGAGCCCGTGGTTTCTCCTAAAATAGTTTTCACATAAAATTTGTGTCTTTAGTTCCTATTTTGTGTGTATTATTTACGACATTAAGAATATATGATATTTTCTGGTCTAAAGAAAGGACATTAGACATTCCAGATTGCTAAAGACTTCACTTTTTTTATCAACGCTTATGGAGTAAAGGCTAGTGTAGCACCGTGTAAAGTATCCGGTTCCAGTTCAATGGTATCAACCATGGGCACAATATCAAATTTCATAAACAGTCCAAACCATTTCATCATTGGGCCATCAGAAGGCCTACTTCTTAGTTCTTAGGTTAGACGTCGCCGTCAGTACGCATGTTTACTACAGTTTCTCAACCATGTTGTATTTTTTTCAAATATTTTAATTTCACGTGTGCAACAATCAACATGAACAATTGCAACATCCAGATTTTTATCCTGCAAATATATGGTTTTTTTTTTTTGCAATCGTTAGGGGTGATGTGTCTTCTCCCATTTATTTTGTTGCAAGTGGCCCCTCAAATTGTTGTATTTTTTTTTCAAAATGTTGTAAATATTATAGCATCGTCGATTTTTTTTTCAAACTTCCGTGCTACTTTCGTAAGTATATCTATGTATACGAACAAGATGTATAATTTCCAAGTGAGTTTTGACAAGAAACTTGGATCCCCACCATTTTTCAGGATCCAAGTGCTTCTATTGCATACCTTGAATTTTTCGTTGCACGTGTCATCAAAGATGTTGCGCGGAAGGTCCGATAAAAGCTTCCGTCCGGGTGCCCCTTCCAACGCATTTCACCCGTCGGCCAATGGGAAGGCCTTACTTCTTTTCCAGCCAGTCCGGCGAGCAGCAGCGTAGCCACGCTAGATCGGAATGGTCGGGCCGAGTTGTCATCAGACAAGCTCGAGCTTATGCTAATTGGGCCCAAACTAGATGGGCCGAACCTCGAACTCAGGTCTCTCATGCAAAGTTGAGCCTCATCACGAACGCATCATGTGCGAAGGCGGGCGTATACAGAGCCTAAACACATGGCAGCCTGTCGGACTAAGGTAAGGTCATGCCAGGTTATATCTATTGAGGAACCGTCGCTGGCGAGTTCAGTCCGAACGATTACCTCGTATATAAAATCAAGAATCGTAAGAACGATGCAAGAACACAAGAACACAACAATAGATGAAACACAGGTATGAGAGGGGATCGCAGTGCGCTCTTTATTGCTTCTTCCAATAATGAATTGTACAATGCTTGGGGTCCCCTATTCCTATATATAGTCTACGGTGGATGAGGTGCCCATCCGGACCGGACTCTGGCGGGCCGGCTTCCTAATACTCCCCTTGGGCTCTCATCCTTCATGTCCATGCCTCGCTAAAACTCCATAAAAACCCAGGGAAAAATTTGGAGAAAGAGTACATGTATCACGTTCGCTATGTCGCACGAATTGCCTCATTAAAAACCTTAGCCGAGAAACTTCAGAAAAACTCGTCAAGGAAAAAGTACAATTCACCCAATTTATTTAATCTCCGAGATTTACTCTTTGGGTACTCGATCTTCGTAATCAAGCTTTAGTAATGAGTTTGTGAAGGTTCCCCACAGATCTGCACTTCTCTAAGTCTTATCATTCCAATTCCACGTCGCACCTTTCAAAGCTAGATCTTTGAAGTGACTTAGTGAATAAATCTGCAAGATTTTCACATGACTTAGTATGCGGTGCCTTAATTTCGTCCATCTTTTGCATTTCATGAGCATAGAAGAATTTGGGGTTGATATGCTTTGTGAGAGGACTCTTCACATAACCCATCTGCACTTGTGCAACACAAGTCGCATTATCTTCATAGATAATAGTGGGGTTTGTGCGGTATTCAATCCACATGATCTGCTAGGATGTGGTGAATCATCCGCCGGCCAAGAGCATTCCCGTGCGGCCTCGTATAGTGCTATAATTTCGAGTGGTTCGTCAAGTTGATACCAAACTCGCTTAGATGATTTCCATGAAATTGCGGTTCCACCACACAGAATACATAGCCTGCTTGCGACTTAGTATGTATCGCGGTCCGACAAGTACCCAAGATCTGCATAGCCATTCATAGTAAGGTCTTGATTCTTTCGAGAAAAGCCAAGATCTTTACTTCCTTGGAGGTATCGGAAACATCCTTTATTCCCTGCCAATGCCTTTGGTAGGTTCGCACTATACCTTGCTAAGAGATTCACTGCAAAGCAATGTCCGGTCTAGTGCGGTTTGCTAAATACATGAGTGCTCCAATTGCGCTCAAGTATGGGAATTCGGTCCCGGACTTCCTCCCTCTTCTTTAGGTCCAGAGCGGGTCCTTGTCTTGCTGCAAGGATCTCCGATCATTGGCACTTTGAAGGATATGCCTTTTCAAAGCCGAACCTTTCCAACACCTTCTGAGTGTAGGTTGACTGATGTACTAAAATCCCTTCAGGGGTATGCTCAAGCTGCAAGCCTAGGCAATATTTGGTTTTACCCAGATCTTTCATTTCGAACTCTGACTCCAGGTAAGAGCTTGCTTTTCCAATATCTTCTAAAGTCCCGATGATATTCAGATCATCTACATATACTGAGATTATACAGAATCCATCCTGGGATCGCCGTATAAACACACAGGGACAATCCTCACTGTTCGTGTAGCCTTTCTTGCAGAGAAAGTCGCTTAGGCGATTATACCACATCCTGCCTGATTGCTTCAGTCCATACAGTGACTTTCTGAGTTGCACACTGTATAGATTTCTATTTGCTCTGTCTTGGTTCGGTACAGGGATACCTTCAGGTACCTTCATATAAATTTCCGAATCCAAGTTCCCATAAAGGTATGCAGTTACCACATCCATCAATTTCATTTCCAAATTCAGATTTACTGCCATTGAGATTAAATATCTAAAGGTAGTTCCGCCCATGACCGGGGAATAGGTTTCTTCATAATCGACTCCTGGTCTTTGAGTGAAACCTTGTGCAACAAGCCTTGCTTTATATCTTACAACTTCATTTCTTTCATTTCTCTTTCGAACAAATACCCATTTATGCCCTACAGGGTGCACATGAGGAGGTGTGCGGCTTATAGGCCCAAATACCTCTCTTTTATTCAGAGATATTAATTCTGCTTCTATTGCCTTCTTCCAATCTTTCCATCGATCTTTTCTTGCAATCGTGAGCGATGCAAGCTCGGGTCAAGATCAATGATTGTGGCAATTTTCTTTGCAAAATAAATGTCGACATTAGTCATTGCTCTATTCATAGATTCTCCAGTGGTCACATAATTTATAGCTATTTCTTCATGGGGCGCTTCGCTAATGCTTCTACTTGTTCACCATTGCTTTCAATTGCGGGCAAGTCCTTTAGTTTTTCAACTCCGATGTGTGCGCACATCCATGCGATATCTCCTCCGTGGGAATATTCAAATCGGTATGCCTTTTCTGAAAGTTCCATACAGATGCCGTCTCAACGGCTCCCTTCATTTGTGGGGAACTTGGTGATCGGTTGTGACAAGTCTTTCTTATCCTTTTCAAAGCGTCCCGGTTACTTGGGATTCGAGGGACCGGAGTTCTCGCCCTTTATTCCGAGGCCTCGGGCGGGATTAGGATACCTTCTATTTTCTTTGGTATTTCAACCCTCTCCGGTGCATTGCGTGCGAGCACATGCGACTTATTCACGCTCTTCAAATCACTAAAGTGGTCAGCGGTTGATTCGCTAATGCTTGCAAATCAATTATCTTCGGACTTCTATCCGCTTCACTAGTGCGTGGGTCATGTGCATTAATTCCGTGGCTTGCCACGTTATTTCCCGACATTTTTCATCAAGAGGTTGATTTCCTCCCCCTAATGACGGGAAACTATCCTCATCAAATATGCTATCGGTAACGGGCATATGCAAATCTCCAGTCATTGGGTCCAGATACTTGATTATGGATGCAGTCTCATAACCAACGTATATCCCAGATTTTCGGAGAGGGCCCATTGCAGTTCGCTGCGGTGGTGGTATAGGTACATAAACCTTGCAACCAAACCTTCGAAGATGAGAGATTTTGGTGGTGACCCTTGCGCTAGTTGCATAGGTGAATGGATGTTGTATCTTGACGGTCTAAAATTGATGAGAGTTCTTGCGTGCGGATGTGTGTCCCCAACACGTAGTTGGTAAATTACAATTAAAAGCGGTCGGGCAATAAATTTAATTCTTTTAATCAATGCTTCTGCTAGTCCATTCTGGGTGTGGACATGTGGTACCGAGTGCTCAACGGTAATTCCCATTGCCATACAATAATCATCAAAAGCCTTTGAAGTAAATTCTCCAACGTTGTCCATTCGATGGACTTTACATGATGATCGTGAAATTATTCTTTATTTTAATTATCTGCGAGATCACTTTGCAAAAGCATGATTTCTTGTAGATAACAGCATACATGCGACCATTTCGAGGAAGCATCGATGAGCACCATAAAGTACCTAAATGGCCTGCGATAGGCTGAATAGGACCGCAAATATCTCCTCGATTCGGTCCAGAATGCAGAGATTTCATCCTTCACTTTCGAGGAGAAGGTCTAGTAATTAATTTTTCCAGCACATGCAGGCACACGAAATCTTCTCGATTCGGAAATTCTTTACATTAATATTATGTCCTCGAGAATTGTTAATTATATTTCTCATCATTCTAAGACCGGGTGGCCTAATCTATCATGCCGAGAGAGAAAAGTTCGAGCTTCTAAAAGATGTTTTCAGTGATGAAGATAGGTTGCAGTGCCCTAATATGAGTGTAGTATAGCCCGATTCATATGAAGGAAGTCGTTCTAATACCCTTTTCCCATTCTCTTCACGCTTTGTAATGAGCGGTATTCCTTACCATACTCTTCTTCGCTCTACATGGAGGCCAGTTAGCGCGAATATCTTTAAAACTTAAGAGAGTTCTAGTCGATTCCGGTACAACAAGGCTTCTTCAATGACCAATGTCGTGCCCATTGGAAGTATAATTGTGGCTCTTCCCGAGCCTATTATACAAGTATCATTGCCACGATTGTCGTAAGACTACCAAAGATTCTTCCGATCGACCGGAAAATTTCGTCTCTCTTAGTATGGTATTCGTTGTGCCGCTATCCGCTAGACACACTTCCTCCATAGGGCGCCACACGCGTTCTGATATATAAAGTATTTATCAATATGGAGCAAAACAATCCACACATAAAACATACTTCAAAACAGAACGAAACTTGCTTTATTAATACGGGAAAAGTCTTGCTGGACATATCATAAGAATTTATTGCAAATGCTCTTCTAGAGCTTACAACCTTTATTCAATAAAATCCTAACATAAACTACAAATGACTGTAAAACTAAGTGCCATGCATGCACTAAATCGAATCAGCGAAGTAAGAATTAACTTCTGCCTGAATTTCATCTACTTCTATGTTTTCTTCTTCGGCAACTACGGTGCGCCGCTGCAATGTCCAAAGAAGGAGTGGTAGAGTCGCTTTGTAGGCATGTCCACATCCATAGGTGCAGCCAATGATGTGGATCTTCTATGCCCGCAATGGCGAGTGCGCCTCGTCGTCCTTTGCCCTTCTTCTTTGCCTTGAAAGCATCAATCACGTCTTTGCGGTTCACGGCGGACACGTGACCAATGTCCCCAAGTGCCACATTTGTAGCGCTTTGGTCCTGCGACCATAGGGCTTCTCATCGCGCTTCTTTTGGTCGTCTTTCTTGACTTGAGCATTTTGCTTAGTTTTGTGGCTCATGACCTTACCCTTCCCGCCTCTCTGCTTGAGTGAGGCTTTCTCACCTTGTAGGCTGCGGCATTGACTTCATGGCCAACTTTGCTACTAGGTGGGCATGCGAGATGTAGTTCTTTACGAGAACCTCATCTTGAGCTTCGCAACTTGCATAATATCAATCGGTTCGGCATATTCCTTGAAACCATCCCGACGATAGTTGCGTGCGGATGGCACCGCATTTGGGTGAAAGGTAGATAGGGTTTTCTCAATCCTCTCTCATCGTGATTACTTTACCACAAAGTCAAGATTTGTACAAGTGCGTGCAAAGCGTAGTTGTACTCCCCCACGGTCTTATAGTCAGCAAAACGTAGTCGAGTCCATTCCTGCTCTGCCCGGGGCAGGATGGTGTACTTCAGTTTCTCGAACCGCTTCTTCGTATGGTCCATAATGCGGTCGCGCTTTTCTCGCCATATACTCATTCTTGAGAGTTAGGCAAAGGTGATGTCTGAGAAAATGAAGTGCCTGATCATTCTCCTCAGCAGTTGGGACGACATCCTGCGAGGTGCCGAGTCCGATAGCAGCACGGAGCTTCTTGGCTCCAAGTACGATCTCAACATCTGATGCCCAAGTCAAATAATTCTGGCCATGCTGGGCCAGCTCCTCGAACTCCCGGTTCGTAATTCCAGTCATCTGCATATTCATGCAAGGAATGCATAAGATTACTGCTGGTAATGTACATAAAAGGTTGCAAGAATTCCTATAATGTTCCCGTATTTTTCTACGCATTTTTCAAGATTTACTCCTATATTCAGTGATTAAAAGCAATATAAATGATTACAAATAATCAAAACAGTAAATACAGTAATAAATTGCATAGAAATATCAATAACAATGATAAATATGCTTCAAAGTTAAAAAACAAAAAATATGCAAAAATTTGGATTCCCGAGGCCCTTTTCTGCTGGAAAAGTAACTTTTTGGCGAAAACTGCAAGTTTCAGGGGCTAAAACGCGAAAACTCAGTTCTGAGAGAAATTACGCGTAATTTCCATATTTTTCGAGGGTTTTTTTTCGCAAAATTTCATAAGCAGCAAAAAAAAATTCCTCGTAATTTTCAGAATTTTGAGGCCCTTTTTGCAAAATGTCCTTTCCAGCTTTTTTTCTTTTTTTAGACCCCATTTTTTTCTCTCCATGGCCTTTTGTTAAGTGGGCTGGCTAGGCCGAAAAACCGCTAGGCCCAACCGGTCCATGAGGGGGGGGCTTCAAATGGTTCCAAGGGGTAGGATTTCCCCTACCCCATTCAATGTCCGATGGCGGCGGCGGGGTGCGCTCGGTGCGGCGGCGGTGCGCTTCGGTCACGGCCGGCGCGGCGGTCGGCGTCGTCTTCGAGTGGGACCAGCGGCGGTGGCCCCATGCGCTACGGCACGACCACGGCGGCGGCGCGCTACGGCACGGAGGCCGGCGCGTCTGGCCGGGCCGTCCGTCTGGCGCCGAGGCGCCGTGGTGCCGCGCCGTGGCGGCGCCAAAGCGAGCGCGCCAAGGCGGTGGTTTTGTGGCGCTCGGCGGCGCCGCGGCGCACCGCGCCGTAGCTTCCTCTTCGGCAGCAACGCCTTCATGGCGTCGATGGCGGGCGCGGCGTAAAACGGCGCGCGGCCGGATCTGGCGCTCGACGGGCGCGGCTCGCGCGCAGCAGGCGCGCGCGCGTGCGCGCATGGAGGAGGCGAGGCGGCTACGGCCGGCGAGGTGGTGGCTGCGGCCGGCGCGCGCGCCTTCCCTTTTTTTCTTTGCCGCGGTGCTTTCTTGCCGGTGCCGGGGGTGGGTGCGGCGCCTGCTGGTGGCGTTCGAGCCGTTCGGGTCGTCGCGGCAGTCGGCGGTGAAGGCACGCTGTGTCGGTTCGCGTGGCGGTGATTTCGAACGCGCGTGAGGCTTCGGGCTCGGTCATGTGCAGTAGATGCAACACACGCGTGCAGGCGGTCGGCAGCACGGCCGCCTATGATGCAGATGGCACGGCCGCATGTGCGATTTTTCTTATTTATTGTTCATGCGATGTATGCGATGCAATTACGATGTAAAGTGGTGCAACGATCCACCGTGCAATCAACATCCGCTCTTTCATACAATCTATCGATCGGCATTGTGCCGGCGACTCCAAGTCGGCTCGCGATAGATTAGAGCAAATTTGCACCGTAGAATCAATCTAGAAAGCAACAATTGCAAAATTGAAAGCGATCTAGAAAACGAATCAATCTACGAGTGTCGTTCATCGACGGTTACCTTTTCGATGCGAGGAGAGTCGATCGTGCTGATAACGTGTTGAGGAACCGTCGCTGGCGAGTCCAGTCCGAACGATTACCTCGTATATAAAATCAAGAATCGTAAGAACGATGCAAGAACACAAGAACACAACAATAGATGAAACACAGGTATGAGAGGGGACTGCAGGCTGCTCTTTATTGCTCTTCCAATAATGAATTGTGTACAATGCTTGGGGGGTCCCCCTTCCTATATATAGTCTACGGTGGATGAGGTGCCCATCCGGACCCGGACTCCTGGCCGGGCCCGGTTTCCTAATAATATCAAGTGCCCGCCCACAGTACGCGTGTGAAATGTCAGACTACGGGTTAGTATGGAAGTCTAGTCTATTTTCGATCAGGATCTACGTGGATAGATTAGAAATTTAAACTAAAATTTTGGCCTATCTATGTAGATAGGTAGAGATTTAGATTCAACCAAACGAAACCTAAGGATAGATGAGTAGCCAGGATAGTTGAGGCTCTGTTTAGAGGAACAGTAGAGAAACTATAAAAGACCTATACTATTTTAGGTAGAAATCGTCCCAGAAAATTAACACCACCGAAATCTCAATTATTTTCTCGACATTTATAAGAGGGTCCCAGTCACTAACAACAAGCTTTGAGTTTTGTCTACCGTAACTCGTACTGTCACTAACAACAAGCTTTGAGTTTTGTCTACTGTAACTCGTACTTGATAGGCAAGTGGTCTCCTGATTTGTGTAGCCTAACGCAGCCATTCGCCTTCAATTAACAGCGGAAAACAAGTAGTACGGTATCACCAGGGCGCGAACAATGAACAACAGATAATGTACAGTGTGCAGGGAATCCTAGGGAGTTGTCTAGCCTGTTGTTTTTACGTATTATTAGAGGGGAATGGATTATTTACCCAACACTTAAACGGGTTTCGAGAATATATTCTTATTTTCGATGTAATTGGTTATTTATCTTTTTCTTACTGTGATCCTCGATAAAATACCTTGTTTTTATTATTATAATAATATCTGGTATATTTTTCCCGTTCTACCTGACAAAGCTAGAATGGAGAAAAACACAGGATATTATTTGACGAGGATATAATAATTCTTAATTAATTAAATTATTTATTTGTAACTATTATTATATATAGCAATATCCTCATGGTAGTCTTAAGTATGCCCTTTATCATTTATAAGGGAAAAGTTTAAGATGATTAATCGTAAACCATTCTACGACCACCCTGTATGGTCGTAAGATATTAGACAATCACTTGATGATCGTAAGCCTTTATACAACCACCTCATGGTCGTAAGCCTTTCTATGACCACTCTATGATCGTAAGCCTTTCTACGACCAGGTCGATTATGACTACCTTATAGTCAACAAAGCTTACAGACATGCGGGTCCAATTGACTAAGGAATCTTTTTTTTTTTTTGAGAAATGCCTAGGAGGAACTAGCTATTTTTTTCTCTTAAGAAGATTTTTTTTTGTTGTTCTGGGATTTCCCCTCCGGAACCGACCGGGCACCAGTGCCGAGTCCCAATTGACTAGGGAATCTCATGCGCTGTGTTTAAGACACATAGTAGTTAGCATACGCTGTTATTCTCTGAGATAACTACATGCATGACGCTTCTGTTTCTGATGATAACTGTCAAACGACATGGAGTGTTATCTCTCTGACAATAACTTTCATCAACGTGCGTATTTCATCAAGCGTTGAGGCATCTCTTGGCCTGGAGTAACTGTCACCCTTTCATGCGCTATGTAAAAGCTAAAGTTAGTGGATATTGGGGCAGATCAATCAAAGATTACAGCAAGAAGATATTAAGCATTAGTTTTAGTGATCTTCTTCCTGATTGTAAATAGTATAGTCAATACAACAACACAGGAGTAGGGTTGTTATTCTCCTCGGAGAAGGTCTGGACCTGTCTAAATCCCTGTGTCTTTCTCTGCGTGGTTCTAATTCTAGAAAACCTCCAAATATTCATTCGTAAGATCAATACTAGATCACCGACATTATTATAATAATGAAAACAGGGTGTTTTTATCAAGGATCACACTAAACAAAAAGGTAAATAAACAATCATATCGGGAATGAAGGTATATTCTCAAAACTCATCTAAGCGTAGGGTAAATAATCAATTCACCTTATTACAGTGAGTGAGCACGGGTAAAATTGGAGCGTCTCTCTAAATTCTAGCTACCGCTGACTGCTTGTTCATTCGATCCTTCAACCGTAAATTAACCTGGTTGGCTCCATTCAGCATTGAAAAATAAACTGGCCGGGTAGCCTAGCTAGTTTACCTGTGCTAATGTACACACAGTATTATAGATTCGTCCCCATGTAACCACTGGTGGTGGTGGATAATCTATCTTGACCAGCCCAAAATATTCCAGAGTCATTTAACACACGACACAAACATGCATGGTACGCGGCATCCATGTGTACACGCTAATTGAAGTCTTGCATCCAAACAAATGCTTCATTATGATTATGATTATCATCTTGTCATCCACAGCAACACGGTGTGTGTCACGACTATGAACACGGTGATGATATATATGGAACCCCATGATCACGCGAACCGCGTGTGTACGGCTCCCTTAATTCTGTGCAAACAATGCGCGCAGTGCAGCTTCACTTCGCACATGCATGTGTATAGTGTTAATTAGGAACATGTGTATAGTGCTAGCTTTGGACAAAGTTAATCAAGCAGTGTTAGGTCGCTAGCTAGCTAGGCCAATTCGTTTCCCGTTTCTTTTTTGCCACTGAGCTATAGTTAAGCAACAAAAACTTACACGTGGCAACAGGGGCGCGTCACATGGACCAGCGACATCACACGTGCCTTCCTGCTACCGATACAGTAATACTGCTACTACTTAGCTTAGGGAAAGCGAAATTTCATTAGCCACCGCACGTTATTCACAGAAATTAAACCATGCAGGGTGCTCTAATATCCTAATGAGTTACGCCACCACCGTTCTGTGCCCTCGCTTGGCCTATATATACCACAGGGAAGCAACTCACCAGTAGTAAGTAGCTAGCTAGCCACAAGACTAGCTTCTTGTACTTGCCCTAGCTGCAGCAGAATACTTGGCTTGGCTTAGCATAATGGACGAGTTCTTCTTCCAGTCGCTCCTGCTCTCCGTCGTCGCGGTGGTGCTGCTGCAGCTGGTGAAGGTGGCGCTGAAACCGAGGCCGAGGATGCCGCCGGGGCCGTGGAAGCTGCCGGTCATCGGCAGCATGCACCACCTCGTGAACGTGCTGCCGCACCGCGCGCTCAAGGACATGGCGGACGTGCACGGCCCGCTCATGATGCTGCAGCTCGGCGAGACGCCGCTCGTCGTGGCCTCGTCCAAGGAGACGGCGCGCGAGGTGCTCAAGACCCACGACACCAACTTCGCCACCAGGCCCAAGCTCCTCGCCGGCGAGATCGTCGGCTACGAGTGGGCCGACATCCTCTTCTCCCCCTCCGGCGACTACTGGCGCAAGCTCCGCCAGCTCTGCGCCGCCGAGATCCTCAGCCCCAAGCGCGTGCTCTCCTTCCGCCACATCAGGGAGGACGAGGTGGGTCTCGACTCTCGAAACAATTATCACGTATAAGATATAGCTACGTGGCACAAAACTACAACCAACTAAATTAATCAATTGCAATATAAGTACGTACCAAACATCACAAGACTGTGTGCTTACAAGCACGTACCACAGAACAGTGACATGAGCTACATAGTACAGCAGCAGCAGATTGGAAAGACAAGTACAGCGTGATGAACAGTAGGTTCATGTATCATTCAAGAGGACGAGTGGTATTAATACTTAGACACGTCTTAATCGAGATTTAAGAACAGTGGTACTGGTTTTGAAGTGCTCTGCCTTCTGCTGTCTGCACGTACGTACGTACGTAGGTGATGATGCGAGTGGAGGAGGTCCGCGCGGCAGGACTGTCGACGCCGGTGAACCTGAGCGTGATGTTCCACACCCTGACCAACAGCATCGTGTCGCGGGCGGCGTTCGGGAAGAAACGGAAGAACGCCCCGGAGTTCCTGGCGGCCATCAAGGCTGGCGTCGGGCTGTCGAGCGGCTTCAACATCCCCGACCTCTTCCCGACGTGGACCACCGTGCTGGCCACGGTCACCGGCATGAAGCGCAGCCTCCAGGACATCCACAGGACGGTGGACTCCATCCTGGAGGAGATCATCGAGGAGAGGAAGGGCGTCCGCGAAGAGAAGATCAAGAGCGGCGCCGACAACGTCGAGGAGAACCTCGTCGACGTGCTCATCGCCTTGCAGGAGAAAGGCGGCTTCGGCTTCCACCTCGACAACAGCAGAATCAAGGCCATCATTTTGGTGAGCCTACTTGTACGAGCTTTAATTTGGTCGCGAACGCAAAGTGCATAGTTAATTATGAGATGCATGCAGGACATGTTCGCGGGCGGGACGGGGACGTCGGCGTCGGCGTTGGAGTGGGGGATGTCGGAGCTGATGCGGAACCCCGAGGTGATGAAGAAGTTGCAGGGGCAGATCCGGGAGGCGTTCCGTGGGAAGGCGGTGGTGACGGAGGGCGATCTGCAGGCGAGCAACCTGCGGTACCTGAAGCTGGTGATCAAGGAGGCGCTCCGGCTGCACCCTCCGGCGCCGCTCCTGGTGCCACGGGAGAGCATCGACGTGTGCGAGCTGGACGGGTACACGATCCCGGCCAAGTCGCGCGTCATCATCAACGCGTGGGCCATCGGCCGCGACCCCAGGTACTGGGACGACGCGGAGGAGTTCAAGCCGGAGCGGTTCGAGGAGGGCACCGTCGACTTCATGGGCAGCAGCTACGAGTTCCTCCCGTTCGGCTCCGGCCGCAGGATGTGCCCCGGCTTCAACTACGGCCTGGCCAGCATGGAGCTCGCCCTCGTCGGCCTGCTCTACCACTTCGACTGGTCTCTCCCGGAGGGCGTTGCGGAGCTGGACATGGCGGAGGCGCCCGGCCTCGGCGTGCGCCGCCGCTCGCCGCTGCTGCTCTGCGCCACCCCCTTCGTCCCGGCCGTCTCCGCCGCCTAGCTAGCTAGCTACGTCCAGCTGCTACTCCCAGCCATGCATGGATGCATGCCACGCAGCTGCGTTGGTCGCATGCATACATGCTGGCTATTTACCATGTAGGGTTATCTCCATCTATCTCGCACGCTGTAATATCGATCAGTACGTAGTGTGTTGAACGTACGTAAGTTCCTCGATCTGCATGCGTACGTAGTAGTATACAATTTAGTTGCTTGTACTGGTGTACGTGTGTCGTGTAATGAGACGGTAATAATTGAGATCGATCGATCGATCCCTTGCATGGGCCCCCGTAATTTTAAGCAGAAGAGGGACAGATCTGCATGCTTGATTACTCCCACATTTTCATGGTCCTGTACGATAATTATCCATGTCCTTCGCTTGTCGTGGGTGAACGTTGCCGAACAGATGCACGTGCTTTCGTGCATGCAGATGCGCGGTTTTCTACGTACGTATATTGGTTTTTATATATGGTCTGTTTATACAAAGATTTGACTGTTTTTTCAGTTTAAAACTGTTCAATTTTAGTTCATTTATAATTTCATTATACATAAATTACAGTAATTTATTTATATAATTTTTGTTCATGATTAGTGCAATTATTCTCAAAAGTCTTAATAACTCATATTTCTATCGCATGATTCAAAATCTAACATATACTTTGAGAGATTGAACAAAAACAAAGATAAAATAAAATAAAATTTTATACCAACAAAATACGGTAATGTGGTGAACTCATTGTGTTCTGAAGAATAAAATCATAATAAATTTGGACCCAATTCATCGCATGAGAGGAAGTGCAGATCTCAAAGCAAATCGGACGAATAAAAATTCGACTATTTTAACAAAACAAAATAGTTAATTATTGTTTAGCAAAACCGTTTTATATACTACTACGCTAGTTTGTCGGAGAGCGTAGCTGGCAACTAAAGTACTATACGTCCGCACACGCGTAAATCAACTGTAGAGTAAAATTGCTTTTCCTTATATGTATATGTTAGACAGACGTGATGACCGCCCAGCTCGTTGCACCGTTGCCCATCTCGGTCCCGCACCTCATGCACACGAGTTGATATCTCGGCCGGGATATATATTTGTACTTCTTGTCATCGACTCATTAATCTATTCTGATTCGCGTGATATCTCGCTAATACCATGCCGGTCGGTCCTGCGACCGCACGCTTCCGCCCAACCCTAACCTTAATCCGCCGCCGCCTCTCCGCCATGGCCGACGGTGCCGCCCCGTTACAGTATATACTTCATTCTCGTGATCGCTTCGCTGGCGCGGTCCACAGAACATATATACACACATCACATGTGTCATCACACTGCTAATATATATAACCTGACCATCCTAAGTATTTTTACCTCTGGTAAATAATTAGCATGCGTTGCATGTGGTTACGTTACTTGCGATTCGGATCGGTCACAAATTACTGTCATGTATATGACCTAAATACACTCAAAAGATATATTTGGCTTATTTAGATCAAAATATTTGACACACCAGTACACTTCACAGCAGGGACAATAATGTCACCTGAATTATTTGGCAGTAGTACTGTATTCCATCCCTTGGAGCAATTAATGTCCTGCGTGTAGTGACGAACTGATCGATGTACTTGGTACTAACGTTCCTTTCACAAAAAAAAAAAAAAAAACACGGCGTTAATTGCCGTCAAGTATGTTACATTAACACTCTAGCTGCATTGTGAAAACAAATGAAGTAGTCAGTCTCACAGACGCTTGGATCGATAGCGGACACAGCACATAACGTAGCCAGTAGCAACAGGGAAGCAGTTAAAAATAAAAATATACTTCCATTCCACCATATACGACGTGTACATGTAAGTGCTTGATTTGTCTCCTATTGTCATGTGCCCTCCGTGGTTCTGCCACCGATCAGACGAGAGAATCTCTGGAGATCTTATCTCACTTGAAAGCTAGTAATTATATAGTTTTGGGAAAGGCGCTTCGCGCGCGTTTTCAAACGTATGTGATGTAGAATACGGCCGGGCAATCAATCAACATGAACATATGCGTACGTGGCGATCGGTCGAGCTAGCTAGGTATGGTCAAATTGAAGGAAAAGTGTAGTCAAGCTATTTATAATAGTATACTCCTCCGTTTCTTTTTCTAATGGGTATTTGGGCTAGGCACGGAGACTAAGAAGGTTATAAAACCAAGCAGCGGTCGCGCCAGGATTTTCACGTTGAGGATGTGAACTTAAGTAACGTATATATGACTCGTGACTAACTAATTAAATCACTACTAGATCTGTTCATAGACGGCCTGGCCCGCCGGCCCCGCCTGAGTCCAACCATGTCCAGACCGGGCTTGGGACTAGAAGTCCGGCTCGATATCAGAAAAACAATTTTAAAAATGGAAATATATTATTTTAATCCTAAAAATTAATTTAATTATATTTTTTTATTCCAAAAAATAAAATAATACATTTTAATACAAAATTCAATTTTTCGGGCCAGGCCAGGCCGAGCTCAGGCCTGCCACCCGGCCCGGCATTTGAACAGATCTAATCACTGCTAACTACTCTACTTCTACATAATACATCATCTATGCAATTTTACATATTAACTTACAATCTAACACTTACACATAACCACAAATGTCATTGGTGTACTAAAATATATTACATGTATTTATATACAATATATATATAACAGATATTTTCCTAAAGAATTTGGGGTGTGGTGTACCCCATGCTCTTGTACTGCCTCTACCACGGAAACCAAAAGAAAGACAAGAGAAAATGACCTTGCTACCCACGGTATAAATACCTTGCAAATGTGAGAAAGTATAGTTTGTGAGAGAATTACTTATAAATGCAAGAGAGAGAATATGTGATAACTACTAAGAATGGGCAAAGAAAAACATCAATAAATGTATATGCCTGCCTTGTATTTTGAAACAAATCTATAAAAATTATACCCCTTGTATTTTGAAACGACCGAGTACTGCGTGTGTAGGCATTGCTCGAAGCCGACTATGGTGCTGCGCGCGTACGAATTAACGAAGATGTCATGCGCTGCTTGTCGACGTCGGAGTCCTACAAAGAATGAGTTTGCGTGTAACATGTGTACTTACCCGCTGCTTTAATCCTTAACCTATAAAAATAGAGTTGTATCTGTTATCCAACTTCAATGCTTATATATTGCTGAAATTGCAATTGTATTCTTTATACAACTTTAATTATTTAATAACTCTCATATTCATCTGATTAATATGTACAATTATAATTAATCTAGATCTACTATGATCAACGGTGTAGATCTTTTTCTTTTTCCTCCTATTAATACGTTTACTTCTAGCACTTAGATTTGAGGGAGAATGGTAACATCCCAATTTGGGGTCTTTTTATACTTTTCAAAAGTAAAAAGAATCCAATTTATTGAGTTAATTAAAGCTTATTTTGAATTTTTAGAAAATAAAACAATTTAATGTGAATAAACCAAACTTCAATTAAATTGAAAAGTAATTTATTTGAATTCCTCTGGTTCCAAGGTATTTTTTGGATTTTTATTAGACTTTTCCAAGTTTATTTGCTATTTATTTGAGCTCTTTTAGATTTCTTGTATTTTCTAAAAGTTGGAAAAAAAATCAATTTAATCCTCGAATTCTTTCTAGGCCGAAACCCTTCTCCTTGGCCCATTTTATTTCTTTGCAAGCCCGCCCACTGTCCCTCTCTTTTCTTTTCTTTTCCTTTTCCTTTTCCTTTTCCTTTCTTTCTCTCTCTGCCCAGTTGGCCCACTAGGCTCAACTCCCTATCTCTTTCTCCCTTGCTCTGCCTCTGCTTCATCCCGACACCGTGTCATGTCACTGTTTGGAACCCTCCCACCCGCCATCATCGCGTGCCTTCAATCCTGCCATTGCCGCGAACACTCAATGCACGACCATTTCTACCGTTTCCAAAATCTGAACTGAAACCGCGCGGTCGATCACACTCGTGCCGCGTTGCTCCACTCCCCATCGTCACCTATAAATGGAAGCATCAAGACCGTCATCAACCCCTTCACACCCCCTCCAATCCTCATCGCCTATGGAGCTCTGTCACCGCCGCACGGGTCGTCTTCCCAAGCGTCGGACGCCACATCGCCTTGTCATTCCCATCGTTCGGGTGAGACCCATGCTCTTGCTTACGCATCACCATGTGTTCCCAAGCCCCAGGATTCTATCCCCTCACTCCATTCTGTCTATCATCGTAGCTCGTCGCCGCAATCGGCATCTTCTTCGACGGCGACCCAACTGCTGCCGTCCTCGATTCCATCTTCATTGGTGAGCTTCTTCTTATCCCTTGCACCCGTAGCTTCGCCTCACTCTCCTCTACCTCTTTATCTATTTGAGTATACTCCAATAATGATTATAAGATACTTCAAAGTAAGTTCTATGAAAAATTTCATTAAAGTCCACTTTTTATTGCAATATTTGTGTATATACTTTTTTATATATGAAAAAGGGTATATAAGAAAAATAAAGGGCTTCAATGAAAATTTTTCAACAAGTCGCGTTGAAGTATCTTAAAATTGGTATTTAAGTATCTTGATATATATATATATATATATATATATATATATATATATATATATATATATATATATTATCCATGCAGAAATGGAAACAATGAGAGGTTTGTCTCGTATATTTTTATCTGTGTTGTCCATCTACGTTTGCACGTACAGAATGGATCACCTGTGGAACTTTTGGCGGTATTGTCCTTTTTTTGCACCGTATGTACAGAAATGTGTAACACCCCAACTCAACATTGAGCCTAGAATGCTACTGAAATTAAATTAAACTAAATCTAATTACCAATTTTCGGCAGAACCTCCTTTGTATAGTCAACTATACCGAGGTTCTAACAATTTATCATGGCAATTAACAATAACTTCATATTCAAGTTCATTCAAGCATGAAAGAAAGTCTAATAAACATAAACAAAACTTGATATTCTCCTTATTACAATTAATCTGAAACTCAAACCAGCCATGAGTGATTCTCAAGTAGTTTACTTATTACTGGAATAAAACTAAATGGCAAACGCCTTAAGGATGAGTGGTAGTGAGTGCAACCAAACATCTACTCTCTCCCATGCATGCCGTTCTTGCCAGTCGTACCTAAAACATATCAAATCAAGAGTGAGCCCAAAGACTCAGCAAGTATCAACAAGGCTAAAGCAAGTTCACAGTCATAGCATCAATAATCCAACTATTTATACTTGGTCACCACATGACCAAGTCTCAAACATGCTTAAATCATGCATATGCATTATGACATCATCTTTCATACATAAGAATTCAACATGTGCACAATAACATATAAGCATTAACAACATACAAAGGAAACTTTAACCATAACTTGCACTCATCAAGATAAATGGAAACTCATCACAATAATATCCATGCCTGGCTATCACGAGCAAAGCACAAACAGTCCCAGTATACAAGCACATATATGCAATAACCCGAATACTTGCCTCAACCGTGCGAGAACGGTGGACGCGAAGAGGGTGCTGCCCCTGGGATCACGCTCCCACCTGAATATAAAGATAACCCAATCTAAGACAAACATACTGGACCAAAATCATAAATAACAACACAATTGAACTCGCTAAGCTCCCAAGCTTTTCCAATCTTCTAATTTCTAGCGATCGATTTGGTGTTTACTTCGGACAGTCAACTTCTAAAATACATAACTTTCTGCTCAGGAGTCCAAATAAGATGTTCTTTGACTTTTTGGAAAGGTAATTAAATTAACTAAATAAATCTAGTTGGGGAGCCCTTTTGATTCTACCATATACTGCCCCTACCAAGCCAATCTACAAAACATCAATTATCACGTCGGTTTCTCTGGACACTACACTAAAACCATCATAAATTTTGCTACGAAAGTCCACATTTTGTGTTCTTTATCTCTCTGAAAAGGTATGAAAATTACCTACATTTTTTGTTATATTGAGATCATCTGATTTCTACTTTAACCAACAGTTTTATCCAGTTTTCTACAATCCGCCCGAAAGCTGGCAGATCAGCAAGACAACGATACTAAAAAATTCATAACTCTCTGACCGTTAATCGGATTTGGGCGTTCTTGGCGGCCACTGAAAGCTAAGAACATAAACCAACTATCTCTAGGAGGCGGGATCCCCTGATTCTTCCTCTAACAACATGAAAATTATCGTCCAAACTACTGGACAGAACGCGGTCTATTAAACCGACAAAATTCAATCTACCAAACGACATCAACCGCAACTACTACGCAACAACCAACGAAGAACACACGATGTTACCCTTGTAGAATCGCAGCAAGGTGAAGATTTAGCCCCGCGAAGATGATCTCCTCTCCTTTCTTCACTTGATCGGTAGCAGAGAGCACCGATGGCGAGGAAGGGAGGCACCAATGGAGGATGGAGCTGCTTGGCGAGGGGAGGGGGTGATTACTGTAGCGGTGGTGGCACTGTAGCAGGTGGCATGCTACAGTAACCCTAGGGGTTTTGACTGCCCCTAATGGGCCAAGACTATGGGCCTTTGGCCCAAGATTTAATCCCCTTCAAGAGAAATGCTGAAATCCCTTTTTAAATCCTGATAAAACGGTTGAAATTCAAATAACTCTCTCCCGTTAAATCTTTCTAATACTTTTGGGGTATTACAAAATAGGCGTACAAATTTTTTTTTTGGAAAATTTAGCCTGTCTCTCTCAATTATGTGTGTGCGTCGGCGCTCTCGGTAGCCACATCGCCACTGCGGCCGACCAGGCGTCTTTGTGGTGCTATGGCGACCACGTGTCCCCTTAGGTTTCAATTTTAAAATATAGCAAACAACTTCAAAAAATTATGAAATTTTACGTGGAGCCTTTCGACATGGTGTACTTGCTTGTGTAAATTTGCCATAATTTTATTCGTCAAGAATTTTTCTCGCAATTTTATATAAGTGTACTGTTTGTATGGATTTGTAAATGTAGAAAATAAGCTCAAAAATTATAATTTTTTATTGTGTAATGTTTCGACAATTTGATATGTGTTCTGGAATTGTGTCAGAAATTTAGGATTTAGGTCGCGAGAATTTGGATTTTAGGTTACGGAAATTAGGGTTTCATGATTTCATGTGACTTGGAATGTATTTGAGATTTGTTGATGTTTCAAAGGAGTCCTGCTTGTATGTAAAAATCCTGGATTATATTTTGGTGATATACATGTCTTGACAGTAAGGTATATTAGCGGTCTAGAGGAGGTTGTGGGATATTTCAAATATGCTATACTTTTCCCTACTTCTGGAAAACTATATGTTAGACTCGCAATAATATTTTGTGAGATTTATATGTTGTTGTGGTGCACTAAATTTCTGAAAAATTTTGTAAGGTAGCAATGATTCGTAAGTACGAATGTAGGTGATATTGCAATGTGTTAGGAAATTCATACATGGTAACATACATGATAGTTTTGGAGAAATGGCGCAACGATAACAACACAACAGTTGATCCGACAAGGGGGTTACATGGCACGTAAGCTAACGAACCAAGGACGATACACGCATGCGTTTAGGGAATTAGAAATACATGGAACATATAGATGAAGTGGGTCGGACTACTGCGTGGACCGGGGCCATTTGCCCTTCCTTGCGAGCTCGGCGTTGTACTCCTCGTTGGCCGCCTTGGCCTCGGCCGCTATTTCCCTCGTTTTCCCTTTCTCCCTCTCCCGAGATGGGCCTACGTCTCCTGCCAGATATGCCCATTGTGCTCTTCGGGGCGGCGCTTCTCCTCCCTTCTCTCGCGGTACCTGTTGGCATCCCACTCCTTGCAGTCGAGAGTCCACTGGTCGTGTGGATGGATCTCTTAGATGATCCACTTGCGGTAGCCACATAGCAGATCTAGGTACTACGAGTAGACGAGAGAGGTTGTTAGTGCGTACTTTGAAAGAGAAATGGCAGGGGAACATACTGTAACCTGTCCTTACCGACTGGCGATAGCATATCGTGTCCCAACAGCAGTCGGGATAGTCGTAGGAATAGTTCACGCAACCCTAGTAACACATGCTCAGGTTGAGCCGGTGCTTGGACTTGAAGAGCTTGCATATGTCCCTACACCAACAGAGGGGCAGCATCTCCCGCTCGGTCGGGTGTTACGGCGAATGCTCGGTTGGGATGCTGTGGTAGGGGTTCCTGTTATGGGGGGCGGCGTCATTGCGGGGAGGTGGCCTCCTCGCACGCTCCCTTTGTTCCTCCTGGGCCGCATACTCCCTTCGTATTTTACGGATCTCCTCCCAGTGCTTGTCTATCTGAGCGAGATTGTGTTGAAGTTTGGATGTAGGAGAACCCGGCGTGGAAGGGGTAGACTTATATCTTGAGCCGACGCTGCGTACAAGGCTGAATTGTAATTTGGTTGAAGAAAATTCTCGTCCGCGAGGCAGCGGCCCTAAGGAGACTCGTTGGGTCACGTCACTGCGCAAAATTGACTCATCAAGTCACGTCCCTGCACAAAGTTGACTTGTCGGGTCACGTCACTGTGCAAAGCTAACTCTTCGGGTCACATCACTGTGCAAAGCTGACTCGTTGGGTAATGAGGCACGGGAAGCAGACTCGAGCAGGAATCATGTTGCAGTACTGTGTCACGTCTATGCGGGAAGTAGGCTCGTTGGGTCACGTCGCTGCGGGAAGGGGCCTCATCGGGTCACGTCGGCCTTAAAAGCTGGGGAGGTAGAGTTGTCATTTGTCGGGACTCAAAAATGCAATTCTGGACCCTCTGTGTATACTGCACTAGTCTAGGATCACGTTAGTGCACACAGTGGCAACATCGATGAAATATCATTTTCATATGCAAAGATGACTAACAAATAGGCAAATAACAATAAATATCAGAGTAAAGACCTTAAGGTCAAAGCTTACAATTAATGCCTCAGAAGGCGAATAGCTCAATGAAGGCTGCGCGGAGCGTAACTAATAACTTTAGTGAAGCCCATCCATATGCCCACAGCAATGCGGTAAGGTGCGCGACCTAGTTCTTCTCGATCTTTGAAGTAGACCTTGTTGGTAGCGATTCCTCCATTTACGTAGGTTTGGGCGCAAGTTTTACAACAAGCGTGAGTACACAACGTACTGCAAGTCATACCACGAGAATGCAATGTATAGATGCGGAGCTTATTCCAAAGGAAATGACTTACGTGGTTATTTTGCGAAATGCAATATTTGCAATTGAATATGAATAATAGGTTGAAAGCATAATTCAAAACAAATAGACAATATTAATTTAACATTTGTTTTCACAAAGACACATAGCGTAATCAAATTCTTTCACACAGTCATACGACTTAAATCACACAAATTGTCCCTTCCCAATAGTTTTATGAAAATCTACCCCTCGTGTGAAATTCCCGAGCATTGTCCATGACCGCGACGCGACTATTCAAATAGATTGTTAACACTCTGCAAAGGTTGTACACTTTACCCACGATATAACGGTGTGCGCGCCGATCATAACAAAACGGTTCAGAAAATTCGTCTCAACATTGACACTCCCGATGTGCTTACAAACCGCTATGCCAATCCAAACGAAGTGCTTTGGCATAACACACATCGTTGGACAGGGACACGGCGAACCACCCTGTGATGCGACTACCTTGTAGTACACACCTCCACCCATAGCCTAACCTACAGCATGAGTAATCAATGCCAAGAATCCATAACCTACTAAGTTAGGCCCGTCCCATCAGGCATGTGGTCGTATAGTAAGGCTCAGTTCAATGGCGCACAAAATTAAGTCCTTAATTGACCAAGGCAAGACTTCTATTTTCTAACTATGTCACAAAGATTATCATTCCCATTCACGAAGTCCACCAATCACTTAGTATCCACCACTTCCGTCAGTCTAAATTCTTTCCCACCCTGTTGGTTTAGTGCAACACATGCTATCACAAAGTAATAACACATAGCACACACAGTTTTATCACAAAGTTCGATAATCACTTAGTCAAATTTATAATTGCAACTCAGATGATGATGATGACTCGTTGCATGGCTAAGCAATCTACTCGTACTAACCAACCCACGTTGATCATACCATAGCACCAACTAAATATGAACCAATCTAGGGTGACAAAAGATTATGACATACAATAGACAAAGTGGATATACCCACTTTGAAACATTTAAATAATTACTTAAAATAGAATGCAATACTTTGAAACAAAATAATTTGAAAACTGGGCTCAAGATGATCAAAGGTATGACTTGCCTTGCTATAGCAATGATGATCTTATTTTATCTTCAATCTTCTACTTGCTTGATCTCCAGCTCATTCGGACGATTCTAGGACTTCAGCGTCTAATGAGAAAGAAAGCGCAAAACAAACTAAATTCAAAAGACAAATCAAATAAACTCCAAATTGAAATTGAATGGTACTGAAAGGTATATATTGAATTCAGATAAATTTAGGAACTTGAATGGGTTCAATCGGAATTCGGATGAAGAAGATATGGCTCTCAGAAGATTGGAATTCACATGAAATGATGAAAAAGCTCTGGAATATTCTCGAATATTCTATTCCGAAAATATTAGAAAAGAATGAGTGTCGATAGGTGGGACCGATGGTATTTATGAATTTCTAGAATTAAAATAATTCCAAAAATAAGGTAGAGAGAGTGACAAGTGGGACCAATAAGGTAAAATGATTTTCAAGAATTAAATAAATTCTCAAAATAGGACTAGGGGTTGACATGTGGGCCACTAGTCTATGGACCAGGTCTACAGAGATATGCTAGTCCACGGTGGACCAAGCTCATGAATAGGGTTGACCAAGAGTTGACTGACATGCGGGACCCACATGTAAGTGAGAGAAATAATTAGGGTTTTTTTTAATTGGGTGAATGACATGTGGGGACCACATATAAGAGAGAGGAGATATATATATGGCTTGAATTAATTGAATAGCAAGTGGGGCCAATTCAATAGAGACAAAGAATTAAGAGAGCAGCCTGCGTTGGATGCTAAGAGAAGAAAACAAAAGACAACAGCTCTCAGGCTGATTTGGCACATGGAGACGTAAATGTTGGTGTTGAATGGCAAAACAATTGGCAGAGAGATATATGACAATAGATATTGGGACCCACATGGAAGGGAGTCAACCAAAGAAGCATCAGCTAATAGAAACACTTCAACAGAGAGCAAAGAGCAGGGAGCATCAGCTAGTTATGTTGCATGTAATTGGCAATGAATAGAGAAAGAATTAACAGAGAGGATGGACCAACTGGGAATACACGCACTGTACAAGTAAAAGGATCAATAGGCATGAACAGGAACACAAGCAACAGAGAACAGGAGCTGCTACCTTTGGTTCTTGCGCATGGTAGCAGGTGATGGCAACAGAAGATGATTTCGGTGCACAGGATGGACGGCATGAGTTCGGCACTATCATGGCAACAAGGATTAGATAATGGATTAGCCAAGATAGAATTCCAAAGGAGGCCACCGAACTGATTCAGAACGCATGCAAAAGAAAAAATACAGAACATGAAAGCTACAGGACAAAAGCTACAGTAGCGTGCATGAACAATGCACAGGGTGGCGGTGGTACGGAGGCGGCGGCACCGGCGAAGGCAAAGCGAAAGGAAGCGGCGAGCGGACACGATGGCGCGGTCGGATTTTGGAAAAACTCACGAGGAAGCGAGCAACGCGATGAACACGGTTTGGCTCTAATGGCGGCGGTGCTCGCGCGATCTTGGGCAAAGTGGATGGAACCATGGCGTAGAGGCGACGGCGAAGCCAACGCCGCAGACGATTCGGCCAGGGGACGTCGGACGAAGGCGCAGTTCGTCAGAGAAGAACTTCGGTTGGAGCTCGGTTTTCTGGATATTGCAACGAAAATAGATCGGTTTGGAGGAAACCAATTTAGGGGATTGGAAGAGGAGATCAAGACGGACGTGTGAGCGCAAACGGCTCACTTTTATATGCACCGTGGAGGAAGATATGGAATTTGGAAGGTTCGGTTGCTTACGTACGGGAAACAAACTCCTCTGTTCGGTTCTGGAGCTGGAAGATGAACAGTAAATTGCGAATTACTCTAGCACATGGCAGGAGAGAGAAAAGGCTGAATTTTCGGAATAAAAATAAAAGGCCAAAAATCAAGGAGATCAAATAAATAGCAAACAAATCCGAAAAAATCTCAGAAAATACCCAAAAATTCCTTGAAAGACAAGGAAGCCAAATAACACAGGTTTTCATTTAATTAATATTTAGATTAGTCAAATTAAATATTTTTATTTTAGAAAAATTCCTAATTAAGCTTTATTAATTCAAATAAAATTGGTTAAAATTTTCAGGGACCTAAACTACTCAAAAGATTTTTGAAAAGCCAAATTTTGGGACGTTACATCATTTCCCTCAAGATTTACAATTATTATATGAACCAATTTAAGATCTTTTCATACATAAAATTAGAAGCCCGAGTTCACATGATACAATATGGCTCACTCGTCTGAGTCTGGGCCACTACCCTCTGCTGGTTGCAGTGGCCTCCGCATGTGCCTAGATGCCTTGCGTCGGGCATGCCCTGTGAAGTACGTGAAGCGGTCGAGTCTCGAGTGAGCACGTGTCCGTTCGGAGGGGGTATGTAGACCCTTGAGGTGGCGAAGGTGCACTGGTAGGCTCAGTATGGCCCAACAGAGTTTAGTAACTGTACATGTTGTTGTGATGAGGCATGCCAGCCTGGGGGACACCTCCGAAGAAATCATGAGGGACGGTCTCGAAAAATTCACTCCTGGGGTACGATGCCTACAACTCCGGTTGCACGGATGAGCTCTGCCCTTGGAGGTACGGGGTGCCAGCAAACCCAGAGGAGCTCTTCCCTTGAATGTACGGTGGGACAGCGAACCCGGAGGAGCATACCCTGCGTACGCTCCAAACCTTGGCTGCCATGATCCATACCCTGACGGCGTGTACTACTCCGTGGTAGGAGCTGGGAGGCCCGTGTCATCATCATCAGTCGTCGTGAACTGTCCGTCACCCCCACAGTCAATTGAATGCTGCAAGACAGAACGCTATTAGTACAGATAAACACTCAGGACGTGAACTGAGAATCTCATACCTCCCAGATGTGCAGTGCAGATGGCCGATAGGGAGCACTAGTCTATGTACCGGACACGACCAGTAGAAGTGATTCATCCTGATGGACCTGCGGGTGGACAATGACAAGATGTTAGCGCAACGTAAGGTATGACCAAAAAACGTAATGTAGATTTGTACATAACTTACCTCCCTCGACTTGGCGCGGATGACCGGCGAGAGCGCTATGTGGCGAACTTGCTGATCGTCTTGACCTACTGGTGAGCACGACCCCCTCACTTTGTGCCCGATGCGCAGGACGTCTTCCGTCGAACGACTGCAGCTCAAGTTCTTTACTATCTTCTTCAACTCCACGGCGACGTACCTGAAAGTTTTCAGCATCACCGTCGGTGTTCTGTCTAGGTTGCCGATGGCAGCCTCCGATGCGCACAAGATGTGCTACGCCCACTCCAACTGTAGTGACGTACATAACATGTTCATTAACGAAGAATGCAACACTACTACAAATAGGCTAATACTGGACGCCTCATCACAGATGGTTAACCAAAACCATTTGTATTACATGCAATTACAGACGATTTTGATTTAGAAATCGTCTGTGTAACTAGCTGCATTAGAAACCGACTGTGAAGAGGTAATATCACAGACGGTTCATATTGAGGACCGTCTATGATACTTCCCAGATGGTTATTTATTAGAATCATTTGTAATTAGAAACAACTGATTAGCCGATTCTGACCACTCCTGATCGGGTCGGATTGATCCTTTAAAGTGATCGAATTGAAGCTGATTTCCCCAACAGAATAAAGCAGAAGATATGTAATCCGGTAGGTACCTTTTTTCGTACCATGTGTAACTTCACTGTCTTGACATATAACTTTCGATCAACAGAAGAATGCAGAAGTTGTACTTCACGTGATCGATCGATCAAAAGTTACACATCATAGACAGTGAAGTGCTCACTTGATTATAGGGATATGATCTTCTACTAATTTCTTGAAGACTTCAAGTCCATAGACCAAATTGACTTTTCGACCACCTAAATTAAGCTAGTAGTCGATCGATCGATCATCCATGGATTTTGTTCTTTCCATGCACGATGGTCGAAAAGTCAATTTGTTCCGTGAATTTTGTCTTACTAGAAGGGTATGGAGATAGGAACTTTAAGAAGAAATGGAAGTAGGAAAAGATGGGAAGTTTGTGAGTGATTTTTTCGTAGCGCTGCCCTTCTGATGGTTATTTATAGGCTTAACAACTTATGGCAAGATTAAATTAATGAATAAAGACAGAAGTCCGATGGATAGGATTTATTAGAATCCGCTCCTAATAAATCGTTGGTAACCAAAGCATCTTTTCAGGAATTGTTTTTCATAAATACGGTTGACACTCCTTTTCCTATGTTTACAACTGAAACTGGAGGGATCATCATAGACGGTTTTTAATAAGAACTGTCTGTGATTACATACGTCACAGACAATTTTTAATAAGAACTGTCTGTGATAATTCAATCTTTCGGTTCCCGTGCGATGCGTCTCTTCATCCCGCGTGCCGACGTTACGATGCAGGTGATGTGTCTCTTCATCTCACATGCCGACGTTATAATGCGTCTTTTTGATATTTTATAAGAATGACCATCGCGCGCCATCATGAGCACACATGGTATTGAATACGTACGCCATAGTGAGCACGCGGAGCACGACGGCGAGGACCAAGGCGAGGTGGTCAGTGATCGCCATCGCTCTTCCTCATGATGTCGTCATCCACATCAACGGCCTCGTGGCCGCAAGCTCTCTCGACCATGGTGACCTCTCGTAACATACGAGCCACGTCGTGATTCTTTCTTCTATTTTTGTAGGTGCGAAAAGTCGATGATACGTTATGTTTTTTTCAGAGTTAGTTTCTAAAGATGACTGTAGCGTATCATCTTAGTTGTCGGAAAGCTTCAAGTGTTCATTTCGGTTTGAGGTTCCGATAGAGAACCTGATTGTAATTCCTCTTAAAATCTATAAAATGGAGAAAAACCGAAAAGTTGTATCAGTTGATACGACGCAAAAAAATCTCGTGTTGATTTCGTTTTGTGTCCAATATCTAGTTCTAAACTGAATTTGACTAGCTACAACAACATTAATTCGGCCTTTTAATTTTCTCTTATGTTGTAATTCTTGTATTAAGATTATGTCACCTTAAATTTTAGTTGCAAGGCCATGTACAAGGCGTCCAAGGAGCGTGCCGTGGGAGGCCGCGTGGCACTGTAGCGGGAGGAGGCGATGAAGTGGTAGGACAACGAGCACTACCTCGCCGTCATCAACCACCTGGCTGGTGCCAGCAACCCGAAGGTCTGCTTCATCGTCGGCCTCGTGCTTGTCTTTGTGCCGCAAGACATGTAGCGTGACCTCATATTCCTTGAACGGGCGTCTTTCACCGGCCACAAGGCCGCGGCCTACATGCTTGGCCTCCTCTACATGGCCGATGAGATGTGCGATGGTTAGAACCACTACATCAGCCAGGTCGAGGGCGAGCCGGCCGACGGTGGGTGCGAGACGGCCAAGAGGACTAACCGGGAGTGCAGGCGGTGCCAGAGGCTCGCCGCGGACATGGTCCAGGTAGCGACATGGAAGAAGATGGTCGGGCCACGGGGCCAGGTGTGGGTGCTGTCGGAGGATGGCCACCGGTGCACAAGCACCAGCTGTAGCGTGGAAGGGTGGTATGACTATGATGTCTTCTGCAGCAACGACTGTAGGTTTAGGCATGAGTATGCCAATTTCTTTGCAGAGGTATTGAACTACTTGCCGTAAAATTAGCGGTTTTAGCAAATATTCATATATAATTCTTTACTAATATGTGAATGTGTCATATGTCCTTAATTTTCATTTATGTATGAATTAATATTAGCGTATCTTAAATGCAGTGATAATATCGCTTGGCTCCCAGTGAGTTTCTTAAATCATGAATTTATTTCTTATTTTATAAAAAGGATCATCTGCCATCGAAGATGATAATCCCCACATATAACTCAACTATATATACTTCTAAAGCAAAAATAGCTCCCTCTTCTATTTCCTTGTCGGCAGCATTGATGGCCTACTATATCACAGACAAAATTAACATATAAACAAGTAATTTCTTCAAGTCATGTAAATGTATAGATGATAATATGCTCAAAACATAAAACTTGAGAACAACCATGTCACATACGGTTCTATTATGTAACCGTCTGTGATAATTATCACTGAGGGTTCCATAATAGAACAGTTTGTAATATCTCTTTATTAGTAGGAGCCGCTAGGGTTTGCGCCCTAACTCGACACTCCCCAATGCCCTTACTCTCAACTTTTCCCCTTCCTACCCGAGTGCCCCCGACCACGACGCCGTCCCCGTCGACATCAACGGCGTCGCCTGAGTCGCGCCTTCTCCCCAACCCCATTGTCGACGCAGCCCTTCTTCCCGTCGCCGCCAGTTGTGACACCACGATTCGCTGCACAAGACACTGTTACGATAAGAGTGTCTTGTGCAGTGTCACCGTCGTGCCAGAACTACGGTGATGCTACCACCGCCGCCGGTCCAATCTACCGTCCCCCTGCCAAATCCACCTCTCTGCTACCAAATCTACCTTCCCCTCTTCGTCCCCGACCCCTGTTCCTCCTTGCACTCGGTTCCGATCCGGCTGTGGTTTGAGGCCCGGTTGTTTGGGGCTTCCTCCTCCCTGGACTCAATCCCCCATTCCCCCACTTCCTCTTTCTGTTATTTTTGTTTCATGCTTGAGCTTGTTTTGGTTTACTGATGTGAGTTGATTATTTATTGATGTGGGTTAATGTATTGATTAAGCATGGTAAATGAAATGGAGGTAGGTTAATGCATGGTTGGGGTGTTGCCACCGGTATTGCGTCGCACTGAGGTAACTACCCCCTCTACCCTCTATCGCTTTCCCTCCCCTTACTCTGTGATGTAAACTGAGGGCTATTGGTGTATGTGCATTCTGTGTATCTTGCTTAGTTCATGCTGTGGGTTCAAACTGACATAAATGAATGGGGGCAAAATGGTGGGTTTGGTTAATGCTCTTTGATGGATACTGAGGGTTATTGGTGCCAGTTCTTTGTGCTTGGTTGGCTTACATGGGTTGTGGTTCAGATGGGGCAAAACATCAGTATGTACACATACAAATTTTTGTACATGTAACTAATCTTGTAGTATGTTCCTATACGGTATTCTGCTTTTGAAAGATGTAATTAACTTTTTAGATTTTTAAAGGTTATGCTAATTTGTAAAGCTGCAATTAACATACAAATTTCTGAAATTTTTACCTAGCTTGTTCATCTGATCATCAATTATTTATTAATTAGTGTGTATTCTATTCCAAAACAAGACCAAATGAGTCAAAAACTACTACAACACATCTTCACCTGTCTCTCGCCACTCATTTCACCTTTGTCTATGTAACCGTGTTCATGCCGGTCAAGTTCTCCTCCCTTGCTTCCTAGGTACGTCCTACCATTCAATTCCTGATCTTTTCTCTATAAAGTCTCCAAGCGTGGCTACTTGTGCCTTTAAAGCAAGCTTCATATTATATATATATATATATATATATATATATATATATATATATATATATATATATATATATGTCCGTAGTCTCTAGCACTTTCGGGGTTGTAAGGAGGATGAGACAGCAGCCATGTGCAACTTCATTGAGCATGCAAGTTCAAGAAGCATGGCTGCCAGGAGAGCACGTGGACATACAATTATCTGGATGTCGTCGATAGGTAATTGAACTTGACATCAAAGAATGGTTGGTTGCTGATACATGAAGCCACTTCCCAGTCGGAGTACCTGCGCGTCCACGCCCACGCCATGTTCATATATCAGCAACCATCCATTCGTTGATATCAAGTCCAATTATCTATCAACGACATCCAGGTAATTATATGTCCATGCGCTCTCCTAGCAGCCATGCTTCTTGAACTTGCAGGCTCGATGAACTTACATGTGGCTGCTGTCTCCTCCTCCTCACGATTCCCCGATAGTGGCTGGGGGACTATGGGAAATATATATATATATATATATATATATATATATATATATATATATATATATATATATATAGGAAAATGGTATGGTACTCCTATATATATATAATATATGAAGCCGGTTTTAAAGACACAAGCAGCCACTAGTTGGAGACTTTACAAAGAATATATATCACATACGGTTTCATCTACAAACCGTCTGTGATACATCAGCTATCAGAGATGGTTTCATCTACAAACCGTCTGACGGTTTTATCTAAAAACCGTCTGTGATACATCAGCTATCACAGACGATTTCATCTACCAACCATCTGTGATAGTCAGCTATCACAAACGGTTATGAGTAAATAACTGTCTATGATAGTATGCATCACAGATAGTTTGAAAACCATCTGTGATGACCACATGTCATTACTGACCCATAAACTCAGACAACTCACGAAACCGTCCGTGATGACATTTTTTAACTGTCTGTGAAGACATTTTCTGTAGTAGTGCAAATATCGTCAATGAAACGACCAGAGGTTGTAAGTGTCCTCTGTTGTCGTCCCATGGCGCCGCCTTGCGGCGATAAATCTGCTGTGCGCGAAGGCTCTCCTAGTGTGTCTCCTCTGACAGCAGCTCCAGGCACTTCGGTGGAGGAATGGTGAGTCTTGCACGCGCACGTGGCATGTACCACTCCTAGTACACACCGTACATCTCAGGGTTGTACAAATGCCGCTCAATTAAGACATCCATGTGCGCCTCCTCCGTCCACGCGGAAGTCCACTCCTGTTGGACTCGGTGCCAGTCCTTTATATGCCCATCTGCCCTCGATTGCCTATTTTTCCAAAAGGATTGATGTTAGAAAAGAATCTGTAAGAACTGTAAACATTACTCGAATGAAGTTTGACTCACAGGTGTACAGTCGCTGTAGGAGCCTGCCGTCCGGGGGGCACGACCTAGTACGAACCAAACTATCGCATTACGCGTTGCGGCGTGTAAAGCTCCACCATATGTGCAAACACCAGGTGGTAGATCGTCCTCCATAACCCGATGTCCTGGGTGCATTGCACGGACAGCCCTTGTGGCGCTACCCTGCACACGAAATCTTGATACCATGGACACCAAATGATGTCACTCTCGTGCAATGACTCGAACTCGTTGTGGTACAACGAGTACCACCTCACCAGCCTGTCCTTGGCCCAGCATAGACGGCCAGCAGTCCACCGTGTGCCCATGGGGCCCCGTCTATCGCGTTGATCGGGGGGCATACGGGTGCACCGCTATCTCGATGGACGGTCGCCCAACTGGGAAGTGCTCCAATTCCACAGCCACAAGAGCACATAGTAGAGGGCTGGTGGGGTACCACGGTGCCTTCTTGCGGCGTCACACAACCCGGTATATGGTGCAAGGGCGGCGGCCCCGGCTATCTTGAGGCATCGATCTAGGCCTCGCGTCAACCAATGGCTCAGCGAGACAGACGTAGCAGGGGTAGCACCACTCACCCTGTGTGGTTGGAAATAGGACCCAACCAAAGAGCTGAAGAAGGTAAGCTATGAGGTGCGTCCTAACGACCTCGTCAGGTGCACCCTGCGGGCAATCATCGAACTACCTCAGCCAAGCCTAGGGGACGCCACGTGCACCCTCCGGGAGAGGTTGGCCGAACCGTTGCTCCAGCATGGCCTTCCAATACGCCAACGGAATGCCCAGAACAAGTGGCTTACCTTGGATCAGGAGACCGATCAAGAACGAGACGTCCTGCTGGGTGGCCGTCATCTCACCCCACCGAAAGTGGAAGGTGTACGTCTCGGGCCTCCACCTGTCAACAAGTGCTGACAGTAGGCTGGCGTCTAGGAGGAATCGACATCCAAGGGACACTTGCCTCGCAAGGGGTAACAAGCTCGTGTCCTAAAGGATCGGGACGTAGCGATCGTCTAGCTCCCAGGAATCCCTCCCCGCTCGAAGCTGCAGGGGCGAAGGGCCATCGGTGTCACCGGCTATCCACAGCTTGCACGGTGGTCCTCATCGTAGAAGTGTTCGAGAAGCGTCGGTAGAGGCATGACTTGCAACACATGAAATAGACGAAATATTAGTGAGAAGATTGATAATGACCATAAAATAACTATCATGAAATAATTAGTTGCATGAATAACTAGCAGTGCATGCTGTCATTATTTTTCTATTTTCTAATTGTTTAAAAGTAATTAATTAAGACAAACTAATTATTTCGTAACTAATTAACCTCGCCTCAATAATTACACATGTTAACCCCTGTTCTTTCCCTTTGCTAAAAAATATTAATTGCATATGTGTGTGTTCATTGCATGGTGCATGCATACTTGAGTACGTAGCAACTAATTACTTGCATGATAACTAGCAGTGCATGCTGTCATTATTTTGGCCAACATGTGCATGCATATTAGAATAACTTGCATGTCGCATGCTGTCATTATTTTGACCCACATGTGCATGTTACTAGAAAAACTTGCATGTCATTATGAACTACCACAAAATAATTAGTTGCATGAATAACTAGCAGCGCATGATTTTATTATTTTCATATTTTCTAATTATTTAACACTAATTAATTAAGACAAACTAATTATTTCATAACTAATTAACCTCGCCAGCAGCAAGTGCATTGCATGACATTTTCTTAACTACAATTTACGGATTTAGAACTAGTTATTTACATAACATTAGGTAAATTGGCTTCTAATGAAGAATTTACGAACAACAAAAAATTGCTACATAGTCAATAAATAATTTACGACGATCAAGTCTGTGGCCAAAAGTTAGCTTCTTGGTAAATTGGTAAGCCTAGCAAAGTTAACTACTTAAGTATGCTTCTTGGTAAATTGGTAAACCTAGCAAACCTAGCACCTAACTACTTAAGTACGTAGTTAATAAATAATTTATGAAGAACAAAAAATCGACGGAGATAAAAATTACCTACTAAATTGGCTTATAATGATGGCAATTAATAAGGCTAAAATGTCCCCACAAATATAATCAACACAGAGAGCAACCGAAAGAGAGAGAAAAAGAGCGAGTGAGCGAGCGAGCGACTGCGAAATAAAATCGTGCTCGACGCTCGCTAATTTATAGCCAAGAGGGAATCCTTCCTCGCGCGCGATCGGTTTTAATTTGCATGCGACAGACAAGGATTAGACAGGGGAGACATCACTACTACAAAAAGGCTAATACTAAATGCCTCATTACAGACGATTGACCAAAACCGTATGTATTACATGCAATGACAGATGGTTTTAGTTTAGAGACCGTTTGTGTTACTAGCTGCGCTAAAAATCGTTTGTGAAGAGGTAATATCATAGACGGTTCATGATGAAAACCGTCTGTAAAGTATCACAGACGGGCAACCAAAAATTGTTTGTGAAGAGGTAATATCACACACGGTTCATGATGAAAACCGTCTGTGAAGTATCACAGAAGGTTCTTAAAAATAACCGTCTATGATATTTAGAAATATTACAGACGGTTTTTAACAAACAACCGTCTGTGATACTTCCCAGACAATTCTTAATTATAACCATCTGTGATAATATCCCTTAGCTCCTCGATGAGTTTCTTCATCGCCGTCATCGCCGATGCATCTCTTCGTCGCATTAATGCCGCTTCAATGAAGCTTTGGCTCCCCGATGCGTCTGTTTGTCTCACGCGCCAAATTTATTCCTTGTTTTATAAAAAGGATCATCCACCATCGAAGATGATCATCATCCCCCACATATAAACTCCACTGATCTTCTAAAGCTAGTAGAAATGGCTCCCTCTTCTGTTTCATTGTCACCGGCATTGATCGCCTACCTAGCCATACTGTACGAGCACCTCTCCGGTCGTACGTTGGCGGATGCGGCGGAATGACACTATTTGATCAATAGTGTTCTCACTCCTCTGTCCGAGGATTTGCCGGAGCAGGTGGCGGCCACCTTCCGCCGTCTTGACTAACTCCTCCGCCGCGTCTTCCGAGTGTTCTCCCACTTCCGACAAGTTTACCGCGTCATCGATGTGGTTCTCCACAACGACGTTGCACGTCTCACTACTACATAAAGGGTTATTATAGACGATTTCTGAACCGTCCGGATTTATGTGTCTGTGATAATAGTCGGTCATCACAGACAATTTTCAAACTATTATCATAGACGGTTCTTGTTCAGAACCGTCTGTGATAGTCTATTTTCACAGACGGTTCTGAACAAGAACCATCTGTGATAGTAATTATCACAGACGGTTCTTGTTCAGAACCGTTTGTGATAGTTTTTTCTATTGAAAAAAAATCAGATTTTGAATGGTTCGAGTACCGTTCATTACGAGTACTGTTCACCATTAGTATTGTTCATTACGAGTACTGTTCACCACGAGTACTGTTTCGACTACACAACTACGTGGTCATAGGAGTGATTTCGACAACACGACTGGTCAAAGGTTTCGACTGCCTAGTCGAAGGAGGTTCGACTACACTCGCCTAGTCGAAGGTGTCTCCATTCCCATCTACGCGCAACACAGTTTGATCAATAATACACTCCAAATTAAGAAATATGTACAGAGCACTAAGAAATTATAGCACACCTCGTCAGCCCAGCAAGCCACACTCTCCTTGACCTTGTTAATGGACAATGTCTTCCCTGTACCGGGCCACCCGCACACATAGATACTCCCAGCCCGCTCCTGCCCGACGCACACCTTGTAGAAGTCAAGCACGCACCTTTGCTCACCGTCCTAGCGAACAAACTCGCGAGAGGGCACCTTGGCTGGCTGAAACAGGAGTTCAGAGACTTGCCTCACCGGTTCCACTTGGGCTTCTCGTCCACGACGAGGTCGCTGTAGAGTTGCTTCTTAGAGGACTTGGGCGACGCCGAGAGCAGCTTCGGGGTGTCAACCTGCGAGATCGACCAGTTGGCGTGCGTTGGAAGGGACTACTATATGAAACGAAGTGGAGGAGGCCGGGGGTGACGAGGTGGTGGGAGGATGGGGCGACGAAGTGGAGGAGGATGGGGGCAATAATGTCGGGGGAGCCCATGGCCTATGAGGTTGGGGGAGGCTGGCGACGACGAGGCCAGGTGAGGTGGAGGAGGCCGCGAGCGACGAGCTCGGGGAAGACTGGAGCGCAAGGTCAGGGCGAGACGACGGCACTCGGTTAGAGGAGAGATGGCAGAGAAGGAGATGGAGGTGTAAGGTGTGAGGAGACTCGGTTAATATAAAGTGAGTTTCGGCAGCCCACCCATTAAGTCCAAATTTTTGTTTTCCCGTCCAACAAAACAAAAGTATCAAAGACGATTTTATCTACAAAACCGGCTGTGATATGATTATAATCACAGACTGTTCTTAACAATAAACGTCTGTGATGTCTACAATTATAAAATACGGTTCTTCTTAAGAACTGTATGTGAATTATCACAGACGGTTCTATTTACAAACCATTTGTGATAGTTACATATCACAGAACCGTCTGTGATAAGTATAACACAGTTGGTTCCAAAGGAACCGTCTGTGATGAGGCGACCAGTATAGCCTATTTTGTAGTAGTGTCTCCAGGATGCTCACCGTCACTTGGACTGCTTAATCGAGGCAGCACACGATTGAGTCGATCATGCTGAGACCCCTCAAACAATGGAAGAGATCCTATAGGCTCAATTCTTCTTGATTCAACAATCCGAGGGTCTTCGGGAGACACTCGAATGAACGCGTCAATGGGTGGACGCATTTCGGGCTTCGTTCGCTCACGAACCGTCCGATGCCGATGTCACCGCCTACGAAGTTTTGAAGACGGAGATAGAAGCCTACATCCGCCACTAGAAAAATATTGTTTATTTAGGTTTCTACTTTTTTTAATCTTTGTAAGAAGCGAGTGGCCACGTTGTTTGGCCATATGTAAGTTCCAAAATGAAAAAAATCTAGTTTGGAGGTGATCGAATTACTGTATTAATTATATGTTGAACCATATGCAAATTTTCAGCAGTATTTAAATGACAAAATCGACATATAAACATGTAATTTCTTCATGTCATGTAAATGCATACATGACAGTATATGCTCAAAACATATATAGAACTTTGAACAACCATATCACATACGGTTCCATAATAGATCCGTCAGTGATATAATCTTGTATCACTGACGGTTCCATTATAGAACCGTCTATGATATGAGACCATGTCACAGATGGTTCCATAATAGAACCGTCTGTGATATGAGACCATATCACTGACGGTTCTATTATGGAACCGTTTGTGATAAGTATCACTGACGGTTCCATAATAGAACCGTCTGTGATAACTCTTTATTAGTACGAGCCGCTAGGGTTTGTGCCATAACTCGTCACTCCCCAGCGCCCTTACTCTTGCCCGTTCCCCTCCCCACCTCGATGCTGCTGCCGCCTGAAGCCTCCTCCCCGACCCCGTCGTCGACGCCGCCGGTCCAATCGCCCTCTCTCCAGCACACGTGACCTCTTCGTCCTCTCGCCCAGGCGTGTGCGACCCCGGCTACCTCACCACCGACACCAGCGACGTTGAAGTAAGACAGATCTATCACCTATTGGTTTGGGCTATTGGTATTCATGTGAACCGAACTGCAATATGACTGATGGCTGGCTGGCTGGATGGATGGATCTGGAGGTGGGGAATGGAGTTGTGTTTGGGTGTGACTGCTGGTGCTGCTAGTTGTGGATAGATCCTATTAGGTTGCTTAATGTGTTAATCTGGCACAATCACTAATTTTTGTATGCTCTGTGTGATTTGTTTGTGCCTAGCACTGGGAGGTATTACAAATTTGTATGCTCTGTTAACTGCTCAACGATGTTAATAGACATATGCTGAAATTGAATTGATAATTAGTTTATATTTGAGCTTTAATGAATTGCTAACTGTTGTACACATACAAATTTATATATTCTGATATACAATCTAATTGCTAACTGATATTGTAATTGGATGTGATATTGTGTATAGATTATGTGTTTTTTAAATGATATGAAGGATTCACATGTTTATATGTCAATTATGCCTTTTAAATTTGCTATTCCATTCCAAAATAAGACCAAATGAGTTAAAAACTATTTCAACACCTCTTCACCTACCTCTCGCCATTCATTTCACCTTTGCCTGTGTAACCGTGTTCATGCCAATCAAGTTCTCCTACCTTGGGTCCCAGGTACATCCTACCATTCCATTCCTCGTCTCTTCTTTATAAAGTTTCCAACCAGTGGCTACTTGTGCCTTTATGTATATATATTATATTATATTGTTCGTAGTCCCTCAGCTAATTTCGAGGGGTTGTCCACGCAGCATGAGGAGAATGAGACAGTAGCCACGGACAACTTTATTAAGCCCCTGCAAGTTCAAGAAGTATGGCGGCCAGGAGAGCACGTGGACATCTAATTACCTGGATATCGTCGATAAGTAATTGGACGTCATTACGTTCAGAAAGTGACATGGACGTGCAGGTACTTCGACTAAGAAATGAATTCATGCATCAATAACCAACCATTAACTCCTTGATCTAAGTTCTACGGTGACTCCGACTGAGAAGTGCCTGTCTTGTAGCCGAACCATTATAACACTGACTTGACTGATAGATACCCCCGACGTTGTTACTCGTGGTGACTCGCCTCGCGCCAAGATGGTATCTTTGCTCGGAACCGATGGCGAGCCCCACGCCCACCGCCGGGAACATTCGGCGAGTGCGCGTGCGGACGGCACAACGTCCATGCTCGCCATCGGGCGCGAACCCGGTGAAGTGTGTGCGGCGGGGCGAGTATGCCGACTACTACTTCGTGTCACCAACGAGCACCTCGTCAAGCGAAGGCCAAGCTCAGCCGCATATGTAAGAGCTAGTAGCATCACGCACGCACAACATGCGAATAATAAGTTGCTTGCTTGATCCCATATGACATGCACGTTTGGTCATAAATCGGCCATCAACAAGCGCTACTTCCACCACACAGAGAGTTGCTTTGCAACGCCACCGAGTTCCTTGACCGCACGGCGCCATCCTCGGCGCGCCGCATGGACATCGTCGCCAACGCCGTTCCCGAGCTCACCGCGATCCCGCGGCGAAGGCTATCGCCGAGTGGGCCGCCGACCACGGACATCACCCACCTCGTCGTTAGCACCTACTCGCGCCCATGTCGGGCCCGGACCACCGCTGGCCTCCTGCAGCCTCGCCCCTCCGTCCGCCGCACCATGCTATACCACAATGGCTGCTCAAGCGGCTCCGCCGCGCTACGTGTCGCCAAGGACCTCGTCGAGAACAACCGCGGCGCTCATGTCCTCGTGGCCTGCGTCGAGCTCACGATCATCTTTTTCCACGCGCCCGACGAGGCCCATATCAACACGATCATAATGCAGGCTCTGTTCGGTGATGGTGTAGGCGTCGTCATCGTCGGCGCCGACCCCGAGGTCTCGGTCGAGCGCCCGCTTTTTGAGATGGTTTCTGCGTCACAGAATGTGATACCGGAGACTGACCACGCCACCGTCGGACGGCTCTGCGAAGATGGCTACCTCTTCCACCTTTCCTTTGAGATGCCAACGCTGATCCGCGAAAGCATTGAGCAGTGCGTGGTCGACGCGCTCGACTTGAGCGGTGGCTGGAATGACCTCTTCTGGGCAGTGCATCCCGGAGGTCGGCGATCTGGACAGCGTGGAGGCGGGGCTCGGTTGGAACCAAGAAGGCGATGGCAAGCCGCCATGTCTTGAGCGAATCACGGAACATGTCGGGACCAACGGTGATCTTTGTACTCGGCGAGCTCGCGCCCGCGAGACAAGGACGAGGAGAGCGGCATGGGTTTGGGGTTATGTTGGGGCTCGGACCGAGTCTGTTGAGACCATGGTGTTGCACACCACCCAGAACGAAAGAAGAACTAGCTACTCACTCCAATTCTTTTTTAAGCGACGATGTTCTAGAATTTGTGTCGTTAAATTTAGAGTGGCTACATAAAAACTATATCATTAGGTTAAATTTAGAGAGGCCACATAAAAACGATATCAATAGATTTATCGTTCAAAATACTTTTATAATATTCGAATTTTATTAGTATATAATACAAAAATACAAAAAGTAATAGTCAATATCATACCTCGAAAACTTTGAAAAATAAAAAGCGCCACTTAAAAAACGGAGGGAGTAGCTAGCTACGCAATGAAGCTAGCTACTTGGAGTTGTTTCGATTGGACGTTAAGAGTAGGTAATCAAAATTATGAGTACATCTATATGAACGTAATGCCATAATGTTGGCTCTTGTGTAATAAGGTATAACATTGAACTTTCTGTATACTAATTATCAAAACTTTTTACATGTAAATCAAACTTTCTAGCCGTTAGATGTGCTTAGGGGATATGTGTGTTTTAGATGTTGGATGTTGATTTGATGGATAAAATCTTGATTTATCCCTGATGAAAAATCAGACACAGGATGTACAGATACCCATCATCGTATTTGTTTTTCAGAATTGTTATACAACAATCAGCTATTTTTTTGTGTGTGTTCCAGTCGAACTTCTAACATTTGGATTGTCTTTACGATTGGTGCACTGGCCACCTCCTTCTTCGTCTCCAGCAAAGCTGAGCGGGGCGCTGCCAACTGCATCGCCGAAGCCAAGCGCGTGACCAACATGCACCAGCGCCTCGCTCCGGCGAAGCCTACTCGATGCTGCCACCGCCGCATGCCTCTTCCAATGAACAGGTGCTCCACCGCATGCCCCTTTCTTTTCGTATATTAAGGAGATGTGTTGGAGGCGCTGCGTTCCATCGCCAAAGGCGACATCAAGGAACATGAGGCGTGGAGAGGACACCAGAGATGGAGAAGATGGCCATGGCAGCGGCGGCGGATACGACGGATGTACAGGAAAGGAGGTGGCACAAGGAAGACGAGGAGGAGAGAAGAAGGAGGTGGCGGCAAGGCTCAAGCGAGGCGACAACCGAAGGGAGGCTGCGGTAGGGGCGGCGGCGGCGCGTGATGAGAGAGGGGTGGCGGCACTTTCTTCGATCGATCCGATCGGGTGCGTGGGGAGAGGAAACTGGAAAAGGAGAGGACACGTGTCGCTCATCAAGATAGGTCTAGGATTTGATCTAGTGGTCCAAAATTTAAGTGAAATTCCTCAAATTTTTACTTGAGTGTTACGTTGGATATTTTGAGCGCCATTTTGGTAATTTCTCAATTAGAGAAAACAAGAAAATAGAAAAGAAAAGAAAATGGCGGGGCCCACATGTCATTGGGAGGCATGAGGAGATAAGAGTTGGAGACTTTGTCTCCAACCGGCCAGAGCACATCGAGGGGATCGGTTCCCCTTTCCTCTTGTGTGTGGGCGATTTGGGCGTTTTTGGGCAGAAGCAGGTGAAGCATCTAGACCCGTCATTATGTGTTAATGGAGTTTTGGTGATTAATGATAAATCTAATTGTGAGACTAACACTTCTATTTGTTATATTATGTTTAGTCTCAGCTTGGATATAAAAGAAAAATTCAAACAGTATGTATTCATAATGACAAATCTATTTGTGAGACTAACACTTTTATTGTTATACATATTGTTTAGTCTCGTTTGGATATAAAAGGTGAAAATCATAAAATGTATGCATTCGACTTCATATTCATATATATTGTTGCATTCCTCGGATCCAACCTGAGCTGCAATGTGAATGATGGCTGGCTGGATGGATGGATGGATCTGGAGGTGGGGAATGGGGTTGTGTTCGGGTGTGACTGTTGGTGCTGCTAGTTGTGGATAGATCCTGTTAGGTTGCTTAATGTGTTAATCTGGCATAATCACTGATTTTTGTATGCTCTATGTGATTTGTCTATGCCTAGCACTGGGAGGTTTTTGCAAATTTGTATGCTCTGCTGAACTGCTCAATAATGTTAATAGTCTTATGCTGAAATTGAATTGATAATTAGTTCATATTTGAGCTCTAATGAATTGCTAACTGTTGTATACATACAAATTTATACATTTTGATATACAATTGAATTGCTAACTGATGTCACAAATGCAATTGGATGTGATATTGTGTATAGATTGTGTGTCTTTTAAATGACCTAAAGGATTCACATATTCATATGTCAATTATGCCTTTTAAATACCTATTGACGACATCCAGGTACTTGGATGTCCACACGCTCTCCTGGCAGCCTTGCTTCTTGAATTTGCAGGGGCTCGATGAAGTTGCCCGTGGCTGCTGTCCCTTCCTCCTCATGTTGCGTGGATGACCCCAAAAGTGGTGATGGATTACAAACAATATATATATATATATATATATATATATATATATATATATATATATATATAAAAGCGATTAAAGGAAGGCACAAGCGACCATCTGCTTGATACTTTATAGAGAAAGTAATCACGCAGCGGAAGCCGTCGTGATACATCGATTATCAGCGCGGTTTGACTATAAACCGTCTGTGATACATTAGTTATCACAGACGGTTTCATCTACAAACCATCTGTGTTATTAAACTATCACAAACGGTTCTGAGTTCATAATCGTCTGTGATAGTATGCATCACAGACGGTTCAAAAACCGTCTATGATGACCTCATGTCATTACTGACCCATAAACTCAAACAGCTCACAAAACCGTCTGTGATGACGATTTTGAACCATCGATGAAGATCTTTTCTGTAGTAGTGCATGGAATAGAAAGATGTGACGGGATGACAAGATTGGTTGGTGGAGCTTTCAGTGGAAAAGAAAGATATATTGATTGGTGGAGCTTTAGGTGGAAAAGAAAGGCGAGAGCAAAACCGAAACCCTAATCGTGGGAGAGAGCATGTGGCGGTTCTGGATGAATAAAATTATGGCAATTTACACAAGCAAGTACACCGTGTCGGAGACTCCACGTAAAATTTCATAATTTTTTAAAGTCGTTTGCTATATTTTAAAATTCAAACGAAAATCGCCAAACCCAGCTTAACCTAAGGGGGGACACGTGGCGGCTGTGGGCGCCATCGCACAACGGCCGTGCGGCAGCGGCGACGTGGCAGCCAGAGAAGCGCCGCCGCATGGCGGCCATACGAACAGGGGCTAAATTTGTCAAAAAAAAAAAATTGTACACCCATTTCTGTATTTACGGTGCAAAAACGTGACAATACCGCCAAAAATAGGGGACACTTAATCCATACACTCGAATATTAGTTTGATGGTTACACTCACACCAGTTATAATGACTTATACATTATACCTACATGGTAGAAATTTGATATATTAACATATATGGATGACGTGTAGTTAGGGATGGCAATCGGGCGCGACGGGCACGGGTAGTACTCGCCCATACCCATGCCCGTGACCTCAAATTCCCCCTACGGGCATACCCACGAAGGACGGCGGGCGAAGAACCTCACCCATACCCGTCGCCCGCGGGTACCCATCGCCCGCCAGCATGCCCATGTACCCACGAACATTTAAAGATTGAGCAGTACATCACACGTTCAAATTCAACAACTAAAATTTCCGCTTTGCCCATACCATGCCTACATATTGTAATAATCTGGGCATAGTACTCCTAGTCAAAACATTTGCAGGACCATGCTTAGTACAATCATCACGAATTGAAACAGACAACACATCACACTGATTAGGGTTCAGCCGGTATTTTCATTTTAGCATTTCAGGTTTCATCAATTCATACACTTCCATTGAAAATGGAACCGAACACTCATCTCCTATAAGTAAATTCAAAATTATTCCTGTTGGCCCTGGATGTCTTACAAAAGTAAGCAGCATTATCTGTGCATTGAAGCAGTGAAAGGAGCGAAAAAAGAAAATGGATGACAGAATATGTAGGTCAGTTTGGCAGTAGATGTTGCCAATCTTTAGCTGTGCTCAGGATTTGATGAACCCGAAGGTCCGATTGTTGGCACGATCTTTCGATGAGAACGATAAATTCGGTAGGCGTCGCTCAACTCTCACGAACACGCAAGGCTCGAAACCACGCAATCGCTGAACTGCTCGACAAGTCCTTATCAACCGTGCACGAATACCCGGTTGACCTGATCACGAAGATCGATTCTTGCATACACCGAAGAAGCACGCAAGAACAAGGTAAATAAGCAATCTGAAATTGTGAATAGGAATTGAATGTATTGATAGGTGGGGTTCCGAAGAACAATATCACTATTGATCTCGCCGACCAAGAGAACAAAGTAGAAAAGTAGCAAAGCTAAACTTTAATCAACAAAACCCGCCAAACAAAAGGGGCGGCGGCCACTATCTATAAAAGGAAGAGGGAGGGGGTGGTGGTACTGTTCATGCATGAATAGTGCCATGTGAACAGTACCACAAAACCCTAGGGGGCAACTATATGGGCCATATGGGCCAATGTGACCAAAACAGCCCATTCGTTACATAACCTATGGGCCAACAATTGGTGACGCAGCACCATAGCATGTAAACGTAGCCCGACACGTATGAGTAGGAGTAGTAGATGTAGCCCGGCATATATGTGTAGAGGCAGCTCGGTCCAACTGGAAAATATGGCAATGCAGTCACCGAAAGTCCGATCGAAGATGTGGATGTAGCGTAACGAGTCGAAGCAGTGGGTGCAGTCGAAGCAGGGGATGCAGTCGAAGTAATGGATGCATCCTTAGGGTTGATGTTCTCATCAGGATTCCCGCTGCATCTGAGTCTGTAGAAACAGGAACTGCGTGGAAAAGGGGGCAGGTTAAAATTTAGATGAAAGTAAATTGATATCCAGAAGAGTTCTTTGTGTTGATCCAGGCCAGGCATGTTACCTCGAAGGACTTCCCTGATCTCTCATACTCGAGCATGCTGATAGCTACTTCACAGCTCTGGGAGACTATATGCTCAGGATCCTTTTTACAAATTCCTCTAGAAGTGCAATACTTTCTTGATCTACGCACAACATGAGCATAATCTCATGGAACTCTGAAATATATATGCATGGATTCAAGATAGTAAATGGCATTCTGACAAACCCCGTGGTATTAGTAACCTGGATCTGGATCTGGAGGTGGAGTGCTTCGTCCGGGACTGGGAGTAGTGGCGACCGGGCGTGAGGAGGGGCGCTGGCCGGGAGGAGGATGGGGCGGAGTGGCGGCGGTCGCCCGGGAGCCCAGGAGGATCTGGATCTAACAATCTAACATCAACCATCTAGCATCAAAAGCAAATCCAACACCACCAGTAGTTAACCCCATTATCCTCGCCATGCTTGAACCATAAGTAACAACATTAGAAAAGTAAAATCAAAATCGAACCAAAAAACCAAAATAGAGAGATGGGAAAAGGGGATGAACTGAATCCATGCCACCAGAACACGGGCCAGGCAAGGGCGACAGCGCGGCGGACGGAGGACGAGCTGCGTGGCCACGGGCGCGCGAGGAGATGTGCCGCAGCGGGAGGCGAGTGGGTAGACCGGACTGCGTAGGCATGCACATGGACTGGAGGACCGACGCTGGACCGAGGGGAGGCGTGGCCAAGCCTCGCAGGGCCTAGCCAAGGGGAGGCGCATGCAGAGGCGTGGTGGGCCGGGTGCGACGACGCCGAGCGGCCGGGGAGGAGCACGGGCGGCAACGCTGGCGGCTGGAGACGCCGGGATTTAGCCGGGTGTAGCGCCGAAGAAACTCCAGGGGAGAGAGAGCCATGGGGATTGGGGAGGAAGAGAGATTGGGGAAGAAATGGGATGGGGAAAGTGTCGGCTAGGAGTGGTAAAGCGAGTGGGGGAGGAAGAGCGGCTGGGAAGTGGGGCTTACGCGGCTGGCTAGGGTTTTTCGGTTTTATAAGGGTGTTCTATGGTCCCACCTGTCAGTGTAAATGGCGGGTAATCGGGCGAAGTGGGTACGGGTGGAGCTTACCTATGCCCACGCCCGTTTACCTGATGAGCAAGAAATTATGCCCGTTTTTATACCCGTGGGCAAAGAAAGACGTCCATACCCGCCTCTATTAGGATATTCATCCGGGGGTACGCGGATAATCAGGCACAATTGCCATCCTACGTGTAGTCATACACATGCACACGTAGACGAACTCCGACGGTAGGATTCATAGGAATATGTAAGGCTTCATTAACACTGAACCCGCTTCAAATATAGGATTCTTACTTATTTGATAGAATTGTGCCCCTTAATAAGGCTTTCTTTTCAAAATCCTATATATTCTTTTGCTAGACAAGATCTATAGGTTGATATATGTTTGTGTAGTTAAATTATTTGAGAAAAGAATTTCACGGTCTGTAAAACGTGCACCCGCCACCTGTTCATGTGTAAATTAAACTCGAATGAACTCCAAAAGGCCACAAGCTGAAAAATCCAAAACTTAGAAGATGTAGATTGAGCTTTTTAAAAACCGGAAGAAAAAAAAATCGTGGTTGGTCAACAAACTAAGAAAAGGGACAAAGTTCTTGTTTCAAAAAAAAAGGAAAGGGAGAAATTTCAGCATGACTAGTTATTCTCTCACTAGTCATGTTTGTCAGTTTCAGTTGCTAGCTACTTTTAATCATTGTCCTCTGTTTGTACAGTTCGGATATCACATGTGTGTACGTATATTGTACGACTTTGATCACAACAAGACGATTTAGCTAGCCTTTACATGTGACTGCAAGGCAGGAGACCTTACGATCAAATCGATCCTCACTAGCGCATGCTAAACACAGTACTGGACCAGCGTGTGTTGCCGGAAATCAAGTCTTTGATTGATCCGCTTCACAACTTGTGCTTTTACACCTTAGTTTCAGATAACAATACGAAGCACTGTTCAGTTCTGAAACTCTGGAAGTAGATATGCATGGAGCACTGTTCCACCAATTGATGGAAACAGATCCTCTACGTTACCAACGGTTAATGCAAAGAGCTACAGTATCGTACACTTTGCACTCAGGCCGTGCGATTCGGTACAGTACCGATTTGCTACAGTTGCCCGGGTTGATACAGTACCAAATTTGCTACAATATACGAATAATCTTGTCTTCCGTTCCTCATCCGATTGGAGCTACTGCACGTAAACGTACAGTAGCTCCTCTGCTGCGAACGATATGCGTCCCGATCGATCCGCTTTTCTGCAGAACGGCCGGGCAACATGCATGCCTGCATATCGTCGGAAGAAGACATGCAACATGAAACTTTGCTTTACTACTCCACAGACACACAGCATAAGTTATTTTTATTTCTGCTGTAAGAGTTATATTTATTTCTTAAGCCCTGTATGACAAGTTATGTACCTAAAATGATAAAAAGTATATCAAATTCTTTTAGATGATATATCAGAGATGAAAGTAACTACACTCAAGAGTAGAAGGTATTAATCACACATATAGAAACAAAGAGAGGTCCGTCTCATATATTTTTATCCGTGTTGTCCATCTACGTTTGCACGTACAGAATGGATCACCTGAGCTGGCTAGCAGCTCCTACACACAATGACATGCGTGATGCATGCCACCGTGTTGTCGCCCTAACGCACCGGATCCGAGGAGAGAAATTACTAATAAACCATACATTAGTCAATTCGGTGAAAAAATATCTTTTGCCAAAAATAGGGCACACTTAATCCATACACTCGAATATTAGTTTGACGGTCACACTCACACCAGTAATAACGACCTATACATTATAGCTACATGGTAGCAATTTGATATATTAACAGATATGGATGACGTGTAGTCATACACATGCACACGTAGATGAACTCCGACGGTAGGATTCATACTGCTTAGGAATATGTAAGGCTTCATCAACACTGAACCCGCTTCAAATATAGGATTCTTACTTATTTGATAGAATTGTGCCCCTTAAGGCTTTCTGTTCAAAATCCTGTATATTCTTTTGCTAGGCAAAATCTATAGCTTGATATATGTTTGTGTAGTTAAATTATTTGAGAAAAGAATTTCACGGTCTGTAAAACGTGCACCCACCTGTTCATTTGTAAATTAAACTCGGATGAACTCCAAAAGGCCACAAGCCGAAAAATCCAAAACTTAGAAGATGTAGATCGAGCTTTTTAAAAACCGGAAGAAAAAAAATCGTGGTTGGTCGACTTTACTTAATTAGGAGATACAACAAACTAAGAAAAGGGACAAAGTTCTTGTTTCAAAAAAAAAGGAAGGGGGCAAATTTCAGCATGACTAGTTATTCTCACTAGTCATGTTTGTCAGTTTCAGTGCTAGCTACCATTAATCCTTATCCTCTGTTTGTACAGTTCGGATATCACATGTGTGTATATTGTACGATTTCAACTTTCATGAGCGACCTCTTCGATTATATGTACCATACATCAATAATTCAATATTCGTGGTTCAGCTGGCAGAACGAAAAGCTGAAGAGCTAGTTTCCTTTTTTTTTCGAGAACACCAAAGGTTGACGAATCCATTAATTTTAGCAGAATTTGGTTCCTAAATTCAATTATATTAATTCACCTTCCTATCGCAAAAAAAAAAAACCTTCTCCATGACCTCTGATTAATTCTCGACTGATTTTGATCACAACCAGACGATTTAGCTAGCCTTTACATGTGAACTGCAAGGCAGGAGACCTTACAATCAAATCGATCCTCACTAGCGCATGCTAGACACAGTACTGGACCAGCGTATGTCGTCGGAAATCAAGCCTTTGATTGATCCGCTTCACAACTTGTGCTTTTAAACCTTAGTTTCAGATAACAATACGAAGCACTGTTCATTTCTGAAACTCTGGAAGTAGGTATGCATGGAGCACTGTACCGTGCACTTTGAACTCACCGTATCGATTTGCTACAATATACAAACAATCTTGTCTCCTCTTCCTCATCCGACTATTGGAGCTCCTCTGCCGCCAACGATATGCGTCCCGATCGATCCGCTTTCCTGCAGAATGGTCGGGCACCATGCATGCCTGCATATCTTTGGAAGAAGATATGCAACATGAAACTTTGCTTTACTACTCCACAGACACACAGCAGCATGCAGCTCAGTCTTGTACTGTTGCACTGCATTACATTAAAAAGGCAAGGCAACAGTACAAGTACTTACGCCCTTGCACATTGTTTTTTCTCTTAATCATTCCTTAGGAGTATATTTCGTGCGTATAAAATATATATTACGAAAAGAATCTTTATGACATTGTGCATGCGAGTATAATATATACCAGCACTGGGCGATCGAACAGGTAAGGAAAACCACGTGATCTTGCTCGTCTCTTTGCTATTCGTTTCCTTGGCATGTAGTACGTACGTACAGCCGATTGCATGGCAAGCGGGTATAAAGATCATAACGTTAAATGGATTCAATTGCATTGGCCCATATTAGTGTTACTGTACATGCATGTTAGTCGATCTACTTTTTGCATTTTCATCTCGAAATGTAGAGAATTTACATTAATTGTAATTTTTGCTTCAGTAAATTCGACGAAATGCTTATGTCAACACATCTTGGTTATGCATATATAGACGTCTATAAGCTAGCTAGATTAGCTAATCTCAGGCCACACAACCTAACTTTTTTAGTTTAGTTTTTTTGGGGTTGTTACTTTAAACGTTTTGTTTTGGCGTTGTTAATTAAGAGTGTGTATACATACAAATCTGACCTATATCTGACTCAAGAAAACATATATGGAGAGAAACAATTCTTTTCTGTGGTTCCTTCTTAGCAGTAAAACTATATTAACTAAGAAGATATACATAGTGCAAACGCATATGTAAGTGCAACAAGCAAACTCATACTGAATGGACCGTTGGACGAGGGATGAATAGATGGGATTTGAAATGCCGTCATAGGAATCCAAGGCGAGAGTCATCATAAATATTATTCCAGCATATATTTGAGGGAATTTTCATAAAGTTATCCATCGTGTGGTCCTTAAGTTTATCCAAATCTGATAACCAAACCTGTTAATTTTCAGCATGTTGAGTCTACTCTATCCAAAGAGAGGCCGGGCAACGTCTCTTTCAAAACTTGGGATATATAACTAACTTTAGAAGCATGAAGCATCACCTTGTTTAGGACCTTAGAGCATCTCCAAGAGATTAGGTAAATCATTTTGTAAAGCTAAATATAGCTAGTTTTAGCTAAAAATGGTCTCCAACAGACTCTGTATAGGGGTATCCAAAATGCAGAGCTCTCTATCCCGCTTTTTCGCTCTCGAGAGATGGATAGCACAGGCGACTCGGCATTCTCCGTCAGCAGCAGCATGGCGAGCTTCCCGCGCTCGGGCTGCTCCTTCCCGCGCTCCAGCTCCTCTTCCCGCGCGGTTCCCTTCTCCCCCCGAGTGTGCGCGGCACCTTCCTTGTTCCCGCGAGCCGCCACGCTGCTTCTCCCGTCACCCATCTGCGCCGCCTCCTTCTCCCACCGAGCGGGCGCGCCGCCTCCATCTTCCCCTCAGCGGCGCGCGCGTCGTTCTCCCTGGCAAGATGCAGTGGACGCGACATCCCTTCTTTCCTAGAGCTGCCTTGCCGGCCCTTCTTCCCTGGAGCTGCCGCGCCGCCTCCTATCATTCACAAACCTTGAGGTATAGAAAGGAAGTACAAATTATATAATCAACCGAGATAATTATCAATCGATTCACAAAATTTTATATGTATGGATCATCAAGTTGAACAAACTCGGTGACGAACAAATCAACAGGGCGGTGGAAATTCAAAACAATGAGGACAATCACGCCGTGGAGAAATAAAAGCAGATGGCGGCAGGCTAATCACCGGCGGATCTTGATCATCTGGCGGCGGCTGCGATGCAGATCCTGAGCAAGCAAATGTGCGATCGAATCACGGGCCGGATCTTTGTGGCTCTTTGGCGCATTGCGATCCACGAGCAAGCAAAAGTGCGGTCGGCGAGGACCGGCTCGGACCCGAAGTTGGGCGATGGCACGTGGGTTTGAATATCTGAGTTCGGATCTAGATAGTCCGTTGGAGTACACAATTTTTTAAGGTGAGATTCATTTTACGAGAATAGCTAAATCACTACATTTACATAATACTTTTGGCTAATCTGTTGGAGATGCTCTTAGGTGCAATTAAAAAGTCATATTTAATCTCTTTTCTTGCAGTTAATTGAAAAATGTTGGTCTGTTGAGTACCATCCCGTCGTCTTCTTTCTTTTGTTCCGCCGACGGTAGCTATAGAGAGCACACGGGATTTAGACAGATCGTTGTAGTAGAGCTTGATCTTGTCCGTTCATTAATTCCACCTCGTTTAATTTGCTGTTGTTAAAATTGTAGACATATGGTGATGCATATTGATGATACTCATACGAGTAATTTAGAAGCACGCACTTTATTATTTGAGCCTTTAGCATTTTAGCATGCATGCGTACAGCATTAAAATGTGCAGAATCTTGGGCTTTTTGTCCGCATTATTGGTGTTCTGGATTAGTATTAGTACAAGTGTATATATTATGGTTGTATGCATGGCGACAAGTGTGGCTCCAACTGTTTCTAATTATTATTATTTTTAATTTCACAGCACAAATTAATCCCAGCCTAGAGATCGATCACATGCATCTGTTTTATCGAACTGTTCATAATCCTTTTTCTTTTCTAGTTTCACAGCATATTAATCCCAGCATAGCTAGAGATCGATCTAGACTACCTGGGGTGGCCCGGCCCAGCACGGCCGGCAGCCCGAAAGTTCGAAAAAGCCCGCTAAATGTAATAAAAATATTAAAACTATAGTTTTTATTTCTTGAAATTAATAAAATTTTGATTTTTATTAAAAAAAAATTAAAATAGTATTTTTATTGGAGAAATCATTTTTCGGGCGGGATCGGGCCTGCTGTTTGAGGTTGAGCTTTTCAGGTCCAGCCTGGTCCGCGTTTGAACAGGTGACAGGTCTAGATTATCACATGCATCTGTTGTACCTTGTTACAGTTCTCTGGACAAAATCTGCCGCTATCATGCAGATTAATGGGAAGAACCGGATGTTGTACAAATATTCGTCTATATTGCAGACACAATCCATTACTTGTCGAAGCTGACAATGGGCATGTTTGGTATGTGATGAGACAATGTGGATCCGATCTTTCGAAAGGATCATAACTTCGATTTGGAGGAGAACGACTTTGACGATGTAGGTTTCCAACCGGTCACGACCAGAACGTTAAGCAATCGCTAAACCACACTCTGAGTCGTTACTAACCGTGCCAAGAACACGGTTGACCTAAACACGAGATTCTATTCCTGTATGCAATGGAAGAACGTACATGAACAAGATAATAAGCAATCTGAAATTACAAATATGATTGAAATACTCGATAAATTGGGATTCTGAAGCGGTATTATGGTTAGTCTAATCAACACAAGTCAATACACGAAGTTACAATGTAGCTAACTTTTAATTAAACAAAATCTAACTAACCCTACGGGTGGCAGCCACAATGTATAGAAGGAAGGATGAGGGGCGGTGTTACTGTTCATGTGTGAACAGTAACCATGTGAATATTATGGGTCTAGAGCTTCTATCCGAATTACAAGGCTCATGGTCCAAATAGGTGATACAACATCTTCTTTTGATGATTGGGGCACGCACAGAAGGAATTTGGAGGTGAGGTTAGATCTGTTTGAAAGAGGACGAGATAAGCTTTCAATCAAATACCCATGGACCTCAAACGAAGTTTGTATGTGAAAGTTATGTATGTTTGAAGTCGGGGCTATCTCCGGAGGCCGAATTGGATTCCAAAATATGTCCAGCTCAAACTCTTACTCGTTTTGGACCAAAAGTGACGTGGTACTTCACAAATATATATTTTCATCATTAGGTAACATCATATAGTTTATATAATATAAAGGCACTCCTAAAAACGAGCTCACCTGATAATTTAAGTGAAGTGTACGAGCTCTTGTAATTGAAATAGAAAGTATAGCAAATATGGTTGTATCCATAGGGGTCATGTCCTCATCATCCTCTCCTTCTTGAAAACAAAGCCGTCATCGGCTTTTGATAAGCTGGAAATAGGGTAACAAAGAAGCTAAGGTGTATGCATGGTATATGTATACGTCATCCGTTTTAACGGTTATTCGTTGTTGCACAATTAATGTTATAAAACAGTAGCAATCATAAAAATCATTGTATTATCACTCCAAAAATAATCATATATGTTAATGAGCAAAACAAAATTTCTCACACAACAATTATGGCAACTAGTTTTGCAAATGTAAGTGAAGCATTTATGCAATTCAAATCTCTGAAGTTGTAAACTTGCATTGGTACCACATATGGGCAAATCTACAACCTTTGGAAAGAAATAAAGTTCATCCATATAATCAGATTTCAATCGAGCAATAGCAAATTCATCTAGCAAGGGTGAAAAGATTTGTAAGTTCTTCCATACTTCAACATCATTATTCAAATTGTCAATACTAGATAGTGCAATAAGGGATGAACACATAGGCATTTGAGGATCACTAAATTTTATTTTTCTCTCATAATGAACAAGATTCACCACACAAGAATTGTTGTTCAAAACAGTAAGCTTCAATTTATCCATGTGATCACAAGTTATGCATATTCGATAAACAAGAAATTAATTGTCTACACTATAATTTCCAGTCAAATTAAACTTATACCCAGGGGGTGTAGACACTAGACAAGGATTTCAAACATGCAATTTCAGACACTTTGATTTCAAACGTGCAATTTTAGAAACTTTCTCCATAGCATGTGATAATTTCATAGGTGAATCCAACATAATGTAACACAAAGAATCAGTAGGAGAAATTCTAGTCAAAACTTCTTTATGTCTAACCAATTCCACATACTCATTAGATGTGATTAACTCATCACAGGAAACACTCAAAACAGCAGGCAATTCAATTATTTTATCACATGGTACACTCAAATCAATGCAGTCTAAATTCTCTACTTAAAACATGCGCATATCAAAATTGTTTTTCACTAATTTTTCCTCCAATAGCATAGCATAAATAGTGGATAATTGCAGTTCTTCACAAGCATACTCAACTTTAGTGATGATAGCACCATGATCTTTACCTCTTTGGCTCTCCTTAGATGATGTAGGTGCATCCATTTCCTCATCTTCCTTCTCAACAAATGGAGTCGGTGGCTCAATCAGCTCATTCTCTTCTTCAGCATGGTTCTTAACTTCCTGCAAGTTATTAGTCACATAAAAAGACACACACATAGGTTTGTTCTCATGTTTCGTATCATCAAGCATTCTCAATTTCTTCTCAAACTAACTTTCAACCTTATAGGCAAGTATAAACAAATGTTTGTGTGTGTGAGAGAGAGAGAGAACTATATTCTTTGTGAACAAAAGGTCCTAAATTGCTTGATTAAGCCACTTAAAAATCTATTCTCTGTAGTTTCAGCATGTTCCTCTAAGCCACAACGTAACAAACGAGTTTTCAATTCATGATAGTATTCCTTTATAGTTCTATGACCTTGTTTGAAACGTTGTAATCTAGCTAATAAATAATCGGCATGACATTTAGGAACAAATTCATCTATCAAAAGTTTCTTTAATGCATGCCAAGTTTGAGGCACTCTTCCATGTCTACGTAAATACTTCCACCAAAGTATACATCCTCAACAAAATTACTAGTGGCAATTCTAATCTTTTGTTTATCAGACCATTCATAATGTTCAAACTCTATGTCTAAAGCTATCTCCCACTCAACATAGGCATCAGGATCAAATTTACTAGCAAAGGATGGCAAACTGAGTTTAGTTTTACTAAACATACTATCACGATCATGTATCTCCCACAGTGGATCGAGAATATTGTCTCAAGTGTGCATCTTCCTTATGGACTATCTTGCGCTCCTGTTTAATGGCTCGAAGAAGATGTGGATTTATCTTATAATCATCCCAGAACTGACATAGTTAGTAGAAAACAAGAAAATAAATCACAAGTATATGTTCCTATAACCTACTAGGATCTAGAAGCACAAAGTCGCTCACACTAAAGCTAATACCAAGTTCTTACCAATTCTTATCAAGCAAATCGGAGGTGTAACCGGTGGCTGGTTCGTGATAACCAGACTCAAGTGATGAGTAAAGCGATTACAAGGGCCGGTTCGACGTGATCTGATCGGTTAGTAGAAAGTGTAGCTTGGAGGGCTAGATATGTAGCAATGGAGAACAATCAATTAATTTCAGAAATTGCACAGAATTGAATTATAGTTTGTATCTAGCTCTTAGCCTATGTTGCTGATCAACCAAGGATGGAAGAAGGCTAAAATAAGTGTATAACAATGTATAGGAGTGGTAGACACAAGATAATTCAATAGAATGCAATCTGGAATTGAAAAACACAAGGATTGGCCCAAATCAGAAAACTGAAGATTTCTGTCCACTAGACAGTACATCGGTATTTTGGCTATAACTTTTTGTCAGATGCCTCTTTTTTTATGATTCTTTTTTTGTGTGTTTCCTAACAGCTTTTTGTACAATTGTTCTTTTGGGGTCACATTCTGAAACCAACCAAAAAATTCGCACAAAAATCACAATTGCTGACTGTTGCAGATTCAAACCAAAAAATTGGGTCAACTTTCACTGTAGGTATCTTTTAACTTCCTAACTGGAATGAAGCAAAATTTACAAGCAGATGGATAATAAAGTTATGAATCTAATGGCTATAGTTTCACTCAAAAAGGATAAAGGAAACAAAAGTTATTGCATTTTTTGTGGCGACAGCAGAAAAGAGAGTCGTCTGGCCTTAAATTTGGAAATTAGGGTTTGGTGTGTTCTAGATGGTTTTGGACGTGCGATTTTTTTGTTGGAGTTTATGGAATCAAAGATATGACCAGCAACTAGACAAAGCTAAAACAGACGCAAATTCAATTTAGCAAACCAAAACTAACAGATTGAAAAGCATAACAGGGTTTAGACAGCGGAAATTATACTACTACAAAAAAGGTCTTCACAAACGGTTCAAAAACGTCATCACAGACGGTTTCATGAGTCGTCTAAGTTTATGTGTCAGTGATGACATGAGGTCATCACAAACGGTTTTTGAACCGTTTGTGATGCATACTATTACAGACGATTATTAACTCAAAACCGTCTGTGACAGTTGCCTATCACAGACGGTTTATAGATAAAACCGTCTGTGATAGTTGATGTATCACAGATGGTTTGTAAATGAAATCGTTTGTGATAGCTGATGTATCATAGACGGTTTGTAGATGAAATCATCTGTGATGATCTTTCTCTATAAAGTCTTCAAGCAGTGGCTGCTTGTGCATTTAAAACTTCATATATATATATATATATATATATATATATATATATATATATATATATATATTCGTAGTCCCTTGTTAGCTAACTCGATGCAGCGAATTTAGCTAGCTAACTCGCTCCTTGGGCGTTCATATGCTAAACGTACATGTGAACCACGACCTAGTTCATCGAACCTAACACACTCAAGTGTGTGATTTGCTTCATGCCAATTCTACAAGCACTTGGAGAATTGGCATGAAGCAAATCACACACTCCAGTGTGTCAGGTTCGATGAAGTAGGCTATGGTTCACCTGCACGTTTAGGATATATATATATATATATATATATATATATATATATGAAGCCAGCTTTAAAGGCAAAAGGACACTGCTTAGAAACTTTATAGAGAAGAGTTAGAGAAATGAATAATATACACAACATATACCACATGTATACTAATGAAATCAACATAAAGCCTACACTTTGAGCCCAAAATTTAATGCTTTACTAATATGTCAAGAACTATATTAGGATAGCCAATTAACCTTTCAGTCAACAAAGGATCTTTTGATTAACAGTGCAAAAGAGACTATCTCAGCATATTTAATTTTCGGCACACCAATTAATAAATAATTTATATGTTAATTGCAGCTTTACAAATTAGCCTAACTTTTACAAATCTGAAAAGTTAATTGCAGCTTTCAAAAGCAAAATACTATATAGGAACATACATATCATCAACCAACATCATACACAGAGAACACACCCATATCATTCAACCATCACAGAACACCCACCATAGCCCACATCATTCATCACCCACATCACAAAGCAAGGAGAGGAGAGGAAAGGGATAGAGAGTAAAGGGGAGTGGTTACCCCAGTGCAAATGGCAAATCGACCACCGGCAGTAGCTCACCACATCCATCTCCTTTATGTTAGCAACAACAACCCACATCAGTAAGCAAGTCAAACTCAAACCCAAAAACTGAAGCAACAGAAAATGTAAACAACTCAATCTCAAACGCTAGGGGGAGAGGACGAGGTCGACATCGCCGGTGTCGATGGTGAGGTAGCCGAGGCTGAGGTCGGTGGAGAGGTAGCCGAGGCTGAGGTTGGTGGAGAGGTAGCTGGGGGAGGTCGGTGGAGAGCTAGACAGGGTCACGCACACCGGGGGAGAGGACGAAGAGGAAGGCAGATCTGGCGGTGGGGAGGTGGATTTGGCCGGGGGGGAGGTCGATTGGACCGGCGGCAGCAGCGTCACCGTAGTTGTGGCATGACAGTGACACTGAACAAGATACTCTTATCGTAAGTGTCTTGTGCGGTGAACTGTAGTGTCACAACCAACGGCGATGGGAAGAAAGGCGGCATCGGCGATGGGGTCAGGGAGAAGGCGTGACTCGGGCGACGCCGTTGATGTCGGGGGTGGCGGCATCGAGATTAGGGGCACTCGGGTAGGGAGGGGAACGGGCGAGAGTAAGGGCGCTAGGGGAGTGACGAGTTAGGGCGCAAACCCTAGCGGCCGCTCCTAGTCCTCCTACTAGTAAAGAGATATCACAGACGGTTCTATTATGGAACCGTTAGTGATAATTATCACAAACAGTTCCATAATAAAACCGTCAATGATATGGTCTCTCATATCACAGACGGTTCCATAATAGAACCGTATGTGATATGGATGTTCTCAACTTCTATGTTTTGAGCATATTATCATGTATATATATTTACATGACATGAAGAAATTACATGTACGTTATAACTGGGGATGATCATCTTCGATGGCGGATGATACTTTTTATAAAATAAGGAATAAATTCGGCGACAAAGAAACTCACCGGGAAGCTGAAGTGATATTATCACAGACGAAGATACACTAATATTCATATATAAATGAAAATTTAGAACATATGACACAGTCGCATATATATTAGTAAATAATTATATATGAATATTTGCTAAAACTAGACTAAATCCGCTAATTTTACGGCAAGTAGTCTAACACCTCTCCAAAGAAATTGGCATAATCATGCCTAATCCTGCAGTCGTCGCTGCAGAAGATGGCGTAGTCGTCCCACCCTTCCACGCCGCAGCCAATATTCGTGCACCGATGGCCATCCTCCGATAGCGCCCACACCCGGCCTAGCGGCCCAGCCATCTTCTTCCACACCGCTGCCTGGACCATGTCCGCGGTGAGCCTCTGGCTTGGCCTGCACACCCGGTTAGTCCTCTCGGTCATCTCGCATCCACCGCCGGCCGGGTCACCCACGACCTGACTGATGTAGTACTTCCAATGTTGCACGTTTCGTCGACCGCGTACAGGAGGAGGTCAAGCACGTAGGTCGTACCCTTGTGGCCGACAACGATCGCCCATTCAAGGAACACGATGCTGCACTGCATGTGTTGGGGAGTGAAGACAAGCGCGAGGCCGACGATGAAGCAGGCCTCCGGGTTGCCGGCACCGGCCAGGTGGTTGACGACGGCGAGGTAGCGCTCGTTGTCCTACCACTTCATCGCCTCCTCCTGCTCCAGCGCCACGCGCCTCCCCACAGCGTGCTCCTTGGACATCTTGTACATGGCCTTGTAACTAGAATTCAAGACGACAGAATCTTAATACAAGAATTACTCTATAAGAGAAAATTAAAAGACCAAATTAAGGTCATTGTTGCTAGTCAAATTCAGTTCAGAACTGGATATTTGACACAAAACGAAATCAACACGAGATTTTTTTGAGCCAAACGTATCAACTAATACGACTTTTCGGTTTTTCTCCTTTTTATTGATTTTCAAAGGAATTACAATCAGGTTCTCAATCAGAACCTAAAACATAAACGAATACCTAAGCGCTTTCCAAAAACTACGATGATACGCTACAGTCATCTTCAGAAACTGACTCTAAACAAAAATATAACATAATACTGACTCTGAAATTTCAGACCTACCAAAAATAAAAGAACAGAATACGTACGCGACTCGTAGGTTGCAGGGGTCAGCCATGGGCTGAGGAGAGCTCACGCCACAAGGCTGATGATGTGGATGACGACATCATGAGGAAGAGCGACGGTGATTGCTGACCTCCTCGCCTTGGTCCTCGCCGTCATATTTCGCGTGCTCACCATGGCATACGTATACAATACCATACATGCTCACCATGGCGCGCGATGATAATTCTTATAAAACGTTGAAGAGACACATCGTAACGTTAGCGCGCGAGACGAAGAGACGCATCGCCCATCAGCGTGTGAGACAAAGAGACCCAACGTGCGGGAGCCGAAGCATTGAATTATCACAGACGATTCTTATTCAAAACCGTCTATGATGAGCCCTAAATCTGATCACGCGGGAGCCAAAGCATTGAATTATCACAGACGGTTATATTTAAAATCCGTTTGTGATGTATGTAATCACAGACGGTTCTGTTAAAAACCGTATGTGATCATCAACCATATTTATGAAAACAATTCCTGAAAAGACAGTGATGATTTGGTTCTATTTGAGTTATGTCTTTATTCGTTTAATCTTGCAACAAGTTGTTGGCCTATAAATTTAATAACCATCGGATCAAGGGCAGAACTAACAAAAAATCACTCACAATCCGATCAACGTAAGCCCTGATACCACCTGATGAGACAATGTGGGTCCCGATCTTCCGATAGGATGGTAACTTCAATTCGGAGGAGAACGATTTTGACGATATAGGCTTCTAACGATCACGGCCAGAACGCCAAGCGATCGCTAAAACACACGCCGAGTCGTTATCAACGGTGCTAAGAACGCGGTTGACCTCCTGCATGCAATTAAAGAACAAGCAAGAAAAGATAATAAGCAATCTAAAATTGCAAATAGGATTGAAATACTCAATAAATTGGGATTCTGAAGCGGTATTATGGTTGGTCTAATCGACACAAACCAATACACGAAGCCTACATATTTTTTGTTTTTTATTTATGTGACTCACTATACTAGTAGCACAGTTTTAACGCCACTATATAATTTCTCTATTTACTTAGATACACAATAAAGCATCTCTATAAAATATTGCAAAGAATATATAGGTGTTTTAATAAAAATATCTCCTCGTCGTAGCGAAAATGCATAGGAAGATGCTTATGTGGCATTTCTATAAACATCTCTACAATAGTGTAGCGGCATGGAAAAATGACTCTACTATCACTACTATAAAAAATGTCATCATAGACAGTTCAAAAACGTCATCACAGAAGGTTGCGTGAGCCATCTGAGTTTATAGGTCAGTAATGACATGAGGCCATCACAGACAGTTTTCGAACTGTCCGTGATGAGAACAATCACAGACGGTTATTAACTCAGAACCTTCTGTGATAGTTGACTATCACAGACAGTTATTAACTCAGAACCTTCTGTGATAGTTGACTATCATAGACAGTTTGTCCTAAGGAACCGTTTGTGATTATCTCTTCTTTATAAAATCTCCAGCGATATTCGCTTGTGCCTTTAGCGTTATATATATATATATATATATATATATATATATATATATATATATATATATATATATATATATATATATATATATATATATATAGTATGTAGTCCCTTGTAAGCTAACTCGAGGCTGAATTCAACTAACTAGCTCGCTCCTTTGAGTGTTCATCCTAACTGTGCAGGTGAACCACGGCCTACTTCAACGAACCTGACACACTGAAGTGTACGATTTGCTTTGTGCCAATCCTCCAAATGCTTATAGAATCCTCCTATTACCTAGATGTCGTTGATAGGTAATTAGACATCGCTATGTTCAGAAAGTTGTTTGGTGTTCTTGTTGGGTTTAAAGACAATTACATGCTTGTAATTAATAACTTCAAGTTCAGTTCTACTGCTATTACTTCAAAGGATGTGGTTTAGGAGGATTCTATAAAGCACTTGCAGGATTGGCATGAAGCAAATCACACACTCTAATGTGTCAGGTTCGATGAAGTAGATCGTGGTTTCTCCTGCACGTTTAGGATGAACGCCCAAGGAGCGAGCTAGCTAGTTGAATTCAGGCCTCGAGTTAGTTAATAAGGGCCTACGAACTATATATATAAAAAGTCAGTTTTAAAGGCACAAGCAGCCACTGCTTGGAGAATTTATAGAAAAGATATCATGAATGGAATGGTAGAACGTATCTGATGAAAGTATCTAGGTCCTCAGAATTGTTCATTATGTGTTAAAGGTTAAGTCTCAATGATTGATTGATAGTGAGACAATTGGCAATGCTAATGTGATGAAAGATCAACATGGTTCAAGACAAAGGTATTGTATTACCTAAGGACCCTTTTTATAATTTTTACCAGTCTCATTGTTTGGAGAAAAGACTGGGTTTATAGGATAAACACCATACTATTAAGAGAGATCATAGCTAGTAGTTTGAGAGACTATTTATGTGCCATAATGATCAACTAGGGTTCATGTGTCACTTTGTTTTGAGCTTCTGGAAAACTGTTTTGAAAATCGGTTTGACCGCAAGTGGTAGGTGGTACTACCGTAGATTGGTAGTACCGATATTTACATTACGGTACAATTTTCAAAGAGCATATTTTTAAGTGTTTTTTATCCTCTCTGAAAATCGAAACAGCCGCATTTCAACTACAGTACTATCGCAGGACGGTAGTACCAAAATATAGATGGTGGAACGTAATTTATAGTGTGTTTTTGGGAGTTTTGATCTCCCTTGAGTATTGGTATGACTACAAATTCTTGAGTGGTATTACTGGAGTGCGGTAGTACCTATTTTTAAATAGTGGTATGTTTTTTCCAGAGAAGTTGTTTTGTGTAATTTCGTGAACTCTAAAAATAGAAGTTCCATTCGAGCCGGTGGTACTACCGCGCTGCGGTAGTACCAATTTCTAGTTGGCGGTAGTACCGCAACGTCTTTTGTAACGGCTAGTTCAGAAGCATTAAATGTTATTGTTCCGACTGTTGAACCAAAAATCAATAGTGTTGGGATTCAACGGCGGTACTACCGTAATTCCTGATTTTTCCAAGAAAGTGGTTGTAACGGCTAGATTTGTTAGTGAGGGGTATAAATACACCCCACCTGCACCAAGCTCAGGACCTTTGGCCATATTGAATACACTTGAGTTTTTGGTGCTCTCTCTTCTACTTATTTGCATTGAATTCATATTTTGAGGTAGTTGAGAGCTATTAAGTGCATTGCATCATTAGTTAATCATCTTAGGCACTTGATAGTCTCCAAGCGAGTGCAACAATTTGTTACTCATGGTGCTTGCCGGCACCTAGATGGTTTGGAAAAGAAGTTGCTCGGTGATTACTTCAAAGAAGCTTATGTAGTGACCTAGCAAGGAATTGTGAAGTGGTTGCGTACTCACCATCTCTAGAGAGGAGGAAGAGCAACGATAGTGATCGATGGTGAAGGTTTAATTTGTGGAGCCGACTTGATTCGTTCAAGTTACCTCAACGTGGATTAGTGAAGACCAGCAAGTCTTCGACACCACGGAAAACATCTTGTGTCTCCATTGGGGTTTAAATTCTTGCCTTTACTATTTTCGCATTTATATTTCTAGCAATTACTTGAGTAAAATTCCTTAGCTAGAATTGTATTTAGTATTGGCATAATCTTAAATGTTCTTAACGTATTTTGATCATTTGCTTTAAACTTGTGCTAATATTTCATCTTTAAGAGTGCAATTGTTAAAATTGTTTTTAGAGCATAAGAATTTTTATAACCTCCTATTTACCCTCCTATAGTCGGTCATCCTTGAACCTACAAGTGGTATCAGAGCTTGGTCTCTCTAATTTTAGACTTAACCATACAGGAGATGAAAGGATAGCTAGTGAGGGAATGTCAATAGGCAAAGCACCTTTATTTGATGGTTCAAATTATGCTTATTGGAAAATTAGAATGTCTATTTCTCAATTCTTTCGAATTGTCAAGAATGACACCAACCGATCTCTTGGGCAATCTCATCATAAATGAGTTGTACAAGAAGGACAAGTAAGAGTTTTTAGAGTCATCTTCCTCCAAGAAGAAGATTACTGCTTTTAAGGCGAAAGCGTAATCAAGTGAAGAATCGGAGAATGAAGAAGAAGACTTCGAAGAAGAATTTGCTCTCGTTGTTAGGAGAATAAAGAAATTCATGAGAAAACGTCCATATCGAAGCTTTAATTTTGACAAGAGCAAGAAAGGGTAATCCTCAAGTAACAACAAGCGCTATAGCAATATTCGTTGCTATGAGTGCGATGAGAAAGGGCATATTGCCTATCATTGCTCTAACAAGAAGGATGACAAGGCAAAATCATCAAAGAAAAAAGAATACAAAGCAAGAAGAGGCTTTTCAAGAAGCTTCATAAAGATGGCAAGAATGAAGCTCATATTGGAGAATGGGACTCTGACGAGGAGTATTCGGACTGCGACTCCGATGATGAAGGATCCTCCAAGAAAAGAGATTTGTTAGCATTGCCATCAAGGAAGCGTCGTTGCTATTCTCTACTCCTACTTGCCTCATGGCAAAAGGAGATAAGGTAAAATTCATTAATGATAATGAACCTTCATATGATGAATTAATGGATATACTTGAAGAATTAGATGAATATCTTAAAAAAGAGAAGTCAAAATTTAAAGTCTTGAAGAAAGAGTGCATCTCTCTAAAAGACACTTATGATGAGCTAAATGAATCTCATGATTCTCTTCTCTTAAAAGATATTGAAAAATCTCATTTAAGTGTTGAAATTACTTGCAATTTAATGAATGAGATGCCTAGAATAGAAGTTGCTTCAAATGTTATATCAATGTCGAGTACTTCTATATCATGTGATGATTTGTTATCTATGTCATGTTGCTCTAAAAATTATTCAATTGCTAATATGGCTAATATATGTGATCCATAGCTTGTTATTGAAAATCATAAATTAAAAGAGCAAGACACCAAGTTAAGTAAGAGTTTGGAAAGATGCTTCAAGGGTGAAAAAACCCTTGACAAGCTATTGAGTGAGCAAAGGTGCTCATTCAATAAGGAAATACTTGAGTTTATTCCCAAGAAAGGTAAGAAGCAAGTTTACAAGCCCGCAGGGTTTGTAAAAGATAACGGTAAATATTGCAATAAATGCCTTAATATAGGACATTTGTCTAATTCATGCGCTATTGCTAGTATTAAGTCTTATGGCATATATGATTCTTCCTACATGCTTAGAAAATCCAAAGATGGCAAGGTAGTAGCAAAGTTTATTGACACTTCAATTTTAGGCGTCAAAAGGAAACCCATTTGGGTGCTCAAAACCTTGGTCACTAACCTCCAAGGACCCAAACAAATTTGAGTACTTAAAAGAATTTAATTCTTATTTTGCAGGTGAACTACAAGACCGGTAGAAAACATTAGGTGCTTGATAGTGGATGCACTCAACATATGACTGGCGATAGAAAAATATTCACCACATTCAAAAATAGAAAAGGAAATGACAATATCACATTTGGTGACAATAGCAAAGGAAAGGTAATAGAATTGGGTAAAATCGCTATCTCAAATGATCTTTCTATTTCTAATGTTTCTTTAGTTGAATCACTAACTTTTACTTTGTTATCTGATGCTCAAATATGTGATCTTGGTTTAACTTGTTCATTTTTACAAAATGGTGTTTCTATTTCAAATGAAAAAGAATTACTCATGGACTACTTCAACAATGCTACTCCTTATAAAATCCAAAGCAATTGATGCTCACTAGCCTTACTTTTATCAAATTTACACAAACAAAATCACCATAACATAGATCCACATATCAGCTCCACCCTAAGACAAGTCTTTAGTGATTGACTGCCTATAAACAAATGGGAACTCGGGTGCCAAACCCCATTAGGTAAAAAGAATTCATCAAGACAGCCACCAATAATGCTAAGGCTAGATCCACATGCATAAATTTATCAGGATCCACACACGATACATGCTACCACCAAACAATAAAAGGATAATACTGCATGATCACTCAATCAAAAGAGCACCTATATAAAAAGGGATACTGAAAAAGAAAAAAATGAGAGCAATCACAATCCCTCTAATATACAGAAGCTCTGACCAACTAGGGTCAACACAACAGGGACCGGCATAACTCAATATGACTCAATCTCAAGGCACACCGGGGAGGGGAGGGGAGGAGGCACACCAGGCTCTGGGGGGAGGAGGGGCGCCAGGTTGGAGGAGGCAGCGACTCGTGCTCGAGGAGGAGGAGGCGGGCTCGGGGGAGGAAGGACACCGGGTTGGAGGAGGCAGCAGCTTGTGCTCGGGGAGGAGGAGGCGCGCCAGGCTCGAGGAGGAGGCGACGTCAAGGACGGCGACAACGGGGCTCGGGGGAGGAGAAACATAATCATTTGAGTGGGGGCGCGGGCAAACCCTAGAGCCCAAATATAAATATGGTTGGAAATAACAGACGGTTCTAAAGTAGAATCATCTGTGATAAAAACACATCACAAACGGTTAAAATTAATAATTGTCTGTGATAATATACATACATAAATGCAAATTTAGAACATATGACACATTCACATATTAGTAAAGAATTATATTTGAATATTTGCTAAAACTATGCTAAAACCGCTAATTTTATGATAAATAGTTCAACATCTGTGCTAAGAACTTGGCATACTCATGCCTAATCCTACAGTAGTCGTTGCAGTCATCTTCAGAAACTGACTCTGAACAAAAATAGAATAGAATACTGACTCTTTTTAGACCTACCAAAAATAAAAGAACAGAATACGTACGTAGCTCGTAGGCTGCAGAGGTCAGCCACGGACTAAGGAGAGCTCGCAGTCACGAGGCCAACAATGTGGATGACGACATCATGAGGAAGAGCGACGGTGTTTGCCGACCTCCTCGCCTTGGTCCTCGTTGTCATGCTCCGCATGCTCACCATGGCGTACGTATTCAATACCATACATGCTCACCATGGTGCACGATGATCATTCTTATAAAACAAGGAGTAACATCGGCGCACGAGACAAAGAGACGCATCGTAACATCGGCGCAAGAGATAAAGAGACGCATCGCGTGGGAGCCGAAGAATTGAACATATCACACACGATTTATATTAAACACCGTCTATGAAGTATCACAGATGGTTTTTAGAGAAAACCATCTGTGATATTTAGTAATATCACAAATAGTTTTTTTTCAGAATCGTCTGTGATACTTCACAGACGGTGTTTAATACAAACCGTTTGTAATAATTAACTCATCACATATGGTTTTTAACACAGCCAGTAACACAGACGGTCGTTAAACCTAAATCATCTATGATTGTATTTAATACGACGATTTTGGTCAACCGTCTGTGATGAGGCGTCCTGTATTAGCCTTTTTGTAGTAGTGTATATTAAGAAAACACGTCTACATGGGGTTTGTGTTGTAGTGCAATGACTTTTCTTTCTTTCTTTTTATCTTGATTTTCATATCTTTACATAGCTATTGGAGTGAAAATGAAGTTGAATACCAGTGAGAAAATGAGTGAGCTCCTATTCACGGATTCACCCACTCAAGTGGCTATTTCGGTCCAACAATCGAACTTTGCAATTGAAGTGAAGAATGTGGTGGCTCAGTGCTTGCAATAGTCAAAGCGATGGAGGAGTCGAAGCCTGCAGTGGCCATGGTGGTACTATGGCGATTGGAGTGGCAGTGGAGGCAGAACTCACCGATGATGGATTCATCAGGATTATGGGCTCCCCAGGCTTCCTTTGTCGCTGCTGATAAGGGAGCTCGACGCCCATGGATTCGTGACCTCCCCTCACTGATATTTTTCGAAAAAATTGGGGTGATGAGCTCGCTCGCCCTCACCATCAACACCGATGAGCTTGCCATCGTCTTCTAGGGGATTAGGAGGCGAGAACTTGACTCGGTCATCGAGCCACGAGGAGCGAGGATGAGGCATCCTTGACATTCCTTAGAAAGAAAACATTGCTACTTCCCCAGATTTCCTAATTCGATTGAGCTAGAGTTTCTTTTAGACTATTTATCAATGGTATAAGTCAATTTTACTCCCTCAAACTTTCCAAAAAGTTGGCTTAACCCTGAACTACAAAATTAGTTTTTTAACCCCCTAATCTTTTAAAATCGGTTTAAAATACACCCTAAGGTGGTTTAATAGGGTGGTTTCGTTGATGTGGACCCAAATCAGTGTGGTTTTACCATGTTGGCCGCCACATGCACACAGAGGGGTGTCTACCGTATCCTCTCATTCATAACAGAGGAATAGAAGCAAAAAACTTAGGAGGTTCCATGAGAAGCTTAGGTGGAGCTCGGGCACCAGTGGCAAAGGCGATGGCAGCAACCGAAGAGGACCAAAAATGGCTTGTAGGGACCTAGGGGCATACAAAGGTGGTGGCATCTTGGTCCAAGGAGTACGGTGGCACGCGTGCAGTGGTTCATGGCGCCCAAAGATGGGGGAGATAGGGGAGACGGCGATGGGGACGACGAGGGGCAAAAGAGGAACTTACCGAAGTGGATGGTTGAGGTGGAGGGGCTACAAGGCAACCTAGCAACGAAGGTTGAGGACGGCGAGTTGATCTCCACGACGCGATGGCGCTGAAGGGGAAGGAAGCTCAAATAAGTAGCTGGGGAAGGTAGAGGGCGGTGAGAAAGTCCTCTAGTAGGGAGGAATTGGACCTAAGCTCACTGGATAAAGGATGACAAAGCTGGCGGCGGTATTTGGCCAGAAGCGAGGAAGATAGTGGAGCACGATATTCCTGTTAGTGAAACCCAAAATTGGCTAAGGAGAATTGATGGATAGGTCCTAGAACACATTTTGATGTGAGCCAAAAGTGGAGGAGCTCACTGGGTCAATGGGAACGGGGAGGCAAGGGCGGCGGTCTCGTGAACGCGAGCTCGGGATGGTTGATGGCGCGCCTGCCTCTCGCTCGGGATGACGCATGCCGAACGAACGTGACGAGGCGAGCAGAGACACGCTGTGGATGATGCGTGTGTGCAGTAGTGGTGGTGAGGACTTGAGGAGCCTTTTCACTTGTGCCTTGGCACCCCTCCTTCCCAGCCGGCCTTTTCACCCAAGGCGCTGCGTCTACTCAGTGGTGGTGAGGATTTGAGGTGTGTCAATCGCGACTAAGATGGAGGTGAAGGCTGCAAGACGACACTGGTAAGGGCCACAAGCTAAGGACCTGCTTGGGTGTGGAGCAAGAGGGGGAGAGAGAGATGAAGAAAAAGAAGAGAAAGAGGGATTGCTAAAGGAGGAAGAAGATGATTGAAGGGCTAAGATCTCATGTGGTTAAATGCAATGGTTATGGTGACTTTGAGAGTGATTTGATGGATCTTTTGTGGCTGAATCTGTGTATAAAAGTGTGTGGCTAGAGGATGTGGACTGCCAATGTGGCAAAACCAGGTAAAGTGGTAGCCATGTGGGCAAAACCATCTGCCAAACCACATCCGGGTGTATTTTAAATAAGTTTTGAAAGATTAGGGGTGTAAAAAATCGGTTTTGTGGTTGAAGGGGTTAAGTGGGCTTTGTGGAAAATTTGAAGAGGGTAAAATGGACTTATTCCTTTATCAATTAATTTAACCTAATATAAGAGAGTATGTGATTACTAGTGCATGTTTCGTTTTCAATCAGGGGCGTAGCCACAAGATGGGCTTGAGTGGGCTCGAGCCCACCCTCCGGCGTTGGTAACTCCCACCCATCAGCAAGTCCATGTAGTTCTAATTTCAATCTCATAGACGGGGTCATATTTTGTTAGAGAGAACGAGAGAGAGACAGAGTTATATGTTAATTTGAGAGAATGACATTGTGAATTTTTGTATGTCAATTTTCATTGCGAAATAACATCTCTATATACTAAACTTGATTATTTGATGATGAATGTCTGAATGGGGGACTATGTGACTAAGAAACTGGCAGTGAGTCGAATTGAAAGAATGAATTTGCTTCATTTTTTCTATCTAATTTCAGGATTAATTTTAGTCTAAAACTATTGTGATTGTGAACTTCGCACACATGATGACGAATTAGCCATATTTATGCTTGTCCTGAAAATTTTGTCATGTGTTCACCACTACCGGCAGGTGTAGACCGTGAGCTTGTGCATGTGGCCGACGGTGCCAGTGCAGACCGTGATGGCGTAGACTGTGTGTGTGTGTGTCAATCTATGGTGTCGACACGGGCAGCTAGAAAACTTTGGCTTACAAGCCCCTTCTCTGTTTTCATTCTGGCATCACCACTGCTTTCGATAGGTCATTATCGGTACTAGTATATATACCAGATTTCATACACACACACATACACTATTATGTAGCCGAGCGTAGAATAATTATTCTACATCTAGCCAGCCCATCGCGCGTGACCCAGGCCAGGTGTGACATGCATACATGCAATCCCCATACGATTGGCCCACCAACTACAGTCGGCGGACCAGAAACGTCTGCGCCCGTGCGGGGCTCGATTCAATGGTAATTGTTAGGTGTTGTAACCGTAAATCATGTATCTCTTTTACTGCATGTTTTCGGGAATGCAATATTCTGAGCTCCTACATCAATTAGTAAAACATAATGGTGTACAATGTAATATATATGATATTTTTTCCATCGGTAGTTGATGTCGTTGTAATGTTACACCGAGACCGTATATCGTGAAGGCAGTAATCTAAAACACGTCATTCATAAACATGTTCAACATAGACAGTAAATACAAATTCAAACTGGATATTTGATTTTGTATTTATATATGGCCAAACAGCGTGACCAGTTACTTCTTACAAAGATTATATAAAAAAATAGAAACCTAAATAATCAAAGTTTTCTAGTGACGGAGGTAGCCTACTATTCCGTCTTTAAAACTTCATAGGCTATGTCGTTGGCATCGGAGGGTTTGGTATCAGCGTGGGAAGCCCAAAACACGTCCACCCGTTGACGCACTCGTTCGAGAGTCGCTCAAAGACGCTCTGACAGAAGAATCAAGTCGAATTGCGTCCATAGCCTCTCTTCTTTTGCTCTGAGCATAGAATAATTATTCTACACTTAGCCAGCTCACCACGCGCAACCTAGGCCAGGTATGATGCGCGCACGCGTAATCCCCATAAACCAGCCCACCAACTGCAGTCGGCGGGCCATATACATCAACGCCCATGCGGGACTAGATTCGACGGTAATTGTTAGGTGTCGTAACAGTAATTCGTGTATCTCTTTTACTGCATGTTTTCGGAAATGCGATATTTTGAGCTCCTACGTCAGTTAGTAAAACATAACGGCACAGTAATCAGCTTCCTGTTTTTACAACCGTTTTTGGCAATCTCTTTTTTTTAAGTAAAAAGTTTGTGTCAGGATAGTAAACCTTAGCTATATATAAGGTAATTACTTTAGTTATACTAAGTAGGTCCAATGAAGTAAACGTGTGTTTGTAGAACAGTAAAAGCGAACGTCCCACAAGTAATATATATGATTTTTTTTCCACCAGTATTTGATGTCGTCGTAACGTTACATCGAGATCGTATATCGTGATGACAGTAATCTAAAACACGTCATTCAGTAAACATGTTCAACATAGACAGTAAATACAAGTTCAAACCGGATGTTTGATTTTGTATTTATATATAGCCAAACAGCGTGGCTAGTCGCTTCTTACAAAATAAAAATAAAAATAGAAACCTAAATAATCAAAGTTTTCAAGTGACGGAGGCAGCCTGCTATCTCTGTCTTGACAACTCCGTAGGCGACGTCGTCGGCATCGAAGAGTTTAGGATCAGCGTAGGAAGCCCAAAACACTTCCACCCGTTGACGCACTCGTTCGACTCGTCTAAAGACGCTCCGATTGAAGAATCAAATCGAATATATTATATAGTACTCGATCGTAAAATAAGAAGAATATATATGAAGCGACAACAAACGAGATGACCGTAATGATTCTCTTGATTGTTTAGTTGCGTCGCAAAAGAATAAAAGAAGACGTATATTAATCCCTAGAGCACACATGAATGATGAATCCATGCATCGTGCATGTACTATGTACCAACTCAATTATTCGACAAATAAAAAATAAACCGGCCGGCGGTCAAATAAACTTATCAAACTACTCACTGGAATCGTGTACAGTATGCGCGTTCTCCAGGTTTTCTAAAGCTACAATCTATGATTAATTGCAACAGAAGAACAATCGAAAATTCTATTCCGTAGGACTGCACAATGCACATGGAGAGCAGTAATATTGTTACCCGTTAATTAATCTACCAGCTAGTACGTACCTTTAATTTGAGGCGTAGCCTACGACGAGCACGCACGTACAACGGTACAACACTTGTCGGCACGTACGACTCGCAATGGCAACGTACATCGGTACATGGCCGAGCTCTAGCGTGGACGGGGCAGCGCAGGCCAGATACAAAGAGCCCAGCCCAAATGGCGTCCGGACGTGCATGTATTGGGCCCGACCATAAACACGCCGCGTTCCATCCATGTGTTGGTCGTCAGAGCGCAGGCTCCCTGTGTGGAGGCTGCAGGCACACGAGCCGTCCAGCTTGGGTTGGTTTCGGACGTCTCGGCGATTTGGGACTTGGGTGTGGAATGAGTGGTTCGCGTGTGCTGCTGCTCTTCTCGCCTTCCATGAGAACGTCGTTTCGCGTGTTTTTTTTTTCTAATATAGCAATGTTTACATGCGAACGGGTAATTCTAACAACCTCTTTACGTCAAATACAAAAATAGGCATCAAGTCAGTGCACGAGAGGACTAGAGCCGCCGACAAGCGACACGTTGCCTCGTCCGTACACCTAGGACACGGTGCCACCACGTTTGTGCGCCCGGGGCACGGTGGTGCATGAGCACGGACCACCGTGTGGGATGGACCGAGGGGCTGTCCGTGTTCTTAGCGCACGGACTTGGTGGCATTGTGTGTAAGACGTACGGATGAGATGCCACCGTTCCCGAGCGCATAGACAAGACGTTATTTTTGTATTTGATGTGAAAAAGAGCTAGAAATGCTAATTAGCACATCAACAAGGCTATATTAGCCAAAAACTCGTCGTTTCGCTGCATCGATCCTAGAATTCTGTACCGTAGTTTCTTCAGTTTTGGATGGTTGCGTGCAAATTGACCTGGAGCAGAGAGTTTTTTCCAAACACACTTTAAAGGGTGCCCGGTTTCTTCACTTTGTTATATCTCTGTGTGCCGTCGCGTAGGGCAAGATGTGCTTGATTGCTCGTCCATCCTTACATCGGTTAGTTTTTTTGTTTGTTTTTTTTTGGTTTAGACTTTAGAGAGCGCTAAAAGTGCTCTTAGAAAAGAAATCGCTACGGTCCTGTCATGTGGCCCGGCCCACTGCCCCCATCAAATTTTGCTTGGTTTCCGGAAAGTGTTGGAGATCGAGCCCAAGTGCGACCTTTTCCTTTCTTGTTACTTTTTTTTTATTTTTATTTTCTAATGTAAAAAAGGCTCTTGGATCAATCTAAGTGTTAAGAAATCGAATACATGAACAGTAAAACCGACGCCCCGAAGCGCATGTCGACGCCCCCGCACGGGCTTACACCCCTTCCCCCGTCGCCGGCCTGAAGCTGGGGCATCACCAATCATGGTGTCTTATCCTAGCTTGGAGCCGCCACCGATCCCGTCAGCACAGCCCCCGCACGTTTTCCCCGCCACGCCGCCTGAAGCCGACGCCACCCGGGTCATCGGCCACGCCACACAACATAGCCGGGCGGCGAAGCAAAAAAAAAGGGCGCGCGGCCTACGGGCAATGGGCAGCCGCCGCCGCCGCGACGACGCCGCCAACTCGCGCGTGCTGCGCACGCGGCACGCGCGCCGCCAGCGCGACGCCTCGCGGCGCCCGCCCGGACGACGACCACCTCGCGCCGCTAGAAGCCGCCACACACCTCCGGGAAGAGGAAGGGTGTCGCCTCGCTTCATCGCCCGGCACGCGGCCATTGCACCACCACCGAGCGCCCACATGGTCGGGTGACTGACGCGCGCCGTCGCGCCGACCGAAAGAAATAGAGAAAGAAAAACGAGGAGGAGATGTGCTCGCGCCACCCCGCGGCACCGCAAAGACGGCGCCGCCCGGCCAAAGCATGGCGCCGGTGGCACCAGCGCGCCGCGCCGCCGCCTCCTCGCATGGCGCTAGAGGTACCTCGCGCGCGCCGCTGCTTGAAGTTGCTGCCCGCGTGCGTCGGCGCTGCCGCACGCCCCGGGTTGCTCCGTATCGCGCCATCGCCCCGCACACTCTCTCCTCGGCGGGCCTCACCTCGCGCCGGCCGCCAGGCCGCCACCGCCGCCATTTGAAACACAGGGCTAGGGGAAACCCTAACCCCACATTTTTGACCTAGGGGGCATCGGGCCATGCAGTAGGAAAAAGAAAGCCGCCCATAAAGGCCAACCCAAAATTATCCTCGTAATTTTGAATCACAAGGGTCCTTTGTTCAAATTTCAAGATTTCCCGTGCCCCTTTTTTTTTCTTTTAGCGATCCCTTTTCCCTTTTTTGGGTCGGCCTTTATGGTAAGCCTTCTTTTCAGGCTGCATGGCCCGATCGTGGGGATCGCGAAAAGAAAAAAAGGGGCACGGTGGAAAATCCTGAAATTTGAACAAAGGACCCTTGTGATTCTGAAAATTACGAGGATAGGTATGTGGTGATGAAATTTTGCAATAAGGTCCTTGTAATTCTGAAAATCACGAGAATTCTTCGCGGATCTGGAAATTTTAAAAAACCCCGGAATTTGGGAATATACGGGATTATATACATTCTTACAGAATAACCCCTCAGAAATCTGAAAATTGCGTGTAAATTTTTCTCTGTACTGAAAATTGCGTGTTAACCCCTGAAAGTTGCAGAATTTGCCGAAAGTCATTTTTCCAGCAGAAAATAGCCTCGGGAATCAATTTTTGCATATTTTGAACTTTTGAAGCATGTTTATCCTTGTTATTGTTATTTCTATGCAATCTATTTACCGCATTTACTATTTTGATTATCTGTGATTATTTATATTGCTTTTAATCACCAAAATAGCAGTAAATCATGAAAATACATAGAAAAATACAGGATCACTAACCTGGAGTTCGATGAGCATTATGAGAATTTTGCAACTATTTTATGCATATTACTAGCAGTAATCCTTTGAACTTTTTGCATGAATATGAATATGACTAGCATCACGAACCAGTAGTTCGAAGAACTGACCCAGCATGGCCATATTTTGTATAAAATTTGTATCAATCTTCAATTCTGTGATAATGTAATCACAGATGAGTAGAAGATTGAGAAGACTCTACCTTTCACCCAAACACGGTGCAATCCGCAAGCAACTATCGTCAAGACGGTTACATGAAGTATGCCGAATTAATTGACATCATGCAAGTTGCAGAAACTCAAGATGATGTTCTAAGAAAGAACTACATCTCGCAATTTTTTTAGAGGCACCTAGTAGCAATGTTGGCCATGAAGCCACCGTAGTTGCTATATCTACAAGGTGATGAAGTCTCTCACGATAGATGGTAAATATGTGTATTTTTACGAGAATCGCCGAGCAATAAGGGTAAGGTTGTGCATCGCATATTATTGATATTTTCCAGTCTAGGAATAAGGGCAAATGATAGCATGAGGTATACCTCGCCATTGCAGGCATAGAGGATTCACATCCATTAATTGCACATTATGGATGTGGATAGGCCAATAGCAGCCCCTATCACCCCTCCTTTGGACATCGCAGCAGCCGCAGCCGCAGTTGCCCAAAAGGAGAAGATCGCCATAAAGCAGATTGAGGCAGAAGTTCCTGAATACTTCGCCGATTCGATCTAGTGCACGCAATGCACTTGGATTTTTTATAGAAACTTACAGTTTGTAATTGAAGCAGAACTTTGAATTATTGAATAATAGTTGCAAGCTCTAGGAGTGCAAAGCATTAAATTCTTATTATGAGTCCTGTAAGACTTATTTTCCCGTCTTTATAATAGCAAGTTACGTTCGATATCTGAAGTGTTTTATTTATGTGTTGCTTGCTTTCTGCTACATATTAATAAAGTACATTATATTAGAACATGTGTGGCGCCCAATGGAAGAAGTGTGCTTAGCATGTAGCGGCACAACTAATACTATCCTAAGAGAAACAGAAATTTTTTCAGTCAATCAGCAAGAATGTTGGTAGTCTTACGACAGTCACAGGCAGCGATACTTGTATAATAGGCTCAGGAAGGGCCATAATTATACTTCCAATGGGCACAACTTTAGTCATTGAAGAAGACTCGTTGTACCCAGAATCGACTAGAACTCTCAAGAATATTCGCGCTAACGGTTCCCACGTAGAGACTGAAGAAGAGTATGATAAGCAATATCTGCTCATTGAAAAGCGTGAAGAAAGTGGAACAATAGCATCAGAATATCTTTCTCTGTATGAAACTGGGCTATACTACACTAATATTAAGGCATTTGCAGCCTGTACTGCCCTGAAAACTGTATTTAGAAGCTCTGAACTTTTCTATCTCTAGCATGATAGCTTATGCCGCCTAGGTCTTAGGATAATAAGAGATATAATTAACAATTCACAGGGACATATTTATGAATGTAAAGAATTTTTGAATCAAGAAGATTTTGTGTGCCCCGCATGTGCCACCGAGAAATTAATTATTAGACCTTTTGCTCCGAAAGCGAAGGATGAAGTCCCTACATTCCTGGACTGTATCCAGGGAGACATTTGTGATCCTATACAGCCCCTGTAAGGGTCATTTAGGTATTTTATAGTGCTCATCAATGCTTCATCGGAATGGTCGCACATATGTTTATTGTCTACGAGAAACCATGCTATTGCAAAGCTAATCTCGCAGATAATTAAATTAGAAATATTTTTTCTGGTCATCATGTGAAGTCCACCTAAAAGCATTTGATGATTATTGCATGAAAATGGGAATTAAAAGTTGAGCATTCTGTACCGCATGTCCTCACCCAGAATGGACTAGCAGAACTTTGAAGAATTGTAAGTTACCAACTACATGTTGGGGACACGCAGTCCTGCTCGCAGCAGCTCTCATCAATTTTAGACCGTCGACCTATAACATCCATCTACCTATGCAACTAGCGTAAGGGACAGCACCGAAAACTTCTCATCTTCACAGGTTTGGTTGCAAGGGTTATATACCTATACCACCACCGCAGCGAACTGCATTGGGTCTTCTCCAAAAGTCTGAGATATACGTTGGTTATGAGACAGCATCCATAATCAAGTATTTAGACCCTATGACTGGAGCTTTGCATAATGCCCAACTCGCTGATAGTACATTAGATGAGATTAGTTTCCCATCATTAGGGGAGGAAATCAACCCTTGATAATAATGTCGGGAAACAATTGAAGTCCAAAAGATAATTGAAATATATGCATATGACCCGCGCACTAGTGAAGCAAATAGAGAAGTCCAGAAGATAATTGCAGTCCAGAAGATAATTGAATTGAAGTCTAGAAGACAATTGAAGTCCAGAAGATAATTGATTTGCAAGCATTAGCGAATCAACTGCCAGACCACTTTAATTATTTGAAGAGCGTGATCAAGTCGCATTTGCCTGCAAGCAATGCACCGGAGAGGGTTGAAATACCAATGAAGGTATCCCTAATCACGTCCAAAGGCCTCAGAAAAAAAGGACGAGAACTCCGGTCCCTCGAATCCGAAGTAACCAGGGACGCCTGGTGAAAAAGCATGAGAGGGACTTGACACAGCCGATCACCGAAGTGCCTCAGAACTAGAAGGGGAGCCAGTTGAGACCTGGCATCGGTATGGAACCTTCAGAAAAGACATACCAGAATTAAACATCCCCATGAAGGGAGACATTAGCATGGATGTGTGCGCACACATCGGAGCTGAAAAACTAAAGGGACTTGCCCCGCAGTTGGAAGCAGCGGTGAGCAAGTAGAAGCATTAGAAGAATCGCCCCTTCAAGAAATAGCTATAAACTTTATGACCTCGGGAGAATCTTTGAATATGACAACAACTAGTGTCGACATTTACTTTGTAAAGAAACTTACCACAATCATCAATCTTGATTCAGAGCCTGCATCGCTCACTGAATGAAAGAAAAGATCATATTGAGAAGATTGGGAGAAGGCAATAGAAACTGAATTATTCTCTCCGAATAAAAGAAAGACGTTTGGGCCTGTAAGCCGCACGTCTCCCCTTGTGCACCCCATAGGGTATAAGTGGGTATTTGTTCGAAAGAGAATTTTTTAAAAAAAAAAGCAATGCTCGTTGTACAAGTTTTCACTGGACATCCAGAAGATGATTATAAAGAAACCTATTCCCCGGTCATGCACGAACTCCCTTTTAAATATTTATCTCAATGGCAGTGAACTTGAAGTTAGAAGTGAAATTGATGGATGGGGTACCAGCATACTTTTATGAAATATTGGATTCAGACATCTATATGAAGATACATGAATGTATCACTGTCCCGAATCAAAACAGAGCAAATAGAAATATGTACAATGTAAAACTCAGAAAGTCATTATACAAACTTAAGCAATCAGGCAGAATATGGTATAATCGCTTGAAGCGACTTTCTATGCAAGAAAGGCTACACGAACAAATAAGAATAATCTCTGTGTATTTATACGACGATCCCAGAATGAATTTTGTATAATCTCAGTGTATGAAGATGATCTGAATATCATCGGAACCCTGAAGGATATTAAGAAAGCAAGCTCTTACCTGGAGTCAGAGTTCGAAATGAAAGTTTTGGGTAAAAATCAAATATTACCTAGGCTTGCAGCTCGGGCATGCCCCTTAAGGGATATTAGTACATCAGGCAACCTACACTCAGAAGGTGTTAGAAAGGTTTGACTTTAAAAAGGCATACCCTTTGAAAGTGTCAATGGTCGGAAGATCTTTGCAGCAAGACAAAGACCCGTACAAACCTAAAGAAGAGGGGGAGGAAGTCTTGGGACCGGAATTCCCACACTTAAGTGTAATAGAAAAACTCATGTATTGAACAAACTGTACTAGACCGAGCATTGCATTTGCCGTGAATCTATTAGCAAGGTATAGTACAGAACCTACCAAAGGCATTGGCAGGGAATGAAGGACATCTTTCGATACCTCCAAGGAAGCAAAGAATTTAGTCTGTTCTATAGAAAGAACTAAGACCTAACTATGAATGGAAATACAGATGACGGGTACCTGTAGGATCCGTATACAGCCAAATCGCAAACAGACTATGAATTCCTATGTGGTGGAATTGCAATTCCATGAAAATCGTCTAAGAAGGGTCCTGTACCAACTTCGATGAACCACTCGGAAACAATGGCACTGTACGAGACCTCACGAGAATGTGCTTGGCTTCGGCGGATGATTCACCACATCCAGCAGTCATGTGGATTGAATACTGCACCAACCCCCACTATTATCTATGAAGATAAAGCAGCTTGTGTTGCACAAGTGCATATGGATGTTGTGAAAAATCCTCTCATAAAAGTATATCAACCCTAAGTTCTCCTATGCTCATGAATTGCAAAAGATGAATGAAATCAAAGTACTGCATACTAAGTCATGTGAGAATCTTGCAGATTTATTCACTAAGTCACTTCCAGCGTCTAGTTTTGAAAGATGCATACGTGAATTGGAATGATGAGACTTAGAGAAGTGCAGAATTCAGGGGGAGAACCTTCACGAACCCATTATTAAAGCTTGATCATGAAGATCGAGTACCCAAAGAATAAATTCAGGAGATTAAATGAAATTGGGTGGATTGTACTCTTTTTCCCCTGGCGAGTTTTCCTGAAGTTTCTCGGCTAAGGTTTTTAATGAGGCAATTCATGCATCACAGTAGAACGTGTATCATGTACTCTTTCTCCAAATTTTTCCTACTAGGTTTTTATGGAGTTTTAACGAGACATGTACATGAAGGATGAGTGCCCAAGGGGGAGTGTTAAGAAACCGGGCCCAGGCCGGCAGACCTGGCCTAAGGTGGGCTCCTCATCCCAAACCCTAGCAGGGTCGTAGCCTATAAATAGGGGGTGTTATTCATTGTAAAGGATTGATTGATAGATGAAGGAATAAAGAGAAGCAAGAAGTTCCCCTACATCTCTGTGTTCTATCTCTTATTCTGTTCTTGTTGTTCATGCATTGTTCTTACGATTCTACGCTTGTCTACGAGGTAATCGCTCGGACTGGACTCGTCAGCGACGGTTCCTCAACACTAAGATGCATCCATTGGCACTCGAACAGAAGCCACCCAAATACATGGATGAAACACCGGTTGGACACTTGGACTAGCCATCGTTTGGTACTAATAATGATTTTGTCATCATTATTCACATTTCTAATGAACGATTCACGTGTTTTATGAGAGATTCGTCCTGTTAGGCGTGGAACTAAGGATTCGTGTGGGGAGTTGCCCTATTGGCAAACAAATGAAAGTTCCTCTTGAAGCTAAACATAACAAACAGAGAGATAGCAAGTGACCTGCTTTTCTTTTTATACTATCAAGTAACCTGCTTATGTCAACACGAGCCGATGACCATTAGACCATCGAGGGAAGAGAGAAGAGAAGAGAAGATAGAAATATAAAAGAGAACGGGTCATTTGCCTCGTAAGAGCATGTAGAACAACTTATCTCTTATGTTGTCTTTTATCTGGCCACCTTATCAACCAATATTGTTAGAGATGACTACTTCAACAAACCGTCTCTTAGGAATGACCCCCACAATAAATACAACAATATTTTATAATTTTTTCACCACCAAACCCGCATGTCGGTATCAATATATATTAAACTCTCTCTCCTCCTCCTCCCACATCTCTCCCTCCTCAGTCTTCCTAACCACCAACGTTGTCACCTCTCTATCCCACGCTGTCGCCCCTTCACCTCCTCTCCCTTATCCATACAACATGGTCGGATCCTCGCTGTCGAAAAGCCCCATTCTCCACTCTTGCCACCACCTCTCCTCTCCCTTCCCTTATTCTATCAGCGCGTCATCTCCAGATCCGACCAGATCCGCCTCGTCGGAGTCAAGATTTGGTACAACCTGGCCAAAATCGCCTCACTATCGTCTTCATTTGGCTAGATTCGTCGTCTTCGCCGCCCTCATTTGTCTCCGCGTCTCTGCCTTCTGTGTCAGCTTCACCTCCCTCGCCGTCGCGGAGCTGCGGCGTCTGGATCCAGCAGCAGCAAGGCAAAGGGAGGCCGATGCGGCACACTACGTCGTCTTCTTCGACGCGAGTTCCATAAAATGTGTGCGCAAACGACAACCTTGCTCCAACAACAAAAATCATCGTCGCTTCGTTCTTGGTTCACGGGCTGTGCTCGTCATGTCCAGAAACAACGATATCCCTTCTCTCTCTTCGTTCTCTCTCCTCCACGTAGATTTTTTGCTGATGCGGTAAGGCTAACCAACGGGTGACATGACCTTATTGGAGATGCTCTAAGCAAACTCATCCTTGAAAACGTGGGCATCTAACGACACCTTTCGGCTCCTCCCCACAAATAGAAAAAGACTTCTCGAGCGAAGGAAACTGAACACTAGCCAAATTAGGGAAAATCGATCATTTGCCCCATCGTTGATGTGGCTTCTATCATTTGCATCTATTTTCATTGCGCTTGATAATTTGCCACAAAATTAGAGAGAAAATCGATTAGGAGCCGGACAATGTTGCCTTTGTCTTCGTCCCCCTTCTTGTCCCTCCTCTCTTCTTCCCTGCTTGTTGCAGTCATGGCGCCAGCGCCCTCCGCCACCCTCCTCCCTGTGGCCTGCTCCCATCACCGTCGCCCTCCTCCCTGTGGCCAACCGTCGACTCCCTAGCTCCTGCGGCGTCGCCACCCTCCTACCAATGTCCAACCAGCAGCCTCCCAAACTCCTGCCGTCGCCACCCTCATCAGCTCCCGTTAGCATCGCTGCCCTCCTCCCTGTGGCCAACTCCCATCACCGCCCTCGCTGGAGCCATTGAGGCGAGGTGCGCATCGAGGGGGGAGAATGGGAGATGTTCCTAACAGCTAGCAAAATTATATAAAAGAACAAACAATATATTCCTCTCTAACTTTGTGATAAATTATCAAGCAGAATGAAATAGATGCAAATGATACAATTCACGTAAAAGATGTGCAACCATATTCCAATTAGCTCGTCATTCTATTCCGACCCCCCGTGACTTCCCACCTTTCCCCTCTAATTCCACCGCTGCTCCGATCTCCCCATGCGCAACTCCGCCGCCGCCTCGCCCCCTCCCGCCGCCATGTACGGCTCCTACGCCGCGCCTGCCTCTTCCGGCACCGCCTATGCTAAGGTCCCCACCTACCCCCCGCCCCCGTCCTCCTACCCCAACCCTAACACGACCCCGCCCCCACCCGTGGCCCCGACCTCGGGCCCGATCCAAGATCCCACGACGCCGCCGTCCCCGCTTGCCAAGGCGGCCGAGGTCGTCACGCGCTTCCGGGAGAAGGGCCAGGCGCTCATCGCAGCGCGCCGCCCGTGGGCCGAGGTATTCCGCGCGCCGGCCTTTTCCAAGCCGCCCAACCTCGGCGAGGCCCTCGCCCGGGTGCGCCGCAACACCGCCTACTTCCGCGCCAACTACGCGCTTGCCGTGCTCGCCGTCGTGGCCGCCTCGCTGCTCTGGCACCCGGGCACCCTCTTCGTTCTCCTCGCGCTCTGCGCCGCATGGTTCTTCCTCTACTTCGCGCGTCCCGCCGGGGAAAGCCAGCCGCTCCGGCTCTTCGGCACGGAGTTCGACGACGGCACTGTCCTCGCCGCGCTCTCCGGGGTCACCGTCATCGCGCTGATCTTCACCGACGTCAGCTGGAACGTCATCGGGCCGGTCATGATCGGGGCCGCCCTCATCGGCGCGCACGCCGCGCTCAGGTCCACCGACGACCTGTTCTTGACCGAGCAGGAGGCCGCCGGCGACGGGCTGATGGCCGCCGGGCCCATCTTGCCCACCTACGTCCGCATCGGTTGATTGTGCAGCCTGGCGTGGTATGATGGTTCCCAAGACGTAATCTTTACGCAACATTCTTGGTGTTTTTGTTTGCAATTGGCTGTGATTACTTGTCTTGGGTGAAATTTACTGTGTAATTATCAGACTTGGGATTGAATTTGATCACGATGTTTTATATGGCAGTATGGCAGAGTATCTATTGGTTCTTTTGTGGGCGTGTAAAAATACTAGCTAGGCTTGTGATCTTAAGACTTGTATCGTGTGCAATCATGCTATGAACATATTAATTTGCAGCTGAAAGAACTAGTAATTGATATGGTGGTGGTGTTCATATGTAAAGCTGTTACGTTTGATTGTAGCCATTGTGATCCAATTCTTTAATTTGCAATTGCTAATGTTAACGTGACGTCTTCTTTGTGAATTTGGTACATTTCTCCCAGATCTGTGATGTATTATGCCTGGTTTAAGCACGGAGAGTGTAACATGTGGTATACATGTCATGTATCTTACAATTACCGGTGCATTTCCATCAGCCTTGAGTGTATTTCTGTATGTGGATTGTCATTGCAATGCAAAAAAATCTAATTGATGCCTATGTTTTGTGTGCTCTTTGTGGTTGCTGCGCTTCATTTGCCTTCTCAATGCAGTATACCTTCCTTCACTTTCCAGTGTTGTAATATCTTCATCTTGTCCAGAAATTCTCCTTATTTTCTTACAAACTATCCCCAAGTGTGATGGCATTCATCAATAGGAAAGGGCTGAGATCCATTTGGATTCGGGTATTCTAGCAAGTACTGTGGCACTGCGCTGCAACAATTCTAGCACTAATGCATTTTACTATAGTCTATAGTGCTTGATCTGAATTCTGGATCGTTGACGGTTCGACCGGATGGACAGGAGAAGATGAAAGGCACATTAGTGTGCTCCGTTGCCTTTATATAGTACAAAGGCCGATAATCCTCTTGCATTATGATGGTTATCTTGTATGCTGTTCCACAAGCTTTTTGCTGCGGATTGGCGTCAGATTACCCTACATTGCCTGGATCATCTGATTTGTCAACTCTGACAAGAAGGGGACTTAGAACCGACAAGCTTCGTTTATTTGTCCAACATCAAACTTCTTTTGTTCTTAATTTCACTATTCTGCCCAAGCATATGGTTGTATTCTGCCCATTGCCCTGTTCTGTATGTGTTGCATTGCAGCAGGGAAGCCGGAAGCAGTGTTGTTGGCTGGATACATCATTGAAGAATCTCCAGCTAATTGTTTTTAATTGATCTAAGAGAAAAGGAAGCTTCGTGACTTCGTGTGCACTTTTGTCCCCCCATTTTGTTCATTAAATTGGATCACAAGTATTAACGTTGTAAGTAACCGAAGATCATGCTATGAACACATTAATTTGCAGCTGAATGAATTAGTAATTTGAACACATTAAACAGCCCCGTTTGCTGTCTGCGTAGAAGCAGCAGACGAGGCGCTGGCCGCTAGTGCGTCGTGGGCTTGCCGCGTCGCGTGATAATAGATGGCTTCTCCGAGAACTAAGGGCGTGTTTGGGCTCCACCCAAAACTCTAGGGGAGTAAAACCATCAAACACCAAAACTCCATAAATTGATGGAGCTCCTTCGTGAGTTAGTAAGTCTAGTTCATTTTGTGGCTTGCCCACTCCAGAATCCTCGAAATGAATCTAGACACGGAGTTTCAAGGTAATTACCCACCTTTGCCATATATTCAGTTAGTGACTGCTCTGAGTTTTGAAGTGAGCGCAACCAATCTCCAAACAACTAAGTTTGTGGCGGCGTGATAATAGATACCCAACTGATCTCCAGAGAGTGCAGGGCGTCTAATTCCTTCTCCCTAAAACCGGAAACTCCTCAAATAAATCGGACTGGTTTTAGAGTTCCACTGGTTTTTTGAGAGGAACTCTTAAGAAACCGAACGCAGCCCACAAGGAAAACAAAGCAGGGCCACGTAGAAACCACAGTAGCTTAGCTCCTCCTCTCGCGCCTTTGCACCGTAGGCTGGCTTCTTTCCCTTGGCGCCAGGCGGCCTAAAGTCCTCAGGCCGCCTCCTTGTGGCCGCATCACAATCACCCCTGTGGAGCACGGGAACGACTGCGCCCACCCTAGCGCCGCCGTTTTGTGGGACAGCGCATTCACCGGTAGCCCTGCCGCCTCCTCACCTCGTGCGGTCCATCTGGAGAAGCGGTCAGGTCATGTCGTGGCGGCCGAGTTCTCGTCCCCAACCTCAGATCCGCAGAACTGGTACCGTGTGCTCTTCCCAATTCCCACTATCCACATTAGCAAGAGATTTGTTGTTCAGAAAATCGGTTCTATGAAATATTGTGAATTGTATGACTTGTGCCACTTGATTGGATTTGTCGTGGTCTAATGGAACCAGCTATAAGTTGGATTTGTTGTCCATCCTCCAGCCGTGCTTTTGCACGTTGTAACTATAAACTCCTTTCTTCCTTAACATCAAGCCAGCACAAGCTGGAACTTTCAATAATGGAACCAGCTCTGCTCTTTCTTGCTCTAGTTTTTTTGGGCATGCTGAAACTATTCAAACTCATGATTTTATGGACAAACTAACAGAAAAATGCTCAACTGTATACAACAATCTGTAAATTATGTACTACGGCCTTCATTTAGTGATTGACTTGCATCTCTCAGAATTGTTTGTTCTGAGAATTGTAACTTCCAACTCCAAATGCAGTTGTTCCTGATGGCCTTCTATTGGATGTCGAACTTGCTCTGTATTCTAAGCAATTTTCATGTGTTAATTTGTACTATCCAAGAGTTATCCTTTTTTAAGTGTTCTAGTAAAGTAAGCTAGAACAGAAAACACACTCAGAAATTAAATGCTATTTTGGGGTAGTGCAACTGAACTGATCGGTGGTAGTTGGATGGTACCATAAAATTTGTTAACTGAAAATTTGTTCCAGGTTGATGTCAATTCCAGTTTTGATTATTATCTTCATGCAGCTGAGTAGTTATGTAGTGGGTAAATATTATGTTTTGGAAATGTTTACGTTCGGAAAGCATGGAAATCAAAGAATAACTTGGTCTATCTAGATAATAAGTCATTAGTGATATTTAATTCTGAGGCTATACATGATGTGAAGAATTAAGCTGCATGGGATACTTTACATGCTGCACTGACCAGTAGACCTTGTGGTTGTGGGTGTTTTGTTTCTGCTTTCACTGTTTCTCTTTTTTATGCTTTTGCATAGTAATAGTAAATTTCACAGATGAATCAGGACAAATTAAACATTTTGCCCAATAGTGATTACTAAGTGTGTCACTGTTTTGTTTTGAGTAATCTGTTGGCACTTTGCAATATTTTGTACATGGCTAACAATCGGATGAAATGATCCATATGTAATCCATATGAGTTTGGAAACAAATGCATTTCACTGAATTTTACATTTTTCTTATGATGTTGCTCATGTGATGTATGCATGTTTTTCTCAAGGGGAAAGATCCTCATCTGCCCGATGATTTCCTAAGCTATTTCGAAAATCCTTCGAGTTTTCCCATTCCACAACAAGTTCCTCATCAGCCACCCATGTCGCAAAATTTCCATTTCGTTGGCGGTCCTGCGCACTATGCTCCATACCTGGCACCACGGCCATCGGTGGCCAACGGGATTTCATCGGCGTCACTTTCTGAGAAGAGCACTCCACTCACACCATCTGGTTTGCAATCCCAGCCACTCATCAATGTTGACAGTGGCGATGAGGACAGAGAAAATAGGACCGACAAGCGGCTTGCATAGACAAAAGCGGATGACCTAAGATTGGTTAGTTTCTTATTTACTCATATCTAGTACTCCGTAAGACTCTGGGTAACTATTTAAGATTGTAAGAATGTATGGAGAACACTAATCTTCTTTGTTCACAATGTAGATGAGCTATTGGTTAAATAACTCGAATGACCCAATCAATGGGAATAACAAGAAGAACGAGCGATATTGGGCCGATGTTACTACGGTCTTCAACAGCACCACCCCAAAAAATTGGATAAGACAAACGAAGCAAGCCAAGGACCGTTGGTATAGTCTTAACAAGCTAGTCTACTAGTTTCAGTGCTCTTGGAACAAGGCCTTCAACATAGATGCTAGTGGGAAGTTCGATGACTAGTTGATGGACAAGGCCCATGCATTCTACACCACAAATATTTCAACAATCACGTAGAACCTCATCAACACAACATGTCGTATCAATCAGGCTCCTCTTTTGCTCTGATGATGATGATGACATCAACACTTTTAACCCAACCGACTCCTCTTCTTGCTTTGACGATCTCGACGACATGGACACTTTTGACCCAACCAATATGTACACGTTGGAAGATTTCATCGTAGAGCAAGAAATCTTTGACTGAATTAGTGATCGAATCGACGAGCGGATCAGTGCCAAGTTTAAGGCCAAGCTTGATGAACAAAGTGTTGAACCATCTCGTCGCTGAAGTGGTACCCGAAGACATATATCGAGGACCATGAAGCCGCCCATAAGGAGCTCGTGACCAAGTACTTCTCTGCTCATTCTCTCATTGATGAAATGTTCAAAGATTTCGGATGAGAAGACCCCTATTCCTATGAATCGTGAGTGCCCTAGAAAAGTATGATCCCTATTTCACTTATAGGACATATGCCACTAATAGACCAGGGCTCTCACCACTATATAAGTGTACAACAGCAATCCGTATGTTAGCGTATGGCACCTTCGCCGACCAACTTGATGAGGCACTAATGATCACCTCAAGCACTTCATTGGAGTGCTTGTGCAAGTTTATGCAAGGAGTGATTAACAAGTTCGACGGAGAGTATTTGTGGCACCCCACATGTGACGAAGTGGAGCATTTGCTTCAAATTGGCGAGTCTCATGACTTTCCTTGAGGGTTTATTTATCAGTTTTTTTACCTTTTTGGGTACATACCCAAGTCCTTCTTTGTTGAATGAGCATCTTTGCTCACTCAAAAGCTTGTCAAGGGTGGCCTTACCCTTGAAATATCTTTCCAAACTTTTACTTAGCTTTGTGACTTATTCTTTTAGTTCATGATTTTCAACAATTAGCAATGGATCATAAGCATTATCCATAGAATCATTTTTAGAGCAGCAAGGTATAGATAACAAGTCATCACATGAAGTAGAAGTACTAGTCATGGATATAACATTTGCAGTAGTTTTTACTCTATGCATCTCATCCATTAAATTGCAAGTAATTTCAATATTTGAATGAGATTTATCAATATCTTTTAAAGAAGAGAATCATGAGCATCCTTTAGCTCCTCAAAAGAGTCTTTTAGAGAGATATATTCTTTCTTTAAGATCTTAAATTTTGATTTCTCCTTTCCAAGATATTCATTTAAATCTTTAAACATTTCCATTAGATCATCATATGAAGGTTCATTATTAACAGCAGGTTTTACCTTGTCTCCTTTTGCCATAAGGCAAGTAGGAGTGGACAAAAATGATGGAGCTTCCTTGATAGCAATGCCGACAAGACCTCTTTTCTTAGAGAATTCTTCATCACTTGAATCGGAATCGGAATCTGAGAGTTCCTCATCGAAATCCCACTTTCCAATATGAGCTTCATTTTTGCCATCCTTATGTAACCTTTTAAACAGCTTCTTTTTGCCACTGAATTCTTTCTTCTTTGATGCTTCGCCTTTATCCTCCTTCTTGTTAGGGCAGTTTGAAATAATATGCCCCTTCTCATCACAACCATAGCAGCGAATATTGCTAAAATGCTTGTTCTCACTTGAGGATTGTCCTTTCTTGTATTTGTTAAAGTTGAAACTTCGATGTGGGCGTCTTCTCATGAATTTCTTCATTCTCCTCACAAGGAGAGCAAACTCCTCATCGGAGTTTTCTTCTTCATCCTCATCATCACTTGACTCCACTTTTACCTTGAAAGTGGTAATCTTCTTCTTTGAGGAAGATGATTCCAAAAGTTTTTTCTTGTCTTTCTTGTATAGCTCATTTGTGATGAGGTTGCCCAAAAGACCGGTTGGTGTTATTTTTGGCAACTCGAGAGAGTTGAGAAAAAATGTCACCAACGTCTCATACTTGTCCGGTAGAGTCCTAAGAATTATGCGTACAATATCAACATCAAGAAGGTTAGTACCAAAACCTTTAAGTTCATTCACAATATTGTTCAGTCTTGAATACATCTCAGTAATATTTTCATAAGGCAACATTGTGAATGTCTCATATTTAATCCGGAGTCTATGCAGTTTGGCCTCTTTAACAATGGATGTGCCCTCATGAATTTCAAAGTGTGGTCCAAATAGCATGAGCTGTTTCTAAGTTGCTCACTCTATTGAACTTATCCGCATTTAAAGCGCCAAAAAGTGCATTCATAACTTGAGCATCTAAATGAGCATTACGCCCCTCAAGTTTTGTGGGACGTTGTGGATCAAGAGTCATAGCATAACCCTCATCTACAATTCTCCATATGTTCGGACTCATGGCCTTTAGATAAATTGATATTCTAATTTTTCAATAAGCATAATTTGAAACATCAAACAAAGGAGCCTTGCCTATAGACATTCTCTCACTAGCCATCCTTTCTCTCCAAGACTGTTAAGTCCAATAATAGAGAGACCTTGTTCTGATACCACTTGTAGGATCAAGGATAACCGACTGGGGGGGTGAATAGGAGGTTTCTAAAATTTTAATGGATCAAATTAAAACTTTCAGCAACACAGTTTTAACAGAGTACACTAGAGACAAGAAGATAGAAATAAATATCTACTCAAGACAGTGAAGCAAAAGCAATGCAAGTTACAGACTAGCTAAACAAGTAAATCATAGGTTTAAGCTGAATGTAAATGCAAAAGTATAGACAAGAGATAACCACAGTGGAGACAAGGGTGTTTTTCCCGTGGTATCGAAGACCTAAGTCTTCACTAGTCCACATTAAGGAAGCTTGAACCAATCAAGTCGGCTTCACAAATTAAGTCTTTCCTCGATTTCACTGGTGGTTGTTCTTCCTCCACTCCGGAGATGATAAACACCATACCATTCACAATTTGCACCGAGTCTCTTCACAATCTTCTTTGAAGAGATCACATGCAAACTCCCGCCAAGCCGTCTAGATGCTAACAGCACCAAGAGTAACAGATTACAATCTTTGCTTGATAACACTCAAGTGCTATGGATCAAACAAGAATGAATGCACTTGATGTTTTACCCAACAACCTCACAATAAATGTATAAGTGTAAATGAGGTGTGGAGTGAATGCTCTTAGCTCAAGAATGTAAATGTGTAAGCACTACTTCTGTCCAAGAGCAGGTGGAGGGGTATTTATAACCTTCCACAACCAAAACGACCGTTGGGACCAAGTTACAAGAAAAAACAGCACAAATGGTAGTACCGCTGTTGAACAACCGGTACTACCGCACCATCCCAAAACGGACTGTAACGGTTAGAACAGACAAGTCATTAAATGCTCTCACAAAGCCGTTAGAAATTTGGCGCGGTACTACCGCCAACTGAAATGCGGTAGTTCCGTTTTAGCGGAGGTTCCGATTAAGAACAGGTACTTCGTTTTTCTTGAGTTCCAAAAACATCAATACTGAAAATTATGTACCGCCTTTTAACAAACGAAAGAACCGGGAATGCGGTAGTTCCGCGAGTTGAGCTCTGGTACTACAGTTCCCAAATAATCAAAACAACTCTAAAATCATACGTTCTGTAAAAAATGTACCGCCATGTAACTATCGGATGTACCGAAGATACGGTAGTTCCGCTGGAAGCATTGCGGTACTACCGTTCCTTGAAAGAGCAACAAACTTCTAAAAACATGTGTTCTGGAAAAAAAACATACCGCACAAAGGATCGGTACTACCGCCAAGCGGTAGTTCCGCAAAAAGAACGTCGGTACAACCGCATATTTAAAATACACAGAACAACTCTCAAAGAAAATATCCAAGTAAACCCCAAAGGCATTTTAATCGTTACAGAACAAGGGTTTTGACCAAAACTTGGAACACTTCTCAAATACTTAGAAAACTTCACGGTAGATTCTTAAAGGGACTTGCGGTACTACCATTGAGCGGTACTTCCGCCAAGTTCACTGCAGTACTACCGCTTGAGTGGTAGTTCCGCCAAGTAAGTTTTGGTACTACCGTTATACTTGAAAAAACACAAGAGATTCTTTTTCAATATAATGTCAAAAGTATGCATGATCCTAGATTGATCCATTGTACTTAGGAACATGTTATCAGGCTACTAATTATGATCCCTCTTGATAGTACGATATTTAACCTATAATCCAATCTCCTAACCAATTCACCTGAGACTGGTAAACTGAAAAAGATCCTAAACTACTTTGTACCTTGTCTTCGAGCCATATTGATCTTCATGTTGTCCTCAAGCATGTATTTCCATGTAAATGTGTTCATCACTGGGACTAAACCTTCACATTAGTCCTATAGAACATATTGTCATTAAATACCAAAACACTTTTTAGGGGCCTAGATGCTTTCAGCACCGTGACTTACCACCTGCACTCGTTTGACATTCGCTTTATGCCTTAAAGATCCCGACCCCCTCTAGCACTCAATCCACGGGTTGCAACGACGACGTGCATGAAGATGAGGGGATCCGGCAACGTAGCGGTGTGGGGAGGTAGCGTCAGCAACAGGAGGAGGTATCGGGGAGGGGAGGTGGTGTTGGGGACAGGAGAAGGCACTGGGAGAGAAGGGAGGAAAGGAGGATGCGGTACCTTGGAGAAGCGATGACGCCAGGGAAGGGAGGGGTTGCACGAGGAAGAGACAGAGAAGAATGCGCCCTTCCCTTTTCACGTCGCCGTCTTAAGTTCACCGCGCTGTGTCCTCTTCATCCTAATCCTCCCCTGCGCTGCCGCGCTGCCGCCGCGTCCTGCTCTGCGCTGGCCGAGCAAGCATCCACTATTGCAGAAAAGGTCATCATAGACGGTTCAAAAATATCATCACAAGCGGTTTCATGAGCCGTCTGAGTTTATAGGTCAGTTATGATATGAGATTATCACATACGGTTTTTGAACCGTCTGTGATGCAGACTATCACAGACAGCTATTAACTCAAAATCATTTGTGATAGTTGCCTATCACAGACGGTTTGTAGATAAAAGCGTCTGTGATAGCTATTCTTTTGTATTGCTAAATCTATTTCTGTTTATTGGCTAGCCTCAGGAAATGCTAGCCATGCCCTCTGAAACAAGCAAAACACAACGAGTACATGTATACATCCAATTCACATTCATTTCAGAAAGTAATAGACTAAATATTAAAGATCAATTAACATTAGTACGCATTCCAATTAAAGCTCAAGTTTAAACCCGATTATCAAAAACAATTTTAGTATAAGACTATAATCATCATTGAGTAGTTCAACAAAGCACACAAAAAACACTTTGCAATATCTCCTACTGCTAGGCACAGACAAATCACACAGATTGACTATATCCAATAGCACAACACATAAGCAAAGTAATATGAACAAAATGAATGCTTAAATACTCACAAAGCCGATGGTACTCAGGGGAGGGAAGGAGAAGGCACACCGGGCTCAGGGGAGGAGGGGCGTCGGGTTCGACGCCGCTCATGCTCGGGGAGGAGGCAGCGGGCTCAGGGGAGGAGGCGTGTCGGGCTCGAGGAGAAGGCGGCGTTGAGGACGGCAGCGACGGGCTCGGGGAGGCAGCGACTCATGCTCAAGGAGGAGGTGGCGGGCTCGGGGGAGGAGGCGCTAGGCTCGAGGAGGAGGCGGCGTCGAGGACGGCGACGGCTCGGGAGAGGAGGGAAACTTCATCATTTGAGTGGGGGGCGTGGGCAAACCCTAGAGTTCGAATTTAAATAGGGTTGGACATTATAACACATCACAGACGGTTCTAAAGTAGAACCGTCTGTGATAAATACACATCACAGACGGTTCTAATAAATAACTGTCTGTGATAATATGGTGCAGAAGTGCTAGTTTCTGACAAGTAATCTATCTTCATCCTGTAGCATGCAGTACAATTAACTTGGATCTTTGGGCAAAAGGCAAAGTGGTGTGGTAGGAGAACTAAAATTTTCTATTCCCTCTTGGCTCACATTTCTGACTGGGAAAATTTTGATCGTATGATAATCAGCCATTGACCTTACATTTTTTTTAAAGGATATGAAGCAGTATTCCAGCCTTTTTTATTCTCATATACATAAATGCAAATTCACATATGGCACGTCTGCGATATTACCACAGCCAATAACACATACGGTCGCAAAACAAAAATCGTCTTTAATTTTTGTATTTATATATGGACAAACAGTGTGGCCAGTCGCTTCTTACAAAGATTAAAAAATTAGAAACCTAAATAATCAAAGTTTTTCTAGTGACAAAGGTAGCATGCTATCTCCATCTTCAAAACTTCGTAGGCGACATCGTCTGCATCGGACGGTTCGTGATCATCAACAAATGAAGCCTAAATACATTCACCCACTAACATGCTCGTTCGAGTGTCTCCTGAATACCCTCCGACAGCTGAATCAAGTCGAATTGAGCTCATAGGCTCTCTACCCTTACTTGAGGGGTCTCAGCAAGGTTGACTCAGTCGCCCACCACCTCGATTAAGCGGTACAAGCGACGGCAAGCCTCCTGGAGATGTGCAAAGTCGTTGTGGACAACCACGTCAATGGCGAGGTTAGCTCGCCGGAAGTGGGAGACCACCCGAAAGACGCGACAGAGGAGGATGTCAAGACGGCGTAAGGTGGCCGTCACCTGCCCTGGCAAATCCTCGGACAAAGGAGGGAGGACATTGTTGGCACAGTGTCCTTCCGCAGCATCCACCAGACAGACGGCAGAGAGGTGTTCGTACAGGATGGCTAGGTAGGCCATCAATGCCTGCGACAAGGAAACAGAGGAGGGAGTCATTTCTGCTTTAGAGTAGAGCGATGTGGGGATGATCATCTTCGATGGAAGATGATCATTTTTATAAAATAAGGAATAAATTCAACACGTGAGATGAAGAAACGCACCGGGGAGCCGAAGCGACATATCACAAACACTTCCAACCACAAACCGTCTGTGATACGTAATTATCACCGACTGTTCTTATTAAGAACCGTCTGTGATAATATCACATACGGTTATAATAAAAATTGTCTTTGAAGTTTGCAATTATCACAGACGGTTCTTATTAAAAACCGTTTATGATATTATCACAGACGGTTATAATTAAAAACCGTCATGAAGTTTGCAATTATCACAGATGGTTCTAACCATCGCTAGTAACATAGACGGTCATACTTATAAAATCGTCTGTGATAATTACAACACAGACGGTTCCCAGGAACCGTCTGTGATAAGACGTCCAGTATAACCTGTTTTGTAATAGTGATCGTCGCCGCCTCCTCCTCACTTACCATCACGACACCACCACCGCCTCCCTCACTTACCATCGCGACACTGCCACCGCCTCCTCCCCCAGCCTCCCACCTCCTCACCGCAATATGCTTGGAGAGGCCTGCAAAGGCCAATGGCTATGAGAACCGAATCATGGGTTGGGTTCAAGGTGGAAGAAGGTAGACATCGATGCATAACCCTCTTCCTTGTCAACTGACAATGGTTGAAAATAGACAACACGTCGGGAAGGAAGGTTGGCATCAACTTCAACTTCCAAAGATATACAATCTATGGGCTAAAAAATTTAATTTTCAGGTAATAGTAGTAGATGATGCAATAGACAAAATTAATTTATATATGTATAAAAAATAAATATTTATTATACAGTTTATTATCTGTATGCTAATATGTACCACTCTAATTTTTTGGTTCCCAGGACTGATAAATATCACAGGGCGGCTCCGTGGGGAGTATGTATGGGCTGTGCGCCAGTTGGTCAGCCATGTTGCAGCCTTGCAGGCCACGCACTGCACTGGTACGGACCGTTACTGGTCAAACCAACCAAGACCAGTAGACCACCACAACACAGGCCGAGGGACAGTTGCTAGTACAACGGCAATGCATAGACCATCCTGCTCAGATTTGACCAATTTACTACTAGTACTACTGTACTACCTTGCACGGTAGCTGGGGGAGAAGTTACAGCACGTACACGCACTACGCAGGCACAAGAACTCATGAATTCACCTGAAAATTTTCATCGGAATTGTAAACTACATATAGTTAAGGTACTTATCGGATGGTGCTAATAGTCTAAAACACTAGTAACTTCTTTCTTTTCCCCTCTTTACACGGTCTAAAAATGAGAAAATGTGATTTCTTTTTTCCTTTTAATCCTAGCCTGACTGATGGATGAACATAGGAAGATGGAGCAGTTCAAAGTATGTTTCCCCCCTACAAGCTGCAGCAATTGTGCTTGCAGATTTGCAGCACTCTTATTGTGTGAAGGAACTGCAGGCACGGTGAGAGGTGCAGCTAAGAGGCCGGGGCTCGCCGTCGCCGGCGGTAGCCCAGCACCATGACGAACTTCTTTGCAGAGGCGCCGAGCGACGCCTCGACCTGCTCCGCCGGCTCGCTTCTCAGCCACAGCTCAAGTAGGCCGTGCAGTGTGGTCGAGGGGCAGACTGCCTCACCATGGCATGTGATCTCCACCTGCACTTGCAGAGATTACAGGTATCAGACAAAATAGCATATTCATCATTGTTCGTATGCAGAGCTTACGTTTTCTTGGCATAAACTAACAACACTCGTGTAAAGAACGACAAGAGAGGATGTATCATTGAACTACAATGTGTCGTTTTGTCCATGGTTTAGTGAGCTATTGTTTGGGATCTTTGCAGCAGAAATGATACACAGGCAGACAGGAAAGGGAAAAACTTGTATTAAAGCATTATTCTTGTTGTCAAGAAATAGGGAACATAAATGCTTATTTACAAAGGAAAAAACTTCACAGATGGACATGGGTAGGTAAGGCCTGCATCATTTGAGTCCAATTTTGCAGGGCAAAGACTGCAAATAAGTCACATCTCACCATCCAAATCTACAAAGCAGCTTTGTCGGTAGCAAAGATAGTTAAGAGTTGTCTACTAAAAGCCATCTTGGCGTATATTCCAGTCTAACGGGTAGTCATATTCTCATGATTTATGTCTTTAATGATCTAATACTTTAAAGAAAGCACCTTGATATGAGACCAAAGACTTTCGACAGGTTTGTGGAGTGATAACGATAAAACTGGAAGTGCAAAGACATCTGAAAAGCTCACCTCATCTTCACTAGCTAGCTCAAGTTTGTTCATGATGTACCTCTGGATTGAGGAAATCTGCAAACTTCCATATCTGACAAGGGGAAAATCGTATTGAAAAAATAAATAAATTCTAGGAAATTGGTTACATGTTAGTAGGTCAGGAAAAAATTGTATTGCTGGCAGGAATAATTTAAAAAAGCACACAACATTTTCAAATGAAATGTCTCTTCGATTGTTGACCAAATTCTCAAGAGGATGCTGTTTTTGTAGGTACTTCCCGTAAATCTTTATAGGAATAAGAAAGCACTGTTGCTAATACCGGAGCACAGTTGTAATTAGTTGTTAACAGGAAAAGGAAAACAACACTATTAACATCATAGCACTTTGAACAATCTCAAGCAAACAACTGGGACAAATAATTCAACAAATCTATTCTATGAATAAGAGGATGCTAAATCTGAGAGGCTTCTAGCATTGTAAAATTCAAAGAAACTGCAAGAATAAAGGAAACTCACTTAATTCTCAAGTAATTCTGTGGTAGCTGAGGCAGCTGTGGGTCTTCTTTCCTGAAAAAACAATTTGCATTTTGACACGAAAGTGAGGACACGAAACAAAAGGTCCATCAGAATCAGTATAACAATTGAATATGATGCAATCTTACTGGTTAGGCGAAGCAACTAGTGAAAACCAGACTGGAGTAGTTACTCCATCATGCAAAGCACCAGTGTTTGTAGAACCAAGCAGTCCCTGCTGTGAGTCTGCATGCTGTCTTTTCCTCAAATTATCCTCTGTGGTTGTTTTATCTTTTGATGATGCAGGTTCTGAAGAATTGCCATTGCTTTCCTCTTGAAGTTTTAACTTATTTGAATGTGCACTCACCCATATTCCAGTAATAGCCACTTCGTCTTCTTTGTCATCTTTCCTTATTGGGACTTCACACTTTGTGCTCTTTATGTTGTCTTCCTTGGCACCATGGCTTTTAGGACTTGATCTAAGCGATTTTGTCCTGCCTGCAGCCTCAACCAAACTATTTAAAGGTTTCCGGAGCTCTTCCTTGTCTATTGTCTTGCCATTCTTTCTATCTTCAGAAGATGGCTGACTTGAGGCTTCTATATCTGTATTATTCTGTTTGGGGGTGGAATGTGTAGTTAGAATAAACCAATTTTACAAGACAGTTCACATCAAACTTGCACGTGAAATTATGTGATGTTACGCACACATCTGATAATTCTTTAATACTTGCCTGCTTTTTATTTGCAGTTGTTGTCATCTTGGTAGATTGTGGGGCTGAGATTTTCTTGGTCTTCTGATCTCGACCTTCAGATTTATTTGGTAATTTCATGGTTCCATTATTACCAGGAGGAGCTGCACGAGAGGATGCTGTCCTTCTTGTAGCTTTGGTTCTCCTTCCTGTCAAACCAGTATATGTTGCTACCCTTGGGGTGTCAACTACCAAGGAAGAAAGGGACCTTTGTTTTCTCTTTACAGGCAATGTAACAGTAGGAGCCTTGGGAGCATCAGCTTTTGCCCTCTTAAGTGGAAATACCTTATTCCTTATCTCTTGAATGTTGTGGTCAGGCCTTCAAACAAGGAAAAAACAATCATGTTAGTCAGCAAGATGTAGTTGAGTACTTGAGTCTAGATCACTCGACGCATTAGACATGAATAAGTAGATGCAACACCAAGCTTTTGCTTCACAAAACAAGCAAGCATGTATTTGAGGCAATATTTTTAGAAAAACAAACTTACAAGAAAAAGTAGTAGGCAGTTAGCACGAGAGACTGTGATGGTTGTTACAATTTATGTCGAATTTAAACAGTAGAATCTGTAGGAGTGTAATTACAAGCTATTATACTCTCAAGTAATAATCACAAGAAACTGTTTTCAATGCAAATACATATATATTAACAGTAGAGAAACCCTTGTTCTTTACAAAAAAATGCTAATGCATTTTTCTGATATTTAAAGGTCATAAATGAGCATGTGCCAGTGCAACTATTAATTGGTTACGGAAAGTATATTGGTTCAATAAATGTTTTTGTGCGATCACGATGTTCTACTAAAAAGGCACAAACTGAAAAGACAATAAAAAGATTTAAAGGAAAATGTCATTGTTTTTAAGGGTTAAACCAAGAAGATCAAGCTACATTTATCAATGTGTTTGCTTGTCTAAATTGCATATATCATTTGTAAATATTTCTATATAGGTTTTATCCATTGTGATAATCTATATAGCCCGTTTTCTCCATTTTGACCATCTGTTGTTCTTAACAGCCTTCCTGCGAGTTCGCCAGAAAAGTTTTCAGGATACACGTTCTATTAGCGATAACATTACCTCTGAACGTTCATATGATATTAATGCTTCACTGGTGTACTTATACAGGAATTTTAAAGTAAAAAATCACTGTCTGAAAGAAGGAACGATGTTGTACAGATAAACCTTGGTAGGAAGTAATAACAATGACTTCACCTGAGTTTCTCTTCAGGATCACAGCCAAGATCAATGCTGCATACTGGGCAGGAATCGATCTCCTCATCATTTAATTTCTCCATGATACACTCCCGACAAACTGTTAAAAAGATGGCCACAAGAGGAACTCTAAAGACAAGCATGCCAGTTTCAGAAAGATATTTAAGAGAACTGAATTTTACAGGCTCAACACATGAAAACTTCTTTAGCAGTAACTAGCAAGTAATAACAGTGCAATAAGAGTATATACTTGAGTTGCATCAAGATTTGGCGCGCAGCCATGGCTGACAAGTGACAACTGACAACTGACAATTGCACTGTACTTATGATGCAGCAGCATCGCCAGGTTCACCTTACAATCATTCAATTCATATCATGACACATTAACATTCATCACAACAACGAGACCAACAAATACTTTGATCGATCAAGAACACGAAGTGCTGCTTTCCTCCCTATAACAAAAACACAGACTTCAACAACTTTCCTAATGCAAGACACAACTCCCTCCACACACTAACTAAAGGAAACAGAAACCCATAGCATGCCACTGAATTCCCATTCCCATTCTCCTAATCAGAAGCATCGTGGACTTAACCAAAAAGACACCACGTTTCTGATCACAACCAGGCCAAATGCCGCCACCATCTCCAAGCTCCCCCACCATTACCAAACCCACAGGAAGCTACTAGAATGCCTCAACACCACACAGCCCCATACATCCTGCAACAAGTGCCAACGCTTTACAGCTTTTTTTTTCAGCATCAAAAACTCCGCAAGAAAACATGCACCGAAAGCTGCTCAGCCTGTGAGGAAACTCGAACCGAACGCCACGCCACGAGGATGGCACCGGCGGCCACCGCCGAGAAACTGTGCACGACGCAGGAAGACACTCGTCGAGCGTCTCAACGACTGCTCAAACTGTGAGTAGACTGCGGAGGCGGTGACGGGGCCTGGAGGCCACCAGAAAAGGCGAAAGGCCGCAGCTTTGCAGCATTGTCGACTAGAATGAATAGGAGGCATGGCGACGCCGGAGGGACGAGTGCGCGCGCCACGGACCAAGAGCACGAGCAAAGAAACCACGGAGTCACTTGGTGGAGGCGGCGCGGGGGTTCTCTGTTGTAGTTCCGCGCACGCGGCCGCCGGAGAGCAAACTCCTGGCTCTGCGACGATAAAGAGGGCCCAATCCACGAGAAAGCCCGCACCTTTGGAGCTCGTGCAGATCAAGAACTACCACGAGACATCATGGGATCGTCGAAAACAACCCGAGAGAACTCCAACAAGAACACGAGACGGCATAGCGACGTAGTAGCAGGAATCATCGCCGCCGACGCCGACCACGAGACGCACACACGCAAAGCATGGTGAGGTCGAACAAGAACACCGGCAACGAGGAAGCAAGCGCGAGCGCGGCGCGAGCTGGCCACCACGACCAAACCCGCAGGGGAGAGGGGACACGCAACCAAAGGCGCAATCCACGCGAAAGGCGGCACCTCCGCCGCTCTTCTGGGATCAAAAACTCGCATCAAACACCAACCCGATCGCCAGGCCACCGAACGAGAGAACACACAGAATCCGACACCAAAACCACTGACGCCAACGCGACGCGACGCAGAGTGGAGCGCCCACGCGCAGCGGCGCAGGAAACCGCGGCCACGGGCGTCGCGCGCGTGCAGACAAGGACGGGCACAGAGCGGGAGCACGAACGAAACGGGAGAGGCATGTGGGAGCGGGATAGAGAACTCACATGTGTGGAGGCACTCGGCGATGGCGGTGGCCTCCCGCAGGAGGCCCCGGCAGAGCGGGCACGTCATGCACGCGGCGAGCGCCTCCCGCCGCACGCGCACCACCCCCCGCGCGGTCCCCATCTCTCCTCGCCCACCACCACCACCTCCTCGGCTCCTCCTCCTCCTCCTTATCGACCTCCCTCCTCGTCAAAACTCCGGGCAGGGGAGGCAGCGGCAGCGAGGACTCAGGAAGACACAGCGTCGGGCGATAGCGGAAAGGGCATTGGACGGCTGGAGAAGGCGGCGGCGGCGGTGGCGGAGCTCCGGCGAGGCGCGGGGTGGGGGGCTGAGGAGTAAGTCTATTTTATATTGCTGTATTGGTGTGTATAAATAGAGAGGGAGGAGACGATTGCGTGTGGGCGGCGCCGGGTGCGCGTAGTGGAGGACTAGGGGCCAGGAGAATTTCTAGCTCCGGGGTATTTTTTCTACGTATACGTATACGTTCATGTACGTATTTGCTCCTACGTGCGTACGTATGAGTTGTATTCGGAATTTTTCTATTTTCTGATAGGTAATATATAGAAAGGACGCTCTCTATAGTGGTGTGTACGTGTGCTCTTCTTCGCAGCACACAATAACCTCATTGTTATAACTTGATAGAAAACGTCATTGCTGAAGCTTGATAGCAATGTGTGAAAAATAGTTCCCAAACCTCCACATCAGTTAGATCATTCGACATTTGGTGGCTTAATTCCGCTCAACTTGATCATGAAACCAATTTCGGATGAAAAAGAAGTCAGTCTTTTAAAAAAGAAATTGCGAAGGGAGATCCTATAAACCCAAATTGATTATCAAGTCACAAACGACTTCATTTTTCTCGTCTAGAAAAGCTTCATTTTCCTCCTTGCAATATAGTAGATGACACACATATTTTGGTAGTTATATGTTGCATTACTCGATGTCACCTCTCTTGGGGAAAAAAAAAAAAAATTGGGGCCATTTGTGGGAAATCTTCCGACCCACTTAATTACTAGAGAAACACTAACAGTATGACATAATGATACCGTTTAGTGTTACAAAATCTCTTCTTGCAGAAGTTTGTCGCGGCTGCTAGCCTAGAAAGCAACTTTTCTTGTTGCTGTTGTTACAGTAGCTTCTTCTGTTTAAGACTTTAACTCTATAATTGCATCGGGAAACTCAGATTAGGTCTCCTGGCTTATGATAACACTGGCTGAAACATATCCGTCTTAATGACTTTATAAAACACCTGAAGTCTTGGGGGAAACAAAATGTCGAGCACTTTATGTGCAAGCATTCCTTAAGGTCCGTACGTTGTACATCTACCAAACTACATTTTGGCTTTTGCTCGCCACATTGATCCACACTAAAACTAACAAGGGGGCTATGGCAGTGGTCCAGTGCACAGTGCAAAAAAACCGGACCAGCAAGTGAACCACTCACACGATCGGTTTACGGTTTTTCTGATCAGATCGTGGTTCAATAGTAATACTATTTTAGTATTTGCCAGCAGAATCAATTAGAAAATCAATGAGTTAGTGCCATCTACCAGACAATGTAACCTAATAACGATGTCTATACCCACTTAGCTCAACAACAAATGTAGTCTTAGGTGGCTCACTCCATCATAAGAAAGCAAGAGGTCACGAGTTCGAATTATAATTTTCACCCGTTTTTTTAATGATTCAAGGAGCAAAGCAGACCGGACAAGCTCCGATCGTGGTTTTTTCTTGTACCCGGTCCGGTCCGATTTTTTTTTACTATGGTCCAGTGGCAGTTACCTGATTCTGCTCCTCCCTGTTTAACGGTTGCAGGGAACAGTCAAGCAGAATCTTAACCAAGTAATTAATCCAACGCTTTAGTTTCAATGGCCATGTTGGATGCAAACAGTGTTCGGATAAACACCCTTGAAGCCTGGAATCTTGCGGGTTCCAACTTGAATAGACAAGTTTGTATCACTCGCATTTTAAAAGGAGGATCATTCGACCGATCATTATTAATTTGAGTGCATATGTACCTAGCTGACTAGCTATGTCCCTACCGATGGCCCTACACACTCTACTTCTACTCTTCCCCTTTTGCCTTTTTGGAAGCTGACATTTTTTGGGTGCACTAGTCAGTATGGCTTCCTTTTGCCGTTTGGCAGCAGTGATAAAGGGCAAAGGTTTGGAGACGGTTGGGGTGAAAGTGAAGCTTATGGAGGTGGTGTCGAAGTCTCAGCATCAGAAGAGCAGCTGCGTGCGTTTGGTCTGCTATTAAATCGCAGCAGTGATAAAGGGCAAAGGTTTGGGAGACGGTTGCAGTGAAAGTGAAGCTTATGGAGGTGGTGTCAAAAGTCCCAGCATCAGAAAGGCAGCTGCGTGCGTTTGGTCTGCTGTTAAATCAGTCCAGAAAGATGCTGGTAATGCTGTGCGCGCCCTGTCCACTGTACTTCGTGTACGGCTAAGCAAAGGTGCTCTAAACAAAGCCGTAGCTAGCTCGCTTCAGAGATCAAACAGCTATGAGCCGTCTGTCTGTCTGTAGTATTCGTGGTATCGCGCTTGACTGCACGGCTAAGCAAAGCTGCTCTAAACTAAGCCGCGGAGATCGCGCTGGCCGGGGCCCAGCGATCGACGTCGCTCTCGGCGGCTCGATAAGCTGGCCGCGCGCATGCAGCTCGGGCCTCGGGTGGCAGCGGCATGCACGGGAACCGCGCTCGCCCACCCGCGCGCCGGTAGGGGCACCGGTGCGGTGGTGCGGGTGGTAGTACGACGACCTGCATCTGCATGCCCGCCCGCCCGCCCGCGCGCGCGCATGCAGCAGCAGCAGGCGCCACGACACGGCTCGATCGCGCATTCGCGCGCAGCGGCGGCCGGTGGACGAGTCGGGCCGTACGGACTAGTTAATTACTACGTGCTACACTGCTACTGCGTTAGTTGTGGCTGCGGGGTGGCCGTTGCCGCACCAGCCAGCTAGCGGCACGGCCGCGCGCGCAAGGGCAACCGGGCGGCGCGTACACGCTTTCAGGCTTTCAGCTAGCGGGTGGCGGCACGGTGCGGCCGTTCGCGCAGCTAGGCAACCAGCCGTGGGGAGGGTAGGGGCGTCCGCGGCTGTACGCGCGCGTGGCACCCCGTGGCTCGTGGCGGTGGCGGTCGACTCGTACATCGTATGCCGTGTGGCACCTGATCAGGTGACCTGACACGTTGTTGCTCGTGCGCATGGTTGGAGTTGGTGGAGACTGCCTGGCCGGTGAGCGGCGACGTCTTATGGTGGGCTAGCTCTGACGGGACGGGACGCGGACCCGTGGATCGATGGTTTGGGCTAGCTGTGCACCCTGAATAGAAGGCCGTTAGTCCGTCACAAGGACCCGTTTGGGCTAGCTCTGATTTAGCCCCGCTCGCTAGCACCTTGGACGACAAGGCCGTTGAGTGATGATACTCGTACCTAGGGATGATAATGGGTCCTATTTCTTATTATCTGATGGAGAATTCACTCATTAGAAGATGAAGATATGACTATTTCTTCCTCTATGAGGATGTTAATATGCAAATACAATTCCTCATCGGGTGAAGCGGGGATAGGACCATTCCCCTACTTCTCATCCTCGCTACCCGCATAGCCCTCCCCCATAAGACATGTAAGTCACTAGCCCACTACCACACAACTCGATAAGGCGATAGTCAGATAATCTTATTTGCATCCTTTACTTTCTAGATGCTAATTAATCAAAAAATATTATCATTTTAGCATTGCATGTGGATGTTCATACTCATTTTATAACATTATGAATCTTATTTTCTCTTCTTTCGGGATCTAACTTTCGGGTATGAATCCTCGTGGGGCCCCGATAACCCGATGGGGATAGGGAATGGGGGGAGAATAGAACCCGAGGACGGGGATGGGGAATTTTTCATCTCGGGGATGGGGATGTTCCACCACTCCCCGACGGGGAATGGCCCCGTTGCCATCGCCACTCGTACCACTGATGTGTAGTAGCAACGTCCACGTTGTCTCACGTGTGCGTACGTTCTGTGTACGTGGTAACCAAAGAAAGGTCTAGTCCTTTGTTGATCGATCCGTTTTTCAACCGCCCGATCGAACTTTCGACAAATCGACCTAGCTCATCCGTTCATTTGAAATTAGTCCGGTGTACGAGGATGCCACGTTACGAATTACAGGAGTACGTACAGTATGTTGGCCAAAGCCAACCCAGGCAGCTCATTCGATCAATTAGGACATGTTTGGAACGACAGTGATTTTTCTGAAAAGCGGCTTTCGGCTGGGTTGCAAGACTGAACGATTGGGCTGAAGAGATTTAGTGTTTGGTTGTCTGGTTTTTAGGTAGACTGACTGCAGCTTCTAAGATGGAAAATATCTGAAATGCCCTTTGACGAGGATATAAATAATCCTCATTTATTAATCAGGAAATATGACGTCACAAAGCATACCCCTTGAATATTATCAGGGAAGGACGAGTCAGGAAGTCGTAGGTTATCCTACGACTACCCCTTAGTCGTAAGCTCTTCTACGACTATGGTATAATCGTTACGACTACCCCCTAGTCGTAAGTTCTCCTACGACTATGGTATAATCGTTACGACTACGCCCGTCGTAAGTCTTTCTACGACTAGCTCATTACGCATCCATCACGATTCATCGGACCCACCCGCCGAAGATTCAATAAATAGTGTGGATCCAAACAATCAAAATACACATAATCGCTGATAAATCCCCACTATCTCTCGATCGGAAACCGCTTGACAAAGATGGGAGGTTACTACTCGGCAATTACTCTCATTATTACGCAATAATGAGCGACTAATTAGCTCGAACGATGACGCCCACCATCGCTTAGTATAAATAGGTGTTTCTTAGAGATAGTGAGAAGAGAGCTTCCTTTTGGAGGACGAGAGAGCTTTTCTGGAAGACGCTTAGGAAAACCTCCAATCGATTGTAATCCGAGAGCAAATACAAGATACACAGGAGTAGGGTTATTATTCTCACCCGAGAAGGCCGAACTCGTATAAAAATCCTCGTGTCTCCTTCGTCTGCGTGATCAATTGTGGAGACCCCGAATCAAATAATCTTTACGTAAGATCGGTTCTAAAACACCGGCGCTGGCGTCGACCGTGGGGATCTTCGGTAATTCCTTGTCAGCGCTTCTTTCTTTTCTCTTTTATGCTACCATGGCGGAGAATGGAACGAGGAGAATTGGTTCGACTTGGCCGACACGCAGACATCGACATGGATGCGGTCTCGAATACTAACCGAGTATCGAATCTTCGACGGTATTGCGCCTCGGAGATCTTCTATCGGATCTCGGAGATCGCATTACCACCGAGTCGAGGAGGATCCTTACCCCCACGACGAGACGCCCGGCCGAGGATCAATTTCTCGGGAGGCAAGGGTCAACTCGACCAGCAATAGGCCTGTCTCGGGGCAGACTCGCAACACGACGAGAGTTTTTCCTCTAAGTGTTCGAGTCCCCCCAAGGCAGTATAACTTAGCAAGACAAGTTCTGGAGGCCATCATTCCAGAGCTCCATCGACATCTGATGGTCCTCTCTCTCCGAGTGCTTCCGCAGGGAAGAGGATCGAACATGTTGTTCATCCAAATACAACCGTCCCGACGCAGGACCTACCTGCAGACGGAGACGGTTATAACCCGGAGTTCCCCCACCTGGAGGGGTTTACTCCAAGTCGCCAGATGATGTCGCTCGACTGCTCCTCAAGTGAGGAGGTCTCGAGCGCAAGTGGAGGTCATCCACGGGAGGTCTTTGTCCTTCCCTCTGATAAGGATCGTTCTCCCAGAAGAGGGATTGAATATGCTTCCCGCCGAGTATACTCTACACCGCCTCGTCGTAACGGCAAGGACACCACAGCTGGCGAACGAAACAAACACTTTAATGAACGTGCGGAACATCCTCAATGTTCTCGCACTCCATTAAAGCAAGCTTAGGGGTATGGAACAGACCAATCTGAGGCAACCCGACGGAAAAGAATAGTAGCTCAGAAGAACCTTCCCGAGCGCGCTTATTTCCAGTCGGAGGAAGCTCAAGAGCTCCGAAAGACATCAACGATTTCTTTGGAAAACTGACCCAAGAACTCGCTCGAGCACCAGGTTATGATCTCTTTGCAGAGGAGATCACGCAAAAGCTTCGTAACACGATGGCCAAACTCGAGCGACTGCGTCGACCACAACCAAGAAGTCGTAATAGTACGGCTACTTCTTCTGCCAGTCGTTCAGAAAACTCATCGCATAGAAGGCGGCATGACTCTCCCTCACGTCGTTTTCTCGACATGAGGAAAATACCTCAAGCCCACAGGAGAGGTGATCTTTCACCACTTCAGCGACAAGAAACACGGCGGCAAGTGGGGTACGAGGAGTATTTCCCTCGTAAGATTGAGACCTATCGTAGGCCTAGTCCCTCCATGGCTGGGTATCGACGAGTTCGATCACCCGTCGACATTAACCCCTCGTCTTTACAAAGAAGAAGACAAGAGGTTATCTCGGGATGTCGGGCGTTCTCACCCGACCTTCGAGCTGTTCGTTGGCCGCCTCGATTTCGACCAACGAATATGGAGAAATTCGATGGAACTCAAAACCCCATCGAGTTCCTCCAAATCTATACTACAGCTATCCGAGCTGCAGGAGGAGGAGAGCATGTCATGGCAAATTACCTTCCGACTGTACTCGAAGGATCGGCACGATCGTGGCTTTTAAACCAGCCATTCGAATCGATCTACTCGTGGCAACACCTTTGTGATTTATTGTTGGCAAATTTTCAGGGCACTTACAATCGCCCAGGAAAGGAAGATGACCTGCACCGGATAAGGCAAAACAACCATGAAACGCTACGCCAATTCATCAGGCGCTTCAGTCAGGTTTGAAATTCTATTCCGGAAGTTTCTGACTCATCTGTGATCAGAGCTTTCAAGCAGGGAGTCCGTAGCAGAAGAATAACAGAGGACATCGTTTTACATCCACCCGCCACCGTCGCTGAGCTCTTTGAGATGGCTAATAGATATGCAACTGCTGCCGAAGCGGTCGAATGGAACAATACTATCGATCTCACAGACGACATCCCTAAGGAAGCAGGCGAAAGTGGCAAGAAAAAAGACAAAAAGGCTAAGAAATCTAAGAACAAGGCAAAAAGGCAAAAATCTCCAGTTGCCGGTTCTAAGGAGGTCCTAGCCGTAAGCGATAAGGAGCCACGCAACCCCAAGCAAAACCCCGATCAGGGTAAAGGTAAACGCCCAGATCGGAGAAACGACAAACCAAGGTGGTGTCCTTTTCATAAAAAAGAAGAGCATGATCTTCGTAACTGCCGAGTTTTCTTACGGAAACTTGAGGACTATTATTCTGGCAAAGGGTCACTTCCTACTCTTGAACAGGTAGGTCAAACCAGTGGACAAAAGGAGTCGGATGGTGAGGAGATGCCGTTCTAGGACCCACAACACACCATTGATCACATCTATGGGGGATCTTCGGCATACGAATCACGGAGACAGCTGAAAGCAGTTGAGCGTGAGGTAAATACAATCGACTCCCCCCTTGTCAATAAATTACCGAAGTGGTCGGAAGTCACCCTTGCTTTTGAGAAAGGTGATTGTCCGATCCCTTCGACTAGACCAGGTCGATTTCCGATAGTGGTCGAACCCACCATCAACAATTGTCGAGTCAATCGAGTTTTAGTTGATGGTGGAAGCTCGCTAAACATATTGTTTACGAGTACCCTGGACGAGATGCAGGTACCCAGGACAAAGGTAAGGCCGGTACGATATTCATTTCATGGAATCGTACCGGGGTCTTCGGCCAAACTCATTGGCCAAGTTTCTCTTCCTTTAACGTTTGGATCACCAAGCAATTTCAGGACAGAGAAGGTCTCCTTTAATGTGGTCGATTTCGACACAGCATATAACACCATACTCGGACGACCTACTTTGGCAAAATTCTTAATAGCTACTCACTATGGGTACCAATGTCTTATGTGAGGACCCCAATCTATTTGGCTTGTAATGCTTAACCAACCACCTGGCCCTAGCATCACAAATCAAATAAACCGAGCCTCGAGATATGTATACTTCCCAGAATGCAGTATACACACCTCGCCACAAAATTATGCATCAACTCCATTCCAAACATAGAGTCCAAACATTACACTACCAAGCAGAAGGTAAACAACGATGAGATTATTACGGACTGGGGCCGACCGGCCAAAAGATACACAAATATCGAAGATAGACAATGAAGCAAAGTGCCATAAGATGGCTATAAACAAAGCCAATCGCGTGCCTTCAACCCACAAGGCATCCGACCGACCGCCAAACCTAGTCGTCATACACGGCGGCACAGACAACTCACGTAAGTGAGGCCCTTGGGGCTCACCTTCTTCCTCTGCAACAAAAACATTAAGCAAGCAAAGAGTACAAAAATTGTTTTTGTACTCGCAAGACCGACGTGTGAACTAGCGCACTGCTCATATGCTACATGCAGCTTATTTGGTGGAGGCCATATGTTTCATTTGCACAAAGCCAAATTTATTTGCAATAATGTAATACAGATTTGAAGGCAAATTTGCAATTCATTTTTAGTGTTGAAATAACAAATGAAATAAAGATAGATACAAGTAACCACTGAAGTGACTATCCCAATAGCCACCACGACATAGTACGAACCCCGCATTCGCACCACCCGTCAAGTTTTAATTTAAAAGGTTGTAGTCTAACTCTTGGAAGACCTTGCCAAGCGTGTCCATAACCTAGACGAGGCTATTCGAATAGTTTTAACCCTGCAGGTGTACCACTGCACTCCACACTTGCATCGCCTTTAAGCCAAAGCACACTTCCAAGGTATGCATCACATGCTAAGTCCTACGAGACTTTTTCCAATATTGTGTATTAACTACGAGCCGCTCGTATGGATAGAAATCCATACGCTTACATGGTAAAGCCGAAAAGACAACTACCTTTGCGGGTAAAGCTTTTGGACAACTACCATGCTCCCAACACCGTCCCTCCCGCAACCTCCTGCGACCGGAGCCAATACACGCCAAAGTACTAGGTCAAGAGAGGTCTCATATACTCTAGTGTGGTTAGCACGCTAAAATGCTTGGTTTAGTGTAACAAGATGTTCGGTCCTTGTTGACTCTGCACCTTTCGATCACACCCAACAGATCACACCAAAACTTACCATTGTGCTCAAGTCTAAATCGTTTTGTTTTCATTTTTAGTTTTGCAATTAGACATAGCACAAGTGGAACATAAGAACAATAATAATTTTATGTGATCAAGATCATCGACTAAGTCGATGATCGCCCAATTCTACCTGAAGCTAAGCATGGCTAAGCAACCGAACTCGTAATCTACTAAGTGATAAGAGTTCATTCAACGAACTCTAATCACGAAAGTAACCTAGGCTCGTAGTAGAGATCAATATTTCACCTACAGGATATGCAACACGGATTTAACTAATCAATTTAACACAAATTAAGCAATGCATACATACAATTGAAACAAAATATTAGGCTTTAAAATACTGGGATAAACATGATCAAACTGCTTGCCTGGCTGTTGTTGCTCAGAAAGATCAACCTGTTGCAGAGGTTCACTCTCAAATACACCGGAATCGTTGTAATCTATCGATCGAGCAAAAACAACGAATAAGAACAAATAACACCGACAAAACTCAAAAACTCAAAACTTTCTAATGAGCACAAAATTCACACAACAGCTAGAACATGAATTAACAAAATTTTAGAAACAGAGAACAATTTATTTGGAGTTGTAATGAATTTTCCAGGAATTTTCTAAGTTAAACATACATAAAAACATTATTTAATTACTTAACAAAAATTGTGAACAGAAACATTTCTAAAACCTATACTGATAAATAGAACACTAACAATGAAAATTTACAAAATTGGATTCACTTGATTTGGATCAAAATTGAATTAGTTATGAATTTTCTAAGTTTAAATGAATTAACAGTGCAACAGAAAATACATTTCAGCATTGCTAAAGCATTTAATACTTTTTCTACCGGTGCGCAGCTAGCCACAGCCACATACATGTGGACCCGCGCGAGAAACGCCGACCAGGTCAAACTTGACCCAGCCGCGCCAACGGCGACGTCGAAGGCGTATTCTAAGAATACGTCTTTGGCTTATCAAAGTGTAACCCTAACATATACTCTCAGAGAAATACGCTTCCCAACAGAGAAAACGTAGTATCAAAGTTACGCAAACCTTAATCGACATGGCCCACATGACGAATGACTCGGAGAATAAGTAACGGCCGGATTAAAGATCTCTAAACGCGACAACTGAGGGCCCACATGGTAGTGATACAGCTAAACGGCGATTAAGAACTAAAGGGGGAGGTTAGAGCTAACGCTGCCGGCGGCTCACCGGCGACCACGGGGACGGCGGCACGGCCGCGCAACGGATCTAGCGAAATAGCAGGGCTCAGGGCGAGAGGGTTATACCTTCAGGTTCACCGCGGCCTTGCGAACTCGATGGCGGTGACCCGGGACCTCAAGGATGCCGGTGGCGAGCTAGCGCGAACGAGGCGAGACGAACCACGCCTCCGCGAGAAGGCACTACGGACTTCGAGAAGCTTCGGGAAGGTGCGCAACAGCTTCGCCTCGACTCCAGGAAGGATAAGCCCAAGATAACGCCGAAGAAGAACGTCCGAGACGACCGGAATTGCCACGGCGGCGGAACACCGTGCTCGGAGAAGAACCGGCCGCACACCCTCCACGATGCACCAAAATGAAAATGAACCCACCGTGAGCATCAGTGGAGCATTGCGATCAAGTGGGACCAAACGCTGAGGCTTGAGACTCACCAGAACGCCTACACGACTTCGAGGGCGAAGCTGCCGGAGGCGGAGGCGGCGACGGTCGCTCCCGGCGATCTGAAGGCACGCCGATGATCCGGGCTGGGCAAAATGGAGGCGGCGGGGAGAGCAGAACGCGATGGCGGGGTCGCTGTTGCTCGAGCGGCAGTGAGGTGGTGGTGTTGTCCTCGGCTTCCTCCCCGGCCGAAAACGAGAAAAGGGCGGAGAAAGCCCGAGAGAGCAAAGGGCAACGAGTGAGTGAGCTCAGGGTCTTTAGGAGGTCACGGCGATGCCTCACAGCCGGACACGAGGGCAAAGAGGTGGCAGCGACGAGGTACGTGGCATGCATGCGCGAGCGGCCGCGAGCTCCGGTGAGACGCGGAGAAGACGAGGACGATACTGACAAGGGGGCCCACTCGTCAGCGACGGTGACAAAGCGGCGCGAGCCGAAGTCTGGCGCGGCACGATTAGATGGTTTGGTTCGAACAGGAATGAGCTGATCGTTGGATCTTAGATGAACGGCCGAGATCTCAGTATGCATTCGGACAGGTCGTTTGCATGCGCGAACGTGGACCGTGTGATGCACATCGGACGGTCACGAACGATTGGACTCGGGCTGTGCGGCTAGTTGGTGCGGTCAAGCCGAGCGGCACGGTCGGACTTGAACTCGAGTTGGGTTTGAGCCCGACAAACAGTAACTTCAGAGTTTGATTTTAAAAGGCTGAGCAGGTTTAGGGAATTTTTAGAGGTAGCTCCCGAGCTCCAAAATTTTCGAAATTTTTATGGGAGCTTCCTGGGACAGAGGACAACCTTGTGTAATTTTTCCAGGAATTTTCATGGACCACATTTTCCTCCAGAAAATTCACAAGCTGCTGCACTAAGGGTTTGACCAGATTTCAAACTGGTTCGACTTGGCTATTTGAAAAAGCAAACAAAATCTAAAAATTGTGAAACTTTTCAGAGAGGTAACTAGGATGATCAAGATGATAGGAAAAATATTCCTAGAGGATGATCACAAGTTTAAGGCCAAGAATTTTGTTGACAACAACTTCCATTCACAAGAATAAATTCTAAAAAATAGAAATTGCTAGGGAAAAATTTAGAAAACTTCCAAATGATTTCATGAGGCATCAAAAGTTTTTATTTCTCCTCATAATTTTACATTTGAAACACAAACCCTAACTTAGGGCTGTCACATCTTAAGATGTCAGGTCCCAAAGGGGTGATCACGATACATTGTGACAAGAAGATGACGCACTCCTGCGACCGTTGTTCCCTTGAGATGGTTGGACAACTACCAACTCGAGATGAAAGTCAGCCTTCGACTAGCAAGTCGAAGCCTAAAGCTGCACCTAAGCCGAACGACCAAGTCAAAGAGGTTCCTCTGGACGCAGGGGAGCCCTCGAAGACTGTTCGCATCGGGGATTCTTCCGACCCCAAATAGGAAGACGACCTCATCACCTTCCTCCAGGCAAACGCTGATGTCTTCGCGTGGCAAGCATCCGACATGCCCGGAGTCCCCAGGAATATGATCGAGCATAGGCTAGCTCTACGGCCTGATAAGCTTCCTGTAAAACAAAAGTTACGGAGATTTGCCTCTGATCGACGAGATGCTATTAGGTCAGAATTGGACAAGTTGCTTAAAGCAGACTTTATAAGAGAAGTCAACCACCCAGAGTGGTTGGCCAACCCTGTAATTGTTAGAAAGTCTAATGGCAAATGGCGTATGTGCGTAGACTTTACTGATCTCAATAAAGCTTGTCCAAAGGATGATTTCCCTTTACCTCGCATCGATCAGCTGGTTGACTCTACTGCAGGATGTGAGATGTTGAGTTTTCTAGATGCATACTCTGTTTATCATCAGATTAGCATGCATCAAGAAGATGAAGAAAAGACCGCATTTATTACACCATTTGGGATATTTTGCTACGTCAAAATGCCATTTGGTCTAAAAAATGCTGGAGTTTCTTTTCAACGTTTGATGCAAACGACTTTCGCTCTTCAACTAGGCCGAAACTTGGAAGCCTATGTTGATGATCTAGTCGTAAAAAGCACTAAACGACTCAACCATATCATGGACTTGCAGGAGACTTTCGACAACCTCAGAAAACACCAATTGAAACTGAATCCCGAGAAGTGTGTGTTCGGGGTCTCTTCAGGAAAATTACTTGGGTTCCTGGTTTCTGAACGAGGAATTGAAGCAAATCCCGAAAAGATCAAAGCCATCACTCGGATCGCCCCACCACGAAAAAGAAGTCCAAACTCACGGGATGCATGGCGGCGTTAAGTCGTTTCATAGCACGACTGGGAGAAAAATGACTGCTTTTCTTCAAACTTCTACGGAAATATGAAGGTTTCGAGTGGTCAGAAGAGGCTAACCTAGCATTTGAGGAAGTCAAGAGGTATCTTACGAGTGCTCCTGTTCTAGTTTCCCCGAAGCTAGGAGAGACGCTCTTAGTTTACCTAGTCGCCACGCCACGTGCGAGCGCGCGATTCGTCGTAGAACGTGAAAACATACAACGACCAGTATACTACATAAGTGAGGTTTTGCACGGACCTAAGAAGCGTTACCCTCAGGTTCAAAAACTTCTATACGCCCTCCTCATGTCTTCGAGGAAACTGCGGTATTATTTTCAGACGCACAAACTAGCTGTGCCGTCTGAGTTTCCCTTGGGAGCGATCCTCCAGAATAGGGAAACAGCGGGACGCATGGCAAAATGGTCAGTCGAACTTGGGGCGTTCGACATCCATTTCGTGTCCCGAACGGCCGTTAAATCCCAGATCTTGGCAGACTTTGTCGCCGAATGGACAAATCCTGAACCTGTTCAGGATCCCCAGTACGATTCCCACGACCAGTGGACGATGTACTTTGACGGGTCGCTTACGATAAGTGGCTCGGGGGCTAGGGTGGTCCTGGAATCTCCTACCGGAGAAACCTTAAAGTATGCCATACAATTAAACTTTCAGACCACTAACAATGTGGCAGAATACGAAGGTTTGCTAGCTGGTATAAGAGCTGCGAGAGCGCTCTCGATTCGACGACTACTCGTGAGGGGAGACTCTCAACTGGTCGTGAATCAAGTCGGAAAGGAGTACCAGTGCTCCAATCCAACTATATCCCGGTATCTATCGGAAGTAAGAAAGTTAGAAAAGCACTTTTTGGGCTTTGAGGTGCAATTTATCCATCGAAAGGATAATTTCCTCGCAGACCAACTGGCTCGTCTAGCTTCCTCCCGATCTTTGGTATTGAAAGGGGTGTTTTTGGAACAGCTTCAGAAACCGTCCATAGTCGACGAACTGGAGACACCTTCTATAGAAACAGTCTCTCTAGAGTACGAAGATACATGGATGGCGCCCATCTACGAGTATCTTCAGACGGGTTGTTTACCCGATGACGATCTAGAATCAGATCGATTATCCCGAAAGGCCAAAATGTATACTTTGGTCGAAGGTGTCCTTTATAAAAGAGGAACCCAAGGGGTGCTCATGTGATGTATTCCGCAGAGCGAAGGATTAAAACTCCTTCACGACATACATGGAGGAATCTGTGGAACTCATGCTTCCTACAGAACGCTGGTCGGTAAAGCTTTTCGACAAGGTTTTTATTGGCCAACAGCCCTCTACGATGCCAAAGAGATGGTTAAAAAGTGTGTACAGTGCCAGTTTCATAGCCGGCAAATATATCAACCAGCTCAGGCGTTACAAACAATCCCTTTGTCGTGGCCTTTTGCAACCTGGGGTCTTGATATCCTAGGACCGTTACCCAGAGCTCTAGGAGGTTTCGAGTTCCTTTTTGTGGCCATTGATACGTTCACAAAATGGATAGGAGCGAACTCATCCACCGGGATAACAACGGAAGCAGCAAAACGGTTCATGATGAAATACGTGATCACTCGATTTGGAATACCAAGTCGAATTATCACAGACAACGGTAAACAGTTTACAAGCGCAAAATTTCAGAATTTTGCGGCGAGTTGGGAACTCGTTTGTGTTACGCTCGTAGCCCACCCCAAAGCAACGGGCGGTTGAGAGAGCGAATGGCGGATCATGAAGGGAATCAAAACCGAGTCTTTGATCAGCTTGTCAAGCGCCGGGGCTTGGGTACAGGAATTACCTTCAGTATTATGGGCCATTCGTATGACAGCTAGCCGAGCTACAGGAGAAACACCTTTCTTTCTAGTTTTTTGTGCCGAAGCCATGCTTCCGCCAGAGCTAAAGATCAGGTTAGCAAGAGTCGATAAGTATAACGACTCAACTCAAGAAAACCTTCGAGCAGACGACATTAACCTGCTCGAAGAAAAGAGAAACCATGCTTTATTCCGCTCGCGGTCTACCAACAAGCCCTGCGCAGATACTATGATCGTAAGGTCCAACCTCGCAGCCTTGCTGAAGGTGACTTGGTATTGAGGCTTATCCAATCCCAGTCTAATCGGAACAAACTCTCCCCCAAGTGGGAGGGTCCTTACACTGTGGTCGAAGTAACGCGTCCAGGATCAGTACGACTTGCAATGGAAGATAGCCGCGTTCTCTCAAACTCTTGGAACATTGACCAGTTGCGCAAATTTTATGTGTAACAAGCTTCAACGACAATAAAGTGTCAGGTTATCACTATCCTTTTTTGTCTAATTTTGAATCTCGCTTTTATTTTTGACCATTTTCTTTACGCTCCTCATTCCTGTACGATGGTTAGCACAAGGACAACACATTTAGTCGAAATCTCTCCCCTCTGCATGTGGTCCTGCCCACTAGAAGGAGTTTCCTAATGTTACTTCGTTCTTAAACAACCTGTACAATGCTCATTGGGCTCAGGAAAATGGTCGAAAGTTGTTAAGCGAATTCATGTCACCTTATCTTATTTCGAAAAATAAACTAAAAAGAGTGAACTTTTTGAGATGCATCCGACTACTTTTCAAATGACCCCATTAGGTTTTACTGGTCCAAGGAAGAAACACACCTAGTCGAAGTCTCTCCTCTCTGCACGTGGTCTTGCCCACTAGAAGGAACTTTCTAGCGTCGTTCTGTTTCCTACTTTTGCTACCAGGACAACTTTGTCACGAACAATGAATGTAGCCGAATGAATCCTTAAGGTGCTCTAGAAGGTTGTTTCACTCTAGTTGTCATTATCGAGTTGATTACTCTGGTCGGAGATGGTCACATCACCTAGTCGAAGCCTATTTTCTCTGCACGTGGTCATGCCCACTAGCGAAAACTTCCTAGCGTCGATCTGTTTCCGCTCTTTCGACTAGTCCAAACAAGTCGATACTCGACAACTACAAGTCCGAACAAACCTCACTGTTTTTAGAACCCTTTCTTTAGTACTTCCTTAGTTTATTCCTAATAAACTAAGTAAGCAGTCGGGGGCTAGGATAAAGTTATAAACATGACTTCATTTCTTAGTCTTATTTTTTTCCTCCCGAGTTATCATCTTACGAAGTACTAACTACTTTATGAGATAACGCGCAGGGAAAATGAAGCAGAAAGGAGGAATCGCTCATATCTGGTCTAAATTATTTTCTTCCCTTTTTATCTTACGAGTTACTAACTACTCTACGAGATAATTTGCAGGAAAATGGCCATATATTTATTCATCACCACCAAAAAAGACTTGTTTTTACAAGATTATATTACAAGACTATTCTGTCAAGGGAGATTCTATTTGCATCTCCTCTGCGACCTTCTCGCCAACCAACTGCATCTCTTCGATTAGCTTCTCTGCTTCGGCTTCGGTGCAGTCGAAATCGGCTTCAACAGAATGAAGATTAAGGTTAGGATCACGGGCCTTGAGTTTTGCTAAAACAAAACTCACAGCTCCTTTGACCGCTTCCCTTATCGAATCATTCTGATTGGTCTTCAGAGTAGATACCAACTCGTTCAAAGTACCGACTTGTTCTCCAATGGCACTCGTATGAGCGGCCATCGTGTCGTCGCGAGGAGCAACCCTCCCGGCACGAAGCCCATCGAGTACATTGTTCAGAAGTGAGATATTATCTTGAAGATTGATCTTCATTGATTTTGTCTCCTCCTGGGAATAAGTCGAAGCATCTTGGAGTCGTTTTATTTCAATCAATCGATCTGGAAAGAGCAAAGATTGAATAAGTAAAACGATTCTATGAGAAGATAAAATAAATAAATAGCGGTAAAAGTTCTACTTACTACCTAATTGAGAACAAGTTCTCAATTTCTCGGTCTTTCTCCTTCGTAATACGGGAGATTTCACGGACAACGGAGGTTTTCTCATGAACCTTGACCCGGAGAGCCCCCACATCGGCCTGAAGGGCCTTATTTTCGACTTCTTTTTCTGCAAAAAAAAATGAGAGGTAAAAAAGGGGGAAGCAGAAACCAAGACCAAAAGTAGTCGTAAATACACGCACTGTTTATTTCTTCCTGCAACTGTTTAGTTGCAGAGTTAGCCTCCTGAAGCTTCTTCAGGAGGTTGGTGACGTTATCCCTTAGTTTCTTCGACTCGGCTTTTTCGAAGTCGAGTGAATCAGCTAAGGTCTTTTTGTCGCTCTTAAACCTGAAAGAGTAAAGAGCAGACATGAACACAATCAACCAAACGGTTGTAAGTTTTTCTATGACCGATGGGTAGTCGTAAGTTATTCTACGACTAGTACAAGTCGTAAGTTTTCTACGACAATCTGATTGCAAGTACTGAATAAGTAATCAGAACGATTATGACAATCAGTCACTCACCACCACTCTGCTTGCTCGCAGAGTGTTGCCTTTTCTTGTCGAAGCTTGACAAGTTGCCGATTATATTCGCAAATTGTAGCGACTTGCTCCAAGCCTCCACGGCTCTCTGAAAAAGAGAAAAACGATAAGATAAAGAGATAAAACCCCAAGTAAGTATCGATGAATACTTACGTTCATGTTTGGCCAAGCAAACATGGAGACTATTCGTGACGGATCCTTCAGCCCATCCATCTCCTCGACTTGTTTCCACCAAACCCCTTCGAGTCGTTCATTGTCAAACACATCTCCGCAATTGACAATGCTGCCGGGTGGGGAACTCGATCGCGAACAGTGGCGTAAGATCCTACGATGGAGCCAGGCCAAAGAAATCGAGCAAAAGTTAAAATACTCCTCTTCCTCGACTCAGAATGGGGACACCACGGAGGACCGGAAGGAGCATCTCGACAACCTCCTTACAAAGACGGTGATCAGCACTAACGCTGCCACCTACTTCCGGTATCACCCTCGAGGCTTCTGTCGCCTCCTCTACAGTCTCTACGACAGCTCCGGTTGTCGTAGCAACTTCAACATCCTTAGCCGCCGCAGCGACTTCAGCAACCGCAGCTTCCTCCGCCACGGGGATAGTAGCTAGATCTTCAGCTACTATCATTTGCCGCACCTTGTGTCGATTGAGAGGAGACAGTGGATTCTCCATGGGCATATCCCTAGGGATTGAAGACGCCGGGCTAAAATCACAAAACGTAGAAGTAAGTCAAAAAACAAAACAGTAAGTAGTTACTACACTTATGACTTTTGTTTTACATACCTCTGCGTGCTGGACCTAACTCGAAACTTGGGAGCAACCTTCCCGACGGAAGATTTCTTCGACTTCTTCTCGACCACCGCTGGTCAAGATGCACTCGGGACACCAGGAGTCACCTCCTCCCGACTTCCCGGGTGGACGAGATCAGTCTCGACCATCCTGAGAATGCTGCTTCCCTCGGCTTCAGATCCCACCGGAGCAGCAGTTTCCTTCACAAAAGACATGAATTCCTTCTGTTCTCCTTTTCTAGCTATCTTATGAAGCCACGAGTCGAATCTGCGAAAGACTTGTCGTCGTAATAGAAAGGTACCTTAACCTTGGGGACTTTACGCTTAAGGGCAGGGCCTCTTCTTCGCTCTTTTCTCGCGCGGCTAGGTGCGGCAAACTTAGCGAAAGGAGCAGGAGGAGCGAGCTCGAACCCCCTTGTCGCCGACTTTCACGGTCGACGCTTCTTGGATGGAGGGGACTTCGCTGACTCCGCATGCGCAGCCTCCCCAACAACCACCAACTCGACTTCTTCGTCGTCTTGGCGGTTCTCCATGCCAACTTTCTGATTAAGGAAGAGGAAGAGTGGTCGTAAAGATTTCATTTTTATGATCACTAAACCGGTCATCTATACGACCAGCTCAAAAGTCGTAAGTTTTTCTACGACATTCCCTAATCGTAAGTTTTTCTACGATTACGTTAAGTCGTAAGTATTTCTACGACATTCCCTAATCGTAAGTTTTTCTACGATTACGATAAGTCGTAAGTATTTCTACGACATTCCCTAATCGTAAGTTTTTCTACGATTACATTAAGTCGTAGGTTTTTCTACGACATTGTCTAGTCGTAAGTTTTTCTACGACGTTGTTTAATCATAAGTTATTCTATGATTACGTTCGATCGCAAGGTTTTCTACGATCACTATCCAGTCGCAAGTTTTCTGCGGCAAACTAGTTAGTCGTATAGCATTCTACGACAACAAATTACCTAAAGGCAGAATCTTTCGATTACCTTTAGGCGCCTTTCTTTCTCCTCTGTGGTCAAAACCACGAGGATTTGTGATGAACCCGAAGGTACGATTGTTGGCCCGATCTTTCGATGAGAACGATAAGTTCAGTAGGCGTCGCTCAACCCTCACGATTCTGGCTACGAACACGTAAGGCTCGAAACTACGCAATCGCTGAACTGATTGACAAGTCGTTATCAACCGTGCACGAATACCCGGATGACCTGACCACGAAGGTCGATTCCTGCATACACCGAAGAAGTACGCAAGAAAAAGATAAAGCAATCTGAAATTACAAATAGGAATTGAAATATTGAATTGAGTTGGGATTCTGAAGCGGTATTATGGTTGGTCTAGTCGACACAAGCCAATACACGAAGTTGCAACAAAGCTAACTTTTAACTAAACAAAATCCAAGAAAACTAGAGGGGGTGCGACCTCCTTAAATAGGGGATGAGGAGCCACACATCTAATAGAACTAAGGGGGTGGGACTAATCTCATGGATTACTGTTCACATGAACAGTAACAGCACCCTCAGGTGGTCCACCGGCAGATGGGCCAAGTTCAGTATGATTACAAGGCCCAGATTGGCCCAAACAAGTGATATAATGTCTTCTTTTGATGATTGCGATCAGTCCAGAAGGAATTTGAAGGTGCGGCTGGATCCATTGGAAAGAGGACGAAATAAGCTTTCAATCAAGTACTCGTGGACCTCCAACGGACTCCGTATGTGAAAGTTATGCCTGTTTTAAGTTAGTGTTGTCAGGCTGATTCTGGAGGCCGAACTGGATTCCAAAACGGGTCCAGCTCGAACTGCTTGCTTATCTTGGACCAAAAGTGACATGGCGCTGCACATATATATATTTCATCATTAGGTAGCATCATATAATTAATATAATATAAAAACACTCCTAAAAACAAGCTCACCTGATAATTTAAGTGAAGCGTACGAGCTCTTATACTTGGAACAGTAAGCATAGCAAATATGGTTGTATCCATAGGGGTCATGTCCTCATCAATTTGAGGAGCCACCGTGTTCGCCAGATGCTTCTCGCATATGAGCCTAACACGCGCGTCAACCTCCGCCTGCAAAAGATCTGGGTGTATGGACAACACGATTAAGCGGACTAAAATCAAGATTAAACAAGGATAAAAGCCAAGAGAGTAAGTTTTTCTACTCACCGTCCTTGTAGTCCCTGGTTGGGTCGTCCTTTCCTGAGTACCTCCACATGGGAGGGACCCTTGTCTTCAAAGGATCGATCCGGCGTAATGAAGTCCTTCACCACGTGCCAACCGGTGAGCCCTCCGACTTCAAGTCTTTGACGACTTGAATATAGGGGCTATCCGGTCGAGATTATCGGGAGTCGAGTCACAGGAAGAAGACCGCTCGCGGCCTTCCGAAACGAGCGAGGCTATCTTCCTGGTAACCTCCCGGTGGAACCACTTCTTCTTCCAACCCGCCATGACGACCGGGTAAACATCTGAATGTACTCCTCGACTTACCGTCGTGGAGCTTGCACCACGACCACCGGCGATCCCGCTTGACGAGTCATTCCATAATAATACCGAAAAGCTCTAAGTCCGCGGAATCCCGGTGAGGCCTCACACAAGTACACAAACACGCTTAGCATCGTGATGGAATTAGGACCAAGGTTCACTAATTCCACCCCGGTGCTCAAGCACGAGTGTGAGGAAGGTGAGCGAGCAATCGAAGGCCATACTCACGATGGCACGGAAAGCGGGATTTGGTGCGCCTCTCCGACGGCCAATGCTTGCCGTTCGCGCAATCCACTTCACGAGAAGACCCTCGGGGATCTTCTCGCGCGACCAAAGCAGATCATCTTCGCATCGTCCATCTCCGACTCACCCACTTAGAGACAATCTCGCCATTTCTTCCTTCTCGAAGTAAGAAGATTTGAGGTTGGGAAAATTCCAAGACAATGTACGGAATCACCGGCGGCGGAGGAGACGAGAAAGCAACCGACTGTAAGGTAAGAACCCTATGTTCTTCCCCCGTGGCCCGTTTTATAACCGCACGATTGAGATAAAACGTCGCGAAATCCCAACAGTCGCCACCGCTTCGGGAATTGCTTCAACGGACAGACTTTTAACCTGCCCGTTGGAAAGTCCCAAGACACCTTTTCACACCTCAAGTGAAATTACCATCTTGACCCGGGTCTAAGGAAAGGCCAATCGGAAGGTTTTGCTTCCGATCGTAAGGCCACGACTACTTGAAGTCGTAAGAAATTCTCGACATCTTGCAATCGTGGTGGTCTTAACAATTTACCTCGATCAAGCGTATTCTTGGTCGAGAGAAACGAATGTTGAAGAGTCTTTCCTTCAATGTTCTCCTCACAACCCTTAATGATCGAGAGGACCATCTACGACCCTTCATCCAAGTAAACTATTTTCACTTGAAGTTGGGGCTAGATGACGAGGATATAAATAATCCTCATTTATTAATCGAAAATATGACGTCACAAAGCATACCCCTTGAATATTATCAGGGAAGGACGAGTCAGGAAGTCGTAGGTTATCCTACAACTACCCCCTAGTCGTAAGCTCTTCTACGACTATGGTATAATCGTTACGACTACCCCTAGTCGTAAGTTCTCCTCGACTATGGTATAATCGTTACGACTACGCCCAGTCGTAAGTCTTTCTACGACTAGCTCATTCATGCATCCATCACGATTTCTTGGACCCACCCGTCGAAGATTCAATAAATAGTGAGGATCCAAGCGGTCAAAATACACATAATGGCGATAAATCCCACTATCTACATTGGAAACCGTTTGACAAATGGGAGGTTACTACTCCGGCAATTACTCTCATTATTACGCAATAATGAGCGACTAATTAGCCTGGAACGACGACGTCCACTACTGTTTAGTATAAATAGGTGTTTCTTAGAGATAGTGAGAAGAGAGCTTCCTTTTGGAGGACAGAGAGAGCTTTTCCTGGAAGACAGTTAGGAAAACCTCCAATCGATTGTAATCCAGAGAGCAAATACAAGATACACAGGAGTAGGGTTATTATTCTCACCCGAGAAGGCCCGAACCTGTATAAAAATCCCCGTGTCTCCTTCGTCTGCGTGATCAATTGTGGAGACCCCCCGAATCAAACAATCTTTACGTAAGATCGGTTCTAAAACACCGACACCCTTGATGACAGTAATAGCTTGCTTGATGCTGTTTAACGCAACTAAAAGTATTTAACAACAACTTACAACAATTGACGATTATTAACGACGACTAACGCAATTGACGACAACTACCGCAATTGACAAGAATTAACGACGATTAACACAATTGACTATACTGAACGATGACTACCGCAATTGATCGCAGTATACCGCAATTAACGATGATTAATGACAATATACCGCAAACAACGCAATATACCACGATTAACAACGATATACCGCAAACAACGCAATAAACCGCAATTAGCGCATTTAACAACAATTACCACAATAAATATTTATTACAACCAACCATTATTAAAAACCATTATTACAATGAATAATTAATACAACAATTAAATAAATAAAAATTATTATTATTACAGAACCAACAATTTACAACAAGAAAAAAATAAGAAATAATAAGAAGAAAAACATAGCCACCAGCGGCGGCTAGGGTTTGGGCCGTCGCCACCGCCGGGAGATCGGACTTGGGCAGCAGGGGATGAGGGAATCGACACCAAAGAAGGACTTGGGTGGTGCCAAGAGAGGACTTGGGCGGCGCCGAGAGAGGACTTGGGCAGCAGGATCTTGGGAGGAGGCCGGCGGTCGGGCCAGCAAGGGGTAGAGGAAGGAGAAGAGAGGTGGAGGAGGGCGGCCGCGGGCGAGATCCAGATCTGGATCTGGGCTAGGGTGGCATCGGGGAGGAGGGAGACAGGAGGAGGGCGCCGAGGGAGGAAGAGGTGGGCGCCGGGGAGGAGGTGGTCACCACTAGAGAAGGGAGCCGAGGAGGAGGGCGTTGGCGAGGGTTTTATGCAGTGGCAATCAGCGGGTAGTTACCCTCGAACTTCAGGGGTAAGATCGGAAATGGAGGTTGCGGGAAGCCGCGGAAGCTCCCCACGGGCGGCTCCCCACTTCCTGCTTCAGCACGTTATAACGCGATGTGATTTTGGGGAAAAGCGTGAAGGAACGCGGGAAGACTACGAAAGCACAAAACAAAATTTTACCGCGCAACTAAGGACCTCTACTAGAAACAGATCACGAGATTACCACTAGTCGCACCAACCCGTAGCGGAAGTAGAGTGATGAAGCGAGTTGATGCAGTAGTAGTCACTAGTCAGTGCTCGCCACACGTCTTCTCCTCCTGCTCCTGAGATCATCATGAGTTGCGGATCGTCCTAATGCTGCTGCTTCACAACAACACCTCTAAGTTATCCACACATACGAGGCAGGGACACCACACGCTGGAGTGCTAGCATCAGCGGTGTGATTGAGAAAGGCGTGGCTATTAGGGTTTCGAAAGTTCTTCAAAAAGGCTTATCTTACCCCCATGCCACTGCCCCTCTATATTATAGGCATCCATGATGGGTCTCCAACTTGAGGCCTATTAGGAACTCGAGGCCTACAAGAATTCGAATGATCATCCAAATCAAATCCTTGCCTTTTAAGTGTGTGACCCTATATGTTCATGTGTGATCGGTTGTGACTTGAAAACTCTTTTTCGACCACGAATCGTTAACGGTACCTAGCAGCACATAACGATTCCCGAACACACAACGAATATATCGGACAAACCTTAATACAATATGATCTACGACCAGGTCCTCATCACTTACGACCAAATCCTATCTCTATACAACCAGTTCGTATTCGGTTACGACCAGTTCGCAACTCCTTACGATCAGGTTTCGACCACTCTATGATTACGTTCGATCACTCTACGACCAGCTCGTATCTCCATACAACCAGTTTACAACCAGCTTGGAGACCTCCAGGACCATTCCAGAATCTCTCTAAGACCTCTCCCCGCGGAGGCCCTAGAAAGCGGTTGTCCGTGTGGTCGAACTAGACTACCTGTTTGTGTGTTATCCCTTTGCCTCATGACGCCTGGTTGAACTCCAGGTGAGATTATTTGTCATCCATAGAATGTTCAATTCTTTCTCGATCAAATGTCGAATAACTTCATGTGGTCGACACTTCGACCACTAGTGGTATGGTCATGCACTTTCTTTATCCGACCACAACGAGGGGCCCAGAGACATCTCTCCTGTTATGTTAGAAGGGGCAAATCTCATATCTGATCAGTCACATTCCTCCCCATGTTTCATAGAACACCCAAAAGCTACCTTTATAACTACCCAGTTACGAGCAGCGTTTGGCAACAACTAAGAGTGCTATCACACATGTAGAAAACCATGCTGATCTCAGGTCTAAGGATTATACATCATCATTGCTTGAGACCAACTAATGACACATAGGAACATAACAATCTCAATAGTGTCTCAAGGTGGGTCAAACCAGCACCATGTTCTCTAATATGTGTCTATATTATTGGTTTGATATCTCCAGATCTATGACTTGTGAAACGTAGTCATCAACCAATATATATACTAGTCTATTCATATGTGTTTTCATATGTTTCCGACTAGGGAACGTTTCAGAATAATCATCGCAGAAATACAAAGTTTCACAATCAAGTCATATACTTGATAATAAATATTAACGATATTATTCTAGGAACAATATAACATATTATCCAATGTTATGAGCATATTGAAATATAATCATATCTATGATTGCCTCTAGGGTATATTTCCAACAAAACGGTTGCAAAAAGCTAGGTGTTTAGAATAATTTTTGGTTTTTTTGAACGAAAAACCGAAACCGAAGTCGTTCTAAACTGACAAACACCCCCTTATTCACACCACTCGATCTGGCAAAGCTATAGCTTGCATAAGTCTGGGCTATCTAGCAGCCAAATACAACCAATGGCCCCGTGATTCCATTTACCATTCCTCGATCCTCAAAGTGGTTACATATACAAAACTCGATCGCAAACATGTCATGTGGGCGCGGTTTTAGTTGGGCCCAAGCATGCATCAATTGATTAGAATTCTGAAAAATACATGAACGATCGGAGATGTACGGGCAGCTCAAGCAGCGCGATAGCTGGAAGTAGAACGAATCCTCTTGGGAATCAACTTTTGCGTGGTAACTGTTGGCTCTTTCTTCTTCATTTCGTTTTTTCTTTGTTAGTTTCATGGTGTGTAAACAAAATAACAAGTAGGAACAAGCGATGCCGTGTATGTACAGGCTGTGGCAGGAGCGGTGCTAAAGGCGGCCGGCGCCGTGGACTTGGACGAGGCGGAGAACGGCTCGGCGGCGCCGGCGCGTACGACCTCATCCTCACGGACAAGCAGATGCCGGTCATGGACGGCCACGAGGTACGTGTTACGTACGTGCGTCTGACAGTCTGACGACACTTGGCGCCTGCACTTGTGTGTATATCAGTCAGGCTGACAGGTCGTTGCACCGACGACATATGCAGGCGACGAGGCGGATTCGGTCCCTGGGGTGACCACGCCGATCGTCGCCGTGTCGAGCTACAGCCTCCCGTCGGACGTCGAGGCGTTCATCAAGGCCGGCGCTGACGACTACACGCCCAAGGTGTCTGCAAACCAACCATATATATGCTTGTTGTCCATGCATGCAGGCAGGTTATAAGATCGATCGACATGTAACCTTGACTTCTCTGACCGTTTCCTGGTGCATGCGGCCGCTGTCCAAGGAGAAGATGGGCCACATTCATGCCAAACTTGGGCTTGCTTTACGACCTATAGTAGCTTGGTACAGGATGCAAATAAGCATGCATACATTCCTTACAGATGAGGCGTATGCAGTGCGGCAGCCAGCGACGGATCTATAGTACGCTACATGGGTGCACAAGATACCAAGTTAAAAAATTATTTTTCTTTATATATAGGATCAAAAAATCATTTTTCTTTATATATAGTTGTGTATATATAGTATGTACACTCTTAACCCAAGATAAGAGGACACCCTAAGCCACAGCTCAACATAACTCAATATATATATAGGTGTGAGGACACCCGATCATTTTCGTTCGGATCCGCCACTGATAGCGTCGATCAATTGGGCCGGCGAGCAGCACGCGACCGGGTAGACAGGTGGCAAGGCAGGCGAGCAGCACATGACCGGGTAAACAGGTAGCAGCGCAGGCAAACGGCAACGTCCTTTTAGCATCTCCAAATTTTAGTCCTAAGTCAGCTAGTAAACATCTGGGTTTGTAGGCTGGGCGATCATTGTGGGGCCTTGTAATTTGGCAAACCTGATTTGGTGGGTTTTGTGTGGCTTCTTTCTCTGGGCCTTGTAGCTTCTTGTATCTCTGAGCGTCTTGTTCGCAAAATAAATGGAGCAGATGACTTGGGCCTTGTGGTAATTTCTTCTTTTTTGCAATTCAGATTTACTTACGAAACATATTAGCATAATTGGTTTCATTATGAAATAAATAGCTGGATAGAATCAATTCCCCTCTTGAAAAAGGTCAGATTACTTGTCAAATTATGACAACAGAAGTATTTTTTTTCCTTGAAGAGTCGAATGCATGTACATTGTGCAGAGTTGAAAATAGTTCTACTGCTGGAGACCGGAGTGTCATTTTAATTCTTAACATAAGCTATTCTTCTGAGATCAACGAAACTTAGCTAATGCAGGTAGTCTGCTCTATACATTCAAACTAGGACTATGTATCATGTATGCTCATTGACGTTTTCGACGTTCTAGTTTTTTTAGATGCTCTTCGTTTTACTTCCTCTATTTTTTGAGATGTTCTTCGATTTTTTTCCAAAAGACAGTCGATTGAGTATTGATTGGTTCATTAGGAATTGCTCATGTTTTTTACTTCACTCCTGTATGTCAGAAAAGGGGAAATCATCTTCAACAAGGGAACAAGTACGTCTTTACCTGCTATATTAGCATGGGATCATGGGAAAACAGTCCATGATGTCAGCATGTCAATGTCTAACAAAGTTGTTATGATCACGACACGGATCGATCCTACAATCCTATAGAGTTAAAATGATACAGATCGGTACAAAACGATATACCACCCAAAGGGTATAAAAATGCCATGTGGAGTTAGCTTTTCGACAAAAATTCGTCCCGTGCAGCGAAGTCCTCTTAGTAAGACCCCGCGCAAGACACAAGAATGGATGAAAAAATTATACTATTAATTTATTCTTATCCATAATGGATTTACCTAGACCAATGCATGAGATTCTTGTGCTATTGGAGGATGGATCGGAATTTCATAGAATCGTAATATTGAAGGTAGGATCGTGCTCAGGATCGGGTAGAATCACGATCCTGACAATAAACTATGGCCCTGTTTGGTACAGCTTCTGCTCTCAGCTTCTCAATTGATTCTCGTGGAGCCGTACCAAACACTCTGATTCTCAAAACCACTCGATTCTAATTCTCGCGTGGAGCTATCTAAAAAATACACTAGAGAGGAGAAGCAACATTTCCTTGGATTCTCGTGAGAATCCAACTTAATAAAATAAAAATACCCTTTGAAGTTGATCATATTTACCCGCAAAATGCCATTACTATTCTCCCACCCGCGAGTTGCGCTCGATTCCCCGGCGCATACCCCTCGGCCTCTTGCTTCTTCTCTCTTCCTCTTGCGACTCCCCTCGCGCTCGATTCCCCTGAAGCCGCACCTCCACGCATCCGCCGCCGCACCTCCCGAGGGCACCTCCGTCGGACCTCCACTGCGCCGCCACAGGACCGGTGGCGCCGCGCGATAGGCTCTGACCACGCGACCAGTAACCTAGAAGCAGCCGGTCCCGGAGTGCGCCGCCGCCCCGAGGGCACCCCACTGTTTCCTCTGCGCGCCGCGGACCGGTGCACCGCCTGGAGAAGACAACCGCCAAACCCTAGAGGCCGCCGTCGTTCCCCACCTTCTTCGCCGCCGCCGTTCCCGAGCACCCCCATCCGCCTCCTGTGAAGGTATATCTCTAGATCTGGCCATCCCCCTTGCCCTCCCTACTCCTCCCTTCACGTGTGAATGGTATTTTTTCTCAGTGATTCATTATTGTTGTCATGCAGCTGTGAATGGAATCTGTGAATGCAATATTTTCTCAGTGATTGATTATTGTTGTCATGCATCTTTGAATGGTTGGTCATGATCTGTGAAGTAGCCTTCAATGATTTAAGCATTTGTGTTCTCTGGTGTTGAGAAGGGGCTACTTTTCACATCTTGCTGATCTCACTGCTGTGTGGTATGATAGCAAATAATTTTTTAGCTGTGTTCTCACAGTTATATGAAATGCTAGGCAGGATCATGTGTTCTCTCCAGGGCAATTTTATTTCCAAGATATACTGAACGCCACAATTTAGGTTACAATAGTTTATTTTGCTTTATTTCTGTTGTTTACTGTTGTTCTAAGGTTTTAAAAAATATTACCATTAATATATTGGATTAGTTTACTAAAAATAATTTAAAAAAGTTTTAAAAAACAAGCTTAATTGCATGTAAAATGAGTAAGTGTACCCAAATTTACAAAACTAAATTCGAAAATTCTACTATAGCCTCACATGTCTGAAAACATAATTCAATTTTTATATTAAATATATATACTTTCAAAATATGATAGAATTATGATTCTACGGCCTGATCCTGATAGACATAAACGATCCCACATACGATCGCGATGTTGACAACTTTGCCTAAAAGCACTAACCTACCTGAAAACAAATAGAAGAGGCAAACATCATATATCTCTTTTGAATTTCTTTTTTTTTCCTATTTATTATTTTTTTCATCATCCCCAATTTTATACTAATGAATTTCGTACAAGAGATGAATCGTCCGCAAAGTTGATGCTCTAGCTCAAATTTACAGTTGAGGCAAGCGAGTAAATTCCAGCTATTCAGGACCCAACGAGACCCTTGTGCCGTGCATAAGCAACAATGGAGACGAACATGAAGGCACAAAATAGCCCTGATACAAGAACCACCTGTCACGAGAGGAACACGAGTTATAGCTGAGTGAGACATTGTCATGATAATTCATAGATCATCAATCGCTATATAGGTGTGGTATTGTAAAATGTTGTAATTTACCCATTTAAAGACGTATCCGTGGTTGTCATTCCAGGTGTATGGTATGTTCATACCGAATATTCCAGCAACCAATGAGTAAAGCGACAGGCAGACGGTCCCAGAACTCAAGAATAGCTCTAGCTGCACGAAGCGAAGGAAAATTATACTAGTTACTCTACGAGAATGGCAAGCATGCAATGAATATTAAAAACTACATTTTTTCCGTGCAATATGACCATTTTGGTCATTAAGAACTATGACAGTCGTCTAAATCAGTGGCAAACAAATTTGTGAAGGATTAATTTGCTCAGTGACATTGCATTCATGCCAAAATTGGAAAATGGCATCCCATGTAAGGATGACAAGTGGACTATGGACCCATATGTCATCCTCACACCAATATCATTATATCATTTTCCAACTTTAGATCCTATTCTGGTGTTACTGTGCAGTTTGCCCCGTGAAGGATCGTTTGTGAAACCTTCACTTGACTAGAATATGGGGGTGGCCAATTGCCCATTAAGCGTCTGTTCAAAGGCAAACTAGCACACGCTTGTCTAAAATCAATTTCTATTTCTGCAGTATTTGCATCTTTAGCAAAAAGAAGTAAAGAACCAAGATATTGTGCTTTGGAAATTACCTGAATCAACTGATTACGGTGGTTGTCAAGCTGTAGAGTAAAAAAAAAAATATTAGCGATGGCTGGAACAGTGGAAATTTTGGATTCAGTACACATCCTCGTTAAGAGGAAAATTTTACCTGGATATTAATGTAATCTTCCGTGTCATCAATATACTCTCTCAGCTGAAAAGGTGTTGCCAACAAATAAAACGTCAACAAAGGGCTAAATCCTGGAGTGCTCTTAGTCTTAACAAGAGGGTTTTAATGACTAGCCCATTATGATATTGTAAAGTTGACTTAACTTGCCCAACTTACCGTGGTCAATTTGTTTAACGTGGCATCAATTTGCATGAAGTATGCCTGCAAATTTAAGAAACACAGTACTCAGCCAGAGATAGCGGTAAGTGATAGTTTTTCAGGTAAATGAGCAAATAAGACCTCCAGCAACATTTCTAGCTCTTCCACATCATTCTCATTTCCATGTATAGTTGCTGCACTGGCTCTGCTCGCTCTTGATATTTTTGAACCAATAGTTGGGGATGCTGGGAACCAATTGGGTCCACCAGAACCACTAACAGGGGATGATGCCCCAGCCAACTTTCTAGACAAGTAAAGATCAGCCATGTCATCATCATCATCCAATAATTGTTCAAGTTCGTCTCTCACCTGGCAATTAGAGCAAATTTTGTGATATACTAGAAAAACAAATGTCTTATCACTTCACACAAAAATACTAATATATTCCAGAACAAAAATAACACAAACAGAAGAGTCATCCATGAGAATGCACGGGGCTACCGGCTACAATCAAATGATTAATTAATATACAGCTGCAATTGTGAAGAACTTATTCCAGAACAGTTCAAAAAAATTAGCTGGATTGTACTAGTGCATCTACAAAAGATACTTTGCAGGAAAGCAGGCAATTCAATCCCATCAAGCATTTTAAGGTACACATAAGACAGAAGACAACGAATACCTAGAATATCTAATAAAATGTTCCAGGCAGGGATACAAAAACCGGCGGTAACCCGCCGGTTACCGCCGGTTACCGGATTTACCGGTGGGTACCGGGAAATGAAATCCCGGCCGGTTTTCTCAGGTTTTTAAAATTCAAATTCTGATTTTTGATTTTTGAATGGTTTTTAATCAAATTCGAGCGAATTTCAGCCGGAAAATTCCCGGTAACTAGTTACCGTTCCCGGCCCCTGGCCGGGATTTGGTTCGGTACCGGGTTTTTGATCCCTAGTTCCAAGCAAGTACACAAGAGAATACATGTAACGGTGTAGTTTAAGTGGTGATTTACACCAAATAAAAAAAGGGAAGAGAGACATTGTCAAATCTCTATAACTTAAAAATTGGAGTCAGTGGCCGTCCATCCTCCCCACCCTCTCACCTCTGTCTCTCTCTACTGACATGTGGGCCACGTTATCAGCAAACTATCTCCTCGCATCGTGTGCTCCCTACTCCTCTCCTAGCATCACCTGCGACACCGCCTGTGCTTCCTCCTCCTTTCCGCCCTCGTCTCCACCTCCGCTCTTCTGCTTTGCTCCGCGTGCGCCTCCACCCCCTCCCCCATTGCCGTTTCCATTGGCCGGATTTGGACGGGCCTCACTTCCTCCTCTCTGCCCCTGCTCTTCTGCTCTGCTCCGCGCGGCTTGACGAATTGAGATATATTATATCTACTTTAATTGATAAACTATTACATTCATGAATTGTTTCGTAGCAACGCATAGACACTTCACTAGTATAGACATAACATTATAATATTACTATTTGTTCTTCCAGATGATTAAGGCTGTTTACTTCTGTTCTTAAAATAATCATTTGAATCCATTATAAATCATATGCCCTGTTGTGATGGTGTGTGCTATGAGCCTACGATGAACCAAAGAATACAGAAAATCATGGCACTACCCATCAGACTGTACAGTCTCTTGCAGTTACATGGCTACACCCAGTGGAATACAGATGACAATATGGCATACAGAATACAGTAAACAGCATAAATGGTCAACATTTGGAAGAAAATATACAGATAAGTTACTGTGCAAGGAAGTGTTAGAAAGCAAACCAAATGAAACAAAATGGACAGGAAGTCAGACCTTCTGAACCCTCGCAGTCAATCTTGTCATGCCACTTTTTAATTTTCGCACCCTATCCAAGTTTCGGCTGCTAATCTGTGGTGTCAATAGTAACTCAATTTAATATGAATAAAATACAAGAAAAATCAAAATGAACCTTCCATGCAATTAATGTACCAAGAGAATGCAAGAAGAATTTAGAAAGCTCTTAGCCTAACATGCTTTAATGGGTATAGGAAGTTGTTAAAGAGAGCTGTGCAGAAGTGTCGTGCTATTCCTCAATGCAACTTTAGCTCATCATACAGTTCCTCAATGCAACTTTAGGTACTAAAGTATTATGTTTGGCGGTGAACGAAAATCAATCATAGAGAAGACTACCTGTTAAGAGTGAGCTACACGACTATGCTGCCAGAATTGTGAATAATATAACTAACTTTTTCAGACTAGCATGCATTCCCTTCAGCAGTAAAATGCAAGGTCTTGTAATATCTTAACCATATTTGCAAACCATCACATAAATACGACTGGCACTAAAGGGATGCTGAAACATATATGACGAAGAGTGACATACAAGAGAACCAAGGTAACTACTAACTAACATGTCATGTATTTTCTTTCATTCTGTGCAACAATTCCTACCGAAGAATGTTAGCACTCCCTAGTCCCTACGCATCAGCATTTGATCTATGTAATGAAATTTAATAGTTTATGACACAAGTAAAAGATGATGTTACCTATCCAGTATCCACATATATATTTTTATTTCACTTCCAAAAATAAGGTGAAGTAGGGTATTTCTGCATTTCGCAATTAACAATATCATATTGAGTGTTGTTTCAAATAAATCACAAAAATCAGGTCTCTAGGAGGAGCTAGCTAATCAAGTTCATACTAAGGTAATACAGTACATTAAGCATATGTTCACTTACCTTGGATGTCAATTCATCCAAAGCTGGGTAAGCATCGGTCTCCAGCTCAGTAGTGCGTGCGTCAAGAAAACTGCAGATTGCTTCCAATGTAACCTCCAGTGCGCGGAACTCAAAGGGAGATTCTGGTTTTCATGAAATCAGATTGCAGGACATGAACAAATTATGTATAACTACCATGAGCATGCATTGAGAAATAGCAAACTGAACCAGAAATTAATAGGCAAAATATTCCAGGCAAAACAACCATAATTATTGTGAAAAATGGGTATGGTTTTATTAATATACCAACTGGCATCAATCGATTGGATAGATAGAATGCTTGCAAGTCAATTTGATCTAAGGACATCAAGATATAGTTGTAAAATGGCACATCAATCATTGCACATATTTTATAGATAGATCAATTGGGGAAAAAAAAGAACAATAGCATTGCTGTAGAACAATAATGTAAGAAGAGGCAGGGGTCGACCAAAACTAACGTGGGAGGAAGCAGTTAAAAGAGATTTGAGGGATTGGAATGTAGTTAAAGAATTAGCTTTGGATAGGAACGCATGGAAGTTAGCAATCCATGTACCGGAACTATAAGAAGGTTTAGGGGTTGTGTTTTAGGCTCTCGGCTCAGATGGCAGGATGTATGGCTTAGGGTTTTAGCCTTGTAGTTTTTTTCTATTTTTATTTTATTTTATTTCATTTGCAAGGCTCTCGTCTCCTTGACCTTGAGGAGATTTCATTCCTAATCTACCCCAACTTGTTTGGGATCAAAGGCTTTGTTGCTGTTGTTGTTGAGCATTGCTGTAGAGGATCGGAAAGGCCTGATATAGAACAAGTATTGATCTCAAGGTTCTTGGTTTATATGACTGTCACCGTGTGTTAATTTAATCAATCATGGGTCCAATGGTAACCTATAAATATGCCTCTGTGCTCCGTTCAACCTTACAATTCTTTCTTAATTAGCATCCTTATTAAAACAAAGAGATAGCCACATGTCTCTACCGAATCAATATTGGCATATCTCAAATTTCTCTCGTTTATTCCAAATTCTCAGTGAAAGTCAAATGGGCATAATATAGAGTGACATACAAAGTAATTGGCCTGGTGTAAAGAAGACTCAGATAGGCACCATGGTAAAATGGTTAGATGCCATGAGGGTATACTTTGGAATTTTCTACTTGGACTAATAGGTTGTATTTTTGCCAAAAGAATGTCCAATTGACAAGGACATAGACTAAGAAGGAAAACAACAGAATGGTGAGGCCAACTGGCCATATCCCAATCACAAGTTTTATGTTCATTGCTTCCTTGTATACTTTTGCATTTCTTCTAAACATTTTGTCTCTTGTTAGTTCCAAATCATGGGCATCACAGGGAAATTGGCATATCAGTATCTAGGAATAAATATCAGAAAAGTTACTACAATCAACATTACACAGATAAAGAAACATGTTTCTGACATCAGCAATTCACAAAGGATGGCGAGCCAAACTTACCATCTTCTTCAGCACCTTCCACATCATGCTGGCCACTTAAGTTCTCCTTTCCATCATGCTGAGTGGCACTTGAAGGTGCTAAGCGCCTCCGGAGCTCCTCTACTACCGGAATTACATTTTCATCCAAAGGATCCCTGAGCAAAACCTGAGCCCAGAAAAAACAGTAATCGTGAGTTACCACCCGCATTAATTGACAACCAAGAAAAGGATACTTCAGATCCTCTCAGTTCAGTCAAGTAAACTAAGGCCCCAGAGTTATTATATAGCAATCTGATTTGAGGACTTGTACATAGTGTTTATTTAGAATTATGTTTAATCTCAAATTGACAGAAGCCATCCAATTCAGCTTTTGCATGTTTGTCCCTTTTCAGCATCCTGCAATTCCTAGAAACAACGAAAAATACCTCTGAATCTGACAGAACCGTATAAAACGGCTCAATCTCCTGGTAACGATTTCAAAATTATGGAGTCGAAAGCTAATCATTGAAGACAGAGTAAATAAAAGTGTGCATATAATCCCCAGAAAATCCGTGTGTTCTCTAGATTACGACGAATGAATTGAAACCTCCTCCTAAAATGAAAAACAATCAGCAGAGAAAATAAGCAGTAAAGATCACCTCTTCAGCAGTAATGATTGCCTTTATATGCTGCTCGATCCACCGACGAAAAACCCAGCAAAAGAAGACGAAAGTCGTTAGAAATCACCATGAGAAAACCCCCAAAAAAACATTAAATATAAAGCGATTGGCAGTTGTATCAAGTCATCAGCTCCCTTGATCCATGAAAGCAAAACGCCACAACCCATCAGAAACCCGTTAAAATCGTCAAAAGGAAAGCCACAATTCTGGAATCAGTTCAGTACGTATGTCTAAAACATTCTGACTCTATACGAGCAGCACCCTGAGCATAAATCAGCACGTAATCCCCGAAAATCCTCAAAAATATGAAAAAAAAAACAGTAATTTGCGGGAATTCCCCTGCATAAGCCGTTCAATGATTCCATCCCATCCAATCCACCAAAAATCCAGGGGAAATACAAAAACAAATGTCATAATTCAGCACATAACCTCCCAAAAAAAAAACACCGAGAATTGGCGAGGCGGAGGGGGCACGGCACGGGAGCGCACCTCGAGATTGAGGACGATGGCACGCTCGCGCCCGAGGATGGTGGAGGGGTACGAGAGCAGCGGGTCGAGGATGCGGAGGTCGCGCGCGTTGATCTCGGCGCGGTGCATGATGGCGTACTTGTCCGCGTCCAGCACCCGCTCCTCCCCCGCCGCGTCGAACAGGATCCAGCTCCGCGACGCCCCCCGCTTCTTCCCCGCCGCCGCGGCATCCCCGACAGCGGCCGCCATCTCCTCCGCGCCTGCAAATCCACCGGCAGCTCTCACATCTCCGGCGCCCCCCGCCTCCGCCGCCGCCGCCGCCACCACCACACGCGTGGACGGCGGATGGTTCTTCCTCCTTTCCCTTTTGATTACGGCTGCGAGGAGAGGAAAAGGAAAGTTTTTGTGGTAAAGGAGTAATAAATGGCGAGACGAGACGAGACGGGACGGGACGGGACGAGAGAAGAGATGCGTGGTATCGTGCGTGCGCGCAAGTGCTGCGTGTGAGGATGGGTGGATCTACTAGTACGAGTAGGAGAGACGGAGCCAGGCGCGGAGTAGTTACCGGCAATCAGTTCGTTAGTAGAGGGAGAAGGGATCTCAATTATGTTAGTTAAGGTGCTATAATTAGGGCATACTTACATACCATAGTATTTGAAAACCACAGTATCCAATAGATTACTCGTAGGATACCACAGTAGGGATCGCAATTATGTTAGTTGAGATGCTATAATTAGGGCATGTTTGGATTCGACGGCATTTATAGACCATAGTATTTAAAAACCACGGTATTCAATGGATTACTCATAGGATACCACGGTAGGGATCACAATTATGTTAGTTAAGATGCTATAATTAGGGCATGTTTGGATTTGTCAGCATTTATAGACCATAGTATTTGTGTTGAAATAAGTCATATAAACAATCATAGAGATGATTATATTTCGTTATGTTTATATAATATTGGATAATATGTTATCTTGATTCCAAAATAATATCGTTAATATTTATTATCAAGTATGTGACTTGAATACTTGATTGTGAAACTCTATGGGTGCGTTTGGTTGGGTGCATAAGCTTGGGTCAGGCTCTCCAGATGCAGAATCTTTTTTGTTTCGCTTGTTTGGATGACCGCATGCATAAAGCAACCTAGCTGAGCAGATGCAAAAGTTGCCTTCGGATCAGGCTGGGTAGAAACGCTCAATTTCTCCGTTTCTCCAGATGCAGGCTCTGCTAATGACGTTATTAAGAGGTGATTAGTACATATTAGGCAGTATTAGAGTGGATTAAAGTGGGTTAAGGTAAAAATAACGGTTGTTAGTATATATTAAGACAAAATTAAAGCCATGCTAACATTTTCTTTCCACCGTCTCTTGCATCTACGCTTGCGGTCAACGTCCTTATGCACCCAACCAAACAACATCTCAGTACAGCTTGGCCCAACAGAAACAGCCAACCAAACAACCCATATTGCATCCACATAACCTGGCTCGCTTCAGCCTGGATGACTCGTACGGGCCAGGCTAAGGGTATGCATGGAACCAAACACACCCTATATTTCTGCGATGATTATTCTTAAACGTTCCCTAATCGGAAACATATGAGGACACATATGAATAGACTAGCATATGTATTGGTTGATGACTATGTTTCACATGTCATAGATATGGAGATATCAAACTAATAATGTAGACACATTTTAGAGAACATAGTGTTGGTTTGACCCACCTTGAGAAACTATTGAGATTGTTATGATTTCACATGTCATCAGTTGGTCTCAAGCAATGATGATGTATAATCCTTAGACCTGAGATCAGCATAGTTTCATACATGTGTAATAGCACTCTTAGGGTTTGCCAAATACTACTCGTAACTGGGTAGTTATAAAGGTAACTTTCGAGTATGCTATGAAATATGCGAAGGAATGTGACTGATCGAATATGGGATTTGCTCCTCCTATCATAACAAGAGAGATATCTCTGGACCCCTCGTTGTGGTCGGATAAAGAAAGTGTGTGGCCATACCACTAGTGGTCAAAGTGTCGACCATATTAAGTTATTCGACACTTGATCGAGAAAGTATTGAACATTTCATGAATGACAAATAATCTCACCTAGAGTTCAACTAGATGTCGTGAGGTAAAGAAAGAATACACAAGCAGGTCGTTCAATTAGACAGATACGAGCTGATCGTATGGAGATACGAGCTGGTCGTGGACTGGTCGAAGCTAGTCGTAGACTAGTCAAAGCTGGCCGTAAAGTGGTCATATAGAGATACGAGCTGGTCGTAGACTAATCGAAGCTAGTCGTAGACTGGTCGAACATAATCACTAACTGGTCGTAAGGGGTTACGAACTGGTCATAATTAAGTACTAACTAGTCGTAACTAAGTATGGACTAGTCATAACTAGGTACGAGCTGGTCGTAAGTGATAAGAACCTGGTCATATATCATATTACATTAAATTTCGTCCGATACATTCTATGTGTGTTCGGCAATCGTTACATGCTGCTAGATATCGTTAACAACTCGTGGTCGGAAAAGAGTTTTCAAATCACAACCGATCACACATTAATCTATAGGGTCACACACTTAAAGGGTTATGATTTTAATTTAGATGGTGATCCAATTCTTGTGGGCCTCAAGTTCCTAATGGACCTTAAGTTGGAGACCCATCATGGATACCTATATATAGAGGGCGGTGGCATGGAGTGAAGCGATCTTCTGAAGAATTCCCGAAACCCTAATAGTCACGCCTTCCTCAACCACGCCGACGGCGCTAGCACTCCAGCGCATGGTGTCCCTGCCCCGTATGTATGGATACCTTAGAGGTGTTGCTACGAAGTATCAGCACTAGGACGATCCGCAACTCGTAATGATCACAGGAGCAGGAGAAGAAGACGTGCGGCGAGTACGACTACTACTGCATCAACTCGCTACATCGACTCTACTTCTGCTACGAGTTGACGCGTTTAGTGGTAATTTCGTGATCTATTATTAGCGGAGGTTCCTTGGTTGCGTGGTAGAATTTTTGTTTTGTGCTATTGTAGCCTACCCTTAATCCTTCAATTTGAAACCCACAGTATTCAATGGATTATTACTCATAGGATACCACAATTTATGGATATTACAGTTTTTGTAGTTATGAGAAAACCATGTTGTTTTTGGTAATCGCAGTATTGAGTACAATATTTTCTTTAAAAAGTGCTGCAATGCTACCTTGACATATACATGATGGTTATCATTAGAAGGTCCATTAATTTTCAGATCGTACCTAGTGTAGGTTCATCAACTGAAGCCAAGTTTAAAGATAATGGCATGCTGATCATGAGTAGTCTGTAGGTACAAACGATGTGCTGATTTGAGCATCGATCATCCACACAATCAATACCAAGTATTTTTTTTGTTGTTCTCAGGTTCACGCAGTCATACGATGGAACTGTGTTTTTATTAGATGGAGCAAGAACTAAGTACGTAGAATATTATATACTATAGTCAAACGAGAATACAAGAGATGCGATCCATAAGAGTTATTGTTGTGTTTCTCGGTTTAAGAAAAAAGAGGTTGTGAGTGGATTTTTAAAAACTCCAAAAATAATATGATATTTGTTAAACTAAAGTTTTTAAAACCACAATATTTATTGTAACCAAACACCCACATAGTTTTCAATACTATAGTATTTTTAAGAAACCATGGCATTTTCCCAAAACTCCAAAAATACCACGTATCCAAACAATGCCTTCATGGGGTCTATGAATTGATGGGGTGTTTATGTTTTTACAAAAAAGGCCCCTATTGTGGATCGAATTTCAGACGAGCTAAAAGTCCATGTAACCACTCGAACCTTGCTCAATCCGTCCAGCGCCCCTAACTTTAAAATCAAGTATCCCGCATCCTGAACTTTGTAATCTCGCCCACCCATGTCGATGAATTACTATCGATCTTACGGGGTAAATGCGAGAACACAACTCTTGAGATCGCGCAGGAAGAGACATCGTGTTTTAGACAAGTTTAGATCTTCTCCAGATATAATAATAATCACACTCCTGTAGTCATGTGTTCTTGTATTAAGTGAGATTACAATACACAATGTGCCACTGAAACTATGAATGCTGCCAATGGCTCTTGTCTCTATCTGTTGGCACTGCCCCTTATAAAGCATCGAAGGGGTGACAGTTGTTGCCCATCAAGAGACACTTTAACAATTGTTGGAATCCGCATGTGGACGATGATTGTTGCCAACGAGACTTCCTCCTTTCACGTTCGCTGGATAGTTATTGTTAGAGATGGAGAAAAGTATGCACGGTTATGTCAGAGACACAAAGGTGCACATGTTGTATTTGCTACTACGCATAGTTGGACATGGTGTACAGCTCCCTAGTTGATAAGATAGGACCCACATATCTATCTGTGAGACTTATCGACCAGAGAGTGGTCGTGATTTGACCTAGTCGTAACAAACTTTTCGACCAAAGGTGGTCATAACCTGAACTAGTCGTGCCAAGTATCTCCGACCAATGGTATACAGAGGTCTATTATAATACTATTATCTATAATAAAATATTATATATAAATAGCTTTATCAATTAAGAATTATTCAATCCTCGTCAACCCCTAACCCAATTTTGCAAGGGGGTTTTGCCTACGTGGCACCACGGGTGGGTGATTTTTTCCACATAGGATGACAACAAGGCCGGAACCAACCTCTTGATATCATGTTCCACCTTCGCGAGCTCTGGCTGGAACCAACCGCTTCATATCCCTATGTCGTGTTCTACCTCGTGCTTGCCTCTCCTTCGCTTGAACCCAATCGAAAAGTCGTCGCCATCGTCCGCATCCGCCTCTTTGCACCGCTAGCACACCGTCGTGCCTCCTCGCCTACGATGCCGTCACCTAGAGCCATCCCACGACCCTGCCAACCCATTCCAGTCGTCGCTCGTGCCTGCTCAGCCACCGACCGCCGCTGTCGCCGTAGTGCAGAGCTGCACCTCGCGTCCCCTTGTTTTTCCTTCATCGACTGTGTGACCCCACGTGTCAGTCCTCCCACAATTGGTCATCTTATCATTCTAAGTGGCAAAACAAACCACTCATCACGTCACACGGGTAAAACCACCCTACGAAACTGGGTTAGGGGGTTATATAGGTGGGATTGCGAAGTTAGATACCTAGTTTTAAAGTTAAGGGTACTGGACGAACTTTCGAGCAAAGTTAGTTTTAAAGTTATACGAACTTTTTTTAAGATGAGCCATTGGTGTTTGGAACCGGTGGAAGCGGCTTTTTCGCGGAATTTGTTGTTTTGGAGCTTAATTGTAAAAGGAATGTCTTGTGCATCTCTTCAATGGCTGATTTCGACAACAACAATTTACCCACTTTCAGAGTGGTTCGTTCCGGATATATTCCCGTCACATTAACACGCCTTCCGGCTGCCCAACAACGCATCCTCAGCACGGAAACGACCACGCCTCCATTTCCCCGACTCGATCCGCTTTCTACAAACGACGGCGCGGCGGATAGAGGAACAAATCACGGTTCACCGAGCCGAGGACACGGGATGCTTGGTGCCAAGTCCCGCGGTCGCGATGGCGACGCGGAGCGGCCGGTGGGGGGTGGGGCTGGGGAATCGAATAGGATGCGATTGGCATGCGCCGAGCCGGTGGAGTTGGTTGGTCCACGCGTTTCCCGCCGCGCATGCCGCGAGGGCCCCGCGCCGCACGGCGCCCGCGCTCCCGTTTCCTTTCATTTAGACCGGTTCGGCGTCCGCGGTTTGCTCGGCGTCGGCGCCCGGCTCGTCCTGTCTGCTTGCTTTGTCGTCGCCCTTCCGCGCCCGTTCCTGCGCGCGGTGCCAAACCAAACAACCCGGCAGACGTCCCGTGCCGTCGTGCGTGCGACCTGTCCACGTACGCGCCGGGCACCAGCGCACGTATCCCCTGCGTCGTGTTGGATCCTGCCTGCCTCTCGAGAACGTTACGAAACTGCAGCAGCCCAGATGTTCAGATGTCTCATCGTTTTTTTTTTTTTTTGTGAGGGCTTCGTTGGTGTCTTTTTCTCTTTGGAAGGGTGTAGCAGGTCTAAATGCTGGGCGATCGATCCATGTCTCTGTCGAGATGTTAACTTTCAGGTAAAACTCGCAAGTCGTCGTCAATGGTGAAAAGTGGTTGGTCATGTGGCAGGATCGTTATATGATTTGGTGGGTTCTTTCTCCATCCATTTATTTGGTGGGTTCCATTGGTTTCCAGTACCCGTGGTCGCCTTCGGTTTTTCATCAGGTTGCTGTAGCTCAACTCTATAAGGTAAATGATCACAAGAAACTGATGTTTTTCATACTGATGTCACTCCTACATAACTACTGCATCTTTGACTCTCTGTGAATGTCCCGATCGAGTACATGCAGATGGGTCATTTTCTCACGACCTCGAGTTTTTCGTAAACAAATACATGGAGATTTCATACTTTATAGAGTCCCTAGGAAAGATGAGACATGGGATCCAAGCATGGGGGATCTTACTAGATTCCAGTGATCAAAACAAAGTTCGATACAGCTAGTGCACGTCGATTCGAAGCTTGAGAGCAACATCTCTGCTGAGCATAGATCCCACAGACTAGATGATTCAAGGATTCCACATTCAACAATGAACGCTAGCTAGGCCCCAAAACACCCACATGAAAATCTCCAGTTAATATATTGGCACAAGAATTAAACCACCGCATAACTACTGTATTTTTTTTTGCTTGCCCATGCATGCGATATATGATATTCGTTACCCACATGCTGAACAATGCAATTCTGTCGTCTTACAAAAAAATACAATGCGTCCTGCCAAGTGAGTGACGACGCGTTAAATTAGAAGTAGATCCTAACCTCTTCTCTATATTTTGCTTAAGCAATATAATCACAAAAACATATGTGGCTTATAGAACCCACAGCTCAGTACGTAGCTCCAGCACTCTGCCACTCATTAGATCCCATGCACATGTTCAGTACGCATCAGAATGTTACATTAATTTGTACTACGTATCCATCATCAACAGAGAAATTCACTTGTGGAAATTTCTTTAGCGAGGGACATATCCCTGGAGAAAAGTACACAGCGATTGCCATCACGTGTCTGGTTTTGTTGTATACAAGCATCGCTACCTCTTTTGCAAGTGCCGTGATTTGACGGCTAGCTCGATCAACATCGGTACTCGTAGAATTTCCGTGAAGCTGAAAATCGACAACCACCTTGTATCCGGCTACAACTGACACCGGCTGCGCAGTGCAACATTTGGTGACTAATTGTCAAGGCCGAATCTACTGTTACTTCTATGTCAATTGATTGATTCAAGTGCTACAACTGTGCCATAGTGCCCGATCGTGTTGCTTTCCAATCCAGCAAGCAATGGAGATAGGTGCATGTTACAAACATTGAAACTTTTCGCAACATCACGATAGAAGTGGTATGATTATAGCTACATGACATAAAAACTTGGTGCATCAGAACACTAAAAAGGAGCCAACCGGTGGATGGTCTAACTAGCTAGCCGGTGTTCAGCCTGTGTCATCAACTCCACCTCTTCTTTAAAGATCACAACTATAGATTCCAAGTCGTCTTGTGCGGCATCTTAAAACAAATGGCATTGACAATCTAATGTGTTGAACCATGAAACTGTGAATCTGTATTTGTAGCTGACCAGAGTACGTGGGTCTCTACTGGAGCAGGGTTATCTCTTTCAGCAATGACCTGCTCCATATATGCTGTAACTGTTACCCCCCACTAATGGTGATGGCTACACAACAACAGAATACTAGCAGCAGTACTCACTCGCTAATCCAATCCACCACAAGATTAATAAAATAAAAGTGCCATTACTGTCCAAACGCAAGGCTACATCGCGCGGCTGGATTGCTGATACCATCTAGCACGGGGCGCATCGCGGGGAGTTGCTATCATCTTGATTTGTCCTAGTTGCTCGTACAATCGATACGCCAGCAAAGAATAATAACGGATGGGTTTCGACGTCCCGTTCCAGGATGGCAACATCACCGGTCCTCGTCGATCATCTAATATTTGAAGAATATGACTACTTTATTTTTTATTTTGGTACGCTTTTCTCGAGTGGGCTATTTGGCAGACATATGCCTGTTCTCAATATGGATGTGAGCTTCCGGTGGCGTTCTCTTCCGTTGTCCTCGTTTGAAGAGAGATGGACAACGAATGTCAAATTCAGGCATGAATTGCTACAGAAGATAAAAACACTTCATGCATGACTTCATAGCATCCATTTCTCTTTTCTTTTTCTCGAGGGACTAGTAGGGTATCCGTGCATTACAACGAACGCCAAAAGACAATGATACATATCAACAGACAATACTGCTATAAAAGGTAAATATTGGACGACTCATTACAGACGGTTGACTAAAACCGTCAGTATTAAATACAATCACAGATGGTTTTGGTTTAGCGACCGTCTGTGTTACTGACTGTGCTAAAAACCGTTTGTGAAGAGGTAATACTACAAGTGGTTCATGTTAAAAATTGTCTATGAAGAAAACCGTCTGTGAAGTACCACATATGTTTTTTTTTAATAAAAAAAACCTTTTGTGATGGCAACATCACCGGTCCTTGTCGATCATCTAATATTTGATAATATTAAGAGTACGATGCTCGAGTTCGTTTGCAGATTGATATCTGAAGAATATGACTACTTTATTTTTTTTTTATTTTTTTGGTATGCTTTTCTCGAGTGGGATATTTGGTAGATATATACCTATTCTCAATATGGATGTTGAGCTTGCCGGTGGCGTTCTCTTCCTTCGTCCTTGTTTGAAGAGAGATGGACAACGAATGTCAAATTCAGGCATGAATTGCTTCAGAAGATAAAAATACTTCATGCAAGACTGAAGATCGACGTGATCGCCAAAAATTTACTCAAGCAATAAAATTTTATTCAATGAATAAACCTCTCATAGAAAAAAAAAGTTATCTAGTACTTACTATTTTCCAAAACAATCTAAAACTTTCGCCAACAAACAAACCTCTCATCAGTCTTTCTGTCATACTGTAAATATAAATAACCATCAATTACTTATGCATTTCCAGAACCCCCAAGATTTGGACACTTATAAGCATCTGTGGTAAGGCCAAGAGCATGCTGGCACTACTACAAAACAGGCTACACTAGACACCTCATCACTCACGGTTTCTGGAAACCGTTAGTGTTGTAATTATCACAGACAGTTTTACAAGCATGAGCGTCTATGTTACTAGCAATGGCTAGAATCATATGTGATACATCATTATCACATACAGTTTTTAGTAAGAACCGTGTCGGTGTTTTACAACCGATCTTACGTAAAGATTGTTTGATTCGAGGGGTCTCCACAATTGATCACGCGGACAGAAAAGACACGGGGATTTTTATACAGGTTCGAGCCTTCTCCGGAGATAATAACAACCCTACTCCTGTGTGTATTATATTGTGTATTCTAGTTACAATCGGTGGAAAGACTTGAGCTTGTACTACTACTGATTGCATCTCAATCGCCTCCCCGTATCTTTCTAACTGAAGTCCTTTTATAGTACGTGAAGAGGTAGCCGTTCCAGGTCAAGAGGCGCCTTATTATTCCGTATAAAGGACGTAATAATGGTAGTAATCACCAGAGTAGTAACCTCCCCACATCGCCTGGCAGTTTCTAATCAGAGATAATGGTGCGTTACATACAGTTACTCCAGAGAATAATAGCGTATATTGGCTGCTCAGATCCCTGTAATCAATTGAGCCTACAGGCAAGTGGACCCAACTAACCACGAGGTAGTCGTGACTGAGCTGGTCGTAGAAGGTCTTACGACCAGGGGGTAGTCGTAGAAAAGTTTACGACTAGGTACTGGTCGTAGAAGGACTTACGACCAGATATGATCGTAGAAGAACTTACGATCACGTGGTAGTCGTAGAAGGACTTACGACTATAGGGGTGGTCGTAGAAGAACTTACGACCACCTAGTTGGCTTCCCTCTTAAGACTATAAGGGGTGTACTTAATAGCCATATGACGTCATATTTACCTATAATATTAATTACAGATAAATAGTAAAATAAGGATTATTAGATACTCGTCATCTAGCCCCCCAGCTTCAAGTGAAAATAACTTACTTGAAAAAGGGGTCATAGATGTTCTTACAACCATGAGGTGGTTGTAAGGCGAAAGTCGAAGGAAAAACTCTTCAACATGTGTTTCATTTGACTAGAAATATACTTAGTCAAGAAGGTTGTTGAAAAATCTTACGACTACGAGGTAGTCGTAGAAAATCTTACGACCAAATATGATGATCGAAGTAAAACCTTTCCGACTGGTATTTCATTTGACCAGAAATATATTTGGCTAAGAAGGTAATTTCGCTTGAGGTGTGAAGATATCCTCGGTTTTCTCGAACAGACAAATTTAAGAAAATCCGTCCATTAGATCAATTCCCGAAGTGATGGGAACCGTTGAGTTTCAACGGCGTTTCATTTCAAGCGTGTGGTTATAAGAACTAACCACAGGGGTGACTTTAGGGTTTTTACCTTTTCCCCAATTCACCCCGACAGTTCATCGAGTTCTCGCCCTCTCCGACGCCAGAAAACCCGTACACTTTCTTGAAGCCTTTCCAAATCCAAATTTCCTTCTCTTGAGAAAAAATGCCAGGAACCATTTCTCAGTGGGTCAAATCGGAGATGGACACGGTGAAGATGAAAGTTTTGTCACTATCGGGAAGATTCCTAAAAGGTACTCGTGAAGTGGATTTCGGCTGCTGGGCAACACTGGCCATGGGGAAAAACTGGGCAAATCCCCGTCTTCCAGACGTATTGTGAGTACGACCTCCGATTGCTGCTCACCCTTTTCTTACACTCATACACGAGTACTTTGGGGTGGAATTAGTGAACCTAAGTCCCAATTCCATCACAATATTAAGTGTATTCGTGTACTTGTGTGAGGCATACTTGGGGATTCCAGCGGACCTCGAGCTCTTCCAGTATTACTATAGAATGGCTTGACAAGCTGGAATTGCTGGGAGTTGTGTTCTGAAGCTCCATGATGGAAAGTCGAAGGAGTATATTCAGATGTTCACATGGTCTTCGTGGCTGGGGTGGAAGAAGAAGTGGTTCTACTAGGAGATCACCAAGGAGGACAGCCTTTCATTTGCTGAGAATACTGCTGAGAGGATTTCTTCCTGGGATTCAACTCCCAAGTACCTCAACCAGATGGAACGTGGTGAAGGATTTCATCACGCGCCGCATTAGCCCCCTGAAAAAACTAGTTCCTCCCATGTGGAGGTACTCGGGGATAACAGACCTGACCAGGGATTACGAGGAAGGTAAGTGAAATTCTTACTTTTGGCTCTCGTTTTGGTTAATCCTAAATTGGTCTGCTGAAAATTTTATCTGTTTGCACAGATCTTTCACAGTGTAAATTGATGTTCGTGTCAAGCTCATCTGTGAGAAGGGTCCATCAAATGTGGTGGCTCCTCAAATCCTAGCGGTTTTGACCACAGAAGAAAAGAAGGAACGCCTAAAGGTAATAAAAAAATCGGCTTCATCTTTAGGCTTTTATAGTCGTAGAGACACTTACAACTATGATTTTTTGTCGTAGAAAAGCTTACGACTATGCACTGGTTGCAAAAGAACTTACGACCAGGAGATGATCATAAAAGATCTTATGACCGCCTAGTTATGTTTTATTTTTCTAACTTTGACAGAAAGTAGGCATGGAAAATTGCCAAGACATCAAGGAGATCGAATTGGTGGTTATTGGGGCAATGGCAGAAACAGAGCAAGCAAAAACTCCTCCAACCAAGAGGCGTCGACTTGTGAGGGTCGTTGATAAGGACGCCACAAGCTCGAGCTCGGTTGTTCCAAAACAAACCTTTCGCATAATTTGCTACAGACATGGCTGCTGTAGCAAAGGAAAGGGGGGCTGAGGATGCCATAGCACTTAAGCACAAAGCCTCCAAGGCTACGGTACCCTTCTATGAAGATAATAAGACTTTCGCAGTTTCTGCCTCTCGTAGCTTTATCAAGCAGCTGGAAAAAGAGAACTGGAAAAGTTTCATGTCTTTTGTGAAAGAAACTGCTGCTCTAGCAGAGCCTGAGGCCGAAGGGAGCAGTGCTCTTGAAGTGGTCGAGACAGGTCTTGACCACCCATGGAGTCAGGAGGCTCAGGAGGCAGTCACTCCTGTTCCCTTGCTTGAGTTCCGACCAGGAGGGGTCGAGAAGAAGTCGAAGAAATCTTCCGTTGTGAAGGTTGCTTCCAAAATCCTGGTTAAGTCCAAGACGCAGAGGTATGTGAAAAGACAAAAGTGTAAGAACATCATTTACCTTTTGTTTTTCACGAGTTTTAACGTGCTTTATTTTTTGTGATCTTAGCCCAACTCCTTCAGTTCACAAAGATGTTTCTCTTGAGAAGCCCACTGCTACTTCTTCAGTAAATGAAGGAACAACATCGGTAGTGGCCGAAGAGTCAGTCACTATTCCCGTGGTGGAAGAAGCTGTCGTTGCTGAAGTTGCTATGACCACCGAGGCAGTCGTAGAGATGGAGACAGAGACAGTGGAGGCCGTGACGAAGGTGCCTGGAAAAGGCGGTGGTGAAAGCTCCGACCACCACGCCGATAAGGAAGTTGTCGAGGACGTTCCTCCCAGTCCTCAAGGAGGGGCTGCCGTCATTGAATCAGAGGAAGAGGAGTGCTTCAACTTCTGCTCTGATTTCTTTAGCCCTACTTCCATCGTAGGATCTTTCGCCTTCAGATCTCGCGACCGAGTCCCTCATCCCAGTAATATTCCCAACTGTGGGGAAGTTTTTTATGACGAGCGTCTCAAAAAGGTTTGGTGGGATCGTGTTGAAGAGATGGATGGGTTGAAGGATTCGACGAGGATAGTCTCCATATTTACTTGGACGAGCATGAATGTAAGCATCTGACGATACCTATAAATGTGGTTTTTTCCTCGCTTCTCACTGTCTTTCTTTTTTGCAGAAAGCTTTGGAACAAATTGTCAAGGTTTGCGAATACTACTGGCAGCTTGTTAAGCTACGACAAGAAAAAGCGAAACTCTACAAGCAGGCAGAGAGATGGTAAGTGACTGATACTCGTAGTCATTTTATGTTTCGACCACTTGTACAGTACTCGTAGAAGTCGTCGTAGAAAATCCTTAAGACTTTGGTGATGGCTGTAGAAACACTTATGGCCAGAAGATTGTCGTGGAAAAACTCACGGCTGGATACTGGTCGTAGAAGTTCTTGTGATCAAAGGGTTGTCGTAGGAAAACTTATGACATGTGAGGATGGTCGTAGAAAAACTTATGACCACTTAGCTCTGTGTTCATGTCTACCTTAACCTTTGCAGATTCAAGAGTGTCGAATAGACCCTAGCTGATTCGCTTGATTATGAAAAAGACGAAAAAGCTAAGGAAAGAAATATACGATCTTCTAAAGAAGCTTCAGGGGGCAAACTCTGCGACCCAACATTTGCAGGAGGAAATAAACAATAAGTCCTTGAACTTATGACTGCTTATGATGTTGATCTTCACCTATTTAACTTCTTGTTCTTTTTCAGAAAAAGAAGTCGAAAGAAGGTCTCTTCAAACCGAAGTGGGAACTTTTAAAGCCAAGGTCAGAGAAAAGACTTTGGTTGTGCATGAGATCTCCCGCATCGCTAAGGATAAAGATCAAGAAATTGAGAAACTAGATTCTCAATTAGCGGGTAAGTAATTTTTTACCTTCTGCCAAATTGGTTTTCCCATCTCATAAGAGTTGTTTTATCTGACCTTACTCTTTTCAGAGCGATTGGTCGAAATAAAACAACTCCATGAGGCTTCAACTTGTACCCAAGAAGAGATGAAGTCGATGAAGGTCAATCTTCAAGACAATATCTCTCTCTTGAACAATGTACTCGGTGGACTACGTGCTGAAGAGACCATTCTTGTGAAGACACGATAGTCGCCCACACGAGTGCTATTGGAGAGCAAGTCGGTACTTTACAAGAGTTGGTAACCACTGTGAAGACCAACCAGACCGACTCGATAAAGGAAGTGGTCAAAGGGGCTGTAAGTTATGTCTTAGCAAAGCTTAAAGCCCGTGACCTCAACCTTAACCCTCATTCAATCGAAACCGACTTCGACTGTACTGAAGCAGAAGCGGAGCGGCTGATTGAAGAGATGTAGTCGTTTGGCAAGAAGGTCGCAGAGGAGATGCAAATATGATCTCCTCCATCAGAGTAATCTATCAAAAGGATCTTGTAAAGACAAACATTTTGTTTATATATATATATATATGATCTTCTATTTTTCCCTGCAAATCATCTCGTAGAGTAGTTAGTAACTCATAAGATAATGAATGGAAAAGATGTTTAGGTCAGATATATGTAATCCCTCCTTTCTTCCTCCTTTTTTTTTCTGCAAATCATCTTGTCAAGTAGTTAGTAACTTATAAGATAATAGATGGAAAAAGAAACCAAGACTAACAATTGAAGTCATTTTTATAACTTTATCTTAGCCCCCGACTATTTGCTCAGTTTATTTGAATAAACTAAGTAAATAGTGAAAAAAGAGTTTCAAAAAACAAAGAGGTTTGTTTAACTTATAGTTTTCGACCTCGATTATCTTGCACTGGTCAAAAGAGTATAAACGAATCGACGCTAGGAAGTTCCTTCTAGTGGGCAGAATGACGTGCGAAAAGGAAAGTCTTCGACTAGGTGATGTTACCATCTCCGACCAGATTAATCAAATCAAGAACGGCGACTTGAGTTAGACAAACATCTAGAGGACCTTTTAAAATTTCGTTCGACCTTTCTTGGTGTACTCGATAAGTTTGCCCTAGTAGAAAGAGTAGGAAACGAGACGACGCTAGGAAGTTCCTTCTAGTGGGCAGGACCACGTGCAGAGAGGAGAAACTTCGACTAGGTGTGTTTCTTCCTCTGACCAGTTAGAACTGACCGAGTTTACCAACTGCAGTCGAATAGATCTCAAAAGCTCATTCTTCTTAGAGTATTTTTCAAAATAAAAAAAAATAAACCAAGGTGACAAGAGTTGGCTTAAAATCATTCGACCAAGTTTTCTGAGCCCAACATCTTTATATTGGCAGCAAAAGTTAGGAACAAGGCGATACTAGGAAGTTCCTTCTAGTGGGCAGAACCACGTGCAGAGAGGAAAGACTTCGACTAGTTGTTGTGTCCTTCCTTCGACCAGTGTAAAGAAAAACTGAGCGTATAAAAAATGATCGAAAGATTAGAAAAGAACTACTCCAAAGAAGACAATAAAGATAGAAGGAACCTGATACTTTATTATCGTGCTAGTTTGTTACACGTAAATTTGCGCAACTGGTCGATGTTCTAAGAGTTTGAGAGAACTCGGTCGTCTTCCATTGCTAGTTGTACCGAACCTGGACGTGTAACATCGCCACAGTGTAAGGACCTTCCCATTTTGGAAAAAGTTTATTCCGATTAGACTGGGATTGGATAAGCCTCAATACCAAGTCACCTACAATGAGGTTGCGAAGTTGGACCTTACGATCGTAGTATCTGCGCAGGGCTTGTTGGTAGACCGCTGAACGGATTAAAACTTGGTTTCTCTTCTCTTCGAATAGGTTGATGTCGTCCGCTCGAAGTTGCTCTTGGGCAGAGTCGTTAAAGTTTTCGACTCGTGCCGACTTGATCTTTAGTTCTGGTGAAAACATGGCTTCAACACCGAAAACTAGAAAAAAGGGTGTTTCACCAGTAGCCCGACTAGCAGTCGTACGAACTGCCCATAATACTGAGGGTAATTCTTGTATCCAAGCCTCCGAACGCTTAACAAGCTGGTCGAAGACTCAACTTTTGATTCCCTGCATTATTTTGTCATTCGCTCTTTCGACTGCACCATTGCTTTGGGGGTGGGCAACAGAAGTGTAACACAGCTTGGTACCCAACTTGTTGTAAAATTCCTAAAATTTTGCGCTCAAAATTGCTTACCATTATATGTGATTATTCGACTTGGAACCCCAAATCGAGTTATCACGCATGTCATCATGAACCATTTTGCTACTTCCGTTGTTATCCCAGTCATAGGCTCGGCTTTTACCCATTTCGTGGACGTATCAATAGCCACAAAAAGGAACTTGAATCCGCCTGGAGCTCTGGATAACAGTCCTAGGATATCGAAACCCCAGGTAGCAAAAGGCAAGAATAGAGGGATTGTTTATAGTGCCTGAGCCGGTTGGTGTATTTGCCTACTATGAAACTGACATTGTACACACTTTTTAACCAGCTCTTTGGCATCATAAAGGGTTGTTGGCCAGTACAAACCTTGTCAAAAGGCTTTACCGACCAGCGTTCTGTAGGAAGCATGAGTTCCACAGATGCCTCCATGTATGTTGTGAAGGGGTTTTAATCCTTCGCTCTACGGAATGCATCGCATGAGCACCCCCTGAGTGCCTCGTTTATAGAGTACTTCTTCGACCAAAGTATACATTTTGGTCTTTCGGGATAAACGATCTGCCTCGAGATCATCGTCGGGTGGAACCCGTCGGAAGATACTCGCAGATGTTGTCTCAATAGGAGGTGTCTCTGGTTCTTCCACCAGGGATGGCTTTTGGAGTTGCTCCAAGAAGACTCCTTTTGGTACTATGGATCGGGAAGAAGCTATACGAGCAAGCTGGTCTGCGAGGAAATTATCCTTTCGAGGGATAAATTTTACCTTGAAACCAAAAAAAATGATTTTCAAGCTTTCGGACTTCCGATAAGTACCGAGACATTGTCGGATTAGAGCACTAGTACTCTTTTCCAACTTGATTCATGACTAGCTGAGAGTCTTCTCTCACGAGTAGTCGGCGAATTGAGAGCGCTTTCGTAGCTCGTATGCCAGCTAGCAAACCTTCGTACTCTGCCACGTTATTAGTGGCCTAAAAGTTTAGTTGTATGGTATATTTTAAGGTCTCTTCGGTAGGAGATTCCAGGACCATCCCGGCCCCCGAGCCACTTAAAGTAAGTGACCCGTCAAAGTACATCATCCACTGGTTGTGGGAATCGTACTAGGGATCCTGAACAGGTTCACGAATTGTCTATTCGGCGACAAAGTCTACCCAGATCTGGGATTTAATGGTCGTTCAGGACACGAAATGGATGTCGAACTCCCCAAGTTTGACTGACTATTTTGCCATGCGTCCCGCTGTTTCCCTATTCTAGAGGATCGCTCCCAAGGGAAACTTAGACGTCACAGCTAGTTTGTGCGCCTAAAAATAATATCGCAGTTTCCTCGAAGACATGAGGAGGGCATAAAGAAGTTTTTGAACCTGAGGGTAGCGCTCCTTAGGTCCGTGTAAAACTTCACTAACATAGTAAATCGGTCATTGTATGTTTTCACGCTCTACGATCAGTACTGCGCTCACTACCTGTGGCATGGCAGCTAGATAAATTAAGAGCATCTCTCCTGGTTTCAGAGAAACCAGAACAGGAATACTTGTAAGATATCTCTTGACATCCTCAAAGGCAGCGTTAGCCTATTCTGACCACTCGAAACCCTCGTGCTTCCTCAGAAGTTTAAAGATAGGTAGTCCTTTTTCTCCCAAGCGTGCAATGAAACGACTTAGAGCCGCCATACATCCATGCATGATGGCCTTTATCTTTTCAGGATTTTCTTCGATTCCTCGTACAGAGACCAGGAATCCAAGCAATTTTCCTAAAGAGACTCCAACACACACTTCTCAGGATTGAGTTTCAAGCGATGCTTTCTGAGGTTGTTGAATGTTTCTTGCAGGTCTATGATATGATTAAGTCGTTTGATGCTTTTTACGACTAGATCATCAATATAGGCTTCTAAATTTTGGCCTAGTTGAGGTGAAAAAGTCGCTTGCATGAAACGCTGAAAAAAAGCTCCAGCATTTTTTAAACCAAATGACATTTTGACATAGCAAAATATACCAAATGGTATAATCAACACGGTCTTTTCTTCATCTTCTCGACACATATTGATCTGGTGGTAACCATAATATGCATCTAGAAAACTTAACATTTCACAACCAGCAGTAGAATCAACCAACGGGTAAAGGAAAATTGTAGCGTCCGTGTCGAACCGGAGCGAAGGATCGAATTCTCGTGTTCAAACACGATCCCAGATTTCCGATGTACGTCTCACAAAAATGAATATCACATTCATATCACGCGTAAATGGCATTAAATAAATAAGCTGTTTAATACAAGCAGTATGAATAATAATATCAAATGTCAAATGATAAAACACAGCGGAAATAACATAATAGTAGAGCCACACGATGCGCCTGACAATAAATGCAGGTCGGAAGGCCTACTCGTCTGGTCTCACCGTCAATATAGCGAGTCTTCTCACGAATAAGATTTATTCGGCAAGAGTGAGCACTACTACAGTGCTGCAAGTCGTGTGGCGGGTTGTTTTGCATAATGACATTTTCAGTTTGAATAAGCATAGTAGTTTCTAAGGCAATTTTATACTATGGATAAAATCATACTTTGAAATGACAATGATATAATGTGGATAACCTCCAATGATGAAGTGAAGGATCCCCTCCTAACACTTGGCTTCCTTAAATTTTCATAAGGATTAACCATCCTCAACATTTATTAAAGCATTTTAAAACCAAAAACAATACTAACTTTAAGTGGCCCTCCTAGCATGTCCATGCTCGTTATGTCGGCCAATTCACGCTTCCGAAGGCGTGTGGTGAGCAATTACCATGAGGCCTTTACAATGTTTTGTCCTAGTACATTCATGCGCTAAGGTTTAGCCCTTTGGGTGGCCGTCCTCAGGAAGCCCCTCTTGCGCCAAGTGGGAATAAAGCGTCTAACCGACACCCACAAAATCACATGACATAAATATACTAGGACATCACAAATTAGTTAGCCAAATCCGCCCATACGGGACATGTGGTGATGCGTTATGGCATAGCAATAAGCGGCTCAAAGACCGGTCCTCAATTGACTTGGGCGTCATTCCTTCAACCCATGGGCCTTGATCTTAACTAGATCAAACCCGTGCATAAACCTGCACCCACCTTTCCGACCATTTCGCCCAAGTCCAAACCCATTTTTTTGAATTTATTAAAAACTTCATTTATAAACTCATGTGGTAAAACAATACCACAATAACAAGTTTGAAAACAATTTGTAGAAATCTGGTGTAAACCCTCCCAAATTCTGTAAATGTGGACTAAGCTTGGCTAAGCATATATTTGAATTTTGGTAATATCTTGCCTATGGTATCAAGGTAGTCAGATACAACATTCAAATTTGGCCATACAATAACATATGGAATTAACTATCATTAAAGCAGGATATTAAAATATTTATAACAACACATGCATGCAATAAGGAATTTAAAAGCTGGAAATAACTTAAATTAATAGGGGCAATATGGTCAATGGTGTAGGTAATGGAAAATTGTAACGTCCCGTTTGTCCTAGAGTTCTTGCCAGATTTCAAAACCATAAAGGAACCATTCGGTTTATTGGTTTGCTCAAGCTTAACTTGGAACTTTGAAAATATTGGAGGTTCAATTTGAACTAACTTAACTTCAACAAGTCAAATTTTACTAAAATTTGAAAATTGGGTATTACATCCAAGCTTAACTTGGAACTTTGAAAATATTGTTTGAAGTTCTTGTTTGAAGTTCTCTGGTGTTATTTGGCCTTTAGTTTTCCCTCTTTGTTTGCTTTGTGTGCCCCTTAGCCCAATTTTTTTCTCTTTTGGACCTCCCCTTTGGTCCAAGGTTTTCCCCTCGGTTAGGACCTATCTTAAGGTTCAGACCTCCTTCCTGTGGTCTAGACCTCCTCTGTGTTATCCCTTTGTGTTTGGACCTCTTGTTTGTCTAGACCTCCCCAGGTTCCGACCTCGCTTTAGGTTGCAACCAACCTCGAGCTATTCTAAGTTCAATTTGTGTTTCAAACTCCTTTGATTCCTGAAATTCGCTTTTAAATTGAGTTTTCCCTTTTTGGATCTCCCTCTCAATTGACCTCCCCTCCTTCTACTTCTTTCAGGACCTCCATTTTGTTAGATCTTGACCGTCAGGACCTCCTCTTTGTTAGATCTTGACCGTCTTGACCGCCAGGACCTCCCCTTTGTTAGATCTTGACCGTTAGGACCTCCCCTTTGTTAGATCTTGACCATCAGGACCTCCCCTTTGTTAGATCTTGACCGTCAGGACCTCCTTGGACCTCTTTCCTTGGATCTCTTCCGTGAGATCTTTTCCCCTTTTGTATCTTGTCCGTTGAAACCCCTCCTTGTTTGGACCTCCTTTTAGTCTAGACTCAGTGCGCGCCTTCCCCTCTTCGGAGCCGTTAGATCTTGTTTGGATGGTACGATCGTGAGGGGGCGTTCGGATGGTCCGAACGTCCCCTTGCATTGCGGTGCATCCGATTGAGTTTGGGCGGGCCCAATGTAAGTGCGCGTTTGTGTAACCCGAACATTTCTATCTCCTTGAACATACCACCCAATCAAGATCGTATGGCCCTGGTTTATTGCGTCTTTTCCTTTGTCCTTTGGACCTCCTCCCCCTCTTTTGGACCTCCCCATTCCGCAGGACCTCTTCGTGGTCTTTTTACAAAGACCACCCTCTTTCGTCATGACCGTCCTATGTGGTCATGACCTCTGGTCTTTTTGCAAAGACCACCCTCTTTCGTCACGATCACCCTATGTGGTCATGACCTCTGGACTTTCTACAAAGACCACCCTGGTGGAACAGAACCCCCTTTTGCCTTTTGCGAAACCTTCTCAGGATCTCCTCCTAGGACCACCCCGTAGTTGGACTTTCTTCTGTTGCTTTGACCCGTAGTTGGACTTTCTCCTGTTGCTTTGACCAATCTCTTTGTTTGAGCCAACCCTGTTCCCTTTTCCTTTTCTGCACGCTTGCAACAGAAAGTCTCTGAACATTTAATGTTGCTGCGGCACATTAAATGTGGTTACATCTAAGGTACTTTGTTTCCTCCTTTTGATGGCAAACCTTATCATATCCTTGTCATATTTTTCACATACTCTTGACATGTGCTCTGAGCCACTCAGGGTTTCCCCGCTAGCTCCAGCTATTTGTAGTCCGAGTATGCCTCCCTTCATCATCTTTTTCCCCATTCCTAACTTCCTTGCTCTTCCCTAGCGCTCTCTCTCTCTCCACGCTTGTGCCAAAAGTTTCACTCTCCTTTGGGTTGGATCTCCCCTCTCGTCAGGACCTCTTGCTTTTCTGGTTTTTGAGTTGAATTCGTTTACATTCTTTTGAGTCTTTTAAGTTCTTTTGCCCGAGTTTGTCTTGATTATTTGGTTCTTTGCAAACACGTAGGTCCCGAGTTCGAAGAGGAGTACCTAGATCCAATAGCAGCTGCAGAAGCCTCGCCATTTCTCAACGAAGACAAGTCGCAGGCCTTTGATCATGTTGAACCTAGCATTTCAAATATTTATTGCTTTACCCTTACATGCATGGCTATCTTTTATAGAAAATGGTTTGGGCAGTAGCTACTTTTCCTACTTGACATTATGCCTCCTTGTATGTTTGTACTCAACATGTTGACATGATCCCCTTGGACGACTTAGAATGGGTATTTTAGTTGGTATTAGAATGGGTATTTTAGTTGGTATTATCTGATATTGCCAACATGAGACCGTTGTTATACTTAGCCTTAGCTTTAGAGCCGCTGGTCTTGAGAATCTTATTTTCTTCTTTAATAATAATCTTGACTAATTGAACTATAGAACTGTGGTGAGATACCATTGTTGAGCAACCGTGGTGAGATGCCACCGTTGTGTCGATTGTGGTGTGATGCTGCTTTTGTTAAAACTTGTGGTACCAAGACCAGGGTGGTCTTTTGGCCGGGTTTGAACCCAAAACTATTTTCTCACCCGGGGAAGTGATCGTGCAGTAAAAGGGAGGTGCTATACGCACTATGGGATGTGGTTGTCTTCCTTGGGTGGTTTAAGGACTTAACTTTGTGTTCCTTTGATCCGGATATTACTGTGCAACCACAAGACCATTTTTTGGGGGTGGTATGGGCTAAATAATTAGCAATGAACTGGCTTGGTTCTGTTATGGTGGAGCGTGTTGTTTCGCTGGCGCAAGAGGGGGCGCGAATCTGACGGGTGTGAGGCCCTTTAGAAGCGAAACCTTAGCGGGCAGCTCCGAGTCAGTTCAAAGCTTTGTAAAGGCCTTACCGCGCTCTCTAGACTGCTCATCTTTGGAAATGAGCAAGGGTTTCAATGGGAACCCGCCCCGCTAGAGAGGTCGTGAATTGTGGGTAAAGTTGTACACCTCTGCAGAGAGTAAAAATCTATTCGAATAGCCAAGTCCTTGGTCATGGACATTGCCTGGAGATTTGACGCAAGGGGTGGCTTTTCAAAAAAGGTCTTGTGAGCCCTTGGGTGGTCCAGGTTGCTCCTGAGTTGGTGCTTTGGGGAGGTCCTTAAGCCCTAGGGTGGTCTTTGGGAGTTCTGGAGTTGGTGCTCTAGGGTGGTCGTGGGGGTGGTCATGGGCGTGGGTGTGCCCAGACCTCCCACAAGTTGTTTGGGAGTGAGTTAGTGCTCACGACCTCCTTTACAAACAAATGTACTTATGTATTATCGTTTTTGAACTTGAGCTTGCAATCTATCTATGTTATTTCCGGTAAAATATTGCTTTCTGCAAACTAACCTTACAGCTCTCCGTTGTCAAGCCATTGCTTGAATAATATTTGCATACTTGTTCCCTGCGATTTGCTGAGTGCATTCAATGTACTAATGGCTTTAAGCCCTCTGTTTGAGCAGTGGCTGAAGATGTTCAGGGACAAGGTTGCTCAGACCTCTTCGAGGAGTTCTTTGATGACCCGACCTTTTAGGAGATGTCCTCCACTCGACAGCATATGGGCTTGCCGGATGGCTTCAAGCGCTTTTGGTGGTTCCGCTGAGAGATTTTGTTGTTGGTCTTTGTAAGCCCTCGCTGGCAACCTTTGTAAGCCATAAGGCCCTTGTTTAATATAGTTTTCTTTATTCGCTATTCCTGTTGTTGTACTTTGTGGTTGTGATTTCACCTATGGTTCTGTGCGAGCTAGCTTTTGATCCTCAGGACTAGCTCAGTGCGCAGAGGCTGGGACCTCTGGGAGGTCTTTGAGATCTCCTGGGTGGTCCTGGAGGACCTCCCAAGTAGTACTTGGAGGACCTCCCAGACCCCTGGTGGTCTTGTCGGACCTCTCTAAGAGGTTCTAGAAGGCTTTTCCCTGTGCTCCCTGGGGTGGTCCCGACAGAAATCATCTTTTGGACAAGCTTTATTAAGATTAGTGAAGTCTATGCACATACGCCATTTGCCATTTAACTTCTTAACGATTACAGGGTTGGCCAACCACTCTGGGTGATTGACTTCTCTTATAAAGTCTGCCTTAAGCAACTTGTCCAATTTTAACCTAATAGCATCTCGTCGATCAGGGGCAAATCTCCATAATTTTTGTTTTATGGTTACTTTGTCAAGCTGTAAAGCTAGCTTGTGCTCGATCACTTCCCTGGGATCTATGGGCATGTCGGACGCTTGCCACGCGAAGACATCTGCGTTTGCTCAGAGGAAAGTGATGAGGACGTCTTCCTACTTGGGGTCGGAAGTATCCCCGATGCGAACAGTCTTCGAGGGCTCTTCCGTGTCCAGAGGAACCTCTTTGACTTCGTTATTCGGCTTTGGTGCAGCTTTAGGCTTCGACTTGCTAGTCGAAGGCTGGCTTTCTTCTCGAGCTGGTATCTGTCCAACCATTTCGAGGGATCGACGGTCGCAGATATGCGCCATCTTCTTGTCACAATAAATTATGATCACTCCTTTGGGACCTGGCATCTTAAGACATTGATACCCATAGTGAGTAGCTATTAAGAACTTTGCCAAAGTTGGTCATCCGAGTATGGCGTTATATGTCATATCGAAATCGACCACATCAAAGGAGATCTCTATCCTGAAATTACTTGGTGAACCAAATGTTAAAGGAAGAGAAACTTGGTCAATAGGTTTGGCCAAAAACCCCGGTACGATTCCATGAAAAGAGTATCGTACCGGTCTTACCTTTGTCCTGGATACCTGCATCTCGTTCAGGGCACTCGTAAACAGAATGTTTAACGAGCTACCACCATCAACTAACACTCGATTTACTCGACAGTTGTTGATGGAGGTTCGACCACGATCGAAAATCGACCTAGTCAAGTCGAATGGATCGGGTAGTCACCCTTCTCGAAAGAGATGGTGACTTCTGACCACTTCGATATCTTATTGACAAGAGGAGAGTCGATTGAGTTTACCTCGCGCTCGACAGCCTTGAGCTGTCGTCTTGACTCGTATGCCGACGATCCCCCATAGATGTGATTGGTGGTGTGTTGTGGGTCCTGAAACGGCATCTCCTCATCATCGTCAGACTCCATTCGACCACTCGTTTGACCTATCTATTCAAGAGTAGGAAGCGGCCCTTTGCCGGAGTAATAGTCCTCGAGTTTTCGTAGAAAAACCCGGTAGTTGCGAAGGTCATATCCTTCCTTTTTGTGAAAAGGATACCACCTAGGTTTGTCATTCCTGATCAGGGTGCTTACCTTTGCCTCGTTCGAGTTTTGTTTGGATCTACATGGCTCCTTGTCGCTGACGGCTAAGACCTCCTTAGAACCAGTGGCTTGATATTTGTGACCTTTCGCCTTCTTCTTGGATTTCTTAGCATTTTTGTCCTTCTTCTTACCACTTTCGCTTGCCTATTGAGGAACATTGTCCTCTTAATCAATAGTATTGTTTCACTCGACCACTTCAGCAGCAGTCGCATATCGATCAGCCATCTCCAAGAGTTCAGCGACAGTGGCAGGAGGATTCAAAGCGATGTCCTTCGTTATCCTTCTGCTACGGACTCCCTGCTTGAAGGCTCTGATAACAGATGAGTCAGAAAACTCCGGAATTGAATTACGAACCTGACTAAAACGTCTGACGAATTGACGCAAAGTTTCGTGGTTGTTCTGTCTCATCCGATGCAGGTCGTCCTCCTTTCCAGGGCAACTGTAGGTGCCCTGGAAGTTCGCCAGCAGAATGTCGCAGAGGTGTTGCCACGAGTAGATCGACTCAAGTGGTTGGTTTAGTAGCCACGATCGAGCTGACCCTTCGAGCACAGTCGGAAGGTAATTCGCCATTACATGCTCTTCTCTTCCTGCTGCTCAGACAACTGTTGTGTAAATCTGAAGGAATTCAATGGGATTTTGGGTTCCATTGAACTTCTCCATGTTCGCTGGTCGGAAACGAGGTGGCCAGTGAACTGCTCGAAGGTTAGGTGAGAATGCCCCGCATCCGGTAATAACTTCATGGCGCCTTCTTTGCAGGAAAGAATGGTTGACGTCATCAGGTGATCGTACTCGACGATACCTAGTGAAAAGTGGACTTGACCTATAGTAGGCCTCAGCATTACGAGGGAAATACTCATCGTATTCTGTCTGCTGCCGCAGATTTCGTCCCTGGAGTGGTGTTGGGGCCCCGGTATGCAACTCTGAGACCCTCTATGCATTCTGAACTAGTCCCCGATCAGTAGCTAGCTCGCACAGTTTCAACATTGATGTAATCGTAACTATACAACGAATTAAAGATGAAGCAGACAAATTAATATTACTTAGTAGCAAAATGATCTTATGGTCAAGTCTTATAGAGCTTGCCACGCAGGGCTAAAGATCATAGAGTAAACTTGCAGCGGAACCAAAATATCTCGTGGTGGCCACCCGACATGCCCACAAGCAATCGAGTGGAGGACACGATCTAATTCGCATAGTCTTCAAAGTACTCCTCTTCAAAGAGCGTGGTGCATCTAGGTTCTTCTGTGGAGACTGATCAACCAGAGGGCATAAAGCTGTGAGTACTTTGAATGTACTCAGCAAGTCGTAAGAAAATGTATGCAAATAGTATTCATACAGGGCCTGACAAGGATAGCTTTATGGCTATTTTGCAGAAAGCAGTATTGACAGTAAATACAGTAAGTAGATTGAAAAACATAATTTAAAAGATTAATACATAAGTAATCAAGTTTCTTTGAAATAACTAGTGAACACCCCCCGTTCACTCCCCAACCATTCGAACCAAACCATTCCAACAGTTTTTATGAAAATCTATCCCTCGTGTGAAATCACTAGGCATTGTCTATAATCGGGGACACGGCTATTCGAATAGTTTTACACTCTGCAGAAGTTGTACAACTTGACTCATAAGAGATAATCATCTTATACTGTCAGGTATTTAACCCTTCCGAAGGCATGTGACTAAGAGATTATTACAAGGCTTTTACAAAGCTTCGTTTTGACCCAGTTCTACTCGCTAAGGATTTGCCATTCCGGGCACCCTCTTGCGCCGCTCATCAACCCAAACAGAACCGACTCAAAACATTGCTAATTAGTTGGCCAGATCTACCCCCATAAATGAACTTGTGGTTGCACGGTATGGCCCAGATCAATGACACACAAAGTTTAGTCCTTATTAGTTACTCAGGCGAGGCTTTCCCATCCCATGTGCCTCGTGCACCTAAGTGCCTCCCGCACCCTATAATGTGCCTCCCGTATTGCCTCGCGCATTCCACCCTTGCCATCGACCACCCGCCCGAGCATAAATCATTTTCGTTCACCCAAGCCTATGGCAACCCTCGCCATGGCACAAAATTTGATAAAGGCGACATCGCACCACAAATTGACACAACTATGACATCGCACCACATTTGCACAACCGTGGTATCGTACCATAATTCCATATATCATTAGGTCAAAATTAATTATTTATAAATATATGATCATGAATCCCACGTGACTAAGCATGACTAAGCGTAATACGATACCAATGTTGGTAGTTCATCAATGTCCTACTAAAATAACCTATCCTATGGTGTCCAAGGGTTTATGTCATTCAAGGAAACATGTCGATAGCGATTATTCAAGGAGGCATGCAACAATTAGGCAATTAACTATTCCCGAAACCATTTAATATAAAACTAGCAATGCATGTTTATATCAAACACTATAGTTTTATAAAGTGGGTACGACATGGTCAAAGGACTACGACTTGCCTTCATTGAAGTGTTGCGATGCTTCGGTCATCGGGTCTGAGAATTCGTCCAAAACGCCAGAATCTATACATGCGAAAAGAGCCAAATCAATAAAACAACTCCAAAAAAATACCAAATTAGCACTAACAGCAAGAGGAAGAATTTAGAAATTGGATTCACTCCAATCGGAGTTCGAACAAAGACGATACGGCCTTTGGAAGTTTGAAATTACATAAAATGAAGAAAAAGGGGTTTTCTGATTTTAGAATTATTTTTGTAAAGGAAATTCAGTTTGCTGCATCAGCTGATGTCAGCCCTGCGGATTTTAATTTCGACCGAATTAATCTTCAACGAAATACCCAAAAATGCCACGTGGGCTGCTGACTGGACAGAGGGAGCGAGGTGGCGCTAAGGTGGCGCCACCTGGGCAGCCACGTGAGCACCCGAGCGGCGGCGCTCGGAGCCCAAGGGCTCACCGGCGTTTGGCCAGGAGTTGACCAGCGGTGAGGGTACCAACGGCTAGAGGAGCTCACGGGGAAGCTCAAGCGCACGGTCTCGAGGGCGCGGCGGCACCGAAAGACCATCGGCGGTGAGGAAAAAACGACGCCAGCGGCAGTTGTAGGCGACAACGATGCTCCGGTGGGTTCTTGGGGAAGGGGAGGTGCACACGAGGTAGCTGGATGAGGCTTGGAGGCAACGCAAATGGCGGTGTCATCGCGCGGTGGTCGACGGCGAAGAACTTCAATCGCGACTGAAGGAGAGCGAGAGAGCGGGAGAGAAGAGGGAAAAGAGAGGGGAGGACGTGGCGGAGCTGGTGCTCGCCTTAAATGGGTGCGAGGAGGCTGGAAGGGGAGGGTTGTGCTACGGTGCCCTGTGGTGGTGGGGTCTGGCGAGGGACAGGAGCAGGCGTGGGGTAGCAACAGGACGCAGGAGGCGGCTCCACGGGCGGCAATGGGTGTGGCGGAGCACGCCGCACTTAATGCGCGTGGTGAGGTGACGAGGACGGGATATGCGGCCGCGTGAAATGCATGCACGGCACAGACGCGGTGGCTACGGGTCAGGAGTTAGGGGATGACCCGGAGGAGGAGGCACTGATGGGTGGGGCCCACACGTCAGCGAGAGCGAGAGAGAGAAACGCGAGCGGAGCGGCTGCGAAGGTGAGTCGTTCGATTTCAATCAAACGATTCACAATGAACGGAGCGTTTGGACCTCCCGAGGTGCTCGACGCGATCGGGGCCATGCAATCTCGATCTAATGGTCCACAATGATTTGGATTTCCGAACGTCCGGGCGTTACAACGCGATCGGACCGTTCGTTTTCAATCGAACGGCTCGCAGGTGAGGGAGGCGCGCGTGCGAGGGGGTGGGCTGCGCGCACGAGTGGGCCACACGGACTGGGCCGCGGGCGCGAGAGGAAAAATGGGTCGAGAAAGAAATTCGGCCCAAAGGGTTAAGGGGATTTAAAAAGGATTTCCGATTAAGTAAATCACAAAAATGCAAAAATGTTTTTAGAAGATAGCTAGTAAATTCTAAAAAAATTCACAGAAGTCCCTTGAATTATTTAGAACTTAATAAAAATACTTTTAACTATACTTTAACCTTTTATTTTGCAATTAAAATAGATTTTAATTTCGGACAAAAGGAAAAACCGTTTCTAAAATCCAGAAAAAGCAAGAAAAGACTTAAAATCCAAATAAAATCCAGAGACTTAAAATCCAAATAAAATCCGAAACTCAAATAAACCAATTTTTTTAATTTAATTGAAGTCTAATTAATTCAAATTAAATGGCTTTTGCAACTAAACAAAATCAAATTGTTATTTTTGAATTTTTGAAAATTTTCAAAAACTCTGAAAAATTGGGAAGTTACAAGTGGTGAGCGATCACCTCTCCTGGGAGCTTGTCGATCTTCAAATGTTCGAGGAGCCTTCCTCAAGTTAGGAGAGCGACGTGATTTACAATCATGTTGATTTCCATGCAATGAGTTGGTCGAACGACTGGCAAATGATGGAGCCGTACTGCTACGACTTTCAGAATAATGTTGACAAGGATGCTCGAATTTTGCCATCATATTCCGAAGCCTTTGTGCGATCTCTTCGGCGAAGCGATCATATCCTGGCACTCGAGCGATCTCTTGAGTTGGATTCTCAATCAAGTCGTTGATATGTTGGAGCTCCTGAGCTTCCTGTGATTGGTACTAAACGTGCCCAGGAAGATTCTTTTAGGACACTATTCTTCTCTGTCGAGTTGTTTCAGGATCACCCATACCAGACCCTTGAGTTGGTTTCAGTGGAGTGCGAGAATGTTGAGGATTTTCCGCACGTTCATCAGGGTGTTCACCCAGTTCATCAGCGGTGGTGCTCTTACCATTGCCACGAGGGGGACGTAGTGGTGCTCGTTGGAGAGCATCGTCAGTCCTTCCTCTGGGAGAATGATCATTATTAGAGGAATGGCGAAGACCTCCCGTTGAGGACCTCCACTTGCGCTCGAGGCCTCTTTACTTGAGGAGTAGTTGAGAGACACCATCTGACGACTTGGAGTAAACCCCTCTAAGAAGGGGAACTTTGGGTTATAACCGTCTCGTCCGCAGGTGTGCCCTGCGATGGGGTGGTCGAACTTGCAGGGAAAACGTGTTTGATCCCCCACTCTGCGGAGTTAACTGGAGAGAGAGGACCACCAGGTGTCAATGAAGCTCGGGAATGATGGCTTCCAAAACTTACCTCATCAAGTCATATTGCCTTAATGGGATTCGAACACTTAGAGGGAAAACTCTCGTTGTGTTGTGAGTCTGCCTTGGGACAATCCTGTTTGTGGTCGAATTGACCCTTGCCCCTTGAGGAAACGGGTCCCTTAGCTGGACGTACCGTTGTGGGGGATAAGGATCCCTCCTCAACTCCACGGTGGTGTGGTCTGCGAGATCTGATAGAAGATCTCCAAAGACGGCAATACCATCGGATGATTCGATACTCAGCTTGTAATCGAAACCGGCATCCATGTCGACGTCTGCGTAATCGGCCATGTCGAACCAGTTCTCCTCGTTCCACTCTCCTGCCATGGAAGTATCAAAGAGAAAAGAAAAACTATTTACAAGGAATTACCAGAAGATCCCTACGGACATTGCCAATTGTCGGTGTTTTAGAACCGATCTTACGTAAAGATTGTTTGATTCGGGGTCTCGACAATTGATCACGCAGACAGAAAAGACACGGAGATTTTTATGCAGGTTCGAGCTTTCTCCAGAGAGAATAACAACCTTACTTCTATGTGTGTTGTATTGTGTATACTGATTACAATCAGTGAAAAGACTTGAGCTTGTACCACTACTGATTGCGTCTCAATCGCATCCCCGTATCTCTCTAACTGAAGTCCTTTTATAGTACGTGAAGAGGTAGCCGTTCCAGGTCAAGAGACGTCTCATTATTTCGTATAAAGGACGCAATAATGGTAGTAATCACTGGAGTAGTAACCTCCCCACGTTGCCTAACAATTTCTAATAAGAGATAATGATGCGTTACATGTAGTTACTCCAGAGAATAATAGCATATGTTGACTGCTCAGATCCCTGTGATCAATTGAGCCTACAGGCAAGTGGACCCAACTAACTACAGGGTAGTCGTGACTGAGCTGGTCGTAAAAGGTCTTACGACGAGGGGGTAGTCGTAGAAAAGCTTACAACTGGGTACTGGTTGTAGAAGGACTTATGACCAGAGGTGATCGTAGAAGAACTTACGATGACGTGGTAGTCGTAGAAGGACTTACGACTATGGGGGTGGTCATAGAAGAACTTACGACCACCTGGTTGACTTCCCTCTTAAGACTATAAGGGGTATACTTAATAACCGTATGACGTAATATTTACCCATAATATTAATTACAGATAAATAGTAAAATGAGAATTATTGGATCCTCGTCAAACCGTTTCTGATACTTCACAAACAAGAACTGTCTGTGATAATTATCACAGACGGTTTTTATTAAGAACCATCTGTGATAAGTATCTCATCACAAACAGTTGTATTAAAAATCATCTGTGATAAGTATCTCTGTAGTTTTACCATGACTTGACATATCTAACTCTGTGATTTTATCATGACTTAAAATGCCCAACTCTATGATTTTTAAGTCATGGTAAAATCATAAACGGTTCTTTTCAATTCATAGTAAATCACATACGGCTGTTATATTACTAAATATCACAAACGGTTTTTTTGTTTGAAACTATCTGTAATTCGCAGCGCGGGAGGACGAAAATTTTTTGACGCGTGGACAAGAGGCGAAATGCTTTGGCGCTGTCCTTATATATAATAGCCACCCCCGTCTTGTCTTCCATCGATCTCTCCCTCTCCCCTCCCCACACCGAGCTCCGTGCAGGACCGATCGAAGCGGCAACCCGTCCCCTCGACGACGTCGACTACCGCCGTGAGCTCGGCAAGCACCGCACGAGAGGACGTAGAGGAGTCGACACTTTTGGGTGGGGACGATCACGTGGAGCGTGCACATGAGAGGTGGAGAGTTGGGTGAGACAATTTACCCGCTGTGCGGGTAAACCCCTTGTTAAGATAAGAAATTCACGGCATTTCTCAGCTCGAGAGGACGCTATGCATGAGAGGCCCATGTATGTTCCTGACATGGCTGGCCCAGAAATAATCTCCCCAGAGTCAGTTTTGCCTGGCCCATCTACTGGACCCGTGCGGCCCGTGCCGTCGTTCTTGTCTAGTACTCTTAGGTTTTGCAACCTGCAGTCTGCAGACCACCGGAACCTACAGATCGTGATCAAACGGTTGGGACGTACCTCTCTAGTAAAAAAAAAAAAAGATGAAAAGGCAAAACAAAAAAAAAAAGGTGAAAGGGAGCAGAGAGCTAACGCCTAATGGTGGCAGGAGAACATAGGAAAACCTAGTCGCCACTCCACCGCTCACCTTCTTGATTTGATTCCGATGGACTTCGCGGAGCTGGAGGCGGTGGAGGGCCTGCGCTGGCCGTGGCACTCTTGGCCGTTGACGCCCTCCGCCGCTGCGGCGCTCGTCGTCCCCACCGCCGTCCTCTGCACACCACTCCACCCCACGACGCCCGACCTCCTCCCGCTCCTCCGCTACCCGCCCCTCCGCTGCGCTTCTCCCGGCTGCGCCGCCGCCCTCAACCCCTTCTCCCGCGTCCACCACGCCTCTGCGCGATGGTCCTGCCCCTTCTGCGCCGCCGCCGCAAACCCCTTCCCACGCCGCCTCGCCCCCGACGCGCTCCCCGCCGAGCTCTTCCCCACCCACTCCAGCGTGGAGTACGCGCTGCCCCCGGACCCCGCCGAGGGGGGTGGTGCCGGGCCCGGCCCACCCGCAATCGTCTTTGTCGTCGACGCGGCCACCGTGGGGGCGGAGCTCGCCGCGCTCAAGGCGGGGGTGCTCAGGGTCGTGCAGGGGCTGCCCGAGGGGGTCAGGGTGGCGCTCGTCACCTTCGCGGCGTCGGTGTGGGTGCATGATCTCGGCTTCGAGGGGTGCGCCAAGGTGGTCGTGATCAACGGTGAGCGCGAGCTCGAGTCTGGCAAGGTCGGTGAGTTCCGAATTTGTGATGTGATCCTAGGGCGTTGAGTAGTTAGATTCTGGGCTAATTGGTGGAATTGATCAGTGCTGTACCTTGGAGAGTTTTCGCATGCTGATCCAGCCACTAGTAATCACATTTGCTTACATGACTTTGCTAAAAAACATGAAGAAACTTTTGGTTCCTAGTTCTAACTGAATGAACATTGTACATTGCGACTTGAAGCTTGGTTTCTGAATTCTATGTGGAATGAACATTGCAATTGTAACTTAAATGGGAGAATTGATAATATCCCCTCCACTTAGATGACGTTTTCAAGAATATACCAACATTCCCGAGGTAATTGTTTATATACCCTCCATATAGATCAATCCTTGATAAAATACCCCATTTGCAATATTTTATTAATATATGTAGTTTTTTCCCCATTTTGGTCACACGAAATGTCTAATTTGCCCTTGCTCGTGCGCTCATCTCCTCCCTTCTGCCTGCTCTTCCTCTCCTTCTGCGGCCGCCTCCTCCTCCCCCAAGATCCTCTCCTTCTCCTTCCGCCGCAGAGATGAGCACACTCTCTCCTCTCACCTTCTCGCCTCACTCCTCACTCTCTCTTCCCAGGGAGCGGACGAACCGAGACCCTGCAGATTTCGATCCGGTTCTCAATGCCTCCCAAGGTTACCCTGTAGCGCCGCTCCCCGCCGCTCAGACCTGTTCAAACGTCGGGCCCGGCCTCAATCAGGCATGCACGAGCTCGGCTTGGCCCGAAAATTGATTTTTTTGATTTAAATATATTATTTTAGTCCTTTTTGGAATAAAAATAATATTTAATTCATTTCCATAATTAAAAAAATAGATTTCATTTTTTTAATTTCATTTATCGGGATTTTTAGTCTTTCAGGCCGGAAATCGAGTCCCAAGCCCAGCTCGAAACAGGCCGGGCCTCGGGCTGGGTCTGAGCCCCATTAGCTCTAGGGTTTGTACATCTACTATACATACCTTTGGGTATCCATCTAATACATTGAGATGTTGAGTTTGTAACAAACAGGTCGCCTGCTCGATCCCCTGTTGTACGGCGCCTGGATCTAGCGAGCTCTTTGCCGGAAGCCCTAGATCCGGGCAGAACCATGCCCTTTTGGTGGCGTCTTTGCTCCAGTCCGAGATAGGTAGCTGCCATTGTCGTTGTCGCATCCTCCTCTTGGTTGAGATTTCAAGTCTGATTTGCCACAATTTTGGTGCTTTTAGGGGGTTGGTTTTTGTTTTCGTCGATTTTGTTTGCACTTGCTGGGTCCAGATTTAGCTGCATTGGCCCAGATTGGGGTCTTCCTGTGAAAAAATTTTAATCCTATTTTGTAAACTTCACTCCTGATTGCATCAGAATTGATCTTTCTGTCTCATTAGTGCTAGAGTTAGATATCTTGGTTAGCATCCCTGGTTCTTGGTCCGCTTTGTTCTAATCTTGGTATGTTTATTCGAAGCTTTACTGTGGCCATCATATTAGCGTGAGAAACTTGTGCTGTGCTATCTTTGACTTCTCAGAACCAAACAAGAATTCGGTGGAGAAGGATATCAAGAGGCAGACATTGTTGGATCTTATAGATTATGTTGATTCCACCAATGCCCATTTCTTGGAGCCAGTGATTGCTGCCTGCTCTAGGATGTTTGCTGTCAACTTGTTCCGGGTGTTCCCTCCGAATTACAGGTCTGGTTCATCTGGTGGTGGTGAGGGTGAAGAGGAGCCGATGTTTGAGCCTGCGTGGTCCCATCTGCAGCTTGTGTATGAGCTGCTACTGAAATTTATTGGATCCTCATCCCTAGATGCCAAGATAGGGAAAAAGTACTTTGATCACGCAGAGATGAGGAGTGAGGTGAGAAGGAGAGAGAAGGGATTCGGGCGAGGGCAAATTAGACATTTCGCGTGGCCAAAACGGAAAAAAAACTGCGGATATTAATAAAATATTACAAACAAGGTATTCTATCAAGGATCGATCTATATGAAAGGTAACAATTAACTCGGGAACGAGGGTATATTCTTGAAACACATCTAAGTGGAGGGTATATTATCAATTCCCCCAACTTAAATAGCTTGCTTACTAAATTCTAAGTGAGCTGGAAGTTTCACCCTGCAATTTTTGTGGTGTATAGGAGTTACACAGGGGGTGTATATATTTGTGCTATAAGACTGTTGTTGTCGGATGTTTGACTCGAGTTTTTGCATGTAGGAAAAACTAGCCTTGCATATGTCATGTCCATTAAACTACAATGCATCCATGGTGCCTTGGAAATGCTGAAATTTTGTAAAGCTTGATGTTTGGATAGATAATTATGTGGCCGTATTTTCAATTGGCTCACGGTCTCACATCACTCACTGATCTGCTCTGATAATTGCTTTGCTTTGTATAATTTCTCATGATTTCTGTGTACCTCACAGTCCTTCTCTTATGTTTCAGATACAACAACTTCTACGTGTTCGCCGTTCACGATACAACAAGTTGGCTATGCCAAGATCCACTGAAGTGCAGAGATTTTTGTTGCCTGTTTCTGAATGTGAATTTAACATCACATCTGCAATAGAGGACCTGAACTCCATGTCTGCTTGCCCACGTGGGCATCGCCCTTTAAGAGCCACTGGCGCTGCTATTTCCACAGCTGTTGCTCTTCTGGAAGGCTGCTGCTCACCTAATACTGGTGGCCGGATCATGGTTTTCACATCTGGTCCCACGACAGTTGGTCCAGGGCTTGTGGTGGAAACCGATCTTGGGAAAGCAATTCGTTCTCATCGTGACATTTTCAATGGCAGTGCACCTCTCACTGACAAAGCCCGAGACTTCTATAAGAAAGTTGCACAGAGGTTAACGGACCATGCATTAGTTCTTGATCTATTTGCTTGCTCTCTCGATCAGGTTGGGGCTGCAGAGCTGAGATATCCAATTGAAGTGTCTGGGGGCTTAATGGTGCTTGCAGAATCATTTGAGTCTGAACAGTTCAAAAGTTGTTTAAGGCATGTCTTCAAGCGTGAGGGTATTGATTACCTTAACATGAACTTTAATGCAACGATTGAGATAGTGACATCAAAGGAAGTGAAGATTTGTGGTGCCCTTGGTCCCTGCATTTCCCTTCACAGGAAAAACAGCTCGGTTAGTAATAAAGTAGTTGGAGAGGGTGGGACAAATTATTGGAAAATGAGTACACTGAATAGCAAAACGTGCATCACTTTCTTCTTCCGAGTTGACTGTAGTCATAATACTGAGCCCCCAACTGTCTTCTTTATTCAGTTCATGACAAGGTACCGTCATGGTGATGGTGGCTATCGCCTAAGGGTAACGACTGTTGCGAGAAGATGGGCTGGACCTCGATCTCCTGAAATTGCTGCAGGGTTTGATCAGGAAGCTGCTGCGGCTGTTATGGCCAGGCTTGTCGTTCACAGGGCAGAGATGTACCATGTTAGAGATGTAATACGATGGCTTGACAAGATGCTTATTCGCTTTACTGCTAAGTTCGGAAACTATGTCCCTGAAGATCCATCTACATTTCGGTTGTCAACTAACTTCTCCCTGTATCCGCAGTTCATGTACTACCTGCGGAGGTCACAGTTCATTGATGTTTTCAACAGTTCCCCTGATGAAACCGCTTTCTTCCGGTTGATGTTGAATAGGGAGGGAGTTGTGGGGTCTCTGATCATGATCCAGCCAACTTTATTCCAGTACTCATTTGATGGACCACCTATTCCTGTGCTGCTAGATGTCAGCTCCATCTTTCCTGATGTCATTTTGCTATTTGATTCATACTTCTATATTGTGATTCATTATGGCTCAAAGATTGCTCAATGGAGGAAACTTGGATATCATAAGGACCCAAACCATGAAAATTTGCGGAAGCTGCTTGAAGCACCAGAAGTTGATGCAGAGGCACTATTGGCAGATCGTTTCCCGGTACCAAAACTCATGAAATGTGATCAGCATGGGAGCCAGGCCAGGTTTCTACTAGCCCGGTTGAATCCATCTGTGACACAGAAAACACAGCTTTCTGAAGGATCTGAAATCATATTCACCGACGATGTTAGTCTGCAAGTTTTTCTTGAACACTTGCAGGAGTTGGCTGTTCAGGGTTAGTGTGGCATGGAGCCTGGCCATGTTTCTGCTATCCCAGTTGGGTCCATCTGTGATCCCGAAGATACGGCTTTCAGAGGGATTAGATGTCATATTCACAGATGATGTTTACTTGCAAGTTTTTATTGAACACTTGCAGTAATTGGCTGAGCAGGATTGACGAGTTCATGCGGATTATTTATATGTTGTTTTCTTGTGTTCTGTTATCTTGAAAATACTGGGAGAGCTCTACTGCCTGGAGGGATGAGATCTCCTTGAGTTGTTGTACATTGCTCCAGCTCCAGTTTGATGTAAGCCAGTTACCTTTTAGTTTTGTATAGCATGCGATATTGTCAACCATTTATCCTCTTCAAATGCTGGAGTTTCTCTGGACATGTTTGCTATGCAGTAAAACATCCTTTCATTCCAGTTCTGGTCATGCAATAGGACAGTAATGCTGTTTTGTAGAGGATTTAGTTACTATTTTTAAAACTTAGTACGTCCTTTAAGCAGAGCCATTCCTACTTTGGAAACAGTGACATATAGACAAGCCTCTTATCACATAACATCAACATAATTCTTCTGAGGTTTTGGTTTCACTGTTGTGTGATTCCAAAAGAACGTCCATTTATTATTACTGTCCCAAGAGATTTATCACATGCTGTTTGACACCTTGCAGGCCATACATAATATAGGCATATTATATATGGAAACGTTTCCCTGTCATAAATGTGTGATGAATAGATTATGGTTTAATTTGTTTATGCAATGTACTTAGCTTTGGTATCACCACAACTCTAGCAAGAGCAAGGAAGCTTCATGCTATGATCATACCATCATGCCTCAAGACCCAACCTTCTCAATAACTCAAAAGACAGATAGGCTAGAGTTATAGTAATGGATTCCCCATCACCAAGCACATGGCTTGTCCCCCCCCCCCCCACTTGATCACCCACAGATTACCATATATTGTGCTTATAATTAACAAAGAGGTTAACTTACAAGATACCATAATAATAATAGTTTCATCGATTCTCTTTACTTAACAATCACACAAACTTAATTAACAACACTGGAATAAAATCATCAAGTAGATTCTGGGACACACGGTAGGGGACATCACTTAACACCAATCCAGCTACACACAAATAGATTATTGCTTCTGGTCCATCAACAAATTAAACATGACAACTCTCCCTTCTTTTAACCCAACTAATAATTAAAACAATATATTTCTAAAGAAACCATAACACACCGCAATAACACCATTCTTATGACACCGTGCTTAGCATCTTAATACAGCAACATCTTCAGCTCTTGTTCTTGTACTTGTCCTTGGCTCTTGGCGCTGAAAAATAAAAATCTCATGGGGTTAGAATTAAGAAATTAATCTTGAAATGGAAGATAATTTTAGCTGAAGACACTGACCAAGACCAATGGCTTCGGAACCCTTCATGATCCTCAAGCGTTTGCATGAATCAACAAACATCCTGCAGGGTAATCGATCAGGCAAAGGAAGAAACTTAAGTGTGGACCTCACTTAATTGCATTATAATCATGAGCCCGTAAATTCGGAAGTAGATAGGGGGGCACAAGAATGAAGTAACATACTCCCATGGGACATCTCCAACAAGCATCCAGTCGCCATCCTTGTCTTCGTAAGTAGTAACAACATCTGAACCATTCACTGGATCAACCATCTTCCCCTCGTTCATATTGTTCCCTGATAAAATGGTTCATTGATGCAGCGCTTGTTAATTGAGTTCAACTTTCCATTTGTACAGTTGTAGTGAAACGATTAATGTCAGTTGGTAGTTTCTTGCAGATTCTCATGTCAGCGATTTACCAGTTGTGGTGAAGGTGCTGAACATCTTCTGCAGAGCAATGGAGAGGTCCTTGTAGCTGTCGTACATCTTGAGGTCCACCTTGCGCAGGTAGGGCGCGCCGTCCATGCTCACCTTCACGAAGGCAGAGCTGTTGCCGCCGGCGTTAGCAGCGGGCTGCTGCTTGTCAGCTTCCTCTTCCTTCTTGTTCTTCACCGACTGGACGGTCATGATATTCCTGCGGTACGATCGGACGGGAGGCCAACCGACAGCTTGTGCCCTGATATGTAAAACAGAAACTTAGCTGCACATTTATCACTTGATTTTCACATATCAGTTCCAATCTACTGGGGCTGTAAAAAGAAAAATAGGTTCTTTTCTATTGTAGTATTGTTACTGGAGGTTTCCATACTTCCATCTAGCTAGATCATGCATGTTACTATATTCTTGCTGGCAACAACTCTGTTTTAACCAATGTATGCCTGCCGCATCTTTATGGTAGTACAGTGTATAAGAAAATGCCATTAGCTTTAGTTATTGCACATGAATCATGACCACCATGATTATTCAGAATTAATAGCTACATATGTAGTCTTTTCTGATTATTCTAAATATTTTCAGAAAAAAAAAGGAAAAGAAAACAACACCACTTCCTTTTCTAAAGGAATCTGCCAAAAGATGGAGGAAATATACATCACTTATTTCTGACATGTACCACACAAAGGAAAGGAGGCCTCAAATGTGCATATGTTATATTTTTAAAAGGTGATAATAATTCGCTCAACACTTCACAAGCGATAAAGAACAGGCACGATGGTGTCGCCGTATGCGCTTTCTGCCAGAGGACCTCTTTTTATATGCATATTTTGCCCTACTTAAAGTGTTACTCATGGCCACATGGGCATGTCAAGTTTGTTCAGCATGCTATAAATATATAAATCCAAACAAAAGAAAAAGGAAAAAATCAACAACCTGCACATGCATATGTACACTTTGTACCAAATGTCACCGTGTCATATATGGATCTTTTGATATATATTTCATTCATTCGATGAAAGATAATGAAGTTTCATTCATAGAACCCCAAGCATTCACAATAAAAAGAGGAGACACCATCCTATCAAATTATCACTCACAAACTGATATGTAATCATATAGCTAGCGGCGTACAAGAACTATAACACATGCACGGTGATGCACAGATATGTATATATCAACACGTATGCATATATACATACTTGGTAGCAGATGGCTTCTCGGGGTCAGCGGCGGCCGCCTCGGCCGGCTCCGGCTTGCCGGCGGTGGGCAGCTTGAGCTTCAAGTCAATGGTATCCTCAAAGCCCCTCTTCCCGGCCTTGGCCGCCTCGGCGCCGCCTCCGGGCAGCCCGAGCCGGAGCTCCGTCCCGACGTCGACGTCGGCGCCAGCCATCGGCTCCGCGCGCGGGAGCAGCTGGTTGGCTAGCCTATTGCGGCCGCTGGGTCCTCCCCTGTGACACCTCCACACTAAGCTTCTTCTTTCTTGAGGTCTCTCTCTCTCTCTCTCTCTGCGTGTGAGTATGTGAGATTAGATATTTGGCTTTGTGGCGATTAGGAGGTGGTGGTGGAAGAGAGGACCCAAGAACAGGGTAGAGATGTGTATATATAGAGGAAGAGAGAGAGAGGTAAATATTCTAGCTAGCTAGCTAGGTTGAGAGAGAGAGAGAGAGAGAGAGATGTGGGGTTAGAACAGCAGTTAGTTAGAGCATGAGTGAGGCTATTTGGAGGTTGGAGCCAATAATTTTTATTTCCATGTTTCCTCCGTTTGGATTTTCTATTCATGGGTAGAAAGCAAGGTGTTGGTACTTAGTACTGTGTGGGGGTTTTATTGGATGAATCATTTAACTTTTTATCCAAGATCTACGATCCAAGTTCTTGTACTATATTAAGAGTAATTACTGAACATCATTGAACTTGTTATCACACGTAGCTTTTCTATTCTACTAGAATTTTTGTGTTGGTTGTGTGTAGAACATACATAGTTTATTTATTCGGAGCAAAAAGTGAGATGAGTAAGTAGAGAATGGATCAAAATTAGTCTCACGAGAAAATGAATATAATTCCAAAATATGATAAATAGACACATCAATTATTCGCTATTTCTATACCTATTTCTTGACCAGTAAGTGAATATAACAATGTTGAATTCCTAGATTAAGAACAAACGAAGACAAACTTTCGCTAGCTTAAACAAAACTACGACGAGCCTGTTTACCTTAACACAGTTCGGCTAATAAATTTCAAGATTTTTTTTCATCTATTTAATCTAGATAGATTTAAGCTTTTCATAAAAAAAAAAGTCCATAAACTAGACATTAACACGTCCTTTCAAATACGCTACTGCACCGGGACTTAATATAGTTTCTGCTCGTGAGCGACAAATCAAGCAGAGGGGCACGCATGGCTGGCAGGATGTAGACGATCCGGGGCCAGCTTGGGCTGGTGCATGGAACCATATGGAGCCGGGCCATCGTGCTCGTGCAGGCCGGGCGCCGAAACGTGTCGCGGGATGAGCTGGGCAGCGCCGATTTTGCCGGTGCCCGGTGCTCCCCGGCGTGATGCGGTGCCTGACGTCACCGTCCTCCCGCACGAAACCGAACGACTTTTCACCGTGGACCCATCCGCTTCTGTTGGTGCGCCACGGGGGCATGTGGCCCCGGGGATCCCGATCCCCGACTTTCGAGGGCCCACAGCGAAGCAGGATCTACCTTCTCTTTACTCCATCGATCAGGATCCACTTGGAGCCTTGGAGGTAATGGATCGTGCATCATGAAAGTAGAGGTGGCTAGATGGCAGATGGGTGTGTCTTCTGGGTCGGTCTGAAGCACGGTATTATTGGTCTGTTCTGGATACGGTGTGGTCCACATTGTAGCTGAGCCGGGTCGTCATGGCCCGAGCGTCTATGTCGTGCTTGGATCTGCAACCTGGACTAGCGGGTCGGCACGGCACAACACGCACAGTGATGTGCTGAGTCAGACACGGTCCGATCACAGCATGGCCTGACGGCAGAGCGGTGCGAGCACGGCGACGACAGGGGGCAGTCACGAGGCGGGCGCGACGATGGGCAACCGGGCACGACGGGGACAAGAGGAGGCGTGATGGCGTGCCCAAGCGGGCATGGCACTGTGTCGGCATGATTATGGTCGTTGGGCCTGTGTCAGCACAATGGGCCGTGCTTGGCACGTCATACCGGCCTGAATACGGCCCGAGTTGCTCGTTTAGCCCGGCTAACGGTCTGATTTTTGGAAAATTCGGTAGTTTTTGGCTTTGGAGAGTTAAAAAAACAAAAAAAATCCCAAAATTTTTTCTATAAATAGCCATCATACCCCCACTCATTCAACACTCATCCATTCCTCAATCTCTCTTACGAATTCTGTTGTGCAAATTTAAATTTCTTGTGAGATAATTTGGCAAAATTCAAAAAAAAATATAACAAAATTTGGAAATTTCAAATTCCAGCAGCTAGTCAGCAAAAGAGGTACAATACTATTTTTTTCATATTTTTATTTTTATTATTTGTTATGCTAAGATGAAAGAAATAATAGTGTAGGTTTTGATTTTGCAATTTTCATTATGGAAAAATACGATAGCTTTGCTCTTGGTGATTACGGAATTTCACAGGAGGAGTACCGATTGTACCGTCATCAGGCTCTACGGTAGCATCTTCGACGACAACCACCGGAGCAAAGAGATCCAGGATGAGTACATGGGGAGTCTAGGAGGATTTCAACATGACAACCAAAGAAGAAGCATAAAGAGTTCAGGTAACAAGAGCTATTTGTAAAATTTGTAAACATGAATTATCTGCAAAGTCTTCAGGTGGAACAGAGCATTTACTTAGACATGCTGTAAGATGTAAAGCTAAGCAAGGATTGGCGATGAGACAGACGCAGCTGCAGTACAACTTCAGCGGTACACAGTACATAGCTAGGACTACAATCCTGATGTAGCCCGTCAATCTATTTATTGTTTAATTGCTTCTGAGGATTTACGTTTAGGCTTTGGAGAGTCTATAGCTTTCAAAACTTATATAAGGACAGGGCATAATCCTATATTTTCAACCGTTTCTAGGCAAACAACAACTAGGGATCTAATTAAAGACTATAATGAGCGTCGTGATGAATTAAAGGAACTATTTAGTACGTGCACATTTTCAGTGGGCCTTACCTCGTACATATGGAGTAGTGGTCGGGTTAGGGAGGATTATCTTAGTATAGTTACTCATTGTGTTAATGGCAACTAGGAAATGGAGAAAAAAATTATAGGTTTTAAATTAATTCATGTAGCACTGTATTATCAAAATTCATGGAAGACTTTGGTCTTACAAACTCTAGTGCAATGGATATTCTTACTCGAATGTTGAGTACATACGCCAATTCCTTCTTGCTACATCAGCAATGCGCTTGTCATATTATTAACTTTATAGTAAAATGTGGTTTGAATAGGTTAACTTTGTATACTAAAGCTTTCCGTGATGCGATGTCTTTCTTGAATAATTCTAATGTTAGAATAGCAGCATATAAGAACTTTTGTAGGGCAATGGTTGCACATCCAAGGATAACCGACTAGAGGGGGGTGAATAGGAGGTTTTTTAAACTTTTAACAAATTAACTAGTTAAGCCAATTAACAACTTAGTCTAAACAAGTTATACTTCTAGCTAAGCAATACAAGCACAAAGATCAAACTAGAAATATAAATACGAAAGAGTAAAGACTAGAAATAATCACAATGAGACAACGATGTTTTCCCGTGGTATCGAAGACTTGCCGGTCTTCACTAGTCCACGTTGAGGAAGCTTGACCACTCAAGCTGGCTCCACGAATTAAGCCTTCCCTCGATCACTATGGTTGTTCTTCCTCCGCTCCGGAGATGGTGAACACCGAACCACTCACAATCTCGGCACCGAGCCTCTTCACAATCTTCTTGAAGAGATCACCGTGCAAGCGCCTCCAAGCCGTTTAGGAGTTCGGCAAAACTCCAAGAGTAACAAATCAATGACCTTCGCTTGACAACTCACAAGTGCAATGGGATCAATCTAGAACGAATGAATGCACTTGAAAGAACTCAACCACCTCATAATGAATGCACAAGGGAATTTTGGTGTTGAGTGAATGCTCAAGGTTCTATTGATATTAAATAAACTCTAGCACTCAGCCCTCGAGCAGTTGGGGGGGGGGGTATAAATACCCCCAACTAACAAATATAACCGTTGGGGAGGAAATCCCCAGAAATCAACGAATTGCGGTACTACCGCCAAGTAAATCTTGGTACTCGCACTTTACCACCAAAGACGATGCGGCTACAAAGGAAGACATTAAATGCACTGATATAGCCGTTAGAATTGCAGAGCGGTACTACCGCCAAGAACATGCGGTACTACCGCTTTCCCGGTCATACCGCCCGAAGGCAGCGGTACTACCGTTCCACGAGAAATCCCAAACTACATTGCTACTGGAAAAAATGTACCGTCACATAATCGGTACTACCGGGGGTGTGCGGTAGTTCCGCTTTTGAACAGTGGTACTACCGTTCTGAGGGTTTACACCGAAACACCCAAAAACATGTTCTCTGGAAAAAAACATACCGCTTTTTATACGGAACGACCGGGGTGCGGTAGTACTGCACTACAAGCCCGATTGTACCGTTTGCCGGTAGTACCACGTGAACACGCCGATACTACCGATTATATAGACAGTGCAACGGATGCTTTTCAAAGGAAAATCAATTTCATGCATGATCCTAAAAATGATCCTCAAGGCACAAGAATATACTATCAAGTTACTTGGATATAATCCCTCTTAATAGTACGATATTTATCCTATAATCCGGTCTTCCAACCATTTCTCCTAAGACCGGTAAAAGGTAAAAAGAATCCTAAGCTACTTGTACCTTGACTTTGATCCAAATTTGATCTTCACGATATCCTTTAGTATGCATCTTCACGATCATTCTTACCATTTGGACTTTACCTAGTAAATACTCAACAAATACATAAGTCCTATAATCACATATTATCATTAATTACCAAAACCAATTTTTAGGGGCCTAGATGCTTTCACGTGCTGGGCACGACTCACCATGCAAAAAGTCCCCCCAATAGGCAGAATTTCAACCGGGCGGTGCCGTGCCAAGCACGACCCATCATGCCGCGCGGCCCACCCACCCCTGCCTCTCCCCCTATCCCTTCTCCTCCCAGCTCCCTCTCCTCCCGAGTTGACTGCCTCGTCTTCTCCTCCCTTCTTTCTCCGCCCCGATGCGTCCTCCCTCCACGTCGGCCGCCCCGCCCTCCTCTCCTCCTCGTCACCGCGCCCATGCGCCCTTCGCCTCCCGCCACCTTCTCCTTCCTTCTTCCTCCGCTGGTGTGTCCCGCCGTCTCCTCCTCCCTCTGCGCCGGTTGCCAGCGCCGCCCCGTCCTCCTCTTCCTCTCCTCCTCCTCTTCCTCCTCCTTTCTCCATGTCAGCCCCTTCTTCCTCCGCACCGGTGCCGCCCCGCCCTCTTCTTCTCCTCTTGGCTCCCTCCCTCGGCCTCTCCGCACGCGGGCCACATGGGCCGTGACGGGCTCATGTCATGCCTGGCACGGTCCGACACTTTATGCCTAGCCGTGTCGTGCTAGGCCAGGCCAACAGTGTCGTGGCTCGGCACGGCCCATCTGGCCACCTCTATTAGCCATAGAGAGCGACACGACGTTGCTTCGAACAACAAAGTATTTTGTGGTACCACGCAAAACTGCCTCCGCAATAGCAACCAAAGGAAGGCACCTCACATCGCGCATGACCCAATTGTAAACCTCAACAAAATTCACTGTGATGACACCATATCGAGCACCACCCTTGTCTTGTAGAAATGACTACTTTACCTTAGTCTCGTGCTCAATCCAGTCCGAGAAGAATTTCAGTTGCACACCGGTCTTCCTCGTCATACTAGGACCATAAGTGGGTAACAGGGGGCAATGACTCGAGGAGATTGTCAGCGCTTGTGGCGGGCTTCTTCGTTGCCTCCCTTCTATGCGTCCTCATCCACTCATGTAGAGTTTTCCATAGTGCATTGAACTTTATGCTGTGGTCTATCGTCTCATCGAGCTCACATTGATTCTTCTAGTGGCAATGACATCAGTTGAAAGAATCTTCTCAGTAATGAAGATTATCAAAATAGATTTGTGCAACAAGGTATCAGATAAATGGCTCAATGACTTGATGGTGTGCTACACTGAGCGGTAGATTTAGAAACTTTGATAATAAAAAGAATCATTCAACGCTTCCAAGACATGAAAACTCGTAGAGTGAAATTGCGTCATAATCACATTTAATGTCTTTGTAGTATGTTTTCATTTCATTTTTAATGTTTATGAGTATTTGCAATTTAATATTGTATAACTAAATTTGATATTTTTTATCTACAACTCGGTACTCACATATTTATGGGTATTTGGGGGCACATTATCCATTAGCAAGGTACTAAATTTATTATATTATACATTTTTTATTTTTTATTTCTATTTATGTATGAATTTGGCATTTTGATAGCAAAAGACCGGTAGATGTACCTTTGGTGTGCTTATCTTGTGCTATAGCCTCAACAATAGAGCTCCCCCTCTATTTTTATCCTGGACTCGCCACTTCTTCTAATGCCTTCTGCTTTTCCCTCCCCGCCTTAGCATAACTGATTGTGTACTAGAACTTTGACTCTGTTGCCCGAATGATGGATCGTGACTCGAAATCCAGGTTATCCACGATCTCGTCGTACATGATATTCGCAATGAAGCCTGATGACAAGTTCTTGTGGGATTGCATTGATTCAGAGACGACATATGTGTGAGGGAAAACTATAGATAATTTCTAATAGATGTTCCACTTAGACTGGAATGCCTGCACTTGCCAAGGGCATCCTGCTATCTCGTACTTCATGTTGTAGCACTCGGGATTCGACTTCACTATCATGAATACCCGCCACAATGACAAGACCCATAATTTCACAATTTCTTGCACCGCCTCCTTGCATTTGTACATGGTTGTTCCCCACCATTCTCGTCATCCGAACCTTCATCTTTCAACAATGCCTTGTAGTCCCGGTCTTCGAGCATCATCCTTTCGACTAAGGGTTCGATCTCCCCCACATTCGTTTGCAATCCCACTAGCTTCCCAGGTCAAATGAACTTCTTCGACTCGTCTTCATCGGCGAAATTATGAACTCTCCGACCTTCGGTCGTTGTGTGCGCCATGCTGCGGCTGGACACCTCGACTTCTTCGGCTTCACCACCAACTATCCCTTGTTCAGTCGCATATGCATGTGAGGCTTTGACATATGTCTAGGCTAGAAGGACCAAATCCCACACGTCATCCCTCACCATGCTTAGGTATGATTGCCATGACCTTGTTCCCTTCAGTTGCACTAACTCCCAATGCGTGCTCTCTCGTGCTCGGGTGGTAACACAGCTCAATTTCAAATCGTGCACAACATGGCCCAACTCGAAGGTGTAATACAACCACCGCATCACAACGCCCCATGTACGTTGCTCTGTCTTGTTAGGATAACTGTCACCGATTGGAAATAACACAAATCAACCCACTCGGAACCCTCTAGAATAGTCTTTTGTCCGTAGTAAATTTTAAAATTGATTGTGTTCGACATATCTACGTACTACACCATAAAATAGATCAATACAATTAACCAAATATCTAAAAATAAACAATACACACCTAAAAAGAAGTACTACAATAAACTATATTACATAACCATATATCTAAAACTATCTAATTCATTCAATTATAGATCTGCTAGTTTTATTTGCTAACCTACTAGGGTTTCAAATTAAATATAAAGTTACAAAAAATACCTGTATGGTGGGCGACCAAATCTACTCCTCCCTCTCCCCCCTTCTCTGCTACGGACGGACAACGCTTCGCTAGCTTCCTCCTCTCCCTTCCCTCCATTCTTTATCTTTTTTTCCAGATTAAAAGTAAGTTTCGATCGAATTTTTGGGCCTTTTACAAGGGGCTTCGAAATTGCTATTTGAAATGGCAGCAAAAACATTTAATACTATTTGGTGGGCGACATGACTCTTTTCGTCATTACAACTGGCGATAACCATTTCAAAAGGAGATATAAAATTATTTTATAATTTTATTAAACGAGTATTTATTTATGTAATTCTATTTAAAAAATCGGCAGCAAAAAGAGAAGCCGTTGGATTCCCCGGCTTCCAAGGCAGTGGGACCCACATGCCGGGAGGGGTGCGGGCAGGTCAACTCAGGTGTCGGCCCCACGCCTGCATGTGGCGTGGGTGAGAACGGATTATGAGCTCCACGCGATCAGCTTAAATATTCTCGGGTAATTAAACTAAACCGAGCATTAGCTTAACATACAACATAATAGTGTATATGATTAGTGGCATTTTGTAGTTTCCAATCATTCTCCAGCTCCAGCCATCGAGTTTAATTTACTAGCTAGTACTGAGAAGAGCTAAATTAAATCATTGTTTAGAGATAAGTAGCAGTGTACTGACACAGCTCAGAATAGTTACTCTAAAAGGCAAGGGCACTTGGATCCAGCATTTAGGAAAATCTTAACGGAATCTAAGCAGACGGTGCAGATCAAGGCTACGTAGACGCACAGCATGCGCTCCAAACGCGCGCGGTAATATCACAGGAATTAACCCTGCCGGAGTTATGTTAAGAGAACTGCTATACATCTTTCAATTTTAGTGCTCTGTGATTGGTGAGAGAGAGGGAGAGAAGGTGGGAAGTGAGATTAGATTAGGGATATAGGGGTGGGGTGATATCTGGAGCATTGGATATCCATCTGATGGCTCAAAAAGTGACTGATTTCCAAGAAAAAATGAGTCGTATGTTGTATAGACACTCCCATTATTTTATACAAAACTTGTGCGAAATTACTGTGCTCCGAATCCACATGCATTTGAACGAGACGAAATGTCCGTACGCGCATGGAAAGTATATGCGATGCATGGTTGATCAAGGACATACGGATGCCTAGCCGGTACAAGAAAAGTCCTGACGGAAATGCTGATGTCCCCTGAAAAGCGATACACCAGCACGATAGCAAGCTAGCCATGATGTACGGTAAAGTGACGCCAAGAAAAAAGAAAGAGATGCTGGGTCGATCGACACTCCGTAGATGCTTGTGACTTGTGAGTGAAAAACATATATAAAATAGACGGGCAGCCGATGGGCATCGGTGCGAACATATAAGCGTGGTACGTCGGTGTTGGGTATAATGGAAGGAGGAGTACTGCAGAGGAGAGGACGAGAGGAGGCCGCGTGCATGTGGGCGGGTGCAGGGTGTCGCGGGCGCGTTAAACGCGGGGCTACGTGCCCCGGGCCAGTGCATCCTGGATCTAAATCCTTAGTTGTACTACTGTAGAGAAATATAATGTGAATAGTATTTTACGAGAGCGCTGAATATTGCCCTGCAACGACGTAGCAAAAACTTGTAACAACGATGCAATACATACAGTATAATTCTACTGTAGCGCTTGGTACGATCCTCCACGTACTTCAATGCAGAGCATCTTTTCCCGCTGGGTACTACCCTTGGCAGCGTTGGCTGGCTCCGTAGCCCATGCATCTGACATGCCTATCCATGCACCCCTCTCTCTCTCTCTCTAACCTGTGTGGTGCAGCTAGCTCTAGATAGTCTAGTACCCGTAGACCGACCCCAATGCATTATTTTCTCTCTCATCGTCTTAGGGATCTTGTATTGTCACTGCATCATCATTATCATCGTATCCTTGAGCTTGACTTATTCTTACTTACTTGACTTATTTTCTGTTGCTTGTTTTAGCAAGTGTTTAGCGTCTAACATTATTTCTGTAAAATCTCCTCGTATGTTTGATAATTACTTGTCCCACAAAAAAAAGCTCCCTATATCATCAGAAGAACGTTGGTAATTTCAGTTCATCGGCCAGCCTCATTTTATTTTGCTCTTATTATGCTGAGTTGCTAACTTCAGGGTTTTGTAGAACCCTCTAACTTCAATTCCCTCCTGAAGTGCCGGAGTTAATTGGGTTTTCATGTTGAGTAGTCATGCATTGAAGGACTTGTAATAGATTATGGACCAAGCTATAATATAAAGTTCCTTAATTGCAAAGGGTTTTTATTTTCCTGTCATGTATAATCTTTACTTGTATTACAAAAAAAATTGAGTCTCAAGAGAGAAGATGACCAAACTTAATAAAAACTGGGTTACTAATCTACAAATTGACGAGTGATTGTATTACTTGTATATATGGCATTAGAATGACACGCCACATTCAACACCGATAGACATTTTCAATGTAAAAGTCAACCTTGTAATATTTACTTAAAATTTACATATGTGAAGAAGTTTATAGTACAATTTTCTTGTTTCCCCGCTGCTATATATATAACAAATTAGTTATTTTCTCCATTGAAAAAACATGTTAACTTGAGGGAACCGCAGAGCGTGTGTTGGAGATCAGAGGGGTGAGATTGGGAAACCCACCCTCTAGAACCCATAGTACCACTTGTAATCAATCATCAATACCAGGGATGGAGCGGCCTCGGCCTGGGACAATGGTCAGAGGTCTAAGGATCAAAAGGTCATGAAAAAATTTCTTAGAAAATCATCAAAATACAAGTTCGGTCTAAAAACAGCTAGCACAACACGAGGATTAAGTCGTAGCTGGTTCCGCTCCGGATCAACATGATTGAATTGGCATTCTCTTCATTACAAGAATACACATACTTTAATAGCAGTATGACTCTGGAGCTAACCCTAAATATATAATGCATCACTGGTCTAGAAATATGCTCCATTGCATGTGCTCGATTCCCTACCCTACGGAGTCTTGCACACCGATCAACATGATCCAAGAAATGGCGAGGCAGAAGCAGGATGAGAAAACCTGCAGCCGGGCCAACAAGTTTGCATGCTGCATGCTTCTCATATTGGCAGATGCCAGCTCAACATTTTTACTTTCTTGTACTGTATCCGCAGCCGGCAGACCTGGGGAGACGTGTCTCCCTAGTTTGCAGATTGAAAAATGCTGCCGCTGGTGCTGGTTAAAACACTCTGATCACTGTCTGACGGAACTGCAACTGCAAATGTCCTGTCTGAGTAGCGTGATGCAGCAACGTCATGGGCACGTCTCGGTGTCGCAGGCAGGCAGGAACTGAACCCATGATGCCATGTACGAACATTACTGCCCAGGATTTCTTCTTCCCAAAATCCAGAGCTAATTTTATTTTTTATATTTTGCCTAGGAATCTGGCATTTTGGAAACTGTTGGAGAATTAGTGTTAGGGTTTAATAACAGTCTAAGTCATGTGCGAGTCGGATTCTAATCTTGAGCACTATAAATAAAAAGTGTAGGTTAGTGTTAGGGTTTAATAACAATCTAAGTCATGTGCAAGTCGGATTGTAATCTTGAGCACTATAAATAAAAAGTGTAGGGTCCTAAGAAAAACACAATTATTTCCCAAATCCTACATGATATCAGAGCCCTAATCCACCGTCATCTCTAACCCTAACTCACGAACCCTGACTCACTTGCCACCGCCGCTCTTGATCCGACCTTCACCGCCTCCACCGTTGCAACAGGCGCCTCCACTATCGTCTTGTGGGCGTGCGCGTCGTCGCCGCCTCGCGAGGCTACTGTCGTAGCCTTGCTAGCCACCGCCGCGTGGGAAAGTTGGGGGCGTGGCCTGAGCAGACGACCTGGGGCAGCGAGCCAAGGCGCGACAGAGGAGCCGAGGAGCCTACCGTCACAGGATCGAAGCAAAGGAGGTGGAGGAGGAGAGAAGGCAGGAAAATCGGAGGAGCAACTGGGAAAGGAGGGGAGGAGGAGGAGAAGATGGCGCGACTTGCGGGAAGGCAGCGAGGGTGCCTTTTGGGAGAGCCAGAGGGAGAAGGGGGGGGGATCTGGATGGGGGAAAGAAGAAGAAGAGAGAGAGAGATAGGAGGCGTGAGGGAGGAGGAAATGAAAAAAAAAGGAGGGAAAATGGGAAAAGAAAAGATATAAAAAGGAAAGAAGGGGGAAAAGAAAATAAAGAGAAGAAGGGGAAAAATTGTTGGGATCTGAAAGAAAAGAAGGAGAGGAGGAAAAACAGATGTGCATGCGGGTGTGTTGTGCAACTACCGTGTGGAATAGATTTTTGCGAGGCGTAATGTGTGCTATTGTTGTGGTGGTGATGCTAACGAAGGTTGGAGAGTCATGGAAGACGGTAGGAGAACGTTGTTCAGGTGGTGGCTTTGGTGGTTGTGCTAAAGGTAGAATTGGTGACGGTCTCAAAGGTGGTGTTGACGTTGGAATAGGTGGCGAAGGTGCTCGTTGGAGTTGGTGTTGGTACTGGTAAGGAATGTATTTGTGATGGTAAGTGTTGGATGGTGGTGGTGAGTCCAATGGCGGTGATGAGCTCGACGATAGTGACGACAAGGCAGGAGCTGGTGGTAGCTCCAGTGGAGGCTATGTTGAGCGGCGGCGGAAGTGAGGGTATTGGTGTCGTGCAGTAGTGTTGGTATAAATGCTAGAGTATGGGCGATAGAGATAGTGTTACTGAAGAGGTATGGAAGAGGATTGGAGCCGGAGTTAAACGTAATGGCCTATTGCAGAGGTACAAGTGGTGGAAGCCGAGACCAGGGGTGTGCGGGTAGAGGTCGTAGAGGCCGGGGGTGGCTAGGGGTATGAGGGTAGAGGAAGAGGAGGTTGAGGTTGGTGCAGCTGGTGGATGGTGGAGATAGATTTGATAACGACTCTGGTAGTATTAGTGGTGAGCAACTTTTGGTCTTTCTGATGGTATTAGTTATAGAGTCGTTGGTAGGTTTAGTAAAATCTAGTAATAGTATTGCAATATGTAATAAGATGACCACGATTGTTGAGAATTAGTGTTAGTGTTTAATAAAAGTCTAAGTTAGATTGTAATCTTAAGCAGTATAAATAAAGGATGCGGAGGTCTAACCGTCTAAGGCACACACAATTGTCTCCGAAATCCTAACCGAAACTCTACCATGTACCAGAGGAGTAGTACTTTTGTTTGTGACTCGAGTAGAGGTCAACTTTGGCGATGGCCAACACTGCTTCACTTTCACCAAGCCTACCTGGACTGCTAGCTTGTAAATCTCCACACCATGCAAGAGCTGCCGAGTTATAAACGGGGATAATGCCTGCTTCGTTAAGCCGGAGCAAGATCCCCCGTCTGTTTGGAAATTGGAACCGAGGAGTATGCAACTACGTACGAGATCGATCGAAGGACCCGATGGAAGCACAACAAAAGAAGGGGAGGAAGAAGAAACGTGGTCGAGCGGAGTGGAGCAAGCATGGCCGACCTGCCAATATACCCCGATACACGACCGCGCGCATGGAGCAGCAGACGACGACACTCGCGCCCATGCCGGCGGAACCGTGCAGCTCACACATTCCCAGCACCCCCTCGATCGATCGAGCGCCGCGTGATCGACGTATCCTTCTACCCTCTAGATCCCGAGACGGCCGGATGGATACGCGACACTAGCGACGGATCAGTCGGTATGCCGTACATGGGTGTAGGGAGCCAATTAACCACGCAGCCGATCCGGCCGTGCCGCGCCCCTGTCGCCGTCGACGCCCACTCGCTGTCGGCCGGCTCGGTTGCCTAGCTTCCATGCCTTGCCTTTGCGTTGCCTTTCCTCCCCGCGATGATGATTGCTAGCTCGATTGGTTAGTGCGCCTTCCGAGATCGATCGGCCAACAGCGATCCCGGATCCAAGCACTACTATAGTTTTCTACTGCTGCTTTATAGTTTCAGTGTCGCCGTCACGCCCAAAAGTTAGCGTTCATGTTCAGTGCACAGTTGTGGTGGTCGAGATCAGTGGGCTGGGAGTGTCAAAACACGAGCGAGCAGAGTGAAACGTCCCCTGGGTGTTGCCGACGCTCGTGCCGTGCGTCACACATATATCGACCTGCGAATCGACCTAGCTAGCTAGCTTGCCAGTTCAGTCTGGCCAGACTGGCCCGGAGCTCACATGAACAGAATACCACTGAACGTGCAAGTACATCTTGCCTAGCCAGCAAGCGCACATGAACGTACGTACACAGCCCCGGATCGAGACCCCACCACCGTCCGTCCACCGGTCGATCTGCAGCACGCAACACATGCAATGCAAGCCTGTACGTTCTCATAAACACGGCACACATGCTGACATGCATGCATATGCATAGCCCTGCATATGCATGATGCATGTACCCGGTCCAGCTAAGTTGGTCGTGCCACGTGTGATCCCGGCGAGATGGCCCTCCTCCGCGCGCGCGCGTACGTAAGCGTACGTTGCTTCCGATCGATATGCGCGCGGCCGGCCGGCCGGCGAGGGACACGTCCACGTGCACGCCTGCGCCTCCCATCAATGAACCATGACTTGCCGCGCCGATCGAGATGGGGCGCGCGCGCGGGATGGTACGTGCAACACTTCCCGTTCCCGGACCCAACCGAGGATGAAAGGCCAGCGGCTGTTCCCTGTTGGTTCTCACCTTGTGGCCCAGCGGAAAGCTCGGCTTCTCGGCGTAACTGGGATCCATCCGCGCGTGCCCAACTGACCAGTCCGAGACCCCGAGTCCGAGGCAGCTTCCGTGCGGTAAACAGCGGATCTCAGACAGCTTAAGACATGAACAGTATGAGATGTTCCCTTTTGAGAGTTCAGAGCAGTGCCTCTCCTGTACTCAGCGCACTGCGCTGCACTGCGATCGTAAGGGATTGTATTATTTCAGACTTCGTGTAATAGCTAGCTTGGCTTAGGGTATCTTTAATAGTTAGAGACAACTTTGTTTCTAATACATGTTACATTATTTTTAGAGATAACATCTCCAATAGACAGTATTTAGTACACTCTTTAACACTTATATTTTATAATTTTTCTTTAAAATGGGGTTACATGTCAACTAGAGTAAATTAATGTATTATATCTTGTTTCGCGTGCACGAAAAGACGATCTGTTCTCTCTCTTCTCTCCCTCTCTCCTCCACGTAGGATTTTGTTGACGTGACATAGTTAAGAGACGATAATAAATACACTATTAGAGATGCACTTAAGGTACGTTTGGATGGATGTAGCGATGTTAATTGGCTGCAGTGCTGCTGCTACTTTTCAGAATCTGGTAAGAAACACCAAGACATGCGTGTGCTTGCTTCATACCGGTGTACCGAATAGATATGTGTGCTTCAGTATCGATCACAGGAGGTGTCGTTGGAATCCTCGGCCTGATACGGTTTATGATACTTCAATGTAACCGTTGTATCCAGCACTTGTCGTTGTCGATGCTCCCTATCTCTCTATGTAAAGAAACGGAATCGAGTTAGGAAGGAAGATGGCAGAACGTGCAACTCAAACAGAGCGCGGACTATTCATTATATAGGTTTGTTGGACGTGCTACAGTAAGCCAAAACAAGCAGATTCCAGAGTGCTGTTTATAGCTAGATTACAACCGATGCAATCTGTAAAGATTACAACAAGTATTAGTTTAAATCACGAGATCTTACAGATAACATTCAGATACTTTTAACATCCTCCTTCAATCTTAACTTGGCCAAAAGTTAAGATTGGGTCGAAGTACTCTGAACTGCTTTTCTGATAGCTGTTTTGTAAACACATATGCCAGCTGATCTCGCGAGGAAATAAACTTGACTTCTAGTGTACGTTGAGCAACTTTCTCTCTGACAAAATGAAAATCGACCTTAATATGTTTCGTTCTTGCGTGGAATACCGGATTAGCAAAAAGATATGTAGCACCCAGGTTATCACACCACATGACCGGAGGTCACGACTAATATATTCCAAGTTCAGAGATTAGCGACTAAACCCAGACCAGTTCTGATGCCGCATTTGCAAGCGCCTTATATTCAAACTCAGTGCTTGATCTCGAGACTGTAGCTTGCTTCCGAGAAATCCAAGAAATCAAATTGGATCCAAAGAAGATAACAAATCCTCCCATAGACCTGCGATCATCCACACACCCAGCCCAATCTGCATCGGTGAAAGCATTGAGAAGCAATTAGCTCGATTTCTGAATTCCTAAACCCATAGTTCCTGAGAACTTTAGATAGTGCAGAATACGTTTGACTGCCGTCAGTCGGCATGTGCAGATATTAACACACCTTGTTAACTGCAAACAAAATGTCATGCTGGGTGATTGTTAAATACTGTAGAGCGCCTACTATACTCCTGTATTTAGTAACTTCGACATCTGATAGGATTTTGCCCATCTCTTTAGACAATTTCTTTGATGTTGACATAGGAGTTGACACATGTCTGCATTTTTTCATATTAGCTCGCTGAAGTAGCTCAGCAATGTATTTCCTCTGTGTTGGCCGAATCCCTTTCTTGTCATGAACAACTTCAATGCTAAGAAAATAATGCAAAGGACCTAGACCCTTGATTGCAAACTCAGCCTTGAGCCGCTGTAGCAGTTTATTTGATGCTTGAGCTAATGAGCTAGCCATAATCAGATCATCAACATATATAAGTACAAACGTAACATTGCCATGATCTCGAAGGATAAACAATGAGTTATCTGATTTTGATGGAACAAAACCAAGCTCCTGTAGCTTTGTACTCAATTTGGAATACCAAGCCCGTGGCGTCCGTTTCAGACCATAAATCGTATTCTCCAATTTGCAGATATGCTAAGGATACCTTGAATATTCATACCCTGGGGCTGATTCATGTATACTTCTTCTTGCAGTTCTCCATGTAGGAATGCATTTTTCACAGCTCCTTGTTTGAGTGTCCAGCCATATGAGACTGAAATCGACAAAACCAATCGAATTGTTGCTGATTTCACCACAGGACTAAAGGTATCATCATAGTCAACACCATATCTCTGTTTGAACCCCTTAGCTACCAGTCATACCTTGTGCCTCTCAATTGTACCATCTGCCTTCTTCTTTAATTTATATACCCATTTACAGTCAATGAGGTTTATCTCGGGCTATGATTCAACCAGTCTCCATGTCTTATCATGCTGAAGTGATGCAAATTCTTCATCCATGGCTGCTTTCCATACTAGTTGTGCAAGAGCATCATCACGCGACACAGGTTCAACATCAGTGGACAACACTCTATTTGTCGGTTCATCAACAGTGACTAGCATAATGTGTCTAGTACTGACATAGGGCACTATCCCATCTGTGCGCATTTTGGGTATCTGAATGTTATTCTAGAGCCTAGTGCGCATGCCTTGTGTCTGCTGTGGAACCTGCATATCAATGATTTCTGTAGCTAGAGTATCATTAGCAGAGTCAGTCATAGATATATCATGCGAGACAGAAGGATGACTATCTCCTTGTTGGCCAACTACAGATGGAATGGATGAAGCATCAGAAGACATAGGAAGCAATAGGAGTGGTATAGAAGTTGAAGACTGTAGAGTATCAAGAGAGTTTTTCTTAAAAGCTTTGGCAAGGAAAAACTCCTTCATCAAAGATCACATCTCTTGACATATACACCCGCCCAGTGGCATATAAGGAGACATGTGTATCCCTTATGTAGATTGCTATACCCAATGAACACACACTGTTTTGATCGGTATTGCAATTTGTGTGCATTACACGGCCGTAGGTTTGGCCAACATGCACAACCAAAAACTTTAAGAGAATTGTATTACGGTTTTGTGTCAAACATGCGTTGGAATGGAGTTTGATTGTCAATGACATTGCTCAGGAGGCGATTAATCAAGTGACAGGCTGAGAGGAAAGCATAGCTCCAGAACCTAACTGGAACTGAAGAATGCACCAAAAGGGCTAACCCCACCTCGACAATATGTCGATGTTTTCTCTCCATGGTGCCATTCCGTTGATGCGTGTGAGGACAAGATACACGATGACTAATGCCTAATCGGTCAAAGAAAGTATGAAGTTTTCTACACTCTCCTCCCTAATCGGGTTGGACACACTGAATCTTCTTATTTAGCCGTCGTTCTACTTGAGCTTGAAACTGAAGAATATATGGGGAACATCATATTTCTTTTTCAGAAGATAAACCCAAGTGTATCGACTGTAGGCATCAACAAAACTGACACAATACTGATAGCCATTAACAATTTTAATGGTCGACCCCTACAGATCAGAGTGCACAAGCTCTAAAGGAGCATAATACTAACTAGATGAACTAGGAAATGGTAATTGATGGCCCTTGGCCATTTGTCACACATCACAAACTGAAGAGCTAGATTTATTTGGAAGAAAAGACAATCTATTGGACTCTAGTACTTGGCGAAGAACAACAACCGAAGGGTGACCAAGTCGACCATGCAACTGCTCCATTGATGGTTTGACAACATGCAAGGCCTTCCTGGATAGGGCAACATGTTCTGGAATGATAGGATAAAGCCCATTCTCACATCTGCCTTGTAGAAGGAGACTCCTCAAAGCTCGATCCTTCATAGAGAAGTGATAAGGATGAAACTCAAAAAAGATGTTATTGTCCTTAGCTAAGCAATGAATAGAAAGGAGATGATTATCTACCTGCGGGACATGAAGAACATTTTTAAGTGACAATGTTTTGAGATGAGTTTTGATGTGAGATTGGCCAACATGGTGGATAGGCATACTTGTTCCATCAGTAGCATGGACCTTTTCTTTTCTAGTGTAGCTTCACGTGTGGTAAGGCGATCAATATCACTTGTAATATGATCCGTAGCTCTTGTGTTGCTGTACCAGTTGGTATCAACTCCATATGACTGTGTAGCCATTGTAGCAACATGTTTTTCCTCGGCCTGGTATGAGTGATTGAACCTCGATAGCACTTCAGTGCTACATGTCTAGGCTTATTGCACACTTGGTGTAACATCCCAGTTTTTCGGAGCCTTTTTGAAAGTTTTCAAAATAGCAATAACCTTTGGTTTTGTTGATTTGCTCAAGCTTAACCTGGAGATTTTCAAAAGTTGAAAGCAATTTAATATGAATTAATCAAACATCAACTAATTCAGTTTGGTTTATCTTGAGTTAGTGGAATTCTCTGGTATTTGGAGTTCCCCTTCCTTTCTCGCTCTGTCCGATCCTCCTCCCCGCACGCCCGCGTCTTCAATCCTTGCGAGCCGTCCGATCGTGTTTGAGTGGCCTGATCTCATTTGCGCGTTCGCCCAGTCCGAACGTTCCCAATCCTTATGAGTCGTCCGATCAAGTTTGAATGGCCCGATCTCGTTTGCGTGTTTTCCCAGTTCGAACGTCCCCAATCATTGTGAGCCATTCGATCTGAATCGAACGGTCATCATCCCTTCGACCTTCCTCTTGGTCACGACCCTCTCGGTCGCAACCACCCTGTTTGCAAAGATGACCCTCTCAGTCGCAACCACCCTTTTTGCAAAGATGACCCTCTCGGTCGTAACCACCCTTTTTGCAAAGACGGCCTTCTCGGTCGCAACCGCCCTTTTTGCAAAGACCACCTTTCTTGGTTACGACCTCCACTTTTGCAAAGACCACCCTTCCTGGTCACGACCCCCACTTTTGCAAAGACCGCCCTTCCTGGTCACGACCTCTCCTTTTGCAAAGACCACCCCCTCCTCCTCACGACCACCCTCTTGGTTTTAACTAGCCCCACCCGTCAGCCCTGCTCACCTTCTCCTTCCTCTCATCGCGTCACTGCTGCCACAAAGGTCTTTGTGCATTAAATGTTGTTGAGTCGCATTAAATGATGTTGCTTCCGCAGTACATGTTTCCCCCTCTAGTCTCCTCACCTACTTGCCTCCATTCTCTCCTTCACCTGCCCCCGTCGTGCACATTGAATACGGCGTCCTCCGTTGCACCCGTTGCACGCTTGCGTCCTCCTCCCTCCTTGGACCTCCCCTCACCTATATAAGGCTCCTGGAAACCCGTTTTGTTCTCCCTTGTTGCTCCCCCCTCATCATTCTCTCCTTCCCTTCCCCGACCTTATCCGTTCAAGCTCTAGCTTGAGTAGTTCAAGCTCCTATCTTCATCTAGACTGTACCTTTCTTTTAGCTCTGGTTTTTGTAGGTTTTTTGGTCTTTATTTGGAGTTTCTCTAGTTGTTTAGTTGGCTTTGTTTGTACGTGTAGATTCCGGCATTGTGGAAGACTTCTTGGACCCAACAGCCTCTACCGAAGTAGCTCAATTGTTCAACGAAGGCAAGTCGTGTACGTTTGATCATATTGAACCTATTTTTACAAAAGTATATTATTTTATATTAACATACATGGCTAGTTGTATAAAATCGGTTTTGGGAGATAGTTAATTACCTTCTCGACAGTATGCCTCCTTGATAAATTGCAACCGACATGTTGACATGTATCCTTGGTCACCATAGGATGGGTAATCTTAGTTGAACCTTGTTGTGATATCAACATGGGTGCGTATTATCCTTATCCTTGCTGTAGTTATCCGAAGGAGTCGTGTTCATTCTCAAAGAATGTTAATTCGACTAAAGGATTATGCAACTGTGGTGGAGCCACTGCTTTTAAAAGTTGTTGTGCCTTTGGCTAGGGTGGTCATTTGGCTAGATTGAACCCAAAATGATTTCGTACTCAGGTGAGTGATCGTACAGTAAAGGGGGTGCAGGAAGCACATTGGGATGAGGGTGTCTCGCCTGAGTAGACTCTAAGGACTTAACTTTGTGCGTTTGATCTGGGCAATACCGTGCAACCACAAGTTCATTTATAGGGTGGACTAGGCTAAATAATTAGTAATGCTTTGAGTCAGTTCTGTTATGGTTGGGAACGACGCAAAAGGGGGGCAGTAAGGCGAATCCTTAGCGAGCAGAACCGAGTCAGAAAGAGCTGTGTAAAGGCCTTGACATGTTCTCTAGACTGCTCACCTAAGATAGTGAGTGGTGGTATCGACGGGTGCCAAACTAACTAGAAAAGTTCTGTTATGGGGAAAAGTGTACAACGTCTGCAGAGTGTAAAACTATTCGAATAGCCGTGTCCCTGGTTACGGACAATAGCTGGTGACTATCACGCGAACGGTAGTTTTTCTCAAAAAGGTGGTCGTGAGTGTTCGCGAGGTGGTCGTGGGCGTTCACGAGTGGTCCAAGGCGTGGACAGGGTGTTCACAGGTGGTCCTGGAGTGGTCTGAGAAGTGAACAGGGTGTTCATGAGCTGTTTCAAAGAACTTGTGTACTTATGTATTAATCTTTCAACTTAAGCTTTGCAATCTACTTATGGTATTTCCTATCAATCCCGCTTTCTGCAAATTAACTATAAAGCTAACCTTGTCAAGCCTTGCATGAATATTATTTGTATTTATTTTTTTCTACAGCTTGCTGAGTACATTCAAAGTACTCGTGGCTTTGCGCCCTCTGTTTGAATCAGTAGATGATGGAGAACCTGAGAACTCGAAGTTCTTTGAAGAGGAGTTCTTCGAAGACCAGGTGTGATAGGGGACGTCCTCCACTCGATAGTCTGTGGACTTGTCGGATGGCCTCCGCATTTTGGTGTTGGTCTGCTGCAGTTTCTCTTGCGTTGTAAGCCCGGTGCGGCAAACCTTTGTAAAAACTTGACCATAAGGTCTTTTGCTTCTATAAATATTAATTGGTTTGCTTCATCTTTAAGTTTGTTGTATGGATACAATTTCATCTATGTTGTAACTGTGCGAGCTAGCTGATGATCTTGAAACTAGCTCAGTATGCACAGAGGGTCCCTAAAGAATCTAGACCCGCCATTATGAGTTAATGGGGTATTTTGGTGATTAATGATAAATCTAATTATGAGACTAACACTTCTACTTGCCACCTATTGTTTAGTCTCAATTGGATATAAAAGATGAAACTCATGGTTATCAATGACAAATCAAATTTCTCACCTTAGATATAAAAGGAAAAATCCAAACAGGTATGCTTTCACAATGATAATTTTTTTGTGAGACTAACTCCTCTATTGCTAGTATAGATTGTTGTACTATTAAGAGGGGTCTTTGACCAGTAGCTTGAGTTAGTCTTGTGTTGATAGCTCGCTATGCCTGCTCTAGCTCTGTTTAACATGTTGCCTATTTGCGAATATGTTTTGCAAATTGTTGAGGCACATGGAAAATCTGTGATAGCATGTGACTATACTTTGCAAATGTGTTTTGCAAATGGTTGAAGTCCATGTACCTTATTCCCTGTGGCATGATGATATTAGTTTGCAAATGTGTTTTGCAAATAGTTGAGGCTCATGTATGTTCCTTGTAGCATGGAATCTTAGTTTGCAAATGCGTTTTGCAAATGTCTTAAGTACATGTACCTTTTAGTTGTGGCTTTGATTCTAAAAATTGGTAAATATGTTTTGCAACTTGTTGAGAATCTTGCTTTCATACCTTGTGTGTAGCTGGCATCAATTGGCAAATATGTTTTGCAATTGAGTTGTTCTTTAAAGCGATGCATGCTTTTCTCAGAACATCGGAACTACGCGATACCGGCGTGTGGGCGTTCGCGTCAATAGCTAGAACTACGCGATGCGGTAGTGTTAGTCCGAAGACGTTTCTCTGGCGGAACTACCGGTGGACGTTCGGACCGTCCAATAGCTATTGTGACCATGCGGTCAAAACCCTTGCTCCGAAAGTTCCTTTGCATCTGAGCCATCCATGTGTTAGTCCCCTTCTTGCTGCCACACTCCACGGCGAGTTGATTTTGAGCGGACTTGTGGGTCTCATCTGCGGTAGCTCCACTCGCCGGTGGGTACTTTGTAGAACTACCGTTTGTCGGTAGATCTCGAATCTTTGATGCGAAAATATGGATTTTCGAAAAACTCTACTAGCATGTTTTTGAGACTCCAATCTCGAGTATAGCGCCTTGGATCCCCACTTCCGGACTATCCCCACCGGTCCTGGGTTCCTCCATATCACTCACACACACTATTACTTACCCGATGTGGAGAGCATAGTCACGTAACAAGGTAGCATTTTCTGCCCAGCCAAAGCGGAAAATGGTTGGCACCGAATTGCATCGACCGAGCAAGAGTTTGTTGGTCCTTATATTATAGCCATATGTAAAAAGGGGCCCACCTCTTACCTCATCGTCATCATCGTCGCGTTTCCCCAGCCAGGGCCCCCTTTTACCCACCTAGTAAGCCTCAGTCTTTCCTTAATCATCTTATCTTATCTCAATCATTTTCTTTAGATTTTGTAAAACCATTTTGATGCAATACATATAATAGTGCAAGATAGGGTATATTTTTAAAGTAACTATGTTAATGTTCAAGAGGATCGCTTGCCTTCGTAGAAGTAGGAAAAGTTGGCGCCAAGTTGAAGTTCGTCACCGCTCTGTCAGTCTTGGTTAAGCATACGTAGTAGATCGGCAACGAATAATAGTATAAGTAAATACGTAGTTTATTTGAGTGATAATCTAGATACATAAGTTAGCGACGACTACAAGTTAGCACAATTTAATTACTAAATTGCTTTTGCGGTCTAATCGAAGTTAGCACTCTCCGATAGTCGCCCGCTTGTCTAAACCCACCAATTAGATTAATGACAACAGAAGCAATAGACACACAACTAAATATAGCAGTCAAACCACCGATCAACAAGAATCTGCAATTACTGAGATTATCTAATCCTAAATCCAAAATTCTAACCTAAACCTAATCTTCTTCCTAACCTTCTCCCTAATCTCTCTCTCTCTCGGCTGGCTCACTAACACACACACAACACTCAGCCCACACGCACGCACACACTAAGCCTACTACACACACACGCACACACGGCCCAACATAGCCCAACACACACGCACACAACGCACACACTACCGCACACACCCTAAGCACACACACACCACGCACACAACACACCCTACCATCTCTCTGCCTCCCTCCCGACTCTCTTCTTTCCCTCTCCAATCTCACGCGCCGCCGCCCCCTAGGAGCTCCCGCGCGCTGGCCCTCGGCGCGGTCGCCCCTCCGATGCGGCCCGACTCCGGCACCCGGTTGCTCTTCCTCCCTGCCTCCTTCGCTAGCGCCGGCGCCTCCTCTACCTAGCGCCGTCGAACCCGGCTCTCCCTCTCTCGGCTCCCCTCTCGCTCACCCGACGCCGCCGCCTTCTAACTCCCCCTTCGGCTGCTCCTCCCGGCTCGACTCGGTCTCTCCCTCCTTCCTTCCTCCTCCTTCCCCGCCGGCCCCTTCTCGGCTCAGATCCGGCTCGGATCTGACTCTACTCCACCTCCCCGCGTTGCCTTCGCTCCCTTCTCGATCTCTTCCTCCCGGCGCGGCCGGAGGCCCGCGCCGCCGCGCCTCGCGCCTGCATTGCCGGTCCCGACTCGGCCTCTCCCTCATGCTAACCCTACGCCACCGCCGGCTCCTACTCGGCCCAGATCTGGCTCGCGCCGCACCCTAGGGTTTCGCTCGGGCTCCTCTCCACCGGTCCTCTCCTCCTGGCGCAGATCCGGTCACCTCCTCCTCATCCGGCGCGGCCAGGGGCCGACGCCGCCATCTCTCGGAGCTACCTAGGGTTTCGGGGACTTGGGTTTGGCCGGCTTGGCCTACCTGCCGCCGCAGCACGTAAGCTCCTCCCTTTTCTTCTACAGCTCTCACCGGGTTTCTTGCTAGACTTCTCGATGAATGCCAATATGCATGTGCGCGAGTTGGAGGGTGGATCCGAGGTGGATGCTCTTGGAGGTATGAAAATGCAGCTACTGTAGGCAAATGCTCACCTTCGCCTCATCGTTCCAATATTCTTACGATGAACCGAGATGATTTGTGTTGGTGGTGTTGTGCTGTCTTTGTTGAATGATTGCTGCTTCTTTCTTTGCTTGTTCTTGATCCGTGATGTTGATGAATGGTGCCGTGATGAATGGGAATGGGGTGGTCTTGTGATGAATGAGAATGGGGTGGTGCTGTGATGAATGGGGTGGTGCTGCTTGGGGATGGTGCTGTGATGGTTGCTTGAGGCTGGGAGTGAATGGGGTGAAATGGTTGTGGTGAAATACTGGAGGAGAGGGCTGGGGAGATAAGGGCGGTGCTGCTCTTTTGATGGCAGAGGATAGGAACGCACTGTGCAATGGATGAGACTGGACGGTTTGCTTTGCAGGTGAACAACGTGGTTGTGCACTGTGGTGCTTGTGATACTGTAATGCTTGAGAGTAGTGGAGATGGTTCTAGGCGATAGCACTAATCTGATTTAGGATTGCATGATATAGGATGTATGAATGTAAATGAGATGATCTGGATTATGTGGATGTAAAATGAACTACTGATGTCTTATATATGCAACTGTTGGTTTGCTGTCTGATGCAAAAGGATATGCAATCTATTTATCTATTGATCAACTGTTGTGCTGAATGACGATTGAAAAGGTGGAGCGAATGCATGAATGATCGACATGATACGCTTCGGCTGATTAGGAGCGATCTAATACTCTCGCTAACTCGCCGCTAAGAAAAAGCCTAACGCCGCTAAACCCTAATTACCGCTACGAGGTTAGGTCTTAAAAACGCGGGCGTTTACAATAAGTTGCTCATCTGGTAGTGCGGTAATACCGACGTTGTGTGTGCGGAACTACCACATATCGATTTGTCCGAAAGTTTGTTGGCGGTACATATTTTCCAGTACATGCGTATTTCGGAGTTTGCTTGCTCCTTGTTGTGCGGTAGTACCACGGTGCCTTGTGCGGAACTACCAGAGAGTGGAACAACCGCGTATTGCTTGGCGGTAGTACCGCGCCGCTTTGCAACAACTAGTTCTGCTTTGCAACGGCTAGTTCAGAGCATGTGTTGCTGCTGAAATCCGACCGTTGGGTTGTGGGCGGTAGTACCGGCCGTTGAATAGCGGTAGTTTCGATTATCTTAATTTTTTCGGGATTCTGCTTCCAACGGCTAGTTTTTTTGTGTGGGCTATTTATATGGCCACCTTAGCCGGTTGGTATGAGAGGCTAACGCTTCTACACTTACCTTTGAGTAAAGAGCAAGCCATCTACACTCTTATGTGCATGTGTTGCACTAAGTAAGATGTGAGAGACAAATCCCAGTGCATGCGTTGCATTAGGTAGTGGATTGTGTATCCACTTGAGCTTAGACACTTGATTGGTTTAAGTGAGAGTCTTAGACTTATTACTTTTGGTGTTTCCCGACACCTAGATGACGTGGAAGCGTCGTGCGCCGGTGAGCTTCTCAAAAAAGATTGTGAGAAGACCCGGGCAGTTTGTGAGTGATTTGGTGCTCGCCATCTCCGGAGTGGAGCAAGAGCAACCATAGTGCAGCGAGGTGTTGGTTTGATTTGGAACCAGTCCAATTGGTTTGGGCTTACCTCAACATGGATTAGGGGAGACCGGTAAGTCTCCGAACACCATGATAAAACATCGTTGTGTCTCCTTGTGGTTTGCATTTACTTGTGCTTTACTATATTAAAATTTACATACTTGCGTTAATTTGCTTATCCTGTCTTGTATGATTGCTTACTTGTATGCTTGTCTGCCATCATTACCTTTAGTCCTATCTTTGTTAGTGCACTTAGTCTAGCCTAGTTGATTTAGGTTTTATCTAGTCAAAACCAATTTGATATTTAGCTTCCGCATTAAACAAAGCTTTACCTAAAGTTTTTAAACCACCTATTCACCCCCCCTCTAGTCGGCCTCCTCGATCTTACAATCCCGGGTTGCTTTACTCGGGGTCCCGACAGAGGTGGTATCAGAGCCATACTGACTGTAGGACGTAACCTTAGCTAGCATGGTCATTTTTGTCAAAAATTCAAAATCTATTTTCTAAATCAAACCAACGGCTAACTTGAGTAGTTGTTCTTCTCTTATCTAATTCTTATTTCATCTCGTCTCATTCTTATGTTCTTACATCTTATCTATTCATAAGCATTGTTTTCTAATTCAATTGATCTTTCTCACCCCAGTAACCCCAATGGGATCGAGCTTAACTTTGAGTAGACCACCCCTATAAGTTAAATTAGTCATGATTTAGTAGAAGTCGCCTCCCTAAGTTTCTACATCGTTATTCGTTAGTCCATGTTTTGGGACCGTTTTGAGTGGTTGCTTCTTAAATAGCTTTTTGGCTATTTCTCCTTTGGATTTAACCGACTTTCCCCAACTAGGTTGCTCCATCTTTCTCCTTTGCTCTCTCTCTCGTGTATTGTGCGGTTCCCTCTTACCTCTCGTGCTTTCTTGTCGTCTTTTAAACCTGGGCAGATTTGTTGCAAATAGTTCAGACCCACAAACCGGCAAGCCAAGAGGAACCAGTGGACCCATATCCTCTACCACAACCACCTCCTCCTCCGTCAGCAACAGCAGATCAGGGGTTGGGTCAGTTTATGGCCGCACAAACGCAACTGATGAGTGCGATGATGCACAATATGAATCAGATGATGGCTCAACAGAGTCAGACTGCCGCCGCTCTTCTCTCAATGATGAACCAGAACAACCAAGCAGCTACTATGCCACCACTACCACCTCTAGTTTTCCCCCAGTCCAGATTGGCCGAGTTCATGAGAACTCATCCTCTCACATTCTCTAGCTCCTCTGAACCTCTGGACGCAGACGACTGGCTGCGTTCTACCGAGAAGAAGCTTGCCATTGCCCGGTGTGACGACCGTGAGAAGGTCTTGTATGCCGCACACCAGCTTGAAGGCACTGCTGCGGAATGGTGGGAAAATTTCAGCGCCGCCCGTGCAGACCACCATAACGTTACTTGGGATGAGTTTTCAATAGCTTTTCGTCGCTCTCATATTCCCTATGGGAAGGTGGAAATAAAGAAGAATGAGTTCCATGAGCTATGACAAGGAAGCATGATGGTGAGTGAATACCTCAACAGGTTCACTCAACTCTCTCGTTATGCTCGAGAGGACGTTGTCACGGATGACGCATGTTAAAAGCGTTTCAAGTAGGGCCTCAATCCTGGCTTGAAGGTTCAAGTCGTGGGCAACGACTATGCCGATTTTTCAGCATTTGGTGAACAAGGCTATGCTCATTGAAGAGTCTCGTCGGGAGCTTACAGACTCTTAAAGGAAGATGACACAGCATGGTGCTCATCAAGGACCTCTGTAGAGAGCCAGGATGAATGCTCAATACCCTGCTCGTTCTGTTCCTCCCGTTGCACTCGAGACCTCTGTAGCGGCACCTCACCTGGCTGCTCTAGGTTCCTGCAGCTCCAGTGTAACATCCCATTATTGGACTTGTGTTTCGAATGTAAGAAAATGGCTAAGAATTAAAACTTTTTCTTACATCATGTATTTCCTGTTGTACCAAACAATTCTTGTACAAGGGATTATGGAAATATAATGTCACAAGTCTATTTGATCCAAACTTTGATATTCCAAAAACGATCTTGTCAAATATTGTGATCATCATTGGGAAATATTTTTCCTAAGTTTCTGTGATGGTATGTGGCCCCTCTGAAAAATTTCATAATTTTTAGAAATTGTTTGAATATTTTTAGGGGGCAGTCAAACTTGTTTGACTTTCAGTCAAACATGAAATCAGAGCCTTGCAGAATTTTTGGAGATTTATTCACAGTATAAAAACCTCTGAAAATTTTACACATGGTTAATATCCGAGTTAGCAAGCTCCTGTAAAAATTTCATAATTTTTGGAGTTGTTTTTCTATCTCAAATAAATCCTCCAAAGTCTTTGTTCTTATTGGAAAGTCAAAACCTAAATTCACTGTGCTTTGGATTCGAGTCAGACTCGGGCTCGAGCCAACCGACTCGGTCCAGTCAACTAACTGCACCGAGCCCCTTTAAAAAGCGCGCGTTGAATTTCAACCATTGGATCTTAATCGCGCGGCCGTTGTGCTTTTAAACATTCGGACCTTCCGGTTGCGCTGTTAAATTTGAACCGTTGGATTCCCATCTAACCGTCCAGATCCTCTGAAATGATCGGACCCTCCGGTTGTTGGTTTGAATCGGAGCCATTGGATTAAAATCCAACGCTCTCTTGTCCCTCTGTTGTAAACCACGTTCGCGACGTGGGGCAATCTGAGCCGTTCATTTCTAATCCTAGGGCTTGCGATCTCCTTCGTTGTGTTTTAAACCTCAGAGGCGTGGCGTAATCTCAGCCGTCCAATTTAAATCGTAGGGCTCAGGATCGCCCGAGCTTCTCCTCTGGTCATCTTCAACCTCTAGTCGTGCATGAACAGTAGGGTAGTGATGGTAGTGTCAAATCGTGCTTCCTACGGCCGCCCTAGTCAACAGTAAGGGTCGTGGGAGACACATTCGGCTGTGCCATACCCTAATGCACATCTACTACCTTTTTCCTTGTCGGCCGCGTCTGGTGCTCTGTGCTTTGCCGCCCGAAAAGCTTTAGCTCCAAACCCTAATGCCTTCAAAGCTTTATAAGCACCTAGCACACCTCCTGGTCTCTCTTTGCACCACCCTCAAGCTCTCATTTCAATTGGGGAGCTTAACACCTCAAAAATGGCAAGTCGCCATTATTGACCCGAAGAGCTCCATTGGTGTTCTTGGTGTTCCAGTGGTTCTCCTTTACATTTCTTTGCACCCATTTAACCTCCTCTCTATCTTGAGCATTTCCCCACACTTTATGTTGGATTTGATTCTCAGGAATTGTCCAATTTGGGGTTTGATCAAATTCAGCTGAAATTGGTCATCTTCTTCCTCAGCTCAGGTGAGTGCTCTATTTTCAAATTAGTTGCTCATGTAGCTTCTGTGGACCATAATGAAGCTATATTGATGCTTTGGTATCACTTACTTGGCTCTGGTGCCATTTCCAACCTTTCTTCTCCAAGTCCTAAGCCTCCACCGTGGACCCGACTTCTCCGCCATCTTTGAAGCTTCTCTTCATCAAGGTAGCTTCTTATTAGTCCCTGAGGCTCGCACCCGCTTCTTTGACCGCAATGGAGCTTTTTGCTATTTTCGTGTTTAGCAAGAGAGCTCCATTTTCGTTTCTCCGCTAGCGGCTGCTCGTCTCTCACCATGGCGAGAATGCCACCGATGAGGTTCGTAGTGCTATTGCGATTCCATTTAGTTCTTAGTTGGCGCCGCGCGCGTCACGCGCGCAAGCCGCTGAAGTTCCTCGGTGTTTGCCACGAAACTCCGCTGGCCATTTGGTTAAGGCACGCGATTGTTCTCGTGATTGCTAATCATTGGTCTATTAATGGTGTCTTAATCTATGTCGCTGAGCCACCGACCAAGGCCCAACATCCTTAAATCATCCACGGCATAATCCCGCGCGTGTGGACATCATTAATGACTAATTATTGGTTAATTAATGTGCCGGAGGTTATCGCCGGAAATTCACTTTTGAGTCTCGGCGACGCGGGCCTCCAATCTCTTAAATCACATTCAGATCGCTCATTAAGACACATTAATCACTAATCATTACCAATCATTGGTGTTTAGTAGTTAATCGCCGCCTTAATTGCCCCCGTGCCTCACCGACATGTGGGCCTCCTCTTTAAAATCCTCTCGCGCACTTAAACCCCGTGCGTAGCGCTTGGTTGATCGTGGGCCGTCGATCCCGTGATCAACGACCCAGATCTAGAGTGCATTCGGACCCTCCGATTGCCTCTATCATTCTTGACCGCCGATCTTGAGATCAACGGTGAGATCCGTATGCATTCGCACCATCCGGCGAAGGTGTGCTCGACCGCCCATCCGCAGAATCTGCGGCCGTGATTGGCCCAAGCAACCGCACCGCCCTGATGCCTTCCTCACGTGAGTCGTCGATCTTGATCCAACGGTGAGCTTACGTTAGTGTTGCACGCGCGTGTGCTATTCTCGCCGCGTGAGCCGAGGATTTTAGATCGAGGGTTGATAAGTATCCACGTCTTATTCTGTGGATTAGATTTGTCTGTATTTCGGTAAGTAATTATTTCACATCTGAAAATGGTATAAAAACTTTAGAAATTCATAACAAATTCATTTTAAACCCTTTTAGGTAATTCCAATCGTAATAAATTTGTTATCACTTAAGTTTATTATAAAATGGAATTAGGCATATTTCAAAGAGTAAAAATTGGGTAACTAGAAATAACTTGATTTCTGTCACTTTGAATATTCCAGAAATGTTTTTAAACTTGAAAAATGCATATCTTTTTCTGTATAAATCCATTTTGTGCAAAATCAATTTTGTTAATTTCCTTAGTTAGTGTACTTTAATATGAAATAGGTTTTTAGCATAATTAAAGCTCTGTAAAGTAACTTGCATTATATTTACAATTTAGAAAAATCATAAGTAAATGTGTATAACTCCAAATTTAGTAAATTCAATTTTGCTGTTATTAGGATGTCATAATCTACCTGCTATAAAAATTTCAGACTTTAGATCATTCTAGAAAATTTCTCCATGAACAGTACTAATAATTAATTAGGTTGATTTTAGGTTGAGAAAGAGTATTTTGTCCATATCTTTTGCATGTTAAGTCCAAATTGTATGATTTTTATTTCTAAAATTATCTAAAATCATTCCCTAGCTGCTGTATAAATTTCATTAGATTTGGATGTCTTTTGCTGTTGGAGTTTATTTGGTGTTCTTCGCTCTTATTGGTTTATCGCCTTTTCGCGTTAGGTTCCGAAGACAATATTGTTGTTGATTCTGAGCCACAGCCATCAGATCCTGCACTCCATCAAGGCAAGTAGATGTAGCATCATTTGATCATATTGTTCCTACTATTTTCAAATTCTAATATGTTGTTTGCAAATTCTATGTATGCATTGCTGTGTTGTTTTAAACTATTGTCGATAGTTGGCCCGATGAGTTGCATTATCGTAGAAAATGTTGATTCCTCTACCATCGAGCCTAGGGTTACTTGTCGTGATTTTGGATTCATTGGATGGACCCTTGTCACTTAGTAGTTTACGTGTCATTATGCTTAGCCCCGCTTAGCTATCGGTAGAAATGGCGCTTATCGACTTGTCGATAACCTTGATCACACAAATTGTTATAATCAGATATTTCAGCCTTGTGCTATGTCTAAATTGCAAAACTAAAACTGAAAATGAAAATAATTTAGACTTGGGCACAATGGTAAGATGGTGTAATCTTTTGGGTGTGAATGGAAAGGTGCCCGGGTCAATTAAGGACCGAACTACTTGTGAGTATCTGTTATCCGAGCATTCTGTGCGTGTTAACCACACTAGAGGGATATGGGACCTCTCTTAGCTGAGTACTTTGTGGTGAGTTAATTAATGAGTCGCGTGGTGGGTTGCATATTTAATTATATGCAACATGGGCACGTTTGTGGGGAGAGGAGCACCCGCCGAGGTCAGTGTATCCTGCTCCACGTATGGGTCCTTGTGATCCATATTTCGTCGACAGATCACTAAGAATTAACCCCCATACGTGCGTCTCTTGATTAGCATATTCCATTGGAAAGGGTTCGTAGGACTTAGCCGTGCCGGCATACCAAAGGAAGTGTGCTTAATAGCTTGGCATAAAGGCGGTCTGAAGTGTGGGTACATTGATACACCCTTGCAGGGATTACAAACTATTTGAATAGCCTCGTCCTAGGTTATGGACACGCTTGGATAAGCTTTTCAAGAGTTAGACTACAACCTTTTTAAATTAAAACTTGATGGGTGGTATGAATCAGGGATTCATGCTATTTGTGGTGGCTATTGGGTTAGTCACTTCTAGGTGGTTACCTTTAAATATTGTTACTCGTTGTTATTTCAATAAGTAAAACTGATTTGTTAAATTGCTTTCAACCTATTACATTATTGCAAATGAAACTTGCTTTGTGCGTCCAAAGAACCATATAACCACATTCCTTTGATACAACTTTCATGTAGCTATGTATAGGCTTGTTACTCGTAAGTCTTGCGAGTACATTATTGTACTCACCTGCATTGCTTGTTGTGTGCAGAGGAAGGGAATGAGTCCGATGGACCTCATTTCTGTGAGTTGTGCTGTGGCAGTGTTTGGGGCGATTAGCTTGGCGGCCCGGTCGGTTGCCCTGTGGTGTTATGTGGCTAACCGGTCGTCTTTTGGTTTAAGCCATCTTATGGCAACTGTTGCTTCCGCTGTTACTTTTGATACTCTTGTCTTTTGGCCGGTCGGCTGTGTTGTAATAACTTATATTATGTATGTCTTTTGGTAGACTTGTTATATTCTGTGTATGGAATTGATGCACGCTTTGGTATGATGTATGTGTGCTGCATTTTCTAGGAAGCACATATCCATCGAGACGTGGGTTATTCTATTTGTGATACTAGAACCAGTGGAAGGTTAAGTATTACAAGTTTAATAAACCGGGGTCTCACACCCAGCAACCAGCAGCCCGGAAGCAACAATCCTGCCATGGGGATCACTTGTTTCAACTGCCAGCAATTAGGACATTACGCCAGCAAATGTCCACAGAGGCAAGGCCCAGCGCCGGCAAGATCCAATTTGGGAGCTGCTCCAACTAGAACCCTAGTGCCAAGAGCAGGTCGTGGAGCACCCTAGCCTCCGGTTGCAGCAGCTAAGACCTCTCAGCCTTTTGGGAGAGGTCGTGTGAACCATGTCACAGTGGAGGAAGCCCAGTCAGCCTTAGACGTCATGCTGGGTAAGTTCCTTATAAATTCGGTATTTGCTGCCGTTTTGTTCGATTTTAGAGCTTCGCATTCGTTTTGTTTCTCGGAGTTTTACTGCAAAGCACCAGTTGAAGGTTTTGAATCTTAAGACTACCTTGTTGGTTCAATCCCTCGGTTCGAAGTTGAGTAAGAACCAGGCTTGTCCACAAGTTTCAGTGGTCATAGAAGGGGTAGAGTTTCTAGCCAACCTTGTCCTCCTTGACACCCAGTCATTAGATATGATTTTGGGCATGGATTGGCTCTCTAATCACCAAGCCATCTTAGATTATGGTGGTCGGAGCATCACTCTGGTCAGTCCAATCGAAACCAAAGTAAAATTTGAAGCCTCCTCAGAGAAGCTTGAAGGAGCTCGTAGTGTCATGGTTGTATCTCTAGTGTCGGTCCAAGAGTTCACGTTCACTCAATGAAGTCACCATCAAGAATAAGTACCGATTGCTCTGAAGAAGCAGATTAAGGAGATGCAAGACAAAGGTTTTGTCGGACCAAGTTCTTCACCTTGGCCACCATCAAGAATAAGTACCCTCTGCCCAGGATTGATGATTTGTTTGACCAGCTAAAGGGAGCCGGAGTGTTCTCAAAGATAGACTTGAGACCGGGTTACCATCAATTGAAGATTCGCCAAGAGGATATTCCCAAGATTGCTTTCTCAACCCGTTATAGACTGTACGAGTTCACAGTCATGTCTTTTGGACTGACCAATACCCCTACTTACTTTATGAACTTGATGAATAAAGTATTCATGGAGTATTTAGATAAGTTTGTCGTTGTCTTCATTGACAACATCCTAGTATACTCTAAGAGTTAAGAAGAGCATGAAGAGCACATTCGCTTGGTCCTGTAAAAGCTTAGAGACCACCAACTCTATGTTAAATTCAACAAGTGTGAGTTTTGGATGAAGAAAGTTATCTTCTTAGGACATGTCATGTCTATAGAAGGAGTCGTCGTCAACCCTGGTAAGGTCCAGGACATACTCAACTGGGACTCACCCAAGTCAATGCCTCAGATAAGAAGTTTCCTTGGCATGGCAGGTTATTATCGCTGGTTCATAGAAGGGTTTTTCAGTATAGCAAGACCTCTCACTCAACTGTTGAAGAAGGAAAAGAAGCTTGCTTAGACACCGGATTGTGAGCAAAGTTTTCAAGAATTAAAGAAACGTCTGACCATCGCTCCAGTGCTGGCCCTGCCTGATGTCCGAAAGGACTTTGAGATTTTCTGCAATGCCTCGCGACAAGGTCTCGGCTGTGTCCTGATGCAAGAAAAGAAGGTAATAGCTTATGCTTCCCGTCAACTGAGGCCTCATGAAGCAAATTACCTCACTCATGACTTAGAGTTGGCTGCCGTGGTGCATGCCTTGAAGATATGGCGACATTACCTTATTGGTAATCGCTACGAGTTTTACACCGACCATAAGAGCTTGAAGTACATTTTCACCCAAACTGATTTGAATATGAGGCAAAAAAGATGGTTGGAGTTGATCAAATATTACAATATAGGAATTCATTATCATCTAGGCAAAGCCAATATCGTAGCGGATGCTTTAAGTAGAAAGGTCTACTGCAGTCCCCTGATGATCAAGGAGAGTCAGCCAGCACTGCACGAAGAATTTCAGAAGTTCAAACTTGAATTGACCGAGGAAGGTTACTTAGTTGCCTTGGAAGTTCAGCCCTCCCTGCCAAATCAGATCAGGGAAGCTCAAGCGGAAGATGCAAATATCAAAGAAATAAAGAGCAACATGAAGAAGGGCAAATCCCTCGAGTTTGCGGAAGATGAGCAAAGAACCTTATGGTTTGGCAATCGTATGTGTGTGCCGGACCAGAAAGAGCTTAGGCAGTTAATACTCAAGGAAGCCTATGAGACCATGTACTCCATTCACCCGAAAGCACTAAGATGTACCAAGACCTCAAGGAGTTGTATTGGTGGCCTAGCATGAAGTGAGAGATCGCAGAGTATGTGGCACAGTGTAAAGTTTGCCAGCAAGTTAAAGTCGTGCTTCAGAGGCTGCCTGGACTCTTGCGACCCCTGCCAATACCCAGATGGAAATGGAAAGAGGTCGGGATGGACTTTATCCCTAGTCTGCCTAGGACCAAGGCTGGCTACGATTCTATCTGTGGTCGTGGACCGCCTAACAAAAGTCGCACACTTCATTCCTGTCAAGACCACCTACTCAGGAGACCGACTGGCAGAGTTGTACATGGTGAGGATTGTATGTCAACATAGCGTACTGAAGAAGATCATGTCGAATTGAGGATCTCAGTTCACCTCAAGGTTCTTGTAGAAGTGCATAGTGTTTTAGGCACAAACCTCAATTTTAGTACAACATACCACCTGCAAACAGATGGCCAAACCGAAAGAGTAAATCCGATTCTAGAAGATATGCTGAGAGCTTGTGCTCTGGAGAACAAGACCAGTTGAGATCAAATGTTGTGTTACGCAGAGTTTTCCTACAACAACAGCCATCAAGCAAGTCAACAGATGTTCCCGTTTGAAGCCCTTTATGGAAGAAAGTGTAGGACACCTCTGTATTGGACTGAAACAGGCGAAGAACAAGTGCTTGGACCAGATATCTTGAAGGAAGCCGAAGATCAAGTTAAGTCAATAAGAGAAAAGCTGAAGACATCACAAACTCGACAGAAAAGTTATACAGATAACCGTCGTCGGGACTTAGCTTTTGCTCCTGGAGATCACGTGTACCTGAAGGTGTCACCTCTTAAGGGAATGCGAAGTTTCAGAGTCAACGGGAAGCTTGCAACTAGATACATTAGGCTTTTTTGAGTTCTAGCCAGAAGAGGAGAAGTCACTTATCAATTAGAGCTGCCACCTCAGCTGTCAGCCATGCACGACGTCTTCCATGTGTCTCAATTGAAAAAAGTGTCTGCGTGTGCCACAAGAGCAGATGCCGTTAGCAGTAGTGGACCTTCAAGAAGACCTCACTTACAAGGAGCAACCCATCAAGATATTAGAAGTGTCCGAGCGAGTAATAAGAAGCAAGATCGTCCATTTCTGCAAAGTGCAATGGAGCAATCACACTGAAGAGGAAGCCACCTGGGAGCGCGAATAGGACTTGAAGACTGAGTTCTGCACCTATTCTCTAGTCAGCCTGAATCTCGAGGTCGAGATTCCCTTTAAGGGGTGTAGGTTTGTAACATCCCAGTTTTTTGGAGCCTTTTTGAAAGTTTTTAGAATAGCAATAACCTTTGGTTTTGTTGATTTGCTCAAGCTTAACCTAGAGATTTTCAAAAGTTGAAAGCAATTTAATATGAATTAATCAAACATCAACTAATTCATTTTGGTTTATCTTGAGTTACTAGAATTCTCTAGTATTTGGAGTTCCCCTTCCTTTCTCCTCTCTACCCGTGCACTCGTGCCTTCAATCTTTGCGAGCCGTCCGATCGTGTTTGAGCGGCCCGATCTCATTTGCACGTTCGCGAGTCCAAACGTTCCCAATCCTTGTGAGTCATCCGATCAGTTTGAACGGCCCGATTTCATTTGCACGTTCGCCCAGTCCAAATGTCCCCAATACTTGTGAGCCGTCCGATCAGAATTGAACAGTCATCATCCCCTCGACCTTCCTCTTGGTCACGACCCTCTCGATCGCAACCGCCCTTTTTGCAAAGACGACCCTCTCGGTCGTAACCGCCCTTTTTGTAAAGACCACCCTTCTTGGTCACGACCTCTTCTTGGTCACGACCTCCCCTTTTGCAATGACCACCCTTCTTGGTCACGACCTCTCCTTTTACAAAGACCGCCCTTTTTGGTTATGACTTCCCCTTTTGCAATGACCAGCCCCTCCTCCCCAGGACCTCCTCCTCAGGACCTCCCTCTTGGTTTTGACTAGCCCTACCTGTTAGCCCTGCTCACCTTCTCCTTCCTCTCGTCGCGTCACTGCTGCCGCAAAGGTCTTTGCGCATTAAATACCGTTGAGTCGTATTAAATGTTGTTGCTTCCGTAGTACTTGTTTCCCCCTCTAGTCTCCTCCCCTACTTGCCTCCATTCCCTCCTTCACCGCCCCGTCGTGTGCATTGAATGTGGCGTCCTCTGTTGCACCCGTTGCACGCCTGCGCCGTCCTCCCTCCTTGGACCTTCTCTCGCCTATGTAAGGCACCTGGAAACCCCTTTTGTTCTCCCTTATTGCTTCCCCCTCATCACTCTCTCCTTCCCTGCCTCGACCTTATCCGTTCAAGCTCCGGCTTGAGTGGTTTAAGCTCCTATCTTCATCTGGACTCTATACCTTTCTTTTAGCTCTGGTTTTGGTAGGTTCTTTGGTCTTTATTTAGAGTTTCTCTAGTTGCTTAGTTGGCTTTGTTTGTACGTGTAGATTTCGACGTTGCGGAAGACTTCTTGGACCCAACAGCCTCTACCGAAGCAGCTCAATTCCTCAACGAAGGCAAGTCGTGGATCTTTGACCATATTGAACCTATTTTACAAAAGTATATTGTTTTATATCAACATGCATGGCTAATTGTATAAAATCGGTTCTGGGAGCTAGTTAATTACCTTCTCGACAGTATGTCTCCTTGATAAATTGCAACCGACATGTTGACATGTATCATTGGTCACCATAGGATGGGTAATCTTAGTTGAACCTTGTTGTGATAACAACATGGGTGCGTATTATCCTTATCCTTGCTGTAGTTATTCGAAGGAGTCGTGTTCACTCTCAAAGAATGTTAATTTGACTAAAGGATTATGCAACTGTGGTGGAGCCACTGCTTTTAAAAGTTGTTGTGCCTTTGGCTAGGGTGGTCATTTGGCTAGGTTGAACCCAAAATGATTTCGTACTCAGGCGAGTGATCGTACAATAAAGGGGGTGTAGGAAGCACATTGGGATGAGGGTGTCTCGCCTGAGTAGACTCTAAGGACTTAACTTTGTGTGCTTGATCTGGGCAATACCGTGCAACCATAAGTTCATTTATGAGGTGGACTGGGCTAAATAATTAGCAATGGTCTGAGTCTGTTCTGTTATGGTTGGGAACGGCGCAAGAGGGGCTGCCTCCTCCTAAGTTGTGCATCCGAAAACCAGAGTTGTTGTTGTTGTAGGAGCCGGAGCCCTTCTTGTGATAGCCACCACGATTCTTCCCACGATTAGGAGGCTTGCCTCCCCCACGGTTGTTCTTTGAAACAAAATTGGCTGATACTCCATCAATTTACAGGTTAGAATTGTGTTGTTCTATCCGCAGATCAAAAGGCATCAAATGTGCATAGAGATCGCTAAGAGTAACAACATAAGTTCATGTTGTGATAGAGGTGACCAAAGAAGCGTATTCCTCACCGAGACCACAAAGAAGATAGGAGATGGCTTCTTCTGGGAACGGTTGGCCGATGGATGCCAGAGTATCAACTAGCCTCTTTCCTTTGCTAAAGTATTCTGTTGCTAATGAGTCATTCTTTTTTAGGTTCGCCAGCTGCATGTGAACGTTCATCGCTCTCGCCCTGGAGTGCGACAAGAACATCTACTCAAGCGTTGTCCAGACCACGGCAGAGGTGCCAAGGAACAGGACTTGCAAGAGCACCTCCTCAGAGAGGGAGGATAACAAGACGCTCAACACCTGTTGATCATACTGTAGCCAGATGAGATATACCGGATTTGGCTCCTGTGATGCACCTATTTATGTCGCGCAAACGACAATCTTCTCAGGGCACGGCTTGGAGCCATCAACATACCCTAAGAGTTGTTGACCTCTCAGGTATGGCATGATTTGAGCCTGCCACAGTAGATAATTCTCGCGAGTGAGTTTCAGGTTGACAAGGTGGGAGAAAGACAGCGTCGATAGCAAGCCGGCGGTGGTCGAAGAGACTGAGCTAGCAGCGGTGGAACTCAGGGTGCTGATGGTGGACATGACGATGGTGTGGCTGTGGATCAGATTTGTAGCTCTGATACTATGTAAAGAAATGGAATCGAGATAGGAAGGAGATGGCAGAACGCGCAACTCAAACAGAGCACGGACTATTCATTACATAGGCTTGTCGGACGTGCTACAGTAAACCAAAACAAGCAGATTATAGAGAGTTGTTTACAGCTAGATTACAACCGATACAATCTGTAAAGATTACAACAAGTATTTGTTTAAATCTTGAGATCTTACCGATAACATCCAGATACTTTTAACACTATCTCCGTATATCCTCGATCTGTCTTAACAAACAACGATTAAATAAATGTAATCGTCTATATTTACAAATTACTTCTAAGCTTATTATTACCCCTCCCCTCTCCCGGGCGTTGTCAATTTGTATGTTCTGTTTTGTATATATAGTGTGATCGATGGATGAATAGTTGCTGCACCGTGTTTATTCCCTGCTGATCAATCACGAGGCACTGGAACTGTAGCTCTCTGAATCTTGCTTAGCTAGCTTCACCAGCTAGCACCAAAGCGAGCCACTTCTGCATGCGTGTGAAAATATGTCAGTTTCATTGTTTCAATTGTTCATCTGTGCGCACGCAAGCATCACAGTCTTCACTGCCTCGCTTTTGGAGCACGTAAATGTATGTATAAAACTTCAGAGTTCACAAGTTAAACACTCTCTCCTACATATAACCAACTTGGCATGAAGTGCCACTAAACTGATGGATGTAAGAGTCATTAACAAGCTAAGGTTGGCTTTGATCGAGAGACAGAGAAGGATTGAGATTTGAGAGGGACTGGTGAGGAGCAGGCTCACCAGTCCACTACCTTCCTGTCACCTAACCAACACGAAGGGATGATCTCTTCAACTGTTCTTTGCTGCCATGCTCCTAACAAATTGAAGATCTGCATACCACTTTTGTCGATCCGATGCGAGTTCGGTACGAAATCTTTCGGCACATGCAGCACCGTGTGTTGATATTCGACAGGCGAGTGTGAAGCTATAGAATTATCAGACATGGACACGGGACTCGACGGTTCATGATCAAAAGGGAAAGGAGACGGCAAATGCGAAAGCGAGTCAAGCGCACTGATCAGAAATGTGCAAGCCAGCGTCGACCGATGTAACAACTCGAGAGTCGCACTAGCGAGCAAACTGATCCAGTACTACACACATGATTTAACATGAGAGACAGCGAGTGGATTAGTTGGTGGAAGCGTAGATTCCTCGGGCTGCCCTGGACCAATGGCATCTCGATCACATCTGATACTGAAAATAAGCCTGGTATGGTTAACTTTTTTTTTTGTTTGAGAAATGCTTAGAAGGAATTAGCCATTTTTTTCTCTTAAGAAGATTTTTTTTTTTTGTTCCGGGATTTCCTCTCCGGAACCGACCGGGCACCAGTGCCGAGTCCTAGACTCGAACTCTGGTGGGTTGGGTAGCCCCTGCTGCCACAAACCAAGTGAGCTACGCTCACTTCCCGGTATGGTTAACTTACCGGTGAAGATTGTGTTGGGATAGTACAGCATCGGTTGTAGGATAAGAGAAAACACGATTTATAAGGGTGAGGATGTATATTAGGCTAGTTTTTTTAGGAGATGATCCAAGACTCTTTCGTTGTTGCTATGTAATTTGGCTTGCGGCATGGTGGTCCAACGACCTAAAGTTGGGACGCTAGATTTAGCGGATTTAGAATCAGATACTGGTATAGCGGTTTGATGGCGCTGCGTAACCGATTGGTTACCCACGTAGCATGACCAGGGAGTCAAAATTTTCATGTCATGTTGATGGGCAGCTCTTGTCAATGAGATGTAAAGGTTGGCAAACGTACGTGACCAGGTGAAACTCTGAAAGTACAACTTTAATTGATTGGAAGGCCACTAACTCCTTTTCGTGTGATGCGAATAGACCATGATATCCTAATGAACAAGCTGAACTGGCATTGTCTGATTGGGCCCATCCATCTTTTGCTCTCTCTCTCTCTCTTAGGATCTAACTGTTTTTCAGAAAGATCCATATTTTGCTTATGATGTTTATAGCAACAAACGGCCTAATATTTGGCCCATTAACCCATTTTGGGTGGGACCGCGGCCCATAAAAAATGGGCCTAGATGTTTTTTTTTTTCCAAACGATTTCTCTGATTTCCATTAGCAAGAACGGAAACAAACACATACTTCTGAGCTTTCTCCTAAACCACCTAACTTGACTGGATCCAAATCCCAAATGAAATACTGGCTGAGAGCACCAAGCAAACTATCTAATATAGCTGCGATTAGAGAGTTTCACTACTACCAACTCCTAAAAGATGTTCGCAACTCTCACCCAGGAGATCAACAAAATGCAGTGTGAACCAAAACAACTACATTACAAATTATTGAGGCTAAGACTACAGACTAAAAACGAAGCCCAGCATCAGAACTTGACAAAACAAAGTGTCTTATTGTCACCAAGGTCTGCAGATCACGCCAATTGTTGAAACTCTTGCTCCATCTTCCAGCAGCAAAGCTGAGCTTGACCCAGCACCTTGCCTGTTTGCTCCACCTCAATTGGTCTCATCATGCTGCCTGAGAGCTTCAGCCTGAATTATCGCCGCTCCTTTCTTTACTGCCGCCTTCAAGTCTTCTTTGATCAAATCTGCCCAATAAGTAAGGAACAAATAGTGCACACGATCTCAGCAGGAGATCGAATCAATTTTATTTTTGGTCAAAACAGGCTTTATTTCTGAGTTTCCATATTGTCCAACACACAGCAGCAAGACCAAAAATGTGAGTTGTCCTATTGCATGGCATAACATCCTGAATCCACCAAAAGAATTGTTCAAAGCTACCAGGTCTGCAATCGGCTCCTATGGCCAATCCAGTTAGTCCTCATGCAAATTTTGCAACAACACACTCAAAAGAAAAGATGAGCAATACTTTCAGGTTCATTACAGAAGCAACATATGGGATCAGCTTGCCATTTCCTTTTGATCAGGTTATCCTTAGTCAGGATTGCATTATATCCAATAAGCCACATGAAGATTTTGATCTTATGAGGCAACTTTGCTTTCCATAACATCTTGAAATCAAGATTGTTTTAAGTGGTTGTTCATCATCTTATATGTTGATCTTACAGTGAAGATTCCAGATTTCTCTAAGCACCATTTAGGACGGTCTGTGCTGTCACCCAGGGCAACAGTTACCAGAATATCTCTAAGATTTCTTAAATCTTTTTGAAGATCCTCAGTTAACCACCTTCTGAAACTGAGATCCCACCCCTTTTGAGACAACTCATAAACAGTGATGTCCTGTTCATTACACTAGCTGAATAAATCATAAAAAATTTCACACAGAGGTAAAGCACCACACCAGCAGTCCTTCCAGAATCCTTTCCTATTACCTATCGCCAGATTTCTTCCTTTTAAGGTAGAGATGTTTAATTTTCAAAAGATCAGCCCAACACGCTGAATCGTTTTGTTTGTGCTTAATTTGGGAAATGCATTTTCCCCCAAGATACTTTCATCTAATTACATCCTGCCAAATGCCATTTTCAGCTTCAAGTTTCCACCACCATTTACATAACAAACTTACGTTCAGCTTGTATACATCTTGTATTCCAAGCCCCCCTTTTTGCTTAGGGGCAAGGATCAAAACCCGCTTTGGTAAATCGCCGTCGTCGGCGAAAAAAAGCGGCGATTCTGGATTTCGGAAAAAACCGGATGAAAATCGCTTGAATTTGATTAAAAATCATTCAAAATTCAAAATTTTGAATTTGAATTTACAAAACCCGGAAAAACCGGCTGGGATCCAAAATCCTGGACCCCCGCCGGTAAGCGGTTACGGGCCGGGTTTTTTTTCCCCTGCTTAGGGCTTGTTTGGGAACTTCAATCCCGGCCGGGATCCCGGCCAATTCCCACGGATGGAAAGCTCCGTGGAAAATTTGCCCCGTCCACGAGTTTAGGGCATTTGGATGACACGGGGAAACGAAATCCACGGCTTGTTCCGCGCCGTTTCCACGGGGAATTAATCATCGTGTGCCCAGGTGGGGAATTTTACTCCCGTCGCGTCGAGACACACGCACGACGCCCCCACGCCTCCCTCCTCTTGTGTAGGACCGGAAAGGCGACTAGAGGGGGGTGAATAGGAGCACAAACTTTTTTTCTCCCAAATCAAATTCAATACGAATCTCACTCCAATAGCTATGAAAACTATGAAGATCAATCAATCAAGCACAGCGGAAGACTTGTATTGAATCCAATCAAAACCCCAAAAGAAACGACCATAAACACAAGGAGACAGTCTGATGAACAGTACTCGAAGCTATAGTGGTCGGTGAACAGTACTCGTAGCTTGCACTCGAAATGAACAGTGCTCGAAAGAAGAGTACTCGAAGCTACAGTGTCTTGCTACAGTACTCATAGCAAGAACTCGAGATGAATAGTACTCGATGCTACAGTACTCATAGCTAAAGTGCCGTGCTGCAGTGCTCGTAGCTAGCACTCGAAATGAATATAACTCGATGAACAGTACTCGATAAAGAATAGGGCTCGAAAGAATAGTACTCGAAGCTACGGTCTGGTACTGATGCTCAAGACTGTAGCAAGAACTCGAAATGAATAGTCTCGTAGCTACAGTAAAATCAGCACAAGAAACGGAACTTCAGCACGATTTTGAAATCGAAAATTGATCTAACTTTTGCTCCACAACTCCAAACTTCACGAGACTTGACACACACCTTCTCAAGGATGTCAGAACCTATTTCGAGCAACGATCGTGAAGATCCTTGCCAAAGTTCGACATTTCTCCATTTGAGTGAAGGTGGTTCAAAACCGAGTCAAAACGAAATCGATCTAGAGATTTGCTCGTGGGTAATTGATGATCAAGATAACCCTAGATGGGTTCCCACATGTTGCGCAAGTTAGATCACAACAAGAATTCAAGCAAAACTTACAACCACGAAATCTCGAAATCAACCAAAAGGAGAACAAGAACAGAGAGGACAGAGAGCATGAATAGAAGAAAACTTGGGTTTCCACTCATTGAATCGAGAGTGAGATACAAAGAGATACGTCCCAATACGCAAGGACAATCGAACAAGAAAGATTACAAGCTCGTCAAACCATCCTCTCCTCTCCAACTCAAGAACACAACCCATACATGCTTGAGAGGGAATGATACACGTCTTTCAAGAACCCAACGAAGGGGACACAGAGGGAACACAACTCGCCTCCACCAACAACTCTCAACCACTAAAGCCTAAAGCCAAAGGACCCTAAAGCCTCTTTTGACTAAAGGAAACCCTAAAATCCTTTGAAGTGTTCACCGGCTTGCAGCCCTCCAACCTATTTATAGCCCATGGCTAACGGTCTCCACCCTACGCGCGCTAAGTCCAACGGAGCCTGCTCCCGCTTGTGCAGCCTCGCGAAATTCCCATTTTGCCCCTCCTGCACCTTCTGGGAAGCTTCCGCGCTCCTTGTCTTGCACGCCTCGCAACCACCTCGAGTCCACGTCGTCTTCGACACATCCCGACCGTTCTGACCTCAGCGCCACCTGCGCCTAGTCCGGTCCACCGTGTCTCGCCACGACTTCGCAACCACCTCGAGTCCACGTCGTCTTCGACACATCCCGACCGTTCTGACCTCAGTGCCACCTGCGCCTAGTCCGGTCCACCGTGTCTTGCCACGACTTCACCGCGCTCCTTGTCTTGCATGCCTCGCAACCACCTACAGTCCACGTCGTCTTCGACACATCCTGACCGTTCTGACCTCAGCGCCACCTGCGCCTAGTTCGGTCCACCGTGTCTTGCCACGACTTCACCGCGCTCCTTGTCTTGCATGTCTCGCAACCACCTCGAGTCCACGTCGTCTTCGACACATCGGACCGTTCGACCTCGCGCCACTGCGCTTAGTCCGTCCACCGTGTCTCGCCACGACTTCACCCGATGTCCTGCGGTCACACAGACAAGAAACACATCAAATAGCACCGCTCGATACATGAAAGCATAACTACCATCACTTACCATGCCGAAGTCCAAACCTGTCGAAATTATCAGAATATGCAACTTAATCCCGTACGACCAAGTTTGACCAAAGTCCGATCGAGCCCAACTGCGCCACACAACGACTCGACTCCGAACTACTCAAACCAAACTCGACTTACCTAAACCAATGTCAATTACTCATCACACACAATGGATGACCTCACATGGTCTCTCAATCTCCCCCTTGATGAGTATATTGACAAACCCAGAAAAAGATGAAGTTGAGTTTGATTTGCAAAGTCCAACATGATCCAAAGAAAAGAATGTAACTAATGACCATGTCGACAGAAGGAATACTAGAGCAACAACTGAAAGAGCAAATTTTTTTCCAAAGCTCTAAAAAGATCCCAAACCAGCTTTTTCTTCTCTATTCTCCCCCCTTTTGGCAATAAACACATCAAGAAAGTAAAAGAGAGAATAAGATCACAAATATGGATGAAAAGACTGAAGTTTGATTATTTCTAAGCATTTTGAGCCATAAGAATTATCCATAATGACCATAATGAACTACACCCAGCCATAACTCAATAAAAGGCTATTTAGATTATGACAACATAAATATAAGCCAGCTAGAGCACATAGATGACAATCTAAAATGTAATGCATTTTATGAGTAAGTCAAGTCATTAATGAGCAAAGTCTAGCCAGAGATATCCAAGGATGATGCAGGCCATGTCAATAAGCTAAGCGGAACAAGGAAGTACTATTGAGACCAAATAGAGAGCTATGCTCAAGATTGAAACATTAGTTAAGTACTTGATTCTTTTTGTAGCTTTAAGCAAATTGAACACATAAAACATATTTTCTTTTGAAATTCATGGTTGTTGCCAACCAGATTTTTGTTTTATCATGTGCCAGGTCTCAAGCCTTATGCGACTACTCCAAGCGAGAAGCTTAAGAAGATAGTCTAGGTCACCCAAAACTCCCCCTAAGTTCATGCCAAGTGCAATGGCAAGCCGTCTCATAGGAAAGAATTGGTGAGATCAGTTTTTTTCGCACAAAAGAGATCTTTTTGCCTTTTAACAAGTTGTGCTAACTCATGCAACATCAAGAGACTAAAACAGCTCAATCTAAGGCTCATTATAGATTCAATGCTCTACCCAGCCTATTTGACATGACATGAATCATAAAAGGATAGCTCAAGAAAGACTAATCTCGAGTGCTAACATGACAAGTTTTAGTTTAAGTTGAACAATTTTAATTAACTTATCATGGCATAAGCTATTCCATACATATGAAGTCATGATAAATCTAGCAAACTAAGCACAAGTCATGGCAAGGTGTAAAGCATTGAAGCATGTCATAATAGGATAATAATCAAGGCTCAATGCAAATATATTACAATGCTAGATGCTGAAAATGCAAGAAAGTCCAGCTCCCTCTCAACATTAGATGCAACTTTTAGTTCAAGTTGAGTTAAGTCAAAATTAAGCTCCAGCAGCCCCCAAAAGAACTCCCCCTGAACTAAAGCAATAAAAACGAGAAGCTGGCAAAGAAAACAGTAAATAGGTAGTCCTTAAAATATAGATAAGATATAGAGAAAACTATGGCTTAGACTGACTCTCATCTACCCCATATGACTCTAGGACTATCAACTGCCCACCTAACACACCTAGGAGCAAACACGCACTGTCTGCAGAGGTGGCCCGACCCTCGCTAGAACCTAAAAGTAGTGAGTGAGCTCAACCTAGTGAGAAGAGAGACAGCTAATAAGCAGTATCCTAGAACCACAAGATAAGAGTAGGAAGACTAAGCAACTTGACTAGAGAAACACTCTAATCTATGCTAGGAGGACTAATCCCAAATGCACCCAAAATGCAATGCAACAACAAGGAGTAAGAGCATAATTAATATAGTAAAGCAGTAAAGAATAGAAACTCCCCCTCACTACAGTCCATAAGGACAGACCAACCCAAGCTCTCCTCGTAGAGCTGAAAACCTCGAACTATCCAATGGCTTGGTGGAGATGTCAGCCAACTGGTGGTCACTCTCGACAAACTGGAGCACTATATCGCCCTTCTCTACATGGTCTCTAAGGAAGTGAAAGCAAATATCAATATGCTTGGTCCGAGAGTGCTGCACAGGGTTCTTAGCAATGTTAATCGCAGAAGTGTTATCACAAAAGAGTGGAACACTATCTATAACTAACCCAAAGTCCCGCAGGGTCGAAGCCATCCAAAGCACTTGGCTACAACAACTGGCTGCAGCAACGTACTCGGCCTCTGCGGTGGACTGTGCAACACCGGACTGCTTCCTTGAAGACCAGGAAATAAGAGAAGTGCCAATAAATTGGCAGGTGCCAGAAGTGCTCTTCCTATCTATCCTACAACCGGCAAAGTCTGCATCCGAGAAGGCTCTCAAGGAAAGACAGGATGAGGAAGAGTACCAGATACCATAGTCAATGGTAGCTCGAAGGTACCGAAAGATGCGTTTCACCGCCTGACGGTGAGAGACGCGAGAGAAGCTCAAAACGAGCGCATGCATGACACGTAAAAATGTATGTCCGGTCTCGAGGCGATGAGTACAAGAGGAGCCAATCATACTGCGAAACTCCTTTTGATCAACTGGCTCGCCATTCTCATCTGGGTCAAGATAGGCTGTAGAAGCCATGGGAGTCGACACAGGCTTACCATCACTCATGTCGAAGCGTCTCAGGAGGTCACGAGTGTACTTTCCCTGATGAAGAAAGGTACCCTCCCGAGTCTACTTGATCTGAAAGCCAAGGAAGAAAGTCAACTCACCCATCATACTCATCTCAAACTCGGTGCTCATGATATCCGAGAACTGTGAAACCAGAGTATGGGAAGAGCCGCCAAATATGATGTCATCCACATAAATCTGAACGAGCAGAAAGTCGGTGCCATGCCTATGGATGAACAAGGTCTTGTCTACTTTACCCATCTCAAAACCATGACTTAACAAGTAGGACTTAAGCCTCTCATACCAAGCTCTCGGGGCTTGCTTAACTTCATACAAAGCTTTGGAAAGCTTGAAGACATAGTTTGGGTATTTGGGGTTTTCAAACTCGAGGTCAGTCGGACGTAGACCTCTTCCTCAATAAAGCCATTGAGAAAGGCACTCTTGACATCCATCTGTAGAGCTTGAAACCCTTAGAAGTCGCAAAGGCAAGCGAGATTCTAATGGCTTCTAGTCTAGCTACAGGGCAAAGGTCTCCTCAAATCTAGACCCTCAACCCGAGAGAACCCCGAGCTACAGTCTAGCCTTGTTTGAAAAACCACTCCATCCTCGCTCGCTTGTTCTTGAACACCCACTTAGTCCCAATAATATTGTGACCTCGCGGGGCTCGACAAGCGACTGGACCTTGTTCCTCTCGAAATTTTCTAGCTCCTCATGCATGGCATTGACCCAAGACTCATCAGAAAGGGCGTGACAAATGTCCTTGTGCTCAAAGGAGGCAACAAAGGCGAGAATGGAGACAGACTGAGAAAGCGGACTTAGAGCGTGTGACACGCTCAAGAGGTCTCCAATAATCGCTCAAGGATGCCTTTTACGGATATGTCGGGAGGTCCCGGATGAGGAGAAAAAGTGGCCTCTACCTCGTGTGCAGACGAGGCAGGGACAGAGCCACTAGCTCCGGAGGAAGCAGTATGTAAGGGCTGGTCACCTTGAGGTGCCGTGGAAGAAGGCATCTCAAGGGGAGGATGAGTAGCTGGATCAGGTAAACAACCATCGTCTCCATCGTCCTCATCATCCACAAAGATGGTCTCGGACTGCTCTAAAGAACCTGAGATATCTGGTCTAGTCCCCGGACTAGCCTCGTCAAAGGTCACCTCGCAAGTCTCTACCAACTTGCTAGACTCGCAGTTCCAGACCCTAAAAGCCCGCGAAGAAGTCGAGTAGCCTAGAAAGATATCGTCACAGGAACGTGACTCGAACTTGTCTAGGTTCCCAGACTTCAGAATAAAGCATTTGCAACCAAACACACGAAAATGAGAGACGCTGGCTTTCGCGTATCTCGACTCATAAGTGCGGTGCAAGTGTGTCCGAAGAAAAACTCGATTCGAAACATGACACGCGGTTGCAATGGCTTCAGCCCAAAACTTCCTCGGTGTAGAGTACTCATCAAGCATCATCCTGGCCATCTCGACCAAGGTACGGTTCTTCCTCTCCACAACGCCATTCTGCTGAGGGACGTATGGAGAAGAGAACTGGTGCTCTACACCTATCTCCCCACAAAAACTCTCAAAGTAGGAATTCTTGAACTCCGTGCCATTGTCACTGCGGATCGCTTGTAAGACACCTGGAAGATCAACAGAAAGCCTACTAAAAAGACCTTGGAAATGTGAAAATGTCTCATCTTTAGAGGCTAAGAAAAACACCCAAGAATACCTCGAGAAGTCATCGACCACAACAAGAACATACCACTTTCCTCCTGCTGACTGTACTCGAGTTGGTCCAACTGTGTCCATGTGGAGCAGCTGTCCCGGTGCATCGGTCATAGTAACTGTGACCGGAGGATGAGAAGCGGCAACCATCTTGCCGTGCCGGCATGGAGCGCAAACAAGATCTTTGACCATCTTGAGTTTCGGCAGACCACGAATGAGATCGTGGCCGCTAACTCGGGTCAAATGGTCAAATCCAATATGACCAAGTCTCCTATGCCAGAAAGAGAGGTCGCGGGACTCAGAAGCAACTAAACACCTGAGAGGATCGCGGATGACTCGAAAACTCAAAGACGAAAGATCCTCCCATAACGAAATCCATAAACCGGTCTACCCGAAGAATCAAGAATTTTGCAATTGTTTTTCTTAAAGCTCACCTCGAAACCGTCATCGGTAAGCTGTGAAACTGAAAGCAAATTGTACTGCAGCTTACTAACCAAGGCAACATCTTTCAAAATGAAAGAATCATTCACGTGCCGCGATACCTTTGGCGATGACGCGCCCAGATGAAGCATCTCCGAAGGTGATCTTCTCATCACCTGGAGCACGGACTAGGGAAGAAAAGCAACAAGAATCTCCGGTCATGTGTCGAGAACGTCCGGAGTCGACGAGCCAAACCTTTCCCTTCTCTGCCCGGCGAACCTGAGTCAACAAGAGAGTAAAGTCTCAGCACTGGGGTAAATCAACAGTGATTTTGGCACCCAATACTGAGTAACATGTCGAGCAGATGAGATAGTCAAGCACGACTGACCTCTATCTACCCTACGCTCTCTGTCACTCAAAGCAGAAGGTCTATGAGTAGACTGAAGTCATTGCTAGGTCCAAGCGCTCTGAGGAGCGAGTGGAGCATCCGCAACATCTTTGAACACGCCGTGGGTAGCTGTCTTGATGAGGAAAACGAGATCTACCCTCAGGACGGCGAAAGTCACGACCAGAAGCATATCGAGGACGAAAACTAGAAAACTCAGTAAAACCGAGTCCTCGATACTGCCCAACCACAGACTCAACAGTTCTTTGTGTTGGTCCTAGGTGCACTCAAGGTCTCGGGCCGACCCTGAATACGCCCAAGAGACTCAACACGGTCTCTACGCGCGATCTTGGCGCGCCTGAAGCATCGATCGACTGTGTGTCCATCCTTCTGACAGAAAGTGCAGTGATACCTCACCTTGTGAGAGGTAGAAGCAGCACGGGGAGGCTTCGCCTTCTGAGAGGCTGAAGCGGTAGGTGCAATCACCTTACTGTCAGAAATCCCCTGGACATAGCCCGCTGACTTAAATTGGACTTTCTCGGTCTGGCTTAGTCTCGATCACACCAGTGCTATGGGTCTAAGCACGGCAGGTGGATGCTTCCTTATGTCCTTATAAAAATCATATCCTAGACCTTGATTAAATCTACAGATCTTAGATTGGTCTAGAATAAGATTGATCTTCTTCTTGCCTCCTACAAATCTCTCGAGAGTGTTCATAAGGTACTGACACTCCCGAAAGAGAGAGGTGCAAGAAGAGCAGGGGAAGAAGAGACAGAGAGAAGGTAAGGGAGCAAAGAAGAACCAACAAATAGAGGAAGAATGGCTTGTGCACGCACACCGCTCGAAGGGACAGTCCTACTGCTAGCCAGTTGGTTCACGTCGCTAAGCGTCTCATCCTTACCCTGGGGCTTCTCCCCCTTCTCCACAATCACATTACACACATAATGTGGCTTCTCTAGAAGGTCCTTAGTTAGCTTCACACATTTCTCATCCAAAGCAATCAAGTCAGATTTTAGTTTGTTACAATTAATACATGGTGAGCTAACAGGGTCCTTAGTAGCAAACTGTGCCAACTTCCTATCATGATCAATCATATCTTGAAACTGTTTAGAGACAGCTTCAAGTTCAGCAGTTAACTTAGGACAGTTTAAGCAAGAATCAATCGACTCAAGTAAAGAAGCTTGTAGTTCAGCAATTTTATGATCTGCCCGTTTTAAGTTCATCTTCAAGTTATTGCAATTTTCACAAGACTCGGGCAGATCAAGGAGCATGGCATAAGATCCTCTAGCAGCAATGTTCTTATCCTCACATGAGGTGGGAGAAGTAGTCTCATCAGTAGTAAGTAGGGTAACAACCATCCTACTCAATTCTAACTCAGCAAGCAGACTAACATTCTTCACCTTAACAATATCAAGCTCGGAGGACACACTATCATGCGAGGTCCTTAGTTTCTCCATGTCACCCAATAGAGCACAGCATGTATCACAATTATCACGGGAGGGAGCAGATGTAAGAGAAGTAAGCTCCTGTGATAGTCTATCTACTTCCTTCTTTAACTCAGTACACCTAGCCCTAGCTCTAGCATGAAAACCACCTAGCTTAAGAAAAGCATGATTGAGCTGGTCGTAGGTGGGGCATACCTCATCCGAGATGGAGTACAGCTCGTTGTCGCTCAGTTCGCCCTCAAGGGCCATGAAGCATATGCCGGAGAAGTCGTTGCTGCCATCCTTGGGCTCTTGGTCACCCGTCCCGTCGTCGTCGCTCCATCCTTCCACCTCGCTGAGGTCGAGGTCGCCGGCGGTGAGGACGCTGGAAGAGCTTCTTGGCTTTGCCAAAGTTGCGAACATCTTCTTGCCTTGTGCAGAGCCGAGGCTTCTTGTTGCGGTTCTTATCGGTGTAGTCATTCTTGCCTGAACCGCTATAGTCATTCTTGCCTTTCTCCAGCTTGGGGCAGTTTGCCCGAATGTGGTTGGGGCCACCACACTCGAAGCAAATCACTGGTCCTCCTCTCTTTCTGTCCCTCCTCCCCTTGTAAGCATGGGAGAATCTTCGAGCAAGGAGGGCCACCTCATCCGCAGTCGCTCTAATCGATCATCGGTTATGTCACAGAGAGCAGCAAGGGAGAATCCGCAAAGAGAATCAGAAGAAGAGGAACCAGAAGCCAACGTTGGATCAGTGACCAAAGCCATCGACTGTGACTTCAACTTACGAGAGACAACGTCAATCTCGTGAGTCTTGAGGCGTGAGTACAGCGCGTCAAGAGTCAAGGTCGAGAGGTCTGTCGTGTCCTTGATGGTGGTCACTTTCATCTCCCAAACACGCAGATCAAGTACTGCGAGCATCTGACGAGCGTTGTCCGAGTCGGGGTATGTGAGACCGACCGCTCGGAGGTTGCTTAAGATCTTGTGGAAACGCGTGAAGCACTCATCGAGGGACTCACCAGCAAGCATCTCGAATTTGTTATATTCTCGCTTGAACTGGTCCTGTCGAACCGTCTTGATCTGGGTGGTGCCCTCATGGTATGCGTCGAGGGTCACCCAGATATTGTAGGCGGACGACAGGTGAGAGATGCGATCGAACTCGCTACGACTCAGGCCCTGAATAATGATGTTCCTTGCCTTAGCGTTTGCCTCAACATCATGTATATTCCCAACATTGATGTTCTCATCGGCAGGAACAACAAATCGGACCTTAACCTTGCGCCAAATAGCGTACCCCTGAGCCTGGATGTATGTCTCCATTCGACTCTTCTAGAAAGGGTAATCGATGCCATCGAAAATGGACGGCTTGGTCGAGTACTTGTCCGTCGCCATGGCTCTTGAGACCGGTTAAGATCTATTGATTAGAGCTAACCGGCTCTGATACCAATTGTAGGACCGGAAAGGCGACTAGAGGAGGGGTGAATAGGAGCACAAACTCTTTTTCTCCCAAATCAAATTCAATACGAATCTCACTCCAATAGCTATGAAAGCTATGAAGATCAATCAATCAAGCACAGCGGAAGACTTGTATTGAATCCAATCAAAACCCCAAAAGAAACGACCACAAACACAAGGAGACAACCTGATGAGCGATTACTCGAAGCTATAGTGGTGGTGAACGATGCTAAATAGTTTGTACTCGAAATGAGCGATTGCTTGAAAGAAGAGTACTGAAGCTACTGATGTCTTGCTCTGATGATCGTAGCAAGAACTCGAGATGAATAGTACTCAATGCTACGGTACTCGTAGCTACAGTGTCGTGCTGCAGTGCTCGTAGCTAGCACTTGAAATGAATATAACTCGATGAACAGTACTCGATAAAGGATAGGGCTCGAAAAAATAGTACTCGAATCTACAGTCTCGGTACTTGATGCTACAGTACTCGTAGCAAGAACTCGAAATGAATAGTCTCGTAGCTACAGTAAAATCAGCACAAGAAACTGAACTTCAGCACGATTTCGAAATCGAAAATTGATCTAACTTTTGCTCCACAACTCCAAACTTCACAAGACTTGACACACACCTTCTCAAGGATGTCAAGAATCTATTTCGAGCAACGATCGTGAAGATCCTTGCCAAAGTTCAGACATTTCTCCATTTGAGTGAAGGTGGTTCAAAAACCGAGTCAAAAATGAAATCTGATCTAGAGATTTGCTCGTGGGTAATTGATGATCAAGATAACCCTAGATGGGTTCCCACATGTTGCAGCAAGTTAGATCACAGCAAGAATTCAAGCAAAAACTTACAGCACGAAATCTCAGAAATCAACCAAAAAGGAGAACAAGAACAGAGAGGACAGAGAGCATGAATAGAAGAAAATTTCAGGTTTCCACTCATTGAATCAGGAGTGAGATACAAAGAGATACGTCCCAATACGCAAGGACAATCGAACAAGAAAGATTACAAGCTCGTCAAACCATCCTCTCCCTCTCCAACTCAAGAACACAATCCATACATGCTTGAGAGGGAATGATACACAGTCTTTCAAGAACCCAACGAAGGGGACACAGAGGGAACACAACTCTGCCTCCACCAACAACTCTCAACCACTAAAGCCTAAAGCCAAAGCAGACCCTAAAGCCTCTTTTGACTAAAGGAAACCCTAAAATCCTTTGAAGTGTTCACCTGGGCTTGCAGCCCCTCCAACCTATTTATAGCCCATGGCTAACGGGTCTCCACCCGTTCGCGCTAAGTCCAACGGAGCCCGCTCCCGCTTGTGCAGTCTTGCGAAATTCCCGTTTCGCCCCTCCTGCACCTTCTGGGAAGCTTCCGCGCTCCTTGTCTTGCACGCCTCGCAACCACCTCGAGTCCACGTCGTCTTCGACACATCCCGACCATTCTGACCTCAGCGCCACCTGCGCCTAGTCCGGTCCACCGTGTCTCGCCACGACTTCGCAACCACCTCGAGTCCACGTCGTCTTGACACATCCCAACCGTTCGACCTCGGCGCCACTGCGCCTAGTCCGGTCCACCGTGTCTTGCCACGACTTCACGCGCTCCTTGTCTTGCATGCCTCGCAACCACCTCTGATCCCACGCCGTCTTGACACATCGACCGTTCTGACCTCAGCGCCACCTGCGCCTAGTCCGGTCCACCGTGTCTTGCCACGACTTCACCGCGCTCCTTGTCTTGCATGCCTCGCAACCACCTCGAGTCCACGTCGTCTTCGACACATCCTGACCGTTCTGACCTCAGCGCCACCTACGCCTAGTCCGGTCCACCGTGTCTCGCCACGACTTCACCCGATGTCCTGCGGTCACACAGACAAGAAACACATCAAATAGCACCGCCCGATACATGAAAGCATAACTACCATCACTTACCATGCCGAAGTCCAAACCTGTCGAAATTATCAGAATATGCAACCTAATCCCGTACGACCAAGTTTGACCAAAGTCCGATCGAGCCCAACTGCGATGCGAAAAATTATATTCTGCCAATAACTTTGTCAAATTAAAGTTTTCCCATGACTGCTTCCAACAGCAACCCAGTTCTTGACTATAATATTCCAAAAATCATAACTTCTATTCTACCCGTCCAAAAATCATGTTCTTGGATTCTCTGGAATCCTTAAGAAGTTATCTACCCTTTTTCATGTAGATCAAAACCCCAAATTAATCCATCTTATATTTTTAATCTATATTTTTATGCGTGATGCTAGAACCCGACAAACTGATGAGACAGCAAGCTTGCAAAATTCGTAACTTATAATATAGTCATCCGATTGACATGAACAAATACTCTACAGAAAGCTATCGTGATCCTCTATAATTCTCTAGGAGACAAAATTCCCAAATTTTGCACCACTAGTACCCGAAACTGCAGTGCAACAGGAATAGTAGAATATCGATCTACTAAACAATTTCTACCGACTGGAAAATTTCTACATAGAAAAGGAAGAGAAATATGATCATCACCCTTGGAGATCAAGATGACGAATGCGAAATCCCAGCAAGACTCATCCCTTTCTTCCTCCTCTCCTTCTCCCCTTCCTCTTCGCTTCCCTCTCATCCCTTCTCCCTTCTTTGCTTCTGGCTGGCAGCACACAAAGTAGCAGGAGGGATGGAGACTAGGGCTGCAATGGGGTGGAGACACTAGGGGGCGGCTGGGAAGGGAGGTGGCGCAAGGGAGATGCCAGGGGCGGCGGCTGGAGAGGGAATGGGTGGCACAAGGGGGGAGTAGGCTAGGGTTTGGCTGCCCCCCCCTTCTATGGTCGGCTTCCCAATGGGGCCAACTGTCGTGGGTCGGAAACCCACAACCCATGTTGTCCCACTTAAGCGAAAACACCCTTCCAAAACCTCTAATTCTTTCTCTAAAACCATTGTCCTCTCTTAAATCAAATCGGGATATTACATGTTGTGCTTGTTCATTTGGATGATATTCCCAGGGTCCCACGACGACAGCGTCGACAAGCACTCTATCCGGTACGCATGCTACCTGGCGGACTGGGAGGTGGAGGAGATCTAGCCTTACACCTGGGTCCTGGCGGTGCTGTGCGCGATGTACCACACCCTGTGCGACGCGTGCCGCCAGGTTGGGGACAACTCCATCCTCTCCGGATGCCCGCTGCTTCTTCAGCTGTGGTCCTTCGAGCGTTTCCCGATCAGACGACCACAATTGGACATGGACGCCTACATAGTCGCCATGTACACCAACGACGACGATGTGGACCAGCTGACCATGCGTACAGCGTGGTGTCGCCGACGCATAAGTTTTCTGAGCATTTGTTCTTTTTCGTAAAGCAATTCAATTTTTTGTACTAAGTTTTTGTTGTTTCATTCGGCATGTCACCTTCACTCCGATCACTACGCACACATCCTACCCCGACTATGTTCGATCAGCTGACAAATGACCGCGTCATCTGGACACCGTACACTCCCGATAGGGTGTACACGTGCGCATCTCAAGGCTTGTCGTGCCTGTGCACGTGAGATCATGTGTACTGGTACACGCGGAGGTGTCTGGTGCACGATGTCTTTGTGGACGAGTACCATGTGCAGCCGGTTATGCACCAGTTTGGTCTGCGATAAGAGGTCCCAGCCCCGTGGGGGCAGCGGGTGGCGCCAAACATCCATGGGTAAGTTCACGTTTTACTTATATCGTACCATTTGTCATACGTATCTACGAAACAATCATTTTGTCTTCTATAGGTACACTAGGAAGGGAGTCTCTGCTACGACTTCCTGGACGGACAAGATGTTCCCTTGGGTTCAGGGTTGGCTCCACGCCTTGGAGGACGTCGTCTAGGAGGATGCTCCCTACAACCCCGCGACGTACGACGAGTACATCGAGTGGTACTCCAGTCAGACGAGGGTTCACTGCGTCAGGGTTGTGGACAACCCACCACGACACGAGGCCGCGACATCTGACACGTACCCTACCCAGCCGGATTCCGCACTCCATTGCGTGGTACATATTGAATGGTCCGTACATGTTTGCTTCGCAAGTTCTCAGTTCTTAACTTGTCTACTATGTATACATGCCGATCTACAGTGGGAAATGCACGAGTTGGTGTCCTCTGTGTGTCGTATGACGCTCAGGGACCGCTTCAGCATGACGGCACAGGAGATCAGAGGGCTCATGGACCAGTTCGTCGAGAAGACGAGGCGAGGCATTGAGCTGGCGTCCTGTCGTCGGCCGAGGGAGGTGGTGGACCCACCTGTGCGTGGACGGGAGGTGAGCCATGGTGCATCACGCCCCACGACACCTCACTCGAACGTGACGGGTGGGTTCTCGTGGCATCGTGCTGGGAGTACCGCGGCACAGTTCACAGGTCAGCATAAAACACTCACATCTCTTTGTTTATTTCGAACTCCACTAGTCACTAACGACAATTTTCTCCGACAGGTCCTGAGCTCCACCTGTACAAAACGACACGAGTACGCAGAGCCATCCGCTGCCTTCCTGCACCGAGGTATGTCTATCTCGTTTGCATGTACAACGTACTATTTCATCATTTTCATCATGTTTACATGTATAACATATTGTTTCACAGGAGGTACACTCCTTTGGGGGGAGGAGCTGGTGTCGCACGAGGAGTCACACTCTGCGGACTTCGATTGCGATCTGGGTGGCTGTGGGCCTTTTCACGGTGAGAGCAGGCAGGTCTCCGTGGGAGCTTCACAGCTGCAAGGTGCGCCCGAAGCGAGCCAGCCGACGCAGCACCCTGTCACGACACACGCTGTCACTTTTGTAGAGCGAGTTGACAACACATTGCGATGCTACCCTTTCAAACCAAAAAGATCGCACCCTGTCATGACACATGCTGTCACTTTTGCAGGGCGAGTTGACAACACACTGTGACGCTACCTTTTCAAATCGAAAAGGTTGCACCCTGTCACGACACACGTTGTCACTTTTGCAGGGTGAGTTCACAACACACTACGACGCTACCTTCTCAGACCGAAAAGACCGTAGTCCGCCACGTCACCTTTTCAGACTGAAAAGATCGCACCACGGCACGCCACAAACATCCACTTTTGCCGACCGAGAAGACAACACACTTTGACGCTACCTTTGCAGACCGAAAGTGCCACACTTCCCCACGCCACCTTTCGGACTGAAATGGCCCATTATAAGGGGGAGAAGAGAACTAGGGGAGAAGAGAGCTGGAGGAGAACACTACAGCACCACACCCAATACCTCACCAAAGCTTGATTCACACAACTAAGAGGAAGGAGATGTTGGACTCGTCGGCAAACTTCTACGAGAAGATTCTGCGGAAGCGCAAGTGGCTTGCAGAGAGGGCTAAACACTACTCGGAATATTCTATGAAGGATGTGCTGGTACCATCGGAGTTCCCATGCCTACAGTGTGTGTGCAAAGAACCGGCTAAGATCATCCAGTCCACACACCTGACGACGACCGCCCGGGCGTACTACACGTGCGGTCATCACCTCGTAAGCGAATGTTGCATACACATAGATTTTCCACATCTTACATTCTATTCCACAAATATCTAACTACATCCACGCATAACGGCAGCCGGAGCTGCGATGCAACTTCTTCCAATAGATCAACAGCTTGGACATATACGATAGGGCCTTCATCGAGCAGAAGTACATGTTGAATTATGCGATGCGAGCCGAGACTTTCAAACATAAGAAACCTTATGTACCCGACCCTACTGAAAAGGCATTGGAGGAGCCAGGAGAGCAGAGTGTTAGTGGAGGACCCCCAAACAGAAAACTAAGTATGACCGGGCCGAGCACGCGGTGCACAAGGGAAAGGCTCCTGCTAGTGAGACCGGCGGTCGTCCTAGTGCACCCCGTCGCCCAGATGCAGTTCGGATTGAAGAGGTGCGTTATGTTCAATTTGCATCCTGATTATTAATTTGGCCCTGCGTTTGTGCTATCCTAACATCATTTAATCGTTTAGCCCGTCTCGCAGAACGTAGCTGACTTCGAGACTAGCCACCGCTGCGGGCAGTCCAGAGACAAGATGAAGGGACCGATGGGCCGCCAAGACTGATAGATTTCATTCCAATAAACCTTTTTCTCGATTCCAAAAAGACGCACATGTATCATAGGCGAATTTCAATTTATGGATTCGAGCATATTGGTGTTTCTAATGTATGTAACCAAACCCAACGCGTCACGTATTTCATAATTAAATTATGAAGTCTTTCGACTTAAATCTTTTGTCCCAAATATTTTGACTATTAAATATTATGTAATTTTTTCCCAAAGGAATCGGTTCTGTGAACAATACAATCGTGGGACATCAACGCGCATGCTAACCCTAAACCCAAATATTTTTTGTATTTCACTCCGAAGGGGGTATTTGTGCTATTACGCCGTCGATCTCGCTTTCTCAACTTCACATTTCGTTATCTTCTCCTATTTCAGATTACGAACTATGCGGACACTTCAAGGTGTTACGAGAAAACTTCATCAAATACACTAAATGTTTAGGCTAGATTCTAGACATAAATTAAATAAAAAAATAGGACCCAGTCGCCAGTTCAATTGACGACAGGGATATTGTCGTCAATTTACTAGCGATAGGGTCCTATCGCTAGTTGAACTGACGAAATGCTCATGTTGTCATTGCAATTGACGACGGGAACTTCTCCACACTATTCCAATTGACGATCGGGATCATGGGCCTGTCGCTGTTTCGATTGGCGACAAGCACCTATTTTTGTAATTATTTTTTGACTATTTTTTTAATAATCTTTTAAATTAATATTATTTTTAAAAAATCTCTTGTTCCCACCTTGTCGACGACTGAGTCGCCGATCTTACGAAATAAAATAGAGAAAAATAGCACGGGATTTCTTGGGAGAGAATGAGACTACTCTTTATTGATATGAACTAGCTATTACAGGGTGCCTGTGACCAGACAGTGGACTAATCCTAGTTACACTGAGCGTAATGCCTGTTATGTTACTGTATCGGGCTTGAAACATGAATCTAACGCTAATGCCTATGCTTCAATCCGATGCGACTTGATCTGATCCAATTGTCCCTTCTTTCGTTCATGCTCCATCCTTAAATAACTTCTGAAGAGGTGACAGTTACTCTTGGAGAGACGCCTGTTGTGAAGCGTTGCGACTAGTCGGAGTGAGGCGACAGTTGATGAAGTATCAACTGTTCAGCGGTTGAGTATCTGTGAGACATTCAACCGTGTGGTGGTTGTTTGTCAGTATCTTTGAATCATGAAACGTCGCGTGGCATGGAATATATGACATGTGTTCTATTCGTCACACGGTAGGGAATATACCTGGAGTTAGGTTCAGATGCCAGTTCATAGTTTTTACGAGTAGCTAACTAGTCGGAAACTAGGTACAAGACCTTGTCCGACGAGGGTACCCATTATGTAACCTCTGGAATCCTTACGACCAGTGAAGTCATGAGCCTTAGGGGTTATGATCATGAAGATGTATGGTCTTTTATTATGTATTAAAGATAATGTATAGAGGTTTTAATCCCTGTCACGCCTAAACCCCCTATTTGGCTCGCTCAGCCGAGTAATTACCCGTAGTTTTGAGAGTAGTTATGAAAATTAGGCGCCCATTTCGAAATTAGAATATTGGATGGATGAAAGCCGCGAGAAAGAACAAACGACCGGAACTTTTAAAAATAAACCTCTTCTATCCACAAATTACAAACCTACTCTCTATTCATCCATTGCAGTCTTTGTTCAACACCAACCGTGATTATACTAGCATAGTGCAAGGGCCAGAGTGTAAATGTTTACTTTTGGTATAAGATATTAAGATCCCGGATGCAACTAGCGCTTGGGCGTACGCTTCGACGCAACATCTGAACACACCATTTACAACAAAATTAATACATGTGAGCAACAAAAATGCACAAATGATTAATACAATGCTAAGAAAAAAATGGGGAAAATATTAATTTTTCACTGAAAATGCATGAAACTATCAGTATAGAACATAACCATGTTTTTAAAAACTAGTTCAAATATCCTAAACAAACAAATTTCGATGTTATAATATTGCAACATTTGAAAAAAATAGTGAAAACATCCGAAAATAATTGTTGCAATATTTTGAGAACAATGATGCAACAACCGAATGGTGAAGGGCTACAACAAAATGTTTACTCTTGTGGAACAAATCAAAAACACCATTGCAACAAAAAAACACCTCTTGCCTCAACATTTGATACGATAATATCGCAACAATAAAAAACGGTCCATACAAAATTTCGATCCAACTGTTGCAACAAAATTGAGCAACGCCTGCAACAAGACGTACCCGGTTGAAGTTGGAGGTTGTTGCGGAGGTTCTCGCAGATGAGGATAATCTCCGGGAGGGCACAGCCGGAGGCGACGTCGCGCTTGTCGATGATCTAGAGGTAGAGGAGGAGGAGGTTCTGGATGACGGATGAGGATCATCTTCGGGAGGACGCATGCAGGTTGGCTCAGCATAGCAGCTTGTAGTGTGGGCTGACGGCAAAGCATGTGGCCGCGGGCGGGTCACCGGCAAGGTACGCGACCGTGCTCGCATGGGTGTCGCCGGCTGATGCGAGCAGCTGTTGAGGTGCCTGGAGACGACGAGCTCGGATGGGAAGGCCTCGATGCAGTTGGGGCACACCACTGCGGCGATATTATGACGGCTGGACGAGGAGGTGGAGATGAGGGAGGAAAAGGGGGTTTGGGGGGATTTGAGGGAGATAAAGTAGGTGCTGGATTTAGGAGAGGATAAGTGGATTTGGGGGAGAATTTGGAGATAGGGAAGATAAGGAGATTTTGAGGGGGAAATATGTTGACACAAAGTGAATGAGAGAATGCTTATACAGTGATAGTTGTGAAAACTAGGTACATCTAGAAATATGATCATATGTGTTAGATGGGACGTCTAGTCCTATCATTATCCTAAGAAGCCCCCGTCAAGCCCTCCGCGGAAGCGGAAAAAATCTCGCTTTCGTTCTTGTCGCGTGAGGAGGGAAGCCAAAAACTCGCGGAAGGTAAGGGTTTCCCCGCCCATCTTATCCGAACCCCCAATTCCTTCTATTCCCTCTGCGATTTCTCGAATTTGCCGCGAGATCCGCCCGATTCGCGCCCCGATCTGCTCTGATTCGGTGCCCGCGTCGTCGGATTTCGTCACTTGTGCAGGGTTTTCGTCGGTCGCGTTCGAGCGGAGCGGAGGAGATGGCCGGGAAGGGAGGCAAGGGCTTGCTCGCGGCGAAGACGACGGCGGCCAAGTCGGCCGAGAAGGACAAGGGGAAGAAGGCTCCGGTCTCCCGCTCCTCCCGCGCCGGCCTCCAGGTGAGCTCGCTCGCTTACTCTGTTTTTTTTTTTGCTGTTCCGCTTGCTTGGCGCGCGGTTTAGATTTGGTCTGGATTCGAAGTCTGTGTATGCGCGCGCGTTCTGGGTGCGAGATTTTAGTGCTTGTGTGGTTCGCGCGCTTTAGCATTCGTATCGGTAGCGGTAGCGAGGTGCTTGTATACTGTGTGCTTAGTGTATTTGGACATTCGTTAGATTGATCTGTGGCTTGGAGGAGCGGTGGCTTTGTCAGCATTGTGCGCTCTAGTTAGGTGTCGTTTTGGAGATTTGAGAATTTACGATATTCTGCAGAGATTTTAGTATAGATCGGGAGAACCATTTGGCCTGTCTAGTTGTGTTATGTGGACTAGTGTTTACATGATTTGGTTTGTTCGAATTGGGGCGTGAGCACTTCGAGCAATTGTGTGTTTTGGGAGGTTTTGCTGTTGGTCATCAGAGGTTTCGTATTTCGTGATAGAGAACAAGGGAGAAGTGTGTGATATACATTTGTATTTGAGATTTTGGATGATACATTTGTTGTGTGGTCTAATTGGTGGGTGTTGATGAGGTGGTGAGGGAAGTAGGGGATTGAGAAAGATGGCAATGGTTGTGTACAAGCTGAGGTCGCAGTGGTGGGTGGACTGTTGAGGCAACTGGGGTGCTGCTGTTTACCAGGGTCCAGGTAGATGACGTAAAGCGGAGGATGGTGATTCTCGGCTATCGCAGCCACAGGTGGCGGAGGCTGGCGTTCACGTTGGGATGGGATTCTGCAATAAATAATAATAATAATAATAATAATAACAAAATAAAATAAAATAAACCATGTTCCTGATGCGTACACAATTCTCTCTTTTTTTTTCTTTTTTGCACAAACTTCCTCCAGCATGCAAAATGTTCTACTTCATCTTAGTTTGGTGATTGTCTGATTGATCCATCATGTGTACGTGTATTCTGTTGTCCAATCATTCTCACAATCCACTTCAGAGTCCAAACATGCAGCAGAATCTGTTTGTTAGCTTTGTTAACATGTGCTGCATAAGTTAAGTTTGATGATTGGTCTGAGACTGACTTCTTTGTACATGCTTTCTGGTGTCACATGTTTTTCACAGTCAGCCTCAAACGTGTGAATGAGTCAATTTGTCCCTGATTTATCTGTATTCCCCTTTCAAATTTATGAAATCTGCAGCATCGAGGATTAGTTGCTACTATTCAGAGAATGTGCTAGATTCTTATAAGTTTGTGTGGTGTTAAGGCACTTAACTTTGGGTGTTGACATGGTTTAATTAAGGGTTGCAAATACAAATGATGGAATGCTGTTCTTGCTATGTTATCTTTGTGCAGAGTTTATTATATTGAATTGTGAGATATGCTGCCTGTACTAATTTTTGTTATGCTATATTTTCAGTTCCCTGTTGGCCGTATCCATCGCCAGTTGAAGCAAAGGACTCAGGCAAACGGCCGTGTTGGTGCTACTGCAGCGGTCTACTCTGCTGCTATTCTGGAGTACTTGACGGCTGAGGTTCTGGAACTGGCTGGGAACGCTAGCAAGGATCTGAAGGTCAAGCGTATCACCCCTCGTCACCTTCAGCTGGCCATCCGTGGAGATGAAGAGCTTGATACCCTCATCAAGGGTACCATTGCTGGTGGAGGTGTGATCCCGCACATCCACAAGTCCCTGATCAACAAGTCTTCCAAAGAGTGAAGATTAGGAAAGGAGTATCTTAGTTTAAACCGGACTTTCTCGCATTCCTGTGTGAGATAAGCCCTGGTCATCGTGTAGGTTTTAGTTAAACCTCCAGATTGAAGTAATCCATCTGTGTAATGCTTTCCTGGTACTGCTTCAGTTATTCAAACATTGTATTTGTGGTCGGTTGTTAACTTCGGGGTGCTAGACCTTGATGCAAACTTAAGTTGGCTGTTTTTGTTTGTTTCATTGCGTCTGCTATTCCAGTTGTCCGCATCAGCTTTTGTTCTTAAGTTGGCTGCTTTTGTTCGGATTTCGCCTGAGTTCTGCTCTGTGGAGGGGTTCGAGTTCAGAGCTGTCAACTTTGTTATCGGATTGCTCTTCTAACCTGTTCGAAATGTGGATCTTCCGTCAGGAGCGAAGTATGTCTCCAGCGTTGGAGACAATGTTACATGACCTGTTCTGCAGTTCTACTGCCGGTTGGTGAACTGTTGATGTTGTTGCAGGTCTACGGCTGTCGAATGTTGATGATGTTGGCCTGTTGCAATATAGTTCTTTGTGTGTGTAACTGATCACAAGCAGACGCAGTAATCAGTGACGTACAACTATTTCCATTTCACCATGTGTTTGAGCAGTTTTCCAGTGGCTTTCTCGACAGTCAAGATCCTTCGTACATCCGGAAATCCATATTATACACTCTAAGCTGACTGGATCCAGGTTAGATATGAGGAAGAAGTCAGTTTATTTTGGTTCTTTTAATTACTGCAGGCCAGTCTGCTTGCGAAGCCCGATCTACCTAATGCAAGGTTATGTCAATTCTGTCTCAAGTCAATTATTATAATCAGTAACCAAGCAAACTGTCCCCTTTTGTTTATCATCACGAGAAACTTACCCTGCACTGCACTTGCAACCCTTGGGACAATGCAGGTGCATCGCTGGAATAATCTCGGGGATGGTCACAAGGTATGTTGTAGCGATATAGGTAGACTACACTAACGTACAATTAAAAATTTTACAGTGTAAATAAAAAAACTATGCGAGTAAGAAATCATAGATCATTACCACTAGACACGTAGTGTAGCGGAAAAAGAGTTGGAACAGTCTGGTCCAATATCGCACGTGTCGATATAGTGGAAGTAGTCGATCGTGCAACGTCCTTGACCACCGATTGTCTCCTCCAGCAACCTCTCACATTCCCTACATATGTTGTGGGTCGTCCTCGATCAGCGCAACAACGCCTCTACGGTATCCGCATGTCTAAGGGTGAAACGCCATGCACCAATGTTCTAGCACCAGTATGCAGTGGCTAAGGTTTCGGTGGATGGTGCCACTTCCAAAAGCCCCACACCTCCTCTTATAAAGAGCTCATAAAGGATTCAATCTGAACTAGTTTGTTTCAACACATTAAGTGTGTGACCCTGACCTTATAGATTCATATGTATCTATAACCTGAAAACTCCTTTCCAGTACACCATTCGGTAGCGGTTCCTAGCACGATATAGCAACTATCAAATACACATAAAAATTATATCAGGCGAACCTTATGCAATATGATATGCGGTCAGGTCCTTGTCACTCGTGATCAGTTCGTAACTCCTTACGACCAGGTCGCATATGGTCACGACCAGTTCATAACACCTTACGACCAGTTCGCCAACTAGTTTGTGATCATGTACGATCAGCTCACGACCAGTCTATATCCCCCACACAACCAGTTCGTATCTGGTCAGACTTAACAACCTGTTTGCGTATTCTCATTTTGCCTCACGATATTTGATCGAACTCCAAGTGAGATATATGTCATTCATGGACTGTTCAATTTGTTCTCGATCTAATATAAATAACTTCGTGTGGTTGGCTCTTTGACCATTTGTGGCATTGCCATGCACTTCCTTTATCCTAGCACATCGAGGCTCCCAGAGCTATCTCTCCTGTTATGATAGGAGGGGAAAATCTCATATCCGATCAGTCACATTTCTCCACATGTTTGATAGTATATCTGAAAACTATTTTTATAACTATCCAGCAACGGAGTAGCGTTTGGTAACCCCAAGTTTATTGTTACACATGTAGAAAACCATACTGATCTTAGGTTTAAAGATTATACATCATCATTGCTTGAGATTAACTGATGACACATAGAAACATAACAATCCCAATAGTGTCTCAAAGTGGGTTAATCTAACATCATGTTCTCTAATATGTGCTCACACTATGGATTCGCTATTCTCCATATCTAGGACAAGTGAAACATAGTCATTAATCATTATATGTGTTAGTCTATAAGTAACTAGTGTCCCGACCAATGACATACAACCAGTAATATTTTAGAATGATATCATACAACAAATCACATATTTGCTAATATTTATAAATGATAATTTTTGGGGGGTGCTGAAAGGGGTCTTTATGGAAATGGTGAATGATTTTTATGAGAATAGATTGGATTTAAAAAGATTGAATTATGGGGTGATTAGTTTGATTCCTAAAATCAAGGAAGCCAATTCCATCAAGAATTACAGACCCATTTGCTTGATTAATGTCAGTTTTAAGATTTTAACCAAATTGTTGGCAGTTAGATTGGGGATTGTGGCTAACAAAATTATTGGTGATTGTCAAACTGCGTTTATTAAGAGAAGAAATATTTTGGATGGGATGTTGTCCTTACATGAGATAGTACATGAGATGAGGATCTCTAAGAAGAGGGGTATTATTCTGAAATTGGACTTTCAGAAGGCTTACGACAAAATTCAATGGAAGTTTTTGGAGAAAGTTTTGAGAGGCAAAGGATTCTCTGATAAATGGATCAGATGGGTGATGAGCTCTATCCAGGGGGGAAAAGTCAGCATTAACATAAATGGGGAAATGGGTCCTTATTTTGCAACCCATAGGGGTTTGAGACAAGAAGACCCCTGTCCCTATGCTTTTAACTTTGGCGCGCAGATGTTCGCAGGATTAATTGAAAATGCTCAACAGAAGGGACTGATTAGAGGTTTAGTGTCTCACCTGATCCCTAGGGGAGTTCCTATGCTTCAATATGCTGATGATACCGTCCTGATGATTGAGTGCAAGGAGAGATATATTTTGCATCTGAAATTTTTGCTTTACTGCTTCGAGTGGATGTCAGGTTTGAAGATTAACTATCACAAGAGCGAGGTGTATGGCTTGGGGGTTGACAGAGAGGAGGCTTTGCGAGTCTCGAATATGCTTAACTGCAAGTTAGGTCAGCTTCCTTTGACGTATCTCGGAATTGATATTGGGGACAAGAAATTACATAAGTGGTCAACAGATAAGATCATTAGTAAGATGAGCAATAGGTTGGATAATTGGAGGAACAATATTTTGTCTACAGGGGGGAGATTGAGCTTGGTTAATAGCTGTTTGAGCAGTCTCCCAATGTACACAATGGGGTTTTATCGACTTAATGAAGGGGTGCATAGTAAGATGGACTCTATTCGGGCTAGATTCTTTTGGAGAGAAGCCAGCGACAAATTTAAGTATCATATGGTGAAATGGAAGGCGGTGTGCAGGCCCAAAGATTATGGTGGTTTAGGGGTGCTAGACACCAGAATTATGAACATCTGTCTTTTAAGCAAATGGTTCTGGAAGATGAATAGGGCTAAGGAGGAACTGTGGTTCAGACTTCTCAAAGCCAAGTATTTTCCTAAGAGTGATTATAGAGCTGCTAGGACTGTGAAGGGTTGCAGCCTCTGGAATGATTTCGAAAGGTTAAATTTGGTTCCGAGAAGGGGTGTCTCAGTAGGTATGGAATGGGGAGGGGACTCTCTTCTGGGAAGATATCTGGTTAGACAATTGCCCTCTCAAAATTAGTTTTGGTAGGCTGTTTAACATTTGTTCTAATCCGGTCATTAAGGTGGCGGATTGTCTGGTTAATGATGAGTGGAACATAGAATTTACCAGGCAGTTTGGTCATACCGAGGCTGAATCTTGGGATGAGTTGAAAAGAGAATTAGTGGGGGTGAGTTTGGATAGTAGTGATTCCGATAAGGTGAAGTGGTGTTTAGAGAGTTCAGGGAATTTTTCAGTTAAGTCACTTTACCGCCATATGTCTTTCGGTGGGGTGAGTAGCAGTAGGAATATGAAGTTGTGGAAGAGTAAAATTCCTTTAAGAGTGAAAATCTTCATCTAGCTCTTATATCAGGACAGACTACAGACGGCTGTCAACCTTAAGAGGAGAAAGTGGAAAGGAAATGATTGTTGTATTCTCTGCGGTGCTTCGGAGGATTCTAATCATGTTTTCTTTGACTGTGTCTTGGCAAAATTTGTTTGGACTTGTGTTAAGGAAATCTTGGATTGGAAAAAGATTCCGAACTCTCTTGATGACTTCAATCAGTTTTGGCTAGATGTTAGGGGTGCTAACAGTTACCATATTGCTCTCTTCAGTTTTGCAGCTTTGGTGTGGACGCTCTGGAAAATCAGGAATAAAATGGCTATTGAGAAGACTTTCCTTAAGCAGCCGATTGAGGTTATTTTCAAATCTATGTCTTGTTTGCAGAAGTGGAGAATTTTGATCAGAAAGGAGGAGCGGGAGATGATCGATCGGGTCCTTTGCATGGCTGATGGTTGGTTGAAGAATTTTGGAGCGTCGGCTAGATTGTAATATCTGTTGGACTTTTTTTTTGCGTCTTTGAGCTGTTAGCTGGTTGCTATCTGTATTTTCTGTTTAGCTTGTGTTGGATGTTTCTTTAGACTTAGCTTTAGTTGCATCTTCTGGTAAACTGGTTTCCCCAGTCAAGTTTGTAAGAATTTTGTCTGTAATTCTGGTCATTAGCTTTTATAAAAGCTGGGTTGATCCTGTTTTCAAAAAAAAAAATATGATAATTCATCATAGGAACATAAAAACATTTATTCTATAAATATAGACGTGATAGAATCATCTCCATAATTGCCTCTTATGACATACCACTAACAATCATCTCAGCTCATTCTCATACTTCAATTCACCTCTTTTTTACCACCATCAAGCCAACAAGGCCTTGCGTGGCATCAGTTACATACTTATATACGCTTCTCTTTTTTTTTTCTGAGGCTTAAGTTGTATTATATATGTTTCTTATTTTTCCTACTCTGAGTTGTAAATATATCACTGGTGAGATCGTGGCCGCTGTCCTGAGCAAAAGCGCGGGGAAAGCACAGGAAATGATCAGGAAAAGAAACCATGAGAGCCCCCAATTTTTCCACAAAGTGCACCGCCCAGTGCGTGTCTCTGTCTCCAAGCACAGTGGGGTCATCTTTATTTACCCTCTTTTCCCCATGATAGGATACTTCCACCCTGCTTCCTTCCTTCGCCTCCTCTCTTATATTTGTTCTTGCTCCTGTGACCTGCTTGCTTGCTTGTTCACCTGCCTTTCTTCCCCTTCTCTCCTCAGTCTCCTCCTGACATTCTTCTTGTGGTGTAGCTGTGAGGGTGGCAGCGGAAAAGTTGGCATGGAAGGGCTTACGAGCGAGCAGATGGTTGCATTCCAGGAGGCCTTCTTGCTCTTCGACAAGAACGGCGACGGTTTCTCCTATCCCCATGCTTAATCTTTTGATGCAGTGTTTGTTGAGATTGTTTCTTTGTTTTGTCTTCAATTATAGCTGGCTTTTGGGAGCAATGTTAGTGTTTCATAGTTGGGTAATCTTGTTTCCATTGTTCTTCTTAGCATGGAGAAAAATAAAGGGCTCTTGTAGCAACTGCAGAACCTGTTGCGTGGAATTCTTATTGCATTACTCGTTATTGAGACATAAATATCTTTACAGAAAACTCCTCAATATAAAGCAGGCAGCCATAATCTGATTCATAAGATGGTTCAGGGCTTTATTTTAATATATTGGTTCTTGTTTAACTTTATGTGCTGTCGAACAGTAGATGGAATTGTAATTCTTATGTTTTTTAGGAGATAGTTCCTTGAAAGTTCTATACTGCCCAATGACAGTGATTTGCTGTACGAGTAATTTCAGATATTCTTTTGGTCAAAGTTCAGTTTGTGACAAATAAAGGTGCTTGCTACTGGCTCACTTGTGCTCTTGAGGGCCCTTAAATCTTTGCAGTGGGTTATCCACCTAATTTCTTTAGGAAAAGTTGTTGAAACATGCTTATCTAATGGTCAAGTTCCTAAGTAATCCATGACATGTCCTTCAAGAATCTAGACTGTTTTGTGATGTCTGTGGTGATATTACATGCCATGTGACCCTATGATCCGCACGTAGTTAAATAATAGTTCATCATGCGGTAGCCTCAGCCGTCTCTTAAGTCAAAACTTCTGACCGTGCTTTCCACATGGTGTCGTCTTGGTCCTTTTTGGATATGCACAGAGACCAATATGCTAGCAACATCACTGAATCGGAGACTTATTGTCATTGGTTCTGTAACTCGTGTTAATCGACAATGAAATCCTGCTACTATTGCAGTCCTCAAGTAGCCATGCTAACCTGATTGACATGTGATGTTGAGTTTTGAGTGATACAAATTGAATTTGAGTGTGATACGAATTTCGTTTCCTATTTTAACTCATAGTTTTATTTCTATACATAGTTTTTCATATACTACTAAAAGTATATCCATGTAGAAAATATATCTATGTAGTCTATAGAAAGAGTAAGAATTTTATTGTAAACATTTTCTTATATAGTGATATTGCTTTTGTCCGTATGTGGTTTTTCAAATGGGGTTTTCCTGTAAAATTCATGTTTTTCGTTTTTATTTTTCTGTATATTATTTACAAAAACAAGTAGTATCAGGCACCGAATATTCGATCTAAAAAAGGTCCTCTGATTGGTGCCATCTGTCGAGTCAGCGTTCTTGGCGTTTTTCTCTCTTGGCGATTTCGAAGCGAATCTGGAAGCCGAGTCAGAGTCGTTCAGTAGTTCGGGGCAGCGGCTGTGTCGGTTTCGACGGAAATAAACTGGAAGCCGCACGTCGTGAGAAGAAAAGAAATACCAGAACCGAGAAGAGGAGCTGCGTTGTCCAGAGGAATAGGAGAGGCAGTTGTTCAGAGCATTAAACTCGAGAAGCAATTGACTAGAGTGTTTTTCCCCCAAATGATACTGTTTTGACCGGTATTTGCAAACTTAGCGTCCCTCACGCGTATTGGCAAAAATGGCAGCACAAACATATTTCCGTCCGCCACATGTCCTGCACCTTTCTCCTCTAGCCCGGACGTGCCTAATGCCGTGCGCCCATATCCCGGATTCATGTGTGCTTGACGCATGGCTGCTCTGGACACTCCTCGCTCGGACAACGCCTTGTCCACGCACCCCTTGCCCGGACGCGGCGTTGCCGCACGCACTTGGCCCAGACGCGCTCACTGTCATGTGTCCCTGGCCTGGACGTGCGCTGGCTGGCCACGTGTCGCCGCTCAGAAGTAGTTGTCGTGTGCCCATACCTCGGACACGCGTTGGGCACACGTGTGTCTCCCGGATAGCTAGCGATGCATGCCCATGGCCTAGACGCGGCCAGGCGCGCCACGTGTCCCTCGTCCGGACCTCCTTGCCCCGATCATGCTACCTTTCCTACGTGACTGCTTTATTCCATATCGCCCGTCCATCTTTCATGTCGCATAAGTCGTGCACGGACAAGGCTCTATCTGGCCCCCTCGCCCAGCGCCGCCATGGCGTGCTCCGGCACGCCCCGCGTCCGGCAGCGCCTCCAGATTTCCGCTTCTGCTCTGCAGGAATTGCCTTCGCGAGGTTATAAATACCGCAATCGCTCGTTGTCGCTCTCACCCACTTTCAATTTTGTCACTAAGAACAAAGATAATAGAATAATTTTTTTGGAGATTAAAGTTTAGAGCAGTTCTTAGGACCGTATCAGTGTAGAACGGTCTCCCTGAAGGGGCAGGTAAATTATTGTGCACTGCATTTGTCGTTATTATTGTAGTCGTAGTTAATTACTCTTAATGAATAAGTGCTAATTAATGTAGTTTGTAGTCATAGTTAAATAGTTGTAAATAATTTAGCTATAATTTATTACGGCGTATTATTAAGAGGAAATTAAATTACTCGTAAGTAACGTATCGGTAAGTAATTAGTGCTTAATAATTAGTGGTAATTAATTAATCGTAATTGATGCGGTACGAAGACTAATTTCGCTCATCCTTTTTTCCGATTCCAAAAGGGGCACGCATGTATCTTGGGTGTAACAAACCATGCGCCGCATTTAATTCGCAAATTACAAAGTGTATTCCTAAATTTTGTTTTTTTTTCAAATTTTATACTGCAACTCCACATGAAATTGTGACTCCCACCCGGTATGGGGTTTCATGATTTCATATGAACCTCGGTGTTTTCCGATTTCGGTGTTTTCAGATTTCATGTTAATCCAGAACCGATCTGCTTCGACAATACACACATAACATGCAAAGTATGCATACAAATATAGCTCAACAGAAATACATAACATCTATACAGTGCAATTACACACGGGATACAGTATGGCTCAAACGTCTGAGCCACTCTCTGCTTGCTGCGTCTTCATGCGCGTTCTGGTCTTGCGTCGAGCATGTATCGTAAGATACGTTAACCGGTCCAGAAAGTGCGTATCGGTTTGAAGGAGGTACAGAGACCGTTGAGTGGACGCAGGTGCATCATCAAGTTGACTCTGGCCCAGCTGAGTCTGTCCAACGTCAATGTTATTCAGCTGAGTCATGTCAAACTGGTTACCACATGCAATCATATTATTGATGAAGGAATCAAGAAATCCATGGCCAGATGGTCCATCCCCAGGTACGTTGTCTGCAAGTTCCTAGGTGCGGAGGAGCTCTGGCCTTGACCGTGCGATGTGCCAGCGACCCCGGAGGAGCTCTACCCTTGGTACGGTACTCCGTACTAGTTAACGTACAACGGGTGGGTGCCCTGGGTGCCACGGTCCAAACCCTGACGTCATGTAGTGCTCCCTGACAGTAGCTGGGATACCCACCTCCTCATCGGTTGACAGCTGGTATGATCTGGTTCTCCAATAGATTATTCAAATTTGAGAATATTTGGTTGTCCTACTTATGATCATGTTAACAGTGGTAAATTGGAGCCGAGAACTACTAAGTGCATTTTCCTTGGTTATGAATCTAGTGTGAAAGGATAGAAATTGTGGAATCTTGAAACTAGAAAGGTGATTATTTGCATAAGTGTTACTTTTGATGAATCTGCTATAATGCATGATTAACAATTTATGGATGTCCCCGTTAAGAAGCCATAGAAATCAAGCGTGCATGTGGAGCATGTTGTTGATTTAGGATCTACACCAGAAGCCAAAAAGGAAAACACGCATGATGTTCCTATTGCCTTTCAGCCACCACAATGTTCCATTGCAGTTGACAAACCTAAAAGGAGTATTCAAGCTCCCAAGAGATTGATTACAGAAGCTGATATTGTTGCTCATGCTTTGAATATGACAGAAGAAATTAAAGGTATTGCAAAACTTTTCACTTACTCAGAGGCTATCTCTTCTAGCGTTTCAGAGAGATGGATGACTACCATGAATGATGGGATTAAATCACTTGAGAAGAATGACACTTGAGAGCTGGTCAAGTTGTCAATTGACAGGAAGGTCATTTGCTATAAATAGATTTTCAAGAAGAAAGAAGACATTTCACCAACCGAAGAGGTTAGGTACAAGACAAGGCTCGTTGCTAAAAGATACAACCAAATTTCATGTATTGATTTCACAGATGTCTTTTCCCCATTTGTACTTTACTCAGCATAGTGGCTATGCATGATTATGAGCTTGAACAGTTAGACGTAAAAAGTGCGTTCTAACATGGGAAATTGGAGGAAGACATTTATATGGAGCAACCGAAATATTTTGTCTTTCCAAGAAAGTATAATTATGCTTACAAATTGAAATAATCTCTTTATGATATGAAGCAATGGCCCAGATAGTGGTACAGAGATTTGACTCTTTTATAATCTCTTAGGATTTCAAAAGATTTGATTATGATAGATGTGTTTATTTGAAGACTATTAATGGTTCAGTTATTTATTTGCTCCTATACGTTGATGATATGCTGATTGCTGCAAAAAACAAGACAAAAAATTTCAAAGTTAAAGGCATAATTGAGTAGTGAATTTGAGATGAAGGATCTCGGTGCAGCAAAGAAGATTCTTGGTATGAAAATTAGCAGAGATATACAGTTTGAAAAATTATACCTAAGTCGGAAAGGATATATTGATAAAATTCTTCATCGTTTCGACATGCATAAGTCCAAACCAATGAATACCCCGTTAGTTACACATTTCAAACTTTCTTCAGTGTTATGTCCACAGTCAGATGATGAAGTTGAGTACATGTCTATAGTTCCATATGGCAGTGCAATTAGTTCACTTATGTATGCAATGGTATGCTCTCGCCTCGATTTATCTCAATCATCGAGTGTTGTTAGTAGATACATGGCAAAGAGTATTGGAAAGTAGTCTAATGGATTTTCAAATACTTATGGGACACATCTGATGCTTGTTTACAATTTGGGAATACTAAAAATGGAATCGTTGGTTATGTGGACTTATATTTTTTTCTGGAGATTTGGATAAGAGAAGATCTCTTACTGGTTATGTGTTCACTGTTGAAAGATGTGTCGTTAGTTGGAAAAGCAAACTTGCAAGCTACTATTGCCTTGTCCACTGCAGAAGCTGAGTATATGGCTATTTCTGAAGCTTGCAAAGAAAACCGTTTGGTTAAGAGAATTGTTTAGTGGAAGTACGTCTTGCACTACAATATTCTGTGACAGTCAAAGCGTTATTTGTCTTACGAAGGATCAGATGTTTCATGAGAGAATGAAGCACATTGACATCGCTCAGATTTAGTTGGTATCATTCAATGGTTTTATAGACGTTCGGCGCACAAGGTATTTATGCTAATCTGTTTCAAGGAGATCACGTTTTGTTTTTGGCTACAAGAGAAATTCATCTCAAAGTGAAGATTGTTGAATTTGAGTGATACGAATTGAGTTTGAGTATGATATGAATTTTGTTTCATACTGTAACTCATAGTTCTACTCATATACAAAGTCTTTCATATATCACTATAAATATATTCTTATAGTTCATAAGAAAAAGTAAGAGTTTCATTGTAAACATCTTCTCATATAGTGATATTGCTTTCGTGCACCCGTGATTTTCCCAAAAAGTTTTCTACATAAAATTTATGTCACTCGTTCCTATTTCTATTTTTCTATGCATTATTTACAACACGTGAGATTGTAACCTCTGTCTTACGCAGGATGCATCACCTTGGAAGAGCTGGCTGCAGTGACTCGTTCCCTCGGTCTTGAGCCGACCGATCAGGAGCTCAATGACATGATGAGCGAAGTCGATACAGATGGAAATGGGATCATAGATTTTCAGGAGTTCTTGAGCCTGATTGCCAGGAAGATGAAGGTGAATTTTGGCAGTCAGACGGATTCTTGGTTCATGACTTACAATATCTGCTTCCCCTTTTGCCAAACTGGATTTGCCAATATCTGATTGTGTTGCTGCTTTCCATGTGAATTGCAGGATGGAGATGGTGACGAAGAGCTGAAGGAAGCTTTCGAGGTCCTAGACAAGGACCAGAATGGTTTTATCTCCCCCACTGAGGTGGCTTAGTTCGTTACTTCCTTCAAAAGTTCAGATCATTTCCTAGCTATTTTCAATCACTGTTATTTTTCTTCTTGTCCCTGTGTGCAGCTGAGGACAGTGATGATCAATCTTGGGGAGAAGAGGACCGACGAGGAGGTTGAGCAGATGATCAAGGAGGCCGACACCGATGGCGACGGACAGGTGAACTATGATGAATTTGTGCTCATGATGAAAAATGCTGAACGTGAGATATCTGGGTGAACAAATGATAGTGATACATGTGAAACCACTGGTTCTCAGATTGGATGCATTGTCTCCGCTGTAAATCCCAGTTTCTCCGGTATCGTAATATTGTGATTTTCTTTTTCTTTTTGAAATTATTGTAAGGTTGTGATTTTATTTTTGAAGCTGTATGTGAACTACTCCCTCCTCCGTTCATCAATAATACTTGACGTAGTATAGAGTTAGAAGAAACTAACCTTTTAAAAACAGAGGGAGTACGTATTAGAAATTGCCACATATATTTAGAAGGCCATATCCATGTTCTTTGATTCTTGGAAGTAGGGGTGGCCCAATGGGCGGCACGGTACGACCTATTTTGGCACGGCCCATTCCGGTCCTTGAAAATTTCGTGCCGGGTCGACCCACTTGCCTCGTGCCAGCCTGGCACGAGCTCGTTTGCCCCATCGGGCCGTTTATGGCCCACTCAGCTTAAAAATAAAAATAGAAAACTTGGGGGAAAAAATCATAAAAATAACAAATAATTTAATCTTTTGATGCCGAAAATTGAATTTTTCAAAATTTAGCACAAATTTTTTTAATTTTGCCAAATTATCTCGTAATAAATTTGAATTTGCAAACCAGAATTTGAAAAAGAGAATGAGGAATAGATGGATGCTAAATGAGGGGAGTATGGTGGCTATTTATATATAAAAAAATAGGATTTTTTAAAACCTCAAATGGTCAAAAACCACCCAACATGCAGATTCCCCACGAACACAGTGCGGGCTGGGCCGTGTCATGCCGGGTGCCGGGCCAACAGTGCCGTACCTCGGGCTGACCCGGCCGGCATGGCCCATCCAGCCACCACTACTTGGAAGCTATGTTGACAATCTTTACGTTGTCCTTTATCATCTCTTGGCAATTTCATTTCTTCTAAATCGTAATTATTTCCTTATCCTTTTGTTGGCATCTACATCATGTGCTTTAGTGAAAAATAACACCATCAATGTAATATCATCCGTCCATAAAAAAATCGTGGCTTCCGAAATGAAGTTGACCCTAGAAGGCTAGAACAACCTATGCTCGTTGGCAAAAGTATATAAATGTTGAGACTCCCATGCCTCAAACAAGTTCGCGATCATCACTCCTGGCCTGAACAATAAGCAGATGATAAATTTGAAGATGAAACCTGCTTTGCTTTAAGACGAGATATTGGCCAACATATCAAGCACTAGATAAATTACCACCACACTGTATATGTAGTTACGTACAAATCTGGCAGAGGATACGAAACCCATCCTTATTGACACCAAGCACATGATGGGCTCCAGGTGCAACACTGCCAGCAGATAGGACGCAGTACAACACACGAGAATGCTGGAAACAAGCTCAAATGTCAAGTCGACCAGTATACAATCATATATCATTGGTTCTCTGTCTCAAAGAACCGTTTGTAATGCGAGACGCAATGTTATATATCATTGGTTCTCTGTCTCAAAGAACCGTTTGTAATGCGAGACGCAATGTTATTCCTTATCTGAAGCATCTTACAGCTTCTAGGCTGCAACTGGCTCTCGCAGTTTGCTGCTGCCCTCTGTTGGCGTCAAGCTTTCATAGTATTCGACAAGGACTTTCCAGCCACCAGGGCACATAAAACCATCTGGGGGACTCTGGCGGTTCTTGGCAAGAGTACGCATCTGTACACAGAGGCAGGTTTGTTAAGGTATCGCTACAAAAGCATTGATGCCAAAATTACTGATGTGCCAACAACACTGAAATGAATTACCTTTGTACCAGAGATGAACAGGAAATCATCTTTCCTTGATGGATCGAAGAAATCCATTTTCTTTTGCTTTGTGTCATATGCAGCCACCTGATCCAAAATAAGAAACAGGATACATGTCAATAAACCAGAATAAATCAAGGTTATTGTATTTGAAATTTGAATGATGGTAGTTGAAGTCAACAATAAAATGTGCAAAGATGCACAGCAAACTGTAAAATACAATATGCTATATCTACATGCAAATGAGATATCTCATCTGGAAGGATGACACACCTTGAAAGGAAGGATATTGAGCCTCTCAAGCCCAGGAGCCATACTCAATACTTTTTTCCCATGATCAGCATCATAAAGGTCCCTTTTTTCAATTGGATGGCTCATACCAGCAGGATCTCTTCCAACGATATAGAAGTTTGCACCAGCATTAATACGAGCCTTAGCGTGCCATTGCACCTCAGTTGGCCCAGCATAATGCATTGGAGAGGGGAAGATTGCCACCACGGTTGACTCTGGGTTGAGGATACCTTCCTCAAGAACCTACCAGAATTAAGAAAAATGTCACAACAGTGCAAGATTCAGACTAGAATCAATGAGTTCACCATAGGACAAGGCATCGTTCATCTTGTCCTGGACTTTAACTAACTTCCATTCTAGCCTTCTAGGACATAGTTGTCACCATATAGGAGTTGGAAAAAAACATATATTGAGACGATAGGATGGTAGAATTGTTATAGTTGAATACCTTCTCATGCTGCTTCATTCTCCAACTAAGAGGCACATCATCTGCTTTTGTGAATCCTCCCAATGGATGCAGAAGAAGAACAGGGTTTTTGTAACCCATCTCAAGAAGGCGTTTACGTGTATCAGTCATGAGCAAAGCATGCCCATTGTGTACAGGATTGCGAAGCTGAAAGGCAAATACTGCGTCAGCATTGCGCCTGGCAAACTCTTCACGCAGCTGTGCTGGAGACAAGCGATACTGATCGAGCCCATCATTATACTTGATTGGTTCTATAACCTCCAAGTCCCCACCAATCAACCAATCACCAGCATTTGTAATCGCCTCCTCAACATAAGGCAGTCCACTTGCAATTGTTCCCCAAGTCCGTGCAATTCTTTCTTCCTTATTATGCCTGTAGATCTCAATGCTGGAAGAAGACGAAAAGAGTGTTACAGTAGGAATTGTAGAAAATTTAATGTTGTTAAGAAAGAAGAGTGCTAAATCCTTATTATGTATGTTCGTTTTCAACGGCATACAATCATTTTTGTTAACAGCCAGATATGACATGTAGATGCAGTGGCATATACGGTTGATGTCATGTAGATGCAGAGGCATATACGATTGATGTCATTACGTTCGATGTATATATAAATCTATAAACAAATGACAAATACAAGTGAAATCGTGGTGACGTGATGACATAGTATCACGTGTCAGCTGTGTATGGATAAAACTTAAATATTTGGAGAACACGGCGAAAAAACAACAAAATGAAAAATCTATTCAGGGAAATGATCCAAGTTTTAGTTTAATATGACCGAGATCCGAGGGTATATCTATTGGAGTTTACATACCGCGAATCAGCTGATAATGACCGATACATACAAATATCCTGATATAGTATGACAAAGGTTCTCGCTATCGTAGTCCATTCGACAAAAGAAGAAACTTCCGACCATCAAAATTATTTTGACCCTCAACATATAACCAGTCGAGGATAAAAATTGCCTACCACCACAGTTACCTCTATATCATGAGGTGACCTATCATTGACCAGGTTCTTGGTAAAGCATAATTTGTACTAGCACTACAAGTTTAGAAAAGACCTCGAGCATGTACCCGAGTGTGACAAGCTCTCTATAGCTCATGAAATGTGGGAACTGCACAACACACTAAATCTGTATATGTTTCCAGTTCAAGAAATCACCTACGAACCTGATTAAGCGCAATATAGCCCCAGAATTCCAACCCAAACGGCAAAATTTCTATCTTTGGGGTACAAGTCCAAAGGCGTCGCACAAATCTATGAGAAGCAACCAAAACGAACCGGCACTGATCCTAAAATCCACTCATGTAATTCGGTAGCTCTGTTTTTTTTTTGTAAACATGCAATTTAGTAATTCTAACTAAGCGTGCAATTATATGTATACGGCTTATGGGATTATGGGAAGGCCAAGTAATTAAACAGCGATACGGGAAAGAAACTAGGAAGGGATTGGTCTTACTTGCTAAGGACAGCGATGGGGCGGTCGCTTGCGTCGACGAGCGCGACGCGCCGGGCGCCGGAGGCCTCGATGGCGCTGCGCAGAGCGTCATCGACGGCGAGCACGATGGGCACGGACATGTTGACCAGCTTCCCATCGTCGCCGCGGATGGCATTAAAATGAAGTGTTTGGAGGAACTCGCTCTCGCGCATGAAGCCGCGCAGCGGGCTAGCCCACCCCTCGCTGAGCACGTGCACCCACTCCGTCTCCACGCGGCCCAGCCGCACCCGGTGCGGCAGCGCCGCCGCCTCCCGCCGCAGCGCCGCGCGCCGCCCGCCTTCCTCGGGCTCCACCAGCTCCACCAGCCTGCCCCCGTCGGGCTCGATCAGGCTGGCCCGGCACCGCACCCCGCGCGCCGCGACCTTGGGGCTTCTCACCGCCACCGCCACCCGCGCCCGCGCCCCCGCGCGGTCGCGGCTCGGCTGCGCGAGCTGCGGGAATTTCGCGAGCAAGGCGGCCTGCGTCGCCATGACTCCTCCTCGATTTGGTCTCCTCCCTCCTCTCGCCTCCTCCTACTTATAATGCGGTTTCGTTTTCGATTTTTGTTTTCTACCCGCTACCTTCCCAGTGGTTGCGTGACTTGCGTCGGATTATAAAATGGAGGGGATGAACCCGGATGGGATTGCGGGAAGGGTGCGGCGCGGAGGCCATGAGCGCGGTGAACGTAGACAAGGGAGTGGGGAAGGTGGGGCTGAGTTATTGGGGGTCGATGAGGATGGATCATGGAGGGTGGTGTGCCTTGCCTTTTGGGCATTTTTGGGGGTTTTTTAGGGTGGTGAGATGGTTGGAGTTGGACTGGTGTTCCACCTCTCATACGTATGAACTTATGTATCTTCGCTAAGGTCGGATTGTCTACACTGTAGAGTTCATGGTCCGCATGAGTTGCTTATTCAGTTTTCAGTCGGTTTAATTTTGAAGTGTTTGCGACGTATGATTTTGTTCTTAGATGTGTGAATATGTGATATTTTCACCTAGTTTTTTTTTTTTTAGAAATGGAAGTACAACTCCCGACCTCTAAATCAACTAAGGATGCACACAGCCATAATAGACACTCAAATTCGCATCGAAGAGGACTTGAACCTGAGTGGTGGGGTGTACATCCACACCTTTCCTAGCTCAGTATTTTCACCTAGTAGTTTAGCAAGATAAATACTGCTGCAACGGTTTGGAAAATGACACTCGATTTCTCGTTGACATGCAAGTCTGGGACTCACATGTCGTCGTGTAACAGCTAATGACATTTTTCAAAGCCACATCCTTTGCCATGATATTTTACTGATTTTCCTTTGATAAGTAGTGTTTAAAACATGGGAATTTTGTAGGGAAGAATTCATCCACACTCTCACTAGATGTAGTGCTTTCTACAAAATTCATGTGAGAATTATGCGTTTCAAGTAAGGTGTCAATTGTATGTACGTATTAGATGCGGCATAAGATGCTTACATGCAGAGAATCTCCACGGTTCTTTGAATTATTGGCGACTTTTAGAGTGGCAAGCCCAATAGATATTAGTCGGCTTTTGCTCCTTTCTCGATATCCTATTTGTTTGCAATAAGCTTTTTGTTTAGTGGGGAAATGTCGGGAGAATCGATATCTTGTCAGCAGACAGAGAGGAAGATAGGAATTGGAGTTTTCTCTTGTATCTTTCTTAACTCAATTATAAAGTCTCTCTCCGTTTAAATAGAGAGACTAACAATCTTGACTAAGAACTGCAATCCAATAACATAAATGAAATAGTAAATACTTCCTAATATCAACTACGAAACAGAGTCGGAAAGAGCAACTACGAAGAACAGAATCTGAAAAACTTCAGCACCTATTGTTCCTAATCCGACACGGTTTCTAATTCTGCCAATGCAACTGATTCGGATGGAGAAGGCGCTCCGGCCGAAAGCTGCTTCTTGCGTCGTCATACGTGATGCTTCACATGACATCTCTCCCCACCTTTTCGAGCAGCTCGTCCTCGAGCTTGAAGGAAGGATAGAGCCGTTGAAATTGCTCGAAATATTCCCAAAATGCAATTGCAACGGCTGCATTTTCCCATTGAACCAAAATTTGTAAACGATCACGAGCCCGACGAGACTTAAGCACTTTGAGCCAGTTGAGGACAAACGCGACCATGCAAAATAGTAGGCAGTGGTGGCAGTACTTGTGGAGATGGACCAATAAACGGCTTCAGCAAGCTAACGTGAAACACATCACGAATCTTTGCACTAGCCGGCAATTGCAAATGATATGCCACTAGTCCGATTTTCTGTAGAATTTGATAAGGCCCAAAATAACGAGGTCCAATTTTCCTTTTGATGACAACGACACTGAAGTGGTCGGACGATGATGTAAACATAGCCAAAACCATTGACCTTCAGAAAAATCCAACTCACGATGAGTTTTGTCGTAGTGACGCTTATATGTTTGCTGAGCGAGCAGTAAACAATCATGAATTTCTAGCGAAAAATTGTCCTGATCCTGAAGTAGTCGATCCACGGCTGGAAGGCGAGTGCTCCCTTGACCATAAGAACGCAAAGCAGGTGGTTCTTGTCCATAAACCACTTTAAAGGGCGACGTACGCAATGATGTTCGGAATGAAGTATTGTAGCAATACTCGGCTCACGGTAACCAACGAAGCTGTTGTTTAGGACGATCCCCAGTAAGATAGCGAAGATACATAACAATAATATTATTGACCACTTCGGATTGACCATCGGATTAAGGGTGAAAAGCAGAACTAAGATGAAGCTTTACTCCTGCCAATCAAAAAAGTTCATACCAAAAATTGCTGGTAAAGACCGGATCACGATCACTTACAATAGACGTCGGAATGCCATGAAGACGAACAATCTCGCTAAAGAACAATTGAGCCACTGAATAAGCTGTGTAAGGATGAGCCAATGGAATAAAATACGCAAATTTGGAGAAACGATCAATCACTGTAAGAATTAGTGTCTTCCCATGAATACGGGGAAGTCCTTCAATGAAATCCATGGATATGTCTGCCCAAATCGTAGAAGGAACTTCTGAAGGCTGAAGAAGCCCAGCCGGATGCAATTGTTCTCCTTTATTACGCTGACAAGTATCACAAGAGTGAATATAATCCTAGACAACAGTGCGAGCATTTAGGGTATGAAAGTTAGCCTGAAGACGATGAAGTGTTTTCTGAATACCTTTGTGACCTGTACCGTGAGCAAGTTGAAGAATCGAAGATAATAATGCGGTTGTTGATGGCACATAGACACGACCATTATATGTGACTAAGCCATCTGTAAGTGCCCACGGATCACGTTGATGACCAGCTGCAATGTCCAATTGCAAAGATTGCATTGTTGCATCCTAAGCTCTAGCGCAAGTCATTGAATAAAGAAAATTATGGTGATGAAATAGCCAGAGAAGGCAATGGAAGTTCTGTGTCGCACCTGGACAGGGAATCAGCAACTACATTTGTGCTGCCCGATTTGTATTCGACGAAAAAATCATAACCGAGTAACTTACTGACCCATTGGTGCTGCGAAATTGTCGACAGTCTTTAATCAAGCAAAAATTTTAAGCTGTAATGGTCAGTACGTACTAGAAATTTGTGCCCCCATAAATAAGGACACCAATGACAAATGGCCTGGACCAGACCAATTAATTCCTATTCATAAGCTGCGAGAGAAGCATGTCGTGGTGCAACTGGGTGACTGAAAAATGCAATAGCTCCTGTGCCTTGATGAAGAACCGCACCAAACCCATATCCAGGCGCATCACACTCAACAATAAAATCCGCATGAAAATCAAGTAACTGTAATACAGGAGCCTGTGTTAATGCTGATTTGAGACAAAGAAAGGCTTCCTGAGCGTCTGATGTCCAATGAAAAGCCTCACGCTTAAGCAAGTGCGTCAATGGTGCCGCAAGAATGCCAAAATCACGAATGAACTTCTGGTAATAGCCAGCCAAACCAAGAAAGCCCCGGACCGCCCAGACTGAAGTAAGACACGGACAGGAAGATACTACGTTGATTCTAGTGTGATCGACTGCAACACTCTTAGCCGAGATGACATGACCCAAATAAGCTACCGCTATGGCACCAAAGGAACATTTGGAACACTTCAAAAACAAGCGATGGTGTCGTAGGTGCTGCATAACCGTGCAAACATGTTGTAGGTGTGTTGACCAAGTAGGGCTATAAATGAGGATGTCGTCAAAGAAAACCAATACAGAGCGTCGAAGGAAGTCCCGGAGCACCGTATTCATCAGAGCTTGGAATGTTGCTGGGGCGTTAGTCAAACCGAACGGCATGACGAGGAATTCAAAAAGACCCCGACGAGTGCGGAATGCGGTTTTAGCCACATCTGTCGAATGCATTAATACTTGGTGATAGCCTGAACATAGATCCAATTTAGTAAAGAATTTGGCGCCACAGAGCTCATCAAGCAACTCATCCACGACGGGAATAGAAATTTTATCCTTGATAGTCTGATCATTGAGGTTGTGATAGTCGACACAAAAACGCGAAGAGCCATCCCACTTCTTGACCAATAGAACAGGGGACGAAAAAGATGATGAACTGTGTCGAATGGTTCCTTGTTGAAGCATCTCAGCACACTGACGTTCGAGCTCATCCCTTTGCAATTGCGCGTAACGATAGGGTCGTACTGCAATGGCATCGGTACCTTTCTTGAGGTGAATGTGATGAAAAATCTCGGCACCAGTGGAAGACCATGTGGTTCAACAAAAAGATCACTAAATTCATCGAGAAGATCCTCCAATAGATTGGTAGTAGTACATGCGAGCGCTTGACCCGAACATGAGAGCATGGGCAATTCGGTCCAGGTGACCCATCTTCCTCGTCGAGCAAAGGACATTGTCATGCTAGAGAAATCCCAAGTGATGGGGCCAAGAGTACCAAGCCATTGGACCCCTAAAATCACATCAAACCCGTCAAGTGCATAGCATAGCAATCCGCTGTAAATTCCTCGTAGCCAATACAGATGGTCATCCCTCGGCAGACACCCAAACTCGTGACATGGTCGCTGTTGGCCACGGTGACACTCAATCCAGAACGCGGGTGCATGACGACACCGGTGGTAGCCACAACATCGTTGGTGATAAAGTTATGAGTTGAACCAGAGTCGAGGAGCGCCACGAATGTGTTGCTGCCAATCTCAACGTGTAGACGCATAGTTTGCCCAGAATGTGGCTGAATACCAGTGAGCGCTGCCAGTGAAATCTCGGGTTCGTTGTCAGCCGGTTGGTAATCGTCATCGCTCTCATTGTCCGGCTGAACTTCAATGTCGAAGAGCTGTTTGCACCGATGGCCAGCCATGAACTTCTCGTCACAGCGGTAACACAGACCTTGGGCACGGTGACGTTCGAGCTCGGCAAGAGAGAGGGTGCGACGTGGTAAGTTGGTCGTCGACAGCAGTGCGCCGCTCTCAGTGTCGTTGGCTGTGCCGGTGCCGGGGGCTGAAGTGGTGTGCCTCCGGGATGCTAAGGTCAGCGCGTTGGCATTGGGGTCACGGATACGGCGAGTTGCGTGCGGCGTTCGTAAGCTTGTGCTAAGCTCATGGCGGATTCCAACAACTGAGGTGCCTGCAATTCCACATCAGTTTGTAATGGTTGCCCCAACCCAGCGGTGAACAATTGCATTTGTTGACGTTCCGACAGCAGGTCAGTGCGGCACAGGAGGGCAAGAAACTAGTCGAAAAAGTCGCGGACGGAGCCTTGCTTGCGGAGGGCGATGGGTTCGCCCAAGGAGTTGGTGTGAAACGGGGGTCCGAAACGAGTGTTAACTAGCTCGACGAAGCGGCGCCCAAACAGTATGGCTGTGTCGTGCTCCAGTCGATGATGCCACAGCTGAGCCGAGCCGGTCATGTGGAACGTGGCCAACCAAACCTTATCCTCCTCCATCGTGTGCTGATCCTGGAAGAATTGGTCGCAATGATTCAGCCAGAGTAGTGGATTTTCCTGGCAGTCGAAGATTGGGAAGTTCATTTTGTAGAAGCAAGGTGCACTCCCTCGTCCAGCATATTGACCATCGGCTGGCAACCGAGGAGCCCCTGGTGCATCCCGATCACCGTGGTGAAATTCTAGTACCGAAGAAGCTGGTGACACATGATGGGGTCGAATTGCATAAATGAAATAGTAAATACTTCCTAATATCAACTACGAAACAGAATCAGAAAGGGCAACTACAAAAAAAACAGAATCTGAAAAACTTCAGTGCCTACTGTTCCTAATCCGACACAGTTTCTAATTCTGCCAACGCAACTGATTCGGATGGAGAAGGCGCTCCGGCCGAAAGCTGCTTCTTGCGTCGTCCATACGTGATGCCCCACATGACAGGAAGACTTTTAAAACGTGTAGGCAAAATTGGACCTACCAATTAATTTGATTAAGATAAGAGAGATGCAAAGGTTTGTTCAAAAACTCAGAAGCCTATGTTCCCGGTATGATGGACTCTATACACACCACCTCGCAAGGCATCAAGCTCTCGACTAATCTTTTATCTCCATTAGGAGGGCTTGTGACATGATGCTTCTGTTTTTAAAAAAACAAAAAAACTCTTATTGTGTTTCTTCTATATTTCTCGTGTAACTAGATGATCAATCTTACTATGGCCTTTCTCCGTGCCCCCTGTGCATTCGAAACTGTGCCCATCATCCGTGGGTTGTCGACGGCATCGACAAGAACGCGTTGCTATGGAAGATGCCGACTCTAAACGTGTTGCTATGGAATATGCCGATCGAAAAGAACGTGGATGGACGGCAAGGACTCTTCAACAATGGTACCGAAACCTGAACAAGACTAATGGTCGTTTTCCGTAACTTCATATTTTTTTTTAATACATTTCGTTTCCCTTTTCTTTCTCAAGTTCAGTCCAGGCATTGTTCAGCGGAGTATATTATTATGCTATTATTATACTCCATTTCATTATCAGATATAATAATGGGTTTATAGGAACGTGGATTTGAGAGATGGTGCGCGACGGCTCTGGAACATTTCCCATTGTATTCTACCATCGAGCCATCATTTTCGACATGACCTAAATCACACAATCATTTTCCTTACAACTCTCAAATCACGCCGTTCGCAAAATTCAGGGGTGTATGTATACACCTAGTCCTTTTTGGGAGTGTACGAGTCTGGTCCTTCGCAACGAGGACTTTGGCGCAGTTTTTCTGACGACTCTACGGATGAAGTTTAGATCAGAAGCGAGTCGATGGTCCCGTTTTCCTTCGAGAAACATTGTACTTCTAGTACTACGCTAGCAACTTGCTACCAGAGGCGACGCATACACGTACGAGAGTAGAGCAGCCACGCCCGTGAGCCGTGACCTGGTTGATATCCACGCACGGGAGCGTAAGCGCTGATGCGTGATGCCGATCAACCCGCCGTGGGACGGCTAGAGGGATGCAATAAGGATGTGTTTGGTTGACTATTTTAGTTGAGGTTGGATGTGCATCAATGTGTATGGGAATGGGAGTGGATGAGGTGGTGGGATGGAAGAGATTGAGTTTGGTTGGTTGCGTTTGAACCTAGTTTGATTTGATCACCTTTTTGTATTGGGTGGCGAGGTTACCTCGGGGAATGTAAAAGAATGAGAAACTAGATTTGCCCAAGTCCCTAGGCCCTCTTGGTGCAAATCACTCATGATTTTGTGCAAATTTCTATAGCGAACAGATTCACGTTCATGAATAGTTGGGTTAAGCTCGCACTCAAAATTGTCTACTGTTGACGCTTGCTGACCAAGTCCATTTGCGTACAGTTGGTGTGACCAAGATTGCCACAATGCTAACTATCCATTCAATCATCTGATCTAGAAGACCCAAATTACTCATTTACATTTCTAGGAAGCAAACTTTCCTTTGTTGTTAACTAAGAGAAAACTATGTTTTCAATTAAAATTGTTCACAAGACCAGTTCATACTTTCAGGTAGGAATGCAGCTTACCACACATTGCAATAGTCAAAAAAGGAAATTCGCAGCAGAACGCCCTTGTTATCCAGCAGTCATGTAGACACGCAGAAGGAAGCAACAAATGCAGGGATTTCAGAGAAATGCAATGCTTCTCACCATAACTGAACTAAGAAAATGAATGGAAGGATGCCCTCTAAATTTCATAGACAGCATGCAGAAGGAAGCAACATATGCAGGGATTTCAGAGAGAAATCCGGAAGGAAGCAACCAGTTCAGGGAGCTCGTACACGCTGTTACTCCAGGAATCCAGGATGGATCAAACCAAGGGGAGCATGACACCAAATCGAAGAACCCCAGAACAAAACAGGTGTGGAGAAATGACACCAAATCGAAGAGCCTCAAATAGCAGTAGGTGTGGAGAGATTGACCTGCGGGTGATTGGAGCTGCGGCGGCAACACCGGGCGCTTGTTCCACGGCGCCGACCGCGTCGGACTCAGATCCAAGTGGCTCGACCTCCGAGGCCGCGTCGATGGCCTCCTCGACAAGCTCCGCCGTAGCGCCCGTAGCGACACCAAAGTCGGGCCAAAGGGGCGGAATCGAGCGAGGAAACGGAACGAGGACGACTAGGGTAGCATGGGGAGTCGTCTGGCCATGATCGGCAGTGACATCCGTGGTCTCCGATGGCGGATCGAGCGGCGGCAGCGGGACGAATGCAGGAGCAGAGAGGGAGCCGAGAGGAGGAGAAATCGCACATGGGAGGAAGGTGAGCGGAATCCACAGCGGCTGCATCGTTCGTGCACGCGCCTGCATGGCTGCATGACGCGGGCCTAGCTCGCGAAGGCCGCCACCCGCGTTTCTCTCGGGCTGGCCCGAAGCTTCTTGCACACAACCAAACGGACCGAAATTGGAATTGGATGCAAACTTGGCCCCGTGTGTCATCTTAATTTAAAGACCGGCCCCTTTGTCTTGAAATTGCAAATTCAGTCTCCTCCCGAGCGCGGAATGTCCTGAGCATAACACGTGTCTTTTTCTGCACTCGAGGACCGCGGAATCTCGGTGACCAGCGCGGCAATTCGCCTTGCGCGGGAACGAGCGGCGACAGCGGAAGGTGGTGGGCTCGGGCTCTTTCCGCGCCGCCGGAACGCGGAAGGACGCCGGCAGCATTCCGCAGCACCTGAGCGCGGCACTAATGCTCCCACACATGCAGCGTTAAGAATTTTTTTAATGCATGAATCGGTGAATCGGAATGTTAAGCATTTTTTTAATGCATGAATGAATGCGTAGCAGCATGAATCGTTTTTAATGCATTGATGCATTCGGCATGCATGCACCTGGTTCCGCACTCGGGCGGTGCGGTAGCGCAACGGGTCGTTGGTTCCGCGCCTGTCTGGCTTGCTGCGCTGCCCACTGGGGTTCCGCGCCCCCCGAGCGCGAAAAACGCCACGTGTCAACCTCCAGTGCTTCCGCGTTCGAGAGGAGGCTACTTTTGGAATTTCAGTGTCAAATGGGCTATTTTTGCTATTAAGGTAACAGCATAGAACCAATTTTTAGAAAAATTCCCGAAAATTGCACGTAATCGTGCGAGCCACCCTCCGTATCAAATTTATCGGTATCATTTTGCCCCCTAAAACGATACATAGTATCATTTGCATTTTGTATTAGCTTTGATATCGGTCAATACCGTCCAAACCGGTTTGATACCCGTCAATACCGACTCGATACCGAATAATACCAGTTATACAGACGAAATTGATAATACCGTCTATAAATTTATTGAAATATATGTTATATTTAATCCTACTACTATATATTTAGAGTAATATTGCAAATAAAATATAGTGTATATACAATTAAACATATATTTACCTATAAATATATATTAGCCTCCAGAACACTATTAACAAGTACACTCCGTACTAGTGATGCGACCCTGCCGGTATCCACCACGTACGCTGGGCGCCCCCGAGATGCACCGCGCGGTGTGTGCGCACGACGGCCCGGCCCCGGCCGCACCCGCTGGCCCCGCCTCCGCTCCACGCCGCGTCACTCCCGGTCCGACTCGCGCGATCTAGCCGGGTGGCTTCCGTCGCGTGGCTCGCCTTCCCATCGGCGCGTCCAGACGCCCCCTCCTCGTCGCTCTGCCGGCCGTGGAAGTGGGGAGAAGGCACGTACGACGGTGCGAGTCGTGTCACGTGCTGCGCTGCGCTGCCTAGGGTCGGCTACCGAACCTTGAGCCGCCCCTGCGTGTCGGAATACGCCATCGAGTTGGCCGGGATCGACAAGTAAAACAGGTGGGCCGGCATGCGCGTCTGCTGAGCCTGCGCCTAATAGTAGATTAGCAGTTTAGTACCTAAGCTGGTGCTTTCCGTACCGATTCGGGCTCGGGGATGCCTGGTTTAGAACTGCTGTACTGTGCACACGACGTTTCTGAAAGCTTTTTTATTTTGGCCCCCTAACGCAGCAGCGTAAATAGCAAAAATAGCTTCCGTGATGTTTTATTTGCAAAAGTAGCCACATCGGTCTCCTTTTGCGGTCGGGGAGTGGGGAAAGTCGTCTTCTGCGGTTGGGGAGTGCGGAAAGTGACCAACTAGGTGGCCGAGCGTGGGACCAAGGCCACCAACGCGGGAGGCGGGCTGCCAGGCCACTTGACGCGATGGCGGAGCACGGGATGTGGCAGGCCACTGAGCTTCCGCGTTTGGGAGGCGCGGAAAGAGCCCAGGCCCACCACCTTCCGCTGTCACCGCTGGTTCGCCGCTGGTCCCGCGCCGTAGAATTGCCGTGTTGGCCATCGAGCTTCCGTGGCCCCTGGGCGCGGAAATGAACACGTGTCGTGCCCAAGGCATTCCGTGCTCAAGAGGAGGCCAAAATTGCAAATACGTCGGTACAGAAGCCATTTTTGTAATTCACAAGAGTCAAAGGGCAAAAAAAAAAAAATGTCACGACCCTCGTAAGTATCGTAGTATGTGTAGCATTTCTCGGCCTGGTTTGGTCTATCTGCAGACAGTAACTAGTCAGAGTATTACTCATACTCACACTTTACAAAACCTGGTGAGACGCTGATACCCAGCCTACACCAACAATGTAAAACCTAGATCATCGAGGTGACTAAGTCCCATCACATACCATGTTAATTCCGTAGCAATTTCTGCTATGCATGTAACTGCATGTAACATGTGTTACTAGGTGTTGGCTGTTCACTGTGGCAACAGGTGTACCATGGCACAGTTGCAGAATGCAGCAATGCAGTTTGACCGACGACTACTACGTGAGTCCGGAATTTAGTGGTGGGGTTGCGAGGCGAGGAAGGACGTTGTCATATAAAATGTGCATGATGGCGTTCTCCAGCTAAAGCACCCTTTTTAAAAAAAAAGAAAGAAAGAAAGAAAAGAGTTGATTGTATGTAGGATCTTTCTGTGGCCGCAGCGTTACAAAAATTCCTCTCGGAACATGTACAGATAATTACTCTCAGTGGATGGTATGCCGTGGGGAGTTTTTGGCTGCTTTAGCATATTTTTAAAGCAAAAATAGTTTTTCCGAATGAAATGATAAAAATAGCATTTTTACTATGCAAAAATGCTGCAACATGGGGCTTATCGCGCACCCAGAGCACAGCAGGACACATGGCAACCTCCTAGCCGATGGCAAGCGGTCTGCCGCGGACTGTGCTAGCCACAGGTGATCTGCTGCGATCTAGGTGCGTAACAAGGGTGTTATTTTTTCCATTTCATTTTTAAGGATATTTTTGTTATTTTATTTCAAAAATATGCTAAATGAGCCATGCCGTGTACATCATGGATTGGGTTGTAAGGACTAACCAAGGGGTCGCAAGTCAAACAGTACCTTCAGTGTCGTCTTCTCCTTTAGGAGAGTTCTACATTGCCCTTTTGATCTGTTTAACCAACCTAACTTTTTCACTAACAAAGTATGGAGTTTTTGCACATAGCTAGAGACAAGCAAAACAAAGAGAAGATTTCAAAAAGCTTCCCCTTCCCTGCAGCTAGCAGGCAGAGGCATATGCTCGATCACACGCATGCCTTGAGCGTTTGAGCGGCGAATGCGTACCACTGAACCTGTGTGCACCTGCAGATAGAGATTAGAGGCATGGATGTGCTTACCTCTGCTGTTGTGTTGCCCTCTGTCAGAGTGTACCCCTTACTAGTACTACTATCTCTTGTGTGCCCAACAGGGAAAGAGTGAAACTGTCACAGCATGATCTAACCAGTACTTAGAAGCCTCATACATCACACTGCCATGCACATATCATGAATGCCCATTGAAAACCAGCAAGCTGAGTTCTCATGAACGATCGAGACACAAGACACCAGATGCAGAATGGCATTGCCTACTCCCCCAAGAAGCTAGATCATGCTGGCAGCTTCACGCTTTCTCTTGGGCACTCAATTTCGGCGTAGCCAAACTCACAACCGGGCAGCTGCTTGTAGCTTGCTCGCAGGATGCCTCTGCCATTCCGAAGGGGTTCAGCTTGAGCTTAAAGCTGCTGAAAACTTGGGATTAAGCTCCGGTACAACTTGCAGTGAAGTCCACCGGATTCTAGAGAAAAGCTAAGCCCTCGCAAACATGAGAGTAAGGCACTGAAGATGTACACCCCTTATAAAGACGGATCGACGAGCAAAGATGATCACATGGGTGCCAAAGCTCCCGGTCAAGATCGGCGCGTAATTTATCACGGCCGGCTTGTCGCTGACCCTGAGAGGATCCGAGACGCGATGCCGCTGCAGAGGGAAATTAGCCAGTGCCAGTCGGCCAATCAGCGCAAAGTCAAAGCGCTTCCGATCGAAAACCCGATGCTCCATTCACATGGCTAGGACAGGGTGGAGACCGCGGAGCAGGAGAGGGAAACGCGGGCTTGTCGTGGCACGTCGCGGAGGAGGAGAACATGGTCTCGGCTCTCGACGGGAACTGACTACCAATCTTGTCCTAGCTTGCAGACAATTCGATCTCGAGAAGGCAAATCATATATTTCTTAATTATTTTTTTTGTGACATCACACAACTACGATCTCTTCGCTTTTGGTACACGCTGTAGTCTAGTCAAAGGCCAGGCCTCCCGAGCCCGTTGTTAGACTACTGCAGTCCAGGAAATTTTTTTTAAAATAATATTATTTTTAAAGATATTTACAAAAATAAATAACCGTTTAAAAAAATTATAAAAATGTGCCTCTATCGCGCTTGAATGGCGGCAGAACTATCGCCAGATCAATCGGCGGCAGTGAAGTCGCGATTTCTTGTCGCCGCTTGAATCAAGGAGATATCTGCCGCCGATTCCAGCAACAACGCAGAGACAGACTATAAAATCCTCAAAATCAATCCGTAATTCATTTTAATTCCGGATAAAAACAAGAGAGGTTGGAGAGGAGAGAAGAAATTGCGCGAAGCCTGCCGGTTCGTGGCGGTGGAGAGATTGATAGAGCATCGCTTTGATCGATCATCTTGTGTTGCGTAAATTTTTCTCAAAGCGTGTATGTTACGTTCAAACTTTGTAGGTTAGCAAACGACAATAGCGACATAGAATTGAGTAGGTTAGATACATGTAGTCGAACTCTGTAGTACATATTTTGAGTTGATTAGCGACATAGAATTGCGACTATAGCGACATAGAATTGAGTAGGTTACATAAATTTAGTCGAACTGTGCAGTACATATTTTGAGTTGTGTAGCGACATAGAAATGCGACAATAGCGATATAGAATCGAGTAGGTTACATAAATGTAGCCGAACTGTGTAGTACATATTTTGAGTTGGACATAGAATTGCGACAATAGCGACACAGAATTGAGTATGGCGCTGGTTGACCGCTGTAGTAACATAATTGATGCACGATACATTTTTGAATTGTGAGAAAAACACGGAGTAGCTGTTTAGGTCTAAAAAACAATGAGAATATTTGTGCGCGGTTATTAGTTGTGTTAGCGCGCGGTCAATATCCTGTTAGTACGCTGTTATTAGTTGTATTAGTGCGCGGTCAATATCCTGTTAGTGCCGAAAACACCGTTTAACTAGAAAAGTAGCATGACATGTATTAAATTTGTAAAGAAAATTCGTAGTTGCTACATAGGCTATGTAAAGATGCATGGAAAAATATGAACTTTCTATCTTGTCGCATTTTCGGTATGGCCGACGCGAGTGAGTACGAGTTGCTTGACCGATGATTGACCAGCGTCCACCGTAGCGCCTCGATCGCGTGCTCCCTCCGGAGGGCCAGCGCCGATAGAGCTTGGGCGTTTACTCGCACACCCCATCGGGGCATGGAGGCCGCACCGAGATCGATTCGAGGCACGTGAAGTTGTGTCCTTCATGCACTCAATGGCGGTCCGATTATTTTGCGTTGACTCGCTTGTGCTTAATCGCTTGGACGCGAGTTGAGGCGGCAGCCTCCTTCCACTCGCGAGGATGGTGGAGGCGACGGTGGAGGACGATCAGACCACGTCTTTGGTCATACGTCTAGGCGTTCCGTCACGATCGCCCCTACCGACGGCGCCGGTTGACCATGGCCGAGGCTAGAGACCCACACGCCCATCTCCGTGCGGGAGATGACGCCGACGCCGCAGGATGTGAGCTACCTCACCGGGTTGCCTGCGCAGCACTCGATGGTGGCGCACGACGCCCCGCCACGTGGCGCACGGACCTCTTAGCGTGTTCCGCGATATCTCGCCGCCGCGCCAGCGACGTCGAGTTCAACACCGCACGGGCCCACGAAGTGGATCCGCCGGTTCTCGTAAGTGTTTTCCTAAATATTTTTCTCGTAACAATTCGTTTGTGAACCTGCGGCGTTTACGTGTCTTCTTGCGGCGAGCGTATGGCGCATGCACGCGGCGCGCCGTCAGCATACGAGGCACTTCGAGGCCTACCTGCTGTGGTTGTTCGGGTGGGTGATGTTCCTGAGCTCCCACGGCGACGCGTGGACAAGCACTACATCCGGTACGCGCAGGAGGTGGCCGAGTCACCGATCGAGCGGATCCCGCAATACGCGTGGGGTCCGGCCGTGCTGTGCGCGACGCATCACAAGCGCCGCGGCGACGCGTGCGGCGTTGGCGTGACGGCCCATCCTCTGGATGCCCGCTCCTCTGCCGCACCGTGGTCGTTGGAGCGTTTCCGATCGGACGACCACATGTGGACTTGAGAGCGCACGGACGGCTTGCACGTCCGCAGATTTACCCAGACCGCCACCATGGGCACTTTGTGGTGCCGCCGACGGGTTAGTTTCGTAATCATTTGTTATTTTCATTTTGCAATCGTTATTCTCGTGTGCTTAGTTTGCAGTGTTGTATTGCACAGGTCACCTTCACGCCGATCACCTCGCAGGGCTCCTACCCGGAGTACGTTGCGATGTTCGATCACCGACCGACGCATCGCGCTATCCGGACCCCGCATCTGATGGCATCGGGTGATCGCGCGCCCCAATCGCTCTGCCGGTCGCTTGCGCGAGACTCGGTGTCTTGGTACACGCGAGTGCCTTGGTGCACGACATCTTCGTGGAGGAGTACCGATACTGACCGGTCATCGCGCCGCCTTCGATGCATGACAGAGGTCCCGGCCTTGGGGGAGGCGGGTGCCGGGGCACGTACACGCGTAAGTTCACTGTTGACTTTTATGTCCGTACAATATGTGTTACATCGCAACCAAATATTTTTCTTGTCGTCCACAGGTACACTAGGAAGGGAGTTCGTGGCACGATGTCCTGGTCGGACAGGATGGCCCCTTGTGTGGCCGATTGGAGTGCCGCGCACGAGACCCTCATCGAGGTTGCGGACGAGGCCTACGACCCCGAGACGTACGAGCACTACAAGGAGTGGTACTCAGCTCGGACGAGGCTACGTTGCGTCCGGTCGTGGTCGACCACTGCCGACATGTGGCGCGACGTCCGACACGCATACCCACCCACCGGACCGCTTTCACCAGCGCACGTACTCAATATTACATATTTCATATTTAATTTGACATACTTACGAGTACAACTTCATGATTACATGTGCAGTGGATCTTCACCGGAGGTCGTCGAGATGGTAGACTCGCGCGAGACATGGCAATGTCGGGAGATCGGAGGGCTCTGCACAGATCGGGGAGGCGGCGATCGCTGAGTCGCGGACCTCGACCGTCGCCACGCCGACCGACCGGTGGACCGAGCAACCGAGGACGAGGGGTCACCGAGGTGGTAGGACACAGCCTCGATCCGCACGTGGCGCACGCGTCGGCGTGGCGAGCGGGGAGCACCTCCGGACATGCGGAGGTGAGTTCGACACGCGACGCCGCTTCTTCATTTCATTTCAACCTCGTAAGTTTGTAACGACGATCTTCGCATTCTGAGTCCTCGGCTCCACCGTGCGCGCCAGAGCCCAGGACTATGCCGCGTCGTCCGAGCACATCTTTGGGCCAATAGGTAAGTTCCGCTTGCTTGCGTGCGTACTTTTAGTCATGACTATGTTTGTAACCTCATTCTTCGCAGAACGGATTGGGAGGACGATACATTCTCGGCGGCGATGCGAACCATCGGCACCCATCGATGACTTCTTGAGGATCCGCGTGACACGCAGTTCTCTTTGAGGCTTCGCGCACGTGCGGTCGCCGAGTTTGACCCAGCGACGCAGATCACCGACGCACCAGACGACGCAGATCACCGACGCAGATCGGCGATGCAGAGCGACCCCTCGCTACACCACCGCGACTTCGCGTCGGGTGGGTCACTCGACCGACGCATTTCGCAGCAAATGACGGCAGAGGCCCGGGCGACACGCGGTGCAAACCAAGAGGGGACGCCATTAGATTTTCCTTTATGTATTTTTTCTTCATTATGCCAATCGAAGTTATGACATCTTTTGAATATCGCAATATGGCTTTCTTTGACGATCCAACTGTTCGCAACAACGCGATAAAACGAGCTAGGTTTCTTGGGCGATGCGACAACACGGGCGCTGACAGAGTCCTTAAAGGCTGCTCCGTCTTGTAGCATCCCCCTTAAAAGTTAGCCAGAGTAGGCAGCTTTTCAGGACGATGTGACCACACCGGCTAGCTTTTCAGGACGATGGCACCAGAGTAGACCGCTTTTCAGAACGATGTGACCAGGCGGACCAGCTTTTCGGGACGATGTGACCACACGGGCTTGCTTTTCAGGACGATGTGACTACACGGACTAGCTTTTCAGGACGATGTGACCAGGCGGGCCAGCTTTTGTGGACGACTTACCAAGACGAGAAGCCCGGCAACGGCTCCATCCACTCCAGCTATAAATACAGCGTAACTCGTCCAACTAGTCCACAACAGCACCACCAAGTAGAAAACATGGACAAGGAGAAGGAATGGGAGAAAATCCGCAAGCTTTTGAAGGACTGGGTGTCTCCCCATGAGACCACCGCTCGCTATCATGCCGCTAGTCAGGAGCCTTTCACCCACCAAACCTTTCCGAATCGCTGGATCTTAGGAAGCCGCCTCGTAAATACGCCCAACGATTCGGGACCACCGCGACCCCCTCCTATGCTGCGGGCGAACGCCCAAAGGACCCCGATAGGTGGCACCCTATCTTTGGTGTAGGGACGCCTGCAAGTGTGTGAAATCAACCGATGAGTGGACCATTGGGCAGCGCTATTGGTGCTGCCCAAACTACGCCGTTGACTGCAACAACAGGCATCCGGTAATGAAACCCTATTTCGTGGTACAATACTTTTTTATTCCGAAACGGGTAACGAACTCTCTTTACCCACCGCAGTCTCCACCACCACTATGCGACTTAGGCGGTGGATCGACGACAAGATCCACCCCTACGACATGTAGTCGTTCTTTGAGACGGAAGAGCCGGGCGAGGAGCACATCGAGACCGTGAAAGGCGCCTCAAAGAGTTGAAAGTCGGCAGCCGAGCAAGGTTGGCGGACAGCGGCGCGAGGAGCAGAGCGTGAGCATGCGAGGCGACGGAGGCCGAGAGGAGCGAAGAGGGCCATCGCGGCGAGAGCCAAGGCGCAAGGCGAGGAGTACAACATCGAGCTGGCCCGTAAGGGTAAATGGCCACGTTCGACTCAGTAGTTCTACCATATTCCTCCACATGTCCCATGTATTTCAATTTCCCTAAAGGCATGCGTGTACCGTGCTCGGTTCGTTGTCCTGCGTGCCATGTAATCCCCTTGTCCTGATGAAATGTCGTGTGGTTATCGTTGAGTCATTTCCCAAGAGTTCTCCAACGAGTTGTGCAGAGATTCCTAACACATTTTAGTATCGCCTGCCTTGGTACGCATTTAATCATTAATCCTCAATCGTCCTCCAAAAAATCTTCCAACATTGCATAACAACAAATAGCGATCGGCGACAAGATTTGGTATCGCCAGCTTCAATCGGCGACAGAAGGTATCGCCAGTTCAACTGGCGACAGGAAGGTATCGCCGATTAAACTGGCGACAGGGCCTGACCTCTACAAAATCCTTTTGCAACCGTCGAAATTCCACACAGGACTCAGTCTTACTCAACCAAAAATAGAAGGACACAACAGATAGGAGGACGAGAAAAGCTAGCGAAGCGCTGTCATTCACCGCCCACCTCGGTAATTTTCTTAACAGAACGGATTACATGATTCTTGATGTCTTACATGAGTGAAAGTCTGCTTTACATACTTTTTGGTGGGATATTTAGTTGCACATATGTAATTCATCGTGTAAATGTTCTTCACATCGCAAAGACGTCAAATATGTCCGACGTCGTCAATTTCAAAATTTACTACGTAGAGGGACTATTATGGAGGGTCCCGAGGGAATTGATTTGAGTTATTTCATCCGCGGGCGCGCCCTACCAAGACACGAGCAATGTACATTCGGACTTGTGATGCGGTGGTTGTTCCACACGCCCAAGTGGATCGTGATGTCTCGATCGACAATGAGTCGCTTCGCCCCGGCGGGGCCACGATTGGGAGTTAGTGCAACTAAAGGAACAAATTCATGGCGGTCATATGTATGCATGACGAGGAGAGGGGTGGAAATTGGTCCTTCGGTCCAGCGTTTGCAAAATCCACTCCTGCATCTGCGTGTCGGAACAAGTAGGAGTTCTTGACACCGAGGAAGAAAAAGGTGACTCAGTAGCGCGCACACAATGGCGTAGAAGGGCAAGAGGTTGCCGATGTCGCCGAAGTTACCTCATTCAGTGAGACAGAGCTAGTGGGCTTGGCTGACGAGGGGAGGAGTGGAAGACACGGTGGAAATGATAGAGCTCAAGACCAAGACTACATGGCATTGTCCAAAGATGAAGGTTCCGATGGCGGCGATGATGCGGACGATGGCGGTTCCATCCGAGTGGAACACATACGATTCGAGAACCTCGCTGCCAACGAAGGCTCTCATGTACAATGGGAGTACGACCGAGCGAGGTCGGACTAGGAGCTACGTACAAATGCAAGGAGGCCGTGCAAGATGTGGTCAAATCGGGCATTGTCGGTTCGACGCACATTCACCGTCGTCAAGTCTACCCCAAGATGCTACGACGTGAAGTGCGGTATTGAGGGATGCCCTTGGCGCGTGCACGCTTTTCAGCCCAAGTGGGATACCTACTGGAAGTGCTCCATAGTGGTCCCTCACACATGCGTCGTCATTTCGGTCGCAGCCCCCACCGAACCTATCATCAGGCTTCATTGCCAATCTCATGTACGGTGAGATCGTGGACAACCTAGATTTCGAGCCACGATCCATCATTCGGGCCATTGAGGCAAGGTTCCAGTACACTATCAGCTATGCCAAGGCTTGGAGGGCAAAAGAGAAGGCATTGGAATCAAGGTTCAGACGCTCGAGGAGTCCTACCACAACCTCCCCGGGCAACTCCGAGTCATACAAGACAGAATCCCGCACTCATGTCGACATTCAAGACGCCACGCATCCGGTGGCCTAATAAGAGGGTAGTACAATGAGCATTCTTCGCGTTTGGTCTATGCATCAATGCATTCCAAGATCGTCGTCCAATCTTGTGTATCGATGGCACATTCTCGATCGGCGGTACAAGGGCGACATCGACCGCAATAGCGACGGACGGAACAATCAAGTTCTTCCGTGGCATTCGCCGCTGAAAGCGAGAACACGATAGTGGGTCGTGGTTCTTGAAGAATGTGAGGATTTACACAGCAGACCGCCCCAACGTATGCCTCATACATGACCAAGACGCTGGCCCGCTGCGTGCAATAACACGACTTCGCCGAGGAGAGAATGTTCCACTTCCATGGCCGGATCTACAGAGCGGGTGGTGCATGAGGCACTTAGGTGCAAACTTCTAAGCGCCCGCAACAAGGACTTGATGAACATGTTCAAGCGCCCAATGCAACCGTAACTAGCAGCGTAAGTTCGACACACTCTGGAAGATTCGGACGACCGGACAAAACCCACGAAGGAGGCATCGACAAGGGCCGCCCAAGCGCCGACCAGGCCCCAAGCATTGCCACACTACCCACGCACGCTCCTAGTGTCACGAGGAAGACTGGGTACAGTCAAAAGCTTCTCGATCGGATTGAGCACGAGCCTAAGGAGAAGTGGTCACGCATGACAGGTGGTGCTCGACACGGTATCATGACAACCAACCTAGCCGAGGTCTACAATCGGGTCATGCGCGCGCCGGTGCCTCCCTTTGGTTGGTATTGTGGAGGCAATTCTCCGCGGTACCACAAACTACTTTGTTAACAGATGCAACAATGCATCGCTCACCATGGCAATGACAGAGTACTCTACTCCGCCATGATCACCGCATACATGGAGGAGAAGAGCAAGAAGGTGAGATGCACCGGCATTCAAGATGGGCACGAGGAGCTTCGCCGAGATAATGTGCGAGGATAAAGGGCGCCGCGACTAACCGCGAGGATCACCCATGAGTGCACGCTACGCCGCGATAGCTGCGTTTGCACTTGTAACAAGCCCTTCTTCGCATAGGCCCCGCTCCCATGTCATGGCCGCTGTCGACGGTGGCGCGAAGATCCCGATCGATACCTCTCTCACTATTTCACCAAGGAGGCGGTGATGCAAACATGGAGTGGAGAGATGTATGGTTACACCGTTGTTGGCCATTTCACCGCCATCCATCCCGGGAGCAACTAACTGGGCGCGGACATTGGTAGGCTCAAGGAAAGGTTGGCGGCGGCAGTGCGACGTATCGAGAACGATATGAGCAGGCGGCGGACGTCGCACGAAGAAGTGCTCCATTTGCAGGGAGTCTGGCCACACCTTCAAGACATACCCCACGCGAAATACTCAGGACCAAGGAGACATCGGCATTCCGGACGTCACCACGGGGACCTCATCCGGTGCCCCGACTAGAGGCAGTCCACATGGGAGACATTGACGTCGCGATCACGACAAAAATATTATTATCAATGTTGTCAATTATCATTTTAGTAAAGTGTTATGACGTTCTTCTGCAAGTTCTGTAATATCAGAGTACGAATTCCCGATCGAATGGCAATATCACTTATCTTCCTTTTACTAATCGCTCATACCTCAAACTTCCTCGCTAAATTCTCCAAAATTAACCGTAGTAGAACAACATACGATGATGATAAAATGTTATTACGAGTCTAACAGATTTCATCGCGTTTAAAATTTATGAAAATCACAAACTGCCTAAGTGAAATAGGGAAAATAAGGGTTGGGAATGGCAATATCACTTATCTTCCTTTTTCGAATCGTTCATACCTCAAATTTTCTCGCTAAATTCTCCGAAAATTAACCGTAGTAGAACAACATACGATGATGATAAAATGTTATTACGAGTCCAACGATTTAATCATTTAAAATGTATGAAAATCACAAACCGCTAAGTGAAATAGGGAAAATCAAAACTAGCTAGGTTGAGAATGAATCGCCAGCTTCAATCGGCGAGAGATCTGTCGCCGATTCAATGGCGATTCATTCCCAATCAGCGCGATGGCGGGGAGCGAGGTCCCGCGCGCGCTTGAACGGCGACAGAATGAATCGCCATTCAATCAAGGCGACAGAGGCACATTTTTGTAATTTTTTTAAACGGCTATTTATTTTTGTAAATATCTTTAAAAATAATATTATTTTTTAAAAAAATTCGCAATCCAGGAGCCACCGAATTCATGACAAGTTCTTCAGATCGGTGAAGGAACCTCTAGTGTGTTTAGAACAACGTACCACAGAGTAACCACTAATATGTCACTGTATAGTATATACACGTCCAAGAAACACCTGTCGACTTGCAGTGCAGTATGGCTGCAATGTGGTACAAGACGAGCTACATGCGCAACGATAGGTTTCCAACGAGGTGCTGCAAAAACGGCCGGGCAAATCAGCATAAATAACCTCGTGAAAAAAGTAGCACAATGAATAATGACCGTATATAAACGACTTAGAAGCTGTCTGCTTGTGAGTTGTGACCACGGTATACATGTAAAGGATAGAGTGCCTGTAATGTGGTACAAATGATAATTTTCTGTAGAGCTGCTGCAGAAACGGCAGGGAATCAGAAGAAATAACCTCGTGAAACAAATAGTATCAGTTTGTTACATAACTCAGCATTCGAGGGTTACATGGATCACGGGTGGACCGACACTTGTACATACAATGATACAAATAAATAAGCCATATGCAGCAGACAGAGGCCTTGGGCTGTGAATGACCTAAATTAATAACTTAGACGCCATCAAATAATGATGGCAATAATGAAGATAAAAAAAATGGCGTGACACACAAAAACACATGATCAGATGAAGGCTGCTACAACAGGTGAGGCGGGACGCACAGCAGCTACAAAACTGACTCGGGACTCTGGAGGAGCTCCGGCGACCAAAGTTGCCGTTTTGGTTCCACTTCTCATTTTCTGCCTTGCCAGTTGCCACCACCACCCGAAGACCAAGAGCGGTAAAATGGACGGTATACTGGTCAGAACTTCGAACCAGCCGAAGTTGGCCAGATCTGGTGACCTGCTATAGCCGCCCAGTTTAACCTGTCCTGGCCTAGGCCGACTTGGTTAGCTGCCTGACCCATCAGGTATCTGATTCAGGATCCACAGATTCACCTCATGTCATAACATGTGGGTAGGGAGCACAGCAAATTGTAAATTTGCTCAGCTTTGGGGCGCTTGGATGTGATTCCTCTGGTGCACTGGTAGAAGAGATCTATTAGAAGTCTTAGTTTCTCTGCATGAGCATCAGATGTGATCCCCAACTTCAGCCTCGTAATTGGCTCGTCCAATGTCCAGAATGCTTCTAATTCTTGAGTTAGCCTTGGCCTCTGTTTCTTCCTCTATATGACAGAATTCAGAAGAAGGTTATATGTTTTATTTGTAACCACTAGCAACAACAAAAGCAAGAACTTGCTTCTGATGTAATGAGTTTACCTTTATGAGATCATATATTTCTGAGTCAGTTAGTCCCTGGTAGGGTATCCGAAGTGTAAGCATCTCCAATAAAAAACATCCAAATGACCAGATATCCACTTCCTGCATCAAAGAAATATTTACTCTTTTGGGGGAGTTTGTTGGGGGTGGGGGTAGATATTTGACTAACATACTCTAGCAGGTAGCTAGGGGCCTATTTGTTGAATTAACATAGTTTATCAATTCAAGTGGATCTTAATTTACTAAATCCAAGTGGGTGTAGTGGATTTACACTGGAGACCAATATGCATGCATACACGCACACTAACACACACAGGATAGCTCCAACGGTCAGAGTAATATTTGAAGAGTCAATAATGGTTCTTCACAAAAAAAAAGGTATGAACATGCAATATTTACTACTGCAAGAAATGAAGAAAATCGATGTCTCACTAAAAAAACTATGAAAATTACCAAATATTGATTGATATACTGAGCAAAAAACATAGCTAGAGTATTCACAATGCAGATTGTTGAGGACGGAAATGTCAAACGGATTCCTCAGCTGGCACGCATTCAAATGTCAAAACTACAAATAAATTTGTGCTGATAACACGAAAGAAAGCAAAAAATTCAAATAAATGCTTACCAGTCCATATTGGTTTTTGTCATGCATGGCCTGAAGAACCTCTGGAGCCATCCAACAAGGTGTCCCAACACAAACATTGGGTGGATATGTGCCAAGGTGAACTATACAGCATGTATGGGACAGAGAATGCAAAGGAATGGATCTGTCAAAATCAGAGAGTTTGACTACCGGTGTGCCATGACTTCTCTTCGAATCTAGATCAATCAAAACATTCTCACTTTTTATATCCCGGTGAATAACTAGCTTCTTGTGCAGCTCCAACAATGCACAAGCAACTTCTCGAGCAATATAAAATGCCAAGTCAATAGGTACATGCTTCTTGCCCTCTTTCAGTAGTTTTGTTAAATAGCCCTAACGAGAAAACAACAGATCCAGTTGTCAGTGAGAACATCTAAACAATGAAGATGTTTAACGAATACATGAAAATTTAAAACTCATAAACACGATAAAACAAATTTACCTTCAGAGAACCTCCTTTCACACACTCCATTAGAATTATAGACTGCAATACCCTGTACTCTTTATCACCATCAGCTTGAACCCATTTAGAAGAAAGTTGGTGACCGTATATGTCCACTATGGATCTGTGCTTCCTTAGAGCGCTCAGCATTCTTACTTCCCCAAGAAGCTTGTATTCAAAATTTTGAACTTCATCATTAGAAGCCCTACGGGTATCTAGGTATCGTATCTGCATTTCATGACAATGTCAAGTAACTCCATCAAACAAAATGAGAAGGCACCAAAGAGATAAAATAGAAGAGAACATAAACCTTCGCTGCAGCATCAACAGCACCAATTTTGCAGTGGTAGACAGCACTAGAAGCTGTAGCTTCAATTTCTTTGCATAGTGAGACAGAAGGGAAGGAACACCGAGGTGTATAGCCCTGATCATCAAGTGCAATGTCAAGTCGACTGAGCGGAACATACCTGAAACCACATGTAGATAATGGGTTAATCAAACTTAGGGTGACAATGTTGGATTCAGAAAGAACCTGCATGTAGCATGTGTACTTGTTTTCAACGCCTCCCTGAAACAGCACGACTAAAATGCATGCAACACTAGATCAGCAGATAAGACCCTCCCTACCATCAGGTGAACAAAATAATAGAAGATCAAAAGAGTATCTACTAGTAAAATCAATAATTGAAAATGAAAGAAAAGGCCTATCTTTTGAACTATTGGAAATTAACTAAATGAAATTTTGTGCAGGCAGATGACTAAGTGGACAGGCCAAACTTTTGAAAGTTTCGTATAGATTGGATTGGCAGCTTGGTTGCACCAAGCCACCAACACGGACATACCATATCATACAAATACAGCATGACAAAGACACTGTGTACTAACAGAGAGTGGCAGCTATATATTATACGTCTTACAATATCGGGTTTTGTATATTAGAAAGAACAAGGTTTTGACATTTTAGTGTTTTCTTTATAAAAAATCACATGTTGGCCTTTTTCAATTTAAATAGCAAGCTAGATTACTTAGGATATAAATAAGCTCCAAAAACTTGAAGTTAGCCACATTAGGAAATGCCATGTGACATTTGCAGACCATGTTTTTCACCTGACACAAAACAGGCATAACACTGAAACATTGCTAACTCAATATTGACAACATGACAGAATCAGCAAGGCGCAACCTAGTTTGGCAATGTGAATTCAACATAAACAAACAAACCAGAAAAAAATACAAAGAAAAATTGAAACGAATGGAGGGGATAGGGGATACGCACGCCCGCGCAGGCCGCCGGAGGGGGGGGGGGGCGCTGCTCACCTGCAAAAGTACTCTGGATCTGTCTCTTCCTTTATGTTGGTGGGGTAACACGCATCAACAATCATCCTTACCCAGACGTCCCCTTTTCTAACAGGAACAACATTCCAAGCATGAGGTGTGTAGTCAAGATGCCCCCTCACAAGCTCACAAGGAATTGGAGGATCTGCTCGATCGCACAAGTACTGCAATGGATATGGTTGCAATGTTAAAGGGGTCAAAGGGCAAACAAAGAATTAAAATTTGGATAACAACAAGGGAATTACCTTCATTAGGACAGCTCGGTGCCTACAAACACCGAATTGCAGTGCCCCTATTGGTACGATACCCGAATTTCTCCTTTCCTTGATTATATGTATCGATTTATCACACAGACGAGTAAAATCGAAGTGCCCAGAAAGAGTAGTGATCTGCTTAGATGCCTCATTGATGTCACATATGCTTCCAGCAGAACAAGTACAAACGAAAGGTTGCTCCTTCCTCAGGCTAACAATAGCTCTCCGTGTTCTCCTAAGAGAATCGCTTCGATCACAACCTCCAAAGCAGTCAGAAACAAACAAAGCAAGCACTGATGCCCTTAGTAAGTCATGGCCTGCATCTTCATCCGTTTCAGAAAAGCATGGTCTCTTCAAACTAGATAACAATAGTTGTGCTGAAGAAGCAATCGCATCCAATTCTTCATCTTGCTCTCTAAGTAAAACCCACAAAATAGTTAGAACATAAACAAATGCAAAATGCAGATCACCAAACTATGGATAGGAATGTGCACTAACCTGTCCAAAAGAATAACTTCACGTGCATATAGTCCAAGACTCCGTTCATACTCCTCTAATGGCATGAAGGGCATATCTCGTCCCGCATCATAAAAGCCATCTGGTAGATGGTCATCTATGCTGCAAAATGATTCCACACTGTACTTATAGGACAACTTTGAGCATTCATCAATTGGTCTAGGGCATTTGCTAGGTTTAGGATTGTTGTCCATATCAGGGTGCCTTTTAGATTTCGATGTACATTTGGATGTCTCTGAAGGGTTCTCTTCAACAACTTCAGCGACATTGCGGACTGATGAAGCAGTATCCTCTAGTTCATTTTCAACACTACGGATCCTGCTCCTGCTCAAACAAGCAGAATCAGCGCTGATACAAGAATTGTTGCCATGGTAACTTCTCATATTAATTCCAGGTTTCTCCTCGCCATAGTGGTCCTGTAGCATCATGCCACTATCTTTTAGTGGCCTATCCAAGTCATCATCAACTATACAAGATAGGTCTTCAGATATAGAACTTGTTTCTTTCAACAAATCATGTACTGAATTTTCTTCATCAATGCCTTTCATCTCTGGCTTGTTTTCCATATCATGCAAACTAGAAGGGCATTCATCTTCTGTCATGTTCACAGCCATTTCATCAATGTAATTTTCATTGAGCTTGCTCCTGCTTGAGTCTAAACGCTCCTGGCGAGCTTGTTGTTGCAGGCAATCCCGCCGCTTCCAGCCCTTCTTCATTTTCTGTGCGGAATGAGCTTTTAAATTTGGGGATGTTTCTGGATGTGACCATGAAATTGAAAGCACACCATTGCAAGAGCGACTTGCAATTCTAGGTTCTGCTGAACTGTTGATGCTTGCAATACCTAAATATTTTAGCTTGTCAACCTTCACAGCATATTCACCATTTCCCCTCATGTCGCAGCATATCCAAGAGGGAATCACATAAGAATGGGAAAGCCTATTAAACTTGAAATAGAAATTTTTTTGTCAGGATCTGATATTCAAATTAAGCACCAGAAGACATAAATAAATAAAAAAAAAAAAAGAATACCCCCAATACAATCATTAATAGCTAAAATGTAAGTCCAGAAATTCTTTAATAAAAAAACAACGCAAATTAATGGCTAATGTTTTTATAAAACCCAACACATACACAACATCTTTTTTTTTTCAAACACCTCCTCCACAAGTGTTTTCTGGTTCCAGAGTCCAGACACACTCCTGCCCTCACATTTTCATTAAATTTTAAAGGATAACAACAAAAACTTGGAAAATGAAAGGCATAATGTGGAACCATTGTGAATCCTTTCCTCAAAAGTGGCATACACATCACTCTCCAAACATAACTGTTTATCAGGTTCTGAAATTTTTTGAACGTTTGGTTCCAAAAGTATGAATGCCATAGAATCAACACCAAAGCAAAGAAAAACAAATATAAATTGAGACCTTGAATGTAATATCCCGTTTAATTATCCAATGCTAAGATTAGCTATTAGGAATTAATTCTGAAATTTAGGATCTTGGGGGCAGGGAAAAAAAACAGGCCGGTTAACCGGCGGTAACCGGATTTCCCGGTGGGGACTAGGTGAACAGTAACCGGCCGGAAAATTTCAATTTCAAAATTGATTTTTCCTATGTACCGGGAGCATGGTCCTAGCGTTCCTTGGGTGCGGGTATCCCAAGCGTTTCTTGAGTGCGGGTATCCCGGGCGTTTCTCGAGTGCGGTATCTAGATTTTAGAGCGTTCTTGGCGCGTGTGAGCAAGTTGTGAACTTTTATCCTTTTATGCAATTATTATGTTTTAATTGATTCACTTGTGACCCGTGAAAGGGTTTTTGTTCCATGCATGTGTCCTGGAATTATTGTTAAATTAAGGTTTAAATTGGTAGCTAGAGTAGTTAGGTGACATTCTGGGCTCAATGTTGGCCGGAGTGTTACATTGAAGATCAGAACCAACACTGGCAAATGCAATGGAACAGATGTCAACACAATCAAAACATAGAAAATAAATTAGGAAACTATCATGTAAGCTTTACCAAGGAGATACCAACAGGCAACGAGTTCACAGGAAAAGCCAAATCAAAATGGTATATTAGAATTTAGAGGGTGTCATTTATTCAAAAGGAACAGGTGGAAAGCAAGACTTCTGTTCAGAAATATACCTGAAGGTTTAAATGCTGCAGTGTAAGCATAGAAACAAATTTAACCGATCCAAGGGAAGTCAATCTGTTGTTTGATACATCAAGGCTTTCAAGACATCTCAAAGAAGAGATTCCTGAGGGTAGATCCACCAACTTATTATTAGTCACTTTGAGGAACTTCAGGGCACCCAACTCAGTTATACAGTTAGGCAAGTTCTTCAGCTTGTTGAAAGACAGATCGAGTTCTTGGAGCTTCCTGAGGGAGCCAATCTCAGGAGGGAGGTACCTATAGATTGTTAAAAAGGAATGTGAAATCATTGTTCCTTTCCTTCAAAGGGGCAAGAGAAAATAATTAACCCTGATATAGCATAAAACAGAAGTCATTGTCACAAATAGCGTACAGCTTCCCTGTAGTTGGTACAAACTAGCACTCTTTGTAATCGAGTATGACAGTATGTTATCTAATGTTTATTTACCAAGACAAAGGAGTTGATTGATTCTGCTAAGTGCTAACATTCTACAACAAGAACATTTTACCTGCTGTGAACTAAAAGGTAATAACAAACTGGGCGTTAAAAGAAACAAAAGGAATAGAACCAAGCAGAAAATAAGATTTCAGGTAAAATTTAAAATTGTTCAGAACTAATAAGAAAAATAAGGGTTTATGTAAAAAAATTAAAAATTTCCTACATGAGTTATGGCATGTGTTCAAAAGAGTAGTTCACATTAGAGAATTTAGTCTATCATTCTTGTTCTTTCTTTCCTGTGCTAGGAACAAAATAAGGAGGAAAGCATAGCATAACTTGGCAGTTGGGCACCACAGGTGGACAACAAACACCGGAAGGAGGTAGTGGAAATGAGAGTAGTTTTAGTGTAAATAACACATGTACAATACTAAGGCTTGGGGATGGTGAACTACTTGATGATGTTATTATTGTATTCGTATATTGTCTATGGCATTTGGTTCTAACAAAAAGCATAACTAGGAAAGTTGCATATAATCATGCAATTCACCTTGGATCCTTCAAACAAACTTCTGTCATGCTCATTGTGATATAAAACTTTTTTCTAGAAAAAGGAGGTGTGAATGTTTTTTCGTTAGACCCTTAGGTTGCACCTGTTGGTAGGGGTGTCAATCGGATACGAATTATCCGTTTTATTCGACTACCATATTCAATAGGATACGAATATGGTTTAGATTTTTCCATTCGATTAACAATTTCTCCCCTATTCGTATTCGCATCCGCATAAAAATTATGGATACAAATATGGTATGAACTTTTGTCATCCTAAATGTTATTTTATCTGCACTATTCGTATTCAAATTCGATAAAACAATATTAATATTTTATTGCGGTATGGCTAATTAGTTGGATGAGTATTTTTAGTTTAATGTAAATTCGTGTTTTTAGGTGAAATAGATAAGCTACAGTGATTAAGAGTGATATGTACGAGGATAAAGTATTATAAATATCTTGTCATTAAATAAGTTATGAGGATATCCGAATCCGGCCGAATTGAGTAGATATTTGATTCGTATTTGTTATAACATCCGATTCGTATTCGACAATATTCGAATTCATATTCATTTAGAAAATATGAATACGAATATGGGAAGACCACTATTCGATTCATATTCGATCCGTTGACAACCCTACCTGTTGGGCAGTTGAATAGTGTCCAATACTTTGGTGCACAAAGGACACCCAGCAAAACACAGCAACAACTACATAGGGAAATTACAGAATTTTCACCAGGCACTACAGAAGCACTCAACTTAATTCTGATTATCTTCATGTAACAAGTTGACAAATCGTGTCTAAACGAAGATCCAGATGAATGATGGGTATCAAATTTCTTTCTTTGACTACTGCTTCCTTTTTATTGTCTCCTACGGAGAAATTGTCCTCTTTGTTGCACATATCATGATGGTTCTTATTGAGGTATTAGTGTGCATAACTATTCAACTATGCTATTTACTTATTTTATTGTCATTTGCTAATTAAATGTCAAACTTATATCTTAAATCAAGAATCTACCCCTTAAGAGGTGCATAACGTATACCAAATCATGGCATCAGCATCTTTTTTGTAAAAAAAAACTATATAACTGTGTTTGTGTAGCACAGCACTGGCAGACATTTAGTATAGGTGCTGTCTAACTGGGCCCAAAACCTCAACATTTTCAATCAAGAAACTGATAATTTAACCCATAGCCAGTTAGCCACAACTGGACATTAGACCAGAAAACCATTTAGGATCATTTAACGTCAGTGTTAACACAGAACTAAATTGACTCTACAATAACCATCTATACCTAAACTCCACAACAAAGTTGTGGATGTTCCACCACAGCCAAAACAGAAAAACACAACAAACAATGCATATACATTCTAATGTACTTCAGACATCACAATTCACAACAGCTAGTCAAATTCAAGGTGGGGAAGCTCAGTGTTCCTACGAACACCAATGACTGTTCCAAGTTATACTGTAGAGAGATCACAAAAATAGAAGAAGAAAAACGAGACATAGTAAACATCACAGGCATTATGACAGAAGCTATAGCTCATGCCAAAAGTAGAACTAACAATTCCTTCTACCTAAATTAACACTTGGCAGAAGCAATCATGAATACCATAAGCCAGTGGGCAAGACAAAATTCCACCAAACCAACAATCATTGCTAATTAGATGCTAGCCCGCTAAAGCTTTGTTATACACATCCATTTCCCCTGGAGTCGTGCTACAGAAATAAACACAAAATGCCACCAGGAATAACAAAAGAAAGCAACTGCATTTACGCTGGAAAACACAGAAAAATCAGTAGCATTTGCCCAATTAGACACAAGAACACTAATCTAGCCACAACCATTTGAGTATTTGATGCACTCTAGCTAGACTTAAACCGGGTAGGCAGGCAGTGGCAATTAAGCTATTGATTCTGTGCATACCTAATGGAGAAGTGGCAGATGGTGAGCCTGGTGAGGCACTTGAGCCCGGCGACCTCGGCCAGTATGGAGCACGCGGACGGCCTGGGCGGCACCATGGAGAGCTCGAGCTCCTTGAGCGCCTGCATACGGCGGAGAGGTGCCCCGGAAACCCTGGGCGCGGACACCTTGACCTGCAGGCTCTCGAGCTCGTTCAGCTCCCCGGCCTCCGGGGGCAGCACCTCCACATCGTTGCCGAAGAACTTGAGCGCCCTGAGCCCCCCGCGGCACCCGCCGATGGAGCGGGGGATGAGGTTGAACGTGTTGTGGTAGATGTATAATTCCCCGCCGTTGCGGGCCGCGGGCGGCGCGGGGAAGGCGGCGAGGTCCCAGGCGTTGCCGGCGATGTCGGTGGCGTCGGATCTGCGGGCAGGGAGGTCGTCGGCGTCGGGATCCGAGGCGGCGGGGGCCATGGGAACGCCGCCGGAGACACCGGCGGCGGCAGGGTTTTGGGCGGCGGGGCCTAGGGTTTCGTACGGGGGAAGGGAGAGGGGGGCGGGGAGAGCGGGGAGAGGGGATAATAAGTTGAGCTAAAATATGGACATTTGATCTACTTTCAAATAACACTGACTCGGTTTCACACGATAGTATTACTCGTGTGGCACAATGAGTAAATGGTTTTACCACGTAGAATGACACATTAGTCAAATTAAAAGAGGTGGGTGGGCCCACAAGGATTTCCCCCTACCAAGTTATCAGCTACGCTTTCATGGTTGCCACCCCTATAGCTCATTCCCTCTTTGTTTCGATTTTGGAGCAAGCCTTTGTGGATCCCGCTTATCATTCATCTAAACTTGGTCAACATGTCATAATTAGTGACAAAATCGTCCACCCATCACGTCACATAGAGCAATACCATCATACGAAATTGGGTTAGGGTATTATTTGAACTAGATTGCAAAGTTTAGGAGTTAAATGTCTAGTTTCATAATTTAGGATGCTGGACAGACTTTCAAAGAAAGTTTGGGTGTAAATGGACTTTTTCCTAAAATTTCGATTTGATTTGTTTTGCTCGTGAAAGAGGAAGGGGTGGCTGATGAGTGCGGTGTGAAAATAAATGGTATGGGAGAGGGTTTTAGAGGAGGCCCCTCCTTCCCATCCGTTCATCAAACACCCCCAGTGATCCAAGGGCCAGGAGGAGAGCCTCACGGGCCCAGAGAATTCGTTTCCGTGCGGTGGTGGGGACGCAGAGTGCCAGGAGACAAAGGGCATGTTTGGTTTTTGATCTTGGCTAACCATACCAAAAATTTGGTAATGTTAAAACCCACGCAATACCAAAATATAGGCAAAAAAATATTGTTTGAATTGTAGTCATACCAATTCACGGACAATACCAAAATTGATGTGTTTGTATTGTAACCATGCCAAAATTTTCCCCAAAAGTGAGTATAACACGTGGGTCTCGCATGACATATATTTTTTTGCACCAAAATATGCCAAAAGTGGTCTTATTTTGTTGATTAAATGACAAAGAACACAACGGTTCAATCGAATTACAAATCGGATACTCGGTTTAAGAAATATGATCATTTGAAAGTGATTGATCCATCTAACAATGCATTTAATACAACTATTTGCATCCTACCAAAAATTGACACGTCATCTACCAATGTTTTGGCTGCCCAACCAAAGTTTGGCGAGCCTTTTGGCCGCCTGTTTTCTGCCCAAAATTGGCTTGAAGAAATTTGGCTTTATCAAAATTTTAAGGGTAATGACAAATATTGAAAATAAACCAAACACTAGCTAAATTTTTAGAGTAATACTAAATTTTGATTTGGCAAGTTCTGGTGTGGAACCAAACAGCCCCGAAGTTGGTGGGACGGGACGAGAACGATCGGGGGCCGGTCGAGTCTGTGTTGGTCTCGTGCGTACCGGAGGGGAGTGGCTCGGCATGGGCCCAAGTAGCATTTTCGTGCCCTCCATTCATGGGCTCGTGATGCGCATCGTGGGCCGTCTTAGCCGACCATGTATTTCAGGTAGGGCCCATTCTATGGGAAGAAATAAAAGAGCCCAGCCCAAATGATTTGTCCTCTGCAGCAAGTGCAAAAAAAATCATTGTACTTATGTTATGGTACGTCACCCTCTCTCAAAAAAAAACTTATGGTACATTTAGTGATGGGCTGTGCCTCTCGAGCCGACATGAGGCACGAGACTGTTGGCTCGGCCAGACACGGCACACGACCCGATCTCTACGATTCTATCACGTGCCACGCACATATGATGGCCAGAAAATTCGGCTTCTCAAAAACAAATTTAGATACTCTGCAAAAATATTTTCTAGGTGCCCGATGATTACATTAAAAAAAACTAATTTTTATAGTAGGCGCGAACCTTGAGGCATCACATTTGTCTTCATGTGTTTTATTTGACTTGTTGTTATTGTTGTTAAACATGAGAACTTTATGAGTTGGGGATTTATTAGGTGCTGTAATTCCACAGGATTTAAGATGCTTGGAGTTGGGGATCCGGGTACAAATCCGCTACGCGTAAAGTCGTTGCCGAGCTCGTATTTCTTATATGTGCGGCATTTTGCATGGAGGGCGAGTGACTATGAGATCATTATACTCTCTCTGTGATCATCTATGGTGAAACTCCATCCGTTCATAAGTATTTATGGTCACACAAAAAATAACAGCAATAAATTTGTAGAAGTTGTATCTTGCAGAGTGCAGACTGCGAAAAAAAATTGTCATGTATTCCGCAATGGAGGAGGGCAAGTGAGCAACTGATGGCATTGTGATTGATCTACGCGTTTGGAAAATGTAGAACAGTTGGGCGCAGATAATTGTTATTTGATTAACGTATGCGTTGTTTTGTTGTTTAATGGAGTGTGCATTGTTTGTTGCTTGTTTTCTTATACGCCTAGTGTCTTAAGCATTTTTGGGCAGTGTGCTGGAGCTCTCTTTTTTTTCGAATCAGATGCAGCTGGTGCTTTTTTTTTTCTAGAGTTGGATGCAATTGGAGCTATGACGCAAAAGAAAACTCTTTTGCGATATCCTCTTAATAAATGCAAATTAGTGATGCTGAATTTAGCGAAATTTTGCCCATGTGGAATAAATTCAAAAGTATTGTGGGTCTTGTTAGGCTAAACAAAAGTATTATGAGCTGTGTACATGTTGAGGTAACAATTAGAAGCTAAGACCCTGTTTGGTAGAGCTCCAGATTCTCATTTTTCTCCTGGTTCTCTGAGAATCTACTTCTCTGAGAATCTGGAGCTGTCTGTTAAAAGTGTTTGGCTGGTAGGTTGGCTCCCAAAACCATATGAGGGGGATTAGAGGCAAATAGACTATGTTACCCCTGGTTGTAATAATTCAATTGTATTTGCGTCTTTCTCCTATGTATTTGTACATAAATTACAGATTTTTTCCTTAAATTTGTTTAGACCATGTGAATGTATATACGTTGTATCTTTACACAATGCCAGATTTTATTGCATTTACACTTTATAATGGATTACAACTGTGTATAAGCAAATTTTGTACTGTTGTCGCTGTGATAGATGAAGCTAGAGATATCGTATTCATATCGTAAAAGTGTTAAAATGATTATTAAATGATATTATGTACAAGTATTAAAATGATAAACAAAAGACCACAAAAATTCGCAAGTAGTGTGTCTATCATTCTGAATGAGCAATTGCACTTGCAAGGTCATCACGGAAACTATCCATGGATGTAGCACTAGTTTGCGACGTTGACGCATCCGATGCATCCTGAGAAATGACATATTTGGCGTATCTTGATGGTATTGTGGGCACATAATTAAGATCCCGATCGAACCTACGAAAATGCATGTCCGACGAAGCATGTTCACGTATGAAGTTGTGGATTCCCATGGTTGCTGCAACAATCATCTTTTGCTTGGACATAGGAAAGCTCGGCATCTTAAGAAGAATTCTCCATTTCATCTTCCATACACCAAATGACCTCTCAATTACGTTGCGAACACTCGAGTGCAAATGGTTGAATTTCTCTTTCTCACCACTAGGAGCAACACCTCTCCGAAATTCTAGAACATGATACCTTTGGCCCTTGTATAACGCTAAGTACCCAGGCCTGTTCGGATAACCGGCATCGACAAGATAATATTTACCTGCAACATAAGACGAAAAATTCATGTATATCAACATCCAATGCATGAACATTACAAGTAAATTTTTTTGTAAATGATACAAAGCAAAGAAAATTACCCTGTGGAGGATGTGGAAACACTTCCCGGTCTACATCCAATGCATGATAAAGCACACTAGTATCGTGCATAGCTCCTGGTTGTCCAGTAGATGTGTATGTGAAGCGCATGTCAAAATCACATACCGCCATGACATTCTGTGTTGCACTTCCTGATCTACCAATATATCTAATTAGATCTTCTGGAGCAACAGTTGCAAGAATGTGTGTACCATCGATAGCTCCAATACAATCTTTGAAATGTGGCCACATCCTTCGATCATTTCTAATTCTACTGTGAACCGTAGAGAAGTTTGGATCCTTTGGCCTCACAAAATCTTTAGACATTCTGACGACACATTGCAAAACCTCATCAAACTTCCTGCTAATTGTCTCACCAGAATGCTTGAACCAATTCTGCGCTCTTCGGTTAGATTCACAGCCACCACATATGTATAGGAAAAGAGCTAGTGCTTCAATTGAACTTGTATGTGTAGATGATTTCAAATCATATGTACTCACCAAAAGGTCATGTAGACTGTGAAAGATCGTAGCATTCATACGAAACATGTGGTAGCTTTCTCCCGGAGTGGTCAAAGTTTCTTTCACCCAATCCATTCCACTAAGCTGAGAAGTCCTAGGCTCATTCTTGTCCAAGTAAGTTGAGTGATAATTATCTATGATAATTGCAGTAGCAGCGAGGTGACTTGACATGTCTTGCCACAGACGCATCATCTGTACGTCACACTCATGTTCCTCATCTGATAAATTATTCCCTTCACTATCGCTTTCAGAAGACGACATCTGTACATGAACATACAAAAACACAACAACATAAATGACAATTTAAAAATACATGAGCATGCATTGGGTCGAAATAACAGTTTATAACTAGTGAAAAATGTCGTCAAATATTTTGGACAACAACTCCTCATTTTGAAGTCCAGCCTTTTCAAACTTGGAACATCCTTTATATTCCTGTCAATGACAAGTATTACACGTTAAACCTTCACTAATAATAGAGCTAGGTGTGTACATTAGTGCATTTACAAATAGTTAATGAGTAATAACATACTTTTTTTAATTTCTTCCACCGTTGGGCCGTGGCCTTTATTGTATTCTTTTCATGGTCCCAACCTAAGCCTGTCTCATTTGTCCTCAATTTTCTCCAAATGTTGTAATCGTTCTTTAATTTATCCCATTTGTTCTTTAATTGTAACTTTTTGTATTGCAGCCCAGTCTTCTCTGCAAATTTTTGTATCACAAGAGTATACCCTGGATTGTTCAAATGGGTACTCGGGCGATTGCCTGCCTCTACTTGTTCAACGAATAATTCACACACTATCCTCATCATATCGCTGCTCCACTCAATTATCACCATCTGCATATTTGGCCCATTAATTTTGTTTATCAAATTGGCAAAAAATATGTGAGCACGCATTAGGTCGACTGCAATAAATTTAACGTTTGAAGATAATACATGATAATTTGCTTAGACAATAGATAGAAACAGCACAAATCCTCAAAATTGAGTGAAGTTGCGATTGCTCTCGAATAGAGTTTGCGTAAGACCTAAATCTCTCGCTTTTCAATACTCACTATACTCTTCATTAAATGATTATAACAAAAGTTTCTAATCTTCACTCTCTAGGCAATCATTACTAATCATTAATATGTCCTAACTGTTAAAAACCCCAACAAAGGCTTCCAAAGATATAACGATCTATCACAGATCGAAATAGACCCAAAGGGACTAATAGAATAATCGTGCTCTCGAAGAACGAAATGACTAGTAGTCCAACGTAAGATTGAAAACGATTATATAATTAGGTACCATACTGATCGATTGGTAATTGGTAATATCAGGGAACACAATCTGAATTTCAATACTGACATTACAAAACACTACTGATTTCAACATGAACAACTGATAAATACACAGTTCCAGAAGATTTAAAACAGCTATATAACTCTGGAAGAACAGAATGACTAGTAGTCCAACAGAAGATTTAAAATAGTTATATAATCAGGGTACCATACAGACTGATTGGTAATTGGTAATATCAGGGTACCATACAGACTGACATTACAAAACACTACTGATTTCAACATGAACAACTGATCATCTGTACAAGCCACTCCAGGAGAGGAAAATAGAAGACAGTTACCTGTCAGAATGGTGCATGCAAGAACAAAATTGGGGATACTAGTATACTGCAACAGAGTGCATACTGCAAATGCAGCAGCACCAACAAATTTCAGTCTTCTAGAGCTAGCATACTGCAATACTAGTATACTGCAATACTGGTGCATTCATTCACAATATATTTGCCCCAAACACTCCAACATTAACTACAGAGTGTAGCATCACATTGTATGTTCAAAAGTTATAGCTACAGAGTGTATGATCACATTAGCATTGCATCTTATAGATACAAAATTGAGCAGTAGGTATTGCTGGCCAGTGTGCCAAATAACAAAACTTTACTGCAAGGATGAATATCCAGTTCACACAAAATTTCTAGTTTGATCAGTTGAATACATGTCAGTAAACTGAAATTTCTATTTGAATATCCAGTGGAATACAAGGGCATTGGGATCACAAATGCAACAACACCAACAAATTTCAGTCTTCTAGAGCCAGCATACTGCAATACTGGTGCATTCATTCACAATATCATGCAAACATACAGTCATTAATACGAAAAGGAATGCACATCAGGAAGTTGTGTGGAGCTGCAACAAAACATTCATCAAATGTGCAAACCAAAACAAACAATTTACTGATGTAATTGCAAGGGATTCCACATACACCACATTCGAAGGAAACAAGAGTAGGAGGGCAAGGGGGATGGCCGACGAACAAGAAGACGAAGGGAGGAGTAGGGAGGGCAAGGGGGACGGCCGGATCTAGAGCTATACCTTCACGAGGCGGCGGGGTGCTCGGAACAGGCGCGAAGAAGGTGGGGAACGGCGGCGGCCTCTAGGGTTTCCGGGGTCGCGGTTGTCTTCTCCAGGCGGTGCACCCGGATCTGGCGATGGCGTAGTGGAGGACCGGCGGGGAGGAGGTGGCGGACGGAGGCGGCGCGCTCGAGGCCGAGGCCGAGGCCGATGCGGGAGGAGAAAGCTTGCTCGCGTCGCTCGTTAGAGGAGAAAGAACGAAGAAACGAATCAGCAATTATGTTTAGGGGGGTAATTGGATGGCAATGGGCGAGTAAATAATTAGAACTTCAATGGGTATTTTTGCTCTATCAAGTTGGATTCTCAGGGGAATCCAAGGAAAGGCTGCTTCTCCTCGCTAGTGTATTTTTGAGACTGCTCCACGCGAGAATCAGAATCGAGTGCTTGTGAGAATCAGGATGTTTGGTACGGCTCCACAAGAATCAACTGAGAAGCTAGGAGTAGAAGCTGTACCAAACAGGACCTAAGTTCACCCATAATTCGCATGTTTATTATGGCTGCGAGGAGTCCATCCCAATGGAAACAACTTATCGGGTCAATATAGTACCTATTGTTGAGCACAAAATAGTGCTGCGCACAACACGATGATCGCGGCAGCAACAAGATGCTTCGGATCTTGTCACCAACGCGCAGCGCCTAGGCGGAGCTAGTCGTGGCACGGTGCGGTGGCGTTTTGCATGGGTTGATCTTGCGATCTTGCCGGACAGGAAGCAAAAACAGGTTGGAAAGGTACGGGACTACAAGAAACTATGATAAAAGAAGATGCGATTGGTATTTGATCGATTGGTTGATGATTACAATCGGCCGTGACCCTCTTCTATTTAAAGGGCAACAGTCTTAGCCGTAGGAGATCGGGACTCTAAACCGAACAAATCTACAAATATGATTCGATTATGATTTCCAAACCTTCTATAATCGACAAATCTTTCCTATCCTGGTCCACGTAAATTCCCTTAAAGAACTCCTGGAAGGAAGTTTTGGATGCTCGGCGGGAAGTCTTGAAGAAGTCTTTGCGTGAGGCCCTAGGAGGTCCTCGTGGAAGGTCCACGCGAGAAGCTTTGAAGAGATCATAGACGGCATAGATTTCCTGATGGTGATCGTGAACGGCGCAGACCTCCTGAGAGTGATCCTGGATGGTGTAGATCTCCTGGGAGTGGTCCTGGACAGTTGTGATTGCTCCTGGGAGGTCTTGAGAAATCCATGTGGCGGCTCCTGGAGAGGTCTCGAGAGGTCCACGTGGCAGCTCCTGGAGAGGTCTTGAGGTGGTCCTCAAGGGTGCTCTTGGGGAGATCCTGGGTGGTCTTAGTTAGGCCACGTGGACACTTCGTAGGAGGTTCTGAGCGGTCCTGATGAAGCCTGAGGAGGTCTTGAACGGTCTTGATGTAGCCATGTAAATGCTCCGGAGAAGGTCCTGAGTGGCTCTCATTGGGCCGCGTAAGTGCTCTGAGGAGGTCCTGGACGGCCCTGATGAAGCCACGCGAACACCCTGAGGAGGTCCTAGACGGCTCTGATTGGGGCCGTGTAGGTGTTCTGAGGAGGTCCTGGACAGGCACGATGAAGCCACGTGACCATTCCTGTGAAGGTCGTTAATGCTTCTGATGACGCCACGTAGTACCCTTGGGAGATCCTGGACGGCTCTGATGAAGCCACGTGGTCGCCCCTGGGGAGGGGTCCTGGACGCCCCTTGAGGAGATCCTGAGCGGCTACGATGGAGCCACGTGGCCGCTCCTAGGGGAGGTCCTGACGAAAACACGCGAGCGCCTCTGAGGAGGTCCTGAGTGGGTATGATAGAGCCACGTGGCTCCCCTTGAGGAGGTCTTGAGCGGTCATGATGGATCCACGTGGCCGCTTCCAAGGAAGTCCTTGTAGATGCCGCTCAGGACCTCTTGTTTTGCGAAGACCACCCTCCAGAGGTGGTCATTTTGCAAGGACCACCCTTAGGACCTCCGAGGAGGTCTTTGTGGAGATGGTCATTTTGCAAAGACCACCTTCTAGGACCTATCAGGAGGTTTTTGGCGGCCAGGTCCTCCCAGGAGGTCTTTGAAGAGGCGTTCATTATAGATGTCGAATCTTATCATCAACACTTGCACTATTTCAATCCACGTGTCCGCTTCTGAGGAAGTCCTTGTAGATGTCGCTCAGGATCTCTTGTTTAGCGAAGACCACCCTTCGGAGGTGGTCATTTTGCAAGAACCTCCCAGGAGGTCTTTGTGGAGATGGTCATTTTGTGAAGACCACCTTCTAGGACCTTTTAGGAGGTTTTTGGCGGCTAGAACCTCCCAAGAGGTATTTGAAGAGGCCGTTCATTATAGATGTCAAATCTTGTCATCAACACCTATGTAAATTCATTCCAAAATCAATCAGCTCCTCGTACTAAGCAATGTCACATCTCTTTAGTATTGTGTCATCACTAATCATGTGCGTTGGAATTTTGATCGGACGGTTTGCATTGATCCACGTGGTACATTAACTATGCTCCCAGCCATTGTCGTTGCCGAGGATGCCCGCCCATCCCTCCAAATGTAGTTAGACCGGAAGTAGGATCATTTGCCAGGAAATAAAATACAGTGGGGAAACTGTGTTCAAAACAATTTTACAAAATACTAGAAGCACACAAATACAAAGCACAAACGAGTATTACAGTACCAAATGAAGCCTTCGATGAACTTTATTTATTATCGAAACAAGGGAGATAGATCTACCACCATGTGGCATCAGACTATCAGTATCATCAGTACTACGACGTAGATATGGTGCAATGCTCTGAAAGTCGCAAAGCGTTCGACAGATGCTTAGAAAATAAAACGTAGCGCGTCGTCTCGGTGAAATATTTAGTATATCAGATAACGTTGGCAGTTCACATCCGGGAATGGTGAAACGGAAGCTACCGGTGGATCATCGAACTAGAAGTGGTTGGACCAGTCGGCGGCGCTGCCGACGCGAGGATCCCGAGTCCTTCTTGGCCTCGCTGTCGACCTTGAAGGTGGAGCCGCACATCTGGCCCTGGCTGTCCACCCGCGGCACCGCCTTCATCTCGTTCAGCGGGTGCTCAAAGCTCTGCAGCCCTCCGGAGGTGGTGTAGAAGCAGCCTGATGGTGACGAATGTATGATGGTGTCAGTCAGGGTGCAGAGAAGTTCAGATGAGTTCTGGGGATGCAACGGCAAAGATGAAGTGATGAAGGTTCTGTCAGTGTTCTAGTGTGATGTACCTTTGGGGAATGGCGCGAACGAGTTCCCGCAGCCCGCCTTGAGAAGCTCGACATTGTCAGAGAACACGAGGTGATCCTCGGAGTCGACGCCCCAGAAGAAGGGGATGCTACCATCAGCATCCTGAGTTCAGGCATGGCATTGTTTGCAGCTTAGACCACAGTCAACAGGGTACAAGTGCATGCTTCAAGAAGAGAGAAGTACTTACAGCAGCAACGAAGGTGGATTTCGACAGGGTGTCGAACAGGATGAACGCAAACTTTCCGCTGAGATCTCTCACGACCTGGCTGGCTGGGAGAGGGCCCCTGTCCCTGAGGGTTCTGTAGGCCTCGATCAGGATGGTCACCTCATTTGCTGTCTTGCTCAGACCATAGTGTTGCTTCAGATGGGCAATATTCTCAATGTGTCCTTGGAACAGGCAAAATATATCATTCACAGCACCAAACAACCTGGGTCGGAGCACAAGATGCAGTCAGGTAAATACAATTCAGGTAATCGGATAGAGACAACAGATAGCAAAAGAATTATCAGGATCAGTCATAATTATGTGCCGCGATGCATCTTCACCAGGTTAAGAAGATCATCTTTGACAGAAATTTCATGTTCTTGCTATTTGTTGGAATTACCACATTCCTAAAAAGCCACATGCTGTTGTGCGAAACATTTTCTTCAATACTTGAACTTCCTTCACAACACCGACAGCATGATGCTTCAAACACAACAAAACTATATTGTTGGAGTATTATGAATGTCCGTAGTTGCTAATTCTGTTTTGCATCTCAGCAACTGAGCAGCCTAACGACAGGTTAGACAAGTACAATCAGCAAGCATGTCATTTAAGTACAAATTGCTTTCTATAGAAAGAAAATTTGTTATGCGCAGTTTAATGGGAATCAACTCCTGATCGATCCACAAAACCATTTTATTTGATGTATATGACATGTTACCACATAATAAAAAAAGATACCAGTCACCATCATCCCCGTTGGGATGACAAGGAACAGCTGTTTAACAAGTATCAAATTGACATGTAATCCAGTTGTGTTGACAAAGGAGAAAGGACATGCGTATGGTATCAGAAACTTCAGCATTATTTCCTTTTTCTGTTGAATATCTAGATTATAGTGACATATAAATATTCAAACATATGCAATACACAGAATGTGGGGGGAAATACGATATATCTACACAACAGGTTCAGCCAGGACTCTCATAGCAAACCCCAGCTCCTCACGGTAATCGTCCAGTCTCTCCATGCTGGATCACGAATTCATGATTGCTGATGACTGATAAGACGTTTGGACTAGGAATAGCAAAGTGAACTTTGAACAACAGGGCTCAGGATACAAATCAGTCTCAACAGCACCAATGTTGGAGACTGGAGAGAAACACCACGTGCTAAAATTTCATCCAGTTTCATGCATACAGCATTCAGAAGAGTCGTCTCGGTACTCAAACTGATCAAACAGAATTATCTTACAAGTTACAACCATGAACAAAATGCATCAAATGAAGAAACTGTTTTTTTCTAACGGCAATGAAGAAACTAACACAGCTAAAAACAATGTCCAGATCTTGACAGAATCGAATTGCACGAAAAGAATGATTAAATGAACAATCCATTCTGCTCATCAAAATTATACTGTCTACTAACTTTTGGTGCAGATCTAACTTCTAAGCAGCTAGATCCAAGAGCTTGCCCTAACTTTACGCAACAAAACCTCCCAACTTTTTCCAAGAAACGCTCCAGATTACACCACATCACCCACGAGACCGAGAGAAAGAGCAATCAAACTTAACAAGTATCAGGTAGTTTCCCCCATAATCGCCATGGAGAGCACCAACAGCAATGAAAACCACATTTCTAGCTAGCCACAAGAAACCAAAAGAGAAGGAGATCTCCACACATGCCAACCGAAACCTCCAAAGATTCATCGTTCCAACCCCACTGAAGCAATCGCATCGCCGAATCTTGCGCCGAAGCGCCATAAAGGCATAAACACCAGGCATTTTTTGCATCACCCGAATGCATACGCATCACCAGCATCGGTTTACTAGTAGTATTCAGCAAGAAGCCAAGAAGAGAGCATCACCTGGGGACGAGGGGGCTCTGGTTGGCCGCGGAGTAGGCCAGGGCGCCGGCGGGGCCCAGGCTGACGGTGACCGCGCCGTCGTTGGCGCCGGCGAAGCCCTTCATCAGCGCGCCCACGCCGCCGGCCGCCGCGCCGCCGCCTCCTCCGGCGACCGGCGGGCTGCGGAGGCCCTCGGGGCACTTGGCCACCGTCGGATCGAACACCGCCAGCATCTCGCCGCCGTCCGTCTGATGCGATGCGATGCGACTTCTCTCCTCTCCTCTCTCTCCGTGTGCTGTCCTCTTCCTCTTCCTCTTCTCCTTTGTCTGCGTGCTATGACACGGCAACGCTGAATGCCACGAGTCAAACATATAGAGAACTTTCCGCTTCCCATTTTGCCCTTTGGTCGGTTTCGTAGGATTTTTTTAAGCCCTTTTCCTTTATTGGCCAGATGGTTTTAACATGTGCAGATGTGCTGCAGGAGCATCAGAAGTGTATTTTATTCAATTTTACATGAATTCTAAATCACATATGTGGGATGAAAAAAAGGTTAAATTGTTGCGAGCAGTTCGCCATTTGTTTAAAAAATAGATGCTACCTGCTGTTTGTTTTGCGCTAATGGTGTTTATATACAAGAGAAAATTACACCGTAAATCTCTGAATTTAAAATAATTCGATTCGATTGCCTTCTCCCAATCTTCTCAATCTGATCTTTTCTTTCATTTATCGAGCGATGCAGGCTCTGGATCAAGATTGATGATTGTGGCAAGTTTCTTTGCAAAGTAAATGTCGACATTGGTTGTTGTAATATTCAAAGGTTCTCCCGAAGTCATAAAGTTTATAGCTATTTCTTCAAGGGGCGATTCTTTAATACTTCTACTTGCTCACCGCTTCATTGCGGGCAAGTCCTTTAGTTTCAACTCAGATGTGTGCGCACACATCCATGCCGATGTCTCCTTCATGGGAATGTTCAATTCGTATGCCTTTTCGAAGGTTCCATACCGATGCCAAGTTTCAACCGGCTACCCATCCGGTTCAGGCACTTCGGTGATCGGTACGTGTCAAGTCCTTCTTATCCTTTATCACCAGCGCCCCCTACATTGGATTCGAGGGACCGGAGTTCGTCCTTTTATTCTCGAGGCCTTTGGGCGGGATTAGGGATACTTTCAATGTAAGGTTGTGTCACTTAGCTCTCTAAAGTTGTATTTTACTTTCTCAAATCGATTTCTCAATTTGTGAGGTTGTACCACTTAGCTCCCTAAACTTGTGTTGAAGCGAAGTTAAATCGGATACGATCCGTATTTTTCTATGCGAATGCTTTAACTTCGTCCTCCGAGTCACCGGACTGCCCTCCGAGTCCACTGCCGCCACTCCGTCCAATCGTCCGTAAACGCATCTGTGTGCTAGCATCTTCTTCAAGCCAAGCTCGACCATGCAATTCGTCACCTCACACCGACAAAAAACACAAGCGGATCGTCTGCACCGTGCTTGCATCTTCGCCGAGTTCCACCGCCACGGTCACCTCCTTACCTCCTCTTGTGTTGAAGAAGTTCGATAAAAACAGATTCTTCGGTCCGTAAACGCATCGCCTGTTAGCATCTTCGCCAAGCTCGACCGTCACGACTTGCCGCCACTCCGCTTTGCCATATTCATCGCTCTCCACCTCACACCGACAAAACGGATTCTTCGGTCCGAGAATGCACCGTGCTTGCATCTTCGCCGGAGTTCCACCGCCACGACTGCCGCGCTCGCCCTTACCTCCTCCGAGTCGATCGTGAGAGAAAAGTGCATTTCCAATGTCAGAGTAGAAGCTATTCACCCTGCATAAAGTTCATTTAGTTGTTTACTAATAGGAAAGGCTGAGCTGACGAATCGCCGTGACAGAGATATATATATATATATTGTGATCCTGCTCTTCGGGCGCGGGAAGACTACGGGGGAGCCCCGGTGAAGACACGAGAACGATGCATTCTCGTGCCTGAAGAATCTGTTTTTGTTGGCGTGAAATAACAGGGACGATGAACACAGCCATAATGGGACAACGATGAGTCCACCAAACTCGGAGGGGACGAAGTCGCTGGCATCGCATCTAACGAACTTTGCTTCAACACAAGTTCAGTGAGCTAAATCGCACAACCTCACAAGTTCAAAGAGCTAAGAAAATAAAATACAAGTTCAAAGAACTAAGTGATACAACTTCGCAAATTTAAAGGGATGAAAAAATAAAATACAAATTCAGAAAACTAAGTGACACAACCTCACAAGTTCAAGGATCTACAATGCAATTTTCTCATGTATTGAATATCTGGTTGCAAAACAAAATTGTGTTTCAGGGTAGTTTGGTAAATTCGGTGAGTAAACAGGTTCTAGTCCTTATCCGATTGTACGTTCAATATTCCAGCATGCACTGACGTGGAAAGCGTAAAAGACTGCTAAAGTTTTAATTGGTGAAGGGAGAGAGACGTCATTTTCAAAGTCAAAGTCCACATTTCCAGATTCATCATCGCAGACATCATCCTCTTTCTAATTACACTCGGGACCCACTCCATACATACACGGGTATATTTTAAACACACGTCTAACCTAAAACGGAAGTTAAAATCCTACAGAACACGAGCAGACATTTTAACTACTGAACGCACCTACGTGTATATGTACGATTCCTAAATCACCGAAATGATCAGGTGGGACAACCTGAGATCGAGCCTAAATAGGTTACTCGCACGCCTGGCAAAGCAACCAACCGAGCTTTTGCTGGGTCCTCTGGAAGACATCATCCTTGATCGTTCTTTCTCACAAAATTGTTTAACGCCACTGGGTTGAGGCTTTGGCCATGTCTGCTAGTCACCGTGATCTCGCTGCTCTTTGGTTTCGTTGCATGATAATACACGCCGATGCGGTAAGCACATTGTGTTCCAATGCAGGGGCTGGAGCACAAATCTCAAGGCAGATCGAATGATTGGGTTTAGTGTTCACCACCTTGCTAACTTATTTATTTTCTCCTCAGAGTAAATAGTTGCTGAAGAGACTAGACTTTTCACATGATTTGAGGCGGTTCTTTTCACATGATTTGAGGCGGTTGTTATCGTGGGACGGCCCACCAATCTACGAAGATTACAAGGAGTGCACCCCTCAATCCAATCAAAGGATGTCAAGTTACCCCTGCGTATAAAGCAATGAAGATTACAAGCGAGTGCACCCCTCAACCCAATCAAAGAGTGTCAGTTACCCCTTCGTACGAAAAGGGGTACACAAAGACTGTCATGACAACCTTAGAGGAAGAGTACAATACACCCCGGAACGAAAGGAGTTTAGAAAGACTTCGCTCCAAGGCCACCTCATACGGAGCGAAAGAGGTTCTGAAAGCCTTTGCTCCAAGTCTACCTCACATGGATTGAAACACTACCTATGAACTAGGAGTATAGGTGTGATGGACAAGATCTATAAAGGTCTACTGTGTACCAAAGCTACACATAGAAGAATGTAAAGACTGTTTAGCCCCTATAGTCATTGAGCCTTTTGAAGAAGAGGAAGGACCATTGGAAATAAAAAAGAAGACACATTTACTTATATCAGCACCACCACTTCCCCTTTTCGAGGATCTCAGGACTTCGCTCCTTCTCATCACAGGGAAGTTCCTCTTTTTTTCCTAGTAGCTACGCTTCACGTTAGACATGGATATGACGCATCACTTTGTTCGACAAAATCTCTTGCCTGTATGTGCAAATGAACTTCACTGAACTGAACTGAGCAGAAGGGTGCTCAAATTACACCCAGTCAATGAATGAACAACACCACTTCTGGGGGGAAAGAGATGACATAAGAAAAAGGAACCTAACACCCCCTTTCCTTACATCCCCAAGACAAAACATGGACAGTACATCATCATCGTCCACCTCAACCATCACCACCAAAGCATCCTATACAAACTTTACAAACACTGGTTGCTACCCGCACGAATCCTCTCCTGAAAAAACAAGAAGAGGATGTAGAACCAGCAGATAATTCACAGTGTAAGATTATAATGCCAGCACAATGACGACACCTCGATCTCCTCATCCACTTCTTCCTTTAAATGGGTTTCTGTTGTATTAGGTTTATCACGAATTGTTGATTGGCCTGGCCATCGAGGGGAATCCTCATATACCATGTTTCTGCAAGCGCAGGCCAACTCTGAGCTCTTGTTATCAACACAAGCAGGTGCTTGTCAGTTTCTGGATGCGAAAGGAACAAGAGAGATAATTTATCAATGTTTTTTATATGTGCAGATGAATCCTGATTATTCTCTCGCTATGAACCCTTAAAGCTGTCATCTTTCAGTGACCACGAAAACAAGTGACCACTGGCATCCCCGCTCAGGACCTGCTTCAGGTCGGGTGGTAGACAAAGGGCAGTGACCGGGTGCTTGTGTGACTTGAGCACCTTCTGAAGAAGTAGCCTGTACTCCAGTGTCTGGCCATTCAGGCCCAGCCCTCCAAAGGTGGTCGCAGGCGATTTGCTTTTGCTGTTTGTTGCCTCATCAGACGTGCAGTGCACCATCTTCCATACCTTCACAGCACCGCTTTGATGACCTGTCACGTACCAGTTTGTGTCCTGCCAGTCTGAATGTGTAGTACTTGCCACAGACAAGATGAGATCAGAAGGAAGCTGAGAGGTGTTCGCCACAGCAAGACAGTCTCCATTGACGCTCCAAACAGCAAAAGAACTCCAGCACCGGTCAGAATCTCACCATTGAGGTTGTTCACATGTAACGCAGACACTGATGCTGGGAACTTTGGTAGCTGCTTCACAAAGACCAAGCTTGTCAGGTCCCACAAGATCACGGAACAGTCATCAGAGCCTGAGACAACTAACGAGTAAGGCTGGCTGACATAGACACATGTTATCTTGGAAGTGTGAGCACACAAGGCTTTCTCCATTCTTAGGAGACGACGAATGCCATCCTTGACAAATCTCCACACTGCAACTACTCCGTCATCACCACCTGTGGTGAGAATGTTGCCATCATGGCTCACTCCAGTGCACTGAATTTGACTACCACCATGAAGGTTTTCATGTGTTGATAGAAGTTTATCCTGATCACAGGTCAATATTCTCAAGCTGCGGTCAGGAAATCCCCAAGAGATGTACTCGCTGTAAGTTACTGGCTTGAGCAAGCTGTTCGCTGCGGCAATTAGGACCTTATCATTGTAGGTCACAATCTGGGACACTGACGATGCTGTCTTTCGAATCTCTTGGTGTGTAAGATAGGCGCTGTACCGTAGAGGAAGAGGAGGGACTTTCCTGTCAGTCCGTCGCTGTGGATGGGGTTTTTGGAATAACTGTTTAGGGGTCTGACCAAAATGATTGATTTGTGCCAGTATCGAAGCCTTCATGGTAGGATCTGATACTGCATCTATGTCAACATTGCCTTCATATGTGTAGTGATAGAAGACATTGACAGCATCTTCAGCTGCCTGTAATATACAAAAGAAAATAACCATTAGAAATCCCATCAATAAATAAGAGTGACCCCTTAAAAAGTAAAATACATAACATGATTAACAGGACTACTCCCTCTGTTTCGCATTACAAGTTACTGTGGTTTGTGTTTGCAAACATAAAACTTTTGACAAAATAACACTATAGAAATCAATGGTCAAAATTGCATCTCAGCAACCATGATAAGTGAAAACATCATATAGAATGCTGCAAGAGACCCCAGGACAAAACAAAAACTACTGACAGGTTTTGCATGGGTAAGATGGGAAAAATCAATATATAACAGAAGACAACATGCTTGTTTTAACAACAAACATGTTTGTGTTGCCAAGATGATGGCAACAGCAACACCACTAGCGACAAGATGGAAATGCAGAAACCTGAGACAGTATATACCTTTCCTCTCTGCTTATATCCAAAAATAAGATCAATCCAATGATGCAGATTCTCAGATATATAGTCTGACTCCAGGGCTTCCCGGTGCTTCTTAATGTATTCTCTCGTGCTACCTTTAGCCCAAGGTGGCAAAACAACATCACCAACCTGAAAGAATTATTTCACAAAGTTACATGCTTGGCTGCAACAAACTTGAGCTTCGGTTAAGAGTATTATCATTACATCCAGTGGAAAGATTAGTGCACTTACCTTCTCTCCTGATTGTTTCTCACCCAAGTCGAGATTAAACCGGTTCTCCAAAAACTCGGGCAAATAATAGAACTCAGGAATCAGTTCTTTCACATCTGATGTGTTGCTCTTACCAGCAGCACTTACCCATGTATCTCTCACACTATTGAATAGCCTGTCTGCATGGTCAAACTGCCCACCCTGCAATTTCTGGTTTTCCATGCTAAGGGGAGGCAGCCTTAAAAGATAGAAAAGGACAATCCCAGCACTTGAATAATGAGAACCATAATGGAACTTAGGTACATCAGGGTCATCCCAGCTATCATATCTGAAATGAACAAAAGAAAGTATTTCATTTCATGTTAGATGAACAGATCTCTCATGTTTTTAACAGTAAAGACTAGTTTTTTTCAATTAAAAACAGAAACAAAAGAAGTATTTATATTAATGTTAGATGAACAAACCTCTTACGGAATTCCTCTTCTCCTTCCTCTGTTTGACATCCCATTGGTTTGTCAAGCTTACGAAACGTCTTTGGGTTTCTCAGATCTAAAGTATCGCTCTCATAATCTGCAAGAACCCATGGAAATACTGGGTACTGTGTAAGGTCACTATACCCTCGACCAGCAAGTGTATTTAGATGCATAAGATATTGGAAGTTGGTAATTTCTCCACTTTGCCATCTTTTAGAGAACGATTTTGCCATGACTTTGAAAAGACGGCTCCCCTCACTGCTATCCTGCTTTGAGGACGCTGATATTGTTGTGTCCAACCTGTGGAAAGGCACATTTTCTTGAATTATTAGGACGTTCCTGTGCTCAAGCATCCAAATGATAAGTAAAAGCATTAAAATGCCAAGTCATACAACTTCAGATAGTTAACAAAATGTTAAAGATAAAATAAATTCTTTGACCAACTATGGAGCTATAAATTACAAGAGACCGTGCAGGAAGAAAAAGAGTTAGGAACTAGAAAACTCCATTGTATAAAAAGGCCTTAGAATTTAATATGCGCCACAAGAGGCAATAAAAACATTCAAAACTTGTCGTGACTGCTACCCAGATTTCATTGGGATGGGTGGGATTCGCCTAATGAAAACCCTGATTTTGCAAATTTACATGTATTTGTGGGTTGAGGCTGCCTGGCTAGTTTTCACCGATAATGCCAGCTTATCATGGTGTCTTCCGAAAAGAACACTACTTTATTATGCTACTAAAAAACATAATTTGATCTCTAGAAGTATTTGGTGAAAATCGGCAAACAGTTTCCAGTCAAATGATGTTTGATAGTTATAATAAACCTACCAGGCTAGGGAAAGAAACACTAGAACCGGTTGTGACCCTGTCTGGGAATCAATTCCAAGATGTTTCAAAACTACAGAGCCTAAATACTGAAACTTGTAGACAAAAATAAAGTGGACAGTCACATTTTTAACAAGGAAGAAGCTAGCCATTGAAAAAACAAATTCGCTCACATTGAAACATGAATGCTACTTCCTCTGGAGGGTGATGTTATGAATTGACACCTATTACCTTTCATGCCATTATAGTTGGAATAATTCTACAGATTGCTAATTCATTGTTTTAAAATCATCTCAATTCTAGTAGGAAATGGTATCAAATCTTAATACTAAGCAAATACACATAGTAATTACTGAGTGTATGTAACTGCAAAGGATTAAGATAACAAACATGCTAATCCGCGGAAGGTTCATGGCGATCAGATTTTTGAAAACTTCCTCCCTCTCCTTTTTGTGGAAAACTAGAAGCTCATTACACCCGTCCATGCTGAAAATCTCGACTGCAACAGGACGGAGCTGATAATCACGTTTCAAGAGCTCATGGACACTATCAAGCTTCCACATATGCCATGGATGAGGCAGGTTGCTGCTACTGCAAAGTTTCTCCTTACCCCAAGCACCTCCATTGTACGCCCATGCTCTGCCACCAAGAAAAACCTTTGCAGTTGCACCCCATGTTGAAGGTGATTTCTGCTGAGAATCACTGCTTCCCATTATATCCTTTTTCACACCTAAAGCTTGATCGATGACAGAGAGCTCATCTTCACTGCCCTTTTCGCAAATGCAATTGGAATCGTCGATGTAGAAGTTCTCAATAATGTATAAGCAAAGTTCTCCAATTAGAAATATTCCATCATGCTTGTCAAGACCAGCAACCCGTTCACAATTGTATTTGTGCCTTATTTTTTCAGATGGTTCCAGATAAGGTCTGATAAGATATTCTCCATTATCGAGCAACTCCTTTTCTGATTTATCCTCTGAGTTTCTTGCATCAGTACCTTTAACTGAAGGTGCCCGTCTTGGTGAACTAAGCTCAGATTTACCTTGGGCACTCTCTGTCATGTGATAAGAAAAGGAACTTGATTTTGCTCCAAATTCCGTGGCAGAGTGAAGGCTTTGCTCATTAATGCTGCTTTTATCATCAGTCCAGCCAATTGGAGCTGACACTGTGCTTCCTCCTTTGAATATGTCGTCATCCTCTTTGAACGATGCAAAATCAGCAGCATCAAGTTCCTTCCGTTCAGTGTCATAGGTCAAAAGATTCAAGCCTGACATTGTATCTGACCCAGATGTCATCAACATGTCTCCATCCTCTTTCTTCGCCATCTTAACATCATCCAACCCAAGGTTGCCAGTTAGAACATTCTGAATAGTATCTATCTTAAATTTGGAGTGTTCAAGTTTCTTCCGCATTCTATATGGTCCTTCAACAGCACATAGCTGCCATGCAGGTTCTGTGGACAATTGCCGCATGGGGAAAATACCTCTTTCATGTACAAGCTGTTGGAGCTGGCTCTGCCATTCACTTTCCCCATGCAATATCCATCCATATTTGTCTTGACGAATTGCTCTTAGCTCTGTAGACATCACATCACGAACCAAATCAAGATGGTACCTCCTTTCATTTATCTGCTCCCAGTGCCTTGAATCTACTTTTGCAGTTTCACGTGATTTTCGTCCCATCTCTTTCTTGCGCCTGACTTCCATGCCTTTTATTCTCACCCCAGGAAATTTTGCTGAGCCAGTAATATATTGAACCCACATTATTAAAGCACACTGGTCCAACACTTTGCTAATTGTTTGCTGAGAATTCTGGAGCCATTCAAAAAATATCGATGTACTTCCAGTCAGTAGTTTGTCAAGCCCTCCATGCAGGATGTCCATTTGTTGCCCTTGGTTAGGCTTACAAACTAGCAGGTCCTCAAGAGATGGCCGTCGATGCACTACCAAGTATTTAAGTAAATCCACAGCTAAGTTTTGAGCAGTTAGTCTCTTGTCACGAAGAAGTGCCATTAGATTTATGCAGAAACAGCACATTAGATCAGTATCAACATTACTTGGGCACAGCACCAGTCTCTTGTTGGCAATCAGAAGCTGAAGAATAGTACATATATCAACAGAATAATCTTCCTGAGAAGGTTTAGAAGCTAAACTTCTCCCAGTTTCTGTTAGGAAAGCCAGATTTGCAAGCAGGTCATCCTCCCCCATATTCTTAAGGAATGTTGGCAGGAAACAGTACATTATCATCCGGTTTGTGTTCTTCAATATGGCATGGATGTAAGGGTCGAGTTGCCTGCTTCCTCGAGCAATGGATAAAATACCTTTACTTGAAGGTACTGCATCTTCAATACGGCCATCTTTATTAGCAAGCTGCAACATGGACATCAAGAATTCCAGCGTCCGTAGTACCCCGAGTGGGGTTGGAAAACAGCCCATGTATACACGATCAACAGTCATCCAGCAAAGTGGGTCCAAATTGACAGACCAGCGGTTCTTGTCAAGTTTCTTCCCATCTTCTTCATCATCGAGCAAGAGTGTTCTTTCAAGGAAGTTCATCAATCTGCTTAGGCACAAGCCTTGAAAAACCAAAGCAGAATCAATATCTACAAACAAAGGCACAGACTCCAGAATGCTCTCAATAAAAAGTGTCGCTTTAAGCTGTTCTGAGATAATATCAGCTAGGATTTTAGCAATGAAATCAAGAACAGCAGTAGCTCCTGCCGAGCAAGGGCCACCCCCATAACCTAAATCATCTATGTCAAGCAAAATCTTGGAATTGATTGGGAAAAGTGTGTTCACTGCAGGTAATCCCTGAACGTTTGTCTTCAGATCTGGAGATGAATCCAGGTCCATCCCAGATATAGTTGAACACATGGATGGAGAGGCTGTTAGGTGTCTACCATCGGTATATGATCCTGCACTACCAGGCCAAGATGTGATTGGGGCCATGGGAGATGCAGTAGGAGTGCTTGCTGCTTTGTGAGTTGATCTCTCAGATAAAACAGGAGATCCAATGTTATTCATAGAAACTGAGCTGGGTGAATCAGCTAGTTGGTGGGAATCGGCAATGCCATTTGAACTCGGTGCTGATATGTGTCCTTGATCGTGAGCATTCTGAAACACTTGGTTTGCTTCTCCATTTAAAAACTTGGTGCTGAGCTCCTGATTGGAAGAGCCATCTGCTTTTACTTCAGCAGCATCAAAAGAGTTCTGCATGCCAGTACTTTCTGAGCTGGTACTTTTCTGCTCCTGAGGAAAACTTGCAACACTCAAAGTTTTGGCAGATTGTTCCCGATCCTGTGGCAAACTTGAAAAGGTATCTTTTGAACTTTCATTGTCATCATCATGCATATTCTTCTCATCTGTTGCCGCCGTTGTTAGATCTTTTGCCATCTTCAGGGCACAATCAGACCTGCAGAACAAAAGGAAGGTTTAATATAAACATCTAGAGCACCAAGTAACTTGATATATGCACACCATACAAACCTTACACAAGAGAAATAAAGATCAACACAGCTCTCTAGGAAATCATGTCGCCTGCAAACAGCAGAGAACGGTGGGCACATCTTTGCCAAATCAACCATGAACCGCAATATTGAAGTAGCAACAGCAGGAGCTGCTGCTTCACCACCCATTAACCTTGCTGCATATGTTTTATGCATCAGAGCTTCTCCTTGAAGATCTCCTCCCATGTCTGATGTCGCTTCCACAAGATCCGCAACCAAGGTGCCATTAAGGTGTGAAAGATTGTCATTCTGATGTGCAAGCATAGACTTCATAATCAATGAATCAAATGTAGCTTTTGCCATTGCAATAATAGTATCCAATAGATCCACAAACTTCAATTCTCCATAGTTTCCATCACTAGGCATAAGAGCATGGAAATCAAGCATGCGAACCTCTGGTACTCGAGGATAAACAGGCTTCCCAAAAACCAAACAGAAGAGTATATAATATATTTCAGGAGAATCATAGAAGCCTGGAAGCACATGACTCAACCCTTGGAAACCACCACTTGTACGGAACTTCAGAGCAAATGTAGTAGATGATGTAAGGCAAACTCCTAAGAGAGTCGTGATCCATCTCATACTTGTCGGATGCACAGCTTCATCAAGGAAATATGTGACCAATGTGGATGAAACAACTTTATGCCATTGCTCCAGCAACTCTTCAGCGTTTATGGTTACTTGTAAATCAATAAGCATTTCCAATAACATGTTCCTCACAATGACATGCTTTCCCATAGCCTCCTGGACAATTTGGCGGTTTGGTGTAAGCTCTGGAGGATCAAATGTCATGATTATGAATCTTACAACAAGCTCCAACTCTGAAGCAAGAAAACCATCCTCCAAGATGACACCAAGCAGCACAACTAGCTTCTCCAGCACAGGAATTTCAACATCACCACGTTGTAAAGTAACAAGAAGATGCTGCACAAGATTAATTTGACGCAATATAGTGAGGTTGTGATTTCTAAACCAATGCATTGATACCATCCTCTCAAGAAATCCCAGAAGAGTTATTTGTACTGATATAGGAGCAGTAACCCATATAGTCCAGTCCAAGAGAACATGTTCAACCATATCAGCATTTGACAAGACTACGAACTCAGAAGTCTCACCAGCTAAGTCAGCATTCTCAAGCTCAGAAAGATGGCTAAATGGATCCTTTTGAGCTGAAAAATCATCTAGATCTCCATGTGATCCAACAGAAGACACATCATCGCCAAACTTGGGTAAGGTAAGATCGTCAAGACTGGCCTCCGGGGAGATTCCAGATGCATAGCTTGCTGTTCGGTTTATATTTGATTTCTGTGGCTCAGGAAAGGAAGCCTCACAGGCAGCGATACGGAAGAAGATATCAAGGGACTGCATATCGAATAGTGACATTCTCCTGTGCAGAAAAAGTGCAAGAAGATGGTACCCCCTCAAGGCTTGCATGTCCTTCACATTTTGATGGCTCTGCTGAAGAGATAATGCAAGCAATTCCAGTGCCATATGCAGCATATGCCTAGTTTCAGCAGCTTCAACAAGAGCAAGCACAACAGGTATCCCACCAACTGTTTGAACAGTGTCACCAATTGTGCACTGATTACACACGTAAACATCACCACTTAGACGTCCATATCGTGGTATACCTGTCAATATGAAGAACTAATTGCATGTTGACATATTCCAATTCAGGAAGACAAAATGTAAATTAAATAGCAGGAAGAAGTTCACACACCTCCTATTGGGGATGCAGCAGCAGAAGTTGGATCGACAAGATTCAGTAAGGACAGAGTCCCAGATGCTCGGAAAGCATCTGATGATGTTCCATCAAAAGCAAATATTAGCTTCCTCCCAGACAACTGTAAGGAGAGATTTCTTAACCTTTCCATATCCCATACAATTCCACTGCTCTCAAGTCTAGAATTCCCTTGTTTCATTGAACTATCAATGCGCTGGCTACTTGTAGGTGCAGCTACTTCCACTTCTAATGAACCAAGAATTGCCATTACCTCCCCACCGCAGGCCCAGTTTGGGACAAATCTCAGAAGATCAGTGTCCTGGAACAATCCCCGGTAACCTTGCCCAAGAATAGACATGAAGCAAATGCTCCCTTGTGTCAATACTTCCTCAAAAAGATAACAACAGCGGAGCCGCCATGATAGATCAGAAACTTTGCCACGGGTAGCAGGTGTACCAAGTGTTACTTGCAAAGATTTACCAAACGGGGATGGAGAGTATCCAAGCTTACCAGTGTGCCTCAGCTTTCCATCAAGATAAAGGCTAGCCACACTTGCTTGAAAAAGGCCAGCTAATGCATTTGGCTTGCTATGAACAACTGCAAGATGATGCCATTTTCCTTCTTCCATTTCAATGCCAGGAAATGACAATGAACTTGAATTGCTTGTTGCTATAGTAAAAACACCGTTGTCATGGAGATAAAGTTCGGCATACAAAGTGTTGGCATCATCCACTGCACCTACAGAAAATATGCGCAAAACTTGTCCACTCCTTTTACCATAAGCCCCTTTTGATGTTTTTTCTGCTTCCTTAGAATGGCTTCTAAAGAAGTTTTGAAATTGGAACCAACAAACAAAAGAGTATCCAGAAACAGGTGGCCATGTCCTTTCTCCTAATGAAACTTGAATAGATGCATGGCCGGCTTTGCTCATGTCCATCTCGATGAAAGGGGCTAGAGAAATATTTCCTTGTCTGACATCTTCCATTTGAATTAACTTGTCCATCATATTAACAAAAAGATGACCTGAACGCTTCACTTTCAGCAGAAGTATATACCTCACAAGAAGTCTTAGTTCGGAAGAAGACAACCTGACAAAAAAAGGAGCATAAAATGTACCGCAAAATAACAAAACACAAGCTGCTACGGAGAGATCAGCATCGGAATTTCATGGAATATAACTGACCTATAAGCACCTAGCACTTCAACAATTCTCAAAGCATGATTAAGAATAGGAGAGGAACCCTCCAAAAATGGGTTGATTGTCTCAAGTAGAAGACCAACACATCCTGTATGACAAAAAGGGCAAGAAAAACATAAGGCACTCTTGTCAACTGGAGTCACAAGAAGAAGAAAAATAGTAACAAGAACAACTTTTGCCCATACCGACAGAAGTTAAATTCTCCTGGTTGAAGGGGCCAGCATTTGCTAGCTTCTCAATGAATCTCAGTAACTCAAGTTGAACTTTAGGTGTAAATATTAGCAAGGAACGGATCAATACGACAACTGCACTAGCAGTATACACTCGCTCCCTGTCAAGCCTTGAAAGTCCAAATGAGGTTGCAGACAAGAAACCTGATTCATCCTCTGAGGTTTCAGATGAAATGCTCTCTACCTGCAGGTTACTGGTGGGGGGAAGAACAATCTCAAGTGCAAGCTCGAGCAAAAGCAAGATAACTTGCTTTTCGCAATCCACACAAAGCAACCCAGATTCAGAGAGAAGATCGTAGAAAGTGTGTGATGACAGGATTGTATGCAGCCTTATCCTATTAACAGAATTGTTGCATACCGCAGCTGTCATAGCTCGCATTAGAAAACCAAAGATCTTCATGTGAGTAAGCAAAGATGATTCAGTCTCCTCATTTTCACTGTCATTCTGGAAACTGTGAAGTGTTGTTAGTAGCAGAGAAAATCCAGTGGCTTCTCCAAAAATTCTTTGTGCTGAACTGTTTGCCCCAAGAATACGCCACAAAGCACCAAATGTATCACACTTTGCATCATTGTCAAGCTTGTATTGAGAACCCAATGTGGTTGATATCATCCCACTCTTCAAGATTTCAATCAGTGACCCTATTTCTTCTGGATGAGCCTGAAAAGGGCAAGGTTTTCATATGTTAAAGAAGTCACAGTTCACCTGGCATGCTGCTAAAATTCACTTAATTAGCACGATTAAAATCAACAAGTCATACGGCAAGAATAGGAAAATAGGCCCTTAAACTTGCATAGGTGCTCCACTTAGGCCCATGAACTTGACAATTCAACATAAAGGCCCCTAAAGGGCCTAAACTAAGATGATTCCAGATGAAAAATGATTTGTTGCTTTCATTGTAGATTAAGGTGCAAACACAAACCTGAAGAGAATCTTCAATTATCAGGCATGACAATAGGCGTAGTACCCCAGATCTGTGGCTTTCAGATACCAAGAAAGGAAGAATGGTGTTGACGCCATTGGAAGATCGGAAAGACTGCTGATTAGGCTCAGCTCTCTTCAGCAGATAGAAAAGGCAATCCCAAGCAACAGTAACTGTTCCTTCATCTTCAAACATGGGAAATTTTGTGGAACCAGAAGCTATTAACTTCGGCGAAAGAATCGCATCTTTGTTGTCCACAGTTTTCTGAAAATTACATGCATTGGACATCCTGTCTGGAAAGTCAGAGGCCTTGCTTTGCTCCTCATCTCCAGAGAAAAGCTTGTTTTGTTTCAAGTCATCTAACAATGCCCCCAGAACACCCACTTCCCTGAGAACTTTTTTGTACTGCTGATCAAAGGATAGGAGCTTTACGAAGAAGGAAAGTATCGTATGTTTAAGACTGGCAGAAATTGGTTGCTGCAATAAGCAACAGAGTGATAACAACTCCTGCTCCGGAATGCAGTTTACAACTGTGACCGCGTATTCTAAAATTTTTAAGATGACCTCTTGAAGTGCTGCAGGGAAGCCGCCCATATTTAGGATAAAAAGAGGAACAGTTCGCAGTTGTTGACATAGCTTGTAGTTTTCAAGATGGCTCGAGAAAATCTTGAACATTCTATTGAGAACTTCAGCTTGCACTTCCAAGTTGTCTGCCTTCAGAAAAATATCCTGTAGCATCTGAATGGCTTCCAGATCTTTTACCTTGGGGCTACTAATTTCCAAAACCTCATCTGCGAAATTGTCAGCAGATGGAGTCCGGCTTCTATTATGGCCCGTTCCTTTCCCATGAGAAGATTTCATACTTTTACCTACACAATTTTCAGAGGGTCCTGTTTGCGACAAATTTACAAGAACATCAAGCAACCTGGAGAGCTGGGGTGAAAGATCACATGGAAATGCATCTTGTTCTAATCTGCGAGAAGGATCCAATCCATCCTCTTCAGCTACTAACTTGGGTGAGGATTGGAGAGCCTGTTTTTTGTGTAAGCTACATAGTGTAAGAGCAAACTGAACAAGGAACTGGTAGCCATGAGCATTATGTATGTCTTCCCTGAGCCTAATGGATCCAGCCTCTGCAAGTTCAACCAAATATGAAAAAATTAGCACACATCAAGAGTACAAGACGGTCAATTAGTAAACATTGAAAATTTTGAATCAACCCATCTCTACTTGGAAGAAATGCATTTGGATGGCAAAAGTCTGACAATATTTACCAGGCCTGTAAGACAACTCAACACATTCCAGTAACAAATCCACAATGCCCATGGTGTAAGCAGCATCACCACTCTGAGGATTGAAATCTTTCACAGCCATAAGGAGTACTTTAATCTGAAAGGCATGACCAATAATGGGTTAATAAGACTAATTAACAATATCTGCAAAAGAATAGATGTTCCACCCAAAAAAAGATAACTGTCTAAATGAAATACTTTAGATGATTCAATAAAGTTTTTTCTGCTCTTCAAGAGTTCTATCATTTGCCACACACAAAAAAAGCTCGGTACAGACTACAGACAGCAGGTTACAGTTAGACACATATAGTATTGCATCAAGATCACTAAGGACACATTGTTACATGGCATTTGGTGTCAAGGAGTCATTTAAATTACTAAGATAAAATAATCCCCAAAAACAGAACAACAAAAATGATATCTTTCCATCCACAATGAAGAAGAGATAAAGAATGTACCAAATGGTGCTTCCTTATGTACTTTGCAGAAGTCCCGTTGTCATTTGCAAGAAGAAGGCCAAGAACCTGTTTGGTTATGAACTTAATATGTTTAGCAACTTGTGATGTGACAGGAACATGATCGTGTATCCATAGATAATGTCGCATCATATCAACTTACCTGCATCGCATGGCGATGAAGCTGAATTGTGTGAAGAGGAACAAGACCCTCCTTGAACTGAGAAAACACCGTCAGGGAACCATTTGCAACCATGTGGAAAAGAAGCTGTAGAGCATCATCTTCAATTAAACTTGGTGCAGCAGATGGATGGCTTGCTAGTGCCTTCATTATATGTACTACACTTGCCTCAATCTCCGTGGAACAAAAACAAGAAAAGAAGTCAAAACCCAAATTAATCATGACAAAATAAAGTAATAACTAGGGTCAACATATCACATATTTGAACATAAAGCAACATACCCAAATTAATCATGACAAAATAAAGTAATAACTAGGGTCAACATATCACATATTTGAACATAAAGCAACATACTTGTAATAATTCATATAGATACTGCAGAATAGCAATATCCGAAGCTCAACCAATAAAATGTTAACAAGCTATGATTTTGCATCATCATACGTAAAAAACGAATACCGCAAAGGAAGTCCTCATTCTATGAGAACTAGAAGACTAGCATTACCTCAAGCCGCCGTGATTGCATAAGACCCCAATCTTTACTCTTCTCACTTGTTGATCCTACTCGGCCAACAGGAGAGGATTTTTGGGAGGATTCATCAGGACTCAATAGGGAATTGAGGATATATATAAGGCAGCACAAAATACCAGAGTCCAACAGAGGCTGCTTATCAATAGTCTGTAACCAAGAAATTAAACATGAAGTACATGTTACTCCAACTCCAAGCATCTGTCAAATGTTGTTTCATCCTGGATCTCAAATACCAGACATCAATTGTGTAAGACCTTATTATAGCTAAGTTCTTTTTTATCAAAAAGCAAATGCCTCTTGCTTCTTCATGCTATGTACTTCATGCTTCAATTTTCAATGCACAACAGTTGCAAATGAAAGCACAGAGAACTAAAATTGCTGTATATTCCATTAGTACACTTGCACAGCGCAACACCAGTATATAACACCTAACATTAAGCAACATTTTAATGACTGGTTGCTTAGCTATACAATGCTCTTTGAAACTTCCATTGGCAAACATTAAAAGAATACTCCATTGGCAAATACAGAAGCAATGCTATACAGTACAACAAGAATTAGCAATGTTTTGACAAGGTTTGCAATAACAATGATGTGCCTCTTTTATTCAGATGTTTAGAATCATTTTCATCCTCCAGATGGCTCGGACAGTGTACTGACAGAGCAGACAAAATGGCAATCCAATATACAGATGAAAACAGAATTACAAAGAGAAATAAACACTTTACGTGGCAGCTGCATAACAGCACTATAAAGTTAAACAGATGGAGTTCTTTTCATATGGCCTATGTACCAAGAACAGACTATTTTCTGTTGCGATGAACTTTGTACCACCTCGCATTAACTATAAAAGCCTCAGACGAACTGCAGTATCAGTCAACTACCAAAAAGAACTTAAACACCACAGCTTTGTTGCTTTTATGTTGGAACATATATTAACACCCGATAACAAAGAACATGAAATACAAATGGAAAACATAATGTTCTGATATTAACAGGAGGAACTGCACAAACCTCTGTCACAAGAACTTCGACTGCATATAACAAGTTTGAACCTGGACATATGCCAAGCTGGATCAGGGAAAAAGAATTATCAGAGATTGTATGGTAACCTGAAGTCTGGAAATTGCGCTATATAAACATTACAAGGACAAACCTCTGTGATCTCTGAAAAGAAGCCAATAACATCAGCAACAATCAAGGATCTTCCTTTGCTGTGGATTCGTAGTTTCTCCACATCAGTAACAAAAGCTCTTCCAATAACAAAAGCAAAAACATGTGCTTCTACTAACCTGCAGCAATTATGAGAGAAATTAACCCAAAAAAAGGACTTAATCTTGCATAAAGAAAAGATATGAGTTCACTAGAAATAAAGCAATAGCATGTAAAAGTGTAACAAACCATACTTTGTAACTAATTGAGCTACACTAGACTGCTGCTTCACTAGCCTACAGAAGACATCTACTGCCATATTTAAGGCCCTTTCTTTCTCCTGCGCAGGGAAAAATCATAACACAAGTGTTAGGGTAAGAACCAACTAGCAAGGTGTTATTGGTTTATGTTGACAAGGTGAATTAAGTGTCAGGATACCTTTTCGGAGCTGGAAGAGCGGAATTCTTCCCAGAACCTCCTGAAGTCCAACTCCAATTCATTTTTTCCCCTGCAAGTGCAAGATGAAGAATATTAAGAAAGTACAAACCATATAATGTTTGCAGAAGAATATCATCATTCACCTAAAACAGCAGAACCAAATTTCTAATCAATATTTGAAATGAAGGGTCACAATGCTTTTTTATTGTTGTAAGGTAGAATTCATGCATCAGAAGATCGGAACCATATGATGCATATATATAATTTAAGAGTGACATTGGCACTATACATACGCATACATGAATTACCATGCAGAGATTGGAGTACGCTCTTCAGGTCCTAATGTTACCCCTTTTCCAAGGTCAACGCACCTTACAAGATACAACACACCTTTTTTTAGGGGAAGATACAACACATCTTGACTCACGGACGTGACTAGTATTCATCCCTTACCAACAGATTATCTAGTGGTAGTTTAGACAAGGGATGAGACTGTCAGGGACTCATTAGTGCTGCACGTACATAAGTTATTGTTCTTTCTTGGTAGTTTAACACTGTTTAACAAACACTGGAGCAATGGGAAAACCGCAAAAGAACAACTGAACAATAAAGAATATGAATTTCCAGACCAAATAATCAAGCATCTACAAACAAATACGGTTTATAAATCTCCATTCTCTACATTGTTGCTTCTTCACATATGAAATATATGCAATGGGTTCAAAGCAGACCTATTACATAACTCCACAGTGATTACAGTAGCAACCTTCATTAACAATTGTACAGTCAATGTTAAGTGACCGTGGAGCAGAAGGGGTCACAGAGAATGCTAACCCTCTTGGCATATCAATATGATAGTAGTAGCATATGTGTGCACTTACTTACTGAATGATGTGTCAGCACTTAGCACATATAGACAATGAGGCTTCTTGCTGTGGAATTTTAAATATGTCAAGACATTCAGCACATCAAATTAAATAATTCAAGCTTCTTTTCCAATGGAAACATGAGCATAACCCTAGCAAGGCATTCAAATTTTAGCAAGTGAAGACTCAAATTTAGCGGATAACCACACATGCATTCTAACACAAACTCTATCAACTTCAAACGATATCTTAGAATGATATGCACCATCTTGATCCTACAGCATCACCAATGCAAACATGAATCAAGAAATGATGCTGTCCAAGTTTACCAAATTGGCCTCAATCGTGACAACTAAACATTCCATTTTCTCTACTAAAAGGAATGCGTAAAACCGCAGCTATGCAATTATACAGAAGCACATGCAAACGCAGAACAAAACCAAAAGGAAGAGGGCTATAGCATACAGCCGCATTCAAATACATGAATTGACCATGCAGCTAACGCCTCGTCCAACCACCATCCTAGCCCAACATCATTTCGCCTTAAGGCATACAAGCAAAACCAAAAAAATTGCAGCTTCATGGCAAGCTTGAGCTAAAAAACACATCCAGGCGTATCAATCCGCAAGGTCAAAACGTTAATCGCCAAAAAAAATGCAGCTGCGTCGCAAGCTTGAGCTAAAAATCACATTCAGGTTTATCAATCCGCAAGGTCAAAACGTTAATCTAACGAACAATCCCGCATCCACCAACCAAATCTGCAAAGAGGGAACAAAAACGCATAGAGGTGAGGGGATAGGCATCTGCGATCGAACGCTCCCGAATCCGAATCCGATCGCCATTGCTCAATCCGGAAACGCACGCAACAGGATCGCATCAGAGCTGCCTACGCATCAATGGATTCAGGCAAGACATGACGGCGCTGGGGCCCACCTGGCAACGGATGCGGCGGCGGAGGGCGAGTTCCCGGACGCCGCGGAGCCAGCGCCACCTCCGACCCCACCCTCTTCGGCGCTCCCGCTGGTGGAGGCGGAGCTGAGCCGCGGGGTGGCGTGGTCGGGGTCAGCCTGGTGGCTCTGCTGGTGGTGGTGGAGCGGGGACGCCGGCGGCGGCGGCGGCGGTGGCGGCGGCTCCTGCTGCTGGCCGGCGAAGACGACCTTACTGAGCAATGTCGACCATTTCATGGTGCCGACCCCTCATCCGCCGCGCAGATCCCGGCCGGATCCCGCCGATTCGCCGGAATTCCGACGCGATTCCCCTCCTCTCCTCTTACTTTTATTCCTATTATTTTTCGCCTCCCCTGCGCTGCTTCGTGCGTGCGTGCGTGCACCCTCCTCTCGCCTCCGCCTCCTCCTCTCGTCGCCTCCGCCTCCTATTTTTGTTGCTCGTGTTTCCTCTGCCTCGCTTATTTCCCTTTTTTTTTGTTGTTGCTGCTTAGTTGCTTGCTTCTTCCCTACCAATTTTTATTTTTCTTCTTCTACAATTTTTTGACTTGTAGTTAACATCGTTAACTATACTACTAACCCTTGTCTGACTTTGTGTGTGTTTTACTTATCTTTGTGAGTTGTGACCTATGCTTGACGGCTTCGCACGACTGTATACAGGACAGGAGAAATTGTTTACCTGGCTCTAACGCGTGCCTTTTAAAATATATATATTTTTCCTTTGTGAGAGTGGCATGTTTGGTGTTTGGTATTTGGTGTGTGGAAATGGTACCAGATTAGTGCTAAAAAAAAGGAGGAAATCGCTAAGGACATGTTGCCTTTTATTTTCCTTTTTTTTGTATGCCTTTCTAGGTTTTTTCACACAAGATTTCATGTTTGGTGGTTGGTCTAACTAGTTAGTATTGTAGAAATGAAATTGGTAGAGCCAAATAGAATACCTCTTTCTTAAGCCGAGAGACCGAGACGATGGTGCGGTCGTTGAGCGGCGGCAACGAGGGGTAGGAGGTGCACCAACCCCTTATGCGTTCACCATCTCCCTCAACCTTAGATCTGGGTGAGTGGGTTGCCACCCTCCATCTCCCCCCAACCCTAGATCTGGGCCAAAGGGTCGTCGGTGAGGATGGCAATGGAGCAAAGCCATCATGAAGATCGTTGTAGGAGGAGGGAAATTGAATGGTGGTTTGGGCGAATCAAAGAGGAGGAAAGCATGGAAGTGATGAGGAGGGGGTGAAGTAGTGAAGCACCATATACGGTGGTGGCCAGCCCAGTGGCGGAGATAACACATGGACATAGGAGGAGGGGGAGGGAGGAGAGCAATCAAGAGCTAGATCTAATGTCGAGGGCCGCAATTGAGGAGTTGTGTGAGAGGAGGGCGATGTGAGGATGTGTTGAGGGTTGAATAAGGTGTGAGGTGGCGGCACAATTGGATGGGTATCGATCGAAGGTGGGGGTGCGTTTAGGGGGAATACGATAAGAGATTAAGATACATTGGATTTTGATCCAATGGCTAACTTTCACAACACTGTGTTAGTAACGATGTATGTGCAATTTCCTTTCCGAGATGAATTGTCCCTAACAAGTAGGCACAAGCATCAATTGAGCCATCACACTTCATAAAAATCTCTAAAAGGTAGTCGATGCAAGAAAAACACGAAGAAATATGCATGCATCTCATGTCGTCATATATGTTACCTGACATGCACAACTTGAGCCTCTAAATCAAAGATGTATTATTCTAGTACCATTGTTGATTTCAAATGTTAACAAATGTTTTTTGTTTCAACCTTTGGTTCTTTAGAGCATCCACAGCGTGGGGGTACCAACCCATATGCTAAGACCTATCATATCAGTGCCACACCACACAGGTGCTAAGTCTACCTTTCTCTCCAATGTTTAATACCTCATACTATCTCCAAAGGTGGGACCCACACTGATTAAATTAAAAAGAGATTCCCTCGGTCTCTCTCCTCACCCCACTCACACCATCACCTACCTTTGGTTTTCTATCTTACACGCACGCACCAACCTCGTCGTCGTCGTCGATTCCATTGGCTCCGGCGACCACCGCCTCCATCCTCCGTGCCGCCCTCCTTTGCCTCTGCGCCATGCTCCCCAACCTTCCCCTTCATGTCAGATATTTCATTGCCGCCAGTGCCCCCCCCCCCCCATTTTCTCGCCAGCTGGATGCGGTGGCGACCGTCGGATCCAATCGATGCACATCTTCCTCCTGTGGCCATGGAGATGGATCTAGTCTCCGCGTCCCCACAATGCCACCACCCATGCAATCTTCCCCTTCCTCTTCTCTTATGAAGGCCATGGAAACAGGTGGCGATGGAGGCGGCCATGGCAACAGGTGGCGAAGGCAGCGGCCACTAGGGTTGGAGGAACGACGAATCTGGAGACGACGTAGGGCATGAAGATCCAGTGGTGACGCTGTGGCTTCGTCGGCCTCCACCAAGATCTGGCGACGGCGGGCTACCTCCACCAAGATCTTTATTCCTCATCGTCTACCTCGGCCAGTAGCGGTGCAGCGCACGCGGTTTCCTCGATCTAGGCTATGCGATGGTGCGGGGTGGGCAACAAGGACTACTGACAGGTGGCCCCGCCCAATTGTTTATTCTCCTGGTTCAGGTACCAATTGAGGTATCATACGCCTACTTGGTTTCGGTTCAAAATTTTGCTTTAGTGTGAAACCTGGTACCAAGTACCTCTCTCTCCTCTTGGTACCAGTAAAAAGAGCACATTGGAGATGCTCTTATAGTCCCCGATGAATTTTGATTCACCTATGAACTAGTGGGCAATTTCAATGGTAGAGAAGGGCTATTTTGCAAAATAAAGGGCCCATCCCGCCCAGTGCCACGTTGGACAACCCGCTTAGGGCTGAAAAAATAGCTCGAGGCTCGCAAGCTTGCTCGGGCTCATTACGGCTCGGCTCGGGCTCGTGAATTTTCGAGCCGAGCCGAGCCTAGGTTTCAGCTCGCAAGCCAAACGAGCCGAGCCCAAGCTGGCTCGTAAGCCGCTCGCGAGCTCGGCCCACGAAGGCCCAGGAGACCTAACCAGCACCGGTCCCTAACACCCAACCGACCAACCCTTAGTCCCCACACCTCACCCTATAGCCGTCGCCCCATGTTTCTTGCTCTTCGCCTTCGTTTCTTCCTTCCCATCCCCAGATCCCCTTTTTCTCCCCGTCCTCTCCAGTCTCCACCCCGCCGCCGCCCCGTGTTCCTCCGCGCCGCCGCTCGGTCCTCCTCACCGGCCGCCCCGTCCTCCCCACGGTCCTCCCCAGTCCCCCCCTCTGGACTCCGGTCCTCTGAGCCGAAGCCCCGTCCTCCCCACGGTCCTCCGCGCTGCCGCCGTGGGAGGGCCCGCCTGCCTCGCCTGACTCGCCTCCTCCTCTCCCCAAACTCCCGCGCCGCCTCCCCATCACGACCTCACCCCGCCCGCCTCGCCTCTCCACCCCTTGTCCCGCTCGGCCAGCTCCACGCCTCCACCCGCCGCCTCCTCCTTGCCCTGTCTACCGCGCCGAGCACCGCCTCTGCCTGACGCGCTGTGTGGAGCTGCGGGTGGAGGCCGGGACGTGCTCTACTCCGCTCCCGGCGCCAGCGCCGGCGCCGATGCGGAAGATGCGACGCGAAGCGGGAGGGCGCGACAGTGGAGGAGCAAGGGAGGCCCTCCTGACTGTGAATCTGTGATGCTTCTTTGTCCAATTTTATGCCTTTGCTTGTGCTTTTGATGCGTGAATATGTGACTGTGATGCTTCCTTATGCAATTTGATGCGGAATCTGTGATATGAATATGTGAATGCTATGCTTCTTGTCCAGGAAGAACACCTCGTGCTTGGCTCACGAGCCTGATCGAGTCAGCTCGAGCTTAGTGCCGAGCCGAGCTCCTCTCCTAGCTCGTTTCTGAAACGAGCCGAGCCGAACCGAGCTCACTGTTCATTCGAGCCTAAATGAGCCTGGCTCGAGCCGGCTCGGCTCCATCCCTAAACCCGCTCCACGTGGTGGCTCAGGGGGCAGACAAGCGAACCTCTTTTCAAACACATGCAAACCGGGCCCCACCACACACCCTGTGCAAAACCCTCCGCCCCCACCAAATCTTATCCACCCTGACGCCCCTCTCGCGAATCTCAAAGCACACATGGAGGGCTCTCAAGTGGTCGGCGCACATGCAGCGATACTGTTCTGCCCTGTGTAGCGGATGGGGGCGATTCGGTGACATAGTACGTGTAGGGACAAAGGCTGGTAGTGGCTCCGGTGGCATGTATGATTGTACCTAGGCCTGCTAATAGGTTAAAACACAACCCATTTACAGACCAACCCACATTAGCTAACTTCACTTGCCTAAACCAATCCAACCCACTTGTCATCCCTCACAACCCACCCCAATCCAATCCACGTGACACTTCAACCCAAACTAACTCAAACCATTTCCCTAGTACGATTTGAACCCATTTTGCCAAAACGATTGGGAAACTGGGCTCTGCATCGAGCCGAGAGCTGAGATCGTGAAAAGTTGGGAAGCGAGCTGTAGCAAGACTCCCAACTAAGTTAGTTCTTTTTTTCTTTTCATAACAACTTAATACAATATAATTAAAAAAATCCATAAACACAAGATATTGACCAAAATTCCATAATTTTCTAACAACACAATCAACAAAAAAATCCTTTTGAAAAATAAAAGTGTGTAAATAGTTTTAAAAATCAATTAAATCAAAGAAAAATCTAGGAATTTAACGAGAGTTGCAAAAAATATGATCTTTTTAAGGATGCCTAACCTAAGAGAAATAAATAAATAAGTAAAATCATAAAACAATCACCACCATTAATGTTGGAATAGGTTCAGCAATCGAGACTATTTCTAAAGGCAAACTACAAAATGAACTCTCCACCGAGAACAACATTAGTCTGGCACATGTCTTTGGATTGCAGGCTAATTCGATTAACTCCATCTAAATATGCAGTGAATCCCCAAGTAGCTTTTTCCCCTCCTCTCTCCCAAAAATAGCAGCAACGAAATACTTAGGGCTGTCAAAAGGAGAATTGAAAGCAATTATATTATCATGTCCGTTAATAAAAAGAACCTCACAAGATCTAAGAGAGCAAAAAGGATAGCATATAAAATGTTTGTTAACATTACAGTTGGGTATCCCTTTTGATCTCAACCTCAGACTGACAGTACCATCATATAACAATATAGCCATGAACAATCAATACTAGCTATCCAGCAAATTAAATGTCAATGACTCATGTTAATGCTATCATTTGTCAGGTTGTTAGCAAACCATATAATTATCTAAAGTTGCTACTATATCCTTATTCACAATAAATATTTTCTTGTCCATTCCAAACACGACCAAATCATATCAACGCTTGCGAAAAATAATGACACATCGCAAATGAAGTACTGCACATATATATTGGTCAAGAGCATACCGAAGAGCCCAGCTTCACAGCTCGTCGCCGCAACCAATGCAAACTGCCTGCTCATGCCCAACCACACACCCAGTTGTAGCCCCTGAACAAATCAAGAACCAAGAAATCCCATACTTCGCATAAGAAAGTAGCAAATTAAATGATCAATCAAGATTTAAGAGGGGCACAAACCGCAGCTTTTTTTTGAAACCTCAAAATCATTTGATAATACAATTATGTTCCTATTTAAGCCTATTCGTCTCCACATCTCTACAACAAGTTTTATTGAACAACAACTTTACAAATGTCATCTTACACTAATATATTGCCAATATCAAGTAGATCTAGCATGCACATGTAGAAGAAGCGACCTTTAAATTTTCACTAAAGGGAAAGACTACATCTGTAGTTTCAGGTTACAATAATTTCACCTTGGTGCTTACATTAAGCACGTGGAATGCATGCAATTTCAGCCGAAAGAAAGAGAATTGCTTTGTACATGGATGCTTCTGAATTCTTGGCTAGTCAATCCGAGCGAGAAGAGAGGAGCAGAACAGTTGGGCAGGGTCCTATATGAAATCTGAGAGATGTACCAGTGTACCACCCAACAACACCAATTAAGAAACAAAACGCGAGCGCAACAACATAACTAGTTCAAGAACATCATAATTGGGCTCAGGAAGTGAGGAGGAGCAGAGAGCAGTTAGCCAGTTACTTACCTTGGAATTGTCGATGGTGTGGGGAAATGAGGAGGAGTGGGCATGCTAGTGGTAGAGCTGGGGGGAGTTGAGGCACATGACGTTGCTCAGAGAGTCAAAGGACGAGGAGGAGGTTCTTGGTTGCCCGCTCCTTTTGGTTTGAGGTGACTGCACGAATGGTGATGACGGAGATTGTTGGTGATATGCCCTAGAAGCAATCATAGAGATGATTGTATCATGTCTATATTTTTTAGTTATTGAATAAATGTTATTATGTTCCTTGAATGAATCATTAGTTATAAAGATTAACAAGTATTTAACTTGTTGGTGAAGCCCTTTAACTTATATGTTGTCATTCTAAATGTATCTCTAGTCAGATGCCACTGATCGGAACACTAGTGACTTATCGAGCAGCATATGTATTAATTGATGACCATATTTCACCGGTCATGGATATAGGGATATCGAATCAATAATGCGAACACATGTTAGAGAACATGGTGTTGGATTGACCCACCTTGAGACACTGTTGAGATTATTATGATTTCATGCGTTATCAGTTGGTCTCAAGTAATGATGATGTATAATCCTTAGACCTGATATCAGTATGATTTCCTACATGTGTAATAGCACACTTAGGGGTTGCCAAACGCTACTCCATAACTGAGTAGTTATAAAGATAGTTTTCGGGTATACTATGAAACATGCGGATGGATGTGACTGGTCGGATATAGGATTTACCCTTCCTAACATAATATGAGAGATATCTTTGAGCCCCTCGATGTGGTCGAATAAAGAAAGTGCATGACCATGCCACTAGTGGTCGAAGAGTCGACCACGTAAAGTTATCTGATACTTGATCGAGAAAGAATTGAACAGTCTGTGGGTGACATAATATCTCACCTAAAGTTCAACCAGATATCGTGAGGCAAAGGGATAATACACAAACAGGGCGTTCAATTCGACAAGATACAGACTAGTCGTATAGTGATACGAGCTGGTCATAGTCTAATCGAACATAATCACTAACTAGTTGAAACCTAGCCGTAAGGAGTTACGAACTGGTCATAACTAAATATGAACTAGTCGTATAAAGTTACGAGCTGGATGTAAGTGATGAGGACCGGGTCGTTGATCATATTGCATTAAGGTTCGTCTGATATAATTTATATGTATTCGGGAATCGTTATGTCCTGCTAGAACCTCTAATGACTCGTGATCGGAAAGGTGTTTTCGAGTCACAACCGATTACGCATAAACTTAACGGGTCACACACTTAACGGGTTGAAACAAACGTGTTCATATATGATCCGTCATGGACACTATATAAAGAGATGCATAGGGTTGTTGGGTAACACATGAGTCACATGAGTTGCTCTACCAAAACCCTAGCCGCCATCTTCTCGAGAGAGCCTCACCGTGCGAGTTGGTGCTAGCACATCGGCTTACGGTGTTCCTCCCCTAGACATGTGGATACCGTAGAGGCGTTACCGCGGTTGCTGTTGCGCTCAAAGACGATCCACGATATTCACAAGGAACGTTATAGCTTGCTGGAGGAGACGATCGACATCGAGAATGTAGGACGATCGGATACGACTACTTCATCGACGCGCTTCACGTTGGATCAGGCTACTCCAACTCTTCTTCCGCTGCACTGCGCGTCTAGTGGTAACGATCCATGATCTCTTGGTTGCATGACATCCTGGTTTACGTAGTAGAATTTTGAATTGCCAGCTAGTGTATCATACCCGTATCCCTTCAGAGATGCAGGGGGGAGATCGGGGGGCACTCGGCAGTCAGTGGCGACGGAGATTGAGGGAGGAGTTGACAGCGTCGGCGGTGATTCAGCTGGAACCCTAGCTCCTCACCCCTCTCCCACCCATACGAACCCCTGAGTTCAACCCGTTCGAACCTGATTTTTTTTTGAACCTACATCAAACCAAACCAACCCATTTGCTGCCTCGACCAATTTCCACCCACCCAAAGCAAACCCAAATTGAAACCTAACCCGCTTCATCCATCTTAACACAACCCATTACCAGGCCTAACTGTGCCATTGCTGGCTAATTTTCAAATTAAGTAAACTATTAAGCCAGGGAGACTATGGATTAGCCGGTTAATTACTCCCAGTCGGTGGTCGTCTTCGGCAGCGTGGAAACCGGAGATCATTTAATTTCATATAACTCATGGATCCCGTCCACTTCACCCACTTGTAATTTCATATAACTCATACCTACGTACCTCCCTTTTTTGGTTGACCAAACAATAATCTTGCATATCTTTGTATTTATTTCGAAACAGGGCATATCTTTGTAGTAATTATTTCGAAACAAGGCATATCTCTGCAATTGTTATGCATGGACTTCCTTGTTTATTCCTGATCTAACAGGCCAACACTTCGAATTTAACCTCGCCGCTGATCCAAAATCATCGCATAACTACCAAGCCTGCTTTAGATTGGAAATAAATAGCCGAGATCAAACTCAACCGAGCGGTTTGCTTCCTGACCCTGGAAGGGAATAACGTAGTTTTGCATAAGTGAATAATGATCAATTGTTATAGACCCATTTAGAAGACGGAAAATTTTCATATTTTCTGCGGGAATTGAACCGTCTCCTCCAAAACTAGCTCATACGAAATTCTTACGGAAATGTTGCCTTCCAAACAGGGACATACGGAGTATCTTCTGTTGGAAAATAAATTCTATGAGGGCCTCCGTGACACCCCATGCGGTGGGGGGGGGGGGCTCGCCGACGCCCCCGCAGAAGATTTATTTTCCTTCTCTTTGGGATTCCCGTGGTAATGCTATTTCCCAAATTGAACAAAGCCTAGATTTGCAGCGCCATGATTTAGCGAGCAGTTACTGTAGTAGTTAAGTAAAGAACATGGTGGCAATAATGTGCAGTGCCGGAGAATCACAGCTTGAAAAAAGGCTCGATTAAATATAAACTAGTACTACTACTGCTGCTACCAGTCTAATAGTCTAGTACTACAAATTTTTGAAATCTATTCTTAGCTAGTTAATTTTGATTCGTAACCTGGAATGGACTACAGATTAAACCGTGTGAACGCACGATGCGCATGCGGTGGCGATGCAGGTGGTTGGTTAGAGTACGCACACATCGTCGATCGACGCACACGCTAGATCGATCGCGACAGCAACCTGATGGGTACATGTATATATGCACGGTGTACGTTTATCTCCATGATGCTTTGTTTTGACACGGTCCGTGCACACGGGAATACACGCGTGCGTCGGGTGATCACTTAACCAGGAGCGTTTTTTTTATTATTAAAGGGGTGTTTATCTCCCCAACTTCAATTAATGAAACCAGCAACAGTATCTTTGGCAGTGTATAGCTACAGTACTTCTCTACAATACTTTCTTCCCGTATGGTTACCATTCTATTTTTCTCTCCAGCCAGCACGCTCAACATGCGAGGCTTTAGCCAGGCCAGCACGTTTGTTAAACAACCCTTTGTTTGAATCGATCGTATACGTGAGACTGGCTGATCATTTCTTTTCAAAAATATCGCGCAATTGATTGAATATATCGCTAACTATAATTGGTTGGTTAATTTCCAGAAGCATTTTCTTTTGAAAAAAAGAGAGAGAGGGGATCTTAACCACAGGGATCTAGCTGGGTAAGCTTTCGTCCAGTACGTGCATGCACGGACCGTGTCTGCCCCTCGCGCGCGCGTGATATACTCGACCATTCCTGGCTAGAAATTAGATCGATCGGCCGCACGAACGAGCCGTGGCTTGGCCCAGATTTAACAAGAGCTTAACGGCCGATGCGTACACCATCAACCGGTGGCGGATCCACGAGAAAAACAACCGGGTGTCTTCATACGTATCATTACATGTGTATGAGGTCACTGAGTTCATGACGTGTGGTACAAAGGTGTTGATAAGACAAAATTAAATCGGTCCCAATATCACGTGCATCCCTAAGCATCGCTTGGATCCGCCTAGACGACTATACTTATGACGAGCAACGCGATCAAGCTGATCAGATTGTCGGTGCACATACTTACAAAGAAAATGTAGCCTCAAAAGAGGCCACAGGATCAAATCCTACGAGCATAAACCACGAAATGACTCGGGGAAAAAAACACGAAAATTCCGGTTTCGAGATCCCTCCTCAAGCCACCGAATGGTACACGGGGCAAAATTTGAAGTTTTAGCAGCCTTCAAAACTCGAACGACGGAATTTGAAATCCGGCAGACACAACCTAAGCTACTTTTTTCGGTTGAACTACGAATCGTCAGCAACTCGATCTTGCTTTCGATCAAAATGCAGCTGCCAGCGTCTGTATGACAGATAGTAGATAGCTTTGGCCGTCAACGTCAGAAAAAAATAAGAAGGAAATGTGTGTCCGTGTTCTGACTGCACGCCGGATCGGTGCATACGTACGTCCTACGCTTGTATAATTCGTTCATGCGTTTGCGTATGTGGTAAGACTGTTTGTTAATTGTTTCGAACACAGGAAGCTTCGCCTTCGTCGAGCATCCTGTGGCCGGTGACAGGTAGCCATTACGAAGCTGAAGGAAGGCTTGAAAATTCTGCGAGGTACTTAAACTCTTGACACATTGGAAAACTTGGAAGGTTAGCAATTCAAACCACAAAGGTCTGGCTAATTTGTGCTCGAATCACACGACAGATTTAGAGGTCACTCAGTAAGTCGCTCCTATCATAAGTTGGTCAACACACCAAGATCGATCATCAAACTGGTCAAGAGACATGCTACTAGAGTTATTAGCATTTCTAGTAATTTACAATAGTTGGCTAAACCATAGGCGAGACCAGGCCTGAAAAAGCTCGGTCTTGAATGTGCAGTCGAGCTTGACTCAGCTTGCCCAAAACATGTGGTTTCTTATAAAATATTATTATTTTAATTCTTTTTAAAATAAATATAATTTATTTTAAAAATAAAAATAAAATTTTTTATTGTCATTGCCGTGCTTTTCCCGACTTCGGACCAAAAATCAAGATCCACCCAAAAAAAAAATAGGGACAAGTCACCGGACTGTTTATCTTTAATAGATAGCGTTTTTCTTTTAGGCCCTACTCACTATTTTGATTTGATTGGGTGTTGTCTCAATAGCCCCCCCGAAATTGACGGTGATCTTTTGTATGGCAGCTTCCGTAGCTACCTCGGAGTCTCGGACATCTAACTATACGAGTAATGCACGCTTACGAAACAATGTTGTTGACATATGCACTTAGGACAGACTTGGACAGTAGAAATTTCATCCGAAACAACTTAGTAATTCTAAAAGAATTCCGCGTTCCAAACGGTAAGGAACTTAGTTCTAATTCCGCGTTCCAAACGGCGCCTTACCGTTACAATACAATGGAAGTGTCGCATTAGGTCTATTAGTTTTGTCTTCCAAACGGCGCATTACCGTTGCAATACAATGGAAGTCTACCAGCTTTGTCATGTGCTCCTACACTTAGGCCCCTGTTTTTAGTTAGACGCGTAAAAGTGTTGCTGAGTCCATCACCATGCGTGCTTGCGGGGTCCCACAACGCAAGTGGGAGTCATTAGCCGTTTATCCAGTACGCGCGACACGATCATTAGTGGGGAAATGGGTGATGAAAAGGTCGGGAAGTCTAAGACGGGAGCGGGAGTCGCGGAACATAAAGCGCCGACAGCTAAGCGGCGAAGTCAGTATCGGCTTGACCGACCCAATACCTGATTTAGCTTCATCCACAAGACTACAGACTATATCTGTTCGTCAGGACTTTGTCAATGGAAATACCCGGTATTGAGAATTGGTTTACCCATAGACATAACGTCAGTGTGGAAAGATAAAACTTATTCCTCCTAGGGGTGAAAACGAGATGGATATTCCCGCCTGATGTGGAGTTGAAGATGTTTCCTTGCCGGATATTCGCTTCCTCTGCTCCGCCTTTGCATCCTCCTCCGCCCCCACGGTCGACCTCCACCACCGCAGGCCATCTCCTCGGGCTTCTCTCCCCTTCCTCTACCTCCTTCCGTCACCTACAAGCACCACCGCCTCCCACGTACGCGGGGCTGGAATCCCATTGCAGCACACGGGCCGAAGCCGCGGGTCTGCAACTCCGCGGACCCAACTGGAGGTGGAGAAGAACCACAAGCGAGGCCCGCGGGGGCGAGACGAAGGAGAAGGAGAGCAGGGGACCCTGACAGCGGCGTGGTTGTGTCGGGGGAAGTGAGTGGATGCTGGAGTTGGGGAAGGCCGGATCCACGAGCAGGGAGGCCAGAGAGGAGGAGGATGCGCCCAGAAACTCGCTAGCGGTCAGGAGTTTCGGCGAAACTCAAGCTAGGGAAGTAGGGATTGAACCTTACGAACACAAGTAGGGCTTAATCCAAGGGGAAAATGGGAGGGATAGCACTAGGGTAGGACATGGAGTAGATTAGCGGTGGCCGCCGTCGAGATCTACCGTCGTCGGCGGTGTATTGGGCGGTAGCAACTTGGGCAGTTAGGTTTGTGTGGAGAGCAAAGTGTTGGGAAGAGGAAGAGTAGTGTGTGTGTGTGTGTGTTGTGTGGTTGTGTGTAGTGGTGGCCAGATGGGCGACATGGCTCGGCACGGCATGGGCACAAGCCGGCCCGGCCCATCCTGGCCCGCGAAATAGATGGGTTGTACCATACCGGTCCACGTGCCGGGGAGACGATCCAGGCACGGTCCAAAGGCCTATCGTGCCGGTTGCGGCTCACTTAGCATGTGTAGAATTCAGAAATAGAGCATATTAATAATGTAATAAATAGTTTTATTAATATTGAAATGGCTGCCTCGTTAAAATATTTGTCAAGTAAAAACTCAACATAAGAAAACCATGGCAAAGAAAAAATAGTACAACCTATAATTTTACATCCTTGTTCTACTTGTCGTTGTCTATGTACATATTTTTTAACACCATCAACAACTCTGGATTTTTTACATAGTGTTGTATTCTTGAATCAACTTGTTCACAGTTCTTCACAGTTAGAAGTATCTTTACTATCTCACTTGTGAAACATGTTATTCTTCTAGGAAGACCGAAAGCAGATTCAGAGGAAATCATCGAGACAGGAACAGTTAACACATCACGTACAAGTATAGATAGCACGGGATATGCTAACTTATGGTTATGTCACCAGTGCAAATTTTGAAGTTTTCTGAGCTGAAATCCACCGTATCACTGTCTAGAAAGGCAGATATTTCCCCACTCCTTGGGTGAGAGGTTGGTATTGAACTTTATTAAGAATGTGTCGATGTAGAGGAAGAAGATGACCTAGATATGGAGGAAGTGCCTGCACCCCTAGATCTTAGTCCACAAATTTGTCTTTGTTACTTAGGTCGGTGCTACTGGAGGTCAGTGCAAACGGACTACCTGGAACTTATTTTCGTACTTTTGAAAAACCTCATGTAATCAAGAATGAACATCTGCAAAATAGTTAGAATAGTCTAACCCTGTAGCATCACTAAGAAGATCAAAAATATTAGCAAATCCATCAATTTTAACTCTATGATCTAAAATAAATGTAAACGCATATATGAAAGATATTTCTTTCCAATATTTAAGGTATTTAGTTTTCATAGCAAAAACAATCTATCTTAAAACTGTGTCATTTTCATAGTTTTTTAAATGACTAGCAATCTACAAAATACTATTCACAATAATATGATTTTTGGATAATAGACATCGGACAAAGTAACAATGACCTCATAAATAAATTCTAAAAACTGAAGTATCTTCTCAGCAACGAACCAATATTGCTCAGTCAACAGTATACCACTATCAGTGCTCTGATAATGCGTTTGAATAAAAATAGAAAAAAATACTCTTATATGGTAAAAGACTTTTAAGCATCAGGTAAGTAGAGTTTCATCTTACTGGCATGTCCAAACCTAACTTTCTTGGATGTGCACCCATTGCCCTGCATAAGTTCTTATATGCTATTGTTTTTACGTTAGAATTATTAAGTAAGATATCGTATCGCGAAAAACTTTAATATACGGATTCAACCTCTTCAAACCACATTTGACTATAAGGTTAATAATATGACAAGCGTATTGCTGATGTAGCAAGACAGAATCGGCGTATGTACTCAACACTGGAATAAGAATATCCATAGCTCTAGAGTTTGAAGCGGCATTGTCTAAAGTAATTGAGAATATTTTGTTTATAAAACCAAAGTTTTCCATAACTTTGATATTACAATCCGCAATATTCTCACATGTGTGTGCTACATCAATTAATTTGAAACATATAATTCTTTTCTCCATTACCCACTCGTTATTAATATAATAAGCAACTACACTAAGATAATCCTCCCTAGCCCAACCACTTCATATGTCCAAGGTCAGGGCTATTGAAAATGTGCATGTACTAAATAGTTTCTTTATTTTATTACAACGTTAATTATAGTATTTTACTAGATCCCTAATTGTTGTCTATCTAGAAACGGTAAAAAATCTACAATTATGCAAAATCCTAATGTTAGTTTGGAAAGCAGTAGACTCCTCAAAGCCTAACGGTAAATCCTCAAAAGCAACTAAACGACAGAGGGATTGACGGGCTACTTCAAGATCGTAATCCCAGCTACGTACTGTACCTTCGGGGTTGTACTGCAGCTACGTTTGCCTCATCATCAATCCTTACTTGGCCTTACATCATGTAGCATGTCTAAGCAACTGGCTTGTTCCACCTGTAGATCTTGCAGACAATTCATTGCGACAATTTTGCTAATAGCATATAGTACCTCATTTTCCTGTGCGTCTAGCTTGGTGGTCCTGTCAAAATTCTCCGACGGTCGCCGACAAAAATGTTGCCGTGGAGTTTGATGACAGAACTCCGTCTTACCCTTCCGCTAATAACTTGACATTATGGTCATGTACTCATGTGGTGGTTTGGTCAAACATATGTTACTCTATGTATACGTGCACTATCTATGTATTTTTATCCATTTCCGACCCGAATCCGGTACGTATCCATTTCGTGCTCGTATCACGAATAACTCAAATTTGTATCCATATCCGGCTCCAAATCCGAGAAAAAAAATATGTTATGATACAGAAAAAACAATATCCGCCCCGTTTTACCCCTAATTTCCCTCACGCAACATATTTAACAAGTGAGGATTCAAACCTGGGTTAGCTAATCCACCACCTGTGGCGCTAACCAACTGACTCTAGAAGACTCCTCATCTGTGAAATGCCTAGATTTGATGTCCTCCTATTTAGCTGGGAAGAGACTTATAGCTAATCGGGGTCTGAATTAGGGCTGTACAGACCGGTTTTTGCCAACCCGTCGATGCTGTCGGTGGAACCGGTTTTCCCAACCCGTTCAAAACAGGGTTGGAACAGCCCTAGTCTGAATGAGATCCAACTTCCAGGTGGTGTAGCGTTAGCGTGGCAGGCACGAGCCTAAGGTCATGATGAGTGATAACTCCACTGAAGTATATATATGTAGGAATTAGCTAGAAGAAGAATAAAAAGTTAATTCAAACCAAGCAAATTTCTCGGCCAAATGAAGTAGCTCTAAAAGATGCTTACATAGCCTTAGTTCTGAAGCCATTACAAGCTTTAAAAGTGCATAAGCTTCAAAGTAAGTTTGTTGTGCTTGGTTACAACTTTTGACTAAAGTTTACCTTTTCATGTGTAATGGCAAGTGAGACTTAACATAGGCTTTGACCAAACAAGCCCGTTGCATACATAGGTCTCAATGTCTCATCGATTATACATACATCGATCTCCAAGCAACATCGATCACACAGTGGGAAGTTTGTTGATAGCAGCTGCCTATAGTTAGTGCCGGTGTCAATGAGAGTTTTTTTCTTTCTTCCATTTAGTATGTTTTTGAAGCGAAATAATAAAAGTAGCTTCTTGAATGAAATAGAAAAAATAGTACCTCTACTACGCGAAAACACCGCGGCAGAGGTCTGCTCCTGACCCAGAGCATGGCAGACCACGTGGCGAGTTTCCAGCCGACGATAGGTAGCCTACCGTGCACCTAGACCACGGCAGACCACTTACCGCTAACACAATCAGCGGCAGGTCGGCAAGGCAGGCACAACAGGAGTGTGCACAGGCGATCTGTCACGGACTGGGTGTGCGACAGGCTATCTACCGCGATATTTTTGCACAATAGAAGCATTATTTTTGTCATTTTATTCGTAGGGATGTTATTTTTATTATTCCCCTTCAAAATGAGATTGAAGGAGACTAAATGAGGGGAAAAAAAACAATGGTGAACGAATGCATACGTGGGAGACAGCAGTCTCTAGGCTGACACGTTTGCTGCCATTCTAGAGGTCTTGCTTTTGGGAGTTGAAATGTTGTTGTTATGGCGTCGTACTCTTCCTAGGCCTAATCCCGTGAAGACCTCACATCTAGATGCCTTTCTTAATCAATCAATCAATTATTAGAGTAAATTTCATTTTGATCATGTAATTTTACTATAGTTTTATTTTACACCATCTTTAAGAAATCTTTTCATTTTGCACCATCTCTTTTTACTTTTTTGTTTCACTTTATACCGAGAGAACGTCTTATCAGCGATAGTGAAATATAGGAGATGTGTGGGGAATTTACCGGCAACGAGACACAGCCAACAAGATAGCAACAACCCGAAAAATAGAAAGAAAGTTGTTTTGTCACCGAGGCCGTTGCTATGGGCACCGCTAGCGATGCTCCAACTATTTTTCTTATCTTTCGACCCATTTTATAGCTCCATCTACCTTCCATCTCTCCATCTCGTGCCTCGCCGACGCCTCCCATGTCACCATTCACCGTTAGTGAGCACCAAACAAGGCAGTCAAATCCTTATCCCGGTGCGAAGCGCGCGCAGTATATGATAAAAAGAGGTGATGCAAAGTGAAAAGATTTGTTAATAATAGTGTAAAGTGAAACCATCGTAAGATTACATGGTTCAAAGTAGAATTTACTCTAATTGTTAATAGCATCATTCTTCTGTCACGGCTTGTTTGGATGGCCCAAAATCCCGGTCTATCCTGCGCGGAATCCTTAGGATATTTTTTTAAGCTCATGAAGATCTTTGAGCAAAAGGAGGGAAAATGTGTGCGCATGCATGGCATGTACAATTGTACAATCCAACGATGGCATGGAGGGAGGGGGAAGTAGTGGAGGGGCTGTAAGATAACGGGGTGTTTGGTTGTTTGGATCCAAATCTAGCTTAGCCAATTAACAATGCTTCATGAATCGCGCAGCACATTGTCACGTTTTGAGTGTTTGACTCGAGCATAATGTGATGTGTTTTTTTTTGGCTGCGGTAGAGTTAGGGTATGTACAATACAACTATGTTCGTACATTGGTGTTTAAAGAGAGAGAATATAATCATATCATCAAATACCTATATAAAAATCATTTTTTCTAATACAAACATCTCTTTTGTAAGTGTTTAGATGGTTGTATTATTATTTTTTATTATATATAGTTATATATAAATACATGTTAAGCATTGATATCTAATTAAGCATCGATACCACAAAATAATCATCTTATCTATCCTACGTGGTAAGAAAAATTAGTTTTTATTTACTAAGCTTATTTCTAAACACTTGTATTGTACATGCTTGGTCGAAAAGGGATGGTTTCGATAAATTGGGTCGATCACCGTGTGAAAAAGAGATCAATTCTATTTTGTTTTTGCTTGATGTCTTGGTCCAAACCATCGATTACATGATCATATACGCCCTAGATGCTTGCAATCAAGCAATGTTCCACACCGCTAAACTACGCTACATTTCGTGCCTTATGGTTTATTTGGTCTGAGCTCAGATATTTTCGCTAGGATTTGCCTCTAAAAAAATCACATGGATTTGTGCATGGACCCAACTAAGAAGGCCCAAATAGCATTTCCAGGATGGGCCAGAAACGGGCCTAACTAGCAGTGGATTCAGTGAGAACGATGGGCCGATGGCTCCTCTCCTCGCGTTCCCGTCGCCGCTCGGCGCTCGCCTCGCCAGTCGTTTTTTATTGTGGCCCCTGAATTTTCCTTTCCTTTACGTTTCCCTCGCTGCTTTTTAACCACTAACCCCTCCACGTATTTATATTTCCCACATCTGCGCATCCCCTCCAGGTCTTCCTGTGGACTCAAGCCAGCTTCCGGCCGCTCCTCCGTGGTAAAGATTGCTCGTTTCCCCTTTCGTTCATCGTTCTTGAATTATGTCGGATTGAATTTCCTGGTTCTGCGATCTGATACATGGAGTAAAGAGGTCTCTTTGCTTGTGGTGGGTATGATTTATGGGCTAGAATCTTCAGTTTCGTTCTGGGTTCTTGAAAGGGGAAAAGGGCCAGATTTCATCAATATTGATTTATTCATGAATCATGAGGTGCTGTATGCAACCTATGTATGTGCGTTTTAGCAAGTTTCGGGTGTGCTAAATTAGGTAGTGGACTGATGGAATGAACTATGCTTAGTGGAATGATAGTATGGTACTAATGGGCTAATGGCATCCCTCAGTCTGCATAAAGGAGGCTATGTATAGTTTTTAAACCCTTCCCCCTGTGTTATGGTGGGTTATTTGGGTATTTTATTCAATTAAGACATACAATTCACCTATACTCTATTTCTGAAAAAAAATCATCTCACTGTGTTGGTGGCATATCGCATATCCTTGTTTGTGGAGAGAACAAGTTTTAGTTCCCCTAAAATGTTTCCATGATAGTTTGGTCTGTTTGGCACCCCACGGGGAGTGTTTACTCTTTGAATATCAAATTATCAACAGCTCCTGTTTTGAGTCTGTTTGGCAGCTGTATTCTATGACCATTGCTTTTATTTACATCTTGATGATAACATGTGTGAGAAATACCATCCATTTTGATTATTTTGCACAACTTTACACACATTCTTCATATGCAATTATCAGTAGGCCAGTAGCAGATCGCCTTTTGCAATTTCAGCTAACTACGAGGATATGTGAATCTGTGGAGCTCCTAGTCCTTGCCATCGACTGATTAAAGCATTCTCTGTTGTAGATTGAATTGTCGGCAATTTCTGAAGTCCTCTCCAGTTGTTGGAGAAATGTGCGAACAGCTTGCAGCCTGATGAGCATCCAGTCATGCTGACGTCACATGGAACCGTTCTGTTCGCGAGGCCTGGTGCTTACCAAGAGCTAAAGTCATCCCCCAAAAATGCCACTGTTCCACATAACAACTTGTTAGGTTGCAATGCTGTTTATAATTCAGTGGAAAGGCATCATGTACAGAAGCCACACATTGTTCCTAGCTTCAAAGTTAACTTTACCAGAGCGAGCCATTACCTGTATAAAAGCTTGAATGAAAGAACTACAAGGCACTGGCTGGTATATTTTTGTCCTGAAGATTTTCCATTTGATGAACATGATCACCGTTTGTTTTTATCTCAACCATTGTGTTGTGTGTAGCATCGGTTTCATGTTAACGCTTCGTCAGATGATGACTTCCGTTCATCACGTAATATAGCAATCAGCCTATTCAAGCGGTATAAGAATGTCATTGACCGAGGAGGCGGAGATAACCTACAAGTACTGATTCTTGTTGAAATTCTTCACTGCTCTTCTCGACAAAACTGTTTTCCACAATTATTATTGTTCCTTTTGATGTTACCAGGAGTTTGTTAGTGCTGGAGTGCACGCATATGCTCTAGGCTGTACAGAAGAGGGGCTTAGAAAGGAACTTATCGATATTAAAGATTCTGGTCTCGAGATTGAAGGCCTGCAGTCCTATGGAGGAGGAACCAGCTTGAACTTCAAAGTCCATTCCTTCGAGGTTAGTACATCCTAAACTAGGACTTCAGTTTACAATTATCTTTTATCTTCTATTGTCTTACATTGAGACTATGCTCTTTAGTATTTATTCTTACGCCAAATAGTTTTGCTTTGATCTATTCCATCAGCATGTCTTTCTTTTTTCTTAATTTGTTAATGATTGTCGATAGATGAAGTCCACTAAGTCACATTGGCAAGATATGAAGCTTGATATAAGGTATCATGTAGTCCACTAGAGAACATGTTTATCATGCAAAAACTCTCGATAAGATCTTCTTTGTTTTCATTCCGTTGTCTCGATGACAATTTCTCGTTCTGTAGGTCAATGAATGCATTCTGTGGCTCAGTATAGTATTCATTACAATCCTGTGCACACCACAACCAACAATCATCAGGTGGTCTACTACCCCACCAGTGTCAGCTGATGTCTTGCATCAGTGGAAAGGATTTTGTGCCCTGATCGCAAACGCTTACTATACCAAAGGAATGGCATGGTAAGAAAGTTTCTTATTCTTATCAGCAGCATTTCTCTCCCCCCCCCCCTCCTTTCTTTTTTATCTTCTGATTGTGATCACATACATGTGGGTAAAACTGCTTGCAGGCTGCCAGTGAAAACATTGCAGCTGGAACAAATGGCTGTCATGGGCAGTTCAGAGGAACCATCGATAGTAGCCAGTCGGATGCAATTAGTTTTCAGTACGTTAGAGGTTTGTAGCAGCATTCCCAATCTATGCAAACTCATAGCAAAAGATTAAATCCTCATTGTTGTTGATTGGTTATTTTAATGTGCAGGTAGTTAGCCCACAATGGCCAAGAGTGTGATGAAGTGAAAGCAATATGATCGTACAAAGGTCTGCAGTTTTACAAAAAACAAAAAAACATGTCTGACCAAAAAGTCAGGAATGATGCCTTTTTTCATGTCCATTCGAATTGAAATGTCCAAACTTGCGAATGTACATCACAAACAAACCTCTTCATGTACTGAGATTGGTGCCGTATTGGTTAATAAATGTACAATAACTTTTATCTGCTTCTACAGTAGCTGTAGATCCCTCTTCAGCTACATGATACCGCTGTTAGTGCGTATGATTTACTACATCTTTGTGCTTGACCACTTTTTTGCTGTTTACTTCGGATGCAATACTCACTGAATTATTCTAGAAATTTAGCTAGTCGGTTTGGCGGTATAATTTGGTGAGAGTATGGTTGGAATATGCATCATTTACATTGGAAACTAATCCCTGAAATACGAGACAGCAGTTTTTCCTCTCGTTTTCTTTACACTGGAAGTGCGAGTTACCATGTACAAAACGTATAGGTTCGGGAATTCTCTTGGAGGGCTCAGATCTAAGCCATGCTCCTACTGGCCACAGTCATTGGATAAAGAGAGCATTTGGGATCGACTTGGTATTGTATCAGATACTACAAGCAACACTGCAGCAAATTTGCTGATATAGCAATGGCACCATAGAAACCAATCTATTGTGCTTCCATAGCATTCCTTAATCCCATAGCAATGACAATGGAGCCCATTCGGCCATTCCTACCACTGGATCAAGTTGTGCTAAAATTACATATAACGATAACTTATACCAGAATTACAATCCTCATGACACGCTACCAGTACTCCTGCTTTTGGACATCAACCAGCCTGAAGATTAATTAGGGATCTATGTTCAGCAACAAATGCGCTTCACATCTCACAAATGTTGCTAAAAGTACAAGGTGATAAATTAAAAAAGTGCTGCTTTTAGACTAACACCAAAAAATTGCTGCGAAGCTACAATATGACAGTATTTCCCGTTCCAACCATTTGCTGCTGCCTCGAAGTAGTTGTTGTCCTACACCCTGTTGTATGCCACGTTTTTACTGAATAGGCGGCGGATGTAAACAACTTGCAAAGCGCTAGCAGCCATGAATGCTAGGTACTCCGCCATTGTGTAGAACATGACTCGCCTTCTGGTGCTCTCATTTGCTGGATTCAGTAAGTCATGAAATAAGCTCGCCGACATCATAAAAAAGGTAAGAAAATAACAAACAAGTGAAAACAACAAAGCAACAAACGACACATTGGGTGTGTCCTTTGCTGAGTTAATTAACGGTTAATTTCCTAGATGTTATCAAGATCTCATTACAAACTTAGGCATGGTTTTAACTTGAACTGAAAAAAGAACTAAGATAGGCAGGTTAAACAGAACAAGGTTGGATATTGTCCCTATGCAAAATCATGTGGTGACCTCTCCCAAATGAACAAACACTGATTCACTGGCTATGGTGTCAGAACACTAGATTACTACCAAGGGAGCATACCTGGAGGAAAGTAAGCTAAAACTCCAAATGAAATGATATCCACTATCCAGTCACAGACATTAGTCACGCTCTAACCCGATTCAGAAATTGTTGACATGGAAGGGTTCTAACTGTCCTAGTGCACTTCATTCTGTTAGTGCTTGTGAATTTTTTTTCATTTCCATGGAATAAACTCTATAAGAAGGATTAAACTTTTCATAATTATTATGAATAAAAGTTCACAGCTTAGTACTGAAAATGGAACATGCAAAAAAAAGCTATGATCAGTTGCTCACCACATGGGAGTTGAGCGATTTGGAGTAAATTAACAGAAAATTTAAGTATTGTCATTCATAGTTAACAGGACTATAGGAGATTGCCAAAATTTCTAGCAATCATTTTTTTAAAAAAAGTTCATTAAGCTTACTATGTCGGTGACGAGCCTCGCGCGCTTTTAGGTATTTCTGCTCAGCAGTGACAGATTCTAATGCTTCCTTCAGCTCCGCAATTTTCACATTGATAGGGTCCAAGTGCTCTGCAACATGATCGAAACATGGCTGATGAGTAGTACTACTAAAAGTGTTAAACTGAGAGAACAGAAACAAATACATCTCTAAATACATAATAATCCAAACAAATTGATTGTTGCTCAGTATTCGCAAACAAATTAATTTTCAAAGAATAAGCATATACTGAGAAGTTCAAGACACAACCAGTACACTAACCATCTTTTGCCAGATTGTGCTCATTGGGTATGTGCCCAACATGAATGTAGAAGGAAACAGTTTCAGGTGCTCCATGTGGATTATGGAAGCAAAACTTGTACATTCCACCCCTTGGAGCTTTAAACTCAAATTTGTCACCAGATTTTCCCCTCAATGTATGTACAGTATTACCAGCTGGTGAAGTTACCTACATCGACAAATTTTTTTTATAGAACATCAGAAAAGGTGGTTGATGGATCATGGTTAAGTGTAACATAATAAATACTTCAGTACGAACCACACATTACCGACTCACATCATAACAGGTGCAAGCAATGCTAAAGTGCCAAACTAGCCTCATTAGTATGGATATTAACAAACATATTGGACAAAAGGGGAACTAGTTAAATCTGTGAAGTGTGAACTAAATCCACTTATTAGGAAATAAATGTTCGCATAGGAAAACCGAAACGACATATTCAGACAAAAAATAAGCGAGCTACAGTGGTGCACAGAAAGTAGGATCAACCCAGGTATTTCCCAGTAACTAATAGCACTTGTTGGGCATAAGGGGCAACAACTAGTTTATCATAGACCTTGTCATTAAACAAGTAGACACATTTGTTTGCAGTACACAAGCTTAAATCATCTAACGGAACTGGTATAAAGTAAGACGGGGCATTTAAGTCGTAACTAAACCTCAAGAGCAATTTGTTTTCATATGCTGAAGCTAACATCAAAGTCAGATAAAAAGTGAGCTTAGGTGTTCTATTTGTCTCATACAGATTATCTAAAAGAATGAAAACTACAACTAGCTCCAAATTCATTTTGCTCTTTCCTGCATTGAATCATTACATAATTGATGGGGAATTGGGGATCTTCCATTGAAACGATACACTAACCTTCCAAGTTCAAAACTAGAAAAAAAATTTTATTGGTTTGTCCTTCCATTGAGAACCTTTTGAAATTCCTCAGTGCTGAGTGCATCATAGTACTGACTTCTAACTTGCAGAGTCTGAACATCTAGAATAACGACACATAAAATTTTCAGCCCAAAAATAAAATGAACAGCAAAACATCCAACATGAAATGCTCTGTCTGATCCAGAAGCCCCGAGCCCAGATAATTGATAACTGCTAAGGAACAAGAAAACCCAATCTTTTTTACAGGCACAGTGAAACATACTAGCACAAAAATGTTCAAACATTGCTTCTAAATGAAGAGTTAAGAACTGATCATTTAGCTGGGAATCAAGTAAAGTAATACCTATCACTATTGGGAAGGTGCTGCAGGTTCATCAACTTTTCTACACGGGGGAATTAAAAACACAGAAAACTAAGTGTGAAAAGAACGGCATAATTTCTGCTCAAGCCAACAATCAAATCGTAAAACAAACTAGCCAAAACATTATTTAGCATCAATTGCAGCATAACAGCGTCGAGTAGCAGAACCCACAGCGCCCAGACACCCAATCGATCAGGCGATCAGCAAGCTGAGGGAGAACCTTTTGCTCAAAGTTTTCCACAGGAAGAAGTGAAATTATCATCACGAACCACCTCTTTCCCCCAAAACCAAGCACCCAGACAACAAAAAGGGCCAACTTTTGACGAACGAGGCAGTGAAACACATCGCCATTCAATCCAACCTGAACGATCCATATATTGAACTCGCAATAGGCATACCAGAGTAACAGGTGCCAAAACAACACGGCAATCCACCGAAACTTCCCCAAAAGGTCCTAACTTTGCACCAAACGCGCCGAATCACCCGCGAATTGGCTCTAGGAACAACTCACTCCCAATTAATTAAATTGAACTAAATATAAATCTACCACACGTTACCCATCGAGATCAGTATAGGTGAAAATCGCCACAAATCTTTCCCCGAAACCACATATCCCAAAAGGGGATCACGATTCCAACCGATCCCCAATTTAACTCCCCAGATCCCAACCACAACCACAGACAAAACCCGAATCCTTCCGTCGGAATCAGACGCGTAATAAGAAAAGGTAGAGGATCGGGCGAGTACTGTAAGGTCGATGCCGGGGTGGTCGGAGCTCCAGAAGATGTCGTGGTCGACGACGACGAAGTTCCCCGACACGGTGTCGCCCTCGTAGGGCACGAACTCGTGGATGCACTCGGTGTCGGTGACCGTCACCGACAGCGCCTCCGTTCGCCAAGCCGCCGACAGCGCCATCACCACCGCCAGAAGAAGCGCCACCGGCCGCCACCTCGCCATGGCCGCCGGGTCAGTAGCTAGCACGCTCGTGCCAGCACCAGTGCCCCTGGTCTAGGGTTAGGGTTTGGGGTTGGATGGGAAGGGAGGAGGCGGCAGTGAGCTCCGCTCGCGCGCGACGGGGAGATAGCGATGGGAAGTAACCGAGGCGAGACGGAGTCACGAGGGTGGATTGGAGTCGCGGACGGAGGAGGAATTGCGTGTTTTTGCAATAAAAGACTGCACATTGCGTATAATACGATCGAAGTAAAGCTACGGGTTTGTGTGACGTGGCCATGTGGCCGAGTGTCTTGTCTTGCGTTTTTGGCCTAATCGAAGAAAAAGGATTCGACTGTTTTTTTTAACTGTTATATTCTAAAAGTTTATTTACAGCTCTATTATATATAAATTATAGTAAATTATTTACATAATTCACTATAATTATTTTTAAAAGTCTTAATAACTCATATTTCGATCACATGATTTAAAATCTCACATGTATTTTGAGAGGTTAAGCAAAACGCCTGTCCTCGGTTCTTCAACGTCGCCTCTATCATCTCCTTGAAGACAAGGTTCCCCACCTTTGTTCAAACTCAGTCCATGCTGCTCCTCAAAGAATTGTGCTTCGACAACGCCGCCAAGAATTGCGCTTCATTTCCCCACTTCTTACACGAGACCCGATAAGATCTTGTCATACTCCACTGCGCTACGTAAAAGTTTCAATTGTCAGCACTAAGCACACGGTCGTTGCTTTTATCCTTGACTCGTAAGTCAGAACAACCTCTTCCACGACAGGGACTTTACAAGTCAAAATAGTACGAACCCAACAGGGGTTAGGAGGGGCAGAGCACCCCCTAAGACCAGTCAAACCATAGGTGTCCCTAGCACCCTCATCCCTCCGACGCCATGGCTTGAACCTAGTTGCTCTAGGGGTAGGTGAAGAACAAGAAAATGATTTGGACCAAAATTTCATTGTATAGGCTACGTCAAGCTAAGTACTAGTCGTTGCTGTCCTAGGCCAACTGGCCAAATCCATCTATCTCATTCTAACCCTGCTCTCTTTTCTCACCAGGCATCAAGTTCCACTCCATTCCCTAACCAATTCCTCAATCCCCATCATAGCGAACCCTAGCGACTAGTGCCGCAGGCCGCGTGAGGGTGTGGGCTTGTACGTGCTAGGTGGCTCACGTAGGCATGAGGTGCAGCAGCAACCGGGCAACGCTACGTGGCACAAGCCTATGTACAGTGCTGTAGTCGGCAGGGCAGGTAGGCAGCGCTAGCAACCGGTAGGAAGGCAACGCGCGGCCGCAAAGGCAGATGGTAGTACAAGCAAGCGGCAACGTCTCATTAGCACCACCTAAATTTAATTCTGGATCCGCCATCAAGTGAAAAGATAGAACAAATGTTCTCAAACGAGTTAAAAACAAGAAAAGGGAAGATGAAATACTGAGAGGCACGGGCACGATCGTTCATTTGCAAGAGTAATAAAGCACTTTGCTTGATCCCACGATGACCATGGCTTCGGTCCAAGTCTAGTCAGAATCTACGGCTAGTACTACTAGGTGTAGGCTTCTCTTTCTAGAAGTTTCACAACCTGATCGGCTTCTTGAACATTCCACCACAGCTGGCCTCCCCTCCCCTCCCCCGGAAGAAAAATCTGGTGGGCCCCTACCCCACTCCATCGCCTTGTTTTTCTTTTGGCAACTTGCTACACCTTCTCTTTCTAGAAGTTTCGTAGCCTGATCGGCTTCTTGAACATTCCACCACAACTGGCCTGGCCAGCAAGCCCCCGGAAGAAAATCTGATGGGCCCTACCCCATCCCATCCCTTTGTTTTCTTTTGGCAACTTGCGCAGCCTGCGACAAATTGTCAGGCTTGGAAAGGAAAAAAAAAAAGAGAGGAAAGGGGAACGAACACAAAGTACTCCTACTACTACTGCATTCTACGGAGTAGTCGCTACAGATCTCTACATCCTACCCCACATTCTGGAAGTCGAACCTTCTTCTTTCACCTGGGGCTGGGGCTGGGGCTACTGGCGCCCGGGCTGAGGTGGTATATGCTCTGCACGAGCATGTCCACGTCATCGTCCACGTCGGTGCCGCTCCCCTCCTCGGCCCCCTCTCTCTGCTTCTCCTCGAGGCCGAGGATCAGCAGCTCCGCCCAGAAGCTCTCCGTGTCCTCGCCGCCTCCGCGCCGGCTTTCGTCGCCGTCCGCAACGGACACGCCGTGGGCCCCCAGCCCGGGAACGTAGTTTTCCACCGCCGCGTCCCCGGAGCTGGTCTCGCCGTCGCGGGGGAGGAGGTACTCGATGGGGCGGCGGCGCTTCTTGGAGAGGGCGTCCTCGAGCTCCCTCCGCCGGCCCTGGCCCTGCCGGTCCATGAGCATCTGGAGGAAGCCCGGGTTCTTCATGGCGCGCGCCAAGAACACCGTCATCTGCTGCTGCTTCTGCTCCGCCGCGGAGATGCGCTCCTCCATCGCCTGCATCTGCGCGCGCGTCGTCTGCTGCTCTTGCCGCAGCTTCACCACCTCCTCGATCAGGATGCTCTTGTCGCGCTGCAGACGGTGCACCTCGCCCTCGCACCCGAACTGCCCCACCTCCAGGCACGCCGCCGCCGACTGCGACTGCTGCGCCGACGGACTTGACGGCGGCCGCCGCCGCTTGATCGTCTTCAGGAGCTCCTTCTGGCCCCGCAGGAACCCCTCGTTCGCGAACTCCCACCTGTCCAGATCGACCTTCCTGAACCCCTGCAAGAACCCACCAAGTTAGCATTACACGCTGCCAATCGATCGGCATGGATGGCGCAATCAAACAAGGACAGTGCACGCGCGCACTGATCGTTAATGGCGGAGACTTACATAGGTGTTGAGCTGGCGGACGAAGCTTGAGAAGTTGCTGTGCTTGAAGTAGCGCGGGAGGAGCACCATGGCGAAGGTGCTGGCGTCCCACACGACGAAGCTGTTGCCGGCGACGCCCCACGACACGACGGTGTCCGTGCTGGAGTCGTCCACGACGTCGTACGTCTTGTTCAGGAACGGCGGCGGGCCGGCCTCGCCGAGGCCCTCCATCGGCCGGGGCAGCACCGCTACGGCGCCGCCGGCCCACGACGGCGGCGATCCATCCGCCGCCGCTCCGGCGAAGTCGAACTCCTCTTTCACAATGCCGTGGAACGGGTCCATGATCAAACCAACCAACAAATGCAACCGAGCAACGGAACAAGAAGAACAGAGCACCACTGAACGGACCAGGAAAAAAATCGAGGAGCAGCCAAATGGGGCGATCCTTGCTGAAAAATACCGCCCTCTACCGAACGAATCCAATCCGGAAATGACCTTTCTGAATCAAATGTCGCAAAAGTCCTCAAAGACAACATCAAAACGTCGATACTAGAAGCAATCGAGGACTACCAAAGATCAAATCTTTTTTTTTTTGTGAGGGAGAAGCGGTGAGTGAGAGCACACACCAAACGTACTCGTAGGAATCAAAGAGAGGGGAACAAACTGTAGAGTTGTACAAGAGCAGAGAATGAAGTAGAAACAGAGAGAGAGAGGGAGTGTGTGTGTACAGTCCTTTTTTTGAGCTGGGTTGAGTCACTCTCGCTTCGTGCTTGAGCTCGACGGGACCAGCAGTCACGGCCGCCCGCGCCTATTTATACGCCCGGCGGGAGGCCCCCACCCACCCCGGCTCCGAAGTTTCCAGGCGGTTCTGGAAGGATTGGAGCCATCCTGAGCTCCCTCCCTCCCTCCATCCCCGGAGCTTATTTTAATCGGCGCGAGGCCCCCACGTACGTACCCACCCCCGGCTCTGAAGTTTCCAGGCGGTTCTGGAAGGATTCGAGCCATACTGAGCTCCCTCGAGGAGCTTATTTTAATCGGGGCGAGTGCGGTAACGTGGCGGCGAACGTTCCGGAAGGCCTGGGGCGAGAGTTCTGGAAGCGTCCATCCACCCACACATGACACATCCACACCTATCCATTTCGCCGTTTATCTTATTGCCGCCGCCGCCGCCGCCGCTGCCGCTGATGCTCTCTCGCTTTTCGCCAACCGGGCGGGACCAGGTGGCCCCGCGCCTCCCCCGACGCCTTTGCGAGAAAGGGAGGGAGGCCACTGGCTGCTGGCCTGCTGCTGGTGTGGTCGCCGTGGACCGTGGTAAGTGCGATGTGACGCTGCAGGGACGGTGTGGCTGCGATACGCGCGTGAGATATTTTTAGATGCTTGCCCTTGGAAATCTATCCCATTGGTGCCTGCGTATTGGGAGAATGGGCAGTATACAGTTGTTTATACGGTATTTTTAGAGGAATACGGAGGCCAGGCAAGTTGAAGGCCATGGAGAGCACCAGGGATCTGGTCCAGTTCCGAGCCATTGGGCCGGATTTTAGGAGAAAATGGGCTGGTGGTTCCGATTCTGTAACTGACAGTTTAATGCCTAATTTGGGCCCATTTGGTCTCAGAAAGGTCCTATCGCTCCTCTGTAAAAATACGTACGGTGTCTGCTTACAGAAATCAAACCGTGCATGCGTGCACACTTCACTTTGGATTTTGGGGCATGCGCCAATTCGTCTACTAAGACCGTGCGATTCATCTTACACCAAAACTGTAAAAGAATACGAATTTTCTATTTCTAAGTCACCTAAATTTTTTTAAAATTTAAATTAATTGTTGTGATATTAGATTTGTACAAAGATTGATGTGTTATATGATGTTATATGATTAGTATTGATTCAATAGATAAAACATATAATTTATACTCAATAAAATTTCAGTCATCTCACGAATAGACAATCTGTGAAGAATATGCTGCTGCCAGAGAAATCACCACACATGCGCAGCTCGGAAAAATAAAGTTCACCTGTATGGCACACGAGTTTGTGGGCGGGCCGCACGACGGGGGGGCCACGTTGGCCGAGCCGCCTGGCGCGCCAGGTTCCTTCCTTCCTCCCCCGCGCCGCGCGCGTGCGAGTAGTGGCGCCGCGCCGCGACGCTGCGCGCTCTCGTCTCGCCATCCACTCTCCGTTTCCGTGGAGAGCGTTCATGCAGCGTTGGCTCAAATGCTCCATCTGCCGCTCGCTCACTCCCTCCCCGCTTTCCCTTCTCTAGCTAGTTCGCCTCGTGGACACGGACGGTGGGGAAAGAGAAAGACCCAGAGGAGAAACACAGGCACAGCTAAGTTTCTTGCTCCTCTTGGTCATATATAGTAGAGGAGCACTGCAGTAGAGAACCGCTTAGACATGCATGCCGCTTAAACGTGGCTGCCTTTGCCTTTGCCTTTGGACACTTGTATGGTGCACGTCTTCTCTTTCTTTAAAGGCCGGGTCCGTACGCGAGATATTTTTGGGCCGGAATGGAAACATATGTGCATGACATTGACAGCAGCAATAGATCGAACGGCCTTAATGTTACTACTCAAACACCAAACTGACATTACGCTCGGCACACACACAAAAAAAAAAGAACAAAGAAAAAGACGGCAAGCTTTTCTGTCAAGTTGCTGTGATCTCTGCAAGAATTATTATTATTATTTTAAATAATATTTTAAAGTTACCCCGCTAGCTTTATTTCAAATCCTGACCTCTTTAGTCACGCCACGGCCAAAACATATTGTCACGTTACTTATCGCGGCGTGACCAAAACTACCACGCAAGCCCTCACAGGCACGCCGTGGTAGTTTGGAGGGCTTGCGTGGTAGTTGTCATGCCAGATGTCACGTCAACACGAGTGGTGTGACAGTGGCGACTTAGGTCTCTCAGCCCAGCCCGTTCTTCATTTTTCTCCGTCTTCCCCGTCTCACCCCCGTGCCCAACCCTAGCTACTCCGTCCTCACGCCCCTAGCTGATAGTCCTCCTCCAGGCTGTCCGTCCTCCCCCCGCCACCGTCCTCCCCTCGCCGGCCGAAGGTAAGAACCTACACATTCTTCTCCCAGTCAACATGCATTCAAGTGAATTACATATGGAGGTTAATTACATACCAGTTATGTTATTCATATGTTTTATGATTATTTTGTTAACTCTATCTAACTTGATTTTTCTGATCTTTGGATTAGCTTTTGGGTGTGTGTTTGATCTATTTTTTTTCCAATATTTATAAAACGTGATCTTACACTTAAGAAAGCATAAGTCACCTTATAATTAGACATCCCTAATTACATATAACTTAATTAATTGATGATAAGAACTTCAGTACATATCATTTCTCAACATGATAAGTCATCGTCATAACCTTCTCAACGTGAAGCAGCCATCTGGGCAAGAATGAAAGAAGGGCACATCATGGTGGCAATTCCTTGAGCAAGATCTGTAATCATAAACAGTGTCAGATAGCGTATTTTGTTTACCAAGAATGCCCACAGACAATGTTGAAAATTCTCTTCTTTAGCCAATTAATCGTATATTCTCAGTTTTGTAGCTACATATGTATAAGTTTTTTTTTTTCCTTCGAGAATATACTTGTAGAAGTTAATGATGTGGTGTGAAAAATTCAGAATGTGAGGACTTGTGGTCTAGCTGTTCGAGAGTGCTTACTGCTTGTGAAATTAGTGCATTCTAGTGAATGTTTTGTTTTATTGTAAGTCACCTTATAATTAGACATCCCTAATTACATATAACTTGATTAATTGATTATAAGAACTTCTGTACATATCATTTCTCCTCGTGTACTGAGAACTTTAGTAGTAGTGAGCTTGGTATTATGAAATGACAACATGCTAATGTCCTTTTTTGGCCAAGCTAAGTTTTTTTCGAAATAAAACCACTTAGGATATTTCAGCTTATCAGCCCAGAAGCTTCTTTTCACCGGTTTCAGCTTAATTTAGACCGAATGACCTACTTGGTGCTTATTTTAAATTTACAACAATACTGCCAAATTAATAGGCCTATACTTAAGCCAAGAAGCTCTAAACGATGAAGTTAAAACTTGGCTGAAGAACCCAAGCAAAGATACTCATCTCAGTGGAAGAATTATGCCGCAATATAGGATGACATGTGATGAGGACATAACAATCCTCATTTAATTATTATTTATCTGTAATTCCTATTATAGATATTAATATCTCCATACTAATCTTAAGCATACCCCTTAACACTCATAAGGGAGAACCCAAGCTGTCTGGTCGTGAACCACCCATGGTCGTAAGTCTTTCTACGACCATGGTATGGTTATAAGCCTTTCTACAACTACCAAGTAGTCGTAAGATCCCCTACGACTAGTTTGGTTTACAACCAGCCTGGCTTCGACAACCCTATAATCGATGACTCGCTGACCGGTGGGTCTAATCGATTAAGGAGTTTTATATATGCACTGTGTTTAACACATGGGGTATTTAATATACGCTGTTATTCTCTATGAGTAAATATATGAATTATCTCTGTCCTTGACAACAACTGCCTAGCAACGTGGGGGTGCCACGTTACTAGCGACAACTGCCATTAAGCGGTTGATCAATTGGAACGTTGGGACGCCTCTTCGCATGAAGGAAGAGACACCTTTTCATACGTTATATAAAGGTTAAAGTCAGAAGGCAGAGAGGATAAGCACAATCTGAAGCATAAGCATTAGTCTTTCTCTTGATTGTAACCAGCATACTCAATATAGTCACATAAGATTAGGGTTGTTATTCTCTTCGGAGAAGGCCTGAACCTATATAAATTCCCTGTGTCATTCTCTACGTAGTCCTAATCTTGGAGACCCTTGAATCAAACAATCATACGTAAGATCGGTTCTAGATCATCGACAACATGCAATTATTTTGTGATAATTTGAAATGGCCCATACTAATTGTTATGGCTCGGTGGCGTTTAATGGGTGTGCATCAAAAAAAAATTAGACTCAAGATTGTAGGATCGTAATGGCAATCAGAAGGGGGGGGGGGGTTGAATGATTGCAGCGAATTGACCCCCGAATTCCAACTTCTTCTTATGTGCAAGAACACCAGAACCACTAGGTTGACTTCTTGAAGAACTTCACAGCAAGAACACCCTCAGGCGCACAGCAAGAACACCAAATCAAGAACAAAGTTGAACGAATCTGAATTTTATATATCAAACTTGATTTGTGTCTACAAAGCGCTCAACGAGCACCCCTCAAAACCTTCAATCGAAGGACCTCTAAATCGCAGCAACAAAAGCTACGGTCAAAACCCCTAAAATTTCCTGCGCAAGCTGCACCAAAAGCCCTCCTCTCACTACCGTTAGCTCCTAACCCACCTTTATTTATATCCTAGAGTCCTCTCCGTGTTTCACATGACATGCACACGGATTCTATCTCTAAAACACGTCCAGATATAGACCTCCTTCTATATCCCTAAAACCTTCCATAACATTTACGTCGTATGCCTCCAGGAAACGACCTCCTGTAACTCTAACATGATCCACCTTTGATCTCCATGTGCTCCAACGCGATCCAAACCACCTTGTGACATCCACGACCTCCAAGACCTCAGATTCTCCCCATCCTAGTCCGAGTCAACCTTCGTCACCGACTGTGATTTTTCCTCACGCTCAACCTGCACATGCAAAGACCAAAGAAACCAAAACCATGACACAAGTTCTCCAACTTGACCATCCATTAGCTCACTCACACCCATAAACACTATCATGCATCATGCAACAACCAAAACTTACGAATTTAACTTATCCTCGGTCAAATCCCCAAAGCGACGGAAAAACAGAGTACGATCGGAACTACCGCCGTTATACTCCTGGTACTACCGCACAACACAGTACTACCGCTCAAAGCACTGCGGTACTACCGCTCCTCGGAAAATCTCAAAATCTTCCAAAAACATGCTCTCTGGAAAATCCACACCGCAACCTTGCGGTCATACCTTGCGCGATACTACCGCCGTTCAACTTGCGGTATTACCGTCCTGCGGTCGTACCGTTTCACAGCTGCAGTACTACCGATTTTGACTTAACAGTGCTTGTCAGAAACCAACAGTGCTTGTCAGAAACACTCTCTTTCTTAAAGAATTAAACGTGGTACTACCGCCGTTAACACAACGGTACTACCGTATTACACGGTACTACCACCGGCAAACAAAAGATACTACCGTAACACCGCGGTACTACTACCTTCACAAGCGTCTGGTAGTTCCGCGGATATAAAGCCGGTACTACCGCAAAACCTGACAAATGCTGATTTTTGACAGAATTCAACAGAACTCAAAAGCAGGCCAGCAACTAAGATCACAAGCATATTCCAGAGACAATGTAATCATCATTTAAACACCAAGACTAAGTTTTCCTTATTGTCAATATGTTCATTCCTTATTGTCAATGTGTTCATCATAAAAAATCATGAGCAAAAATCTCCTGGTCTTACAAAGATGCATCTCAAAGCTAATATAATGTAAGAAGAAATGACTTAGAGTTAACAAAAAAAACCAAGCAGTCTACGTTAGGAGAATTTGTTCCTTAGAATAATATTATGAGAAATTAAAAGAACTTGTATTTTTCTTTCTTTGAAATTAATGACATGCAGTACAGAGTTTGCGATGTTTTGTTCGTATTTTTGGATGTAGATGGATAAAGTTGTACGTGTTTGTACCGGTAGGCCAGTCAGCCAAACGGGTAGTGGTCCGAACTTTGGTGGCATGGAAGTTATTATTCTTGTGTTTCGAGAATCACCAGCCTTTCCAACTCTTCTGACGAGAGGAGAATTATTATTGAGGATTTGCAGAGTAATTTGGATGTGGTCAATGGCAACATAGAGGAACTACAATTCGCTCTCGATCTTTCGTAAGGCCCCCCAATGGAGGAGCAACCTTTCCAAGAGTTCATTGGCATCGATCTTACTGTTGGTGGATCTGTCATATGTGCCTGTTTCTTTGCTGCACCATGTTAGTGAGCTCGTGACTAATTTCAATGGCGTTGTAGTGAATAACGAGCTTGAGGATGAGGTGTTCCAAGATGGAACAACCCATGAAGTGGAGTCCGACGAAGGCTGGAGCTTCACCGAAAACAAAGCTCCCGCTCTGCTTTTCTCCTCTAATGAAGGCCGGGTTCTTCGTAGTGTAATGGGTGAGGTCCTGTTGGTGCATGCATTCGATGATGTCAGAATTATTGATAACACGGTCTGTGCAAATGGGTTGAAGAGTAGGAATAGCGATGCGGACCCGAAGAATGACCTAATACGCAATAATATGTTGTTTCAAAGCATGGAGGATATGAAGGTTTGGCTGCTAGAATACTCAGTGTGGCACCACCGTCCGTTTGTAGTGCAACACTCCAATGTGAACAAGAGGTATACCGTGAGGTGCGAAAGGGGGTGCGGATGGAAGTATGGGGGGTGCAAAACTAGGGACAAGCAATAAAAAATAGCGAATGTGAAGTAGCGTCACTCTTATGAGACTGCACGAGTGTCCGGGGAGCACCTTCAGGTGACCACTAATTTTATTGCAAGGTGTATTACCAGGGTTGTGGCTGTCGATCCTGATGTGACCGTCGCTACCTTCAGGTGATCTTTGGGTTCATTAAGTACCGTGTGAAGTACGAAAAAGCATGACGGGCAAAGCAGAGAGCGGTGCAGTTACCGTGGGTATTGATACAGAGGACCAGCTGATTCCATTAGCATTCGCACTTACTGAGGGTGAGAATAATACAAGCTGGCAATGGTTCATGGATGTAGTTCGTCTACGCCTCGTTGGGCTAGGACGGCAGGTTGGCGTGTTCTGGAAGTAGGCACGAAATGGTCTACGACCCCAAAGTGACGACGAGCACCATCTATCATTGCAATGATGGGGAGTGCTTGCCTAATCATCCATCATTTCATTCAAACTAACAACATCGCAGGTCTGAAATGAAATCTACTGCCTAGGATTATGCATTCACTTAGCACCATTCAATTCTTGCTATCTCAACTCAGGTTTAAAATTTTTGGAACAGACGTCCGTGGGAAATCAAATTCTAAGGAGTTTTTGGCCACATTGGCGCTTTTCCGCCGCGTATTGGCAAGAATGGCTGTCGTCGTCCGCTTTTTTGCAAAAATAACGCACTACTGCACGACCACTGTGCGGCGAGCCCTCTTGTATCGCCAAGTGCCATCTCCTGCACGGCCACCGTACGGTGGAGGAGGTTACCGCAACCGCCACCTTTCCTCTCTCCTCCAGTCCGGTCCTGTTGGTATGAATTTTTAAATATAGCACATTTGCTCAAAAAAAATATGATTTTTTTTGTGGAGCCCCCCGAGATAGTTTAGTAATTATTTACATAATTTTATTTATTCTGAAATTTTCTTGCAATTTAATTTAAGTATACTGTTTGTAGGAATTTCTAAATATAGAAAATGAGCTCCAAAAATTATGAATTTTGTTTTGAAGGCTCCTTACAAAGTGGACTTGATTGTGTAATGTCGTAGCAGGGCCCCATGGGGTGCCCCGCACCTTGAGTTCGTCAGGAATACCGGTGTGCCGTTAGGAATACTGTACATATGTAGACCTAGCTTGTATAGTGTATTTTAAGCCAATGTACCTAAATACCCCTTGTCTCTTTCTCGCCTATGGGGGCAAGAAGGTAAATGTCCATTCTTGCCCCCTATAAGTAGAGCCCCATGGGCATGTAACAGGGGGTGGGCTCTCATTCAAACATACAAGCAATACATATCTTCATTCAGTGTCTTTAGCCCTTCTCTTCCTTCGGTCCTTCTCCAAGACAAAAGGGTACGGAGGGTCCTCGCATACGGAGGGTCCCCGTACCCACTGTCTAGCCTCTTTACGCTACGACAGTTGGCGCCGTCCGTGGGGTCCGAACAAGAAGCTACGCATGAGAGGAGCTGAAGATCACACCAGCAACCAACTGAGGCCTACCTTCGGCCTTCCCACCTTCTTCGGCCGAAGCCTCACAGGCCAGCCGAAGCCCGCCCATACAAGCCGAAGCTCATCATACAACAGTCGACCCCAAAATCCATAAAAATAGCACCCTCGCCTCGTCTCCTGCCCCGGCCACCTTGGGCGCACCACCACCACAGCCTGGAGCCTTCCCCCACTCCGAAGGCCCTCCGGAGCAACCTCCGTGCGGAGGCACCTCCGGACCAATCTCCACACCCAAAACCTCGCCTTCGGGAAAACTTCGCTCCTCAATTGGAGCATAACCGGAGCTTCACCGCATCTGCCTAAGGGCCGCCTCCAGCGGCTCCCCCTTCACAGGATCTGCTCCGGCCACCCGGAGCTGCCTTCGGAGCCTCCGCGCGCGTGCCTCCTTCGGCCCCCTCCGGAGCAGCCCCCTTCGGCCTTCACCGGAGCGCCGCACCCTCAGGCCGCGGGGTGCTTCGCCACCACCTCGCCCCGTACCTTCGGCGTCTCCTGAGCCTCGCGCCAAAGCTCCGCGACCGACTGCCCCTCCGGAGCACCTTGCGGAAACCTCACCACCGCCAAGGTGCCGCCTTGCTCCTTCGTCAAGGCACGCAACAGCCACCCCGCGCCTTCGGCAGGCAATCGGGGCCGAAGAACCAACCACCGGCCTCCTTTGGAGACCCCTCGGCCTTGAGCCTCCTCCGCTGCGCACCAGAGCAAGGACCCCTCGCTGCCAATAGCTCCGGTGGCGAGGTCCCTCTGGTGCGGCGCATCCATCTCGGGGCGCCCTCGCCTTCGCGCCGACTCCGGACCCCTTTGGAAGCTCTGCCCCGCGCCATTAACCTTGGCGCTGCCGCGGAGGCTAGCACCTTCGGCGTACCCACCTCAGCCCGGGGATGCTCCCGGCGTGGATCACTACCTCGGGTTCGAACCTTCGTGGGTCCCCTTCGGGTCCACTGGCTCCAGCCTCGTCACTGCGCGGCCTGGGCACGACGTCCGTCGCAGCGGCTCCGCCGACTCCTGCCTGGGCGCAGTGCCACCCTCGTCGCGCTCGCCTCGGCCACAATAGCTCCCAAGTGCCGAGGTTAATAATACTATCTACAAAGAGTTCTGCGCTTTCAAAATAAGAAAAAAGCGCTGCACAGCTGGGAGCAGTGTTATCTACATGGACACATATAAAAAATAGGAGGCTAAAGCGGGTAGCGTGTTACATACACTTTCATTGCTGGAGGTCAGCGCAATAAAAGCCAACCACCAACCAGTCCATAGGAGGTATGGCTATCATGCTTTGCAAAGCAGCCAACACCTACTACTTACTATTTTAGCCTCATATATTGTTGCACGGGACTCACTATCAAAATCGACGAATAACTTGTCGCATAACTACCGCTACTTACTGTTTTAGCCTTGTATTGTTTCATATCTCGCTTGCATAAGGAGACGGCTAGTTCAATGCAAAAAAAAAAACATCTAGCACCGCGATGCCTCCTCCGAAGCCACCCCTCTAGAGGCCTCGCGCGGTCATGGCCCCTTCGGCGCGCCCCACCTTCGCTTGGGCCTGAAGGCCCCTCGGGACGCCTCGCATCTACACCAGGTCCGGCCGCCTCGAGGCACCCTCGGGATGCGTCGCCTCCACTAGCGTCGCTCCTGCCTCGGTTCGCCCTTCTCGCGCTTCGGATCCGAGCCCGCGCCTTTGCTCGTGGCGCCTCCGGTCCCCGACACCAGCCGAAGGCCGACATTGCCTCCGCCGCACCTTCGGCCAATCGTCCGGAGCTCCTCCACCCAACACCTCGCCTGGAGCAGCCCGGAGCGCCATCACCTCGCCACAACCGGGGGACCCCTCGGAGGACCTCTGGAGTCTAGCGCGCCCCCGGATCCGCCTCTGACGGCGCATCCACTTTGTAAGATCGAGGAGGCCGACTAGAGGGGGGGTGAATAGGCGTTTTAACAACTTCTATGCGTTAAAACCGATTTCTAATGCGGAAGCTAATACAAATACGGTTTTGCACAATTAAAGCCTAAATCAACTAGGTTCAACTAATTGCTCCAACAATACAAGTCAATTGAAGAATATTGCAATTAAGCAAGGACTTGTAAGCTATTCAATTCTAGCAATGTAAAAGCACAAAGCATGACAAGCATTCATACACAATGAATAAGCAATTTAATACAAGAAATATAAATTGCACAATGTAAAGTAATAGAATGCAAACCACAATGACACGGTGATGTTTTACCGTGGTGTTCGGAGACTTGCCGGTCTCCCCTAATCCACGTTGAGGGAAACCCAAACCAATTGGGGCGGCTCCACAAATTAAGCCTTCCTCCGAGGTATCAAATACCTCGCTCCACTAGGGTTGCTCTTACTCCACTCCGGAGATGGCGAGCACCAAGCCACTCACAAACACCGGGCCTTCTCACAAGCTTCTCTTGAGAAGATCACCGGACCACGACGCCTTCACGCCGTCTAGGTGTCGGCAAACACCAAGAGTAATAAGTCAAAGCCTCTCGCTTGACTCTCACCAAGTGCAACACATGCACAATTGGATGCTCAATCCAATTCTAGTTGTAACACATGCAACTAGACCCTCTCCTTTTGCTCACAAGGTGCAACACATGCACAATTGAGAGGAGAAACTCACACTAGCTCAAGAGAATGAAATGAGATGCCAAGAGTTGCCCCCCAACCGGCCAAGGTGAGTATTTATAGCCCACACACAAAAACTAGCCGTTGGAAGAGAATCTATCGAATTTAAGGAAACCGGCCATCCAGCACAGGTCCGGTCAGTCCGAACTCTGAGTACGGCTATAAAATAGCCGTTAGAGACAATTCTGGTCAATCCGCTCTCACAGGTCGGCTCGGCCGGACCCCACGATCCGGGCCTTCGGGAGGTAGAAAACCGAAAATATGCTCTGGAAAAAGTCGACCGGCCTTACAAGGCGCGGTCCATGAGCAAACGGCGTCGATCCGGCTTTCAATCGCGGTCGTTCGCACCTGAATTTCAGCACAGCGACACTCGAAAACGATCATAACTTTTGACTCGATGTCGAATTGAGTGATCTTGGACTCTATTGAAAGCTTATTCAGAGGGCTACACAACCCACCTATTTGATTTAATCTCAAACACATTTTATCAAATCAAAAGCACAACTCAAAGAGCCACTATCATGGTCTAAGTCCAAATAATTAGCAACAAGCAATCTTAGACCATGTCAAGGGAAAATACATGAATCCCAACAATTTGCAAAACATATTTGCAAACTTAGATCATGCCACAAGGAGTAGGTACATGAACTTCAACAATTTGCAAAACACATTTGCAAAGTATAGTCACATGCTACAAGGATTAGACGCATGAGCCTCAACTATTTGCAAAACACATTTGCAAATAATAGCATCATGCCACGGTGAGCTAGCTCAAGCAAGATTGAGCTATCAACACATGATGAGACTCAAGCTACTAGACAAGACCCCTCTTAATAGTACGGCAACCTATACTAGCAATCTGGTCTTCCAACCAAACACCAAGACCGGTAAAAGACTAGGAACACATCCTTCGCCCTAGCTAGTCATACCTTTGCCTTGAGCATCTTCTTGAAGCTTGATGACGCACATCTTCACTTCAAGTCCGGGTCCTTGACTCGATGATCATCAACATATGATGATTTTCTTTACTTCGGGATCTTGGCTTGATGCTCATCAACACATGATGACATCCTTTATCTCGAGTCTTTATATGCATCAACACATGATGCATTCTTCACTTGATGTCCATCAACACATGATGAGTCTTCTTTTAACTTGATGATCAACTCATGATCATCTCCTCTTCTTGAACATCATCAACACATGATAACTTCCTTTTCTTGAACCTTGACTTGATGACCATCAACTCATGATGCCATCCAAAGTCTTCATCGTCATGGAACATAACCTATTTATCCAACTCATGAAAAATGTTAGTCCCACAATGTGATTGTCATTAATTACCACAACATACCATTAACTCATAATGGTTGGGACAAGACACCATAATCTTTCCCTCTTTGGTAATTGATGATAACCACTTCAATTGCAAGTAATTGAATAGAGATAAACATGAGTATATATCAACTACACAAGTTATATATATACTCACGTATAAGTATATATGAACTACAAAAGTTATATATACTAAGAGTATATACGAACTACACAAGTTGTATATACTAAATGTGAATATATTAACTACACAAGTCAAATATATTCAAGGATAGATGAACATATATGAACTACACAAGTCTCATATGCTCTCATATACTCATATGAATATATTAACTACACAAGTTATATATACTCAAAGATATGTTTCAAAGTAGAGATCTCAAATATGTGAAAAGGGAATATAGATCAATACTAATGAAACCACAAAACATAGAGTGAACTCCCCCTAAATGTGTGCTTACACAAATGTGTCTTAAGAACATATGCACATATTCAAGTTAGACTTTTGGTGGAGTTCATCCTATATTTTGGATCCGAGGAATACAACAATATATATATAAATATGAAGTAGAATGCATACCTTTTGTATTTTTCACCTTTATATCCAAATGAGACTAAACAATAGGTAATCAATAAAAGTGTTAGTCTCACAAATAGATTTGTCATTTTGAATGCATACCTGTTTGGATTTTTCCTTTTATATCCAAGCTGAGACTAATCATGGTATAACAATAAGAGTGTTAGTCTCATAAATATGTTTGTCATTAATCACCAAAATACTCCATTAACACATAATGGCGGGTCTAGATACTTCAATCTCCCCCTTTTTGGTGATTGATGACAAATCCATCATCAATAGCAACATTTGGATATAAATCATTATAAGATAATAATTTAAGCTATTGAACTATATCTATACATGTCATTAACCAATATAAGACCTATGCACATAATGTATTCTTAAGCATATGAAAGAGACATGCATGAAAAGTCATCCAAATGTAGCTCACACAAATTCTCCCTCACCAAAAATCTAAAACAAATCTAAGCTAAAAGAGAGCCTTTACAAAAACATGAGTTTGGCAATGAATTCATTTTAGTTTGGTTATAAAGAGTATGAAAGAGATACATATAACCAATTTTGGGAGTTTGGTTTCAATAATTTTGAAGAAAACTATAAAAGTCACAAACTCCCCCAATATGGCCGAAAAGAGCAAAACAACTTGATATAAAGCCATATTTTGAGTTAACCAAGGAAATCATATTTGGAATATATTCACATAAGCTTACTCTTGAAATCTTTTCAAAGTACTTTTTCAATTTGCAAAAAGAGCTCAAAAGCCAACACTTAAAATGTGTGGAAACAAGCTCCGAAAAATATGAAATAAATCATGGAGGTAGTCCTTACAAATACACACAATGTTCATTTTGGGAGGCACAGCCAAATATCAACCATTTTGAAGATATGAAAATGACAAAGTTTCAGAAAACTGAAAAATTCAGGTTTTTCAGTTTTTGACAATTCCATTTAAGCTTCAAAAGATAGCTGAAAAACTGGTTAAATGAGCTCCAATAAATCTAAGAAAATTTGGCATAATAGATCAACTATATAGTATAAAATATCATCATTATACCTTCCTCAAATTATGAACCCATTTGGAGATACAAAAATCACAAATCAGCTCAAAATATGCAAAAGTCTGAAATTTCAGCATGTTGTTCAAAGTGAGAAAAAGTCAAAACTTTTTCAAATCAAGTCAAAATACTTTCAAATTTTCCAGAAATAAACTTTGGACTCATAAGAAAGTTTTCCAAGAAGAATTTTCGAAAAAGGAGTCTCCATTCAAAAAATATGCCAAAAAGAGCTTTGTAGGCAAGATTTTTGCTTAAAGAGAAGAAAAGGGCAAAACCTTTTCAAATAAAGTCCAAATACTTTGAAAATTTCCAGAATTAGACTTTGGACTATTTCAAATGTTTTCCAAAAAGAATTTTTGAAAAAGGATTTTTCTTTCAAAAGATATGGCAAAATGCGCTTTGTAGGCAATAAAATATAATGATTTTGCATCCAAACTTCAAAAAGCAATACAATTTTAATTTCATGGAGTTTTTCACTTTCTTGGCTTTGTATGAGTTAGAAATACCATTTCAAGCCAAGATACTCAAAGCAATCCGGCTCAAATAGCTAAACTCACTATATGCAAGAATAAGTCATTTTAGGTCAAAACTAGTTTTTCGGTGAATTTCAAATGAATATAGCTTTTGAATGGTTGGTCTTTTGTAAAAACTTTGAACTTGAGAAATATTTGAAATGACTAACCCTTCGAGTTTGGTATAGACAACTTTTTCAAAAACTCAATAGATTTTGATATAAGGAAATATGTCGTTTAATTCAAAATCAAGATCATACAAGATCATTTTGAGGCTAAATTTGATATTTTGTTTCTATAATAGGAATTTTTACTCTAAAAGCATTGGAAAACATTTAAAATACATATTTAAGTACTCTTATCTAGTTTTTCACAAATTTAAACCTTTTAAGCAAGATTTTTGAGTTTTGACCAAAGAGGATCTTTAAAAAACTAAACTTGCATATTATTAACAATGTCACTCCAAGAATACCAAATGAAGCAAATAAGAATTAAAGACATGCATTCGCAAGATCCGTAAACCATTTTGTACAAAATGTAAATTAGTTTTCCCATAAAATAAAATACCCATTTTAAAGTAAAACTCAAAAAGGTTTTCATTATACATTTTACAAAAAATTTTAAGAAAAACTCCCCCTTACACAAAGGTTCTTCTCCTTGACATTCTTCTCTTTTGCTTTTGACACACAAAAACTTTCTCCATCCATTCATTATCTTCCTCTTTGTCATCTCTTTGAAATATGTCCATCCAAAACTCATGATGACTTTAATTTTCTCTCTTGACAAAAAGATATTCAGTCAAATTCTCCTTTTGATATTAAGCACCAAAACATTCTTCCCCATTGTCTTTATGGGGATCACACTTGGAAGATAGTCTTTGAACTTCACTTGTGGATTCTACGAGTCGACGATACCACTTATAGATATCACTTGTAAATCCATATGTCGACAAGACTTGAAATCTCAATGTGCTTGAACTTCTCTTGCAATGATTTTCAAGGAAAGCATCCAAAGAGAAGAGAGAAAGAAATAATCCATTTGAGAGAAGAGATTGTACCAAGAATAATTAATTCCATTTGTAAAGACTTAGTACCACTTGGAGAGATATCACTTGCGATACCATTTGAAGATACCACTTGTAGAAATATCACTTGAAGAGATATCAGGTATCAGAAAGAGCTTGGTTTGAAAAGAATTGATCGACATGGTATGAAATAGATACCACTTATAAGATATTCACATGAAGGGATAAGATGATATCATTTGAATAAATACCACTTGTAAAAACAAGGATACCATTTGTACAAACAAATATGATTATCATGCCGAGGTCAAAGATGATCAAAAGAAGCTACCACTTGAAAGAATACCATTTGAATGATAAGTATATCACAATGAGATCAAAATGGCATATGGAGTCAAAAAGTATATTAGGGTAGCTTTCAAGGATCACAAGGATCAATTTGACCAAAAGGAGATAGTCAAAAAGATTTAGAATTGAATTGAATCTTGCCGATGTCAAGATGATTATGAGAAGCTACTATTAGAAAGAATATCACTTGAATAATTGCTTTTGCAATGATAGAGAAATAGTAGTGAGTAGCTTGTAAGAATAGCAATATACATCTTGACTTGAGGGAGCAAAAGAAGTGGCTGCAAAGAATTGGAAATCAACAATTTGAACAAAGCGATCAAAACTCCCAGTCCAGTCGACCGCGCGCCAGAGGCTGGCCCACCGGAAGCGATCGACCGACGGCAAAGAAGCGGTCAGACCGGTGACAGCGGTTAGACCGAGGATATTACGCGACGACCGCTTTGACCGAAAAAGAACAGCTTGATTTGAGCTTACAAATTTGGAGAAAAGATGAGATTGTTGTACATTGCTCCAATTTTTCACACAAACATCCAAATAAACATGTTTGGAGCATTTCCAACTTATCTAGCCTTTAGAAATCCAACTTTCAAATAGTTTTTATGAATTAAAGTTTTGATTTTGCAAATGAAAGCATATTTTTGAGACTTTTCACAAAAAGATCCAAATTGAGCATTTGATGAAATCTATAGCATCCAATTGCATGTATGAGTCATAAATACCATCATGGACCTATTCATGTGAATAATTTAGGCTCAAATGGCTAAACTCACTTAAGTGCTAGAATGTGACCTTTATGGTCAAACTAGTATTTTGGATGAGTTTCGAAATCAAATAACTTTTTTCTAGGTTGGTCTTTTAGAAATCATTTGAATACCAAAAATATTTATAATAACCAACTCTAGGATTTTCCTTTTGGGACAATTGCCAAAATCCTTTTAGAATAGATTTTACTCAAGAATTTAGTTTAGGTCAAAAACAAGATACTAAGATCTAGGATTTTGAGTAGAAACTCTTTTTCATTTAAAACAAGTTTTTCTTTATCCAAAACATTTGGTAAACCTTTGAAATGCATTTGTATACATTTTGCAACTAATGTTTCAAAGGATATACTAATAATTTCAAATTTTTGACTTTTTGGCTAAATGACTCAATTTTGAAAAACATTACTAGCACTTAATTAATTTGGGCACACTTAGGGATGTGATATACATGATCATGATTTAGCACTCCCCCTTAATGTGCCATAACCATCTTGCTTAAGATTTGAATAATAAAGATTTAGCCCAAGAGCAAGAACAACCCTTTTATAAGATTTTCATGAAATGCAACCTACACAAGGTAAAGGGCTAGATAATTCAATGTAAGTACTTGTTACCGAGATAGCATTGGCTCATGATGTGAATTGATTATCCTCAAGCTTGACTCCAAATAGACATATGGTGGAATCCACCTCTTCATGAATAAGCCAAACCTCCAATGCATCTCCAAGTACCTATTAAATATTTTAAGCACATTTGGTACCCAATACTTGGTTGGGTCTATGAATGTTAGTCACAATGGATTTGGGCACCCAAATGACCCTAGCATTTGTTTTATGTAAACTAACATTCCTAGCAAACACATTGCCATTTCTATCCTTCCTAAGCAAATAATCATTATTATAAATAATCGGCTTAGGAGTGATACCTTTGGGATATTCCTTACTAAAATGTCCTTTTTCTCGGCAATTGTAGCAAGTTGGATGTTTTCTTCCATCATTTGAATTCTTCTCTTGCTCCTTGCCGGTTTGCCTCTTCCTTGATGATATTGACATGTCATCCATTTGATTTGGGCACACCGAGGCAATATGACCCTTCTCATAACATCCAAAGCATTTGATATTCGTGTATTTATTTCCTTTTTGCTTTGGGATGCTCTTCACCTTTTTCTTGGTGATGAAACCAAGTCCTCTCTTGTAATCTTCCTTGTTAGGGCATATGGAGGAGAGGTGACTCTTTTGATGACAATCAAGGCACTTGACATTCTTCGTGTGTCTTGCATTGTGCCTTGTCTTACTATTCTTCTTTTTCTTCATGGGAGTAAATCCAATTCCACTCTTGTCGTTCACACCTTGTTGCTTGCTTAATATTTCATCAAGAGTGGCTTTTCCTTTGTAGCTTTTATCCAAGTTATTTTTTAAATTTGAGACTTGGGCCTTGAGCTTTTTGTTTTCCTCTGCAAGGTTAGTCTCACAAGACATAAAGGAAATAGAAATATTTTCACTAGAGCAACAAGGCATATTAATTAAATCATCACATGAAGTGGATATATTGACTTTAGATGAATTGCAAGAAATAGGAGCTATGCATGACAAATCATCTATTAAATTACATGTAATTCTGATATCCACTTTGGAGCTAGTGAATTTCTTGAGAAGGAGATTTTCATGTTCATCTTTTAACACATCATAATTATTTTGAAGCGAGACAAACTCTTTCCTCAAAACTTTATATTTGGACTTCTCATTTCCAAAACATTCATTTAGCTCCTCAAGCATGTCCATCAACTCATCATAAGAAGGTGCATCATTATTTACCTCTTTGTTACCTTTAGCCATAAAGCAATGAGTTGAAGTGAATGGAATTGAGAAATCCTCATTGTCGGAGCTAGAAGTTGAGCACTCTTCTCCCGACATCCATTCTTGTATGTCATCCTCATTTGTGGAGGTGCTTGTGGACTCATCATCGTCGGAGTTTGAGATTGAGCATTTTTCTCCCGACGTTCTTTCTTGTATCCAATCTTCATTAGTTGAAATGGACATTTCATAATGAACTTGAAGTTGTGTCCACATCTTATGAGCGTTCTTAAGATCGCATACTTCATCAAACACCTTTATACTCAAAGCATTAAATAAAGCGTTGGTAGCTTGAGCGTCTAGATGTAAGCATTTCTCTTCCTCAATTGTTGGAGCAAGAGGATCCAATGGAGGAGAAAAGCTCACATCTACAATCCACCAAATATTTTGGCCCATGGCCTTAAAATAGCACGACATGCGGATTTTCCAATGAGCATAATTCGTGCCATCAAATAGAGGTGCTTCACCTAGGTGCATTAAATCACTAGTCGCGATCCTTTACTCTCTAGACGGTTAAGTCTAATAAATGAGAGACCAAGCTCTGATACCACTTGTAAGATCGAGGAGACCGACTAGAGGGGTGAATAGGCGTTTTAAAAACTTCTATGCGCTAAAACCGATTTCTAATGCGGAAGCTAATACAAATACGGTTTTACACAATTAAAGCCTAAATCAACTAGGTTCAACTAAGTGCTCCAACAATACAAGTCAATTGAAGAATATTGCAACTAAGCAAGGACTTGTAAGCTATTCAATTCTAGCAATGTAAAAGCACAAAGCATGACAAGCATTCATACACAATGAATAAGCAATTTAATACAAGAAATATAAATTGCACAATGTAAAGTAATAGAATGCAAACCACAATGACACGGCGATGTTTTACCGTGGTGTTCAGAGACTTGTCGGTCTCCCCTAATCCACGTTGAGGGAAACACAAACCAATTGGGGCGGCTCCACAAATTAAGCCTTCCTCCGAGGTATCAAATACCTCGCTCCACTAGGGTTGCTCTTACTCCACTCCGGAGATGGCGAGCACCAAGCCACTCACAAACACCGGGCCTTCTCACAAGCTTCTCTTGAGAAGATCACCGGACCACGACGCCTTCACGCCGTCTAGGTGTCGGCAAACACCAAGAGTAATAAGTCAAAGCCTCTCGCTTGACTCTCACCAAGTGCAACACATGCACAATTGGATGCTCAATCCAATTCTAGTTGCAACACATGCAACTAGACCCTCTCCTTTTGCTCACAAGGTGCAACACATACACAATTGAGAGGAGAAGCTCACACTAGCTCAAGAGAATGAAATGGGATGCCAAGCGTTGCCCCCCAACCGGCCAAGGTGAGTATTTATAGACCACACACAAAAACTAGCCGTTGGAAGAGAATCCGCCGAAATTCAAGGAAACCGGTCGATCATGAGCGCGTGTCCGGTCGGTCCAACTCTGATGCGCGGCTATAAAAATAGCCGTTAGAGACAATTCCCGGTCAATCCGCCCTCAGTGGTCCGGTGCGACCGGACCCCTGCCGTCCGGGCCTTCCGGAGGTAGAAACCGATAAATATGCTCTCTGGAAAAGCGACCGGCCTTACAAGGGCGGTCGGTCCCATGAAAACGGGCGGTCGATCCGGGCTTTCAATCGCGATCGATCCGCACCTGAATTTCAGCACGAGCGACACTCGGAAACGATCATAACTTTTGACTCGATGTAGGAATTGAGTGATCTTGGACTCTATTGAAAGCTTATTCAGAGGGCTACACAACCCACCTATTTGATTTGATCTCAAACACATTTTATCAAATCAAAAAGCACAACTCAAAAGATCTACTATCATGGTCTAAGTCCAAATAATTAGCAACAAGCAATCTTAGACCATGTCAAGGGAAAATACATGAATCCCAACAATTTGCAAAACATATTTGCAAACTTAGATCATGCCACAAGGAGTAGGTACATGGACTTCAACAATTTGCAAAATACATTTGCAAAGTATAGTCACATGCTACAAGGATTAGACGCATGAGCCTCAACTATTTGCAAAACACATTTGCAAATAATAGCATCATACCACGGTGAGCTAGATCAAGCAAGATTGAGCTATCAACACATGATGAGACTCAAGCTACTAGACAAGACCCCTCTTAATAGTACGACAACCTATACTAGCAATCCGGTCTTCCAACCAAACACCAAGACAGTTCTTTGGCCCAGATTCCATCAATGAAGCTGAAAGTCAAGTGCAGTTGATTCGTGAGCACTTGCGCGTGCTTCAGTCGAGCGGAAGAGCTATGCGGATCGGCGTCGCCGTGAGTTGAGTTTCGGCCCAATGACTTTGTGTATCTCAAAGTCTCACCTCGAAGGACATCGTCGTTTTGTCAAGGGCAAGCGGCTCCTCGATATGTCGGACCGTATCGCATCATCAAGAAAGTGGGAGCCGCTTGCGTACCGGTTGAGTTGCTGCTACACTTGAAGGGGTGCATGATGTTTCCATTTGTCACAATTGAAGAAGTGCCTCCGTGTTCTGTGGAGGAAACACCATTGGAAAATATCGATGTGCGGGAAGATCCGTCTTATCATGAGCGTCCGTTCGTATCCTCGAAGAAGCCGAACGCAGAACAAGGAACCGTGTGATCAAGTTCCTTAAAGTTCAGTGGTCAAACCACTCCGAGGATGAAGCCACTTGGGAGCGGGAAGATCGCCTTGAGCAGATTACCCATCCTTCTTCTCCCGGTGATCGAAATCTCTAAGTAGATTCTGTAAGGGGAGATTTGTAACAGCCCTAACTTAGGGTTTGTATTTCAAATGTAAAATTTTGAGGAGAAATAAAAACTTTTGTTGTCTCTTCAAATCATTTGAAAGTTTCTACAATTTTCCTAGCAATTTCAATTTGTAGAATTTAATTCTTGTGATTGGAAATTGTTGTTATCAATTCTTAGCCTTCAAACTTGTGATCATCCTCTGAAACTATTTTTCCTAGCATCTTGATCATCCTATCTACATCCCTGAATTATTTCACAATTTTTAGATTTTGTTTGCTATTTCAAATGGCCAAGTCAACTCTGTTTGAAATCTGGTCAAACTCCCTGGACAGCAGCTTGTGAATTTTCTCTAGAACCATGCAGTGCATAAAAAGTTCTGGAAAAATTATACAAGGTTGTCCTCTGTCTCTAGTAGCTACCATAAAAATTTCGAAATTTTTGGAGCTCAGGAGCTACCTCTAAAAATTCCCCAAACCTTCTCTGTCTTTTAAATCAAATTCTAAAAGTACTGTTCCTCGGGCCCGAACCCAACCTCAGGCTCGAGTCCGACTCGCACACTTGACTCGGTCGCGTCAACTAGCTGCACCGCGCGTGAGTCCAATCGATCGTGACCGTCCGATGCAAATCGAACGATCCACGTTGCGTGCGCAACCGACTGTCCGAATGCATACATCAATCTCGACCGTCCATCTCGGATCCAGCGGTCGGGCGATTCAGATCGAGTCAAACCACCGGTTCGCACCGTTTCGTCGATCGGCGACGGCGGTCCCACTGCGAGTTGTTTCCGCCCGTCCGCCGCCATGCTCGGCGCACCGCTTCGCCGCGGCGCTCGCCGGCCGCGCGCTTACATGCGTCTTGCCACCTCACCTCACCGGTCTTTTCACCGCCCCGTCTCACCTCGCCGCCTCACTTTGCTCCTACAAAACCCTCGAAGGCTTTCCCTACCTCGTTTCGTCTCCATTGCCGTTCTTCTCCAGAGCTCCGGGGCCGTGGCGCCGCGCGCGACGCTCCGGCGTTCTGCTTTCTCCGGTGATCTCGAAACGCGGCCGACCGCGTCACGGCGTGTTCCACATCCACGGAAGTAAACCCCTCAAGGAATTTCGGATTTCATCGCTTGTGGAGTGCGCGTGGCCTTTCTTCTCAAGTCGGCCGAAACCGCCTTTTCCACGGCCGCATCTTCTCCGGTGAGCTCCAGCACAATTCTTCGCTCGGTGAGCACCACCTGGACTCCACCTTTCTTCTCCACTCACTCTCGTGTCCTCTCGTTCACCCCAGGCTCCTGTCGCCGTTAATCACCTTGCGCCGCCGTGGGCTCTCGTCGCCGGGTCACTCCGGTGCCCCTCTGTCGTCGCCAAGCACACCGGTGAGTTCCTGGTAACTCACTGATGCCCATGCGCGCGCTAAATTTCATTGTCTTCCTCTCTAGTGCAGTCACGCCTTGTCACCCCCACTGCCGGCCGCCAAGCTCCGTCGCAGCGCCGCCACCGTGCTTCTCCGGCGAACCCGCGACCACTGTCAGCTTCAGTGGTCCTCAAGCGACCCATTTTGCCCGTCGCACAGGCCGCGCCGCCACTCCATCACCGGCGACGAATCCAGGTCCAGAGCCGCCCGAGATCCTCTGTTCTTTTTCAGTTGTGCTCCTCTCTGTCTGTCTGACAGTGGGGCCCACTCCTTCAAAACCAATTAGTTAGCTGCTAATCATGCTTATGATTGTTCTTTAGTTCACTCTCATGCATGATCGAAGTTTGTAATTGAGGTTTGAAAGTATATTAGTGCAAGTTTCCTTGTAGCTTTTCTCTGTTGTCATTTTTATCATTTGTCGATGTCGAAAATTTGTATCATGCTTGCTATTAGGTTTTGATAGACTTGATGCCTCCTTTTTGTTGTGGTGGTTAGCATGAAATCATTTAGTTGGTATCTTTAAGTTTCTAAGCTTCTGTTGCCATGCTTGATCATAGGGATAGTTAGCTGCTCATTTTATTTGCCTCTGTACTTTTGAGTTGTCAGTGTTATAAGATTTGGGTAGTAGCCACATGCTGAAACTTGTTAGCCTTGCAAAGTCTAGGTGTGATGCTTAGGGGTATGAATAGTGAGCATCCTTAGCATCTTATCTTAGGTAGAAGATTTTTGTTTAGCATTTCTTAGTTGGATAATTGGCTAGTTATGCTTTCAATAGTTTCTTGTAGATTTTGTGCTCTCACCTGTCAATAGTGGTTTTAGTATAGCTAGCTGATTTTGATGTGTTAACTTGATGATTAAATAATAGATGTGCACACAATCACCATCAAAGCCTGTCCAAAGTTTAAAGCATGTTAGAAGTTTGATTTTGTGGTTAACCTAGCAAATGAGTGGATGGGTCTCTGTAGCAATTATTTGTCATTCTTTGTGATAGTCTAGCCTTGGTGCATATATTGGTGTTTGTATTTGATGTTTGAGTTTTGCGGTGTTATTCGTTCTTATTATTGTTTTGTTAATCGTTAGGCTTGATATTTGCGGCAACCACGAGGGCGATCCTCGCAACAACTTGAGCAACGCAAATGCCGAACAAGCAGTTTGATCATGTTTATCCCAGTATTTTAAAGTCTAATATTTTGTTTCAACTATATGTATGCATCGCTTAATTTGTGTTAGATTGATTAGTTAAATCCGTAGATGCATATCCTGTAGTCAAAATATTGATCTCTACTACTTGAGCCTAGGTTATTTGCTGTGATTAGAGATCGCTGGATGATCTCTTGTCACTTAGTAGATTCGGGTCAACTTGCTTAGACATGCTTAGCTATCGGTAGAACTGGGCGGTTATCGACTTTTGTCGGTAACCTTGATCACACAAAATTTACTACAACTTTATGTTTCAGCATTTCTGCTATGTTTAATTGCAAAACTAAAAATGAAAACAAAAATGATTTGGGCCTTGGCACAATGGTAAGATTGGTGTGATCTTACAGGTGTGTTGGAAAGGTGCAGGGTCAGTAAGGACCGAACATCTTGTGAGTGAATTTTTATCCGGCATTTCGCGTGCTAACCACACTAGAGTATATGGGACCTCTCTTGACCTAGTACTTTGGCGTGTATTGGCTCGGGTCGCGGAGGTCGCGGGAGGATGGAGGTGGGAGCATGGTAGTTGTCCAAAAAGCTTTATCACGAGTGGGTAGTTGTCTTTTCGGCTTTACCATGTAAGCGTATGGGTTTCTATCCATACGAGCGGCTCGTAGTTAATACACAATATTGGAAAAAGTCTCGTAGGACTTAGGCGTGCCCGACATACCTTCGAAGTGTGCTTTGGCTTAAAGCGATGCGAAGTGTGGGTGCGATGGTACACCCTGCGGGGTTAAAAACTATTCGAATAGCCTCGTCCTAGGTGATGGACACGCTTGGGTAAGCTTTTCAAGAGTTAGACTACAACATTTAAATTAAAACTTGATGGGTGGTGCGAATGCGGGATTAGTGCTATTGTTAATGGTGACTATTGGGATAGTCACTTCTAGGTTGTTTATCTTTCGCTTTTGTTATTATTATCCCATCTTGTTATTTCAATCTTAAAAATGAATTGCAAACTTGCCTTTAAACTGTATTACCTTATTGCAAATGAAAATTGGCTTTATGCAAATGAAACATATGGCCTCCACCAAACAAGCTGCATGTAGCATATTAATAGTGCCGCTAGTTCACACGTCGGTCTTGCGGGTACAAAGACAATCTTTGTACTCGGGTGCTTTGCTTAATGTTTTTGTTGCGAGAGAAAGAAGGTGAGCCTCGGGGTCCTCACTTACGTGAGTGTCTTTGTCGCCGTGGGTGACGACTAGTCTTGGCGGTCGGTCGGATGCCTTGTGGGTTGAAGGCACACTTGATTGGCTTTGTTTATAGCCATCTTATGGCACTTTGCTTCATTGTCTTTTGTTGTTATTTGTGTATCTTGTGGCACATCGGCCTATATACATAATATTGTTACTATTTGTTTATCTTCCGTTTGTAGTGTAATGTTTGGACTCTATGTTTTGAATGGAGTTGATGTCTAATTTTGTACCGGGTGTGTATCTTGCTTTGCAGGAAGTATACATATCTCGAGATCGATTATTTGATTTGTGATGCTAGGACCGGTGGTTGGTTAAGCATTACAAACCTAATAAGCTGGGGTCCTCACAAAGTTGGTATCGAGCCATTCGACCGTAATAACAAGCATAGTCGTCCTTAGGGTATTTTGAAAGTCTTATTTTCAAATTATAAAAGGTTTATGAAAACCTAGGCGAATCTCAGATTTTATTCCTTACCTATCTTAGCTTTCTACTCTCATCTTACTCTAATTTAAGTTTTGAAACTTGGTTTCTCTCTTCACCTTTCAAAGATAGTTACTACTAGGTGGAATTAGTTTGGGAGAACCATGAAGTTTAATCCAACTAAAACTTGTGGGGATAATAGGGTAAGATGTAAAGGGAGTAGTTATGTGTCCGATTTTCTTTGGTCGAACTTTATCTGCCTTGTGTTTGTTTAATTTGCTTTCATGAATTTTGGCTTTCTTGCTCTTAAATTTGTTGCTAACTTGTCTTAGTAAAGCAGGATGGCCGGAGAGCAGCGTGGTAGTCGTGGTGGTCATGATGAGGAGCTTCCCCTCCTCAGACCATGGTGAGGTGCTCGCTCGGATCGAGCGAAACCGCATGGACGACACGCATCTTGGAGGTTATTGCTAGGAATACCTCCACTCCTGCGGTGGTAGCGGCCACCGGACTCGCGGGGACTTGCGAGTTCCTCCGTCTGCGACCACCGACTTTCTCCGCTCGAGGACCCTCTTGATGCGGACGATTGGCTGCGCATGGTTGGCGAAGCTCAACATAGCTCGATGCGAGCGCGAGATAAGGCACTTTCGCGTCCCACGGCTTGAGGCGCGGCACTCTCATGGTGGGAGAACTATCTCGCCATGCGACCCGCGAGCCATGTGGTCGCGTGGGAGGAGTTCGATCGCTTTTACGTCGGGCCCACATCCCGGATGGCACGATGAAGGCGAAGAAAAAGGAGTTCCTCGCGCTCAAGCAAAGCGCAAATCGTGGCGGAGTATCTATGCGAGTTTAATCACTTGGCTCGTTATGCTCGGGTGAGGTGGCCTCGAGATGAGGCTAGCGGGAGAAGTTTATGGATGGCTTGTCAGGAGGCTGCGAGGACAAGCTATCCATTGTGAACTTCTCGGACTTTGGGCCTTAGTAGATAAGGCCATTGTTGCGAGCATAAGGCAAAGCGTGGCGAGTCCCGCAGCGCAAATGGGAGCGCATCGGTCTACTCACACGGCCTCGTTAGTCCTCGGTGGGCGGCACGATGGCCGTTCTTTTGCTCCACCGGCGCGAGACCATCTGCACCTCCTCGCCCACCGCGGGCGTGTTTCGACCACGTGCGCTGCGATCGGCAACAGAGCGGCCTCGCAATCCGGCGGCCGAGGTGATTTGTTTTATTGCCACAACAAGGGCCATTATGCGAATGCACGCCTCAGTGTTGCGGCAGACCTCGTCCTAATGGAGGGCGCGGGCGGGAGTGGTCACCACGACCGAAGCTTGTTCGAAGACCGAGTGCGGCGTGGTCGAGTGAACCACCTTTCGGTGAGGAGGCTCGGGGGCGCGGATGTCGTGATTGGTACACTTCTTGTCAATTCTCGTCCTGCTGCGGTATTATTTGATTACGGAGCATCGCATTCTTTTATTTCAAGATCATTTGCTGCTGCTAGTGGTCTTCTTGTGTTCCTTTGGGAGTTCCTTTGCTCATCCGCTCTCGGGTCGGAAATGAGAGGCGAGTTCTGATGTCGGGATGTTCCTATCATAGTTGAAGGAGTGGGATTTTGGCAAATCTCATTACCTTTCGATTCAGTGAGTGCGGATGTGATTCTTGGCATGGATTGGTTGTCCCAACACTTGGGGTCGATTGTGCCGGAAGATTGTCTATCTTACCGACCCTTGAATGGCGGTGGGTTTTCGCCACGCGACTTGGGGCCATTTTTGTGCATTAGAAGCGAAGCCGGCCTTGCAAATTCAAGATGTTCCCATAGTATCGACTTTGTGGATGTCTTTCACGAAGATTTGCACAGGATGCCTCGGTTCGAGATCTGAGTTTGTCATCGAATTGCTGCCGTGCATCTCCGATTTGAAGCGCCATATCGGATGCCTCCCAATGAGCTAGAAGAATTGAAGAAGCGACTTGGCGAGCTCCAAGCAAAGGGTTTCATCCGTCCAGTTCATCTCCTTGGGGTTGTCCGGTGATCTTTGTGAAGAAGAAGGACAAGACTTTGCGCATGTGTGTTGACTACCGTCCTCTCAATGAAGTGGCGGTGAAGAACAAATATCCTCTGCCCGCATTGATGATCTTTTGACCGTTATGCGGGCTCGGGTGTTCTCAAGATTGATCGAGATCGGGCTATCATCAAGTCGGATCGAGTGAGGATATTCGAAGCGGCTTTCACTACTCGTTATGGCACATGCGAGTACACCGTCATGTCTTCGGTTTGACCAATGCTCAGCGTTGTTCATGAACCTTATGAATTCGTATTCATGGAGTATTTGGACAAATTTGTGGTGGTTTTTATTGATGACATTCTTATCTATTCCAAGACTAAAGCAGAGCATGTTGAGCATCTGAAGATTGTTTTGGGCAAGTTGCGGGAGCACCAGTGTATCTGAAGTTCAGCAAATGTGAGTTCGGTTGAAGGAAGTGGCATTTTTGGGCCATGTTCTTTCATTTGGAGGAATAGTTTGTGGATCCCAGCAAAGTCGGCGATGTTCTATCTTGGGGCCAGGCCAAGTCGATCAGCGATGTGCGGAGTTTTCTTGGTTTAGCGGGCTACTATCGCGCTTTATCGAGAACTTCTCCAAGATCGTAAAGCCGATGGTGAATTGCTCAAGAAGGACAAGAAGTTTGTATGGTCCTCTGCTTGTGATGAGAGCTTTGGGAGCTCAAGCGGCGATTGACTTGACTCCGGTCCTTACTCTTCACGATATCCACAAGAGCTTGATATTTATTGCGATGCCTCTCGTCGGGGCTCGGATGTGTTCTTATGCGGGAAGGCAAGCGGTTGCCTATGCATCGAGCAATTGAGACCTCACGAGCTCAACTATCCACCCATGATTTAGAGCTTCTGCGGTGGTGCATGCGCTCAAGATTTGGCGGCATTATCGATCGGTAACGGCTGTGAGGTGTATTCGATCACAAGAGCTTGAAATACTGTTCACCCGGCGGTCTGAACCTCGAGCGGAGGAGATGGCTAGAATTGATCAAAGATTATGACATGGGTATTCGGTATCATCTGGCAAAGCCAATGTGGTTCTTGATGCACTTAGTCGAAAAGTGTATTGCAATACTACGATGATCCAAGAGCGACAACCTGCTTTGCTATGCGAATTTCAGCGTCTCAACGGAGTGCGATTGAACATGGTTCCCTTGCGCTTTGGTTGTGCGACCAACTTTGGTGGATCAAATCAAGGCGACCGGCAATCGAATGATGGCGTGGGTAAAATCAAGCGAGAACATCGAGGATGGATCGGCCAAGTGTTTCACGAGAAGATGAGCACGGTGTTGTATGGTTTGGGCGGCTTGTGGTCCCAAAGGTCCGGAGTTGCGGGATTTGATTCTTGAGGCCCATGATTCGCCTTTGTCCATCCATCCGGGGCCACTAAAATGTACCAAGATCTGCGTCGAGAGATTACGGTGGACTCGCATGAAGCGAGATTGCGAGTTCGTGGCGGATGTGACATATGTTTGTCGTGTCAAGGCGAACATCATCGTCGTCGGTCTTCTTGACCCTTGCCCATACGGAGTGGAAGTGGGATTCCGTTGGTATGGACTTCATCAACTGGTCTACCGTGCTTCTTGAGGGAAGGATGCTATCACGGGTTGTTATCGATCGATTGAAGGTAGCGCACTTCTGCGATGCCCACCACTCGGTGTTAGTCGATTGGCGAATCTCTACATATCCCGCATTGTGAGTTTGCATGGTGTGCCACGAGCGATTGTGTCGAATCGTGGCTCTCTTTTCACTTCTCGGCTATGGCACGATTTACAAGCCATGGGGACCGTCTTTCGTTCGGCTCGGCCTATCATCCTCGGGCCCGATGGTCGGAGCGGGCGAGGTCAGCCAAGTTCTTGAAGATATGCTCCGTGCTTGTGTTCTTTCCTATGGGAAGAATTGGGAGAAGTGCCTACCGCTTGCGAGTTCTCCTACAACAACGACTTCGAGCTAGTCTCGGTATGGCACCGTTTGAGGCTTTGTATGGGCGTGCTGCGAACACCATTGAAGCTGGTGGCGGTGAGGCGGTTCTTTGGCCAATTCCATCAATGAAGTGAAAGTCAAGTGCGATTGATTCGTGAGCACTTGCGCGTGCTCGATCGAGCGAAAAGAGCTATGCGGTCGGCGTCGCCGTGAGTTGAGTTTCGGCCCAATGACTTTGTATCTCAAAGTCTCACCTCGAAGGACATCGTCGTTTCGGTGTCAAGAACAAGCGGCTCCTCGATATGTCGGACCGTATCACATCATCAAGAAAGTGGGAGCTGTTGCGTACGGTTGGAGTTACGGCTACACTTGAAGGGTGCATGATGTTTCCATGTGTCACAATTGAAGAAGTGCCTCCGTGTTCTGTGGAGAAACACCATTGGAAAATATCGATGTGCGGGAAGATCTGTCTTATCATGGCGTCCGTTCGTATCCTCGAAGAAGCTGAGCGCGAAACAAGGAACCGTGTGATCAAGTTCCTTAAAGTTCAGTGGTCAAACCACTCAGAGGATGAAGCCACTTGGGAGCGGGAAGATCGCCTTCGAGCGGATTACCCATCCTTCTTCTCCCGTGATCGAATCTGGGGCGAGATTCTGTAAGGGGGAGATTTGTAACAACCTAACTTAGGGTTTGTATTTCAAATGTAAAATTTTGAGGAGAAATAAAAACTTTTGTTGTCTCTTCAAATCATTTGAAAGTTTCTACAATTTTCCCTAGCAATTTCCAATTTGTAGAATTTAATTCTTGTGATTGGAAATTGTTGTTATCAGATTCTTAGCCTTCAAACTTGTGATCATCCTCTGAAACTATTTTTCCTAGCATCTTGATCATCCTATCTACATCCCTGAATTATTTCACAATTTTTAGATTTTGTTTGCTATTTCAAATGGCCAAGTCAACTCTGTTTGAAATCTGGTCAAACTCCCTGGACAGCAGCTTGTGAATTTTCTCTAGAACCATGCAGTGCATAAAAAGTTCTGGAAAAATTATACAAGGTTGTCCTCTGTCTCTAGTAGCTACCATAAAAATTTCGAAATTTTTGGAGCTCAGGAGCTACCTCTAAAAATTCCCCAAACCTTCTCTGTCTTTTAAATCAAATTCTAAAAGTACTGTTCCTCGGGCCCGAACAACCTCGGGCTCGAGTCCGACTACTCGCACACTTGACTCGGTCGCGTCAACTAGCTGCACGTGCGTGAGTCCAATCGATCGTGACCGTCCGATGCAAATCGAGCGATCCACGTTGCGTCGCAACCGACCTGTCGAATGCATACATCAATCTCGACCGTCCATCTCGGATCCAGCGGTCGGGCGATTCGGTCGAGTCAAACCACCGGTTCGCACCGTTCGTCGATCGGCGGCGGGCGGTCCCACTGCGAGTTGTTTCCGCCCGTCGCCGCCATGCTCCAGCGCACCGCTTCGCCGCGCGCTCTCGCGGCCGCGCCTACATGCGTCTTTGCCACCTCACCTCACGGTCTTTTCACGCCCACCGTCTCACCTCGCCGCCTCGCTTTGCTCCTACAAAACCCTCAGAAAGGCTTTCCTACCTCGTTTCGTCTCCATTGCCGTTCTTCTCCACTTTGAGCTCCGGGGCCGTGGCGCCGGCGCTGCGCGCCTCGGCGTTCTGCTGCTCCGGTGATCTCAGAGCACGGCGACCGCGTCACGGCGTGTTCCACATCCACAGAAGTAAACCCCTCAAGGAATTTGGATTTCATCGCTTGTGGGCTGCGTGGCCTTTCTTCTCAAGTCGGCCGAACGCCTTTTCCACGCCGCATCTTCTCGGTGAGCTCGGCACAATTCTTCGCTCGGTGAGCACCACAGACTCCACCTTTCTTCTCCACTCACTCGTGTCCTCTCGTTCACCCGGGCTCTGTCGCCGTTAATCACCTTCTTGCCGTGGGCTCTCGTCGCCGGGTCACTCCGGTGCCCCTCTGTCGTCGCCAAACACACGGTGAGTTCTGGTAACTCGCGATGCCCATGCGCGCGCTAAATTTCATTGTCTTCCTCTCTAGTGCGATCCGCCTTGTCACCCCCAACTGCCGCGCCAAGCTCCGTCGCGGCGCGCCACCGTGCTTCTCCGGCGAACCCGCGACCGCGCCATCGGCCGGTGGTCCTCAGCGACCCATTTTGCCGTCGCCTGGGCGCGCCGCCACTCCATCACCGGCGGCGAATCCGGTCGAGCGCCGAGATCCTCTGTTCTTTTTCAAGTTGTGCTCCTCTGCATGCATCGGCGGTGGGGCCCTCCTTCAAAACCAATTAGTTAGCTGCTAATCATGCTTATGATTGTTCTTTAGTTCACTCTCATGCATGATCGAAGTTTGTAATTGAGGTTTGAAAGTATATTAGTGCAAGTTTCCTTGTAGCTTTTCTCTGTTGTCATTTTTATCATTGTCGATGTCTGAAAATTTGTATCATGCTTGCTATTAGGTTTTGATAGACTTGATGCCTCCTTTTTGTTGTGGTGGTTAGCATGAAATCATTTAGTTGGTATCTTTAAGTTTCTAAGCTACATTGCCATGCTTGATCATAGGGATAGTTAGTTGCTCATTTTATTTGCCTCTGTACTTTTGAGTTGTCGGTGTTATAAGATTTGGGTAGTAGCCACATCTTTGAAACTTGTTAGCCTTGCAAAGTCTAGGTGTGATGCTTAGGGGTATGAATAGTGAGCATCCTTAGCATCTTATCTTAGGTAGAAGATTTTTGTTTAGCATTTCTTAGTTGGATAATTGGCTAGTTATGCTTTCAATAGTTTCTTGTAGATTTTGTGCTCTCACCTGTCAATAGTGGTTTTAGTATAGCTAGCTGATTTTGATGTGTTAACTTGATGATTAAATAATAGATGTGCACACAATCACCATCAAAGCCTGTCCAAAGTTTAAAGCATGTTAGAAGTTTGATTTTGTGGTTAACCTAGCAAATGAGTGGATGGGTCTCTGTAGCAATTATTTGTCATTCTTTGTGATAGTCTAGCCTTGGTGCATATATTGGTGTTTGTATTTGATGTTTGAGTTTTGCGGTGTTATTCGTTCTTATTATTTGTTTTGTTAATCGTTGAAGCTTGATATTTGCGGCAACCACGAGGCGATCCTCCGCAACAACTTGAGCAACAATGACCGAACAAGCGGTTTGATCATGTTTATCCCGTATTTTAAAGTCTAATATTTTGTTTCAACTATATGTATGCATCGCTTAATTTGTGTTAGTTTGATTAGTTAAATCCGTAGATGCATATCCTGTAGTCAAAATATTGATCTCTACTACTTGAGCCTAGGTTATTTCTTTGTGATTAGAGATCATTTGGATGATCTCTTGTCACTTAGTAGATCGGTCAACTTGCTTAGACATGCTTAGCTATCGGTAGAAGCTGGCGGTTATCGACTTTTGTCGGTAACCTTGATCACAAAAATTTACTACAACTTTATGTTTCAGCATTTACTGCTATGTTTAATTGCAAAACTAAAAATGAAAACAAAAATGATTTGGGCAGCGGGCACAATGGTAAGATTGGTGTGATCTTAGGTGTGGCGGAAAGGTGCAGGTCAGTGGGACCGAACATCTTGTGAGTGAATTTTTATCCGAGCATTTCGTGCTAACCACACTAGAGTATATGGGACCTCTCTTGACCTAGTACTTTGGCGTGTATTGGCTCGGTCGCGGAGAGTCGCGGGAGGATGGAGGTGGGAGCATGGTAGTTGTCAGAAAAGCTTTATCTGAGTGGGTAGTTGTCTTTCGGCTTTACCATGTAGCGTATGGGTTTCTATCCATACGACGGCTCGTAGTTAATACACAATATTGGAAAAAGTCTCGTAGGACTTAGCTTGTGCCGACATACCTTGGAGTGTGCTTTGGCTTAAAGGCGATGCAAGTGTGGATGCAGATGGTACACCCTGCGAGGTTAAAAACTATTCGAATAGCCTCGTCTAGGTGATGGACACGCTTGGGTAAGCTTTTCAAGAGTTAGACTACAACATTTAAATTAAAACTTGATGGGTGGTGCGAATGCGGGATTCGTGCTATTGTTAATGGTGACTATTGGGATAGTCACTTCTAGGTTGTTTATCTTTAGCTTTTGTTATTATTATCCTTCTTGTTATTTCAATCTTAAAAATGAATTGCAAACTTGCCTTTAAAGCTGTATTACCTTATTGCAAATGAAAATTGGCTTTATGCAAATGAAACATATGGCCTCCACCAAACAAGCTGCATGTAGCATATTAGCAGTGCGCTGGTTCACACGTCGGTCTTGCGGGTACAAAGACAATCTTTGTACTCGGTGCTTTGCTTAATGTTTTTGTTGCGGAGAAAGAAGGTGAGCCTCGGGTCCTCATACGTGGTGTCTTTGTCGCCGTGGGTGACGACTAGTCTTGGCGGTCGGTCGGATGCCTTGTGGGTTGAAGGCACAACGATTGGCTTTGTTTATAGCCATCTTATGGCACTTTTGCTTCATTGTCTTTTGTTGTTATTTGTGTATCTTGTGGCACAATCGGCCTATATACGTAATATTGTTACTATTTGTTTATCTTCCATTTGTAGTGTAATGTTTGGACTCTATGTTTTGAATGGAGTTGATGTCTAATTTTATGCAGGGTGTGTATCTTGCTTTACAGGAAGTATACATATCTCGAGATCGATTTATTTGATTTGTGATGCTAGGACCGGTGGTTGGTTAAGCATTACAAACCTAATAAGCAGGGTCCTCTAAGTGAGCACTACTACAGTGCTATAAAGTCACACCAATATTGAATTTAAATGCATGCATAAGGAAACAAGTGAGTATGGCGAGGGTTGTTTTGCATAAGCGACATTTCGGTTTGAATCGCATAGTAGTTTCTAAGGCAATTTTATACTATGGATAAAATCATATTTTGAAAGCAACAATGATATAATGTGGATAACCTCCATTGATAAAGTGAAGGATCCCTCTAACACTTGGCTTCCTGCCCAAATTTTCATAAGGAATAACCATCCTCAACATTTAATAAAGTATTTTAAAACCAAAAACAATACTAACTTTAAGTGGCCATGCTAGCATGTCCATGACCGCGGACGCGGCTATTCGAATAGTTTCTACTCTGCAGAGTTGGTACAACTTTACCCACGAGGAGACATGCTCGTTATGTCGGCCAATTCACGCTTCAGTAGGCGTGTGGTGAGCAATTACCATGAGGCCTTTACAATGTTTTATCCTAGTACATTCATGCAGCTAAGGTTCGCCCCTTTGGGTGGCCGTCCTCGGAAGCCCCTCTTGCGCCAGAGTGGGAATAAAGCGTCTAGCAAACACCCACAAAATCACATGACATAAATATACTAGGATATCACAAATTAGTTAGCCAAATCCTGCCCATACGGGACATGTGGTGATGCGTTATGGCATAGCAATAAGCGGCTCAAAGACCGGTCCTCAATTGACTTGGG